>CAJQUN010000079.1:0-2669526 GCA_907163345.1 Haberlea rhodopensis
TTCCTTCCTCCTTGGTGGATCTGAACCGACTACTATGAGCCCATTCCGATATTTCCTTTAAGCAACTCCGGTGTATCTGGACTACCCATCAGTTGCCCAGCCTCAAGAATCATCTTCTGTCTCCTTGCCATTCCGAACTTTGATGGCTGTCCTCGAAGTACTAAAAACGACCCCCTCTAAACCTCATCATCTGACCTCTGGGCTTTCCTAATAGCCTCAAATATGACTGGCTCAGCCAACAAGGTCGACACTCGCCCGGCGACGTGTCCACATCAAAATCATAGCCCAAATGTCCACAAGAGGTCATCACAGCTGATAAATTCATGACATCCAACTTCCTTGTCGCATATTCATCTCAGCCTGTGTGAACAAAACTCCAGGCTCTTATGGTCCGTGTAGATGGTAACGACGTACCATGCAAGTAATGCCTATGCCTCCAAATCTTCAAAGCAAGTATAACGGCTGCCAGCTCCAAATCATGGACTGGTACCCATCCTCATGTGGTTGCAACTGCCTCGATGCATAAGCCACCACATGCTTATTTTGCATCAAAACACAGTCCAAAACCCTGCAGTGATGCATTCGTGTACAAGGCATCCCTCTTATTCTTAGAAGGAATCACCAACATAGATGTCGTAGTCAAACGACGCTTCAATTCTTGGAAGCTTTCCTCACAAGCTTCGGACCAATAGAACGACGTCCCTTTCTGAGTCAACTGTGCCAGGGGTATGGCAATACCTAAGGATCTGGAGTACTGTTCCCAAGTGCTTCACGTGTCCCTCTTTAGTTCGAGAGTAAATAGGCATATCGTTCATGAAAACTATGACGAACTGATCCAAACATGGTTGGAGCACCCTGTTCATCAGGCTCATAAAATAGCTGGGGCATTCGTCACTCTAAAAGGCATGACTAAGAATCTGTAGTGCCCATATCTAGTCCTGGAAGCTGTCTTCTGTACATCATCCTCTTGAACTCGAATATGATGATACTCCGACCTCAGATCGATCTTACTGTAGAGCCTCGTACTCTGCATTTGATCAAACCAATCATCAATCCCCGGAAGCGGATATTTTCTTCATCATGGTTTTGTTCAGTTGTCCGAATCGATGCACAGCCGCATCGAACCATCTTTCTTCTTAACAAATAAAACTGGTGCACCTCAGGGCGATACGCTAAGGCGTGTATAGCCCTTG
The DNA here is from genome assembly GCA_907163345.1 of Haberlea rhodopensis. Classification (NCBI taxonomy): domain Eukaryota; kingdom Viridiplantae; phylum Streptophyta; class Magnoliopsida; order Lamiales; family Gesneriaceae; genus Haberlea; species Haberlea rhodopensis. The sequence goes on from CAJQUN010000079.1 coordinate 1,194, forward strand.
TCAAGGAGCTCCTGCAACTGAACATTTAACTCCTTTTTGCTCCGTTGGTGCCATCCTATACGGGGCACGAGAAATGGTAGACGTTCCTGGTAGTAACTTAATCCCAAACTCGACCTCTCTCGTCGGTGGGAATCTCTCCGGAGATACATCAGGAAACACCGCCACTACGGTACATCCTCAACCTTTAACTCTTTCCTCTTCTCAGTACTATCAACAACATAGATGAGATATCCTTTATGGTCTCGTTCCAATAATTGTGCCATCTTGACAGCAGATATTAACGGAATTCTTGAACGGGAACCATCCTCATAGAATGTTCATTGGACTCCCATATCAGACCTGAATTGGACAGTCCTTGTCTGCAGTCCACAACTGCCTGATACTTGTTCAGCACATCGATGCCCACAATGCATTCGAAGTCTAGCATTCCCAGAACAATCAAGTCTGTCCTCAGCTCGTTGTCCTCAAAATAAATGAGGCCGTCATAAACAATCTGATCAGTTATCGAACTTCTTCCAGCGGGGTCGAGACTACAAGAGGCATGGGCGACGGAGAAGTGCATATGAAATCACATCGCTTACTTCTGCATTTGCTGCTATGCTGCAACACAAGGGTTAACAACAATACCCAAAAGCAGTTCATAGAGTACATCGTTAGATACTTAAATATGTTAGTATAACATCCTCTACTTCATATGCAACATACATATAAAACATGTCAAAAGTATGCACCTAGCCAACTTATTGCTAAGGCTACCCTTCACTCATTCCCGAGTTATCTAACCACTGCTCTGATACCACTAATGTGGGGTCTTCCCACCTTAACAGTGTTTTAGAGACATAAGAAGGACTAATCATGCATTAATAACATCTTAGGGTTCTAGTTGTTACATGAGCTAACAGAATTACAGGTCCAATAAAACTTCAAAGCTTATTAGTTACATTCCCATAATGAATGTTAACATGTTAGATTTATACTACTCCTACAGTAGATACTAAACAGAAGCTGAATCCTACACGTTCCTGTGTTCCTCGTAGCTCACTGCTCAACCCGACCCCTTAGTCTTTTAGTCCAAAAGCGTACCTACAGGAACAACCCATCATGAGCATGTACATCATTACTTAACATCATAAGGCAATGGCATATAAATAAATGCATGAAAATAATTGGTAACGTATACTTCCTGGTTAATCGCATTAACCCTCTTTGGTTGTCCCTGTTTCATAGTCATGCATAAAATCATAAATTCTTGACATGAATGATTAAAATCATCATCTTATGAATATTATCATCTTATAACATCATCATCATATAAGCATCATCATCTTGTAATTATCATATCTTATAACATCATCATCATATAAGCATCATCATCTTGTAATTATCATTATCTTATAACATCATCATCATATAAGCATCATCATCTTGTAATTATCATCATCTTATAGCATCATCATCTTATAGCATCATCATCTTGTAGCATCATCATCTTATAGCATCATCATCTTATAATTATCATCATCTTATATCATCATCATCTTATAGCATCATCATCTTGTAGCATCATCATCTTATAGCATCATCATCTTATAACATCATAACAAAATATAACAGTAAATGTATGACATCTTAGTTAAGTGAACATGCTGGTTATTTGTTACCTTCTTCTTGTTGTTCCTGATTCATAATCATGCATATGAGCATCTTACCCTGTGGCATCTTACCACATTATAAACATCGCATGGCATCTTACCATGGGGGCATCTTACCCCGTGGCATCTTACCACAAATGAACATCGCATGGCCTCTTACCATGGGGGGCATCTTACCCCCGTGGCATCTTACCACAATACACATCGCATGGCCTCTTACCAGTGGGGCATCTTACCCCGTGGCATCTTACACAAATAAACATCGCATGGCCTCTTACATGTGGGGCATCTTACCCCGTGGCATCTTACCACAAAATAAACTTGCATCACATCATCATATAAACATCGTATAAACATCATTGTATAAACATCGTATAAACATCGTCGTATAAACATCGTATAACATTCATCGTATAAACATTGTATAAACATCATCATATAAACATCGTATATATTCATGCGATAAATGCATAGTCATAGTGTAGGGATGTGTTTTAACCGTCCGATGCCCGTACGTCTCTTATGTACCTTTTCAAAAGGAGGAGGAGTCAACAGACTTATCTCCTTGATTGTGCTGGTACCTGGGGTGGCTCTACAAGAACCACACAATACCATATAGATGCCTCAATACCATCTCACATCATAAACTTAACAAAAATAAAACATCATCTTATTTTTCAACTTTCTGCCTCTCTCGATCGATCGGCCCAAGGTCTCGATCGATCGAGAACTGTGCACAATCAGTGCCCAACCTTCTGCCTCGATCGATCGATCGAAACATTTTACCGATCGATCGAGGAGCTTCACCGATCGATCGAGAAATCCATCGATCGATCAGCACCTGAAATTCAAAACATGCTTTAAACATTCTGTCTCGCTCGATCGATCGGGACCAAATCTCGATCGATCGAGAGCTCTGAAAATCGGGACTTCCCAGATTTTTGAGCACCTCGTTTCCTACCATCATTTCTACTTCATAAGGCGTAAAACATGCCTGAGCAAAGATGTTACAAGCTTCATAAAACTACCATGCATGTATTTAAATCGAAGGTTTAACAAAACCTAAGTTAACATGCTTCATAACATCATCATAATCTTCATCCTCAAACAACCTATACAGAAAACAGAGTATGTTCTTCTTTGCCCAGATTTTCGAGCACATAGTTTCATAGCTAGAAATCTATCACATAAAACATGTAACATGCTCGAACAACCATGCTAGTAGTTACATAATACTACCATGTAAGCACCCTACCAAGGTTTCACCCAAACCTACACTTAACATGCATAAGATCATCCCACCAAACCCAAACTTAACCAAAACTCAGAAAAACAAAGTACTTACTTACCCCTCTCTTTTTGCTCCTCTTCTTGCAAGGTTTTTACACCTAATAATTCCAGCTTTCCCCCTTAATTGCAGCACTTCAGGGATGAAAAGAGGGGAAAGGAAGAGGGAAAGGAGGAGGAGAGAAGGAGATGGAGGTTGATTGAGTGGTGGCATGGGTTGCACAAGTGGGGGTATGGGTTGAACAAGTGGGGGGAGGGTGAGGTGACCGAGTGATGGGGGTGGGGTGGTGTGGGTTGGGTGGTCATGTGGTGTTAATTGTGTCCGCGGTATTTAGCACGATGTATTAAAAATATCCTAACTCGATATTTTTCATCTTCATTTAATTAATACATCCTTTTAAAACACCCAACATGTTCCCCACATCATATCATCATATCATAAATATACTCCCCAATTTAAATACACCACAACCCTTAAACATAACATAAATCGTCATCATAGCACATAATCAAATAACATTTCGGGGGTATTACAGGTGGTGTTGATCAAGGGTTGATTGTGAATCAGCCATGGTAATCATTACTGGTGTTGGACTGAGTAATGGCTTTCTATTTTCAGTGAGACATACGAGGAGACGTCTCTGGGAAGATGTTCGAGAACGTGGAGTACTATGGTATTAGTACAGAGCATCGTTAGAATGTGTATACATTGTGTATACGGATTTCGATTTGGTAATAGTAGCAGGGATGCATTATTCTGAACCAGTTGTGTATTTATTGGTTCCGGATACATTTTGGTATAAATATATCCAGGTTTTCCGACCGGTGGTTCGAGGTTGGAGGGTCGTAGGTTCATGACACTTTCCCTTGTGAGGAAAGCAGTGTTCATATACTTATTGGGAATCCTTGAGATATTCGATGATTCAGTACGCATGGTGTTGATGTGGAGTTCACACCATTAGCAGTTGGTTCGTCGATCAATATTCTCCATGGGGTGAGAAAAACTGAGGATTGACAGCTGCATTTTGGGCTTATGGGTATGATTTGAAATACCCGAACCGAGTGCATTGAGTATGCATGTGGTGTCAGTGCTTAAGCTTGTATAACGGTGTGTGTATACAAATGCCAACATTTTGGTACTTGTCGAGCATCGGATTAGTATGCTTGGATGGATGAATCTCTGGTGAGAGATTGTGGCATCTTGAGATTGGTAATCTCAATGACACGATGTACTCTGAAGAATGATCCTGAGGTCCGGTTGACTTCATCTGAGGAGGGATTGTTGTATTGGGGTCATGGTAAATCATTACTGGGTAATTCAATAGCATCCCTGTGTTAGGATTGTTGAATCCTAGGTAAACGAGGGATGGTCAGGATTGAATTTGTTGGGTGTCGTTGTCGACAAAGGTGGTGAGAATGTAATTGAATTTTTTTTCTTGCATGCCCTCTATGGGAATTCGAGGCATTGTGGAGTCTCGATAGTGTGTTTGGACCGAGATATGATTTCTTGGAACACACGGGTGTAGGCATCTTTGGAGGTGTGTTTGTGTTGATAGGTGGCCGTGAGTTACCCGATCCGAGTTGCAAATGGTGCAACTACTGCCGCGACGGAGATGGATTTGGAGAGCGGAAACCGGGTTCAGTATGTGTATACTGTAGTTTACTAGTGGTCTCCATCGTAACGATGTGTGTTTGACATTGTAGACTGAGTGGTGGAGATATCACGGGAGTGATATCTACGTTGGAATCAGGGATGATTCGAGTAGCTAGCAGTTACGGTTGACTGACTACTTTTGGGTGGTTAGCATCGTGGCATGCTGACGTCCTTTTAAGATTGTAATGGTTTGGGAGGTTTACTCATGCGAGGTCGGTGTCCTCGCGGTTGGTGTTTCGATCATGATGCATTCATGAATCGATGTTGTGGACCTGATTGTATTTAGAGGTCTTAGTTGTATGTGGAGTACGCTTTTGCAAAATTTGAGGATGAAATTTTATTGGTGTGGGATAATTGTGATGCCCGGGAGTTATTAGTGTAAATCCCAGTGTGGTAAGGATCCTTGATTTAATTGTGGCAATTATGAATTAATTACGATATTGGGACTCCCGAGGATTTTATTCCGATGTTTGGGGTCGTTCGATACAAGGGTTGAGATTGTATTATCATCGTGGCGTTAAACCTTAGAATTGGGTTTTTGGTGAGATCTGGGGTCTGGGGTGCTTTGTGTTGGAGCTGGTAATGGAAATTGAGATTGAGAGGTAATTATTGAACACAGATGATTTTTATTGAGTCGTGATGTATTTGTGGAGGACTCGTGATTTTGAGCCTTGGTACTATATATACCAAGTGGACTTGGTGTTCAATTTGCATTTCTTTATCTCTCTCACGTCTCCCTCCTCCAATCCCCAACCCTTCTCCCCTCTTTTCTCAGTGGAAGGAAAAATCGAGCAAGGCTCGACTTGGGAGCGGAATTGCGTGAAGATAACTTGGTAATCTCTTTCCCCTCACTTTTATCTTCGTTTTGATTATGGTATTGTGGTTTTTGGTTAAGTTTTGTGTTGGGTTTTGATTTTGGAGGATTTTGGTAAAAATCTTAAAGTTTGTTATTGGAGTTTTATTGAGTTTCATTGGTGTATATGAAGTTGTGGGGGTGTTGGTTTTTAATTTAGGGAAGAAAACAACCATGGTAGCAAAATAATTTTCAGAAAATCGCAGTTCGCGATCGATCGTTGCTTGGTGACGATCGATCGCAACGTTATGCTGGATTTTGAAGAAGATGTACAGTCTCGGCGATCGATCGCGAAATCTCGACGATCGATCGTGAGTGGTCAGGTGATCGATCGCTCAGACTCGGCGATCGATCGCGAGGATGTATATTTTGGCAGCGGGTTTGAGCGATCGATCGCGACCCGGTGACTTGTTTTTTTTTTTCAACTTTTGGAAAATGTCAGGATTTTGGAATTGGAGTTTGTTTAGTATATTTTCGGGTCGGTGTCTACATTCCAATGGGAATAGTACACTTTAAAATGAATGGTTTGGGTCGAACTTTAATAAAGCGGACTACTCAATTGATTAAGGAATTATCATTGAACAGTAAATGGGATTTTGAGTAGTATGCATGGTTCGATAATTTAATCATCAGGATAGGATGATGTAATTGGGGGTCGGGTACGTGCTTGTGCCTGTAGTTATGTGCTTATAATTGCTTATGAGTTATTAACTGCATATAGCCTTTAATTCACGAACCTTGGGGCAAGGCAAGGATTGGCTCCTGCTATCGGATTATACGGTACGTATAACGTACGAGCATAGTCTTTTATATTATTGCAAATGTGAAATGCATGATATACTGTTAAAGCAATAAATTGGTAAGTATTGCAAATTATATGGTGCCGCTATGGAACCAGCAATAGTTGGAATGTTGTCGCTACGGAGCGAACATCGGTTACGATGCCACCGCTGTTGAGCGTGCGAGAGTATGGAATGCCGCCGCTTTTGAGCGAGCGATGAACTATGATGTGATGAACTATGGAATCATGGCATAGATACATGTGTTATCTATAATCAATAGTTGAATGATTTATTCGTACTTAATTATGAAATTGGCATGGTACGAGCGGGCATAGTTAATCAATGTGATGATTAACTGATTTTGGGAATTTGATGGTTTGGTTATTATGAGAACATGAACAGCGCGGGGAATTCTATGGGATCATGATACTATAAAGGGAGTATCTTTTACGTTACAGTTTTATGTTCTGTAATATGAATTGTAATATTTGCTATTATTGAGATGGTGGATTGGTATGCTTACCTCGTGTGGGCTGTCTCTGTTGGGACAGGTGGAATAGGAAGCGGTAGCTCTGGTGTTGAGATCGAGCTATGGATTGGAGGTACTTCTAGGATCGAGGTACAATGCCTGCATTGAGTAGGGTACTTTATACATGTGATACATATTCACTCATTAGATGCTCGCATATGAGCACTGCTATATGTGTGTATGGGTTGTATAAAGGGCATGGGCCATTCTCTTTTCATTTATGGGTTGCATGCAATTAATTAATGAATCGCTAAATGAATTGAGAACATGTTAGTGTATTATAAGATGCATACTTAAGGGTTGAGTGGTATGGGGGATTTGAACATTATATAGAATAATGTAAGAAATTTTATTGATGGTATGGTAGCATGGGTTTTCCCCCTGATTACACGATTGTATGCACTAAACACATGGGTTAATATACTAATAACGGGTTAAGGGCACGGGGTCCTTACATTATTGGTATCAGAGCAGTGGTTTGCACCAGTGGCCAGGTTAGAAGCAAATCAATTTTTTCTTGCTTATGCTACATATAAGAACTTTAAGGTTTATCAGATAGACGTAACGAGTGCATTTCTGAATGGTAAGCTTTAGGAGGCAGTTTACATTGAACAACCTCCTGGGTTCTTTAATCATTTATGTTTATTTGTTTAATAAAGCAGTATATGGATTTAAACAAGTACCAATGTCTGATATGACATTTTATCTCAGTTCTTGATAGAACATGACTTTCAGATTGGCTCGGAAGATAAGACACTGTTTAAGTTTACTAAATGATAACATACATTGTTAGTTCAAATTTAAGTTGATGATATTGTTTTTGGGTCAACTAACCTAAAATTATGTGAGAAATTCTCCAAGTTAATGCAGAGCAAATTTGAGATGAGCATGATGGAAGAATTATCATTCTTCTTGGATTTGCAAGTCAAACAACTTGAAAAGGGTATCTTCATTAATCAAACCAAGTACACTAAAGAATTACTTAAAAGATGGGATGGAGACATGCTCAAATGCATCAACTCCCATGAGTTCATCAATCAAATTAGACAAAGATGAAGGGGTAACATCAGTTGAAGTAACAATGTATCGTGGTCTGTTCGGATAACTTTTATACTTAACCGTGAGCCGACCCGACATTATGTTTTCAGTCTGTATGTGTGCTATATTTCAATCTGATCCTAAGCAATCCCACTATATAGATGCTAAAAGAATATTAAAGTATCTGAAAGGAACTCAAAATGTTGGTCTCTGGTATCCCAAAGACTCAAATTTCAATTTAATTGGATATTCAGATGTTGATTATGCAGGGTGTAAGATAGATCAAAAGAGCACGAGTAAGACTTGTCAATTTCTTGGTGAATGATTTTCACTTTTTTAAACAATAAATTTCCCAGTTGTGAACGATTATACCATAATTGCACGAATGTCAAGTTTTAGTACAGAGAATCAGAAGTACGAGTGTCGAACCCACATGCACTAGTAGCAAGTACCAAATTAAATCAATTTAATTATATTTAGCCTTAATATTAGAAGAAAATATAAAGTAAATATAAACAAAGAATTTAAACTCCCAGTCAAACAAGCGCGCTGACCGCTTTATTTTTAAACAGAAAATATTTCAAAGTGTAGTGTGAAGCGATTCTACCGCAAGTGCACGGTTGTCAAGTTTTAGTATAGTGAAATGAAAGTAAAGGTTGTCGAATCCACAGGGACTAATGTATAATTACCAAATAAGACTAGCAAAATTATATTTAGCCTACGATTAACAAAGGAGTAGATTAACTAATGCGATCTTAGGACTAAAGGACAAAAATAACACAAAAAAATGAAATAAAACCAATCGGATTCCGGACATGCAAAGGTAATTTGCTTGAGAAATTTATCTCGCTCTTTGTTCAACTGTATTATCTTTAATGATTCGTCTGAATAATCAATTATCAAACAATTGATTCTTAAGGTGAAAGGTTTTCGTTATTATTCAATACACTCTCTCGAGCTGTAAAGAAATTAATATCAAATTAGAACAAGTCACTCTCGTGCACCTATTTACTAACCCAATATTGCAAAAATCTTCAAAACCTTGTTACTCTAAATCTCTCGATTCGAAGTTTTCACGTATGCGATTTCATCTCTCGATCTCAATCTTAACATACATCATGAATTAATATAGCGTATTATAACGTTATCTCTCGATCTCAGTTATAAATCACAGATTTCAACCAAAGTTAGCTAGGCTTTGATCTTAATAAGCGTTTAATTCATGAACATAAGAACTCAATCCACTTAAACACAAACGAATCAATAAATGAAACACAATTTAACTAAAACTCAATAAAATAAACTAGATTCAATTCAAGTCAATTACATAAGAAGTTTAATCGTCTCTCGACCTCAAAAACATCAAATGAGAATGAAAAATAAAATAAATCAAAGTTTTAAAATACGATAAACGGCTGGAATGAATCCGTGTGTTGCACCGTGATTTCTTCTCTTGCTCCTTCCTTGCACTCCGGATTGTACGCTCAAGCTTGGATGAAAACTGGAAGAAGATGGCTCTCCTTGGCGGCGGCTAGGCGGCGGCTAGGGTTCTCTTTTTCTGGAGAATTTTTGTCTGATATGATATATGGAAGGGAATGAATGATATCCCCCTTAAAACCCCCGAAGATCAACTTAAATTTGGAAGATAAGATTTTTCAAAAATCGCGTATCGATCGATCGAGAATTATGTCCGATCGATCGGTGCACTGTTCACGTTAGTCTTTGAAACTTACTGCCTCGCTCGATCGATCGAGATTTTCCTTCCGATCGATCGATCCTTCGATACTTTTGATGCTCAACATTCTTCCTGGCTCGATCGATCGAGAAATAATCTCGATCGATCGAACCTTTGAAAAATCAAACTTCTTCTTTTCATCTCTTTTTCGCCTCGATTTCGCCCGTTTTCTTCATTTTAGTTCATTTCTTCCATTTCCGATCTATTTTCCTGAAACAAGCAAATAAATACCACAAAGCATAATATCATCCAGGAAAAAGTACGAAAAACGGGAAGAAATTACAGCTAAAAACACTTAAAATCTAAGCCTATCAACTCCCCCAAACTTAGACTTGATAGTCCTCGAGCAAGCAATAAGCTCAAAAAGAAGAGTTAACCTTAATACTATGCATGAATCATCTTTACAACTCATGTAAAAACTCAGAAATCCTACTTACACATCGATAAGAGTCATTCAAAATTCAACAAGAAGCAGTTTCTCTTAAATTAAACAATACATCACAACATTGGAACGTGCGTGTGTGCTATTGTCAAACATGAGTAATGTACATATCTTTAAGATCAAAATGTGCTATAAAAACTCAAAGTCAAGAATACTTTGAATTACTCTACAAATCTACTATCCAGCACTTCTCCACTAATGTAATTATTCCCTAGACTTGGATCAAAAGGTCTTTAAAAGCTTATAGCATTAGGCCTTTTGGTGTCGGTTCCAAAGAAAATGTAGGATGAATGCAAAGAAGAGTGTATAATAAAATCAGTTCAACAATTTTGAGCTTCTCTTCAACTTTTTCTAGCCTTGGCCACTTTGGGTCTTATTTGAATTTTTCTTTTCAAGGCTTTTCTCTACATCTTTTCTTTTTGCTCATTCTTTTGTTCATTTAATTTTTCACAATGAACTCATTTACATATAACCATTCAGTGCAATGAATGAGATTCATTCTACTCCCTTAGGGATGGATAAAAATTTTCTTTTAGGCTTATACCAAGGTAGGTATAATGAGTTTGCCAAGAATGTCGAATGGGGGTCTAATCATATGCAATGCATATACCATTCTTTTTCAATAAGGCTCAAGAGGGGATACTAAGGAATGATGTATGAAAGGTAGGCTTGAAAGTCACAAACGGTCCAAAGATCGCCTAAATCATCTCCAAGTCAAGTTCCTAATTATAAATTTCGCCTCAAAGTGCTTTCAAATAAATTGTAGCGTTATCTAAGATGCTCAAGACTAATCATAGTTAACACAAGTTGTCACTTTAATCAATACATACTTCACTCAATCATGACTCAAAACGTGCTCAAATTATTCCTCAATTTTGACATATGCTTAACAAAGGATATAAACAAACAAGTTAAACATTTTCATGACTCCTATCTAGATGAGGATTAATTTCATCATGTATTACCGTTGCAAATCTAATTCCTCATTTCTCAAGAATAACTCAATCAATAAAATTTTTTTTTGTTGGTAATGCTCAAGGAAGAATCAGTCACAAAATCGTGCAGTCATGCAAGGAAAAGAAACCAGACAAGTAGCAGAATGCAAAAACAAGATATATACAAATACACAAACCCCCCCAAACTTAATATGTGCATTGCCCTCAATGAACAAGAAAATAAATGCAATGGCAAAAACACATACCATGACAACGATCGTCACTGATCGTCGTCCTCATCATGCTCCGGAGGGGGAACTGGGTATTGATGTTCCTCGCCCTGATATGGCGGAAATGGTGGGTATTCAGAAGGTGGAGGTGCATGCGGCTGATATGGTGGAAAGTGTGGCTCTGGCGGGAACTGGAAACCTGGGAAGCCCTGGGCCATGGCAGTGTTCCATGCACTCTGGTAGTGCATGAACTCCATCTGACGCTGAGCTACCTGCTCATGGTCCATCTGCGATGCTCTCTGCATGCTGTGAATGTCCCGCTGCATGCTATGAATAATCTGCTGCTCCAGGCGAATATCTTGGAGATACCTGTGAAGGGATTCCAAAGTAACACTTGTACGCTCTGCAGCAGAGGATGATGATGCTCCGGCCTGTCTAGTGTCCGAGGGTCGTGGGGCAGCCCTTCTTCGGCCTGTAGGTGGTGGTGGACCGTCAACAATAATCGGGGTCTTTGGTGGGAGTAGCTCCTCGTCCTCTCCCCATTGCACTCCACATCGCTTGCATAAAGCCGTGATGGTAGATGGAAACGGTAGTGCGGAGGTAGGTGGGCTGCTACCGATCTAATGGATGTGATCACTAATGATCTCATCCAAATCCACCTCCTGCCCTGTGAGAATGGCAAAAACCAGGGCTGCTCTGTCCTTCGTCACCTCAGAAGTGTGGGTCGAAGGCATGTCCCGTGAGGCGACAAATGAGAACCATGCTTGGGCCTCTGGTGTCATATGCTTCTTGAGAACCACCTGTGGCTCTCCCTTGTCATTCCGCTGCCAATCTACTCCCGGCATGCCGATAACTACGAGTACCTCATCATAATTGATCGTACTCTTTCAAAAGGATTGGTACACACAGTTATGTATGAATGGCATCCGGTAAATATTATTGATTGCTGCCTGATCTATCAACACATCCTTCACTCGAACATAAACATTTACTTGGTGCCCTGGTGGAATAACTCGAAGATTTGTGTAAAATTCCCTCACCAGTGGAACCACAGCATCAATAGGTGTCTGAACAAATTGAAACCACCCTCTACGCCGTACTGTCCTAATGACCGGACACTCAATTTTTTCCATGCTCATGCCCCTTTCACGACTAAGGGGTTTCTTATGATAAGTGGGATATAACTCAGCAGCTATGGCATTGACAAACTTCTGTTCGTCATGCTCTTGCTCAGAAGTAGTAGCCTCCGCCTGCTTTTGCTTTTGTGAAGCCTCTGCCTGCTTTGACCTCTTTCTCGGAGCCATTGTTAATTTATTCTCAAATATCTCACTTAATCGCACTTAAACACCACACCAAAAACACAGCAATGCCAATACCCCTCAACAAAACAATAATTCCCCCAAACTTTCATCCTTCTTTACCCAATTCAACTCACCAATGTAATTGCACCAAAAGAGAAAAAGATGTGAAATTTGAAAACAATTACCACTTAAAAATATGATCTTTGAAGAGTTTGGCACTTGGCGTGGAATTCTCTTTTGGATGCACTTCTACCCAATTTGGCTTGTAATTCTTCAAATCTGCAATTAAAATCTCATCAGATCGATTATTACTTCAAAGATTTTAAACAAAATGGAAATTTGATGGAATTTGGATGAGAGAAGATGAAAAATTTGAAAGAGGCGATTTGGGTCTGTGTTGGAGAGGAGAGAAAATGAGTCTGATTCTGTACAGAAAGCTATTCGGTGCCCTATTTTTTTTTTCAAAATTTTCTCTCGCTCGATCGATCGAAAATAATTCTCGATCGATCGAGCGAGGCAGTACTCAAATCATATTTTAAAAGCTTCGGGCGATCGATCGAGATTTTATCTCGATCGATCGCCAGCACCAGAAGACAAAAATTGACATTTTTCTCAAAAACTTTTCTCTCGGGTTGCCTCGCCTACATCCTTATTGCTCTTGTTTTTACACCTGCAATAAAATTTCACGAACTCATTCACGGAAAAACTAAAAACACAATAAAAACAAATCAAACTAACACAAGGAATTAAAAACAAAAACTCGAGGAAGGAAAAGAAAGTTCTTAATTTATAGTCCCAAGCTGGACTGTCACCTCCTCGTCTGTCAATTCGATTGCTCCTTTGGATTCTTTACAGAATCACTCGGGAGCGTACCTTGCGTCCTTCCCGAAATCAATGTAGCCAACTGCCCTATTTGCACTTCCAAATTCTTAATTGATGCATCTTGATTTTGCATCCTCACCTCAGTCGACGAAATCAGCTTGGCCATCAGTTCCTCCATACTCGGTTTTTGTGTGAACCCCGCCTGTGGTTGTGGGTTCAACACATTCTCCTAGTTCGACCATCTCAGATTTGGGTGATTCCTCCACCCCGGATTGTAGGAGTTCGAGTACGGATTATTCTGCTGCCTGTTTCCTACAAAATTCACCACTTCATTAGTTTGCAAAAATTGGTTACCTGCCTGGCACTCGATGCTCGGATGACCCCCTCCACACAAGTCACAGAAGATAGCTTGAGCTTGCATCGCTGCTGCTACCATGCTGTCTATCTTCCGGTTCATAGCTTCCAACTGAGCCGAAAGAGCAGTAATCTCATCCACTTGATGGACTCCTATTGGTTTCAATGGCGTGTTCCTCTCTGACTGCCATTGATAGCTATTGGACGCCATTTCCTCCAATAGATCATATGCTTCTTCCGGTGTCTTCCGCATAATTGATCCCCAGATGCTGCATCTATCATTGAACGGTTAGCAGAAAATAAATCATTATAGAAAGTTTGTACCTGCAGCCAGATGGGTAGACCGTGGTGTGGGCATCTCCTCAACAATTCTTTAAAACGATCCCACGCTTCATATAACGTCTCGGGGTCGAACTGCCCAAAGGTAGTGATATCGTTCCGCATCTTTGCCGTCTTGGAGGGAGGGAAGTACTTTGATAAGAAAGCTTTTGTCATTCCTTCCCACGTTGTAATTGATCCTGCAGGCAATGAGTTTAACCAGGATTTAGCCTTGTCTCGGAATGAAAAAGGAAAGAGCCTTAACCTGATGGCGTCGTCGGAGACGCCATTATGTTTAAACGTGTCACATATCTCCAAGAAGTTGGAGATGTGATTGTTTGGATCGTCCGTGGCAGCTCCCCCAAACATTACAGAATGCTGTATCATTTGGATAATCGCAGGCTTTATCTCAAAGTTGTTTGCTTGAATCGCCGGCCTCGTTATACTGGATAAAGATCCATGAAATGCCGGCTGTGCAAAGTCCATCATTGATCTAGGGTTCTGTGCTTCGTTATTGTCAGCCATCGCTCGAGCTTCCATAATCTTCTTAGTAGAGTTCTCTCTATTTCCGGATCAAATGGCTCGAGAATGGGCTCCTCTCTTCTGAGCATGCACTAGACAATTGCTTCCTGTACTGGATCAGACAAAAGGAGACAACAACGAAAAAAAATACAAAATTATTAACAAAGATCAACAAAAGAAAGAAAAAGAAAAACAGAAACGCAATAATAAAAATTGGCTAAATTACAATTAACTAATCTCGTATGATATTATACAGATTAGTCCCCGGCAACGGCGCCAAAAACTTGACCGCTTTATTTTTAAACAGAAAATATTTCAAAGTGTAGTGTGAAGCGATTCTACCGCAAGTGCACGGTTGTCAAGTTTTAGTATAGTGAAATGAAAGTAAAGGTTGTCGAATCCACAGGGACTAATGTATAATTACCAAATAAGACTAGCAAAATTATATTTAGCCTACGATTAACAAAGGGTAGATTAACTAATGCAATCTTAGGACTAAAGGACAAAAATAACACAAAAAAAATGAAATAAAAGCAATCGGATTCCGGACTTGCAAAGGTAATTTGCTTGAGAAATTTATCTCGCTCTTTGTTCAACTGTATTATCTTTAATGATTCGTCTGAATAATCAATTATCAAACAATTGATTCTTAAGGTGAAAGGTTTTCGTTATTATTCAATACACTCTCTCGAGCTGTAAAGAAACTAATATCAAATTAGAACAAGTCACTCTCGTGCACCTATTTACTAATCCAATATTGCATAAATCTTCAAAACCTCGTTACTCTAAATCTCTCGATTCGAAGTTTTCACGTATGCGATTTCATCTCTCGATCTCAATCTTAACATACATCATGAATTAATATAGCGTATTATAACGTTATCTCTCGATCTCAGTTATACATCACAGATTTCAACCAAAGTTAGCTAGGCTTTGATCTTAATAAGCGTTTAATTCATGAACATAAGAACTCAATCCACTTAAACACAAACGAATCAATAAATGAAACACAATTTCACTAAAACTCAATAAAATAAACTAGATTCAATTCAAGTCAATTACATAAGAAGTTTAATCGTCTCTCGACCTCAAAAACATCAAATGAGAATGAAAATAAAATTAATCAAAGTTTAGAAATACGATAAACGGCTGGAATGAATCCGTGCGTTGCATCGTGATTTCTTCTCTTGCTCCTTCCTTGCACTCCGGATTGTACGCTCAAGCTTGGATGAAAACTGGAAGAAGATGGCTCTCCTTGGCGGCGGCTAGGCGGCGGCTAGGGTTCTCTTTTTCTGGAGAATTTTCGTCTGATATGATATATGGAAGGGAATGAATGATATCCCCCTTAAAACCCCCGAAGATCAACTTAAATTTGGAAGATAAGATTTTTCAAAAATCGCGTATCGATCGATCGAGAATTATGTCCGATCGATCGGTGCACTGTTCACGTCAGTCTTTGAAACTCACTGCCTCGCTCGATCGATCGAGATTTATGTCCGATCGATCGGTGCACTGTTCACGTCAGTCTTTGAAACTTACTGCCTCGCTCGATCGATCGAGATTTTCCTTCCGATCGATCGATCCTTCGATACTTTTGATGCTCAACATTCTGCCTGGCTCGATCGATTGAGAAATAATCTCGATCGATCGAACCTTTGAAAAATCAAACTTCTTCTTTTCATCTCTTTTTCGCCTCGATTTCGCCCGTTTTCTTCATTTTAGTTCATTTCTTCCATTTCCGATCTATTTTCCTGAAACAAGCAAATAAATACCACCAAGCATAATATCATCCAGGAAAAAGTACGAAAAACGGGAAGAAATTACAGCTAAAAACATTTAAAATCTAAGCCTATCACGCGCAAAAACCGAAAGAATCAATATAGAAGATTTATCAAGACTTTGGTTCACCTATGTAATCCTCTAAAATTCTTTCATTGGTATCGATTGATTATCCATGTGATTCTAAGGTGATGAGTTTTCCAATTTTATTGAATATACTCCTCAAGCTATATTCAACCTAATATTTAATTGCAGTAAGTCACTCTCGCATACTTATTTAACAACTCAATATCGCATTAAGATTTGAGAAAACTACTAACTTTCGATTCTAGATATATATGGTTATCAGACGTATATTTGATATCATCTCTCGATCTAAAAAATCCACGACATAATTTTCGATTCTTGATATCTATGGCTATCAGACGTGTATTTGATATCATCTCTCGATCTCAAAAATCCACGACATAATTTACTAGTTCGTATTATAATATCATCTCTTGATTTCAATTATAACTAATCAATTCATCGGTGATCAATCCTTGAAAGCATGAAAGATCATAAATCATGCACAAAGATCATATGAAATCAATCAAAAACTAATGACCAAATCAAAGGTTGAAACATAGGATCCCATCGTCTTGAGAAAATAAACTTAGCCTAGAATCATGTTCATAGAAAGATGTTTAATATTGTATTCAATGCCAAACAACATAAAAAAACCTAAGAATCAAATAATTGAAAGTTTAAAAATACTAATAAACGTTTGGTATTGAATCCATGTGTTGTTCATCTTCCATCTCTTGGTTGCTCCTTGCTTGGCGGCTTGAAAAATGAGAGGGAGGCTGACTCTAGGTTAGAATTATGGTCTATGTATCCTTTGGGCCGTGCATGATGTGGTATTTATAGAGGAGTAAGGAGGTAGTTTCCTTGTGGACTTCAACTCTTCAAAATGTAATTGTTTTTTCCAGATTTTCTCGCCTACCGATCGATCGCTAAGAAGGTTACTGAATCGGCTCGAATTTTCTGCCTTCAGCTATGTCTTCAACCGATCGATCGCTATGAAGTACAGATCGATCGGTATTTATTCAATTCTGTTGCTTGTGTATCGTCATTGACAAATCGATCGGTATGTAACCATCGATCGATCGGTAGTCACTTTTTTCTTCAAAACACGAACTTTCATCGTTTCTTAGATCGGTTTGTTTGTTTGAGTCATTTCATCATTTTTAGTTCTTTTCCGTCACTTCCATGCATTTCGACCTTGATTCCTGAAATATACAAAAACAACACAAAAGCGCATAATATCGTCCAAGAATCAACATAAAAAGTGTCTAAAATCCTGGAAATATAAGTGTAAAATTCACACTTCTCAGTGAAATACTGATCTCTTGGTTTAGCAAGAAGCAGACATCCATTGCTACATCAACAACTGATCAAGAATATCTTGCTGCTGGAATTTATTATGCTCAATTACCGTGGATTCAACATCAGTTAAGAGATTACGGAATTCAAGCTGTTGGGTCTCCGATCTTCTGTGATAATTGGGTCTCCGATCTTCTGTGATAATACAAGTGCAATAGCTTTAACGTATAATACGGTCTTGCATTCTCGAACAAAGCATATTGATATCAGACATAATTTTATTCGAAAATCACATTATAAAGAAGGAGATTTGAATCGAGTACATCTCAACAGATCAACAAGCAGCTGATATCTTCACCAAACCACTTGTAGAGGCTAAGTTTAATTATTGTCGTCAAATTTTTGGATTAATAGACTTATCTTATTTTACATTAATCTAGGTTAGATTACTGTTATTTATTAAAATGAAAGTTGGATTTGGAACAGAATGATAATGCAGTAGTCAGAAAGATAAATAACCAGTCAGATGTTCAGAAAGATTTTATCGATCAGATGTTGTAAAGTAGTCTGATCCGTAACCTCTTTCCAGTCTATATCAAAGTTAAATTCCAAACAGTCTGGATTACTTCCTTTTAAACACCTTTACTTGATGTGACCGGTATTCTATCTAGATCTTTCAAACTTTTTGAATTTCAAACGTCGGTAACGGAGATGCAGACATGTGTTTGACTGCTCCGTACTCATCGATGTACATTACCTTCCCCATTTCAACTTTTACAGTTTACGTTTTGAAAAAAACTCTTTTGCTCACTCTAAAACTCCAAGTACTCATAAAACTTTCAAGAATCAGATGTCAACCATCACCACAACTATCTGTTCGTTGAATTTGAAGTTGTCTACCAGCTTGACGACCATGAAATGATGTCCAAGTTAAAATAGCTAGAAGCTTCCGGTCTGAAGGAGTTCTTGGGTTCTGGATCGAATGTCTATGAAGCTAAAGTCGGAGAATACTTCACCGATGCATCTACAAGCCACAATTCCTTTGCTACCAAAATCAATTGGAAATTCATTGAATTCTCTCATAAGTACTTTGCGGAGATGTTCGAGTTTCCATATGCGGGACTTACAGATTTTCTTCGAGTCCCGAAAGCTACTTTGGAAGATTTTCAGAAAAAGGTCTCAGTTTTTGGTACTGCTCTCAAGCATGCTTTCAAGAAGAAGGAAATGTTCTTTAATTTTCAAGTTATGTGCGACATTGTTGGGAAGTCACTGCTGAGCAAGGCTGGAAGTTTGATGTAGTAATCATTGAGAAATTTGGGGCTACCATTCTATTTTCTATTATGCTGGAAATGATCAACTCGGCCAAGCAATCAATTGGATTTGCTGTTCCTTTGAGCTGACTGATGGAATGCATGAACGTTGAGCTTGGAAAGCCTACTTCGTTGATGCCTTCAAGATCTTGAATCCTAAAGTTCTTGCTCTGTTGAAGTCCAAAAGTGCTGCCCCGACACCCTCTGTGATGCTGGCAGTGAAGAAGGAGATTGGTGACGACCAGGCCGGACTGAAAAAGGCCACCAAGCCTAAGATAAAGAGAAAGGTTGTAGTCATCCAGACCGATTCTGTAGAAACTCCGTCTGCTTCAGAAACATCATCCATTACCAAGCCTCAACCAAAGAAGGCATGAAAATAGAAATCTAAGCCAATCAAAGTTCTAGCTCCCAAACCGGTCTCAGTTGTCCCTCCCCAGACAGAATTTTATATTCTAAATACCGCAATAATCCATGCCATTACTCAGCAGAAGGGAATTACAATTCATGAACTTAGTGGGTACACTCAATCAAGCATCAACCCACTACCCCCACTGAAAAAGGCAAAGCGGTTATTGAAGCCTCTACTCCTACCAAGCCCAAATCCGCAGCCCAGACAACCATAGACTTCCCTATGGAAGATGTTGAAGACAAGCTGCAAGCCAAGGCCAACTTGTTTGGTGAATGGGCTGAGTATAGAACAACACATATTGATTTGTTTTTGAACATATAAAGCATCTAGCTCCAATGGAAAATGATAAGTTTGAATTTGATACTTATTTTGCTATGGTTTTATATTGATTTTCCTGTTGATTCCTGGACAATTTTACGCTTTTTGGTATATATTTGTTTTGTTTCAGGAATCTAGGTCCGAGTGTATAAACTGGAAGAGACGAACTAAAATGTTGAAAAAGGACCAAGCCGAGCGAACACGTTGAAAGAATGATCGGAATCTCGAAGAGTGGAGATTTTGAACTCGGCGATCGATCGGCATCATCACGGCTATCAATCACGAAGTTGCATCTCGAAGTACCAAACAGTTTATATTGGCGATCGACCGTCATTCAGCCGTGATCGATCACCACTGTGAAGAAAAATTCCACGATCAACCGGTAATACCGCAATCGATTGCAAATATGAAAAGTTTGGGTATCATGTCCAAAAAGATATGGCTATCGATCGAGAATTACGTCAATCAATCGCCAAATAGAATTTTCAAAAAAAAAATACCTTTTGAGTTTGATCCAATTAGGAAACTTCCCTCCAACCCCTCTCCTATATATATCAGACATAGGGCACGAAAATAGGTTTTTGAACACCTTATTCCACACCTCATAGCAACCTTTTCATCCTCCTCCATCAGCCACAACCCATAAGAATAATCCATTGAAGTGCAAGGAAGGAAGCAAGAGAAGAAGATGCGTTGCAACGCACTGAGTACCCACCTATCGTTTATCGTACATATAACCTTTGTTTTTTTGAATATTTAGAATTCATGATGTGGATTTGGTTGAGAAACACCTTTACACCTTGTTATTTTGATTTAAACATTAACTAAAGTTTATTTTATCAAGATTAGGGGAGCTTGTGTTTGGTTAATGATGTGAATGTTTTTTAAGTGATTGATTCTTTGTGCATGTATTACAATCTTAATGCTTTCAAAGCTTTGCAAACTTTGATTTTTTTGAGAATTATAATTTAGATTGAGAGATTAAATTATAATACGCTATAGTAATTCATGTATGTTCAAGATTGAGATCGAGAAATGAAATCACATACTAGTGATAACTTTAGATTGGATGGTAAATTTCTCGAGTGGAATTCATTCGCATCTTCAAAGTAGTTGATTTTGATTTCATATTTTAAGTTTTTTTGTTTAATTAATCATTCCTTTATTTCGTAGGATAAATATAATTTCTCTACTTCTTATTTGGTACTTATATGTTACTCCATGTTGGTACGACATCCTACTTTTATATCATTATACTAAAACTTGACAACGTGCACTTGTGGTATAATCGTTACACTGATAATTTTCTGTTTAAAATAAATAACGATCAAGTTTTTGGCGCCGTTGCCGGGGACTAAATTGTATAATATCATACGAGATTAGTCAATTGTAACTAAGCCATTTTTTTGTATTTTGTATGTTTTCGATTTTGGTTTCTTGGTTTACTACATTTGTTTTTCTCTTTTTGGTTGATTTGTACAGGTAGTTATCTGCTTGGTGCATGCTAAGGAGCGGCCAGCCCATACTCGAGCTGATTGACCCAGAAATTGAGCGAACCTATCTTAGAAGATTATGGGAAGCTCGAGCGATGGCGGACAACAATCGAGAAGGGGGCGGAAATAATGGAGAACGGAATGAGGACCAAACACCGAATCAAAGATCTATGATGGACTTTGCACAACCCGCTTTCCACGGATCACTATCAAGCATAACGAGGCCAAGTACTCAAGCTAATAACTTTGAGATAAAGCCTGCAATTATTCAAATGATCCAGCATTCAGTACAGTTTGGGGGAGCGACCACTGATGACCCAAATGCTCACATCTGCAACTTCTTGGAGATTTGTGACACATTCAAACACAATGTCATTTCTGATGACGCCATCAGGTTACGTTTATTCCCATTTTCATTGAAAGATAAAGGTAAAGCTTGGTTAAATTCTTTACCTGCAGGATCCATTACTACTTGGGAGGGGATGACCCAAGCTTTCTTGTCTAAATACTTCCCACCTTCCAAAACTGCGAAGATGCGAAACGATATCACCAACGTTTGGGCAATATGATCCTGAAACTTTATATGGGGCGTGGGAAGGTTTCAAAAACTTACTTACGAGATGCCCACATCATGGTCTTCCTGTTTGGCTCCAGGTACAAACTTTTTATAACTGTTTATTTACTGCTAATAGTTCTATGATTGTTGCAGCCTCAGGAGGATCCATTATGTGAAAACGCCGAAACCAGCCTATAAACTTTTGGAGGAGATGGCTTCTAATAGCTATCAATGGCAATCAGAGAGGAATGTGCCAAAGAAACCAAGTGGAGTTCATCATATTGACGACATCAACTGGAATTTCCGCCCAGCTAGACGCATTGAACAAAAAGTTGGGTAGCATGAGCATGACAGTGATGCAAGCTCAAGTTATCAGTTGTGACATATGTGGAAGCAATCATCCAAGCATCGAATGCCATGCATGTAATCCATTTACTCAGCCTAATGAATCTGCTAATTTTGTAGGAAACAGGTAGGCCAATAATCCTTACTCAAACACTTGTAAACATGGGAAGGAGGAATAATCCAAATCTGTAATGGTCCAACCAAAAGAACGTGTTGAACCCACAACCACCACCGGGATATGCACCTAAGCCGAGTACGGAGGAGCTTTTGACCAAGTTCATATCATCGACAGAAACTAGGATGCAAAATCAGGATGTGTCGATAAAGAACTTGGAAGTACAAGTGGGGCAACTTGCAACATTGATTTCCGGACGAAATCAAGGGACACAACCTAGTGATACAATAAAGAATCCGAAGGAGCAAGCAAATTTGGACGACTGACAGTCCAGCTTGGGACTATAACTTAAGAACACCATCTTCTCCCTTTTCTTCGTATTAAATTTATAGTTAGTTTTTGTTATTTTATTTGCAAATTTTTGTTCCTAGGATTGACTCATTGTGTCGTTTTGCAGAGTGGGTGTGGAAGAACTAATCCCAGAAGAAGAAGTCTTGGTTTAAAAAATATAAAATAAAATTCGGGCAGTGTGTTTTGGGGATCGATCGCCATAATACCGCGATCGACCGCGGTGTTTGTCAAAAAAAGAAAAAAATAATGGAGTGTTCCGTGATCAATCGCCAGAACACCGCCCAGAAAAAACTCGCGATCGAATGGCAAAATTTCACGATCGCTCGCGAGGTAAACTTTTTTGTTTTTTAAAAATCAGACTCAGCACTTTCACAGACACTTCACACACAAAAACACTCAAAACCCTCCCCCAATTTCACAAAAAAATCTTCTCCTCATCACCAATCCACCCAAAATTCTTCCCTTTCTTTCAAATTCTCGAACATAATCATCAATTCTAACATCAAAGTTCGATTCTTTACAGGAATTTCCAAGGTAGAAGAAGATTTGGGCACCCTACACTTCAATTGGAAGACTTGGAAAGCTAAGAACTACCAAGTCTACAATTTTCAATTTATTTGAGGTATTTTAGCTTAGTTGTACATGGGATGTGATATGTGCTTAAGTTAGTGCTTGGGTGTTGAAAAATAAGGACATATTTTTGAATTGGTGAAATTGGGATTGTGTGTTTTTTATAAGTTTGGGGGAAAATTGTACAACTTATTATTGGATTGTGTGGTTTTGTGATATTGCACTTGAATTGAATTGTGTTATTTTGGGAGTTGTGGTGGATATCTTGGTATAGTCATGGCACCAAAAAGGAAAAAAAAAACCAGGTAGCTTCCTCTTCAGAAGAATTTGATTCATTCCGGTTTAGCAACAAGGAAGCTGCCGATTTTTTTGAAGTCTACCAAAAACAAAATCTCATTAGGGAGCGGAGAATGGATACCAGTAGTCTAGACTGTGTGGTGATTAGAGAGGCGATAGGAAGAGATTGGTTCACATTTGTCCACCAACCACACGATGTGGTGGTACCTCTTGTAAGGGAGTTCTACTCAAATCTGCAGGCAAAGACCCACCTCGATGCCTGCAGTCATTGTCCGGAAACAACCCATTCTTTTCGATTCCACAGCCATCAATGCTCTATACCACATGCAAAACATCACAGATGATGATTATTCGGTGTACTGTAAGGAACACATTGACTATGATGGGATTCTTTCTACCATCTGTGTTGAGGGCACCGAATGGCGACTGGCAGCCGATGGAAAGCCACAACTTGTTTTGATCTCATAATTGAAAGAGGAGGCCAATGCTTGGTTCTCATTTATAGTAGCACGAGTCATGCCATTGACTCATACTTCCGAGGTCACGAAGGACCGAGCCACTTTAGTCTATGTCATCGTTACCTGCCTTACCGTTGATCTGGGACGCATTGTCGAGGCATCCATCCGGTATTATACTCGTGGCCCTCCCACTTCTGGCATGCCTTGCCCCTCCACCATTACATCTTTGTGCAATTATGCGGAGGTTGTTTAGACCCCGCAGAGGTGTTGATTCCACCTAAGGAGCCCATTGTGGTTGCTCACCCAGCACCACCCACAGACCGACGTTGGGCACAACCACGACTTGGCAACAGCCATTCTACTGGACCATCCTCATCTACTACTTCAGTGCCTACATCTATCACACTGGACTCCCTCCACCCTGACCTACAGGATATCCTCCTTGAACAAAGGGAGATCAGAAATGAACAAAGGGAAATTCGTTGGGACCAACAACAGATGAATCAACGTCATATGGAGTTCATGCAATACCAATTTGCATGGAGCTCTGCATTGGCACAAGGTTTCCCTACTATCCCTTTCCCACTACATCTGACATTCCCACCATACTAGTCGTACCAGCCGGATGAGCTGTACCACCCAGTCCCCCCATCGGAACATGAGGATGAGGACGACGATCACTGATGATCGTCATCGATGTATGTGTTTTGCTATTACGCTTATTGATTACTGTACATTGAGGCCACTGCATGTTCTAAGTTTGGGGGGGGGGGGGGGGGTGTTTTGTGATGACCAGAGATTATGGATGTTAATCCCGGAGTGTTAATAACCCCTAAAGTTGTTTTACGTGGCGACTTGGAGTTTAATCGCGGTGTTGGGCCTTCTGGGCTCATTTATTTTGGGTAGTTGGGATTGTTGGATCCCGAGGTTGAGATTGTATTCTCATTACGGTGAAAAATCTAAGAGTTGGGTTTTTAGTGTGACTCGGAATCTCGGGTGCTTTGTGTGGGCACCGGTAGGGGGTTTTTGAGTTAGAGAGAGAATTTTTGAAAACAGATGATTTTTAATCAATCATGATGTATTTGTGGGGCTATTAGTATTTCGGGGTATTTTTGCTATAAATACCAGTTGAACCCGAGATTTTAATTATCGGAACCATTTTCCCCACCTTCCCTCTCTCTCCTCGCCCGCGCGATTTCCCGATCCCCTTTGACCCCCGCCGCTTCCAGGCGTGCGCCCGCCGCCGTCCGGCCACCGTTCGGCGCGTCCAACCCAACGGTAGCTTCGTCTCTTCCAGGCGCACCTCTCCATACCATCAATTCGAAGTTTGGTCGCGATTTGAGTTCGGATTTCTGCAGAGAGCGCTAGGGTTCGAAACTGGAATTTGTCCGATTTGGGGCTCGATTTTTGGTACGTTTTTGGGGCTTTTATTCCGGTGTTTTTGGGGCGTTTTTGTGCTATTGTTGAGTCGAAAATTTCAGACTTCAATGGTTCGAAAATTTGTTGCTTAATGGTTCGAATTTCATGCTGTGTGCGTGGGGTTATGTTCGAATTTTGGGGGTTTTTGGCA
This sequence comes from Haberlea rhodopensis, assembly GCA_907163345.1. NCBI lineage: Eukaryota > Viridiplantae > Streptophyta > Magnoliopsida > Lamiales > Gesneriaceae > Haberlea > Haberlea rhodopensis. Next base: position 26,584 of record CAJQUN010000079.1, read on the forward strand.
AGGAGTGATGATTCTTGCTATTGATCGATTAATTCATACTTTAGATGTATTATGGTGCTTAGTTTGAGTTCGATTTGTGTTGTGAAGGTTCGAAAATTTGTGGGGAGTTCTTGAGCAATTTTCGATAATGGTTAATTGTCGTGTGTTGACAATATTTTTGAGGGTTATGGGTGTGCTTGAGCATGGGTTGCATGTTCGTAAATAATTGTGAATTAATTTATCGTGTTAGCACATCGTTCCTCGGGGCATGGAACTCGAGCAAGGTTTGGCTCGGACTTCGGAGATTTAAGGTACGTGCGACGTACGAGCATTACTTTATGTGAGAGCATTTGTGAAATGCATAATGTATTTTGATTTCATTGAATAATTGTGCACAAGGTTATATGTATGTGTTGGGAAGCTATGAAGCGACCTAACCTTGACATCGCCGCCACAAGCGTGCGTGATACTAGAGTAGTATGACCTTATAAGAGATATGGGGTACGGGTTTAAATGACTATTGTAGGGCATTTGAGATGCCTGAGAATGATCGTGGAATCATGTATTCATTATAAGACATGTGAGATGTCTAAGTATAATGGAGAATTTGTAAAATAAATGCTAGGCATTTGAGCTATCTGTGATTGGTAGCAAAGTTGAAAATCAGTATTAGATATCGAGAAATCTATATTTGTATGTATAATGAATTTGGAATCATTAATTATTGATACTTGAAAATCAGGCATGCTATGAGTTAAATCAATGTGTTGATTTACTGATTTTCGAGATTTGATGAGTTTGATGATTGTGAGAACAGGGACAGTACACGGAATCCCGGATGAGGACGTTGCCATCCAGGGAGTATCGTTTAAAATTCATTAGTATTTACTTTTGTTGAAAATTATGAATTTCATTATTGTGATTATGGGATTTTGTGTATTGGTATGCTCACCCCGTTGGGGGCTGTCTCTGTTGGGGCAGGTGAACAGGTACATCGATGGCTGTGGAGCTGAGCTCGAGCTGTTGATTGGATGTACTCCCAGGATCGTGGTACCAGGGCTTGATGGAGCACGGTATTGTATAGAGTACTTATATACACCCGAAGGTTATATACATATTTATGATGCTCGCATGTGAGCACGGTTATGCTTGTATATGGGTTGTATATAAAGGCATGAGCCTTTCTCTCTTTCATTCTATGTTGCATGCAATTAAGAGTAGAATTGCTAATGATATGAGAGTCATGGGTGTATTATGTGGGTGTTGAAACCCATTTATGTTGTCTTATGTGTGGTGTCTTCCCTGGCTGGGAATTTACTTAACGTTGCTGTATTCTGTTGAGTATGTGTTTTTCCCTGGCCGGGAACTATATATTGTGATGCGCTTTTATTTTGGGATGGCTCTATTTATGGGGAGACTCTGCCCAAATTTTTATAAAAGTCCACCATGTAAAAAGTGGTGTAATGGGGATGGAAATGGGCGGAATCTATGAGTCTAATTGTGGGTAGAGATGATCTTAATGTTGAATATTAAAGAAATTTTGTAATTGCCATTCAATGGTAAAGTATCATCTGTGTTTCCCGATTGATTTTATTGAAAGCATGTGCCACACATAGTGGTCTAATACACTAATCAAGGGTTAAGGGCTGGGGGTCCTTACATTAGTGGTATCAGAGTAGTGGTTGCTCTTTGGGGCTGTTAAGGGCCTAGGGAGTTATTGATAGCACATATTTATGCATGATGGCATTAATGTTGTATGACACAACTAGTTGTTATGTGCTTTTATGATATGAAAAGTGGTGTTGCTAATCATTGTGATTGCAGGAATCGTGTAAAATGGGATGGGATGGCATTAATGGTGATGTCTGGCCCTTCATGTATTATGTGTTAAGGGATCTGATTTTGTAGGAAAATCAGGAAAGGTGAGACGTACGGGCTTCGGACGGTAAAACGTGTTGCACCTTTGATTATGTATATCGTGGGTAGTGAACCCTTACATGTGATGGTATATGTGAAATGATAGTGATATATATTGTGATAATGGAACCAAATGTTGTGTTTGATTATTGTGGTAGAATTGATGTTAATCCCGGAGTGTTAATAACCCCTAAAGTTGTTTTACGTGGCGATTTGGAGTTTAATCGAAGTGTTGGGCCTTCCGGGCTCGTCTATTTGAGTAGTTGGGATCGTTGGATCCCGAGGTTGAGATCGTATTCTCATGAAAACCTATGAGTTGGGTTTTTTAGTGTGACTCGGAACCTCGGGTGCTTTGTGTGGGCACCGGTAGGGGGGTTTTTGAGTTAGAGAGAGAATTTTTGAAAACAGATGATTTTTAATGAATCATGATGTATTTGTGGGGCTATTAGTATTTCGGGGTATTTTTGCTATAAATACCAGTTGAACCCGAGATTTTAATTATCGGAACCATTTCAGCACCTTATTTCTCTCTCCCTCCTGCGTCGCCCTTCCCGTCGCCCCAGACCCACGCCGCTTCCAGGCGTGCGCCCGCCGCCGTCCGGCCGCCGTTCGGCGCGTGCGACCCGCCTCCGAATTTGTCTCGTCGAGGCGCAGCTATCCCCTCCGGTAATTGAGAGTTTCGTCGCGTTTTGAAGTCGGATTTTGCGGGAATGCGCCGATCCCCAATTCCTAGGGTTCATCGATTTCGAACGTTTTACTTCCGATTTTCGTTTGGGTAACCTACCTTACCCCTTTTTCGTCATTATCGTGTATTTCCCTACTATTTTTGGGTGGATTTGGTTCGAATTTCTTGCTGTTGGGCGTGAGGTTTTGGTTCGAAAATTTGTTGCTTTAATGGTTCGAATTTGAGGCTGTTTGCGTGGGGTTTATGTTCGAATTTTGGGGGTTTTTGGCAAGGGGTGATGGTTCTTGCTATTGATAGATTTAATTCATGTTTAGATGAATTATGGTGTTTAGTTTGGGTTCGATTTGTGTTGTGAAGGTTCGAAAATTTGTGGGGTGTTCTTGAGCAATTTTCGATAATGGTTAATTGTCGTGTGTTGACAATATTTTTTAAGGGTTATGGGTGTGCTTGAGCATGGATTGCATGTTCATAAATAATTGTGAATTATTTATCGTGTTAGCACATCGTTCCTCGGGGCATGGAACTCGAGCAAGGTTTGGCTCGGACTTCGGAAATTTAAGGTACGTGCGACGTACGAGCATTACTTTATATAAGAGCATTTGTGAAATGCATAATGTGTTTTAATTGCATTAGATGGTTGTGGGTATGGCTATATATATATGTGTTGATATGACTATGGATCGACCTAGTCTTGACATCGCTGCCACAAGTGTGCGTAATACTAGAGTAGTATAACCTTACATGAGATATGGGGTACTGGGTTTATATGACTATTGTAGGGCATTTGAGATGCCTGAGAATGATCGTGGAATCATGTATTCATTGTAAGACATATGAGATGTCTAAGTGAAATGGAGAATTGGTAAAAAAAATGCTAGGCATTTGAGCTATCTGTGATTGGTAGCAAAGTCGAAAAATCAGTATTAGATATCGAGATATCTATATTTGTATGTATAATGAATTTGGAATCATTAATTATTGATACTTGAGAACCAGGCATGCTATTAGTTAAATCAATGTGTTGATTTACTGATTTTTGAGATTTGATGAGTTTGATGATTGTGAGAACAGGGACAGTACACGGAATCCCGGATGAGGACGTTGCCATCCAGGGAGTATCATTTAAAATTCATTAGTATTTACTTGTGTTGTAAATTATGAATTTCATTATTGTGATTATGAGATTTTGTGTATTGGTATGGTCACCCCGTTGGGGGCTGTCTCTGTTGGGGCAGGTGGACAGGTACATCGATGGCTGTGGAGCTGAGCTCGAGCTGTTGATTGGATGTACTCCCAGGATCGTGGTACCAGGGCTTGATGGAGCACGGTATCGTATAGAGTACTAATATACACCCGAAGGTTATATACATATTTATGATGCTCGCATGTGAGCACGGTTATGCTTGTATATGGGTTGTATATAAAGGCATGAGCCTTTCTCTCTTTCATTCTATGTTGCATGCAATTAAGAGTAGAATTGCTAATGATATGAGAGTCATGGTTGTATTATGTGGGTGTTGAAACCCATTTATGTCGTCTTATGTGTGGTGTCTTCCCTGGCTGGGAATTTACTTTGTGTTCTGTATTCTGTTGAGTATTGTGTATTCCCTGGCCGGGAATTATATTATGTGATGTGCTTTTATTTTGGGATAGCTCAATTTATGGGGAGACTCTGCCCAAATTTTTATAAAAGCCCACAATGTAAAAAGTGGCACCAAGGGGATGGTAAAGGGCGAACATATGAGTCTATTTGTTGTTAGGCTGATGATCTTATGACATTGAGTATTAAAGGAAATTTTGTAATTGCCATTCAATGGTAAAGTATCATCTGAGCTTCCCGATTGACTTTTTATTGAAAGCATGTGCCACACATAGTGGTTAATACACTAATTAAGGGTTAAGGGCTTGGGGTCCTTACATTAGTGGTATCAGAGCAGTGGTTGCTCTTTGGGGCTGTTAAGGGCCTAGGAAGTTATTGATAGCACATATTTATGCATGATGGCATTAATGTTGTATGACACAACTAGTTGTTTATGTGCTTTTTATGATATGAAAAGTGGTGTTGCTAATCAGTGTGATTGCAGGAATCGTGTAGCATGAGATGGGATGGCATTAATGGTGATGTCTGGCCCTTCATGTATTATGTGCTAAGGGATCTGATTTTGTAGGAAAATCAGGAAAGGTGAGACGTACGGGCTTCGGACGGTAAAACGTGTTACACCTTTGATTATGTATATCGTGGGTAGTGAACCCTTACATGTGATGGTATATGTGAAATGACAGTGATATATATTGTGATAATGGAATCAACTGTTGTGCTTGATTATTGTGGTAGAATTGATGAATGTTCCGGTAGCCTTTATCTCCGAGCGAGGGAGGTACTTGCCGCTGTCATGACTAAGCGAGGTAACATGCCGCTGTCATTGTCGAAGCGAGGGGTCCTAAAATTCCGCTGTTGTATTGGGACCGGAACAGTCACAATTCTAGTGATTAATGTGGAATATTGTGGTTATAACTGGAACGTGATATCGATCATTATTTTGTGAACTGTGGTATTAACCTGGATGCAGGTACATGGAGCTAGTGGAAGTTCCGGTAGTTGTTATATTCGAGCGAGGGAGGTACTTGCCGCTAAGCGATGGTAATATGATATTTGCCGCTGTCATGTCTAAGCGAGGTAACATGCCGATGTCATTGTCGAAGCGAGGGATATCATATGATGCCGCTATATGTCGAAGCGAGGGGTCCTAAAATTCCGCTGCTATAACAGGACCGGAACAACCACATTATCTATATTGATAGCGATGGTTCATGCCACTATATTGATTGGTGATGGTTCATTCCGCCCGATATATTGATAGCGATGGTTCATTCCGCTATATTGATTGGCGATGGTTCATTCCGCCATATGTATTGATAGCGATGGTTCATTCCGCTATATTGATTGGCGATGGTTCATTCCACCGGATATATTGATAGCGATGGTTCATTCCGCTATATTGATTGGCGATGGTTCATTCCGCCAGATGTATTGATAGCGATGGTTCATTCCGCTATATTGATTGGCGATGGTTCATTCCGCCAGATGTATTGATAGCGATGGTTCATTCCGCTATATTGATTGGCGATGGTTCTTGCCGCCGGATATATTGATAGCGATGTCTCATTCCGCTATTCTATTGGCGATGGTTTATGCCGTCGGGTATTGATAGCGATGTCTCATTCCGCTATTCTATTGACGATGACTTATGCCGCCGGGTATTCATAGCGATGGTACATTCCGCTACATCTAGGGCGATGGTTCATGCCGCCAGATGTCTATAGCAAAGTTTTATGCCGCTGACTCTATGACGAGGGATTATGCCCTGATTCTATAGCGACGGGTTATGCCGCTATGCACATGACGCTGGATTACGCCACCTACGAGCGATGGGTGTTGTTTGCGTACCACTGTTGGATGACGGAGACAGGTATGCCGCTATATTGTTAGCAATGAGGTATGGCATATTACTGTTTATTTAGCACTATTGTGGATATCATGTGTTGATTTACTTATGCGGTCATGTGTTTGACGATTAGATTATAGACGTCGTGTATCGACATATACCGTTACGAGTCGACAATATTGTTTCAAAGTCATATGTTGACAGGTACCGTCACGGGATGACAATGACATAGTGGATGTTCTATGTAGACGTGTAGCGTCGTTTTGATGGCTAATACATTTATGTTATGTATTTAGTTGTATGGTTTGAGTGCCGATGGTGAGCACATGATAGAGTCTGGGTCACTAGTTGACGAGACCTTTTTGCCAAGCAGGTTTGCTCGGTGGAGTATTGGATGTATTGTACCGGTAAATGACCACATCATGTTATAGAGTTAAATTATTGTCGAGCGATGATACCCTTGGGTATGCTCGTTGGTCTGGCTAGGGCCAAGTGATTGGTGGTAAGAGTAGTCATTGAGGAAACTACTCGCTTGTGTTGTGACGTAGGGTAGACATGGTTACACCCACCCTGAGGGTGTGGGATAAGTTTTAACGGATTATGATTGTATCATAAGTGAGCAAGGACACCGGGTTGTCCATTGTGCTTGGTATTTTAGAGATATGCTGGGCGATGACCCATTACTCTAACGGTTTGTACGGTATGGCAAGATGGAACATATGGTTTGTTGATGGACTTGATATGAACCTATGGAGACATCACTTTGCTAGCCAGATATCGTAGTGATGATATAGTGTGCTTGTTGGGGCCATGATACTGCTCGTTGGAACCAAGTTTGGCAAATCGTAAAGTGATACGATGTGGATTGTGGTGGACTCTAGTAGTCACCACGTCATTTGAGGTTGAGGTTGTGCATGCCTCACTGAAACGTGTATATGTCTATTGTTTTGAGAGACTTGTCTGGGACAGCTCATAATGTTGAAGTACCAACAAGAGAGTCATCAAGTCGTTGTTGACTCGATCTGGGGAATCCGTGTACTTGGGATGCAATGAGTGTTATTGTATCCAGTTTTTCCGAACGGTGGTTCGAGACTTGTGGATCTCGAGTTCGATGGCTCTTCCCTTGTGAGGAAGGAGGTAGTATTATACCTATTTGGGAATCTTTGAAAGATTCGGTAAGTTGGTACGTGTGGTGTTGATTTTGGGAATCACGCCGTGTTGTTGATCGTCGATTATCAGCCTCCTCTGGATGGGAATGACTCAGAATTGACAGTTGTGTTTGGGGCTTAGGGGTATGTTGGAGATACCCGAGCCAAGTGCATTGAGTATGCATGTGATGCTAGTTTTTGATTTCCTTTTTGTCAAGCATAGAGTTATGCTACTTTTGGATGGTTAAATCTCTGATGAGAGATATTGAACACCTTGATATTGGGAATCTCCATGGCACGATAAATTATGAGAAACAATCGTGAAGTTAGTTGACACCCTTTGAGGAGGGATTATCTTGTGTGGGTTGAGGTGTTTCATTGTTGGTGTTTTCCTTCGAGTTATGCGATAGCCTTCCCAAGTTTGGATTGTTAAATCCTAGGATTATCAAGGGATGGCAGGAATTCGGATTTATTGGGTGTCGCTGTCGACACAAGCTTTGAGGATGCAATGGGTTTATTGCATGTCCTTTCAGAATTTGAACTCTGTGGAGTCTCGATGGTTTATTTATGATCAGGATGTGATCCTTGGAATATCCGGAGGTGGACATCTTGTGAGATGTCTTTTGTGTGAATCTGTGGCCGTGAGTTGCCCAAATTGAGTTGCAATGATGCGACTGCTCATTTGATGGAGGAGGTGTGTAAGTGGAGACCAGGTTTAGTATGTGTACATCATGGTATACTAGTGTTTTCCTCGTAATGATGTGTGTTAGACATCGTGAGTCATGATGGAGATGTCTTTGAATGATATCTACGATGGAATCGGGAGCAATTCGAATCCTTGCAGTTTCAGTTACTAACTGCTTTTGGATTGTTAGCGTTGAGTTGTGCTGACGCTCTTTGACGTTATAATGGATTTGGAAGTCTATTCCACTCCAGAGTTTGACACGAGGTCAACGTTCTCACGGTTGAGGTGTCATTCATGATGCGTTCTTACTAAGTGGTATTAGAACGAAGGATGACTGTCCGATCTACGGTCGTAAGTATTGGTTGTTTTGCAGTCATGCGGGACTGACTTTTGGGATGAACCGCATCGAGGTACGTTTTGCCTCTTGGGTGATATGTTGGTTTTGGTATGTCGCTCTGTTTCAGAGTTTGATGTGAAGTAAGTATCCTCGCGTTTATTAAGACGATTCTGATATGGTCAAGAATCGAGGTTATGGCTTCATGTTGTTGTGTAGCCTGGGTGTTATGTGATACACCGGTGCTAATTTCGAGGACGAAATTCTTTTAGTGGGGGATATTGTGATGACCAGAGATTATAGATGTTAATCCCAGAGTGTTAATAACCCCTAAAGTTGTTTTACATGGCGATTTGGAGTTTAATCGAAGTGTTGGGCCTTCCGGGCTCGTCTATTTGAGTAGTTGGGATCGTTGGATCCCGAGGTTGAGATCGTATTCTCATTTCGGTGAAAACCTATGAGTTGGGTTTTTTAGTGTGACTCGGAACCTCGGGTGCTTTGTGTGGGCACCGGTAGGGGGGTTTTTGAGTTAGAGAGGGAATTTTTGAAAACAGATGATTTTTAATGAATCATGATGTATTTGTGGGGCTATTAGTATTTCGGGGTATTTTTGCTATAAATACCAGTTGAACCCGAGATTTTAATTATCGGAACCATTTCAGCACCTTATTTCTCTCTCCCTCCCGCGTCGCCCTTCCCGTCGCCCCAGACCCACGCCGCTTCCAGGCGTGCGCCCGCCGCCGTCCGGCCGCTGTTCGGCGCGTGCGACCCGCCGCCGGATTCGTCTCGTCGAGGCGCAGCTATCCCCTCCGGCAATTGAGAGTTTCGTCGCGTTTTGAAGTCGGATTTTGCGGGAATGCGCCGATCCCCAATTCCTAGGGTTCATCGATTTCGAACGTTTTACTTCCGATTTTCGTTTGGGTAACCTCCCTTACCCCTTTTTCGTCATTATCGTGTATTTCCCTGCTATTTTTGGGTGGATTTGGTTCGAATTTCTTGCTGTTGGGCGTGAGGTTTTGGTTCGAAAATTTGTTGCTTTAATGGTTCGAATTTGAGGCTGTTTGCGTGGGGTTTATGTTCGAATTTTGGGGGTTTTTGGCAATGGGTGATGAATTATGGTGTTTAGAGTTATACTATTTTTGGATGGTTAAATCTCTGATGAGAGATATGGAACACCTTGAAGTTGGGAATCTCCATGGCACGATAATTATGAGAAACAATCGTGAAGTTAGTTGACACCCTTTGAGGAGGGATTATCTTGTGTGGGTTGAGGTGTTTCATTGTTGGTGTTTTCCTTCGAGTTATGCGATAGCCTTCCCAAGTTTGGATTGTTAAATCCTAGGATTATCAAGGGATGGCAGGAATTCGTATTTATTGGGTGTCGCTGTCGACACAAGCGTTGAGGATGCAATGGGTTTATTGCATGTCCTTTCAGAATTTGAAACTCTGTGGAGTCTCGATGGTTTATTTTGATCATGATTTGATCCTTGGAATATCCGGAGGTGGACATCTTGTGAGATGTGTTCGAGTGTGGATCGGTGGCCGTGAGTTGCCCGATCCGAGTTGCAGAGGGTGCAACTGCTCCTTGGATGAAGGTGGTCTGTGTAGCAGGAACCAGGTTTGGTATGTGTACACCGTGGTATACTAATGTTTCCCCCGTAACGATGTATGTTAGACATCGTGAGTCATGATAGAGATGTCTTTGAATGATATCTACGATGGAATCGGGAGCAATTCGAATCCTTGCAGTTCCAGCTGACTAACTGCTTTTGGATTATTAGCGTTGAGTGGTGCTGACGCTCTTTGACGTTATGATGGATTTGGAAGTCTATTCCACTCCAGAGATTGACACGAGGTCAACGTTCTCACGGTTGAGGTGTCATTCATGATGCATTCTTACTAGTTGTATTAGAACTAAGGATGACTGTCTGATCTACAGTCGTAAGTATTGGTTGTTTTGCAGTCATGAGGGACTGACTTTTGGGATGAACCGCATCGAGGTACGTTTTGCCTCTTGGGTGATAAGTTGGTGTTGGTTTTGGTATGTCGCTCTGTTTCAGAGTTTGATGTGAGATAAGTATCCTCGCGGTTTTTAAGACGATTCTGATATGGTCAGGAATCGAGGTTATGGCTTCATGTTGTTGTGTAGCCTGGGTGTTACGTATTACATCGGTGCTAATTTCGAGGACGAAATTCTTTTAGTGGGGGATATTGTGATGACCAGAGATTATGGATGTTAATCTCGGAGTGTTAATAACCCCTAAAGTTTTTTTACGTGGCGACTTGGAGTTTAATCGCGGTGTTGGGCCTTCTGGGCTCATTTATTTGGGTAGTTGGGATTGTTGGATCCCGAGGTTGAGATTGTATTCTCATTACGGTGAAAAATCTAAGAGTTGGGTTTTTAGTGTGACTCGGAATCTCGGGTGCTTTGTGTGGGCACCGGTAGGGGGTTTTTGAGTTAGAGAGAGAATTTTTGAAAACAGATGATTTTTAATGAATCATGATGTATTTGTGGGGCTATTAGTATTTCAGGGTATTTTTGCTATAAATACCAGTTGAACCCGAGATTTTAATTATCGGAACCATTTTCCCCACCTTCCCTCTCTCTCCTCGCCCGCGCGATTTCCCGATCCCCTTTGACCCCCGTCGCTTCCAGGCGTGCGCCCGCCGCCGTCAGGCCGCCGTTCGGCGCGTCCGACCCACCGGTAGCTTCGTCTCTTCCAGGCGCACCTCTCCATACCATCAATTCGAAGTTTGGCCGCGATTTGAGTTCGGATTTCTGCAGAAAGCGCTAGGGTTCGAAACTGGATTTTGTCCGATTTGGGCCTCGATTTTTGGTACGTTTTTGGGGCTTTTCTTCCGGTGTTTTTGGGGCGTTTTTGTGCTATTGTTGAGTCGAAAATTTCAGACTTTAATGGTTCGAAAATTTGTTGCTTAATGGTTCGAATTTCATGCTGTGTGCGTGGGGTTATGTTCGAATTTTGGGGGTTTTTGGCAAGGAGTGATGATTCTTGCTATTGATCGATTAATTCATACTTTAGATGTATTATGGTGCTTAGTTTGAGTTCGATTTGTGTTGTGAAGGTTCGAAAATTTGTGGGGAGTTCTTGAGCAATTTTCGATAATGGTTAATTGTCGTGTGTTGACAATATTTTTGAGGGTTATGGGTGTGCTTGAGCATGGGTTGCATGTTCGTAAATAATTGTGAATTAATTTATCGTGTTAGCACATCGTTCCTCGGGGCATGGAACTCGAGCAAGTTTTGGGTCGGACTTCGGAGATTTAAGGTACGTGCGACGTACGAGCATTACTTTATGTGAGAGCATTTGTGAAATGCATAATGTATTTTGATTTCATTGAATAATTGTGCATAAGGTTATATGTATGTGTTGAGAAGCTATGAAGCGACCTAACCTTGACATCGCCGCCACAAGCGTGCGTGATACTAGAGTAGTATGACCTTATAAGAGATATGGGGTACTGGGTTTAAATGACTATTGTAGGGCATTTGAGATGCCTGAGAATGATCGTGGAATCATGTATTCATTATAAGACATGTGAGATGTCTAAGTATAATGGAGAATTTGTAAAATAAATGCTAGGCATTTGAGCTATCTGTGATTGGTAGCAAAGTTGAAAATCAGTATTAGATATCGAGAAATCTATATTTGTATGTATAATGAATTTGGAATCATTAATTATTGATACTTGAGAATCAGGCATGCTATGAGTTAAATCAATGTGTTGATTTACTGATTTTTGAGATTTGATGAGTTTGATGATTGTGAGAACAGGGACAGTACACCGAATCCCGGATGAGGACGTTGCCATCCAGGGAGTATCGTTTAAAATTCATTAGTATTTACTTTTGTTGTAAATTATGAATTTCATTATTGTGATTATGGGATTTTGTGTATTGGTATGCTCACCCCGTTGGGGGCTGTCTCTGTTGGGGCAGGTGAACAGGTACATCGATGGCTGTGGAGCTGAGCTCGAGCTGTTGATTGGATGTACTCCCAGGATCGTGGTACCAGGGCTTGATGGAGCACGGTATCGTATAGAGTACTTATATACACCCGAAGGTTATATACATATTTATGATGCTCGCATGTGAGCACGGTTATGCTTGTATATGGGTTGTATATAAAGGCATGAGCCTTTCTCTCTTTCATTCTATGTTGCATGCAATTAAGAGTAGAATTGCTAATGATATGAGAGTCATGGGTGTATTATGTGGGTGTTGAAACCCATTTATGTTGTCTTATGTGTGGTGTCTTCCCTGGCTGAGAATTTACTTAGCGTTGCTGTATTCTGTTGAGTATGTGTTTTTCCCTGGCCGGGAACTATATATTGTGATGCGCTTTTATTTCGGGATGGCTCTATTTATGGGGAGACTCTGCCCAAATTTTTATAAAAGTCCACCATGTAAAAAGTGGTGTAATGGGGATGGAAATGGGCGGAATCTATGAGTCTAATTGTGGGTAGAGATGATCTTAATGTTGAATATTAAAGAAATTTTGTAATTGCCATTCAATGGTAAAGTATCATCTGTGTTTCCCGATTGATTTTATTGAAAACATGTGCCACACATAGTGGTCTAATACACTAATCAAGGGTTAAGGGCTGGGGGTCCTCCCGATTGATTTTTATTGAAAGCAGGTGCCACACATAGTGGTTAATACACTAATCAAGGGTTAATGGCTATGGGGTCCTTACATGTTTACTGATAGCTGCTATTTCTCTTGCGCTTTTCTTGCATGCTTCTATCTATCATGGAACTAAGTTGTTCTTGAGCACATCTTAAAAAAATATTTTTGCGTGAAATGAGTTCAACTTTAAGAAATAAATGAATTAGACTTGCAACTGTATTACATGATGAGATTAATCCCCATCTCAACTAGAGTCTTGAAATTTTTTGACTTGTTTGTGAATATCCTTGGTTGAGTTAATACTTCAAAATTGAGGAACATTTTTGGCACTTTTGAGTCATGTTTGAGTGAAATATATGTTGGAAAGTGAAATTTTTTGTTAATTATGATTTGTCTTGAGCATCTTAGAGCATACTAGAACCTATTGGAGGGCACTTTGAGGTGAAATTTTATAATTATGAACTTGACTTTGACATGATTTAGGCGATCTTTGGAACGTTTGAGCCTTTCAAGCCTACCCTATCTATATTTTCCGCTATTGTCCACTTTTGAATTTAATTGAATAAGAATGAAAATTAACCACCATTCGACTTTTGTTGATGAAACTCATTATATCTACCTTTAATTGAGCCTAAAATTTTTTATCCTACCTTAAAGGAGTATAATGAATTTTATGAGCGTTATGTTTTGGGATATTATGTTATTCACGTACTATGTTCTGGATTATTAGAAAAAAAATTAAATGCCTATTGAATAAGAAAAAAAAGAAAGGCATAGTAAGAAAACAACTTAGTTATGTGATGATGAACTATGTGGGGGTCCTACATTGACCACATTTAGTGAAATATAACAAAGCCCATGGTCATCAAGATTTAAAGAAAGGAAAGAAAGAAAAAAGAGTAGAAGATGTTCTAAAATGAAATTGACAAATTATACTCTCTTCTTTGATTTCCTTACATTTTCTTTGAACCCGACACCAAATGCCTGGGATTATAAGCTTAAAAAGACCTTATGATCTAAATCTAGGGAATAATTACATTAGTGGAGAAGTACTTGAAAAGTAGGCTTATGGAGTGCTTGATAGTTGAAGTGACTAGGAATAGACACATCTATTGCGCTTAATTATCTACGATTTGGTATACTTAGTCAGATGAGTATAAAATTTGTTTCTTGAGACACTGTATATAGTTTTGAACTGGTAACAAATGTTTTGGTTTTTTTAAAAAAAAATTGACATCATATTTATACGGGGGAAAGTTCGCTTTTATTCGGATCACAAGAACTTAAAATATCTATTCTTTCAATCCGATCGGAATACGAGGTAACGTAGGTTGATGAATCTTTTGAAGGAGATGGTGAAACTCAAATGTCGCTACGACTGTCGTCAGTCGTAACGTCTACGAGTGTATTCTAGCTTATGATCGTAGCGTACATGCTGATAATTGTATTTTTGACCGAGCTTTTTACTCATACCAGAAATTTCATCAATGTCTCAGCATTTCAAGTTGAGTCGAATTTATTTTAAACATCAGATAAGCCTAACGAATTGATGTTCAAACTCAGAAATCTTAAGAACTCGTACCTTCAGAACATCCATATTTCTTTCAGATATCTACTGATAGTTTTTACGACTTTATGATTGATAAATTGTTCCTGATAATTCTTATCTAACCTCGGTAATTATTCGTGAAGATTCTTGACTGTACAGACAGTATCTACCCTGAAGGCGAAAGATGCATATGGCTCTGAAACCTCCATTCTGATGGAAATGTATGAAATGAAGTGTTACTGAATGTATTGTCAAATATTGAGGTTGTTATCATGTTAAACCAAATGAATGAATACAACTCGGAGGGTTGCTTCATGGCTTTGAATGTCCCCAATGGGATTGAGAACATATGGCTATGGATTTTGTGACCCGCATTCCTCGATCACTCGGAGACTTTGATGTTGTTTTGATCATTATTGATCTGCTTCATAATCTGCACTTGTCTTTCTTATGACCAGACTTATCCTTAGTATGACCCTGTTGTTTATCGAGGATATGTTATGTACGGTGGCAAATGATTTTAACTTTGGAGGGCATGTAGCTGGGCCAATAATCGAAGTTCCTATATTGATACCTACCAAACGAGCAAAGGTTTGACATCTTTTGAAACCTTTTGGAAGAGACATTGTAGATCGCCTCTAGCCTGGAAAGAAATCGATGAAAAACCAGTGACTGGATTTGGTAAATATGAGAAACTACTGTTAAGATTCACTTGTTCGGATAGCGGATAACGGTTGCCCAGGATCGTCAAGCTAATTATGCTTCTAAACAAAGACAACCCATAGCATTTCAGTAAGGAGATCGTGTGCTTTGGAAAATTTCTGCTTTAGAGACACTAACTATTTTGGCATGCGAGGCAAATTATCATCTTGTTGCATTGGCCGTGCAAGATCCGAGATCGAATTGGAAATATTGCTTATAGATTAGCATCGCCATCAGCTTTATCGGATACACGCGATGTATTTTTCTTCTTTTTGCTACGTTGCAAATATATGAATTGAATCTAGCACGTCTTTCAGCCTGATGAGGTTATACTTAATCATTCGTATTAAACATCTTGTTTGCATTTTGGATCGTAAGGATATATACCTGTTCCATTGTATTCAATATATCCTGTTGTATATCCTGATCCAAATGCTGTTTTCAGCGTTGATCTGGATCTATGTTTGAGATTTCGAGGACAAAATCTGTTTAAGTGGGGGAGAAGTGTAAGGCCCCAAGATTTGATTACTATTAATTAATTATAATTTGGGAATTAATTAATAATCAATTTGGAATTAATTAATTAGAAGTGAAATGGGCAATATGAATGTCAACTGACAATTGAATCGGAACATGACATATTCTTTAAATGGAAAAATAAGATCCAATAATATTTTAAAACTAAATTATTAAAATAAAGAATTTAATTTGTGTTATAGTAGTGGATATAAATACCAAGTATCAACTGTAAATTTTATATCAGTACACCGACGACACTCCGATGTACATAACGGGACTGTAATAAAATTATTGGTGTGTTGTATTTAAACTTAACGCTACACACACTACACACATAATCACGCACATACATCGAGTCTCAGACATAAGCCGTAGCATCCCCTTCTCCTCTCCTGTTTTCGCGTTCGACCTCCACCCGATAAAACGTCGCGCCTACCGCCGTCCGACCATCAACCGACGAGCTCGACCTACCACCATATTCTTGGACGTTTCCATTCCAAGAAGTGGAGGTTTGCGTCGCTGATAGAGTCAGATTTTGCCAGAAAGCGCAGATGTTTGAATTTTAGAATTTTTTTATGTGCTCAAAAACAATCTAATCTCATGATATAATAGGCATGTAAGATAAGTAACAAGAGAAAATAGCAGATATCAGTAAACATCCCCCCAAACTTAGTACGTGTATTGCACTCAATGTACAGTAAACAATAAGCGCAAAAGGAAAACACATACCTCAACGATGATCATCAGTGGTCGTCATCCTCATCATGCTCCGGTGGGGGTACTGGGTAGTAAGGCTCATCTGGCTGGTATGGTGGATATGGCGGATATTCAGGTGGTGGTGGTTGATATGGCTGGCATGGCTGGAAGTGCGGCTCTCATCCGATTTTTATGCGATTTCTTCAAGATTGGTTCAGGTAATCATCCTTTATCCCATACTCATTCTTCCCTGCAATTTTTCTGGAGTTTGGTTCAGTTTAGACGATGCTGCGATGATAGGGACGATCGATTTATAGTGTTTGAGGTAAAAATTCGTAAATTATGTTTTTAATCGATTTTAACTCATTAAATATCATGTTTTAAACTTGATTGATCATTTATGAGAGGATTGTATACAATTTTAATGTCCCTTGTTGATTGAGTCGATTGTCCCTTGTTGTTTTGAGGATGAATCTGTCGATTGGTTGACACTGTCCAAGTATTGTTTCTCCTTCTTGTTTTGTCGATTTTTTTATGTAAATTGGAGGGTGTTTTGTTGGTTGGTCATCACCCATTTTCCCTAATGTATGTTGCTTATGTGAGCTGGTTTCATTAGGATTTCCCATGTCCCTGAGAGTTTTGTTGCATGAATTGAAGTCTGGAAGCTAAACTTCATGTTTAGTGTTGTTAATTGCTGCTGGTTAACGTAAGCCTCTTGAATACCTTAACTGAGATTAAAGTATTAAACAAGTAAGATTTGAGCAGATTCTCCAAATTTGAAATTTAAGAATTTTGCTTAACTTGTAATATGGAAGCAACTTATTTGTATAAGTTAATATGTTGATTCTTATGACTGAACTAGAAGAAAATTCACAAATAAAGAAGAAATTGATGATATGAAATGTTTAAGTTATGGAGTACTGAATCTAAAAATGATGATAGAATCTGTTGTGTGGCTAAATTATAAAATGAAAGAGTTTTAGCCATTATTGTTAATATATGAAAAAGGTAGTAGAATATGTGGTTATTGATTCATATTCGTACCTTATGACGTACAAGTTTTACATGTTGTGCTATGTTTGGAGTAGAATGATATGGCAAATAAGATATCACTGTGTAACTCACACATACTGTGCTATATAACTTTATAGCATGAGTTCCATTGGCATGCCAGGATAAGGTAAGTTTCGATCGGTAACATACGACATGTATCTATATTATTTGATACATGATTTGCTGAACTTACGTGAATTACGTGAAACTACTTGGCTATGTGATTTTAATTGAATAATGAGCATTTACAGCATTCATATTTGGCATATCGATGTATGAAAATAAATATTTTGTTAACACACATCATTTTGATACATATACATCGATATATGATTCATGGGCATATTGATATATCCACTTCTTTGATATCCTTGATGATGACTGAATTGATTTACTCTGAGTGTCGGGGACGACGAGCACGGCGATGACATGCAGTTTAGGTAGCAACTGTAGTCACGTGCGTTGATACCGGACCTAGACACGAGGGATGACAAGCACAACACAGGATGATTCTCCTAGTGCAAAGTGTGTGTGTTGTAACCCTCTGCTCGAACTTGATATTGATTGATGATACCTTTCTTTGGCCTCCGATCTGGTATCTTGAGATTCGATCCATTGTACATTACATGCATTGCGCTGCATTACATCAAACATCACATTTTATAGATGCTTGTTGTATTTACTTGATAATTTCATATTGGGCTTTGGCTCACCCCCAAGGGGGCTGTTGTTGTCTTTGTATATGGACAATGTCAGATATTACTGGTAACCAGGATCCCAAGGATGGAATACTCTTTGAAGTCTTACATGAGGTTGTATTTTTTGTCTTTTTCCCAGTCGTATGATAGTTAAGTATATCAGGGTGTGTCCTAGATAGTTTAACTATGTAAATTAAGTTTATTTCAGTTCAATCTTGAATATTTGTTAATATTCGGTGTTTAGTTACTGCTTATGGTATTATGTAAATATTTTGAGTATGAAATGTGTGCTGGAGACTTATTGTGCATGCTATGGTATGATGTAATATTTTTAGTACATATTATGTGCTGGGTGCCTATAATGCATGCTATGGTATTACGTATTTACTTGCTGAACTGTATATGATTATTGTGCTTTTCATTTTCTTTGGTATGTCTCTCGTACGGGGAGGTCATGTCAAAATATTTAGAGCCACTTACTGGAATCTTTCGTTGTTTACAAATAAATAATCATTGTGTGATAATTAAACATTTGACTAGGAACGGGTCCTCACACCTCACAAGCATTTGATCAATGAAGTGTAATGCCTCGATATGACTTATGCATGAGTTATGTTATTTTGTATCATTATGAACTAATGACGATATGATGTGGACTCGGGTTCAGTTGGAACCGAGTATGATAAGCTATACGGATGGAGATTGATATGAAACAAGAGGTGTAGGTGCATAATGTAATATTATGTTGAACACAATGGAAATGATATAGAATAGTTGAGAACAATTTGTATTTGTTGTAGTCCATGGTTTTGGTACAACATAGAGGACATGAAATGAGTTAAATTAAATTGCTTAACAAGTAGACATGCATTTGAATTTGATTGGATTGTGGTGTGCATGTGAGTATGCATTTGAGTTTATATTGGAGGATGCTATATGAAGTACACTTAGCCTATGAACTCACATACTACACCTAAAATCACCTACTAATCTCTACACAAGCTCCTCCTTATCTCCTTGCTTCTACTTGCTTCTTTTCTTGAAATTAAGAGTAGGATTCAAGATATCACTTTGTGTGAAGTGAATTCAAAGGGTTGTGATAATAGTTATGAGTTTTATGTATTGTCAATTGTTGGTTTAACTTGAATTGGAGTTGAAGCATGTGAATTCATAGCTTTTGA
This sequence comes from Haberlea rhodopensis, assembly GCA_907163345.1. NCBI lineage: Eukaryota > Viridiplantae > Streptophyta > Magnoliopsida > Lamiales > Gesneriaceae > Haberlea > Haberlea rhodopensis. Next base: position 45,825 of record CAJQUN010000079.1, read on the forward strand.
TTTGATATGAGATGGAATTCAAGGAACTAAGTTGTTTTATCATGAAAACATGTTCATATCATGATTGACTAATGGTTCTTGAAGTTTTGTTGTTGAATTATGAGATGTGGAGTTGGAACCATCAAGATAGAAATGAAAATCGCCATGTTTTGGAACTTCTGTTTTCTCACGATCGATCGCTAGAAGCATACGGATCGATCACCGAGACAGGGGAAATTATAAGGCGGTTCAAACTTGTAGCGATCGATCGCTATATGTGACCGATTGATCGCGAGCTTTGGCGATTGATCACTGAAGGAGTACCGATCAATAGCTAGGGAGTCGAAACATTATGTGAAAATTTGAATTAAATAGGGATCGATCGCTACATCAATACAGATCGATCGCTAGGGTTACAAAGTTGAAGCGGTTGATATAAAAGACCGATCGATCGCTAATTAATTGTTGGAAATGTTATATTTTGTAGAAGTTTTGATGGTGAAGCCTATTTTAACATGATAATTGTTAGTGTTCATGTAGCACCATCACAAGGGACGAGTCAGAAAGGAGAATAAGCGTTAACTCATGATTTTCTATATTCTGTACAGCACGATAGGTACGTGTTGACGTACTAGTATTGATCTTATTGTTGATGTGATGTTGATTACATTTGTTGAGATTGAGATATATGATTGTTGTAATCATATTGTTGTACATTCATATTGTTAAGGCATATAGTTGATGCCATGAGAAGTATGCTACCGTTGAGCATACGGTTTGGTGTTATAACGTGTGAGGACAAAAATATGATATGTGCTGCTAATATGGGACGTGAAGGCTGAGCCACTGACATATTGAGCTGAGAGGCATATCATATATGTTCCGTTATAACAGGATGATGAATGAGCCATGTCATGACATATTTTCATTTGTGGTGCATGATACATAAACAATCACAGTTGGGATATTACGATGTTTATTTATCGTATTGTGTATCCATATTGATATGGGAATGACATGGTTGTCTATCAATACTCATGTTGTGTGGTTGTTTCTTTAGGGACTCATAATGGGGGAGGCCGGGATTGTGAGTCGGCTTCTGCTGCGAGATGAACCACTGATTAGGAGCTGAATGTTTTAGGATTGTCCAATGTACATGATGTATATTTTCTGATGGTTTTTTTGAAAATAATGTAATAACTGACATAGTATGACTCTTAATCAGTGTGATGGACTATTTAATCATACTTCACATATTTGTATTTGTGTAATCATGTGACACAATTTAAGGATTAAGTAGAGAGTACCCCACATTAGTGGTATCAGAGCAGTGGTTCGAGAACTGGGTGAACAATGGTAGAGGAAGTGAACTAGGGAGTTACCTATTCACTTGAAAATCATGTTTCTATAGTTGTGTATATATGATGTGATACTAACATGCTTTATATGTTGAATATTATTGTTAGCCCTTGTAATGCAGCATGGCAGCCAGAGTACCGGGGCATCCTCAAGAAGAAGTTGGGGATGCGATGAGTATGAATGTCAGTGTTGGTTTGGTATAGTTTCTGTGCCACCACCACCAGTAGGCCAAGGGCCAGTGGAATATGTGTTGTTACCGGTGAAATTGACATTGACTCAATTTCTCGGTTATCAGCCACCTCGATTTGAGGGTACTGAATATGGTGAACAGGCTGAGGAATGGTTAGATTGCATCGAACAGATATTTGTGTCAGCACGGTGTGCCAAGTCAGCCTGGTTATGTTTAGCTGAGTTCCAGTTGGCTAAGAAAGGAATGATGTGGTCGGAAGGCGACCTTGATTGAATTGAGAGCTCAGGGGCAGTCTGTCGACTGGGATACATTCAGGAGTCGATTCCTGGATCACTTTCTCTGTGGCTGCAAGGTAGTTGAAAGAAGACGAGTTTACCAATCTGAAACAGGGAACAATGAAGGTAGCTAATTATGCTTTGAAGTATTCTTCTTTGTTGAGGTATGTACCTTGATAAGTGTATTTTATACACTCATATACCTTCATATTTTACATGATTTATTGCTGGTTTTCGATCAGAATTACGTTTTTGGTATTGTTTTATCATGTCTTGTAGGAATCCAGGTAGCTACGTCGTTTTTGGACTAAAAAGGTGCAAAAAACTGATGAAAATGATGTATTTATGTCAAGGCTTCAAGTTTTCCATCCTACAGATAGTTGTAAATATGCCATTATGAGGCGTAAATACGCCAGAGCTACGGCATTTGCAACTTTTTGAAGAATTAAGGTAGGCGTAACTACGCCATTTTGAGGCGTAGCTATGCCAGTAGAGGCATAGTTATGCCAGATCCGTGGCATAAATACGCCAGTCACGCGGGAAGCCAAATTCTTAACACATCATCGGCGTCCTTACGCCAGTATCATCGGCGTAAATATGCCACCAGAACTTTGGAAATTTTTCCCACCTTCCTTATCTGATCCACTCGGTCTTGGGGCTAAGAGGGGCGTTTTTTGGAGGAGAGAAGGGATTGAGACTCAGAAAAAAGAACTAGGTTTTGAGGAGGAGAAAAAGAGAAAACGACGGCTCAGAGCAAAAAGTAGAGATTTCATCACGAAACGGAGGCGTTCATCTAGGAAAGAAGAATAGCTTCTAAATCGTTTTGTATTTCTAACTTTTATTTGGTTTTATGGATTGGTTAAACATGTCTATGTGTTTATTCATTCTATCATGAACTAACTCTATTTTTCTAGGAGAACGATGTAGCTTGTTTTGAAACTACGTTTATTATGAATTGATTGATTTATTTGGATTTCCAGATGGTTTATTTGTGTTTCCCTGTTCTTAATGCTTTTGATCTACTTGCCATAGATTGAATAATGATATATTTGTAATCTATCACTCGAGAGAGGGGTTGTGATTAGGAAAGAAGGGATTCATATCGTGGAAGTTTATAGTGTTCAAGAGGCCTATAACTCCATAGAAGTCGTTAAAGGAATTACTGTGGAATTTTAATTGTTGGATATTTGATCTTTGAGAGAGAGATCAAGATTCATGTTAGATGATTACTTATACTTAACAATCGAGAGAGTGAGTAGAAAATAAATAAGAATTCTCGGCTAGTAAACTAGGAAAATCCATAATATTGAGATCAATGAATGATAAGTGTTGTGGATGAACAAGTGAAATCGAACTCTTAGATTCGTCTCTAATTGATTTTTCCAACTCAAGATTTGATCATTGGTAGTTTAATTGATTTTTATTATTTGCATAAAACAACTCAACCATTCGATTCTCTAAATAAAGCGAAGATTATTTTAATTCAGTACTTAGATATCACTTTATAATCAATCTCTGTGGGTTCGACATCTTTTATACTAAAACTTGACAACCGTGCGCTTGCGGTAAGAAATTTTCACGACAAGTTTTTGCAAGATCCAAGGAGTTTTACTATCCCGTGTATTATTGGTAGTTCTTCTTTTAAAGCTTTATGTGATTTTGGAGCTAGTATAAATTTAATGTCTCTATCTGTTTTCAGGAAATTAGGACTTGGGGAGGCGAAACCAACCAACATCACACCGCAAATGGTGGATAGGTCTCTCACATACCCTCACGGTATAATGGAAGATGTGTTAATGAAATTGGAAAACTCTATCTTCCAACAGACTTTATTATTCTAGGTATACAAGAAGATGAGGAGATGCCGCTAATATTGGGACGACCTTTCTTGGCTACAGGGGAAACGAAAATAGATGTAAAAATGGGTGAGCTATCAATGCAGGTAGAAGATGAAAAAGTCATTTTTAATGTAAAATGACTACCACCCCACATGTCATGGAGAAGCCTAAGGATTGCAAGAAGGTGTGCCGACAACTGAGAGAGTTGAGCAGTGTTGCAAGATTGATATGGCTGGAAAGCTGCACAAAGTGGTCACTACTGTCAGAAAAGTTGTGAAGAAGCTAAAGAAGAAGATAGATAAATTCAAGCAAGTGTGGAGGGTAAAAAGCAAGCACGACCCTCCCGAACAACGAGCAACAAATGGTTGAAAGTGTCGCAAAGTCTGGCTGATGACTTTGAACAAAGCTTTTCTTGGGAGGCAACCCAAGTTTTATATCCTTTAATTTTTTTGTTTGTTGATTCTTAGTTTAATTTTATTTTTAGGATGCAATTCTTACCCAAAGTCGTCTCATTTATAGGTCTCTAACCATCATAGCCAACAAAATTTCCACAGCCGCCTACTTTTTCAGCCACCACCATTTTCCCAACCGCCCTCGGATGATATATATGATGACGACCACTGACGGTCGTCGCCTAGGTATGTGCATCATTCTGTTTGGTTCTTAATGTTTTACGCATTGAGTACAATGCACATTTCTAAGTTTAGGGTGGTACTTTGAACTATGTATCAAATTACTTGGATTCTGTTTATTTTGGTCACTTGTTTCTTCCTTGCATTATTTTAGTAACTTTGTTTGTTTGTCCTTGATTAGAGTATGTTGAGTCATGAGTGTCATCAGTTCATGAGTGTCATCAATTGTGTGACGAGTCAGTTGAGGCCAATGATGAGATGTGAGCTTTAAATTAGCTGAAAACTTTGAACTGGTTTAAGAAATTTCCTGTTGAATTCTCACATAAATATGCACTTGATGCCATGACTACTTGATTAAATTGATATTTTCTTGAGCAAATGAATTACTTGTAAAAAAACTTCGAATGCCATTTGATGCCATCAGTCGATTCTAAACACGCACAGAAATGGCATAGGCAGTTCTTGTGAAATAAATTGGGCCTTCGAGATTTTCATTGACACTTAAATTCCTTAGTAGCCCTTTGAGCCTAATTGTGAAAGAATGAGACTTGAATTGTTGCATCATGTTTCAGAGTCTCATACAAATTCTTTTCATAACACCTTCTCTGAGCACAAGTGGTTAAGCCACATGAATTATCTGTGAACTGAGATAAGTCTAGAACTTGCTTTAGTACACTTTGAGGTGAAATACGGACGAATGTGGCTTAGGGGTGATTTAGGCAATTTTTGACCCTTTGAACTTTTCGTGCCACCAAATGAAAAATCATTTTACCCGTATTCAACCCTTTGAGCTTAACACAAATTGAATGGCATGTGCTTAGGCACATGAATGACCCCATTTGGCATCACTTCAAAATCCACATCAACCACCTTGTTGATAGCTTATACACTATCTTTCCTACCCTCAAGTGAGTAATCCCTTATGCGCTTTGAATTTCCAACATCTCACTGTCTTATTTGTAAAAATAGAGGTGGAGAAAATAGTGGATATAAAAAAGAAAGAATGATGAACTGGATGAGAAATGAGGGTGAATTCCAAATAAAATTTGATGAAGTCAATGAAAGGAATGAAAATTGAGATGAGATGGCTCAACAATGTCATATTTGACTTACTCCTTTGTTTTGAATGCCCTACCCTTTTTATTGAAGCCATGAGCCGAAGCCTTACATTACAAACCAGTTAAGACCTATTAACCGAACCGCATTCGTCCAATATACTAGTGGAGATGGGTATGACTGGTAAGCTTATGGACTCTAAAAAAAGACATTGTAGTGAATGTGTTTGACACACACGCCGAATTGTTGTGATATAATTTTTGTCCGTTGGTTGCCTTGTTGATATATTGTTGTTGGACCTATTCTATACCATGAAAAATCTTGTTGATCTATGTAGACAATGAATCACTGTGGTAAAAAGTGGCATGAATGATGGGTGAATGAGTCATGAAATTAATTGATCATTTGACTTGTTGATTGCATACAAGATGTTGAATTGATCAAATGGAAATGGCACACACTCACACATAGAATTGAGAATTTTGAACCATGTATTTCTGAGCCCTGCACAATTGGATTGTTTCACAACTTTGTTTTGTGTGTCCTTTCGTTTCGGATTTTTTTGTTGTTCTTGTTTGTTTTGCTCGGGACTAGCAAACTTTAAGTTTATGGGATTTGATAAGTGTATTTTGTACACTCATATTCCTTCATATTGTACAAGGTTTATTGTGGTTTTCGATCAGAATTATGTTTTTGGTATTGTTTTGTCACGCCTTGTAGGAATCCAGGTAACTACATGGTTTGTGGACTAAAAGGGTGCAAAAAGCTGATGAAAATGATGTATTGACGTCAAGGCGTCAAGTTTTCCATCCAACAGACAGGCATAAATATGCCATTATGAGGCGTAAATACGCCAGAGCTATGACATTTGCAACTTTCTGAAGAATTAAGGTAGAGTAACTACGCCATTTTGAGGCATAGCTACGCCAGTGGAGGCGTAATTACGCCAGATCCGTGGCGTAAATACGCCAGTCATGTTGGAAGCCAATTCTTAACACATCGTCGGTGTCCTTCTGCCAGTATCATCGGTGTCCTTACGCCACCAGAATTTTGGAATTTTTCCCACCTTCCTTATCTGATCCACTCGGCCTTGGGGCTAAGAGGGGCATTTTTGGAGGAGAAAAGGGATTGAGACTCAGAAAAAGAACTAGATTTTGAGGAGGATAAAAAGAGAAGACGACGGATTGGAGCAAAAAGTAGAGATTTCATCACGAGACGGAGGCGTTCATCTAGGAAAGAAGAATAGCTTCTAAATTGTTTTGTATTTCTAACTTTTATTTGGCTTTATGGATTATTTAAGCATGTATATGTGTTTAATTCATTCTATCATGAAGTAACTCTATGTTTCTAGGAGAATGATGTAGCTTGTTTTGAAACTACGCTTATTATGAATTGATTGATTTATTTGGATTTTCATATGGTTTATTTGTGTTTCCCCGTTCTTAATACTTTTGATCTACTGGCCATAGATTGAATGATGATATATTTGTAATCTATCACTCGAGAGAGTGGGTTGTGAATAGGAAAGAAGGGATTCATATCGTGGAAGTTTATAGTGTTCGAGAGGCCTATAACTTCATAGATGTCGTTAAAGGAATTACTGTTCAATTTCAATTGCTTGATATTTGATCTTAGATAGAGATATCAAGATTGATGGTAGATGATTACTTCTACTTAACTCTTGAGAGAGGGAGTAGAAAATAAATAAGAATTCTAGGCTAGTAAACTTGGAAAATCCATAATATCGAGATCAATGAATGATAAGTGTAGTGGATGAACAAGTGAAATCGAACTCCTAGATTCATCTCGTATTGATTTTTCCAACTCAAGATTTGATCATTGGTAGTTTAATTGATTTTTATTATTTGCATAAAACAACTCAACCCTTTGATTCTCTAGATAAAGCGAAGATTATTTTAATTCAGTACTTAGATATCACTTTATAATCAATCTTTGTGGGTTCGACATCTTTTATACTAAAACTTGACAACCGTGTGCTTGCGGTAAGAAATTTTCATGATATACCTCATATAGCTGCAAACACTAAGGCTAAGATCAGACAGTTTGTTAAAGGCTTACGACCCGAGTTGTTTGATCGGGTTATTTCTAATAACACTATTGTGTTTGAGGAGGCGCTGACTAGAGCAGAGATGGCTGAGATAGGAATTGGGGCATACAAGGATGTAGGACAAGCTCAGAAACCTACATCAGACAGTATGAGACCCAGAAGTGGTCAGTTTAAACCATCACGAGTAGGTGAATCATCCTCGAGATTTGGTGGTAGGAGATATGATAATCGCAAAGGGGGTGAACGATTTACCAATGGACAATCACAAGGGAGCAATAGTTGAGGATTGCGATGTATCAATTGTGGGGGACCACACTATAGGAGAGATTGTCCACACACTGATGGTCCAGTTTGCTTTGGGTGTGGGAGGACGGGGCCCTTGAATGAGATTGTCTTCAAGCTGGGGGACAACAGACCAGAGAGAATGTGTCAGAAAGTACAGTGGGACAAGCGGGTTGTCGAGGAGGCAACGTGGGAGACGGAGCAGCATATGATGCAACAGTATCCTGAGTTATTTTCTGGTATGTTGTTTACGTTTTTATTATATTGCTGGTGAGTATCAATATTTCTGCCATGGTAAGTATGTGTTTTTGTTTATTGCAGTAGTGTTGAGTATCTTCAATTTCGAGGATGAAATTCAATTAGTAGGGGATAACTGTAATGCCTCGATATGACTTATGCATGAGTTATGTTATTATGTATCATTATGAACTAATGACGATATGATATGGACTCGGGTTCTTTTGGAACCGATTATGACAAGCTATACGAATGGAGATTGAAATGAAACAAGAGGTATAGGTGCATGATGTACTAGTATGTTAAACACAATGGAAATGATATAAGAATAGTTGAGAAGAATTTGTACTTGTTGTAGTCCATGGTTTTGGTACAACATAGAGGACATCAAATGAGTTACATGAAATTGATTAACAAGTAGACATGCATTTAAATTTTATTGAATGTGGTGTGCATGTGAGTATGCGTTTGAGTTTATGTTGGAGGATGCTATATGAAGTACACTTAACCTATGAACTCACATACTACACCTAAAATCACCTACAAGTCTCTACACAAGCTCCTCCTTATCTCCTTGCTTCTACTGGCTTCTTTTCTTGGAATTAAGAGTAGGAATCAAGATATCACTTTGTGTGAAGTGAATTCAAAGTGTTGTGGTAAGAGTTATGAGTTTTATGTATTGTCATGTGTTGGTTTAACTTGAATTGGAGTTGAAGCATGTGAATTGATAGCTTTTGATTTGATATGAGTTGGAATTCAATGAACTAAGTTGTTTTATCATGAAAACATGTTCATATCATGATTGACTAATGGTTCATGAAGTTTTGGTGTTGAATTATGAGATGTGGAGTTGGAACCATGAAGATAGACATGAAAATCGCCATGTTTTGGAACTTCTGTTGTCTTGTGATTGATCGCTAGAAGCGTACCGATCGATCACCGAGACAGTGGAAATTATAAGGCGGTTGAAACTTCTAGCGATCGATCGCTATATGTGACCGATCGATCGCGAGCTTTGGCATCAATCGCTGAAGGAGTACCGATCGATCGCTAGGGGGCCGAAACATTATGTGAAAATTTGAATTAAATAGCGATTGATTGCTACATCAATACCGATCGATCACTAGGGTTACAAAGTTGAAGCGATCGATCGCTATAAAAGATCGATTGATCGATAGAATTAATTTTTGGAAACGTTATATTTTGTGGAAGTTTTGATGGTGAAGTCTAATTTAACCTGATAATTGTTAATGTTCATGTAGCATCATTACAAGGGACGGGTCAGAAAATAAGTTAAGCGTTAACTCCTGATTTTCTATATTTTGTACAGCACGACATGTATGTGTTGACGTACTAGTATTGATCTTATAGTACGACATATGAGCTCATACCTTATGTTATGTGAGCTTACCGTTCTATTACCCCTTTTTGATCTTTAGCTTTTGTTGATGTGATGTTGATTACATGTGTTGAGATTGAGATATATGATTGTTGTAATCATATTGTTGTACATTCATATTATTGAGGCGTATAGTTGATGCCATGAGAAGTATGCTATTGTTGAGCATACGGTTTGGTTTTTATTACGTGTGAGGACGGAAATATGATATGTGATGCTAATATAGGACGTGAAGGCTGAGCCACTGACATATTGAGCTGAGAGGCATATCATATATGTTCCATTATAATAGGATGATGAATGAGACATGTCATGACATATTTGCATTGTGTGGTGCATGATACAGAAACAATCACAGTTGTGATATTACGATGTTTATTTATCGTATTGTGTATTCATATTGATATGGGAATGAGATGGTTGTTTATCAATAGTCATGTTGTGTGGTTGTTTTCGTAGGGACTCATAGATGAGGGAGGCCGGGAATGTGAGTCGACTTCTGCTGCGAGATGAACCACTGATTAGGAGTTGAACGTTTTAGGATTGTTCATATGTACATCATGTGTATTATGTAACTGTTTTTTTTAAGAATAATGTAAGAACTGACATAGTATGACTCTTAATCAGTTTGATGGACAGCTTAATCCTACTTCACATATTTGTATTTGTGTAATCATGTGTGATACCCGGGGATTAATAGTGTTAATCCCGGTGTGGTAATAATCCTTAATGGATTTTATTTGTGGCAATTATGAATTAATTGTGGTTTCTAGACTCTCGGGGATTTTAAATTCGATATTTGGAGTCGTTGCATCCGAGGGATGAGAATGTATTCTCATCGTGGTGATAACCTTGGAATTTGGACTTTGGTGGGATTTGGGGTCCGGAGTACTTTGTACTGGGGCTGTTAATGAAAATAGAGTTTGGGAGGTAATTATTGAAAACAGATGATTTTAATGAGTCATGATGTATTTGAGGAAGGGTTGGCATTTTCGAGTTTTGGTACTATATATACCAAGTGGGATCGGTATTCCGTCATGTGGACGAACTCCTCTCTCTCTCCTTCTCTCTCTATGTGCCCAAACCCTCCCCCATTTCCCTCCTTTTCTCCCTTGGAGGAGAAATCGTTGGTGGCTTGGTTCGGGAGCCGGATTTCTCGAAGATAATCAGGTATTCATCTTCCCCTCACCATTGTCTTCGATTTAGTAGTGGTATGGTAGATTTTGGTTGAGGTTTGGTTGGTTATGGGATTTGGGGATCTTTGGTTTAAATTCAAAGTTGAGTTTTTAGTGTTTTTATTGGTTCCAAATGGTATATTGGATGTGTTGAGGAAGTTTGGGGTGTTGGTTTTGAATTTGGGTGTCAAAAACACCATGGAAGCTCGAGTTTTTTGGAAAATCGCAAGTCGTGATGGATCGTCGAGGAGCACCGATCGATCGCGACGAGCAGCTGTAAATTGGTGACGATGTACAGTGCCGGCGATCGATCGCCAAGTCTCGGCGATTGATCGCGAGGCGGTTGGCCATCGATCGCGGAAGGATTCTGTTTGGCAGCGGGTGCGCGCGATCGATCGCGACAGATGCGGCGATCGATCGCGGCCCGTAGTGTTATGTTTTTTTCAAATTTTGGAAAAATGTCGGGATTTCGGAATCGAGGTTTAATTAGCCCATTTTCGGGGCAATGTCTACATTCCAATGGGAATGCTATACTTTTAAAATGGATTGGTTGGAGCCAAAAATTTAATAAAACGGAATTCTATGTTGGGTTTTTGGCTATCTTTTAAACATAAAAAATGGAATATTTTTGAGTATTATGCATGTGATGTCCGGGGATTAATGGTTATTCCCGGTGTGGTATTAATCCTTGATGGATTTTTAATTGTGGCGATTAGGAATTAATTGCGGTGTTGGGTCTCCCGAGGTTGTTAAATCGGGCATTTGGAACCGTTGGATCCAAAGGTTGAGATCGTATCCTCATTTTGGTGGGAAACCTTTGAGTTGGGTTTTTAGTGGGACTTGGAGTCCGGGGTGCCTTATGTTGGGGCCTGTATGGGGATTTGATGTTGGAGAGAGAGTTTTTGAAAACAGATGATTTTTAATGAATCATGATGTATTTGTGGAGGTATTGGTATTTTGGGGCATTTTTGCTATATATACCAGTTGGACTCGGGATTCCGTCATTCGGAATCCATTCCTCTCCTCTCCTCTCCCTCACGCCACTCTCTCACCCCAAACCCTTCCCCTTTCCCTTTGATGGGCAAAATCGTTGGAGGCTCGTCCTAGGAGCCGGATTTCTCGAAGATAAGTTGGTAAGTTTCTTCCCCTCGTAATTGTCTTCGATTTGAGTGTGGTTTTGTGTGGTTTGGTTGTATTATGGGTTGGTTTTGAGTTTTGGAATTTTGAAGAATTTTGGGTTGGTTGGTTTGAGGAGTTTTTATGGTGTTTATTTTGAGGTTTAATGTTGTAAGGGGTGGGAGGATTGTTGTTGGGCAAAATTTTGCAAGAGAAACGCCATTTTTGGCTTTTACAGGTCGAGGCGATCGATCCCTAGGGCAGGGCGATCGATCGCCGCAACGTTGTTGAAAATTTCGGGAAGATGAACAGTGAGGCGATCGACCGCCTCAAATGAAGCGATCGATCGCCATGAGGCAGTGGCCACTTACGCTAAGAGGCGACCGATCGCCTGATAAGGAGCGATCGATCGCCTGTTCCTATTTTCGCGAGGCGATCGATCGCCTGAAATCATGCGATCGATCGCCAATGCCTTTTTTTGGGGAATAATTTCTTGTTGAGTTTTCGATGCATGCTTCGCCCGGGGCCTTTTAAAATGGTTAATCGTCATGGATGACGATATATTTGGGGTTGGTGAACGTGCTTGGGCACGTGGTTGCATGCTTGAGATTAATTGTGGATTATTATCGTGTTTAGCATATAATTCATCAGTCACGGGACCAAGGCAAAGTTTGGACTTGAACTACGGAATCATAAGGTACGTATGACGTACGAGCATAGCCTTTTATATAATTGCAATTGTTGAATGCTTGGTACACTGTATTGAAATGAATATGTGTAGAAATGTATGATATATGATATCAGCAATGAATGAATATTGGAATTACATGGTTTATGGTAATTTCTACAAATGGACATATATGCATTGTGAATCATATGGTGCCGCCTTTGAGCGAGCAATGATTGGATATTGTCGCTTTTGAGCGAACATCGATTACGACGCCACTGCCATTGAGCATGCGTTGAAATGGAATGCCGCTATTGTAGAGCGAGCAATGAAATAGAGCTATGAAACCATAAGTGAGAAACATGGATTGTCTATAATCATTGTTTAGTGATTTGATGTTATTGATTATGATATTGGTATATGGCTCATGGAATTGTTAATCAATGTAATGATTAACTGGCATTTGGGAATTTGATGGTTTCAGTGTTTTGAGAACAGAGACAGTACAAGAAACACCGGATGAGGATGATACCATCCAGGGAGTATATTTTGTATTTCATAGCATTTACATTGTTGTAAATTATGAATTGTATTGTTGTGGCTATTGGATTTGGGATATTGGTATGCTCACCCCGTGTGGGGGCTGTCTCTGTTGGGGTAGGTAATTAGGTACATCGATGGCTTTAGAGTTGAGCTCGAGCTATGGAGTGGAGGTGATTCCAGAGATCGAAGTACCAATGATGGTATTGATTGTTATAGGTGTAGCAGCAACTTTGGAGTTACACTCGGGCTGTTGATTAGAGGTACTTCCCGGATCGAGGTACCAGAGCTGGTTGAATATGTGCATAGATCTAGAGTTGAGATCGAGTTGTGCTTGGGAGGTGCTCCCAGGATTGAAGTACCAGTAACGGTATCCGGTAGGGTATTTTATACATTAGATACACGCTTATTTATTGGGTGCTCTCATGTGAGTACGTTTTACGTGTATATGGAATGTATAAATGCGCTACGGTTTTTCTCTGTTCATTTATGGTTTTCATGCAATTAAATATGGAATTGCTAATTGAACTGAGAATATGTTAGTGTATTATGAGGGTGCATGTCATATATGTAATCTCGGTTGGGGGGATTTGAATATTATGTGGATTGAATGCAAGGAATTTTATGGATAGCTAATATGGTGTAGCACTTGCATATGGCTTTTCCCCAGGATAGTATGATTATATGCACTAATGGCATGGATATAACGGGTTAAGGGCACGGGGGTCCTTACATTGCATGCTTAGCCGGGGCTTTTATTTTGGTAATCGTCATGGATTGACGATATGTTTGGGGGTTATGAACGTGCTTGGGCATGTGGTTGCATGCTTGTGTTTAATTGTGAGTTATTTATGTGTTAGCACATAATTCATCGGGTCGTGGGACTCAGGCGAGGTCGGACTCGAACTACTGAAGTATAAGGTACGTATGACGTACGAGCATAGCCTATTATAATGTTGCAACTGTAAAATGCATGGTATGTGGTAATTGCAATAAATGGACATTGAAATACATGGTATGTGGTGCTTGCAATAAATGGATATTGAAATGCAGGGTACATGGTAAAATGGATAGTGATATGCATGGTAGATGGTAATTGCGTTAAATGGACATACATTGGGAACCATACGGTGCCGCTATTGAGCGAGCAATGATTTGGGATGTTGTCGTCGTTGAGCGTGTAAGTAATCCATCATGCATAGCAACATAGCGGAATATAAAAATTTATGGATTACAAGACACCGGATCTATACATAGGGGTTCATATCGGATAAAGGAACAAAAATCTCACCCTTGTAGCGTGTTTGAGCAGATTCCACGAAGCACTACGTCCAACGAACTCCGAGTCACGAGCAACACCTCCAAGGTCTTGCCTCTACGGTATCCACACGATCAAATCGAAAGGGGACGTTCAAGAACAAGTTGCTAGACTTATTCTTGAACCAAAACTAAGCTCCCGGTTCAAAACCGATTAACGACTACCAATCTCTTCTTTCCAACAATCGGCGGCGGCCGTGTGACTTCAAGAGAGAGGCGGCCGAGAGTGATTAGAGTGGAGGCTAGGTTTAGTTATGAATTGTATGGTTAACAATTAATCAAAACTTATATTTATATTATCGGACTTTAATTAAGGTTCAAGACTTTCTTAAAGTCTTATGGGCCCAAACCCATGATTTAATTAAATCCTTATAATCATTTAATTAAGACTCCTCTTAATTATTTAATTCATCCCATGAATTTAATTTCCCTTATCGATTTAATCTTTTGTGCGACCCGATAGGATCTTGTAATGTTGGCAGTGACTTAAAATCACATTTTACGTCACAAGCAAAGAGCGGTGTCTAGCAACACATCAAGGCTACCCAAATTACAAGAATGTCTTTGACTCGACATAACCTTAGAACTTGTGATATTATTAACCATGTAGCTTAATCCATTTGTCCTTTGTGTTTAGATTGAACACGAGTCATGGAATAGTCATACTCGTATATTCAATCTTTATTTCTTGATCCCCAAGTAGAACTAGAATAAACGAATAAGCTCGATATCTCATATTGACTCATTCGAGCATGGCCATGCATTTTAGTTCTCACTTGATCAAGGGCCAAACACATCTCCTGTTATATAGGAAGGACAAATCCTATCTCGATCAGTCAACATCCCTCTACATAATTCGTAGTGTATCCAATAGTCGCCTTTATAGTTTACCCTGTTACGGGTAACGTTTGACAATATCAAGATACATAACTCTTTATGTTGGGATCTCTGATGATCACAAGTCGTAAGGATTACATACATTATTATCACTATGAGAATTGCATATGACAATCATATAACTATCCATGTTGCATTCTCATGGAGGGTCTGTCCAGTACATCGTTCTCTAACTTGTACCCATGTGTTGATTTGATATCTCATATCAATGAACAATTCATCAATCAATACATACTAGTCTCTATGTATTATCATTATCCTAATTCATGATAATACTTGACCAGGGACATAAGAATAATACAATATTATTCTAAGGACATTAACATATATATTAATTCACATTGCACAGTTAAACGAATAATATATAATAATGAATTGACATTCATAAAATCATAAACATTGTATGTCAAAACAATCATCTAATGACTTGTCTTAGGGCATATCCCAACAAATCTCCCACTTGCACTAAGACCACTCAGACATATACCTAATGCCTAGAGATCTAGTATGACGATCATGCTTCTGTTGTGACAGTGGCTTCGTCAATGGGTCAGATACGTTATCATCTGTTGGTACTTTGCATATTTTAACATCTCCCCTTTCAACGATTTCTCGAATGAAATGAAAGCGCCGAAGTATGTGCTTGGATCTTTGGTGAGATCTAGGTTCCTTAGCCAATGTGATCGCTCCATTGTTGTCACAATAGAGTTCTATCGGATCTTTAATGCTAGGCACCACTCCAAGTTCAGAAATGAACTTCCTAATCCAAACAGCTTCCTTTGCTGCATCCGAGGTAGCAATATACTCAGCTTCTATTGTAGAATCGGCTACTGTCTCTTGCTTTGAACTCTTCCAGCTCACAGCACCTCCATTTAGGCAATACACATATCCAGATTACGATCGAAAATCATCTTTGTCGGTTTGGAAGCTTGCATCAGTGTAACCCATTACATTGAGCTCTTCCTCACCTCCATAAATCAAGAATGTATCCTTAGTTCTTCTCAAGTACTTCAAAATATTCTTGACAGCAATCCAGTGACCTTCACCTGGATCAACTTGATATCTGCTCGTCATGCTCAAAGCATACGATACATCGGGACGAGTACATATCATGGCATACATGATAGATCCAATAGCTGACGCATATGGAATCTTACTCATGCGTTGTCTCTCATCTGGTATTGAAGGACACTGTTCCTTCGAGAGATATATACCATGTGTCATAGGCACGAATCCTTTCTTTGATTCTTGCATGCTAAACCTTTTAAGCACTTTGTCTATGTATGTACTTTGACTTATGCCAAGAAGCCTTCTTGATCTATCTCTATAGATCTTGATTCCTAATACATAGGTGGCTTTTCCCAAGTCTTTCATCGAAAAGGAGTTCCCTAGCCAAATCTTTTACAGATTGTAAGGTAGGGATATCATTCCCAATGAGAAGTATGTCATCTACATACAACACTAGGAAAATGATTATGCTCCCACTGACCTTCTTGTAGACACAAGGTTCATCTACGTTTTTGATAAAACCAAACTCTTTGATTGCATCATCAAAACGAAGATTCCAACTCCGAGAAGCTTGCTTCAATCCATAAATGGATCGTTGTAGCTTGCATATCTTTCCAGCATCCTTTGGATCGACAAAACCCTCAGGCTGTGTCATGTACACATCCTCGAGCAGATTTCCATTAAGGAAAGCTGTTTTGACATCCATCTGCCAGATTTCATAATCATGAAATGCAGCTATTGCAAGTAAGATCCTTATGGATTTAACCATGGCCACTGGTGAAAAGGTTTCATCATAGTCAATACCATGAATTTGTTTGAATCCTTTTGCAACCAGCCGACCTTTATAGGTTTGTACATTACCATCCATATCGGTTTTCTTGAAAATTCATTTGCACCCTATGGGTCGTACCCTATCAGGTGGATCAACCAAAGTCCATACTTGGTTTGCATACATGGATTCCATCTCAGATTTCATGGCCTCTTGCCATTTCTCAGAATCAGTGCCCATTATAGCTTGTTGATAAGATGACGGCTCATCCTCATCAATAAGTAGTAAGTCACCTTGTTGAGTCATAAGAAATCCATATATCTGTGGCTCCCGGTGTTCTCTTACAGACCTACGCTGGGCTTGTGTCTCTTGAGCAGGTACTTCTTCCACAACAGCTTGCGGTGCCTGCTCTGTTTCCATCTCAATCTCAGGTTCAGTGTTTTCTTGTGGTTGAACTTCACTAAGTTCTATTTTTCTCCCACTGGTTTTTCTAGAAATAAATTCTCTTTCAAGAAATACACCAGTCCGAGCAACAACTACTTTGTTCTCGGTGGGATAATAGAAATAATATCCTTTCGTTTCCTTAGGATACCCCACAAATAAACACTTATCAGATTTGGGTCCAAGTTTGTTAGTGGCGTGACGTCTAACGAAAGCCTCACAACCCCAAATCTTCATAAAAGACATACTAGGACGCTTCCCAGGTCATATCTCATATGGTGTCTTTTCCACTGATTTAGATGGAACACGGTTCAGTAAGAAAATCGTTGTTTCTAGAGCGTGTCCCCAAAACGATATCGGAAGATCTGCATGACTCATCATTGATCTAACCATGTCCAACAAGGTTCGATTTCTCCTCTCGGATACACCATTCCATTGTGGAGTATACGGAGGAGTGAGTTGTGGGACTATCCCACACTCCTTTAGATAGTCATGAAACTCTTGGCTTAAGTATTCACCTCCTCGATCTGATCGAAGGATTTTGATACTTTTGCCAAGTTGGTTTTGTACTTCATTCTTGAAATCTTTGAACTTTTCAAAGGTTTCATGCTTATGTTTCATTAGGTACACATACCCATATCTACTGAGGTCATCAGTAAATGTAACGAAGTATTGAAAACCACCTCTAGCTTGTGTACTTATTGGCCCACATACATCACTATGTATTAGTCCCAATAAAACATTTGCCCTTTCAACATGTCCCTTGAAAGGGGCTTTAGTCATCTTGCCCATTAAACAAGACTCGCATGTTTCATATGATTCAAAATCA
This sequence comes from Haberlea rhodopensis, assembly GCA_907163345.1. Taxonomy (NCBI): domain Eukaryota; kingdom Viridiplantae; phylum Streptophyta; class Magnoliopsida; order Lamiales; family Gesneriaceae; genus Haberlea; species Haberlea rhodopensis. The sequence continues at coordinate 63,899 of CAJQUN010000079.1, forward strand.
AATGAATCTAATACTCCATCCTTATGAAGTTTAGATATGCGGTTCTCGTTTATGTGGCCCAAGCAACAATGCCAGAGATAAGTCGGATTATAATCATTATTTTTAATCCTTTTAGTATTTATGTTATAGACAGGCATATCAAGATTTAATAAATAAAGATCATTCACCATTTGTGCACTAGTATAAAACATATCATTTAAATAAATGGAACAACAGTTGTCCTTTATAATAAATGAGAATCCATACTTGTCCAAACAAGAAATACAAATAATGTTTTTGGTAATTTGATTTATGCCCTGGATATAACTGAACAGAAAAGAGAAAGTAAAGTGGAGGAGATACCAGTGGTTGCAGAATATGCGGATGTGTTTCCAGATGAGATACCTGGATTCCCACCGAGTCGAGAAGTGGAATTTGATATTGATTTGATACCTGGTACGTCTGCAATTTCACGAGCTCCTTATCGGATGGCACCAACTGAATTGAAAGAGTTGAAAACTCAATTGCAAGATTTATTGGACAAGGGGTACATACGTCCTAGTGTATCGCCTTGGGGTGCTCCGGTTTTATTTGTTAAGAAGAAGGATGGGACAATGAGATTGTGTATTGACTATAGACAATTGAACAAGGTAACGATAAAGAATAAATATCCTCTTCCTCGTATTGATGATTTGTTTGATCAGTTGCAGGGATCAAGGATTTATTCTAAGATTGATTTGAGATCAGGATATCATCAAATACGTGTGAGAGAGAGTGATGTACAGAAGACAGCATTCAGAACTCGTTATGGACATTATGAGTTTTTAGTGATGCCATTTGGAGTGACAAATGCTCCAGCTGTCTTTATGAGTCTAATGAATCGGATTTTCCAGGAATACCTTGATCGTTTTGTTATTGTCTTTATCGATGATATACTGATTTATTCACAGAATGATGCGGAACATGTTCAACATTTACATATGGTATTGCAATTGTTGAGGACACATCAGTTGTATGCCAAACTCAGTAAGTGTGAGTTTTGGTTGACTAGTGTCGGCTTTTTAGGACATGTAATATCAGAAGAAGGTATATCAGTTGATCCAAAGAAAGTGGAAGCAGTGTTGAATTGGTCAGCACCTACTTCTGTGCCAGAGATTCGTAGTTTCTTGGGTTTGGCTGGATATTATAGACGGTTTGTTGAAGGATTTTCAGCGATTGCCAAACCATTGACACATTTAACACAGAAGGGAGTATCATTTCAATGGTCAGAGACTTGTGAGCGTAGTTTTCAAGAATTAAAACATCGACTGACTACAGCTCCAGTCTTGATCATTCCATCGGAGCATGACAGGTTTACATTATATACTGATGCATCTTTACTTGGTTTGGGTTGTGTATTGATGCAGGACAAACATGTAGTGGCTTATGCATCACGACAGTTGAAGCCACATGAAATGAGATATCCAGTGCATGATCTGGAATTGGCTGCCATTGTCTTTGCATTGAAGATATGGCGACATTATTTATATGGTACGTCGTTTACCATATACACAGATCATAAGAGTCTAAAATTTCTATTCACTCAAGCGGATTTGAATATGAGACAAAGGAGATGGATGGATCTGTTGAAAGATTATGATTGTGAGATTGAATATCATCCAGGAAAGGCTAATCTTACAGCAGATGCCTTGAGTCGAAAGGTACATCATACGGCTGATGAGATGATTCATTTATCCACATTGATGACTTCTTGTTGTACTTTGGGTTATGATTTTGATGTGGAAATAGGGCCAGTACGGGTATCAACATTGTTGGTTGAACTCGACATTTTTGAGAAAATCAGAATGGCGCAACTGACTGATGATGAAGTACAACAGTGGAAGGCAAGGATAAGTCAAGGACAAACATCTCAATTTGTACTTACAAGTGATGGAACTTTGAAGTACAGAAACTGTTGGGTAGTACCTGCTTCATTAGGACTACGCCAAGAACTACTACAACGTGTTCATTGTAGTAGATACAGTATACATCCTGGAGGAAAGAAATGTATCATGATTTACGTACACAATTTTGGTGGAAACGTATGAAACAGGATGTGTTGAGCTTTGTGAAACGGTGTTTGATCTGTCAACAAGTGAAAGCGGAAAGACAGAGACCAGGAGGTGAATTACATAGTTTGGAAATTCCTCAGTGGAAATGGGAACATATCACGATGGATTTTGTGACTCATTTGCCAAGGACGTCTTCTGGTTGCGATGCTATTTGGGTAATTGTTGACCGACTCACCAAAGTATCTCATTTTGTGCCATATTGTATGACGTTTACATATCTGAGAATGGCACAGCTGTACATTCAGCATGTAGTGAGACTACATGGTATTCCAGTTTCCATTGTATCGGATAGGGATCCGAGATTTACTTCGCATTTCTGGGAAGGGTACCATTTGAGGCTTTGTATGGGGGACGATGTAGATCGCCATTGTATTGGGATGATGTGGATCAGTCTACTTTACATGGACCGGATATGATTCATGAAATGAAAGAGAAAGTAAAGGTAATTCGATTGAAACTTAAAGCTGCTCAGGACAGACAGGCTGCTTATGCCAATAAGCGACGTAGACCACTTGAATTTCAAGTTGGTGACCGTGTGTTCTTAAAAATCTCACCTTTTAAAGGTGTAGTACGGTTTGGTAAGCGTGGAAAATTGTCTCCACGGTATGTTGGTCCATATGAGGTGTGCAACGTATTGGTACGTTGGCATATCGATTGGCACTACCACCAGCCTTGAGTAGTATTCATGATGTCTTTCATGTTTCACTGTTGAGGAAGTATGAACCAGATCCGAGTCATGTATTACAGATACCTGATGTACAGTTGGATACAGATGTGTCGTATGAGGAACGACCGGTTATGATCTTGGATCGAGCTGAACGCAGATTGCGTAATAAAGTGATTCCTATGGTTAAAGTACAGTGGGACAGACGAGGTGTCGAAGAGGCAACGTGGGAGACGGAGCAGCATATGATGCAACGGTATCCGGATTTGTTTTCTGGTATGTTGATATGTGATTTATACATGTTTCTTATGTTCCATATATCATATATGTGCTTAGATGACGCATGTATTATGATGTTTGTATAGGCAATTTCGAGGACGAAATTCATTGAGTAGGGGAGAATTGTAATGCCTCGATTTGTTGTATACACGTGTGATATGATTATGGTGTAAGTATATCAATTGGCGGTATGATATTGGGGGTTCGGGTGGAACCAAGAATGAAATAATACATGTATGAAATGATATATGGCAAGGGCAAGGAATGAAACATGGTGTACAATGATTTACTAACATATCAAGGAACATGAATTAGTATACATGTGAATTGAATTTGAATTGGAGTTGCATTTGAATTTGGATGTCATCTTCATGTACATGTTCCTTAATATGTCATTAACTCAAAATGATATGATAGCAAGTGATTTAGGGAGCTAATGACCTTATATCAAGGTGCTTGTGGAAGAAAATCACATAGTTTCTCATTTTACACCTACACTACACAAGCTCCTCTCCAACCCTTGGAGGTTTTCTTGGTTGAAGCTTGGTTTTTCACTTGTGACTTGAGCTAGGAAGTTGGGTGAAGTGAAATTGTACAATCTTGGTAAGGAATATATGCTTTTAAGATTGATTTATGTAGTGGTGTATGAAGTATGTGAAATCAAATCCAACCTATGCAAGCTTAGGATCATAACATGTTTATATGCCATGAATTTGATTCTAAGATGGTGGAAACATGTTGTTATGGTAGTAGAGAATGCATGAAACCTATTTACATGTTAAATTTCGAGTTGTAGGAGAAGAGCTAGGAAGATAAGCTCAAAATCGCCATGTTCTGAACTTTCTGGACATCGGCTATCGATCGCGAGCTTTGTGGCGATCGATCGCCGAGACAGGGTAAAATATAAGGCGGTTTATACATGTAGCAATCGATCGGTGAAAATGTGGCGATCGATCGCGAGCAACAGAACGCTTTGGCGATCGATCGCGAGAGATGGCGATCGATCGCGAGGGGGCAGAACAGTATGGCGATCGATCGGTGAGATATAGCGATCGATCGCCAGTGCCAAAATGTTGAAAAATGTAATATTTTTGTAGAATATTATTTTAATGCCTATGATAACATGATATATTGTTGGCATTGTTGTAGCATCATCTCAGGGGACAGGACAACGAGGCACTTAGCCAGTGACGCCTAATTTATCTTGTTTGTGTCGCAGTACAGGTACGTGTTGACGTACGGAGTATAGATATTGTGTGATGATGTTATGAGATTGATATCATATGAATTGTGTTATGTTATATGATATGATTGGTAGTATCATATGCCTGTACATTCATGGATATCATGTGTTAGAGATATACGCCTGGTATTGGGTATATGCTCGGTTATGTATTTGAGATATACGCCTGGTATTGGGTATATGCTTGGATATGTTACATAGGGATATATGCCTGGTTTGGATATATGCTCGGTTATGTGATAGAGAGATATACGCCTGGTTTGGGTATATGCTCGGTTATGCTATATAGAGATATACGCCGGTTTTTTGGTATATGCTCTGGCTATTATCATTTGAGGACGGTACTATGATATGTGCTGCTAATATGAAGATGTGAGGTGGTTCCACTGACATATTGAGCTGAATAGGCATATCATTTTAGTCTCGTGATAATAGGGTACTTGTTGAGACATGTCATGACATGGTGCATTTGTGGATGCATAATACAGAACATTCACATTAGATGATTTATTGTGCTTTATCATTGTTATTGATATTGTGTTTTGATATCGCACTGAGATAGTTGTTTATCTATACTCACGTTTTGTGAATGTTTCTGTAGGATTGCATAGACGTGGGAATCGTGAGTCTTATTCCGCTGCGAGGTGAACCACTGCATAGGAGTTGTACTGGCTTAGGTTGTTAATTTTACATGTAATGTATATGTAGAAAACAAAGTTAGTTGGTTTTTGTACTAGTGGTTTGGTACATCTGTAACAACTTAACTAGTAAAATACTCTAAATCAGTGCATGTTCTTACTTAATTCAGACTCACATATGTATGTTAACTTGATACATAATGAATTAAGTAACGAGGACCCCACATCTAGGACATATTTTTCTTTTCTTGCTTGAAGACTATCCTCAGATTCCTATACCAGTCTAGGAAGTTTGTCCCATTTAATTTGTCCTTCTCAAGGACCGATCGCAGTGATAATGTGCTTGTTGTATTGTTAGTTGCCATGGATATCTACAATATAAATATGCAAAATAAGTTTATGATTTAATCATTTAACATGGTCTTATATTAAATGATACTCCCACTATTTTGTTTTAAAAAAATATCAACCCTCGAAACCTTTAGTGGGCCAAGATCCATATTTCGCCTAATCTTGAGTTAGCTTTGGCTAATTGCCCAAGACCGGTTATTTAGTTAGACAACACTTTGTCAATTACATCACTTGTAATTCTTGGATAGTTGGACGAACAACGCTTTGTTCAATTCATCAAATGAATTATTATCCAACCCATGCCTCTAGGTTCCCAATCCTATTGAGATAACCTAGTTAAGTCGTACCCAATTTAAAGTATAACGGATATCACTTTTATCCTTTCGCGCCTTACTAAGATTGCCACGGTGCTTTGCTTTGGCAAAACCACACATGTACAATCGAAGTTTTTGACGAGTACTTTTAATTTTGGAAGGCATCTAAAACTTAATATTTTAGAGGGATTTATTGATCTCATGATTAGTTTGATAATTTAAAATATGTCCACTACATATAGGTGTATACATATCTACATATATGTGAAATACAATTATCAATCTAAAACATAAGATAAATCATGCATCAACATACATAATTAAAACGTGACATGGTTATAGCCCCTACTAGCGATTTTCTCAAGCCAATGAGAAAATCCTAAGAGTCAACCTAAGGTAACTTCACAAGCTCCTTCCTTTGGCTCCTGTTTGTGAATGACCTCCTCATCCCGGCATCATGCTCCATCTTCATTGATCACCATCAACAAATAAACTATACTATTTACAAGATATAGAATTCCTCGATTCACATTCGAGGGGAACATAGGGGAGGGATAACATTTAGAATAAAATAGAGAAGGCACGACACGCAGGTCGTATTATAAATTACAAACATTCACAAATCCTATCTAATAGGTCAAAGGGCTATAACCATGCACCATGCTCAAACAACACATAAAACATGCTTTAACATTTAATTAATTAAATTCTAACCATTTTAAAATTTAATTCTAATTAAAACTGTAAAATAAAATTTTGGAAAATTATCGTACGCTCGGGACATCACATGCCACCTTATGCGATTACAACTACGAACCATAAGGTTTCGAATCAACCCAACCACACGGCTGGACCATGCATGGGCCTAGGGTTCGAAACCCTAGCCCAAGACACGGTCCGAGCTCGTGTGTCCATGCGGCGGCCGCTAGGGTTCAAAACCCTAGCCATCGCGAGCCACAAGGTTCGAAACCTTGTCATGATTCTCGGCCTTTCCATGAACGATTCATGACGGTGGCGGCTCGACCATCTCGAGCCAAGGGGTTCGAAAACCCTAGCTCTCATGTGGAGGTAGCCGCCAAACGCATGAACCCGTGAACCATGGTCCGAACCATCATTCGAATTGCTCGTGAGCCATTGCAAGTGCAACGAGGTTCGGTCGCCTTTCCTGCCACATCCGGTCGCGCGCCCATCATGGGAGGAGGTAGCTCGATCGCCCAACCAGCCTCATCCGGCCGCGCGCCCATCATGGCTAGAAGAGGCTCGGTCGTGCCTCATGCATCCTAGGTTGTGCGCTATCATGTATCATATACATATATGCAACAATTATATCAAATACAATTTTACGATGATTTTCAAAACTTAATATTAACATATCATATATGTTCATACAGTTTTAAATAGCATGCAATATTAATTCTAAACATGATTAAACAATTTAACCACATAAATCCGATATGAGCCTTGTACACGGCTCTGATACCACTGTAAGTAATCAATCATGCATAGCAACGCAGCGGAATATAAAAATTTATGGATTACAAGACACCGGATATGTACATAGGGGTTCATATCGGATAAAGGAACAAAAGTCTCACCCTTGTAGCGTGTTTGAGCAGATTCCACGAAGCACTACGTCCAACGAACTCCGAGTCATGAGCAACACCTCCAAGGTCTTGCCTCTACGGTATCCACACGATCAAATCGAAAGGGGACGTTCAAGATCAAGTTGCTAGACTTATTCTTGAACCAAAACTGAGCTCCCGGTTCAAAACTGATTAACGACTACCAATCTCTTCTTTCCAACAATCAGCGACGGCCGTGTGACTTCAAGAGAGAGGCGGCCGAGAGTGATTAGAGTGGAGGCTAGGTTTAGTTATGAATTGTATGATTAACAATTAATCAAAACTTATATTTATATTATAGGACTTTAATTAAGGTTCAAGACTTTCTTAAAGTCTTATGGAACCAAACCCATGATTTAATTAAATCCTTATAATCATTTAATTAAGACTCCTCTTAATTATTTAATTCATCCCATGAATTTAATTTCCCTTATCGATTTAATCTTTTGTGAGACCCGATAGGATCTTGTAATGTTGGCAGTGACTTAAAATCACATTTTATCACAAGCAAAGAGCGGTGTCTAGCAACACATCAAGGCTACCCAAATTACAAGAATGTCTTTGACTCGACATAACCTTAGAACTTGTGATAATATTAACCATGTAGCTTAATCAATTTGTCCTTTGTGTTTAGATTGAACACGAGTCATGGAATAGTCATACTCGTATATTCAATCTTTATTTCTTGATCCCCAAGTAGAACTAGAATAAACGAATAAGCTCAATATCTCATATCGACTCATTTCGAGCATGGTCATGCATTTTAGTTCTCACTTGATCAAGGGCCAAACACATCTCCTGTTATATTGGAGGGACAAATCCTATCTCGATCAGTCAACATCCCTCTACATAATTCGTAGTGTATCCAATAGTCGCCGTTGTAGTTTACCCTGTTACGGGTAACGTTTGACAATATCAAGATACATAACTCCTTATGTTGGGATCTCTGATGATCACAAGTCGTAAGGATTACATACATTATTATCACTATGAGAATTGCATATGACAATCATATAACTATCCATGTTGCATTCTAATGGTGGGTCTGTCCAGTACATCGTTCTCTAACATGTACCCATGTGTTGATTTGATATCTCATATCAATGAACAATTCATCAATCAAACATACTAGTCTCTATGTATTATCATTATCCTGATTCATGATAATACTTGACCAGGGACAATGCTTAAGAATAATACAATATTATTCTAAGGACATTAACATATATATTAATTCACATTGCACAGTTAAACGAATAATATATAATAATGAATAGCCATTCATAAAATCATAAACATTGTATGTCAAAACAATCATCTAATGACTTGTCTTAGGGCATATCCCAACAGAGCGACCATCGGTCATGACGTCGCTATTGTTGAGCGTGCGTGGGGTTAAAATGCCGCTATTGTGGAGCGAGCTATGAAACAGAAATATGGAATAATTGGCTAGATACATGTGATAACTATAGTACCCTATTTGATGATTTAATCATATTTGATTATGGAACTGATATAGCAGGGATGGTTTTAGTTGATCAATGAGATGATCAACTGGCTTTGAGAATTGGTTTGGTTATTTTGAGAACATGGACAATACAGGGGATCCAGGATGAGGATGATACCATCCAGGGAGTATCATTTAAATTCATGGCATTTACATTTTGTAAATAATGAATTGTAATATTATGATTGTTGGATTGGTGATATTGGTATGCTCACCCCGTGTGGGGACTGTCTCTGTTGTGGCAGGTGATACAGGTGTAGCAGCAGCTTTGGAGTTGAGCCGGGTTGTTGACTAGAGGTACTTCCAGGTTCGAGGTACCAGAGCTGGTTGAATAAGTACACAGATCCAGAGTTGAGATCGAGTTGTGCTTGGGAGGTACTTCCAGGATTGAAGTACCAGTAACGGTATCTAGTAGAGTATTTTATACATTAGATACACGCTTGTTCATTGGGTGCTCATATGTGAGTATGTTTTTACGTGTATATGGAATGTATAAATGGGGATGGCTTTTCTCTCTTCATTTATTGTCTGCATGCAATTAAATACGGAATTGCGAAATGAACTGAGAGATTGTTAGCGATTATAAGGGTGCATGCTCTGTAAGTGATCTTGGTTGGGGAATTTGAATATTATGTGGATCAAATGCAAGAAATTTTTGGACAGTATATGGTGTTACACTTGCATATGGCTTTTTCCCCATGATAGTATGTTTATATGCACTAATGGTATGGATTAATACACTAATAAAGGGTTAAGGGCACGGGGGTCCTTACATTAGTGGTATCAGAGTAGTGGTTTGCTCTTTGGGGCTGTTGAGGGCCTAGGAACATATTAATGAGAATGGGAAGCACATACTTATGCATGATGGTTGTTAGTGTTGTGTGGCACAACTATATTGCTTATGTGCGTTTATGATATGTGTTCATAATTGGAATATGTTGTTGCTAACCACGGTGGTTGTAGGGTCATATGAGACATGGATTATGCATTACAGTTGTATATCTATCGGAGTGATGATTTTAATGCTTTGCCGCTAAATGTTGAAGCGATGGTAAAATTCCGCATGTCACATTTGAAGCGAGGTGCATTAAAATACACTCATGGCGATGTTTATTGGCATACGGGTTATGCATTACGGTTGCATGCATGGCGTAGCGATGTGAATACTTGCCACTTCATGGCGTAGCGATGTGAATATTTGCCGCTGTCATACCGTAGCGATGAGAGAATATTTGTTGCTCATATGAAGCGAAGAACACGACCGCTGTCATATCTTAGCGAGGGATATTATTTCGCTGGTATTGTCTAAGCGAGGGGTATTTCCTATGTCATGTAACGCGAGGGGTATTTCCGATGTCATGATTAAAACGAGGAGTAATGGTGTCGCTGTCATACCGTAGCGATGAGAGAATATTTGCCGCGAATATGAAGCGAAGAACACGGCCGCTATCATATTATAGCGAGGGATATTATTTGCCGCTGGTATGTCAAAGCGAGGTAGAGATGAAGGATATTTGCCATTCATATGAAGCGAAGAACACGACCAATGTCATATTATAGCGATGATTCATTCCGCTATTCTATTAGCGATGGTTTATGCCGCCGGGTATTCATAGCGATGGTTCATTCCGCTATTCTATTGGCGATGGTTTATGCCGCCGGGTATCTATATAGCGATGGTTAATTCCGCTATTCTATTGGCGATGGTTCATGCCGCCGGGTATTCATAGCCATGCGATGGTTCATTCCGCTATTCTATTGGCGACGGTTCATGCCGTCGGGTATTACATAGCGATGAGTCATTCCACTACATCTATGGCGATGGTTCATGCCGCCAGGTATTATATAGCGATGGTACATTCCGCTACATCTATGGCGATGGTTCATGCCGCCAGGTATTATATAGCGATGGTACATTCCGCTACATCTATTGCGATGGTTCATACCGCCGGATATCTATAGCGATGTTTTATGCCGCTGACTCTATGGCGATCATGCCACTCATTCTATAGTGATGGTTATACCGCTATGTACGTAGCACTGGATTATGTCGCCTACGAGCGATGGGTGCTGCTTGTGTACCGCTGGTGGACGATGGATACAGGTATGTCGCCATCTTGATAGCGATGACGTATGGTATAGTACTGTTTTGTTAGCATTATTGTGAATACCATGTGTTGTTGTGTACCGTCATGTGTTTGACGATGAGATTATGGGTGTCGTGTATCGACAAATACCGTCAAGAGTTGACAATGTTACTTGGATGTCATATGTTGACATATACCTTCATGGGATGACGATGACATAGTGGATGTTCTATGTAGACGTGTAGCGTCGTTTTGATGAATAATATGTCTGGGTGTATGGTAGCGTTTATCGCGTACGCCCAAATTAACCCTCTCAAGTTAATAACAGCTATGAATGTAGTAGCGTGAGTAGGGATCGATCCCACGAGGAAGGTTATATCGTTGTGTTAACTTATGCAAACGAAAATAAAAAGGGGTTTTGAAGTCAAAGTAATAATACTACGATGCAAAATTAAACTAATATGCAAAATTATCTAGATGAATTAACTTATGAGAAAAGTGCGATTCTCGGTTTTCGGTTAACTTTACAATTGGCGTTTACTATCTCGATCATCGATCTTCACAAATGGTTCAATTTCCATATGAATATTCATCGTGGACGTTTAATCCAATAATCAAAGTCCTATCTCACCTTAAGTTTAGTTAAGTAGCCCAAGTGTTCTAGTTTAACCCTTATCACATAATCAATCAAAATACAAGCGATTAAGATTTAAATCGATGATAGCATATGAACTAGTGAGATCGATGAAGCTAAACAACATAATCCAAGCGTCTATGTATAATCTAGCCAATTGTTTTCCCTAAGAATTTAACAAACTCACAAACGGAATTTAATCAATCTTAGTTGATTCGTAAATTAGAGGGATCAAACGATTCCGTATTTGGTATCTAATTTAGCTTTAAATTGTATGAACAATAGCTAGGTGATCAGTCCAACAATCATGCATAACAATTATGACAATCAAATCAGAAAAAAACAATTGATACTCAATGAAAATCAACAATCAAAACTTATCTCACAAGAATCGTAAACATCCAATGTATCGTTTTCCTCAACCGAGAATCACAAAAGTATTTAGCTACTCATAACTAGATTAACAACAATCAAAATTAATCTAGAAAGCATCAAACTAATAGGAGAAGAAAAAGTTACTAAAAGGAATCACGATTCCGGCTTGTCGATTCTGGTTCCGTCCTTCGCGTTGTTCTTGATAAAACTCGAAAGAAAAATTATTCTAAAATCTAAAATTATTCTAAGGTATGAAATTATGTCTAATTTACTCTCAAAATCGTGTATAAGGAGGCTGGGAGGTTGATGGAATAGGTTGGAATCTCCTTGGGAAGGAAAGAAATTATGTTTCCATATTTTCCAAAACACCACTGCCTCGCTCGATCGATCCGTAATTTGCTCTCGATCGATCGCCTTTTCCAGAACATATCCGCTCATTTTTCAGCTTCTGGCAAGTTTCGTGTTTTGGCCATAACTTTCTCATACGAACTCCAAATTCGACAAATCAGCTGTCCACGCGTAGATAACTCAATGTTCTACAACCTCATGCTGATCACATTCCCAAAACATGGCTGGAACATATAGAATATGAGGAGAAAGGAGCAACATGTGTCATAGATTCTGGTTTTTCCTCTTTCCTTCAACTTTATTCCTTCTTTCATCATTTTAGCTTGATTTCTTCACCTTTTCCTACATTTATACAAATATACGATTAGGTAGCACATGCATCAATTTATCCATCAAAATATACAAAATCGTAGACAATTAAGCGCAAAAGATGTGCCTATTTCTAGTCACATCAAACTCCCCCATACTTACTCTTTACTCGACCTCAAGTAAACAAATAAAAACTATAATATTTTTGGTTAGCTCATAGGTTCATAACAAAGCAACTTATCCTCACTTTAATGCCTCAACAATTTTAACATGCACAGTAATGAAAGGCGGTGAAAAGTTAACAGTGGAACAAGTTCAATCCCTATACATTTCATACTCAACAAAGTAGTGAACGTGAGTATGTGGTCATAAACAAGTGTTGTGTACAAATTATAGATCCAAAATATGCAAATCCATAATAGTTCAAGTCATACACTAACACAAGTATAAGCTCACTTGCACACTCTTCTCCACTAGCTTAGCCACTTTGCAAACATAAATCAAGTAGGTCTTTATTAGCTTGTATCTTGGCCTAGGTATTGGCTTATGAAGAAAGGATAAAGATATATCAAACAAGAGAGTATGATGAAATGCACACTAAGACTTCTCTTCTTGCATGAATTTTTTTTCAAACCTTGTTCAATTTTTTTTTCAAGGTTTATTTCAACATTTTTTTCTTCTTTTGTGCCTTGGCTCCCCTTGGAGTCATATTTTTCTCAAATTCCTCAAGGCATTCCTTTTCTTTCATGTATTTCATTCTTTTGACAATAAAGTTCACAAATATACTTCAATGAATTTCCTAGTGCATTTGAATGAAATACATCATACTCCCTTAAAAGGTATGGATTAAAATCACATTTAGGCTAAAAGGGTAGGATGATAAGCTAGTCAAGGAATGTTGAATGGGGGTCTTTAGTATGCTTAGCATACTACCATTCTTTTACATTAAAGCTCAAAAAGGGTACTAGAGATTGATTTTGTTTACATGGTAGGCTTGAAAGGCTCAAACGCATCAAAGATTGCCTAAATCACTTTCATGTTTGCAAGTAGTCTAGACATACGCCTCAAAGAACATGTAGTTTAATTCTAGCATGTATTAGAGACTTCTTAAGACTATCACAAAATTTACACAATCTTCACTAAGTTATGCATACGTCACAAGCCATGACAATAATGTGCTCAAAATATTCAACTACAAAGTTAAAGTAAAATTTGCATTAGAGTTCAAAGTGTTCCAAGGTTAACAATTCACCTATGTTCCAAAAGCATGCATGATATCAATTAGGTTTCATCATGGGCTAGTGATTCTAAGCATGTGTTCATTACTAACTATGAGCTCAAAATTCTCAAATTTTTGATTTTTGATTTTTTTTGTATTTTTGCAATAAGAAAAACAATAGCACACCACTAATCCCTCCCCCATACTTAAATCTTACATTGTCCCCAATGTAAGACAAAATACAAGAGAAGAGAATCTAACTACTAAAGCAAAAAAAAAAAAAAAGTAAAAGGGAGAAAGGAAACTAACTCCCCTTGGGTTGCCTCCCAAGCAGCGCCTCTATTTAACGTCGGTGGCCCGACGCCAGTTCATTGATCACGTGATGCTTGGTGGATCTTCTAGATCCATTTCTCCTTCTTTAGCGGCATGGAAACCTTCATAGTATGGTTTCAGTCTATGTTCGTTCACCTTGAATGTTTTATCTTTTGCTAGGCTTTGGACCTCAACTGCACCATGTGGAAAAACAGCTGTTACTATAAAAGGTCCAACCCATCGAGAACGTAGTTTACCTGGAAAGAGACGAAGGCGGGAAAGGTAGAGGAGGACTTTTTGACCAACGACAAATTCCTTCCTCGAGATTATCTTGTCATGAAATGTCTTCGTTTTTTTCTTTGTAAAGCTTTGCACTTTCATACGCATCATTGCGGATCTCTTCTAATTCTTGCAATTGCAGTTTTCTATGTTCCTCGCTCTTGTCCATAGCCATGTTTAAGTGTTTGATGGCCCAAAATGCTCGATGCTCCAACTCTACAGGCAAATGACAGGGTTTACCAAAGATTAGTCTATAAGGAGACATACCTATTGGCGTTTTGTATGCCGTTCGATAAGCCCATAGTGCATCATCTATTCTCAAGCTCCAATCCTTTCTAGTGGGATTCACAGTCTTTTCCAAGATAGATTTGATTTCTCGATTTGAAACTTCAGCTTGTCCATTTGTTTGCGGATGGTAGGCGGTGGACACCTTGTGTGTCACATGGTACTTCTTTAATAGACTCTCCACCATCCTATTGCAAAAATGGGCGCCTCGATCACTTATGATTGCTCTTGGAGTCCCAAACCTAGAGAAAATGTTATGCTTTATAAAACCTGCAACCACTTTTGAATCATCAGTACGGGTGGCTAAAGCTTCCACCCATTTCGACACATAATCCACAGCAAGTAAAATGTAAATGTGGCCAAAAGATTGTGGAAATGGTCCCATGAAGTCGATGCCCCATACATCAAAGATTTCACAATAAAGTATGGGTTGTTGGGGCATCTCATTTCGTTGAGATATGTTGCCCGTCTTTTGACACTCATGGCACGATTTGCAGAAATTATATGCATCATGAAATAAAGTTGGCCAAAAGAATCCACATTCTAATACCTTGTGTGCCATTCTTTTGGCTCCAAAGTGGCCACCAACCTCATGGGAATGACAAAAACGGATGACTTGATCCGCACAATGTTTCCATAAGTATGGCTCATCCCAAACATAATACTTGGCGTCGCTTCGAATTTTCCCGCGTTGATTCCTATTCAATCCATTAGGAAAAGTGTTAGTGGCCAAAAAATTAGCAATACCTGCATACCATGGTAAAATGTCGTGTACAGCAAATAGTCGTTCATCCGGGAATTCTTCTTTTAGACACGGTGTATCATTCACATTAACCAAACGACTTAGGTGGTCCGCCACTTTATTTTCTGCGCCTCGCTTATCTTTGATTTCAACATCAAATTCACTCAACAGTAAGATCCATCTTATTAGTCTTGGCTTTGCTTCCTTCTTTGTCATAAAGTACCGCAAGGCTGCATGATCAGAATAAATGACAACTTTAGCCCCGAGCAAATAAGATCGAAATTTTTCTAAAGAAAACACAACAGCTAATAGCTCCTTTTCAGTAGTGGAATAGTGTCGCTGAGCATCATTCAAGGTCATGGAAGCATAGTAGATGGCATGAGAAATCTTCCCAATCTTTTGGCCCAAAACGGCGCCCACTGCATAGTCGCTTGCATCACACATGATCTCAAATGGCTTACTCCAGTCAGGAGGTTGGATAATGGGTGTGGATGTCAAGGATGACTTTAATGTATCAAATGCGGTCTGGCATGCCTCATCAAATTCGAATGCCATATCCTTTTGTAATAATTTGCACAATGGTGATGCTATCTTGGCGAAGTCCTTGATATACCTCCGATAGAAACCTGCATGGCAAAGAAAGGAACGCACATCCCGCACACAAATAGGATAAGGTAGAGACTGAATAATATCAATTTTCTCTTTATCTACCTCTATACCCTTTGATGAGACCACATGACCCAAAACAATACCTTGCTCTACCATAAAGTGGCATTTTTCAGAATTTAGCACAAGGTTTGTTTCTATGCAACGCTTTAGGACAAGGGTAAGGTTAGTTAGACAAGCATTGAATGAGTCACCATAAATAGTAAAGTTATCCATGAATACCTCTAATATGTGCTCAGTGAACTCAGAAAATATACTAACCATACACCGGTGAAATGTGGCCGGTGCGTTGCAAAGTCCAAAGGGCATGCGCCTATAAGCGAAGGTTCCAAAGGGGCATGTGAACGTGGTCTTTTCTTGATCTTCCGGAGCAATTGCAATCTGGAAATAACCGGAATATCCATCAAGAAAATAGTAATAAGAATGACATGCTAACCTTTCAAGCATTTGATCAATGAAGGGTAATGGAAAATGGTCCTTGCGGGTCACGGTGTTCAATTTGCGGTAGTCAATGCAAACTCTCCACCCATTCTGAATGCGGGTGGTCACTAATTCATCGTCTTTGTTCCTCACCACTGTAATGCCAGTCTTCTTTGGAACTACTTGGATAGGGCTGACCCACTGGCTATCAGAAATAGGGTATATCATTCCAACTGCAAGAAGCTTTAAGATTTCCTCTTTCACTACTTCAATCATCGGTGGGTTGAGTTTCCTTTGCGGTGGGCGTGTAGGTTTTGATCCTTCTTCAAGTAGAATCCTATGCATGCATGTCGAGGGGCTTATTCCTTTGATGTCAGCAATGGTCCATCCTATCGCGGTCTTGTGCTCCTCTAGCACTTGAATGAGCTCCTTCTCTTGGCTATCTCCCAACTTGCTAGAGATTATCACCGGTAATGTGTTTCCTTCTCCAAGGAACACATACTTTAGGTGACTTGGTAATGGCTTCAATGCAATAGTGGGTGCCTGCGATACAGAAGGGGGAGGTCTAGAGTTAGGAATAGGCAATGACACAAATGAAATATTACCTTGTATCTCGGGCGTGGTATCCAACGCAGTGATGTTGTGTTCCACTTCATCCCCAAGTGGCAACTCGTCCTCAAAATGATCTAAGAGGGGTGGTGAGGGCTATCTCCAACTCGTCTTTACATGCTGTCTCAAAGATCCCTTGGGACAAGTAATCAATAATATCGATAGAGTAAACAGTATCATCATCATCACAAGGATATTTCATGGCATCATGTATATTGAATTTAACGACCTCACCATCAAACTCCATCGTAAGTGTGCCACTATGAACATCTATCTTAGTCTTGGATGTTTTCAAGAAGGGTCTCCCTAACAATATAGGACTATTATTGTCCCCCTTTGCCATAGCACATAAAATTCAGCGGGAAATACCAACTCATTTACCTGTACTAAGACATGTTCTAAAATTCCCCTAGGGTATGCATTAGATCTATCTGCTAACTGAACAACTACCATTGTTTCACTTAAAAGTCCTAGATTCAAAGAAGCATAGAGAGAGTATGGCATGACATTTATCGATGCTCCTAGATCTAGCATAGCTTTTTCAAGACGTGTTGTTGTGCCAATTGTGCATGGAATGGTGAACATACCTGGGTCCTTGCACTTGGTAGGGATTTTTCCTTTGGATGACCGCTGAGATGTTCTCCCCCAACTCAACCTTGCGGCATCCTTTAAGCCTTTGTTTCCTCTTGGCGGTGCACAACTCCTTTAAGAACTTTGCATAGCGCGTCACTTGCTTTATCGCATCCAACAGTGGAACGTTCACCTCACATCTTCGAAATGTTTCGTATAGGTCCTTGATTCTTTCATTCCTCCTATCTTCCTGATATGCGAGAGGGAAAGGGGGTTCAATCTTATACTCACGGAGTGGAGGAGACTCACCTCTTGGTTCTTCTTCTTGCATGGAATTGTTTCCCGTAGGCTTGATCTCTTTCTCCTCATCTTCTTTTTCGAGTTTTTCCCACTCCTTAGTTTAATTGCGCTTGCATTCTCCCTTGGATTCACTACTGGTTGTGACGGGAGAGTGTTTGATCTTTGAGAATCAATGCGATTTATTGCTGTTGCCATCTGACCCATTTGAGTAGTCAAGCTTTGGATGCTTGCTCTTGTCTCCTGTTGAAATTTTAGAGATCCATTAGCAAGTTCCTTAACAATATTTTCTAAATACTCACCAGGTGTTGGGGTTGGAATGGCTTGTTGTGGCCTTTGGAATGGTGGCCTATATGGTGGTGGGTGTTGTTGCATATGTGGCTCATTTTGATTCCCATATCTCAAATTTGGATGATCTCGACATCCTGGGTTGTAAGTGCTAGAATAGGGATCATACTTCCGTTGTGGTTGTCCCGGAAATCCGCCTGCCGCATTTGCTTCCTCAAATGAAGGTTCTTGAAGTGTGGGGCAAGCGTCAGTTGGATGACTCGGTAGTGCACAAATTCCACATACCTTAGCAATTTGTCCCATTCCGATCGCAAGTTGTTTCACAATACTTGTTAAATCAATCAATTGTTGTTCGAGGCTAGAAACATTTACCTCGCCTTGCTTCCTAAGTTTATGGTCCGATCGAGCAGTTCCAAACTGTTGAGAGTTGGCTGCCATGTTCGCAATCAAGTGTCTTGCTTCCGTTGGCGTCTTATCTACAAATGCTCCTCCACTAGCAGCGTCCACCAAATTCCTGTCATTTGACAAAAGACCCTCATAAAAATATTGAATCAGTAAATGTTCACTTATCTGATGTTGAGGGCAGCTTGCACAAAGCTTTTTGAAGCGCTCCCAATATTCATGCAGTGATTCCTCATGGAGTTGTCTAATGCCATATATATCTTTGCGGATATTCGTCGCTCTTGATGCAGGAAAGTATTTCACCAAGAAGGTTCTTTTCAGCTCGTTCCATGTAGTGATGGATCCAGAAGGTAAATAGAAGAGCCAATCTTTAGCCGCGTCCTTCAAAGAGAACGGAAAAGCTCGTAATTTGATTTGTTCCTCGGTTATTCCAGTCGGCTTCATCGTAGTGCACACTACATGGAATTCCATCAAATGCTTATGCGGATCCTCACCTGCAAGGCCATGAAAAGAAGGTAAAAGATGTATTAGGCCAGATTTTAATTTAAAATTTATATTAGTAGCAAGTGTAGGAAAGGTTATGCAGAGAGGCTGCTGATCCAAAGTAGGATTCGCTAGCTGTCGTAGGCTTTGATTCTCTGCCATGATGGTCCTTTCCTCTTCTTCTTTCACTTGTCTTCGATTTTCTCTTCTTAGGTGGTATAAAGTCCTTTCTATCTCGGGATCGTATTGATGTTCGTCCTCCTCAAATGAAAAATTGCCTGCGTGCATGAACAAACAGGTAAAAAGCACGGGAAGAAGAATATCAATAAAAGTTAACACAAATTAATAAAATTGCCATCCCCAGCAACGGCGCCAAAATTTGGTAGGGTTTATCGCGTATGCCCAAATTAACCCTCTCAAGTTAATAACAGCTATGAATGTAGTAGCGTGAATAGGGATCGATCCCACGAGGAAGGTTATATCTTTGTGTTAACTTATGCAAACGAAAATAAAAAGGGGTTTTGAAGTCAAAGTAATAATACTACGATGCAAAATTAAACTAATATGCAAAATTATCTAGATGAATTAACTTATGAGAAAAGTGCGATTCTCGGTTTTCGGTTAACTTTACAATTGGCGTTTACTATCTCGATCATCGATCTTCACAAATGGTTCAATTTTCATATGAATATTCATCGTGGACGTTTAATCCAATGATCAAAGTCCTATCTCACCTTAAGTTTAGTTAAGTAGCCCAAGCGTTCTAGTTTAACCCTTATCACACAATCAATCAAAATACAAGCGATTAAGATTTAAATCGATGATAGCATATGAACTAGTGAGATCGATGAAGCTAAACAACATAATCCAAGCGTCTATGTTTAATCTAGTCAATTGTTTTCCCTAAGAATTTAACAAACTCACAAACGGAATTTAATCAATCTTAGTTGCTTCGTAAATTAGAGGGATCAAACGATTCCGTATTTGGTATCTAATTTAGCTTTAAATTGTATGAACAATAGCTAGGTGATCAGTCCAACAATCATGCATAACAATTATGACAATCAAATCAGAAAAAAACAATTGATACTCAATGCAAATCAACAATCAAAACTTATCTCACAAGAATCGTAAACATCCAATGTATCGTTTTCCTCAACCGAGAATCACAAAAGTATTTAGCTACTCATAACTAGATTAACAACAATCAAAATTAATCTAGAAAGCATCAAACTAATAGGAGAAGAAAAAGTTACTAAAAGGAATCACGATTCCGGCTTGTCGATCCGGTTCCGTCCTTCGCGTTGTTCTTGATAAAACTCGAAAGAAAAATTATTCTAAAATCTAAAATTATTCTAAGGTATGAAATTATGTCTAATTTACTCTCAAAATCGTGTATAAGGAGGCTGGGAGGTTGATGGAATAGGTTGGAATCTCCTTGGGAAGGAAAGAAATCATGTTTCCATATTTTCCAAAACACCACTGCCTCGCTCGATCGATCCGTAATTTGCTCTCGATCGATCGCCTTTTCCAGAACATTTCCGCTCATTTTTCAGCTTCTGGCAAGTTTCGTGTTTTGGCCATAACTTTCTCATACGAACTCCAAATTTGACGAATCAGCTGTCCACGCGTAGATAACTCAATGTTCTACAACCGCATGCTAATCACATTCCCAAAACTTGGCTGGAACATATAGAATTTGAGGAGAAAGGAGCAACATGTGTCATAGATTCTGGTTTTTCCTCTTTCCTTCAACTTTATTCCTTCTTTCATCATTTTAGCTTGATTTCTTCACCTTTTCCTACATTTATACAAATATACGATTAGGTAGCACATGCATCAATTTATCCATCAAAATATACAAAATCGTAGACAATTAAGCGCAAAAGATGTGCCTATTTCTAGTCACATCAGTGTACGTATTAGTCATATTGTTTGAGTGTCGTTGATGAGCACCAGGTGGTGTCTACGTCACTGGTTGACGAGACTATTACGCCGAGCAGGTTTGCTCGATGGATTTTTGGATGCATTGTGCCGGTGAGTGTATCGCATCATGTAATAGAGGTAAATATTGTCGAGTAGTGGTACCTTTGGGTATACTCGCTGGGATGGCTAAGGCCAGGTGTTTGGTGGTAAGAGTAGTCATTGAGGAAACTACTCGCTTGTCGTTGCGATGTGTGATAGACAGGGTCACACCCACCCTGAGGGTGTGGAATAAGTCCTAATGGATTAGGATTGCAGCATGGTTGAGTAAGGACACCGGGATGTTCATTATGCTTTGGTGTTTTAGAGATATCTTGGGTGATGACCCACAACTCTAATGGCTTGTTACGGTATGGTATACCGAGTGGAACGTATGATGCGTTGATAGGCTTGGTATAAGCCTATGGAGGCAGCGCTTTGCTGGCCATGTATTGTTGCAGTGATATAGTGTGCTTGTTGTAGCCATTACACTGCTCGCTGGAACCGAGTTTAATCGTATGGTGATACGATGAGGGTTTATGATAGACTCTTGTAGTCTCTATGTGGCATGGTGATTGAGGTAGGGAATACCTCACAGGGACGTTTATACGTCGAATTTTGAGGGACTTGTATTGGGACAACTCTATTTTGTTGGGAATACCAACGTGAGTGTCGACAAGTCGTTGTTAGCTCTGGTTGGGCATCTTTGCACGTGAAATGCAACGAGAGTCACAATTGGAATTGTGGCATATAGTTAGTGGGGTAACACTACTATATTGATTTTATCTCTTGGAGAGATTTGGATTGTACTGTCATGGAACAGCTGGTATCGGTCGTGGGTTGATTGTGAATCAGCCATGATAATCATTACTGGTGTTGGACCGAGTAATGGACTTCTTACCTTTCGGTGAGACGTTCGAGGAGACGTCACTGGGGAAATACTCAGTTTTGGGGAGTACTATGGTATTAGTACAAGAGCATCTCTAGGATGAGTATACATGGAGTATAGGTTTCAGACTGGTAATAGTTGTAGGGATGCACCCAGTCATCTTGTTGTTGGTTCCGGGATATGTTTTGGTATAAATATATCCAGGTTTTCCGAACGGCAGTTCGAGGTTGGAGGGTCATGGATTCATGACACTTTCCTTGCGAGGAAGGTAGTATTGATATACCTACCAGTTGAATCTTTTGGGAGATTCGTTGATTTGGTTGTGTAGGGTTGATGTTAAAATCACATTTTTTTTGGTTTGTCAATCATCATTCTCCGTGGAGTGAGAGTAATTGAGGATTGACAATGGGTTTTGGGATTTTGGGTATGATTTGAGATACCGGAGTCTATTGCATCGAGTATGCATGTGGTGTTAGTGCTTGGGCGTGTATGCCGGTGTGGGTATACGACTGCCAGCATTTTCTTGGTACTCGTCGAGCATCGGATTTATATGCTTTGATGAATGAATCTCCGCTGAGATTGTGGCACCTTGAGATTGGTAATCTCGATGGCACTATTTCTGAGGAATAATCGTGAGGTCCAAATGACTTCCCCTGAGGAGGGATTGTCGTGTTTTGGGACCATGGTAATTCTTGCTGGTTAATTCGATAGCTTCCTTGTGTTAGGATGGTTGAATCCTAGGGTAAACGAGGAATGGCCAGATTTCGGATTGGTTCAGTGTCGTGGTTGACACGTGGGGCGGAATGCGATTGATTGTTTTGCATGTCCTTTTGAAAATTTGAGACCATGTGGAGTCTCGATGGTGTGTTCGGATCAAGATGTAATTTCTTGGAACGCACGGATGTAGACATCTTTGGAGATGTGATTGTGTTGATCGGTGGCCGTGAGTGGCCCGATCCTTGTTGCAAAGTGGTGCTACTGCTCCTTTGGTGGAGGTGGAATTGTTAGTAATCCTCAGAGCATACAACGCAGCGGAATAAAATTTTGGATTACAAACCAGCAGATCTATACATAGGTTATCATATCGGATAAAGGAATACGAAGGTTCTCACCCTTGTAGCGTGTTTGAAGCAGAATCCACGGAGCAGCACGTCCAACGAACTCCGAGTCACAAGCAACACCTCCAAGGTCTTGCCTCTACGGTATCCACACGATCAAATCGAAAGGGATGTTCAAGAACAAGTTGCTAGACTTATTCTTGAACCTATACCAAAACACGGTTCAAAACCGATCAATAGCCACCAATCTCCAACCTTTTCTCACGGCGGCGGCGGCAAGGAAGGTTTATGTTTGATATCAAAGAATGATATGAAAGTATGATTAACCATTAATCAAAACCTCTTATTTATATTATAAAGCTTTTAATTAAGGTTCAAGACTTTCTTAAAGTCTTATGGGCCCAAACCCATGATTTAATTAAAACCTTTTAATCACTTAATTAAGACTCTTCTTAATTAATTAATTCATCCAATGAATTTAATTTCCCTTATCGATTTAATCTTTTGTGCGACCCGATAGGATCTTGTAATGTTGGCAGTGACATAAAATCTCATTTTATGTCTCAAGCATTGAGCGGTATCTAGCAACACATCGATGCTACCCAAATTACAAGAATGTCAATGACTCGACATAACCTTTAGAACTTGTGATAATATTAATCATGTAACTTAATCCCTTTGTCCTTTGTGTTTAGATTGAACACGAGTCATGGAATAGTCATACTCGTATATCCAATCTTTATTTCTTGATCCCCAAGTAGAACTAGAATAAACGAATAAGCTCGATATCTCATATCCACTCATTCGAGCATGGCCATGCATTTTAGTTCTCACTTGATCAAGGGCCAAACACATCTCCTGTTATATAGGAGGGACAAATCCTATCTCGATCAGTCAACATCCCTCTACATAATTCGTAGTGTATCCAATAGTCGCCTTTATAGTATACCCTGTTACGGGTAACGTTTGACCATATCAAGATACATAACTCCTTATGTTGGGATCTCTGATGATCACAAGTCGTAAGGATTGCATACATTATTATCACTATGAGAATTGCATATGACGATCATATAACTATCCATGTTGCATTCTCATGGTGGGTCTGTCCAGTACATCATTCTCTAACATGTACCCATATGTTGATTTGATATCTCATATCAATGAACAATTCATCGATCAACATATACTAGTCTCTACGTATTATCATTATCCCTATTCATGATAATACTTGACTAGGGACATCTTTAAGAATAATACAATTTTATTCTAAGGACATTAACATATATATTAATTCACAATGCACAGTTAAAAGAATAATATATAATAATGAATTGCCATTCATAAAACCATAAACATTGTATGTCTTAAACAATCATCTAATGACTTGTCTTAGGGCATATCCCAACAGGAATTGGAAAATGGGAACCGGATATAGTATAAGTACACTATAGTGTACTGGAGGTTTCCTTGGCAACGATGTGTAATTAACATCGTAGGCTAAATCGTGGAGATATCATCGAGACGATATCAATTTTAGAATCACGAATGATTGTTTAATTTTCAATTACGTTTGGTTGACTGCCTTTGAGATGGTTAGCATCGAGAATTGCTGATGTCTTCCGTGGATTTGTGTCGGCTGGAGAGGTTACTCCATTCCAGGTTTGGTGCGAGGTCGGTATCCTCGCGGTTGGTGTGTCATTCATGTTATGTTCATGATTCGACATCGTAGATCCGTTTGGATTGCGTGTTCTCGGCGTTACGTGGAGTACGCCGTGCAAATTTCAGGGACGAAATTTTATTAGTGGGGGATAATTGTGATACCCGGGGATTAATGGTGTTAATCCCGGTGTGATAATTATCCTTAATGGATTTTATTTGTGGAAATTATGAATTAATTGTGATTTCTAGACTCTCGGAGATTTTAAATCCGATATTTGGAGTCGTTGGATCCGAGGGATGAGATTGTATTCTCATCGTGGTGATAACCTTGGAATTTGGACTTTGGTGGGATTTGGGGTCCGGAGTACTTTGTACTGGGGATGTTAATGGAAATAGAGTTTGGGAGGTAATTATTGAAAACATATGATTTTTAATGAGTCATGATGTGATACCCCAAAATTAATCATATGCATTTTGGGCATTAATGATGTTTATATGATGAATTAGGTGGTAACTGATTTATGTGTTGGGTAATGAAGTGTTAACATGATTTAATTTTATTAATTACCAATTATGAGGAAAGCATGATTTTAGTGGAAGTGGAATGCATTTTGTAAATGCTTTTAAAATACCATGTTGGGGTATTTTATACATCATGTTAAGTTTGGGGTACAATTTTAATTAATCTACACATACCCCCCTTTTTAACTCCACTATACCTTTTTCCCTTCACTTTACCAATCACACTTTAAATCCCCAACCCACTCTCAAACCCTATCCTTTAACCCCATTTTCGAAATCCTCCAAGGAAGGAGAAGGAAAGTTTCACAAAACTTGAGTTTGTGTGATTTTTATCAAGATTTGGAGTCTTCAAGAGGTATGGAACCCTTCCTAAAGTTTTGATGATGTTTGGATTTGAAATGGGATGATTTTGAAGTGATTTATGTGGGTTTGTTTTGGGTATATGTTATATATGTTTGGGGTATGATTTTTGAAGTGTTTTATGTGGGTTTTAGTGTGTTATGATGATGTTAGTGTTGTTGGAAAGATTGGGTTCGAATGGTTTGAGGTGGAGCTTGAAAAATGCTCATTAATGGCAATTTTTCGATGTACAGGGACTGGCGATCGATCGCCAAGGTATGAATTTTTGAGCCTCGTCCAGTATGATCTCGCGATCGATCGGGCCTGGGCGGCGATCGATCGCGAGGTATAAAAATGTGTATTTTTGATGTCTTTGTGGGATTTTTGGATATTGGACTATGATTAGCTTCTAATATCGATTTATATGGTTATGTAGAACCATCCCAGGTACCCACAACATCAAGGAGATAAAGTTCTCCAACTCCTCCACTTTTGGACTTAAGGTACGTAAGAAACGTACGGGCATCGGACGGTAAACCATACTCCTACATATGATGTTTATGATGATGATTATGATAAGTAAGTTTATGATGATGATGTTTATGATGATGATTATGATAAGTAAGTTTATGATGATGATGTTTATGATGATGATTATGATAAGTAAGTTTATGATGATGATGTTTATGATGATGATTGTTATAAGTAAGTTTATGATGATGTTTATACGATGTTTATGATATGGTAAGATGCCATACGATAGGGTAAGATGCCCATATGGTAAGATGCCATACGATAGGGTAAGATGCCCACAGGGTAAGATGCCCATATGGTAAGATGCCATACGATGTTAACGATATGGTAAGATGCCATACGATAGGGTAAGATACTCATATGCATGAATGTGAATCAGGGTCAACAAAAAGAAGTTAACGAATAACCAGCAAGTTTACTTAACCAAGATTTCATGCATTTACTGTTATGTCTCCTTTTATGATGTTAAGTAAATATGTATATGCTCACGATGTGTTGTCCCTGTAGGTACACTTTTGGACCAGGGTTAAGGGTCGGGTTGAGACAGTGAGCTAAAGGAGCATGGAAGAAGATAGGATACATGATTTTTGGGATAGTCTCTACTCTAGGAGTAGTATAATTCTATCGCTTTAACATTCATTTCGAGAATGTAATTAATTAAGTTTTGAAATTTCATTTTTGGCCTGTAATCTTAATAGCTCAAATTACAAGCTGAACCTTAAGACGCTATTAATGCATGTTTAGTCCATTATATGCGTTTAAGATGATGTTAAGGTAGGAAGGGTTGGTATTTTAGGGTTGGTATTTTAGAGTTTTGGTACTATATATACCAAGTGGGCTCGGTATTCCGTCATTTGGACGAACTCCCTCTCTCTCTCCCTCTCTCTCTATGCGCCCAAACCCTCCCCCATTTCCCTCTTTTCTCCCTTGGAGGAGAAATCTTTGGTGGCTTGGCTCGGGAACCGGATTTCTTGAAGATAATCAGGTATTCATCTTCCCCTCACCATTGTCTTCGATTTAGTAGTGGTATGGTAGATTTTGGTTGAGGTTTTGGTTGGTTATGGGATTTGGGGATTTTTGGTTTAAATTCAAAGTTGAGTTTTTAGTGTTTTTATTGGTTCCAAATTGTATATTGGATGTGGAAGTTTGGGGTGTTGATTTTGAATTTGGGTGTCAAAAACACCATGGAAGCTCGAGTTTTTCAGAAAATCGCAGGTCGCGATCGATCGCCGAGGAGCGCCGATCGATCGCGACGAGCAGCTGTAAATTGGTGACGATGTACAGTGCCGGCGATCGATCGCCAAGTCTCAGCGATCGATCACGAGGCGATTGGCGATCGATCACGGAGACGCGTGATCGATCGCGGAAGGATTCTGTTTGACAGCGGGTGCGCGCGATCGATCGTGACAGAAGCGGCGATCGATCGTGGCCCGTAGTGTTATGTTTTTTTCAAATTTTGGAAAAATGTCGGGATTTTGGAATCAAGGTTTAATTAGCCCATTTCCGGGGCAATGTCTACATTCCAATGGGAATGCTATACTTTTAAAATGGATTGGTTGGAGCCAAAAAATTAATAAAACGGGATTCTAGGTTGGGTTTTTGGCTATCTTTTAAACAAGAAAAATGGAATATTTTGAGTATTATGCATGCTTAGCCGGGGGCTTTTATTTTGGTAATCGTCATGGATTGACGATATGTTTGGGGGTTATGAACGTGCTTGGGCACGTGGTTGCATGTTTGTGTTTAATTGTGAGCTATTTATGTATTAGCACATAATTCATCGGGTCGTGGGACTCAGGCAAGGTCGGACTCGAACTACGGAAGTATAAGGTACGTATCACGTACGAGCATAGCCTATTATAATGTTGCAACTGTAAAATGCATGGTATGTGGTAATTGCAATAAATGGACATTGAAATGCATGGTATGTGGTGTTTGCAATAAATGGATATTGAAATGCAGGATATATGGTACTTGCTACAAATGGATAGTGATATGCATGGTAGATGGTAATTGCATTAAATGGACATACATTGGGAACCATACGGTGGCGCTATTGAGCGAGCAATGATTTGGGATGTTGTCGCCGTTGAGCGACCATCGGTCATGACGCCGCTATTGTTGAAAGTGCGTGGGGTTAAAATGCCCCTATTGTGGAGCAAGCTATGAAACAGAAATATGAAATAATTGGCTAGATACATGTGATATCTATAGTACCCTATTTGATGATTTAATCATATTTGATTATGGAACTTGTATAGCATGGATGGTTTTAGTTGATCAATGAGATGATCAACTGGCTTTGAGAATTTAATGGTTTGGTTATTTTGAGAACAGGGACAATACAGGGGATACCGGATGAGGATGATACCATCCAGGGAGTATCATTTAAATTCATGGCATTTACATTCTATAAATTATGAATTGTAATATTATGATTGTTGGATTGGTGGTATTGGTATGCTCACCCCGTGTGGGGGTTGTCTCTGTTGGGGCAGGTGATACAGGTGTAGCAGCAGCTTTGGAGTTGAGCTCGGGCTGTTGATTAGAGGTACTTCCAGGTTCGAGGTACCAGAGCTGGTTGAATAAGAACACAGATCCAGAGTTGAGATCGAGTTGTGCTTGTGAGGTGCTTCCAGGATTGAAGTACCAGTAACGGTATCTGGTAGAGTATTTTATACATTAGATACACGCTTAGTCATTGGGTGCTCATATGTGAGTAAGTTTTTACGTGTATATGGAATGTATAAATGGGCATGGCTTTTCTCTCTTCATTTATTATCTGCATGCAATTAAATACGGAATTGCTAAATGAACTGAGAGCTTGTTAGTGTATTATAAGGGTCCATGCTCTGTAAGTGATCTTGGTTGGGAAATTTGAATATTATGTGGATCAAATGCAAGAAATTTTCTGGACAGTATATGGTGTTACACTTGCATATGGCTGTTTCCCCATGATAGTATGTTTATATGCACTAATGGTATGGATTAATACACTAATAACGGGTTAAGGGCACGGGAGTCCTTACATCATGTGACACACTTTAAGGATAAGTAGCGAGGACCCCACATGAAGGGTAGAGGAAAGTGGTCCTTTCTAGTCACAACATTCAGTTTCCTATAGTCGACGCAGACTCTCCACCCACTTTTAATACGAGTGGGAATCAACTCATCATCCTTGTTATTGACAATAGTGATTCCGGTCTTCTTTGGTACAACTTGGACTGGCTAACTCACTGACTGTCTGAGATGGGGTAGATGACCCTAACTGCTAGAAGTTTTAGTATTTCTTCTTTCACCACGTCCATCATGGGTAGATTGAGATTCCTTTGAGGTTGGCGTGTAGGTCTCCCTCCTTCTTCGAGTGGAATGTGATGCATGCATGTAGAGGGACTGATTCCCTTGTTGTCAGCAATGGTCCAACCTATGGCAGTCTTGTGCTCCTTGAGCCCTTGAATAAGCTCATTCTCTTGACCATCCCCCAACTTGATTGAGATGATCACTAGTAATGTATCTTCTTCACCAAGGAATACGTATCTGAGATGGTTCTTAGTGGCTTCAACTCAATGGTGGTGTCTGCAACACAGATGGAAGTAATCTAGTGTTAGAAGCAGGTAACGACACAAAAGAAGCATCACGTGACTGAGATAGTTCAGGTGTATAATTCAAGGCAGTTATGGTGTCCTTCAACTCATCAAAGAGGGACATCTCCTCATCCCCTTTCTCAATAGGCATGGTAAGAGTGATTTCCAAATCATCTTTCCCAACAATCTCAAAAACATTTTGGGCCAAGTAATCAATAACATCAATAGAGTAGACAGAGTCATTGCATAGGTGTTTCATGGCATCATAGATATTGAATGTTATAATTTCACCATCAAATTACATGGTGGGAATGTCACTATGAACGTCTATCTTTGTTTTGGAAGTTTTTAGAAATGGTCTTCCTAACAAAATGGGACTGATCTTGTCTCCATTATCCATATCAAACATACAAAAGTCATCATGGTACACCAAGTCATTCTGTGATGCCCGGGAATTAATAGTGTCAATCTCGGTGTGGTATTGATCCTTAATGGGTTTTAATTGTGGCAATTATGAATTAATTGCGGTATTGGGACTCCCGAGGATTCGTTGGATCCAAGGGTTGAGATTGCATTCTCATCGTGGCGATAAACCTTGGAATTTGGTATTTGGTGGGATCTGGAGTCTGGGGTACTTTGAGTTGTGGCTGGTATTGGAAATTAAGTCTGGGACGTAATTATTGAACACAGATGATTTTTAATGAGTCATGATGTATTAGTGAAGGACTTGGGATTTTGGAGTCTTGGTACTATATATACCAAATGGACTCGGTGTTCAATATTTTTTCCTTCTCTCTCTCTCTCACGCGTCTCTCTCTCACCCCATTTTCCTACCCTTTTTCCCTTGGAGCAAGAATCGAGCAAGGCTCAATCTCGGAGCAAAATTTCTCGAAGATAACTTGGTAATCTCTTTCCCCTCGCATTTATCTTCGTTTTGATTGTGGTATTGCTAAGTTTGGACATGTTTAGAGTTGGGTTTGGATTTTGGGAGATTTTAAAGAATCTTGGATTCTTGTTATTCTTGATTTAAAACTTGTTTTAACCCTTATTGGATGTCCTAGGCTGTTTTAATTGTTGTTGGTTTGAGTTGGAAGGAGTTGGGTTTGGTTTGTTGAGGTTTTTAAGCTTTTAAAAATGGTGGTTTTCGGGTTCGTGCAGTGACCAATCGATCTGTAGCATCTTACCGATCGATAGGTGCAAATGCGTAGCGATGGGTTTAATTCCGACGTTTTACCGATCGATCGGTGGCATCTTAGCGATCGATCAGTAGACGCGAGCGATCGATCGGTAGAGCTACCGATTGATCGGTGCAATGCCGTAGCCAAAATGTAAATTTTTGGGTTTTACAGATCGATCGGTAGGTTGACCGATCGATCGGTAGGTCGGGGAG
Source organism: Haberlea rhodopensis (assembly GCA_907163345.1). NCBI lineage: Eukaryota > Viridiplantae > Streptophyta > Magnoliopsida > Lamiales > Gesneriaceae > Haberlea > Haberlea rhodopensis. The sequence goes on from CAJQUN010000079.1 coordinate 94,872, forward strand.
TTTGGAAATTTTTTTTTGTTTTGTGTTGTCGATGCATGCTTCGCCCGAGGTCTTCTAAAATGGTTAATTGTCATGGATTGACGATATAATTGGGAATTGTGAACGTGCTTGGGCACGTGTCACATGGTTCATTGGATCACGGGACTAAGGCAATTTTTGGTTCGGACCACGGAATTATAGGTACGTATAACGTACGAGCATATCCTTTTATATTCTTGCAACTGTGAAATGCATGTTATAATGTTAATGCAATTAATTGGTAAGTATTACAAATGTTGGAACCGAAGAGGGGGGTGAATGAGGTTCCTAGGCTACTTTAGCGTTTTAAAGTGAATTTGCAAATAGTCGAATTTGCGCTGCGGAAGACTTTAAGTCAATCGAACAATAAATAAAAAAAAGTAATAAAAAAATGCGTAAAGTAAATAAAGCGATAAACGACACAAATATTTGTTATAGAAGTTCGGCGATGAATCGCCTACGTCTCCTCTTCCAGGCTAGAAAACGTCCAATCGAGTTTCAACTAGAACTTTGATCTTGGCCTTAAGGGCTACAAGTTAGCCACAACACACTCTTCCCGAGTAACACACTCTTCACGAGTCTTCTTGTCCTTAAGGGCTCCAAGGATAGCCACACACAAACTCTTCCCGAGTCACACACACTCTTCATGAGTCTTCTTGGCCTTAAGGGCTCCAAGGACAGCCACACCCTTGCACCAACTTCACTTGTTGATGTCTTATACAATTTCTAACTTGCGTCGATATTGGAGGACCTTACAATAAATCAAACAACATGAAGAATCAAAAGCTCTCACACAAGAATTAAATTACAAACTCCAATACAACACAAATGTATGAAGTTTGCAATGCTATAATGATTTTGATTGAACACAACTTTCTTGTAGATTATACTCATGTTTCTTGTCACCAAATTGATCCAAAACATCCATATTTATAGTGTAGAAGGTTCCCAAGGCTCCTACTAGCCGTTGCTACACATAAGGCTTGAATCACTCCAAGATCGCCTCGGACATCGCCTCAGGCGATCTACATCGCCGCGCTCCAACGGTCACGAAAATGTGCAAATTGCCTCAGGTGATGTTTGGATAGTCTCAGGCGATCACCACCAAAAATAAATGCCGTAGCTTTAAATGATCAGAAATTTGCATCGCCTCAAATGAACCATGCATCACCTCAGGCGATCAACCCATCGCCTCAGGCGATCTCTCCATGCGCGCGGTCCTCGGCGTCGCTTCAGTCGATGAGCGTGGCGATGTCTCCCTTGGCTGCCATCGCCTGGGGCGATGATCACCATCGCTTGGGGCGATCCACCCATGTCCTTGCAGATTCGATCTCCTTCAAACAATCCACTTTTCAACCATCTAACCCTGTACACTAAGTAGACTCATTAGTATAACAAATGCAAGTTTTGTTGATCATCAAAACTCATAAATAATTCGGAGATAAATTAAGCATTAAACTGGACAATGCGTTTAAGGCTCAACAATCTCCCCCTTTTTGATGATCACAAAACTTGATATACTTGTAGATGTAATATGCATGAAATATGAGTAAACAATACTCCCCCTTAACAACTGCATAGCACATACAAGTTTTACCAAGTAAATCATAATACAAAAACTCTCCCCCTCAAACATTGCATGTATTAAGCTCCAAGTACCAAGTAAAGCATAATACAAAAACTCTCCCCCTCAAACCTTGCATGTATTAAGCTCCAAGTTTATCACACAATTCTCCCCCTTTTCGTGATAATCAAAAAGCACAAAGTTCAAATAATCGTAGCATAAATATGTTGACACAAAGCCATAATCTAACAATTAGCACATGTTCCTCATCAAGCATGTAATAGCCATAACAAGCATAAGATTAAATCAATGAGAGGAAGAACAAACATGCGTTTAAGGCAATTAACAACAATGAATTCTAAATTGTGCAAAGTGTGCATATGTTCCATAAAAATTCAAGCATTCATGCTTAATAAACATTGAATTGCTCAATGCATCATCATAACAATTGATAAGTGTCATGCCTCGATATGACGTATACATGTGTGATATGATTATGGTGTAATGATGATTAATTACAGTACGATGTAGACTCGGGTTCGGGTTGAACCAAGTGATGATCGATGTAATAATAGAATGAATTACTTATGAGAGTTCAATACGAAGTTTTAGCAAGTATGAGGTAACATAAAACAAGAAACATAGGAGATATGTGAGTTGTGAACAAATATATCTATGTTCTTGAAATATTGATGCATGTCTTATTTTATATGCAAGAGAATGAAGAGACGTGAAGTGTGTAGTGGGATATGACCTTGGTGTGCATTTAGCATGCACTTGAGAGGCACGAGAATGTGCATTTGAGTTGAAGGTGCATTAGAATGTGCATTTGAGTTGAAGGTGCATTTTAATGTGCATTTGAGTTCAAGGTGCCTACATAGTTAAAATCAGATTTCACTTCACATAATACACCTCAACTCACATAGTAATCTCTACACAAGCACCTCTCCAAACCCTTGCTTGTTCTTCCATCTTTTGCTTGGATTTCACTTGGTAATCAAGCTAGGAAGTTGAGTGAAGTGATTTCATACTTTCTTGGTAAGAATTTCATAGCATATGATGTATATGGACTTAGTTGGTGGAAACTTGAAGCATGTGGTTACTATTCTTATATGCCTTGAATTGAGACTTGTTACCATGCAAAGAATTGAGTTGTAATGATATGGAAACATGTTTAACTGAAGGGTATCATCCAAATAACATGTTGGAATGTGAATTTTTGAGTAGTAGAAGAAGTACCATGGAGATAAGCTCAAATCGCCATGTTCTGAATTTTCTGGACATCGGCGATCGATCGCGAGCCCTATGGCGATCGATCGCCGAGAACAGAGTCAATATAAGGCGGTGAAAACATATGGCGATCGATCGGTGGAAATGAGGTGATCGATCGCAAGGAAACAGAACACTTTGGCGATTGATCGTCAGATAGTGGCGATCGATCGCGATGGAACAGAACAGTATGGCGATCGATCGGTGAAAGTGGCGATCGATCGCCAGGATCAAGATTTTGAAAAATGTTAACTTTTTGTAGAATTTGATTTTGAAGCCTATTGTAACATGTTATATTGTTCATATTGTTGTAGCATCATCGCAGGGGGCGAGGCAACGAGGCGGTTAGACATTGACGCCTAATTTATATCTTTTGTGTCGCATAACAGATATGTTTTGACGTACGAGAATATGATATTGTTGTGATGATGATGTAAGCATGGTATCATATGATTAGTGACATCATATGCATGTGCATTCATGATATTAATATTGTTGAGATGGATGCCACGATAGATGTGTAGCATATGCTTTGGCTGAGATAGGTGCCACGATAGATATGCCAGTATTGGACATATGCTTTGGCTGGGATTGTCGCCACGATAGATATGCTACATATGCTTTGGCATGAGAGATATACGACGGTTGGGTATATGCTCTGGTTGTTATAACATGCGAGGACGGTACTATGATATGTGCTGCTAATATGAAGATGTGAGGAGGTTCCACTGACATATTGAGCTGAGATAGACATATCATATTGGTCTGGTTATAACAGGATATGAGATGAGACATGTCATGACATACTTGCATTTGATGATGCATGATACAGGACAATCACATTTGATGTTTATAGTGCTTTATCGTTTATGGTTTTATTGATATCGCACTGGGATAGTTGTTTATCTATACTCATGTTGTGTGATTGTTTCTGTAGGGACTCATAGACGTGGGAGGACGGGATTGTGAGTCTTATTCCGCTGCGAGTTGAACCACTGCATAGGAGTTGTACGAGTCTAGGTTGTTTTACTGTACATATGATGTATATTATGACAGGATTTGTGTAAGTACTGTAACAACCTACATAAGTAAACTCTTAATCAGTGTATGTTTTACTTTATTCTTACTCACATATGTATAATGAACTGATACATAATGGATTAAGTAACGAGGACCCCACAATAAGTTAGTAAGACGCATGTGATGAGAGCAAAATATTACACAATAAAGATGTATGACATTTTTAGGCCATATTTCTATGATCTAAAATAGAGCATCTAAACAATTAAAGCATGCTTAATGACATTTAATAATTTTCACATTGCATATTCAAATTTAACTCATGGCACATAATAAGATTTTTACCATAATGAGTTAAGCATAAATCATGCATTTAAACAAATATGCAACAAAGTTCATTATCATAATAAGATATCATTTAATTTAATCATATTGTGCAATGACCAAATATGAGCATTTAATCAAATTATACCAATTTTAACAATCCAATACTCAAATTGCAAAATTCAACCATATAGGCATATAAGAGTGATATACAAGAGTTTTAACATATGGAGAATATATAGTCACAAAAAAATATGCACATGCTTAGGGGAAATGCAATTTACTATCAATAAATATTGAGCTTAATTATTTATTGGTCACAATTAATTTGTGCCAATGAATGTTTTCCATAGCTCTTTTAAATGCACAAGAGAAATATAATTAGCTCCCCCTAAATATGATATCATAATAATGTACTTGAAATTCGATTTCTCAAAGATCACCTTCAAAGTAATTGAATTTCACCAATAATTGTAACATTCAATTCAAGGAATATTAACCAAGTAAAAGAGCTAATTATGCTATTATGATGCTCAAAATGAATTTACCTTTGGATGATATGAGTGAGTTCATATCATTGGTCCTTTACCTCGTGCTTCCTCTATTGTGGTGCATAAGATGATTTCCTCCCTTGAGGTGCTAGTGCCTTCATCCTCCATCTCTTTGTTGTTCCTACAAAACAAGTTAACAATTGGAGGATCTTTGGTACCCATTTGTTATTTGGGTCCTTGCGGGTTAGCTTTCATCGGTGCTTTTGGAATCCATGTCCACCTCTTGTTTGGTTGGTATTGATTTTTAACAAATCTACATTTGTTTCTTATATGACCAACCTTACAACAATAAGTGCAAGTAGGGGAATTATGCTTAGCTTTAGCCAACAAGCTTGTAAAAGTTTTAGATTTGCTTGAAAAGCCTAGTCCGGCTTTATCGACCTATATCGTTGCAAGCCAAGCAATTCTTCCAACTTTATGCTACTTTCACTAAACCTTGCAAAAGGATTTCTTCAAAGAACTTAATTCAATTTTCAATGAATACTTTTATTAATCTCTCTTGGCTAACTCAAGTTTGAGCAATTTGTTACTCATCGTGGTTTTGCCAAGAACATCAATAAGCTCGTTATAGGAATCCAATAACTCATCAAAGGATGGTCCTCATCGTCACTTTCCTCTTCTTCATCATTTGCGTCATCTTTGGCCATGAGACAAATGTTTTTTGCTTCTTCTTCATCGGAGTCACTATCACTCCATGTGGCCATTAGAGCTTTCTTATTCCCCTTATCATCATTCTTCTTCCTAGGACATTCATTAGCATAATGACATTTATATTGACAATTATAACATTTCACCTCTTGTTTGAAATCATGTTTGGTGGCACCGGAGGTCTTTGGCTTGTTGTATTTGTTGTAGAATTTCTTGAACTTTCTTGTGAAAAAGATCATCTCTTCATCATCGGATTGTTCTTTCCTCCCGACCAAGGCTATCCCCTTTCTAATGGATCTATCTTCCTCCTTTAATCCCTTTCGGGTTGACACTTCAAGCTCATGAGTCACTAAGGTTCCATGGAGTTCATCAAGATCATATCGGATTCAATGATAGCCGTTCTCTTGGCATCCCATTCTTTTGGTAATGCTCTAAGGGTTCGTCTCCATATTTGCTTTGGAGGATACTTTTCTCCTGGTTGGGCAAGCTCATTGATTATTTGAGTGAGCCTTCTAAACATTGAATCAACATTTTCTCTGGACTCCATCTCAAATGTTTCGTACTTGAGTTGTAGAAGATCTATCTTTGTCTCCTTTACTTGAAGTTTGTCCCAAATCTCCTTGGCGGTTTAGCATATCGAAATCCAATTGTACTCCTTCATATCTAAAGCACAATGCAAAATATTAATAGCTTTAGTATTTTGAGAAATTAAAATCATATCCGCCCTTGTAAAGTCGTCCATTTCTTTGGGAACATTCTTCCCCTCAACTTCCTTTAAAGGAATATGTTGACCTTATACAATTATCTTCCATAGGTCATAATCTACGGATTAAATATATAGAGAAATTATATTCTTCCAATATCCGTAGTTATCTCCCGTGAAGAGCGGAGGACGACTGGTCGATTGATCTTGAGCAAACTCACTTGCTAGATTAGCCATAAAAAATTTGATTTAACACAAAAATCAAATGGCTCTGATACCACTTGTTGGAACCAAAGAGGGGGGGGTGAATGAGGTTCCTTGGCTACTTTAACGTTTTAAAGTAAATTTGCAAATAGTCGAATTTGTGCTGCGGAAGACTTCAAGTCAATCGAACAATAAATAATAAGAAGTAATAAATAAATGCGTAAAGTAAATAAAGCGATAAACGACACAAATATTTGTTATAGAAGTTCAGCGATGAATCACCTACGTCTCCTCTTCCCGGCTAGAAAACGTCCAACCGAGGTTCCGCTAGAGCAACTTTGATCTTGGCCTTAAGGGCTCCAAGTTAGCCACAACACATGCTTCCCGAGTAACACACTCTTCACGAGTCTTCTTGGCCTTAAGGGCTCCAAGGATAGCCACACACAAACTCTTCCCGATTCACGCACACTCTTCACGAGTCTTCTTGGCCTTAAGGGCTCCAAGGATAGCCACACCCTTGTACCAACTTCACTTGTTGATGTATTATACAATTTCCAACTTGCGTCAGTGTTGGAGGACCTTACAATAAATCAAACTACACGAAGAATCAAAAGCTCTCACACAAGAATTAAATTACAAACTCCAATACAACACAAATGTATGAAGTTTTCAATGCTAGAATGATTTTGATTGAACACAATTTTCTTGTAGTTTATACTCTTTTTTCTTGTAACCAAATTGATCCAAAACATCCATATTTATAGTGTAGAAGGTTCACAAGGCTCCTACTAGCCGTTGCTACACATAAGGCTTGAATCACTCCAATATCGCCTCGAACATCGCTCGGGCGATCTCCATCGCCGCGCTCCAACGGTCACAAAATTACGCAGATCGCCTCAGGCGATCACCACCAAAAATAAATGCCGTAGCTTTAAATGATCTGAAATTTGCATCGCCTCAAACTAACTCTCCATCGCCTCAAACGAACCATGCATCGCCTCAGGCGTTCTACCCATCGCCTCAGGCGATCTCTCCATGCGTGCGGTCCTCGGCGTCGCTTCAGTCGATGAGCGTGGTGATGTCTCCCTTGGCTGCCATTGCCTGGGGCGATGATCACCATCGCCTGGGGCGATTCGCCCATGTCCTTGCAGATTCGATCTCCTTCAAAGAATCCAATTTCAACCATCTAACCCTGTACACTACACATTAGTATAACAAATGCAAGTTTTGTTGATCATCAAAACTCATAAATAATTCGGAGATAAATTAAGCATTAAACTCAACAATGGGTTTAAGGCTCAACAACAAATCATATGGTGCCGCTATGGAGCGAGCAATGGCTGGGATGTTGTCGCTATAGAGCGAACATTGGTTGTGATGCCACCACTATTGGGCATGTGAGGTAATAAAACTTTGGAATCAGTGGTTAGAGATATGAGATATCTTGTTTAATGATTTGATTTTATTGATTATGGTATTGGTATATGGGGAACGGATTAGTTAATCAATGTAATGATTAACTGGCTTTTGAGAATTTAACCATTTTGGTTATTTTGAGAACAGGAACAACACAGGGATCCCGTATGAGAATGACAATATTCAGGGAGTGTCTTTTAAATTCACCGCTTTACATTCTGTAAATTATGAAATGTGATATTGTGATTATTGGATCGATGGTATTGGTATACTCGGTGGGGACTGTCTCTGTTGGGGCAGGTGGAACAGGTACAGCGGTGGCTCTGGAGTTGATATCGAGCTATGGATTGGAGGTGCTTCCAGGACTGAAGTACCAGTTCTGGTATTGAGTCGGGTACTTTATACGTTAAATACACATTCACTCATTTGATGCTCGCGTCTGAGCACTGTTATATGTGTATATGATTTGTATAAAGGTGTTGAGTTGTTCTCTTTTCTTTTATGGGTTGCATACAATTAATTTAAGGAATTGCAAATCGTATTGAGAACATTTTAGTGTATTATAAGGTGCATGCATACTTATGAGTCGATTGGTATGGGGGATTTGAACATTAAGCGGTTTAATGCAAGAAATTTTATTGTTGGCATGTTATGCTATGGTAGCAAGTAGTTTTTCCCCTGATTATATGATTGTATGCACTAAATGCACGGGTTAATACACTAATAGCGGGTTAAGGGCACGGGGGTCCATACACATTCATTTGCACAAGTACATCATCTATAACGCCCTAGGATATGCACTAGACATATCCGCTAGTTGAATTAAGACTCCAGTGGTGCTCAAAGGACCAAGTTGTAGGGAAGCATAAACAGAATATGGCATGAAATTAATTGATGCCCCTAGATCTAACATGGCCTTCTCAAGATGAGTATTACCTATCATGCATGGGATAGAGACATACATGGGTCCTTGCACTTTGTAGGGATTTTCCTTTGAATGACAGCTGAGACGTTCTCCCCCAATTCAACTTTAATCCCTTCAACCTATGACTTCTTTTTGCAATGCATAAATCTTTCAAAAAATTTGCATAACGAGGTATTTGTTGGATAGTATCAATCAAATGAATGTTTACCTCACACCATCGAAAAGTTTCATACAACCCCTTAAGTCAAACTTCTTTCCTATCATCTTTCAATGAATGGGGGAAATGGGGTGGAACTTTATACTCAGAAAGTGGGGAAACTTACTTTTTGGTACCTCAGTCTCAATGGTGTTCTTGATTTCCACCCCGCCGTCTTTTCCTCTTCATGCGTAGATGGTGGTGGTGCCTTCTCCGGTATCTCCAACTCCTTACCACTCCTCATTGTGATCGCACTTTCATTCTCCACTGGATTAATCACTGATTGTGAAAGCAAGTTATGTGAACCTTGAGCCTCCAAACGGCTAAGTGTGGTTGCAAGTTGTCCCACATGAGTATTCAAGTTTTGTATGCTTGATCTTATCTCCTGTTGAAATTTCAAATTACTACTAGCAAGCTCTTTAACAATATTTTCTAAATACTCACCGGGGTTGGGGTTGGAGCGGCTTGTTGTGGCCTTTGGAAATGGTGGTCTATAGGGTGGCGGGTTGGACTGCATTTGAGGTTCAGCTTGATTACCATATCTCAAGTTTGGATGATCCCGCCATCCTGGGTTGTAGGGCTATAGAAAGGGTCATACCTCCTTTGTGGGTGTCCTGGAAATCCGCCCACTGCATTTGCTTGCTCACTAGGTGGTTCTTGAAGTATGGGACATGTATCAGTGGGATGACCCGGTAGTGCACATATTCCCCATACCTTAGAAGTTTGTCCATTCCCTACAGCCATCTGTCGAACAAGAGAGGTTAAACTTACCAGTTTCTAGGATAGAAACATTTACCTCGTTATGTCCTTTGGGCATGTGATCATGTCGAGCACTTACAAATTGTTATGAGTTAGCAGCCATGTTTGCAACTAAGTTCCGTGCATCCTCTAGTGTTGTCAATAAAAGCACCTCTACTTGCAGCATCTACTATCAAGAAGACCCTCATAAAAGTATTGAATAAGAAGATGTTCACTTATCTAATGTTGTGGGCAGTTTGCACACAACTTCTTGAAGCGTTTCCAATATTCATGAAGTGATTCTCCGTGATGTTTCTTGATCCCATAAGTACGTTTCTTCATATTTGTAGCTCTATATGCTTAGAAGTATTTCTCCAAAAAGATCCGCTTGAGATCGTTTAATGTAGAGGGTAGGTAGAATAGTCAATCCTTAGCAGCATCCTTCAAAGAGAAAGGAAAGGATCGCAGTTTAATTTTCTCCTCGTTACTCCTGGCGGTTTCATAGTAGTGCATACTACATGGAACTCCATCAAGTGCTTATGTGGATCTTCACATGCAAGACCATGAAAAGAAGGCAAAAGGTGTTAGGATCGATTTTGGGGGTGGGTTGTCATTCCACACCCTAGTTCAACCAACTTGAGCTTTAATAGCTCGTGTTCTTGAAATAATTGCACCGAGAGATTATATCGAGTTCGGTTACAAAACCGAGCGGAAGACACTCGACATAACCCGCTCTATAACCGATTAAACATTTGAAAGACATTTTAAAGATTTGCAAGAAAGTATGTAAAAACAGTAAGGTAAATAAATGCAGTAAAGTAAATAACACAAGCATTTGTTTCTGGAAGTTCGAAGCACAACGCTTCTACGTCTCCCCTTCTTCCATCTCATGGAAGGATACACTAGAAGACTTTGATGTATACAACTCTTTGTACAAACCCGGTCCAGTTGGGCATTCCCCATCCACGTAGAACTCTTAGCAACTCAACTATGTATGTTCTTTAACGTCTCACATACAAAGACCTATCATCCAGTTGTGATGAATCACAAAATGTTACAATGATATTCACTCTTCTATTTTAGCTCACAAATACAACGATAGAGTGAATACAAAGGCACAAATGATTCCATAATGAATCTGATACAGCAATGTAAGAGGTGCCACGGGTTTGGGGAGTGCTCTTCATTTAGCAGCTTTTGTCTTTGAAGTTCCCCAATTGAATCCAAGTGGATTTTCTTTGGAATGCTTGGATTGATCTTTTTTCAGCTGTTATTGAGCTTCCAAATCATGTATATATAGCCCCAAGTAACGATATATACGTTAGATACAAGAATATAACCATTGGGACAATTTTGGTAAGCTTCAAACAATGCAACGGTCATATTCTGCTTCTGGGCTATTTTTCGAAGTCTGCTGGTCTGGTCAGCTGATCTGCTCAGTGGTCTAGTCAGCTGGTATGGTCAGCTGGTCTGCTCAGCTGGTATGGTCAGCTGGTCAGGTCTGTTGGTCTGAGGTCTGCTGGTTCAATATCAACTGGCCTGAGGTCTGCTGGTACAGCATCCGCTGGCCTGAGGTCTGCTGGTACAGCATCAGCTAGCCAAGGTCTGCTGATACAACATCAGCTGGCCTAGGGTCAGCTGGTACAGCATCAGCTGGCCAAGGTCTCCTGGTACAGCATCCGCTGGCCTGGGGTCTGCTGATACAGCATCAGCTGGCCAAGGTCTGCTGGTACAGCATCAGCTGGCATGAGGTCTTCTGGTACAGCATCCGCTGGCCGGGGGTCTGCTGGTACAGCATCAGCTGGCCAAGGTCTGCTGGTACAGCATCCGCTGGCCTAGGGTCTGCTGGTATCCTGCTGCCCAACCTCTGATGTTCTGTTCTCTTGGTTATATTTCTTGATTCGTTGATTCTGAGCAAAGTAATCTTCATGAAATTGTATCCCTTTCTCTTAGCTTTCCATGGAATCAAGAATCGCTTGATTTCAAGTTTGTATGAGAGAGTTATGCTCGAAATACGAGGCGATGGTCCTGCTGTATGTTTGCTGGATGCAGCAGCACATGGCGTGACGTGCAGAAGCTTTTTGGCCATCTTAACATCCGGTTCAGTCTTTCACTTCCAAAGATGACTTGTAGATCTTTGTCTTAGCTTTCCAAGCCATACTGAATAATCTCGTTTCAATAAGCGAGCTGAGCGTTATGACCGATATACCACAGCTGCTACAATCTGTCCGCTGCTGTTTCAGCTTTATACCAGCAAGCTCTTGCATACATGTTTTTGTCATATAAACCTTCAAATCTAGTCTGCTGACAAGAAATACGACTTGTATAGAATTGAGTTGGCTATCCAACCCCTTTATAATCAGGTCGTTTCGATATCCGAGCTATGAGATATGATCAATTTAGTCAGCAGCGCTCGGGGTCTACTGGATGCTAAATTCTCATTTCAGCAACCAAACTCAAGACCATTTCTTAGCAGATCATCAAGCTGTAAAATATCATCTATGAATTGCACACTTGATGAAATATGTTAGCAACACAATAACAAGTTTTGTTAACATCAAAACTAAGATTATTCGATTTTCCAAACCCAACAATCTCCCCCTGTTTGATGATCACAAAACTTGAATAAAAATATGAACATTAAAGCACATGTTGCATAACAAGAAGAATCATATTTTTTAAACAACATATTTCTCCCCCTTTTTGTGTGAACCAAAAAGGAAGACAAACAAAATTTACTCCCCCTCAAGGATTGAGATTAAACTCTCCCCCTTAATTTTAAAAGGTTTGAAAATTTGAGCAAGTGAGGGGCAAATGGGGTAGGCTAAGACAAATTTTAAAAAAATGCAATGCACATTATTTTTTGAACTAAAATAACCTCTTTTGATGATGGTGAAGCATACTTGGCAACAAGTTTGAATTTCTTGACAAAACTCAACAATGTCCATTTCATCTTTCTGCGGTGGCAGCACATGAGTCAATTTTGCAGAATAAACTGCTTTTCCTCGTGACGAATTAGGTTGCAAGACCTATACCGTTGCGATCCTCTATAAGTTTAGTTTGCAACACAAAAACGGTTTGTCATTTGGACATCCAAGCAAGAAGTTATGCCAAATTTTTCAAAGTCGATGCAAGCTGACAGAAAAACTGAATGCTTCGAAAATTGTTAGAAAAAATTTCAAAATAACAATTTTAAACTTAAAATGAGTTTAGAACATATTGAACGAGAATTTGAACATTTAAAATAGATTTTAAAATTATTTTCGTGCTAAATGAATGCAATGAAATTGAGTTTTATGCTAAAAAATTTCATACACCAAATTTTAGAAAATTATGCTATGAAAATAATTTCATGCTCATGAGAAATTTAACTTAAAATATTTTCGTCTAAAATCGGTTAAAATGCTTTCAAAGAACAACCAGACTCTGATGCCACTTGTTAGGATCGATTTTGGGGGTGGGTTGCCATTCCACACCCCAGTTCAACCAACTTGAGCTTTAATAGCTCGTGTTCTTGAAATAATTGCATCGAGAGATTATATCGAGTTCGGTTACAAAACTGAGCGGAAGACACTCGACATAACCCATTCTATAACCGATTAAACATTTGAAAGACATTTTAAAGATTTGCAAGAAAGTATGTAATAACAGTAAGGTAAATAAATGCAGTAAAGTAAATAACACAAGCATTTGTTTCTGGAAGTTTGAAGCACAACGCTTCTACGTCTCCCCTTCTTCCATCTCATGGAAAGATACACTAGAAGACTTTGATTTATACAACTCTTTGTACAAACCCGATCCAGTTGGGCATTCCCCATCCAACTAGAACTCCTAGCAACTCTACTATGTATGTTCTTTAACGTCTCACATACAAAGACCTCTCATCCAATTGTGATGAATCACAAACTGTCACAATGGTATTCACTCTTCTATTTTAGCTCACAAATACAATGAATAGAGTGAATACAAAGGCACAAATGATTCCATAATGAATCTGATACAGCAAGGTAAGAGGTGCCAAAGGTTTGGGGAGTGCTCTTCATTTAGCAGCTTTTGTCTTTGAAGTTCCCCAATTGAATCCCAAGTGAATTTTCTTTGGAAGGCTTGGATTGATCTTTTTTCAGCTGTTATTGCGCTTCCAAATCATGTATATATAGCCCCAAGTAATGGTATATACATTAGATACAAGAATATAACCGTTGAGACAATTTTGGTAAGCTTTCAAACATTGCAATGGTCATATTCTGCTTCTGGGCTATTTTTGGAAGTCTGCTGGTCTGTTCAGCTGGTCTGGTCAGCTGGTCTGAGGTCTGCTTGTTCAGCATCAATTGGCCTGAGGTCTGCTGGTACAGCATCCGCTGGCCTGAGGTCTGCTGGTACAGCATCCGCTGGCCTGAGGTCTGCTGGTACAGCATCAGCTGGCCAAGGTATGCTGGTACAACATCAGCTGGCCTTGGGTCTGCTGGTACAACATTAGCTGGCCTGAGTTCTGCTGATACAGCTGTTGGGATATGCCCTAAGACAAGTCATTAGATGATTGTTTATGACATACAATGTATTATGATTTTATAAATGGCAAATCATTATTATATATTATTCGAATATCTGTGCAATATGAATTGATATATAAGTTAACGTCCTTAGAATAATATTGTATTATTCTTAAAGATTGTCTCTAGTCAAGTATTATCATAAATAAGGATAATGATAATACATTGAGACTAGTATGTTTTGATTGATGAATTGTTCATGGACATGAGATATCAAATCAACACATGGGTACATGTTAGAGAACGATGTACTGGACAGACCAACATGAGAATGCTACATGGATAGTTATATGAGTGTCATAAGCGATTCTCATAGTGATAATAATGTATGTAATCCTTACGACTTGAGATCATCAGAGATCCCAACATAAGGAGTTATGTATCTTGATATTGTCAAACGTTACCTGTAACAGGGTAAACTATAAAGGCAGCTATTGAATACACTACGATTTATGTATCTTGAGGATTGTCCTCAAGCAAGAAAAGAAGCAATATGTCCTAGAGGAACCCTTACCTGCTGAGGAACCTCCCTTGACGGCTGCTAAAGCCGATAAAGATGCTTATAAGAAGCATCAAAATGACGCACTTGATGTTGGGTGCCTTATGCTTGCCACCATGAACTCTGAGCCTCAGAAGCAACATGAGAAAATGGAGGCGTTCGATATGATCGAGCATCTAAAGCAACTGTACCAACAACAAGCAAGACAAGAGGTATGATGTCTCTAAAGAGTTGTTCCAGTGTAGAATGGTAGAAGGAAGTCTAGTTGGAACTCATGTACTCAAGATGATTGGGTATATTGAGAATCTGGAGAAGCTGGGTTTTCCTTTGGACCAAGAGTTGGCCACTGACGTGATCTTGCAATCGTTTCCTGAAAGCTTCAGTCAATTTGTCTTAAATTACAATATGATTGAAATTGAAAAGACTCTACCACAGTTACTTGGCATGCTTAGAACTTTTGAAGCAAATAACAAGAAGTCTAAGCCTACAAATGTTCTTATTGTGAATAAGAGCAAAGGAAAGACTAAAGCTAAGAGTTTCAAGAAGAACAAGAAGGTCCTTGTTAAGTCTAAGCCACATGCTTCTGCACTAAAGCCAAAGGGAGGAGTGGCAAAGGAAGGGAACTGTTTCCATTGCGGTGATACCGGTCATTGGAAAAGGAATTGCAAAGTTTATCTGGAGGATCTTAAGAAGACGAAGGGAAGTGTGACTTCCACTTCAGGTATTTTTGTTATAGAAGTCAATTTATCTACTTCTTCATCATGGGTATTAGATACTGGATGTGGATCTCACATTTGTGTAAATGTGCAGGATCTCAAAAGGAGTAGGACGTTGGCGAAAGGCGGAGTTGATCTCCGAGTTGGAAATGGAGCAAGAGTTGCTGCATTAGCTATAGGAGATTACCATTTATCTTTGCCTTCTGGTTTATCATTGATTTTGAAAGACTGTTATTTTGTGCCGTCATTACCAAAACATTTCTATTTCTTGTTTGGACAAGTCTGGATTTTCATTTATTATAAAGGACAATTGTTGCTCCATTTATTTAAATGATATGTTTTATGCTAGTGCACAAATGATTAATGGTCTTTATGTATTAAATCTTGATATGCCTGTCTATAACATAAATACTAAAAGGATTAAGAATAATGATTCTAATCCAACTTATCTCTGGCATTGTCGCTTGGGCCATATAAACGAGAATCGCATATCAAAACTTCATAAGGATGGAGTATTGGATTCATTTGATTTTGAATCATATGAAACATGTGAATCTTGTTTAATGGGCAAGATGACTAAAGCCCCATTCAAGGGACATGTTGAAAGGGCAAATTTTTTATTGGGACTAATACATAGTGATGTATGTGGACCAATAAGCACACATGCTAGAGGTGGTTTTCAATACTTCGTTACATTTACTGATGACTTCAGTAGATATGGGTATGTGTACCTTATGAAACATAAGCATGAAACATTTGAAAAGTTCAAAGATTTCAAGAATGAAGTACAAAACCAACTTGGCAAAAATATCAAAATCCTTCGATCAGATCGAGGAGGTGAATACTTAAGCCAAGAGTTTCATGACTATCTAAAGGAGTGTGGGATAGTCCCACAGCTCACTCCTCCGTATACTCCACAATGGAATGGTGTATCCGAGAGGAGAAATCGAACCTTGTTGGACATGGTTAGATCAATGATGAGTCATGCAGATCTTCCGATATCCTTTTGGGGACATGCTTTAGAAACAGCAATATTATACTGAACCGTGTTCCATCTAAATCAGTGGAAAAGACACCATATGAGATATGGACTGGGAAACGTCCTAGTATGTCTTTTATGAAGATTTGGGGATGTGAGGCTTTCATGAGACGTCACGTCTCTAACAAACTTGGACCCAAATCTGATAAGTGTTTATTTGTGGGGTATCCTAAGGAAACGAAAGGATACTATTTCTATTATCCCACCGAGAACAAAGTGGTTGTTGCTCGGACTGGTGTCTTTCTTGAAAGAGAATTTATTTCTAGAAAAACCAGTGGGAGACAAATAGAACTTAGTGAAGTTCAACCACAAGAAAGCATTGAACATGCTATTGAGATGGAAACAGAGCAGACACCACAAGCTGTTGTGGATAAAGTGTCTGCTCAAGAGACACAAGCCCAGCGTAGGTCTGTAAGAGAACACCGGGAACCACAGAGATATGTATTTCTTGTGACTTACTACTTATTGATGAGGATGAGCCGTCATCTTATCAACAAGCTATAATGGGCACTGATTCTGAGAAATGGCAAGAGGCCATGAAATCTGAGATGGAATCCATGTATGCAAACCAAGTATGGACTTTGGTTGACCCACCTGAAGGGGTGAGACCCATAGGGTGCAAATGGATTTTCAAGAAGAAGACCGACATGGATGGTAATGTACAAACCTTTACAGGTCGACTGGTAGCAAAAGGTTTCAAACAAATTCATGGTATTGACTATGATGAAACTTTTTCACCAGTTGCCATGGTTAAATCCATTAGGATCTTACTTGCAATAGCTGCATTTCATGATTATGAAATCTGGCAGATGGATGTCAAAACAGCTTTCCTTAATGGAAATCTGCTTGAGGATGTGTACATGACACAGCCCGAGGGTTTTGTCGATCCAAAGGATGCTGGAAAGATATGCAAGCTACAACGACCCATTTATGGATTGAACCAAGCTTCTCGGAGTTGGAATCTTCGTTTTGATGATGCAGTCAAAGAGTTTGGTTTCATCAAAAACATAGATGAACCTTGTGTCTACAAGAAGGTCAGTGGGAGCATAATTATCTTCCTAATATTGTATGTAGATGACATACTTCTAATTGGGAATGATATCCCTGCCTTACAACCTGTAAAGATTTGGCTAGGGAATTGCTTTTCTATGAAAGACTTGGGTGAAGCCACCTATGTATTAGGAATCAAGATCTATAGAGATAGATCGAGAAGATTACTTGGCCTAAGTCAAAGTACATACATAGACAAAGTGCTAAAACGGTTTAACATGCAAGAATCTAAGAAAGGATTCGTGCCTATGACACATGAAATACATCTCTCGAAGGATCAGTGTCCTTCAACACCAGATGAGAGACAACGCATGAGTAAGATTACATATGCATCAGCTATTGGATCTATCATGTATGCCATGATATGTACTCGTCCCGATGTTTCGTATGCTTTGAGCATGACGAGCAGATATCAAGTTGATCCAGGTGAAAGTCACTGGATTGCAGTCAAGAATATCCTGAAGTACTTGAGAAGAACTAAGGATACATTCTTGATTTATGGAGGTGAGGAAGAGCTCAATGTAATAGGTTACACTGATGCGAGTTTCCAAACCGACAAAGATGTTTTTCGATCGCAATCAGGATATGTGTTTTGCCTAAATGGAGGTGCTGTTAAAATATGCAAAGTACCAACAGATGATAATGTATCTGACCCATTGACGAAGCCATTGTCACAGCAGCAGCATGATCGTCATACTAGATCTCTAGGCATTAAGTATATGTCTGATTGGTCTTAGTGCAAGTGGGAGATTTGTTGGGATATGCCCTAAGACAAGTCATTAGATGATTGTTTATGACATACAATGTATTATGATTTTATAAATGGCAAATCATTATTATATATTATTCGAATATCTGTGTAATATGAATTGATATATAAGTTAATGTCCTTAGAATAATATTGTATTATTCTTAAAGATTGTCCCTAGTCAAGTATTATCATAAATAAGGATAATGATAATACATTGAGACTAGTATGTTTTGATTGATGAATTGTTCATGGATATGAGATATCAAATCAACACATGGGTACATGTTAGAGAACGATGTACAGGACAGACCCAACATGAGAATGCTACATGGATAGTTATATGAGTGTCATAAGCAATTCTCATAGTGATAATAATGTATGTAATCCTTACGACTTGAGATCATCAGAGATCCCAACATAAGGAGTTATGTATCTTGATATTGTCAAACGTTACCTGTAACAGGGTAAACTATAAAGGAAGCTATTGAATACACTACGATTTATGTAGAGGGATGTTGATTGATCAAGATAGGATTTGTCCCTCCTATATAACAGGAGAAGTGTTTGGGCCCTTGATCAAGTAAGACTAAAATGCATGGCCGTGCTCGAATGAGTCGATATGTGATATCGAGCTTATTTGTTTATTCTAGTTCTACTTGGGGATCAAGAAATAGAGATTGAATATACGAGTGTGACTATTTCATGACTCGTGTTCAATCTAAACACATGGACAAATGGATTAAGTTACATGGTTAATATTATCACAAGTTCTAAGGTTATGTCGAGTCAAAGACATTCTTGTAATTTGGGTAGCCTTGATGTGTTGCTAGATACCGCTCATTGCTTATGTCACTGCCAACATTGCAAGATCCCATCGGTTCGCACAAAAGATTAAATCGATAAGGGGAATTAAATTCATTGGATGAATTAATTAATTAAGAAGAGTCTTAATTACATGATTATAAGGATTTGATTAAATCATGGGTTTGGGCCCTTGAGGCTTTGTGAAAGCCTTTAATTAAATCATATATAATTATAACAAGGTGATTAATTGTAATTAATCACACAATTCATAAAACCTACAAACGTAAGACTCTCGGCCGCCGATATTGAAGCTCACGACCACCGCCGCCTTGATCTTCATGGCCAACGTCGATCGGTTATAGTAACCGTGAGGTTTTGTTTGTTTAAGAACAAATCTAGCACTTTGTTCTTAAACTATCCCTTGTTCGATTTAATCGTGTGGATACCGTAGAGGCAAGACCTTGGAGGTGTTGCTCGTGACTCGGAATTCGTTGGACGTGGTGCTTCTTGGATTCTGCTCCAACACGCTACAAGGGTGAGACTCTTATTGTCTATAATCCGATATGACCACTTTGTATAGATCCACGGTTCTAGTAATCCAAAATTTTAAATTCCGCTGCGTTGTATGCTTGTTGGATTACTTACAACAGCATTAGCTGGCCAAGGTCTGCTGCTACAGCATCAGCTGGCCTGAGGTCTTCTGGTACAGCATCTGCTGGCCTGGGGTCTGCTGGTACAACATCCGCTGGCCTGGGGTCTGCTGGTATAGCATCAGCTAGCCAAGGTCTGCTGGTAAAGCATCCGCTGGCCTGGGGTCTGCTGGTACAGCATCCGCTGGCCTGGGGTCTACTGGTACAGCATCTGCTGGCCTGGCGTCTGCTGGTATCCTGCTGCCCAACATCTGATGTTCTGTTCTCTTGGTTATATCTCTTGATTCGTTGATTTCTGGGCAGAGTAATCTTCATTAAAGTTGTATCCCTTTCTATTAGCTTTCCATGGAATCAAGAATCGCTCAATTTCTAGTTCGTATGAGAGAGTTGTGCTCGAAATATGAGGCGATGGTCTTGTTGTATGTTTGCTGGATGCAGCAGCACATGGCGTGACTTGCAGAAGCTTGTTGGCCATCTTACCATCCGGTTCAGTCTTTTACTTCCAAAGATGACTTGTAGATCTTTGTATTATCTTCCAACCCATACTGAATAATCTCGTTTCGATAAGCGAGCTGAGAGTTATGGCCGATGTACCACAGCTGCTACAATCTGTCCGCTGGTTTTTCAGCTTTATACCAGCAAGCTCTTACATACATTTTTTCGTCATGTAAACCTTCGAATCTTGTCTGCTAGCTTGATATACGACTTGTAGAGAATTGAGTTGGCTATCCAACCCCTTTAGAATCAGGTCATTTCGATATCCGAGCTATGAGATATGATCAATTTAGTCAGCAGTGCTCGGGGTCTACATGATGCTAAATTCTCATTTCAGCAACCAAACTCAAGACCATTTCTTAGCAGATCATCAAGCTGTAAAATATCATCTATAAACTGCACACTTGATGAAATATGTTAGCAACACAATAACAAGTTTTGTTAACATCAAAACTAAGATTATTCGATTTTCCAAAACCCAACAAAAGGTGTATTAGGCCAGATTTTAATTCAAAATTAATGTTAATAGCAAGGCAGGAAAGGTAATGCAGAGTGGTTTTTGATCCAAGATTGGGTTTGCCAGTTGTCTCAGACTCTGATTCTCCGCCACGGTGATTCTTTCTTCTTCTTTGAATTTCCTTCGGTTTTCTCTCCTCAGTCGATGCAAAATCCTTTCAATCTCAGGGTTGATGATGTTCGTCTTCCTCTGATGAAGTATCGCCTGCGTGCATGAACAAACATGTAAAAGTATGGGAAAGATAAATACCTTTGGATATGGTCACTTGATCATCGATTATCAAAAAGATTAAATTTTTATGTTCAATCATTCATCATTGAATAATTTAAATTATATCTCACCATATTCATAGTCAAACTGAAAACAGCATTCAAATTAAACTCTTATCAAATAATTAATCAAAACAACAGTAGCTAATGATTAATTCAATGATAACATCCTAAACTAGTGAGGATGATGCATCTAAAAAATATAAACACCAACGGTTTATGTCGTTTTAGCCAATCGTTCTTCCTAAGAATTCAACAACATCAACAACATATAATTATCAATCTTACTTACTTCTGAATTAGCCTTAGATTGTATATATGATTACTAGGTAATCAATCCAACAACCAAACATAACAATCATATCAATAAAATCTGAAAAACAAATTGGAATTGAATAAAAATCAACAATCAAAACAATAATCTCACAAGCAATTAAAATCCAAAGGCATTGTATCCCTCAACCAAGAATTTTAGGAGTTTAGCCACTCATGGCTAAATCAAAAACAAAAAAAAATGTTTAAAAAGCAAAGAACAAAAGCTAGATAAAATTTTACTAAAGAGTAGCACGATTCCGGATCGTCACTTCAATCTCGTGCCTTGAAATCTTCAATTCTCTTCAACAATCGAGAGAAAACTCTTCTAAGTCTAAAATATCATGAATGGTCTCTTATGAGGCTTAATTTTCAAGTATATAGGGTAGGAGTTTGATAGGGTAGGTCAAAATATATCCAAAGATGGTAAAAATTGAGTTTCCATCTTTTTGAAGATACTACAGCGCGATCGATAGGGCCTTCTCGCGATCGATCGCACGCTTATTTTTTCAATTTTTTTGAACCACCGATCGATCGCTCGCTTGCATTTTTCGTTGGCCAAAACTTATGCTAGGCGCGATCGATCTGTCCTCTAAGGGCGATGGGTCGCGCCCTCCAGTCACTTTTTATGCATTTTCTTGGTCCACTTTGATCCCTTTTCATCTTCAATGCATTCTTGATCCTTATTCGCCATTATTAGCTCAATTTCTTTGATTCCACCTACATTCACACAAATATATGTTAAGGCAGCATATTGTCACGCAACAAATATCGTGAAATGCAGACATGCGCGAGATGCTTGCTGGTTGGTTATAACGTGGGATTGCGGGACGGCTCATAAAAGTCGAGTATGTGTCTTAGATGTTCGTCCGTCCTGAGTTAGGCATGCAGACCAAATTGAGTTTGGGGAGCTTGTCGCTGGTCTTAGACCTGACTAGGACGGAAGGGCAAGCAATCTAGACACTAGACTGGTTGGGAGCTGTTCCCGCTTCCCTGATGATCCCATGGGAGGGTGAAACCAGTAGGCATCGGAGATGGAATAAGGTTTAACCTCGGAGTTATGGGGATCCGGGGTCGCCGCACGGGTTGTCGTCT
Organism: Haberlea rhodopensis; assembly: GCA_907163345.1. Lineage (NCBI taxonomy): Eukaryota > Viridiplantae > Streptophyta > Magnoliopsida > Lamiales > Gesneriaceae > Haberlea > Haberlea rhodopensis. The sequence goes on from CAJQUN010000079.1 coordinate 117,195, forward strand.
GTGCCAAAACTCTGCCCGTGACAAATGGTATCAGAGCCAGATCGTGTGCACACTGCATTGGTTGCCAAGCGCTCTCTCACTGCACTAGCGGGCCCAAAAGGAATGTACGAGCAAGTGGGTTGCTCGCACCCAAAGGGGGTGTGTTCGCAAGTGGGTCCGACGAGTAGGCAGAAAGCATCAGTGATACTTTGCCAACCGCTCTAATGGAGGATGAGTAAGCATGAAAGTCGCACACGGATGACGGCCAAATTAAAAGAGGGGAAGAGTTCTCCCCCATGCACGAGGGCGTGCATGGATTGAGTGGGGGAGAATGTCAAGCACCAAATATCGTGACACGCAGACATGCGCGAGATGCTTGCTGGTTGGTTATAACGTGGGATTGCGGGATTGCGGGACAGCTCATAAGAGTCGAGTACGTGTCTTAGATGTTCGTTCGCCCTGAGTTAGGCATGCCGACCCAATTGAGTTTGGGGAGCTTGTCGCTGGTCTTGGACTTGACTAGAACAGAAGGGCGAGCATTCTAGACACTAGACTGGTTGGGAGCTATTCCCGCTTCCCTGTTGATCCCATGGGAGGGCGAAACCAGTAGGCATCGGAGATGGAATAAGGCTTAACCTCGGAGTTAAGGGGATCCGGGGTCGCCGCACAGGTTGTCGTCTGCGCCAAAACTCTGAGCCCGTGACAAATGGTATCAGAGCCAGATCGTGTGCACACTGCATTGGTTGCCAAGCGCTCTCTCACTGCACTAGCGGGTCCAAAAGGAATGTACAAGCAAGTGGGTTGCTCGTACCCAAAGGGGGTGTGTTTGCAAGTGGGTCCGACGAGTAGGCAGGAAGCATCAGTGATACTTTGCCAAGCGCTCTAATGGAGGACGAGTAAGCAGGAAAGTCGCATACAGATCCCGGCCAAATTAAAAGAGGGGAAGAGTTATCCCCCATGCACGAGGGAGTGCATGGATTGAGTGGGGGAGAATGTCACGTACCAAACATTGTGACACGCAGACATGCACGAGATGCTTGCTGGTTGGTTATAACGTGGGATTGCGGGATTGCGGGACGGCTCATAAGAGTCGAGTACGTGTCTTAGATGTTTGTCCGTCCTGAGTTAGACATGCCGACCCAATTGAGTTTGGGGAGCTTGTCACTGGTCTTGGACCTGACTAGGACGGAAGGGCGAGCATTATAGACACTAGACTGGTTGGGCGTTGTTCCCGCTTCCCTGATGAGCCCATGGGAGGCGAAATCAGTTGGCATCGGAGATGGAATAAGGCTTAACCTCAGAGTTATGGGGATCCGGGGTCGCCGCACGGGTTGTCGTCTGCGCCAAAACTCTGAGCCCGTGACAATATGCATCAAATTAATCATTAAAATACACCCAATCGTAGAAATTACACGCATTAGATGTGTCTATTTATAGTCACATCAAGCACATATATCCTCATATCATTCATCAACAAAAATTCTCAACTAGCTCAAACAACAAATCATATATCATATATCAGCACCAATTTGGACTAAACTATAATAATAGCTAAACCCAACTAGCATTGAAATTTCCATTTCATACATCAATGGAAACTCACTTCAAAACTCAATTAAAACACAAGAAAAACATTAAACAAGCTTACCCAAGCAATTTTAACAATTCTTCTTGAGTTTGAAGGGAAGTAATTTGCTCCTTGAAGCTAGAAAGAGAAGACCTAGATGGGGAAAAAGGGGAGAGGGGTGGTTCTTGTAGGTGAGAGGAGATGGAGTGTGTGTGTTTTGTATGCAAGATTGCACCTTATCACCTCCACCTCTTTGCACTTTAGCCCCTTAAATTTGATCAACATAATAAATTTTCCCAAGAATTATTTATCACAATTCAAATCCATCAATTCACGCTACCACGTTCAATAACTTATATCGCACAATAATTATCAATATTTAAAACACTAACCCAATTATTTAGGTAATAAATAATTTGAGACATCATAATTCTCTTCAACGACTTATTCTTTCAAGAACTTCATTAGAGTTTAATTTACATCATAAGTTCAACTCAAAATTATTTAGTCTACTCCGGATTTATTCAAATTCCAATAATTTAATTCTGGCATTAACTCACAGTTTACCTCAATTAAATCAACAATAACACACAATTTACTTCAATTAATCAACAATTATATGAAATTAGTTTCGGGCGTCACAATTCTCCCCACCTAATAAGTTTCGACCCCAAAATTTGTATACCCACTCATCAAAAGTGTCAAAGGTGAAGTCAGTCCAATTACAAGTCTAAGCATAATGCCTCATAATTGAATCATTAGACTCCAAAATGCACCCCCAAAGGTTTTTTTTTCAATTAAGATGGCATTAGGCCATTTATTTCATTACGAGAAAACCTTACAAGGAAGATGGCTAAACCAATGCTCCCAAATAGCGTAAAACATAACTGACACCGACAAATGTGCATTACAAAATAAACCAAACAATTTCTACTACCGGGACACCATCAAAAGGGGTGGGCTGCCGATGTGAGATAGGAAAGACTTGCAATATTTTTGTTACCTCATTTTTTGGTTCGATTTGTAACAATAAATTTGTATGCAAAAAATAAAGAGACATCAAGATTTTTACGTGGAACCCCGAGGGGAAAACCACGGGACCTAGTCCAGTATCAATTCTACTATAAACAACATGATGATTTATAATGTTTTTTACAAGAATGGAGGAAGAAGCCATGAAAAATTAAATGGGGAAGAAGAAGTCTCTGCAAGAGCCGATCCTCCCTCTTTAAAACCTATTGTTCCATTGCTTTCTTTTTTCCTCATGGGCTTTCTTTTTAGGGCCTTTAATAATGTTAATTGGTAAGGGTAATGGGCCCTTAATAACTTAATTAGATGGGCCACCAAAAACGCACCGGGACAATTATCGGGGTATCATGAGTATCCCCCTCTAGTCGAGCTAGAGTAGTACTGTATCGACTCCAACTGGTTAGGTTAGGACCCAGATCGGTAATCTTTTAAATGCCAAACCATGATGTGACCTTGTGCCGTGCCGAGTTCCCAAGTCGTGCTGTAGGTAGAGCCATGAGAATTCGAATGCCGATCCTTGATAAAGTAGGCGGCTAGTATAGCCCATACGAGTAACCGGCGTGATCCTAGCACAGAGTTCATGTCAACAATAGCAGTTCGTACTGGGCTGAGAAGCAAATAAGCATATATCCGAACTCCAGGAATAAGAAATATCCCTAGCAGATAAGAAAAATATGGACTATGTTTATCTTGGTTGGGCCGACCTGAGCGAATAAAGCTGGTCAGACCTGAGCTCCAGAGATCATGCAATAAGTGCAAGAATAATCGCCCAACCTGAGTTCCTGAGATAATGTATGAGAAAATAATACCCATCCGACCTGATATGAACAAATATTGCTCGTCCGACCTGATATGAGATAATATGCATGAGCAAGTAATGTTCGGCTGACCTGATCTGAGCTCTGAAATAAGTAAGAGCAAATAATGCTCGTCTGAACTCCATAATCAATAAAGCCTAACTCAGTTCCATAGCAGAAAAAACTCATCGAACTCCAGAGCTAATAAACATGTGTTGAGCAAACAAAATACATATGATCTCCAAAAATGATCCATGTACAGAGCAAATAAAGCCGGGCTGATCTGAGCTCCACAAGTAATACCGAGCCGATGAATAAATAAGTTGATGTGAGCTCCAGAGACGAGATATACCGATCAAATGACACATGTATGAACTCACAAAATACTAAAGTCGTGCGTTGAGTAAATAGATACAACCGAGCTCCAGGCAATCAACATGGATCAAATAAGACTCCAGAGTGTTGAAACTGAGCTCCAAAAGTAGTACTCGAACATGGCTGATCTAATGAGAAATGGTGCTAGAGCCCCACAACTATTATCTTAGCGGGGCTGACCTGTGCAGGGCTGGCATGCAATAATGACTTCAAATAATTCTAAGTAAAGAATTAAATACAAAACATGGCTGACCGGTTATGGTAGCAGGGCTGACCTGAAATTATAACTAGGAGCAATTCTAAGTATATAATTAAATCTTAAACAGGGCTGATCTGTTATATGTGCAGGGATGACCTGCAATCACAATTGTTTTCTGGGCAGGGCTGACCTGCAATCATAGCTAGAAATAATTCTAAGTATATTCTAAGTATCTTGGCAGGGCTGACCTGCAATAATATCTCGAAATAATTCTATGATTAAATCTTAAACTGAGCTGACCTGTTACCTTTGCAGGGCTGACCATCAATAATAACTCGAAATAATTCTAAGTACAGAATTAAATCTTAAACAGGGCTGACCCGTTTTCTGGGCAGGGCTGACCTGCAAAAATAATGTGTGGACCCGTTCCTAAAGTGTTTAATTAGCACACAATGATTATTTGTGTAAACAACGGAAGATTTTTTTTTTTTTTTTTAAAGTCCTGCCAACAAGTGGCTCTCCAAATTTCGGCATGACCTCCGCGCATGAGGGACATACCAGAAAAATGAAAAGCATAAAATAATATCCCAGTGCAGTACATAATACCATAGCATGCATCATAGGCATCCAGCACATAATCGGTACTCAAAATATTTACATAATACCATAGCATGCACAATAAGTCTCCAGCACACATTTTATACTCAAAATATTTACATAATACCATCAGAGTAAAGAAACAACAAATATTCACAATTTCTGAAGACTGGACTGAACATTAACTCAAATTCCATAATTATACGATCCAGGACACACCCTGGTATAATTTTGCTATCCTACGACTGGGAAAGAGACAAAAGAAACAAACTTAAGTAAGGCTTCAACGAGTATTCCCTCTTTGGGATCCTGGTTACCTGTAATACCTGCCATTGTCCACACACAAAGACAACAACAGCCCCCTGCGGGGTGAGCCAAAGCCCAATATGAAACTATCAAGTAAATACAACATGCATCTATAAAATGTGATATATGATGTAATGCAGTGCAATGTAATGCAATGCATGTAAGGTACAATGGATCGAGTCTCAAGATACCAAATCGGAGTCCAAAGAAAGGTATCAACGATATCAATATGAAGCTCGAGCAGAGGGTGACAACACACGCACATTGCGCTAGGAGACTCATCCTATGTGCTGTGTTCGTCCATCCCTCGTGTCTAGGTCCGGTGACACGCGTGTGAATACAGTTACTACCTATACTGCCTGTCATCGCCGTGCTCGTCGTCCCCGACACTCAGAGTGAATCAACTCAGTCATAATCAACATGGATATCAAAGAAGTAGATAGCTCAATATGATATGTCCATGTATATGTCATGTATCAATGTATATTATCAAAAATGATGTGTGTTAACAAAAAATTTATTTTCATACATTGATATTCCAATTATGAATGTTATGAATGCTCCATCAGTCAATTTAACTCACATAGCCAAGTAATTTCACATAGCCAAGTAGTTTCACGTAATTCACGTAAGTAAAGCAAATCAAATATCAAATAATACAGATACCTGCCGTATGTTACCGATCGCAACATACCTAAACTTTCTTTTAACGGATGAATATCGTCCTTGTAGCTCGCGCAGCTCCAGTGTCATACGTTAATCTATCAATTTCATTCAACACCATTGCATTACTTCTTTATCACTTAAGTTACCTCAACATACATATAAGTTATTCTGTAACTTGAGGCGTCTAATCAGATCTAAATTATGTAAGATAGAAGTATTTTGATTGTCGTCATTCTTACAATTTCTTCAATTCTCAAGTTATTAAGATGTCTATCATCATTCAAATCCTAATAACACATTTTATTTCATTCATTGATTCACAATTCACATGTATTTCTCTCCATTCTAATTAATCATGTTAAACATGGTTTGATGGAGTTAAAAGTCGATTAAGAACAGAATGAAAGCACTTCACCCTCTCAAGCATGAAAACCGATCATCATCCCTAAACATGCATGAACAAGAACTAGACACATTTTTCATTCTCAAATATTGAACAGACATCGACCAAAAACTCAACAGCTAGTTCAAAATTCCTACAAACCTTTTATATATGATTCAATAAGCTGGAATCTGGTTTAAACTAGCTAATTATTGCCCAACTAGTAACTTAGAATCTTCACATCAAAATTCATAAAGCCAACCAGCATTTTCCCCAAACCATGCAGCAATAAAAATCGATCTCAGTCCACCAATGACATGGAAATTACATGCAAGCCTCTCATACAAGATTCATCAGCTTAAACATGATTTAAATGGGTTCAAAGTCGATTAGGAACAAAATTTAAACATTAACATTTCCAAACTCTGAAAATAAAACGGTTAACACCCAACATGCAACGATAATTTCGAACCAAACTCCACAAACCAATCATGAACTAACATCGATATTTAGATTGAACAAATTTCGAAACTAAAAGCTGGAAAAATCGAAATCAATTATACCCATCTCGCATGAACAGTAGCCGAGCCTTGCATGTCCGATTTTCGGCGACTCACGACGGTTTCAGGGGCGGCGACTGGAGGGAAACGTCGGTCGTGGTGAGCGGAAGATTTCTCACAACATAATTCAAACAAAACTAAGGTCAGAAAAACGAATTCGAACAAAGAACGTGAAGAACCGTAAAACGCAAGTCTAACCTTTCAGGGCAAAATCCGAACGATTCCGTGACGAAATCTTTAAATTGCAGGTATGGAAATGAGAGCCTAAGAGAGGGGAACGTGATGGTAGGTCCAACACATCGAATGGTGGTCGGACAGCGGTGAACGCAGCGGTTTAGCGGCGAGTGGTCGGACTGCGCGCGGAAATCTGAAGAAAATCGGGAGAGAATCTGATTGAGTGTGTGCGTTTTCATGTTTTTAGTATGTGAAAAATGAGCTGAATAGCATTCTAATATATATATATTTCCCGTCCAGTAATGTACATGGAGTGTCGCCGGTGTACTGATAAATTACATTTACAATAAACAATTGGGATTTATACCCACTATTATACTCACAAAATTTAATTCTTCATTTTAATCAAATATTTTAAAAATATTATCGGAGTTATTTTACCAAGTCAAAAATATATCATGTTCCGAATAAATTGTCAGTTGATATTTATATTGTCAATTTCACTTCTAATTAATTAGTCACAATTTAATTATTAATAAATTCCCAATTTATATTTAATTGATGGTAAACAAATATCGGGGCCTTACACTTCTCCCCCACTTAAACAGATTTCGTCCTCGAAATCACAAACATAGATCCAGATCAACGCTGTGGATTAGAATACACGACAGGATATATTGAATACAATAGAACAAATATATATCCTTACGATCCAAAATGCAAACAAGATGTTTAACATGAAAGATTATGTCCAAACTCATCAAGCTGAAAGACGTGATAGTTTCAATAATGTATTCGTAACGAGCAACAAGAAGAAGAATTCATCGCTAGTGACCGATAAAACCGGTGACAATGCCAATCTATAGGCAAGATTTCAAATTCGATCTCAGATCTTATACGGTCAACATAACAAGGTGATAATTTGCCTCGCATGCCAAAACGATTTAGTGTCTCTAACGGAGAAATTTTTCAGAAGTACACGATCTTCTAAATGAAATTCTATGGGTCGTCTTCGTTTAAAAGCATAACTAGCTTGAAGATCCTCGGCGGCCATCATCCGCTATCTGAACAACTGAATCTTGTCATTCGTTTCTCATATTATATCAGGTCCAGTCAACTGGTTTTCATCCATTTCTATCCAGAATAAAGGTGATCTACATTTTCTCTCCTCTAAGGCTTCAAAAGATGCCAACCTTTGCTCGTTTGGTAGTTATTATAGGAACTTTGATTAATGGCAAAGTTGCATGCCCTCCAAAGTTAAAATCATTAGCCACATTACGTAACATATCCTCGATAAATAACAAAGGCATACTCGCATAATAATAAGTCAGCTCGTAAGGAAAGAAAGTGCAGACTTAGGAAGTCAATCAATAATGTCCAAACAACATCACAGTCCTGGGTGATCGAGGAATGTAAATCACAAAATTTCCATAGCAATATGTTCTCAATCCCATTGGGGACTCTTGAAGTCGTGAAGTAACACTTCGAGTTGTATTCATTCATTTTAATATGTTGACAACCTCAACATTTGACAATGCATCAGCAGCATCTTATCTCGTATAACTCCATCGGAATTGAGATCTCAGAGTCATATGCACCTTCGTCTTTAGGGTATACATTGTTTTCACAAATAGGTACCTCACTGATAAGTACAGAGGTCAAATCAATATTATCAAGAACGAATTATTAACTATTCAGTCGTAAAACTATCAGAAAATATCTGAAAGCTAAAATGATGTCCCGAAGATACAAATTTTAAAGATTTCTGAGTTTGTACATCAATTCGTTAGGCTTCTCTGATTTTAGAAATCAATGCCGGCTCAACTTGAAATGCTGAAACGATAGAATTTCTGGTTTGAGTGAGTATCTCAGTCAGAAGTATAGATATTAGCATGTACTAGGCGATACGAACAAAAACTATAATAGACTCATGGACTTTACAATTAAGGACAGCCGTCGACAATCATCTCCTAGGATGATACTGAGCTTCACCATCGCGATCCTTCAAAAGATTCATCAACCTGCGTTGCCTCGTATTCTTATCGGATTGAAAGAATAGATATTTTAAGTTCTTGTGGTCCGAATAAAACAAGTTTTCCCCCGTATAAATAATGACGTCAAATTTTTAAAACAAAACATTTGGTACCATTTCAAAACTATATACAGGGTCTCAAGAAAAAAAAATTTCATACTCGTCTGACCAAATACATTTTCAAGTTTTCTGTGTCAGTTGAGTAATAGGTTTAGAAAACAAAAACCTTTCGATAAATCAACATTTGGAATCCCGCTAAACCATAAAACATCGGACCTCATGAACATTGGTAGGTCTTAGCCAGTTTAACACCACTTCGACCTTATTGGAATCACTAGAAAAGCTACGTCGAGAAATGACGTCGCCCAAGAGTATCGTCTCGATCATTCAACATTTCCTTTTCGATAGCTTAGCATACAGAATCATTTCATGATAGAAAACCGAAAGATCGATTCAGATCAGTCCTATTTTCTTCTATGTCAGAATAAATGACAAAAACAGATTCGGTGGTTAATCAAAGAACCAAAGTTACGCTCATCTGATCAGAAAAATGTCTGACTCGCTTGAGTTTATCGCATAAGAGAGGTGATATTTTCATATTCTTCACTATCGATGGGAAAATCAATCCCGGTAAATAACATGATAGAAGGATCACCATCCTGTGCAATCCACATTCAGGTGGTTGGATCGATCAAGATTCTTTCACAAGTTGAATCTAAGATATCGTTTCAGATCTTCAACACCTCCTGGTTTCATCTCAAAAATAATTACAATTCGATTAGAATTTGTCAAAAGATTCGACTCATCGAGTCCATGAACTATCCATAATTAGAAGTCTCGTATGACATAATTGTACATCGAGCAAACAAGATAGATTTAGGCAGAACTTAGTTTTGGATTGACACCTGGTACTATTCAAATGCAGATCTTTTAATATACATACAAAATCGTCCTAAGAAAATGAATCAGGTGAAACCTTAACATAAGACAATCATTCCAGTTGTCTAAATTCAATACCGAGTCAAAGTCTCTATAACGGTATGCTTACAAATCTTCATCGCAAGTATCTTCAAAAGTTCTATCATTTTTCAAATTTTCTCAAAACTTTACCACAAGTGCACAGATTCTAAACCAAGTTAATACTCGGGTCCATGCAATTTTCATTCTTTAATATATCCAAACTTATCAATTCAGTTAACCTGAAATTCATGATAGCTCCGAGCACAAGCTCGTGTTCAACACTACTGTCGTTCGATCTCCAGGTCTGGGTTCGTACCAATTTTACATTTTCAAAAAATTCAGCTCTGCTTGAAACAGATTTTATAGTACATTTACGCAAAGTTCGTATATAATCATTTCATTAATGATTTTCAAATATTTTGAACCATTTCTAGCATTTATTTCATTATTTCGGTGCATCGTTCAATTCATGTTCCAGATGTACATCTGTACATTCTCTTATTATGCATTCTGATGAGTCACAGCATTTGTCCCTCGTCTATGTTATTAACACATAATAACTTCAAGGCTCAAATATTTTCTTAGAATTAGATTTTGAATAATTTACAATTCATTATTCTTAATTTATTACTTCATCTCAGTCAAATTATGAAGTATCGCAACACAGAAGGAATTTGACTTAGACATCATGTACTAAAATTACATCTACTCAAAAAATCAACTAACATCGAACTACTTATTGAAATCATGTTCTGAAGGTTCGATTATACTTCAAATTAGCCATCTCAGCATTAAATTTCCTTTCAAAATCTTTGAGATACATGGGAATTCATCCTAAGGATAAAACTTCCCAAAAATTCTCGATCTATATCTCATATTTTTGTATGTTCTCAACATCTCATGATGTTTTATACAACTCAATCTTGATTTCACCATCAAATCTATATTTCAGTTCATCAAAGCCAGCATCTAACTATGTTTTCATACAGCATATTCGTCAGTTCATTCTTTTTACTTTTTTTTGTAAAACTGTCATATCTTTAACTCATTTGTCATAGCCATATATCATTCTTTTTCAGCATTACAATGCCGGTGTTGAAATGGCTCTATGTCCTGGAGATATCTCAATCCCATTCAAGGACTCTCATTTCAATTATCTCATAATTCAATAGATAATGCTATTTGCAACAAGTTCCAGAGCAACTTCATTGCTCAATGCCTCATACTCATTTAAAATTTCAAAAAAATAAAATGTTTGAATGTCTCATTTGATATGCATATTCTTTATTTTATTCAATCTACTGCAGTATTCGTTCAATAATAACAGGTTTCGTAGGTGTTCGAGTGTAAGCTCTTTCCCTACTAAGTTTATCAAACATAAACAGTATTGTATCGATATCGTGGTCAATATCAATAGGACACGACTCAGCGTACTCAAGTATAAACCACATATCGACATCAACTATTTCACCACAAATCATGTAAGAACAAATAAGTCAAATAAGTTTCAAACTGTAAGTAATCCAAGAGCATACAACGCAGCGGAATAAAATTTTTATGGATTACTAACACCGGATCTATACATAGGTTATCATATCGGATTAAGGTATACAAAGGTCTCACCCTTGTAGCGTGTTTGAAGCAGATTCCACGGAGCAGCACGTCCAACGAACTCCGAGTCACAAACGAAAGTTTTCACCTTCGTCTCTACGGTATCCACACGATCAAATCGAAAAGGACGTTCAAGAACAAGTTGCTAGACTTATTCTTGAACAAACAAGGCTCACGGTTACAATAACCGATGAACGACCACCATGAACCACCAAGGAAAGACGGTGGCGATGGAGAAGCTCACGGCTTCTAGGGTTCGGCCGAGAGAGAGCTTGAGGTGGAGGCTAGGGTTTGATATCAAAACAATGATATGAAAGTGTGATTAACAATTAATCAAAACCTCTTATTTATATTATAAGACTTTTAATTAAGGTTCAAGACTTTCTTAAAGTCTTATGGGCCCAAACCCATGATAAAAACCTTTAATCACTTAATTAAGACTCTTCTTAATTAATTCATCCAATGAATTTAATTTCCCTTATCGATTTAATCTTTTGTGCGACCCGATAGGATCTCGTAATGTTGGCAGTGACATAAAATCTCATTTTATGTCGCAAGCATTGAGCGGTATCTAGCAACACATCGATGCTACCCAAATTACGAGAATGTCAATGACTCGACATAACCTTTAGAACTTGTGATAATATTAATCATGTAACTTAATCCCTTTGTCCTTTGTGTTTAGATTGAACACGAGTCATGGAATAGTCATAATAGTATATCCAATCTTTATTTCTTGATCCCCAAGTAGAACTAGAATAAACGAATAAGCTCGATATCTCATATCGACTCATTCGAGCATGGCCATGCATTTTAGTTCTCACTTGATCAAGGGTCAAACACATCTCCTGTTATATAGGAGGGACAAATCCTATCTCGATCAGTCAACATCCCTCTACATAATTCGTAGTGTATCCAATAGTCGCCTTTATAGATTACCCTGTTACGGGTAACGTTTGACGATATCAAGATACATAACTCCTTATGTTGGGATCTCTGATGATCACAAGTCGTAAGGATTACATACATTATTATCACTATGAGAATTGCATATGACGATCATATAACTATCCATGTTGCATTCTCATGGTGGGTCTGTCCAGTACATCGTTCCCTAACATGTACCCATATGTTGATTTGATATCTCATATCAATGAACAATTCATCGATCAACACATACTAGTCTCTACGTATTATCATTATCCCTTTCATGATAATACTTGACTAGGGACATCTTTAAGAATAATACAATATTATTCTAAGGTCATTAACATATATATTAATTCACAATGCACAGTTAAAAGAATAATATATAATAATGAATTGCCATTCATAAAACCATAAACACTGTATGTCTTAAACAATCATCTAATGACTTGTCTTAGGGCATATCCCAACAAATCTCTCACTTGCACTAAGACCACTCAGACATGTACCTAATGCCTAGAGATCTAGTATGACGATCATGCTTCTGCTGTGACAGCGGCTTCGTCAATGGGTCAGATACATTATCATCTGTTGGTACTTGCATATTTTAACATCCCCCCTTTCAACGATTTCTCGAATGAAATGGAAACGCCTAAGTTTGTGCTTGGATCTTTGGTGAGATCTTGGTTCCTTAGCCAATGCGATCGCTCCATTGTTGTCACAATAGAGTTCTATCGGATCTTTAATGCTAGGCACCACTCCAAGTTCAGAAATGAACTTCCTCATCCAAACAGCTTCCTTTGCTGCATCCGAGGCAGCAATATACTCAGCTTCCGTTGTAGAATCGGCTACTGTTTCTTGCTTTGAACTCTTCCAGCTCACAGCACCTCCATTTAGGCAATACACATATCCAGATTGCGATCGAAAATCATCTTTGTCGGTTTGGAAGCTTGCATCAGTGTAACCCATTACATTGAGCTCTTCCTCACCTCCATAAATCAAGAATGTATCCTTAGTCCTTCTCAGGTACTTTAGGATATTCTTGACAGCAATCCAGTGACCTTCACCTGGATCAACTTGATATCTGCTCAGTCATGCTCAAAGCATACGATACATCGGGACGAGTACATATCATGGCATACATGATAGATCCAATAGCTGACGCGTATGGAATCTTACTCATGCGTTGTCTCTCATCTGGTGTTGAAGGACACTGTTCCTTTGAGAGATAAATACCATGTGTCATAGGCACGAATCCTTTCTTGGATTCTTGCATGCTAAACCTTTTAAGCACCTTGTCTATGTATGTACTTTGACTTAGACCAAGAAGCCTTCTCGATCTAACTCTATAGATCTTGATTCCTAATACAAAGGTGGCTTCTCCTAAGTCTTTCATCGAAAGCAGTTCCCTAGCCAAATCTTTACAGATTGCAAGGCAGGGATATCATTTCCAATAAGAAGTATGTCATCTACATACAACACTAGGAAAATGATTACGCTCCCACTGACCTTCTTGTAGACACAAGGTTCATCTTCATTTTTGATAAAACCAAACTCTTTGATTGCATCATCAAAACGAAGATTCCAACTCCGAGAAGCTTGCTTCAATCCATAAATGGATCGTTGTAGCTTGCATATCTTTCCAGCATCCTTTGGATCGACAAAACCCTCGGGCTGTGTCATGTACACATCCTCGAGCAGATTTCCATTAAGGAAAGCTGTTTTGACATCCATCTGCCAGATTTCATAATCATGAAATGCAGCTATTGCAAGTAAGATCCTTATGGATTTAACCATGGCCACTGGTGAAAATGTTTCATCATAGTCAATACCATGAATTTGTTTGAATCCTTTTGCAACCAGTCGACCTTTATAGGTTTGTACGTTACCATCCATATCGGTCTTTTTCTTGAAAATCCATTTGCACCCTATGGGTCGTACCCCTTCAGGTGGATCAACCAAAGTCCATACTTGGTTTGCATACATGGATTCCATCTCAGATTTCATGGCCTCTTGCCATTTCTCAGAATCATTGCCCATAATAGCTTGTTGATAAGATGACGGCTCATCCTCATCAATAAGTAGTAAGTCACCTTGTTGAGTCACAAGAAATCCATATCTCTGTGGCTCCCGGTGTTCTCTTACAGACCTACGCTGGGCTTGTGTCTCTTGAGCAGGTACTTCTTCCACAACAGTTTGTGGTGCCTGCTCTGTTTCCATCTCAATCTCAGGTTCAGTGTTTTCTTGTGGTTGAACTTCACTAAGTTCTATTTTTCTCCCACTGGTTTTTCTAGAAATAAATTCTCTTTCAAGAAATACACCAGTCCGAGCAACAACTACTTTGTTCTCGGTGGGATAATAGAAATAGTATCCTTTCGTTTCCTTAGGATACCCCACAAATAAACACTTATCAGATTTGGGTCCAAGTTTGTTAGTGGCGTGACGTCTAACGAAAGCCTCACAACCCCAAATCTTCATAAAAGACATACTAGGACGCTTCCCAGTCCATATCTCATATGGTGTCTTTTCCACTGATTTAGATGGAACACGGTTCAGTAAGAAAATAGCTGTTTCTAGAGCGTGTCCCCAAAACGATATCGGAAGATCTGCATGACTCATCATTGATCTAACCATGTCTAACAAGGTTCGATTTCTCCTCTCGGATACACCATTCCATGGCGGAGTATACGGAGGAGTGAGTTGTGGGACTATCCCACACTCCTTTAGATAGTCATGAAACTCTTGGCTTAAGTATTCTCCTCCTCGATCTGATCGAAGGATTTGATACTCTTGCCAAGTTGGTTTTGTACTTCATTCTTGAAATCTTTGAACTTTTCAAAGGTTTCATGTTTATGTTTCATTAGGTACACATACCCATATCTACTGAGGTCATCAGTAAATGTAACGAAGTATTGAAAACCACCTCTAGCTTGTGTACTTATTGGTCCACATACATCACTATGTATTAGTCCCAATAAAACATTTGCCCTTTCAACATGTCCCTTGAAAGGGGCTTTAGTCATCTTGCCCATTAAACAAGATTCGCAAGTTTCATATGATTCAAAATCAAATGAATCTAATACTCCATCCTTATGAAGTTTAGATATGCGGTTCTCGTTTATGTGGCCCAAGCGACAGTGCCAGAGATAAGTCGGATTACAATCATTATTTTTAATCCTTTTAGTATTTATGTTATAGATAGGCATATCAAGATTTAATACATAAAGACCATTCACCATTTGTGCACTAGCATAAAACATATCATTTAAATAAATAGAACAACAATTGTCCTTTATTATAAATGAAAAACCATACTTGTCCAAACAAGAAATATATATTATGTTTTTAGTAATAGAAGGCACAAAATAACAATCTTTCAAAATCAATGATAAACCAGAAGGTAAAGCTAAATGATAATCTCCTATAGCTAATGCAGCAACTCTTGCTCCATTTCCAACTCGGAGATCAACTTCACCTTTCGCCAATGTCCTACTCCTTTTGAGATCCTGCACATTTACACAAATGTGAGATCCACATCCAGTATCGAATACCCATGATGAAGAAGTAGATAAATTGACTTCTATAACAAAAATACCTGAAGCGGAAGTCACACTTCCTTTCTTTAGATCCTCCAGATATACTTTGCAGTTTCTTTTCCAATGGCCGGTCTCACCGCAATGGAAACAGTTCCCTTCCTTTGCTATCCCTCCCTTTGGCTTTAGTGCAGAAGACTTTGGCTTAGATTTAGCAAAGACCTTCTTTGCTTTCTTGTTGCCTTTAGCTTTGGCCCTTCCTTTGCCCTTATTCACAATAAGGACATTTGTGGCCTTAGTCTTCTTAGTATTTGCTTCATATGTTCTCAACATACCAAGCAACTGTGGTAGAGTCTTTTCCATGTCAGTCATATTGTAATTTACTACAAATTGACTGAAGCTCTCAGGCAACGATTGCAAGATCACATCGGTGGCCAACTCTTGGTCCAATGGAAAACCCAGCTTGTCCAGATTCTCAATGTACCCAATCATCTTGAGCACATGAGTTCCAACTAGGCTTCCCTCTACCATCCTGCACTGGAATAACGCTTTGGAGACGTCATACCTCTCTTTTCTAGCTTGCTGTTGGTACAACTGCTTTAAGTGTTCGATCATATCGAACGCCTTCATTTCCTCATGTTGCTTCTGAAGCTCAGAGTTCATGGTGGCAAGCATGAGGCACCCAACATCAAGTGTGTCACTCTGATGCTTCTTGTAAGCATCTTTTTCAGCTCTTGTAGCTGTTAGGGGAGGTTCCTCAGCGAGTAAGGGTTCCTCTAGGACATATTGTTTCTTTTCTTGTTTGAGGACTATCCTCAAGTTCCTATGCCAGTCTAGGAAATTCGTCCCATTTAATTTGTCCTTCTCAAGGACCGATCGCAGTGATAAAGTGCTAGTAACGTTGTTAGTTGCCATGGATATCTACAATATAAATATGCAAACTAAGTTTATGATTTAAATCATTTAACATGGTCTTATATTAAATGATACTCCCACTATTTTGTTTGAAAAATATCAACCCTCGAAACCTTAGTGGGCCAAGATCCATATTTCGCCTAATCTTGAGTTAGCTTTGGCTAATCGCCCAAGACTCGGTTATTTAGGTAGACAACACTTTGTCAATTACATCACATATAATTCTTGGATAGTTGGACGAACAACACTTTGTTCAATTCATCAAATGAATTATAATCCAACCCATGCCTCTAGGTTCCCAATCCTATTGAGATAACCTAGTTAAGTCATACCCAATTAAAGTATAACGGATATCACTTTTATCCTTTCGCGCCTTACTAAGATTGCCACGGTGCTTTGCTTTGGCAAACCCACACATGTACAATCGAAGTTATTGACGAGTACTTTTATTTTGGAAGGCATCTAAAACTTAATATTTTAGAGGGATTTATTGATCTCATTATTAATTTGATAATTTAAAATATGTCCACTACATATAGTTGTATACATATCTACATATATGTGTAATACTATTATCAAACTAAAACATAAGATAAATCATGCATCAACATACATAATTAAACGTGACATGGTTATAGCCCCTACTAATGATTTTCTCAAGCCAATGAGAAAATCCTATGAGACAACCTAAGGTAACTTCACAAGCACCTTCCTGTGGCTCCAATTTGTGAATGGCCTCCTCATCCCGGCACTATGCTCCATCTTCATTGATCACCATCAATAAAATAAACTACACTATTTACAAGATATAGAATTCCTCGATTCACATTCGAGGGGAACATAGGGGAGGGATTACATTTAGAATGAAATAGAGAAAGGCACGACACGCAGGTCGTATTATAAATACAAACATCCACAAATCCTATCTAATAGGTCAAAGGGCTATAACCACGCACCATGCTCAAACAACACATAAAGCATGCATTAACATTTAATTAATTAAATTCTAAACATTTTAAATTTAATTCTAATTAAAACTGTAAAATAATTTTTGAAAAATTATCGTACGCTCGGGACATCACATGCCACGAACTAAAGCGACTAAAACACGAACCGCCATGGTTCGAACCATGAAGCACACGGCTGGACCAATAGTGGGCCTAGGGTTCGAAACCCTAGCCCATGGCCGAGCCATGGCTCATGCTGCGGCGGCGCTAGGGTTCCAACCCTAGCCGCCTCGCACCTTTATGCACTTTTATCGAGACATCTTGTTTTAAACGCTGGAATTTGTTAGCCAAGATTCACGGTCATGCCATGCACGGGGTTCGCTCAACCATCTCGAGCTAAGGGTTCGAAAAACCTTGCTCTCATGTGGTAAAGTTACTAATCCATGCATGCGTGAACCGTTATCGAGTCAAAGAGTTTTCAAAACTCATCCACGTCTCAAAACTTTAGAAAATAAGGCGATGATGGCCGAGCCATGCACGGCTATTAGGGTTCGAAACCCTAGCCGTCATGAGCTAGCCGTCACGTCCAATGGGTTCTAAACCCTAATTAATTTTCGACACTTCCATGCACAATTATTAGCCACAACGACTAAGCCATCTCGAGCCAAGGGTTCGAAAACCCTAGCCCTCATGTGGCTAGCCGTGGTGACATTTGTGATGGTGATGGCCAAAAATTGATGCTCAATAAATATTTTTATTCGCCAATTATATCAAATACAATTACTACGATGATTTTCATAAACTAAAATTAATTTCATATCATATATGAATTTAAACAGTTTTAATAGCATGCAATATTAATTCTAATATGATTAACACAATTTAATCACATAAATCCGATATGAGCCTTGAACCTGGCTCTGATACCACTGTAAGTAATCCAAGAGCATACAACGCAGCGGAATAAAATTTTTATGGATTACTAACACCGGATCTATACATAGGTTATCATATCGGATTAAGGTATACGAAGGTCTCACCCTTGTAGCGTGTTTGAAGCAGATTCCATGGAGCAGCACGTCCAACGAACTCCGAGTCACAAACGAAAGTTTTCACCTTCGTCTCTACGGTATCCACACGATCAAATCGAAAGGGACGTTCAAGAACAAGTTGCTAGACTTATTCTTGAACAAACAAGGCTCACGGTTACAATAACCGATCAACGACCACCATGAACCACCAAGGAAAGACGGCGGCGATGGAGAAGCTCACGGCTTCTAGGGTTCGGCCGAGAGAGAGCTTGAGGTGGAGGCTAGGGTTTGATATCAAAACAATGATATGAAAGTGTGATTAACAATTAATCAAAACCTCTTATTTATATTATAAGGCTTTTAATTAAGGTTCAAGACTTTCTTAAAGTCTTATGGGCCCAAACCCATGATTTAATTAAAACCTTTAATCACTTAATTAAGACTCTTCTTAATTAATTCATCCAATGAATTTAATTTCCCTTATCGATTTAATCTTTTGTGCGACCCGATAGGATCTCGTAATGTTGGCAGTGACATAAAATCTCATTTTATGTCGCAAGCATTGAGCGGTATCTAGCAACACATCGATGCTACCCAAATTACGAGAATGTCAATGACTCGACATAACCTTTAGAACTTGTGATAATATTAATCATGTAACTTAATCCCTTTGTCCTTTGTGTTTAGATTGAACACGAGTCATGGAATAGTCATACTCGTATATCCAATCTTTATTTCTTGATCCCCAAGTAGAACTAGAATAAACGAATAAGCTCGATATCTCATATCGACTCATTCGAGCATGGCCATGCATTTTAGTTCTCACTTGATCAAGGGCCAAACACATCTCCTGTTATATAGGAGGGACAAATCCTATCTCGATCAGTCAACATCCCTCTACATAATTCGTAGTGTATCCAACAGTCGCCTTTATAGATTACCCTGTTACGGGTAACGTTTGACGATACCAAGATACATAACTCCTTATGTTGGGATCTCTGATGATCACAAGTCGTAAGGATTACATACATTATTATCACTATGAGAATTGCATATGACGATCATATAACTATCCATGTTGCATTCTCATGGTGGGTCTGTCCAGTACATCGTTCTCTAACATGTACCCATATGTTGATTTGATATCTCATATCAATGAACAATTCATCGATCAACACATACTAGTCTCTACGTATTATCATTATCCCTTTCATGATAATACTTGACTAGGGACATCTTTAAGAATAATACAATATTATTCTAAGGACATTAACATATATATTAATTCACAATGCACAGTTAAAAGAATAATATATAATAATGAATTGCCATTCATAAAACCATAAACATTGTATGTCTTAAACAATCATCTAATGACTTGTCTTAGGGCATATCCCAACACAAACACATACGCACATGTTCATTCGTGCCTATTCAAAGTGTACACAAGACTCAAGACTAGAGCATTCCCAGTTTGTGCTCTGATACCATATGAGGACCTGTTCCTAATCAAGTGTTTAATTAGCACATAATGATTATTTGTGTAAACAACGGAAGATTTTTTTTTTTTTTTTTTTTTAAGTCCTGCCAACAAGTGGCTCTCCAAATTTCGGCATGACCTCCGCGCACGAGGGACATACCAGAAAAATGAAAAGCATAAAATAATATCCCAGTGCAGTACATAATACCATAGCATGCATCATAGGCATCCAACACATAATCCGTACTCAAAATATTTACATAATACCATAGCATGCACAATAAGTCTCCAGCACACATTTTATACTCAAAATATTTACATAATACCATCAGAGTAAAGAAACAGCAAATATTCACAATTTCTGAAGACTGAACTGAACATTAACTCAAATTCCATAATTATACGATCCAGGACACACCCTGGTATAATTTAGCTATCCTACGACTGGGAAAGAGACAAAAGAAACAAACTCAAGTAAGGCTTCAACGAGTATTCCCTCTTTGGGATCCTGGTTACCTGTAATACCTGCCATTGTCCACACATAAAGACAACAACAGCCCCCACGGGGTGAGCCAAAGCCCAATATGAAACTATCAAGTAAATACAACATGCATCTATAAAATGTGATATATGATGTAATGCAGTGCAATGTAATGCAATGAATGTAAGGTACAATGGATCGAGTCTCAAGATACCAAATCCGAGTCCAAAGAAAGGTATCAACGATATCAATATGAAGCTCGAGCAGAGGGTGACAACACACGCACATTGCGTTAGGAGACTCATCCTATGTGTTGTGTTCGTCCATCCCTCGTGTCTAGGTCCGGTGACACGCGCGTGACTACAGTTACTACCTATAATGCCTGTCATCGTCGTGCTCGTCATCCCCGACACTCAGAGTGAATCAACTCAGTCATAATCAACATGGATAACAAAGAAGTAGATAGCTCAATATGATATGTCCATGTATATGTCATGTATCAATGTATATTATCAAAAATGATGTGTGTTAACAAAACATTTATTTTCATACATTGATATTCCAATTATGAATGTTGTGAATGCTCCATCAGTCAATTTAACTCACATAGCCAAGTAATTTCACATAGCCAAGTAGTTTCACGTAATTCACGTAAGTTCAGCAAATCAAATATCAAATAATACAGATACCTGCCGTATGTTACCGATCGCAACATACCTAAACTTTCTTTTAAAGGATGAATATCGTCCTTGTAGCTCGCGTAGCTCCAGTGTCATACGTTAATCTATCAATTTCATTCAACGCCATTGCATTACTTCTTTATCACTTAAGTTACCTCAACACACATATAAGTTATTCTTTAACTTGAGGCGTTTAATCAGATCTAAATTATGTAAGATAGAAGTATTTTGATTGTCGTCATTCTTACCATTTCTTCAATTCTCGAGTTATTAAGATGTCTATCATCATTCAAATCCTAATAACACATTTTATTTCATTCATTGATTCACAATTCACATGTATTTCTCTCCATTCTAATTAATCATGTTAAACATGGTTTAATGGAGTTAAAAGTCGATTAAGAACAGAATGAAAGCACTTCACCCTCTCAAGCATGAAAACCGATCATCATCCCTAAACATGCATGAACAAGAACTAGACACATTTTTCATTCTCAAATACTGAACAGACATCGACCAAAAACTCAAGAGCTAGTTCAAAATTCCTACAATGCTTTTATATATGATTCAACAAGCTGGAATCCGGTTTAAACTAGCTAATTATTGCCCAACTAGTAACTTAGAATCTTCACATCAAAATTCATAAAGCCAACCAGCATTTTCCCCAAACCATGCAGCAATAAAAATCGATCTCAGTCCACCAATGACATGGAAATTACATGCAAGCCTCTCATACAAGATTCATCAGCTTAAACATGATTTAAATGGGTTCAAAGTCGATTAGGAACAAAATTTAAGCATTAACATTTCCAAACTCTGAAAATCAAACGGTTAACACCCAACATGCAACGATAATTTCGAACCAAACTCCACAAACCATTCAAGAACTAACATCAATACTTAGATTGAAGCCCCAAATTTAAGAAACTAAAAGCTGGAAAAATCTAAATCAATTATACCCATCTCGCATGAACAGTAGCCGAGCCTTGCATGTCCGATTTCCGGCGACTCACGGCGGTTTCAGGGGCGGCGACTGGAGGGAAACGTCGGTCGTGGTGTGGGGAAGATTTCTCACAACATAATTCAAACAAAACTAAGGTCAGAAAAATGAATTCGAACACTAAAACCCCAGTCTAACCTTTCAGGGCAAAATCCGAACGATTCCGTGACGAAATCTTTAAATTGCAGGTTTGGAAATGAGCGCCTGAGAGAGGGGAACGTGATGGTAGGTCCGACGCATCGAATGGTGGTCGGACGGCGGAGAACGCAGCGGTTTAGCGGCGAGTGGTCGGACTGCGCACGGAAATCTGAAGAAAATCGGGAGAGAATCTGATTGAGTGTGTGCGTTTTAATGTTTTTAGTATGTGAAAAATGAGCTGAATAGCGTTCTAATATATGTATATTTCCAGTCCAGTAATGTACATCGGAGAGTCGCCGATGTACTGATAAATTACATTTACAATAAACAATTGGGATTTATACCCACTATTATACTCACAAAATTTAATATTTTAATCAAATATTTTAAAAATATTATCAGAGTTATTTTACCAAGTCAAAAATATATCATGTTCCGATTAAATTGTCAGTTGACATTTATATTGTCAATTTCACTTCTAATTAATTAGTCATAATTTAATTATTAATAAATTCTCAATTTATATTTAATTGATGGTAAACAAATATCGGGGCCTTACAAATAACTCGAAATAATTATAAGTACAGAATTAAATCTTAAACAGGGCTGACCCATTTTCTGGGCAGGGCTGACCTGCAATAATAAATCGAAATAATTCTAAGTACATAATTAAATCTTTACATGGCTGGCCCATTTTTTGGGCAGGGCTGACCTGCAATAACAGTTAGAAATAATTCTAAGTATAGAATTAAAACTTAAACAATGCTGACGTGTTACCTTAGCAAGGCTGACCTGCAATCACAACTAGAAATAATTCTAAGTACAGAATTAAATCTTAAATAGGGCTGACCTATTTTCTGGGCAGGGCTGACCTGAGCTCATGAAATAATCAATACAAGCAGATGATGACATCGTGACCTGAGCTCTAGAAATAGTAAACCGAACACATACAGCTCGTACGTCCTGAACTCCGGAGCTAATAGGTATGCGAAGCAGATAAAGTTCATCCGACATACATAATCACTAGATGTGAGCAGATAAAACTCAGCTGAACTCCCCAAACTAAAGTGCATCCGAACTCCAGGATAATAAATGAGCGTAGGAGATAGAGCTCATCTGAATTCGCGAAGTGACAGATTTTGCGAAAGATGTCCTGAGCTCTTGAACTGATAAAATGCTGATCAAATAAAGCTCGTCTCATCTAATCTTGGAGAATAAATATAAGCAGACAAGGCATGTCTGTTCAGAACTCCAGATAATAAATATGAGCAAATGATTCTCGTCCGATCTGAACTCCGAGGCAGACAATGCAATAAAATCGTGCATGGGCGGACCATGGCAATATATCTGACCCAGGGCCTCATACTTCTGGGATAAAGCAATCAGGGCGGATCTGTGCTAAATATTTTGCCAGGGCCTCATACACCTGAGCTTAAGCAATCAGGGCAGACCTGTGCTAATGTTTTGCCAATACCTCATACACTTGGGCTTAAGCAATCAGGGCGGATCTATGCTAAATATTTTGTCAGGGTCTCATACACCTAGGCTTAAGCAATCAGGGTGGACGTGTGCTAATGTTTTGCCAAGGCCTCATACACTTGGGCTTAAGCAATCAGGGCGGACATGTGCTAAATATTTGGCAGGGCCTCATACACCTGGGCTTAAGCAATCAGGGCGGACCTGTGCTAAATATTTGACAGGGCCTCATACACCTGGGCTTAAGCAATCAGGGTGGACATGTGCTAATATTTTGCCAAGGCCTCATACACTTGGGCTTAAGCAATCAGGACGGACCTGTGCTAAATATTTGCCAGGGCCTCATATACCTGGACTTAAGCAATCAGCGCGGACCTGTGCTAATAAAATGCCAAGGCCTCATACACTTGGGCTTAAGCAATCAGGGCAGACCTGTGTTAATATTTGCCAGGGCCTCATACAACTGGGCTTAAGCAATCAGGGTGGACCTGTGCTAAATATTTGCCAGGGCCTCATACACCTGGACTTAAGCAATCAGGGCGGACCTGTGCTAATAAAATGCCAAGGCCTCATACACTTGGGCTTAAGCAATCATGGCGGACCTGTGCTAATATTTGACAGGGCCTCATACACCTGGGCTTACTCCGAATATCCCATCCGAACTCCCCATCATCACATCATCCGAATAAGTTCATCCAAAATCCAGAACAAATAAAGATCCCGAGCTGATGAATAGGGTCTCACTGCCGAGATTCCACGCCCGAGTTGTCATAATAGGGGCTTACTGCATGATTGCATGCCCGAGCTGACATAATAGGGGCTTACTGCAAGATTGCATGCCCGAGCTGGCGTAATAGGGGCTTACTGTGAGATTGCATACCGGGGCTGAACTCCTAAATATGGGCTTACTGCGAGATTGCATGCCAAATCTGTCGTACTAGGGGCTTACTGCAAGATTGCATGCCAAATTTGTCGTACTACGTGTTTACTGCAAGATTGCATGCCCGAGCTGATCTCCTGATGTGGAGCTTACTGCGAGATTGCATGCCTGGGCTGATAGTGCACTGAGTCGTCTTGAAACAATGAAATAGTGCAACAACATATATATGAACTTTAAAGTAGCTTAAAAAGAAATAACTGCAAGTAATGGCATGTAGCCCGAGCGCCGAAGTTGAGGTCAACTGTTGGACTAAATATGTCATGAGCTCGGTAGTACTGAGCTAGAGGCCGAGGACCCAGTCGATAATAGAAATGAGATTCTCAATATGCTGCCCTCAAACTGGAGTTGGCTCGCTATTTGGAGCTATGAACGCCTAACGACGTGGGTCGAGCAGACAAGATGCAAATGATCAAATATAACGTGTCCCCAGCTGTCCCTTACTGAACCAAGGCCGGGCCAAATGGTAGCTAAATTTCAGTCGTGTAGCGACCCTGCGATAAAATACAAAAGATGAGAGACGGAAGGAATCCAAGATAATATATGTAATTTAAATGCACGACGCAATATAAGATATTTATGATGAATGCCCGAGCTCAATAATCTGAATCAAAGAATCTTGTCACACCATGCCATCATAATAAGCTTGATGTATTAAAAGATAACTAAACTTAGTCAGCACAATGCTAAACTTCAAGTAGCTTGAGCTCTTGTGATACCCGGGGATTAATGGTGTTAATCCCGGTGTGGTAATAATTCTTAATGGATTTTATTTGTGGCAATTATGAATTAATTACGGTTTCGAAACTCTCGGGGATTTTAAATCCGACATTTGGAGTCGTTGGATCCAAGGGATGAGATTGCATTCTCATCGCGGTGATAACCTTGGAATTTGGTCTTTGGTGGGATGTGGGGTCCATAGTACTTTGTACTGGGGTTGTTTATGGAAACAGCGTTTGGGAGGTAATTATTGAAAACAGATGATTTTTAATGAGTCATGATGTATTTGTGAAGGGATTGGTATTTTTGAGTTTTGGTACTATATATACCAAGTGGACTCAATATTCCATCATTTTGGCACGGAACCCTTCTCTCTCTCCCCTCTCTCCACACTCAAGGCCTACCCCCCCCCCCCCCCCCCCCCCCATTCCGCTTTTGCTCTTGGAAGCAAAATCGTTGGGGGCTCGTCTAGGGAGCCCGATTTCTTGAAGATAATCAGGTATTCATCTTCCCCTCACCATTGTCTTCGATTTGGTAGTGGTATGGTAGATTTTGGTTGAGATTTTGATTGGTTATGGGTTTTGGGATTTTTGGTTAAAATCCTATGTTGAGTTTTTGGAGTTTTTATTGGTTTTAAATGGTGTATTTGAGGTGTTGAAGGTGTATGGGGTGTTGGTTTTGAGTTTGGGTGTGAAAAACACCATGGAAGCTCGAGTTTTTCGGAAAATCGCAAGTGGCGATTGATCGCCGAGCAGGGGCGATCGATCGTGACGTGCAGCTGTTAAAATCAGTGACGATGAACAGTGCAGGCGATCGATCGCGCGGTCCAGGCGATTGATCGCGAGGGTTGGCGATCGATCGCGAGAAGGCAATTTTGCCCACTGGTCAGGGGCGATCGACTGCGCTAAAAGAGGCGATCGATCGCCGCCCGTAAGAAAGTGTTTTTTTTTGGAAATTTTGGAAAAATGTCGGGATTTTGGAATCGAGGTTTGAGTGGCCCGTTTCCGGGGCAATGTCTACACTCCAATGGGAATGTTATACTTTTAAAATGGATTGGTTGGAGCCAAAGTTAATTAAACGGAATTCTCGATTGGGTTTTTGGCTATCTTTTGAACATATAAAATGGATTTGGGTATTATGCATGGATGGACGATAGGTTGGGAAGTTGTGAACGTGCTTGTGCACGTGATTGCATTCCTATGTTTAATTGGGAGTTATTTGCATGTTAGCACTTAACTCATCGGGTCGTGAGACTCAAGCAAGGTTGGACTCGAACTACGGAATCATAAGGTACGTATGACGTACGAGCATAGCCCTTTATTATAATTGCAATTGTTGAGTGCTTGATACACTGTATTGCAATGAATGTATATGAAAATGCATAGTATATGATATTAGCAATAAACGGACATTGAAATGCATGGTTTACGGTAATTGCTACAAATGGATACGTGTGCATTGGGAATTTTATGGTGCCGCTTTTGAGCGAGCATTGATTGAGATGATGTCGCCTTTGAGCGAACATCGGTTGGAACGCCACTGCTGTTGAGCATGCGTGAGAATGAAATGTCGCTATTGTAGAGCGAGCAATGAAATAGGACTATGGAACCATAAGTGAGATATATGGAATACTTGTAATCATTGTTTAATGATTTGATATTATTGATTATGATATCGGTATGAGGCAAGTGAATTTGTTAATCAATGTAATGATTAACTGGCATTTGGGAATTTGATGGTTTCAGTTATTTTGAGAACAGTGACAGTACAGGGAATCTCGGATGAGGATGATACCATCCAGGGAGCATCCTTTATATTTCATAGCATTTACATTTTTGTAAATTATGAGTTGTGTTATTGTGATTATTGGATTTGGGATATTGGTATGCTCACCCTGTGTGGGGGATGTCTCTGTTGGGGCAGGTCATTAGGTACATTGACGGCTTGGAGTTGAGCTCGAGCTGTGGATTTGAGGTGCTTCCAGGATCGAGGTACCAGCGACGGTATTGAGCATGATACTTTATACATTAGATACACGCATACTGTGATGCCCAGAAATTAATTATATGCAATTTGGGCATTAATGATGTTTATATGATTAATTATGGTGATAATTGATTTATGCGTTGAAATTAATTATCTTGTTGAAATGCTTAGTCAAATGATAGGTGTGACCCGGGGTTTGCATTTCACGGTGCATGTTATGCATGTTGGGAAATGAGGTGTTAACATGATTTAATTGTATTGGTTGTTAATTATGAGGAAAATATGGATTTAGTGGAAGTTTGGTGCATTTTTGTAAATGCTTTTAAAATACCATGTTGGGGTATTTTATACATCATGTTAATTGATGGGGTACAATTTTTATTAACCTTTAAAACCCATACCCCACTATACCCCCACTCTATTCACTTTTAACCCTCACTTTTAAATCCCCAAATTCATCCCCCAACCCTAACCCATCTCATATTTTTGAATTTTGGCAAGGAAGGAAGGAGAAATCTTCACAAAACTTTTGTTTGTGGGATTTTTGTTAGAGTCCTCAAGAGGTATGAAACCCTTCCTAAAGTTTTAATGATGTTTGGTTTAGAAATGGGTTAGCATTTTGAGTTTTTATGTGGGTTTGTTTTTGGGTATGTGTTGAATGTGGTTGGGGTATGGTTTTATGAGGTTTTTGTGGTGATAAGTTGTTGGGATGTCTTTGGTTTAAGATGTATTGGTTTATTTGGTAGTTTTGTGCCAAAAAAATGGAGTTTACTCGAAAATGTCGCAGCGACCGATCGATCGGTAGCAGGGCAACGATCGATCGGTAGCAGGGCAACGATCGATCGGTGCAAGTGCGTAGCGAGGGGTGAGATTTCTTTACTTACCGATCGATCGGTGAAAGTGACCGATCGATCGGTGGATGGCTAACGATCGATCGGTATCTTGGACCGATCGATCGGTGAAAGGCCGTAGCTAAATTCTTAAATTCGGATGTTTACCGATCGATCGGTAGCTTGGACCGATCGATCGGTAGAGCGATTTTGCAGAAAATTATTTTCTTGGCATAATTGATGGAATTTTTGGTATTGGCTTATAAATTGGCTTCTAATATTGATTTGTATGGTTGTGTAGAACCATCCCAGGTACCCACGACTTCAAGGAGATAAAGTTCTTCAACTTCTCCACTTTTGGAATTTAGGTACGTAAGAGACGTACGGGCATCGGATGGTAAAACACACTCCTATACTATGACTACACAATGATTGCATAAGTATTTATGATGTTTATGATGATGATTTTGATAAGTAAAGATATGATGTTGTCTATGATGAGTAAAGATGATATGATGTTTATGATGATGATTATGATAAGTAAAGATATGATGATGTCTATGATGAGTAAAGATGCTATGATGTTTATGATGTATGTTAAACTATGTTACTAGAAATGGTAGAATGTCCGGTGGTTGTTATGGGCAAGCGAGGAAGGTACTGTCCGCTGACATAGCTAGCGAGGAGATACATCCGGTATCAAGGTGTAGCGAGGCGTATCACAGTACCGCTATATGTCGAGCGAGGGGGCCAATTGTGCCGCTGTCATAACAGGACCAAGACAGTCACATTTCTAATTAACATTTTTGATTATGAACATATATGTGAAGTATGATTTTAATCATTTGTGTCAAGAACTAATGATTATATGCATGACTATGAAACAGGGACAACCAAAGTGGGTTAATACGATTAACCAGGAAGTATATGTTAATGACCGCTTTTATTTTTAAACAATTATTTTTCAGTGTATGGGTTGAAGCGATTCTACCGCAAGTGCACGGTGTCAAGTTTTAGTATAGTGAAAATTAAGTAAAGGTTGTCGAATCCACAGGGACTAACGTATAAGTACCAAATAAGATCAATCAAATTATATTTAGCCTATGATAAAAGGAGTTTGATAAACTAACACTAAATTAAACTAAAGAACAAAATTAAACTAGAAATAATGACAAGAATGGTTCCGGAAATGCAAAGGTAAGTTACTCGAGAAAATTACCAAGTTCGTCGTTCAATTATGTTATCTCTAATGATTCAATGGAATTCTCACTTTATTAACCAATTGATTTTAAAGGTGAAAGGTTTTCATGATTATTCGATACACTCTCTCGAGCTGTAACGAAACTAACAATAAATTAGAACAAGTCACTCTCGTGCACCTATTTACTAATTCAAAGTTGCTTAAATTATCAAAACCTATTAACTCTAAATCTTTCGATTTCAAGTTCTCACGTATGCGATATCATCTCTCGATCTCAATCGTAACATACATCATAAATTAATGGAGCGTGTTACAGCGTTATCTCTCGATCTCGGCTGTAACCCTCAAATTCAATCAAAGCTAGCTAGACTCTGATCTACACATGCAATTAATTTAGGAACAATAAATATCAATGCGCGCAAATATCAATGAATCAATAATATCAAACACAACGAACTAAAACTTCAATAATATAAACCAATTTTAATTCAAATCAATAACAGATGAGTTTTCTTGTCTCTCGACCTTAAAAACAACAAATGAAAATTGAAAATCAAATAAATTAAGTTCAGAAATACGATAAACGATGGATGAATCCGTGCGTTGCACCGTGATTTCTTCTCTTGTTCCTTCCTTGCACTCCGGAACGGATAGGCTCGACTTTGGACGAAGAACGGAGATTGGATCTCCTTCTTCCGGCGTTGGGCGGCGGCTAGGGCGGCTGCTCTTGACCTAAAAAGTCTGATATATTGTCTCCAAAATTCGTCTGTAATTCTGTGGAAGAGAGTCCCCTTAAAAAGCCCTCCAAAATCTCGATAAAATAGGAAAATAAAATCTTCAGATCTCGCGTCTCGATCGATCGAGAATTTCACCGATCGATCGGTGCACTGTTCACGCCAGCTTTTGGAACTTACTGCCTCGCTCGATCGATCGGGAATTTCACCGATCGATCGAGATTTCTCAAAAATTGTTGCTGAAGTTACTGCCTCGAAGGCTCGATCGATCGATATTTCTACCGATCGATCGAGCCTTCGAAAATTCTGAGTCTTGCTACTGGCTGGCTCGATCGATCGAGAATAACTCTCGATCGATCGAGATCTGAAGAAACCATCTTCTACATTTTCATCATCTTTTATGCCTCGATTTCGCCCGTTATCTTCTCATTGGCTCATTTCTTCCACTTCTGATCTAACTTCCTGAAACAAATGAATAAACACCAAAAAGCATAATATCATCCAGGAAAAAGTACAGAAAATGGGAAAAATCACAGTTAAAAACACTCAAAATCTAAGCCTATCAGTTAACCAATTATTTTCATGCATTTATTTATATGCCATTATCTTATGATGTTAAGCAACGATGTACATGCTCATGATGGGTTGTTCCTGTAGGTACACTTTTGGATTGAAAGGCTAAGGGTCGGGTTGAGGCAGTGAGCTACGAGGAGCATGAAAGAATTTAGGATACATGATTTTTGAATAGTCTGTACTCTAGGAGTAGTGTAAATCTATAGCTTTAACATTCATTACGAGAATGTAATTAATTAGCTTTTGAAATTTTATTTTTGGCCTGTAATCCTATTAGCTCAAGGCTACAACCGGAACCCTAAGATGTTATTAATGCATGTTTAGTCCATAATATGTTATTATAATGACGTTAAGGTAGGAAGACCCTACATTGGTGGTATCAGAGAAGTGGTTAGAAAACCCGGGAATGAGTGAAGGGTAGCCTTACCAATAGGTTGGCTAGGTGCTCCTTTTTAAACATGTTTTGTGCATATGTTGCATATGAAGCATATGACTATTATACTAACATTTTATGGTTTCTAACGATGTATTATATGAACTGCTTTTGGGTATTGTTGTTAACCCTTGTCTTGCAGCATGGCAGCAAATGTGGAAGTGGGTGATGCAATTAGTGTTAATGCAAGTGCTGGGCGTACCAATCCCCTACCACCGCCAGCCTTGGGCGAGGAACCCTCTGAGCAACAGTTACTACCTGGGGAGCTAAGTTTGGCTCAGTTTCTGACATACCGACCCCCGATGTTCGAAGGAACTGAGACAGGGGAACTGGCCGAGAAATGGTTAGAGAGGATGGAACAGATATTTGTGGCAGCTCCTTGTGCGAAGTCAGCATGGATAAGACTAGCGGAGTTCCAACTGGCCAAGAAGGCATTGATGTGGTGGAAGACCACGGTAATAGAGCAAGAGGCTCAGGGGCAGGAAATAAATTGGAAACTGTTCAGAACTCGGTTTCTGACCCGCTACTTTTCAGCTGTTGCACGACAGGCTAAGGAAGATGAGTTTACTAACCTCAAGCAAGGTAACATGCCTGTGTCAGATTATGCTATTCATTACTGTTCTTTGCTCAGATATGTACCTCATATCGCCGCAAGTACTCAAGCAAAGATGAGGAACTTCATGAAAGGCTCGAGGCCTGAACTGTATGACAGTGTAGGGTCTTCCTACCTTAACATCATAAAATGAGATATAAATAGGGCTAAACATGCATCACATACAGTTTATGGTTCCGGTTATTACGTGAGCTAATAGGATTACAAGCCAAAATAAAACTTCGAAAGCTAATTAGTTACATTCCCATAAACGAATGCTAACATTATAGTTTTATACTACTCCTAGAGTAGAGACTATACCAAATTCTGTATCCTATTTCACAAGGCTCCTCGAAGCTCACTGCCTCAACCCGGCCCATAGCCCTCCAAATCCAAAGGTGTACCTACAGGAACAACTCACCATGAGCACGCACATCACTATTCAACACAATCAAACATAATAACGTAAATAGTTGCATGAGATATATATATATATATATATATATATATATATGCTCCCTGATTCATCACATAGCACAATTCCATTGTTGTTCCTGTTTCACAAACTCATGCACAAAATCATTAATTCACAATATAATGATCGATATAACGTTCCAGTTATAATCACAATATTCCACATTAATCACAATGTTCCACATTAATCACTATGTTCCACATTAATCACTAGAATTGTGACTGTTCCGTTCCCAATACAACAGCGGAATTTTAGGACCCCTCGCTTCGACATATAACGGCATCATATGATATCCCTCGCTTCGACAATTACAGCGGCATGTTACCTCGCTTAGACATGACAGCGGCAAATATCATACTACCATCGCTTCATATGACAGCGGCAAGTACCTCCCTCGCTCGGAGATAAAGGCTACCGGAACATTCATCAATTCTACCACATTAATCAAACACAACAGTTGATTCCATTATCACAGTATATCACAATCATTTCATATATACCATCACATGTAAGGATTCACTATCCACAATATACATAATCAAAGGTGTGACACGTTTTACCGTTGGATGCCCGTACGTCTCACTACGTACCTTAATTCCCAAAGTGGAGAAGTTGGAGAACTTTATCTCCTCGATGTTGTTGGCACCTGGGGTGGTTCTACACAGCCACACAATCAATATTGGCATAGGCTGCTTGCCTATCCTGGGACGCTTTCATCTTTCGACGTATCAACTTAGTCTTTTCTTCCATATCTTTAATCATTTCCGGTCCTCCGACCGTCTTACTAGTCAAGCCCTCCCAGTATAACGGTGATCTACAATGTCGACCGTAAAGAGTATCGAATGGAGCCATCTGAATGCTCGCCTGATAATTGTTATTATAGGAGAACTCCACCAGTGGCACTGAATCCTGCCACGGAGTATCAAACTCCAAAACACATGCCCTCAACACGTCCTCAAGCGTCTGTATGGTACGCTCTGTCTGATCATTTATCTGAGGGCGATAAGCTACACTCAGTCTCACCTCTGTACCCAAAGCTGTCTGAAGACCCACCCAGAATTGTGGAGTAAACCTTGGGTCTCTGTCAGACACCATCAAGACTGGAACCCCATGCAACCTCACCACATCCCGCACATATAATTGGCCATCTTCAGGTATGTGAAAGACACACAATAATGGATGAAGTGAGCCACCTTCGTCAGCCTATCCACGATCACCCAAGTCGCATTAAATCCTGAGGCCGTCCTTGGCAAGTGGGTCACGGAGTCAATAGATATGTGCTCCCACTTCCACTTAGGTACCTCCAAGCTCTTTAGCTCGCCACCAGGCCTCTGCCTTTCTGCCTTTACCTGCTGGCAGATCATACATCTTGACAAAGGTCATAACATCACGCTTCATGCGTCTCCACCAGATCTGACCACTTAGGTCCGTATACATTTCTCTCCTCCTAGGTGGATACTGAATCGGCTACTGTGAGCTCGTTCCAAAATTCCTTTACGTAACTCCGTCGTATTTGGGACTACCCATCGGTTGCCCAGTCTTAAGGAATCATCCTCATCCACTCTAAACTTTGACGGCTGACCTTGAAGCGCTATCGATGACCATCTCTGAACCTCATCATCTGACCTCTGGACGGTTCTGATAGCCTCAATTATGTCTGGTTCAGCCAATAAGGTCGACACTCGCACTGGCAACGTGTCCACATCAAAATCATAGCCCAGATGGCAATAAGAAGTCATCATAGTTGTTAAACTCATGGCATCCTTAGCAGTACTCTTCACCTTCCGACTTAAGGCGTCTGCTACCAAGTTCGCTTCACCTGGATGGTACTCAATTTCACAATCAAAATCTTTGAGTAAGTCCATCCATCTTCTTTGTCGCATATTCAACTCAGCCTGTGGGAACAAAACTTCAGGCTCTTATGGTCTGTGTAGATGGTAAACGACATACCATGCAAGTAATGCCTCCAAATCTTCAAGGCAAATATAATGGCTGCCAGCTCCAAATCATGGACTGGGTACCTAGCCTTATGTGGTTTCAACTGTCTCGATGAAGCTACCACATGCTTATCTCGCATCAACACACATCCCAAACTCTGCAGTGATGCATCCGTGTGCAAAGTAAACCTCTCGTTCCCCGAAGGAATCACCAATACAGGTGATGTAGTCAACCGGTGCTTCAACTCTTGGAAGCTCCTCTCACATGCCTCAAACCACAAAAACGGAACTCCTTTCTACGTCAACTGCGTCAATGGCTTAGCGATCTTAGAGAATCCCTCGACGAAACGTCGGTAATAACCCGCTAAACCAAGGAAGCTCCGGATCTCGGGCACAGATGTAGGCGCAGACCAAACCATTACTGCCTCTACCTTCCTGGAATCCACAGATATCCCATTACTAGAGATCACATGCCCCAAAGACACCACGCCGCTCAACCAAAATTCACACTTGCTGAGCTTGGCGTACAACTGATCGTCCCTAAGGACCTGAAACACCGTCCTCAAAATGATTCTTGTGTTCTTCGTCACTCTGAGAATAGATAAATATATAGTCAATAAGCACTATGACGAGCTGATCAAGATGTGATTGGAACACTCGGTTCATCAAGCTCATAAAGACAGTCGGGGCGTTCGTCACACCGAACGGCATCACTAAGAACTCGTAGTGACCATACCAAGTCCGAAATGCTGTCTTCTGTACAACCTCCTCCCTGACCCGTATCTGGTGGTACCCGGATCTCAAATCAATCTTGTTATTTAGCTTCGTGCCTTGCAATTGATCAAATAAATCATCAATCCTCGGGAGAGGATACTCATTCTTTACCGTGGCCTTATTCAATTGCCGGTAATCAATGCACAAACGCATCAAACCATCCTTCTTCTTCACAAAAAGAACCGGTGCGCCCTAAGACGATAAGCTATGGCGTATATATCCTTTACCAAGGAGCCCCTGAAGCTGCTCCTTCAACTTCCTCAATTCTGCCGGTGCCATTCTGTAAGGAGCACGAGAAATAGCGGACGTTCCCGATAGCAACTCAATCCCAAACTCGACCTCTCTAGCCGGTGGGAATCCGGGAATCTCCTCCGGAAAACATCAGGAAACTCCGCCACTACGGGCACATCCTCAACTTTTAATTCTTTCCTCTTTTCAGTAACATCAACAGCATAGATGAGATATCTTGTATGGCCTCGTTCCAATAGCTGTGCCATCTTGACAGCAGCTATCAACGGAATCTTTGGACGGGAACTATCCCCATGAAATGTCCATTGGACTCCCGTATCAGAACTGAATCGGACAGTCCTCTGTCTGCAGTCTACAACCGCCTAATACTTGTTCAGCACACCGATGCCCACAATAAAATCGAAGTCCGACATTCCCAGAATAATCAAGTCTAATCTTAGCTCATTGCCCCCAAAATAAATGAGGCTTGTGTTGTACTGCTCTGTCTGTAGGCCTCCCCACAGAGTTCTGTTGTCCCTCCCGATTGGGACATTGTCGAGCAAAGTGGCCCTTAATGCCACAAACATAACATCCCACGCACTCTTTTGTCATATGCGGTTGTCCACAAAGAGAGCACTGGGCCTTCCCAAAACTATCTTCCTGAGACTGTCCTCTTCCTGATGGCGCATCATTCATACGGCTTCCTTTCCAACGATTCTCAGCTTCTTACCACTGAATCTCGAAGCCGATGTATTCTCCCTTAGCTTGAACTGATCACCCCTCGGCCTCAAATTATCAGAAGTAACTTTCTGAGGGGGTGCTGGAGGTGGTACGGCATCAGGATATGCACCAACTCCCAGCTCGGCTAGTTCAGCCCGCGAAAGGGCGTCATCAAAACAAGCAGGGCCATAAGTGACCACCCTGTCATACAGTTCCAGCCTCGAGCCTTTCATGAAGTTCCTCACCTTTGCCTGAGTACTTGTGGCGATATGAGGCACATATCTGAGCAAAGAACAGTAATGAAGAGCACAATCTGACACTGGCATGTTACCTTGCTTGAGGTTAGTAAACCCATCTTCCTTAGCCTGCCGTGCAGTAGCCGAAAAGTAGCGGGTCAGAAACCGAGCTCTGAATAGCTTCCAATTCATCTCCTGACCCTGAGCCTCTTGCTCTATTACCATGGTCTTCCACCACATCAGTGCCTTCTTGGCCAATTGGAACTCTGCTAGTCTTATCCAGGCTGTCTGAGCACAAGGAGTTGTCACAAACATCTGTTCTATCCTCTCTAACCATTCCTCAGCCATTTCCCTTGTCTCAGTTCCCTCGAACATCGGGCTCGATATGTCAGAAATTGAGCTAAACGTAGCTACCTAGATAGTAACTGTTGCTCAGACAGTTCTTCACCGAAAGCTGGCGGGAGTAGGGGATTTGCACGCCCAACACTTGCATTAATACTCACGGCGTCTCCTACTTCCACATTTGTTGTCATACTGCAACACAAGGGTTAACAACAATACCCAAAAGCAGTTCATATAATACATCGTTAGGAAGCCATAACTTGTTAGTATAACAGCAATATACTTCATATGCAACATATGCACAAAACATGTTTAAAAGTAAGCACCTAGCCAACTTATTGGTAAGGCTACCCTTCACTCATTCCCGGGTTCTCTAACCACTGCTCTGATACCACTAATGTAGGGTCTTCCTACCTTAACATCATAAAATGAGATATAAATAGGGCTAAACATGCATCACATACAGTTTATGGTTCCGGTTATTACGTGAGCTGATAGGATTACAGGCCAAAATAAAACTTCGAAAGCTAATTAGTTACATTCCCATAAACGAATGCTAACATTATAGTGTTATACTACTCCTAGAGTAGAGACTATACCAAATTCTGTATCCTATTTCACAAGGCTCCTCGAAGCTCACTGCCTCAACCCGGCCCATAGCCCTCCAAATCCAAAGGTGTACCTACAGGAACAACTCACCATGAGCACGCACATCACTATTCAACACAATCAAACATAATAACGTAAATAGTTGTATGAGATATATATATATATATATATATATATATATATTGTTAGGATCGGTCCGTAGTGTTTAGAGGGGGGAGTGAATGAACACTCCTTATAAAATTTATCCCTTGTGAGTTCTTTCGGATTAGTGAAAGAAATCTGTTACTTAATCAACTCTTTGAACAGAACAGACCACTAAAAGGGTAAGTGCGGAAACGGTCTGCTCTTGTAAAAGTAAGAACGGCTCGATGGCTAAGTGCAGAAGGATAAAACACAGGATATGTTTCTGGAAGTTCGAAGGTGGTGTAATCCTTCTACGTCTCCCCTTCTTCCAATTAAGGAAGGTTTATACTAGAAGACTTTGATTTATACAATCCTGTTGTACAAACCCGATTCAGGCTGGATTTACCTCACTACCAGTCTGAAACTCCTAGTCACTCAACCTGCTCAGACACACTCTGTCTGACAGTTACAATAAGTTGCTCACTTCTATTTTTCAATACACAATGCGCACAGTGATCCTACAATGATCAAATGTTACAAAGTAATCGCGCTTAAATAAATAACTTCAGCTCGAAAGCTTCTGAACTTTGTAAGCGTGTGCAGTTGCTTTCTTGTGTGTTTTTCAATTGATCAGCGTGAGTTGGAATCAAGTGTCTTTTTGTCTTCCTTTTGTTGCATCCTTTTATAGTTGAGGGTAGCAACGACATTGTTTCCCTTAATGTGCAACTTTGACTCTTTTTAAACTCTGAGAAAGCTACAGTCTTCTTCTTCAGGACACTTGCCGTTCTGGTGTATGCTTTCGGCGACTGTCAGGTAAGCTCTTCTTTGTCTTCTTACCTTTAATGGCAATCTTCAATTTTTGATCCTTTGTAGCATTAATTACAGCATTAAATGCTACAATAAATAACCGTTAATGGTTCGGACTGAGAAGCCATCCTTTATGTATCTTTGACTGCTATGATCTTGATAAAGGTTGAGATCGATCTGAAGTATCGATTTAGTCAGTCTGGAATCCAGCGATCCGGTCTGATATGTGATATTCTTTATCAGCTTGCTCTGTTTTGCGCGATCGATCTGGTATGCCTGATTTCCATCGATCCGGTCTGAAATGTTCTGTCATCTTGCTCTGTTTTGTCCGATCGATCTGGTCAATCTGATTTCTATCGATCCGGTCTGAAATGTTTTGTCATCTTTAAAATCTCATCGATAAGGTCCGGAACTAACAATAAATGCTACAATAAATAACCGTTAATGGTTCGGACTGAGAAGCCATCCTTTATGTATCTTTGACTGCTCTGATCTTGATAAAGGTTGAGATCGATCTGAAGTATCGATTTAGTCAGTCTGGAATCCAGCGATCCGGTCTGATATGTGATATTCTTTATCAGCTTGCTCTGTTTTGCGCGATCGATCTGGTATGCCTGATTTCCATCGATCCGGTCTGAAATGTTCTGTCATCTTGCTCTGTTTTGTCCGATCGATCTGGTCAATCTGATTTCTATCGATCCGGTCTGAAATGTTTTGTCATCTTTAAAATCTCATCGATAAGGTCCGGAACTAACAAATTCCCCCTTTTTGATGATGACAAAACCTAGCTTCTAAGTCTTTTTAACCAGTCTTGATAAGAGCTCTGAAGCGAATGCTTTCGGATCGATTACTCTTTATTATTAAGCCTTATGATGAGGTTCAAAATAAATGAACACAGACTTAATCAAACGAGGATTTTATTGATCACCAAGAAAAATCCTAAAATACACAGTCTGAAAATATTATTTTCTAGAAGGCGGCCTGAAGTCTGTCTTCTTTTCCCCCTTTTTGTCAGCAGCAATCTCTTGAAGAAAGTCGACAACTTGTGCTAGCTGCGCGCTGATAGCGTCAAGACGAACGTCTTGAGCGCGGAGGGAATTGGCAACAGATGCTCTGACTTCAGTGGCTAGCTCGATCTGCTCTTTTCTCAGACTGTTCTTGTAAGAGGCCTGTTGAGAAAACAGATCGTTTATGCCGCGCTGAAGGCTTCCGATACTGGCAGTCATCTTCTCTTTGAAAGAAGCAAAGTCCAAGGCTGTGTTCGATTCCCATGAGTTGCAGAGAGTGCAATTATTGGGGGAGTGATTGTTGGGGTTCAACAATTGCCTCTGCTTTGTGATCGGTCGAACACGTGGCGCTTGTGCCAGTGTATGGTTGAAAAGATTGATGTTGCGCCATTACCCTTAACTATAGTTATTGGTAAAGCGGTAAGCGCTCGATCCTACAATTGGTATCAGAGCCAGGTTCTTGGAGCTTGTTTCAGACCATACACTGCTTTATTCAGTAGATATACATGATTGGGATACAAATGGTTCTGAAATCCAGGTGGTTGCTCAATGTAGACTTCTTCCTGAATTTCCATTAAGAAAGGCGCTCTTGACGTCCATCTGATATACTTTGAAGTCTTTAAAGGCAGCATAAGCAAGAAAGATTCGGATAGCTTCAAGTCGGGCGACTGGTGCAAATGATTCATCGAAGTCGATTCCTTCTTCTTGTCTGAATCCCTGTGCCACCAGTCTGGCTTTGTTTCTACCACAGTTCCATCTGCGTCTAGCTTATTTCTAAAGACCCATCTGGTTCCAATAACAGGCAGATCGCTTGGTCTGGGGGTTAGACTCCAAATTTGATTTTGTTCGAATTGATTAAGCTCTTCTTGCATTGCTTTAATCCAGTTGAAGTCAGTCAGAGCTTCATCGATCTTCTTGGGTTCCAGAGTTGAGATGAAGGCAGCATGAGTGAACTCATCCATCATCTGTCCTCTGGTTCTGATCGGTGCAGAAGGACTACCAATCACTAGATTAGGTGGATGCTTCTTAGTCCATCGATAGCTTGACTCTGGATTGTCTGGTCCGGTCGGATGAACAGTAACAGCATGATCAGCATCTGCTTTAATATTTGAGTCAGGAGCATCCGGATCAGCTCGATCTGAAGTTTCTTCAAAGCCTTGATCCGGTCTGGTACTTCTGGTTCTGGTGGATTGTCTCTTGACCTGTTAGCTACAATCTCATCATCACTGTTAGCTTCGAGATGGATATTTTCCATCTGATTTTGAATTGATTCTTTGTTGCCCTCAACACATAAAGTTTCATCAAAGACTACATGAACAGATTCTTCTACAGTTAAAGTTCGATTATTAAAAACTCGATAAGCTTTGCTAATTGATGAATATCCTAAGAATATACCATTATCTGACTTAGCTTCAAATGCTGTAAGATGACTCTTACCATTGTTGTGAACGAAGCATTTACAGCCAAATACATGAAAGTGAGAAACAGATGGTCTGTTACCAGTCCATATTTCATATGGAGTGAGATTCAGCTTCTTGTTAATCATAGATCGGTTAGTGGTATCAGAGTCAAGGTCGCGTGTTCGATTCCCATGAGTTGCAGAGAGTGCAATTATTGGGGGAGTGATTGTTGGGGTTCAACAATTGCCTCTGCTTTGTGATCGGTCGAACACGTGGCGCTTGTGCCAGTGTATGGTTGAAAAGATTGATGTTGCGCCATTACCCTTAACTATAGTTATTGGTAAAGCGGTAAGCGCTCGATCCTACATATATGCTCCCTGATTCATCACATAGCACATTTCCATTGTTGTTCCTGATTCACAAACTCATGCAAAAAATCATTAGTTCACAATATAATGATCGATATAACGTTCCAGTTATAATCACAATATTCCACATTAATCACAATGTTCCA
The DNA here is from genome assembly GCA_907163345.1 of Haberlea rhodopensis. NCBI lineage: Eukaryota > Viridiplantae > Streptophyta > Magnoliopsida > Lamiales > Gesneriaceae > Haberlea > Haberlea rhodopensis. The sequence goes on from CAJQUN010000079.1 coordinate 158,215, forward strand.
CATTAAACATTATGTTCCACATTAATCACTAGAATTGTGACTGTTCCGGTCCCAATACAACAGCGGAATATAAGGACCCCTCGCTTCGACATATAGCGGCATCATATGATATCCCTCGCTTCGACAATCACAGCGGCATGTTACCTCGCTTAGACATGACAGCGGCAAATATCATACTACCATCACTTCATATGACAACGGCAAGTACCTCTCTCGCTCGGAGATAAAGGCTACCGGAACATTCATCAATTCTACCACATTAATCAAACACAACAGTTGATTCCATTATCACAGTATATCACAATCATTTCATATATACCATCACATGTAAGGATTCACTATCCACGATATACATAATCAAAGGTGTGACACGTTTTACCGTTCGATGCCCGTACGTCTCACTACGTACTTAATTCCTGACCGCTTTATTTTTAAACAAAAGATATTTCAAAGATTAGTGTGAAGCGATTCTACCGCAAGTGCACGGTTGTCAAGTTTTAGTATAGTGAAAATTAAGTACATGTTGTCGAATCCACAGGGACTAACGTATAAGTACCAAATAAGATTAATAAAATTATATTTAGCCTACGATAAAAGAAGTTTGATTAACTAAAGCTAAATTAAACTAAAGAATAAAGATTAAACTAGAAATAATGAAAAGAATGGTTCCGGAAATGCAAAGGTAAATTACTCGAGAAAATTACCGAGTTCGCCGTTCAATTATGTTATCTCTAATGATTCAATGGAATTCTCAGTTAATCTACCAATTGATTTTAAAGGTGAAAGGTTTTCACTATTATTCGATACACTCTCTCGAGCTGTAACGAAACTAACAATAAATTAGAACAAGTCACTCTCGTGCACCTATTTACTAATTCAAAGTTGCATAAATTATCAAAACCTTATAACTCTAAATCTCTCGATTCCAAGTTCTCACGTATGCGATATCATCTCTCGATCTCAATCGTGACATACATCATAAATTAATGGAGCGTGTTACAACGTTATCTCTCGATCTCGGCTGTAACCCTCAAATTAAATCAAAGCTAGCTAGACGTTGATTTACACATGCAATTAATTTATGAACAATAACAATCAATGCACTGAAATACCAATGAATCAATAATCAAACACAATGAAACTAAAACTCAATAATATAAACTAAATTTAATTCAAATCAAATACATAAGAGTTTTATTGTCTCTTGACCTCTAAAACATCAAATGAAATTGAAAATCAAATAAATTAAAGTTCAGAAATACGATAAACGATGGATGAATCCGTGCGTTGCACCGTGATTTCTTCTCTTGTTCCTTCCTTGCACTCCGGAATAGATTGGCTCGACCTTGGACGAAGAACGGAGATTGGATCTCCTTTTCCGGCGTTGGGCGGCGGCTCGGGCGGCTCTCCTTGACCTAAAAATCGTCTGAAATGGTCTGCTCTGATATCCCTTCTTGAAATGAATCAAGATTCCCGCTTAAAACCCCCACAATCACGATAAAAAAGGAAAATAAAATCTTCAGGATTTTGCGTCTCGATCGATCGGAAGGTTTTCTCGATCGATCGGCGCACTGTTCATGCCAGCTTTTGAATCTCACTGTCTCGCTCGATCGATCGAGATTTTCCACCGATCGATCGAGACTTTAATAAATCAGCTCCGAAGTCACTGCCTCGCTCGATCGATCGGAAATTTGTACCGATCGATCGAGACTTGAATTTCTTTGATGCTCAACTCTCTGCCTGGCTCGATCGATCGAGAGTAAATCTCGATCGATCGAGATTCCGAAAATCTTATTTCCTAAATTTCAGTTCTTTCTCGCCTCGATTTCGCCCGTTATCTTCATATTGGCTCATTTCTTCCACTTCCGATCTATTTTCCTGAAACAAACGAATAAACACCAAAAAGCATAATATCATCCAGGAAAAAGAACGGAAAGTAGGAGGAATTTACAGTTAAAAACACTCAAAATCTAAGCCTATCAACTCCCCCAAACTTAGACTTGATCGTCCTCGAGCAAGCAATAAGCTCAAAAAGAAAAATTAAACTCGATACTAAGCATGAATCATCTTTACAACATACGTAAAATCTCAGAAATCCTACTTACACATCAATGGAAGTCCTTCAACACTTAACAAGAAGCAATTTCTCCTAAGTTAAACAATACATCGCAACATCGGAACGTGCGTGTGTGCTATTGTCAAACATGAGTTACATACATATCTTTAAGATCAACATGTGCCATATCAACTCCTAGTCAAGATTACTTTGAACTACTCTACAAATTTACTATCCAGCACTTCTCCACTAATGTAATTATTCCCTAGACTTGGATCAACAGGACTTTAAAAGCTTTTGACGTTAGGCCTTTTGGTGTCGGCTCCAAAGAAAAGGTATGATAGAAGCAAAGAAGAGAGTATAACGAATCAGTTCAAAATCTTCTCACATAATCATTGAGCTTCTCTTCACATTTTCTAGCCTTGGCCACTTTGGGTCGTATTTAACTTTTCTTTTCAAGGCTTTTTCTCTACATCTTTTCTTTTTCTTTGCTCATTCTTTTGTTCATTTCATTTCTTTCACAATGAACTTCTCAACATATAACAATTTAATGCAATGAATGAGATTCATTATACTCTCCTAGGGATGGATGAAATTGTTCTTTTAAGCTCAAACCAAGGTGGGTATAATGAGTTTGCCAAGAATGTCGAATGTGGGTCTAATCATATGCAATGCATATACCATTCTTTTTCAATAAGGCTCAAAAGGGGACACTAAGGAATAATGTATACAAGGTAGGCTTGAAAGGCACAACGGTCCAAAGATCGCCTAAATCATCTCCAAGTCTAGTTCCTAATTATAAATTTCGCCTCAAAGTGCTTTCACTAAACTGTAGAGTTATCTAAGATACTCAAGACTCATCATAGTTAACACAAGTTTTCAATTTAATCAATACATACTTCACTCAATCATGACTCAATAAGTGCTCAAATTATTCCTCAGTTTTGACATGTAGTTAACAAAGGATATATACAAACAAGTTAAGCATTTCCATGACTCCTATCTAGATGAGGATTAAATTCATCATGTATTACCGTTGCAATTCCAACTCATCAATTCTCAAGAATAACTCAATCAATAAAAAAAAATTTGTTGGTAATGCTCAAGGACGAATCAGTCTCAACATCATGCAGTCATGCTAGGAAAAGAAACAAGACAAGTAGCAATATGTGCAAAAGCAAGATATATACAAACACTCAAACCCCCCCCCCCCCCCCCCAAACTTAGCATGTGAATTGCCCTCAATGAACAAGAAAAATAAATGCAAAGGCAAAGACACATACCATGACGACGATCGTCACTGATCGTCGCCCCCATCATGCTCCGGAGGGGGGACTGGGTAGTGGTGCTCCTCGCCCTGATATGGCGGAAATGGGGGGTACTCAGAAGGTGGAGGTGCATGCGGCTGATAAGGTGCAAAATGTGGCTCCGGCGGGAACTGGAAACCTGGAAAGCCCTGGGCCATGGCAGTGTTACATGCACTCTGATAGTGCATGAACTCCATCTGACGCTGAGCTACCTGCTCATGGTCCATCTGCAATGCTCTCTGCATGCTATGAATGTCCCGCTGCATGCTGTGAATGCTCTGCTGCTCCAGGCGAATATCTTGGAGATCCCTATGAAGAGAGTCCAAAGTAACACGTGTATGTTCTGCAGCAGAGGATGATGCTCCAGCTTGTGTAGTGTCCGAAGGTCTTCGTCGACCCGTAGGAGGTGGTGGAGTGTCCACAATGATCGGTGTCTTCGGCGGAAGTAGCTCCTCGTCTTCCCCCCATGTCACTCCGTACCGCTGACATAAAGCAGTGATCGTGGATGGAAACGGTAGTGCGGAGGTCGGAGAGCTGCTCCCAATTTCTGCAATGTGATCAGCAATGATCTCGCCGAAGTCCACTTCCTTCCCTGAGAGGATGGCATAAACCAGGACCGCTCTGTCTTTTGTCACCTCAGAAGTGTGGGTCGAAGGCATGACCCTCAAGGCGACAAATGAAAACCATGCTTGGGCCTCTGGCTTCAAATGTTTCTTTAGAACCAACTGTGGCTCTGCTTTATCATTCCTTTGCCAATCCACTCCCGGCTTGCCAATAACTGTCAATACCTCATCATAGTCAATCCTGCTACTCTTGAAAGATTGGTATGCACAGTTTTGAAGTAAAGGCATCCGGTGAATATTGTTGATTGCGGCTCGATCCACCAACACATCCTTCCCTCGAACATAAACACTTACTTGGTGCCCTGGTCTAACAGCTCGAAGATTCGTGTAAAACTCCCTTACCAGCGGCACCACAGCATCAATCGGTGTCTGAACGAATTGAACCACCCTTTTCGCCGAACTGTCCTAATGACAGGACATTCCAACTTATCTATGCTCATTCCCCTTTCACGGCTCAGGGGTTTCTTATGGTAGATGGGGTATAATTCAGCAATTGCGGCATTGAGAAACTTCTTTTCATCATATCCTGGCTCAGAAACAGTGGCCTCCGCCTGCTTTTGCTTTTGGGAAGCTTCCGCCTGCTTTGACCTCTTTCTGGACGACATTTTCTTGCCAAATGATTCCCAACTAATTCAATTCAACTAACACCCCACAACACTGTAAATCCGACACCCTTCAACACCACAAAACTTCCTCCTAAATTAAATTCTTTCCTAACCCACTTCTACTAAAATTCGAGAAATTTTACCAAAAGATAACATCTTTGAGAATTAGAAACCAATTACCGCTTAAAAATCCGATCTTGTAAAAGTTTGGCACTTGGCTTGGAATTCTATTTTTGATGCACTTCTACCCAATTGGCCTTGCAATTCTTCAAATCTGCAATGAAAATCTCATTAGATTGAATATTACTTCTTAGAGTTGAAGTAAATTTGAAATTCTATGGAAAAATGATGAGATTAGATGAAGGAATTTGAAAGAGGCGGCTAGGGTTATGTTGTGGAGAGGAGAAAGATTGATTTTTGAAAGTGATAGATGCTGCGTCTGTGCCCTTATTTTTCAAAATTTTCTCTCGCTCGATCGATCGGAAAAATTCTCGATCGATCGAGCGAGGCAGTAGGCACAATGTCTTTTTAAAAAAATCGGGCGATCGATCGGAAAAATTCTCGATCAATCGCCAGCAGCAGCAAACAAAATTTAGAATTTTTCTCAACATCTTTCTCTCGGATTGCCTCGCCTACAACCAACTTGCTCTTGCTTACACACCTGCAATAGAAAATACACGAATTCATTCCCAGACAAACTCAAAACAAACAAACTAACAAAAACACATCAAAACAAGAAATCAAAAACAAAACTCGAAGAAGGAAAAACGGAAGTTCTTAATTTATAGTCCCAAGCTGGACTGTCACCTCCTCGTCTTCTCAATTTGATGGCACCTTTGGATTCTTTACAGAATCACTCGGGAGCGTACCTTGCGTCCTCCCAGATATCAACGTGGCCAACTGCCCTATCTGCACTTCCAAATTTTTAATAGATGCATCCTGATTCTGCATCCTCACCTCCGTTGATGAAATCAGCTTTGCCATCAATTCCTCCATACTCGGCTTTTGTGTGAACCCGGCCTGCGGTTGAGGGTTCAACACATTTTCTTGATTCGACCACCTCAAATTCGGGTGGTTCCTCCATGGTTGGTTGTAATTCGAGTAGGAATTATTGGGTGGCCTGTTACCTACAAAATTAACAGCCTCAACAGATTGGTTAAATTGATTACCTGCCTGGCACTCGACGCTAGGATGACCGCCTCCACACAGCTCACAGAAGATTGCTTGAGTTTGCATTGCTGCTGCTCCCATGCTGTCAATCTTCCGATTCATGGCTTCTAATTGAGCCGAAAGAGCAGTGATCTCGTCCACTTGATGGACTCTCATTGGTTTCTGTGGCGTGCTCCTCTCTGATTGCCACTGGTAACTGTTGCACGCCATTTCCTCCAACAAGCTATATGCCTCTTCCGGCGTCTTCCTTATTATGGATCCCCCAGATGCTGCATCAATCATGGAACGGTTAGCAGAAAATAAACCGTTATAGAACGTTTGTACCTGCAGCCATATGGGTAGACCATGGTGTGGGCATCTCCTCAACAACTCCTTAAAACGATCCCACGCTTCATATAGAGTCTCGGAAACTGACCAAAAGTCGTGATATCGTTCCGCATCTTCGCCTGGAAGGGGGAAAGTACTTTGACAAAAACGCCTTTGTCATCCCCTCCCATGTTGTTATAGAACCTGCAGGTAGAGAATTCAACCATGCCTTAGCTTTGTCTCGTAATGAAAAGGGGAAAAGTCTTAACCTGATGGCGTCGTCGGAGACGCCATTGTGTTTGAATGTGTCACAAATCTCCAAAAAGTTGGAGATGTGATTATTCGGATCATCCGTAGCTGCTCCCCCGAACATCACCGAGTGCTGAATCATTTGTATGATTGCCGGCTTGATCTCAAAATTGTTTGCTTGAATCGTCGGCCTTGTAATACTGGACAACGATCCATGAAATGCTGGTTGCGCAAAGTCCATCATCGATCTAGGGTGCTGTGCTTCGTTATTATCAGCCATCGCTCGAGCTTCTCGTAATCGCCTAAGCAAAGTTCTTTCTATCTCCGGATCGAAAGGCTCGAGAATGGGCTCCTCTCTTCTGAGCATGCACTAGAGAAACGGTTCCTGTACAAAATAGACAAAAGGAGACAACAAAATACACAAAGTTATTAACAAAAATCAACAAAAGAAAACAAAGAAAAGAAAAACAAAAATGCAATAATAAAGAATTGGCTAAATTACAATTAACTAATCTCGTATGATATTATACAGATTAGTCCCCGGCAACGGCGCCAAAAACTTGACCGCTTTATTTTTAAACAAAAGATATTTCAAAGATTAGTGTGAAGCGATTCTACCGCAAGTGCACGGTTGTCAAGTTTTAGTATAGTGAAAATTAAGTACAGGTTGTCGAATCCACAGGGACTAACGTATAAGTACCAAATAAGATTAATAAAATTATATTTAGCCTACGATAAAAGAAGTTTGATTAACTAAAGCTAAATTAAACTAAAGAATAAAGATTAAACTAGAAATAATGAAAAGAATGGTTCCGGAAATGTAAAGGTAAGTTACTCGAGAAAATTACCGAGTTCGCCGTTCAATTATGTTATCTCTAATGATTCAATGGAATTCTCAGTTAATCTACCAATTGATTTTAAAGGTGAAAGGTTTTCACTATTATTCGATACACTCTCTCGAGCTGTAACGAAACTAACAATAAATTAGAACAAGTCACTCTCGTGCACCTATTTACTAATTCAAAGTTGCATAAATTATCAAAACCTTATAACTCTAAATCTCTCGATTCCAAGTTCTCACGTATGCGATATCATCTCTCGATCTCAATCGTGACATACATCATAAATTAATGGAGCGTGTTACAACGTTATCTCTCGATCTCGGCTGTAACCCTCAAATTAAATCAAAGCTAGCTAGACTTTGATTTACACATGCAATTAATTTATGAACAATAACAATCAATGCACTGAAATACCAATGAATCAATAATCAAACACAATGAAACTAAAACTCAATAATATAAACTAAATTTAATTCAAATCAAATACATAAGAGTTTTATTGTCTCTCGACCTCTAAAACATCAAATGAAATTGAAAATCAAATAAATTAAAGTTCAGAAATACGATAAACGATGGATGAATCCGTGCGTTGCACCGTGATTTCTTCTCTTGTTCCTTCCTTGCACTCCGGAATAGATTGGCTCGACCTTGGACGAAGAACGGAGATTGGATCTCCTTTTCCGGCGTTGGGCGGCGGCTCGGGCGGCTCTCCTTGACCTAAAAATCGTCTGAAATGGTCTGCTCTGATATCCCTTCTTGAAATGAATCAAGATTCCCGCTTAAAACCCCCACAATCACGATAAAAAAGGAAAATAAAATCTTCAGGATTTTGCGTCTCGATCGATCGGAAGGTTTTCTCGATCGATCGGCGCACTGTTCATGCCAGCTTTTGAATCTCACTGTCTCGCTCGATCGATCGAGATTTTCCACCGATCGATCGAGACTTTAATAAAATCAGCTCCGAAGTCACTGCCTCGCTCGATCGATCGGAAATTTGTACCGATCGATCGAGACTTGAATTTCTTTGATGCTCAATTCTCTGCCTGGCTCGATCGATCGAGAGTAAATCTCGATCGATCGAGATTCCGAAAATCTTATTTCCTAAATTTCAGTTCTTTCTCGCCTCGATTTCGCCCGTTATCTTCATATTGGCTCATTTCTTCCACTTCCGATCTATTTTCCTGAAACAAACGAATAAACACCAAAAAGCATAATATCATCCAGGAAAAAGAACGGAAAGTAGGAGGAATTTACAGTTAAAAACACTCAAAATCTAAGCCTATCAATTCCCAAAGTGGAGAAGTTGGAGAACTTTATCTCCTCGATGTTGTTGGCACCTGGGGTGGTTCTACACAACCACACAATCAATATTAGAAGCTAAACAATAGCCAAATACCAAAACTTCCACAAAAAACTTCATTTGCCACATTTTAAACAGCGGCGATCGATCGCCAAATACCAAAAATTCCACAAAAAACTTCATTCGCCACATTTTAAACAGCGGCGATCGATCGTTGCACGAGGCGATCGATCGCCTCACTTTTTTCCTTGCGGCGATCGATCGCTTCATTTGAGGCGATCGATCGCCTGTTGCGTGAAATGGCTACTGGCCATCGGCGATCGATCGCCTCATACAGGGCGATCGATCGCCACCTGCTGGTGCGCGATTTCCACCATTTTTTGTACCAAAATTTCTTCCCAACATCCACAACACTTACACCAACAAACCCAAAACATAAAAACACTAAAAACCTTCAACAAACATCATTAAACCACCAAAAATCTAACATCCAACCAAAAATCATACCAACCCAAACAAACCCATTTCAAAACTATTCAAAACTCAATCCAAACACTACAAAAATAATAAGGAGGTATCCATACCTCTTGGGGACTCCAAATCTCCCAACAAATTCCACAAAACAAGTTTTTGCAAGGATTTCCCTTCCACTTTTTGCTCAAAATCGAAAATGAAGGGAATGAGGGTTTGGGTGGATGATTTGGGGGAAAAATAGATAAAGTGATGGGTAAAGAGGGGGTTGGGGTATTAAGTGGGTTTGTTATAATTAAATTGTGCTCCCACAATTACTATGGTGTATAAAACATCCCAACATGATATTTTAAAAGCATTTCACCACAATGCGCCAAAATCCCAATTAAATACATGTTTCACCAAATAATTAACCACCATCACATTTAAGCCACTAAAACACCCAATTACCCAACATGCACCCTGAATGTAACCCCCAGGTTACGTCTATCATGTGACTAACCATTTCATCACGATAATTACTTTCAACCACATAATTAATCATATGAGCATAATTAATGCCTTAATTGTAATTAATCATTTCGGGGACATCACAGACAGGGTGATCACTTATGGCCCTGCTTGCTTTGATGACGCCCTTTCACGGGCTGAGCTAGCCGAACTGGGAGTTGGTGCATATCCTGATGCCGTGCCACCTCCAGCACCCCCTCAGAAATCTACTTCTGATAATTTGAAGCCGATGGGTGATCAGTTCAAGCCAAGGGGGAACACATCAGCTTCGAGGTTCAGTGGTAAGAGGCCCGAGAATCGTTGGAAAGGAAACCGTAGGAATGACGCCCCGTCAGGAAGAGGACAGTCTCAGGGAGGCAGATTTGTGAAGGTCCAGTGCTCTCTTTGTGGGCAACCACATTCGACGAAAGACTGCGTCGGTTGTTACGTATGTGGCAATAAGGGCCACTTTGCTCGGCAATGTCCCAATCGGGAGGGACAACAGAACTCTGCGGGGAGGCCTACGGACAGAGCAGTGCAGCACAGGCCACCGTTTGTACTGAGGCAGTATGGAGGTCAGCCTATGGGGCCACCTCAAGGGCAAGTTTATGCGTTGACAAGGGAGCAGGCCACAGCGGCTCCGGAGGAAGTAATATCGGGTACGTGTCTTTTATTTACGCACCCTGCTTTTATATTGATAGACACAGGTGCGTCACACTCTTTTGTGTCGACAAGTTTTGTGGAAAGGCACCACATATGCACTTCTCCGTCGCCCACGCCTCTTGTAGTCTCGACACCCGCTGGAAGAAGTTTGATTACTGGTCGAATTGTCTATGACGGCCTCATTTATTTTGAGGGTAACGAGCTAAGGTCAGATTTGATTGTTCTGGGAATGTCAGACTTTGACTGCATTGTGGGCATTGCTGTTCTGAACATGTATCAAGAAGTTGTAAACTGCAGGTAGAGGACTGTCCGATTCAGGTCTGATATGGGAGTCCAGTGGACATTCTATGGGGATGGTTCCCGTTCAAAGATCCCGTTGATATCTGCTGTCAAGATGGCACAGTTGTTGGAACGGGGCCATTCGGGATATCTCATCTATGCTGTTGATATTACTGAAAAGAAGGAGGAATTAAAGGTCGAGGATGTGCCCGTAGTGGCGGAGTTTACTGATGTCTTTCCGGAAGAGATTCTCGGATTTCCACCGACGAGAGAGGTCGAGTTTGGAATTGAGTTACTACCGGGGACGTCTGCCATTTCCCGTGCCCCGTATAGGATGGCACCAGCAGAGTTAAGGGAGTTGAAGGTTCAGTTGCAAGAGCTCCTTGATAATGGTTACGTACGCCCTAGCGTAACGCCCTGGGGTGCACCAGTCCTATTTGTTAAAAAGAAAGATGGTTCGATGCGCCTGTGCATCGATTACAGGCAACTGAACAAAGCTACAGTGAAGAATAAGTATCCACTTCCGAGGATCGATAATTTGTTTGACCATTTGCAGGGTACGAGGCTCTACAGTAAGATCGATCTGAGGTCGGGGTATCATCAGATTGGGGTAAGGGAAGATGATGTTCAGAAGACAGCTTTCAGGACTAGGTATGGGCACTATGAATTCTTAGTCATGCCTTTTGGGGTGACAAATGCCCCAGCTGTCTTTATGAGTCTGATGAACAGAGTATTTCAACCGTATTTGGATCAGTTTGTCATTGTTTTCATTGACGATATACTCATATACTCTCGGACCGAAGAGGAACACGTGAAGCACTTGAGGACAGTGCTCGAGATCCTTAGGGATCATCAGTTATATGCAAAGCTCAGCAAGTGCGAGTTCTGGTTGAGCAGTGTGGTGTTCTTGGGTCATGTTATATCTAGCAGCGGGATATCTGTAGATCCCAGGAAGGTTGAAGCTGTGATGGAGTGGGTTGCACCCACATTTGTACCCGAGATACGGAGCTTCCTTGGTTTAGCGGGTTATTACCGACGTTTCGTCGAGGGATTCTCTAAGATCGCTAAGTCGTTGACACAACTGACTCAAAAAGGAGTCCCGTTCTATTGGTCCGAAGCTTGTGAGGAAAGCTTCCAAGAATTGAAGTGTCGTTTGACTACGGCACCTGTATTGGTGATTCCTTCTGAGAATAAGAGGTTTGCCTTGTACACAGATGCATCACTGCAGGGTTTGGGCTGTGTATTGATGCAGGATAAGCATGTGGTGGCTTATGCTTCGAGGCAGTTGAAGCCTCATGAGACCAGATACCCAGTTCATGATCTGGAACTGGCGGCAATCATTTCGTCTTGAAAATTTGGCGGCATTATCTATATGGTACTTCATTTACCATTTATACGGACCATAAGAGCTTGAAGTTCTTATTCACCCAAGCGGAGCTGAATATGAGGCAGAGAAGATGGATGGATTTACTCAAGGATTATGATTGCGAAATTGAGTACCATCCTGGTAAAGTTTGATAGCAGACGCCTTAAGTCGGAAGGTGAAGATACTGCTGAGGATACCATGAGTTTATCAGCTATGATGACTTCTTATTGCCATCTGGGCTATGATTTTGATGTGGACACGTCGCCGGTGCGAGTGTCGACCTTATTGGCTGAGCCAGACATATTTGAGGCTATCAGGAAAGCCCAGAGGTCGGATGATGAGATTCAGAGATGGTCATCGATAGTACTTCAGAGTCAGCCATCAAAGTTCGGAGTGGCAGAAGATGGTTCTTTGAGGCTTGGTAACCGTTGGGTAGTGCCGAGGGCACCAGAGTTGCGTCAAGGGATCTTGCACCGTGCTCATAGCAGCAGGTTTAGCATACATCCAGGTGGAAGAAAGATGTACAAGGACTTATGCGACCAGTTTTGGTGGAGACGGATGAAAAGAGACGTCATCACCTTTGTCAAGAAGTGCTTGATTTGTCAGCAAGTAAAAGCGGAGAGGCAGAGGCCTGGTGGCGAACTGAAGAGTTTAGAGGTACCTGAATGGAAGTGGGAGCACATATCTATGGACTTCGTGACCCACTTGCCGAGGACGGCCTCTGGATTTGATGCGATCTGGGTGATCGTGGATAGGCTGACGAAGGTGGCTCATCTCATCCCTTACTGTATGTCTTTCACATATCTAAAGATGGCCCAATTATATGTACGGGATGTGGTGAGGTTGCATGGGTTCCAGTCTCGATTGTGTCTGACAGAGATCCAAGGTTTACTTCACATTTCTGGGAGGGTCTCCAGACAGCTTTGGGCACAGAGGTGAGACTGAGTACAACTTATCACCCTCAGACAGACGGCCAGACGGAGCGTACTATACAGACGCTCGAAGATATGCTGAGGGTATGTGTATTGGAGTTTGATACTCCGTGGCAAGATTCATTACCACTAGTAGAGTTCTCGTATAATAACAGCTATCAGGCGAGCATTCAGATGGCTCCGTTCGAAGCTCTTTACGGACGACGCTGTAGGTCATGGCTGTATTGGGAGGACTTGACTAGTAAAGCGGTAGGAGGACCGAATATGATTAGGGATATGGAAGGAAAGATTAAGTTGATACGCCAGAAGATGAAAGCGGCCCAGGATAGGCAAGCAGCCTATGCCAATAAGCGACGACGATCGCTAGAATTCCAAGTAGGAGATAAGGTCTTTTTAAAGATCTCACATTTCACGGGTGTGGTTCGTTTTGGTATGCGGGGGAAGTTGTCTCTGAGGTATGTTGGGCCATATGAAGTATTGCAGCGTATCGATATTTTGGCCTACCGTTTGGCTCTACCGCCGTCTTTATCTGGTATTCATGATGTTTTTCACGTCTCTATGTTACGGGAGTATGAGCCAGACCCGTCTCATGTATTACAGCCTACTGAAGTACAGTTGGACTCAGATGTATCCTACGTAGAACGACCAATCAGAATTCAAGATCGAGAGGATAGCAGATTACGAAGCAAGGTTATACCGATGGTCAAAGTTCAGTGGGATCGTCGGGGTGTCGAGGAGGCTACGTGGGAGACGGAACGGCATATGGTGCAGCATTACCCGGAACTATTTTCTTGTATGTTATTTATGTTTAGTTTCATTTGGGGTAAGTGCATGCGAGTGATGCCCCGAAATTAATTATATGCAATTTGGGCATTAATGATGTTTATATTATTAATTATGGTGATAATTGATTTATGCGTTGAAATTAATTATCTTGTTGAAATGCTTAGTCACATGATAGGCGTGACCCGGGGGTTGTATTTCAGGGTGCATGTTATGCATGTTGGGAAATGAGGTGTTAACATGATTTAATTGTATTGGTTGTTAATTATGAGGAAAATATGGATTTAGTGGAAGTTTGGTGCATTTTTGTAAATGCTTTTAAAATACCATGTTGGGGTATTTTATACATCATGTTAATTGATGGGGTACAATTTTTATTAACCTTTAAAACCCATACCCCACTATACCCCCACTCTATTCACTTTTAACCCTCACTTTTAAATCCCCAAATTCATCCCCCAACCCTAACCCATCTCATATTTTCGAATTTTGGCAAGGAATGAAGGAGAAATCTTCACAAAACTTTTGTTTGTGGGATTTTTGTTAAGATTTGGAGTCCTCAAGAGGTATGAAACCATTCCTAAAGATTTAATGATGTTTGGTTTAGAAATGGGTTAGCATTTTGAGTTTTTATGTGGGTTTGTTTTTGGGTATGTGTTGAATGTGGTTGGGGTATGGTTTTATAAGGTTTTTTTGGGTATGTGTTGAATGTGGTTAGGGTATGGTTTTATGAGGTTTTTGTGGTGATAAGTTGTTGGGATGTCTTTGGTTTAAGATTTATTGGTTTATTTGGTAGTTTTGTTCCAAAAAAATGGAGTTTACCCAAAAATTTCGCAGCGACCGATCGATCGGTAGCAGGGCAACGATCGATCGGTTCAAGTGCGTAGCGAGGGGTGAAATTTCTTTACTTACCGATCGATCGGTGAAAGTGACCGATCGATCGGTGGATGGCTAACGATCGATCGGTATCTTGGATCGATCGATCGGTGAAAGGCCGTAGCTAAATTCTTAAATTCGGATGTTTACCGATCGATCGGTAGCTTGGACCGATCGATCGGTAGAGCGATTTTGCTGAAAATTATTTTCTTGGCATAATTGATGGAATTTTTGGTATTGGCTTATAAATTGGCTTCTAAAATTGATTTGTATGGTTGTGTAGAACCATCCCATGTACCCACGACTTCAAGGAGATAAAGTTCTTCAACTTCTCCACTTTTGGAATTAAGGTACGTAAGAGACGTACGGGCATCGGACGGTAAAACACACTCCTATACTATGACTACGCAATGATTGCATAAGTATTTATGATGTTTATGATGATGATTTTGATAAGTAAAGATATGATGTTGTCTATGATGAGTAAAGATGATATGATGTTTATGATGATGATTATGATAAGTAAAGATATGATGATGTCTATGATGAGTAAAGATGCTACGATGTTTATGATGTATGTTAAACTATGTTACTAGAAATGGTAGAATGTCCGGTGGTTGTTATGGGCAAGCGAGGAAGGTACTTACCGCTGACATAGCTAGCGAGGAGATACATCCGCTATCAAGGTGTAGCGAGGGGTATCACAGTACCGCTATATGTCGAGCGAGGGGGCCAATTGTGCCGCTGTCATAACAGGACCAGGACAGTCACATTTCTAATTAACATTGTTGATTATGAACATATATGTGAAGTATGATTTTAATCATTTGTGTCAAGAACTAATGATTATATGCATGATTATGAAACAGGGACAACCAAAGTGGGTTAATACGATTAACCAGGAAGTATATGTTAACCAATTATTTTCATGCATTTATTTATATGCCATTATCTTATGATGTTAAGCAACAATGTACATGCTCATGATGGGTTGTTCTTGTATGTACACTTTTGGACTGAAAGGCTAAGGGTCGGGTTGAGGCAGTGAGCTACGAGGAGCATGAAAGAATTTAGGATACATGATTTTTGAATAGTCTGTACTCTAGGAGTAGTGTAAATCTATAGCTTTAACATTCATTACGAGAATGTAATTAATTAGCTTTTGAAATTTTATTTTTGGTTTGTAATCCTATTAGCTCAAGGCTACAATCGGAACCCTAAGATGTTATTAATGCATGTTTAGTCCATAATATGTTATTATAATGACGTTAAGGTAGGAAGACCCTACACATACTTATTTGATGCTCGCATGTGAGCACTATGATGTGTATATGGGTTGTATAAAGAAGGCAAGGGCCTTTCTCTTTTCATTTATGTGATGCATGCAATTATTTATTGAATTGATAAATGAACAGAGAACATGTTAGTGTATTATAATGGTGCATGATACGTATGTGGATTTGGTTGGGGGAAACTAGACATTATATGGAATAATTCAAAGGAATTTTATTATCGGCATGGTTTGTTATGATGTCAAGTGGGATTTTCCCCTACATATATAATCGCATGCACTAAATGCTTGGGTTAATAGACTAATAATGGATTAAGGGCACGGGGGTCCTTACAACTCTTAAGTCAATAAAATCTGGCAAATATGTAGTCCCCAAAACTATATCAACTCAGCAATGGAAATAAGGAGTAGAATTTCAGCACGCTTTATTATAGTAATTATATGGATTGGTCCGAAAATCCAAAGTATTCAATGGATCTCAACATTAACGCAAACTTAAAACCCACTTCATGATTTCAATTTATGTTTACGATTCACGTCACCCAAAAACCACGCATATTTCTAATTAAGAGTCCTCATTCAGTTTAACTCATAAAGCATGGAGAATTAAGATATAAGGATATTCCACTCTCTGCTATGAGTTAGAAATATGGAAATCTCGATATTGTAGCATGCTGCCTAATTTTCCATCAAATCCTAAAAAGTCGATTTTTCTTGGAAGGGTGACTGCACCATTTACAATAAAGGGATAAATAATATTTTGGAACCCCTTTCGAGCTCACCAGCTTTACAAATCCATCAATCAAGGAATTATAAGTAATGGTACTAGGTGTGCACTTGCCCTCCAACATCATTAACATCATTATCTAGGATTCCTGGTATCTTTCCCATTCGCTAGCACTAAAATTTCCAAGGCCTAAGTAATTCTCAATTAGTCAACAATTAACATAAGAATAACAGAACACATCTTCTCAAGGAGGCAACAAGTCCTCCCAGCCACCACCACCAAAAGAAAAACATGAAACTCATTAATTCACATTAATTCACAGGGGAAACACAACAAAAAAAGAAGACTTTTCACTTTTCCTTGTTTGTAACATACTTCAATCTATTAACAGAATAAGATTAGATAGAGTTTGCTAGATAGAGCTTGCTTCAGTACCTCATTCATGCAACAAAATCCAATACTTGGTACCTTCAAGAACCACATGAAGCCTGGGCAAACCTCCTTGAATACCACCAACATACAATGGACCATTCCTCTCACAAATTCAATTGAGAGAACTTCTTGTGCAACACTAAACAAGTCTCATAGTAAAATTCAAAAAGAATAAGAAGATAAAATTTGGGATATTTTAGATATAATCCATTAAATCACAAACTGAAAATGGAAAGGAAAAGCATCGGGTCGATGCATTGATCTTTAATTACCATTTTCTTTGTTTTAGTTTGTTTTAATAGAGTTGGGTTGCTAAATCTTAAATGAAATCGCCAAACATAAAACAAGAATAAAGTTTAAGTCAAAGATTAGAAGTATATCACCATGTTTATCGGGGATGATGGTGATGTGTGTTGTGGTTCTACAGCTAGCAAGTAGCCAAGGCGATGATACATGGAGTGAAGGTGGTGCTCAATTGAACATCACATGGTTAGGAGTATACATGTTGGGTAGACGCAAACTTCACCTCCATGACATGGAGTTAGCCTGATATCTTGACCATCACAAGAGGAAGAGAAATCGCGCCGGGGACAATGGCGCAAGCAAGTCGTAGCAATAAGGTCTTTCAAGGTGAGTTACAGCGGTGGTTTCTCACCCATCTACTGCTCTGCACACTGTCCAAAAAATGGACCATCGCGGCGGTTGCCCAACGACTTCGGGAAACACAGCCCGGGCATCGCCTCACGACGAGCAACACAACTTGCCACCCCTCCCGAGCAGTCCCAGAGGCCACCGACCCGAGCACATCACCAACTTGTCACCACCGGAAATCGTAACCCGCTACCAAAATACATCGCACACCCAGAGCCATGCGGACCTCACCCCATTAATATTCCTCCCTAGCTTACCATTTTTCAAGAACCAACTTTGAAAAAATATTTGTCCTAGTGAAGCTAGTTTTTGAGATGAAAAATGAAGATATAGATAGAGACAATTTATTTTTTATTTTTTTCAATTTTACCCTCACGCAAGGCCGGCAACCATCGCCCAAGATCCAATCCAAAGAACCCATCTCACCGCCTCATCAGCCCCAAGAACGTTCAAACTCTGAAACCTT
Organism: Haberlea rhodopensis; assembly: GCA_907163345.1. Classification (NCBI taxonomy): domain Eukaryota; kingdom Viridiplantae; phylum Streptophyta; class Magnoliopsida; order Lamiales; family Gesneriaceae; genus Haberlea; species Haberlea rhodopensis. The sequence continues at coordinate 176,099 of CAJQUN010000079.1, forward strand.
CGCCCAAAGCCGTGTGAACATCACCCCCAAAACTAGTGTATTATTTGTCCCCTTTCCAGAACACGAAGAAAATGGTGAGGAAGCTTGGAAGACTTGCTGAGGTTCTTTCATGGCAGCCAATAAACATTTGTTGGTACCACTTGTGTTGGAAAACAATAACCTCGGTGGCAACATCATCACCCAGCACCAAAGGCCTCTCCAAACATAGTTTCAGACACCAAAACCAAATTGTCCCTATCAGCAAACTCCAACGGAAAGGGGTCTGAGCTGTTTGTAAGGGATAATGACTGCAAACGCGAAGGAGCAGCTGGTTGCATCAACGTGGTCGATGGCGATGGAGAGGTATCGGGAAATGACGGAGCTCTTTTGGTTTTTTATCCTCCTGGATTTGGTTGCCTTTTTTTCTTTTTTTCTGGTCCCAACACCCTCAAACCTGTCCACGTAAATCCTACGAAAATCGCCCCAAGCACGCCTCACATAGCCCTAAATCCATCGTCGAGCCAACGTGCATGAAGCTCCTACCCCAACGGAAAATATCTCTACGCCATAGCTCGCGTTCCCACAGACGGCGCCAATTGTTACCTCATTTTTTGGTTCGATTTGTAACAATGAATTTGTATGCAAAAAATAAATAGACATCAAGAGTTTTACGTGGAAACCCCAAGGGGAAAAACTACGTGACCTAGTCCAGTATCAATTCTACTATAAACAACATGATGATTTATAATGTTTTTTACAAGAATGGAGGAAGAAGCCATGAAAAATCAAATGGGGAAGAAGAAGTCTCTGCAAGAGCCGATCCTCCCTCTTTATAACCTAATGTTCCATTGCTTTCTTTTTTCCTCATGGGCTTCCTTTTTAGGGCCTTTAATTAATGTTAATTGGTAAGGGTAAACGGCCCTTAATAACTTAATTAGATGGGCCAATTAATTGGCAAATGGGTTAATAAAATATTGTAATGGGCCTATGTTAATGGCCAAGATAAATGGGCCCTTGTATCTTGTCAGATCTGGTTGAGCCATAGAATTCGGGTCCAAACCGCACCGGGACAATTATCTGGGTATCAATTTTGCTTAAAAAAGACTTACGATTTTGGTGTTCGAAAAGTGGGGGTTTTGCTTATGGTTGGCTGAAGGAGACATTGTGTTGCGCCTCTGCTACATGGTGGACGCAACATGAGTCTTCTCCGACGGAATTGAAGAAAACGATGGATCAAACAATATGCACTTACTCTTTGGAATCTGAAACCATTTGCAAGGGTCGTGCTCGATTTTCTGGCACGGATCAACGAAATCGGAGCCATGGATCCGAATATTAGACAAGTTTGCTTACCCAGAAGATGGCTAGCAGATTGTAAGTGGGTGGAACCAGAAATTGTTCGGCACGTGAGGGTTTGACAGAAGAGAAGCCGACAGCAAACTTAATTGGAGAAACCATGGTGAAAAGGCAGGATAGGAATCGGCGGATTCGCGAAAATAAGAGGTTCTGAAGATGCTAATATTTTGGTTGTTCATGGAGACCCCGTTGGAAAGCTCGGTCGGCACCGAGGCTGGCGGCGGATGTATCAAGAAAATGGGATTTGCGTTTTAGAGAGAGAAAATGTTGGGGGATGGTTGGTTCAACGGTTTATTGCAGCTTGTACTCAATTCGCACCCCCAAAGGTTGTAAAATATGAAACAGATCTAATTGACACTTTCATAACGTCTAAACTTGGCGTATAACAAAATTGGTAAACAACAATCGACAATGACAATGATAAGCCATATTGACAATTATTATCATATCAGTTCCACATTTCCTGTCTCTTGAACCATATTTTGATTCAACTATAGATTGTATAACTTCAAAATAGTAAAAATTTAAAATGTCTCTCATGCAATTCCTTAAATAACTATATTCAAATACTTTCTTGGTAATTACCATTATCAGAAACTCAACAAACAATATAGAATTTGACCAAATAGATTCAAGCTCTTATACATATGTACACTACAGAAAATGCTTGCATATCCAACCAACAACCTCAAAACTATCATCATACAAATTTATTATAGTTCACTGGTTTCAATATCAAACAGGGTTCCTAAGAGCTCATTCCAATCCTTATACCACATATACACGTCCATCCACTACATACTAGTGGTCATTGCGTCCTTTCTGTTGCTAAATTTTCAGTACGAAAAATTTCATGATAACAACAATAATCATCTCGTAAACATAATATAATCTAACCAATTTTAAATATGCTTTTACGACACATCACATATTGATGTCCAAAGTTATAAATGTTCTAAACAAGAAATAAAATTCTTGTATTACAAGCTTGAGTGCATGAATACCGGGACCTTATAAGCATCATTTCATTGTAACATTTTCTAAAATTCATTGCATAAACATGCATATCTCCGTTTAATCATCTTAATGGCAAATCCTGTCCAATTGTATTGCTAATTCCCGAATCACAAAAAATTTAAAAAACACTTGTTTACTAGCATTCAAGTATCAACATACCAACAATTATTAAGTGTCATTGTCTGTATTTTCTTAGCTTATATGCATACATGTTTCTATTAATACACATGATTTTGAATTGTTTTCCCACTAGATACTTTTCTTTAATGATTCTCTATCTCGTCCACACGGTTATCTAAAACCTTAATCGGTATCCTGATAATATCCTTATCACCTTATGAGGTCTCGACCGAAATCACATCCCCACAATGTTAATTCCATCATTGATCAACACAGATTATTTTATAAGTTTTACTTCTAAATTTGTCATCTATGGATTAATCATATACCCTATATTCAATCCCTTTCAATTCCATAAAATGGCATTATCACACCCCCACTATCAGTAACAATATTATAAACTCATTATTCTACATATATCCTTTTTATCCCACCTCACACACCAATTGACAATATAACAATATTACAATTACCTCATTCAATGAAATCAACCGTCATATATACCAACGTTGTTTTCACACAGATATAATATTGTGCATTCCTCGTATTTCAATCTCATCAACAATCATATATTCACAATAATAATCTTTCCTCGAAAGTCGACTCTAGAACAATATAGCAATATTAACATTGCATAAATAATCTCATATATGTGTGACGACCAAAGATCGCAATGTGCATGATCATCATGTTGTCACACTCGTCATCATAAGGAAGTAACAATACACACGTACTCCGAAGCATCACTCTCCCCATATGTCATCATCCAGCTATCATCTGGGATAAAATAAGTACTAGAAAACAAGATCATTAATACTTTTCATATACACGTCATCATCATGTACTTTGACAGTTACGCATTATTCATATTAAAAATATTTCAGTCATCACACAAAATGCCGCTGCATCAAAAATGTTTAAGCATTTCTATATATATATATATATATATATATATATATATATATATATATATATATCATGCAATAACATACTACTACATTATTGTGTGATTACCTTCAACACGATAGTCAATTTCATATCTTAGCAAGTAGTTCATTTTAGTCAATAACTCATCAATATACAGAGTTACTATACTATCGCTGGTAGTGTTTATCGCCTACGCCCAAATTAACCCTCTCAAGTTAATAACAGTAAAGTATGTAATAGCATGAGTAGGGATCGATCCCACGAGGAATGGTGTATCTTTGTGTTAACTTATGCAAAATAAAGTAATATGTTTAGTTAAGTAGCCCAAGTGTTCCAATTTAACCCTTAACAAACAATCAATCAAAATACAAGCGATTAAGATTTAAATCGATGATAGCATAAAAACTAGTGAGACCGATGAAGCTAAACAACATAATCCACATAATCCAAGCATCTGCATGTAATTTAGTCAATCGTTTTTCCTAAGAATTTAACAAAGTCACAAGCGAAAATTAATTAATCTTTGTTACTTCATTAGAGGGATCAAACGATTCTGTATTTGATATCTAATTTAGCGTTAGATTGCATGAACAATAATTAGGTGATTCTGATCAAACCACAATCATAGCAATAAAATCAAAAAAACAATTGATACTCAATAAAAATCAACAAATAAACACTTAATCTCACAAGAATCGTAAACTCCAATATATCGTCTTCCTTAACCAAGAAACACAAGAAGTTTAGCCACTCGTGTTCAATGCAAAACAATCAAAATCCAATGTAAAAAAAGGAAAATAAAAATGTTACTAAAGAGTAGCACGATTCCGGAGCGTCACTTCCGTCACGCGCCTTGAAATCTTCAAGTTCTTCAACAATTGAGAGAAAATTATTTTAAGTCTAAGTATCATGAATGGACTGATATGATGCTTAAAATCTAGGGTTAGGTCCAACATCTATCCAATATGAATTTCCATAAAATTCACGATTCTAGGATCGATTGATCGGTCATCACCAGCAATCGATCGTAGTTTTTTTTTTCAAAATTTTAGGATGAGCGATCGATCGTTCCAACCTCACGATCAATCTGTAGGATGCATTTTTTGTTGGTGAAAACTGCTGCCAGGAACGATGGGTCTCGGATTCCGCGTGATGGTCGCCCTCATATTCCTCTTTTTATGCATTGTCTTGGCCTACTATGATCATTTATCATCTTCAATGTATTCATTGATCATTATTCATCATTATTAACTCGACTTCTTTGTTTCCACCTACATTCACACAGTAATTTGATTAGGTAGCATATGCATCAACTTAACCATCAAAACATATCTAATCATTGACAATTAAATCCACTAAAGTGTTGGGATATGCCCTAAGACATATCATTAGATGATTGTTTATGACATACAATGTAACATGATTTTATGAATGGCAATTCATTATTATATATTATTCTTTTAACTGTGCAATGTGAATTAATATATATGTTAATGTCCTTAGAATAATATTGTATTATTCTTAAAGATGTCCCTAGTCAAGTATTATCATGAATAGGGATAATGATAATACGTAGAGACTGGTATGTGTTGATCGATGAATTGTTCATTGATATGAGATATCAAATCAACATATGGGTACATGTTAGAGAATGATGTACTGGACAGACCCACCATGAGAATGCAACATGGATAGTTATATGATCGTCATATGCAATTCTCATAGTGATAATAATGTATGTAATCCTTACGAACTTGTGATCATCAGAGATCCCAACATAAGGAGTTATGTATTTTGATATCGTCAAACGTTACCCGTAACAGGGTAAACTATAAAGGCGACTATTGGATACACTACGAATTATGTAGAGGGATGTTGACTGATCGAGATAGGATTTGTCCCTCCTATATAACAGGAGATGTGTTTGGCCCTTGATCAAGTGAGAACTAAAATGCATGGCCATGCTCGAATGAGTCGATATGAGATATCGAGCTTATTCGTTTATTCTAGTTCTACTTGGGGATCAAGAAATAAAGATTGGATATACGAGTATGACTATTCCATGACTCGTGTTCAATCTAAACACAAAGGACAAAGGGATTAAGTTATATGGTTAATATTATCACAAGTTCTAAAGGTTATGTCGAGTCATTGACATTCTTGTAATTTGGGTAGCCTTGATGTGTTGCTAGACACCGCTCTTTGCTTGTAACGTAAAATGAGATTTTATGTCACTGCCAACATTACAAGAACCTATCGGGTCGCACAAAAGATTAAATCGAGAAGGGCAATTAAATTCATTGGATGAAATAATTAATTAAGAGGAGTCTTAGTTAAGTGATTAAAAGGTTTTAATTAAATCATGGGTTTGGGCCCATAAGACTTTAAGAAAGTCTTGAACCTTAATTAAAAGCCTTATAATATAAATACAAAGGTTATGATTAATGGTAAGACATAACTTTATATCATTCAACCTACACACAAAAGAGGGATTCGGCCGCCTCTCACAAAAGCTCTCGGCTCCTTGGTAGTCGATGGTGCTAGAGTGCATTCCGGCCACCCTTTCGATTTAGAATCGAGTGTGCTTCTTGTTCCGGTTTAAGAACGAGTCTAGCAACTTGTTCTTAAACTATCCCTTCACCCAATTTGATCGTGTGGATACCGTTGAGGCAAAACTTGTTGAGTTTTGCTAGTGACTCGGAGGAGGCGTTGGACGTGGTGCAGCTCCGTGGAATCGGCCCAAACACGCTACAAGGGTGAGACACTTGTAATTCCTTTATCCGATATGAAATCCTATGTATAGATCTGCTAGTTAGTAATCTGTTAGGATCGGGGTAGTGTTTAGAAGGGGGGGTTGAATAAACACTAGATACAATTTCGATTTCTTTTTCTGATTAACTGAAAACTGTTAAGTATTACAGTTGCTTCTCAATATCAGGCAAGTCAGTAGACACTTGTTATAGTGCGGAAGACGTCTACAAAACTTGTGAGAAATAAAACTGAAGTAATAAAGCAATAAACAAATAACACGAGAGTTGTTTCTGGAAGTTCGAAGCACAACGCTTCTACGTCTCCCCTTCTTCCTTTGCAGGAAGGATTCACTAGAAGACTTGGTTTACACTTTTACAGTATACAACCTTCTTAGGCACTAACACACTTGGCCTAAACTCCTAGCAATCACACACTTCTTAACTTTTTGGTTACAATGGATTCTATGACACTCTTTACAGAATACACTTTCTAGCTTTGAGAGTTTTTGAGTAGCAGACTTCAATTGAAGATAATCTGTCACAGATTTAGTTTTGCTGTTTGTCTGCTCTTCGCTGAACGTTTGGAATATCAGTAGTTTGGCTTTCTTGTTTGCTTTGAAGTATATCTCTTAGTTGGAAATCACTCAGCACCTCTTCATTCTCTGCTTGGATGTATTTATAGGTTTGGATGTCCAACGGTAGCCTTTCTGTATATGGAAGAGATTAGCTTTCCAATTTCATATTGTCTTCTTTCCTATTTTGTAAAGCAACGGCTCTTTTCACTCTGACGGTAATGGTGGCGGAGATATAGCAGGGTGCGCCGCTCTGTTGTACCTTTGTCAGAGAATGTTGTACTGATTTTGTCTCGTTGCTTAGTGCTCTAACTGGAAGCTCAGACTTCTGCTGGTTTTCTTTGTTCAACTGGTCGTTCATCCTCTTATGACCAGTTGATGTCCTTGTACAGTGAGAGACTATTCAGTTGATAGTTGTCCAGTAGATGTCCATCCAGTTTAAGTTTATCCGGTTGATAGCTTGTACGGTTGATGTCTTTGCCCGGTTGATGTCTATCTAGTTGATGTCTTATCCGGTTGATGTCCATCCAGTTGGTAACTTCTTCCGGTTGATATCCATCCAGTTGATGTCTTATCCAGTTGATGACTTCGTCCGGTTGATGTCCATCCAGTTGATGACTTCGTCCGGTTGATGACTTCATCCGGTTGATGTCCATCCAGTTGATGTCTTATCCAGTTGATGACTTCGTCCGGTTGATGTCCATCCAGTTGATGTCTTATCCAGTTGATGACTTCGTCCGGTTGATGTCCATCCAGTTGATGACTTATCCAGTTGGTAAGCATCCAGTTTATGTCTTCACCCGGTAGGAGTCTTTTTCCAGTTGGTTTTTAATATCCGGTAGGACTTCATCCAGTTTGTCTTTAATATCCGGTTTGTAATTACCAAAACTTTAGAAATCGTTTTCCCAACAATTTTCCCCTTTTTGGTGATGACAAAACTAAGCAAAGATCTATTTCCAGTTTGAGTAAATAAGATGAGAATCCTGAAATTACTTGAAGACATAATGGAAAAGAAATTTTCATTAAATATAAGCAGATTACAAGTTGTAATCAAACTGGACAATTGAGAGAGATTCATCTTTATTTAAGATGAATTCTAATAACTTGACTAGAATCTAAGACCAATTTAGTTTACATAATTTAGCTGATACATGACAAATCTTTAAACAAGTATTGTAGACCCGGAGAGCTTCGATCCACCTGGTGTCAGAGAGGAAGAGCTCGATCCACCTTATTTCAGAGAGGAAGAGCTCGATCCACCTTGTCTCAGAGAGGACATAATTAGAATACTCTATCTCTGCCGGTCTACCTTGTTTCAGAGAGAAGGTCGGGAAGAGTCATACGTATATACATCAGGCAGCTTCCATGGTTCATGGATTCACCTAATGAGAATAGTCTATCTCTGTCTTCCCCCTTTTTGTCATCAGCCCCCAGACATCTGCTGTTAGTAGTTCCTGACTGATGAGGAGCACCAGAACAGGATCAAAGCGCTGAGCTTAACAGAGCTGGGTTAGATAAGTAATCAACCCATGAGTGGTTGATTTAGATAAGTAATAAACCCATGAGGCGGAAAAAGATCTAACAGAAAACCAGGGAATTTTGAATAGTTTGAAAGTAAGCATGTTGAGTGAATGTGTGTTCTGTGAACAAACAAGAGTCGCTATTTATAGAAATGAAAAGGTTACAATTAATGTGAATGTATTTAAGTGGAACAGTAAATACAGAGAAAAAGTCAATAAAAATAGTAAATAGATAAGAGTAATTAAAGGAGGAGTCAGAAAACGATACTATTTGCGCCCGAACCAATGTTTGGAATAGTCGCGTTTTTCGGCAGGCGGTTGGCGTGGACTCCGAGATCTTGGTTGAGCAGTTGGTCTGGACTGAGTGGGTGCTCCAGTTGCAAGGGATGAATGAGCAGCTGAACTTGAAGCTCGCTGCGCTGAGGGAGCAGTTCGGCTGGGTTCAGGTAATCTGCGAATAATTTGAGGAGCTGCAGGCAGGCTGTTGCAAATATCTTGAATTTGAGAGGCAAATGCTGCCTGCATGGTGGCCAACTGATCGGTCAATGTTTTCTTGGCGTCGTCAATCTTTTCTCCAAGAGCCATTGAGGTAGCAGCATGAAGAGATTCATTGTTTTGATTAATCTGAAGACGCGCCAGGCCAATTCTAGTAAAAGCATCCGCCACTGCATTCTCAGCAAATGTTTGAAGTCTGGTGACAGTAGTCGTTAAACTACTTAAGTCCCGGTAGACTTGCTGGAATTGTGAGTCCGTGTGCTGCTGATGAGTGCCTAGAATGAGAGTTGCAGTTCGTTCTTCCTGTTTAAGCTTATGAACATCGCTGGCTAGTGCTGATATGGCAGTGGATAGATTGGCTAGCTGTGCAGCAATGTTCGGAGGCTCGTCCATAGGGTTGGTAAAGACAAAAAAATCTTCAGAAAGCTCTTGAACCATGGACGGATCTGCAGCAATCAGTGGAGCATCAGTAGTAGGGACAAGAGCGCTGAGGTGAGCATCGTCAACTGCAGTGGATGGCAACATAGAAGCTTCAACAATTGGTGCAGCTGGAGACTCTGAGATAGTGACAGCCAATTGGGCAGTTTCTTCATTTGGTGGAGCAGCCAAAGTAGTTGTGGGTTGATCAACCACAGCAGCTGACATCTGGGTGTGATCATTTGAGTGTGAAGACTCGCTGGGTTCATGATTGGCAGAGGATATAGTAACCTGCTGAACCACTGTCTGTATGACTGCATCCACATTGGTGTGATCAACAGCCATTGGCTGGGGCTGTTGATCATTGTGAGAGCTGGGAGGAGAGGAGACGCCGAGAGCAGTTGGAGAGGAGAGTTCTTGAACCGAGGAGGCTGCCTCCAAGGCAGTTGGTGCGGCCTCCGCTCCAGGGGAAGTAGTCTCCAGAGCAGTAGAAGTGAGCTCCACAGAAAATAGGACAATCTCCAAATTTGCAATGACGGAGTGCAGATCCTGCTGATCAGGGCTGGCAACAGTTTCAGTAGTGGAGCAAGAGTGAATCCCAGTGGATATGCGATTATCATGAAGAGCAAGCTCAGCCATTTCGAGCTTGGGTCCAAGAGCATTTAGAACAGCTCTATCATGATTCGCTGTTCCCGAATTACCGTCAAATTGTTGAAGGCGAGTTTCAACCAGGGCCTGAAGTTCACCCACATAGATCATCAGGCTAAAAACATCTCGCAGCTTCAAGCTTGTTTCAGGGTCTGAGATTTGAAGATATGCTAGTATTTTGTTCTCATCTGCCCTAGCCTGATCCAGAATTTGATCAAAATCGTCTAATCGAACCTTGACACGGGCCTTTACCCATCGATCGAAAATCTCCAATTGTGGTTGCAGTTTGGCTTCCACTGTATCCATTACCATTTGAATCTCGAATGCAACAAGAGTGGACACTGAGCCGTAAGAGATTTTCCTTTTCCAGCAGGGGTGGTCTTGGGATGACAGTATGGACATAATGACTTGGGTGTCCTGAAGCTGATAGAGCCTAGTGCTTGCTGAGTGCTCACCAGTGCTGACTGAGTGTCAGCTGGAACCACCGAAGGAGCAGGCACCATGGCTAAGGAAGCAGTTGGTTCCTCAGTTGAAGGGATGGCAGGGCTGGGTTCCCTATCAGGATTTACATCGGTAGGACCGGCGGAGGAGATAGTGTCGGAGGCTGCAATGTCTAGTTGTCGGGCGGTCTGAGGAGCAGCTTTTCGTGTTCTTGGCTTCTTAGGAGGCGGAGGAGGGGGAGAAGACTCAGCGGATTCCGATACAGTCTGTTCAGAGTCACTTATTACCTGAGTCAAGCGACGCTTTTTCACTCCGCCTTCTCTGCCACTTCGTTGGCGATGAAGCTGAAGATACTTGTGAGTGATGAGCCTCCCTGGATGAAGGTGAGAAAGAGCCCCTGTCTTAATGTTTTTGCTCTCAAAAAGACTGCTGAGTGGGAGAGCAAAACCTGATTGACCCTTGCCAGATGCTACCAGACTAGTCAGTATTTGAAATAACACAGCTGGCCAGTTTATCTCCAACCCTTTGCATATAGCGCTCATAACGTCAAACTTCTCAGGGGTAATTATATCAAATGATCCTGCCTTACAGAGGAGCCCCTTTGAGATTATGTCAGCTAGTTGTCTATAATGACTCTTCATCAATACTTTCCGGAAAGGCGGACGTGGAAGGCGATGAGCAGAGTCCAAAACTGTGAGACGCATCTCTTCTCTTAGTTCTGCCGGAATAGTCGAAAAATCAGTGAGTCCGGTAGAGGGTAGGCACAGGGGAGTGGCAAATTCTGGTTGGGTGATGGTGACCGATTGTCCAGAGACGGATGCCACCACTGTGTTATCCACAACCTTGGCTGTAGCAAAGAACTCTTGTAGTTCGTTCTTGTAAAAGGAAGGGGTCTGGCTCAAGATTACCAGGAGTCCGGAGGTATCCAGCCTTTGTATCAACTCCTTGGTTTCATCATCAGAGGATGTGGATATTGAATGAAAATCGACGTTAATAGCATTGGTGATGAAACTTGGCTGAACATTCTTCGACATTTTGAGTGAGTAAGAGGAAGAAGCAGCAGCAGTTTGTTAGAGTAAGTTTTCTGAAAGAGAAAAAAATAATCGCAGTGAATTGTTGGAGAAGAGGAGTAGTGAAACTAATGGCGGTGAAAAAGGAAGTATATGTAACGTCGTACTGTAGATGAGCGGGCACATGTATACGTGGAGATCATCTAACGGTTTAAAAAGATTTAACAAATAAATGAAAGAACAGGATTTAGGCGGGAGTGAAATAATTTATTTTTAACCAAAAGTAATTTTGAATTCCGACGTTCATTAGGTTAATAAGTATCGAGGGTTATTTTTGTCAAAGCATATTTGGTAACATCAACTGGTATGTAGGGTTCGACTGGTAGGAAAACATCCACTGGTTGTGGAGTCCTACTGGTTCGGATACACCTACTGCAGCTGACCATTGTATTACCAGCTGAGCTTAAATAACCATGATAGAAATATAACAGAAATTCCCCCTAAATTTATGCACATAAACTAACTAATTCCCCCTGAATTCATTACCCAAAACAAAATAATCAAGAGTAATTTCAATTAAACCAAGAATATTTCGAAAGTAAGAAAACTTAGCGTCCGGTAGGGGCTTTGTGAAGATGTCTGCTGCCTGTTGTTCTGTAGAAATATACTTCAGCCGAATTTCTTTCTTCATGACATGATCTCTGATAAAATGATGACGGATGTCAATATGTTTAGTACGAGTATGAAGAACTGGATTGTACGTTATGGCAATGGCAGATGTATTGTCACAGAAAATAGGAGCCTCTGTAGACTCAATTCCATAGTCTCTGAGTTGTTGCTGAATCCAGAGCAGTTGAGCACAGCAGCTTCCACCAGCAAGGTACTCTGCTTCTGCAGTGGAAGTTGCAATGGATGTCTGTTTCTTGCAACCCCATGTTTTCAATCGATCACCAAGGAATTGACAATACCCACTGGTGCTTTTCCTGTCAATTTTGCATCCAGCATAGTCAGCATCTGAGTATCCGATAAGATTGAAGGTTGAGTCTCTTGGATACCATAGACCGACATTCTCAGTGCCTTTCAAATATTTTAGGATCCTTTTGACTGCAGTGAAGTGCGACTGCTTGGGATTTGCTTGAAACCGGGCGCACATACATACTGCAAACATAATATCTGGTCGGCTGGCTGTCAAATATAGTAAAGATCCGATTATGCCTCGATACATTGTAACTTCGACTGGTATTCCTGAATTATCCAAGTCGAGTTTGGCAGATGAGCTCATTGGTGTAGCAGCAGCTGAGCTGGTACTCATTCCATATTTCTTCAGTAGCTCTTTAGTGTATTTAGACTGATTGATCAGGATTCCTTCACTAGATTGCTTGACTTGCAATCCTAAGAAAAATGATAGTTCTCCCATCATGCTCATCTCGAACTGGTCCTGCTTAATTTTAGAGAATCTTTCGCACAATTTTGAGTTAGTACTTCCGAAGATAATATCATCAACATAAATTTGAACAAGCAGAGTATGGTCTCCCTTTGTAAATTTAAAAAGGGTCTTGTCCACCGTGCCAATAATAAAATTGTGTTCTGTCAAATATTTTGATAAAGTTTCATACCAGGCACGGGGAGCTTGCTTTAGACCATACAAGGCTTTATTGAGACGGAAAACATGAGATGGCTGCTGATGGTTTTCAAATCCAGGAGGTTGTTCAACATAGACTTCTTCCTGGAGTTTGCCGTTAAGAAATGCACTCTTAACATCCATCTGATAGACTTTAAAGTCTTTAAACGCAGCAAATGCAAGAAATATGCGAATTGCTTCTAGTCGAGCTACAGGGGCAAAGGTTTCATCGAAATCAATGCCTTCTTCCTGTCTGTAGCCCTGTGCAACTAATCTTGCCTTATTTCTGATTACTGTACCGTTTTTGTCTAATTTATTTCTAAACACCCATTTGGTGCCAATTACAGTGTGATGCTGTGGTCGTGGTACTAGATACCATACTTTGTTTCGCTCAAACTGATTTAGTTCCTCCTGCATTGCTTCTACCCAACTTGGGTCTAATATAGCGTCATCAATCTTCTTAGGTTCTATATGAGATATGAATGCAGCATGAAGAAATTCATTAATCATTTGTCCTCTGGTGCGTAGAGGAGCAAGAGGGTTACCGATGACCTGCTCAGGTGGATGTTCCTTCTTCCACCGGAGCGAAGGTCCAAGAGGATTGAGTTCTTCAGTTGACTGGATGTGAGTAGGCAAATCAGAGGTTCTGATTGACTCATCTTTCTCATTTGTTCCTTCTGCTGCAGCAGGGGTAGATACTACTGTTTCATTTGAAGCTGGCTGCAGTGCTTGTTGGCCAGCAGACTCCTCTGCTTGAGCTTCAGGAACTTCTGGTTCTAAGGAGCAGTCAGTCCTGCTTCTGTAATCAATCTCATCATCAACATTTTCGTCAATGTAAGTGCTTTCCAGTCGATTACTCAAGTTGTTGATTTGTATATCAGATAGTATACAGTCAGTAGGTTCATCAAATTTTACATGCACTGATTCTTCTACATTAAGAGTTCTATTATTAAATACTCTGAATGCCTTACTAACTGTAGAATAGCCAAGGAATATTCCAGCATCAGATTTGGCATCAAAAGCGGTGAGATGAGTCTTTCCATTGTTGTGAATAAAACATTTGCAACCAAACACATGGAAATAGGAAATATTTGGCTTACTGCCATTCCAGATCTCATAAGGGGTTTTATTTGCTCGCTTATTAATCATTGATCTGTTCTGCGTATAACATGTTGTGTTGACAGCTTCTGCCCAAAATCTCTGAGATATTTCTGATTCCGCGAGCATAGTTCGCGCAGCTTCTTTCAAAGTGTGGTTCCTACGCTCAGCAACTCCGTTTTGTTGAGGAGTTCTAGCTGCAGAGTATTCGTGTTTAATACCAAGGTCATCTAGATATGATTCGAGTGATTGATTGGTGAACTCAGTACCTTTATCACTGCGAATTCTATCTATCCCACACGATTTCTCATTTTGGAGTCTTTTCAGTAATTTGATCAGCTTTGGAGTAGCCTGATCTTTGCCACTTAGGAACAAGACCCACGTGAAACGAGTGTAATCGTCTATTACCACTAGAGTATACTTCATTCCCCCTAGACTTGTTACTGGTATAGGACCAAATAGATCCATATGCAGCAACTCTAGGCACCGAGAAGAAGATTTACTCCCTTTGTTCTTAAAGGAGGATCTGATTTGCTTACCAAGTTGGCATGCTGCACAGATCTTGTCTTTTGAGAACTCAATTTGGGGCAGTCCAACAACTAGATCAAGTTTACGCAGACTGGCAATAGTTTTAAAGTTTAAGTGACTCAACCGTTTGTGCCAAAGCCAATTTTTGGATGAATTCAGAGCAGCTAAGCAAGTAGAAGAGATAGGCTGATTAAGATTCCAATCAATTTTATATGTGTTATCATGCCTTCTACCTACAAGTAGTATACTACCATCAATAGATTTGATTGTGCATGAGTGCTGATTGAATTCTACGGAATGACCATTGTCACACAATTGACTTATGCTAATCAAGTTGTAGCATAGATTTTCAACTAAAAGAATATCTTTAATGATGATGTTACCGTAGATAATCTTACCCTTACCCACGGTTCTACCTTTCGCGTTGTCTCCAAAAGTTATTCTGGGTCCAGTGGAGTCCACCAGTTCAGACAATAAGCTCGCATTCCCTGTCATATGTCTAGAGCACCCGCTGTCCAGAAACCATTCTGAGCTCCGAACTGGATGCATTCTAGTTTCCTGCAATTAAAGCGATAGAATGATTGGTACCCAATCCTACTTGGGTCCTGGTAGGATTAGTCCTTTCGGAACCCACACTTGTATGACCCTGAATGACTTAGGTCGGTGTGTGTTCTGAAATGTGTTTGCATTTATAGATATAGGTGATGATTTTGACTGTGGAGTGTGATAATATGTGTATGCATGTGCTTTTGGTTTGTAGTTCCTGTTATTTAGCATATACCTCTTCTGGACAGGTTTACAGTTGTAGTACCAGTTGGGTTTAACCTCTCTAGCTGCTCGACCAGTGGGTTTAAGTTCATTTCTGAACTTTTGCCTCGGTTTAGCCTCTTTGAGTGGTTCTACATAACCGATACCTCTGTGCTGTGCCTGTTCCTTGATGAGTGTTGCTTTAACAGGTTCTTTAACCAGTTCGTAAGGGTCATATACTGTGCTAGATCTTACAAAGTTCATTGATTGAACCTTGCCTTTTGTTAGACACAGTTGAGGTTCATTACCAGATGAACTGCTGTCATTGCTATTATAGCCTATGCCTGTTAAATCACCAGCAAGCCTTATAGACTCAAGCATTTCATCCTTTCTGGTAGTCGACGCATTCCAAGTGCTAACCAGTTTGCTAAGTTTCTGGTAAGCATTCTTGGCTTCATCTCTTTCCTTCAGTAGGAGACTGGCTGTTTCCCTTAGGCAGTTCAACTCCCTTGATTGTTCACAATCAAGCTTGTTTTCATGCGTTTCAGTTTGGGTTGTATGCTCAGTCTTATAGCTTTCAAAAGATTCATATAGCGTCCGATACTCATTTATCATGTCCTGCAATGCATTGGTGAGTTCACTATGTGTAAATTCAGATAGGTTTGATTCATGTACCTCATTTTCATTATTTGCCATTAAGCAGTGGACTTCCTCGTCTTCACTCTCGCTGGATGAGCTAGTTAACTCTTCTGATTCTGATTCAGAATCAGCCCATTTGCTCTTACTTTCTTCTGCCATCAAGACCTTTTGATCTCTGTCCTTTTTGGATGATCTTCTGGTTTCTTTGGATTTTCTGTAATCCTTGGATCCTCTTTTGTGATCATCCTTCTTGGGTTTAGGACAGTCCGCAATGAAGTGCCCTGGTTTGAGGCAGTTGAAGCATACTCGCTCTTCTTCTTCTGAATTTCCTTTGGAACTCTGCCTCCGAGGATATGATTGATAAGATCTCTGATTCTTCTTCATGAATTTCCCAAATTTCTTTACAAACATTGCCATAGCATCATTACACATCTTTTCTGGAGTCATTTCTGTAGGAGTGGGCAGAGACTCCGATGCAGTGAGAGCTTTTGTTGGTTGACTGGTACTTGGTTCATCTTCAACCCGAATGCCTAATTCGAATTCATAGGCTTTTAAATCAGCAAACAGATCATGTAGATCTATTTTGTTGATGTCCTTCGATTCTCTCATAGCAATGGTCTTGACATCCCATTCTCTTGGTAGACCTCTCATTACTTTGAGAGTGACTTCTCTGTTGGGTAATTCCTTACCAAGACTGTTTAGTTCATTGATTATTCCAGTCACTCTTTCATCGTACTCGTTGAGAGTTTCTCCATTTATCATTTTGATATGCTCAAACTTCTGTAAAGCCACATTAAGCTTGTTTTCTTTGGTTTGATCATTTCCTTCACAGAGTTGAGCAATCTTCTCCCAGATTTCTTTGGCTGTAGGGCACATCTTTATTTTGTTGAACATATTTTTGTCCAAAGTTTTGAACAGAATGTCCTTAGCAACGTTGTCTAGATTTGCTTTTTTCTTGTCTTCATTTGACCATTGAGATCTTTCCTTTTCTACCATTTGTGGATCACCACTTGTGATAGAAGCAGCTGTATTGATTTTCATGATCTTCAAAGGTCCTTCAGTGATTACATACCACATATCATCATCTTGAGCACTTAGATGTGCTTGCATACGGATCCTCCAGTCATCATATTCGTCTTTCTTGAACATTGGAATCTTGCTGAATGAGGCCATCAGTTTTTGGTAAATGGTAATTTCTCAAGATTGAGAACACCTGGCTCTGATACCACTTGTTAGGATCGGGGTAGTGTTTAGAAGGGGGGGTTGAATAAACACTAGATACAATTTCGATTTCTTTTTCTGATTAACTGAAAACTGTTAAGTATTACAGTTGCTTCTCAATATCAGGCAAGCCAGTAGACACTTGTTATAGTGCGGAAGACGTCTACAAAACCTGTGAGGAATAAAACTGAAGTAATAAAGCAATAAACAAATAACACGAGAGTTGTTTCTGGAAGTTCGAAGCACAACGCTTCTACGTCTCCCCTTCTTCCTTTGCAGGAAGGATTCACTAGAAGACTTGGTTTACACTTTTACAGTATACAACCTTCTTAGGCACTAACACACTTGGCCTAAACTCCTAGCAATCACACACTTCTTAACTTTTTGGTTACAATGGATTCTATGAGACTCTTTACAGAATACACTTTCTAGCTTTGAGAGTTTTTGAGCAGCAGACTTCAATTGAAGATAATCTGTCACAGATTTAGTTTTGCTGTTTGTCTGCTCTTCGCTGAACGTTTGGAATATCAGTAGTTTGGCTTTCTTGTTTGCTTTGAAGTATATCTCTTAGTTGGAAATCACTCAGCACCTCTTCATTCTCTGCTTGGATGTATTTATAGGTTTGGATGTCCAACGGTAGCCTTTCTGTATATGGAAGAGATTAGCTTTCCAATTTCATATTGTCTTCTTTCCTATTTTATAAAGCAACGGCTCTTTTCACTCTGACGGTAATGGTGGCGGAGATATAGCAGGGTGCGCCGCTCTGTTGTACCTTTGTCAGAGAATGTTGTACTGATTTTGTCTCGTTGCTTAGTGCTCTAACTGGAAGCTCAGACTTCTGCTGGTTTTCTTTGTTCAACTGGTCGTTCATCCTCTTATGACCAGTTGATGTCCTTGTACAGTGAGAGACTATTCAGTTGATAGTTGTCCAGTAGATGTCCATCCAGTTTAAGTTTATCCGGTTGATAGCTTGTACGGTTGATGTCTTCGCCCGGTTGATGTCTATCTAGTTGATGTCTTATCCGGTTGATGTCCATCCAGTTGGTAACTTCTTCCGGTTGATATCCATCCAGTTGATGTCTTATCCAGTTGATGACTTCGTCCGGTTGATGTCCATCCAGTTGATGACTTCGTCGATGACTTCATCCGGTTGATGTCCATCCAGTTGATGTCTTATCCAGTTGATGACTTTGTCCGGTTGATGTCCATCCAGTTGATGTCTTATCCAGTTGATGACTTCGTCCGGTTGATGTCCATCCAGTTGATGACTTATCCAGTTGGTAAGCATCCAGTTTATGTCTTCACCCGGTAGGAGTCTTTTTCCAGTTGGTTTTTAATATCCGGTAGGACTTCATCCAGTTTGTCTTTAATATCCGGTTTGTAATTACGAAAACTTTAGAAATCGTTTTCCCAACATAATCCATATAAAATTTTATTCCGCTGCGTTGTATGCTCTTGGATTACTTACAGTGGAATAATCGAGGTGTTAGCTCATGCATGGCTCACGGCCGCAGCCACCTAAGGGCTAGGGTTTCGAACCCTAGTCACCATGGCTCACGGCCGACGCCACCAAAGGGCTAGGGTTTCGAACCCTAGTCATCATGGCTCACGGCCGCCGCATGTTGCTAGGGTTTCGAACCCATTGGCTCGTGCATGGTCGAGCAGCCGCCGCATAAGGGCTAGGGTTCGGACCCTGGCTCGAGTGTGGGCCGAGCCGCCGCATAAATTAGGGTTTTGAACCCATTGGCTCGTGACAGCTAGCTCATGACGGCTAGGGTTTCGAACCCTAGCAGCCGTGCATGGGCTCGGCCGCCGCCGCTCAATGGTTCGGCCATGGGCTAGGGTTTCGAACCCTAGGCCCATAATTGGTCCAGCCGTGGTCCATGTTGGTTCGAACCATGGTGGTTCGTAGCTAAGTCGAAATTAGTTCATGGCATGTGATGTCTCGAGCGTACGATAATTGTTCAGAAATTCTATTTTACAGTTTTAATTAGAATTAAATTTAAAATGTTTAGAATTTAATTAATTAAATGTTAATGCATGCTTTATGTGTTGTTTGAGCATGGTGCGTGGTTATAGCCCTTTGACCTATTAGATAGGATTTGTGAATGTTTGTAATTTTTAATACGACCTGCGTGTCGTGCCTTCTCTATTTTATTCTAAATGTTATCCCTCCCCTATGTTCCCCTCGAATGTAAATCGAGGAATTCTATATCTTGTAAATAGTGTAGTTTATTTTATTGATGGTGATCAATGAAGATGGAGCATCGTGCCGGGATGAGGAGGCCATTCACAAATTGGAGCCAAAGGAAGGTGCTTGTGAAGTTACCTTAGGTTGACTCTTAGGATTTTCTCATTGGCTTGAGAAAACCGTTAGTAGGGGCTATAACCATGTCACGTTTAATTATGTATATTGATGCATGATTTATCTTATGTTTTAGTATGATAATTGTATTACACATATATGTAGATATGTATACAACTATATGTAGTGGACATATTTTAAATTATCAAACTAATCATGAGATCAATAAATCCCTCTAAAATATTAAGTTTTAGATGCCTTCCAAAATTAAAAGTACTCGTCAATAACTTCGATTGTACATGTGTGGGTTTGCCAAAGCAAAGCACCGTGGCAATCTTAGTAAGGCGCGAAAGGATAAATGTGATATCCGTTATACTTAAAATTGGGTACGACTTAACTAAGTTATCTCAATAGGATTGGGAACTTAGAGGCATGGGTTGGATTATAATTCATTTGATGAATTGAACAAAGTGTTGTTCGTCCAACTATCCAAGAATTACATGTGATGTAATTGACAAAGTGTTGTCTACCTAAATTACCGAGTCTTGGGCGATTAGCCAAAGCTAACTCAAGATTAGGCGAAATATGGATCTTGGCCCACTAAAGGTTTCGAGGGTTGATATTTTTTAAACAAAATAGTGGGAGTATCATTTAATATAAGACCATGTTAAATGATTAAATCATAAACTTATTTTGCATATTTATATTGTAGATATCCATGGCAACTAACAACGTTACTAGCACTTTATCACTGCGATCGGTCCTTGAGAAGGACAAATTAAATGGGACGAATTTCCTAGACTGGCATAGGAACTTGAAGATAGTCCTCAAACAAGAAAAGAAACAATATGTCCTAGAGGAACCCTTACTCGCTGAGGAACCTCCCCTAACGGCTACAAGAGCTGAAAAAGATGCTTACAAGAAGCATCAAAGTGACGCACTTGATGTTGGGTGCCTTATGCTTGCCACCATGAACTCTGAGCTTCAGAAGCAACATGAGGAAATGGAGGTGTTCGATATGATCGAACACTTAAAGCAATTGTACCAACAGCAAGCAAGACAAGAGAGGTATGACGTCTCTAAGGCGTTATTCCAGTGCAGGATGGTAGAGGGAAGCCTAGTTGGAACTCATGTGCTCAAGATGATTGGGTACATTGAGAATCTGGACAAGCTGGGTTTTCCATTGGACCAAGAGTTGGCCACCGATGTGATCTTGCAATCGTTGCCTGAGAGCTTCAGTCAATTTGTAGTAAATTACAATATGACTGACATGGAAAAGACTCTACCACAATTGCTTGGTATGTTGAGAACATATGAAGCAAATACAAAGAAGACTAAGGCCACAAATGTTCTTATTGTGAATAAGGGCAAAGGAAGGGCCAAAGCTAAAGGCAACAAGAAAGCAAAGAAGGTCTTTGTTAAATCTAAGCCAAAGTCTTATGCATTAAAGCCAAAAGGGGGGATAGCGAAGGAAGGGAACTATTTCCATTGCGGTGAGATCGGCCATTGGAAAAAAAACTGCAAAGTATATCTGGAGGATCTAAAGAAAAGAAGTGTGACTTCCGCTTCAGGTATTTTTGTTATAGAAGTCAATTTATCTACTTCTTCATCATGGGTATTAGATACTGGATGTGGATCTCACATTTGTGTAAATGTGCAGGACCTCAAAAAGAGTAGATTGTTGGCGAAAGGCGAAGTTGATCTCCGAGTTGGAAATGGAGCAAGAGTTGCTGCATTAGCTATAGGAGATTATCATTTAGCTTTACCTTCTGGTTTATCATTGATTTTAAAAGACTGTTATTTTGTGCCATCTATTACTAAAAACATAATTTCTATTTCTTGTTTAGACAAGTATGTTTTTCATTTATAATAAAGGACAACTGTTGTTCTATTTATTTAAATGATATGTTTTATGCTAGTGCACAAATGGTGAATGGTCTTTATGTATTAAATCTTGATATACCTATCTATAACATAAATACTAAAATGATTAAAAATAATGATTGTAATCCGACTTATCTCTGGCATTGTCGCTTGGGCCACATAAACGAGAACCGCATATCTAAACTTCATAAGGATGGAGTATTAGATTCATTTGATTTTGAATCATATGAAACATGCGAATCTTGTTTAATGGGCAAGATGACAAAAGCCCCTTTCAAGGGACATGTTGAAAGGGCAAGTGTTTTATTGGGACTAATACATAGTGATGTATGTGGACCAATAAGTACACAAGCTAGAGGTAGTTTTCAATACTTCGTTACATTTACTGATGACCTCAGTAGATATGGGTATGTGTACCTAATGAAGCATAAGCATGAAACTTTTGAAAAGTTCAATGATTTCAAGAATGAAGTACAAAACCAACTTGGCAAAAGTATCAAAATCCTTCGATCAGATCGAGGAGGTGAATACCTAAGCCAAGAGTTTCATGACTATCTAAAGGAGTGTGGGATAGTCCCACAACTCACTCCTCCGTATACTCCACAATGGAATGGTGTATCCGAGAGGAGAAATCGTACCTTGTTGGACATGGTTAGATCAATGATGAGTCATGCAGATCTTCCGATATCGTTTTGGGGACACGCTCTAGAAACAGCGATTTTCTTACTGAACCGTGTTCCATCTAAATCAGTGGAAAAGACACCATATGAGATATGGACTGGGAAGCGTCCTAGTATGTCTTTTATGAAAATTTGGGGTTGTGAGGCTTTCGTTAGACGTCACGCCACTAACAAACTTGGACCCAAATCTGATAAGTGTTTATTTGTGGGGTATCCTAAGGAAACGAAAGGATACTATTTCTATTATCCCACCGAGAACAAAGTAGTTGTTGCTCGGACTGGTGTATTTCTTGAAAGAGAATTTATTTCTAGAAAAACCAGTGGGAGAAAAATAGAACTTAGTGAAGTTCAACCACAAGAAAACACTGAACCTGAGATTGAGATGGAAACAGAGCAGGCTTCGCAAGTTGTTGTGGAAGAAGCACCTGCTCAAGAGACACAAGCCCAGCGTAGGTCTGTAAGAGAACACCGGAGCCACAGAGATATGGATTTCTTGTGACTCAAGAAGGTGACTTACTACTTATTGATGAGGATGAGCCGTCATCTTATCAACAAGCTATAATGGGCAATGATTCTGAGAAATGGCAAGAGGCCATGAAATCTGAGATGGAATCCATGTATGCAAACCAAGTATGGACTTTGGTTGATCCACCTGAAGGGGTACGACCCATAGGGTGCAAATGGATTTTCAAGAAAAAGACCGATATGGATGGTAACGTACAAACCTATAAAGGTCGGCTGGTTGCAAAAGGATTCAAACAAATTCATGGTATTGACTATGATGAAACCTTTTCACCAGTGGCCATGGTTAATCCATAAGGATCTTACTTGCAATAGCTGCATTTCATGATTATGAAATATGGCAGATGGATGTCAAAACAGCTTTCCTTAATGGAAATCTGCTCGAGGATGTGTACATGACACAGCCCGAGGGTTTTGTCGATCCAAAGGATGCTGGAAAGATATGCAAGCTACAACGATCCATTTATGGATTGAAGCAAGCTTCTCGGAGTTGGAATCTTTGTTTTGATGATGCAATCAAAGAGTTTGGTTTTATCAAAAATGAAGATGAACCTTGTGTCTACAAGAAGGTCAGTGGGAGCGTAATCATTTTCCTAGTGTTGTATGTGGATGACATACTTCTTATTGGAAATGATATCCCTGCCTTACAATCTGTAAAGATTTGGCTAGGGAATTGCTTTTCGATGAAAGATTTAGGAGAAGCCACCTATGTATTAGGAATCAAGATCTATAGAGATAGATCAAGAAGGCTTCTTGGTCTAAGTCAAAGTACATACATAGACAAGGTGCTTAAAAGGTTTAGCATGCAAGAATCCAAGAAAGGATTTGTGCCTATGACGCATGGAATTTATCTCTCGAAGGAACAGTGTCCTTCAACACCAGATGAGAGACAACGCATGAGTAAGATTCCATATGCGTCAGCTATTGGATCTATCATGTATGCCATGATATGTACTCGTCCCGATGTATCGTATGCTTTGAGCATGACGAGCAGATATCAAGTTGATCCAGGTGAAGGTCACTGGATTGCTGTCAAGAACATCCTGAAGTACTTGAGAAGGACTAAGGATACATTCTTGATTTATGGAGGTGAGGAAGAGCTCAATGTAATGGGTTACACTGATGCAAGCTTCCAAACTGACAAAGATGATTTTCGATCGCAATCTGGATATGTGTATTGCATAAATGGAGGTGCTGTGAGCTGGAAGAGTTCAAAGCAAGAAACAGTAGCCGATTCTACAACGGAAGCTGAGTATATTGCTGCCTCGGATGCAGCAAAGGAAGCGGTTTGGATGAGGAAGTTCATTTCTGAACTTGGAGTGGTGCCTAGCATTAAAGATCCGATAGAACTCTATTGTGACAACAATGGAGCGATCGCATTGGCTAAGGAACCAAGATCTCACCAAAGATCCAAGCACATACTTAGGCGTTTCCATTTCATTCGAGAAATCGTTGAAAGGGGATATGTTAAAATATGCAAAGTACCAACAGATGATAATGTATCTGACCCATTGACGAAGCCACTGTCACAGCAGAAGCATGATCGTCATACTAGATCTCTATGCATTAGGTATATGTCTGAGTGGTCTTAGTGCAAGTGGGAGATTTGTTGGGATATGCCCTAAGACATATCATTAGATGATTGTTTATGACATACAATGTAACATGAATGGCAATTCATTATTATATATTATTCTTTTAACTGTGCAATGTGAATTAATATATATGTTAATGTCCTTAGAATAATATTGTATTATTCTTAAAGATGTCCCTAGTCAAGTATTATCATGAATAGGGATAATGATAATACGTAGAGACTAATATGTGTTGATCGATGAATTGTTCATTGATATGAGATATCAAATCAACATATGGGTACATGTTAGAGAACGATGTACTGGACAGACCCACCATGAGAATGCAACATGGATAGTTATATGATCGTCATATGCAATTCTCATAGTGATAATAATGTATGTAATCCTTACGACTTGTGATCATCAGAGATCCCAACATAAGGAGTTATGTATTTTGATATCGTCAAACGTTACCCGTAACAGGGTAAACTATAAAGGCGACTATTGGATACACTACGAATTATGTAGAGGGATGTTGACTGATCGAGATAGGATTTATCCCTCCTATATAACAGGAGATGTGTTTGGCCCTTGATCAAGTGAGAACTAAAATGCATGGCCATGCTCGAATGAGTCGATATGAGATATCGAGCTTATTCGTTTATTCTAGTTCTACTTGGGGATCAAGAAATAAAGATTGGATATACGAGTATGACTATTCCATGACTCGTGTTCAATCTAAACACAAAGGACAAAGGGATTAAGTTACATGGTTAATATTATCACAAGTTCTAAAGGTTATGTCGAGTCATTGACATTCTTGTAATTTGGGTAGCCTTGATGTGTTGCTAGACACCGCTCTTTGCTTGTAACATAAAATGAGATTTTATGTCACTGCCAACATTACAAGAACCTATCGGGTCGCACAAAAGATTAAATCGAGAAGGAAAATTAAATTCATTGGATGAATTAATTAATTAAGAGGAGTCTTAATTAAGTGATTAAAAGGTTTTAATTAAATCATGGGTTTGGGCCCATAAGACTTTAAGAAAGTCTTGAACCTTAATTAAAAGCCTTATAATATAAATACAAAGGTTATGATTAATGGTAAGACATAACTTTATATCATTCAACCTACACACAAAAGAGGGATTCGACCGCCTCTCACAAAAGCTCTCGGCTCCTTGGTAGTCGATGGTGCTAGAGTGAATTCCGGCCACCCTTTCGATTTAGAATCGAGTGTGCTTCTTGTTCCGGTTTAAGAACGAGTCTAGCAACTTGTTCTTAAACTATCCCTTCACCCGATTTGATCGTGTGGATACCGTTGAGGCAAAACTTGTTGAGTTTTGCTAGTGACTCGGAGGAGGCGTTGGACGTGGTGCAGCTCCGTGGAATCGGCTCAAACACGCTACAAGGGTGAGACACTTGTAATTCCTTTATCCGATATGAAATCCTATGTATAGATCTGCTGGTTAGTAATCCATATAAAATTTTATTCCGCTGCGTTGTATGCTCTTGGATTACTTACATAAAGGTGTCTATTTCTAGCCACATCAATCACATAAATAGTCATCGCCACATAGTGTAGTAATAGTACTCTATAAGTGTAAGGACCCCCGTGCCATTAACCCGTTATTACTGTATTAATCCAAACATTTAGTGCATGTAATCAAACATGTAGGGGAGAAACCCACTTATCACCATAGCAAATCATGCCAATAATAAAATTCTTTACATTATTCCATATAATGTCTAGTTTTCCCCAACCATAGTCCACATACATATCATGCACCATTATAATACACTAACGTGTTCTCAGTTCATTTAGCAATTCAATAAATAATTGCGTGCAACTCATAAATGAAGAGAGAAAGGCCCTTGCCTTTTTATACATGCCATATACACATAATAGCGCTCACATACGAGCATCAAATAGGTATGTGTGTATCAAATGTATAAAATACGGTGCTCAATACCATCACTGGTATTTCGATCCCTGGAAGCACCTCCAATCCATAGCTCGAGCTCATCTCCAAAGCCATCGATGTACCTAATCACCTGCCCCAACAGAGACAGCCCCCAAACGGGGTGAGCATACCAATATCCCAAATCCAATAATCACAATAATACAATTCATAATTTACAAAAATGTAAATGCTATGAAATATAAAAGATGCTCCCTGGAAGGTATCATCCTCATCCGGGATTCCCTGTACTGTCCATATTCTCAAAATAACTAAAACCATCAAATTCCCAAATGCCAGTTAATCATTACATTGATTAACAAATCCATTTACCACATACGGATATCATAATCAATAATACCAAATCATTAAACAATGATTACAGATATTCCATGTATCTCACTTATGGTTCCATATTTCTATTTCATTGCTCGCTCTACAATAGCGGCATTTCATTCTCACGCATGCTCAACAACAGTGGCGTCATAACCGATGTTCGCTTGATGGCGACAACATCCAATCATTGCTCGCTCAAAAGCGGCACCATATGATTCCCAATGCATATAAATACATTTGTAGCAAATACCATAAACCATGCATTTCAACATCCGTTTATTGCTAATACTATATACCATGTATTTCCATATGCATTCATTGCAACACAGTGTACCAAGCACTCAACAATTGCAATTATATTAAAGGGCTAAGCTCGTACGTCATACGTACCTTATAATCCCGTAGTTCGAGTCCAACCTTGCCTGAGTCTCACGACCCGATGAGTTAAGTGCTAACATGAAAATAACTCCCAATTAAACATAGGCATGCAATCACGTGCCCAAGCATGTTCACAACTTCCAAACCTATCATCCATCCATGACGATTACCAAAATAAAAGCCCCCTCGGCTAAGCATACATAATACCCAAAATATTCCATTTTATATGTTTAAAAGATAGCCAAAGACTCAACCGAGAATTCCGTTTTATTAAATTTTGGCTCCAACCAATCCATTTTAAAAGTATGTCATTCCCATTGGAATGTAGACATTGTCCCGGAAGTCGGTTAATTAAAACCCGTTTCCAAAATCCCGACATTTTCCAAAATTTCCAAAAAAACAAATTCCTACGGGCGGCGATCGATCGTTGTTTTCAGCGCGATCGATCGCCCCTATCCAGTGGGCAACAACGCCTTATCGCGATCGATCGCGAGTCTCGGCGATCGATCGCCAACTCACTAGCGATCGATCGCCGAGAACTCGCGATCGATCGCCCGAACTGATCATCTTCACCAATTTAACAACTGCTCGTCACGATCGATCGGCCCTCCTCGGCGATCGATTACGACCTGCGATTTTCTAAAAAATTCGAGCTTCCATGGTGTTTTTGACACCCAAACTCAAAACCAACACCCGTAACTTCCTCAACACCTCCAATACACCAAATAAACTCAATAAAAACTCCAAAAAACATCATTTTAGATTTTTAACCAAAACCCCCAAATCTCAAATCCAACCCAATACTTGCCCAACAAGCACAATACCATAATCAAATCGAAGCTAAAGGTGAGGAGAATAAGATTACCAGCTTTTCTTCAAGAAATCGGGCTCCCAAGATGAGCCCCCATCGATTTGTTCCCAAGAGAAGAAGAGGGGAAGGGTTTGGGGTGAGGGAGAGAGGCGTGAGGGAGAGGAGAGGGGGAGAGATTCCGTATAATGACGGAATACCGAGTCCATTTAGTATATATATAGCACCAAGGCTCCAAAATACCAATACCCCCACAACTACATCATGATTCCTTAAAAATCATATGTTTTCAAAAATCATCTCTCCAACTCAAATTCCATTGCCAGCCCCAGTACAAAGTACTCCGGACCCCAGATTCCACCAAAAACCAAATCCAATGTTATCACCACAATGAGAATACAATCTCATCCCCTGGATCCAACGACTCCAAGTACCGGATTTAAAAATCCCTGGGAGTCTCAATACAGCAATTAATTCATAATTGCTACAATTAAAATCCTTTAAGGATTATTACCACACTGGGATTAACACCATTAATCCCCGGCCATCACAATAAGTTTATTAAATCATCGTACCCTATCCAACGTCGATCCTAACACTTCGTACGCTCAAAGACGACGATCATAACACATCGTATGCTCATCAGCGGCGACCCTTATGCCACAATCACTAACCATCAATGTCAAAACAAGATAATTAGTCAAACATGAATATTTTTGTGTCATGAGTATTTGCATAATAACATCGTTATATTGTTCACAATATTCCGTCTCTATTATCATTATTCATAACATAATTATTCCTTCTAATATCATTATACATCAGATAAAAAAATCATCAGCCCATACCAACCCATGGCATTCAATATCATCATGTGACATATTCGTTAACCTCAAGCTCGTATGATTATATTCAACGCAACATAATAGGTAATAAATCAACCATTAATCCCACGATATTCAAAATCATCATGCTTTCACAAAATAATTATTACCCTTGGTGCATGAAATCATAACTGGGTAATTACACCTGGTGCATGTAATTATAACTGGTGTATGTAATTACAACTAGTGCATTTATTTATAATTCGTGCATGTAAATTATAAATGGTGCATGTAATTATAACGGTTGCATCATAATCATAACTGGTGCATGTAAATTATAACTGTTGCATGTAAGTTATAACGGGTGCATGTAATTATAACTTGTGCATGTATATGTAATTACAACTGGTGCATCTAATTATAACTGGTGCATCGTAATTACACATGATGCATGTAATTATAACGAGTGCATGTAATTATAACTGGTGCATCGTAATTACACCTGGTGCATGTATATTATAACTGATGCATGTTATTGTTCCTGATGCATGTAATTATAACTGGTGCATGTAAATCATAACTGTTGCATGTAAATTATAACTTGTGCATCATAATCATAAGTGGTGCATGAAATCATAACTTATGCATGTAATTATCTAAATACACCTGGTGCATGTAATTATAACTGGTGCATGTAATTACAATTGGTGCATGTAAATTATAACTTGTGCATGCATTTTATAATTGTTGCATCATAATTATAACTGGTGCATGTAAATTATAACTGGTGCATGTACATGTAATTATAACTGGTGCGTGTAATTATAACTGATGCATCAAATTATAACTGGTGCATCGTAATTACACCTGGTGCATGTATATTATAACTTGTGCATGTCATTATTCCTGGTGCATGTGTATTATAGCTGGTGCATACAATAATAATTGATGAATCATAATTATAACTGGTGCATGAAATCATAATTGGGTAACACCTGGTGCATGTAATTATAATTGATGCATTTAATTACAACTTGTGCATGTAATTATAATGGTTGCATCATAATAATAACAAGTGCATGTAATTTATAACTGGTGCATGTAAATCATAACTGGTGCATGTAATTATAACGGTTGCATCATAATCATAACTGGTGCATGTAATTTATAAATGGTACATGTAATTATAACTGGTATAAAGAAGAGATAGAATGTATAAAGGAGAGAGAGAATGCAAAAAGTAAGAGAGATAATCCGAAAAGGAAGAGAGAAAATAATAAAAAGGAAAGAGATAAATAAAAAAAAGGGGGAGATGGAATATAAAAATAAGGATATATTTGTCTTTTTTATCCGAAATAAACTCAGTGATTTAATATTTTTTTTCTAACTAGGTTAGAACAATTTTTCATCGTAGGGGATGGCCTGATTTTTTCCCTTTTTTTTAACCAAACATTGAAATAATAGGCCCATTATAATTAATTGGACGAGAACCCCAATCCAAATATTTCCACTGTAAGTCTTTGCTGAGACCTTGGTTCTTGCTTCCACTTCCAATAATGGCGGCTTCAAATCTCCTCTCTCAAACCCCTAAAACCCTCTACCCAAATCCCCTACCACGCCATTCAAGCTTAGCTTTCATACACTCAAGTCTATCATTCAAACCCAAGACCATTTCAGGACCTGCAGGTTCTCTACAAGCCTGTTCTCCAAAAGCAGTTCTGTCCCCCGCAGAACCCAAAACCGAGAAATTTCAGCACTGTTTTACGAAATCTGTAGATGGTTTCTTGTCTTGTGAGGGAGTTAAAGTTCATGAAATCATGGAAGTCGTGGAAAAAAGACCCTTTTATTTGTACAGCAAGCCTCAGATTACTCGAAACGTTGAGTCGTATAGAGAAGCTTTGGAGGGTTTGGATTCGATTATTGGTTACGCAATTAAGGCGAATAATAATCTCAAGATTCTGGAGCATTTGCGTAGTTTGGGATGTGGGGCTGTTTTGGTTAGTGGGAACGAGCTGAAGTTGGCTCTCCGTGCTGGTTTTGATCCGACAAGGTTTTTTTCCCTTCATTTTTTTATGTTTATTGTTGAGCAATTATAGGTTCTTCTCTATTTGATTGTTTCTGTGTATTTTCTCCGAGGCTGTCATGCTATTAATTGTAAAATTGTATTGCAAAGTGCAGGACTTGAATTTCTTTTGCATTTATTAGTTTACAAGTTGGATTTAAAAATTGGAAAATTTTCTTGTATTGTTATTTAGTGGGATGAAATAGATTTTTCGTGCCATGTAGCTTGTGGAGTTGTTTTGGGTGTATGATGTCATTTTGCTTATAAAATTGCATTTGAAGGTGCCAATTTTTTTATCTGTGTGCCTGCTTCTAGTTTTTTGGTAGACCATTTGACTCCGGTCCTCGAAATTCTTAATCCGCTTCTGTTGCTATTTCCATAGCTTAAAACAGATGCAATAATTCCATGAAGCTTAAGAAATCTTGCTTTTGAATGCTTCACACACAGTTAGTTAAACCTGTAATGATTGTTTGAAAGTGGAAGTCTTTGAAAAAAAATTATGTCAATGTTGTTTTTAGCTTCATTAGTATATATGTAGTTACTTCATTTCTCCAGGGTTTAACTCCCTTGAGTAAATAGAATTAGAATGAGATAAGGTCGGAATCCATAATAGTCATGCACAATGGTTGTGGCGCTTTTGTTTCTCTTACGCTTAACACTTTGTATTGCACAAAGTCGTGTTAAGCCTGCAAATAGTGTCTTACATCATGTATTTCAGGTGTGTCTTTAATGGGAATGGGAAAATCTTGGAGGACCTTGTCTTGGCCGCCCAAGAAGGTGTTTTTGTCAACATTGACAGTGAATTTGATTTGGAAAACATCGTGGCTGCTTCAAGAATTGCTGGAAAGAAAGTTAATGTGCTTTTACGTATCAATCCAGATGTTGATCCTCAGGTATAAAGAACAGGTTCCTGAAGTAAATCGGGTTGTTTAATTGCTTGAAACTACATGTGTCAATAATTTTTTGTCCTTGAATATTTACAATTTGTTACTGTGTGTGGACCTGCCTCTTGGTGCTTCACTTTCTATTTCAAGTTTTTCCTCTTAGTTGCTTAGTTAAATATTCTTTCCAACTCTTATGAATCTTTGTGATAGGCGAAGTGTCAAATTCTTAGTTTTGTGATTGTCCAGTTAACATATAGTGCTTGCATTTATTAGGTCCATGCTTACGTTGCCACAGGAAATAAAAATTCCAAATTTGGCATTAGAAATGAGAAGCTAGGGTGGTTCTTAGATGCTGTGAAGGCACACCCTAATGAACTCAAGCTTGTTGGGGCCCACTGTCATCTCGGGTCTACCATTACGAAGGTACTTTCACATTGTCCCTTTTTGTTTATACAGTCTTTTACGGCGAACTTCTATTCATCCATTTTCTCGATAGCTCTCAGATCTCTGTTATATCTGCTTCACAATTCTCACTTCAAGATTTTACCCATCTTTCAGGTAGATATTTTTAGAGATGCTGCGGTGTTGATGGTAAACTATATAGACGAGATTCGTTCTCAAGGTTTTGAAATAAACTACTTAAACATTGGAGGTGGTCTGGGGATTGATTATTATCATACTGGAGCAGTTCTTCCGACTCCTCGAGACCTTATTGATACTGTAAGTTCAGTGACAGCTTTTTACCATCCAAATGCATGTAGAGACTTCTTCCATCATTTTAATATAATTAACATAATTTATTCATCCCAAGACACATATTCTCATGAAATCTCCTTCAACATTTTCACCCAATTTATACAGGAGGTTATTAATGCAGCTAAATTTCATTTCACTTCCAATTTAATTTTCCGTATCATCATCCATTCCTGAACGTTGGGGAGGATTCAGTGCAATGACCATTTGTGGGATATCTTTTGTAGGTACGGGAGTTGGTTCTTTCGCGAAATCTCAATCTCATTATTGAACCTGGAAGATCACTTATTGCCAACACTTGTTGCTTAGTCAATCGTGTAACCGGGGTCAAAACCAATGGGACTAAAAATTTTATAGTGATTGATGGCAGCATGGCAGAACTTATCCGCCCAAGTTTGTATGGAGCTTACCAGGTGGGTTTTTAATGCTCTCCTTTTATTTTCATGACAAATTCTATTTACGTCGACATTTATCGTCTTACTTTTTCTTCATTCCTTCATTGTCGCTGATATAGAGTTTCATAAGGTCTAGTCTAGAGTTTTGTTCCCGGATTGCATCTTTTATTGGACTATAGTTTATTGAGTTTTAATCGAATCATTTTTCCTCTACTTTTTTTTGGCCCATCTTGATGTTGCCATAGATTCTTACTCGTTAACTCACAACAATAGAACTTGTATAATCAAACTCTTGCTGATGTACCAATAGCAACAGCCGGTTGTCATTATTGCAAACATGGTTATTAAAAGCGCACAAAGCGCGCGCTATGTGCGCTATCTATGCTTTTTCAATTAGCCAAGGTGTAGCGCGCGCCTTTGCTAAGGCTTGAAAATTGAGGCTAGCAGTTTATCAAAATACATTGTTAAGGTTGGCTTTAAATTAAATTTGGGCTTTAGAGAATATTATGGTTAAGTTAGAGAGCTGTAGGGTTATTGTTCCATAAAGTCTTGTTTCCCAAACCCTCCAGCCTCCTCCATCTTCCAGCCTCCGTCCGACCAATAAGCAGGCTGATGTGTTCAAACACTCTATTTTCCTTTTCTTCAAAGTGCATTATTTCCTTTTCTTTTTTCGTCTCAAATTATAATTATTTTGGCTTGATTCTCCTTTCTTGTTTTATATTTTCTTTACCTTCAATTTTTACGTGACAAAGTTAATCAGTCATCACAATCGCAATGAGTCCATTCAATCAAAGTTTGACAAATACTTGGGAATATAGTAAAATATAAATTGCTAAGCGATTGGCATTGCGAAAGCATACTGCTAATTGTTGCGAAAGCATACTGCTAATTGTTGCTAAACTACAGAAAAATGAATCCATGTGAAATGACAAAAACAAAACCTATTCTTTATTTATTGCAACTTGATTCTTGATTGCAACTTGATTTATTGACTACATAACATAAATCACAGATTCACAATGAATTGACCTGGTTTACTCAATTTGTGATTTGCTTTGTATGAGTTAATGAATTTGATTAAATTTTATGGAATATGTTAAATATATATAAGTTATTGCGGTTTACTTTAGTAAAGCACGCGCTTCGCGTCGCGCTATACATTTTAGTTTTAGGACTCCTTTGCGCTTTAGTGCCTTTAATAACTATGATTGCAAATCAAATCTTTTAGACCATACAATATTACAAGAATCATGTTTTTTATCGTTGCGCCGAATTAGCAGCACAACATGCCCCACAAAATTTTACTAGGCTGATGTTTTTACTTGATTTTTTATTGCAGCACATAGAACTGGTATCCCCTCCATCTGCAACTGCTGAGGTTTCTACTTTTGATGTGGTCGGTCCCGTTTGCGAGTCTGCAGATTTCTTGGGGAAGGATAGAGAATTACCCACGCCCGATAGGGTAACTAGTTAGCCCTTCTCGCGCGATAACAACGCCTATATCTTCTGCATCTCACTATACTATTCCCTTGCTTTTAGGGAACTGGATTGGTCGTACATGATGCTGGTGCTTACTGCATGAGCATGGCTTCTACGTACAACCTCAAGATGCGTCCACCCGAATATTGGGTTCGTAAGCTAGTGTCACACTTTCTTAAATTCGTCTCATTACACTCCTAGTCACCGTGGAATCCACTAAATATATTTTCACTGTTGCATGCTGAAACTGGATTCATTTACCAGATTGAAGATGATGGATCGGTGTCCAAGATCCGGCACGGGGAGACGTTTGAAGACCATTTAAGATTTTTCGAAGGCCTTTAAAACGTGTTTGCGTTATCATTTTTCACAGCATTCAAGTGGTAAACAACTTGGATCCCTGTGTATTTGAATATTTTTTTGGTTGTCTGAATACCCAAAATTGATTCTCTCCGGTGGAGAGAAATCCAATGTTGTTTACTTAAACCTTCAGTTCCCATGATTAAACTTTAATTTCGGATGAAGACTTAAGTATGATTACCAAGATAAATTCTGGTAAAAAGAATATGGAATCTCGATTTTCAATTATCATTTCCACTTGATAAGTTTTTAAATGAATTAAAAGAGCGGTACGGTCCTTCATCCTAGCTGATCGCACTCGGCGAAAGACTATTCCGGGATTTCGACAGGGGTGGAGCTCGCTAAACAACTAAATGCTTATGTGTATGACTTGCTAGCTCTTTCAGTACTTCTTTTTAGTCATACTAGGCTAGCAAGGCGAGCATCGATATATTTCTCCTTTGACAGTACTCTGGGATTACTTGTGGGAATTTATTTTAAAAAATATTAAGATTCATGGTTTACGAAGCCGAAATCTTTTGTATTTTAATTTTTCACCAATACCTTCGATATAATTGGAATCCCAACTTTTGTCCATATTTTGGAGTATAACAATCTTATCGAGCTTGATTTATTATAACTCAAATCTTTTAAATCGTATAACAACTCAAATACCATGTTTTGAATATAACATCAATAATTATTATAAAAAAAAAAGATATACACCTATTTACATAATAAAAGACGTGGTTATAACCTTTTTAAGTATACTAGAGCTATCACTCTTACAGCCTCGTGCTATGTAACCCTAAAATGGAGAAAGAGAACAAAAGTAGATCACATTAAGTTCTTCCCCAAAAACCACTGCTGCGTAGCTAATTGCGCTGTAAAAGTTGGCCCCAACTTTAATTTCTCAACTGAGAATGCATACCACAGAAATATGGGCTTCTTTCTCTTGGCCTATCACTTTTTAGTTCTCATATTACTTACCAAAAAGCCCAACAATCTCCAGGATGAAGTGTATTGTTGCTTTTTCTTGCACATTTCACCTCGAAAAAAAAATAGCATTTTCACCTTACAACAACAAAAATTAATCTTTTTGAACTCCATTGTATATAACTTCGAACGATATCTTCTTCGATCGTTCATTTGCTCTCTTGAAAGGACCAACTACATGAATTCCACTCAACACACGGGAGTATCTGATCGCTTTTATTTTAAACAATCTAGCGATTTTAGACCGCAAGTGCACGGTGTCAAGTTTTAATATAGATAGGAAGATACGGATTGTCGAACCCACATGGACTAACAAGCAAGTACCAAATAAGATGTCTTTTAACTATATTTAACCTACGATAATTAATTTATAATTAACAACTAATTAATTAATATAAACTACTAATCCAACCAAGTCAATAAAAGTAAACGAGAAAAATCCACTAGAGAAGATTATCGAGACTTTGGCTCACCAATGCAATTCCCTACAATTCTCGATTGAATATTCAAATATTTCTAAGGTGACGAGTTCTCCCAATTTATCTAATACACTCTCTCGAGCTATATTAAACCTAACACCGAATTGCAACAAGTAACTCTCGTTCGCTTATTTAACAATTCAATGTTGCATAAGATCCATGAAAACTCCTAGCTTTCAATTACTAGATATCTATGGCTATCACGCATGTATTTGACGTCATCTCTCGATCTCGGTCTTAAATCCATGGTATGAGTTATTTATTCAATATCATAAAATCATCTCTCGATCTCAATTACGATACTAACATCATTCAAAGGTGATCAATCCTCTAAAAGCATGAAGAACATAAAACATACGCAAAGAACTATAAGAATTCAATCATTAAATCATCAAATCGAAGGTTCATAACAAAGGATTCGCCTAGCCTTGATAAATAAAATTAGTTCCTCATAATAAATCAAAACACGACAAAACTAAGAATTAAAGACAAAGAAAAACTCTCAGCGTCGACTCCGGTTGTAGATCTTCGCTCCTTCTCTTGCTTCCTTCTCGATCGTCTCTTTAATCGTCTTGTTGGAGGTGTTCCAAAATCATAGGGTGAAAGGTAGAAGGATGGATTGATGGTAGAAGGATGGAGGCTGGACGTGTGAATTGTGAGTGGAAGAATGATGGAGGCCTATATTCTGGATGTTTTTGGGAGTGAAAGAAGGCGTATGGAGGAGGAAAGATGAAGAACGTGTGAAGGAGGCGTGTGGTTTTTTTGGAATTGAAGGAAAGTGGATGTGAGATGGAGGCTGTATGAGGTGTTTCCTAGGTTAAAGTCCTCTTTTGGGTTGAAAATCTCGTGTATAATATATAGGAGAAAGAATTATGGACTTCCCTTTTGCATACAAACTCTACAAGGAAGTTATTTTTCTGAAAACTCTTCGTCCCGATCAATCCGAAAAAAGTGGCCAATCGATCGAGCCTTCCAGTAAGAATTTCGTGGCTTTTTCAGCCCTTCTCGATCGATCGGAAATGCTCGCTCGATCGATCGAGTTTCACAGAAAGTTTTCTTCGCCTTTTTCAGCTTCTGGCGAGTTTCGTATTTTGGCCGTAACTTTCTCATACGAACTCCGAATTTGATGAATCAGCTGTCCACGCGAAGATAAGAGAAAATTCTACATCTTTTATATGGACCACATTTCCAAAACATGGCTCGAACATATAGTAATTTGAGGAGAAATGAGCAACATGTGTCTTGGATTCTGGTTTTTTCATCTTTTCTTCAACTTTATTCATTTTTTCATCATTTTAGCTTGATTTCTTCCCATTTTATGAATTTCAACATTGATTCCTGAAATATAGAAATATATACCATAAAACGTAAATTAATTCAAGAATCAACACGAAAACATATACAACTCATAGCATAAAAACGCGTAATAATCAACCCTATCAGTATCACTGTGCATATGTCATACGTGATAAAACAGCGTTCGCGATTTTCTTGCATTTTTCTTCTATACAAGTCACACATACTTCAGATCAAATGTCTTTGTTCCTTATTTTTATCTTGTTTGATCTTATCACATATAACTCCGCCAGTGATATTCATCACATGTGATATGTATCGTTGTTTGTCTCAAGCCAGTGTAAAAGGATGAGAGTAATGGTATGCATGTGACAGCCAGCTGTAAAATTAGTCACATATCATGTCATGAACCGTAGTTAGGGTGATCTTTACTCAGCATCGCGCTGCGCTGGAGCCCGCGTATAAGGGTAAGTGGGCAAGGATTTCTAGGTCGTCCCCTGGAATGATGATCCTGACACTACCTTGTTGGGAAACGATTTCTAAGTTTTGGTGATTACATACACCTACTGGATGAACATCTACCGGATGATGAAGAACTACTGGGTGAAGACACCTACCGGGTGAAGACACCTACCGGATGTTGAAGACTTACCGGGTGATAAAGATCAACTGGATGGCTACCAACTGGATAGACATCAACCGAACAGACATCAACCGGATAAGCATCAACTGGATGGACATCTACTGGACAAACATCAACCGGATGATCTCACACTAAACAAAGACATCAACTGGTCACTACCGAATGAATGACCAGTTGAACAAAGAAGACCAGAGGAAGTCTAACCACCCAGTAAGAGCACTAAGCTACAAGACAAAAATTAGTTCAAACATTCTCTGACAAAGGTACAACAGAGCGGCGCACCCTGCTACATCCCCGCCACCATTACCGTCAGAACAAAAGAGCCGTTGCTCAAAATAGGAAAGAAGACCAGCTAAATTTGGAAAGCTGATCTCTTCCTAATACAGAAAAGCTACTGTTGGACCACGAACCTTATAAATACGTCCAAGCAAAGAATGAAGAGGTTAGCTGAGAAATTATTCAATCTGAGAGAAACACTTCATTGAAAACAGAAAATCAACTTTCTGATATTCAAAAGTTCAGCAAAAGAGCAGACAAGCAGTGACACTGAAACTGTATCAGATTATCTCCAACTGAAGTCGGCTGCTCAAGAACACTCAAAGCTACTAGTCTATATTGTGAGAGTGTAATAGAATCTTGTATAATCAAATTAAGACGTGTGATTGCTAGGAGTTTAGGCCAAGCTGTGTGAGTGCCTAAGAAGGTTGTATACTGTAAAGTGTAAACCAAATCTTCTAGTGTATCCTTCCTGCAAAGGAAGAAGGGGAGACGTAGAAGCGTTGTGCTTCGAACTTCGAGAAACAACTCTTGTGTTATTTACTTATTGTCCATTTATTACTCAGTTTATTCCTCACAAGTCCAGCAGACGTCTTCCGCACTTAAATCAAGTGTCTGCTGACTTGCCATACATTGAGAAGCTACTGTAACACTTAACAGTTTACAGTTAACTTGAGAAAGAAATCGAAATTGAATCTAATGTTTATTCAACCCCCCTTCTAAACACTACCCCGATCCTAACAAGTGGTATCTGAGCCTAGGTCTTCTCAATCTTGAGAAATTACAAAAAACTGATGGCCTCATTCAGCAAGATTCCAATGTTCAAGAAGGATGAATATGACGATTGGAGAATCCGTATGCAAGCACATCTAAGTGCTCAAGATGATGATATGTGGTATGTAATCACTGAAGGACCCATGAAGATCATGAAAATCAATACAGCTGCCTCTATCACAAGTGGTGATCCACAAATGGTAGAAAATGACAGATCTCAATGGTCAAATGAAGAAAAGAAGAAAGCCAATCTGGACAACGTCGCTAAGGACATTTTGTTCAAAACTTTGGACAAAAATATGTTCAATAAAATAAAAATGTGTTCCACAGCTAAAGAAATCTGGGAGAAGATAGCCCAACTTTGTGAAGGAAATGATCAAACCAAAGAAAACAAGCTTACTGTGGCACTACAAAAGTTTGAGCATATCAAGATGATGAATGGAGAAACTCTCAACGAGTACGATGAAAGAGTGACTGGAATAATCAATGAACTCAGCAGTCTGGGTAAGGAGTTACCCAACAGAGAAGTCACCCTCAAAGTAATGAGAGGTCTCCCAAGAGAATGGGATGTCAAGACCATTGCTATGAGAGAATCAAAGGATATCAACAAGATAGATTTGCATGATCTGTTCGCTGACTTAAAAGCCTATGAGTTCGAATTAGGTATTCGGGTTGAAGATGGACCCAGTACCAGTCAGCCTACCAAAGCTCTCACTGCATCGGAGGCCGTACCTACTGCAACAGAGATGACTCCAGAAAAAATATGCAATGATGCTATGGCAATGTTCGTAAGGAAATCTTGGAAATTCATGAAGAAAAATCAGAAATCATATCCACAAAGGCAGAGCTTCAAAGGAAGATCAGAAGAAGAAGAGCGTGTATGCTTCAACTGCCTCAAGCCAGGGCACTTCATCGCCGACTGTCCCAAACCCAAAAAGGATGAGCACAAAAGA
The DNA here is from genome assembly GCA_907163345.1 of Haberlea rhodopensis. Lineage (NCBI taxonomy): Eukaryota > Viridiplantae > Streptophyta > Magnoliopsida > Lamiales > Gesneriaceae > Haberlea > Haberlea rhodopensis. Next base: position 215,812 of record CAJQUN010000079.1, read on the forward strand.
GGATCCAATGATAACAGAAAATCCAAGGAAACTAGAAGATCATCCAAAAGGGACAGAGATCAAAAAGTTTTGGTGGCAGAAGAAAGCAAGAGCAAATGGGCTGATTCTGAATCAGAGGAGTCAACCAGCTTGTCCAGCGAGAGTGAAGACGAGGAAGTCCACTGCTTAACGGCAAATGATGAAATTGAGGTACACGAGTCTAACCTATCTGAATTTACACATAGTGAACTTATCAATGCACTGCAGGACATGATCAATGAGTATCGGACGTTATATGAATCCTTTTAAAGCTATAAGACTGAGCACTCAATCCCAACGGAAACGCATAACAACAAACTTGATTGTGAACAATCAAATGAGTTGAAATGCTTAAGGGAAACAGCTAGTCTCCTAGTGAAAGAAAGAGATGAAGCCAAGTGTGCTTACCAGAGACTCAGCAAACTGGTCAGCACTTGGAATGCGTCAACTACCAGAAAAAATGAAATGCTCGAGTCTATAAGACTTGCTAGTGATCGAACTGGTATAGGCTACAATAGCAATGACAGCAATTCATCTGGTAACGAACCTCAGCTGTGTCTAAAGAAATGCAATGTTCAACCAATGAACTTTGTAAAATCTAGCACAGTATATGATCCCATTGAACTGGTTAAAGAACCTGTTAAAGCAACACTCATTAAGGAACAGGCATCACACCGAGGTATTGGTTATGTTGAACCAATCAAGAAAGCTAAACCGGGGCAAAAGTTCAGAAATGAACTTAAACCCACTGGTCGAGCAGCTAGAGAGGTTAAACCCAACTGGTACTACAATTATATGTCTGTCCAGAAGAGATATATGCTAAATAACAGGAACTACAGACCAAAAGCACATGCATACACTCATTATCACACTACACACTCAAGACCATCTCCATCATTTTTAAATGCACACACATTCCAGAACACACACCGACCTAAACTAATCAGGGTCACACAAGTGTGGGTTCCGAAAGGACTAATCCAGTCTGGACCCAAGTAGGATTGGGTACCAATCATATTTATCACTTTAATTGCAGAAAACTAGATTGCATCAAGTTCGGAGCTCAGAATGGTTCCTGGACAGCGGATGCTCTAGACATATGACAGGGAATGCATGCTTACTGTCTGACACCATCGGTCCAAGAATAACTTTTGGAGACAACGCGAAAGGTAGAACCGTGGGTAAGGGTAAGATTATCTACGGTAACATTATTATTAAAGACATTCCGTTGGTTGAAAATCTGTGTTATAACTTGATTAGCATAAGTCAACTCTGTGACAATGGTCACTCTGTGGAGTTCAACCAGCATTCATGCACTATCAAATCTACTGATTGCAGTATATTACTTGTAGGAAGAAGGCATGATAACACATATAAAATTGATTGGAATCTTAATCAGCCTACATCCTCTACTTGCTTTGCTGCCATGAATTCTTCCAAAAATTGGCTTTGGCATAAACGATTGAGTCACTTAAATTTTAAAACTATTGCCAGTCTGCGTAAACTTGATCTAGTCATTGGACTACCTCAAATTGAGTTCTCTAAAGACAAGATCTGTGCAGCATGCCAGCTTGGTAAGCAAATCAGATCCTCCTTTAAGAACAAAGGGAGTAAATCTTCTTCTCGGTGCCTAGAGTTGCTGCATATGGATCTTTTTGGTCATATACTAGTAACAAGTCTAGGGGGAATGAAGTATACTCTAGTGTTGATAGACGATTACACTCGTTTTACATGGGTCTTATTCCTAAGTGGCAAAGATCAGGCTACTCCAAAGCTGATCAAACTACTTAAAAGACTTCAAAATGAGAAATCGTGTGGGATAGATCGAATTCGTAGTGATAAAGGTACTGAGTTTACCAATCAGTCACTCGAATCATATCTAGATGACCTTGGAATTAAACACGAATACTCTGCTGCTAGAACTCCTCAACAAAACGGAGTTGCTGAGCGTAGGAACCGCACTTTGAAAGAAGCTGAGTGAACTATGCTCGCGGAATCAGAAATATCGCAGAGATTTTGGGCAGAAGCTGTCAACACAGCATGTTATACGCAGAACAGATCAATGATTAATAAGCGAGCAAATAAAACCCCTTATGAGATCTGGAATGGCAGTAAGCCAAATATTTCCTATTTCCATGTGTTTGGTTGCAAATGTTTTATTCACAACAATGGAAAGACTCATCTCACCGCTTTTGATGCTAAATCTGATGCTGGAATATTCCTTGGCTATTCTACAGTTAGTAAGGCCTTCAGAGTATTTAATAATAGAACTCTTACTGTAGAAGAATCAGTGCATGTAAAATTTGATGAACCTACTGACTGTACTGTATCTAATCTGCAAATCAACAATTTAAGTAATCGACTGGAAAGCACTTATATTGATGAAAAAGTTGATGATGAGATAGATTACAGAAGCAGGACTGACTGCTCCTTGGAACCAGAAGTTCCTGAAGCTCAAGCAGAGGAGTCTGCTGGCCAACAAGCACTGCAGCCAGCTACCAATGAAACAGTTGCATCTACCCCTGCTGCTAGTAGAAGGAACAAATGAGAAAGATGAGTCTATCAGAACCTCTGATGTGCCCACTCATATCCAGCCAAGTGAAGAACTCAATCCTCATGGACCTTCGCTCCGGTGGAAGAAGGATCATCCACCCGAGCAGGTCATCGGTAACCCTCTTGCTCCTCTACGCACCAGAGGACAAATGATTAATGAATTTCTTCATGCTGCATTATCTCATATAGAACCTAAGAAGATTGATGAAGCTATATTAGACCCAAGTTGGGTAGAAGCAATGCAGGAAGAACTAAATCAGTTTGAGCGAAACAAAGTATGGCATTCAGTTCCACGTCCATCGCATCACACAATTATTGGCACTAAATGGGTATTTAGAAATAAGCTAGATGAAAATGGTACAGTAATTAGGAATAAAGCAAGACTAGTTGCACAGGGATACAGGCAGGAAGAAGGCATTGATTTTGATGAAACCTTTGCCCCTGAAGCCCGATTAGAAGCCATTCGCATATTTCTTGCCTTTGCTGCATTTAAGGACTTCAAGGTCTATCAGATGGATGTTAAGAGTGCATTTCTTAACGGCAATCTCCAGGAAGAAGTATATGTTGAACAACCTCCTGGATTTGAAAACCATCTGCAACCATCTTATGTTTATCATCTGAACAAAGCTTTGTATGGTCTGAAGCAAGCCCCCCGTGCATGGTATGAAACTCTATCAAAATATTTGATTGATCATGACTTCACCATTGGCACGGTGGACAAAACTTTATTTAAATTTACAAAGGGAGACCATACTCTGCTAGTTCAGATATATGTTGATGACATTATTTTTGGTAGTACTAACCCAAAATTATGTGAAAGATTTTCAAAGATAATGCAGGACCAATTTGAGATGAGCATGATGGGAGAATTATCATTTTTCTTAGGATTGCAAATCAAGCAATCCAATGAAGGAATTCTGATAAATCAGTCTAAGTACACCAAAGAACTACTGAAGAAATATGGAATGAGTACCAGCTCAGCTGCAGCTACACCAATGAGCTCATCTGCCAAACTCGACTTGGATAATTCAGGAATACCAGTCGAAGTTACAATGTATCGAGGCATTATCGAATCTTTACTATATTTAACAGCCAGCCGACCAGATATCATGTTCGCAGTGTGTATGTGCGCCCGGTTTCAAGCAAATCCCAAGCAATCGCACTTCACTGCTGTCAAGAGAATTCTCAAATATCTGAAAGGGACAGAGAATGTCGGTCTATGGTATCCGAAGGACTCCAGTTTCAATCTTATCGGATACTCAGATGCAGACTATGCTGGATGCAAAATTGACAGGAAGAGTACCAGTGGGTACTGTCAGTTCTTAGGAGACAGACTCATTTCATGGGGTTGCAAGAAGCAAACTTCCATCGCAACCTCTACAGCTGAAGCAGAATACCTTGCTGCAGGAAGTTGCTGTGCTCAGCTACTCTGGATTCAACAACAACTGCGGGACTACGGCATTGAGTCAACTGAAGCTCCAATCTTCTGTGACAATACCTCTGCCATAGCTATTACGTACAATCCAGTGCTCCACTCTCGAACAAAGCATATCGACATTCGTCATCACTTTATCAGAGACCATGTTATGAAGAAAGAAATTCGGCTGGAGTACATCTCCACTGAACAGCAGGCAGCAGACATTTTCACAAAACCCCTACCGGACGCTAAGTTTTCCTTCTTTCGAAATATCCTTGGTCTAATTGATATCAATTCTTGATTATCAGTTGGTAATGTATTCAAGGGGAATTACTTGGTTTACTTGCATAAATTAAGGGGGAATTTCCGTTACAATTCTTTATCTTGGTTGTTTAAGCTCAGCTGGTAATCCAATGGTCTGCTGCAGTAGGTGTATACGTACTAGTAGGACTCTACATACCAGTAGATGTTCCCTACCAGTCGAACCCTACATACCAGCAGACGTTACCAAGTGTGCTTTGACTAAAATAACCTTCGATACCATTAACCTACTGGAACGTCGGAATTTAAATTCATCTTTTATTATGAAAATAATTTATTTGAATCCCGCCCAAATCCTATCCTTTACTTTTTCCTCAAATCGTTAGATGATCGCCACGTACCCATGTGTCCGCTCATCTACAGTACGACGTTACATATACTTTTACTTTTAACCGCCATTTCTTAGGTTTTTACTCTTTATCTTCTCCAACAATTCACTGCGATTAACCTTCTTTTCAGAAAATTCTATTCCACAGGATTGTTGCTGTTTTCTCCGCCTACTCTTCAGATATGTCGAAGAATACCCAACCTAGTTTCATAACTAATGCCGTTCATGTGGATTTTCATTCAATCTCCACATCATCTGATAAAGAGACGAAGGAACTATTTCACAAGTTGGATACCTCTGGTCTCTTAGTGATTCTAAGTCAGACTCCATCGTACTACAAAGACGATTTACTGAAGTTCTTCGCCACTGCAAAAATTATTGATGACTCCGTGGTGGCATCCATCTCCGAACAGCTGGTTACAATCACCCAGACTGAATTTGCCACTCACTTATGCCTTCCCTCCACCGGACTTACTGATTTCTCCTCTATTCCAGTGGAGCTAAGGGAAGAGATGTGCACCATACTTTCTGACTCTTCAAATCGTCTTCCCCGTCCTCCGTTCAAGAAAGTATTAATGAAGAGTCATTTCCGACAAATGGCAGATATCATCTCCAAGGGGCTTCTGTGTAAAGCCGGGTCTTTTGATATCATAACCCCAGAGAAGTTTGATGTTATGAGTGCCATTTACAACGGCTTGGATATTAACTGGTCAGTTGTGCTATTCCAAGTTCTCACTGGTCTCATCGCCTCTGGAAAAGGTCAATCAGGTTTCGCCCTACCACTTAGCAGCCTTTTTGACAGCAAAAATATTAAGACCGGGGATCTCACCAAACTTCATCCAGGCAAACTTATAACTGCCAAGTTTCTTCAGCTTCACAGACAGAGGAGTGGCAGAGATGTTGGGTTGACGAAGCGCCGATCAACTCAAGTTATTAGTGACTCTGAACAAACCATATCTGAATCGGCTGAGTCATCTCCTCCACCTCCTCCTCCTAAGAAGCCCAGAACAAAGAAAGGGGCTCCTCCTGCTTTAAAACAGAGAGTCATTGTGGCCTCTGATACCATCTCCTCCGCAGGACCTACGGAAGCAATCCCTGGTAGAGAACCCATATCTGGAAGTCCTCCCCCCGAGGAACCAGCAGCATTACTTGCTTCATCGGCAATGGTAGTTGCCACAACCATGGCCCCTGCTGATAATCCTTCCGCAACGGTGAGTTCTCTACAAGGACCTGACACTATCAGTTTTAGGACACCCAAGTCCTTGTGTCCTTACTGTGATCCAAAGACCACCACCCCGGGAAAAGGAAAGAATCTCATGGCTCCAGTGTCCTCACCTGTTGCCTTTGAGATACAAATGGTTATGGATACAGTTGAAGGCAAGCTGCAGCCTCAGCTAAAAGTCTTTGATCGATGGGTAAAAGCACGGGTGAAAATTCGATTTGATGACTTCACCCCTATCTTGGATCAGGCACGAGAAGATGAGAACCAAATTTTGGCTTATCTTCAAATCTCGGATCCTGAGAAAGGTCTGCAGCTGAGGGATCTCTTCCATTTGATGAACTATGTGGGCGAACTTCAAGTCCTAGTTGAATCTCGCCTTCAACAATTCAATATTGAGTCCAGATCAGCAAATCATGACCGAGCAGTTCTAAATGCTCTTGGACCAAAGTTGAAAATGGCTGAGCATGCACTTCACGATCTTCGCATATCAACTAGTCTTCACTCATGCTCTACAGCTGTAACTTTTGCAAGCCCCGATCCGACTGATTCACAGCCAGCTACTACAGGATTGGAGATAGCTACCACCGATGTGGCGATAGCTCCAACTGCCTTCGAGGCACCTCCTCCTGCCATAGAGATCACCTCTCCAACTGCTCAACATTCATCCACTGCTCCCAGCCATACCAATGATCAACAGTTGCAACTGATGGTGATTGATCACGAGAATGTGGACACAGTAATTCAGATTGTGGTTCATCAAGTTACCATCTCTTCTGGCAATGATGAACCTAGTGAGTCCTCACATTCAAATGATCACACTCAGTCGTCTGCAGCCGTGCTGGACCAAGCCACTGATCGCACAATTGCTATCGCCTCAGACACACCTACTGCACCAACTGCTGAAGCCCCTGCTTCACTCATCCCTGCAGTTATTTTGGATCAACCCGGAGTGATCACTACTGCTGCTGCACCTCATATTGAGGCTCTGGATCAGGCTCAAGATCCTTCAGAGGATTTCTTCGATTTTCAAACCTCTATCCCTCTGGAAGGACCACCTGACATTGCTGATCAGCTAGCACATCTTTCCAATGCAATATCTGCACTAGCCAGCGATGTCAACAAGCTTAAACAGGAAGAGCGCAATGCGACTCTTATTCTTGGCAGCCATCAGCAGCATAATGATACTCAGTTCCAGCTGGTGTATCGGGACTTGAACAACTTAACTACTAGACTCCAGACCTTCGTTGCGGATGCTTTTGCGGACTCATTCTCTCGGATAGGGCAGGCTCATCTTCAGATAAATCAGCACAGTGAATCTCTTCAGGCTGCCTCCTCTCTGGCTCTTGGAGATAAGATTGAAGATGCTAAGAAAGTCTTGACCGAGCAGCTGGCAACAATGCAGGCATCATTTGCCTCTCAAATTCAAGATTTATGCAATAGATTGCCTGCTGCTCCTCAAATTATCAGAAGACTGCCTGAGACCAGTAACCCTGCTCCTCAGTCCCAGCGAGATCCGAGTCCAGCAAGTCGCTCATCCACTGCAGCTGGAGCTTCACAACAGTCGAGACCTTCTCCTCAACAACGCCCTCGAAGTCCGCGCCAACCGCCTACTGAAAAGCGCGACTATTCCCGACATTGGTTAGGAAGGAAATAGTATCATTTCTGATCTCTTATTTAATTCCATTTATCTATTTACTGTTTACATTTGACTTTTTCAATAATTATCCTAACAACATTATTGTGTTCACACTTACTGAATTCTTCTATAAATTGAGACTCATTTTTGTTTTATAACACGCATTCACTCATCATGATTACTTTCAATTCATTGAAAATTCCTTGGTTTCCACTTCTCAACTGTTTAGTTTCATGGGTTTATTACTTATCTAAATCAACCCCTCATGGGTTGATTACTTATCTAACCCAGCTCCATTAAGCTACAGCGTTTAGATCCTGCTCTGATGCTCATCATCAGTCAGGAACTGCAATCAGGAGTTATATGGGTGCTGATGACAAAAAGGGGGAAACCAGAGATAGAGTATTTTCAGAGGTGAATCCATGAACCATGGAGGCCTGATGAATATACATTTGAAGTTTTTCCGCTCTGGAACAAGGTGGATCGACGCTCTTCCTCTCCGCAACTAGGTGGATCGAAGCTCTCCGGTCTACACTGTTTGTTTCAAATTTTGTCATGTATCAGCTATATTTTGTAGCAATATATTTGTATTAGGTTAGATCTAGTTATAAGAAGTCATCTTAAATAAAGATGAATCTCTCTCAATTGTCCAGTTTGATTACAACTTGTAATCTGCTTATTTTTATAACAAATGAAAATTTCCTTTGTCTCCAAGTATTTTCAGGATTCACCGTTTAAACTATTCGAGTATGAGATCGTTAATGCTTAGTTTTGTCATCACCAAAAAGGGGGAAATTGTTGGGAAACGATTTTTAAGTTTTGGTGATTACAAACACCTACTGGATGAACATCTACCGGATGATGAAGAACTACCGGGTGAAGACACCTACCGGATGTTGAAGACTTACCGGGTGATAAAGATCAACTGGATGGCTACCAACTGGATAGACATCAACCGGACAGACATCAACCGGATAAGCATCAACTGGATGGACATCTACTGGACAAACATCAACCGGATGATCTAACACTAAACAAAGACATCAACTGGTCACTACCAAATGAATGACCAGTTGAACAAAGAAGACCAGAGGAAGTCTAACAACCCAGTAAGAGCACTAAGCTACAAGACAAAAATCAGTTCAAACATTCTCTGACAAAGGTACAACAGAGCGGCGCACCCTGCTACATCCCCGCCACCATTACCGTCAGAACAAAAGAGCCGTTGCTCAAAATAGGAAAGAAGACCATCTAAATTTGGAAAGCTGATCTCTTCCTAATATAGAAAAGCTATCGTTGGACCACGAACCTTATAAATACGTCCAAGCAAAGAATGAAGAGGTTAGCTGAGAAATTATTCAATCTGAGAGAAACACTTCATTGAAAACAGAAAATCAACTTTCTGATATTCAAAAGTTCAGCAAAAGAGCAGACAAGGAGTGACACTGAAACTGTATCAGATTATCTCCAACTGAAGTCGGCTGCTCAAGAACACTCAAAGCTACTAGTCTATATTGTGAGAGTGTAATAGAATCTTGTATAATCAAATTAAGACGTGTGATTGCTAGGAGTTTAGGCCAAGCTGTGTGAGTGCCTAAGAAGGTTGTATACTGTAAAGTGTAAACCAAATCTTCTAGTGTATCCTTCCTGCAAAGGAAGAAGGGGAGACGTAGAAGCGTTGTGCTTCGAACTTCCAGAAACAACTCTTGTGTTATTTACTTATTGTCCATTTATTACTCAGTTTATTCCTCACAAGTCCAGCAGACGTCTTCCGCACTTAAATCAAGTGTCTGCTGACTTGCCATACATTGAGAAGCTACTGTAACACTTAACAGTTTACAGTTAACTTGAGAAAGAAATCGAAATTGAATCTAGTGTTTATTCAACCCACCCCCCCCCCCCCCTTCTAAACACTACCCCGATCCTAACATACCTAAAACAAAATATCATGTCGCATTAAAATGACCACTAAGAAGTTGTTTGGTGAGTCAAAAGGATGTGCTCCACCAGGTACGGACGTATCATGTAGGAGTGAAGACGTAAAGAATGTTATTAGAATCAAGAGGAATGCTTATAGCGAACTGAAGAAGAGGAATAATGTGGCAACTTTCGAAACGTATAAGTTTGCCAAAAATGAAGCAAAGACAACGGTTCAGGATGCTAGAGCAAAAGTATACAAATATCAAATAAATGTACGATAGATTGGACTCCAAGAAAGCTGAAGAGATATCTACAAGATTGCTCGAACAATGGAGAGGAAGACAATAGGCTTATGTGCAGTGAAATGCAAAAAAGAGTAGGACCATGAGGTCTTTGGTTATAGATGAAGACATCAAAGAAAGATTGAAGAATTATTTTAACAGCTTGTTCAACAGTGGTTTTAGTCAAGATTTAGCTGATCTTGCATCAAATAAGATTATGTCAACCGTGAGTTTATTCACAGAATTAGAGAATCTGAAGTTAAAGAAGCTTTGAACAAAATGAAAGCACGACGAACAGTTGGTCCGATGGAATCCTCATTGAAGCATGCAGATGCTTAGGACCAACGGGGTTAAAATGATAACATATACATTTAACAACTTTTGGAGGAGTAATAAAATCTCAAATGAATGGTGAAAGAGTACTCGTGTCCTTCTTATAAGAACAAGAGTGACATTCAGAGTTGCTCAAACTACCGTCATATAAAACTCATGAATCACAAAATAAGCTCCGTGAGAAGGTAATTGACTGTCGATTAAGGATGGAGATAGAATCTCAGAGAACCAATTCGGGTACATGCCAGGCAGTCAGCAATGGAAGCTGACCATTTACGTCGTCAACTTATAGAGAGCTGTCGTGAGATGAGTAAATATCAGCATCTGGTCTTTATTGACTTGGATAAGGTTATGATAAAGTGACAATGGAGATATTATGGTGGTCTTTGATGAAGAAAAGAATTCCCATCAAATATGTCAATAAAATCAAGGATATGCACGACGAAGTAATATCCAATGCTAGAACGTGCAGCGGGGTGACAAATTAATTCTCGATCATTATTGGATTGCACCTAGGGTATGTATGTTGAGTCCTTTCTTATTCGCCTTAGTGATTGTTGAGATCATAAAAGACTTACATATTGAATTACCTTGGACCATGCTTTTCGCTCATGATGTTATTTAATCGACGAGACCAGAGCTTGAGTTAATGCTAAATTGGAGTTATGTAGAAAGATCTTGGAATTAGATTAACTATTTCTAAAATAGAATATATGGAAAGCAAATTTAGTGGTCGTACATCTCGGAAACCTGGTATTGTAACACTCGACGACCAAGAGGTATCTATGAGTAACAAGTTTCAATACTTAGGTTATGAAATCCAAAAAGATGGGGAAATTGTTAGCGACGTTGACCACAGAATAATGCGGGTTGTTTGAAATGGAGAAACGCCACTGGACTTCTATGCAATCGTAATATCCCTTGAGATTGAACTGTCATCAAACTTGCAATGTTGTATGTAATGGAATGCTGGGCACCCAAGAGGAATCAATTTCAAAAGATGAGTGTGACAGAGATGCGCATGCTCCATTGAATATGTGGTAAGATCAGAAGAGATAAATAAGGAATGAAGACATTCGAACTGAAGTAGGTATGTCTTGTATAGAAGATGAATGCAAGAAAGTCGTTTATGCTGGTTTGGTCACGTACGACGTAAACTCAGTAATGCACATGTTCGTCAGAGCCCATGAATTTCAGCCCCTAACGAGAGCAAGATGACGACCGAAGAAGATATAACTCAAAGTTATGCACAAATATTTAGAGTCCAAAGGGATCAACGAGGATATTCTGATTGAAAGAAGCACTTGGAAAAGACTGACGTATATGTGCGACTCGAATTTCTTCTATGGTTCATGTAACATATCCCAATTCATTGGGATTGAAAGTTAGTTATTATTATACATCTAACGAAGCATAAGTATATCTATCACACTCGTCTTTTCGATGTGATGATTTTCAGTACCCAATTCCATATCTAAAAATAAAAGTTTCTTAGAAATAGGTACAAGCATTAAAATGGCCTGCATAACTAGGTACACAGTTTATAAATTGCTTCTAAAAAAATATTGAAATATACTACCATTTTTAATCTAATAAATTTATGATAAACGAATTTCGTTTCCTACGCTAATGCACTACATATTTAGAAAAAGCATTAATATGAAGGTTGATATCACCAAAAAGTGTGATCTTGAATAAATATCGAGCGATGATGCAACAAACAGTTTATCTTCTATTAACTGAATTGAACCATCCCCCAATGTATCTGTGTATCAAAGAAAAATGATAAGATGACTCCGCCCGTAGGCGAAGCCACTCCGACGCTCAAGTCAGTAGATGCTTCAATAGAAAAAGTATTGAAATTGTAGTCTTTGCATAATATGAAAGGCGTATTATGAAAGATGTACCTGAATGAGGGTTAGGTGCCCTCTATTTATAGATGTAGAGATAGAGTCTCAATCAATATAGAATAAGAGTTCTAGTCAATCTATAATTGTAGAGTTCTAGTCAATCTGGGAGAAGAGTTCTAATCAACATGAAATTATATTGTATATGGCAACTTGATCCATGTCTATCCCGAGAATATTGAGATATATCTTCCAAAACCCTACAACTCCTTTTGTTTATTAAAATGGGACCATTTGATATTTGGTCTATAACTTGCTTAATCAGATTGGGTCGGTTAAAACCTATTAAGTAGATCGATCCCCCATCGAGGGGTATCACAAGTCCCACCTCCTAGTCGAACTGACGTCGAAGACCAGAAGTTCGTTAAATGTTTAACCGACCTGTTCCTAGTGCCCCTGCTTCTAGTTTACTTCCACGGGAATATGAGATATAGTCGAGCTCCGTGATGAATAAATATGCGGTACAAATAACACTGGCATTATGAATATTAAGCGTCCCGAGCTCCAAAATTAATAGAAATCTCAAGCTCTAGTGATGAAAAATATACGATGCCAATGAAACTTGTTTGATTTCCAGCATCAATAGAATCCTGAGTTGAGCAGATAAGCCCGATCGGGCACCAGAGGTAATACGGAGCAAATAAAGCTCATTTGAACTGATTTGAGCTATATCGGATAAATATGTGCAAATGACGCTTGACTAAACTAAGCTCAAGAGGTAATAGGTATGCGGAGCAAATGATGTTTGCCTGATCCGAACTGAGCTCGAGATATAATAAATAGGGGCAAAGTGTGCTCGCCTGATCTGAACTGAGCTCCAGAGATAATAAATAGGGGCGAAGTGTGCTCGCCTGATCTGAACTGAGCTCCAGAGATAACAAATAGGAGCAAAGAATGCTCGCCTGAACCGTGCTCCAGAGATAATAAATAGGGGCGAAGTGTGCTCGCCTGATCTGAACTGAGCTCCAGAGATAACAAATAGGAGCAAAGAATGCTCGGTTGAACCGTGCTGCAGAGATAATAAATAGGGGCGAAGTGTGCTCGCCTGATCTGAGCTGAGCTCCAGAGATCACAAATAGGAGCAGAGAATGCTCGCCTGAACCGAGTTCAAGAGATAACAAATTGGAGCAGAGAATGCTCGCCTGAACCGAGCTCCAGAGATAATAAATAGGAGCAAAAGTGTGCTCGTCTGATCTGAACTGATCTCCAGATATAACAAATATGAGCGAAGAATGCTCGTCTGATCTGAACTGAGCTCCAGAGATATGAGCGAAGAATGCTCGCCTGAACCGTGCTCCAGAGATAATAAATATGAGTTAATAAAATTCGGCCGATCATCTGATGAGCGTAATCTTAGCTTTGAGTGAAAACTCCTGATGGCACTTGGCATAGCCAAGGCAAAGATCTCGGCGTAACCGAGGCGAGGTGAGTCGTCGTAAACGTGCTCCTGAGGTCGGGTGAAAACCCGTAAAGCCTGGCGTAACCGAGGCGAGGTGAGCCGTCGTAAACGTGCTCCTGATGTCGGGTGAAAACCCTTAAAGCCTGGCGTAACCAAGGCGAGGTGAGCCGTCGTAAACGTGCTCCTGAGGTCGGGTGAAAACCCTTAAAGCCTGGCGTAACCGAGGCGAAGTGGGCCGTCGTAAACGTGCTCCTGAGGTCGGGCGAAAACCCTTGAAGCCTAGCGTAACCAATGCGAGGTGAGCCGTCGTAAACGTGCTCCTGATGTGCCAAGGGCTTATTGACAACGCCTTGGACTTCTGAATAAGGCCTTACTGCAAGATTGGACGCCCGATATCGAGGTAATAAGGCCTTACTGCGATATTGCATGCCCGAGCTCGATGTAATAATGCCTTACTGCGATATTGCATGCCCGAGCTCGATGTAATAGGGTCTTACTGCAAGATGGCACGCCCGAGCTGCCGAGTTGGGCCTTATTGCGAGATTGCACGCCCGAACTACTGAGTTGATAAATATGGCCTCACTGCAAGATTGCACGCCCGAACTGTCATAATATCGTCTTACTGCTAGATTGCATGCCCGAGCTCGATGTAATAGGGTCTTACTGCCAAATGGCATGCCCGAGCTGCCGAGTTGGGCCTTATTGCGAGATTGCACGCCCGAACTACTGAGTTGATAAATAGGGCCTCACTGCAAGATTGCACGCCTGAACTGTCATAATATGGCCTTACTGCTAGATTGCATGCCCGATATCGATGTAATAGGGCCTTACTGCTAGATTGCATGCCTGAGCTCGATGTAATAGGGCATTACTGCTAGATTGCATGCCCGAGCTCGATGTAATAGGGCCTTACTGCCAGATGACACGCCCGAGCTGCCGAATTGCATGTCCGAGCTCTATGTAATAGGGTCTTACTGCTAGATTGCATGCCCGAGCTGTAACTTAGATCGGCCTAAAAGTACTTTGTAATCTTCTTTTCTTGAATCCGTCGTTTCAAATGTCGACTCACGCGCCAAATATCTCGAATCTGATACTTGATTACAAGTAATTGTTATTGAGAACTGTTCTCTTCATCATCTCTGCTATCTGTAGTTTGAGTCTGATTCTGCTACTCAAGAATTTCAGAATTCATATTCAAATTGTTTCTTGAATATGAGTTTAATGTTGCTAGCATTCCTAGATTGGATTCCGCTGAAACCCCTAATCCCAGATGGTGAGATGGCTGAAACATCGATCCTAATTGCAGAGGACTCGATCTTCCACTTTGAAATCCAAGATTCCCCGGATAATTATACCTCGGCATGAAATGCAGCGGGGTTTGCAGGGTGTTTCCGCCGGACTGGGCGGTGGCGAAAGGCCAGATCTGGGTCGTCACCGATGGGACACCTGACTCCGCCGGTGAAGAGGATGTTGGGTTCCGAGAACCGTCGCCGCCGGCGGATGCGGTCACCGGGAGCATCCAGAAAGTGTTGCCCGTGGTGCCGTTGCTCGGGGAAGGTGTTACAGCCCACATGGGGGTGGTGGGCATCATGTTAGCATGTATCTCTTCTGTAAGTAATTCTCTGTTGCTTGCTGGCCCCCGCCGCCGCTTTCCCCGGCTACATCTTCCGTATTTTGAGATGCTTGTAAGATATGGGGACTCTACTGTTGGTGATGGAATCCCAACATCTGTGAAAATTTCTCTTCGTAAGGGTGATGAGCTAGCCCCAGCGCGCTATGAAAGGAATAATGCGGCATCAATTTTGACGGGAGAGCAGAGAGGGTGGAGTCGCTGCTTCTGAGAGAGATGTTAAGTGTAGAAAAATTGGCCGGAATTGTCCCAGTTCCGGTGGCGGCTAAGATGCCCGGTTCCGCCTGCTGAAGGAGCCACTCGATCGTTTCACCATCCGATTTGTGACCCAATGCCCTCGTCAACTGGAAAACCCGAGCAGCACAAAGCCGCGGGCATGCAAATGCGCCGGCCGCGTCCGTCAACTTTGGTGTGGCGGCTTTGGTTGGTTTCTTAGCCAGTGGTTGAGTTCCTTGCTCGGCCGATTGTATCTGCTTCTATTGCTGTTGTACTTGGTGGGCTGGTTTCTTGGATGTGGGGTTGTCGATTAGGGTTTCTGATCTGGTTGCGATGACTAAGGAGGCGTCCACCAACTGCGTTGACTGAGGTTGACCATCGCCGCTGGGCGAGGCCGCCGTCGCCGCCACTGGAATTGATGGGGGAGTGGAATTAGCTCCCAGGAGACCACCACCTGGTGTATTGAGGGAGGATAAGGAAGCCAAGTACGGAGAAGTAGGTCTGACATAGCGAAGGATGCGACTGGTGATGAACATAGTAGTGAAGACAATGACCAACAATCTGATCATTTATGTGTATTACCCATCAACCTTATACAAAGTTTTTTGCTTTTGGAAAAGATATTTGAGTTTTTTCACAGTATTGAAATTTGAATTCAAGATGGGAACAACTTTGGGTCACCAGTGGTGTTTTTTTGTGTTCGATGTTGGCATTGTGACAGCCGAGGGACCCATGAGAGTTGAGAAATACGAAATATTTTTTTTTCTTTGTTCTCACGTCATAACTCAAATTTCCCACAGACCGCGTCAATTGATATCACCAAAAAGTGTGATCTTGAATAAATATCGAGATAATGCAACAAACGGTTTATCTTCTATTAACTGAATTGAACCGCCCCCCAAATGTATCTGTGTATCAAAGAAAAATGATAAGATGACTCCGCCCGTAGGCGAAGCCACTCCGACACTCAAGTCAGTATCTACTTCAATAGAAAAAGTATTGAAATTGTAGTCTTTGCATAATATGAAAGGCGTATTATGAAAGACGTAACTGAATGAGGGTTAGGTGCCCTCTATTTATAGATGTAGAGATAGAGTCTCAATCAATATAGAATAAGAGTTCTAGTCAATCTATAATTGTAGAGTTCTAGTCAATCTGGGAGAAGAGTTCTAATCAACATGAAATTATATTGTATATGGCAAGTTGATCCATGTCTATCCCGATAATATTGAGATATATCTTCCAAAACCCTACAACTCCTTTTTGTTTATTAAAATGAGACCATTTGATATTTGGGATATAACTTGCTTAATCAGATTGGGTCGGTTAAAACCCATTAAGTAGATCGATCCCCCATCGAGGGGTATCAAAAGTATTTAATCTTTGACACATAATAAATAGTGTTTTGAAATTATCTTTCTTAAATTATCTAGTGCATATTATTGTTAATTAATAAAAATAAAAATACGATAATCAATATTTTATATTATACTTATTCTCTATCTTTATCTAAATTGATAAATTAACTTTTTAAAAAAAATCGTGATATAATTTATAATAAAATAAAATACTTTTAAATTATTTTCAACTAAATAATGTCAAAATTATATTTGCATATAAATCCATTTTCCTATAACTTTAATCAAATTGGTCCCTTTTCTTCTCCCTTTCTCTAACAAGTCTTTTATTATCCCTAAAATAACCAATTTACAGAAAGAATAGGCCAGGAGCCGATTAATTTTTTGGGAGCTACAGTATCACAGGTTCTCGATTATACTGTTTCATTATCTTTTTCCATTTTTGTTTCGATTTTTATCGATCATATAGATTTATTATCCATCCCATTTTTCAAACTTTTCGAGAAATCTTCTATAGGTAACTATGATGGATCCAGGATTCATGATTTGTTGAAGTTTAGAGATGAAACACTTGTTTTGTACATGAATTCCAGTTTCTCATTGATTGATTTAATAGCTAATGCATCTGCAAAGTAGTTTGATTTTAATGTTGATGAAATATCTTTAAGTATTCTATTCATGGGCACCCTAATTGACATTTGAGTAATGTGTGATAAAATGAATATGTTTCTGTAGTGTAGAATGATTGACGTTTGTTTGTTGACAGTGGATGTTGTTGAATATGAAGTTGCGTTTATTGGATCTTTGGCAGGAAGTAGGGTTCATTTGTTGTCATCTGTTGGTGAAGGTTGTGGAAGTGCACCGCTTGGTCTAGTGGTGAACGCATAATAAATTCACCGCAAGACTCAAGCGGTGCACACGAGTTCAATGTGCCCATACAATCTACTGGTGCACTTGAGATTAGTGCATCACATCACTATCGATGCACTTGAGATTAGTGGACCGTATTACTCTATCGGTGCACAACATTATTCGTATGAATGTAGTTCACCAAAAGCCAAAATGGTGTTCTTTGTAGCACTTCCAGATGTTATTCAGGGAGTTCCAGTTTTTGTAATTCTGTGACAACTGACTACAAGTTCGATCTATATGGTGTTTGTCTGTTCCATTTCTTGACCATTGTTTTGGAAGGTGGTGATGGAGGAGGTGAACCTCATAGAAAAATTAGAAATTGGTATTTAAATGTCAATGCACAAAATATATATGTGCAAGAGGTTGTGTTTACCACTTGAGTCTTGTGGTGCATACTAGATTTGTGCACCGCTAGAATCATATGGTGCATAAGACATAGGAAAGTTACCATAGGTGCACACCACAATTATGCAACTCTTGAGTCTGTCGGTGCACGTTAAGCACGTGCATCGATAGACTGTAGCAGTGCAAACAAGATTAATGTGAGCACACCCCTAAAAATTCAACACATTTCTCTCACAAAATCATAATCAAAAAAATTAAAAACCCTTTGTATGCTTACCAGATCTCATATCAGTTTTCTTCTGCCTCTTATTGCTCGTTGAAGCTTTTCTTTGTTGAGTCATCTTTCTATTTTTCTTTGAATTTTTGGCTTTTTGAAGCTGTGAAATAGTGCATTTTCCGGACACATATGCGAGGAAGACGAAGACGAAGAAGACGATGGTGCAACAAATTATTTTTGTGAGGAAGATAAATTTCAGCGGGCGAATTTCAGGGTAGATTCTTTTTGATCGATGCAAGGTAGAAGACGATCAGTGCAATTAACTTTTCGAATTCTGTCTAATTTACAATTTTTGCCAAAAATTGTACTTACTCGGCCGATTGAAGTTTTTAAAATGGGTACGGGCCGGACCCACATTTATTTTGGTATCTACATAACCACATTTAGAGCAATTTGGGCTTCTTGTTGTCGCTTAGATGGTGTAGCAAAATAAATCCCTAACTAGGTTTTCGACCACAAATCGTACTCGCATCATTTCGCATTGGCTACGATTCTTTGCCGCCACTCGACCGATTCCTACGCTTCGTTTTCCGATGGTGCGGCGATGATCTGAATTGCACAATCTGAAATCCGATTTGTGATTTGTGGTTAATTCTATTTCTATTTTCTTTTGCAGGCGCCGAAGAAGGATAAAGCTCCCCCGCCAGCATCCAAGCCGGCGAAATCCGGAGGCGGAAAGCAGAAGAAGAAGGTTAATGGTTATTCTGCTTGTCTGTGCAGTGTGCGTGTGTTAATTGACCTTACGTGGCCCAAAGATTACTATGTGATTTGGTGAAATATTACATTTGCAGAAATGGAGTAAGGGTAAGCAAAAGGAGAAGGTGAACAACATGGTGATGTTCGATAAAGCGACCTACGACAAAATGCTGTCTGAGGCACCTAAGTACAAGCTCATCACTCCTTCAGTTCTTTCCGACCGTCTCAGGGTGAGTTTATTCATTCTTTGATAGATGGATTGCACGATAATTTGCTTGTATTATATTTGAGTCGTTTTTGTTCTGTTTCTTTTTAGTATCATGAATTTGCTATTACCATTTGTTTTGTCCAACAATCTTTACGGATTTGGTTGTGTTTAATTTTTGTGCTTCCTGGAATGTACTGTTGGTTATTTACTTGGGGTGGTAATCATGGTTCGCGGTCGCAGTGGCCGGAACGGATGTCATTGTTCTAGTTTCAATCACATTTCGTGGAAGTGTCACGTCGCAGATTTAAAATCATTTATATTAAAAAATTCAAAAAAATTTGAATATTTTGAAGAAAAAATGAAATCAATGAATATTTAAAAAGAGTATTAGGAATAAAGTAACAAATTAAATTGTTTTTCTAATCTTATGCACACTTTATTTAAACGAAAATTTATCATCAAAATAGATTAAAATTTTCAATACACTATCAAAATTCTTATGTGATATAAGAATTTTTTTGGTGTATAATAAATTAAAATCTTGAAATACTTACATTTGGAGGGGTATAGGTTCACCCAGATTGGCATAATTTAGAATGATGGACTGATGATACTTAATTCATCAACCGATGTGCTTTGCTTTCCGATATTTGTAGTGAAATTAATGTTGAACATATTAAATTACACATCCAATGTATATATTTCAAAATAGAATAACTTTATCAAAATGAAATAAAAATCAAGGGTATGGGAGTATGATTCAGGCAATTCTTGAAAAGGTGTGAGAACGCAAAAGCCCAATAACTACTTAAACTTTACTCATTTTTATTAGCAATAGTTTAATTAATTATATTATTAGACAAAATAGGCTCAAATTGAACGTATTTCCCGTTCGGCCGTGCCGTTTCGCGTACCCATTCCGCGACACCGTTAAATCGGCGATTTATGCTTGTATAACGCCTTTCCAGAGCAACCTCCGTTACTACCCGGAACTTTGGAACGGCAAGCACCGTTCTTTCGGAACGGCCGTTCTGCCCGTTCCACGACCGTTCCTATAAACCATGGTGGTAATCCTGGCCATCATGTGGTTCTTGATGGTTTAATTTATGTTGATGTTTATATGGGGTCTGTAGGGAACCTATTCATTTGGTTTATGATTGGAATTTCAAAATCCTGCATGATTGCTATCGTCAAATATTTCTCCATGCTTAGCTCAGTTAGCTGTTTAATTGAACACCTTTTGCTTTGATAGAGCAGGAATTGGATTCATAAGTTGGATTGCTTTTTGCTTTGATAGAGCAGGAATTGGATTCATAAGTTGGATTGTTTTTCTCCAGAGCTTGTAGGTGGAATACTTTTACATCTGCTTCCTGTGTTTTTGGATGCATTCTCCTGTTGGAGATTTTTATTTAACTGAAACTCTCTTGACCATACAAATACAATTGTTTCAATAGATTCTCCTGTTGGAGATTTGTATTTAACTGAAACTCTCTTGACCATACAATTGTTTAAATAAATGGCTTTTTACTATGTTTTGGAGGCTTCTTGAATTCTTTCTGGTGAATACAAAATCCAACAGCAGTTGGGATGGAAGATATATGGATATACCAGTTAATAAACTTATCTAGCCTAAGTATATGTATAAAAAATAAATTTGTCCAGCCCTTATCTCAAAAAAAATGGAACTGTGTGCTTTGGTCACCCATTTTCCTAGAGTTTAAATTCTTGATATGCTTTTGTCTTGTAGTTTCTTGACTAATGGTTGATATTTATCCAGATCATTTATGTAGTAGTAGCTCTTGTGTCGGTGTGAAACCGTATGCTCTGGTTGCCCGATCTCCTATAGTTTAATACTTTAATTTATTGATATGATTTTGTCTATCTATCTAGACTTCACTAATTAGATTTGATCCAATTGTGTCAGTGTGAAACCGTATGTCTGATTACCCGATCTCCTATAGTTAAATACTTTAATTTATTGATATGATTTTGTCTATCTATCTAGACTTCACTAATTAGATTTGATCCAACCAAATATGTATTCACAGATAAGTGGATCACTGGCAAGGAGGGCCATTAGAGAATCGATGGCTAGAGGTTTTATCAGAATGGTGTCAGTTCATTCAAGCCAGCAGATTTACACCAGAGCCACCAACACTTAGGTGTTTTGTCTTTTTACTACTTCAGAGACCTTCGATTGGATTTTTACCATTTTTGAACTGTTTTCTTTTGCGTTTATGTTTTTTTGAAAGATGTCAAAACATGATTCTTCTATTGTTCCTATATTACTAGATCAACTGTTTCCAGTTCTGTCATCTCGCTTTTCAAATTTTGCATATCACCAGATTTAGTCGACACTTTTTTTAAGTTTATAGCATCGTCTCATGGTACTCAGTGGTTTCTGAGCTAACGGGTGGTATTGCTCATAGAAGTCTCTTTGTTTGTTTATTCCACTTGGTGTTCGTTTATCTGCAATCTATGAGGTGCCAAATAATTTGTGCTCTACTTCTCTTCAGTATCATTGCCCTTTTCCATGTTTGTTAATAGATAATGATGTATTTAATGGATAATACACCCAATAACTTTTAAAATTATTTATCAAGTAATAGCATTTGACCATTTCTTATTTGTTAAAGTAAATTTGATGTTTAACTTCTCAACTCATCCTCAAGGACATGGGAAGATCGGCTCGTGTCTCTGTTATCCTCAAGTCGAGTCTTTGGCGAGCATTTTGGCTCAAGCTTGAGCATGTACATGATTTTCTGAAAGTTTGGGAGTCTATTTGCAAGTTTTTTTTTTAAATCACTACTGTTACGTGGTACATATTTATATAATGAATCTTTATATTAATTTTTTTTTTCTTCCTTGAAGAGTCTGAACTTTCTTTACATAATATAATGTGATGCTTCTCTAATTGAGTTTGAATTCGGAAGAACAATCTTGACATGATATGAACTTATTTTATTTTTTTATATTGGGGAGGAGGATTTTGTAAATATTTTTGGACCAGTGCCTGAACTCGAACCGAGTCGTCTCAAAGAAGGTCATGACCCTTTATCATCCGGCTAAAGACCGGCGGATCAACTATATTGATTTTCAATTAAAATGTGTTTTAGATAGTATTGTTGTTCAAATGATTTAGATTTTTGTGTTTTATATTGTTCTTTCATTTTATTTAGTTTTAGTTCTATTTTATTAATGAATATCTTAGTTTAATAACATGTGAAATGTACTAATTGTAATCTATTTTCATTTGACCCGCTATCCGCATGGCAACTGCCCATACCCGCACTCACTAGAATTGTGTGGCTTTGTATATCTATTGTGCAGTCATGGTTCAACAATTTAGCAATTTCAATATATTTAGTTGGATAGTTTTTTTATAAATTCTATACGAGAGAGAGCTTTATCTCGTTTGGTAGTTCAAACAAGAGTGATGGATCTTTAAAATATGTGGACTCAATAAATATGAGTTACGGAGATTCGTGGATCGCGTAAGGTTAAAATCGTTATGTCAGCCAGATCTGGCAAGGTATCCGTATCAGTTATCGATCTAGATATGGGTTTATAACTTTATATGATCCAATGGCTTTAAGGAAAAGATATTCGAGCAAGGATAGCAATAGTCAAACAAGAGTTATTGGACCCTTAAAATATGTGGTTGACGCTCATTAAATATGAGATGATACATTATCCAATAACCTTTTAGGGTGTATTTCTTTACGAATGAGATCCTCAGCTCCACTTTGTGCTATATTTTATATTATACAGATATATATAATATAATTATTTTAACATTTACTTGTCAATTAATGAAAAGTAAGGACCAATTATATGATATATACTTATGTAGCATTAAATATAGTAGAAAGTGAGCTTTGGATCTATCATGCTTCGTAAAAGCTCACTTTTCTTTAGAAGATACTCGTGTTCGAGTTCCATAGCATGCAGAAAAATCTTAGTCCTCCCTAAAAAAAAAAGCAAGTGTAACATATGACTCATTCCGGTTCTTTCGGGCAAGGGTACCAAAATTCGAAAATGTAGATGCCGCCTTAAGGTTCACGTGCTTGTTACTAAAATGGGTTTGAAGTTTGGTGGAGTAGTTAACCTTATTTGGCAATTTGTTTCTTGTCCTAGTTTTACAATAAAATCTTTTGAGATTTCTCTTCTTAGTCACTTCAAATCAATGCTTTCAAATTAACCAGTGACTGGTGTCTTGTCCGATTCGTTGACGCTAAAACCACAATGCAAAAAATCGGTGAAAACTGGGTTGACACGATCAAAAATCAGTCGATCGATGCGAACTACAGTTCATTTTTTATTTTATTTTTTTATGATGTTACTAATTTATACTTTCCCTCTGCCAATACTTCACGAAAAATCAGTTCTTTGCTTGGAATTTTATTCTATTCATTCTTCTCTGTTTTAAAAATACATAAGCTTATTCCTTATTTTAATACTTCCTTTTTTCGTTATGTAATGTTACTAAATTAGAAGAAAAAAAATAATTAAAGTTAAATATTTAAATAAAAATATATTATATATAATAATTATTATTGAAATAATTACAAAATAATATTATATATATATATATTTATTTATTTATCAATAAATCTATATAATTTCACGGTAATGCTTGATATATTATATATAAATAAATTTAGTCTCTCATGAATTATAAATATGCCAACTATTCCAAATTTGTTGAAATATGATTTTATTTGAAACTATGACAGATACATTAAATATATATTTTACAAAAAAACTAAATATAGATATTGCATAATATTGATATCATACATCGGTTGAATTGGTAGTTCAACAAATCGCACTTGTAATTAGTAAGGGTATCGATTTATGTCTGGTCAGATCAATCGATGGTTCAACCCAGTGTTTTCAAAACCGGACCGGACATAAAACAGGTGTCCTTACTGGTTACAGGTTCGATCGGTTCAACCGGTTAAACCACTGGTTCAACCGGTGTGACGTCAGCATGATGTAATATCTATATTTAATTTTTATAAAATATTTATAACATGTATTTGCAAAAGTTTCAAACGTTCATAATAATAAAAGAAATATCATTGTAGTAATATAGCATGGAGACCAATATTTTACACACTCTTTCAATAATTTCATCTATTTAAGTTTATAACTATTTTTTTGTAAATATAAACTTTATATAAAAAAGATTTAATTACAAATACACTAATTAGTCATGTCTACACCAATCTGTATTATATTATTCAATAATGGGCTACTATATTATTACAAATACTTTAGTATTGATTATCAAAATTAAGAGATTTTTATTTTTTGATACAATATATTACTTTTTGCATTTATATATAAGACTGATACAAATATAAAAAACATATAATGTGTAAATGTTAAAACTCATAGTTTTATGGAGTTGATGCAATACAAAATTAAATCTAATATATATAAATAAACTACATGGAACCTCTAATCATGGCTGTAACATTTTATTTAGGTATTTAGGAAGGAATGATAAAACTTAAAAGGGATGATAACAAAATAAAAATTGGAAAACTTAAAAAAAAAAAAACAAAACAAAAAAGAGTTTCGACCGGTTCAACCCGATCGACCGGTTCACCGGTTCGACCGGTTTTTGACCGGTTCTCACCGGTTCGCACCGGTTATTTACACTGCCGGTTTTATTAGGTTAACCGGCCCGGACCAAGCACCGGTCACCGATTGAACCGGTTGGACCGGCCGGTCCGAGCCGGTTTTAAAACAGTGGTTCAACCGATAGTAAAAGTAACAGTTTTATGTTCGCCCGATTTGAAAACACTGATTCAAATTATGACGCCGACTTTAATATCCATATGTCTAGTGGGAATGATATTTTGGGATAGATTTTATCACGGGTGAAGTCGGTCGATTTAATTACAGAATAAAACTCTTTAAATATCAAATTTCTATTTAAAACAGATTAAAATTCGATAGCTTATTTACAGTTATTACTGTTCGAGCCAATGTAATTGTATGATGTATTTTAGAGTTTTTTATTTTATATTTTTAAATATCCATTCTCAAATCGCTCTTTAAAGAATGCATGAATATCGACATAATATGTATAATATGCTTACCAACGGATTATCTTTTCGGATTCAAATGGTGTTTTTTTTTATCTTAACTTAACAAATTTTTTATTTATTTTGAAAAAAATAGCATATTTTTATTTTATTTTATGCAGTTTTGTTTAATTCTTTGAATTATTTGTTTAAAAAATGATTCTATTTCATACATATCAAGATCCCTTAGATTCACATGAGAAATGCCAAATCACAATCCAAATGCAACGTTGGTGATTTTACATCAACCATTTGGTTGGACGTAAAATTGTATGGATACGTGACATCTTGACTTCTACTCTGTCATCTTTCGAAATACAATACCAATAAAAACTTTAACCTCGATTAAAATAAGATTTTATAAGATAATATGGAGAAACTTCTGTAAATCAATGTTTTTATAGTATTTATTGTTGTAATTGCCACTTAATACTCATTTATCAAAAAATAATTAACCAATAAAATCTTTTTTAAACAAAATAGTTCTCAGAATATATATACATATATATATATTTGTGTGTGTGCACGCGCGCGAGCCATGGATAGCTTATAATATTTATGAAAATTTTGCAACTATTAATTACCCTTTGGTAGGGCCAAGGATCCTTGCATAGTGGGAAGGGGGGAAATAAAGATCCCAAATTTTAGGGAAAGTCTTGGGTTCAAGTCTCATGTCTGTTAATTATGTTTACATTTATTATATGTTAATTGCATTTTGTTATATTTTATGCTTTCATAATATTAGTTGTAGTTGATTATATTATAATATTGATTTGTACTCATGATGATATTTATAATTATTTTCAAAAATAAATAAATTACCCTTTGGTAGGAATATCCCTTGTTTTCTTTCCTAAGTGAAAACAAGGACTTTTCAATGAAAAACTTGGGCCATGCCACCGTTTATAACAGGAAAATGATTAAACTATTGAATTTCTTACGCCACGAAAAATAAGGATGTAACATAGTTTGCCTAAAACCAGTTTCTTACCGGCTCCTTGCAAAAGATCAAAATGCCCTTCAAATGAATTGTTCACTGTTACCACTTTTCATGACATCTCAACTAAAGTTATAAGAACCACACAAGAAATTTCATGCAGCTGATATGTCGACTCGAAGAATACACATGTGTTCGTGGTTTCTATCTCCATATATCATACAATAACTTCATACAATCCATACGACACAAGATGTTTCACATGCCGTGTTATTTTAAGTCCATTAATGAGCTTGGCAGAAGGGGGTGGGTTGTTCTAGATTGAATCTTTCCCACATACTGGGATGGAAAAGCTTAGTATTCTACATTAAGAGTCTCTATACCCAATTCGAGCTTAACTGTCTCACGCATTTTGGGTAAATTTTCCGGTGCAGCTAGGGACATCGTCCTCATGTAATGAACATAATTGCCTCACGAACCACGGGTGAAGTGAATATTGGTTAAATAGATCAATTACAGATGGAAATTCGGTCCAGAGATTGAGACGCCAATGGCCCAGATAGCAAAGAGAAGGGGGCTCAAAAAGTGTAAGTAACGTCCACGGAACAGGGCGTTTTTCAGATGGTCTTTGTGTTCCAAACAGTGAAAGAACCCCTTTTTTGGAGATCACATTGCTGAAAACCTCTCATAGCCTTTCCCATCAATGCCATAGCTCCGATACTGGGAAACTGCTCCTTTTGATGGTCTTCCATTGCCAATTTTGAACTTTGTGGCATTTTTTCGGTATAGCCATGGGTACTATGTGATCCATCGTGCAGCCACCTCTGTATCCAGGGTTCTGAAAGCAACAACTCCGTGTTCTTTTTTGTTGGGCTCACCATAATTTCAGCGTTTTGCTTAGATAAGGTCCCTTTATTATCCAACGCCATTGATTCTTTACCATGATGCTTCCTCGAATATGGTTCCAAGGTAGGAATGCCATTTGTAAGAACTCTGCCAAAATACTTTTTCATTTTCTTATCATGCGAGTTTTCAGCAAAATTGGAACTTTCGGTGCCTCGAGAAGAGGATTGTGAAGAGCTCAGCTTGAGACGCTTAACCCATCTGTTGCCTGGATCTGTTTCTCGAGAATCTTCCAGGCTGAGATTAGCATTTGGTTTAGATGGCTCAGCATGCGCCATGAGCATGTCCATCTCCAAACTTTGAGTCTTTGAGGAGCTAGGACCTGAATTCTCTGATGACACTGCTGCATCTGACAAGGCGGGGAGCTCCAAGTTGATATCCGGCAATTTGGTCTTTGGGCCTCGACTTTCAGTCTCTCTTGAGGAGAAAACATCAACTGGATATGATAGATTCAAGTTCATCAAAGCCTACACATATCCAATGGTCATACTGAAATGTAAGAACTGCGGCAGGTGCAACTGCACACTCCAGAATTATGAGAACCAACAAATAAGTCAAAACATTTGAGAAATGGGACGCAACAAGGAGAATATAGTATGATAAACAGCATAGAGAATAGATGGCTATGCAAATATCTTACATTAAACAAGAAATCTTGGGCATGCAGACAAGACAATACTCAGCCAGTCGTTATGTTATACTACCTCATAATTTAACAAACCTATAATGTGCAACATTCATATGGAAAATATTCTACAAGTAGTCTTGACTTGGCCAGTAGAAATAGCCCTTAAGTACACCTTCATTATCATCAGTTGTTTGATCTGCGAGGACATCACTCTAGAATTAACAGATACCAGACAAAAGCATAAGGTCCTGTAGGTCATACTGTAGAAGAAACACGCAGATGGAGATTTATATCTATATAAGCATATGAGAATACTTAACTTACAATGACAGGCATAGGTAGAGTACCTTATCTGATGCAGTAGAATTTGCACCTACAATAGACAAAATAGAGAAGCGCCTCAGCAAAGTAGTTCGACTACAAAAACTGACTTGGGTAAAATAAGATAATAAAATTTATTAAAGTTATTTTCAAGCACCATACAAAGATGAAGGCACATCAGCTTCAGAAAAATTTCCAAAACGCTATTTAAAAGCATGATATCTGTCTGCAATAATCAATAAAAAGTAGGAAAAAAAACACATTACCTGAATACAGGTTCTTCTCCTTAAAGTAATCCATGTCCATGGTGTCAGTCTCAGCGGATGATTCATTGTTTATTGTTGCTTTACAAGTCTTGACATCTCCGACAAATCCTTTTCTTTCACTCTCACTGGAACCATTCAATGGTGGAAGTATTACTCCACGCTTACCTTGACCAGCTGTAATTACTCTTGTAGCATCAAAAATATCAAATTCATTTGACAGATTGAAATCAGTTGTTTTTGTGATTAAAAGGCTCTGAGATGTCTGAGAAAACCTGGGAAAACCTCTGAGATTTCCTTCGTGCATGGTGGTGCATATTCTCATTGTTTCCACATTATGAAGACAATTTGGTAACTTATGCAAAGAGTAACAATTACAATATGATTTATTTGCCTCTGTTTCCTCTGAAACAATGTAATGATCAGGATACGGTCTGAGAGCTGAACACTTCTGCATCTTCTGGAACCACTCTTGATTAAATGTTGGTAAGCGATTACCACCCGTGGAAGGAACATCAAACAAAAGGGATGGATTACTCTCCCTAAAACTCTCATTCATGAAATTCTCTGATAGTGGTTGGCTGTCATTTTTCCCCCGACAAGCCAAATCTGCTGATTGGCTGTGCTTATTGCAGCTTACATGCTCTTGCACTTTCAGATTAGTGTTCTGAAACTGATTTTTGGAAACAATGTCATCTCCACCTATCAAAGAAGAGACTTTATATTTTCCTTTGCGCAACTCAAAATTTTCTAGATCATGTTTATACAGAACACCAAGTGACGATGGTTCAGCAAAAGTTTCCTGCAAAGGCTTCAACGGCACGAGGCAGCTCTCGTCTGCAGAAGAATGATCTTTCATCCATTCGAGAGGATACTTTGAACCACCTACATCTAGAGGATGATATCTTCTGGATGAAGTATCACTAGCATATGGAACTCCACGAAGCATGGAGGGAAATAGGGTCCCCCTGTTGACGTCAACAGCTTTACTTTGCTCAAAGTTGCGATCAATCACCGCCCTTTGCACTTGCATATCATCAATCTTTTGACTGTGCCTAAAAATAGAACTGCCAAATCCCAATCTTTCAGTGCCCATTTTGGTACTATCATTTATCATTTCAGAAGTTCTAGTTTCAGTCACCCCAGGTCCTTTGCCAGACGTCAACACGTCCAACCTATGCCTTAAATTATCACCCTTAATACCATATCCGAGTTCCTCATTTCCAGACACATTAGACGCAAGATTCAGTGTTTCTGATGTCGCCTTGCAGCTCGCTCGCATCCAATGAGACATCCACGCAGATTGGTAGGTTTGCATAGGATGTACACTCCTACCACTGGTTTCATTAACTGATTGCGCGACTCGATCAGACATGATAGCTTTGGCTCTCAAGGAATGACAGTCTTACCTTCAAAATTTCACGAAAAGAATAAAGTTTAGCATGTTCATAAATCCAAAAACGCCGATTTAATAGCTGGAAGAAAAACTTTTTTGCTCCAATTCAAAAGAAAAACCACCGCTTAAATCATAGTAAAAGGAAAGATGAAAATCAAACCCAGATTTCTTTATTTCATCAATTAAAATAAATCCCACCTCTCATTCCAAAGATCCAGGCCGTAATTATGGGGAAAATTTAAGGAAAATACACAATACACCAGTATACTCAAACATCAAACAAAATCCATAAATAAGCACAACTCAGCAACTAATGAACTCCAAGAACACGGCGCTGCGCCAACTTACCTGCCTGTGCACTCAACCTTCGAAACCACTCCAAAAGACGAAATTAAGCTCCTTTTTTCAGCAGAGATCGAAATTAGAAACAGAAAATAGAGATCGAACTTCAAACAACCGGATTGGAATGGAAAAATGGGCACCTGAGGCTCAGATAAGTACACACAGAGATGTGTGTACGAGCGTCAGTGCCTGGAATGGAGAAGATGAGACAGACCCTGAGAAGTAAAGCAAGTGGGACATATATTCACGTGGTTTAAAATTTATATACAAAGTAATTAATTAATAACTCCCTAAAGCTTAATTAGCTTATTAAGACCTGATTAAAAAACGTGGGACGTACTAGGTTTGAGTCATTAGATTGGATGAACCCGAAATATCAAGTTTACCTAAGTTGAATATTATAAAATATAAACTATATTTGATAAAATAAGATAATGGAGTTTAATATTATTGATGATATAATATTAATTTTAAACCAACAATATTACAATTTAAAATAGGGCCTGATATGGTGAGCCTATACATACAAATGTAATATTTCTAAAAAAAATTCTTATAAAATAAAATTTTATAATTTTTAAAAGGATAAGTTTCGCCCAACTATTAGTCAATCTTAAACGACATGATGAATTATTTTAAATAATTTCAAAATAAAATTTAATCCTGTAGTAAAAATTTAAAGTAATAAGGTTATTTTAGGTAGAGCAAAAAGAAATTATCAAACATGCGAAAATTAGTTTTCTAAAAAAACCATACAACTCAAAATTCACTCTTCTGACCCATATTCTTCAACCCCCTATTTCAACATTCAAAAAATGAGTTGATGTTGAATATAACTGGTGCGTATAAATTATAACTGGTGTATCGTAATTATACCTAGTGTATGTTATTATAATTGATGTATATAATTATAACTGGGGCATCATAATTATTTTCCACAAACCCGGTATTTTCTCATTGAATTATTTTTTAAATAAAAAAAATTTAAATTGGTCTTAAAAATATATATATTTGTCCATTAAATTTAATGAAAAAAAATTAGAGTTTGGAGAAATTAATAAAATAAAAAATGAGAACTATTTCTTTAAAAATTATGAAAGAATCAATTAATTGAATTATACAATAATCTACCAATTACATTTTATATACCACATAAATATTGTATAACTAATAATAATACAGCACTCGGAATGTTTTGAGAAAAAAAAAAACACCTATAAATATTTCAGTTTAATACAATGAGAAGGAATTGTTAATTAAATCACACATAAACCAAAGAAAGGGGTCACATAGTTAGAGAAATATCAAAAACTAATAATCAATTAATATGGCCATCGTCGTAGTTATTACAGCTAATACATTTAAATATTTAATTCATTTGGTTGCAAGGATTTTTTAACTTATATACACTTGGTTTGGACCAAATTTATACAAAAAATCAATATATTTTAAATAAAATAAAAGATATATAAACTAATTATTTTAGACCAATCATATTAAATTGATCCTATCAAACCGAATCTTTATTTTCCGTAGGAGTAGTGACTAGCGTTATAGGTCGTTGGGCGGTCGGAAGGTTGCCACGAGTAAGTCAGTTTGGGGGACCGAAGGCAGTTCTCCGTGCAGGGATAGGAACAGTCAGATGAGACCTGCTAGTTAGGTTCAATGCCGATGAAAGAGGGATCTTTAGGAACTTTGTTTGGCGAATCAAGAGGAATGAGCTACCTTTGATACGGACGGATTATCTCTCGAGTACTCTTTAATAGGAACTCGGTTAAAACGCTGGAGATAGTGGATAAATATTATGTTACTGTTCGTATTTCGTTCATTCCATCGGTATGCTCCCAGGTACCTTCTTCAAATGAAGAGACAATCTTACCTACCCTTAAGCTTATTCATTGTGCTATTTAAAAATACATGCTATATTGAACTTTCACAACAAATCTGTGTTTTAGACTCCATAATGCACGTTAGTTTCTTTGTACTGATTGATCCTTCACTTGTGTGAGTAATTTTCATCTCCATTTGGTTTGAATATGTTTCCTTGCTTCATTGATTGATTGGGTTGTCACCGATTGATACTGCTTCCTTATTTTATCTAAGATTCCTTTTATATTCTTCAACAACTTCGGTGCTTTCATAATTTTTTTCATTCCTGTCAAGGATAAGTGACATTGTATTTTGGTACCATCTTGGTATATACAGTAACTTTTTTTACCTATAGTTCAACTTTTAAAATAGGGTGTTGGGGTTTTGAATGGTTAAAAACTTTTAAGATGGTATCATTTGTAGTCAATTTTAAAAAGGGGCATTGTATAACTAATAATAATATTTTGCTTCAATGGTGTTTTTCACACCCAAACTCAAATCTAACACCCTCAACACTTCATTACTTCATTTAAACTCAATAAAATACTAAAAATATCACTTTAATAAATTCTACCAAAAATTCCTAAAACACAAATCCATCACCACACACAACCAAACTCTACGAAACTACAATTGAAACGAAGATAAAAGCGAGGGGAAGAATATTACCCAATTAACTTCGCGAGATTCCGCTCCAAAGTCGAGTCTTGCTCGATTTCTCCAAGATAGGGGAAAAGGATGGGTTAGGGAGAGAGACGTGGAGAGAGGAAGTGAAGTGAAGTGGAGAATGGTTGAACACCGAGTTTACTTGGTGAATATATATATATATATATATATATATATATATATATATATATATATATATATATATATATATACCAAAAACTCGAGTTTTAAACACTCGCACCAAAACTCATTAATAATCACATGTGTTCAATAATTATCTCACACTCACCCAATTACATCAAAAATCTCAATCCTAAATTCTCCAGACTCCATATCCCACTACCAACATAATTCCAAGGTTTAATATCTCAATGAGAATAAAATCTCAACCCTTGGATCCAACAACCCCGAGACCGGATTAAAATCCTCGGAAGTCGCAACACTGTAATTATTTCATAATTACCACAATTAAAATCCGTTAGAGATTATAATCACTCCGGGATTAACACGATAATTTCCGGATATCACATATTGTTTCTTTGTAATAATTGGTGTCTTGGTCTTTGAACTATGGGAATGGCTAGACGAAGGTTGCCCAATTAGATTCCATCTGTGAGGTACTATCCAAAATTGTAATTGTTACCATTGAGAGAAGTTAACATTCGGTGCTCTCCCTTCTAGGACCTAATGGAAGACCGGAGAACAGTCTAACACATTAATATCTTTCAATGTACCCGAAAGACCACAAAAGGATGTCATATCCACAAATCATGTGAAACAATAACTTCAAGCATAATAGTTGGACTTTTATGATCTCCTATAGCATATTGGTTGTGCCATGCCATTGGACAATTTTTCAATTCCCAGTGCATACAATTTAGTCTTGAGATTGGAAAGGTAGAGGCATTGAGAGAATACACAACAACTATGGAGATGGAGATAAAGTTACAGGAAGAACGAGAGAGAAAAAGGAGGAGCGGGAGAGGAAAAAACAAAAAAACACGAGAAAGATAAGTTGGTAATCAAAAATGGAAATGGATACGTCAATCATGACACAGGAACAAAAAAAAGTTGTACCAATGGCAAATTCAAAGCTCCTATGTAAAGATTGATGTTAGCTTGTATGTGTTGCTTTAATTAATTATTCGGTCTATATTAGTACATGCATCTTGGTCGTTTTATGTGTACTTTTATTGAGGGAAGTATCTTGTGATGTTTGATGTTATTTCTTCCTAATTCTATTTTGTACTTTTAAAAACTCCCTATGAAATTTTATAAATTTAATTACATTATTTAAACATTATTCTTCAAATTTATACTTTAATTATAAAAATATTTATATTTATAATATTTATATAATATATATTCATTACATTAGATATAATACAAATTAGTTATATTAATTATTTACTTAAATTATATGATTGATATTGAAGACATGTATATCCTCACTTGATATTTTATTTTTAAAATTATTTAAAGTTATCAAAAACTTATAAATTTTAAAAATATAAACTATATATTTACAATCCCTTTAAGGGTGCTCTAACTAAAAATCCATAATCCAAGGCCATCGATAATTTACTGCTAAAATCACATAATTATTTAATTACGTAATTAAATGAATCGGATAGACACCAAAGGCCTAGCTTATTAGCTGTCACAATCCCAATCCCAAAATAGGGCTTGACTCGTTTTCGAGCCTGTTGTAAATCACTCATCCCCCTTTGATCAAATAATAATAATAACAAATCGGATAAAAATATTTTATGACAAAAACTATAGCATTTCTTGATATAAGTATCAGTATAGCTCCAACTCTTTATTACTTTTGGTTACTATTATGATAATTACATAAATGTCGAAAACTTTCTTAAATATGAATTAAACTATTTTTTTATACAAAATATTGGATGACGTCCGAGTGTTTTTCAGAGAGAAATTAATTCATTTTCGAAAATTATTTTTTTATGTTAAACTTAGAAGAATTGTCAAATATTTTTGATCTTTATGTATATATGGATATTTGATTATTTAATAGCTAGATAACACAATTTAAATTATATTTAAAAATTATTTAAATGTTTAATTTTAAAAAGTCAAAAATGTACAACTTAATCATCCAAATCGAATATTTAGGTTTGATTTGATTTGGTTATTAATAATCCATGAATTATTTTGGTTTACAAAACACAGAAATTTGATAACTCCAACTTTTATCAATAATCGAACTAAACCGTACTTGAACACAGATAGGCAAAGCACGATTATCTCAAGATATAATATGTAAATATTTATATATAAGTTAATTAAATAAATTAAATAGACACTAAAAGTTATTTAAAACAGAAAATTGAGCTTCCCGGCCTTGTCAAATGGATAAGAGTTCGTACCTATTTTGGACAGACTCGAGTTCGAATCGTATTTGTCACAATTTGCCAACAAAACAAAAACAAAAACAGAAAATTCAAACTATAGTTGTAATTTACAATGAACAAACTAGGAATGGCAACGGGTCGGGTATGAGACGGGTTTGGCCAATTCCAGGACACACCCCGCTTCACATAAAACCCGGACCCGCCCCGCCCTGCCCCGCTTAGACCCGCGAACCCGTCGGGTTTACCCGCCCCGACCCGGTTCCAGTTTTTTTTTAAATTTTTAATTTTTTTTTAAAAAAACTTAGCTATAAATCTATTTTGAAACACAAAAGTTGAGTTTTGTGATTAAATTTCATGTTTTCTCTAGTAAATATTTATAATAAGCATTGTAAAACTATCTTTAAACTACTAAATATTTATTAATTTGCTCTTATTTCCTTCAAAATGTCCAACTTTTTTAACATGAACACATGAATTTTGATATAAAATTAAATAATGACACTTTATTGTTCAATTAAAGAAGTAAAATGTATAATCAATATCATATTTTTTTAAAAAAAATAAAAAATGTATTGCGGGGCGGGTACGGCCAATCTCAAGACCCGCCCCGCCCCGCCCCGCCCCGCTTCCAAACCCGGTTGAAGCGGGTCCAGACACGCCCAAGCGGGGCGGGTTCAATGCGGGTCCGGGTTTGAACCCATCCCATTGCCATCTCTAGAACAAACTCGCATAACTTTTGTCTTTTATGCATGTGAAGGCTCTTCCAAGTTAAAAGGACAAAAAAATTAAATACGAGCATCCCAAGAAATAAATAGAATATATTTGCCTCTAGTTATATAATCTAATTTTTTTAATTTAAATTTGTTTATTTATTTTTTTTGTCAAACTCTACATACCATTTTATTGTTATCCAATATTATACATATAAATATGTAGCACGAGCTATTTATATTATCAAATAAATCAAAACTGATGAAAAGAATTTAAAAAAAGAGAGGATAAAATAGCAAAACTTATCATATGAATCGGTCTGTATTGGCTTTTGGACGTCTAATAATCAAAATTAGGTCATGTAATAACTTGGATTCTTTTATATTTTTAATTACTTTTGTGATTGCCTGCTGCTGTGGCGCCAATAATTAATGACACAATGTCAGATATTTCCTTGTTAGCAGTAAAAGTGAAAGTGCAGACCAGTTTATTGCACCAAAACCTAAATTTGACGAATTAGAAGATGAAAAACTAATATATACCAACTTATTAGACTAATTGTGCTATTGGTCTAATTTTTCAAAAGACTATAATAATAAAATTAAATATTGATGTATGAAAAAGACAAAATTTTGGCTAGTGATGATAGTACAGATCTAAGTCATATGATGTGGTGTGTGGGTGGAAAAGAATGTGAGTGTGGATGCGTTAATTTTCAAAATATTTGAATATGAGTGCATCTTAATGCGCATATTATATAATCAAGTGCTCGATTGGGGCACAAAACCTTTTGGAATCCTTGATTGCTGGTCTCAACATAAGGACTACTCCAAATTTGTCATAACTGAATGGGGAAAGTTACAAGTTGACGGTTGGGGAGCTTTCGTCCTTAAATAAAAGTTAAAGACCCTGAAATGTTGTCTAAAACAATGGAACTCAACTGAATTTGGAGATATCAATGCTGAAATCGATAAGGCAAGTGCAGTGATGAACGAGCTGGACATAAAAGGAGAATTACAATATCTAACAGAGGATGAATTGAAGCTGAAAAACGAATGCTGGGCCACTCTTAAAAGCAAAATCCGTCTAAAAGAAAGCTTGTGTTCCAAAAATCTAGGCAAAAATGAATTAAAGAGGGAGACACAAACTCAAAATTCTTCCACGCTTGCAGCAACCGAAATAGGAAAAAATCTGAAATTAGGGGGCTCCACATAGCTGGCATGTGGGTCGATTCAGTGCCAGAGGTTAAGTCAGCTATCACAGGGCACTTTCGAAAATTATTCTTTGAAACTCAATGGGCTAGGCCGCTGCTCGATGGAGTCACTTGCTGCAAACTAAGCGAAGAGGATAACATTTTACTCTCTGCCTCATTCTCAGAAGCAGAAGTCAAGGATGCAATTTGGAATTGTGATGGCTCCAAGAGCCCCATACCTGATGGCTTTAATTTCAAATTTATCAGAACCTTTTGGAATACCATCAAGGAAGATATCTTGAGAGTTATTTCAGAATTTCACCAACATGGAAAGCTAGTCAAAGGATGCAACTCATCCTTTATTGTCTTGATCCCAAATACCAACCCGTTATCCATTGATGATTTCAGACCTATTTCTCTCATTGGATGCATGTACAAGATCTTGGCAAAGTTATTGGCTACTAGACTCCAACCAGTTATGGACAAATAATCTCTCCTCATCAATCAGCTTTCTTGAGAGATAGAAACATCCTTGATGGTGCTCTAATAACCAACGAAATAGTGGACGAATCGACTCGGAATAAGAAACCAACGATAATGTTTAAAGTGGATTTTGCAAAGGATTTTGATTCAGTCAATGATAGACATGAATCTTCTAGATAATCCTAGATAATCTTAGATTGATATATTTCCTTGTATATAATATTTTGTGTATCTTTCCATACTTATCCTTTGATGTAATTACTCTATTTATATTGGAATACAATAATCAACCACTTAAGGTGGATTTTATAAACTCTCCACATGGTATCAGCCAGCAAACCCTAACCCTTTTCTCGTTTGCATACCGTCGGCTACTATATCACTTTCAACAGCCTTCTCCCACCATCATCATGGCTAGTGATGCTCTTCCCTTTGCCACCCTTATTCACATGATTACCATCAAATTATCTTCCTCCAACTATCTATTATGGAAAAATCAGGTTGTTCCTCTCCTTGCATGTCAAGATCTTCTTGGTTTTATTGATGGAACACTATCGCCTCCCCCTAATTCCGATTCTGCCGCCTCGTCTGAATCATCTTCAGCCTATCATAAATGGCTTGTTCAAGATCAGCGCCTCCTCAGTCTTCTCCTTTCCTCTCTCACTGAAGAAGCTATGGCAGAAGTTATCGGCTGCTCCACCTCTCGCGCTGTCTGGCTTGCTCTTGACTCGGCCTTTAGCCATAGCTCCAAGTCTCGTGAGCTTCGTATCAAGGATGACTTACAGCTCATGAAGAAAGGTACCCGTTCCATCAGTGACTATGGGCGGCAATTCAAGAATTTATGCGACCAACTTTCTGCCATTGGTCGTCCCGTGACCCACTGTCACCTTACCTATTCATTCTAGCGGCGGAAGGATTAGGTGCAATGACTAGAAATGCATGTAACTTAGGGGTGTTCAAGCCCATCTCATGTGGTGCCGTATCTGTCCAGATTTCCCATCAGACGACACGATATTCTTCGATGATGCAACCATCTCATGTGGTTCGGGCAATACCCGATTCCCGACCCGTCGGGTCGGGAATCGGGTACCTTCTTGGAACCCGATCGGGAATCGGGTACCCGATCGGGTTCCAAGAAATAAAAAAAAAATTGTTTGTTAAATATTGTAGAAGCAAAAAAAAATTAAATAAAAAAGTTAAAAAGAAAAACCAAAAATAGTGTACCCGAACCCGAATTGTTCGGGTACCCGACATTTCGGGTACCCGAAATGTCGGGTACCCGAACAATTCGGGTCGGGAATCGGCATGTCCTATGGGGTACCCGAAATTTCAGGTACCCGATCCGAATTTTCCGATTCCCGAGATACCCGACCCGATCCCACCCTAGTTTAAAGTTCCACTTCGACAAGAACTAAATTTGTTGGGTAACCAGACAGTTGATGAAAAAGTGATCAGTAGATTTCTCGAGATGCCCACAAAACAAGCATTTGAAGTCATCTATGTGGAAAAATTTACCAAGGCAAGCACGGGTTGTGAAGGCATTCGCAACAAGCTTCCAAAGGAAGAGATTGTGCCGATCATATACTTTGAGTTTCCAAATGAAGGCCTTTCTAGCATTCCTTGAAACATCCAAAGTAGCAAACCGATGGGCCTGATCAGTAAGGTACGTGCTTTGGTGGAGAAGATCCATTTACTCGATGGAGTCCACACCAATATGTTCCTCAGAAGGAAGAATAGGAACACAAAGGGTTGCATCACCACAGGGTCTAAAAGATTATCCAGAATCGCGATGTTCCAAGTACAAAGAGCCGGCACCAAAAGAGAAACGACATTAACAAACTTTACAACGATG
Source organism: Haberlea rhodopensis (assembly GCA_907163345.1). NCBI lineage: Eukaryota > Viridiplantae > Streptophyta > Magnoliopsida > Lamiales > Gesneriaceae > Haberlea > Haberlea rhodopensis. Next base: position 254,828 of record CAJQUN010000079.1, read on the forward strand.
GAGCCCTCGTGATGGTTGTAGGGCGGTTTGAAATTAGGAATATATGGAATCCAAGGGTCTTCCCAAGTGCAAACCTTAGAGTTTATACCGATTTTAAAGCAGGCCCCTTTTAAAATGAGATCCCGACAATGGATTATATCACGCATAAGCCAAGAGCAGCTAGAAAATATGTGGAGAATCCAAAAAATTCCAGTTGCCAATGTACTTAACATGAAGCAAATTAAGGCAAATGCTATCGAGAGGATCTTTGCAGAGTGCCCAAGAGAGTTTAGACCAAGGCATGATTAAAATCGGCCGTGCGTCGAAAACCCAGCCCACCAGCAATTTTTGTTTGCATAAGGAGTTCCAAGCAATAAGGTGAAATTTATGATGCTGGGTTGAAGAGCCCCACCAAAAATTACAAATCATAGAGTCGATAGATAGCCTTAGTGACAGAGATTGGAAGGAAGGAGGAATATTTTAGTGGATAACAATATAATGTAATAATTAACACTTTTTGGAGTGTAAATAACACTCTCCTTTTACAATTATTCCATTTTCTTAGAAATTATTAGCTATTTGAAAAATCACAAGTGCATAACTCGTTTTTTTCTCGCACTAATTTTCTTTTTAGTCACAGAATTTTTACCCCCAAGAAATAAAAAGCAATCCACAACCTACTCTTTATAACACGTTCTGATCAATTCATTTATGAATAAATTGAATAAAATTCATACAAATCAATAATCAACCACCAAACATTTGGAAAAAAATTGGCCCCCTATCTTTCTGGCTGTTGTTCTGTCTGATACAGTAAAATATCAACAAAAGATTCATATAATAAATTAAAATGAAATATCACAGATTCATATATCCCAAATATTACACTTACATATTGCAGTATTAAGGCTTTACACTTGAACTCTTCTAATACCTGTTACCATGCAAGTCTTCACCAAATAAGAACAGGGACTTGTACAACTATTACCTGCTCGAGATTTTTAAAGTTTATCTTCCAGGTGTTCCACATTCACTAAAATCGAGTATCCGTCTCTCCGTCTGTGAAGGAATTTTCAAACAAAAATAGTTAATTGACAATTAGCAGAAGAGTCAGCAGTTTTTATGAAGAAAAGCTATATCTTCTTTCTTTGATGAAAAATATGATGTAGGACTTCTCATAACATTGGAAAGTAATGCACAAACATCACAGAATGTAAAATTTCAAACACAAGCATAAGATAATAACGCTGATATTCGGTGGTCGGCTTCTAAAGTAACTTGGTATACTGTTCACACCAAAAAAATGTAATGAATGAGAAAGGTACACTTGTAAATCCACACCTTTCCTACCACAACATATGTTTCTGTAACTGATTGTTGCTATAACTATCATAATCACTAAGCCATATTATAAAACCAAGCATTACGTGAGGTGAATTAAGTGACATTGCCAGACCCTCGTATACATTGGGAAAGGCTTATCCTTGGGCTTAAAGGTCAAGATTTTAACGAAAATTAACATTTCCCAAGTAGAAACCCTTGTAACACTCACTGGGTAACTTTGAAGGGACAAAACAAGATTTAACATCTATAATTTTGAGGGGGGGAGCAATCCCTTGAGTCCCCCTTGCTCCGCCCTTTGACTAGACATAACATGATGGCTTGAACATTTCCAGTGGAAAAACTCCTGTACACTCACTGGGTATAGTATTTAACTTCGAAGGGGGTTCTTTGACCAGGCAAAAAAACATGATGGTTAACGCCCCGTTGATAATACAAACACCAAGTTGAGTACAAAACAAAGAGAAAAAAAGGCAGTTTCTCGAAACAGTCCTTAGCAAGTGTACCATAAAAGTTGAATCTGAAACGGAATGATGCTCTGCCTGACAGTTTAGATTTTGGTTGTTTTCCTTCTCTGCGCATTTTGCCTTCAATATTGTTTCTGGAGTTTCATCTCCCAATATCTCCTGAGCATCAGCAAATGCACCAGCTGTATGCTCTCCTAATTGCTTCATTAATCCAATGGCATCGTAACTTCTGTCACCTGGGCTTAAAAAGTATCCAATGTCCTACAAAACATCAAAATATGATGGCCAAAATAATTTTAAAAAATTAAATTAGAGATTTGGCAGAAAGGATATCTTCTAACCTCAATTGTTATATCTGTATCAATTCTGGGCCCTGGCACAAAACTGTTGATAAACCAAGGGGATTTCCATGCTGAAGGAGATTCTATACTTCTCTTGAATGGGGTGTCTACATATCTAAAGGAAATAAAAACACTCTATGACACCACGGCGAATACAAAAACAAATGGTATACAGTGAAGTAACAATCACAAAAAATAGAACAGAATAAAACAGGAAATGAAACTCATCTTACAGGTTATTATTTTCAACAACTACACCTTTGCCAGAACTTTCAGCTTTCTTCTCTGAAGGACTCATGGGTTGGAAAGCAGTAGTTATGACCAAAGTAGACCCATCATTTTTTGCAAGCAGCCGAGGAGAACAAACAACAGACAAATACGGAGTTTCAGATGAAGATATAATAGCTCCGTGTTTTGGTACAGCATCTTGTCTTCTAGGATACTGATTTCCTAGAGATCTAGCACTTGGACCAATTGATCTGTCGCTCTTACTGCCAAGGCGGTCAGGAGAAAAGCGGCGCATGTCATTCGTATTATGTTCAACAAGGATTCCAGAGAAGTCTCTTTTCTGCCAAAATGGATAAGTGTCGTGATTTAAGTTAACTTTAAAATCAAAAACTTTACAAAAGTGAAATACCTGGGAACCCTCACAAGATTTTAAGCTAACTTGACAGTCATGTGCCGTACATATGAAGTGTACAACCACATATGTTGTGTTACATAGAATGAGAAACTACATGATCTCAGAAAGCCATGCACTCATGACGAATTAAGCATAACATTAACAAATCAAGATCTCAAATTATCTAAGAATTCAGCAACTATTTGGATTTGCAAGATTCAGACACTCCACAAAGACCCCTCCTTGTACCTTTAGAGGAAAAAAAAAGAGGAACTAACCAATTCTACTGTGTCATTGCCTCCGGCCTTGGTTTTGACATCTGTGATAGAAGTCCGTTCGATTTTATTTTTAACATCAATGCTACGTAATTCTTTCTGCGGCATTTTGCTATCTGAAATGACATTCCTTTCATTTATCTCCTTTTTCACTTTTTCACAAGCTGGAGCCACGTTTTCTTTTCCTACATATGATGCTTCGAAGTTTTGGTTGTTGTTTGAAGATATATTTGGCATTGGTGGTTTATGGTTTACGCACGAATCAAACATAACCTCTAACCGGGGAAAATCATTGGTCAGGTTGGAAAACGACTCTTGGTTTGAATCACCTCCAAGCTTCTTTTCACCCCTCTGTTCAGACAAAGGAGATAACAAATCACGGTTTCTTTTTTTCAGTATTGATGGTGTTGTCGTAAAAGATTTGGCGGCACTTTTCAGAACAGCATGTGGACTATCATCCCTTGTTGGGGAATCCCATAGTTTGAAAGGAGTCATAGAAGATATCATTAGTTGGCGAATGCCAAGTGGACTGTACTCTTGATGCATGTCACTTCCAGACTGTATAAGATCACAACTAAAGAAAGGTATATCTAGGCTTGGAAAACGAGGAGGCTCATAAAATAAAGCTCCAGAGTCCTTATGTTCATTGGTTGCAGCAGGATCCTTGTCCCTGGCAGAAGGATTTTGAGAATCATTTGATGGTGTCAAAACAAGATCATTGGATGGAACTAGTGTTGACAATCCTATTGGCTGATTGGATATATCTTCGCTGGGAGAGCAATTAGAATATTTGGCATTTATAAAACCATCATTCGTGCAAGGTAAAAGAGATTCTTGTGCTGTATTACTGATAGAAAAATAATTATGCTGATTTGACTTCACATCAAACACAAGTGAACCATCATCAGAAGGAAGTCGAGTAGGAACAGGAAGAGGTTGATTATATGAGAACCCAAGCATATCAGATGACATATAACAAGACTGTGAAGTAAAACTTCCATCTTCAGGAATCTGAAAATTCAAAGAGTGGTGAACCAATGGTTCTGCAGCTCCATCGATATGCGAAATTACATTTTCCGAGGGACAGTATCCATCATGGCCCACGTCAGGGTAAATCATTCTACAATCAGAATCAGCTACAAATTTAGGAAAATCAGAATTCGCCATCGTGTTTCTCGTTGAAGTGGATGCACCCATAGTAGTCTCTAGCGGAAAGGGTACTGTTTCATGGTTATTCATGACACTCAATGATGACAGGAACTGTCCAGATGATTCTTGCCCCAAATCCAGCAAAGACATGTCAAGTAGCTCATTTGGATTTAACTGACAATCTTTTCCGGCAAATGTCTCCCAATCTACTGAGAAAACATGTTCAAGGAACTTAGAAGTACAACCAAATTCGTAAGGAACTTCTGGTGTGGAATATGAAACTTCATGAAGTGCAGGACGATACTCTTCAGAATATGGCACTGTGCTGGATTCTTCAGTCACTCTGCAATTCCCTCCATTAAGTTCTATTGTCGAATTGACCACATGATTTGTGGACAAACCAGCCATAACTGAACCTTGACTGCACTCAGAAGCTTCTTCCAATTCTACACCATCTTTAACAACACTACCATCTCCACTACTCTGTTGTGCTTTAGACGAAGACGATGCTGCTGATTTGTGTGCATTGGCAACAAGAGGTGGACCTTGGAACTGTGAAAGTAACCCTGACTCCATATACATGTCTATCTTTTTCTTGACAGAGCTATTCCAATGATTTTTAATCGCGTTATCAGTCCTGATGGCACACACAGAACTCTCTTGAGGTGTAATAAATAGAATATATAAATGATAAATAAGTAATTTACATATGAAAGCTCATATTCGCTTAACAGCATAACATTATTCTTCTTGTAATTAGTTTGCATTCAAGTACCTCCCAGGTAAAAACTTAGTCAACTCGGCCCACTTATTTCCATAAATTTGGTGCGCATGAATCAAAGCCAATTCCTCATCTTGTGTCCAAGCTTCTTTGTTTATGTTAGGATTAAGATGATTGTGCCATCTGCGAAAACGAACATTATTAAGAGCACAGTGCAGAGAGAAGATATAAGAAATGGAATTGTGCACTGCAGCTTACAGACAAGCTATAAGGAATGAAATTGTCTACTGAAGCTTACAGACAAGATTCAAAATTTGCACCTTGACGGATTAAATATTCAATTCGGAAATGAAGCATAAAGTTTATACCTTCTTTGTTCATAAACTTTTGAAAGCATATAACTGGCAAGTGCTTTTAACAACGAAATCTTTACATAAAAATCAAGGGGAGAGATCAAGATAAACTCCTACAAGTTTACCTTTCCCGACACTGTTTCCCAATCCGTCCAGGGAGATGTTGTGCAATGGTAGACCACTTTTTTGGACCATATTTATTCACTAACTCAATCATAATTTCATCCTCCTATCAGATGTTAAAAGGAGTATTAGATGGGCTCTCGTGAAATATAAAAGCAGCTAACACAAATGAGAAAAAGCTACAATCAACTGAGGGTGCAGGGAGCCAAATCCAGAAAGAAGAAGAGAAAAACTGCCTAACCTCTTTTGACCATGGACCTTTGACAAGTTCTGGATTAAGAACCTTCTGCCACCTATGTAAGCACTGTACATCTGTTCGATCCTTAAAACATTCCGCTGCATACAGTTCATATAACATGTTTTTAAAAGCCTCAACTATGACAACCAACAAGTTAGCTAATGACTGCCTTAATTACTCTAAAAAAATAGGAATGAACATGTAATCAAGTCAAACGCAAATGACAAAAAGGGAGAGTAAAAATGATATAGGAGAACACTAATTATGGCCTTAATTAGCATAAACTTAACTTTTCTATCAAGTTGACATAACAACATAGACCAAACAAAAGATCCTGGATGTTTAGGAATACCCAAGGAATACTTACTCCCAAGGGAATACTTACTCCGACATCATTTACTCAGGGAGTACATTTTACGCTTTGCAGAATTACTCTTTTATTTCTTGTGATGTTATATTTGTATATGTGTTTTGCTCGTTCATGTGAGGATGTTTCTGTCAAAACAGGTGAAAGGACTGGTGTTGAGAGATCTAGACAGTAGAATAGACATAGAGTCGAGTTAGAAGTGTGGGTGTTGGATTTTGGGAGTCGTATAAGCCACAATTTAATTACAAATACTCTTACTAATAATATTAATTATATTTTTATCTGCCTTGCCTGTGAGATTTGTTATTCTTTAGGAAATGGCCTACATATATTGTGGATGACATACGCTACTTTCGGGGATATGCATCACTTATATTGAATACATATTTTTGAGTTGTATTTTGTCGGAAAGTTCAATTTACGTGTAGACTATGCTAAAATATTTATATACTAAATTATGATTGCATGTATGTTTGCAAGGATTTGGGACTCCAGAAAACCACAGAATATTCAAACAAATTTCTAGTCAGATCAGTAATAGATGACGAAAGGCACCAGTTGCAATTTATTTTTTGCTACCTATTTTTTTCCAGTTTTTTCCTTTGAAACGTTGAACAGCAACGTGCAATACTTCATCCTGTGAAAATAAAGGAAAAAAGATATATAGGATCACAAATTTTAAACAATAGACAAAAGTCCAGATTTTATAAAGGACCCCACAGACTATTTTAAATTATATCAGTGATTATTGTTACAATAGAATGCAAACAGAACATAAAGATGAACTTTATCAAATGCTGTTGAGTACAATTAATTAGCAACAAACCAAACAAATCATGCTTAAACTCAGCTCTTAAATGTTGGCATTCATTACTAAAACAGCCAAAAACTCTACAAGGCTAGTATTCATATGTTTTCTGTGAATGGTGCGAGTTATTGTGAAATTGTGAAACTCTTCCATAAATGGAATGTTTTTTGTTCAAAAATCTACTAAACCACGATAAAATAGAAGTTCTCCACAATTCATTCCTAATTGAAATTTAAACAAGTTTCAATTGAGGCACGTAAAAAAGTTACCAGTCCATCATTTAGGAGACAAATAGTTATTAATTCAATTCTCAGAAACACCATGACATTTGGGACCAAGAAACTGTAGACACTTCTAATCCAGAAAAAAAAAATAGAAACAGATTGCGACAACACATATTGGGAACAACCTTCATAGAGTTGTTTGGTTTTTTTCCCAGATAAATTCAGAAAGCAATGTGCAGCAGGACTTGCAATTTAACAAAAATTTCATTGCTGCAGAAATAGTCAACATGATAAGTTCATATTTTGATATATTTATTCAATTTAAATTGTCTTAATAGGTATAATTTTTAATAGTTAATTGATATTTTCAGTACCTAATCTTTGAGTTTAATCGTGAATAGGCGTAATTGAGGAAGTGGAGTTCTTATGAAACAAGAAGCTGGTTTGGAAGAAAAATATTCAATATTTGGAGTCTTGTATGTGAAAAAGGAAGGAACTCAATTGTTATAAGGAGAAAAGGCTAAAACAAAGCAATATTTTTATATGTGAGAAAACATAACGTGATTGGGGAATCTTAGGGCATATAAAAAGAAAGAGAACTCAAATTTTTTTTTTTAAAAAAAAAAAAGCAAAGGAAGGAGAAGGAAGGAGGCAGCCATGAAAAGGGGGATTTGGGGAGACCTAAAATTGGGAGGTTTTTGCAGCTGCCATCATCATACCTTCATCCGAGAAAATACACGAAGGAGATCAAGGGAGAAAGCAAAGGGGAGTAAAAAGAGTCAACAACGGAGGCGGCTTCGAGAGTTTATTCTTATTTCTAACATTATTCTTGATTTTATTTTGACTTGATTATGTTTGAATTGTTGAGAAATAATTTTACACATCGTTCTCATTATAATTACGAACTAAGTTTATTTTATCAAGATTAAGAGATCCGTTGTTTGAATTTATTATTTGATTGAATTCCTAGATTTTCTGAGTGAATGTTCTATTGTTTTTAATGCTTTCAAAGATTGACCATCTTTGAATGATTTTGTGTATTACAATTGAAATCAAGAGATGCAATTATAATATGATGTAATATTGCATGCCATGGATTTATATATGGAATTAGATTGAGATCGAGAGATAAAATCAAACATATGTGTAATAGCTATAGATTATTTAATCGAAAACTAGTTGGTTTTCATAGATATTTTATGCAATATTGATTTGTTAAACAAGTTAAAGAGATTTAACTGTTGACAATTTCATCAACAGGGAATGCCTTATAGACCTACCACGGATTGGAAGGAAATACGCTTGGTATCGTCCGGATGGATCATGCGTCAGTCGTCTGAATGAAGAGAACTATTTCTGATCATTGTGCGATTATGCTGAAAAACCATACAGCAGATTGGGCCCCGAAGCCTTTCAGAGTTATAGACTCTTGGCTGCAACACAGGGATTTTAAGGTATTTGTGGAAAATGAATGGAATAAGTTTGAAATTCAAGGCTGGGGAGTATTCATATTGAAAGAAAAGTTGAAATTGATGAAGAATAGCCTCAAGACTTGGAATAAAGATGTATTTGGTATGATGAATAAAAACATAGAGTTATCAAAAAAACAGAATCAGCGAATGGGACCAGATTATGGATCAGAGGGAGTTAGATCAAGATGAGAAAACTGTTCATCAAGCAGATTTGGTTAAGTTGAGTGAAGAAATTAGAATGAAAGATACTCTACTATTTCAGAAAGCGAGAATCAAGTGGATACAGGAGGGGGATGTGAATTCAAGTTTCTATCACAAAATGGTGAACCGAAGGAGGAAGAATAATGAGATTTTGGGGCTTTATATAGATGATCAATGAACTGACTCGGTTCAACGATTAAAGGAAGGAGTCCGGCACCATTTTTAAAAAATGTTCAATCAGGAGGAATGGGATACACCGAAATTCAGGATATTTCCTTTAATAAAGTGAATGAAGCAGACGACATATTCCTAACAGGAGAATTTTCAGAGGACGAGATTAAAAAGCAGTATGGAATTGTGACAGTTTCAAAAGCCCTGGGCCTGATGGTTACAACTTTGGATTTATTAAGAAATTTTGGAATGTTATTAAGAATGATTTCTTGAAATTTTTTAAGGATTTTCACAGCAATGGCAGATTGATTAAAGGAGGCAATCCATCGTTTATGGTACTTGTGCCAAATAAAGAAAATCAAATCAAAATTGGGGATTTCCGACCGATCTCATTGATAGGATGTGTTTATAAAGTGCTAACGAAACTACTTGCTAGCAGATTGAGCAAGGTGCTTGACAAAATAATATCGGAACAACAATCAGCATATGTTGGTAACCGACATATATTTGATGGGGGTGCTAGTTATTAGTGAAGCGATTGATGAAGAAAAAAAAATAAAGAATGACTGATTTTAAAAGTGGATTCTTGTGGTTCCGCAAGTTTCAGCTATAGGAGAACCAAGAACGGAGAGCTAAACCCCACCCCTTTCCGCCCGACTCTTAGGTCTTAAGAATTAAGACCGCTGGTTTTAGGACTTTGAGAAGGCATATGATTCAGTGAATTGTTTATTGACCATGTGATGGAACTGATGAATTTTGATGACAAATGGAGGAGATGGATCATGGAATGTGTTTCTAGTGCCAAAGCTTCAGTCTTGATCAATGGAAGTTCTACAATGGAATTTGAACTTAAACGAGGACTTCGTCAAGGAGACCCTAGATTAGCAGCATTAGCTAGAGACAAAAATGCTTTGGTGGGCAACATGGGGTTTAGGTTTGAGGAGAGTTGGCAATGGACTTGGGCTTGGAGAAGAGAGCTTTTTTCTTGGGAGAGATTTATGTTTAGAGTACATGATTTCTTTGATTCAAGGAAAAATGGACAACTGGATTTGGCGACATGAAGTGGATGGGGATTATTCGGTAGCCTCGACTTATCATCTCCTTCAGGAAAAGCGGACTCTCAAATGGTTACTTAGCAATCTGTTTTCGAGATTATTTGGAATCATTTGGCCCCTAATAAAGTTTCAACATTAGCATGGAGATGATGAAAGATCGTCTTCCTACTAAGCAGAATCTACGAAAACGAAATGTTAGGACAAGGCTTATTTTGGATCTTTGTGAATTTTGCAATGCGGAAGAGGAAACAACTGAACATTTGTTCTTTGGGTGCAAAAGTTCTCACGCTTTATGGATGGAATGCTATAACTGGCTAGGTGTGCAACTTGCTCTTCAAATTGATCCTCAATCGAGACTGTTACAGAACAAAGGGCTTTGGAATCACACAAAAGGACTCAAAGAATGGATGACTATTGGATTAGCGGTAATTTGGACGATCTGGCTGGAGAGAAATAGAATAATCTTTAGACATATAGACGACAAGGGCAACAACTTGCTAGAGTTGATAAAATTTAGGAGCTGGTTCTGGATCAAAAATAAAACATGAAGGATTCAACTACACATTTTCGGACTGGTTTAGAGAACCAATTAGTTGTCTTCTTTCTTAAGGGTTATAGTTGTTGCTGGTGATTTTTTTTTTCTTTTTAGCATTATAGTGTTTATTTTGTATTGCTTCAAGTACTTCTTGTACTTTTTATTTTATAATAAATTTATTTTTGCCCGACCAAAGAAAAAACAATAGGTGTACCGTGATCTTAATAATCTTTTCCTATTGAATTTGTTCCCCTTGCTATCTTTAATTGTTTTAATTGGAATTTGAGTGTTTAGTTTATTTTAGTTTATTTAAATTATTCATTCCAATTTCGTTGGTTAGTATAGTTTAAATAATTTTATTTGGTATTTCCACCTTATAAGTTAGTCCGGTAGAACGACAACTCTTTCTCTTCACCACTATATTAAAATTTAACATTGTACGCTTTGCGATTAATTAGTGCTGTTTAAATTAATTTGTTCATTTATACTTATATGTTTTTTTGTTAAAAAAAAAAAGCACAATCACAACGCAACAAAAAACAGGGCATACAATATAAGTTGCTATTTTCAAAATATATGCACACAAAATAAATTCTGGAAAGACTGGTAGCTGATATGGATAGATAGGTTTACATTTACCAAAAAAGACTCTAACTGACCTCTTCTGCAGTCCACTGTCCCTTTGTGGAACGCCTTGTAGGACCACTTGTCCTCCTGCTAAAAATTATGCAAATGTCAATACAGCTAAATGCAATAAAATTTTCTGAGTTAGTGACACAATACCCCAAAAAGAATCCCTGACTTTTTTTTAAAATAATGACAGCAACCAAAGAAATGCTCAAAATAAAGTAAACAGGTGAACAAACACAGATACAATTAAAATGCATCAGAAGAACCCAGAAACATGTATGAATTGTGAAGGTATTTAAAACAAACCAAAAACTCTTTGTTACCCATGTAAAGGTCGAGATCTTTGCAGACCATCTCTGGAACCATCTGCAGTTGTGGTGCTTGTCATATCACTTTCCATGTTCGCTTCACAGATACACAGATTTATACACGCCAATTTCCACCAGAAGGCAATTTTCTCCTAATTCTCTCCCAGATCATTATATGCTACCCAACAATGAGGTAGGCGATATAACAATCAAGGATGAAGTCAAAGGCTTCATGATAGACGAAAATCAAATAAGAGAGAAGTTAGAATATTAAAACCAAAACGCAAATGCATTAGATACCATAAGGATTTGGAAAAAAATCAGTAGGCATTATTCTCTCTTTCATACTGTTGACCAGCTGTCCAGCTTGTCCTCATTAATGAGGGCAGCTGGTGGTTGGTAGTTGGGGAGATGGCAGTTGGGAGATGTGCATTTAATGCACATCTTCAACCCTATAAATAGAGCTCTTCTGATTTCATTTCATTCATTCCATTTTAGAGTGTTCTCTCATATCTCTACATTTGAGTGTGTATTCTATAATATTTGTGATGTAGTTTTCTCCTATATTGAGAGTGTTGTTCTCTTTGAAAGATAGAGAATAGCGAAAATGAAGAATAAAATGGACACCAGTATTTACGTGGAAAACCCCTAAAATTATTAGGGTAAAAACCACGGGCAAGATGAAAAGATTCCACAAACTATTATAGTGGAATCTTTTCATCTTGCCCGTGGTTTTTACCCTAATAATTTTAGGGGTTTTCCACGTAAATACTGGTGTCCATTTTATTCTTCATTTTCGCTATTTTCTATCCCATGTTGCCGCACCTGGGGCCAACAAGTGGTATCAGAGCCTCGTTGTAAAAATCTTAAAAATTCTAAGTATGCTCTGTGGTTGCAGCCTTGACTGATCTTCCACATCAGAAAAGTTTTTTGAGATATTTTTTTTATTGAGGCAATTTTATTGTTGTCAAAATGGCGGCACGGTTCGAGATTGAAAAATTCAACGGAAGCAATTTCATGTTGTGGAAAATGAAGATGCAAGCAGTTCTACGAAAAGATCGTTGCTTGGCGGCTATTGGAGATAGGCCGAAGGAGGGCATGGACGATGAAAAGTGGAATGAGATGAACGGTAATGCTATTGCCAATTTGCATTTGGCTCTAGCTGATGGGGTATTGTCAAGTATCGCCGAAATAACAAATGCAAAAGATATTTGGGATACTCTGACAAACCTGTACGAGGCCAAGTCACTACACAACAAGATTTTCTTAAAAAGAAGGCTTTATACTCTTCGGATGTCGGAATCCTTATCGGTGACCGACCATATAAATACTTTGAATACTCTATTTGCCCAGCTCACTACTCTGGGGCATAAAATAGAGGAAGTTGAATTTGCGGAGCTTCTACTTCAAAGTCTACCGGATTCATACGATCAACTCATCATCAATCTGACCAACAATATCACTAATGATGTGTTAGTCTTCAACAATGTTGCAGCCGCGGTTCTTGAAGAGGAAAGTCGGCGCAAGAACAAGGAAGACAGGTTGGCAAGTTCGAAGCATGCAGAAGCTTTGCCGATGATGAGAGGAAGATCGACGGAGCGTGACTCCAGTGGGAGTCATAAGTATGGTAGATCCAAATCCAGAAGTAAGAAGAAGAATTTTTACTGCTATAAATGTGGCGGTAAAGGGCACTTCAAGAAAGATTGTACAAGTAAGAAGAGTGTCGAGAAAGATTCTCAAGGAAATGTTGCCAGTACCTCAGACGGTGGAGAAATACTATTCAGCGAAGCAGCAACTGTTGCGGAAGGCAGACAAATATTTTATGACACATGGATAATGGATTCAGGAGCGACGTGGCACATGACGTCTCGGAGAGAATGGTTCGACCAATATGAACCAGTCTCAGGAGGATCTGTATTCATGGGAAATGACCATGCCTTGGAAATCGCTGGAGTGGGAACCATCAAAATTAAAATGTTTGATGGTACTATTCACACCATACAGGAGGCACGACACGTGAAGGGTCTGACAAAGAATCTTTTGTCTTTGGGACAATTGGACGATATCGGGTGCAAGACCCGTATCGAAAATGGGATCATGAAGATTGTGAAAGACGCGCTTGTGGTATTGAAGGCAGAAAAGGCTTACAAGAATATGTATGTGCTTCTGGGGGAAACACACAAAGAGGCAGAACTGGCTGTTGCATCGACTAGTTCGGGAGAAAAATTAACATTGTTATGGCATAGGAAGCTCGGGCATATGTCAGAACGAGGGTTGAAGGTTCTCTCGGAACGGAAGCTGCTGCCGGGGCTTACAAAAGTGTCTCTACCCTTTTGTGAGCATTGTGTTACCAGTAAACAACATAGACTAAAGTTTGGCACATCTACAGCCAAAAGCAGCGGTATTCTGGAGCTGATTCATTCTGATGTTTGGCAAGCACCGGTTGTATCTCTAGGAGGAGCGAGATATTTTGTCTCGTTTATTGATGATTTCTCTAGAAGATGTTGGGTGTATCCTATCAAGAAGAAATCAGATGTTTTTCCAGTCTTCAAAGTGTTCAAAGCGCGAGTTGAGCTTGACTCTGAAAAGAAGATCAAGTGTTTGAGGACTGACAATGGAGGAGAATATACCAGTGATGAATTTGATGCATATTGTCAACAAGAGGGCATCAAAAGGCAATTCACAACGGCTTACACGCCTCAACAGAATGGAGTGGCGGAGCGGATGAATAAAACCCTGTTGGATAGCAAGGGCTATGCTAAAGACTGCGGGTCTAGCCAAGTCATTTTGGGCAGAAGCAGTCAAGACCGCCAGTTATATTATCAATCGATCTCCATCAGTGGCGATTGATCTGAAGACTCCGATGGAGGTGTGGACAGGCAAGCCAGTGGATTATTCTCGGTTACATACATTTGGAAGTCCGGTATATGTTCTATACAATGAACAAGAAAGATCGAAGTTGGATTCTAAATCCAGAAAGTGCATCTTCTTGGGCTATGCTGATGGTGTTAAGGGGTATCGCTTGTGGGATCCCACTGCCCACAAACTTATTATCAGCAGGGATGTTATCTTCGAGGAAGATAAAGTGAAGGGAGACAAATGCACACTGAATTCAGATACTACTACAATTCAGGTGGAAAATATGGAAAATAAGACAGAAGAAGATCAAGTTTCTTCTGAGGTATTACCAGAGCACGATGAACAAGAACCAGATGAGTCAGAGGTTCTCAAAGTTCGGCAGTCTACTCGCGAGAGGAGACCACCGGAGGCTACTCGAAGTTTGGATATATCCCTATGGATGCAAGCTATGCAGGAAGAATTGGAGGCATTGGACCGGAATAAAACTTGGGATCTTGTTACACTACCACGAGGACGGAAAGCCATCGGTAATAGATGGGTCTATAAGATCAAACGTGATGGTAACAACCAAGTGGAGAGATATCGTGCAAGATTGGTGGTAAAAGGATATGCTCAGAAGGAAGGTATCGACTTCAATGAGATATTTTCTCCTGTGGTCCGACTTACTACAGTCAGAGTAGTATTGGCGTTATGTGCGGTGTTTGACCTACATCTAGAGCAGCTAGATGTGAAAACGGCTTTTCTTCATGGAGATCTTGAAGAAGAAATTTATATGCTCCAACCAGAAGGTTTTGCTGAAATAAGCAAAGAGAACTTGGTTTGCAGGTTGAACAAATCTCTGTACGGTCTAAAACAGGCGCCGAGGTGTTGGTACAAGAGATTTGATTCCTATATCATGAGCCTTGGGTACAACAGGCTTAATGCAGATCCTTGTGCATATTACAAGAGATCTGGGAATGATGATTATATCATTTTGTTGTTGTACGTGGACGACATGTTGGTCGCAGGCCCCAACAAAGATCGAGTCCAAGAATTGAAGGCACAGTTGGCTAGGGAATTTGATATGAAGGACTTGGGACCAGCAAATAAGATTCTAGGGATGCAAGTTCACCGAGACAGAAGTAACAGAAAGATTTGGCTTTCCCAGAAAAACTATTTGAAGAAAATCTTGCAACGCTTCAACATGCAAGATTGTAAGCCAATATCTACCCCTCTTCCTGTTAACTTCAAGTTATCCTCCGATATGTGGCCTAGCAGTGAAGCAGAGAGGATGGAAATGTCTCGAGTACCGTATGCATCAGCGGTGGGAAGTTTAATGTTCGCTATGATCTGTACAAGACCAGACATTGCACAAGCAGTGGGAGCAGTCAGTCGGTACATGGCGAATCCTGGACGAGAGCATTGGAGTACTGTTAAGAGGATCCTTAGATACATTAAGGGTACCTCGGATGCTGCATTATGTTATGGAGGATCAGATTTTACACTCAGGGGCTATGTGGATTCAGATTATGCTGGTGATCCGGATAAAAGAAAATCTACTACTGGTTATGTGTTAACACTTGCAGGAGGAGCAGTAAGCTGGGTTTCAAAACTGCAGACAGTTGTAGCTTTATCTACAACGGAGGCAGAATATATGGCAGCTACTCAAGCTTGCAAGGAGACGATATGGACTCAAAGGCTATTGGAGGATATTGGCCATAAACAAGAGAAAGTTCCTTTGTTTTGCGACAGTCAGAGTGCATTGCACATTGCAAGGAATCCAGCCTTTCATTCTAGGACTAAACACATTGGCGTTCAGTTTCACTTTGTACGAGAAGTAGTAGAGGAAGGAAGTGTAGATATGCAGAAGATCCATATGAATGAGAACATAGCTGATTTTCTGACAAAGCCGGTTAGTGCTGATAAGTTTGAGTGGTGCAGATCCTCCAGTGGCCTAGCGAAAACGTAAGCAGCAGGGTATGGCAAGATTGAAAGGATGTGTGGAGATGTGCTTGAGTCTCAATCAAATCTCCAAGTGGGAGAAATGTTGACCAGCTGTCCAGCTTGTCCTCATTAATGAGGGCAGCTGGTGGTTGGTAGTTGGGGAGATGGCAGTTGGGAGATGTGCATTTAATGCACATCTTCAACCCTATAAATAGAGCTCTTTTGATTTCATTTCATTCATTCCATTTTAGAGTGTTCTCTCATATCTCTACATTTGAGTGTGTATTCTATAATATTTGTGAGGTAGTTTTCTCCTATATTGAGAGTGTTGTTCTCTTTGAAAGATAGAGAGAGGTTGTAACCCACAAACTATTATAGTGGAATCTTTTCATCTTGCCCGTGGTTTTTACCCTAATAATTTTAGGGGTTTTCCACGTAAATACTGGTGTCCATTTTATTCTTCATTTTCGCTATTTTCTATCCCATGTTGCCGCACCTGGGGCCAACACATACTTCATCCAGGCATCCTACTTCAGGAAAAACAAATAAGTTCTCACATTAATGAAAAGGCCAGGGATCACAAGATTTATGCATTTATTATTCATTAATCTTTTACTATCGTTTTACTATTTTATTAAGAATGAGAGCCTCTTAATAACTGATGGTCCGTTGGTATGTCAAAAAATCAAAAAACAAACTTAACCTTAATTCTATTGATAGCATTTGGATGTGGGAAACAACTGACACAACAGTTTCTTCTCCCAAAACTGCGTAGCAGTTTCTTCTCCAAACATTGTTTCCTCTCAGGTAATCGGAATTTCGTACTTCAGAGTACAATTTTCAATATGCTTTCCAAAGCTTTACTACCAGCGTCTTCCGCTATCTACCCATCCTTTGCAATCATTCAAACAAATTGAACAAAAACGCCGTCCTGCACTGGCTCTAGAATATCAACATCAAAAAACACTTTAACCCCGCAAATCCCACCTCAAAGGTTCTATTTCCATGCCCCTTCTATGAATAAATTCCTTTTCTCAATAGCATTATGTGGTGCAGGGTAGACCCAGGAAATTCAGAAATCGGTTATTTTGATTTCCATCTAACTAACAACAACTAAACCCAATTATTCAATTTGGAATGATCTTTGATTAAAATCGAAGGAGCCAAAATACTCAAATGGAAGGCAGTACGAAACTCAAAATTTTGAAATCAATTCAAAAATGTTCCGATTATGTATATTATATGTACCTATGGTATATTGCTACAAATCTCGGTTTGGAAGCTTTAATTTTGCCCCAAGGTCGCAGATCAAAAAATTGAAACTACAATAACACCAAAATATGGGTGGAAGGAAGAGAACCTTGCCTTAAGCACAACTGTGACCAAGAGCCCTCAAATGCCGGATAAATCACTGAAAATGTGACAAAATTGTTTGAGTTTTTAACATTTCGCTTCTCTTTTCCGGTTATTTACTGTGAGACTACGTGTGTAGGTGTTTGAATAACAATTGAACTTGGAAATCCAGACTCCATACTTTTTATTGGAAGAAAAACTCCAATTAGAATTCAATTCACCATACCTAGCTCGATGAATAACAATCGAACGACTTACAAACTCGAAATAGATGCGCTTCGGGAGCCGATCGCTTCAAACAGCATTTGCAGATCCAAGATCATGATGCTCTACACATAACGCTGCAAATCCAATGTCGAATTTAGAGAGAGAAACAAGCACGCAGTGGGTTTTGAACGAACATTAGTGTGTGTTTTCTAGAGAGAATAAAACATAAATTAAATATCCGGTCCAGAATTCAAATAAAAGAAGAAGGATTTCAAACTGTTGAAGAGCGAGCAACGTTTTTCATATCAACGGCTTATATTGTGCCACGTTGAATTTTGAGTACCTTTTGTCAGATTTTAAGCCTGAAGGTAATAAACCTTTACTAGTTAATAATTTTAGGGTAAATGGTATAAAACCCACTATATTACAGTAAATATATTTACTCAACCTCGCTATATTATCTAAATAGGTAAAAAAAAGGGAAAATTAATTAAATAACCTATATTTAATAAATAATTTTAAAAATAACCTGAAAAATTAACAAATTTAAAAAGTAACCTTAGCCGCCAACTCAGTTGGCGTGTCCAATATGTGACGCCAACTGAGTTGGCGTGATCATATAAATATTGGGTCACGCCAACTTAGTTGGCGTGACCATATGAAATATTGGTCACGCCAACTGAAGAATAGTCACGCCAACTCAGTTGGCGTGACCTTTGTTTTTATACGGTCATGCCAACTGGGTTGGCGTGACATTATTATAATAGTTCCGCCAACTCAGTTGGCGGAACTATTTGTGCTATAAATAAAGCCCCCGCCTCTCACATTTCTCCCACACATTCACTCGAGTTTCTTTTAATATTTATGTTATTTGGTAAAATTCTGATTATGCTCTGTAGTTGCAGCTTTAGCTGATCTTCTACATCAGAAAAGATTTTATTACCTACTAGTAATATTTAATTATCTATAGTTATCAAAATATGTCTATTCAAGTTTTATTTTATTGGGGGGTAATATTATACAAGATTCTGAGTTCGTCTGATATGATCGTGGTCCATCAAGAGGTACAACGATACGGTGTACAATTAATTTTCTACAATTATTAGATAAAGTATATGATATCACTGGATTCGATCGCAACCAGTTTCTTTGAAATTATATGCTAGACATATGTTCAAAGATTTTCGGGGTTACGTCAGACTATTTTACCCATAGATGATGATTACAATTTAGCATGGCTACTTGATTCAGAACAGGGTCATAGTTGCTTGAAATTTTATATACAAGCAGAACCAATGAATTATGATTATATTCCAGAAATGCCAATGAGTGGCAGTTTTTCATAAGGATTGACGACATCTATTATTCAAGAGACGTCTGTTTCTCGACATCAAGCTGAGGGTTCATATAGTGGTAGAGACCGAGATGATCATCCAGTAGATGTTGATAATGTTGCCGATGAGCCACGAGCAGACAGTTTTGCTGATTTTGGTGATCAAATTAATTCTGAACCAGAGGGATTCCATCTGATGATGAGACTGATGCTGATGATGATGAAGTTGATATTGGTGTGATGGCAGAAGCAGTTGAAAACCAAGAGGAGGGGGCACCAATGAGACGAGAAGTGTCAGTTACAACCATGACAAATGATCATAATCTTTATCCAACAATCCCATTCTTTTCCATGACACATCCAGAAGTTTTTGGAGATTCGATTGACAATCCAACAGGCCGTTGGGGGAGTTTTTATGATTACTCCAAAGGTGAAATCCATCGCAACATGGTTTTCAAAGATAAATTTCATCTGCAGGCAGCTGTGAAAGATTATTCAGTACGTGTTGCAAAACGTGAGTACCACGTTGTTAAGAGTACAAAAACATTGTGGAAAGTAATATGCAAACACGGTACAGAGGATATACCTTGAAGATGGTATCTGCGTGCATGTTTGGATAAAAAAGTTGGGTTATTCAAAATAACCAAATGTGGTGGTCCTCACACTTGTCTGCTGAGTGAGCTGTCGCTTGATCATTCGAACTTGGATAAGAATATGATTGCTAGCTTGTTATTGGGAATCGTTCGTCGTGATCCAGCTTATGAAATCAAGTATGTGATTCAAACAGTGAAAGATAAGTATGGATTTGAAATATCATATGCAAAAGGCTGGCATAGTTTGAAACGTGCAGTACGGAACGTGTATGGAACCTGGGAGAGCTCGGTCAATAAATTACCTTTCTATATGGGAGCTTTGCAAAAATGGAACCCAGGCACAGTCGTGGAGTGGATCATCTTGATAATGCAAGACCAAGATAAAAAAACTTTGAGTTATGTTTTCTGGGCCTTCCAACCGTGTATAGATGGTTTCCGGCACTGTCGTCAAGTTATTACAGTGGATGGCACACATCTGTATGTTAAATATCAGCATAAGATGTTGATTGCTGTCTCCATGGACGCGAATAATCAAGTGTTACCGCTGGCATTTTCAATTGTCGATGAAGAGAACTTTTTGTCATGGAAATGGTTCTTGGAGATGGTTAGCAAACACATTATTGGAGAATCTGGCGGCGTGTGTTTGATTTCTGATCGACATCCGGGCCTTATTGCAGCAGCCGAATGTATCCCCGACTTCAAACCCCCCCGTGGAGTGCATCGATTTTTTTTGAGACATCTTTGCTCAAACTTTAATAGTCGTTTAAAAAACGTGCACTTAAAAGACTTGTGTTGGAAAGCTGGATCAGAAAATCAACTGATAAAATTTGAGCGTACGATGGAAGAGATCAAAACCATTGAACCAAGGGCTTTTGATTACCTGAATCGGATTGATAAGTCTCAGTGGATACTTGCTCATGATGAAGGATGGCGTTGTGTATCCTAACAACAAATATGTCGGAGTGCATAAATGGAGTAATGAAAGGTGCACGTCGCCTTCCAATCACTGTCATTGTACAATTAACATTCGATCGTTGTGTGCATTATTTTTTCGAGCGAGTGGCAAAAGCGAATAGAATGATCCAAAATAATCAAGAATGGCCGGATTATGCTTTTGAAAAATATGCTCGGGCTGATCTTCACTCCATTCATCATGAAGTTCAGATGTTTGATCGAAGGCATCTAACAGCCTCAGTTATCACAAGGATGTAAGTTGGACGTGGGGGTAATACTCATGTTGTGAAGCTCAAATCAAGGGAATGTTCTTGTGGGAAGTGGAAAGAATTTGGCATTCCTTGCTCACATGTGATACAAGTATGTCGAAATTATGGCATAAACGCAAAAACATTTGTCAATGAGTATTATAATATGCAAGAATATTGGAGCACATATCAAGGTCAATTTGAGCCATTATGGGGAGAGCAGTATTGGGAAACCCCGTCATTCGAACTGTACCACAATTCCACCTTGCGTACTATAAGAAGACGAGGTCGAGACCGAACAACACACATGCACAATGAGATAGATTGGCCTGAAGCCCGGGCAAGACGACATATGGCATCGAGTTCCCAAAACCAATAAAGTTGTAATTGTTTTTTGATATTGTTATTGTTATTGTTATTGTTATTGTTATTGTGTTATTGTTATTGTTATTGTCACATATCAAATAAGACATTCATATGGAAGTACATTCATTACATTTAATAATAAGATTGACAATAGGCAAACATGACTACATATATTAAGGCTAAAACTCTATAATGCCCCTCCAGTACCACAACGACGCGGCTGTTTCCGTCTCTGACCGCGTCTTTCCTGAATGGCCTGGTCATCTTGTGTAGGGTCTTCCTACCTTAACATCATCTTAATAACATATTAGGGACTAAACACGCATTTATAACCTCTTAGGGCACCGGTTGTAGCTTTGAGCTAATAAGATTACAGGCCAAAAAAAATAAAATTTCAAACTTAATTAATTACATTCTCAAATGAATGTTAAGGCGGTAGAATTATACTACTCCTAGAGTAGAGACTATCCAAAAATCCTGTATCCTAACTTCTTTCATGCTCCTCATAGCTTACTGCCTCAACCCGGCCCTTAGTCCTTTAGTCCAAAAGTGTACCTACAGGAACAACCCATCATGAGCATATACATCGTTACTTAACATCTTAAGGTAATGGCATATAAATAAATGCATGAAAGTATTCGGTAACATATACTTCCTGGTTAATCGCATTAACCCTCTTTGGTTGTCCCTGTTTCATAGTCATGCATATAATCATTAGTTCTTGACAAAATGATTAAATTCGTACTTCATTCATAAGCTCATAATCAACAATGTTAATTAGAAATGGGACTGTCCTGGTTCTATTATGACAGCGGCATAATTGGCCCCCTCGCTCGACATAAAGCGGAATTATGATACCCCTCGCTACACCTTGATAGCGGATGTATCTCCTCGCTTAGCGGAATTATGATACCCCTCGCTACGCCTTGATAGTGGATGTATCCCCTCGCTAGTTATGTGAGCGGCAAGTACCTCCCTCGCTTGCCCATAACAACCACCGGACATTCAACCATTCTTAATAACAATGTTAAACATACATCATCATCATCATATCATAAACTTCGTCATCTTATAAACATCATCATCTTGTAAACATCATCTTATAAGCATCATCATATTATAAACATCATCATCTTATAAGCATCATCGTCTTATAAACATCATTATCTTATAAACATCATCATCTTATAAACATCATCATCTTATCATAATCGTCATCGTAAATATCGTATCATCTTCATTTATCATAACATCATCATCATAATTTACTAATCATCATCATAAACATCATAAATACTTATGCATTCAATGCATAGTCATAGTTTAGGAATGTGTTACCGTCCGATGCCCGTACGTCTCTTACGTACCTTAATCCCAAAAATGGAGAAGTTGTAGAACTTTATCTCCTTGAAGTTGTGGGTACCTGGGATGGTTCTACATAACCATACAAATCGATATTAGAAGCTAATCATAGTCCAATATCCAAAAACCCCACAAAACATCAAAAACACATATTTATGTGTCTCGCGATCGATCGCTGGGTTGTCCCGATCGATCGCGAGATCACACTGCCCATTGCTGAAATTTTGAGTCTTCGGCGATCGATCGCCACTTTTGGCGCGATCAATCGCCAGCTCGCCGATCGATCGCCCAAAAGTGGAGATCGATCGCCAAATGCTACTGGCGCGCACTGGAGGCTCGCGATCGATCGCCAAAAACGGGCGATCGATCGCCGAGTACTGAACCACGAAAAAATCGCCATTTTTTGAGCATTTTTCAAGCTCCACTTCATACCCTTCAAACCCAAACTTCTCTACAACATCAACATCATCATAACCCACTAAAACCCACACAAAACACTTCAAAAATCATACCCCAACCACATACAACATATACCCAAAATAAACCCACATAAAACACAAAAAGCCAACCTATTTCAAAACCAAACATCATAAAAACTTTAGGGAGGGTTCCATACCTCTTGAAGACTCCAAATCTTAATAAAGATCTCAAAAACAAAGGTTTTGTGGAGCTTCCTTCTTCCTCCTTTGAAGGATTTCGAAAATGGGAAGGGTTTTGGGTTGGGAAGTGATTTTGGGGATTTTAAAAGTGATTGGTAAAGTAAAGGGGAAAAGGGGTATTGTGAGGGCCCAATCCTAATCATGTGATTAATGATCACACAATGATAATTATAGCGTAAACACCAAACTTCGACTACGACATATTCGAGAAAATAAAATACTCTCGACAGTCTTCATTAAGTTAAATAGTATAATTAGTGTGATTGCCAGTCTACGAATAATATGTAGTCCTTGCAATCTAGAATATCCGTTTTGTATTCTACAATGTTGCCAAAGTTTGAAAATAAACTCTGGGTACTAAACAAATATAATCAAGACAAATGATTTTATCAATCTTGGTCCATGAATGTATAAACGATCCATTTAATTATACATATACCATACATATAAAAAATATGTATATGACAATTTTAGAGTCTCATGGACAGTCAATTGACCGTGTTCTTTAAATAAAAGCTAAAATCAGATATATATCCCAAAGAGAATAATTTTTCGGATTCCATAATCAAAGTACGATTTCGTTGAGCATTTGACATAAGAAATCAATCATACAATAAAATCGTTGATATGAATCAAATATCTAACCTGAGATACGAACATTTACGTGTACCTTGGTGATTTGAACAACAGAAGATAAACCATTTAGGAAATCTCTCCACATGTGTTGCCTCATATAGATAGTAGAGTGAAAGAATAGATATTTCAAGCTCTTGTGGTCCGAATAAATAATGAAATTTTTCCCCCCGTATAAACAATGGCGTCCAAATCTTTAAAGCAAAACAATTGCCGCCAATTCTAAATCACATACAGGGTATCGAATCTCAGAAGATTTAAGTTGGCGAGACATAACCCAAACCTTTTAAAAATACAGATGTGCAAACCATTATCCTCCGACCGGAAGGAAGAATAAATTAATATGTAGTGGTTAGTCTCATTTTCAAGTTAAGAAAACTTGTTTTATACTCATCTGACCAAATACAGTTTTTAATTTTTCTGTGTCAGCTGAGTAATAGGTTTAGCAATTTTAAACAAACTTTTCGATAAAACTACTTTAAAAATCCTGCTAAACCCATGAACATCGAACCTCAAGAACATTAGTAGGTCTTCGCCAGTTTAACACTGCTTTAACCTTAGTTGGAGCAACAGGAATACCATGTCGAACAATGACGTGGCACAAGAGTATCACTTTATTCATCCAAAATTTTCGTTTGGATAGTTTGCCATATCTCATCACTTCTTCATAGGAAACTGAAATAGTAATTTCAGATATCCTACAAGTATTAGTTCATTTATAGCATGATTACAAGGTTACCATTCAATGCAATCCAAATTCAGATTGGACAGCTGGTCAGAAGTATTTGTACACATAATCTGAAATATTAACTTTCAGTGTTTCAACACATCATATTTTCATCTTGAACTAACCAAGAGATCATTAATAGAAACAATCACAATCAAATCAAGTGATTTTTTTTTTTTAAACATTTGACTCATCAAATACATGAAAATATCAAAAATTAGAAGACTCGTATGGCTTAACCATATATCGAGCTTATAAGATAGTCAGCACATCTTGGCTTTGGATTGACACCTGATACTACTCAGAGTGCAGATCCATTAGCATACGTAAAGAACTGCAATTCATAGTCATACAAAATATCATAATAGTTTCGACTCATTCAAGTCGAATCATTTTATACACATAAAAATCTTTGAAATAGTCATGATTCCCAAATAGATATTCTTATTCATCTCTCTGGAAATATATGCAGGAATCTTTCCCAAAACCTGACCACAATGCCTGGAGTCTATGCCAAGGTAATATTCGGGTCCATGCAAATTCTATCCAAATCCATAACAAAGAAAATCAGCATTCCTTGAACACGAGATCCATACAAATACGTGCATAGGTCCATGTCACTTCCGAGTATGAAATAAATAAAATGTGCTAACATATTGGATCCATGCCACATCCGGGTAGGTCTATGTACCTATGTACATTCTTTCTTTAATCAAGATATGTTACACATATGTGCGTATTACAACCAATTTCTCATAATTTACTTTTTATTATCGAATTATGAAATAGCATAAACATAAAGGAATTTCAGCTTGGACAACCAGGCTATAAAATTCCACACATATATTAAGCGAAGAAATCGAACTACATCATGAAAGTGATCATCAGAGTTTCGATCATTCACCTGATAATCATATTATTATCCAAACAACAATAACATATCATAAGGATAAGGAATAGACTTTCCTTAAAAACAATTAGTACTCAACCAGATATCATTTGATCAGAGAAAATAACCTCCCCCACTTAAATATAAAGTGGGTGGATAAAATAAATTACTAAGACCAATTTTGCCATTTTGATCTCCTTATGATATCTCCGTAGCTGATAGGTAAGCATTTGATGACTTTTACATACCCATCTTTAGAAATTATCAGGTATAGGAGACAAATTAAGACAAAACAATCAATGCACATTTTGCAACAGATAACTTGTTGCAATTCAATATTCAATAATATAACAAAAATACATGAAAAATTATTCGAAGGATAAAATCCCCAAGAATATTTCTAAAATTTCAAAATCTATATCGTACATAGTCGTATCTTCAAAACATATAACGATGTTTTATACGATATGTTCATTACTTTACTATTTATAACAATGTTAAACCCCACCTGTCATCATCTTATCAAACCAATATCTCACACTTTCCACCATTCTCAGTGCTGAAAATTTAGGCGACTCTATCAAATCCAAGGACATTACATCACAACAAATCTCTCGTTCGACATTGTTACTTCCAATAGGTTTAGGAGCAATTACATTGCTCTAACCACATCCATTTACATCCAAGTTATATAGAATGAATACCATAAGCGATACCCATACTATACATTAATTTAGTCAACAAAGTTAAAATCATTCAGCATTTCATTGATAGTAGGTCTCAGAGTACACTCTTTCCCTACCTCATGCTGCCACATATAACAGTTTATTCACAATCGTATAGTATTAATATCGTGAGCAATATCAATACTACACAAAATCAACATATTCACATATCAATCTCATGTAACATCATACCAAGGCAAGCCAAGCCAAGTAAAAGCAAATAAGTCAAATAATTCAAACACAAGCGCACACATTTATTTGTGCCTATTCAAGTGTACACAAGACTCAAAATTGAGCATTCCCAGTTATGCTCTGATACCATAATGTGAGGGCCCAATCCTAATCATGTGATTAATGATCACACAATGATAATTATAGCGTAAACAGCGGAAGATTTGTTTAATATTTCTTAACATGTGGCCCTAAAAATTTCGGCATGACCTCATCGCACGAGGAACATACCACCAACACAAATCAACATATACTGAAAATATATATCATCAGTTCATATCCAGCATACACTAGTTAAACTGCTAAACATATATCCACATTGGGTGAAATAAACTAAAATACATGAACTCCTCACACACCACAGGGTTAAACCCTTGGTAAACATATACATATAATACTGGGATAAACAAAAGAATAAACCTCTCAAGTGTGGCTTCCACCAGACATGCCCTCTCTGGGTCCTAGCCACCTGTATAACCTGCCATTGTCCACACACAAAGACAACAACAGCCCCCCCTTGGGGGTGAGCAAAAGCCCAATATGGAACTATCATGGAATATACAACATGTATCTATAAAATGTGATATATGATGCAATGCAATGCAATGCATGCCATGCCATGCCATGTCATGTCGGTATCATATCGTACACCCATCCACTGGGTATATCTGAATCAATAAACGAAAGTCCAACCATATCAGAATAGCTCGAGCCTGTCAAGCCTATAGGGTATCCAGACGGATGGACGTCGGCAAAGCGCCACCAACCCCAGGTCCTGACATCACATAATCATATAGGGATATCCAGACGGATGACATCAGCAAGGTGCCACCAATCTCCGTCTCAACAAATCATATCAATCAAAGGGGACCACGATTCCCTATGCCTATCGGGCCATGTAATGCCAACATAGTATCGCAGTACCAATCCCCAATGTTCGATATCAGAATCCAAGAAATATCAGGGTATTCAAGGATAAAGCTCAACGTGTATGTCATGCATCGATGTATGTATAAAAATGATGTGTGTTAACAAAATATTTATTTTCATACACCGATGTTCCAATCATGCATGCTATGAATGCCACATAATTTAAATAAAATCACGTAACCACATAATCTCACATAATTCACAGACTTCAACAACAAATCATATATCAAATGATACAGATACCTGTCGTATGTTACCCGATCGCAACATACCTTTCTTTCTCGATACTTGATCTTGTAGAGTTGATGTGTTCACTGTACACCAATATAAATTCACAATTCAATAAACCAATCATTAAAAATGGGTTATCAATTTTAATCACAGCTTAACCAATTTAAGGTAATTAAATTGATGCGATTACATCATAATTTAATTTACTAAATTATTTTTCACCAATTTAAATTATTATTCAACAATTATAGTCCAACTTAGTTGGTAATTATCAAAGCAAAGTCGAGAAAATCGGATATCAAAATTTACCAAAATCGCACACAGTTCACGCACGGATTTCGTGCGATTCCAGCGACCTCCGGCGGCGGTATAGGCGGTGGCTGGTGTAGAAACCTTCGTCCAGGTGCAAGGAAGATATTCGGTGCATTGGATTCGTCCAATTCGTTGTTGAATCGAAGAAATCGAATCAAAATCGCTCAAACCCTAGTCTGCACGAGTTTCATCGTTCCAGATCAAAATCGAACCACTTTCCAACATCAAAACTCGATTATTTGGTATGGAAAGAATCGCCTGAGAGTTACGAACACGGTGATATATCGGTCTCGTCTAGAGGTGGTCGGACGGCGGCGAACGGAGCGGATAAGTACAAGGTGGTCAGTGAATCGCGAGGTTGTGCGTGTTTTCGCATCTTTTAGTAGGTGTCCGCGATTCATTGTGTGTTTTACACATTTTGCTATGTGTTTTACGTCTTACACCGATATATATTAATTCCCGACCAATTATGAGCATCGGGATGTCACCGGTGTACTGGTGCATGTGCATCGCATGTACAGTCAACACATGACTTCGTGTCCTTATTTGAATCACAAAAATTAAATCTCTCGATTTAATGCAAATTTTATATTTATTAAATCATTTTAATAAAATTTCTGGGTTAATCCGAATATTCCAAAAATATATTTTTCATTCATCATGTCCTGACCCGACTGTCACTTGACATGTACAATGTCAATTTCCACTCTCATTAATTATCTTATATTCTCATTACTTAATTTCTAACAACTTAATATAAATTGTATTTAATTCTCATTATCAAATACCGGACATCACATTACAAAATGTTTACGATATCGAGCTGTTATCAAAGATAATATTCCTCATGTTTATTCTCAACCATTTGATTAACATAAAATAAATCACATAATTGTTGAGAAGCTAAACCTGATTTCCGATAATACGGTACGAGGGCCTTACATTTCTCCCCCACTTAAAATATTTCGTACTCGAAATATCACAAGTGCAGATCATAAACCATTCACCAATTACAGTACATGTCAAGACTATAATCGGAAAAACATCAACTTCATAAACTCAATTCATTTAGCATTAAGCTGAATCAAAATCAATGACTAGTTTATTTATCTTATAACAATGGAAGAGAATGGTTATAAGAAACCATCTTTTCAATTTAGAACACAAAATTAATTCTTCAGTGCAGAACGTTGAATAATTAAATTCAACATCATCAGATTGAAGAATACTTATCAAGTCGTGTTTCTAATTCCTCAATATTGAGGTACGAAACACATTACAAACGATAAAAATAAAATCTTACAACACTCAACATACCTTTAACATGAGAGATTTTTTGAAAAGGATTAAATCACCCTGTTGCCATTTCAAAAGTGTCCACGCTTATTCTTATAACTAGCTTACTGAGTCTGGCAGTTTTCCATCATTTGAGCATCCACCGAATCTTATTATTCACTTCTTGTATTCCACAAATATTGTTTACCCATTGATTCCTCGAAGATAGATATCTTGCAAAAGTCTCAAGGATTCGAACATATATATACAACATATAGTTAAACATATACTCAACTCAAATGTATTCTGAAATGAATACCAGAATTTCAAAATAAAACCAAACTTCGACTACGACATATTCGAGAAAATAAAATACTCTCGACAGTCTTCATTAAGTTAAATAGTATAATTAGTGTGATTGCCAGTCTACGAATAATATGTAGTCCTTGCAATCTAGAATATCCGTTTTGTATTCTACAATGTTGCCAAAGTTTGAAAATAAACTCTGGGCACTAAACAAATATAATCAAGACAAATGATTTTATCAATCTTGGTCCATGAATGTATAAACGATCCATTTAATTATACATATACCATACATATAAAAAATATGTATATGACAATTTTAGAGTCTCATGGACAGTCAATTGACCGTGTTCTTTAAATAAAAGCTAAAATCAGATATAT
This sequence comes from Haberlea rhodopensis, assembly GCA_907163345.1. NCBI lineage: Eukaryota > Viridiplantae > Streptophyta > Magnoliopsida > Lamiales > Gesneriaceae > Haberlea > Haberlea rhodopensis. The sequence goes on from CAJQUN010000079.1 coordinate 284,705, forward strand.
ATCCCAAAGAGAATAATTTTTCGGATTCCATAATCAAAGTACGATTTCGTTGAGCATTTGACATAAGAAATCAATCATACAATAAAATCGTTGATATGAATCAAATATCTAACCTGAGATACGAACATTTACGTGTACCTTGGTGATTTGAACAACAGAAGATAAACCATTTAGGAAATCTCTCCACATGTGTTGCCTCATATAGATAGTAGAGTGAAAGAATAGATATTTCAAGCTCTTGTGGTCCGAATAAATAATGACATTTTTCCCCCCGTATAAACAATGGCGTCCAAATCTTTAAAGCAAAACAATTGCCGCCAATTCTAAATCACATACAGGGTATCGAATCTCAGAAGATTTAAGTTGGCGAGACATAACCCAAACCTTTTAAAAATACAGATGTGCAAACCATTATCCTCCGGCCGGAAGGAAGAATAAATTAATATGTAGTGGTTAGTCTCATTTTCAAGTTAAGAAAACTTGTTTTATACTCATCTGACCAAATACAGTTTTTAATTTTTCTGTGTCAGCTGAGTAATAGGTTTAGCAATTTTAAACAAACTTTTCGATAAAACTACTTTAAAAATCCTGCTAAACCCATGAACATCGAACCTCAAGAACATTAGTAGGTCTTCGCCAGTTTAACACTGCTTTAACCTTAGTTGGAGCAACAGGAATACCATGTCGAACAATGACGTGGCACAAGAGTATCACTTTATTCATCCAAAATTTTCGTTTGGATAGTTTGCCATATCTCATCACTTCTTCATAGGAAACTGAAATAGTAATTTCAGATATCCTACAAGTATTAGTTCATTTATAGCATGATTACAAGGTTACCATTCAATGCAATCCAAATTCAGATTGGACAGCTGGTCAGAAGTATTTGTACACATAATCTGAAATATTAACTTTCAGTGTTTCAACACATCATATTTTCATCTTGAACTAACCAAGAGATCATTAATAGAAACAATCACAATCAAATCAAGTAAATTTTTTTTTTTTAAACATTTGACTCATCAAATACATGAAAATATCAAAAATTAGAAGACTCGTATGGCTTAACCATATATCGAGCTTATAAGATAGTCAGCACATCTTGGCTTTGGATTGACACCTGATACTACTCAGAGTGCAGATCCATTAGCATACGTAAAGAACTGCAATTCATAGTCATACAAAATATCATAATAGTTTCGACTCATTCAAGTCGAATCATTTTATACACATAAAAATCTTTGAAATAGTCATGATTCCCAAATAGATATTCTTATTCATCTCTCTGGAAATATATGCAGGAATCTTTCCCAAAACCTGACCACAATGCCTGGAGTCTATGCCAAGGTAATATTCGGGTCCATGCAAATTCTATCCAAATCCATAACAAAGAAAATCAGCATTCCTTGAACACGAGATCCATACAAATACGTGCATAGGTCCATGTCACTTCCGAGTATGAAATAAATAAAATGTGCTAACATATTGGATCCATGCCACATCCGGGCAGGTCTATGTACCTATGTACATTCTTTCTTTAATCAAGATATGTTACACATATGTGCGTATTACAACCAATTTCTCATAATTTACTTTTTATTATCGAATTATGAAATAGCATAAACATAAAGGAATTTCAGCTTGGACAACCAGGCTATAAAATTCCACACATATATTAAGCGAAGAAATCGAACTACATCATGAAAGTGATCATCAGAGTTTCGATCATTCACCTGATAATCATATTATTATCCAAACAACAATAACATATCATAAGGATAAGGAATAGACTTTCCTTAAAAACAATTAGTACTCAACCAGATATCATTTGATCAGAGAAAATAACCTCCCCCACTTAAATATAAAGTGGGTGGATAAAATAAATTACTAAGACCAATTTTGCCATTTTGATCTCCTTATGATATCTCCGTAGCTGATAGGTAAGCATTTGATGACTTTTACATACCCATCTTTAGAAATTATCAGGTATAGGAGACAAATTAAGACAAAACAATCAATGCACATTTTGCAACAGATAACTTGTTGCAATTCAATATTCAATAATATAACAAAAATACATGAAAAATTATTCGAAGGATAAAATCCCCAAGAATATTTCTAAAATTTCAAAATCTATATCGTACATAGTCGTATCTTCAAAACATATAACGATGTTTTATACGATATGTTCATTACTTTACTATTTATAACAATGTTAAACCCCACCTGTCATCATCTTATCAAACCAATATCTCACACTTTCCACCATTCTCAGTGCTGAAAATTTAGGCGACTCTATCAAATCCAAGGACATTACATCACAACAAATCTCTCGTTCGACATTGTTACTTCCAATAGGTTTAGGAGCAATTACATTGCTCTAACCACATCCATTTACATCCAAGTTATATATAGAATGAATACCATAAGCGATACCCATACTATACATTAATTTAGTCAACAAAGTTAAAATCATTCAGCATTTCATTGATAGTAGGTCTCAGAGTACACTCTTTCCCTACCTCATGCTGCCACATATAACAGTTTATTCACAATCGTATAGTATTAATATCGTGAGCAATATCAATACTACACAAAATCAACATATTCACATATCAATCTCATGTAACATCATACCAAGGCAAGCCAAGCCAAGTAAAAGCAAATAAGTCAAATAATTCAAACACAAGCGCACACATTTATTTGTGCCTATTCAAGTGTACACAAGACTCAAAATTGAGCATTCCCAGTTATGCTCTGATACCATAATATGAGGGCCCAATCCTAATCATGTGATTAATGATCACACAATGATAATTATAGCGTAAACAGCGGAAGATTTGTTTAATATTTCTTAACATGTGGCCCTAAAAATTTCGGCATGACCTCATCGCACGAGGAACATACCACCAACACAAATCAACATATACTGAAAATATATATCATCAGTTCATATCCAGCATACACTAGTTAAACTGCTAAACATATATCCACATTGGGTGAAATAAACTAAAATACATGAACTCCTCACACACCACAGGGTTAAACCCTTGGTAAACATATACATATAATACTGGGATAAACAAAAGAATAAACCTCTCAAGTGTGGCTTCCACCAGACATGCCCTCTCTGGGTCCTAGCCACCTGTATAACCTGCCATTGTCCACACACAAAGACAACAACAGCCCCCCCTTGGGGGTGAGCAAAAGCCCAATATGGAACTATCATGGAATATACAACATGTATCTATAAAATGTGATATATGATGCAATGCAATGCAATGCATGCCATGCCATGCCATGTCATGTCGGTATCATATCGTACACCCATCCACTGGGTATATCTGAATCAATAAACGAAAGTCCAACCATATCAGAATAGCTCGAGCCTGTCAAGCCTATAGGGTATCCAGACGGATGGACGTCGGCAAAGCGCCACCAACCCCAGGTCCTGACATCACATAATCATATAGGGATATCCAGACGGATGACATCAGCAAGGTGCCACCAATCTCCGTCTCAACAAATCATATCAATCAAAGGGGACCACGATTCCCTATGCCTATCGGGCCATGTAATGCCAACATAGTATCGCAGTACCAATCCCCAATGTTCGATATCAGAATCCAAGAAATATCAGGGTATTCAAGGATAAAGCTCAACGTGTATGTCATGCATCGATGTATGTATAAAAATGATGTGTGTTAACAAAATATTTATTTTCATACACCGATGTTCCAATCATGCATGCTATGAATGCCACATAATTTAAATAAAATCACGTAACCACATAATCTCACATAATTCACAGACTTCAACAACAAATCATATATCAAATGATACAGATACCTGTCGTATGTTACCCGATCGCAACATACCTTTCTTTCTCGATACTTGATCTTGTAGAGTTGATGTGTTCACTGTACACCAATATAAATTCACAATTCAATAAACCAATCATTAAAAATGGGTTATCAATTTTAATCACAGCTTAACCAATTTAAGGTAATTAAATTGATGCGATTACATCATAATTTAATTTACTAAATTATTTTTCACCAATTTAAATTATTATTCAACAATTATAGTCCAACTTAGTTGGTAATTATCAAAGCAAAGTCGAGAAAATCGGATATCAAAATTTACCAAAATCGCACACAGTTCACGCACGGATTTCGTGCGATTCCAGCGACCTCCGGCGGCGGTATAGGCGGTGGCTGGTGTAGAAACCTTCGTCCAGGTGCAAGGAAGATATTCGGTGCATTGGATTCGTCCAATTCGTTGTTGAATCGAAGAAATCGAATCAAAATCGCTCAAACCCTAGTCTGCACGAGTTTCATCGTTCCAGATCAAAATCGAACCACTTTCCAACATCAAAACTCGATTATTTGGTATGGAAAGAATCGCCTGAGAGTTACGAACACGGTGATATATCGGTCTCGTCTATAGGTGGTCGGACGGCGGCGAACGGAGCGGATAAGTACAAGGTGGTCAGTGAATCGCGAGGTTGTGCGTGTTTTCGCACCTTTTAGTAGGTGTCCGCGATTCATTGTGTGTTTTACACATTTTGCTATGTGTTTTACGTCTTACACCGATATATATTAATTCCCGACCAATTATGAGCATCGGGATGTCACCGGTGTACTGGTGCATGTGCATCACATGTACAGTCAACACATGACTTCGTGTCCTTATTTGAATCACAAAAATTAAATCTTTCGATTTAATGCAAATTTTATATTTATTAAATCATTTTAATAAAATTTCTGGGTTAATCCGAATATTCCAAAAATATATTTTTCATTCATCATGTCCTGACCCGACTGTCACTTGACATGTACAATGTCAATTTTCACTCTCATTAATTATCTTATATTCTCATTACTTAATTTCTAACAACTTAATATAAATTGTATTTAATTCTCATTATCAAATACCGGACATCACATTACAAAATGTTTACGATATCGAGCTGTTATCAAAGATAATATTCCTCATGTTTATTCTCAACCATTTGATTAACATAAAATAAATCACATAATTGTTGAGAAGCTAAACCTGATTTCCGATAATACGGTACGAGGGCCTTACAAGTATAGTGGGGTATATGACTTAATTTAATTAAACTTGTACCCATTAGTTAACATGATGTGTAAAATACTTCAACATGGCATTTTTACAAGTATTTACAAAAATGCATACAACTTCACTAAAATCATGCTTTCCTCATAATTAACAATCAACATAATTAAATCATGTTAACACCTCATTTTCTAACATGCATAACATGTACCCTGAAATGCAACCTCGGGTCACGTCTATCACGTGACTAAGCATTTCAACACATAAATCAATTATCAACATAATTCATCCTATAAACATAATTAATGCCCAAAATGCATATAATTAATTTCGGGGCATCACATTAGCACTACAGGTACATCGTCCAGCTGAACATCAGGTGACAAACTAGGGAACACAACCGGTGACACGTCAAATTGTGGTGACATCGATGCATATATCTCGGGGAATCTAATATTAACATCTGGGCTGGTTTGTTCTTGTGAGTACATGGGTTGATGAGGCGTGAAATGCGTTTGGTCATACGACTGATGCAGTGGTCGAGGAGTATAATAATCTCCGTACATGTCGCTGGCATATGACGAAGAGGGACCTGGCATATATGTCGGGACATAGCTTGATGGGCCAGCATCTCCAACAACCGCATGCATCGGGTGTACTTGTTCTTCGTCACTCACATGCATCGGCTGTACTTGTTCTTCATGAGTAGCATGTCCCTCTTCGTAGGGCGGAAAGTTTCTATCGCGTCGTTCCTGCGCGACATGCATTTTGTATGACATTTCTGACATCACTAAATGCATCCATGTACGCCCCTATGGATTGTTCCTCAGCGATATTACGGTCGCATGTAACAGTTAATTGCGACAGCTGATCAATCTGAAATGAGTGAACAATTTTTATTAAGTATGTAATACATATGTAATAAAGCAACATGTAATATGTAATACATATGTAATAAAGCAACATACCACATGTTGCCATGCTGGGCCATCTCCATGTTAATAACCAGCCTCCACAAATTGACGTTGATGGCCAATGAATCTACGTGTTACTCGTCCATACCAGTCATTGTACCCGACAATTACACCCTGTCCAGCTGACTCATATCGCGGGCTGTCCACGGTATGAGCATGTGCATTAACCCATATAGTCATGTACCGCCTATGGTGTGCAGACCAGTCATTATTTGTTTTACCCATGCGGTTAACTGCATGTAATATGTCATCCCCTAACCGTGGATCTGGTGGGATGTTTTGTACCATGCCGAATTGACAAAAAACCCGCTCAGGACGATGCATCTCAACTATGTCATACAAAATCAGTGGGCCGCTGTATGTCCATAACTCAGTATGCAGTCCTTCAATATAATCATCAGGGTACGGCTGCCAATTAAACTACAAATATAGTATTACATTAAAATAATGTAAAAAAACTATTATGTTTTATACATGAACATAAAAAATAAAATTACTTGGCTTAATGGCTGCTGGTCAAGGATGTCCCTAATAATTCGTAATGAATGTGTGCCAGTTTCTGTAAATCTTACTTTACATGTCCACCTGTGTACTCATAATCATCATAAAAAAACATAAATGATATAACAAAATATTAAATATAATATTATACATTGCAACATAATTTGTAATACATCACCTTGCACCATATGGAGCAACAGGTAAGTAATTATCCTCGTCGATTGGTATTGGCCCAATATCAATTCTCGGGCATCCTAGTTGAGGAGCTAAACTTTCGAGCCGGGACCATGCCCAAATCTAAAACATTAACATGAAGAATATAAATTAAATATGCAAGCTATATTTTTTCAGTATTTTAAAATAAAGGTAACGATTACCTGTAGGAGCTGTAATGCACCACATATTACTTTTTTCCCTCTCTCCGCTGAAGTGCACAACTCACGATATAAGAATGCCAGCACATCACTACCCCAGCTAAAATTACCAAGAGAACTGATATCTTCTAACTTCTGTATGTATAATAATTTTACAGTATTGCCGGAGCTATCAGGGCACATAATCCCACCTATCATTAATAATGCACAACCTCGTGCATATTTAGCAACCTCATCCGCCGTACTATGCAAATGGAGGCGATTTACTATTAAATGATGACTCAACGCAGACATTAACAAACATGCACCTTTAAAGTGACCCGGATCTGGTGTAAATCCCAAATGACGATCACAATATTCTTGCCACTCGGGTATTGTCTTATCAAAATTGGTACCTGACACTGCAAGACCATTTATTGGCAGACCCCAAATAACTGCAATGTCTTGCAGTGTAATAGTCGCCTCTCCAGATCTCAGATGGAATGTGTGCGTTTCACGACGCCATCTCTCTACTAACGCCGTGATTAGATGAGGGTCAATGGTAATCTTATTACACCTATATACACCATAAAACCCAAACTCATTTAACATACTTACAACACGTATGTCTAATGGGCAAAGATCCCAAAAATAGCTGCCCGGATTTCTCACACGCAAGGGCCGATCAATATCACCTGCCTATACATCTTCAGAACGATGACATGACTGCAATGACAACAGATGATCATCGATTGGGCCTGGTAGATCATCGGATCCATCCTATTATATGAAACAAAAAATATATTAGTACATATAGACAACATAAAGTAAACAAAATAATTTAAAACTGATAAAACATGACGAAGAATAGCAGCCACCACCGACAACCACCAGCCATCAGCAACCGGCGGCCGCGGCGGCGGAGGAGGATGGTGCGGCAGACGGCGGCGGCAGCAGCGGACGACAGCGAAAAACTGCGATAGAAATTAAGACACGACGACATGATTTTTACCTCTAAATTCTGAAACTATGAAGTGACTGGAAGCAAAATGAGAAAAAACCGGTTGTAACTTGGAGGTTGCCGAGGAAGAAAATTTAGACTGTAAGTTGAGGTTGCCGAAGAAGAAAGGGGCGGGCAAAATTTATAACACCAAGTCACGCCAACTCAGTTGGCGTGACACGTTATATTAATTGGTCATGCCAACTTGCAAAAGCTGGAACCAGTTGGCGTGAAATAATGGTCACGCCAACGCAGTTGGCGTGACACACTGGACACGCCAACTGAGTTGGCGGATAAGGTTACTTTTTAAATTTGTTAATTTTTCAGGTTATTTTTGTAATTGTTTATTTTATGTAGGTTATTTAATTAAATAACCCTATTTTGCAGGGGTGACATCATTCACCATTGATCTAGAGACCAAGAGAGTTACTGTGATGGGACACGTGTCACCATCTGGTGTGTTGGAAAGCATATCAAAAGTGAAGAAGGCGGAATTTTGGCCTAATTGATATGCCTTATTGTATTTGTATTTGGAATTAGGTAGAGTGGAATCAGTCCCTAATCAACAATTTCAAACTCTGCACTCCGTATTTACACAATGGTTTCTTTTCAACTCCCTAATTGATGAAATTGACTATTTACTCATTTCTCTCTCTATTCTTCTTCTATTCTACAATTTCAATTTACTTGACGAATAGAAATCACTGAATTTGTGGAAGCGAAGCAAAAATCGAAGGAAAGCTCAAGCATTGGGTGAAACAACAACTGTTCATCGTAATATGCAAGCAACGATGATTTAGGTAGATGATTTGGCTTCAAATCTTGAAGATAATCGAAAGTATACATGTATTCTTTTAATTTGTATATTGAAATTGAGTTAAATGGTGAAAGTGCATTAGTACGTAGATGAATTATACTGTAAAACATGTTTTGTTATGAATCAGTGTGCATGCGTCATATTTATCGAATTTCCGAGAATTATATGTTTTGAATTTGGTGTTACGGTCTGAATAAAAGTTGTAAACGAGCCCGTAAGGTATGGAAAGCTACTTTCATTTGGCCTTTATTAGCTCTGTTTCGAGGGAATCCTGTGATGGATTGTGGGCTTTGGGTGGTGTGAGCAATGGCTCGGCAATGGATTTTCAGGTTCTTGCTCTAGTTTCCTGGAGCATATGGACTGATCGCAATGATCATGTCTTTCACAGACGGTTGGATTCGGTAACGCAGATTGTTAAAAGTGCTTCCTTAATTAGCAATACAGGGTATACTCCCTCCACTCTTAACTCTGCTAATCAGGACCGCCAACGAGTGGAGATGCTGGCTGTCAAAGAAGGTTTACTCATCGCCCATCAGCACAATTGGGTGAATGGAATTATTGAATCAGATGCATCGTTAGTGGTCCAAGCTATCAATAAGCAATTGCCTAGCCACCCTGAAGCTTCAATTCTCTCATCCATTTGAGATCTCTGTGACTAAAGAATTGTCGTCTCATCTGGAAGCCCGAGCTTAGGATACCACAACGCCATCCTTCATCATGAGCAAGTGTCCACTGAGACTTATCAATCCGATTCAGGTAATCAAAAGCCCTTGGTTCAATGGTTTTGATCTCTTCCATCGTACGCTCAAATTTTATCAGTTGATTTTCTGATCCAGCTTTCCAACACAAGTCTTTTAAGTGCACGTTTTTGAAACGACTATTAAAGTTTGAGCAAAGATGTCTCAAACAAAATCGATGCACTCCACGGGGGGGTTTGAAGTCGGGGATACATTCGGCTGCTGCAATAAGGCCCGGATGTCGATCAGAAATCAAACACATGCCGCCAGATTCTCCAATAATGTGTTTGCTAACCATCTCCAAGAACCATTTCCATGACAAAAAGTTCTCTTCGTCGACAATTGAAAATGACAGCGGTAACACTTGATTATTCACGTCCATGGAGACAGCAATCAACATCTTATGCTGATATTTTACATACAGATGTGTGCCATCCACTGTAATAACTTGACGACAGTGCCGGAAACCATCTATACACGGTTGGAAGGCCCAGAAAACATAACTCAAAGTTTTTTCTCTTGGACTTACATTATCAAGATGATCCACTCCACGACTGTGCCTGGGTTCTATTTTTGCAAAGCTCCCATATAGAAAGGTAATTTATTGACCGAGCTCTCCCAGGTTCCATACACGTTCCGTACTGCACGTTTCAAACTATGCCATCCTTTTGCATATGATATTTCAAATACATACTTATCTTTCACTATTTGAATCACATACTTGATTTCATAAGCTGGATCACGACGAACGATTCCCAATAACAAGCTAGCAATCATATTCTTATCCAAGTTCGAATGATCAAGCGACAGCTCACTCAGCAGACAAGTGTGAGGACCACCATATTTGGTTATTTTGAATAACCCAACTTTTTTATCCAAACATGCATGCAGGTACCATCTGCAAGGTATATCCTCTGTACCGTGTTTGCATATTACTTTCCACAATGTTTTTGCACTCTTAACAACGTGGTACTCACGTTTTGCAACACGTACTGAATAATCTTTCACAGCTGCCTGCAGATGAAATTTATCTTTGAAGACCATGTTGCGATGGATTTCACCTTTGGAGTAATCATAAAAACTCCCCCAACGGCCTGTTGGATTGTCAATCGAATCTCCAAAAACTTCTGGATGTGTCATGGAAAAGAATGGGATTGTTGGATAAAGATTATGATCATTTGTCATGGTTGTAACTGACACTTCTCGTCTCATTGGTGCCCCCTCCTCTTGGTTTTCAACTGCTTCTGCCATCACACCAATATCAACTTCATCATCATCAGCACCAGTCTCATCATTAGATGGAATCCCCTCTGGTTCAGAATTAATTTGATCACCAAAATCAGCAAAATTGTTTGCTCGTGGCTCATCGGCAACATTATCAACATCTACTGGATGATCATCTCGGTCTCTACCACTATATGAACCCTCAGCTTGATGTCGAGCAACGGACGTCTCTTGAATAACAGATGTCGTCAATCCTTCTGAAAAACTGCCACTCATTGGCATTTCTGGAATATAATTATAATTCCTTGGTTCTGCTTGTATATAAAATTCCAAGCAACTATGACCCTGTTCTGAATCAAGTAGCCATGCTAAATTGTAATCATCATCTATGGGTAAAATAGTCTAACGTAACCCCGAAAAATATTTGAACATATGCCTAGTATATAATTTCAAAAGAAACTGGTTGCGATCGAACCCAGTGATATCATATACTTTATCTAATAATTGTAGAAAATTAATTGTACGCCGTATCGTTGTACCTCTTGATGGACCACGATCATATCGGACGAACTCAGAATCTTGTATAATATTGCCCCCCCAATAAAATAAAACTTGAATAGACATATTTTGATAACTATAGATAATTAAATATTACTAGTAGCTAATAAAATCTTTTCTGATGTAGAAGATCAGCTAAAGCTGCAACTACAGAGCATAATAAGAATTTTACCATATAACATAAATATTAAAAGAAACTCGAGTGAATGTGTGGGAGAAATGTGAGAGGCGGAGGGCTTTATTTATAGCACAAATAGTTCCGCCAACTCAGTTGGCGGAACTATTATAATAATGTCACGCCAACCCAGTTGGCGTGACCTTATAAAAACAAAGGTCACGCCAACTGAGTTGGCGTGACTATTCTTCTACGTTGGTCACGCCAACTGAGTTGGCGTGACCAATATTTCATATGGTCACGCCAACTGAGTTGGCGTGACCCAATATTTTATATGATCACGCCAACTCAGTTGGCGTCACATATTGGACACGCCAACTGAGTTGGCGGCTAATGTTACCTTTTAAATTTGTTAATTTTTCAGGTTATTTTTAAAATTATTTATTAAATATAGGTTATTTAATTAATTGTCCCGTAAAAAAACTCTTTATTTTTTAAACTCATTATAAAACTCTCATGTGTTATAAAAAAAGCAAAAAAATAATCCTTCTTTTTTTGAAACTTTATACGAAACTTCCGTGTTCAACAAAATAGACAAAAAAACATCTATATTTTCGTAAATCTTGCACATAAACCCTCTCGATTGTTCAACATGCTCTCCAATTTTTCTGTATCTATATTATTTTCTTCTTTTCTGTAATGATTTCTTCTTTTAATTCTAAAACGAACAATATTCAGAATTTATAATTTTTAAGATGTAATTTTAAAATAGATTATGAATAATTTTCTGAATTTCTTTTAATATATGCATGATTATTAACCAATTCAAAAAATAATAATTTAAAGTTTAGGATATATTGAACAAGCAACAATCGCAAGTATAAAAAAATATTCATATTTCTAAAAAATCATAAAATATGTTTTCACAATAATAAACACATATATATATAAGCAAAAAATAAGTTATATATAAACAAAAATAATATATATGAACGTTTATGAATTTTTTTCATAAAACGTGCATATAGTTTCAATGAGATTAAATAAAATCTATTTATTTGTAAAATCGATGGGGTTTTGTGCATGATTTAAGGAAATATGGATTTTTTTGCCTATTTTATTTAACACATGGGTTTCGTGCAAGGTTTAAAAAAATATGGGTTTTTTTCACTTTTTTATACATGGGGTTTCATGCGAAGTTTAAGAAAACAAATAAGGTTTTTTGCCTTTTTTGTTTACACATAAGGGTTTTGTGTACATTTACTATCACATAGTGCAGTTTTATACAATTTACCCGTAATTTTATTTGAAAAACAAATGGTATTTATTAATTATTTTCTCGAAAAATATTAGTGTTTAAATAATTAGAATTAAAGTTAATTATAACTTTCAATTTATTATCCTTATATTATTTTATTAAGATCCTTATATCAATATTAAAAAATAAGAGAGACACCGTATAAATGTGTTAAATAAGTTACTATTAAGAAATGTTTATCCTAAAAATATGTGGATAAAAGAATATTAATAAATTTAGAAAATCTACTCATAATTTACATTGTGTGGCACAACAATCTCTCTTCATTTTTAGTGATCTATGTTTCATCAATTGAACATATCTTATGTTATAAAATATCAATTTCATATTATATGAATGGGTATATATACATATTCAGGTATGGACGCTGGAAATTTGAGTTGGGGTAAAAAATATTAAAATAAAAAATAGAGGCTAAAAAGTTTTTGGGGTCAAAATATAACTTTTGAGGACCAAAATATAATTTTTGGATAGTAAAATACAATTTTTGAGATAATAAAAAATAATTTTTTTTGCAAGGTGAGCAGTTCCCCGTTGCCCCAAGCTCCATCCCCACACATATTTATGTTTTTATTTTATGCATTGATTCTGCAGTATATATCACATTTTCTGTATTTAATGGTTTCACGTATGCAATCATCAAAGTTTTCTGTATAGCATTTCTGATCATGACCTTCTTCTTCATGTTTGATGTCCCCGTATTCTGGCCTATGTTGTTATTCTACTGGATTGTTCTTTTTGTACCAACAATTAAGCATCAAATCAGGTACATGATCAAGTATAAATGTTTATTATATACCCTAATTATGTTGAGTTTCATTGCCAGCGTCAAATTCAAACATAACGAAAATATGAAACATGAACAGATCTAAACGCGGTGACGATCGATTGCGCCTGATTCATATATAATAATCAAATATAAGTGCACGAAAATAGATTACCAATAAACAACGAAATCAATCTGTATGATGTGATCTTTCGAATCCAATCAACCTGATCAGATCTACAAGCTCAACATCCGTGATAGTTTGATGTCGACGCTTCTTCGATGAGAGTGTATGATTGTCTATTGATTGGTGTAAACAAGACAGGGACATAAATGATATTTATAGTTGGTGAATGAGACTCTAATGGGCTTTGGATGCATAAAACCCAACAGGTCAGCTGGGCACATATGCTAACAATCTCTCATTTGCCCAAAAGTCAGCACACAAGCACTGAACTCATAATCTAAGTATGCCAATCCGATTGAACAACTTGATGTATAACTGATATGCATAATTTTGAGACATAAATATATCATATGTTTTAAATTTAAAACTTTCTATATATAGAACATTTCCAAGTATAAAAAACTCCACTGAAGTGAGGAGTTTTCGAAAAATAAATAAATCATTCTTAGATCAATCACATCATTTTTAGCACTTAACATTTAAGTCTCAAATAAAGATTGACGGTCGGTTGATTATGACCCGTGAGGCTCAACTGTACCATAGCAGTAATCACAACCTTTGTGATTTTAGAAGTCTAACAACTTCTTTGTGCTTTCCCTGAATGTCTCATTGTCAATTAAACTCCTTTAATAGATAATGCCCGGAATATAATTCCAGCAACAACCTACCGAATATGGGGCGTATAGCATCTGCGCTTCACGAAGACTACGTACAAATGACTAGCAATGTACGAGAACATGTTAGCCATCGTTAGCGTGCAGTACATTCATTTCACTCATATATCCTGATTGAATTTAGGACATTGGTTGGTCGAGGCCCTTATGATTTCAATAACTATGTATTTGTTTCACGTAACATGATTCCTTGTATGCGTATATGAAAAACCTTTTTTACACAAGCAATACTCACTCTGGCTAGAGATTCCTCGAATCATATATAGAAAAACAATAGGACATCATGGTTCATCAAGACGAGTGGTGAATCCACAACGTCTCCCCTTCTTCCTTTCCAGGAAAGATACACTAGAAGACTTTGTTTACAATTTACAGTATACAACCTACTTAGGCACCCACACAGATTTGCCTAAACTCCTAGCAATACAATAATCACACAGATTATGATATGAATTTTCTTTGTAACACTCTCACAAATTATAAAACTCTGTTTTTCCTTAGAGTGTCTTGAGCAGTAGACCTGAATGTTTAGATCTTCAAGATCTCAATGACTCTTGAATATTGCTCTGCAAACTTCATAATGTTTCAATAAGCGTTTTGAATGTTTTGCTTGTTTTTTGAATTACGTTGATTCAGGATTTCTGAGTGTTGAGAGCTTTCTTCGCTCTTCTCTTCGACGTATTTATAGACTTGAAAGTCTAACGGCAGCAATTCTTCAAATGGAAAGAATCGCGTAAAATCAGCTTCCTGATTTTTATCCAAATTCCTTTTGTCTTCTTTCCATTCTTGATAATGAATGGCTAGTTCATTCTGACAAGATTGGTGGCGCCGATATGGTAGTGGGGCGCTCTGTTGTACCTTTTGACAGAGTGAACCTGTACGAGTTTTGTCCTGTTGTCTTATGCGTCTGCTGGCTTCTCCTTGAAGGTTTTAGTCTGCTGGACAAAAGACAAATGATGACTTTTTCCATCATCGGCTGGTTACTCATTAGTTACTTAGTCTGCTGGACTAAGGTCAACTAATGTCTTCGACGCTCTGCTGATATCTACTAGAGATTTACACAGTTGACTTAGAAACTCTATACCAATGACCTCTATTCTTTGCATCCCGTAGATGATTATATATACTCTTTGTTTGCGGTAGATGATATATTCTACCCTTTGTACCCGGTAGATGATATCTCTTAGTCTTAGGACCTGGTAGATGATATCTCTTAGTCTTTATCTCCGGTATACGATATATTCTACTCTTTGTACCCGGTTGACCTCTGTAGAGTCAATCAACAGTCTTTTAATCAGTAGGCTTCTTTGATGCAATAGACGCTCCAAGCAGTAGAAATTCGTTATCACTAAAACTTAGAAATGTTTTCCCAACAATTTCCCCATTTTTGGTGATGACAAAACTTGGCAGTAGAGGCTCTAGCTTGAACGTCGATCAGCAAATATTTGTTAAGACTTAAAAAGATAGAGAGCAGCAAATTGTAAGGCCCCGATCCGGATTAACGATGATTAAGCAAACCCGGATAATTAAAAGTACAGACTTTGAATTAGGGTATTCCGGACTTCGATGAGTCAAGCAAATAGTGGAACATGTTTTTAGTTCATGAGCATGTACATGATCATATGTCACTTGGAGAACACATACCACTAATTAACTAACTCTTGTTTAATACATGTTTGGGCCATTAATATTGCAAGATATTGTGGCATTGACACTTGGACTCCACTAGAATTTTAAATGGCAAAATCTTGCATGTGTGCACATAGAAGTTGTGGCCCATCACAACTCATTTAACCATCATTTTTAAACTTTTCTGCATACTTAATTCATTCATTCTTCAAGACATATACAATAAGAAATCCTCCATCTTTTCCTCTTGAATTTTCGAAAACTTGCCTCCAAAACCTCTTGAAATTTTAAGTGCATGTCACATTCAATTCTAGTATTGAGAAGAGAGGGGGTAGAGAAGCTAGAAGCCTCAAGAAATTTTGGGATTGGAGGCTTGGATTGAGCTTTGGTGGAGTTATCTTCAAGTTCTTCAAAGGTATAACCTCCTTTCATGAATTATTAACTTGGATTTAGTTATAGGGGTCGAAAATCATGAGTCTTTGCAAGAAAACTTGCTGTCAAATAAATTTGCCGAATTTGATGTTGCATGTAGTAGATGGGTTCGAAGTTTTAATTTACTTAGAGTTCGAATATGACTTAGAGATCTAAATAAAAGTTATAGATATTTAAGTTGTCTTTCTGTGGCCAAAATTTGAGACGATTTTGACTTAAAATGTGTGAGATATCCTCATTTTTCTAAGGTGTGCTAGATTTGGCTCTGCATGTACTGTAATTGTACATGCAGTGAAGATTCCAAACTATTGAGCAATTTATCTTTAGAATTTGTTGATGGTATTCAACCAAAAATTGTAGATCTTTCAATTATGTTGAATTTAAAAAAGGACTTTTTCGGACTCATTTCAATTAGTTATGAAATTTATACCTTATGTGCTCAATTTGTGTCCTGCATGTGGCGGAAATACCCATGCAATATGTTCTTCGGATTCCTGAGCCATTTTGGTTTGGAATTACGGAAAATTACCAGAAATAAGAGTTGTGGTGCTTTGGGTTGGCTGTCTTTTGCCACTATAATCACCCAATTTGATTTTAAAATTAAAAAGTTATGACGATTTTACTAAAACCGTTCAAGCTGAAAAACAGATTTTTAAATGTTACGTTTTTAGTACTAAAACTACTTTTGATGAAGGAACCAGCTTGACATCATAAGATAAGAATGAAGTCCTTTGAGTTTTTGAACTTTGAGCAACAAAATCGAGTCGTTTGGACGTCATATGAATTTATTATGAATTTTATACGAAAATGGGTCAGTCTGGATTTTTGAAGGAAAGCATTAGGAATCATCTTTAAAACTTGATTTAGATATTGTGTCTACTAAATACTTAGTGATAATTTTGTAGTATACTTGACCAGGTTTAATAATTCCGGGGTTGTTGAGGAGCACTCTGTAAAGTTAGTTATGGTCCGTGGTACGTAGAAAACCGGTTCTATCAGATGTCTCGCAAAGACGTGTGATGTTCCCGGGGTATGATTTACTTGTCATTACTTGTACTTATGTGACTATATGACATGTTGAACTGCAGTATGTGAATTACATGATACATTGAAATGCATGATATATGATGACATGATAAATTGATGATGCATCACATGAGATTATGATATTGCATGATGCATTGACACGCATGGACATTGAGCATGTCATGTTAATCCTAACGATTCTTTCTTTGATACCTATATCATTTTGTTGGTATCTGTGATGCGTGTCTGGGGATGATGGGCACGCCGATGGCTCGGTGGAGAGAGTGAGTTGAGAGATGTCGTAGCGATGAGTGTGCCGACGTCACCCAGACACGAGGGATGATGGACCGTCGATGGCTGGACTGAGAGAGATATCGTAGCGACGAGCGTGTCGACGCCCTGCTCGAGCTTGATGATTGATTGATGATCTTTCCATTGGACTCCTGAGATCTTGATATTGGAGATTTGATACCCATATGCATTTGCATTCATGCACGGCATGCTACTTTGTCATACTATTATGATTTTACCTGTTTCTCGTACTGGATTCTGACCCCCTTCGCGGGGGGGGGGGGGGGGGTGTGTAAGGACCCTAATCCTTAAGTGCGGAATCAAGGCATAATTAGGGCTAATAATATGATCAGAGTAGAATAAACACGTTGAGTCTATGAGCTTAAGCCTTTACATGCCAAAATAAGGACTACCAAAGGATTAATTACATTCCAATCAATGAATGTTCAACTATAGTTTTATACTACTCCTAGAGTAGATACTATCAAAAATAATCCTGTCCTTTCTGCCTCAAAAGAATGCTTCATAAGCTCACCACCTCAACCCGTTCAAGCCCATCTATCATGCCAAAAAGGTACCTACAAGGACAACCCCCAAACATGAGCAATAATAATCATTCATATTCAACACAATATGAAGATAAAGCGTAAATGCATAATCAATATAAAACACTTCCTGTTTTCCATGCATTTCAAACGCTTCCCGTTTGGTTGTCCCTGTACCACAACTCATGAGTATAATCAACAGATTATTTTTAATGGCCAAAACATGTCATGACATCATATACCATCTCAACTGTACCACATATTGGTCACCATTCCCTAGTCTGTCCATCACAGTGTATTTTAATGCCCCTCGCTTATATTCATATGGGCGGCATAGGATAACCTCGCTACAATGGACATGCGGCGCTCCCACCCCTCGCTTCACAGAGAGCGGCAAATACCCTTTCCTCGCCCCATATGACAACCACGCTCAAATGTGACATGCGGCGCTCCCACCCCTCGCTTCACATTTAGCGGAACCAATACAAAAAGCGGCAAGCATTAAAATCATCAAAGGATGACCACGACTCATGGGATGTGCATCCAATAATCATAATATGCATCTAACATCAATATGCATAAATTACCATGTATATGCATCCACAATGCAATACCTCATATGGCATAAATCAACATGTATATGCATCCACAATGCAATACCACATATATACTCGCATCCACAATGCATAAACAATGAGTATATAAAATACATGTTACCGTTGGGTGCCCGTACGTCCACTACGTACCTTTCCAAAATGTGGAATGTGGTTGGACCTCAATTCCTTGGCTGCGTTGCCACCTGGGTTGGTTCTACATATTCACAAATACCAATATTAGAACCCAATAATAGTCCAATACCAAAAATCCCACAAAAATAACCAAAAACACCCTTTTTGGTGTCTCGCGATCGATCGCCATCGAGCCCCGATCGATCGCGAGAACACACTGCCTCGCCCAACAATTTTCATCAATCCGCGATCGATCGCGGAGCTAGCGCCGATCGATCGCGGCCTCGCCGATCGATCGCGCTAAGCTCGCGATCGATCGCTGAGGCTTACTGCCTCAGCCCTGATGCTCGCGATCGATCGCGAGAAAAACGCCGATCGATCGCCGAGCTGTGGTCAAGCGGGGTTTGGGCACTATTCACCCATCTTCAACCCCATTTCATACACACCCACATACACCAACATGAATCAAACTCAACAACTCAAAACCACCCATAAACCTCAACATAAACCCATATAAACAACATCCAACCAAAACACTACCAAAATCACAACACCCAACACAAACCCATTTTAAACCCTTCAAAACCAAACCAAACTCAAATAAAACCTTACAAAATTAAAGCATGAGGTACCCATACCTCTTGGGGATCTCAAATCACCCAACAATCTTTCACAAATCAAAGTTTGTAAGGACTCCTCTTCACCTCAAAGGTGGAACTCGAAAATTAAGGGGAAGGGAAGGGTTTGGGTGTGATATTTTGGTAAAGTAAGAGTGAGGGATGTAAAGTGGGGTTTGGGTAATAAAAAGGTGTTGGTTATTTAAAATGCATACCAAACAATTCCATGGTGTATAAAACACCCCAACATGATATTTTTCAAAGCATTTACTCAAAATGCACCATAATATCAATTAACACATGATTTCCAATTAATTGCTAACCAATGCAAATAAATCATGCTTCCAATAATATTTACCCAACATGCACCACATGCACCCTAAAATGCAACCCCGGGTCATCCTATCCACATGACCATGCATTTCCACATAAGGGTAAATAAATCCCAACACATAATCAATTACCACATAATTAATCATGTAAACATAATTTAGAGCCAAATAGCAATTAGCCATTTCGGGGATGTCACAATACTCCCCTACTTATAAGATTTCGTCCTCGAAATCACATGCACTTACCCCAACAGAAACTAAACATAAACTCATACCAGAGAATAGTTCCGGGTAGTGCTGCACCATATGCTGCTCCGTCTCCCACGTAGCCTCCTCGACACCCCTGCGATCCCACTGAACTTTGATCATCGGTATCACTTTATTCCGAAGTCTACGGTCTGCTCGATCCAGAATTCTGACAGGCCGTTCCACATAAGATACATCTGATTCTAACTGAACTTCGGAAGGCTGTAACACGTGAGACGGATCCGGCTCATACTTTCGCAGCATCGATACATGAAACACATCATGTATCCCAGATAAAGAAGGCGGCAAAGCCAGTCGGTAAGCCAATGTGCCAATGCGCTGCAAAATCTCGTACGGTCCCACAAACCTCGGAGACAGTTTCCCGCGCATCCCAAACCGCACAACGCCTCTGAAAGGCGAGATCTTCAAAAAGACCTTATCTCCCAACTGAAACTCTAACGGTCTCCGCCGTTTATTCGCATAAGCTGCCTGTCTGTCTTGGGCCGCTTTCATTTTCTGCCTTATAGTCTTTATCTTCTCTTCCATTTCCCGTATCAACTCAGGCCCTCCGACTGATCTACTGTCCAAATCATCCCAACACAAGGGTGATCTACATCGTCTGCCATAAAGAGCTTCAAACGGAGCCATCTGAATACTCGCCTGGTAGCTATTGTTATACGAAAACTCTACCAAAGGCACTGAATCCTGCCAAGAGGCATCGAACTCCAATACACAAGCTCTTAACATGTCCTCGAGCGTCTGAATAGTGCGCTCGGTCTGGCCATCCGTCTGAGGATGATAAGCAGTACTCAATCTGACCTCAGTTCCCAAGGCTGACTGAAGGCCTTCCCAAAAATGAGATGTGAATCGCGGATCTCGATCTGACACAATGGAAACGGGGATCCCATGCAATCTCACCACATCTCTAATATACAACTGCGCCATCCTCAAAAATGTAAATGTCATGCTATAGGGGATAAAGTGGGCTACCTTAGTCAATCTGTCCACAATCACCCAAATAGCATCGAAGCCTGAAGCACTCCTCGGCAAATGAGTCACGAAGTCCATGGAAATGTGCTCACACTTCCACTTCGGTATCTCCAAGCTTCTCAATTCGCCGCCAGGTCTCTGCCTCTCTGCCTTAACCTGCTGGCAGATCAGACACCTCTTCACAAAAGCGACGACATCAGACTTCATTCTCTTCCACCAAAACTGACCACGCAGATCTCTGTACATCTTCTTCCCGCCTGGGTGGATGCTAAGTCTGCTACTGTGAGCTCGCTCCAAGATTCCCTTACGCAACTCCGGCGTACTCGGAACTACCCAGCGGTTACCCAATCTCAAAGATCCGTCGTCTGCCACTCTGAACTTCGTCGGCTGACCAAGATGCACTATAGACAACCATCTCTGAACCTCAGCATCTGATCTCTGAGCTCTCCTGATGTTCTCATAAATATCCGGCTCAGCTAATAAGGTAGAGACATACACTGGCGATGCATCAATGTCGAAGTCATAGCCCAGATGGCAATAGGAGGTCATCATAGCCGACAAATGGATGACGTCCTCAGCAGAACTCCTCACTTTCCGGCTCAAAGCGTCTGCTGTCAAATTGGCCTTCCCCGGATGGTACTCTATCTCGCAATCATAGTCCTTGAGTAGGTCCATCCATCTCCTCTGCCTCATGTTCAGCTCTGCCTGAGTGAATAGAAACTTGAGGCTCTTGTGGTCCGTATAGATGGTAAACGACGTACCATACAAATAATGCCTCCAGATCTTCAGGGCGAAGATGATAGCCGCCAATTCCAAATCATGAACTGGATATCGGGTCTCATGCGGCTTCAACTGCCTCGATGCATAAGCTACCACATGCTTATCTTGCATCAGAACACACCCAAGGCCCTGCAGCGATGCATCAGTATACAGAACAAATCTGGAGTTCTCCGTCGGGATCACAAAGATCTGCTCAAGTCTTTCTAACCACTCTTCAGCCTCTTCTCCGGACTCTGTCCCTCAAACCGGGGCGGATGATAAGACAGAAACTGCGTCAAGCTAATCTCACCCGGTAGCAATAACTGAACTACTGGTTCCATCCCTACAGCCGGTGGAGGTAGAGGATTAGCCTGTCCAATACTCGCATTTACACTCCCAACATCTCCGACTTCCTCATTAGCAGCCATGCTGTAACACAAATGTTAACAACAATCCAAAGCAATATACATCATATCGTTAGATAACAGGAGTGATATAAGCATGTTAGTATAACCAAATATACAAAATATGCACCACATGCATAAACATGCTTCAAATGTAAGCACCTAGCCAAACATGCTAAGGCTACCCTTCACTCGTTCCCGGGTTCTCTAACCACTGCTCTGATACCACTAATGTAAGGACCCTAATCCTTAAGTGCGGAATCAAGGCATAATTAGGGCTAATAATATGATCAGAGTAGAATAAACACGTTGAGTCTATGAGCTTAAGCCTTTACATGCCAAAATAAGGACTACCAAAGGATTAATTACATTCCAATCAATGAATGTTCAACTATAGTTTTATACTACTCCTAGAGTAGATACTATCAAAAATAATCCTGTCCTTTCTGCCTCAAAAGAATGCTTCATAAGCTCACCACCTCAACCCGTTCAAGCCCATCTATCATGCCAAAAAGGTACCTACAAGGACAACCCCCAAACATGAGCAATAATAATCATTCATATTCAACACAATATGAAGATAAAGCGTAAATGCATAATCAATATAAAACACTTCCTGTTTTCCATGCATTTCAAACGCTTCCCGTTTGGTTGTCCCTGTACCACAACTCATGAGTATAATCAACAGATTATTTTTAATGGCCAAAACATGTCATGACATCATATACCATCTCAACTGTACCACATATTGGTCACCATTCCCTAGTCTGTCCATCACAGTGTATTTTAATGCCCCTCGCTTATATTCATATGGGCGGCATAGGATAACCTCGCTACAATGGACATGCGGCGCTCCCACCCCTCGCTTCACAGAGAGCGGCAAATACCCTTTCCTCGCCCCATATGACAACCACGCTCAAATGTGACATGCGGCGCTCCCACCCCTCGCTTCACATTTAGCGGAACCAATACAAAAAGCGGCAAGCATTAAAATCATCAAAGGATGACCACGACTCATGGGATGTGCATCCAATAATCATAATATGCATCTAACATCAATATGCATAAATTACCATGTATATGCATCCACAATGCAATACCTCATATGGCATAAATCAACATGTATATGCATCCACAATGCAATACCACATATATACTCGCATCCACAATGCATAAACAATGAGTATATAAAATACATGTTACCGTTGGGTGCCCGTACGTCCACTACGTACCTTTCCAAAATGTGGAATGTGGTTGGACCTCAATTCCTTGGCTGCGTTGCCACCTGGGTTGGTTCTACATATTCACAAATACCAATATTAGAACCCAATAATAGTCCAATACCAAAAATCCCACAAAAATAACCAAAAACACCCTTTTTGGTGTCTCGCGATCGATCGCCATCGAGCCCCGATCGATCGCGAGAACACACTGCCTCGCCCAACAATTTTCATCAATCCGCGATCGATCGCGGAGCTAGCGCCGATCGATCGCGGCCTCGCCGATCGATCGCGCTAAGCTCGCGATCGATCGCTGAGGCTTACTGCCTCAGCCCTGATGCTCGCGATCGATCGCGAGAAAAACGCCGATCGATCGCCGAGCTGTGGTCAAGCGGGGTTTGGGCACTATTCACCCATCTTCAACCCCATTTCATACACACCCACATACACCAACATGAATCAAACTCAACAACTCAAAACCACCCATAAACCTCAACATAAACCCATATAAACAACATCCAACCAAAACACTACCAAAATCACAACACCCAACACAAACCCATTTTAAACCCTTCAAAACCAAACCAAACTCAAATAAAACCTTACAAAATTAAAGCATGAGGTACCCATACCTCTTGGGGATCTCAAATCACCCAACAATCTTTCACAAATCAAAGTTTGTAAGGACTCCTCTTCACCTCAAAGGTGGAACTCGAAAATTAAGGGGAAGGGAAGGGTTTGGGTGTGATATTTTGGTAAAGTAAGAGTGAGGGATGTAAAGTGGGGTTTGGGTAATAAAAAGGTGTTGGTTATTTAAAATGCATACCAAACAATTCCATGGTGTATAAAACACCCCAACATGATATTTTTCAAAGCATTTACTCAAAATGCACCATAATATCAATTAACACATGATTTCCAATTAATTGCTAACCAATGCAAATAAATCATGCTTCCAATAATATTTACCCAACATGCACCACATGCACCCTAAAATGCAACCCCGGGTCATCCTATCCACATGACCATGCATTTCCACATAAGGTAAATAAATCCCAACACATAATCAATTACCACATAATTAATCATGTAAACATAATTTAGAGCCAAATAGCAATTAGCCATTTCGGGGATGTCACAATACTCCCCTACTTATAAGATTTCGTCCTCGAAATCACATGCACTTACCCCAACAGAAACTAAACATAAACTCATACCAGAGAATAGTTCCGGGTAGTGCTGCACCATATGCTGCTCCGTCTCCCACGTAGCCTCCTCGACACCCCTGCGATCCCACTGAACTTTGATCATCGGTATCACTTTATTCCGAAGTCTACGGTCTGCTCGATCCAGAATTCTGACAGGCCGTTCCACATAAGATACATCTGATTCTAACTGAACTTCGGAAGGCTGTAACACGTGAGACGGATCCGGCTCATACTTTCGCAGCATCGATACATGAAACACATCATGTATCCCAGATAAAGAAGGCGGCAAAGCCAGTCGGTAAGCCAATGTGCCAATGCGCTGCAAAATCTCGTACGGTCCCACAAACCTCGGAGACAGTTTCCCGCGCATCCCAAACCGCACAACGCCTCTGAAAGGCGAGATCTTCAAAAAGACCTTATCTCCCAACTGAAACTCTAACGGTCTCCGCCGTTTATTCGCATAAGCTGCCTGTCTGTCTTGGGCCGCTTTCATTTTCTGCCTTATAGTCTTTATCTTCTCTTCCATTTCCCGTATCAACTCAGGCCCTCCGACTGATCTACTGTCCAAATCATCCCAACACAAGGGTGATCTACATTGTCTGCCATAAAGAGCTTCAAACGGAGCCATCTGAATACTCGCCTGGTAGCTATTGTTATACGAAAACTCTACCAAAGGCACTGAATCCTGCCAAGAGGCATCGAACTCCAATACACAAGCTCTTAACATGTCCTCGAGCGTCTGAATAGTGCGCTCGGTCTGGCCATCCGTCTGAGGATGATAAGCAGTACTCAATCTGACCTCAGTTCCCAAGGCTGACTGAAGGCCTTCCCAAAAATGAGATGTGAATCGCGGATCTCGATCTGACACAATGGAAACGGGGATCCCATGCAATCTCACCACATCTCTAATATACAACTGCGCCATCCTCAAAAATGTAAATGTCATGCTATAGGGGATAAAGTGGGCTACCTTAGTCAATCTGTCCACAATCACCCAAATAGCATCGAAGCCTGAAGCACTCCTCGGCAAATGAGTCACGAAGTCCATGGAAATGTGCTCACACTTCCACTTCGGTATCTCCAAGCTTCTCAATTCGCCGCCAGGTCTCTGCCTCTCTGCCTTAACCTGCTGGCAGATCAGACACCTCTTCACAAAAGCGACGACATCAGACTTCATTCTCTTCCACCAAAACTGACCACGCAGATCTCTGTACATCTTCTTCCCGCCTGGGTGGATGCTAAGTCTGCTACTGTGAGCTCGCTCCAAGACTCCCTTACGCAACTCCGGCGTACTCGGAACTACCCAGCGGTTACCCAATCTCAAAGATCCGTCGTCTGCCACTCTGAACTTCGTCGGCTGACCAAGATGCACTATAGACAACCATCTCTGAACCTCAGCATCTGATCTCTGAGCTCTCCTGATGTTCTCATAAATATCCGGCTCAGCTAATAAGGTAGAGACATACACTGGCGATGCATCAATGTCGAAGTCATAGCCCAGATGGCAATAGGAGGTCATCATAGCCGACAAATGGATGACGTCCTCAGCAGAACTCCTCACTTTCCGGCTCAAAGCGTCTGCTGTCAAATTGGCCTTCCCCGGATGGTACTCTATCTCGCAATCATAGTCCTTGAGTAGGTCCATCCATCTCCTCTGCCTCATGTTCAGCTCTGCCTGAGTGAATAGAAACTTGAGGCTCTTGTGGTCCGTATAGATGGTAAACGACGTACCATACAAATAATGCCTCCAGATCTTCAGGGCGAAGATGATAGCCGCCAATTCCAAATCATGAACTGGATATCGGGTCTCATGCGGCTTCAACTGCCTCGATGCATAAGCTACCACATGCTTATCTTGCATCAGAACACACCCAAGGCCCTGCAGCGATGCATCAGTATACAGAACAAATCTGGAGTTCTCCGTCGGGATCACTAACACTGGCGCCGTCGTCAACCGGTGCTTCAACTCCTGGAAGCTCTCCTCACAAGCTTCTGACCAAAAGAAAGGCACACCCTTCTGAGTCAACTGAGTCAGCGGCTTGGCAATCTTCGAAAAGCCCTCAACAAAGCGCCGATAATACCCGGCCAAACCAAGAAAACTCCGGATCTCAGGCACAGAAGTGGGGGCTGCCCACTCCATCACAGCCTCAATCTTCTTCGGGTCCACTGATATCCCGCTGCTCGAAATGACATGCCCCAGAAACACCACACTGCTCAGCCAAAATTCACACTTACTGAGCTTAGCATACAACTGATGCTCTCTAAGAATCTGAAGCACTGTCCTCAAGTGTTTCACATGATCTTCCTCACTCCGGGAGTAGATAAGAATGTCGTCAATAAACACGATGACGAACTGATCAAGATACGGCTGAAACACTCTGTTCATCAGACTCATAAAGACGGCCGGGGCGTTCGTCACACCGAACGGCATTACTAAGAACTCATAATGCCCGTATCGAGTCCGGAACGCTGTCTTCTGCACATCTTCCTCTCTGACCCGAATCTGATGATACCCGGATCTCAAATCAATCTTGCTATACACCCTGGTACCTTGCAACTGATCAAACAAGTCGTCTATCCTTGGGAGAGGATACTTGTTCTTCACTGTAGCCTTGTTCAGCTGCCGGTAATCGATGCACAACCGCATCGAACCGTCCTTCTTCTTCACAAAGAGAACTGGTGCGCCCCATGGCGACACGCTCGGGCGTATATAACCCTTGTCAAGGAGATCCTGCAACTGCTCTTTCAACTCCCTCAACTCCGCCGGTGCCATCCTATAAGGTGCACGAGAGATAGCGGATGTCCCTGGCAACAACTCGATCCCAAATTCAACTTCCCTGGCCGGTGGAAATCCTGGGATCTCTTCTGGAAATACATCAGCAAATTCTGCCACAACTGGTACATCCTCAACCCTCAGTTCTTTACTCTTTCCAGACGTGTCCACGGCATAAATAAGATAGCCCGTGTGCCCACGTTCCAACAGCTGAGACATCTTGATCGCTGAAATCAACGGAATCTTCGCACGAGACCCGTTGCCAAAGAAAGTCCACTGACTGCCCAACTCAGGTCTGAACTTCACTGTTCTCTGCCGGCAATCTACCACTGCCTGATATTTGTTCAGAACATCAATACCCAAGATGCAGTCGAAGTCTGACATACCCAGCACAATCAAGTCTGATCTCAACTCGTTGCCCTCAAAATAAATGAGGCCATCTGCCAAAAACTGATCAGCAACGACGTTTCTTCCAGTGGGTGTCGAGACAAGGAGAGGCGTGGGTAAAGAAGACGTGCGCATATGGTGTCTCTCCACGAATCCCACAGACACAAAGGAATGGGAGGCACCTGTATCTATCAAAACAAAAGCAGGGTACGTAAATAAATGACACGTACCGGCAATCACCTCTTCTGGAGCTGCCTGAGCCTGCTCCCTGGTCAGTGCATATACTTGTCCCTGGGGTGGTCCCACTGTCTGACCTCCCGATGGACGAGGCCCAAACTGCTGCCTCTGCTGCACTGTCCTGTCCTCAAACCTTGGCCTGTTGCCCTGATACTCTGACTGGCCTCCCCTGGTGGGACAATACCGAGCAATGTGGCCCATCTTGCCACAGACATAACATGCAGGACACTTGTTTGAAGAATGTGGCCCTCCACAATTGTTGCACCTCGGCTCTCCCGGCC
This sequence comes from Haberlea rhodopensis, assembly GCA_907163345.1. Classification (NCBI taxonomy): domain Eukaryota; kingdom Viridiplantae; phylum Streptophyta; class Magnoliopsida; order Lamiales; family Gesneriaceae; genus Haberlea; species Haberlea rhodopensis. The sequence goes on from CAJQUN010000079.1 coordinate 313,116, forward strand.
TATCCCCTTGTGAAGATCCTCGACTGGCGGACCAATTTCCCTTCTTGCCATCCTGTTTCTGGCCAAAGTATTTCTTTCCACCATACCGCGAAGATGAAGAGGCACCACGGGGTTTAAATGGCTCACCCCGAGGCCTCAAACTGTCACTAGTCTGCCTCTGTTGCGGTACCGGTGGTGGCATGGCATAAGCTCCCACTCCTAGCTCAGCAAGCTCCGCTCTTGTGAGAGCATCATCAAAAGAAGTTGGGTTATTGATGATAACCCGGTCATAGAGCTCCGGTCGCAGTCCTTTCATGAAATTTCTCATCTTGGCACGTCCATCAGAGGCAATATGGGGGACATACCTCAGTAGTGATGAGTACTGTGTGGCATAGTCTGCCACTGTCATGTTCCCCTGCCTCAGACTTGTAAATTCATCCTCCTTTGTCTGTCTTGCTGCCGCGGAGAAGTATCGGTTCAAGAACCTGGTCCTGAAGAGCGTCCAGTCAATCACAGCACCCAGTGCTCTCATTTCCATTACTGTGCTCCTCCACCACATCATAGGTTTCTTGGCTAATTGAAACTCCGCTAGCCTCAGCCAAGCCGTCACAGCACATGGAGCCGATACAAAGATCTGCTCAAGTCTTTCTAACCACTCTTCAGCCTCTTCTCCGGACTCTGTCCCCTCAAACCAGGGCGGATGATAAGACAGAAACTGCGTCAAGCTAATCTCACCCGGTAGCAATAACTGAACTATTGGTTCCATCCCGACAGCCGGTGGAGGTAGAGGATTAGCCTGTCCAATACTCGCATTTACACTCCCAACATCTCCGACTTCCTCATTAGCAGCCATGCTGTAACACAAATGTTAACAACAATCCAAAGCAATATACATCATATCGTTAGATAACAGGAGTGATATAAGCATGTTAGTATAACCAAATATACAAAATATGCACCACATGCATAAACATGCTTCAAATGTAAGCACCTAGCCAAACATGCTAAGGCTACCCTTCACTCGTTCCCGGGTTCTCTAACCACTGCTCTGATACCACTAATGTAAGGACCCTAATCCTTAAGTGCGGAATCAAGGCATAATTAGGGCTAATAATATGATCAGAGTAGAATAAACACGTTGAGTCTATGAGCTTAAGCCTTTACATGCCAAAATAAGGACTACCAAAGGATTAATTACATTCCAATCAATGAATGTTCAACTATAGTTTTATACTACTCCTAGAGTAGATACTATCAAAAATAATCCTGTCCTTTCTGCCTCAAAAGAATGCTTCATAAGCTCACCACCTCAACCCGTTCAAGCCCATCTATCATGCCAAAAAGGTACCTACAAGGACAACCCCCAAACATGAGCAATAATAATCATTCATATTCAACACAATATGAAGATAAAGCGTAAATGCATAATCAATATAAAACACTTCCTGTTTTCCATGCATTTCAAACGCTTCCCGTTTGGTTGTCCCTGTACCACAACTCATGAGTATAATCAACAGATTATTTTTAATGGCCAAAACATGTCATGACATCATATACCATCTCAACTGTACCACATATTGGTCACCATTCCCTAGTCTGTCCATCACAGTGTATTTTAATGCCCCTCGCTTATATTCATATGGGCGGCATAGGATAACCTCGCTACAATGGACATGCGGCGCTCCCACCCCTCGCTTCACAGAGAGCGGCAAATACCCTTTCCTCGCCCCATATGACAACCACGCTCAAATGTGACATGCGGCGCTCCCACCCCTCGCTTCACATTTAGCGGAACCAATACAAAAAGCGGCAAGCATTAAAATCATCAAAGGATGACCACGACTCATGGGATGTGCATCCAATAATCATAATATGCATCTAACATCAATATGCATAAATTACCATGTATATGCATCCACAATGCAATACCTCATATGGCATAAATCAACATGTATATGCATCCACAATGCAATACCACATATATACTCGCATCCACAATGCATAAACAATGAGTATATAAAATACATGTTACCGTTGGGTGCCCGTACGTCCACTACGTACCTTTCCAAAATGTGGAATGTGGTTGGACCTCAATTCCTTGGCTGCGTTGCCACCTGGGTTGGTTCTACATATTCACAAATACCAATATTAGAACCCAATAATAGTCCAATACCAAAAATCCCACAAAAATAACCAAAAACACCCTTTTTGGTGTCTCGCGATCGATCGCCATCGAGCCCCGATCGATCGCGAGAACACACTGCCTCGCCCAACAATTTTCATCAATCCGCGATCGATCGCGGAGCTAGCGCCGATCGATCGCGGCCTCGCCGATCGATCGCGCTAAGCTCGCGATCGATCGCTGAGGCTTACTGCCTCAGCCCTGATGCTCGCGATCGATCGCGAGAAAAACGCCGATCGATCGCCGAGCTGTGGTCAAGCGGGGTTTGGGCACTATTCACCCATCTTCAACCCCATTTCATACACACCCACATACACCAACATGAATCAAACTCAACAACTCAAAACCACCCATAAACCTCAACATAAACCCATATAAACAACATCCAACCAAAACACTACCAAAATCACAACACCCAACACAAACCCATTTTAAACCCTTCAAAACCAAACCAAACTCAAATAAAACCTTACAAAATTAAAGCATGAGGTACCCATACCTCTTGGGGATTTCAAATCACCCAACAATCTTTCACAAATCAAAGTTTGTAAGGACTCCTCTTCACCTCAAAGGTGGAACTCGAAAATTAAGGGGAAGGGAAGGGTTTGGGTGTGATATTTTGGTAAAGTAAGAGTGAGGGATGTAAAGTGGGGTTTGGGTAATAAAAAGGTGTTGGTTATTTAAAATGCATACCAAACAATTCCATGGTGTATAAAACACCCCAACATGATATTTTTCAAAGCATTTACTCAAAATGCACCATAATATCAATTAACACATGATTTCCAATTAATTGCTAACCAATGCAAATAAATCATGCTTCCAATAATATTTACCCAACATGCACCACATGCACCCTAAAATGCAACCCCGGGTCATCCTATCCACATGACCATGCATTTCCACATAAGGTAAATAAATCCCAACACATAATCAATTACGACATAATTAATCATGTAAACATAATTTAGAGCCAAATAGCAATTAGCCATTTCGGGGATGTCACAGGGTGTCATGTCTTTGTTGTATGGGCATGACAGGTGGTACAGGTGGACATACTGCGGATGCTCGAGATGATGCATCGATGAATACCGGAGCTCCTTGAGAGTGAGCTCAGGTTATGATTTATGTTTTGAGTCCCAGTAGTTGTTAGAGCATTTTTAACTGCGATTCAATTTACTGGGGTATGTCCCGAGTATCTATATTTTAAGTAATTACAGTATTGGGAAGTTTATATGTGATGCTTATACGATGAATAACATGCTAGGCGTGTAACTGGAATTATATATTTTCAGTATTCTGAAATGTTTTAAAAACAAAATGCGTAAAATTTTGAGGGTCACTTTTGAAAGTTTTAAACTTAACCTTCTGTTGTTTACTATAATATAACTTTGTTGTTTATTAAACCTCTGATTAGGATCGGTCCCTCACACAAATTATGTTAGATAAATAAGCAGATTACGAGTAGTAATAAAACTAAACATTTTAACAAAAAATATCATTTTTATATAAAATGATTTATGCTTACGATTTTTAATCCTTACAACAATGCTATGCTTACAATCTTTTAAGAAAGCAAAGCCAACTTGAGAAACATAGCCAGTAGAGAATGATCTGAACTGGCTAGTTTCAGGGTTTTTGCAATAGGGGAGAAAAATACATTACAGAAAATTCTTACAAATAAAACCTAAGTAAAAAAATCTAAGTTATCTTCAAAGTAATCTTATGCTCAGACTAGCCTGTCTTCCCCCTTTTTGTCATCATACCCTGTTCATCTACTTAAGAGATTCCAAGCTGGTGAGACACAGAACACCAAAAAGCCTGATTGTCGTGCAAGAACTAGGCAGAGGGGTCTTGGATAAGTAATCAACCCATGTCGGGTTGAAATAAATAAGTAATAAACCCACGAAGCATGATTGCAGAAAGTTGTAAGAACTTAAACTTAAATTTGTATTTAGGCATGTTGTAGTATGAGTATTGTGAAACAGTGAAGGATGTATTTATAGCCAAAATTTGGCATTGTTAACTACTGTGGATTGATATGCCACATTGACTCGTGACATTCAATCCTGAAGTAAAGTGCAGAAGATAAGAATTGAATAGCAGACAAATTATTTATTAAATAAAACGTAAATAAATAACAGTTAAGACAAAAATACATTACTAAGGGTGTCCAAACCAAGGTCTGGTGCGGTCAAAGTCTTCAGGGGGTCAGAAGGTGGTTGTCTTGAAGATGATGTCCTCTGATGGGTTGAGGGTTTGCTGGAATGTAGATTTTTGCTAGGGTAACTGTTCTCTACTAGTAGATACCCTTTTAGCTTGAGGGAGATCTCGTCTGGAGTGCTCTTTCTCTCTACTAGATGTTGATAGCCCTTGTCTTGATTGAGTGACAGTCGGCATACTGCAACTCAAATCTTCTAATTGATACGAGAAAGTTGCTTGCATATTAGTCAACTGCTCATAGAATTTCTGATGTATGTCCTCAATCTTTCCGCTAAGCTCCAATGTTGTAGCAGCATGTAGGGATTCATTTTGTTGGCTGAGTTCTAGCCTGGTTTGGCCTAGTTGGAGAAGGAGTCTGAGAAGGTGTCGACCACAAATTGTTGAAATCTTGTAACCATCTCAGAAAGATGTCGGACATCTCTAATGATGTCCTGAAACTGAGCATCAGCACGTCTTCGAAAATTTCCAATAACATGATCGACGTCTCGTTCTTCGTGCTTTAACTTTTGAACTTCGCCAGTAAGATCAGAGATAATTTTCGTTAGATGATTCAGCTGATTACTCACAGAGGGAGGCATATCGTCGACTTCAATATCAGGAAAGTCAAATGAATTCTCAGGTGCATCACTAGCGATAGTCTGAGCATCAGTTGAAGGACAAGCTCTATGAGATTCAGCAATAGTAGAGACTGATACAACATACATAGTAGTAGGAGACACATCGGCAAGTACAACAGCATATACATCAACTGATGCAACAATCTCAGCAGAAATAGCAGGAGCAAAACTTTTGATCAACACCTCAGCAGAGTTCTCCAGGCTTGTAGGCAGTGGGGATGGGAGAGGAGTGGTATGGAAAAATTTGTAAAGTCAAAAGAAAATTGGTTTAAGGGTTCTATCAGTGGGACGGAGAAAAAAGGAGCAATAATAGGTTCAACAGTGTATTGGGTTGGTTCAGGCTGAAGGAATGAGAGCTAAGACATTTGTAGAAACAATCATGCAGTCAGTGGAGTCATCATCTGCTGATGAGATATTAACTTGATGAACCACTGACTTAATGACGATGTCTACGGTTAAAGGATCAACATCCAGTAGAGGTGGATGTTGACTAGACATAGCAAGGGGTTCAGAAGAGGTAAGGGATTGGTATGCAACAGATGATTCATCTACTGAGATAGCAGTATATAAGCTTACCATGGAGACCTCTACTGGAGCCACAACAACCATCCTTCGATCATTAACCTCCATTGGAGCTACACCCAACTGGTGAGAGCAAGAGTGTAATCCCAAGGTAACCTTGAGATCATGTAGAGTCTTCTCAGCCATAGTAAGGCGAGCTTGTAAAGAGTGGAGAACTGCTATATCATGGGTAGCAGTGTCGGAGACTGGATCAAATTCCTCTTGCCTGGACTTCACAAGAGTCTCTAGTCCACTGATGAATTGCATAAGTCGGTAGACTTCTCTCTGACGCAAACCTCTTCAACGTCCTGGGTCTATAAAAACTTAAGGATGAGATTTTCTTCTTCCTTGCTTGCTTCAGGATCCGGTTGAAGTCAATTAGATGGATCTTCATGCGAGTCTTCACTTAACTGTCAAACAACTCCAGTTGCTCTTGAACTCATGTTTCCACTTCTTCAAGAACCAAAGTGATTTATGTCGCCACTGGAGTTGATACTACTTTCGTATGATCTTTTACTCTTCCTTCAGGAGTGTGAGGAGGAAGGCAGATAGAGCAGCCAGTCTTTGGTGTTCTCAGACTGAGGGCAAAAGATCCTGCCCCTCTTTGAGAACTAAGTGCGAGCTCGACAGAGGATGAGACAGTGGGCACTGGTGCAGTAGTTGTGATGTTCATCGGTGCCGGAGGTGCATTGGAGGTAGCAAAAATAGAACTTAGAGGACCAATAGGCTCATCACCAGGTCTCTCTGGAGCAGTAACTTCAACCACTTCCGCAGTTGCAATGATGTATGTGCAAGTGATGGGAGCAGCAGACGCCACCTCTGCTGTGAGTGCAGCCTCAGTAACTGCAGTTGTTTCCTTTGAGACAACATGGTTCCTCTTCTTTGTTATGGTTTCTTCGGTGGTGGTGGAGGATGAGATGACTCAGCAGACTCTGAGATGGTCTGTTCAGAGTCACTCACCACTTGAGGCTTCTTCCTCTTGGTGGGAGCAGTCTTGGAAGTGCCTCCTTCTCCACTAGTGGGTTTCCGGTGTGTTAAAAGATACTTGGCATTGATGAGACGTGTTGGATGTAGATTGTAGATTGTACCCACCGGAACATCCCTGCTTTCTAAAATGCGACTGAGAGGAGAGCAAATTCAGAATGATCCTTGGCTGATTCAACCATTCCAGTCACCACTTGAAATAGGATCATTGACCAGTTGACTGCCAAACCTTTGACAATTGGACACATCACTTCAAATTATTCTGGACTGATGATGTCATAGGAACCAGTTTTGTACAGCAGACCCTTAGCAATGATGTCTGCCAGCACTCGTAAGTGATTCTTCATCAAAATCTTTTTAAATGTAGGTGTCTGCATCCGGTGGCCAGACTCGGAGAACATAATACTCATCTCATCTTGAACGGAGATGGAGATGGCAGATAAATCCGTGAGCCCGATAGTAGGAAGGCTCAGTTGGGTAGTGAAATCCTCTTGAGTGACAGTCACGGATTGGTTGGAAACAGAGGCCACCACTGAGTTGTTTACCATCTTTGCTGAAGCATAAAACTCTTGTAGAGCTTTTTTGTAGAACAACGGAGTCAGGCTTAACATAACCAGTAGCCCTGAATTTTCCAGACATCTGAAAATGCTTATCATTCTGTCATCGGAGCTTGTGTAGACAGATTCAAAATCAATGTGGATAGCATTGGTGACGAAACTTGGTTGGCTGATCTTTGACATGATGAATTCCAAAATGCTGAGAAAACACAAAGTCTAAAAAAGTTTGCTTTGAACGAAAATTAGCGTAGTAAATCTGAAATGGTGAAAGTGAAAATTGAAAATGTTAATGGCGGTTAAAGAGGAAGGAGATGTAACGTCGTGCTGCGATGAAAGGACACATGGACACGTGTCGCTCATCTACGCAAGGATAATTTTGAAATAAACTGAAACAGACACGATTAAGCGGGACCGAAATAATTGAACATTAATAGTAATTAAATTTGAAATCCGGCGTTCCAATTGGTTAATATTTAAGGAAGGTTATAAATATCTTAGCGTATATGGTAATATTCACTGGTATGTAGGGTCAACTGGTTAAGTAACATCTACTGCAGCAGACAATTATTTTACCACCTGAGCATTAATAGACCTTCGAAAAACACAAAAATTCTCCCTCGAATAATATTTCCCCTAAAGTCATGCAATATCTACAATGTAATTTTTCCTCACACAAACAAGAAGAGTATTCAATAATGAAAATTTCTTAGTTCTATCAATTAAACCAAGTACATTACGAAAATATGAAAACTTAGCGTCCGGTAGGGGTTTGGTAAAGATATCTGCTGCTTGTTGTTCGGTAGATATGTATTCCAACCGAATCTGTTTCTTCATTACATGATCTTGGATGAAGTGATGATGAATGTCAATATGCTTGGTCCGAGAATGAAGAACTGGATTATACGTGATAGCTATAGCAGATGTATTATCACAAAATATCGATGCTTCACTGGACTCAATTCCATAATCTCTTAATTGTTGTTGAATCCATAGTAGTTGAGCACAACAACAAGGTATTCTGCCTCTACAGTAGACGTTGTGATGGATGTCTGCTTCTTGCAACCCCATGAAATCAATCTATCTCCCAGGGATTGACAATATCTACTGGTACTCTTCCTATAAATCTTGCAGCAGGCGTAGTCAGCATCTGAATATCCAATTAAAATTAAACATAGAATCCTTGGGATACCAGAGGCCAACATACATACAGTAACATGATGTCATGTCTGCTAGCTGTCAAGTAATGTAGAGATCCGATTATACCGCGATACATGGTTACCTCTACTGGTATGACTGCTTTGTCCAAATCTAGTTTAACAGACGAGCTCATGGGAGTTTCTGCTGCTGAACTAGTGCTCATACCTTACTTTGTTAATAGCTCTTTGGTGTAATTTGACTGGTTGATAAGAATTCCTTCATCAGATTGCTTGACTTGCAATCCTAGGAAAAACGATAATTTCTCTCATCATGCCCATCTCAAATTGATCCTGCATGATTTTAGAAATCTCTCGCAAAGTTTTGGGTTAGTACTACCAAAAATAATATCATCAACATATATCTGAACTAGTAAAGTATGGTCACCCTTTGTGAATTTAAAAAGGGTCTTATCAACCGTACAATTGGTAAAGTTGTGCTCAGTCAAATACTTTGATAGAGTTTCATACCATGCTCGGGGAGCTTGTTTCAAACCATACAAAGCTTTGTTTAGTTTATAAACAAAGGAGGGCTGCTGATGGTTTTCAAACCCAGGAGGCTGTCCAATATAGACCTCTTCTTGGAGTTTGCCATTAAGAAAAGCACTTTTAATGTCCATCTGATAGACTTTAAAGTCCTTAAATACATCAAATGCAAGAAATATACGAATAGCTTCTAATCGGGCTACATGGGCAAATGGTTCATCGAAATAAATGTCTTCTTCCTGTATGTATCACTGTGCAACTAATCTTGCTTTATTCCTTATTACTGTACCATCCTCGTCCAATTTATTTCTTGATACCCATTTGGTACCTATAACAGTGTGGTACCTATAACAGTGTGATGCGGTGGACGTGGTACTAAGTGCCAAACTTTATTTTTCTCAAATTGATTAAGTTCTTCTTGCATAGCTTCTACCCAACTTGGTTCTAAAATAGCATCATTTATCATCTTGGGTTCTATGTGAGAGGAGTAAAGATCTGCATATGATCTTTATAGACTTGGAGAAGGCTTACGATAAAGTACCAAGGGAGATATTATGGTGGGCTTTGATGAAGAAAAAAGTTCACATCAAGTATGTCAATATAATCATGGACATGTACGACGAAGTAGCATCCAATGTGAGAACGTACAGTGGGGTGACAAGTGAGTTATCGATCACTAGTGGATTGCATCAAGGGTTTGCGTTGAGTCCTTTCCTGTTCGCCCTAGTGATGGATGAGATAACAAAAGACATACAAAATGAATTACCTTGGAACATAATTTTTGCTGACGATGTTGTGTTAATCGACGAGTCAATGGCAGGGGTAAATGCCAAATTGGAGTAATGGAGAGAGACTTTGGAATACAAGGGTTTTAGATTAAGTAGGTCTAAAAAGGAATATATGGAGTGCAAATTTAGTGGTCGTTCTTTTCGGGATTCCGGTGTTGTAGCACTCGGTGGTCAAGAGGTATCGATGAGCAGCAAGTTTTGATACCTAGGTTCAGTTATCCAAAAGGATGGAGAGATTGACAGCGACGTTAACCACATGATTCAGGCTGGCTGGTTGAAATGGAGAACAACCACCGGAGTTCTATGCGATCGTAATATCTCGCTGAAATTGAAGGGAAAGTTTTATAGAACCGCCGTTAGACCCGCAATGTTGTATGGGACGGAATGTTGGGCACCCAAGAGGAATCACATCCAAAAGATGAGTGTGACAGAGATGTGTATGCTTCGTTGGATGTGCGGTAAAACCAAAAGAGATAAAATAAGGAATGAAGATATTCGAGCTGAACTAAGTGTAGCTTGTATAGAAGAGAAGATGCAAGAAAGCCGCTTACACTGGTTTGGTCATGTTCGACGTAGGCCCAGCAGCGCACTTGAGCGTCTAGTGGAGTCCATGGATTTCGGCCAGTTCACGAGAGCGAGATGACGACCGAAGAAGACTTGGCTCGAAGTTATACGCAAAGATTTGGAGTGCAAGGGGATTACAGAAGATATGTTGACTGATAGAAGCGTTTGGAGAAGACTGACGCATGTGTCCGACCCGACTTGATTCTCTCTATCATGTAGCCTACCCCAATTCATTGGGATTAAAGGTTTAGTTGTTGTTGTTGGTGGTGGTGGTGGTTCTATGTGAAAAGATGAATGCACCATGAAGAAATTCATTTATCATATGTCCTCTGGTTCTGAGAGGAGCAGTAAGGTTACCTATGACCTACCCATTAGGATGATCCTTCTTCCACCGGAGCGGAGGTCCAAGAGGGTTTGTTCCTTCATCATTAGGTATTTGAGTTGGCAGCTCAGTAGACAGAATTGATTCATCGTTGGCATTTGTGATATCTACTACAGCAGGGGTAGATTCATTACCATCCTCGGCAGTAGGGTTCAGATATTGTGGACCAGTAGGTACCTCTGCTTGCGTTTCCGGGACTTCTGGTTCTAAAGTGCAGTCAACCCTTCTACTGTAATCCAACTCATAATCATAATCATTATCAATATGAGTAATTCCAATCGCTTATTCAAATTTTTGATTTGCAGTTCAGATGTAGAATTATCAATAGATTCATCAAATTTGGTATGAATAGATTCCTCTAATGAAGTGTTCTATTATTAAAAACTCTAAAAGCCTTACTAACAACAGAGTAACCAAGAAATATTCATGCATCAGATTTAGCATCAAAAGCGGTGAGATGCATCTTAATAAAACATTTGAAACCAAACACATGGAAATAAGAAATATTTGGCTTACTGTCATTCCAGATCTCATATGGTGTTTTGTTAATCGTTTATTAATCATTGATCCGTTCTGCGTGTAGCAAGCTGTATTAACTGCTTCGGCCCAAAATCTCTGAGAGATTTCTGACTCTGCAAGCATAGTTCGCGCAACTTCTTTTAAAGTGCTCCTACGCTCTGCAACTCCATTTTGTTGCGGGGTTCTAGCAGCAGAGTATTTGTGTTTAATAACAAGATCATCTAGATATGATTCTAGTGTCTGATTGGTAAACTCAGTACCCTTATCACTGCGAATTCTATCTATCACACACGACTTCTCATTTTGTAGTCTTTTCAGTAGTTTGATCAGCTTTGGAGTAGCCTCATCTTTGCCACTTAGAAACATGACCCATGTAAAACGAGAGAATCGTCTATTGATTTTGTTTTATTTTAACAGAAAATTCCAGTGTAGCTATTTATTACCGCAAGTGCACGGTGTCAAGTTTTAGTATAGTAGATGAAAAGTATGAGTGTCAAACCCACAAGGACTAGAAGTAAGTACCACGTTCAATTAGATTAATTATAGTTAGCATACGATTATAAAGTGATTATCAAACTTAATTGACGAAAACGCAATAATTAACCAAAAGCAGCGATGGATAATGAAAAGATACGATAAAAACAATTATCAAGATGTCGGTTCACCCGTATAATCCTCCACAATTTTCCTATTAATTAAGATTCAAAATCCTACGTCCTAGGGTGACGAGTTTTCCTATTGCATTTGTTATACTATAGTCAAGCTATAACAAGTCTAGTATTAATGTTATAATAAAGCACTCCCGTGTCCTTATTGAACGATTAATACCGAAAAATGATTTGTGAAAACTATTAGCCTTCGATTTTGGTAAATCTATAGCTATCACACGTGTTCTAGATTTTACTTGGTCCATCTCAACCTAAAACCCACGGTCTAATTTACTATGTCATATCGTAATTTCGTATGATCAAGTCAATTACGATTACCAAATTCATATAAAAGGTAGCTAATCTCTTGCAAGCATTAAAAACGTAAATTATGCGCAAAGATTGTAAAACTGAATCAAAAACTAATATTCAAATCATGGGTTCAAACACGGGATCCCTTAGTCTTGATAAACAAGCCTAGCCAACAATCGTCATCAAATAACATTGCATAGATATGTTTTTCAACAATCTAAACACCAAAATCTAAGAATAAAAAGTAAACAAGATTAGAAAAACGAATGAACGAAGTCGTCACTCCGTGTGTTGCTTCGTCGTTCCGTCTCTTGCGTTGCTCTTGATCTTCAATGGATTGAGGTGTTTTTGGATGGATGTGGGATGAAGGAGGCTGCTCCTAGGTCTGAGTTATGGTGTGCAAAAATAAAATTTGTGTAATAGGTCCCTTATATAGGGGAGAGGTTGGATGGAAGTGTCTGATCGCTATTATTTTGAATAGTATTTTCCAGTGTAGCGATTATATACCGCAAGTGCACGGTCTCAAGTTTTATAATGATAAGAAAAGTACAAGAGTCGAACCCACGAGGACTAAAAAATAATTACCAAACTCAACTAGTTTAACTATATTTAGTCTATGATAAATAGTGATGATTATTATACTAATTTAACTAATAACTCAAAATTCAACCCAACAAGTAGTAAAGAGAAGATAAATCAGTAGAGACAATTATCAAGACTTTGGTTCACCCATTGTAATCCCCCATAATTCACCTATTAGTTAAGAATTGAATTCAAACGCTCTAAGGTGACGGGTTCTCCGAATTTATCTAATATACTCTCTAAAGATATATTAAATCTAATATCAAATTGCAGCAAGTCACTCTCGTGTACTTATTTAATAACTCAATATTGAATGAACCTTTGTGAAAACCTCTAGCTTTCGATTACTAGATATCTATAGCTATTACAAGTATTTCACTTTATCTATCGATCTCAGTCTCTGAAATCCACGGCATAAATTACTATATGGTAACACAATTTTATCTCTCGATCTCAATTGTAATAAATTATCAGTCAAAGGTGATTAATCCTTCAAAAGCATGAATCACAATAAAATTATGCACAAAGATATGTAAGAATCAATCAAAAACCTTAATTTTGAATTATGGGTTCATACAAAGGATCCCTTAAGTCTTGACAACAAACTTAGCCAATAATAGTCATCAAATTATAATGCATCAAATTATTTTGCAACATTCTAAACATAAAAATCTAATGAAAATATAGAACAAACGTTAGAAATACGGACGAGAGGCGTTGACTCCTTGCGTTGCGCCGTCGTCCCGTCTCTTCCAATGCGTCTCTTCTTCAATGGTTTTGGGGTGTATGGTTGATGGTGGTTTGATGGAGATGATGGAGGCTGATGGTTGTAGGGTTAATTATGAGCCAAGAGTCCCTAAAAATGTCCAAGACAATTCCTTAAATAGTGGTGGAGGAGTTTCATCAAATTTGGACACAAAATAACCAATAAGGAAACAAAATCTCGACTTTTTCGGGTTCAGCGATCGATCGGTAAACTCTGGCGATCGATCGCTAGAGTTTACTGTTTCGCGGTGACGATCGCTAGGAACTGCTGATCGAACGCCAAATGTTTCTGGTCCACGGCGATCGATCGCCTGAAAATTCTGATCGATCGCTATTCATAATTTTCAACAATTTGCTATTTCGTTCCTTCTTTTCCGTGTTTGCTCGGTTCGGTCATTTTTAGCTTATTTCCTCCACTTTTATGCATTTGGACCTAGATTCCTGAAATATACAAATGTATACCAAAACACATAATTTTGTCCATGAATCAATACAAAAACGCCTCTAATCTTATAACAAATTAAGTGTAAAAATCACACTTATCAACTCCCCATACTTAGACTTGATCGTCTCGAGCAAGAAATAAGATCAAAAAGTAGAGTTCAACATTGAAGATTCAAATGAACCAATTCACGGACAATCACGTAGCTCAGACATTTCCTTTACAGACAAACAAAAGTCAATCAGAAAGTTTAACAAGTCGTGTTTTCTCCTAGATCAAGCAACATGTCTCCAAATCAGAACATGCGTGTGTTATTATCACTTTCAAGTTTCATGCATATTTCATAGATCAAATCATGCTAGTCAAAGAAAGTTAAGATTATCATTGAGCACCCCATAGTCCTATTTTCAAACACTTCTCCATTAATGTAGTCACTCCCTAGACTTGGATCAAAATAACTTTTTAAGCTTGTAATGTTAGGCCTAGGTGTTGACTTAAAAGAAAAGATAGAATAGCACAAAGAAGATAGTATAATCATGTAATGTTCATAATTTAACACAAATTTGAGCTTCTCTTCTTTTTCTTTTCTAGCCTTGGCCACTTTGGGTCTTAGTTACACTTTTTCTGAAGGCTTTTTCTATTCTTTTCTTTTCTCATTCATCAAAAATTTCAACAATAAGCTCATCAAAATATAACAATTCATGTGCATCTAATGAGATTCATTATACTCCCTTAGGGTAAGGATAATTATTCAATTTAGGCTCAAACTAGGTGGGTATAATGAGTTGCCAAAAAATGTTGAATGGGGCTAATAGTATGTTAAACATACACCATTGTTTTTCAATTAGGCTTAAAAATGGACATTAGGGATTGATGTATACATGGTAAGCTTGAAAGGCTCAAAACGGTCCAAAGATCGCCTAGATCATCTCCTAATCAAGTTCATGACTATAAAATTTTGCCTTGAAGTGTCATCATCAAATAGTTTCTAAGATACTCTAAGATGCTCAAAAACAATTCATGAAGTTCGCAAAGATTTTCACTACTCCAAATGCAATTCACAAGATTATGACTCAAATGTGCTTTAAAATATTCCTCATCTTTGACATGCTAACTCAAAACAAGATATTCACAAACAAGTCTTACAATCATCAAAACTCAAGTTGACATGCATAGTGAGATTAATATCATCATGGAATAGTGACCACTACTATGATTCATTCTTTTCTCACTAATTGAACTCATTTTCAAGAAAATTTTTGTTGGTGCTCAAAGAACGATACAATCTCAAAGAAAAATCATGACACAGTAATGCACTCCCCCAAACTTAATTTATGCATTGTCCTCAATGTAATAAGCATAAAAAATAAGACAAAGTAGTTACCTTTGATGACAACCGTCAGTGATCGTCGTCCAATTCTTTGTCAGCTCGTGGGGCATATTGTTGGAACATATCACAGCACGAATGTAGTCTCTCACCAAAATAAAAAACAAAAACAAGAACAAACCAAAGAAAACCAAAAAGCATAGCTAAGGAATAAGAAAAAGTTCTTGATTTATAGTCTCAAGCTGGACTTTTTACCATGTAAGCTCATGTGCCGCAGGGGCAGTGAGGGATGATTTTCCGTCATCCGTGTGGTAGTGTCCTAACCACTTCTCTTTCACCGTGAACAACGCCCCTTGGTCATCTCTCAAATTGATAGTGTCGCATGGTAGAACATCGACAACTTTGAAAGGTCCAATCCATGGTGAGTCCGACTTCCATGGAAATAGTCGCATTTTAGCTCTATTCATTTGAACCAAGTCTCCCTCACACCTCCTTTTTGAAGGGCATTCGAAGTGATCATCACTTTCTTCTCCTTCCTCGATACCTGTGTCACAATAACAGATAATGGATCAATTACATTGATATTGAAACATCGGTACTGTAATACCCCCGAAATGTCATGTAATTATGTGCTATGATGATGATTTACGATGTGTTTAAGAGGGTTGTGGTGCATTTAATTGGGGGCTATGATTATGTTATGATGATATGATGTGGGAAGCATGTTGAGTGTTTTAGAGGATGTATTAATTAAATAAAGATGAAAAATATCGAGTTAGGATGTTTTAATGCATCGTGCTAAATACCGGGGCACAATTAAACACCACATGGCACCCCAACCACACCACCCCACCCCCTAATCACTCGGCCACCTCACCCCTCCCCCACTTGTTCAACCCATACCCCCACTTGCCCAACCCATGCTACCACTCATTAGTTCCAATCAACCTCCATCTCCTTCTCTCCTCCTCCTCTCCTCCATTCTCGTCCCAAAGAGCTGCATCATGGCAGGAAAAGACTTGGTTTTAAGGGCATTAAAAACCTTGCAATAAGAGGAGCAAAAAGAGAGGGGTAAGTTGGTACTCTGTTTTTCGGAGTCTTTGGTTAAGTTTGGGTTTTGTTGAGTTGTTTTCATGCATGCTAGTATAGGTTTGGGAGAAACCTTGGTATGGGTACTTACATGAAAGTATTATGTAGCTATTAGCATGTTTGCTCGAGCATATTACATGTTTTATGTAATAGATTTCTAGTTATGAAAGTATATGCTCGAAAATCTGGGCAAGATGATAAGTGCCCTGTTTTCTGGGAATTTGGATGAGTATTGAAGTTTATGAAGATGTTATGATGCATGTTAGCTTAGGTTTTGTTAAACCTTTGATTTGAACACATGCATGGTAGTTTTATGAAGCTTATAACATTTTTGTTCAAGCATTTTTTACGCTTTATGAAGTAGAAATGATGGTAGGAAATGAGGTGCTCGAAAATCTGGAGAAGTCCCGATTTTTCAGAGTGCTCGATCTATCGAGATTTTGGTCCCGATCGATCGAGCGAGGCAGAAAATTTAAAGCATGGTTTGAATTTCAGGTGCCGATCGATCGAAGGATTTTCCGATCGATCGGTGAAGCTCTTCGATCGATCGGTAAGAAGATTTCGATCGATCGGTCGAGGCAGAAGTTGGGCACTATTTTTATGCTTTCTCGATCGATCGAGACATGGGTTCCGATCGATCGAGACAGACAGAATCTTGGAAAAAGTTTTTAATTGTTTTATTTTGACAATGATTCATGATATGGTATCTAATATGATATGTTGTGGTTATGTAGAACCATCCCGGGTACCAGCACAGTCAAGGAGATAAAGTCTGTTGACTCCTCCTCCTTTTGAAAAGGTACGTAAGAGACGTACGTGCATCGAACGGTAAAACACATCCCTACATTACGACTATGCTTTTATCACATGAGTATTTATGATGAAATGATGATGTTTATAAGACGTTTATATATTCATACGATGTTTATTATGTGGTAAGATGCCCATATGGTAAGAGGCCATACGATGTTTATTATGTGGTAAGATGCCACGGGGTAAGATGCCCATATGGTAAGAGGCCATACGATGTTTATTATGTGGTAAGATGCCACGGGGTAAGATTCTCATATGGTAAGAGGCCATACGATGTTTATTATGTGGTAAGATGCCACAGGGTAAGATGCCCATATGGTAAGAGGCCATACGATGTTTATGATGTGGTAAGATGCCACAGGGTAAGATGCCCATATGCATGAATATGAATCAGGGACAACAAAAAGAAGTTAACGAATAACCAGCATGTTTACTTAACCAAGATTTCATGCATTTACTGTGATGTTTTTACGACGTTAAGTAAAATTGTATATGCTCATGATGTGTTGTCCCTGTAGGTACACTTTTGGACTGAAGGGGCTAAGGGTCGGGTTGAAGCTGTGAGATACAAGGATACAAGATGCATAGGATTCTGTTTATGTTTAGTATCTACTCTAGGAGTAGTATAAATCTAAAACGTTAGCATTCTTGTTTTGGAATGTATCCATTAAGTTACGAAGTTTTTATTTTGGCCTGTAATCCTATCAGCTCACGTAACAACCGGAACCCTAAAACCTTATAAAATGCATGTTTAGTTCAATTTATATGTTATTAATCACTGTCAAGGTGGGAAGACCCCACATTAGTGGTATCAGAGCAGTGGTTAGATAACCCGGGAATGAGTGAAGGGTAGCCTTAGCAATAAGTTAGCTAGGTGCTTACTTTTAAACATGTTTTATATGTATGTTGCATATGAAGTAGAAGATGTTATACTAACATGTTTAATTATCTAACGATGTACTTTATGAACTGCTTTTGGTATTGTTGTTAACCCTTGTGTTGCAGCATGGCAGCAAACGCCGAAGTAGGTGATGCGATAAGCGTCAATGCAAGTGCTGGGCGTACGAATCCACTACCACCGCCAGCCTTAGGGGAAGAGCCCTCTGAACAGCAATTATTACCCGGGGAGTTGAGCTTGTCTCAGTTTTTGACATACCGACCTCCGATGTTCGAAGGAACGGAAACCGGGGAAGTGGCCGAGGAGTGGCTAGAGAGGATAGAGCAGATATTTGTGGCAGCGCCTTGTGCAAAGACGGCATGGATCAGATTAGCAGAATTTCAGCTGGCTAAGAAGGCACTGATGTGGTGGAAGATCACAGTGATAGAGCAAGAGGCTCAGGGTCAGGAGATCAATTGGAAACTGTTCAGGACTCGGTTTCTGACCCGCTATTTCTCAGCTGCTGCGAGACAGGCTAAAGAGGATTAGTTTACCAACTTAAGGCAAGGTACCATGCCTGTATCAGACTATGCTCTACATTACTGTTCTTTACTCCGTTATGTGCCCCACATTGCTGCGAACACCTAGGCTTGATGAGGAATTTCATGAAAGGCTTGAGGCCTGAGCTGTATGACAGGGTCGTCACTTATGGCCCAGCCTGTTTTGATGATGCGCTTTCACGGGCTGAGCTAGCTGAACTGGGAGTTGGTGCATATTCTGATGCCGTACCACCTCCAGCACCCCCTCAGAAATCTACTTCTGACAGTTTGAAGCCCAGGGGTGATCAGTTCAAGCTAGGGAAAACACTTCAGCGTCAAGGTTCAGTGGTAAGAAGCCCGAAACTCGTTGGAAAGGAAGTCATAGGAATGACGCCCCTACGGGAAGAGGACAGCCTCAGTGAGACAGATCTGGAAGAGTTCAATGTACTCTTTGTGGGCAACCACATTTGGCAAAAGATTGCGTAGGATGCTATGTTTGTGGCGACAGAGGCCACTTTGCTCGGCAGTGTCCCAACAGGGGAAGACAACAGAATTCTGCGGCGAGGCCCGCGGGCAGAGCAGCACAACACAGACCACTCTTTGCACCGAGGCAGTATGGAGGTCAGCCCATGGGGCCACCTCAGGGGCAGGTTTATGCTTTGACGAGGGAGCAGGCTACAGCGGCTCCAGAGGAGGTTATAGCGGGTACGTGCCTTTTATTTACGCACCCTGCTTTTATATTGATTGACACAGGTGCATCACACTCTTTTGTGTCGACGAGTTTTGTGGAAAGGCACCACATATGCACTTCTCCGTCACCCATGCCTCTTATGATCTTGACCCCCGTTGGAAGAAGTATGATTACTGATCGGATTGTCTATGATGGCCTCATTTATTTTGAGGATAATGAGCTAAGGTCAGATTTGATTATTCTGGGGATGTCAGACTTTGACTGTATTGTAGGCTTTGATGTTCTGAACAGGTATCAGGCAGTCGTGAACTGCAGGCAGAGGACTGTCCGATTCAGGTCTGATATGGGAGTCCATTGGACATTCTTTGGGGATGATTCTCGTCCAAAGATTCCGTTTATCTGCTGTCAAGATGGCACAGTTATTAGAACGAGGCCATACATGATATCTTATCTATGCTGTTGATATTACGAAAAAGAGGAAAGAGTTAAAGGTTGAGGATGTGCCCGTAGTGGCGGAGTTTTCTGATGTTTTTCCAGAGGAGATTCCAGGATTCCCACCGACGAGAGATGTCGAGTTTGGGATTGAGTTACTACCGGGGACGTCTGCAATTTCTCGTGCCCCGTATAGGATGGCACCAGCAGAGCTAAGGGAGTTAAAGACTCAGTTGAAAGAGCTCCTTGATAAGGGCTACATACGCCCTAGCGTATCGCCCTGGGGTGCGCCTGTTTTGTTTGTTAAAAAGAAGGATGGATCGATGCGTCTATGCATTGACTATAGGCAACTGAATAAGGCCACAGTAAAGAACAAGTATCCACTTCCGAGGATCGATGACTTGTTTGATCAGTTGCAGGGTACGAGGCTCTACAGTAAGATCGATCTGAGATCGAGGTATCATCAGATACGAGTACGAGAAGATGATGTTCATAAGACAGCTTTCAGGACTAGATATGGGCACTATGAATTCCTAGTCATGCCTTTTGAGGTGACAAACGCCCCAGCCGTTTTCATGAGTTTGATGAACAGGGTGTTCCAGCCATTTTTGGATCAGTCCGTCATAGCCTTCATTGACGATATACTCATCTACTCCCGGACTGAAGAAGAACATGCGGAGCACTTGAGAACAGTACTCCAGATCCTCAGGGATCATCAGTTATACGCAAAGCTTAGTAAGTGCGAGTTCTGGTTGAGCAGCGTGGTATTCTTAGGCCATGTCATATCTAGCAGAGGGATATCTGTGGATCCCAGGAAGATTGAGGCTGTGATGGAGTGGGCTGCACCCACTTCTGTACCGGAGATACGGAGTTTCCTCGGTTTGGCAGGTTATTACCGACGTTTCGTCGAAGGTTTTTCAAAAATTGCCAAACCCCTGACACAGCTGACTCAGAAAGGAGTCCCCTTCTATTGGTCTGAGGCTTGTGAGGAAAGCTTCCAAGAGCTGAAGCGTCGCTTGACTACAGCGCCTGTGTTGGTGATTCCGTCTGAGAATAAGAGGTTTGCCTTGTATACGGATGCGTCACTGCAGGGTTTGGGCTGTGTATTGATGCAAGATAAGCATGTGGTGGCTTATGCATCGAGGCAGTTGAAGCCGCATGAGGCTAAGTACCCAGTGCATGATTTGGAACTGGCGGCCATCATATTTGCCTTGAAGATTTGGAGACATTACTTGTATGGCACGTCTTTCACTATATATATGGACCATAAGAGCTTGAAGTTCTTATTCACTCAGGCAGAGTTGAATATGCGGCAAAGAAGGTGGATGGATTTACTCAAGGACTATGACTGTGAGATTGAGTACCATCCTGGTAAAGCAAACTTGATAGCAGACGCCTTAAGTCGTAAGGTGAAGAGTACTGCTGAGGATGACATGAGTCTATCAGCTATGATGACTTCTTATTGCCATCTGGGCTATGATTTTGATGTAGACACGTCGCCTGTGCGAGTGTCGACCTTATTGACGGAGCCAGATATATTTGAGGCAATCAGGAAGGCCCAGAGGTCGGATGATGAGGTTCAGAGATGGACGTCATTGATACTTAAAGGTCAGCCATCCAAGTTCAGAGTGGCTGAGGATGATTCCTTGAGACTAGGCAACCGATGGGTAGTCCCAGATACACCAGAGTTGCGTAGAGGAATATTGGAGCGAGCTCACAGTAGTCGGTTCAGTATCCACCCAGGAGGAAGGAAGATGTACAAAGACCTATGCGGTCAATTCTGGTGGAGACGCATGAAGCACGATGTGATCACTTTTGTTAAAAGATGTTTGATCTGCCAGCAGGTAAAGGCAGAGAGGCAGAGGCCTGATGGCGAGCTGAAGAGCTTAGAGGTACCTGAATGGAAGTGGGAGCATATATCTATGGACTTCGTGACCCACTTGCCAAGGACGGCCTCAGGATTTGATGCGATCTGGGTGATCGTGGATAGGCTGACGAAGGTGGCTCACTTCATCCCTTACATCATGTCTTTTACATACTTGAAGATGGCCAAAATGTATATATGGGATGTGGTGAGGTTGCATGGTATTCCAGTCTCGATAGTGTCTGACAGAGACCCGAGGTTCACTTCACATTTCTGGGAGGGTCTCCAGACAGCTTTGGGCACAGAGGTGAGACTGAGTACGACCTATCACCCTCAGACAGACGGTCAGACGGAGCGTACCATTCAGACGCTCGAGGACATGTTAAGGGCATGTGTGTTGGAGTTTGATACTCCGTGGCAGGATTCACTGGCACTGGTGGAGTTCTCCTATAATAACAGTTACCAAGCGAGCGTTCAAATGGCTCCTTTTGAAGCTCTGTATGGACGATGATGTAGGTCACCACTGTATTGGGAGGACTTGACTAGCAAAGCGGTCGGAGGACAGGATATGATCAAGGACATGGAAGGTAAGATAAAGTTGATACGCCAAAAGATGAAAGCGGCCCAGGATAGGCAAGCAGCCTATGCCAATAAGCGGCGACGACCGCTGGAATTCCAGTTAGGAGACAAGGTCTTCTTAAAGGTCTCGCCCTTCAGGGGTGTGGTTCGGTTTGGTATGCGGGGAAAGTTATCTCCGAGGTATGTTGGGCCATATGAAGTTTTGCATCGTATCGGTACTTTGGCCTACCGTTTGGCACTACCGCCATCCCTGTCTGGCATACACGATGTTTTCCACGTTTCTATGTTGCGGAAGTATGAGCCAGACCCGTCTCATGTCTTACAGCCTACTGAAGTTCAGTTAGACTCAGATGTGTCCTACGTGGAACGGCCAATCAAGATTCTGGATCGAGAGGATCGCCGATTACGAAGCAAAGTTATACCAATGGTCAAAGCTCAGTGGGATCGTCGGGGTGTCGAGGAGGCTACGTGGAGAGACAGAACGGCATATGGTGCAGCACTATCCAGAACTATTCTCTGGTATGTTTTTATGTTTAGTTTCGATATGGTGATGCATGTGGATTTCGAGGACGAAATCTTATAAGTAGGGGAGTAATGTAATACCCCCAAAATGTCATGTAATTATGTGCTATGATGATGATTTACGATGTGTTTAAGAGGGTTGTGGTGCATTTAATTGGGGGCTATGATTATGTTATGATGATATGATGTGGGAAGCATGTTGAGTGTTTTAGAGGATGTATTAATTAAATAAAGATGAAAAATATCGAGTTAGGATGTTTTAATGCATCGTGCTAAATACCGGGGCACAATTAAACACCACATGGCACCCCAACCACACCACCCCACCCCCCAATCACTCGGCCACCTCACCCCTCCCCCACTTGTTCAACCCATGCCCCCACTTGCCCAACCCATGCTACCACTCATTAGTTCCAATCAACCTCCATCTCCTTCTCTCCTCCTCCTCTCCTCCATTCTCGTCCCAAAGAGCTGCATCAAGGAAGGAAAAGACTTGGTTTTAAGGGCATTAAAAACCTTGCAATAAGAGGAGCAAAAAGAGAGGGGTAAGTTGGTACTCTGTTTTTCGGAGTCTTTGGTTAAGTTTGGGTTTTGTTGAGTTGTTTTCATGCATGCTAGTATAGGTTTGGGAGAAACCTTGGTATGGGTACGTACATGAAAGTATTATGTAGCTATTAGCATGTTTGCTCGAGCATATTACATGTTTTATGTAATAGATTTCTAGTTATGAAAGTATATGCTCGAAAATCTGGGCAAGATGATAAGTGCCCTGTTTTCTGGGAATTTGGATGAGTATTGAAGTTTATGAAGATGTTATGATGCATGTTAGCTTAGGTTTTGTTAAACCTTTGATTTGAACACATGCATGGTAGTTTTATGAAGCTTATAACATTTTTGTTCAAGCATGTTTTACGCTTTATGAAGTAGAAATGATGGTAGAAAATGAGGTGCTCGAAAATCTGGAGAAGTCCCGATTTTTCAAAGTGCTCGAGCGATCGAGATTTTGGTCCCGATCGATCGAGCGAGGCAGAAAGTTTAAAGCATGGTTTGAATTTCAGGTGCCGATCGATCGAAGGATTTTCCGATCGATCGGTGAAGCTCTTCGATCGATCGGTAAGAAGATTTTGATCGATCGGTCGAGGCAGAAGTTGGGCACTATTTTTATGCTTTCTCGATCGATCGAGACATGGGTTCCGATCGATCGAGAGAGGCAGAATCTTGGCAAAAGTTTTTAATTGTTTTATTTTGACAATGATTCATGATATGGTATCTAACATGCTATGTTGTGGTTATGTAGAACCATCTCAGGTACCAGCACAGTCAAGGAGATAAAGTCTGTTGACTCCTCCTCCTTTTGAAAAGGTACGTAAGAGACGTACGGGCATCGAACGGTAAAACACATCCCTACATTACGACTATGCTTTTATCGCATGAGTATTTATGATGAAATGATGATGTTTATAAGACGTTTATATATTCATACGATGTTTATTATGTGGTAAGATGCCACGGGGTAAGATGCCCATATGGTAAGAGGCCATACGATGTTTATTATGTGGTAAGATGCCACGGGGTAAGATTCTCATATGGTAAGAGGCCATACGATGTTTATTATGTGGTAAGATGCCACGGGGTAAGATGCCCATATGGTAAGAGGCCATACGATGTTTATTATGTGGTAAGATGCCACAGGGTAAGATGCCCATATGGTAAGAGGCCATACAATGTTTATGATGTGGTAAGATGCCATAGGGTAAGATGCCCATATGCATGAATATGAATCAGGGACAACAAAAAGAAGTTAACGAATAACCAGCATGTTTACTTTACCAAGATTTCATGCATTTACTGTGATGTTTTTATGACGTTAAGTAAAATTGTATATGCTCATAATGTGTTGTCCCTGTAGGTACACTTTTGGACTGAAGGGGCTAAGGGTCGGGTTGAAGCTGTGAGCTACAAGGATACAAGATGCATAGGATTCTGTTTATGTTTAGTATCTACTCTAGGAGTAGTATAAATCTAAAATGTTAGCATTCTTGTTTAGGAATGTATCAATTAAGTTACGAAGTTTTTATTTTGGCCTGTAATCCTATCAGCTCACGTAACAACCGGAACCCTAAAACCTTATAAAATGCATGTTTAGTTCAATTTATATGTTATTAATCACTGTCAAGGTGGGAAGACCCCACAGGTACTCCATGTGTGTAGTGTTCAAAGCTTTGAACATATCAAAAATAACTTGATCCCCCCTACTCAGAGGATCAACTTCCTTCTTGGACATCAATTAATGCCTTTCCAGTTGCTAGGAACGGTCTTTCTAGAATCAATGGCATGTCCACATCTTCCTTTATGTCCAACACTATAAAATCCACCGGGATGGTGAATTTGTCGACTTTGAGTGGTACATCCTCAACTATTCCTTGAGGGTACTTGATGGACTTGTCCGCCATCTGCTGTGACACACTGATCGGTTTGAGCTCTCCTATACCTAACTTCCTGTAAACAGACAAAGGCATTAGATTGATACTTGCAACCAAATCACATAAAGATTTCTTAAAAGACATAGAGTGATTTGAAAGGTATAGTGAAACTCCCTGGATCCCTTAACTTTGGAGGTGAATCATTTTGAATGATAGCAGAACACTCATCAGTTAAGTTTATTGTCTCACGCTCTCCCAATTTCCACTTTTTTGACAGAATCTCCTTCAAAAACTTAGCATGGTTCGGCATTTGCCGGATAGCATCAATGAAAGGCATATCAATGTGGAGATTCTTAATCAAATCCAGAAACTTAGCAAATTTAGCATCTAATTTTGCTCTCTTATATGCAGCGGGGAATGTGAGTGGGGATCTACCTTGGCATGTGTGAGGGGTGTAGTGGTCTTAATAGACTTACCTTTGTTGCGTGTTTGATCATCTTCTTGCTTGATGTCCTCCTTGCCCTTATGCTCAACATGTGCATCCTTCTTCTCAGCGACCTCCTTTCCGCTCCTCAAGGTGATAGCATGGACTTGCTCCCTAGTGTTCTTTTCCGTGTCACTAGATAGTGATCCTTGTGTTCGTCTGGCTAGGATTGTTGCTAACTGTCCCACTTGGACTTCCAAATTCTTTATCGACGCTTCATGGTTTTGGAATCTAGTCTCGTCGATGAGATGAATTTGGTCAACAACTATTCCATACTCAGTTTAGGTGCATACCACGGTGGTGGTTGGGGATAGTTCATCGGCCTTGTATTGTATGTATTTGGATAGGGGTAGTTGGACGGCGGTCGGTTCCCTACAAAATTAGCACTCTCAACAGTTTGGCCAAAAGGATTTCCTGCTTGGCATTCAGTGCTTGGATGTCCTCCTTGGCAAAGCTCGCATGTAACTGCTTGAACTTGCACTGCATACTTGCTCAAGCTGTCAATTTTCTTGTTCAGTGCTTCAAACTAGGCAGCTAGGGCAGTGACTTCACTCACTTAATCTATTCCAGCTTGCTTCTTTGGCACGTTCCTTTCGGACTGCTGGTAGCGTTTATCGCGTACGCCCAAATTAACCCTTCTCAAGTTAATAGCAAAAGTATGTAGTAGCGAGAGTAGGGATCAATCCCACAGGGAAGGTAGTATTTTTTCGTGTCAATTTAAAAACGAATAAGTAACAAGGGGCGTTTTGAATTGAGTGATTAATACTACGCAAACTTTATGAATTAAACTAATTAACGAGATTAACTAAAACGAGTTTAAACTTATGAGAGAAAAGCGATTCTTGGTTTTCGGTAAACTTTACTTTTGGAAAATTCTCTCTTGATCATCAAATCACTAACATTCGAATTCTTTCAATTATTCACCGATTGGAAATTAAATTCCTACCCACCTTAATCGTAGTCAAAAAGAAAACAGCATTCAATCCAACCCTTACCAAATCTCTAATCAAAACTACAGCCGTTAAGATTAAATCAATGATAGTTTGCAAAATAGTGAGTTCAATAAATCTAATCAATAAAAACTACAGCCGTTAGAATTGATTACCCAACCATTTCTCCTAAGAATTTAATAACACCTACAGCCGGTTAATTATTAATCTTAGTTGTTTCTTAACAAACTATAGATTATGCACATGAATACTAGGTGAACAATCTAATAAACAAATACCATAATCATTCAAATCGAATCCGAGAAACAAATTGAAATCGAAAATTGAATTCAACAAACCAAACCAAATTCTCACAGGAGATTCAAATCCAAAAGCAAGTATCCCTCAACCAAGACTCAAAGGATTTAGCCTAGCATATTTAAATCTAAAAATAATGAAAATTGATTCGAAAACATTAAATAAACAAAGGAAAAGAAGTTACTAAGACGAATCACGATTCCGGCTTGTCGATTCCGGCCCTGTTCTTCAAGTGTTCTTCACAAAAGTTGAAAGGAAAAATCTCTAAAATCTAAAAATTATTCTAAGGTATTAAATTATGCTTAATATGAGGTAAAAATCGTGTATATGAGGTATGGAGGCTGATGGAGTAGGGTAAAATCCATGTGGAAAGGAAAAAAATCAAGAATTTTAACTTTCCAAAATCCTATTGGCGTAATTACGCCTAAAATGGCGTAACTACGCCTAAATTCCCATAGCACTGGCGTAGGTACGCCTGAAATGGCGTCTTTACGCCTGATTTTCCATTTTTCTGGCGAGTTTCGTATTTTGGCCATAACTTTCTCATACAAACTCCGAATTCGATGAATCAGCTGTCCACGCGAAGATAACTGAAAGTTCTACAACCTCATGCTGACCACATTCCCAAAACTTGGCTGGAATATATAGAAATTTGAGGAGAAAGGAGCAGCATGTGTCTTTGATTCCGGTTTTTTCCTCTTTTCTTCAACTTTACTCATTCTTTCATCATTTTAGCTTGATTTCTTCACCTTTTCCTATATTTACACAAATATACGATTAGGTAGCATATGTATCAATTTATCCATCAAAATATACCAAATCGTAGACAATTAAGCATACTAGATGTGTCTATTTCTAGTCACATCAACTGCCATTGACAGCTATTAACTGACATCTCCTCCAACAACGTTTAAGCCTCCTCAAGCGTCTTTCTTATCACAGTACCTCACGATGCTGCATCAATCATAGAACGGTTATCAGAAAATAAACAGCTATATAAAAATGTGTACATGCAGCCAGATAGGGAAGCCATGATGTGGGCATCTCCGCAGTAAATCCTTAAAACGCTCCCAAGCCTCATACAGTTTCTCTGGGTCTTGTTGAACAAAAGTTGTGATATCATTGTGCATCTTGGCCATCTTGGATGGTGGGAAGTATTTTGATATAAAAGCTTGCACCATCCCATCCCATGTAGTGATAGAACCTGTAGGCAATGATTGCAACCAAGGTTTTGCTTTATCACGTAAAGAGAAGGGGAATAAGCGTAACCTGGTGGCACACCATTGTGCTTGAAGGTATCACAAATCTCTAAGAAGTTGGAGATATGGGCATTGGGATCATCAGTAGCCGCTCCCCAAAACTAGGCCGGGTGTTGGATCATCTGTATGATAGCATGCTTGATCTCAAAATTGTTAGCCTGGATGCTCGGTCTAATGATACTATCCATGGAATGAAGGATGGGCATAATCCATGAGTGATCGTCTATTAGGCACTTCTTCATTCCGTTTTTCATCTCTTCCACCTCTCCTTCATTGTTTTCAGCCATCCCTCGAACTTCTCTTAATCTCCTAAGAAGAGTTCTTTCAATTTCAGGGTCAAAAAGCTCAAGTGAATGCACTAGGGAGTAATAACCTGCAAAAATTCAACCAAAGAGATGGCAGTAGTAGAGTAGTAGAGAAGAAAAAAATCGAAACAAAATAAATAAAAAATGGCTAAACTACAGTCAACTAATATCGTCTGATATTACTTTAAACTAGTCCCCGACAACGGCGCCAAAAAACTTGATCGCTATTATTTTAAACTGTATTTTCCAGTGTAGCGATTATGTACCGCAATCAAGTTTTAGTATAATGATATGAAAAGTACGAGTGTCGAACCCAAGAGGACAAGAAAATAATTACCAAACTCAACTAGTTAAACTATATTTAGCCTACGATATTTAGTGATGATTATTATACTAATTTAACTAGTAACTCAAATTCAACCCAACAAGTAGTAAATAGAAGATAAATCAGTAGAGACAATTATCAAGAATTTTGTTCACCCATGTAATCCCCACCTATTAGTTAAGAATTGAATTCAAACGCTCTACGGTGACGAATTCTCCTAATTTATCTAATATATTCTCTCAAGAACATTAAACATAATATCAAATTGCAGTAAGTCACTCTCGTGTACTTATATAACAACTCAATATTGAATGAACCTTTGTGAAAACTTCTAGCTTTCGATTACTAGATATCTATGGCTATCACACGTGTATTTGACTTTATCTCTCGATCTCAGTCTGAAATCCACGGCATAAATTACTATATCATATTACAATTTTATCTCTCGATCTCAATTGTAATAAATTATCATTCAAAGGTATTAATCCTTCAAAAGCATGAATCACAATAAATTATGCACAAAGATATCTAAGAATCAATCGAACACCTTAATTTGAATTAATTCATACAAATGATCCCCTAAGTCTTGACAACAAACTTAGCCAACAATAGTCATCAAATTATAATGCATCAAATTGTTTACAACATTCTAAACATCAAATCTAATGAAAATATAGAACAAAAGTTAGAATACGGAAGTAACGAGAGGCGTTGACTCCTTGCGTTGCTCCGTCGTCCCGTCTCTTCCAATGTGTGTCTTCTTCAATGGTTTTGTGGTGTATTATGGTTGATGGTGGGTTGATGGAGATCTTGGAGGCTGATGGTTTTAGGGTTAATTATGATCCAAGAATCCCTAAAAACATCCAAGACAATTCCTTAAATAGTGGTGTAGGAGTTTCATCAAATTTGGACACAAAATAACCAAGAAGGAAACAAAATCTCGACTTTTTCGGGTTCATCGATCGATCGGTAAACTTTGGCGATCGATCACTAGAGTATACTATTTCGATGCGATCGATCGCTAGGAACTACCAATAGATCACCAAATGTTTCTTGTCCAAGGCGATCGATGGCTTGAAAATTCCGATCGATCGCTACTCATAATTTTCAACAATTTGCGATTTCAACCCTTCTTTTCCGTGTTTGCTCGATTTGGTCATTTTTCATCATTTTTAGCTTATTTCCTCAACTTTTATGCATTTGGACCTAGATTCCTGAAATATACAAATAAATACCAAAACACGAAATCTTGTCCAGGAATCACTACAAAAACGCCTCTAATCTTATAGCAAATTAAGTGTAAATATAACACTTAGCAGTGTCCTTGTTGGACCAAACTCAAAAAGGAATTTTTT
The DNA here is from genome assembly GCA_907163345.1 of Haberlea rhodopensis. Taxonomy (NCBI): domain Eukaryota; kingdom Viridiplantae; phylum Streptophyta; class Magnoliopsida; order Lamiales; family Gesneriaceae; genus Haberlea; species Haberlea rhodopensis. The sequence continues at coordinate 343,030 of CAJQUN010000079.1, forward strand.
TTCTTCAGAAAGCTTCGTGGGCTATCGATCGAGCATGACCTCTCGATCAATAGAGCATTCTTCCTTCGCGTTACTCAAGCTTTCTGCCTTCGTCGATTGATCGAGCCATGCACGTCGATCGATCGAGCAACATACACTTTTGTTGGTCAAAACACCTGCTACGCTCGATCGATCGACTAGTGCTTCCCGACCGATCGAGAATTTAAAATTTCAACTTCGTACTTCGTTGACTCGATTTGTCCTTTTTCATCATTTTAGCTCATTTCCTCCACTTTTATGCATTTTTACCTAGATTCCTAAAATCAACAAATATATACCAACATGCGTAAAATCGTCCAGGAATCAATATGAAAATTAATACAAATCATAGCAAAATAAGTGTTATTCCCAAAACTTTGACTTGATCGTCATCGATCAAGCAGTCATCTCAAAATATAGAGTTCAACATTGATAATTCAAATGGATCAATTCATGGTTACTAAATAGCTCAGACATCTCACTCACAGACAAACAATCAATCAACAAAGTGAACAAGACGTGTTTTCCCCTATTTCAAGCAAGATATCTCAAACTCGGAACATGTGTGTGTGTGTTATTGTCAATCTCAAGTTTCATACACATCATCAAGATCAAATTATGCTAATTAACTCAAAATCATGATTATTGTTTAGCACCCCATAGGCCTACTTTCAAACAACTTCTCCACTAATGTAATCACTCCCTAGACTTGGATCAAAATGACTTTTTAAGCTTGTAATGTTAGGCCTTTGGTGACGGTTACAAAGAAAAAGTAGGATAAGGGCAAAGAAGATAGTATAATTTTGTGACATTCATATTTCAACACATATCGAGCTTCTCTTCTTATTTTTTATAGCCTTGGCCACTTTTCTTCTTTTCCATTTCTCATTCATAACATGTTTCACTAAGCATCAAAATATAACAATTTATGTGCAATAAATGAGATTCATTATACCCCCCTTAGGGTGAGGATATATTTTTCATTTTAGGCTCATAATAGGATATGTATAATGAGTTTATCAATAAATGTTGAATGTGGGTCTAATTATATGCAATGCATATATCATTCCTTTTCAATAAAGCTCAAAGTGGAACACTAGGGATTTATATAGACTAGGTAAGCTTGAAAAGCTCAATCGGTCCAAGGATCGCCTAGATCATCTCTAAATCAAGTTCATGACTATAAAATGTCGCCTCAAAGTGTCATCATCAAATAAGTTCTAGGGTACTCTAAGATTCTCAAAATAAACCGTCAAGTTTACAACAATTATCACCATTCAACATGCAATTCACAAGATAATGACTCAATGTGCTCAAAGTATTCCTCATTTTTAACATAGTAACTCAAACAGGGTATTCACATACAAGTTCAACAGTTTTCAAGACTCAAGTTGACATGCAAGATGGGAACAATATCATCATGGAACAATAGCCAATACTATGATTCATTCTTTTATCAAATGATGAACTCATTTTTTTTTTAAAACATTTCGCTCAAATTATGAATTCATTTTTCAGAAAACTTTTTGTTGGTGCTCAAGAAACGACAAAACATCCACCATAATCAGCTTGCAACATTAGAGACGGTAACAACATGCAATACTGATAACCTACTCCCCAAACTTAAATTATGCATTGTCCTCAATGTAATAAGCATGGAAAATAAGACAAGCAAATACACGTGAAAACAACTGTCAGTAGTCATCGTCCACCTCCTCGTCAGCTAATGGGGAAGATGATTTGAAAGCAATCACATCACGCATGGAGTCATTAACCAAAATCAAAAACAAAATGAAAAGCAACTAGGAATTCAAAAACAAAGCAAAGGGAAAGAAAAAGTTCTTGATTTATAGTCCCAAGCTGGACTTTTTTACCAAAACACTTTAACGGCTAGAAGTATGTGGATTAGTGTCATCCACGTTGTAGTGCCTTAACAACTCATCATTGACCACATAAGTGCCTAGAATATGATCACTTATCTTGATTGCTCCATGAGCATAGACAGTAGTCACCGTGAATGGTCCAACCCATGAAGCCTTTATCTTGCTTTGAAAAATACGAGGTGGTGGCGCTTTGTGTAATTGGACTGTTTATCCCTTCATGAACGTCCTTCTCTCTTTTTTGCTTCTTCGCCTTCTTTGGTTTTACCATGTCATGGCTCTTGCCTTCTTCAGTCTTTAGCTCGGTCTTCACCTCCACCTCATTAGTACCTTGCACCATACCAACAGGACAAATGTCATGATATTAAATTTCAAATAATCATGCTCGTTGTGTGCGTGTGTCGAAGATTTAAACATATTAAATGTAACTCGATCCTCCTACACAGAGGATCAACTTCCCTTTTTCAACATCAATGATGGCTCTTCCAGTAGCTAGGAATGGGCGCCCCAGAATCAATGGCATGCTCACATCCTCTTCCATATCCAACACGAGGAAATCCACCGGGAAAGTGAATCGACCTATCTTGACAGGCACGTCATCAACAATTCCTAGTAAGTAGGTGATAGATTTGTCCGCCATTTGTAACACCACCTTGTGGGTTTCGGCTCTCCCAATCCAAGTCGCCTAAAAACAGACAAAAGGCATTAAGTTAACACTAGCACCCAAATCACATAACGAATTAATATAAGGCATAATCCCAATATTGCAAGGAACAGAGAAACTCCCTGGATCTTTCAACTTAGTGGCCAACTTCTTTTGCATAATGGCACTGCATTCATCGGTCATTAAGACAGTCTCATGTTCTCCTAATTTCCGCTTCTTAGATAACATCTTCTTTAAGAATATGCATAATTTGGCATTTCTCGTAAAGCATCAATAAATGATATGTATATATGCAAATTCTTAAGCATGTCTAAAAATTTGGCAAAGTTTGAATCAACTTTCGCCGTATTAACTGCTGCGGGAAACAGAATGTGTACCTTTTCTTGTGATGCGCTAGGTGTAATGGTCTTAGTAGACTTACCCTTGTTGTGTTGTTGCTCATTTTCCTCTTGCTTAATTTCAATCTTTTCAGTCTCTTTTTTTTGTCTCCAAGTTCCTTTCCACTCCTCTGTGTTATGGCATGTACTTACTCCCTAGGATTCTTTTCAGTGTCACTAGGTAGAGTTCCTTGTGCTCGTATAGCCAATATGGTTGCCAGTTGCCCCGCTTGAGTTTCCAAATTCTTTATCGAAACGTCTTGATTTTACATTCTAGTCTCCATCGAAGCAATGAACTTGGTTAGCAACTCCTCCATGCTTGGCTTGGGTGCATGGCCCGACGGTGGTTGTGGATAGTTCCTCAACCCCATATTGTATGCATTGGAGTAGTGGTTGTTGGGTGGTGGCCTGTTTCCTATATAATTAACAGCTTCATTAGTTTGCACAAATGGGTTACCTGCTTGGCTTTCAACACTCGGGTGATTGGCTCCGCATAAGGCACAAGTAATCACTTGGGCTTACATCACTGTCATGTTCATGCTATCTAGTCGTTAGTTTAATGCCTCAATTTGGGCGGCCAAGGCAGTGACGTTGCTCAATTGATGAATTCCAGCCTGCTTCTTCGGCACGTTCCTCTCAGACTGCCATTGATAGCTATTAGCAGCCATCTCCTCCAACAGTGTTTAAGCTTCCTCAGGCGTCTTTCTCATAGCAGTACCTCCTAATGCTGCATCAATCATGGAGTTATCAGAAAATAGATCGTTATAGAAAGTTTGTACCTACAGCCATATGGGAAGGCCATGATGTGGGAATCTCCTCAGTAAATCTTTGAAGCACTTGATCGCTTTTATTTTAAACAATTATTTCCAGTGTAGCGTTTTATACCGAAAGTGCACGGTGTCAAGTTTTAGTATAATGATATAAAAGTAAGGATTGGCGTACCCACAGGGACTAGTAGTAATTACCAAATTTAATTAGCGTCCTATATTTAACCTATGAAATTGTTGTAAAAGATTAACTACTTTACTCAACTCTAGGAATTATCCACACCACAAAGGAATAAGATAGTAAACAGTAGAGATAAATATCGAGACTTCGGTTCACTTGAGTAATCCCCCACAATTCATCTACTAGTTCTAATTAAAATTCATGCATCTAAGGTGACAAGTTTTCCTGTTATAACTAATACACTCTCTCGAGCTATATTAAACCTAACACCAATTTGCAGTAAGTAACTCTCGTTCACTTATTTAACAAATCAATGTTGCATACGTTCTATGAAAACCCTTAGCTTTTGATTACTAGATATCTATAGCTATCACTCATGTAATTGACGTCATCTCTCGACCTCGGTCTGAAATCCACGATTTGTGTTATTTGTTCCGTATTACAATTTTCTCTCTCGATTTCAATTGCAAATTAACATCATTAAAAGGGTAGCTAATCCCTCAAAAGCATTAAAACATAACACAAACACAAAGATAACAAATACTCAATCAAAAACTAGAATTAAAATTGTGGGTTCATACACAAGATCCCCTTGTCTCGATAATAAACTTAGCCTAGCATTATAACGGAAAAACAATGTTTTATAACATCTACCAACATTATAAACATTGTAAAATCGAAAGTAGAACTAAAACAAAGTTCAAAAATATGCATAAACACTAGATGTTTAATCCGTGCATCAATCCGATCTTCCGTCTCTAGCTGCGTTGCTTTGATTCTATCTTGTAGCTTGTGGCTTCTCCCAACAGTAGGGTGTTATTAAAAGGTAGAAGAACCCTAAAATTGATGCAAAAACTCCCTTTTATAACCAAAATTCCGAGCCCAACAATCTGGTACAAAAATATAGCCCACAACTTAATAAGGAATTTTTCTCGGAAAGGACTCTGTGGGCGATCGATCGTTATTGGTTAGGCGATCGATCTCTTGCAATTTTATCTCTATGGCGATCGATCGCTTCATGAGTGGTGATCGATCACCCAAGTCTTCTGCCCCGATGCAATCGATTTCTATGTTATGGCAATCGATCTCTTCTTGCATGCAATTTTCTTCACGTCACTGACTGGTAGCGATCGATCTCTTGGTTATATGCGATCGATCTCTTGGTTATATGCGATCGATCGCCTGCATCTTTTTCATCAATTCACTCTTTTCCACTTCTTTTCCAATATCTTGACTTGTCTTGTCCCGGTTCCACCTTCCAGTGCATAAAACAGGGGTTTTTAATTGTCTCTTGCATTTTTACTGGATTCCTGGAAATATACCAAAACAGGCGTAAAATCTTCCAAGAATCACTATAAAAATACCAAGAAATATATGCAAATACAAGTGTAAAAATGATACTTATCAACACTCCCATGCTTCATACAGTGTTTCAGGATCATGTTGCACAAATGTAGTGATATCATTTCGCATCTTAGCAGTCTTTGATGGTGGGAAGTATTTTGACAAGAAAGCTTGCACCATCCCATCCCAAGTAGTAATTGACCATGTAGGCAATGAATGCAACCACTATTTAGCTTTATTATTTAAATAGAAAGGAAATAAATGTAACCTTATGGCGTTGTCAGTAAAGCCATTATGCTTGAAAGTGTCACAGATTTCCAAGAAGTTTGATATGTGAGTGGTGGGATCATCAGTGGTAGATCCCCCAAATTACACCGAGTGCTGGATCATTTGTGTGATTACAGGCTTGTTTTCAAAGTTGTTCGCATGTACGCTTGGTCTAGAAATACTAGACAATGATCCGTGGAACGAAGGATGAGCATAATCCATGAGTGATCGTCTATTAAGTACCTCCTCGTTCCATCTTTCATCTCTTCCACCATCTCCTTCATTGTTTTCAACCATTGCTCGAACTCTCTTAGTCTCCTGAGAAGAGTTCTTTCAATTTCAGGGTCAAAAGACTCGAGTGTCGGTCGTCCACTCCTTAGCATGCTAAGGAGTAATAACCTGCAAAAATCCAACCAAAGAGATGGCAGTAGTAGAGTAGTAGAAAAGGGAAAAAATCAAAAACAGCAAAAAGAAAATGGCTAAATTATAGTAACTACTCTAGTATGATATAACTTAAACTAGTCCCAGGCAACGGCGCCAAAAACTTAATCGCATTTTATTTTAACAGAAATTTTCCAGTATAGTGATTTATTATCGCAAGTGCACGGTGTCAAGTTTTAGTATAGTAGATGAAAATTATGAGTGTCGAACCCACGAGAACTAGAAAGTAAGTACCACATTCAATTATAAAATGATTATCAAACTAAATTGACTAAAACACAATAATTAACCAAAAGCAGCGATGGATAATGAAAAGATACGATAAAAACAATTATCAAGACCCCCACAATTTTCCTATTAATTAAGATTCAAAATCCTACGTTCTAAGTTGACGAGTTTTCCTATTGCATTTGTTATACTATGATCAAGCTATAACAAGTCTAGTATTAATGTTATAATAAACCACGTAGAGTCCTTATTGAACAATTAATACCGAAAAACAATTTGTGATAACTACTAGCCTTCGATTTTGGTAAATCTATAGCGATCACACACGCGTGCTAGATTTTACTTGGTCCGTCTCAACCTAAAACCCGCGGCCTAGTTTACTACGCCATATCGTAATTTTGTATGGTCAATTCAATTACAATTACCAAATTCATACAAAAGGTAGCTAATCTCTTGTAAGCATTAAAACCGTAAATTGTGATGTTCTAGAATAATCATGTGCTTTATGACTTGTTAATGATGATTATGAGGTGATTACGAGATTGTAATTATTTATGGTCGTGAAATGAGATGGGTATGCGATGGGCATGAGTTGGTAATATGTTTCAGGGTGCATGTAATGAATTTAATTGAATTGATGAATAGGAATAGTTCAATTAAGATTTGTTCTAGGTAATCTAGAAACGCATGGGTAATTGATCATTGTGGTGCATTTTGTGTGGTTAAATGCTTTAAAATCAAGTAATATAAATTACTACATCATGCCACTCCTTTATGTGTTACCCACTCTAAATACTTAACCTTATTTCCCCATCACCCTCACTTCACTCATCGCTCAAAAACTCTTCCCCCTTCATTTTTATCACCCAAAATTCTCCCCCAAAAAACCCATCTTTCATTGCCTAAGAAAGGGAGAAGGAAGAAGTGTGGTGGAGCTTGGATTCTTAATACCATGCTAGGTGGAAGATAAAAGGGGTAAGAAGAATTTATGTTTATGAAATTGTTGATTTTGATAGAAGTTTAGTTTGTGAATTTGGGGAAAGAACTTGTTTTGAGTTATGTTGAATTATTTGTTGGGTTTTGAAGTTTAAATGGTTATTAATGTGTGTTGTGAAGTTTATAGTGTTTTGGTGTTGAAGTAATGTAGGTGTATGGCAAAATGTGGGTTGGAAGGAAGGTAGTGTGTGAAAATGGCATTTTTCGCACCTACAGACCTCGGTGATCGCTCGCGAGTAAGCAAACCAGGAGACAGGAGGTTTCCGCGATCCATCACGAGTTTGCGCGATCGATCGGCGAGCTCCGTGATCAATCGTCAAGGGCTCCGCGATTGATCACGGAATGGAAAATTTTGGCACCACAGGCAGTGATGCCTCGCGATAGATCGCGAGTTTTTGGCGATCGATCGCGGATCATAAAATGTTGGATTTTTTATATTTCCTTGGGAATTTTGGGATGGAACCTTATATGGCTTCTAATATTGAATTGTTGCAATTGTGTAGAGCCTTCCCAAGCGGTGGCACATCGCAGATGATTGTTTCTGAAATATCCCTACTTTTGGTGGAAAAGGTACGTAGAGAGACGTACGAGCATCGACGGTAAAATGTATATTAAATATTGAATGATGCATTTGTTGACTCATAAATGGATGCTTTGAGAATATTGTGAGTCGTTGTTATATCGAGTGATGTTTATAATGCTTGCTGTTGTCATATCGAAGCGAGGAATAGAGTACTTGCCGCTGTCATATCATAGCGATGTAACATAATACTTGCCGCTAATATGTCGAAGCGAGGATATTGCCGTTGTCATATTGAAGCTAAGGATATTATAAATGCTGCTGATATGTCGAAGCGATGGGTATTATAAATGCCGCTATTATGTCGAAGCGAGGGGTATAAAAATGCCACTGAATAAGACTATGAATATGTGATTGCTATGATGGTATGGAATTATGTCATGGCATTTAAATATTAAACTGTATTATAATATGACGATTATAGATATGAGTTGTGGAACAGGGAGAACCAGGGAGAGCATATTAATGCATTGAATACAGGAAGTATTTCGTATTAACGATATATGCATTTTATCTTATGATCATATTGTTGTGATGAATTGTTATATGGGCATGTGTCCTGGGTTGTTCCTGTGGGAGCTTTTAGCAAAGAGAGCTAAGGCAAGGGTGACGTGGTGAGTTGTGTGAGGAATATAGCTATCGGTCTAGAAGATCAAGAAATTTTTTGTATACTTTCTACGAATGCGTATTGTAAATCTATTAGTGATTACATTCATTTTAGTTGGGAATGTAACTATTTTGGTGTGATGGGATTTTATTTTGTACGATAGCCCTCAAAGCTCAATATCCCAACATAAACCTTTTTTACTCTAATGAATGAATAGCTCTTTTATGCTCTTAAATCTCATTTAAGGTAGTGATGCCTTACATAAATTATGCGCAAAGCTTGTAAAACTGAATAAAAAACTAATGTTTCAATCATGGGTTCAAACACGGGATCCCCTAGTCTTGATAAACAAGCCTAGCCAACAATCGTCATCAAATAACAATGCAAAAACTTGGTATCAAGTTATTTAAACAGAAAATTTCAGTGTAGCGATTATACCACAAGTGCACGGTGTCAAGTTTTAGTATAGTAGATTTTAAGAAAAGGTTGTCGAACCCACATGGACTAGAAAATAAATATCAAACTCAACTAGTTTAACTATATTTAGCCTTATAATTAGTTATGATTATTAAACTAAAGTGAATAAAAACTCGATATTCAACCCAACAAGTAGTAAAGAGAATATAAATCAGTAGAGACAATTATCAAGACTTAGGTTCACCCTTAAAATTCCCCACAATCCGTCTATTAGTTAAGAATTAAGTTCAAACGTTCTAATGTGACTAATGCATTTGTTTTACTTTTGCCAAGCTATAACAAGTCTAATACTAAGATGCAACAAGGCGATGGTCATGCACTTATTTAACACTCAATATTGTATGGCGATTTATGAAAAATTCTAGCCTTCGATTTTGGTAAATCTATTGCTATCACACATGTGTTCGATTTTACTTGGTCAGTCTCAATCTAGACCTACGACCTAATTTATTATATCAGATTGAACTATTGTATGGTCAAGTCAGTCGCAATAAATAATCATTCAAGGATGATCAATCCCTTAAAAGCATGAAGGACAACAAACTATGCACAAAGAATTGTAAGAATCAATCAAAACTTAATTTAAATCATGGGTTCAAAACATGGGATCCCTAAGTCGCGACAACAAAACTTAGCCAACAATTGTCATCAAATAATAATGCATAAAAATATTTCCAACAATCTAAACATTAAAATCTGATAAAAATAGATAACAAAGTTTATGCTTGGCGATAGATAACAAAATCTTGATGTTTTCGCACTTGGCGATCGATTGCGACATCCTGCCGATCGATCTCCAAAACATTATGCTTTTATTTTTTAAATTTTAACATCCGTGATCGATCGCCGAGAAATTTCTGGACAACGGTGATCGATCTCCAAAGCCGAAGTTTTGTTGCTCAATTTTCGTAGATGTGCCATCGATCGGTGATGATCCAAGATCGATTGCCAATCTTCATTTTCAATTTCCGAGATTTAATCCCTTCTTCGACGTGTTCACCCATTTTGGTCATTTTTCATCATTTTAGCTTATTTCCTCCACTTTTATGGACTTGGACCTAGATTCCTGAACATACAAATATATACTATAAACCGTAATATCGTCCAGGAATTCATACAAAAACCACTATAAAATCATAGTTACATAAGTGTAAAAATCACACTTATCAACTCTCCTAAACCTAAACTTGATCGTCCTCTAGCAAGAAATAAGATCAAAAAGTAGAGTTTAATATTGAAGATTCAAATGAACCAATTTGCAGGCAATCAATACATCTCACTTACAGACAAACAAGAGTCAATTAGAAAATTTAAATAGTCGTGTTTTCTCCTAGATCAAGCAACATGTCTACAAATCAGAACATGCGTGTGTGCTATTTTCACTTTCAAGTTTCATGTAATTTTCATAGATCAAATCATGAGAGTCAATGAAAGTTAAGATTGTCGTTGGGCACCCCATAGACCTATTTTCAGACAACTTCTCTACTAATGTAGTCACTCTCTAGACTTGGATCAAAAAGTTTTTTTAAGCTTGTAATGTTAGGCCTAGGTGTTGGCTTCAAAGAAAAGATAGGATAGCACAAAGAATAGAGTATAATCATGTAATATTCATATTTTTTCACAAATTGAGCTTCTATTCTTTTTCTTTTCTAGCCATGGCCACTTTGGGTCTTATTTAGATACTTTTTTCCCAAGGCTCTTTCTATTTTTTTCTTTTCTCATTCATCAATTTTTTTCAACAATAAACTCATCAAAATATAGCAATTCATGTGCTTCTAATGAGATTCATTATACTCACTTTAGGTAAGGATAAAAAATTTCAGTTTAGGCTCAAAATAGGTGGGTATAATGAGCTTGCCAAAAAAATGTTGAATGGGGGCTGATAGTATGTTAAACATACTCCATTCTTTTTCAATTAAGCTCAAAAGTGGACACTAAAGATTTATGTATACATAGTAAGCTTGAAAGGATCAAACGATCCAATGATCGCCTAGATCATCTCCAAATCAAGTTCATGACTATAAAATTTCGCCTTGAAGTGTCATCATCAAATAGGTTCTAAGGTACTCTAAGATGGTAAAAAATAATTCATCAAGTTCACAAAGATTTTCACTACTACAAATGCAATTCACAAAATTACGACTCAAAGGTGCTCAAAATATTTTCATCTTTGACATGCTAACTCAAAACAAGATATTCACAAACAAGTCTGACAATCAACAAAACTCAAGATGACATGCATAGTGATATTAATATCATCATGGAATAGATACCACTACTATGATTCATTCTTTTCTCACTAACTGAATTCATTTTCAAGAAAATTTTTTTGTTGGTGCTCAAATAACGATACAATTCCAAAGAACAAGCATGACATAGTAATGCACGCCCCCAAACTTAATTGATGCATTGCACTCAATGTAATAATCATGGAAAATAATACAAAACACTTACCTTTGACGATGACTGTCAGTGATCGTCGTCCAATTCCTCGTCAGCTAATGGGGCATATTGTGGGAAAACATGACAGCGCGCATGTAGTCACTCACCAAAAATAAAAAACAAAAGCAAAAAGCAAACCAAAACAGAATTCAAAAACATATAAGGGATAAGAAAAGTTCTAGATTTATAGTCCCAAGCTGGACTTTTTACCATTTAAACTCAAGTGCCGCAGGGGGCAGTGGGGGACAATTTTTTGTCATCCACGTGGTAGTGTCGTAACCACTTCTCTTTTACCGTGAATAGTGCGACGTTGTCGTCTCTCAAATTGATAGTGTCGCATGGTAGAATATCGACCACTGTGAAAGGTCCAGCCCATGGTGAGTCCTACTTCCATGGAAATAGTCGCAGTTTCGCTCTATTCATTAAAACAAAGTCTCCTTCACAGAATTTACCTCCTCTTGGGTGAGATTGTGATGTAACCATCACTTTCTTCTCCTTCTTCTTGTCATTGGTCTTATCTACTTTGTTCCCAAGTTATTCTTCCAACTTCTCCTTGCAATCACTTAGCATCATATCAAAGGAAAGAGTATCAATCACATTAACTTTAGAACACATGTGCTTGTTGTGTGATTGTGGCAAAGTTTGAAACATGTTGAAAGTGATTTGATCATCTCCTACACGGAGGATCAACTTCCCCTCTTGAACGTCAATCAGTACTCTTCCCGTTGCTAGGAATGGCTTTCCTAGGATCAATGGCATGTCAACATCTTCCTTCAAGTCCAACACTATAAAATCCACCGGAATGACGAATTTATCAACCTTGACTGGTACATCCTCAACTATCCCTTGAGGTACTTAGTGGACTTGTCCGCCATCTATAGTGACACGTTGACCGATTTGAGATCTCCTAAGCCCGGCTTCCTGTAAATAGACGAAGGCATCAGATTTAAACTTGCACCCAAATCACATAAAAATTTATGAAAAGACATAAATTTGATTTTGCAAGGTATAGTGAAACTCCCTGGATCCTTTAACTTTGGAGGTGAATCGTTTTGAATGATCGCAGAAGACTCCTCAGTTAAATTTATAGTCTCATGTTCTCCCAATTTCTGCTTTTTTGACAGTATCTCCTTCAAAAACTTAGCATAGTTTGACATTTGCCGTATAGCATCAATGAAAGACAAATCAATGTAGAGATTCTTAATCAAATCTAGAAACTTAGCAAATTTAGCATCTAATTTTGCTCTCTTATATGCAGCGGGAAATGTGAGTAAGACTTTTGATCCTCTTCTTGTTTGATGTCTGCCTTGCCCTCATGCTTATCATGTGCATCATTCTTTTCAACAACCTCCTTTTGCAACCACCTCCTTTCCGCTCCTTAGTGTTATGGCATGGACTTGCTCCCTAGGATTCTTTTCAGTGTCACTAGGTAGTGATCCTTGTGCTCACCCGGCTAGGATTGTTGCTAACTGTCCTACTTGGACTTCCAAGTTCTTTATCGACGCCTCGTGATTATGGAATCTAGGCTCCATCGATGTAATGAATTTGGTCAACAATTCTTCCATACTCGGTTTAGGTGCATACCTCGATGGTGGTTTTGGATGGTACTTCAACCCCGTATTGTATGTATTTGGGTAGGGGTAGTCGGGTGGTGGTCGGTTCCCTACAAAATTAGCACTCCCAACAGATTGAACAAAATGTTTACCTACTTGGCATTCAGTGCTTGGATGTCCTCCTTGGCAAAGCTCTCATGTAACGGCTCGAACTTGCATTGCATGCGTGCTCAAGCTGTCAATTTTCTTGTTCAGTGCTTCAAACTGAGCGGCTAAGGCAGTGACTCTTCTCACTTGATGCATTCCAGCTTGCTTCATCGGCACGTTCCTTTTAGATTGCAAATGATAGCTATTGGCAGCCATCTCCTCCAACAAGTCATATGCCGCCTTAGGTGTCTTCCTCATGATCGCACCTCCTGATGCTGCATCTAGCATAGAAAGGTTAGCATTAAATAAACCGTTATAAAGGTTTGTACCTGCAGCCAGACCAGAAGACCATGATGTGGGCATCTCCACAGTAAATTAAAACGCTCCCACACCTCGTACAATGTCTCTGGGTCGTGTTGTGCAAAGGTGGTGATATAATTGCGTATCTTGGCAGTCTTGGATTGTGGAAAATATTTGGACAGGAATAATTGCACCATCCCATCCCACATAGTAATAGAACCTGCAGGCAATGAATGCAACCAAAATTTAGCTTTATCCTTTAATGAAAAGGGAAAGAGTTGTAACCTGATGGCGTCGTCAGTTACGCCGTTATGTTTAAACGTGTTGCATATCTCCAAGAAGTTGGGTATATGAGCGTTGGGATCCTGGGTAGTTGCTCCCCCTAATTGGATTGAGTGCTGGATCATCTGTATGATTGCAAGCTTGATCTGGAAGTTGTTAGCATGGGATGCTCGGTCTAGTAATGCTCGACAGTGATCCTTGGAAAGACGGTTGAGTGTAGTCCATAAGTGACCTTGCGACTGGTGCTGCAGGAACCTCCTCGCATTCCTCGTTATTAGCCATGTGTGTTCTTGCTTGCCTTAGCCTAGTTCGACAAGTGCGGGTTGCTACTCCTTAGCATGCACCAAGAGATAACAACCTGCAAAGACCCACCCAAAGAAAAAAAAAACAGTAGAAGAGTAGAAAAAATCGAGAATAAAAAAAGAATGACTAAATCAGTCAACTAATCTCGTCTGATATTACTTTAAACTAGTCCCCGCCAACGGCGCCAAAAACTTGGTGTCAAATTATTTAAACAAAAAATTACAGTGTAGTCATTATACCGCAAGTGCACGGTGTCAAGTTTTAGTATAATAGATTTTAAGAAAATGTTGTCGAACCCACAGGGCTAGAAAATAAGTACCAAACTCAACTAGTTTAACTATATTTAGCCTACGATAATTAGTTATGATTATTAAACTAAAGTGACTATACTCGATATTCAACCCAACAAGTAGTAAAGAGAATATAAATCAGTAGAGACAATTATCAAGACTTCGGTTCACCCATGCAATTCCCCACAATTCACATATTAGTTAAGAATTAAATTCAAACGTTCTAAGGTGATTAGTTTTCCTAATGCACTTGTTATACTTTGGTGAAGCTATAACAAGTCTAATACTAAGATGCAACAAGGTAATGGTCATGCACTTATTTAAAACTCAATATTGTATGACGATTTATGAAAACTTCTAGCCTTCGATTTTGGTAAATCTATTGCTATCACACATGTGTTCGATTTTACTTGGTCAGTCTCAATATAGACCCACAGCCTAATTTATTATATCGTATTGAACTATTGTATGGTAAAGTCAATCGCAATAAATAATCACTCAAGGGTGATCAATCCCTTAAAAGCATGAACAACAACAAATTATGCAAAGAATTGTAAGAATCAATCAAAACTTAATTTAAATCATGGGTTCAAAACATGGGATCCCCTAAGTCGTGACAACAAAACTTAGCCAACAATTATCGTCAAATAATAATACGTAAAAATGTTTTGCAACAATCTAAACTTTAAAATCTGATAAAAATAGATAACAAAGTTTAGAAATACAAAAATAACGCTAGGCGACTCCTTGCGCTGCTGCATTGTCCCGTCACTCCCGAATTGTCTTCTTCTTCAATGGTTGTGATGGTAGATGATGAAGGTTGAGGATGTAGTATGGTGGAGGCTTTGTTTGTAGGATGAAATCTGAGCCAAAAGTCCCCAAAAACGTGCACATCATCGCTTTTATAGTGGAAGAAGAGTTCTCTCAATTTGGACACAAAATATCTAACAAGGAAACAAAATCTCGATTTTTTACGCACTTGGCGATCGATCGCGACATCCCGCTGATCGATCGCCAAAATATTCTGCTTTTTTTTTTCAAAATTTTAACATCCGCGATCTATCGCCGAGAAATTTCTGGACAACGATTATCGATCGTGGTGTAATGTCGATCGATCGCTGAAGCTGATTTTTTGTTGCTCAATTTTCGTAAATGTGCCATCAATCGGTGATGATCCAAGATCGATCGCCAATCTTCATTTTCAATTTCTGAGATTTAATCCCTTCTTCGATGTGTTCGCCCGGTTTGGTCCTTTTTCATCATTTTTAGCTTATTTTCTCCACTTTTATGCACTTGGACCTAGATTTCTTAAACATACAAATATATACCAAAAAGTGTAATATCGTCCAGGAATCTATACAAAAACCACTATAAAATCATAGAAAAATAAGTGTAAAAATCACACTTATCACTGCATGCTGAAGAAATCTTCTCTTTGGAGAACTCTATCTAGGGCAAGCCATCTACTAAATCAAGCTTACACATACTGGCAATAGTTTTAAAATTTAAGTGACTCAAACGCTTGTGCCAAAGATAATTTTTGAACTATTAAAGGAAGCAAAGCAAGTGGGTGAGGCTGACTGATCAAAATTTCAATCAATCTTTTAAGTGTTGTTATGCCTCTCACCTACAAACAGTATATTACCATTGGTAGATCTTATTGTGTGAGTGTACTGATTGAATTCTACTGAGTGTCAATTATCACATAATTGATTAATGCTAATCATATAATAGTACATCTTTAATAATAATGTTACCATGAATAATCTTACCATTACCCACGGTTCTACATTTCGCATTGTCAACGAATGTTATGCTTGGTCCGGTGGAGTCTACTAACTCAGATAGTAGACATGCACTTCCTGTCATATGTATAGAGCATCCACTGTCCAGGAACCACTCTGAGCTCCGAACTTGTTGGATCCTAGATCTCTACAATTAAACCGATGATATCATTGATACCCCATCCTACTTGGGTCCGGACAGGATTTCCTTTCGGGACCCACACTTGGATAACCCTGAACCTCTTGGGTCTGTGTGTGTGCAATGTGTGTGCAGTAGATGGTGATGATGTTCTAGGGTGTTGCATGTGATAATGAGTGTATGCATGTTGTTTTGGTTTTTGATTCCTGTTTGGAAGCATATATCTCTTCTGGACAGGCATACAATTATAATACAAGTTAGGTTTTGCCTCTCGAGTTACTTGACCAGTAGGCTTATATCCCTTATTGGACTTATGTACTGGTCTAGTCTTCTCTACTGGCTTGACATAACCAATACATTAATGTGATGCCCGTTCCTTAACGAGAATTGTCTTGACAGGTTCCATTTCCAACTCACTTGGTTCATATACTGTGCCGGATCTAACAAAGTTCATTGTTTGAGACTAGTTTTTCACCAGACACGTTTGAGATCTTGTGCTAGAGGATATCCTGTAAGGCCCTCGCCATCTTAACCGGTATTAGTGCATTATCACATATGTTAGTGCATACATTCATGCCATTAGGGAATTCTTATACATGCTTCTAGAGCAATAACATGCCATCTATAAAATTTTGACATCAATTCCCTTAATGTCCAATTCCCATACAGTTCAACTTGCATAAGTATGCACCTCATAACACACTAACATGTTCTCAATTCATCATGCAATACACCATAATTAATTGCATGCAACCATAAATTAAAAGAGAAATCAAACAACCTTTATACAAAAAATATACACATACAGAAATGCTCACACACGAGCATTGAATAATAATGTGTATCTAATGTATATGACGTACTACTCAATACCAACATTGGTACCTCAGTCCCGGAAGCATTCTCAATCGACATCTCAACTCCGGAACTGGTGCTCTACCTATTCACCTGTCCCAAAAGAAACATCCCCCACATACACCATCTCAATAACAACAATATCACAATTCATAATTTACAGAATATAAAGCTGTAAATTTAAAAGATGCTCCCTGTATAGTATGGTTATCATATGGGAATCCCCGTGGTGTTCATGTTCTCACAATAACCAAAACCATCAAATTTCCAAAATCAGTTAATCATTACATTGTTTAACTATGCCCATTCTCACCATGGGGATTTCATAATCAAATATGATAAATCATTACACTAATGATTACATAAATCATAAAAAACTCAATTACTGATTTCACATTATCCCCACATACTGTCCCATCGCTCACTCAACAACTGAGGTATCACAATCCAATGCTCGCTCAACAGCGACATCATTACTCATTGCTCGCTCAACAGCGGCACCACATAATCCTTAATGAACATCAAAATGATTGCAACAACAATATATTATTCATGCACATGACAATAATATATTAACTATGCTCATACGTTTCATGTACCTTATAGTCTCATAGCCAGAACCAATCATTGCTTTAGACCCGAGATCCAGTGAATTATTCGTTATATACAGTTAATAGCTCATAATCAATAATAAGCTCACAACCACATGCATAAGCATGTACACAACCCCCAAATACATCATCCTACCACGATGATTAGTTACCATTAATGAACTATGCGTACTACTCAAGACATCTTAATCCTACGCTCAATGAATTACCGATTAACTCGAACTAGTAGTACGTCTTATAAAAGTTCAACCCAACCCATTAATTTTAAAGTGTAATATTCCCATTAGAATGTAGATATCGTCCCGAATCTACCAAACAAACTGTGATGCCTGGGGATTAATGGTGTTAATCCCGGTGTGGTATTGATCCTTAATGGATTTTAATTGTGGTAATTATGTATTAATTACGGTATTGGGACTCCCGGGGATTTTAAATCCGGTATTTGGAGTCGTTGAATCCAAGGGATGAGATTGTATTCTCATCGTTGTGAAAAACCTTGGAATTTGGTTTTGGTGGGATTTGGGGTCCGGAGTACTTTGTACTGGGACTGGTAATGGAAATAGAGATTGTGAGGTAATTATTGACAACAGATGATTTTTAATGAGTCATGATGTATTTGTGAATGGATTGGTATTTTGGAGTATTGGTACTATATATACCAAGTAGACTCGGTATTCCGTCATTGCACGGGTTCCCTCTCACTCTCCCCTCTCTCTCTCTGCGCGCCCAACCCTTCCCCCATTTCCCCTCTTTTTCCCTTGGAGGAAAATCGTTGGTAGCTTGGCTCGGCAGCCGGTTTTTTCGAAGATAACCAGGTATTAATTTTCCCCTCGTCCTTGTCTTTGATTTGGTAGTAGTATTGTTAATATTGAATGTTAAGGTTTTGGTTGGTTTTGGATTTAGGGATTTTTGGTTAAAAATCCAAAGTTGAGTTTTTGGAGTTTTTATTGGTTTTAAATGGAGTGTTTGAGGTGTTGAAGGTGTATGGGGTGTTGGTTTTGAGTTTGGGTGTGAAAAACCCCATGGAAGCTTGAGTTTTTTGGAAAATCGTAGGTCGCGATCGATCGCCGAGGGGTGCCGATCGATCGCGACGAGCAGCTGGAATTTGGTGAAGATATACAGTACTGGCGATCAATCGCAAGGTCTAGGCGATCGATCACGAGTGGGTTGGCGATCGATCGCGGAGGCTCACGATCGATCGTGATGAGGCGCTGGTTGGCAACTGGTTTGGGGCGATCGATCGCGATAAAATCAGCGATCGATCGCCGCTCGAAGGTTGGAGTTTTTTCGAAAATTTTTGGAAAATGTCAGGATTTTGAAATCGAGGTTTAATTAGCCGATTTTTGGGGCAATGTCTACATTCCAATGGGAATGCTTTACCTTTTAAATGGATTGGTTGGAGCCAAAGTTTAATAAACGGAATTATCGGTTGAGTTTTTGGCTATCATTTTAAACTTATAAAATGGAATTATTTTGGGTATTATGCATGCTTAACCCGGGGTCTTTTAAAATGTTAAATCTTCATGGATTGACGATATTTTTGGAAGTTGTGAACGTGCTTGGGCACGTGGTTGCATGCTTGTGTTTGATTGTGAGTTATTTATGTGTTAGCACATAATTCATTGGGTCGTGGAACTCAGGCAAGGTTGGACTCGAACTACGAAATTATAAGGTACGTATAACGTACGAGCATAGCTTGTTATAATGTTGCAACTGTGAAATGCATGGTATATGGTATTTACAATAAATGGATATTGAAATGCATGGTATATGGTACTTGCAATAAATGGATAGTGAAATGCATGGTATATGGTAATTGCGATATATGGACATACATTGGGAATTATATGATGCCGCTTTTGAGCGAGCAATGATTGGGATGTTGTCGCCGTTGAGCGACCATCGGTTATGACGCCGCTGTTGTTGAGCGTGCGTGGGGTTAAAATGCCGCTATTGTGGAGCGAGCTATGAAATAGAACTATGGAATCATTGGCTAGATATATGTGATATCTGTGGTACTCTATTTGATAATTTAATCATATTTGATTATGGAACTGGTGTAGCAGGAATGGTTTTAGTTGATCAATGAGATGATCAAATGGCTTTGAGAATTTAATTGTTTGGTTATTTTGAGAACAGGGACAATACAGGGGATCCGGATGAGGATGATACCATCCAGGGAGTATCATTTAAATTCATGGCATTTACATTCTGTAAATTATGAACTGTAATATTATGATTATTAGATTGGTGGTATTGGTATGCTCACCCCGTGTGGGGGCTGTCTCTGTCGGGGCAGGTGATACATGTGCAGCAGTAGCTTTGGAGTTGATCTCGGGCTGTTAATTTGAGGTACTTCCAGGATTGAGGTACCATAGCTGGTTGAATAAGTACGTAGATCCAGGATCGAAGTACCAATAACGGCATTCGGTAGAGTATCTTATACACTAGATACACGTTTATTCATTGGGTGCTCTCATGCGAGCACGTTTTTACATGTATATGGAATGTATAAATGGGTAATGGCTTTTCTCTCTTCATTTATTGTTGGCATGCAATTAAATACGGAATTGCTAAATGATCTGAGAGCATGCTAGTGTATTATGAGGGTGCATGCTATGTAAGTGATCTTGGTTGGGGAATTTGAATATTATGTGGTTCTAATGCGAGAAATTTTCTAGATAGTATATGATGTTATGCTTGCATATGGTTTTTCCCCCATGATAATATGATTGTATGCACAAGTGGTATGGATTAATACACTAATAACGGGTTAAGGGCACGGGGGTCCTTACATTAGGGGTATCAGAGCAGTGATTTGCTCTTTGGGGGTTGTTGAGGGCCTAGGAACATGTTATTGGGAATGGGAAGCATATACTTATGCATGATGGTAGTTAGTGTTGTGTGGCACAACTATATTGCTTATGTGCGTTTATGATATGTGTTCATAATGGGAATATGTTGTTGCTAACCATGGTGGTTGCTGGGTCATATGGAACATGGATTATGCATTACGGTTGCATATTGGAGTGATGATTTTTATGCTTTGCAGCTAAATGTTGAAGCGATGACGAATTCTGCATGTCACATTTGAAGCGAGATGCATTAAAATACACTCCTAACGATGTATATTGGTATATGGGTTATGCATTGTGGTTGCATGGATGGCGTAGCGATGTGAATACTTGCCGCCTTCATGACGTAGTTATGTGAATACTTGCCGCTGTCATACCGTAGCGATGAGAGAATTTGTCGCTGATATGAAGCGAAGAACACGACCGTTGTCATATTATAGCGAGGGATATTATTTTCCGCTGGTATTGTCAAAGCGATGGATATTTCCGCTGTCATGTTAAAGCGAGGGGTATTTTCGCTGTCATGATTAAAACGAGGAGTAATGGTGCCGCTGTCATACCGTAGCGATGAGAGAATATTTGCCGCTGATATGAAGTGAAGAACACGACCCTGCCATATTATAGCGAGGGATATTATTTGCCGCTGGTATGTCAAAGCGAGGTAGATATGAAGGATATTTGACGCTCATATGAAGCGAAGAACATGACCGCTGTCATATTATAGTTAGGGATATCATGCCGCTAGTTTATTGGCGATGGTTTATGCCGCAGGGTATCTATATAGCGATGGTTCATTCCGCTAATTTATTGGCGATGGTTTATGCCGCCGGGTATCTATATAGCAATTGTTCATTCCGCTAGTTTATTGGCGATGATTTATGTGATATCCCTGAAATAATTAATTGCATTTTGGGCATTAATTATGTTTATGTGATCTAATGGTGATAATTAGATTATGTGTTGGGACTAATTATCTTGGTAAAATGCTTGTCACATGGTAGGCGTGACCCGGTAGAGCATTTCAGGGTGCATGTTATACATGTTGGGAAATTTGGGTGTTATAATGGTTTAAATGTGTTGGTTTGTAATTTTGGTAAAGCATGATTATAATGGTGATTTTGGTGCATTGTATTAAAATGCTTTAAAAATATCATGTTGGGATATTCTATGTACCATGCTTGTGTTTTGGTTACACATTTAAATCTCATGTGAGTTGGCAAGGGAGCCACTTGCATCTTTACATCCCATCACCCCCCTCTCTATCAGCTTTTGTCCCCAAAACCCCATCCTTTCACCTAAGAACTCCCATTTTCATTTCTGAAACAAGAGGAGATGAGAAAGCTTTGAAAAGGAGTCTTTTTGTGAGTTTTTGCTGAAAACTTGGAGATCAAGTGGTAAGCTTCCATTATGGTAGAGTTTTAGTTGGGTTTGTAACTTGTTTTTGGGGTTATAAGGGTGGATCTTGGTCCATCATGTTGTTTATGTTTGGGGGATGTATTTTAAGGTTGTTTTTGTGGGTTATTGTTGTGTTGAGTGTTTGATCTTGGTGGTGTATGAGTTTAGGTGTTGTTGGAAGCTCATACTTGGAATTTCTCGCAAAAACAGGGCTTCTCGATCGATCAAAATCTGGGTCCGATCGATCGAGCGGGACAGAGCCTGGCCAAGGCTTGTATCGAGCTCACCGATCGATCGGGAAAATGTTCCGATCGATCGATGTGTGAAATCTCGATCGATCGAGAGAATGTCTCGATCGATCGGCAGAGGCAGAACCAAAATACTTTTTGTTGAACATTAGCGATCGATCGAGGCTGAGGACCGATCGATCGCAAGGCTAAAAATGTGGGTTTTGGGATTTTGTTCTAAATGATGATGTTTTTGGTAATGGTTCATTTATTGGCTTCTAATATGGATTTATGTGATTGTGTAGAACCATCCCAGGTAGCCACACATCAAAGGAGATAAAGTCCCACGACATCTCCACTTTTGGAACTAAGGTACGTAGTGAGACGTACGGGCATCGGACGGTAAAACGTATTTATTACGCTATAAATTGGTTATGCATTAGGGTTGCGTATATGGTTTCATTATGCATTGTGGTTGCATACATGATTGGAATATGCATTATGGTTGCATGTGATTGTGGGTCGAGATTATATTATAGTGATGAAGAATACTTGCCGCCTTCATGTCGAAGCAATGATAGAATACTTGCCGCTGTCATATTATAGCGATGAAGAATATTTGCCGCAAACATGTCGAAGCGAAGGACAATGCCGCTGTCATGTTGATGCGAGGGATATTATGCCGCTAATATGTCGAAGCGAGGGGTATTAATGCCGCTGTCATGTAACGCGAGGGGTATTATGCCACTGATATAATAAGACTGGGATTGGCCATTGGTATACATGGAATGGATGCATGTCATGACATACATATCGGTATTATAGTCAATTGATTGTATTTTATGGTACAGGGACAACCAAGGGAGCTTTTCTATGTGTTACATACAGGAAGTGAATCGCATTTATGGTTTATGCATTGAATTATGATCATATTATTGTGAATATGATTTGCATACATGCTCATGGTTTGGGGTTGTTCCTGTAGGTACTTTTGGGCGGACGGGCTGAGGCGGGTTGATGCGGTGAGCCAGTGAGGAGTGCTTTTGGCATAGCAGGCCTAATTCTTTTGTATATTTCTACTCTAGGAGTAGTGTAAAACTATAGGATTAACATTCAACATGTTGGGAATGTAATTAATCCCTTTTTTGGAAATTTTAATTTGGCCTGTAATCTTAACAGCTCAAGACATCAATACGGAACCTTATATCATTAGATGCATGTTTAACTCGATTACGCCTTTAATCCGCACTTAAGGAACTAGGGTCCTTACATTAGTTGTATCAGAGCAGTGGTTAGAGAACCCGGGAACTAGTGAAGGGTAGCCTTAGCATGGTTGGCTAGGTGTTTACATTTGGGGCATGTTTATGCATGTGGTGCATATTTATGTATACAATTGTTATACTAACATGCTTGTCATTTACATTGTCTAACGGTTTAGCATATGTATTGTTTGGAATTGTGTTAACCTTTGTGTTACAGCATGGCGGCTATGAATGCGGGGAACCTCAACGAAGAGGTGGGTGATATTGGGAGCGTGAATGCTAGCATCGGGCAGGCAAATCCTTTACCCCCACCGGCTGTGGGCATGGAACCGGTTGCCCAATTACTGTTACCAGGGGAGCTTAGCCTGACTCAATTTCTGACCTTCCACCCACCTATGTTTGAAGGAACAGAGACAGGAGAAGAGGCCGAAGAGTGGCTGGAGAGACTAGAACAGATTTTTGTATCTGCGCCGTGTGCTAGGACGGCTTGGTTAAGACTGGCAGAATTCCAACTGGCAAAGAAGTCTTCCATGTGGTGGAAGACGACTGTAATGGAATTGAGGGCACAAGGCATGGTAATCGACTGGACTTTATTTCGGACTCGGTTTCTAAACCGATACTTCTCTGCCGCGGCTAGGCAAACTAAGGAGGATGAATTTACGAATCTGAAGCAAGGGAACCTGACAGTTTCGGACTATGCCATGCACTACTCGTCCTTATTGAGGTATGTTCCACACATTGCTACAAATGGACATGCCAAGATGAGGCACTTTCTGAAGGGGCTACGGCCGGAATTATTTGATCGAGTCATTTCTAACAACCCGACATCTTTTGATGATGCGCTGGTTAGAGCGGAATTAGCAGAGATATGGGTGAGTGCTTATCCTGAGACCATACCCTCACCCGCTCCATCACAAAGATCAGCATCTGAAAATCTGAGGCCCCGAGGAGGATCTTTTAAGTCGCGGGGGACTTCTTCTTCTTCTTCTCGGTTTAGCGGAAGGCGGCCGGAGGGCCGAAAGCAAGGGGATCGGAGGAGTGGTACATCTACTTATGGGGGACCGACTCAAGCTAGTAGAGCTGGAGATGTCAAGTGCCACTTTTGTGGAGGGCCGCATTTGATGCGAGATTGTTCTGCGTGCTACATTTGTGGCAGGTCGGGCCACATTGCTCGGCGTTGCCCCAACCGGGAAGGACAGACGGATCTCAGGGAAGGTCGAGGGAGGTTTTCTAGTGGTACAGTGCAGCAGAGGCCACCGATGGTGCCTCATCAGATGGGAGGACAGGCGATGGGGCCACCTCAGGGACAGGTCTATGCATTGACCAGGGAGCAGGCCGATGCAGCTCCAGAGGAGGTTATAGCTGGTACGTGCCTACTATTTACATATTCCTTCTTTATTTTGATAGACACAGGTGCTTCGCACCCCTTCGTGTCTGCGGACTTTGTGACGAGACATCATATGTGCACGTCTCCGTTACCCACGTCCCTATTGGTCTCGACACCCACCGGAAAGAGAGTTGTTGCTGATCAGTTTCTGATGGACTGCCTCATTTATTTTGAGGGCAATGAGATCAAGGCAGATTTGATTGTTTTGGGTATGTCATATTTCGACTGCATTGTGGGCATCGACATTCTGAACAGATATCAGGCGGTAGTAGATTGTCGACAAAGGACAGTACGGTTCAGATCTTATTTGGGAGTTCAGTGGATTTTCTATGGTAACGGTTCTCGTGCGAAGATTCCGTTGATTTTGGCAATTAAAATGTCCCAATTATTGGAACGTGGACACTCGGGATATCTCATATATGCCGTGGATATGTTGGGAAAGAGCAAAGAGTTAAGAGTTGAGAATATACCAGTGGTAGCGGAATTTGCCGATGTGTTCCCGGAGTAGATTCCAGGATTCCCACCGGCTAGGGAAGTCGAGTTTGGGATTGAGTTATTACCGGGGACATCCGCTATCTCTCGTTCACCTTACAGGATGGCACCGGCAGAGTTGAGGGAATTGAAGGAACAGTTGCAGGATCTCCTTGACAAGGGATATATACGCCCTAGCGTATCGCCTTGGGGCGCACCGGTTCTTTTTGTGAAGAAGAAGGATGGTTCGATGCGGTTGTGCATCGATTACCGGCAACTGAACAAGGCCACGGTGAAGAATAAGTATCCTCTTCCAAGGATCGACGACTTGTTTGACCAGTTGCAAGGTACGAAGCTGTATAGTAAGATTGATTTGAGATCCGGGTACCATCAAATACGGGTCAGGGAGGAGGATGTACAGAAGACAGCATTTAGGACTCGGTATGGGCACTACGAGTTCTTAGTGATGCCCTTCGGTGTGACGAACGCCCCGGCTGTCTTTATGAGCTTGATGAATCGGGTGTTCCAACCCTATCTAGATCAGTTCGTCATTGTATTCATCGACGGCATTCTCATCTACTCCCGGAGCGAGGAAGAGCACGTGAAACACTTGAGGACAGTGCTCCAGATCCTTAGAGATCATCAATTATATGCCAAGCTCAGCAAGTGTGAGTTTTGGTTGAGCAGTGTAGTATTTCTGGGGCATGTCATATCTAGCAGTGGGATTTCAGTGGACCCCAGGAAGATTGAGGCTGTGATGGAGTGGACTGCACCCACTTCTGTGCCCGAGATACGAAGTTTTCTTGGTCTGGCTGGTTATTACCGACGCTTTGTCGAGGGATTTTCTAAGATTGCCAAGCCACTGACGCAGTTGACCCAAAAGGGAGTACCCTTCTTTTGGTCAGAGGCTTGCGAAGAGCTTCCCAGAGTTGAAACACCGATTGACGAGGGCACCGGTATTGGTGATTCCTACGGATAACAAGAGGTTTGTTCTATATACTGACGCATCGCTACAGGGCTTGGGATGTGTATTGATGCAAGATAAGCACGTGGTAGCTTATGCATCGAGGCAATTGAAGCCACATGAGGCTAGATACCCAGTCCATGATTTGGAGTTGGCAGCTATTATCTTTGCCCTGAAGATTTGGAGGCATTATCTGTATGGTACGTCCTTTACCATATATACGGATCATAAGAGCCTGAAATTCTTGTTTACTCAGGCGGAGTTGAATATACATCAGAGGAGATGGATGGATTTGCTCAAGGACTATGACTGTGAGATTGAGTACCATCCGGGGAAAGCGAACTTGACAGCAGACGCCTTGAGTCGGAAGATGAAGAGTACTGCTGAGGAGGTCATGCATTTGTCGGCTATGATGACTTCATATTGCCATCTGGGTTATGACTTCGATGTAGATACATCGCCTGTGCATGTATCGACCTTATTGGCTGAGCCAGATATCTATGAACATATCAGGAGAGCTCAGAGGACAGATGATGAGATTCAGAGATGGTCATCATTGGCACTTCGGGGGCAGCCATCAAAGTTTAGAATGGATGAGGATGGTTCTTTGAGACTTGGTAACCGATGGGTAGTTTCATGTACGCCGGAGTTGCGTAGAGGAATCTTAGAGCGAGCTCATAATAGCCGATTCAGTATCCACCCAGGAGAGAGGAAGATGTATAAGGACTTGTGTGATCAGTTCTGGTGGAAGCGGATGAAACGTGATGTGATCTCTTTTGTCAAGAGGTGTTTGATCTGCCAGCAGGTTAAGGCAGAGAGGCAGAGACCCGGTGGCGAGCTAAGGAGCTTAGAGATACCGGAGTGGAAGTGGGAGCATATATCTATGGATTTTGTGACCCACTTGCCGAGGACTACTTCAGGTTGTGATGCCATTTGGGTGATCATTGACAGACTGACGAAAGTAGCTCACTTCATCCCCTATAGTATGACGTACACATACTTGAGGATGGCTCAGTTGTATGTCCGGGACATAGTGAGACTGCATGGGATTCCAGTGTCTATTTTGTCTGACAGAGATCCGCGGTTTTTCACATCTCATTTCTGGGGAGGTTTACAGTCAGTTTTGGGCACTGAGGTAAGATTGAGTACGGCTTATCATCCCCAGACGGATGGTCAGACTGAGCGCACTATACAGACGCTCGAGGACATGCTACGGGCGTGTGTATTAGAATTTGATGCCTCATGGCAAGATTCTTTGGCCTTGGTAGAGTTTTCATATAACAACAGCTATCAGGCGAGTATTCAAATGGCTCCGTTTGAGGCTTTGTATGGTAGGCGTTGTAGGTCGCCATTATACTGGGATGACTTGACCAGTAAAGCAGTGGGAGGACCCGAACTGATTCGGGAGATGGAGGATAAGATAAAGATTATCCGTCAGAAAATTAAGGCAGCCCATGACAGGCAGGCAGCCTATGCAAATAAACGGCGGAGACCGTTGGAGTTTCAGATGGGAGACAGAGTCTTTCTGAAGATCTCACCCTTCAGGGGTGTGGTTCGGTTCGGTATGCGTGGTAAATTGTCTCCGAGGTACGTGGGACCGTATGAAATTTTACAGCGCATCGGTACCTTGGCTTACCGTTTGGCACTACCACTGTCGTTGTCTGGTATTCACGACGTGTTTCATGTATCTATGCTGCGGAAATATGAGCCGGATCCGTCGCATGTATTACAGCCTTCTGAGGTTCAGTTAGATTCTGATATATCCTATGAGGAACAGTCAGTCAGGATTCTGGATAGGACTGATCGCAGGCTTCGGAACAAAGTGATACCAATGGTAAAGGTACAGTGGGATCACAGGGGTGTCGAGGAGGCCACGTGGGAGACGGAGCAACATATGGTGCAGCACTACCCGGAACTATTCTCTGGTATGTGATTTATGTTTAGTTCCGATTTGGGTAAGTGCATGCGATTTCGAGGGTGAAATCTTATAAGTAGGGGAGTATTGTGATATCCCCGAAATAATTAATTGCATTTTGGGCATTAATTATGTTTATGTGATCTTATGGTGATAATTAGATTATGTATTGGGACTAATTATCCTGGTAAAATGCTTGTCACATGGTAGGCGTGACCCGGTAGAGCATTTCAGGGTGCATGTTATACATGTTGGGAAATTTGGGTGTTATAATGGTTTAAATGTGTTGGTTTGTAATTTTGGTAAAACATGGTTATAATGGTGATTTTGGTGCATTGTATTAAAATGCTTTAAAAATATCATGTTGGGATATTCTATGTACCATGCTTGTGTTTTGGTTACACATTTAAATCTCATGTGAGTTGGCAAGGGAGCCACTTGCATCTTTACATCCCATCACCCCCCTCTCTATCAGCTTTTGTCCCCAAAACCCCAACCCTTTCACCTAAGAACTCCCATTTTCGTTTCTGAAACAAGAGGAGAGGAGAAAGCTTTGAAAATGAGTCTTTTTGTGAGTTTTTGCTGAAAACTTGGAGCTCAAGTGGTAAGCTTCCATTATGGTAGAGTTTTAGTTGGGTTTGTAACTTGTTTTTGGGGTTATAAGGGTGGATCTTGGTCCATCATGTTGTTTATGTTTGGGGGATGTATTTTAAGGTTGTTTTTGTGGGTTATTGTTGTGTTGAGTGTTTGATCTTGGTGGTGTATGAGTTTAGGTGTTGTTGGAAGCTCATACTTAGAATTTCTCGCAAAAACAGGGCTTCTCGATCGATCGAAATCTGGGTCCGATCGATCGAGCGGGACAGAGCCTGGCCAAGGCTTGTATCGAGCTCACCGATCGATCGGGAAAATGTTCCGATCGATCGATGTGTGAAATCTCGATCGATCGAGAGAATGTCTCGATCGATCGGTAGAGGCAGAACCAAAATACTTTTTGTTGAACATTAGCGATCGATCGAGGCTGAGGACCGATCGATCGCAAGGCTAAAAATGTGGGTTTTGGGATTTTGTTCTAAATGATGATGTTTTTGGTAATGGTTCATTTATTGGCTTCTAATATGGATTCATGTGATTGTGTAGAACCATCCCAGGTAGCCACACATCAAAGGAGATAAATTCCCACGACATCTCCACTTTTGGAACTAAGGTACGTAGTGAGACGTACGGGCATCGGACGGTAAAACGTATTTATTACGCTATAAATTGGTTATGCATTATGGTTGCGTATATGGTCTCATTATGCATTATGGTTGCATACATGATTGGAATATGCATTATGGTTGCATGTGATTGTGGGTCGAGATTATATTATAGTGATGAAGAATACTTGCCGCCTTCATGTCGAAGCGATGATAGAATACTTGCCGCTGTCATATTATAGCGATGAAGAATATTTGCCGCAAACATGTCGAAGCGAAGGACAATGCCGCTGTCATGTTGATGCGAGGGATATTATGCCGCTAATATGTCGAAGCGAGGGGTAATAATGCCGCTGTCATGTAACGCGAGGGGTATTATGCCACTGATATAATAAGACTGGGATTGGCCATTGGTATACATGGAATGGATGCATGTCATGACATACATATCGGTATTATAGTCAATTGATTGTAATTTATGGTACCGGGACAACCAAGGGAGCTTTTATATGTGTTACATACAGAAAGTGAATCGTATTTATGGTTTATGCATTGAATTATGATCATATTATTGTGAATATGATTTACATACATGCTCATGGTTTGGGGTTGTTCCTGTAGGTACTTTTGGGCGGACGGGCTGAGGCGGGTTGATGCGGTGAGCCAGTGAGGAGTGCTTTGGCATAGCAGGCCTAATTCTTTGTATAGTTTCTACTCTAGGAGTAGTGTAAAACTATAGGATTAACATTCAACATGTTGGGAATGTAATTAATCCCTTTTTTGGAAATTTTAATTTGGCCTGTAATCTTAACGGCTCAAGACATCAATACGGAACCTTATATCATTAGATGGATGTTTAACTCGATTACGCCTTTAATCCGCACTTAAGGAACTAGGGTCCTTACAATTTATGCCGCCGGGTATCTATACAGCGATGGTTCATTCCGCTACATCTATTGGCGATGGTTCATGCCGCCAGGTATTATATAGCGATGGTTTATTCCACTAGATCTATTGACGATGGTTCATGCCACCAGGTATTCTATAGCGATGGTTTATTCCGCTACATCTATTGGCGATGGTTCATGCCGCCACGTATTATATAGCGATGGTTTATTCAGCTACATCTATTGGCGATGGTTCATGCCGCCAGGTATTATATAGCGATGGTTTATTCCGCTACATCTATTGGTGATGGTTCATACCGCCAGGTATTATATAGCGATGGTCATTCCGCTACATCTATAGCGATGGTTCATACCGCCGGATATCTATAGCGATGTTTATGCCGCTGACTGTATGGCGAGGGATCATGCCACTAATTCTATAGCGATGGGTTATACCGCTATGTACGTAGCACTGGATTACGCCACCTACGAGCGATGGGTGCTGCTTGCGTGCCACTGGTGGATGATGGATACAGGTATGCCGCTATCTTATTTGCGATGAGGTATGTTATATTACTGTTTTATTAGCATTATTGTGGATGTCATGCGTTGATATACATATATCATCACGTGTTTGACGATGAGATTATGGATGTCGTGTATCGACATATACCGTCACCTGTTTGACGATGAGATTGTGAATGTCAGGTGTGACATGTACCGTCACGAGTTGACAATGTTATTTTGGATGTATATGTTGACATAAACCGTCACGGAATGACGATGACATAGTGGATGTTCTATGTAGACGTGTAGCATCGTTTGACGAATAATACATCTGGGTGTATGTATATAGTCATATGGTTTGAGTGCCGTTGATGAGCACAAGGTGGTGTCTACGTCACTGGTTGACGAGACCATTACGCCGAGCAGGTTTGCTCAATGAATTATTGGATGCATTGTACCGGTGAGTGTACCGCATCATGAATTAGAGGTAAATATTTTACGAGTAGTGGTACCTTTGGGTATACTCGCTGGAATGACTAAGGCCAAGTGATTGGTGGTAAGAGTAGTTATTGAGGAAACTACTCGCTTTTGTCTTTGTGATGTGGGGTAGACATGGTCACACCCACCCTGAGGATGTGGGATAAGTCCTAATGTATTAGGATTGCATCGTGGTTGAGCAAGACACCGGGGTGTCCATTATGCTTTGGTGCTTTAGAAAAATATTGGGTGATGACCCACTACTCTAATGTTTTGTACAGTATGGTGTACCGGGATGGAACGAATGGCATGTTGGTAGGTTTGGTATAAGCCTATGGGGGCAGCGAATTGCTAGCCAAGTATTGTTGCAGTGATATAGTGTGCTTGTTGTAGCCATTACACTGCTCGCTGAAACCGAGTTTGGTGAATTGTATAATGATACGATGAGTGTAATAGTGGACTCTAGGAGTCACTATGTCGCATGAGGTTTGAGGCAGGGAATACCTCACAGGGACGTTTATACGTCAAATATTAAGGGACTTGTACTGGGACAACTCAATTCTGTTGGGAGTACCAACATGAGTGTCGACAAGTCATTTTTGGGCTCGGGTTGAGCATCTTGCATATGGCATGCAATGGGGGACACAATTGGATTGTGAGATATAGTGAGTGGGGTGACACTACTATATTGATTTGATCTCTTGGAGAGATTTGGATTGTACTATCATGGAGACAGCTAATTTTGGTTGAGGGTTGATTGTGAATCAACCAGGGTAAGCACTACTAGTGTTGGACTAGGTGATGGCTTTATATTTCCGACGAGACGTTTGAGGAGGCGTCTCTGGGGAGATGCTCAAGGTTTGTGGAGTACTATGGTATTAGTACAGAGCATCGCTAGATGTGTATACGGATTTTTGATTTGGTAATAGTGGCGTTGAGGCACCATTCTGAACCAGTTATGTATTTGTTGGTTCTGGGATATGTTTTGGTATAAATGTATTCAGGTTTTCCGAACGGTGGTTCGATGTTGAAGGGTCATGGTACATGACATTTTCCTTGAGAGGAAGGTGGCATTGATATACCTACCTTTTGGGAATCTTTGTAGACTCGATGAGTCGGTCGGTGCGGTGTTGATGTTGGAATCACACCTTTGATCATTGGTTCGTCAATCATCATTCTCCGCGATGTAAGAATAACTGAGGATTGACAGTTGCTTTTGGGGCTTTGGGTATGATTGGTGATACCCGAGTCAATTGCATTGTGTATGCAGGTAGTATTGGTGCTTAGGCTTGTATGCCGGTGTGTGTATACGAATGCCAGCATTTTCTTAGTACTCGTCGAGCATGGGGTTAGTATGCTTGGATGAATGAATATCCGATGAGAGATTGTGGTACCTTGAGATTGGTAATCTCGATGGCACGATATATTCTGAAGAATGATCGTGAGGTCCGATTGACTCCCTCTGAGGAGGGAATTGTCGTGTTTTGGGGTCAAGGTAATTTCTTACTGGATAATTCGATAGCCTGCTTGTGTTAGGATTGTTGAATCCTTGGATAAACGAGGGATGGCCAGGATTCGGATGTGTTAAATGTCGTGGTTGACACGTGTGGCGGGAATGCAATTGATTTTCTTGCATGTCCTTTCGGGAACTCGAGACCTTGTGGAGTCTCGATGGTATATTTGGACCAAGATATGATTCATGGAACATACGGATGTAGATATCTTTGGAGATGTGTTTTGTGTTGATCGGTTGCCATGATTGGCCCGATCTGTGTTGCAAGGTGGTGCAACTACTCCTTTGATGTAGATGGTATTGGAGAGCGGAAACCAGATATGGTATGTAAGGACCCCCGTGCCCTTAACCCGTTATTAGTGTATTAACCCTTGTCATTAGTGCATACAATCATATTATCAAGGGGAAAAAGATTACATGCAGCTCTAGCATGAAATATCATCTATAAAATTCCTTTAAATTAATCGTATAATGTCTAAACTTTCCCCAACATAATCCATAAACATAACATTCACATTTATACATACACTAACATGCTCTCAATTCATTTTGCAATTCATAATTAATTGCATGCAACACATAAATGAAAAGAGAAAGGCCCTTGCCTTCTTTATACAATCCATATACACATAATATTGCTCACATGAGAGCATCGAATAAGTATACGTGTATCTAATGTATAAAGTATCATGCTCAATACCGTCACTGGTACATCGATCCCTGGAATCACCTCCATTCCATAGCTCGAGCTCAACTCCAAAGTCATCGATGTACCTAATCACCTGTCCCAACAGAGACAGCCCCCACACGGGGTGAGCATACCAATATCTCAAATCCAATAATCACAATAATACAACTCATAATTTAAAAAAAATGTAAATGCTATGAAATATAAAGGATGCTCCCTGGATGGTATCATCCTCATCCGGGATTCCCTGCACTGTCCCTGTTCTCAAAATAACTGAAACCATCAAATTTCCAAATGCCATTTAATCATTACATTGATTAACAAATCCATTGTTATATACCGATATCACATTCATTAATACCAAATCATTAAACAATGATTACAGATATTCTGTGATGACCAGGGATTATAGGTGTTAATCCCGTAGTGTTAATAATCCCTAAAGTGGTTTTACGTGGCGATTTGGAATTTAATCGAGGTGTTGGGCCTTCTGGGCTCGTTTATTTGGGTAGTTGGGATCGTTGGATCT
Organism: Haberlea rhodopensis; assembly: GCA_907163345.1. Lineage (NCBI taxonomy): Eukaryota > Viridiplantae > Streptophyta > Magnoliopsida > Lamiales > Gesneriaceae > Haberlea > Haberlea rhodopensis. The sequence continues at coordinate 376,836 of CAJQUN010000079.1, forward strand.
CGAGGTTGAGATTGTATTCTCATTTCGGTGAAAACCTGTGAGTTGGGTTTTAATGCGTCTCGGGATCTCGGGTGCTTGGTGTGGGCACCGGTAGGGGGTTTTTGAGTTAGAGAGAGAATTTTTGAAAACAGATGATTTTTAATGAATCATGATGTATTTGTGGGGCTATTAGTATTTCGGGGTATTTTGCTATAAATACAAGTTGAACCCGAGATTTTTATTAAAATTCCATTTTAGCCCCAACCCGCCTCTCTCTCTCTCTCTCTCCCGCCGATTCCCGATTTTCCCCCCAGCCCCGCGCACGAAAACGCCTCGTCCGCCGCCGTCCGGCCGTCGTTCGGCACGTCCGACCTACCCACGGCTTCGTCTCGTCCAGGCGCTCCTTTCCCCTCCGTCAATTCGAAGTTTCATCGCGGTTTGAGTTCGGATTTTACAGGAAAGCGGCGATCCCCAAATTCTAGGGTTTATCGATTTTGGTCGATTTTCCTTCCGATCTTCGTATGGGTAACCTTCCTTACCCCTTTTTCGTCCCTCTCATGTTATTCCATGCCAAATTTGGAGGTATTGTGTTCGAATTTAAGGATTTGTGTTCGAATTTGTGGTTTTGGTTCGAATTTCATGTTGTTGAGGGGTTTATGTTCGATTTTGGGGGTTTTTGGCATGAGAATGATGATTCTTGTTGTTATTCGATTTATTCATGTTTAAATGAATTATGATGCTTATTTGGGTTCGAATCGAGTTGTTATGGTTCGAATTTTTGAAGGTGTTCTTGAGCAATTTTCGTTATGTCGCATTCGTTTTCCCTCCCTGCATGTACCCTGCCCCGGGTCTTTTAAATGATTTATTGTCGTGTGTTGACAATATTTTGAGGGTTATGGATGTGCTTGAGCATGTGTTACATGTTCGTAAATAATTGTGAATTATTTATCGTGTTAGCACATCGTTCCTCGGGGCATGGAACTCGAGCAAGGTTTGGCTCGGACTTCGAGGATTTAAGGTACGTTTAGCGTACGGGCATAGCTTAAATGATGTTTTACAAGTATGATGCATGATTTAAAATACATGAAATGCTTTACTATGATGGCACCGTGACTTGGTTACGTTATGTTGAATCACATGGTGAAATGCTTGGTGCCGCTATGAAGCGAGCAAATGATGGGTGTGGTCGCCATGGAGCGAACACCAGTAGTATGACGCTACTTTGAAGTAAGAAATGGAAATGTGGTGTTGATTAGATATCTAGGATATCTGTATTTTATTCCCTATTGGTAATGAATAGGAACAGAGACGTAGTTAATCAGAGAAGTGATTAACTAGTATCGGAAGTTAATGAAGTCTCAAAATGATATCTAGAATTATGATAATTGCTAGATAAAGAAAGATGTTATGAAATGTTGTTAATTCGAAACTGGTTAGGGTTAACCAATATGATGATTAACTGCATATTCAAGATTTGATGATTTATCTGTTTTGAGAACAGGGTTATTACAGGGGTACGCTAGGATGAGGATGATACCATCCAGGAAGTGTCACATATGTTCCACAATTTTACATTTTCGTAAATTATGTATTATGTCATTATGATTATGAAATTGTGGAATTGGTATGCTCACCCCGTTGGGGGGCTGTCTCTGTTGGGACAGGTGAACAGGTACATCGATGGCTTTGGAGATGAGCTCGCGCTGTTGATTGGATGTACTCTCAGGATCGTGGTACCAGGGCTTGATGGAGCACGGTATCGTATAGAGTACTTACATATATATATACCCATGATGGTTACACACATATTTGTGATGCTCGCATGTGAGCACGATTATACTTTTTTATGGGTTGTATATAAAGGCATGAGCCTTTCTCTCTTTCCTTTCTATGTTGCATGCAATTAGAGGTAGAATTGCTAAAGGTTATGAGAGTCACTGGTGTATTGTGGGTGTTGAAACCCACTTTTGTTGCCATATGTGTGGTGTCTTCCCTGGCTGGGAATTTACTTGATATTGCTGCATTCTGATGAGTATTATGTTTTCCCTGGCCGGGAATTATATTATGTGTTGTACTTTTATTTCGGGATAGCTCTATTTATGGGGAGACTCTGCCCAAATTTTTATAAAAGTCCACAATGCAAAAAGTGATGTAATGGGTGAACTCTATGAGTCTCTTGTTATTAGGAAGATGAACTTATAATGTTAAAGAAAACTTTGCAATTGCCATTCCATGGTAAAGTATCATCTGAGTTTCCCGAATGACTTTATGGAAAGCATGTGCCACACATAATGATTAATACACTAATCAAGGGTTAAGTATTTGGGGTCCTTACATTAGTGGTATCAGAGCAGTGGTTGCTCATTGGGGCTGTTGAGGGCCTAGGAAGTTATTGATAGCACATTTATGCATGATGGCATTAATGTTATACGACATGACTAATTGTTTATGTGCTTATATGATATGAAAAGTGGTATTGCTAACCATTGTGGTTGCAGGAATCGTGTGGAACATGATAGGATGGCATTAATAGCGATGTCCAACACTCTATATGCTACGTGCTAAGGAACCTGATTTTGAAGAAAATCAGGGAAAAGAAAGATATGATGTATTGTCTGATGACAGACTGGGTAGACAACCGACAGTGGAATACTTCGGTATGGTCTCAATTATTATTGAATATACTAATGCGTTTGTTCATGTAATGTTCAAGCAAGGAAGGTGCGTAAGAAACGTACGGGCATCAAACGGTAACATATTCTTAAACTATGACTTTGCATTGATTGCATAAGTGTTTATGATGATGATTATGATAAGTAAGTTAAGATGATGATGTTTATGATAAGTAAAGATGATATGATGTTTATGATGATGTTTATGATGATGATTATGATAAGTAAGTTAAGATGATGATGTTTATGATAAGTAAAGATGATATGATGTTTATGATGATGATTATGATAAGTAAGTTAAGACGATGATGTTTATGGTAAGTAAAGATGATATGATGTTTATGATGATGATTATGATAAGTAAGTTATGATGACGATGTTTATGATGAGTAAAGATGATATGATGTTTATGATGATGTTTACGATGATGATGATTATGACGATGTTTATGATGACGTATATGAGATTGGGTAAGGTGCCCATGTGGTAAGATGCCACACAATGTTTATGATATGGTAAGACGCCATATGATTGGGTGAGATGCCCATGTGGTAAGATGCCACACAATGTTTATGATATGGTACGACGCCATATGATTGGGTGAGATACCCATGTGGTAAGATGTCACGCAATGTTTATGATATGGCAAGATGCCATATGATTGGGTGAGATGCCCATGTGGTAAGATGCCACACAATGTTTATGATATGGTAAGACGCCATATGATTGGGTGAGATACCCATGTGGTAAGATGCCACACAATGTTTATGATATGGTAAGACGCCATATGATTGGGTGAGATGCCCATGTGGTAAGATGCCACACAATGTTTATAATATGGTAAGACGCCATATGATTGGGTGAGATGCCCATGTGGTAAGATGCCACACAATGTTTATGATATGGTAAGACGCCATATGATTGGGTGAGATACCCATGTGGTAAGATGCCACACAATGTTTATGATATGGTAAGACGCCATATGATTGGGTGAGATGCCCATGTGGTAAGATGCCACACAATGTTTATAATATGGTAAGACGCCATATGATTGGGTGAGATACCCATGTGGTAAGATGCCACACAATGTTTATGATATGGTAAGACGCCATATGATTGGGTGAGATGCCCATGTGGTAAGATGCCACACAATGTTTATGATATGGTAAGACGCCATATGATTGGGTGAGATACCCATGTGGTAAGATGCCACACAATGTTTATGATATAGTAAGACGCCATATGATTGGGTAAGATGCCATATGACGGGGTAAGATGCCCATATGGTAAGAGGCCATACGATGTTATTATGTGGTAAGACGCCACGGGGTAAGATGCCCATATGGTAAGAGGCCATGCGATGTTATTATGTGGTAAGACGCCACGGGGTAAGATGCCCATATGGTAAGAGGCCATACGATGTTATTATGTGGTAAGACGCCACGGGGTAAGATGCCCATATGGTAAGAGGCCATACGATGTTATTATGTGGTAAGACGCCACGGGGTAAGATGCCCATATGGTAAGAGGCCATACAATGTTATTATGAGTGGTAAGACGCCACGGGGTAAGATGCCCATATGGTAAGAGGCCATACGATGTTATTATGTGATAAGATGCCACAGGGTAAGATGCCCATGTGCATGAATATGAACCGGGGAAAAAGAAAAGAAGTTAATGATAACCATCAAGCTTACTCAACTATGATTTCGTACATTTACTGTTATAGTATAAGATGATGATGCTTATATGATGATGATGTATAAGATGATGACGCTGTAAGATGATGATGTATAAGATGATGATGCTATAAGATGATGATGCTTATATGATGATGATGTATAAGATGATGACGCTATAAGATGATGATGTATAAGATGATGATGCTATAAGATGATGATGCTTATATGATGATGATGTATAAGATGATGACGTTGTAAGATGATGATGTATAAGATGATGATGCTATAAGATGATGATGCTTATATGATGATGATGTATAAGATGATGATGCTTATATGATGATGATGTATAAGATGATGACGCTGTAAGATGATGATGTATAAGATGATGATGCTTATATGATGATGATGTATAAGATGATGATGCTTATATGATGATGATGTATAAGATGATGACGCTATAAGATGATGATGTATAAGATGATGATGCTATAAGATGATGATGCTTATATGATGATGATGTATAAAGATGATGACGCTATAAGATGATGATGTATAAGATGATGATGCTATAAGATGATGATGCTTATATGATGATGATGTATAAGATGATGACGCTGTAAGATGATGATGTATAAGATGATGATGCTTATATGATGATGATGTATAAGATGATGATGCTTATATGATGATGATGTATAAGATGATGATGCTATAAGATGACGATGCTTATGTGATGATGATGTTATAAGATGATGATATTTATGAAATGATGATGCTCATATGATGAAGATGTTATAAGATGGTGATAATTATAAGATGATGATTTTAATCATTCATGTCAAGAATTAATGACTATATGCATGGCTATGAAACAGGGACATTGGAGTGTCCAGAGTGTTTAGGCATTAGAGGAATGTTGGGTAAAGACCCACTACTCTATTGATTTTCTTCCCACAGTATGGTATGCCGTGCGGGAACGTCCATCTTATTGGTAGGTTTGAGGTGAACCTAGAGAGGCAGCGACTAGTTTGTCTGCCGTGTGTGTGCAGCACCAAGAGGGGCTTGTTAGAGCCGTTATACTGCTCGTAGGAACCAAGTGTGGCAAATCGTAAGGCGATACGATGTGGATTGTGGTGGACTCTAGTAGTCACCATGTCATCGAGGTTGAGGTTGTGCATGCCTCACTGAAACGTGTATACGTTTATGTTTAAATCTTGGTGAGACTTGTCTGGGACAGCTCATGATGTTGAAGTACCAACAAGAGAGTCATCAAGTCGTCGTTGATTCGATCTGGGAATCCATGTATTTGGGATGCAATGGGTTTATTGCATGTCCTTTCAAATTTGAAACTCTAAGGAGTCTCGATTGTTTCTTTATGACCAGGATGTGGTTCTTGGGATATCCGGAGGTGGACATCTTATGAGATATCTTTCGTGTGAATCTATGGCCGTGAGTTGCCCAACTTAAGTTGCAATGATGCGACTGCTCCTTCGATAGAGGAGGTTTGGAAGTGGAAACCAGGTTTGGTATGTGTACACCGTGGTGTACTGATGTTTCCCTTGTAACGATGTATGTTAGACATCGTGAGTCATGATAAGAGATGTCAATGGATGATATCTACGATGGAATCGGGAGCGATTCGAATCCTTGCAGTTTCAGTTGACTAACTGCTTTTGGATTATTAGCGTTGAGTTGTGCTGACGCTCTTTGACGTTATGATGGATTTGGAAGTCTATTCCACTCCAGAGTTTGACACGAGGTCAACGTTCTCACGGTTGAGGTGTCATTTAGGATGCGTTCATACTAGTTGTATTAGAACTAAGGATGACTGTCCGACCTACAGCCGTAAGTATTGGTTGTTTTGCAGTCATGAAAGGCTAACTTTTAGGATGACGCGCATTGAGGTACGTTTTGCCTCTTGGGTGATCTGTTGGTTTTGGTATGTCGCTCTGTTTCAGAGTTTGATGTGAGGTAAGTATCCTCGCGTTTATTAATACGATTCTGATATGGTCAAGAATCGAGGTTATGGCTTCATGTTGTTGTGTAGCCTAGGTGTTATGTGATACACCGGTGCAATTTTGAGGACGAAATTCTTTTAAGTGGGGGATATTGTGATGACCAGGGATTATAGGTGTTAATCCCGTAGTGTTAATAATCCCTAAAGTGGTTTTACGTGGCGATTTGGAATTTAATCGAGGTGTTGGGCCTTCTGGGCTCGTTTATTTGGGTAGTTGGGATCGTTGGATCTCGAGGTTGAGATTGTATTCTCATTTCGGTGAAAACCTGTGAGTTGGGTATTAATGCGTCTCGGGATCTCGGGTGCTTGGTGTGGGCACCGGTAGGGGGTTTTTGAGTTAGAGAGAGAATTTTTGAAAACAGATGATTTTTAATGAATCATGATGTATTTGTGGGGCTATTAGTATTTCGGGGTATTTTGCTATAAATACAAGTTGAACCCGAGATTTTTATTAAAATTCCATTTTAGCCCCAACCCGCCTCTCTCTCTCTCTCTCTCCCGCCGATTCCCGATTTTCCCCCCAGCCCCGCGCACGAAAACGCCTCGTCCGCCGCCGTCCGGCCGCCGTTCGGCGCGTCCGACCTACCCACGGCTTCGTCTCGTCCAGGCGCTCCTTTCCCCTCCGTCAATTCGAAGTTTCATCGCGGTTTGAGTTCGGATTTTACAGGAAAGCGGCGATCCCCAAATTCTAGGGTTTATCGATTTTGGTCGATTTTCCTTCCGATCTTCGTATGGGTAACCTTCCTTACCCCTTTTTCGTCCCTCTCATGTTATTCCATGCCAAATTTGGAGGTATTGTGTTCGAATTTAAGGATTTGTGTTCGAATTTGTGGTTTTGGTTCGAATTTCATGTTGTTGAGGGGTTTATGTTCGATTTTGGGGGTTTTTGGCATGAGAATGATGATTCTTGTTGTTATTCGATTTATTCATGTTTAAATGAATTATGATGCTTATTTGGGTTCGAATCGAGTTGTTATGGTTCAAATTTTTGAAGGTGTTCTTGAGCAATTTTCGTTATGTCGCATTCGTTTTCCCTCCCTGCATGTACCCTGCCCCGGATCTTTTAAATGATTTATTGTCGTGTGTTGACAATATTTTGAGGGTTATGGATGTGCTTGAGCATGTGTTACATGTTCGTAAATAATTGTGAATTATTTATCGTGTTAGCACATTGTTCCTCGGGGCATGGAACTCGAGCAAGGTTTGGCTCGGACTTCGAGGATTTAAGGTACGTTTAGCGTACGAGCATAGCTTAAATGATGTTTTACAAGTATGATGCATGATTTAAAATACATGAAATGCTTTACTATGATGGCACCGTGACTTGGTTACGTTATGTTGAATCACATGGTGAAATGCTTGGTGCCGCTATGAAGCGAGCAAATGATGGGTGTGGTCGCCATGGAGCGAACACCAGTAGTATGACGCTACTTTGAAGTAAGAAATGGAAATGTGGTGTTGATTAGATATCTAGGATATCTGTATTTTATTCCCTACTTGGTAATGAATAGGAACAGAGACGTAGTTAATCAGAGAAGTGATTAACTAGTATCGGAAGTTAAGGAAGTCTCAAAATGATATCTAGAATTATGATAATTGCTAGATAAAGAAAGATGTTATGAAATGTTGTTAATTCGAAACTGGTTAAGGTTAACCAATATGATGATTAACTGCATATTCAAGATTTGATGATTTATCTGTTTTGAGAACAGGGTTATTACAGGGGTACGCTAGGATGAGGATGATACCATCCAGGAAGTGTCACATATGTTCCACAATATTTACATTTTCGTAAATTATGTATTATGTCATTATGATTATGAAATTGTGGAATTGGTATGCTCACCCCGTTGGGGGCTGTCTCTGTTGGGACAGGTGAACAGGTACATCGATGGCTTTGGAGATGAGCTCGAGCTGTTGATTGGATATACTCTCAGGATCGTGGTACCAGGGCTTGATGGAGCACGGTATCGTATAGAGTACCTATATATATATATACCCATGATGGTTACACACATATTTGTGATGCTCGCATGTGAGCACGATTATACTTTTTTATGGGTTGTATATAAAGGCATGAGCCTTTCTCTCTTTCCTTTCTATGTTGCATGCAATTAGAGGTAGAATTGCTAAAGGTTATGAGAGTCACTGGTGTATTGTGGGTGTTGAAACCCACTTTTGTTGCCATATGTGTGGTGTCTTCCCTGGCTGGGAATTTACTTGATATTGCTGCATTCTGATGAGTATTATGTTTTCCCTGGCCGGGAATTATATTATGTGTTGTACTTTTATTTCGGGATAGCTCTATTTATGGGGAGACTCTGCCCAAATTTTTATAAAAGTCCACAATGCAAAAAGTGATGTAATGGGTGAACTCTATGAGTCTCTTGTTATTAGGAAGATGAACTTATAATGTTAAAGAAAACTTTGCAATTGCCATTCCATGGTAAAGTATCATCTGAGTTTCCCGAATGACTTTATGGAAAGCATGTGCCACACATAATGATTAATACACTAATCAAGGGTTAAGTATTTGGGGTCCTTACATATTCCAAATACCTCACTTATGGTTCCATAGTTCTATTCCATTGCTCGCTCTACAATAGCGGCATTTCGTTCTCAGGCATGCTCAACAGCAGTGGCGTCATAACCGATGTTCGCTCAAGGCGACAACATCCAATCATTGCTCGCTCAAAAGCGGCACCATATAAATCCCAATGTATATATATACAATTGTAGCAATTACCATAAACCATGCATTTCACTATTCATTTATTTCCAGTACCATATTCCATGTATTTCCATATACGTTTATTGCAAATACCACATACATGCACTTCACAGTTGCAACATTATAATAGGTCATGCTCGTACGTTATACATACCTTATTATCCCGTAGTTCGAGTCCAACCTCGCCTGAGTTCCACGTCTGATGAGTTATGTGCTAACACATAAATAACTCACAATTATGCAATCACGTGCCCAAGCACGTTCACAACTTCCAAGCCTAACGTCTATCCAAGACGATTACCAAAATAAAAGCCCCCCGGCTAAGCATGCATAATACCCAAAATATACCATTTTATAAGTTTAATAGATAGCCAAAGACCCAACCGAGAATCCCATTTTTATTAAACTTTGGATCCAACCAATCCATTTTAAAAGTATGGCATTCCCATTGGAATGTAGACATTGCCCCGGAAATGAGCAAATTAAACCCCGATTCCAAAATCCTGACATTTTCCAAAATTTTGAAAAAACAAAGGGAAAAGGGCCGTGATCGATCGGCGCCAAGCCGCGATCGATCGCCATACCCTACTGCCCAAAAATAAACTCTCTGTGATCGATCGCCCGAAATCGCGATCGATCGCCAAGGTCCCCGTGATCGATCGCCCTATTCTCGCGATCGATCGCCGCTACTGCTCATCACCTTCTCAAATCAACAACATGTCGAGATCGGTCGGCGCCTAGCCGCGATCGGTCGCGACCTGTGCGGGTTTCCGAAAAATTCGAGCTTCCATGGCGTTTTTCACACCCAAACTCAAAACGAACACCCCATACACCTTCAACACCTCAAATACACAATTTAAAACCAATAAAAACTCCAAAAACTCAACATTGGATTTTAACCAAAAAATCCCCAAATCCCATAACCAACCAAAACCTCAACCAAAATCTACCATACCACTACCAAATCGAAGACAATGGTGAGGGGAAGATTAATACCTGATTATCTTCAAGAAATACGGTTCCCGAGTCAAGCCACCAACGATTTCTCCTCCAAGGGAGAAAAGAGGGAAATGGGGGAGGGTTTGGGCGCATAGAGAGAGAGGGAGAGAGAGGGAATTCGTCCAAATGACGGAATACCGAGTCCACTTGGTATATATAGTACCAAAACTCGAAAATACCAATCCTTCCACAAATACATCACGACTCATTAAAAATCATATGTTTTCAATAATTACCTCCCAAACTCTATTTCCATTACCAGCCCCAGTACAAATTACTCCGGACCACAAATCTCACCAAAGTCCAAATTCCAAGGTTATCACTACGATGAGAATACAATCTCATCCCTCGGATCCAACAACTCCAATTATCAGATTTAAAATCCCCGAGAGTCTAGAAACCGCAATTAATTCATAATTGCCACAAATAAAATCCAATCAGGATCACTACCACACCGGGATTAATACAATTAATCCCCGGACATCAAAATTATCCCCCACTAAAAAAAAATTAGTCCTCGAAATTTGCACAGCGTACTCCACGTAACGCCGAGAACACGCAATACAAATGGATCCGCGATGTAGAATCATGAACATAACATGAACGACACACCAACCGCGGGGATACCGACCTCGCACCAAACCTGGAATGGAGCAACCTCTCCAACCGACACAAATCCACGAAAGACATCAGCATTCCCCGATGCTAACCATCTCAAAGGCAGTCAACCAAACATAACTGCAAATTAAACGAATCATTCGTGATTCTAAAATAGATATCGCCTCAATGATATCTCTACGATTTAGCCTACGATGTTAATCATACATCGTTACCAAGGAAACCACCCGTACACTACAGTGTACTTATACTACATCCGGCTTCCGCTTTCCAAATCCATCTCTATCAAAGGAGTAGTTGCACCACATTGCAACACGGATTGGGCAACAACACGACCACTGATCAACACAAAACACATCTCCAAAGATGTCTACATCCGGGTGTTCCAAGAATCACACCTTGGTCCAAATACACCATCGAGACACCACAAGGTCTCGAATTCTCGAAAGGACATGCAAGAACAATCAATTGCATTCCTGCCACACGTGTCAACCACGACACTGAACAAATCCGAATCTTGGCCATCCCTCGTTTATCCTAGGATACAACAATCCTAAAACAGGGAGGCTATCGAATTATCCAACAAGAGTTACCATGGTTCCAAAACATGACAATCCCTCCTCAGGGGAGACCTCACGATTATTCCTCAGAATACATCGTGTCATCGAGATTACTGATCTCTAGATGCCACAATCTCTCACCGGAGATTCATCAAACCAAGCATACTCAATGCAATTGACTCGGGTATCTCCAATTATACTCAAAGTCCCAAAACCAACTGCCAATCCCCAGCTATTCTCACCTCGCAGAGAATAATGATTGACAGACGAATGGTCAATGGCGTGATTCCAACATCAACACCTCACAAACCGACTCATTGAATCTCCTGAAGATTCCCAATCGGTAGGTATATCAATACCGCCTTCCTCAAAAGGAAAAGACCATGAACTCATGACCCTCCAACCTCGAACTGCCGTTCGGAAAACCTGGATATATTTAACCAAAACCTATCCAGAACCAATAAATTACACAACTGCTCCAGTATAGTGCATCCATGCCACTATTATCAAAACGAAACCCGTATACGCCATGTATACTCAAACTAACGATGCTCTGTACTAATGCCATAGTACTCCACAATCTCGAGCATTACCCCGGAGACGTCTCCTCGAACGTCTCACTGGAAGTACGAAGCCATCACCTAGTCCAACACTAGTAGGGCTTCCCCCCCGGTTGATTCAACCCTTAACCAAAACTAGATGTCTCCATGACAGTACAATCCAATTCTCTCCAAGAGATAAAATCAATATAGTAGTGTTACCCCACTAGCTATATCCCATAAATCCAATTGTGACCCCCGTTGCATTCCATATGCAAGGATGCTCACTAGAGCTAACAACGACTTGTTGACACTCGTGTTGGTAACACCAACAAAATTGAGCTGTCCCAGTACAAGTCCCTCAAAACAATAGACGTATAAACGTTCCCGTGAGGTATTCCCTGCCTCAAACATTATGCCACAAGGAGACTACAAGAGTCTACCATGAACCCTCATCGTATCATTGCAGGATTCACCAAACTCGGTTCCAACGTGCAGTATGATGGCTCCAACAAGCACACTATATCACTGCCACGATATCTGGCTAGCAAAACGATGTCTTCATAGGCTTATATCAAGCCTACCCACGCGTATACGTTCCACTCGGTATACCATACAGTAACATCCATTTAGAGTAGAGGGTCATCACCCAATATTTCTCTAAAATACCAAGCACTACGGACATCCCGGTGTCCTTACTCAACCACAAGGAAATCCTAATTCCCTAGGATTATTCCACACTCTCAGGGGTGGATGTGATCATGTCCACCACACATCACAACGACAAGTGAGTAGTTTCCTCAATGACTACTCTTACCACCAATCACTTGGCCTTAGCCAATGCAGCGAGTATACCCAAAGGTATCACTACTCGACAAATATTTACCTCTATTGCATGATGCGGTACACTAACCGGTACAATGCATCTAATAATCCATCGAGCAAATCTGCTCGGCATAATGGTCCCGTCAACTAGTGACCCAAACACTACCCTGTGCCCACCATTGACACTCCAATCACACGACTAGATACATATACATAAATGTATTATTCACCAAAACGACGCTATACGTCTACATAGAACATCCGTTACGTCATCGTCATCCTGTGACGGTGTATGCCGACATATGACGTCCAAAATCTCATCGTCAAACACATGATGGTATACGTCGATACAAGATATCCATAATATCATCGTCAAACACATGACGGTATATCACAATACATGGTATTTACAATAATGCTAACAAAACAGTAATACACCATGCCTCATCGCTATCAAGATAGCGGCATACCTGTATCCATCATCCACCAGTGGTACACAAGCAGCACCCATCGCTCGTAGGTGGCGTAATTCAGTGCCACGTACATGGCGGTATAACCCATCGCTATAGAATCCACGGCATGAAACATCGCTATAGATATCCGGCGGTATGAACCATCGCCATAGATGTAGCGGAATGTACCATTGCTATGATACCTGGCGGCATGAACCATCGCCATAGATGTAGCGGAATGACCCGTCGCTATGTAATACCCGGTGGCATGAACCATTGCCAATAGAATAGCGGAGTGAACCATTGCTATGAATACCCGGTGGCATAAACCATCGCCAATAGAATAGCGGAATGAACCATCGCTATGAATATCCGGCGGCATGAATCATCGCCAATAGAATAGCGGAATGAACCATCGCTTTGAATATCCGGTGGCATAAACCATCGCCAATAGAATAGCGGAATGAACCATCGCTATGAATACCCGGCGGCATAAACCATCGCCAATAGAATAGCGGAATGAACCATCGCAATGAATACCCGGCGGCATAAACCATCGCCAATAGAATAGCCGATCCCTAGTCTTGTTACAGTAGTGTATTTTAATGCACCTCGCTTATCATGACCGCGGCACTAATACCCCTTGCTTCGACATATTAGCGGCATAGAATAACCTCGCTCAAATGCGACATGCGGCAAAATCCTCACTTCAACATTTGGCGGCAAATATTCTTTCCTCGCTACGATATGACAGCGGCAAGTATTCTATCATCGCGTCAAGTGACAGCGGCAAAGCATTTAAAATTATCACTCATCCATAACGACTCATGGGATATTCACCAAGCATTCCATCTATACCGGCAACACAATGCATATTCCATATTCCAATATACGTCACCATGAGTGTATTTTAATGCACCTCGCTCAAATGTGACATGCGGCAACACCCTCGCTTCAACATTTGGCGGCAAAGCATTAAAATCATCACTCTCATATATACAACCGCAATGAGTGTATTTTAATGCACCTCGCTCAAATGTGACATGCGGCAACACCCTCGCTTCAACATTTGGCGGCAAAGCATTAAAATCATCACTCCAATATATATACAACCACAATGCATAATCCATACAATATATAAAATGCAGGTTACCGTTTCGTGTCTTTCAACCCTGGCCTTAGCCCTTCATGTCATAGCGTCCCTATAGGAACAATCCCAAACCATGAGCATATAATAATCCATATTCACCACAATATGATTATAACGAGTAAATGCATAAATCATGAGTACAAAGTACTTCCTGTATCCCAATGCATTTCAAAATGCTCCCTTTGGTTGTCCCTGTGCCACAACTCACAATCATAATCAACAGACCATATTATGATTCCATAGATGTCATGACATATAATTGTTCCACTATGATCACATATCATAAATGCACATAAGCAAAATAGTTGTGTCACACAACATTAACTACTATCATGTATAAATATGTGCTACCCATTCCTATCAGCATGTTCCAGGCCCACAACAGCCCCAAAGACCAAACCACTGCTCTGATACCACTAATGTAAGGACCCCCGTGCCCTTAACCCGTTATTAGTGTATTAACCCTTGTCAATAGTGCATACAATCATGTTATCAAGGGGGAAAAGATTACATGCAGCTCTAGCATGAAATAACACCTATAAATTTCTTTACATTAATCGTATAATGTCTAAACTTTCCCCAACATAATCCATAAACATAACATTCACCTTTATACATACACTAACATGCTCTCAATTCACTTTGCAATTCATAATTAATTGCATGCAACACATAAATGAAAAGAGAAAGGCCCTTGCCTTCTTTATACAATCCATATACACATAATATTGCTCACATGAGAGCATCGAATAAGTATACGTGTATCTAATGTATAAAGTATCATGCTCAATACCGTCACTGGTACTTCGATCCCTGGAATCACCTCCGTTCCATAGCTCGAGCTCAACTCCAAAGTCATCGATGTACCTAATCACCTGTCCCAACAGTGACAGCCCCTACATGGGGTGAGCATACCAATATCTCAAATCCAATAATCACAATAATACAACTCATAATTTACAACAATGTAAATGCTATGAAATACAAAAATGCTCCCTGGATGGTATCATCCTCATCCGGGATTCCCTGTACTGTCCCTGTTCTCAAAACAACTGAATCCATCAAATTCCCAAATGCCTGTTAAACATTACATTGATTAACAAATGCATTGCTATATACCGATATCACATTCATTAATACCAAATCATTAAACAATGATTACAGATATTCCAAATACCTCACTTATGGTTCCATAGTTCTATTCCATTGCTCGCTCTACAATAGCGGCATTTCGTTCTCACGCATGCTCAACAGCAGTGGCGTCATAACCGATGTTCGCTCAAGGCGACAATATCCCAATCATTGCTCGCTCAAAAGCGGCACCATATAAATCCCAATGTATATATATACAATTGTAGCAATTACCATAAACCATGCATTTCACTATTCATTTATTTCCAGTACCATATTCCATGTATTTCCATATACGTTTATTGCAAATACCACACACATGCACTTCGCAATTGCAACATTATAATAGGCTATGCTCGTACGTTATACGTACCTTATTATCCCGTAGTTCGAGTCCAACCTCGCATGAGTTCCACGTCCGATGAGTTATGTGCTAACACATAAATAACTCACAATTATGCAATCACGTGCCCAAGCACGTTCACAACTTCCAAGCCTACGTCTATCCAAGACGATTACCAAAATAAAGCCCCCCCAGCTAAGCATGCATAATACCCAAAATATACCATTTTATAAGTTTAATAGATAGCCAAAGACCCAACCGAGATCCCATTTTTATTAAACTTTGGCTCTAACCAATCCATTTTAAAAGTATGGCATTCCCATTGGAATGTAGACATTGCCCCGGAAATGGGCAAATTAAACCCTGATTCCAAAATCTCGACATTTTCCAAAATTTCGAAAAAATAAAGGGAACAGGGCCGGGATCGATCGGCGCCAAGCCGCGATCGATCGCCATACCCTACTGCCCGAAAATAAACACTCCGCGATCGATCGCCCTCTTCTCGCGATCGATCGCCGTTGCTGCTCATCACCTTCTCAAATCAGCAACATGTCGCGATCGATCGGCGCCTAGCCGCGATCGATCGCGACCTGTGGGTTTCCGAAAAATTCAAGCTTCCATGGTGTTTTTCACACCCAAACTCAAAACCAACACCCCATACACCTTCAACACCTCAAATACACCATTTAAAACCAATAAAAACTCCAAAAACTCAACATTGTATTTTAACCAAAAATCCCCAAATCCCATAACCAACCAAAACCTCAACCAAAATCTACCATACCACTACCAAATCGAAGACAATGGTGAGGGGAAGATGAATACCTGATTATCTTCGAGAAATCAATCTCCCGAGCAAGCCACCAATGATTTCTCCTCCAAGGGAGAAAAGAGGGAAATGGGGGAGGGTTTGGGCGCATAGAGAGAGAGGGAGAGAGAGAGGGAATTCGTCCAAATGATGGAATACCGAGTCCACTTGGTATATATAGTACCAAAACTCGAAAATACCAATCCTTCCACAAATACATCACGACTCATTAAAAATCATCTGTTTTCAATAATTACCTCCCAAACTCTATTTCCATTACCAGTCCCAGTACAAAGTACTCCGGACCCCAAATCCCACCAAAGTCCAAATTCCAAGGTTATCACCACGATGAGAATACAATCTCATCCCTCGGATCCAACGACTCCAAATATCGGATTTAAAATCCCCGAGAGTCTAGAAACCGTAATTAATTGATAATTGCCACAAATAAAATCCAATCAGGATCACTACTACACCGGGATTAATACCATTAATCCCTGGATATCACATGGTAGAAGTACACTGTTGTGTACTGGTTGTTTCCTGGGTAACGATGTATGATTAACATCGTGGGCTAAATCGTAGAGATATCCTGGAGGCGATATCTATTTGGGGAATCACGAATGATTCGGTTGGTTAGCAGTTAGGGTTGACTGACTGCTTTTGGGTGGTTAGCACTGGGGAACGCTGACGTTCTGTTGTGATTGTGATGGTTTGGGAGGTTTACTCCATTCCAGAGATTTGGTGCGAGGTCGGTGTCCTCGCAGTTGGTATGTTCATGAGGCGCTCATGATTCGACGTTGTGAATCCGTTCGGATTGTGTGGTCTTGGCAGTACGAGGAGTACGCCGTGCAATTTCGAGGATGAAATTTTATTAGTGGGGGATAATTGTGATGCCCAGAGATTAATGGTGTTAATCCCGGTGTGGTATTGATCCTTAATGGATTTTAATTGTGGTAATTATGAATTAATTATGGTATTGGGACTCCCGGGGATTTTAAATCCGGTATTTGGAGTCGTTGGATCCAAGGGATGAGATTGTATTCCCATCGTGCTGAAAAACCTTGGAATTTGGTTTTGGTGGGATTTGGGGTCCGGAGTACTTTGTACTGGGGCTGGTAATGGAAATAGAGATTGGGAGGTAATTATTGAAAACAGATGATTTTTAATGAGTCATGCTGTATTTGTGAAGGGATTGGTATTTTGGAGTTTTGGTACTATATATACCAAGTAGACTCGGTATTCCGTCATTGCACGGATTCCCTCTCTCTCTCCCCTCTCTCTGCGCGCCCAACATGTGATGCACAGTTTGTGTTGTTTTTATTTAATTGTTAAATGGTAAATTATGGGATAATGTACGTGATTAAATTCTGGACCTCGTATTTTCAGGCGGGCCGTATTATTTGGGCATATGGAACTTTATCATGACTTAAATGCTCGGGTAAACTTATATTAGTTTTTTTTTTAATTTTGAAGGAGGAAATTATGAAATATTTAAAGTGGGATTAAATGTTAGTGATGGGAGTATTTTAAATAAATAAAAAAGGGATTTTTTTTAAAAAAGCATTTAAATCCCAATTCTACGCTAGCAATCCCACACGCACTCACACACTAAACTATCAGCTCCCTCCTTTCCCAAAACCCCCAAACCCGTCTCCCCCCTCCATGCCCAAGTAGAACTTTGATTTTGATCTCCAAACTCTAATTGCTTGCCACCAATTCGAAGGTATGATACTTCCTCATGTTCCTAGGCACCTTGCCCTCTTTATTTTCGATTTAGTGTGTTGTTTTGGCACAATTTTGAGTTCGAAAATTTGGCTCATTTTGGGGGTTTTGGTTAGCCATTCTTTGGATGATTTTTGGGGTTGTTTATTGGGTGGTTTTGATGTGTTTTGAGTTGATAATTGAAAGGAAAAGGGTTTTCATTTCAAGTGTGTGCAGAATGTGTGTTTAGTGTGTGCTGGAAAGTGTGTGTTAGTGTGTGTGCGTGAATTGTGTGCAAGTGTGTGCAGAATTATGTTTAGTATGTGTTGGAAAATGGTGTGTGGAGGTTGTGTGCATGGGTTTGGGTATATCAATATGGGAAGATATGAGTTTGCCATGTATAAAGGTACTCCTTGATGTAATGACGTTACGAACGATGATTATGCAAATTGAATGTGACTTATCATGTCTTGATGTGTGTATATGCTATAATTTGAGGTTGTTGAGTTAGTAGAAGACTATATTGAAAGGATAATTGTTGGGGGGAAATTATGTTTTAGGTATATCAATATTGAGTTGTTGGTTTATTACAGAGCCTTCTAGGGCATCTGGACAGTGAGGAGGATAGCTTGATCTACATCGTTGGAGCTGAGGTACGTAGTGACGTACAAGCATGGGTGATTATGTTTCCACCGTGTTGTTGAAAAGCGAAGTGTCGCTTAGGTATAGGGGTCGTTTCTATGAATGAGCGATGTGATATGAGTATGTATGGGTCACCGCTGAGGCGAGTGATGTGTTTATTTATGGGTCGCCACTAGTGTGTGCGATGTGATTGTGTTGTGTTGAATATACAGAGGGGTCACCGCTGAGGCGAGTGATGTGTTTATTTAGAGGTCGCCACTAGTGTGTGCGATGTGATTGTGTTGTGTTGAATATACAGAGGGGTCACCGCTGAGGCGAGTGATGTGTTTATTTACGGGTCGCCACTAGAGTGTGCGATGTGATTATGCCGTGTGTTGAACAGTCTTAGAAACTAATGCTATGTATAACAAGTAACAAATGATAGATGTACGAGGGCAGGAACGATCGAGATTTCACCCTGTTCTAATAGACTCAGGAAGTGCTCTGTTATCTTATAGAATTACATTCTGTACATTTATCTTGTATATTCATGTTAATCGTTATACTGTTATGCTTATCCCGTGTGGGGGCTGTTTCCGTGGAAAACAGGTGGCATGTGTAACTTTTGAAGGATCTGGGAGATTGTCGGCACGCCTAGAAAGATATCTAGAGGGACTTGGACTAGGTTTATAGCTGCATAGTTATAAGGACCTTTTTGATGTCGTTATTATGGTCATGTATAACTTTACAGCAATCCCTTTTGTTTAGATCCTTTTCTTCCCTGGCTGGGACTTACTTTTATTTTTGATTTTGTTTAGTATTGTGAATTGCCTGGCTGGGAATTATTTTTTATGTTTAGTTTATTTCCGGATAGCCCAATTTAAGGGGAAACTCTGCCGAAATTTTTTGTAAACCTCTCTACCTAATGTCAATTTAGGAGTTCATTTAACTACTTATGCTATGATCGCAAGTAGGGACTTACATTGGTGGTATCAGAGGAGTGGTTTGATGTCTGGGCTAGCTAAATGTCTAGTGTGAATTGGGAGCAGTGGTTCCAAGTTAGCGTGTGGACATGAGAAAATTCTAGCGTGAATTGTGGTTTGTGGTTAGATATTAGGCTAGTTAAAAGTCTAACGAAATAATGATTTCCATGTGAATGTGCCAATGTGTGGGCAAGCATGCTGTGTGATACTGTTGATTAAATGATCTTAGTTGCTAATGCTTTGATGAGATAACCGTGTTGGTTATGTGATATTGAATTTTTATGTATTGTTGTTAACATGTGTATTTCAGCATGGCAGCTATTGAACCAGAGCATCTACCTGAAGTTGTAGGGGATGTCGTGAGTGTTAATGCCTCCATTGGAGCAGTTGTTACTGTCGGGGGGAGTTGAGCTTGACTCAGTTCCTGAGTTTCCATCCGCCGCTTTTTGAGGGCACTGAATCAGGAGAGGAGGCTAAAGAGTGGTTAGAAAGAATCGAACAGATCTATGTTTCAGCGTTTTGTGCTAAGTCTGCGTGGCTGAGGTTAGCAGAGTTTCAGCTTGCCAAGAAAGCATCTATGTGGTGGAAATCGATTGTTTTTGAAGCAAGGGCTCAAGGTCATGTTACTGGTTGGGATTTCTTTCGGAAAAGGTTTCTGAGCAGGTATTTTTCTGCTGCTACCAGACAAATCAAGGAGGATGAGTTTATGAATCTGAAACAGGGCAGTTTGGCAATATCTGATTACGCTCTACAATATTCTTCACTGCTGAGGTATGTGCCCCACATTGCTACTGACACTCATGCTAAGATGAGTCATTTTATCAAGGGACTGCGGCCAGAAATATTTGATCGGGTCTTATCTAACAACCCTACTTCTTTTGATGACGCATTGGTGCAAGCTGAGTTAGCTGAGATAGCAGTTAGTGTCTATGGGACAGTAGCATTATCGCAAAAGACAACTGCAGAAAGTTTGAAACCTCGAGGGGAGTCATTTAAGGCTCGAGGAGCCTCATCTTCATCGCATCGATCAGGCGGGCGATGTTTTGATTCTCGCCGTCCCGTGGACCGCAGGGGTGTTTTACCTTTAGACCGAAGCCAAGTTAGTTGATCTCGGGAGTGTTTCAAGGGTGGAGGACCTCATTTGGTCCGAGATTGTGTTACTTGTTTTGAATGTGGGAGCCCAGGTCACATGGCTAGATTCTTTCCTAACCTTAGTGGGCGATAGGATTTCAGGGGAAATCGGGGCAGGAGTTCAGGAGGGTCAGTTCAGCAGCGACAACAGTTTGCACCTAGACCTTTTGGAGGGAAAATAAGGGGAGACCTCAGGGATAGGTATATGCACTGAATAGGGAACAAGCCGAGGCTGCTCAAGAACAGGTTATTGCTGGTAAGTGTTTCTTATGTACTTACCCTGCTCTTATTCTTATGGATTCTGGTGCGTCGCATTCTTTTATATCATTGAGCTTTGTCACCAAGTATCATATGTGTTCGTCCCCGTTGCCCACACATCTTACTGTCTCGACACCCACGGGGAAAGATGTGTTGCTTACTAGAGTTCTCACTGATTGTACTAAATGTTATGAGGACAACGAGCTGCGAGCAGACTTGATTGTATTAGATATGTCTGATTTTGATTGTATTGTGGGGATTGACGTGTTGAGCAGATATTGGGCCACGATTGATTGTTATCAGCGTACAGTAGAGTTCCAAACAGATCAAGGAAGTAGATGGACGTTTTATGGGAAGGGTTCTAAGCCCCGAGTTCCGTTGATATCTGCAGTTAGAATGTCGAAGTTGTTGAACCAAGGTAGTACGGGATACTTTATTTACACTTTGATTGATGATGATCAGGTAGAGGTGAACATTGCTGACATTCCTGTGGTTGCTGATTTTGCGGATGTGTTTCCTGAGGAAATTCCGGGTTTTCCACCAGTCCGCGAAGTAGAGTTCGGAATTGAACTAGTACCAGATGTGTCTCCAATTTCTCGTGCACCGTATAGGATGGCACCAGCTGAACTAAGAGAATTGAAGGCTCAGTTGCAAGATTTGGGGTCCTCCTACCGCTTTACTGGTCAAGTCATCCCAGTACAAAGGCGACCTACAACGCTTATCATACAAAGCCTCAAATGGAGCCATCTGAATACTCGCCTGATAGCTGTTGTTGTCTGAGAACTCTACCAAGGCCAAAGAATCTTTCCATGAGGCATCAAACTCTAATACGCAAGCCCTCAACATGTCCTCGAGCGTCTGTATAGTACGCTCAGTCTGACCATCCGTCTGGGGGTGATATACGGTGCTCAATCTCACCTCAGTACCCAATGCTGACTGAAGACCTCCCCAGAAATGAGATGTGAACCGCGGATCTCTGTCAGACACAATAGACACCGGAATCCCATGCAATCTCACTATGTCCCTGACATATAACTGAGCCATCCTCAAGTACGTGTACGTCATACTGTAGGGAATGAAGTGAGCTACATTTGTCAGCCTGTCAATGATCACCCAAATGGCATCACAACCCGAAATAATCCTCGGCAGGTGGGTCACAAAATCCATAGATATATGCTCCCACTTCCACTCTGGTATCTCTAAGCTCCTTAGTTCGCCACCGGGTCTCTGCCTCTCTGCCTTAACCTGCTGGCAGATCAAACACCTCTTGACAAAAGAGATCACATCACGTTTCATCCGCTTCCACCAGAACTGATCACATAAGTCCTTATACATCTTCCTCCCTCCTGGGTGGATACTGAATCGGCTACTATGAGCCCGTTCCAAGATCCCTTTACGCAACTCCGGCGTACATGGAACTACCCATCGGTTACCAAGTCTCAAAGAACCATCCTCAGTCACTCTAAATTTTGATGGTTGTCCCTGAAGTGCCAATGATGACCATCTCTGAACCTCATCATCTGTCCTCTGAGCTCTCCTGATATTCTCATAGATATCAGGCTTGGCCAATAACGTCGATACCCAAACCGGCGATGCGTCCACATCGAAGTCATAGCCCAGATGGCAATAAGAAGTCATCATAGCCGACAAATGCATGACATCCTCAGCAGTACTCCTCACCTTCCGACTCAAGTCGTCTGCTGTCAAGTTCGCTTTCCTCGGATGGTACTCAATTTCACAGTCATAATCTTTGAGTAGATCCATCCACCTCCTTTGACGCATATTCAATTCCGCCTGAGTGAACAAGAATTTCAGGCTCTTATGATCCGTATATATGGTGAAGGACGTACCATAAAGATAGTGCCTCCAAATCTTCAGGGCAAATATAATAGCCGCCAACTCCAAATCATGGACTGGATATCTAGCCTCATGCGGCTTCAACTGCCTTGATGCATAAGCTACCACATGTTTATCTTGCATCAGTACACAACCCAAGCCCTGCAGTGATGCGTCAGTATAAAGGACAAACCTTTTGTTCTCCGTAGGGATCACCAATACCGGTGCCGTCGTCAATCGGTGCTTCAACTCTTTGAAGCTCTCCTCACAAGCCTCTGACCAAAAGAAGGGTACTCCCTTTTGGGTCAACTGCGTCAGTGGCTTAGCAATCTTAGAAAATCCCTCGACGAAGCGTCGGTAATAACCAGCCAAACCAAGAAAACTCCGTATCTCGGGCACAGAAGTGGGTGCAGCCCACTCCATCACCGCCTCAATCTTCCTGGGGTCCACTGAAATCCCACTGTTAGATATGACATGTCCCAGAAATACTACACTGCTCAACTAAAACTCACGCTTGCTGAGCTTGGTATATAATTGGTGATCTCTGAGGATCTGGAGCACTGTCCTCAAGTGTCTCACGTGCTATTCCTCGCTCCGGGAGTAGATGAGTATATCGTCAATAAACACAATGACGAACTGATCCAGATAGGGTTGGAACACCCGATTCATCAAGCTCATAAAGACAGCCGGGGCGTTCGTCACACCGAACGGCATCACTAAGAACTCGTAGTGCCCATACCGAGTCCGAAATGCTGTCTTTTGTACATCCTCCTCCCTGACCCGTATCTGGTGGTACCCGGATCTCAAATCAATCTTGATATACAGCTTCGTACCTTGCAACTGATCAAATAAATCATCAATCCTCGGGAGAGGATACTTGTTCTTTACCGTGGCCTTATTCAATTGCCTGTAGTCGATGCACAAACGCATCGAACCATCCTTCTTTTTCACAAAAAGAACCGGTGCGCCCCAAGGCGATACGCTAGGGCGTATATATCCTTTATCAAGGAGCTCCTGTAACTGCTCCTTCAATTCCCTCAACTCCGCCGGTGCCATCCGGTAAGGTGCACGAGAGATAGCGGATGTCCCCGGTAATAACTCAATCCCAAACTCGACTTCCCTAGCCGGTGGGAATCCTGGAATCTCCTTCGGGAACACATCGGCAAATTCCTCTACCACTGGTATATCCTCAACTCTTAACTCTTTGCTCTTTCCCGACGTGTCCACGGCATAGATGATATAACCCGTGTGTCCACGTTCCAATAATTGGGACATTTTAATTGCCGAAATCAACGGAATCTTCGCACGAGAACCGTTGCCATAGAAAATCCACTGAACTCCCAAATGAGATCTGAACCGTACTGTCCTTTGTCGACAATCTACCACCGCCTGATATCTGTTCAGAATGTCAATGCCCACAATGCAGTCGAAATCTGACATACTCAAAACAATCAAATCTGCCTTTATCTCATTGCCCTCAAAATAAATGAGGCAATCCATCAGAAACTGATCCGCAACAACTTTCTTTCCGGTGGGTGTCGAGACCAATAGAGACGTGGGTAACGGAGACGTGCACATATGATGTCTCGCCACAAAATCCGCAGACACAAAGGAGTGCGAAGCACCTGTGTCTATCAAAATAAAGGCAGAATATGTAAATAGAAGGCACGTACCAGCTATCACCTCCTCTGGAGCTGCATCGGCCTGCTCCCTGGTCAACGCATAGACCTGTCCCTGAGGTGGCCCCATCGCCTGTCCTCCCATCTGTCAAGGCACCATCGACGGCCTCTGCTGTACTGTCCCGGTAGAAAACCTCCCTCTGCCTCCTCTAAGATCCACCTGACCATCACCATTCTGACAGAACCGAGATATGTGGCCCATCTTGCCACATTTATAACAAGCCGTACAGTCTCGCATGTGATGTGGTCCTCCACAAAAGTGACACTTCACCACTCCACTCCTACTTGCTTGAGTCTGCCCTCTGTTGCTAGACGCACCACCCCTCCGGTTATCCATTCGTCTCCCACCAAACCGACAAGATGAGGAAGAAGCCCCACGAGGTTTAAATGATTCTCCTCGTGGCCTCAGATTATTAGACACTGGCCTCGGTGGTGGGACTTGTGGGGGTGCAACGTCCGGGTAAGCACTGACTCCGATCTCTGCTTGCTCCGCTCTAGTGAGAGCATCATCAAAAGAAGTGGGGTTGTTGGAGATAACCCGATCAAAACGTTCCGGTCGTAGCCCCTTTAGAAAGTGCCTCATCTTGGCATGCCCATTTGTTGCAATGTGGGGAACATACCTCAACAAAGACGAGTAATGCATGGCATAGTCCGAGACTGACATGCTTCCCTGTTTCAGGCTCATGAATTCATCCTCCTTTGTTTGCCTAGCCGTCGCAGAAAAGTATCGGTTTAGAAACCGAGTCCGAAATAAAGTATAGTCAATCACCATACCCTGAGCTCTCAGTTCCATCACCGTCGTCTTCCACCACATAGAAGACTTCTTCACCAGTTGGAACTCCGCCAACCTCAGCCACGCTGTCCTAGCACAAGGAGCGGACACAAATATTTGCTCTAATCTCTCGAGCCACTCCTCAGCTTCTTCTCCTGTCTCCGTCCCCTCAAACATGGGCGGGTGGAAAGTTAGGAACTGACTCAGACTAAGCTCCCCTGGTAAAAGCAGCTGAGCTACCGGCTCTACGCCCACAACAGGTGGAGGTAAAGGATTCTCCTGACCAATACTAGCGTTCACGCTCCCAACATCACCAACCTCTTCATTAAGGTTCCCCGCATTCATAGCAGCCATGCTGTAAAACAAGGGTTAACAACAATTCCAAACAATATACATGTTATGCCGTTAGATAACATGAACGATAATAAGCATGTTAGTATAACAATTTATACACCAACATATACTACATGCATAAACATGCCCAAATGTAAACACCTAGCCAACCATGCTAAGGCTACCCTTCACTCATTCTCGGGTTCTCTAACCACTGCTCTGATACCACTAATGTAAGGACCCTAGTTCCTTAAGTGCGGATTAAAGGCGTAAATAAAAATTTCCATACATAAACAGAGTATAAAGATTGTGTTGATTCCTTGAGCTATTAAATTACAGTGCCCAAAATAAAGTTCCAAAAGGGATTAGGTACATTCCTAACCAATGAATGCTAATCCTATAGCTTTACACTACTCCTATAGTAGAGACTATACAAAATAATTAAGCCTGCTATGCCAAAAGCACTCCTCACTAGCTCACTGCATCAACCCGCCTTAGCCCGTCCGCCCAAAAGTACCTACAGGAACAACCCCAAAACCATGAGCATGTACAAAATCATATTCACAATAATATGATAGCAATTCAAATGCATAAATCGTAAATGTGATTCACTTCCTGTATGTAACACATTTAAAAGCTCCATTTGGTTGTCCCTGTACCACATCATAACCAATAGATTATATTACCAATAATGTATGTCATGACATGCACCGATTTCCATATATTCCGTGTACAATTCCCAAGTCTTATTATATCAGTGGCATAATACCCCTCGCGTTAACATGACAGCGAAAATACCCCTCGCTTAGACAATACCAGCGGCACTAATATCCCTCGCTATAAATATGACAGCGGTCGTGTTCTTCGCTTCATATTAGTGGCAAATATTCTCTCATCGCTACGGTATGACAGCGGCAAGTATTCACATCGCTACGCCACTGGCGGCAAGTATTCTCCATCACTGGAATATAAATCCCGACTCACAATCATATGCAACAATGCATCCAATATACACATGCAACCAAAATGCATGACCAAACCATGTATGCAATCCATGATGCATAAACAAGACCCCATATGCAACCACAATGCATAATCAATTCCATGTGCGCAACCATAATGCATAACCAATTCAAAGCGTAATAAATACGTTTTACCGTCCGATGCCCGTACGTCTCACTACGTACCTTAGTTCCAAAAGTGGAGATGTCGTGGGACTTTATCTCCTTTGTTGTGTGGCTACCTGTGATGGTTCTACACAATCGCATGAATCCATATTAGAAGCCAATAAATGAACCATTACCAAAAACATCATCATTTAGAACAAAATCCCAAAACCCACATTTTATGCCTTGCGATCGATCGGTCCCCAAGCCCCGATCGATCGCTACGTGAAGAAAAAATAGGCATCCAAGTACTGCCTCCACCGATCGATCGAAACTTTTTATCGATCTATCGAGACATCACACCGATCGATCGGAACAAATTTTCGATCGATCGGTAAGCTCATTTCACGCCTTGCTCAGGCTCTGCCCTGCTCGATCGACCGGACCCATTTTTTGATCGATCGAGCAGCCCTATTCCTGCGAGAAACTTCCAAGTATGAGCTTCCAACAACACCTTAACTCACATACAACCAAGATCAACCACCATTCTCAACATTTAACCACAAAACAACCTTAAAATACATCCCCCAAACATAAACAACATGCTGGACCAAGATCCACCCTTTTTAACCCAAAAACAAGCTACAAACTCAACCAAAACTCAACAAGACTTCACCATAATGAAAGCTTACCACTTGAGCTTTAAGTTTTTAGCAAGAACTCCCAAAAAGACCCCTTTTTCAAAGCTTTCTCCTCCTCCCTTGTTTCAGAAACGAAAATGGAAGCTTTTGAATAATGGAGGGGGTTGTAGGGACATAAAGCTGATAGAGAGGAGTGATGGGATGTAAAGGTGTGTGCAAGTGGCTCCCTTGCCATGTCATGGGATTTAAATGTTCATCTAAACAAAAGCATGGTGTATAGAATACCCCAACATGATATTTTATAAGCATTTTACCACAATGCATCAAAATCCCTATTAAAATCATGCTTTACCAAATAAACACAACCCACTTCATTTAAGCCATTAAAATACCCAAACACCCAACATGCATAACATGCACTCTGAAATGCTCTACCGGGTCACGCCTACCATGTGACAAGCATTTCACCAAGATAATTAGTCCCAACACATATATTAATTATCACCATGAAATCACATAACATAATTAATGCCCAAATTGCATATAATTATTTCGGGGATATCACAATTTTTGTTATAGAAGTCAATTTATCTACTTCTTCATCATGGGTATTAGATACTGGATGTTGTTCTCACATTTGTGTTAATGTGCAGGATCTCAAAAGGAGTAGGATGTTGGCGAAAGGCGAGGTTGATCTCCTAGTGGGAAATGAAGCAAGAGTTGCTGCATTAGCTATTGGAGATTATTCATTAACTTTGCCTTCTGGTTTATTATTAGATTTACAAGACTGTTATTTTGTGCCATCTATTACTAGAAACATTATTTCAATTTCTTGTTTGGACAAGATTGGTTTTTCATTTATTATATAAAAGGACAAATGTTGCTCCATTTATTTGAATGAGATGTTTTATGCTAGTGCACAATTGATTAATGGTCTTTATGTTTTAAATCTAGATACCTGTCTATAACATAAATACTAAATGGATTAATAATAAAGATATAAATCCAACTTATCTCTGGCATTGTCGCTTGGGCCATATAAACGAGAATCGCATATCAAAACTTCATAAGGACGGAGTGTTAGATTCATTTGATTTTGAATCATATGAAACATGTGAATCTTGTTTAATGGGCAAGATGACTAAAGCTCCTTTCAAGGGACATGTTGAAATGACGAATGATTTATTGAGTCTCATACATAGTGATGTATGTGGACCAATAAGCACACCAGCTAGAGGTGGTTTTCAATACTTCGTTACATTTACTGATGACTTCAGTAGATATGGGTATGTGTACCTAGTGAAACATAAACATGAAACCTTTGAAAAGTTCAAAGATTTCAAGAATGAAGTACAAAACCAACTTGGCAAAAGTATCAAAACCCTCCGATCAGATCGAGGAGGAGAATATCTAAGCCAAGAGTTTCATGACTATCTAAAGGAGTGTGGGATAGTCCCAAAACTCACACCTCCATATACTCCACAGTGGAATGGTGTATCCGAAATGAGGAATCGAACTTTGTTGGACATGGTTCGATCAATGATGAATCATGCAGATCTTCCGACTTCCTTTTGGGGACATGCTTTAGAAATAGCAATATTTATACTGAATCGTGTTCCATCTAAATTAGTAGAAAAGACACCATATGAGATATGACTAAGAAGCGTCCTAGTATGTCTTTTACGAAGATTTGGGGTTGTGAGGCTTACGTGAGACGTCACGCCTCCAATAAACTTGGACCCAAATCTTATAAGTGTTTATTTGTGGGGTATCCTAAGGAAACGAAAGGATACTATTTCTATTATCCCACCGAGAACAAAGTAGTTGTTTCTCAGACTGATGTCTTTCTTGAAAGAGAATTTATTTCGAGAAGAACCAGTGGGAGACAAATAGAACTTAGTGAAGTTCAACCACAAGAAAACATTGAACATGATATTGAGATGGAAACAGAGCAGACACCACAAGCTGTTGTGGATGAAATGCCTGCTCAAGAGACACAAGCCCAGCGTAGGTCTGTAAGAGAACACCGTGAGCCACAGAGACATGGATTTCTTGTGACTCAACAAGGTGACTTACTACTTATTGATGAGGATGAGCCGTCATCTTATCAAGAAGCTATAATGGGCCCTGATTCTGAGAAATGGCAAGAGGCCATGAACTCTGAGATGGAATCCATGTATACAAACCAAGTATGGACTTTGGTTGACCCGCCTGAAGGGGTAAGACCCATAGAGTGCAAATGGATTTTCAAGAAAAGACCGACATGGATGGTAATGTACAAACCTTTAAAGGTCGACTGGTTGCTAAAGGTTTCAAACAAATTCATGGTATTGACTATGATGAAACTTTTTCACCAGTTGCCATGGTTAAATCCATTAGGATCTTACTTGCAATAGCTGCATTTCATGACTATGAAATCTGGCAGATGGATGTCAAAACAGCTTTCCTCAATGGAAATTTACTTGAGGATGTGTACATGACACAACCTGAAGGTTTTGTCGATACAAAGGATGCTGGAAAGATATACAAGCTACAACGATCCATTTATGGATTGAAGCAAGCTTCTCGGAGTTGGAATCTTCGTTTTGATGATGCAGTCAAAGAGTTTGGTTTCATCAAAAACGTAGATGAACCTTGTGTCTACAAGAAGGTCAGTGGGAGCATAATCATCTTCCTAAGATGACATACTTCTAATTGGGAATGATATCCCTGCCTAACAACCTGTAAAGATTTGGCTAGGGAATTGCTTTTCTATGAAAGACTTGGGTGAAGCCACCTTGTATTAGGTATCAAGATCTATAGAGATAGATCAAGAAGATTGATTGGCCTAAGTCAAAGTACATACATAGACAAAGTTCTAAATCGGTTTAGCATGCAAGAATCAAAGAAAGGATTCGTGCCTATGACACATGGGATACATAGAAGGACCAGTGTCCTTCAACACCAGATGAGAGACAACACATGAGTAAGATTCCATATGCGTCAGCTAGTGGATCTATCATGTATGTCATGATATGTATTCGTCCCGATGTCTCGTATGCTCTGAGCATGACGAGCAGATATCAGGTTGATCCAGGTGAATGTCACTGGATTGCTGTCAAGAATATCCTAAAGTACTTGAGAAGAACTAAGGATACATTCTTGATTTATGGAGGTGAGGAAGAGCTCAATGTAATAGGTTACACTGATGCAAGCTTCCAAACCGACAAAGATAATTTCCGATCGCAGTCAGGATATGTGTTTTGCCTAAATGGAGGTGCTGTGAGCTGGAAGAGTTCAAAGCAAGAGACAGCAGCCGATTCTACAACTGAAGCTGAATACATTGCTGCCTCAGATGCAGCAAAGGAAGCTGTTTGGATCAAGAAGTTCATTTCTGAACTTGGGGTGATGCCTAGCATACTAGATCCGATTGAACTCTATTGTGACAACAATGGAGCCATCGCATTGGCTAAGGAACCTAGATCTCACCAAAGATCCAAGCACATACTTCGGCGCTTTCATTTCATTCAAGAAATCGTTGAAAGAGGAGATGTAAAAATATGTAAAGTACCAACTGATGATAATGTATCTGACCCACTGACGAAGCCACTATCACAGCAAAAGCATGATCGTCATACTAGATCTCTAGGCATTAAGTATATGTATGAATGGTCTTAGTGCAAGTGGGAGATTTGTTGGGATATGCCCTAAGACAACTCATTAGATGATTGTTTATGATCACATATCATAAACGCACATAAGCAAAATAGTTGTGCCACACAACACTAATTACCATAATGCATAAGTATGTGCTTCTCATTCCCATTAACATGTTCCTAGGCCCTCAACAGCCCTAAAAAGTAAACCACTACTCTGATACCACTAATGTAAGGACCCCCGTGCCCTTAACCCGTTATTAGTGTATTAATCCATGCCATTAGTGCATACAATCATACATTAATTCTTTCGAAAGGCTTCAATGGAGTTATACGTCTGTCGACGATATAAACATCCACGATGTGTTTTCATATGTCATGTTCACAATCCCCTCTCGCGAGTGATAGATCACAAACAAACATGATAAATTCAATCAAGGACCAGTCAATTAAATTGCATTAAAAGCAAGAAAACACAAATAAACCTTGTGATAAATCCTAATATATAAATCAATCAATCCCAAACATAATATCCAATCAAACTACGTCTCCCCCCTAGAAAGAAGGGATTAGTTCATCCTAGAATTGATAAAACACATAGACATGTCTGAAATATTCATAACTGAACAAAAGTAAGAGATACAAAACGATATGGAAGCAATTCTCTGTCCCCGGATGAAAGCCGCATTCGTTTTGTGATGAAATCGTTGCCCTTTAAAGAATAGCCGCCTTCACAACATGTTCTCTCCTTGAAAGAGTGTCAAAAGTCCTCTAAAAAGTAGGTTAGGCCGCCTTTTAAATCCATGCATCTGCCAATTTTAATGGGCTGGACTCGTGCAGCGATCGGTTTCTGTGAATCGGTGATCGATCGTTGCGTTTTAATTTTCAAAAAATTTCATTTGGCGATCGATCGCCATTTTTGTACTGATCGATCGCTGCATCGCATAAATTGTTCCCAAGCTACGACCCTTAGAGATCGGTCGCTGGCTTTGTAGAGATCAACCTCTGCATCTGGCGATCAGTTTCTGTAAATCATAGATCAATCTATGTTTCATATTGTTGTTTGCTCGTTCATTCCCTCTTTCCTTTGTCTCACCTTGACTTTGTTCCACTCTCTTCTTGCTATTTCATGCTCTTTTCATCCTGATAGTGCTTATCTTTACCTGGATTCCTGTCAACACAAAAACAGACAAAAATCGCATAATTCTGATCTAAAAACTAACATGAATCCGAAGAAATTCAAAGAAATAATAATTGCAAAAACGCCCTTATCTCCTACACTCACATACCTCAAATTTAGACAAAGTTTTTATAAGTGTAAGGACACCTGTGGCCTTAACCCGTTATTAGTGTATTAATCCATGCCATTAGTGCATACAATTATACATGTAGGGGAAAAAATCACTTGTCATCATAGCCAATCATACCAATAATAAAATTCTTTACATTATTCCATATAATGTCTAGTTCCCCCAACAAAGTCCACATACATATCATGCACCAATATAATACACTAACATGTTCTCAGTTTATTTAGCAATTCAATAGATAATTGTATACTACTCATAAATGAAGAGAGAATGGCCCTTTCCTTTTTATACATACCATATACACATAATAGTGCTCACATGCGAGCATCGAATAAGTATATGTGTATCAAATGTATAAAACGTCGTGCTCAATACCGTCACTGGTACTTCGATCCTTGGAATCACCTCCATTCCATAGCTCGAGCTCAACTCCAAAGCCATCGATGTACCTAATCACCTGCCCCAACAGAGACAGCCCCCACACGGGGTGAGCATACCAATATCCCAAATCCAATCATCACAATAATACAATTGATAATTTACAAAAATGTAAATGATATGAAGTATAAAAGATGGTCCCTAGATGGTATGATCCTCATCCGGGATATCCTGTACTGTCATGTTCTCAAAACAACTGAAACCATCAAATTCCCAAATGCCAGTTAATCATTACGTTGATTAACGAATCCATTTGCCACATACCAATATCATAATCAATAATGTCGAATCATTAAACAATGATCACATATTCCATATATCTCACTTATGGTACCATAGTTCTATTTCATTGCTCGCTCTACAATAGTGGCATTTCATTCCTGTTGGGATATGCCCTAAGACAAGTCATTAGATGATTGTTTAAGACATACAATGTTTATGGATTTATGAATGGCAATTCATTATTATATATTATTCTTTTAACTGTGCATTGTGAATTAATATATATGTTAATGTCCTTAGAATAATATTGTATTATTCTTAAAGATGTTCCTAGTCAAGTATTATCATGAAAGGGATAATGATAATACGTAGAGACTAGTATATGTTGATCGATGAATTGTTCATTGATATGAGATATCAAATCAACATATGGGTACATGTTAGAGAACGATGTACTGAACAGACCCACCATGAGAATGCAACATGGATAGTTATATGATCGTCATATGCAATTCTCATAGTGATAATAATGTATGTAATCCTTACGACTTGTGATCATCAGAGATCCCAACATAAGGAGTTATGTATCTTGATATCGTCAAACGTTACCCGTAACAGGGTATACTATAAAGGCGACTATTGGATACACTACGAATTATGTAGAGGGATGTTGACTGATCGAGATAGGATTTGTCCCTCCTATATAACAGGAGATGTGTTTGGCCCTTGATCAAGTGAGAACTAAAATGCATGGCCATGCTCGAATGATTCGATATGAGATATCGAGCTTATTCGTTTATTCTAGTTCTACTTGGGGATCAAGAAATAGAGATTGAATATACGAGTATGACTATTCCATGACTCGTGTTCAATCTAAACACAAAGGACGAAGGGATTAAGTTACATGGTTAATATTATCACAAGTTCTAAAGGTTATGTCGAGTCATTGACATTCTCGTAATTTGGGTAGCATCGATGTGTTGCTAGATACCGCTCAATGCTTGCGACATAAAATGAGATTTTATGTCACTGCCAACATTACGAGATCCTATCGGGTCGCACAAAAGATTAAATCGAGAAGGGAAATTAAATTCATGGGATGAATTAAATAATTAAGAGGAGTCTTAATTAATAATCATAAGGATTAATTAAATCATGGGCTTAAGCCCATGAAGCTTTAAGAAAGCCTTTAATTAATCATATTTAATATGATTGCATGGAGTTTAATGGTAAGACAATATCAAAACACAAAACCTACACTCTATTGGAGCTCTCGGCCGACACCCCTCACTTTCTCTCGGTTTCTTGATAGCCGTAGGGAGCTTGAAGGTTTTTCGTGCCATCTTCGATTTAGAATCGAGGTTGCTTCGAGTATCGGTTTAATAACTTGTCTAGCAACTTGTTATTAAATCGTCCCTTCATTCGATTTGATCGTGTGGATACCGTTGAGGCAAAACCAATCGAGTTTTGCTTAGTGACTCGAAAAGGCGTAGGACGTGGTGCAGCTCCGTGGATTCGGCCTCAAACACGCTACAAGGGTAAGACACTTGTAATTCTCTAATCCGATATGAATCCCTATGTATAGATCGCTGGTTTGTAATCCCAAAATTTTATTCCGCTGCGTTGTATGCTCATGGGGTTACTAACAGTGGTATCAGAGCCATGTACAAGGCTCATATCGGATTTATGTGGTTAAATAGTTTAATCATGTTAGAATTAATATTGCATGCTATTTAAAACTGTTTAAATTCATATTTGATATGAAATTAATTTTAGTTTATGAAAATCATCGTATAATTGTATTTGATATAATTGGTGAATAATTGTATACGATACATGAAAGCGTAAAATCGAGGTGTTAGCTCACCATGGCTCACGGCCGAAGCCACCAAAGGGCTAGGGTTTCGAACCCTAGTCCCATTGCTCACGGCCGACGTCACCAAAGGGCTAGGGTTTCGAACCCTAGTCCCATGGCTCACGGCCGCCGCACAAGCTGAGGGTTTCGAACCCATTGGCTCGTGCATGGCCGAGCAGCCGCCGCTTAAGGGCTAGGGTTCGGACCCTGGCTCGAGCGTGGGCCGAGCCGCCGAAAAAAAAATTAGGGTTTTTGAACCCATTGGCTCGTGACGGCTAGCTCATGACGGCTAGGGTTTCGAACCCTAGCAGCCGTGCATGGGCTCGGCCGCCGCCGCTAAATGGTTCGGCCATGGGCTAGGGTTTCGAACCCTAGGCCCATAATTGATCCATGTTGGCTCGAACCATGGTGGTTCGTAGCTAAGTCGAATTAAGTTCGTGGCGGATAACCAAAGAAGCATCCCCATTAAATGCAAGGACCCAGGTATGTTCTTTATCCCATGTGAGATTAGAGGTATTAAGATTGAGAAGGCTATGCTCGATTTAGGGTCGTCCATAAATGTCTTGCCTTACTCAATGTACTCTCAACTGAAGATGGGACCTTTAAAAAGAAATAGAGCAGTTATTCGCTTAGCTGATAAATCCATGGTTATACCTAAGGGGATAATAGAGGACGTAGTTGTGCATGTAAAGAATTTGGTCTTCACAACCGATTTCTATGTCTTAGACATGAGAAATGGTGATCCTTCTAGTCTAATTATTTTAGGAAGACCATTCTTGAAATCATCAAATTCAGTAATCAATATGAATAGCGGTTTGATAACCATGGAGTCTAATGGTGAAATTGAAAAATTCAACATGTATGAACCCATTAAACCTCTTGAGCATTCTAGTTACGCTATTGATGTACATGATGATTATGATTCTGATTTTGATAATGATGAGTTGTGGGAAATGGGAAAGGCTACTGATGGCCTTGACGAGAAGAGAGGTATGGATCCTCCTCCTGTGCATACTGTTCATACTATTGCTGCTTTATCTACTCATGATACTGCTGATCCTCTTATTTCTCAATTGCAGGATCGTACCGTTGGAAAGAAGCATCCTCCGGATCGACCATGTCAATCACGTGCCGAAGGAGTAAGGACTGAGGACGACCACTCAAAGGGCAACAGGCCGAAATACCGAGGAGTGAAGAAGATATTGAGGTGGTTAAGGAAGGATAGAGCAACACTGCATCAACCACCTTGATAGAGGACTGGCGTCGGGCCACCGACGTTAAACAGAGGCGCTGCTTGGGAGGCAACCCAAGGGGAGTTAGTTTCTTTTCTCCCTTTTATTTTTTATTGCTTTATTAGTTAGACTTTTCTTTTCTCTTGTATTTTTGCCTTACATTGGGGACAATGTAAGATTTAAGTATGGGGGAGGGATTAGTGGTGTGTTATTGTTTTTCTTATTTCAAAAAAAAAAAAAAAATCAAAAATTTGAAAATTTTGAGCTCATAGTTAGTAATGAATGCATGCTTATAATCACTAGCCCATGATGAAACCTAATTGATAGCATGCATGTTTTTGAACATAGGTGAATTGTTAACCTTGGAACACTTTGAACTCTAATGCAAAGTGTGCTTTAACTTAGTAGTTGAATATTTTGAGCACGATTTTGTCATGACTTGTGAAATGTGCATCACTTAGTGAAGATTGTGTAAATTTTGTGATAGTCTTAAGAAGTCTCTAATACATGCTAGAACTTAACTACATGCTCTTTGAGGCGTATGTCTAGACTACTTGCAAACATGAAAGTGATATAGGCGATCTTTGATGCGTTTGAGCCTTTCAAGCCTACCATGTAAACAAAATCATTCTCTAGTACCTATTTCGAGCCTTAAATGTAAAAGAATGGTAGTATGCTAAGCATACTAAAGACCCCCATTCAACATTTCTTGACTAGCTTATCATCCTACCCTTTAAGCCTAAATGTAATTTTAATCCATACCTTTTAAGGGAGTATGATGTATTTCATTCAAATACACTTGGGAATCATTGAAGTTTATTTGTGAGCTTAATTGTCAAAAGAATGGAATGCATGAAAGAAAAAGGGATGCCTTGAAAAATAGATGAAAAATTTGACTCCAAGGGGAGCCAAGGCACAAAAGAAGCAAAGTGTTGAAATAGACCTTGTGAAAAAGAACAAAGTTGAAAAATTCATACAAGAAGAGAAGCTTTTAGTGTGCATTTCATCATACTCTCTTGTTTGAATATCCTTACCCTTTCTTTCATAAGCCAATACCTAGGCCAAGCTACAAGCTAATAAAGACCTACTTGATTTGTGTTTGCAAAGTAGCTAAGATAGTGGAGAAGAGTGTGCAAGTGAGCTTATACTTGTGTTAGTGTATGACTTGAACTATTATGGCTTTGCATATTTTGAATCTATAATTTGTACACAACACTTGTTTATGACCACACACACACGTTCACTACTTCGTTGGGTACGAAATGTTTAGGGATTGAACTTGTTCCACTGTTAACTTTTCACCGCCGTTCATTATTATGCATGTTAAAATTGTTGAGGCAGTAAAGTGAGGACAAGTTGCTTTGTTATGAACCTATGAGCCAACCAAAAATATTGTAGGTTTGATTGTTTACTCGAGGTCGAGTAAAGAGTAAGTATGGGGGTGTTTGATGTGACTAGAAATAAACACATCTATTACGCTTAATTGTCTACGATTTGGTATATTTTGATGGATAAATTGATACATATGCTACCTAATCGTATATTTGTGTAAATGTAGGGAAAGGTGAAGAAATCAAGCTAAAATGATGAAAGAAGCAATAAAGTTGAAGAAAAGATGAAAAACCGGAATCAAAGACACATGTTGCTCCTTTCTCCTCAAATTTCTATGTATTCCAGCCAAGTTTTGGGAATTTGGTCCATATAAAAGTTGTAGAACTTTGAGTTATCTTCGCGTGGACAGCTGACTCGTCGAATTCGGAGTTTGTATGTGAAAGTTATGGCCAAAATACAAAACTCGCCAGAAAAATGGAGGACAGGCGTAATTACGCCATTCACAGGCGTAATTACGCCAACGCTACGGCATGTCTAGGCGTAGCTACGCCATTATACGCGTATTTACGCCTGAAGACTTTTGGAAAATTAAAAAAACTTGATTTCTTTCCTTTCCACATGGATTTTACCCTACTCCATCAGCCTCCATACCTCATATACACGATTTTTACCTCATTTTAAGCATAATTTCATACTCTTAGAATATTTTAGGATTTTAGATTAATTTTCTTTAAAAGTTTTCTTCAAGAACGACGAAGAACGGAACCGGAATTGACAAGCCGGAATCGTGATTTATATTAGTAATTTCTTTTCCTTTATTTATTTAATGTTTTCCATTGAATTTTTATTGCTTTTAGATTTAATTATGCTAGGCTAAAACCCTTCGATTCTTGGTTGAAGGGATACCTACTTTTGGATTTAAATCTTTTATGAAAATTCGGTTTGATTGTTGAATTAATCTTCGATTTCAATTGGTTTCTCAGAATTCGAATTCCATGATTGTTGTGCTTGTGTATTAGACCGATCACCTAATATTCAATAACATAATCGATAGTTTGCTAAGAAACAACTAAGATTAATAATTAACCTGGCTGTAGGTGTTATTGAATTCTTAGGAGAAACGATTGAGTAATCAATTCTAACGGCTGTAGTTTTTATTGATTAGATTTGTCGAACTCATTAGTTTTGAAAACTATCATTGATTTAATCATTAACGGCTGTAGTGGTGATTAGAGATTTGGTAAGGGTTGAATTGAATGCTGTTTTCTCTTTGACTACGAATAAGATGAGTAGGAATTGAATTTCCAATCGATAGATAATTGAAAGAATTTGAATGTTTTGATTTGGTGACTAAAAGATAATTTTCCAAAAGTACGGTTACCTGAAAACCAAGAATCGCTTTAATCCCATAAGTTTTAATCATTTTAGTTAGACTCGTTAATTAGTTTGATATTTGCTAAGTAGTAGTAATCCAGTCCAAATCCCCCATTGTTACTAGTTCTTTGATAATTGACACAAAATAAATTTACCTTCCCTGTGAGATCGATCCCTACTTCCACTACTACATATTTTTGTTATTAACTGAAGAAGGGTTAATTTGGGCGTACACGATAAACGCTACCAAATTTTGGCGCCGTTGCCGGGGAGGGCAACATTTATTTGTGTCGATTTTTTTTTATTTTTTTTATCCCGCATTACTACTTTGGTTTGTTAATGAGTACAGGTGGATCGTTCAATCACGAAGATAAATTTTACTACGATCCTGAGATTGAGAGGACGCTACATCAGAGATACATCAGAGAAGGAGAGAAGCAAGGCTGCTTGAAGAGGAAGAAAGGAACAACATGGCTGCAAATCAAAGCTTGAGGCAGCTCGCAAATCCTAACTTGGATCAACAACCGCTCTGCATCAGTTTCCCTGCTCTGGCCAATAACGTAAATTTTGAACTCAAATCTGGTTTAATTCACTTATTGCCATCTTTTCATGGTCTTGCAGGTGAAAACCCACATAAGCATCTGATGGAATTCCACGTGGTGTGCACTACCATGAAGCCGACCGGAATCACCGAGGATCAAATAAAGCTAAGAGCGTTCCCGTTTTCTCTAAAGGACGCTGCAAAAGACTGGCTCTTCTACTTACCATCCGGATCGATCACCACGTGGACTGACTTACAAAGAGTATTCCTAGAAAAGTACTTCCCAGCTTCACGGGCAACGAATTTGAGGAAAGAGATATATGGTGTGAAGCAGCTCTACGAGGAATCACTACACGAGTACTGGGAGAGATTCAAGAAGTTGTGCGCAAGTTGTCCACAACACCAGATAAGTGAACACCTTCTCATCCAATACTTTTATGAAGGTTTACTTTCTTCTGACAGGAACTTAGTGGATGCGGCAAGCGGAGGAGCATTTATAGACAAAACAGCGGAGGAAGCTAGAAGGTTGATAGCTAACATGGCGGCCAACTCCCAACAATTCGGATCTGTGCGCCATGGACAACCGCAAAGAAAAGAGGTAAACGTATCAAACTTAGAACAACAACTGATAGACCTCACTTTTCTTGTGCGTGGTATGGCAGGTGGAAATGTAGGAAAGACAAAGCCGTGTGGAATCTGTCTGGCTGCGAACCATTCCACAGACGCATGCCCCTCACTACAAGAGACAACCACGGAGAACGTAAATGCTGCAGGAGGATTCCCAGGGCCACCACAAAGGAATTATGACCATCCACCAAACAACTACAATCAAGGGTGGAGGGACCATCCGAACCAAGGCTATGGAAACCCACAGATGCACCAACCTCAACCCTACAGACCGCCATATCAGCGACCTCCACCATCGGCAGTGCACCCTCCCTCTGACAGGTTAGAACATAGCATCCAAATTATTGCTGAAAATAGCTTACAATTTCAACAGGAGACGAGGGCAAGCATCCAGAGCTTGACGACGCAGATGGGACAATTGGCAACTTCAATCAGCAAGATCGAAGCAAGGATTTCAAATGGACTGCCGTCACAACCAGAGATGAACCCGCGGGAAAATGTGAGTGCTATCACAATGAATGTGAATGAAGATGCAACCGAAGAGAAGGTGGTACTGACACCACCCCAAAAAGAAGAGATGACGGAGACAGAGACAGATGTTGAAGAGCCAATGCAAGGGGAGGAACCACGAGGTAAGTACCACAAACTTTCTGAATATAAAGAACCACCCCCTTTCCCCCAAGCATTGAAGGACAATAGGAAATGTGCCGGACTCAAAGGCCTCTACGAGATGAGTCCACGCTACAAAGAGCAAGCCCCATTGCATGAAACCGTGAATGAGGATCGAAACAAGGAACACAAGGGGCAGCCCAAGGTCGAGCTCAACGACAATGTTTCGGCGGATAACCAAAGAAGCATCCCCATTAAATGCAAGGACCCAGGTATGTTCTTTATCCCATGTGAGATTAGAGGTATTAAGATTGAGAAGGCTATGCTCGATTTAGGGTCGTCCATAAATGTCTTGCCTTACTCAATGTACTCTCAACTGAAGATGGGACCTTTAAAAAGAAATAGAGCAGTTATTCGCTTAGCTGATAAATCCATGGTTATACCTAAGGGGATAATAGAGGACGTAGTTGTGCATGTAAAGAATTTCGTCTTCACAGCCGATTTCTATGTCTTAGACATGAGAAATGGTGATCCTTCTAGTCTAATTATTTTAGGAAGACCATTCTTGAAATCATCAAATTCAGTAATCAATATGAATAGCGGTTTGATAACCATGGAGTCTAATGGTGAAATTGAAAAATTCAACATGTATGAACCCATTAAACCTCTTGAGCATTCTAGTTACGCTATTGATGTACATGATGATTATGATTCTGATTTTGATAATGATGAGTTGTGGGAAATGGGAAAGGCTACTGATGGCCTTGACGAGAAGAGAGGTATGGATCCTCCTCCTGTGCATACTGTTCATACTATTGCTGCTTTATCTACTCATGATACTGCTGATCCTCTTATTTATCAATTGCAGGATCGTACCGTTGGAAAGAAGCATCCTCCGGATCGACCATGTCAATCACGTGCCGAAGGAGTAAGGACTGAGGACGACCACTCAAAGGGCAACATGCCGAAATACCGAGGAGTGAAGAAGATATTGAGGTGGTTAAGGAAGGATAGAGCAACACTGCATCAACCACCTTGATAGAGGACTGGCGTCGGGCCACCGACGTTAAACAGAGGCGCTGCTTGGGAGGCAACCCAAGGGGAGTTAGTTTCTTTTCTCCCTTTTATTTTTTATTGCTTTATTAGTTAGACTTTTCTTTT
This sequence comes from Haberlea rhodopensis, assembly GCA_907163345.1. Lineage (NCBI taxonomy): Eukaryota > Viridiplantae > Streptophyta > Magnoliopsida > Lamiales > Gesneriaceae > Haberlea > Haberlea rhodopensis. The sequence continues at coordinate 418,745 of CAJQUN010000079.1, forward strand.
CTCTTGTATTTTTGCCTTACATTGGGGACAATGTAAGATTTAAGTATGGGGGAGGGATTAGTGGTGTGTTATTGTTTTTCTTATTTCAAAAAAAAAAAAAATCAAAAATTTGAAAATTTTGAGCTCATAGTTAGTAATGAATGCATGCTTATAATCACTAGCCCATGATGAAACCTAATTGATAGCATGCATGTTTTTGAACATAGGTGAATTGTTAACCTTGGAACACTTTGAACTCTAATGCAAAGTGTGCTTTAACTTAGTAGTTGAATATTTTGAGCACGATTTTGTCATGACTTGTGAAATGTGCATCACTTAGTGAAGATTGTGTAAATTTTGTGATAGTCTTAAGAAGTCTCTAATACATGCTAGAACTTAACTACATGCTCTTTGAGGCGTATGTCTAGACTACTTGCAAACATGAAAGTGATATAGGCGATCTTTGATGCGTTTGAGCCTTTCAAGCCTACCATGTAAACAAAATCATTCTCTAGTACCTATTTCGAGCCTTAAATGTAAAAGAATGGTAGTATGCTAAGCATACTAAAGACCCCCATTCAACATTTCTTGACTAGCTTATCATCCTACCCTTTAAGCCTAAATGTAATTTTAATCCATACCTTTTAAGGGAGTATGATGTATTTCATTCAAATACACTTGGGAATCATTGAAGTTTATTTGTGAGCTTAATTGTCAAAAGAATGGAATGCATGAAAGAAAAAGGGATGCCTTGAAAAATAGATGAAAAATTTGACTCCAAGGGGAGCCAAGGCACAAAAGAAGCAAAGTGTTGAAATAGACCTTGTGAAAAAGAACAAAGTTGAAAAATTCATACAAGAAGAGAAGCTTTTAGTGTGCATTTCATCATACTCTCTTGTTTGAATATCCTTACCCTTTCTTTCATAAGCCAATACCTAGGCCAAGCTACAAGCTAATAAAGACCTACTTGATTTGTGTTTGCAAAGTAGCTAAGATAGTGGAGAAGAGTGTGCAAGTGAGCTTATACTTGTGTTAGTGTATGACTTGAACTATTATGGCTTTGCATATTTTGAATCTATAATTTGTACACAACACTTGTTTATGACCACACACACACGTTCACTACTTCGTTGGGTACGAAATGTTTAGGGATTGAACTTGTTCCACTGTTAACTTTTCACCGCCGTTCATTATTATGCATGTTAAAATTGTTGAGGCAGTAAAGTGAGGACAAGTTGCTTTGTTATGAACCTATGAGCCAACCAAAAATATTGTAGGTTTGATTGTTTACTCGAGGTCGAGTAAAGAGTAAGTATGGGGGTGTTTGATGTGACTAGAAATAAACACATCTATTACGCTTAATTGTCTACGATTTGGTATATTTTGATGGATAAATTGATACATATGCTACCTAATCGTATATTTGTGTAAATGTAGGGAAAGGTGAAGAAATCAAGCTAAAATGATGAAAGAAGCAATAAAGTTGAAGAAAAGATGAAAAACCGGAATCAAAGACACATGTTGCTCCTTTCTCCTCAAATTTCTATGTATTCCAGCCAAGTTTTGGGAATTTGGTCCATATAAAAGTTGTAGAACTTTGAGTTATCTTCGCGTGGACAGCTGACTCGTCGAATTCGGAGTTTGTATGTGAAAGTTATGGCCAAAATACAAAACTCGCCAGAAAAATGGAGGACAGGCGTAATTACGCCATTCACAGGCGTAATTACGCCAACGCTACGGCATGTCTAGGCGTAGCTACGCCATTATACGCGTATTTACGCCTGAAGACTTTTGGAAAATTAAAAAACTTGATTTCTTTCCTTTCCACATGGATTTTACCCTACTCCATCAGCCTCCATACCTCATATACACGATTTTTACCTCATTTTAAGCATAATTTCATACTCTTAGAATATTTTAGGATTTTAGATTAATTTTCTTTAAAAGTTTTCTTCAAGAACGACGAAGAACGGAACCGGAATTGACAAGCCGGAATCGTGATTTATATTAGTAATTTCTTTTCCTTTATTTATTTAATGTTTTCCATTGAATTTTTATTGCTTTTAGATTTAATTATGCTAGGCTAAAACCCTTCGATTCTTGGTTGAAGGGATACCTACTTTTGGATTTAAATCTTTTATGAAAATTCGGTTTGATTGTTGAATTAATCTTCGATTTCAATTGGTTTCTCAGAATTCGAATTCCATGATTGTTGTGCTTGTGTATTAGACCGATCACCTAATATTCAATAACATAATCGATAGTTTGCTAAGAAACAACTAAGATTAATAATTAACCGGCTGTAGGTGTTATTGAATTCTTAGGAGAAACGATTGAGTAATCAATTCTAACGGCTGTAGTTTTTATTGATTAGATTTGTCGAACTCATTAGTTTTGAAAACTATCATTGATTTAATCATTAACGGCTGTAGTGGTGATTAGAGATTTGGTAAGGGTTGAATTGAATGCTGTTTTCTCTTTGACTACGAATAAGATGAGTAGGAATTGAATTTCCAATCGATAGATAATTGAAAGAATTTGAATGTTTTGATTTGGTGACTAAAAGATAATTTTCCAAAAGTACGGTTACCTGAAAACCAAGAATCGCTTTAATCCCATAAGTTTTAATCATTTTAGTTAGACTCGTTAATTAGTTTGATATTTGCTAAGTAGTAGTAATCCAGTCCAAATCCCCCATTGTTACTAGTTCTTTGATAATTGACACAAAATAAATTTACCTTCCCTGTGAGATCGATCCCTACTTCCACTACTACATATTTTTGTTATTAACTGAAGAAGGGTTAATTTGGGCGTACACGATAAACGCTACCAAATTTTGGCGCCGTTGCCGGGGAGGGCAACATTTATTTGTGTCGATTTTTTTTTATTTTTTTTATCCCGCATTACTACTTTGGTTTGTTAATGAGTACAGGTGGATCGTTCAATCACGAAGATAACTTTTACTACGATCCTGAGATTGAGAGGACGCTACATCAGAGATACATCAGAGAAGGAGAGAAGCAAGGCTGCTTGAAGAGGAAGAAAGGAACAACATGGCTGCAAATCAAAGCTTGAGGCAGCTCGCAAATCCTAACTTGGATCAACAACCGCTCTGCATCAGTTTCCCTGCTCTGGCCAATAACGTAAATTTTGAACTCAAATCTGGTTTAATTCACTTATGCCATCTTTTCATGGTCTTGCAGGTGAAAACCCACATAAGCATCTGATGGAATTCCACGTGGTGTGCACTACCATGAAGCCGACCGGAATCCCCGAGGATCAAATAAAGCTAAGAGCGTTCCCGTTTTCTCTAAAGGACGCTGCAAAAGACTGGCTCTTCTACTTACCATCCGGATCGATCACCACGTGGACTGACTTACAAAGAGTATTCCTAGAAAAGTACTTCCCAGCTTCACGGGCAACGAATTTGAGGAAAGAGATATATGGTGTGAAGCAGCTCTACGAGGAATCACTACACGAGTACTGGGAGAGATTCAAGAAGTTGTGCGCAAGTTGTCCACAACACCAGATAAGTGAACACCTTCTCATCCAATACTTTTATGAAGGTTTACTTTCTTCTGACAGGAACTTAGTGGATGCGGCAAGCGGAGGAGCATTTATAGACAAAACAGCGGAGGAAGCTAGAAGGTTGATAGCTAACATGGCGGCCAACTCCCAACAATTCGGATCTGTGCGCCATGGACAACCGCAAAGAAAAGAGGTAAACGTATCAAACTTAGAACAACAACTGATAGACCTCACTTTTCTTGTGCGTGGTATGGCAGGTGGAAATGTAGGAAAGACAAAGCCGTGTGGAATCTGTCTGGCTGCGAACCATTCCACAGACGCATGCCCCTCACTACAAGAGACAACCACGGAGAACGTAAATGCTGCAGGAGGATTCCCAGGGCCACCACAAAGGAATTATGACCATCCACCAAACAACTACCATCAAGGGTGGAGGGACCATCCGAACCAAGGCTATGGAAACCCACAGATGCACCAACCTCAACCCTACAGACCGCCATATCAGCGACCTCCACCATCGGCAGTGCACCCTCCCTCTGACAGGTTAGAACATAGCATCCAAATTATTGCTGAAAATAGCTTACAATTTCAACAGGAGACGAGGGCAAGCATCCAGAGCTTGACGACGCAGATGGGACAATTGGCAACTTCAATCAGCAAGATCGAAGCAAGGATTTCAAATGGACTGCCGTCACAACCAGAGATGAACCCGCGGGAAAATGTGAGTGCTATCACAATGAATGTGAATGAAGATGCAACCGAAGAGAAGGTGGTACTGACACCACCCCAAAAAGAAGAGATGACGGAGACAGAGACAGATGTTGAAGAGCCAATGCAAGGGGAGGAACCACGAGGTAAGTACCACAAACTTTCTGAATATAAAGAACCACCCCCTTTCCCCCAAGCATTGAAGGACAATAGGAAATGTGCCGGACTCAAAGGCCTCTACGAGATGAGTCCACGCTACAAAGAGCAAGCCCCATTGCATGAAACCGTGAATGAGGATCGAAACAAGGAACACAAGGGGCAGCCCAAGGTCGAGCTCAACGACAATGTTTCGGCGGATAACCAAAGAAGCATCCCCATTAAATGCAAGGACCCAGGTATGTTCTTTATCCCATGTGAGATTAGAGGTATTAAGATTGAGAAGGCTATGCTCGATTTAGGGTCGTCCATAAATGTCTTGCCTTACTCAATGTACTCTCAACTGAAGATGGGACCTTTAAAAAGAAATAGAGCAGTTATTCGCTTAGCTGATAAATCCATGGTTATACCTAAGGGGATAATAGAGGACGTAGTTGTGCATGTAAAGAATTTCGTCTTCACAGCCGATTTCTATGTCTTAGACATGAGAAATGGTGATCCTTCTAGTCTAATTATTTTAGGAAGACCATTCTTGAAATCATCAAATTCAGTAATCAATATGAATAGCGGTTTGATAACCATGGAGTCTAATGGTGAAATTGAAAAATTCAACATGTATGAACCCATTAAACCTCTTGAGCATTCTAGTTACGCTATTGATGTACATGATGATTATGATTCTGATTTTGATAATGATGAGTTGTGGGAAATGGGAAAGGCTACTGATGGCCTTGACGAGAAGAGAGGTATGGATCCTCCTCCTGTGCATACTGTTCATACTATTGCTGCTTTATCTACTCATGATACTGCTGATCCTCTTATTTATCAATTGCAGGATCGTACCGTTGGAAAGAAGCATCCTCCGGATCGACCATGTCAATCACGTGCCGAAGGAGTAAGGACTGAGGACGACCACTCAAAGGGCAACAGGCCGAAATACCGAGGAGTGAAGAAGATATTGAGGTGGTTAAGGAAGGATAGAGCAACACTGCATCAACCACCTTGATAGAGGACTGGCGTCGGGCCACCGACGTTAAACAGAGGCGCTGCTTGGGAGGCAACCCAAGGGGAGTTAGTTTCTTTTCTCCCTTTTATTTTTTATTGCTTTATTAGTTAGACTTTTCTTTTCTCTTGTATTTTTGCCTTACATTGGGGACAATGTAAGATTTAAGTATGGGGGAGGGATTAGTGGTGTGTTATTGTTTTTCTTATTTCAAAAAAAAAAAAAATCAAAAATTTGAAAATTTTGAGCTCATAGTTAGTAATGAATGCATGCTTATAATCACTAGCCCATGATGAAACCTAATTGATAGCATGCATGTTTTTGAACATAGGTGAATTGTTAACCTTGGAACACTTTGAACTCTAATGCAAAGTGTGCTTTAACTTAGTAGTTGAATATTTTGAGCACGATTTTGTCATGACTTGTGAAATGTGCATCACTTAGTGAAGATTGTGTAAATTTTGTGATAGTCTTAAGAAGTCTCTAATACATGCTAGAACTTAACTACATGCTCTTTGAGGCGTATGTCTAGACTACTTGCAAACATGAAAGTGATATAGGCGATCTTTGATGCGTTTGAGCCTTTCAAGCCTACCATGTAAACAAAATCATTCTCTAGTACCTATTTCGAGCCTTAAATGTAAAAGAATGGTAGTATGCTAAGCATACTAAAGACCCCCATTCAACATTTCTTGACTAGCTTATCATCCTACCCTTTAAGCCTAAATGTAATTTTAATCCATACCTTTTAAGGGAGTATGATGTATTTCATTCAAATACACTTGGGAATCATTGAAGTTTATTTGTGAGCTTAATTGTCAAAAGAATGGAATGCATGAAAGAAAAAGGGATGCCTTGAAAAATAGATGAAAAATTTGACTCCAAGGGGAGCCAAGGCACAAAAGAAGCAAAGTGTTGAAATAGACCTTGTGAAAAAGAACAAAGTTGAAAAATTCATACAAGAAGAGAAGCTTTTAGTGTGCATTTCATCATACTCTCTTGTTTGAATATCCTTACCCTTTCTTTCATAAGCCAATACCTAGGCCAAGCTACAAGCTAATAAAGACCTACTTGATTTGTGTTTGCAAAGTAGCTAAGATAGTGGAGAAGAGTGTGCAAGTGAGCTTATACTTGTGTTAGTGTATGACTTGAACTATTATGGCTTTGCATATTTTGAATCTATAATTTGTACACAACACTTGTTTATGACCACACACACACGTTCACTACTTCGTTGGGTACGAAATGTTTAGGGATTGAACTTGTTCCACTGTTAACTTTTCACCGCCGTTCATTATTATGCATGTTAAAATTGTTGAGGCAGTAAAGTGAGGACAAGTTGCTTTGTTATGAACCTATGAGCCAACCAAAAATATTGTAGGTTTGATTGTTTACTCGAGGTCGAGTAAAGAGTAAGTATGGGGGTGTTTGATGTGACTAGAAATAAACACATCTATTACGCTTAATTGTCTACGATTTGGTATATTTTGATGGATAAATTGATACATATGCTACCTAATCGTATATTTGTGTAAATGTAGGGAAAGGTGAAGAAATCAAGCTAAAATGATGAAAGAAGCAATAAAGTTGAAGAAAAGATGAAAAACCGGAATCAAAGACACATGTTGATCCTTTCTCCTCAAATTTCTATGTATTCCAGCCAAGTTTTGGGAATTTGGTCCATATAAAAGTTGTAGAACTTTGAGTTATCTTCGCGTGGACAGCTGACTCGTCGAATTCGGAGTTTGTATGTGAAAGTTATGGCCAAAATACAAAACTCGCCAGAAAAATGGAGGACAGGCGTAATTACGCCATTCACAGGCGTAATTACGCCAACGCTACGGCATGTCTAGGCGTAGCTACTCCATTATACGCGTATTTACGCCTGAAGACTTTTGGAAAATTAAAAAACTTGATTTCTTTCCTTTCCACATGGATTTTACCCTACTCCATCAGCCTCCATACCTCATATACACGATTTTTACCTCATTTTAAGCATAATTTCATACTCTTAGAATATTTTAGGATTTTAGATTAATTTTCTTTAAAAGTTTTCTTCAAGAACGACGAAGAACGGAACCGGAATTGACAAGCCGGAATCGTGATTTATATTAGTAATTTCTTTTCCTTTATTTATTTAATGTTTTCCATTGAATTTTTATTGCTTTTAGATTTAATTATGCTAGGCTAAAACCCTTCGATTCTTGGTTGAAGGGATACCTACTTTTGGATTTAAATCTTTTATGAAAATTCGGTTTGATTGTTGAATTAATCTTCGATTTCAATTGGTTTCTCAGAATTCGAATTCCATGATTGTTGTGCTTGTGTATTAGACCGATCACCTAATATTCAATAACATAATCGATAGTTTGCTAAGAAACAACTAAGATTAATAATTAACCGGCTGTAGGTGTTATTGAATTCTTAGGAGAAACGATTGAGTAATCAATTCTAACGGCTGTAGTTTTTATTGATTAGATTTGTCGAACTCATTAGTTTTGAAAACTATCATTGATTTAATCATTAACGGCTGTAGTGGTGATTAGAGATTTGGTAAGGGTTGAATTGAATGCTGTTTTCTCTTTGACTACGAATAAGATGAGTAGGAATTGAATTTCCAATCGATAGATAATTGAAAGAATTTGAATGTTTTGATTTGGTGACTAAAAGATAATTTTCCAAAAGTACGGTTACCTGAAAACCAAGAATCGCTTTAATCCCATAAGTTTTAATCATTTTAGTTAGACTCGTTAATTAGTTTGATATTTGCTAAGTAGTAGTAATCCAGTCCAAATCCCCCATTGTTACTAGTTCTTTGATAATTGACACAAAATAAATTTACCTTCCCTGTGAGATCGATCCCTACTTCCACTACTACATATTTTTGTTATTAACTGAAGAAGGGTTAATTTGGGCGTACACGATAAACGCTACCAGTGACGCACTTGATGTTGGGTGCCTCATGCTTGCCACTATGAACTCTGAGCTTCAGAAGCAACATGAGGAAATGGAGGCGTTCGATATGATCGAAACTTAAAGCAGTTGTACCAACAGCAAGCTAGACAAGAGAGGTATGACGTCTCTAAAGCGTTATTCCAGTGCAGGATGGTAGAAGGAAGCTTAGTTGGAACTCATGTGCTCAAGATGATTGGGTACATTGAGAATCTGGACAAGCTAGGTTTTCCATTGGACCAAGAGTTGGCCACCGATGTAATCTTGCAATCGTTGCCAGAGTGCTTCAGTCAATTTGTAGTAAATTACAATATGATTGATATGGAAAAGACTCTGCCCCAGTTGCTTGGTATGTTGAGAACATATGAAGCAAACACTAAGAAGACTAAGGCCACAAATGTCCTTATTGTGAATAAAGGCAAAGGAAGGGCCAAAGCTAAAGGCAACAAGAAAGCAAAGAAAGTCTTTGCTAAATCTAAGCCAAAGTCTTCTGCACTGAAGCCAAAGGGAGGGATAGCAAAGGAAGGGAACTGTTTCCACTGCGGTGAGACCGGCCATTGGAAAAGGAACTGCAAAGTATATCTGGAGGATCTAAAGAAAGGAAGTGTGACTTCCGCTTCAGGTATTTTTGTTATAGAAGTCAATTTATCTACTTCTTCATCATGGGTATTAGATACTGGATGTGGATCTCACATTTGTGTAAATGTGCAGGATCTCAAAAGGAGTAGGACATTGGCAAAAGGTGAAGTTGATCTCCGAGTTGGAAATGGAGCAAGAGTTGCTGCATTAGCTATAGGAGATTATCATTTAGCTTTACCTTCTGGTTTATCGTTGATTTTAAAAGACTGTTATTTTGTGCCTTCAATTACTAAAAACATTATTTCTATTTCTTGTTTAGACAAGTATGGTTTTTCATTTATAATAAAGGACAATTGTTGTTCTATTTATTTAAATGATATGTTTTATGCTAGTGCACAAATGGTGAATGGTCTTTATGTATTAAATCTTGATATGCCTATCTATAACATAAATACTAAAAGGATTAAAAATAATGATTGTAATCCGACTTATCTTTGGCACTGTCGCTTGGGCCACATAAACGAGAACCGCATATCTAAACTTCATAAGGATGGAGTATTAGATTCATTTGATTTTGAATCATATGAAACATGCGAATCTTGTTTAATGGGCAAGATGACTAAAGCCCCTTTCAAGGGACATGTTGAAAGGGCAAATGTTTTATTGGGACTAATACATAGTGATGTATGTGGACCAATAAGTACACAAGCTAGAGGTGGTTTTCAATACTTCGTTACATTTACTGATGACCTCAGTAGATATGGGTATGTGTACCTAATGAAACATAAACATGAAACCTTTGAAAAGTTCAAAGATTTCAAGAATGAAGTACAAAACCAACTTGGCAAAAGTATCAAAATCCTTCGATCAGATCGAGGAGGTGAATACTTAAGCCAAGAGTTTCATGACTATCTAAAGGAGTGTGGGATAGTCCCACAGCTCACTCCTCCGTATACTCCACAATGGAATGGTGTATCCGAGAGGAGAAAGAACCTTGTTAGACATGGTTAGATCAATGATGAGTCATGCAGATCTTCCGATATCGTTTTGGGGACACGCTCTAGAAACAGCAATTTTCTTACTGAACCGTGTTCCATCTAAATCAGTGGAAAAGACACCATATGAGATATGGACTGGGAAGCGTCCTAGTATGTCTTTTATCAAGATTTGGGGTTGTGAGGCTTTCGTTAGACGTCACGCCACTAACAAACTTGGACCCAAATCTGATAAGTGTTTATTTGTGGGGTATCCTAAGGAAACGAAAGGATACTATTTCTATTATCCCACCGAGAACAAAGTAGTTGTTGCTCGGACTGGTGTATTTCTTGAAAGAGAATTTATTTCTAGAAAGACCAGTGGGAGAAAAATAGAACTTAGTGAAGTTCAACCACAAGAAAACACTAAACCTGAGATTGAGATGGAAACAGAGTAGGCACCGCAAGCTGTTGTGGAAGAAGCACCTGCTCAAGAGACACAAGCCCAACGTAGGTCTGTAAGAGAACACCGGGAGCCACAGAGATATGGATTTCTTGTGACTCAACAAGGTGACTTACTACTTATTGATGAGGATGAGCCGTCATCTTATCAACAAGCTATAATGGGCAATGATTCTGAGAAATGGCAAGAGGCCATGAAATCTGAGATGGAATCCATGTATGCAAACCAAGTATGGACTTTGGTTGATCCACCTGAAGGGGTACGACCCATAGGGTGCAAATGGATTTTCAAGAAAAAGACCGATATGGATGGTAATGTACAAACCTATAAAGGTCGACTGGTTGCAAAAGGATTCAAACAAATTCATGGTATTGACTATGATGAAACCTTTTCACCAGTGGCCATGGTTAAATCCATAAGGACTTACTTGCAATAGCTGCATTTCATGATTATGAAATCTGGCAGATGGATGTCAAAACAGCTTTCCTTAATGGAAATCTGCTCGAGGATGTGTACATGACACAGCCCGAGGGTTTTGTCGATCCAAAGGATGCTGGAAAGATATGCAAGCTACAACGATCCATTTATGGATTGAAGCAAGCTTCTCGGAGTTGGAATCTTCGTTTTGATGATGCAATCAAAGAGTTTGGTTTTATCAAAAATGAAGATGAACCTTGTGTCTACAAGAAGGTCAGTGGGAGCGTAATCATTTTCCTAGTGTTGTATGTAGATGACATACTTCTTATTGGAAATGATATCCCTGCCTTGCAATCTGTAAAGATTTGGCTAGGGAATTGCTTTTCGATGAAAGACTTAGGAGAAGCCACCTATGTATTAGGAATCAAGATCTATAGAGATAGATCAAGAAGGCTTCTTGGTCTAAGTCAAAGTACATACATAGACAAGGTGCTTAAAAGGTTTAGCATGCAAGAATCCAAGAAAGGATTCGTGCCTATGACACATGGTATTTATCTCTCGAAGGAACAGTGTCCTTCAACACCAGATGAGAGAGAACGCATGAGTAAGATTCCATACGCATCAGCTATTGGATCTATCATGTATGCCATGATATGTACTCGTCCCGATGTATCGTATGCTTTGAGCATGACGAGCAGATATCAAGTTGATCCAGGTGAAGGTCACTGGATTGCTGTCAAGAATATCCTAAAGTACTTGAGAAGGACTAAGGATACATTCTTGATTTATGGAGGTGAGGAAGAGCTCAATGTAAAGGGTTACACTGATGCAAGCTTCCAAACCGACAAAGATGATTTTCGATCACAATCTGGATATGTGTATTGCCTGAATGGAGGTGCTGTGAGCTGGAAGAGTTCAAAGCAAGAAACAGTAGCCGATTCTACAACGGAAGCTGAGTATATTGCTGCCTCGGATGCAGCAAAGGAAGCTGTTTGGATGAGGAAGTTCATTTCTGAACTTGGAGTGGTGCCTAGCATTAAAGATCCGATAGAACTCTATTGTGACAACAATGGAGCGATCGCATTGGCTAAGGAACCAAGATCTCACCAAAGATCCAAGCACATACTTAGGCGTTTCCATTTCATTCGAGAAATCGTTGAAAGGGGAGATGTTAAAATATGCAAAGTACCAACAGATGATAATGTATCTGACCCATTGACGAAGCCATTGTCACAGCAGAAGCATGATCGTCATACTAGATCTCTAGGCATTAGGTATATGTCTGAGTGGTCTTAGTGCAAGTGGGAGATTTGTTGGGATATGCCCTAAGACAAGTCATTAGATGATTGTTTAAGACATACAATGTTTATGGATTTATGAATGGCAATTCATTATTATATATTATTCTTTTAACTGTGCATTGTGAATTAATATATATGTTAATGTCCTTAGAATAATATTGTATTATTCTTAAAGATGTTCCTAGTCAAGTATTATCATGAAACGGATAATGATAATACGTAGAGACTAGTATATGTTGATCGATGAATTGTTCATTGATATGAGATATCAAATCAACATATGGGTACATGTTAGAGAACGATGTACTGAACAGACCCACCATGAGAATGCAACATGGATAGTTATATGATCGTCATATGCAATTCTCATAGTGATAATAATGTATGTAATCCTTACGACTTGTGATCATCAGAGATCCCAACATAAGGAATTATGTATCTTGATATCGTCAAACGTTACCCGTAACAGGGTATACTATAAAGGCGACTATTGGATACACTACGAATTATGTAGAGGGATGTTGACTGATCGAGATAGGATTTGTCCCTCCTATATAACAGGAGATGTGTTTGGCCCTTGATCAAGTGAGAACTAAAATGCATGGCCATGCTCGAATGATTCGATATGAGATATCGAGCTTATTCGTTTATTCTAGTTCTACTTGGGGATCAAGAAATAGAGATTGAATATACGAGTATGACTATTCCATGACTCGTGTTCAATCTAAACACAAAGGACGAAGGGATTAATTACATGGTTAATATTATCACAAGTTCTAAAGGTTATGTCGAGTCATTGACATTCTCGTAATTTGGGTAGCATCGATGTGTTGCTAGATACCGCTCAATGCTTGCGACATAAAATGAGATTTTATGTCACTGCCAACATTACGAGATCCTATCGGGTCGCACAAAAGATTAAATCGAGAAGGGAAATTAAATTCATGGGATGAATTAAATAATTAAGAGGAGTCTTAATTAATAATCATAAGGATTAATTAAATCATGGGCTTAAGCCCATGAAGCTTTAAGAAAGCCTTTAATTAATCATATTTAATATGATTGCATGGAGTTTAATGGTAAGACAATATCAAAACACAAAACCTACACTCTATTGGAGCTCTCGGCCGACACCCCTCACTTTCTCTCGGTTTCTTGATAGCCGTAGGGAGCTTGAAGGTTTTTCGTGCCATCTTCGATTTAGAATCGAGGTTGCTTCGAGTATCGGTTTAATAACTTGTCTAGCAACTTGTTATTAAATCGTCCCTTCATTCGATTTGATCGTGTGGATACCGTTGAGGCAAAACCAATCGAGTTTTGCTTAGTGACTCGAAAAGGCGTAGGACGTGGTGCAGCTCCGTGGATTCGGCCTCAAACACGCTACAAGGGTAAGACACTTGTAATTCTCTAATCCGATATGAATCCCTATGTATAGATCGCTGGTTTGTAATCCCAAAATTTTATTCCGCTGCGTTGTATGCTCATGGGGTTACTAACAATTCCATGCAAGCTCACAGCAGTGGGGTCATAACCGATGTTCGCTCAAAGGCGACAACATCCTAATCATTGCTCGCTCAAAAGCGGCACCATATAATTTCCAATGCATATATATCCATTTGTAGCAATTACCATAAACCATGCATTTCAATATCCGTTTATTGCTAATACCATATACCATGCATTTTCATATACATTTATTGCAATACAGTGTACCATGCACTCAACAATTGCAATTATAATAAAGGGCTATGCTCGTACGTCATATGTACCTTATGATTTCGTAGTTCAAGACCAAACACTGCCTCAGTCCCGAGGTCCGATGAAGAAATGTGCTAAACACAATTCAATAACTCATAAGCAATGAGTAATCCCAAATCCAATGCACAAGCATGAAATCCGACCCCACTCATCCCAACACGATGATTAAATAGTAAATGGTCAATAATCGCTCCCTAAAACCCGAGGGAGGACCCAAAATACAATTTTACACAATCGCACTACCGATCGATTGGTCACCATTACCGATCGATCGGTAACTGTTCAAAATTTGATTTAAGCTACGGCTCGCTAGCCACCCACCGATCGATCGGTCGCTCATACCGATCGATCGGTAAAGACATAAATAATCACCCAAAGCTACGCACTTGCACCGATCGATCGGTCCAAGCTACCGATCGATCGATCGCTGCGCGAACCCGGAAAACACCATTTTCAAAAGCTTCAAAACCTCCACAAAACATACCCAAACTTCCTCCAACTCAAAAATAGCCACATACAACCACCCTAGTACACTCAACAAGGGTTATAATCCATTTTAAAACAAAACCCAAAATATTTCAAGATTTTTACAAAATCTCCCAAAACTCAAACCAACTTAAAACTCAACCAAACACCTCCAAATCACAATCAATACGAAGATAACAGCGAGGGGAAGGAGATTACCAAATTATCTTCGAGAAATTCCGGCTGCCGAGCCAAGCTTCAAGCCAGTTTCCCCAAAGGAGAAATGAGGGGGTTTGGGGGAGAGAAGGCGTGCGAGAGAGAGAGGAGAGAGGGGAGGGTTTTCATATAATGACGAAATACCGAGTCCACTTGGTATATATAGCTCCAAGGCTCCAAAATAACATTACCTCCACAACTACATCATGATTCATTAAAAATCATCTGTTTTCAAAAATTATCTCTCCAACTCAAATTCCATCACCAGCCCCAGTACAAAGTACTCCGGACCCCAGATTCCACCAAAAACCAAATTCCAAGGTTAACACCACGATGAGAATACAATCTCATCCCTTGGATCCAACGACTCCAAAATCCGGATTTAAAATCCCCAGGAGTCCCAAACCTCACTTAATCCATAATTGCCACAATTAAAATCCTTTAAGGATTATTACTACACCGGGATTAACACCAATAATTCCCGGGCATCATAATAAGACCATTTAACTCCTTTACCATATATGCATGTTCTGTCAGTACGTACTAGTGGTTATTGCATTTCACACGATGCCGTATTTCAAATGCCATATGCCTTCAACACATTACTAGTATAACAACATCATAATAGTCTTACGTAGAACATAATATTTCATCTAATTTCCATCGCTAATCCTTTTCATTCGATCATATCATTACTCTTTTACCAGTATTCCACTATTATCTATCATCATAGATTAGTGTCAGCACACTACCAATTATTATTTCTCATATCTAAATTCTTACTCACTCATGACTATACATGCATATCTTTTTCGTTATTCTTTCACGTTAGATATTTTCCTAATGATTCTCTATCGTGTATACAATTTAAATACATGGTGTATTGATCATACCCTCCAACTATTATCACAAAATTTCATTATTCCCCACAGATTCAGATCATATAGAAATCAACAATATTCCATATTACATTTTCCTCATGCAAAGTAAGGAACTATCATAATCCACAAAATCATTTTCACATAGACTTCCTATCGTTCTTTTCTCAATATCAACTTTTGAAATTGCAGCAATATTAACATCGTATACATAATTACATAAATGTATAGATGCAATCAGCAATATGGCATATACCGGCATCATAGGATCATGCTCATCACAGTACCCACATGCTCTAAAACATCAATCTCTTCACATCTCATCACCCAGTCATCATCTGGGGTAAATAAGTACTAGAAATAAACTCATTAGTACTTCTTATACGTATGTTTCATAATCACATACCCTGTCAGTTACTCATTCTTGATATTTATCAAGTCATAGTCATCAAACATGCATATTCCTACGTCAAAATTCACTCATTTCTGTATACAACCTGATACAGTATATTACCACAAATTAGTGTGGTTACATTCAAGCACCATTGATATGGTGGTGTTACCACTGTAACAATAACAAATGAACATCACAATAATATGTTTCATTTTAATTCTATCCTCCACTATTCCATCTCTACAATTGATTGGCATAAATCAATATAAAGCAATAGAGCTAACTTTAATCAATATGCGTCAACTTGATAAACCAAAATAAAATGGTTTACCTCTATTCCTCGTTCTCCTGAAACATTCCAATATCCTATTGAGTCTAAATCTCAAATACTCAAGGAACAATCATATAAGTGTGTATAACACAACTTTTATTGACATCTGAAATTAACACATCATTAATATACATGTTAATATAATAGTGGCACATTAATCATTGCTAACACAATAGACGTATAACAATCCTCATCGCACCACGGCGGTACATAATACTCATCGCCCAATGGCGGTACATAATAATCATTGCCCAACGGCGGTACACAATGCTCATACCCAAAGGCATTCATAATACCCATCGCTTCGTATAACAGCGGCAAGTATTCTATTTCATAATACACATCGCTTCATGTAATAGCGACAAATATTATGTTTCATAATACCCCTCGCTTCGTGTAACAGCAGCAGGTATTCTATATATCAATGTCTCAATAATATCCATCACTTCGAATTATAGGCGGCTCCATGGATATCCCTCGCTTCGTCTATTAGCGACCTATGCTACGATATGACAGCGGCAAATATCCTGATTCATCGTTCTATAAGACAGTGACAAATATTATATATACACATATCATGACAACAATTCAATATCAATACATGTGTATAAATTCACATATACATGCATTCTTATAATCACAAGGTAACCGTACCTGTTTGTCAAACCACATGTTGTCACATCTCAACAGCACAATATTGTCTACCATTTCATGTCCTTAGACATCATATATTTTTCTCATTTTCTGATTTACCTACAAAATCAGGCTTCTTAGCATTGTATACATATACGATATGCATACAATTTTAACCAAAATTCATTTAGTCATGTAGCAATGCAACATTAAATTATTATCAACATAGTATATCATTTGTCGTTCATCCAACGACGCATCGTTACTACCACGATAGTCAAGTCAATGATATACTATTTAAATAAGTTACCGGCTTATTGCAATCCTCAAACAATACCACTTCAGTGGGTATGTTCGTTGGCATCACCGGTTATTTCTTAATATCATATTCCTCATATTTCATACGGTCCTGCAACCATGATGGTTAGCCATAACACCAATTTCCATTACCTCATAACATACTACGCACATAAATGTATAAATATTGTCACACTGACACAAAACCGCAGTCACACATATATTATATGATATGCATGTCTATTAACACATTCCTAGGCCCTTAGTCAACCCAAAGAGCTAATCACTACCCTGATACCACTATGTAATGACCCCATGTCCTAATCCCATTATTAGTACATTTATCATTGTCATTAGTGTATACATGTATATCATTACAGAGAATTGTCAATATATGTTTCATAATTAAGGCATAACCTCCATAAAATTTTGACAAAATCTTCCGTAAACCCAATTTTCGATACGATTATAATCCACAGGTGTATACACTCCCAAATGCACTAACATATTATCAAAATGCAACTTCTTCTCAATTAAATTGCATATAACACATTAATGAAAAGAGAAATCTCAAGACGCTTATACAAACCATATACACATACCAAAATGCTCACAGACGAGCATTGAACAATTAAATGTGCATCTAATTGTATAAAAGACATTACTCTATGCCAACACTGGTACCTCGCTCCTGGGAGCATCCTCAATAAACGGCTCGGACTCAGTTCCAGAACCCAAGTAGTACCATGTTCTATCTATTTCAACAGAAACAGCCCCACATAGAGTCAACTAACCAACAACATATCATATTATCTTCAAATACACAATTAATAATTTACAGAACATAAAGCTGCAAATTAAGATAATACTCCCTGGATATACTAAAACCATATGGGATCTCCCACGCTGTTCCTGTTCTCACAACAATCAAGATCATCAACTCCAAAATCAATTATACCATCACAACAATGAATGGTTGTACTCATATTCATTAATCAGCAGTTCTAAAATCAATAATAACTAAATCATTACAACAATGATTTACTGAATTCAGATACATCTAGATCATCAATTCCTAGGTTATATCTCATCATATCATATCGTTCGCTCAATAGTAGTGGCATTATAATCTCTCGCATGCTCAACAACGGCATCACAATCCATTGCACGCTCAATAACGACATCACAATCAATAGCACGCTCAATAGAGGCATCACAATAATTCATAGCATGCTCAATAGCCACGCCGCTATTGAGTGTGCTATTGATTGTGATGCCGCTATTGAGCGTGCGATGGATTGTGACGCCAATGTTGAACGTGGGATGGATTATAAGGCCGTCATTATTGAGCGAGCGATATGATATGATGAGATATAACCCAGAAATTGATGATCAAGATGTATCTGAATTCAATAAATCATTATTGTAATGATTTAGTTATTATTGATTTTAGAACTGATGACTAATGAATATGAGTACAACCATTCATTGTTGCGATGGTCTAATTTGATTTTGGAGTTGATGATCTTGATTGTTGTGAGAACAGGAACAGCGTGGAGATCCCATAGGGATTCAGTATATCCAGGGAGTATAATCTTAATTTGCAGCTTTATATTCTGTAAATTATTAATTGTGTATTTGATGATAATGTGATTATGTTGTTGGTGAGCTGACCGTGTGTGGGGCATGTTTCTATTGAAATAGGTAGAACATGTACGACTTGGGTTCTAGAACTGAGTCTGAGCAATTGATTGAGGATGCTCCCAAGAGCGAGGTACCAGTGTTGGTATAGAGTAATGTCTTTTATACAATTAGATACATAGTTATTTGTTAAATGCTCGTCTGTGAGCATTTTGATATGTGTATATGGTTTGTATAAATGTCTTGAGATTTCTCTTTTATGTCTTATATGCAATTTAATTGAGAAGAAAATGCATAATGAATTGGGAATATGTTAGTGCATTTGGGAGTGTATACACTTGTGGATTATAATCGTATCAGGAATTGGGTTCAGAAGAAGATTCTATCAAAATTTTATGGGGCTTATGCCATATTTACATAACATATATTGAGAATTCCCTGTAATGATATACATGTATATACTAATGACAATGATAAATGCATTAATAATGGGATTAGGACGTGGGGTCATTACATCAATGCATCATGATGCATGGGTAAACAGATGAAGAAGTGTCATGCACATTAATATTCAAACAAAGATTTGTCATAATAAACTTATAAGTACAATCAATCAACTATTGATTTACCTAAATCACAATGACAACAATATCTTTCATTTCCCCAAAGCCAACTACTCATGTGTCTCAAGACCATCTTTCATGATGTTTGATAGGCATCCATCCTCGTAAAAGCTTTGTCAGTGGATCCGTTATATTTAGTGGTGTAATCCATCGTGGTATCTTACTTGGAACCTTTCCAACAGATAGCACCACCATTAAGCTTAAATACAGATCTGAATATTGATTAAGAATCATCAACATCCGACCAAAATCTAGTATCGGTGTAGCCTTCAAGTTTTAATTCTCCATTTTCATATCCAAAAACTATAAACATATCCAGAATTCTTCATAAGTACTTGAGAATTGTTTTCATAGTTTTCTAGTGACCTTCGTCGGGATGATGTCTACTCGTTACATTAAATATAATACATCAGGCCTAGTACACATCATAGCATACATTATGCTACCAGCATTCGAAATATAAGGTACAAATGTCATCTTTTCTCTCTCATTGTCAATCTTAGGGCTCACTGACATTGAGAGATGAACAACATGACATATTAAAAAGTAACTCATTTTCGACTATTCCATACTAAACCCTTTTAGCATAGTGTTTATGTACGTAGATTGAGAGAGCCCAAGCATCCTCGTAGATCTATCCCTATAGATCGTTGTGACAAGCATTTAAGATGCTTCTCTTAAATTTTTCATGGAGAAATTAGTAGATAACCATGTTTTAATCGATTAAATCAATAATACTCACAATGACTATGATATCATCGACTTAAAGCACCACAAATATAACGGCGCCCCCACTAATCCTTTTGTAGACATATGTCACTTCTGGATTTTTAACAAAACCAAACACTTTGAAAATGGAAGTTCTAACTTTAGGACGCCTTCTTAGGGTGGACCTCTGTCGTTTGAAAATATTTTGCTCACTCTCAATGGTTGTGATGCCCCATGGCTGACATTGTCTTCACATCCATCTGTTATATCTCATAGTCATAATATGAAGATATAACTAATAAAATCCTAGTATACTTTAGCATCACAACCGATGAAAAGTTTCTCACAGACAACTCTTTGCCTATGAGAATAACATTTTCCCACCAGTCAAGCTTTGAAGGTCGCTACCTTCCCATCAACTCCAAGCTCTCGCTTGTAGATCCATTCGCAACCAGTTGTAAAAATTTCCCTCAAGAGGATCTACTAAGGTCCATACCGTATTAGAGTACATGAAGCCCATTTTAGATCTCATGACATCTTGTCAATGTCCCGAATCAATGTCTAACATCGTCTACTTGAAAGTCTTAGGATTACATCCATTGTCAATATCATCTTGACTAATTTCTAGGACTAGATTTGATCATTCATGAGGTCTTGAAACACTTTCAAATCTCCATTATGTGTGTCTTCAAAGGTCATGATTGACTCAATCAATTTCACAGTTTCCACGTTTCCAGTGGTTTGTGGTTCTTTAACCCTTTCAAGTTATATTACGTTGATATTCTTTTATAATATAAACATTTTCTCTTGCACTCATGGAAACAAAGACTTTGTCTCCAATAGATAATATAAATGTGTTAGGATCGGTCCGGAGTGTTTATAGTGGGGGGTGAATGAACACTCCTATTAAAAATTAATCCCTTGTGATTTCGTTCAGATTAGTGAGACGAAATCTGATTCTTAATCAACTCTTTGGCAGAACAGACCACTTGAATGTTTAGTGCGGAACGGTCTGTTCTTGAATTAGTAAGAACGGCTCGATGGCTTGAATAATAAGGCGAATGCAGAATACTAAGACACATAATATGTTTCTGGAAGTTCGAAGGTGGTGTAATCCTTCTACGTCTCCCCTTCTTCCAATTAAGGAATGTTTCCACTAGAAGACTTTGATTTATACAATCCTGTTGTACAAACCCGATTCAGGCTGGATTTACCTCACTACCAGACTGAAACTCCTAGTCACTCGATCTGTTCAGACACACTCTGTCTGACAGTTACAATAATTTCTCACTTCTATCTTTCAATACAGAATACACAAGATAGACTTCTGTCTATGCACACAGTGATCCTAAATGATCAAATATTACAATGTATTCGTGCTTAAGAAGAATTTCAGCTTGAGAGCTTCTGAGCTTGTAAGCTTGTGCTGTTTTTCTTTCTTGTGCGTTTTTCGATTGATCAGCGAGCATCTACTTGAGATCTTCTGATGTATCCTTTTATAGTTGCATGTACCAACGACATTATTCCCTTAATGTGCAACTCTTGACTCTGCTTAAACTCTGAGTAAGCTACAGTCTTCTTCTTTAAGATACTTGCCATTCTGGTTCATGCTTTCGGCGACTGTCAGGTAAGCTCTTCTTTGTCTTCTTACCTTTTATGGTAATCTTCAGTCTAAGGTCTTTTTCAGCATTAATTGCGACATTAAATGCTTCAATAAATAGCCGTTAATGATTCGGACTGAAGAACTAATCTTTATACATCCTTGACTGCTCTGATCTGATATATGTTGAGATCGATCTGAAGCTTCGATCTAGTCAGTCTGTTTTCTATCGATCTGGTCTGATATGCGATATGCCTCATCAGCTTGATCTGTTTTGAGCGATCGATCTGGTCAGTCTGATTTCTCTCGATCCGGTCTGATATGTTTTGTCATCTTTAAAATCTCAACGATAAGGTCCGGAACTAACAAATTCCCCCTTTTTGATGATGACAAAACCTAGCTTCTAAATCTTTTTATCCAGACTTTTAAGAACTCTGAAGCGTATACTTTCGGATCGATTACTTCTTCTTGTTCAAAATAAATGAACATAATAAAGTTGAATTTCGGATCGATTAAGCCTTTTATATATTTTAGTTCAAAATAAATGAACAAGGACTTAACGAAAAAGGATTTTTTATTGATCACCAAAAAATCCTATATACAGACAGTCTGATAATTCTATTTTCTAGAAGACTGAGGCGGATGTGGCTTGAAGTCTTTTCCCTTTTCCCCCTTTTTGTCAGCATCAATCTCTTGGAGAAAATCAACAATTTGTGCTAGCTGAGCGCTGATAGCGTCAAGACGAGTGTCTTGAGCGCGAAGGGTATTGGGGACGGATGCTCTGACTTCAGTGGTCAGCTCGATCTGCTCTTTTCTCAGGCTGTTCTTATAAGTAGCTTGCTGAGAGAACAGATCATTCATTCCTCGCTGAAGGCTGCTGATACTGGCTGTCATCTTCTCTTTAAATGAATCAAAGTCCAGGGATGTAACCCTCTGGCCTTGATGAACTTCTATAACACGCTGAGATAGAGACAGACAGTTGTCGGAGAGGTGCTGAAGGATCCTTGTCAGAGATGGAGGTGCATCAGATAGTTGGCTTGGAGAGTGATCTGATGACGACAAGGCGTGATCAGCGTCTGCAGCAATGGGTGTGATTGAAGACATAGCAGCTTGGCGACTTTCGGACCGGATCAAGGTGACCAAATCCGAAGAGAATTTTTCTATGAAAGCTATATCTTCATCTGTTTGAACTGGAGGAGTGCTGGGTCTGGAAGGCTCCTCAATTTGGAGAGCTGCAACAATGGTGGACACCACCAGATCCGGATCGACGAACTCTGGTGCGCCAACTGTTGTAAGTGCTGCGGTTGGACTGATTTGAACATGGGAGGCTGATGATCCCAGAGGAATAGATGTTGTTGGAGAGTCCAACAAAACATTCAAGGGTTCATCTTCTGTAGCAGACGGAGCATTAGTCATTGGCTACTCCGCTGTCTGATCCGCTATGCGTTCTGCTGTAAGTTCTGCTGTCTGGTCTGGTGCTCCAGAGGGAATTACCTCTACGAAAGGTTCTGCCATTTTCTTGCTAGCATATGGATGATCCGGGCTGGTTATTGGAGTGGATATACTGAGGTTCTGTCGTTGGAATCGGACAGCTAGGCGAAGAGCATGGATATCCATTTCCAATTGAGCAATAACAGCACCATCATCTTTGGCAGTTGGAGCATTCGGATCGAAGTTTGCTTTCTTAGCATCCAAAAGCAAATTCGCCAGTCTGAATCTCTGATTTGCCTTAAAGAGATCTTTGCGCTGCACAGCAATGCGAACATCATCTGTCTCTGTTCCCTTGAGGACTTCTTCTTCCATTTTCTGCAGGCGTTTCAGTTTGCCGAAGAACATCTCAATGTGGTTGATTGTTCTGTATTCGACATACTCATCAAAAACTACAACAAGCGCCTTCACCTTCTCATCAACATCCTCCATAGCGATGTCGATGGATGTTTGCGCTGCAGATTTGGGTTTGGAAGAGAGGGGTTCTGTGAGAATGGCTTTGCCCTTGCCTGTGGAAGATGGAGATTTGATCCCTGATTGGGTATAGTCTCCCAACTCAGTGATAACAATCCCTTTGACCACGGGGATAGCAGAGGGGACTCGGAGGTTACCTTTGGTGCAGTGGTTGAAGTGGTTGAAAGTTGGGTTGTAGGTTGGGGTGCAGGGGTGGCTTTTGTTGGAGGCAAAATGGGTAGGGTTTTGAGAGGTAAGGTTTTGTGTGGCTTGGTGATCTGGGTTCTTGGCTTTTTGGGAAGTGGCTTGGCTAGTGATGAAGGAGCAGACTGAGTTTCCTCGGAGTCAGTCTGAATGGTCAATTTGCGCTTGACCCGAGTTTGTCGAGCAACAGCATGTTCTTCTCCCTTCTCAATCTTGACAGCCACCAGATCGGTAGGAGTGGGTGGAGCACTCTTGGACTTCAGTAGTTCTAGCCCTTTGGAGTTGAGAATTTTGAATGGACTGAGAGCAAACTGTTTCCCCAGCTCGATTTCCAAAGTCTCCAGTAGCTTGCTGAGAGGAACAGCAAAGCAGACGGCCTGTTTGGAGGCAATCACTGTTTCCAACAATACTCCAAATAGAATTACGGACCAGTTCATCTTCTGTCCAGAAACAATAGCAGCCATGGCCCTGAACTTCTCGGCAGTGACGGCGTCAAAGCTTCCGGCTTTGCCCAATAGTGGCTTGCCAACGATCTCGCATAATACCTGGAAATGAAATAGCATTTCCTTCTTCTTGAATGAAGGCTGCAGGCGGTGGCCAAATATAGATACTTTCCCCTGAAGAGCTGTGAGAGACGCTTGAGGAATCTGGCCAAACTCAGTCAGTCCGGAGTTGGGAAGACCAAAAGTCTTTGCCAGCGTCGACGGAGAGATGTCAAATGATTTTCCCTTTACGGTGGTGGAGATGAGAGACTTCTGAGATACAGCATTGGCGAATAGTTCGCGAATCTCTGACTCGTAAACCACCGTGCCACATTCCAGAAAATTTCTTAATCCAGACGATTCCAAAGCTTGGAAAATAGAGACCATCTCTGTATTTTCAGCCCTGTAAATATCATCGAACTCAACGGAGAGAGAGTTGTGAGTATTAGTGGCCATTTGAGTGTAATGGAAATATGAAGAGATTAAAGGAAATAAAGAGTTAGAGAGCAGACGGCGGTAATTGGTAAAAAGTGAATGAAAGTGAGATGTACAGCCAGCTAAATATGAGAGAAAAGACACGTGTCTTTATCTCGATGACTGAGCATAAAATAATTCAAAATAAACGGTCAGGATAAAAGAAAGATAAGGAGGTTAAAATTGCGATCAGTCCGGGCTGTTTTTTTTGTTTTAAATAAATATTAAATAAAGGATTTGTTAACCAGACAGATCATAGGATAACATCAGATTGACATAGATCGGTCTGAAAGTTCGGACCGGTCTGTGTCTTTCCGAACATTGTATTATCGATCTGGGCCAACAAAAATCTTTAAAAGCGAAAAGAAGAAAGCATCTAAACTATCAAGATAAGTTTATTAAACCAAGAATTTGACGGAAATAATTAAACTTAGCCTCACGAAGCGGTTTGGTGAAGATATCTGCTGCCTGCTGCTCTGTTGAGATATGCTCGATCCGAATTTCCTTTTTGCCAACATGATCTCGAATGAAATGATGTCGTATATCAATATGCTTTGTTCGAGAGTGCAAAACTGGATTGTACGTTATGGCAATTGCACTTGTGTTGTCACAAAATATTGGAGATTCAACAGCTTGAATGCCATAGTCTTTACGCTGGTGTTGAATCCAGAGCATTTGAGCGCAACAGCTTCCAGCGGCAAGATATTCTGCTTCAGCTGTAGATGTGGCAATAGATGTTTGCTTCTTACTGAACCAAGAGATCAATCTTTCACCTAGAAATTGACATGTTCCACTGGTGCTTTTACGATCAATCTTATAGCCAGCGTAGTCTGCGTCTGAATATCCGATCAATCTGAAGTTTGAATCTTTGGAGTACCAAAGACCAACGTTCTGAGATCCTTTTAAGTATTTCAGAATAGGCTTAGCAGCAATAAAATGTGATTGCTTTGGTTCTGACTGAAATCTGGCGCACATACAGACTGAGAACATAATATCAGGCCGGCTCGCTGTAAGATACAAGAGCGATCCGATCAGTCCGCGATACATAGATACTTTGACTGCCGTTCCCCCTTCATCTTCGTCTAACTTGATTGTAGGACTCATTGGAGTTGATGCACTTGAGCATGTTTCCATTCCGAATCTCTTAAGAAGCTCTTTGGTATACTTGGTTTGGTTGATGAAAATACCATTGCTGAGCTGTTTGACTTGAAGACCCAAAAAGAATGAAAGTTCTCCCATCATGCTCATCTCAAACTGTCCCTGCATTAACTTAGAGAATTTCTCGCATAATTTGGGGTTAGTTGACCCAAAAATTATATCATCAACATAAATCTGAACTAACAGGGTATGTTCCCCCTTAATAAATTTAAAGAGAGTTTTATCTACTGAGCCGATCTGAAAATCATGGTTCAGCAGAAATTGAGATAGAGTGTCATACCAGGCTCTTGGAGCTTGTTTCAGACCATATACTGCTTTATTCAGTAGATATACATGATTAGGAAATGAGTGGTTCTGAAATCCAGGAGGTTGCTCAATGTAGACTTCCTCCTGAAGCTTACCATTAAGAAAGGCACTCTTGACGTCCATTTGATATACCTTGAAGTCTTTAAAGGCAGCATATGCAAGAAAGATTTGGATGGCTTCAAGTCTGGCGACTGGTGCAAAAGATTCATCGAAGTCAATTCATTCTTCTTGTCGGAATCCTTGTGCCACCAGTCTGGCTTTGTTTCTAACCACAAGTCCATCTGCGTCTAGCTTGTTTCTGAACACCCATCTGGTTCCAATAACAGGCAGATCGCTTGGCCTGGGGATTAGACTCCAAACTTGATTTTGTTCAAATTGATTAAGCTCTTCTTGCATGGCCTTAATCCAGTTGAAATAAGTCAGCGCTTCATCAATCCTTTTAGGTTCCAGATTTGATATAAAAGCAGCATGAGTGAATTCATCCATCATCTGTCCTCTGGTTCTAATTGGTGCCGAAGGACTTCCAATTACCAGATCAGGTGGATGCCTCTTTGTCCATCGATAACTTGTTTCTGGATTGTCTGGTCCAGACGGATGAGTAGTAGCGACATTATCAGCATCTGCTTTAACATTCGATTGAGGATCATCCGGATCGGCTCGATCTGAAGGAGCTTCATTGCCCTGATCCGATCTGTCTGGTACTTCAGGTTCTGGTGGATTATCTCTTGACCTGTTATCTACAATCTCATCATCACTGTTAGCTTCGAGATGGATATTTTTCATCTGATTTTTATTTGATTCCTTGCCACCCTCAATACATAAAGATTCATCAAAAACTACATGGACAGATTCTTCTACAGTTAAAATGCGATTATTGAAAACTCAAAAAGCTTTGCTAGTTGATGAGTATCCTAAGAATATCCCATTATCTGACTTAGCTTCAAATGCTGTAAGATGGTTCTTACCATTGTTGTGAACAAAGCATTTGCAGCCAAATACATGAAGGTGAGAGATAGACGGTCTGTTACCAGTCCATATCTCATATGGAATGAGATTCAACTTTTTGTTAATCATAGACCGATTTTGAGTGTAGCATGCAGTATTTACAGCTTCTGCCCAGAACTTTTGCGAAATTCCAGAATCAGCAAGCATTGTTCTTGCTGCTTCTTTAAGCGTTCTGTTTCTTCGTTCTGCAACTCCATTTTGTTGGGGAGTTCGGGCGGCTGAAAATTCATGCTTAATTCCATGATCTTCTAGAAAGGATTCAAGATTCTGATTTGAAAACTCATTGCCTTTGTCACTTCGAATCCTGTCTATGCTGGATGATTTCTCATTCTGAGTACGTTTCAGCAGCTTGATCAATTTCGGACCGGTCTGATCTTTACTGCTAAAAAATATAGTCCAAGTAAAACGTGAGTAATCATCAATAACAACAAGAGTATACCGCATTCCCCCTAAACTTGTTATTGGTATATGACCAAACAAGTCCATATGCAATAGTTCTAAACAACGTGAGGAGGATTTGGCATTCTTATTTTGAAGGATGATCTGATCTGTTTGCCCATTTGGCAAGCTTCGCAGATCTTATCCTTAGCAAAGTCGATCTTTGGCAGACCGACAACTAAATCACGTTTACACAGGCTAGAAATAGTCTTAAAGTTAAGATGATTCAAGCGTTTATGCCATAGCCAGTGTTTATTATCATTATTAGCGATGAAGCATGTAGGATTATCAGGTTGAGCAAAATTCCAGTTAATCTTATATGTATTTCCATTCCTGATTCCTACAAGCATGGTTATACCATCTGATGATTTAACAGTGCAAGTGTGTTTATGAAATTCTACAGCATAACCATTATCACATAGTTGACTTATACTAATCAGATTATAGCAAAGATTTTCAACTAACAGCACGTCATTGATAATAATGTTACCATGGACAATCTTACCCTTGCCCACGGTCTTACCCTTCGAATTATCTCCGAATATGATTTTGGGTCCAGTACATTCTGTAACTTCAGATAGCAACTCGATGTTTCCAGTCATGTGACGAGAACACCCACTGTCTAAGTACCAGTCTGATGCAAGTTTCTTCGGTATTGTCATCAAACAAGATTATTGTTGGTACCCAATCCTACTTGGGTCCAGAACGGATTAGCCCTTTGGGAACCCACACCTGTATCAGCTTTAATGGCTTGTGTGTGTGTGGTGTGCTGTGAGCTGGTCTGTTTCGATGTTGTGTGTGATAATGTGTGCGATATGGAAACCTTTGATTCTCATAGGGTAGTCTATATCTTCGTTGAACTGGTTTTGAATTATAGTAATTGGATGGTCTCCCTTGCCTTAGATTTTGCACCTTTGGATTTGGTCTGAAAGACGCAAAGCTTGCTGGTGCCTTTTCTTTGGCTTGGTTAACATATCCAATCCCTTTTCTCAAACCTTGATTCATGAAAGAGACTCCCGTTTGAATTGTAGGTGCTTCATTTTCATATACTGTGCTGGATTTAACAAATGTCACTTGTTTGATTTTGTTCTTCACCAGCAACAATTCAGATTTATCTTTGGTGCAGTCTTTGATATCAAAGCCTATGCCTGTAACATCACCGACATTTCTTTGTACCTTTTGCAATTCTTCCAATGATGTTCTGGATTTTGTCCATGATTTGAAGATATGAGAAAGCTTAGCATTTTGTGTGCTAATTCTCTTATTTTCTTCATGGAGCTGATCATAAGAGATTTTTAGTTTATTCAGCTCGATCTGTAGATTGTTGCACTCACCCAGCTCAGAGCAGCTTGGTTTGATGTGCTCATCCATTTGATCATTGGCTTTAGCTTTACTTTTCTCAAATGATTCAGCTAAGAGTCTGTAATCATTAGCCATGTCTTGCAGTGCGGACATGAGCTCTTCACGTGTAAATTCATTTGAGTCAAGATCGAATACCTCGTCTGTTTGACTCATCTCTTCGTTTTCCATTAGACATTGAATATCTTCTTCATTTTCGCTGGAAGAATATTCAGAGCTTCCTGAGTCTGAATCAGTCTGAGCCCATTTGTTGTTTCCTTCTTCTGCTACTAGGACCTTTTGAGACTTTCCATGATTTTTGAGGTCTTTGTAGTGCTTCTTTTTCCTGTCATCACGATGCTTCTCTTTCCGTTCTTCTTTCTTTGGTCTGGTGCAATCTGCAATAAAATGTCCGGTCTTACCACAATTGTAGAAAGCCTGATCATTAACAGCATCATCCTTTCTTGATTTATAATGATGAGAGGGTTTAAAGTTCCTCTTATTTTTAGACATGAATTTACCAAATTTCTTGATAAATAATGACATAGCATCATTACTTATCTGTTCGATAGATCGATCTGTTGTGGGGGCGATCTGATCTGGAATGGCTGCCAGTGCTTTGTTTGGTTGAGAGATGAATGGCTCTGCTTCACCTCTGCTGATCAGTTCGAACTCATATGCTTTAAGATCTGCAAACAGATCATGAAGTTCAACCTTATTCAGATCTTTGGACTCCCTCATTGCAATGGTCTTAACATCCCATTCTTTTGGCAGGGCTCTCATAACTTTCAGAGCGATCTCTCTGTTTGAGTATTCCTTGCCCAGACCATTTAGCTCATTGATGATACCAGTGACTCTTTCAGCAAACTCATTTAGAGTTTCTCCAATCTTCATTTTTATGCTCTCAAATCTTTGAAGAGCAACAGTCAGCTTGTTTTCTTTGGTCTGGTCGTTCCCTTCGCATAGCTGTGCTATCTTCTCCCAAATTTCTTTGGCAGTAGAGCACATTTTAATTTTACTGAACATGTTCTTGTCCAATGTCTTGAACAAGATGTCTTTGGCAACGTTGTCGAGGTTTGCTTTCTTTCTTTCTTCATTCGTCCAGAGGGATCTATCCTTCTCGACCATTTGGGGTTCACTACCAGTAATGGAGGCTGCTGTATTGACTTTCAGAATTTTCATTGGTCCATCAGTGATGACGAACCACATATCGTCATCCTGTGCTGCCAGATGAGCTTGCATTCTGATTCTCCAATCATCATAGTCTTCTTTTGAGAACATAGGAATTTTGTTGAATGATGCCATCAGCTCAAGTATCTTTGTGCTGATTAAGACGACCTGCTCTGATACCACTTGTTAGGATCGGTCCGGAGTGTTTAGAGGGGGGTGAATGAACACTCCTATTAAAAATTAATCCCTTGTGATTTCGTTCAGATTAGTGAGACGAAATCTGATTCTTAATCAACTCTTTGGCAGAACAGACCACTTGAATGTTTAGTGCGGAACGATCTGTTCTTGAATTAGTAAGAACGGCTCGATGGCTTGAATAATAAGGCGAATGCAGAATACTAAGACACAGAATATGTTTCTGGAAGTTCGAAGGTGGTGTAATCCTTCTACGTCTCCCCTTCTTCCAATTAAGGAAGGTTTCCACTAGAAGACTTTGATTTATACAATCCTGTTGTACAAACCCGATTCAGGCTGGATTTACCTCACTACCAGACTGAAACTCCTAGTCACTAGATCTGTTCAGACACACTCTGTCTGACAGTTACAATAATTTCTCACTTCTATCTTTCAATACAGAATACACAAGATAGACTTCTGTCTATGCACACAGTGATCCTAAATGATCAAATATTACAATGTATTCATGCTTAAGAAGAATTTCAGCTTGAGAGCTTATGACTTGTAAGCTTGTGCTGTTTTTCTTTCTTGTGCGTTTTTCGATTGATCAGCGAGCATCTACTTGAGATCTTCTGATGTATCCTTTTATAGTTGCATGTACCAACGACATTATTCCCTTAATGTGCAACTCTTGACTCTGCTTAAACTCTGAGTAAGCTACAGTCTTCTTCTTTAAGATACTTGCCATTCTGGTTCATGCTTTTGGCGACTGTCAGGTAGCTCTTCTTTGTCTTCTTACCTTTTATGGTAATCTTCAGTCTAAGGTCTTTTTCAGCATTAATTGCGACATTAAATGCTTCAATAAATAGCCGTTAATGATTCGGACTGAAGAACCAATCTTTATACATCCTTGACTGCTCTGATCTGATATAGGTTGAGATCGATCTGAAGCTTCGATCTAGTCAGTCTGTTTTCTATCGATCCGGTCTGATATGCGATATGCCTCATCAGCTTGATCTGTTTTGAGCGATCGATCTGGTCAGTCTGATTTCTCTCGATCCGGTCTGATATGTTTTGTCATCTTTAAAATCTCAACGATAAGGTCCGGAACTAACAAAATGTCTACAAAATATGTATCAACTATCCAATCCATCTCCCACTAGCTGATTCACTAAGTAGAACAATATCAATCTATATTTGTATTATTTTTCACTCCATATCGTATATGGACTGCATTGTTATGAATCATGTTCAACAAATATGTTAACTTTATAGAGTTACTGGGAGATAATCGCATTCGCTTTAAGATAACTCAACACCCTCTTGCACTAACATTTAGTGCTTCATATCCGTCCATACGAATCAAATTCAATGGACCTTCAGTAAATGCTAAAGATATGTGTGATTTAAGTTATCATTGTTTTTATATTATTTGAACAGAATCAGATTAATCATTTATAAGTTCATCAGATTCAATAAAACTTTCATTCTTAATATTACAAATCATATTCGCAAATTTAAAAGAATATTATTCTCTATCAAAATAGGAACTATGTTTTTCAAAAACTCTGGAACAAACAAAAATTGTTCAAACTAGTTCTAAACTAGTTCAACATTTTATATCAAATAAATGTTTCAAACACTTTTGTTGCAACTCTTGCTACAAGGATTAGTTCATGTATGTTTCACCTTTCTAGAGCGTATACTCCTTCTCAACATCTGCAACTCATTGCAAAGATGTGAGTATAATTTGCATCATATACCAAAAAGTAGAACCAATATAAACATTAATTTTAATATAAATTAAACCTTTACAGAACGCTTCTGGTCTAGATATTCCTTGCAGTTTCTGCGCCAATGACCAGCAGTGAAAACATAGATGCTCCTCCTTAGTTGCTACTATATTCATTTTTGTCTTTTGAAGTCGGGAACCATTTATCTTTTTCTTATTTATCCTTGAACCCATTGGTAGAAGATTCAACACTAAGAACATGTTTCTCCTTTTGAATCAATGACTCATAAATTTCCAACATTTTGATTATATGATCAAATCTAGAGCCAGTTAATTAGGTATTTGTCACATTCAGATTTTTCAGTTTCTCAACAAGGGATATTATTCCTAAGTAGGGGTGTTCACCGGCTCGGTTAACCGATCGAACCGGGTCGAATCAAAAAAGTTCGGTTCCAACCGTACCGAACCGAAAAATTTCGATTCGGTTTTCGATTTTTCAAAAAAAAAGTTCGGTTTTCGGTTATAGGGTCCGGTTAACCGAATCGAAAATCGAAATTTAAAAAAAAAACTTTTTGAATTTTTTTTTATGTTTTAAATATTTTTTAATGGTTTCGCTCCTGATTGTATTAATAAGAACTCGTAAATTAACAATGTGTTTCAAGTATAATATAATTTATTTTGTTGTCTCATTTAAACTCGATTTTTTGTATTAAATAGCTTCAAATAATATTAGAAGTTTAAAATTAAAAGGTCAAAGGTTCAGAATTCATTTGAATCTAATGAATGATGTATTAGTGTTTGTATTTAAGTTGATTTTTATCAATTAATCATACAATTTCAAAAAAAAAATGAAAAATTCGAAAAAAAAACTATGGTTCGAACCTAACCGAACCCGAATCGAAGAAGTTCAGTTAAAACCGAAACCGAACCGAACACTTTCAGTTTTTGTTTTCGGTTTTGAAATTTCAAAATCGTAATTTTGGTTAACCGAAATTTCAATTCGGTTCGGTTCTGTTTGAACCGAATGAACACCCCTATTCCTAAGCCATGCTCATAGGCCGCAGCCCCATCTTGTTGGTGAGATGAAAATAGCTCTTTTGAGGTAGCGAGTCTCAGTAATCGTGCTCGTTCATCTGACAACATTTGTAGGTGTTGGTAAATATCAACAATGTGAGTAAATTCCTCATATCTACATTGAACGCATTCGTCTGACGAATCGGGAGTCACTTCAACATGAGGCTCACATCAAGGGTATATAATAACTTTTCAGAAGCAAAGCACTATTTTAAATTATGTAGCCAATCGAATTAAGTATGTATCGAGAATTGATGCAATCGGATTCACAGAGCCTATAATATTGAGAATAAACAGAAAAAATAATCAAACCATTTGATTATTAATTATTTCAAAAAACCATGGACTTTAGTTATTGAATGCTTCCACTATTTTTTTTTTTTTGAATTCATCACCTTAACGACAAATGAATGGAAATCATATTTTTTTGTGGGCTTGGGGTCCAACTAGCTCATGATAGCCCCGACTGAGGATCTAGCTAGCTTCATAATACTAAAGGTAGCGTACAATTACATCATATGCAACCCCCAAGATATTCATCTGGCAATTGACATAACGCTATGAAGGCAGACCAATTATGTTTTCTCACATCAAATTAACCCATTCCACGTATAGTAATGTCCCCACAAAAAGACCTCACGCGGGTGGACAATCTTAAAGATTAACATTACCACACCCATAATTTAGTGACAGTTAAACACACAATTTTCCCACATCAGATGCACTCAACGAGGGTGAGACAAGACATCGTGACATGAGTAGCGTCTCATGCCTTAACTGTTGATGGAAGACAATAAGCAACAAACACCTTTGAGCTCTCATTCACAATTTGATATTTAAAATTTTGAATCATATTCAAAAGATGGATTTAATAATTTCAAAATCTCATCAACTATTCGTTTGATTGTTTGTCGGATTCATCAACTATGATTTATTAATGCAACGTCATATGTACTAATAAAACATACAAACAAACATTTATCATACATCATATGTATAATAAAATAAAATAAAATATGAATGATTACGACCATTTCCTAATTGATTAACATCAGCTACAATGTGGATCTTAGGTCTCCCTAGCTAATGCAAGTAATGCAATTACATTTTTGCTTCCATTATACATGTCTTGATTCTTGGTGCTCCATCGCACTAAGTCTGATAATTTTACATTCAAATCATGCAAACAAGAGAATATGGATATATTCGAGGTTATGATACATCAGAAAATAGAGCAGACTCCCAGACTCGATAATCAAAAATCACAATATAATAAAACAATAGAAACATAAACATTCACCTAAACGCAATGGTCAATGCTCGTAATCATCCACCATGCAACCACATAATATGTAATTGTACATTAAACTAAGCCATTACATCATATGTAATTGTACTAATTACATCACATGCCATTAGATCAAAATAAATAATTTATTCTATCATTTTTTACTAATCGTATCATTTATTGAAATAAAATAAAATAATTTATGTAATTTTTGATTAATTAATTTTCAGTTAATTGGGAAAATTACTATTTTACTTTCTAATAACAATATTAATCAAAAATAAAATTAACAAATTAAATGAAACCATTTCATCTAATTTCCAATAATTAAACTTTCAATTATTGATAAAATCTCTATTTTACCTTCAAATCATAATATTAATTAAAAATAAAATTAATAAATAAAATGAAATATCTTCATTTAATTTCTTATTAATTAAAATTTTCAGTTAATTGCAAAATCTCAATTTTACACTTAATAAATTAAAATTCATATTTTAAAAAATTAAATTTCTGATTTGTATTTCAAAATTAAAATCCGAACAAACATCGAAAATTGACCCAAAATTTATGGACTCCAAACCAATTTGAAGCCAATTAAAAGATTTAAAAAAAAACTTTCTAGCCAAATTAGAAATTAGGCACAATAAAATTCCAATTTTACATTTATGAAATTGGCCCCCTTTTAAAAAAAATTTCAAATAACTTTTGGGCCGAAGACCCAAAGCCCATCAACAACTTTTTTGTCTACCCCATGCTGTGAAATCCTACAACACCGCCACGTCTACAATCGGGAGTGGCATCCTTCACGTTGTCGATGCAGCACGTTAGCAACAGGATGTGCTGCATCGTCGCTCATCTCGTCGTCCACTCAACAGATCTAGAGATACCATCGCGAAAGATCCAGAGTTGTGTTGTCGTACGCATGACGTCAGAGAACAATGTCTCCGCCCCTCATGGGTTGCTGTGTCCGACGCGCAGCCACGTTCGTTATGCAATCACGTTCGCGATTCTCCCTGTCAGTCGGTCCAGGGGCCTCGCATAAGATCCGCGCGAGAAGGCGGGCACACGATGGCGGAGAACAACTTCTCCGCCGCGTACACCGCTTCTCTGCTGCCGTCGGCCAGGCCTTTCACCGGTGATGGCTAGATGCCCATTCTGGAATTGTCAGTTTTTTGTTCTGAATTAAAACTACTTCTAGTTCAATTTCTATGTTTTTTGGACTGTACAATTTTTATTGAACTTTTAAACACGATTAGAAAAACTGAAACAATCTAATAAAAAATAATTATCAAACGCATTAATAAAAGTGCAACCTGGTTCTGATATCATTGTTGAGTTTGCCCCCGGCGTCATATTCAAACGCAGCGGAAATATGAAACATGAATAGATCTAAACCCAGGGATGATTGATTGCGTCTGATTCATATATAACATGCAGTTATCAAATACAAGTGCACGTAAAGATATTACTGATAAACAGCAAAATCAGTCTGTATGCTGTGATCCACGAGTCCAATCAACCTGACTAAATATACAAGCTCAATACCAGTACTAGTTTGATGTTGGCGTTTGTTAGATGAGAATGCATGATTGTCTATTGATTGGTGCAAATAAGAGAGGGACAGAAGTGATATTTATAGTTGATGAATGAGATCTTAATGGACTTTGGGTGCATAAAGCCCAACATGCCAACTATTGACTTACAAGACATATGCTAACAAATTCAACAACGGAAAGCAGGAAATCTTGAGACGAGATCATTTACTATATATCTATTTTTCTTAGGTTCTTGCAAGAAACTAATCTTTTTACATCGTTTTCATTAGTGGTCAATGTTACATTGATGGATTCTTGTTTATTAGGGACAAAAGGGAAAATTCTTGGGTGCACAATACCAACACACAATACAATATATATACATGTATGCATATATGTATGTGTGTTGGTCTTTGGTGTATCAGGTGCACCAAAGAATTTTCCGGGACAGAAAGCCTGCTGCTAGTTCCCTTGACCCGCGAGCTGACTGGTTTATGATTTGATAAGAATCTGAAGATGTAAGGAGTTGGGTTTAAAGATTTTTAGTATATGGGTATCATTTATTCATTTTTATGATATTCACGTGCAGTTGAATGTGGAAATTGTAAGCATATAGTATATGGTTCAGATGTGTGCAGTGAGTTGATTATGGCAGCAGAATGTTTCTTTTAGGACCATCTTAACTCATTCATTTTAATATATATATATATATATATAGAGTTATATATATATATAGAGTTATATATATATATATATATAGAGTTATATATAGTTATTGACAATGAACCCGATTTAGTTTTCAAATAGAGATATTACATTTATATGGCTTGAAAATAGACAGTTTATCCCTTGTGGTTTTCAAAATAGACAGTTTATCATCTATGGTTTGAAAATAGGTAGTTTATCTCATGTGGTTTGTGAAAATAAACAGTTTATCCTCTAATACGTGCAAAACACCCCCTCAATATATGTAATGTTTTACAAACCAAAATGTGTTAAATTGTCTATTTTGAAAATCGCAAGGGATAAACTGCATATCTACAAATCATAGGAGGTAAAATGCATATTATGGATATCATAGGGGAGTAAAATGCCTATGTACAAACCACATGGAGTAAAGTGTTTATTATCGATACCACATGAAGGTAAATTGTCATTAGGTCTATATATATTTGTGTCACAAGTGCAAGATTGTTGTATACTGCGAGGATAATGTTTAAAAGCTAAATATGTCATATAAATATATAAGATGTATTTATATTCGAAAAATACTTGTATAGATCTGATTTGAGTCACATATATGAACCAACTCAATAAAATCAATGTAAAATGGTTGGTATGTTAATTTATATGTTTTTATTTAAAAGATATTATATTTTAATATTGAGTTTGTATATTGGCGGAGCTCAAATCGAATTCATATAAGTGTTTCACTTTATATTCCACCATATTTGAGATAAATATGCTCCATGACAACATGATGATTAATTCGACGCTGTATTGGGTATTATGGATCAAAGATGACAGTCCGATGTGTTCAACATGAGTTATGTTCTGACAAATATATAGAACTAACTTTATATATATATATATATATATATATATATATATATATATATATATATGTTTGTATGTGTGTTGGTGTTTATAAGACCAAATGTATAGAAGTGAAACCGGATTAATACTTACGAGTTGGGACTAGATTGGTTCCTTACATACAGGGACTATGTTTGTTCGGTTAAAATAATTAGGGACTATGATTTATGAGTTATGGTATTATATATTTAAAAAGATGTAAATGCAAATGGCCTCCTACGTTCTTTTAAAGTTACTAAAATCTCCCTACGCTTGTTCAAAAATAAAAATAAAAAATTCTCCCTACAAAAAAATGTGTTACAGTTGAGCAAAATATTTATGAATGTTTTATTAAAATATAAATACATCATTGCTATTATTAATTTCTCTGACAAGATTATCGTAGCTTTTACTATGCTATAGCATGTAAAATGAGGAATGTAATATCATAATTATATTTTTTTATATATATATTTTTTGTGTTTTAAAGGTATAATTTTCAATATAATTTCATTTATAGGTGCTTGAAAAACATGTAAACTGTTAGGGTTAGCATGTGTGCTTAGAGGTGGTGAACAAACATCTCTACAAATTTTGTCTTTTGACGTAACTCGACTTGGATTAAGATGGGTTCATAGACAAATTTTAAAGTGTTTTAGTTAAATACCGCAAAAGTATATTGAGCTTAGTGAACAACCTTTCTAATGACAATAACAGTATAATTGTAGATAATGTTTGATAAAGTAAATGAGTCGAAATTTATTTACGGAAGTTCAAAGAAAATCTTCCTGTCTTTCATTCTTTCTTTACATGAAGTAATTACACTAGAAGATTTTGAAAAGTACAACAAATTTGTACGATCCCACTTCAGCTAGATTCGAATACATCAACTTAAACTCCTAGTACACAACTTACATCTCACAATCTGTTTAGAAAATCAATCTGACAGTAATAATTCTTACATACAAAATGGATTGAGTGAATGCAAATGCACAAATGATCCTTCAAATCAGCTGTGGTAATTCAACGGTGTTGTAAATATCTTGAGCAACAGGGTGATGCTCTATAGTTTTTTAATGCTTTAAATGTTTCAAGTGTCAAATGTCTTTAATGTTTCAATGATTGCGTCCTTAAATACTTGTTATTACAATGTTAACATTCATCAAAAGACTAATGTTGTATTTTGCTTTCCAAACCAAATCCACTTTTGCAGAACACTTCTTGTCTTGCTTTAAATGCTCATCGGATATATTTTAAAAATAATATGTGTGCATGTAATGCTCTTTGACTTAAGTTGAAGCTTAAGCTTAAATTAGGTAGCAACTAACTTCTACAACTGTATTACAATCATTTATACAAATCAGTGGATTGAAAGATCTTACGAAAAACATTGTCTAGCATAAAAGAGTCGTCGTCAAAACATATGGGAAGCTCGTCAACAAGGTCGAACTTCACTGATTAAAAGAGTCATCTGGTGCTACTTTGATTCAATCTACGGATCGATCTAAGTCAATTTAACTCGGTTGGACATTTAGAACCTAAGGCTTAGAAATTTTCCACCTTATCTCATTCCACATATCTACATATCACCTAGAGCTGTCAAAACTGATTGGGTCTGTTGGATTGATCCAACACTGCCCGTCAAATTGACGGGTTGAGCCAAGAATTTTCAGCCAGCCTAGAGGCAGGCCTATGCGGGTCAGCCCGCGGGTTAACCAAATAATTATTTTATAATAATTTTTTGATTAATTAATAGCAATATGATTTATTAATAATTTAGTTCATTAAAATAATAAAATAATATTTTTTTTTGTGGGTTGGTCAACCTAACTCATATCTCATGTCGGGTTGGGTTAAGATGGGTTGGATTTTTGTTAGAATTTTCCCAACCCACCGGGAGGAGGGCCAAATGGACACAACCCGTTTGAATCACGAGCTGGGTGTGCCAGTCCGTTTGGGTCAGGCTGGCCCAAATTGATATGTCTTATGTCAGCTTTGTTGATTAATATGGCCAGTGGGGTTCGACCAGTTTGATTAATTTGTTTTGTCATCTTCAAAAGCTTTTGGTAAAGTGAAAAACTCTTGATTCTACAATTAGTATCAGAGTCAATGTTACGTGTTTGATTCTCATTTGTTGCAAGGAGTGCAATTATTAGGAGCCGAGTTACTGGTGTGCAATACTTGCCCATATTAGGACGTCAATCATACAGTGACGCTTGAGCTGCTGTCGGTTTAAAAGATTTGAGTTGTATAATTACCACCAGATATAACTTTAGTTAAGTGACTAACGTTTGATCCTACATTAACCATGAAAAGAAGAATTTAAACTAGAAGTTCAATAATGTGAGGAGATTTAGCTACAAATTAAAAATCTATGACGGTTTAACTCATTAATCTTTTATAGGTAGTTTCAGCTATAAACTAAAAATACGAACTTTTTTAATTCATTACATTTTCAAATGAGTTCTTAAGAACTATAAAATTACTCCAGTGGTCTTTTTGCAATACACGTATGTCAAAATACTTGCTCGAGCCAAAAGATAAAAACCAAAAGCCGAAAGAGATACAGTGAATGTAGTCCAAATAGTTATTTCAAAATTCAGTTTCATCTAAAAATTTTGGGTTGGCTTGATTTAATTTAGGGAATTTTGAAAAAATATATATATATTTGAGACAATAAGATTTATATTTGATTTTGTCTTGGGGAGATTAAATTTTCAATATAAGTGTCACATTTTATTATATGGAAAAATGGAGAAATTTTATTTTGGGGAAAGAAAATAAAAATTAGGAAAAATTACATAGTTAGTCATGTAAGTTGGCCTAATCAGCTTAATTGTGATTAATGTGGTAACTTTGCTTCTTTTGCAACTTTAATCCTTTTTTCATTAGATTACAGAAATGATACAAGTCACCTCAGGTGTTGTCCAACTTTACTCCGTTTTTTTATTAGCCTACTGAAACAATTCTTGGCTATCTCATGCAGTACTATCTCGAATGTTGGATCAATGACTGGATTTATCAATGTCTCATTTTTTATGTGGGACTCAATACGCGTGGGGTAGCCAAGAATTAACAGACTAATGTCATGATTACTGATATTTATGGGTTTGATTTTTTCTTGCATGAGAGAACTTAGTTTCTCATTCAGCGATCTTCTGCTAATATCTCGACTCTGGCGTATTTATTTTCCAATTCTTGCATTTTTGGGTTCAATATTCGAAAAGGAGGACTAGAGCGCCCAAAGAAGAGAATGTAACTCTTGGATTTGCCACTAGGGATGGAGAAATAGTGTTTGGACAGTTTGGTGTAGCACACATCCTTGCATTTTTTGTTTTTTTTTTTAAATAGTGTTTTTACTTGGTTGATGTTTTTGTTTGCAGCATGTGACTGATTTATCTGGAAGGGAAACCTTGGTTACATTAATATAACTATCAGTTTTTTTAGTTTTTTTTGGTGTGTCGGAAAATTCTTGAATGAACCAGGTCCTTTCTCTTGGCTATATGGTTCATCTGTTAGCATTAGATGCCCTACAAGCCAATGAGTCAATTGTTGGCCCGTTGGACCCTCATAAGCATAGCCCAAATAATTGACCAAAACTCCTATAAATATATGTTCATCTCTAGGGTTAAGGTGATTTTTCACGCTATACACACTCTCATAGAAAAGCCGTCATCACACTAGCACTGGTGCCGGGCTTGTAGATCTGGTCAGGTTGATTGGACTCGAGGATCACCGCCATCAGATTGATTTCGCTGTTATCGGTAATCCCTTTTCGTGCATTATATTATGATATTTGCATGTTTATATATGAATCAGGCGCGATCGACCGTCCCCGGGTCAGATCTGTTTATTGTATTATTTCCGCTGCGTTTGGATCTGGCGCCGGGGTAAGGAAACTCAACAGTGGTATCAGAGCCAGGTTGCGCTTTGATTTGTATATTTGATAATTAATCTTTGTTAGATTGTTTCCCACGACTAATTTGAATTTTTCAGAAATTTTGGAATCCGGAAAACATAGAAAATTGGAATGAAAGGAGTTTTAACCATACCCATTCTGACCGGAAATCGTTTCCGGCTACTAGCCATCACCGAAAAAGTAACAGCGGCCAGCGGCCGGCGTCAGCATGGAGGAGCGACGAGCGGCGGCGCAAGTTCCCGCCGCTGTGCTCCTCGACTCGAGCAAATCTTGAGCGATTTGGCCCCTAACTCCCGAAAATCTTCAGACGGTCAACAACAGGCGGCGTAAGCGGTGGAGAAATTGTTCTCCGCCGTCTAGCGCGCGGCTCGAATGACCGAGGTTCTGGATTCATGATTTTCGAGTGATTTGGCGATCGAGTTTTTAACCTGGATTTGCAAATGGGTTGCTGCTCCATGAAAATAAAAATCGATGTATCGTTGAAACTCGACAGAAAAGGAGGGGAGGTGTTGCATCGCCGTTGCACGGTGCTGGTACTGGGTGCGTTGCGTGGTGCTGCGTGCAGACATGGCGGCTAGGGTTTCTTCTCTTTGGGAAGATGATGAATAGGGCCAAGCCTAATGTTAAATCCGAAAATTAGTATATTTTTGGGGTTGAAATTGAATTTTAATTTTTGGGTCCAAATTGTTTGGAATCCATAAATTAATTTGGGTTATTTTAGATGTTTTATCCGGATATTATTTTTGAAATAAATCATAATACTTAATTTATTAAAAATGTGATTTTTAATTTATTAAGTGTAAAATGAAGATTTTACAATTAGTTGAAAATTTAATTAATTGAAAATTGAATGAAAATGTTTCATTTAATTTATTAATTTTATTTTTTGACTAATATTATGATTTGAGGTAAAATAGTGATTTTACCAATTAATTGATAATTTAATTAATTAGAAATTAAATGAAAGTGTTTCATTTAGTTTGTTAATTTTATTTTCGATTAATATGATGATTAAAAGGTAAAATAGAGATTTTACCAATTTATTGAAAATTTAATTAATTAGAAATTGAATAAAATGGTTTTATTTAATTTGTTAATTTTATTTTCAATTAATAATGCGATTAGTGGGAAACGATAGAATAAATTAATTATTGTGATCTAATTACATGTGATGTGATTAGTACAATTACATATGATGTAATTGTTTAGTTTAATGTTTAATTACATATGATGTGATTGCATGATGGATGATTACGAGCCTTGACCAATGTGTTTAGGTGAATGCTTAGGTTTTTTATTGTTTCATTATTATTGTGTTTTTTGGTTATCGGGCCTGCGAGCCCGCTCTCTCTATTTTCTGATGTATCCCACCCCGGATTTGTATCCCTATTCTTTTGTTTGCACGATTTAAATGTAAATTATTAGAATTAGTAGAAGATCGAGATTGAAGACGGAGCATCAAGAATCAAGACATGTATAATGGAAGCAACAATGTAATAGGATTGCATTGCATACCTGCATCACCTTAGACAGACTTGTGATCCACGTATGGCTCACGTGGATCAATTAGGAAAAGGCCGTAATCGTCCATATTTATTTTTATTATGCATGTGATGTATGATAAATGTTTGTTTGTATGTTTTATTATTACATATGACTGCATGAATAAAACATAGTTGCATGAATCCGGCAATCAAACAAACAAGTACTTGATGAGATTTGAAAATTATTAAATCCCTCTTTTGAATATGATTCAAAATATTTTAATATCAAACTGTAAAGGGAGCTCAAAGGAGTTTGTTGCTTCATGTCTTCCATCAACAGTTAAGCCATGAGACGCTACTTGTGTCAGGTGTCTTGTCTCACCCTCGTGGGGGGCATCTGGCATGGGAAAGCTGTGTGTTTAACTGCCACTTAATTATGGATAGGGTTCTGTTAACCTTTAAGATTACTCACCCTCGTGGGGTCTTATTGGCGAACATTACCATCCGTGGGATGGGTTAGTTTGACGTGAGAATGCATAATTGGCCTGCCTCCGTAGGGTTATGTCAATCACAAGACGAATATATTGGGGGTTGCATATGATGCAATTGTGAGCTACCTTTAGTATCATGAGGTCGGCTGGACCCTCGCCCGGGGATATCATGAGCTAGTTGGACTCCAAGCCCACTAAGAAAATGCGATTTTCCGTTCATTTGTCATGAGGGTGACGAATTCGAAAAATTTAGTGGGAGCATTCAATAACTAAAGTCCATAGTTTTTGAATAAATTAATAATCAAACAGTTTGCATATATTTTCTGTTTATTCTCAGTATTGTGATTGCCGTGAATCCGATTGCATCAATTCTCGATACAAACAAAGTAACCATACCAAATTATTCTGATTGACTAATAATTTTAAAATAGTGCTTGCTTCTAAAAGATTGCTATATACCCTTGGTGGGAGCCTCCTGTTGAAGTGTCTCCCGGTTCGTCTCATGAAGAGATTGCCACACTTGAGAAGTGATGGGACGATGATCTCTAGACTGTGTGATATACGATAGCATCAATGTCACCAATGAGTTTCAACACAGATATGAGAAATTCGTTCACATTGCTGATATTTTCCAACACCTACAAATGTTGTTTGGTGAACGGACGCGATTACTGAAACTCGCGATTTCAAAAGAGCTATTTTCATTTCACATGCGAGATGGGGCTTCGGTCTATGAGCATGGTGTAAGAAAAATATCTCTTGTTGAGAAATTGGAAATCTGAATGTGACAAATCCTCATTAACTGGCTATAGATTTGATCTTATAGTCAAAATGTTGGAAACTCATGAGTCCTTGATTCAAAAGGAGAAACGTGTTCTTCTTGTCGAATCTTCTACCAATGGTAGGAAGAGTTCAAGGATAAAGAAGAGGAAGGGAAATGGTTCCCAACCTTGAAAGACGAAAAAGGATATAGTAGCAACTAAGAAAGGAGAGGCATCTATGTTTTCACTGCTGGTCACTAGCGCAAAATTGTAAGGAATACCTTGACTAGAAGCGTTCTAGAAAGGGTATGTTATATATTAAAATTAAATGTTTCTATTGGTTCTACTTCTTTGGTATATGATGCCAGTTGTGCTCGCATTTTTGCAAAGAGTTGCATGTGATGTGAAGAAGTAGAGAGCCCTAGGAAGGTGAAACCTACCTGAGGCTAAGCATTGTAGCAAGAGTTGTTGCAAAGGTTGTTTGAAACATTTATTTAATATAAAATCTAGAACTGGTTAGGAACTGGTTTGA
This sequence comes from Haberlea rhodopensis, assembly GCA_907163345.1. NCBI lineage: Eukaryota > Viridiplantae > Streptophyta > Magnoliopsida > Lamiales > Gesneriaceae > Haberlea > Haberlea rhodopensis. The sequence continues at coordinate 463,436 of CAJQUN010000079.1, forward strand.
GCAATTATTTATTTGTTTTAGATTTAATCATGAAATTGTTCCTATTTTGATAGAGAGTGATATTCTTTTAAATATGCGAATGTAATTTGCAGTATTTTTAAGAATGCATATTTTATTGAATCTGGTGAACTTATGAATGATTAGTATGATTATATTCAAAGAATATAAAAAGAATGATAACTTAAATCCAACATATATTTAGCATGTGCTGAATGTCCATTGAATTTGATTCATATGGACGTATGTGGAGCACTAAATGTTAGTGCAAGATGATGTTGAGTTATCTTAAAGAGAATGTGATTCTCTCTGAGTAACTCTCTAAAGTTACATATTTGTTGAATATAATTCATACCAATGCAGTGACCAAAACTCCATATACGATATGGACTGAAAAATAATCCAAATTTTTTATTTGAGATTGTTCTGCTTATGTGAAGCAGCCAGTGGGAGATGAGTTGGATAGTTGATCCATCTTATGTTATTTTGTGGAAATTTATATTATCCAATGGAGACAAAGTGTTTGTTTCGCAATTGCCGTCTTTCTAGAGAAAATGTTTCTATTAGAAATGAATGATAATATAATATAACTTGAAAGGGTTCAAGAACCACAAACCACTAGAAAAGTGAAAACGCTGAAATTAATTGAGTCAATCATAACCTTTAAACTGCACATACCAAGGAGATCTGAAAGTGTTTCAAGAACTCCTGATAAATTGAATTTACTCCTAGAAAGTAGTCAAAATGATTTTGACCATGGATGTGATCCTAGGACTTTCAAGGAGGCGATGTCAGATATTTATTCGGGACATTGGCAAGATGCCATGAAATCTGAAATGGACTCCATGTACTCCAATAAGGTATGGGCCTTAGTAGATCATCTTTGGGAATTGTTCCCATTGGCTGCATGGATTTACAAGTGAAAGCTTGGAGTGGATGGTAAGGTAGTGACCTTCAAAGTTTGACTGGTGAGAAACGATTATTCCCATAGGCAAAGAGTTGTTTATGAGAAAATTTTCATCGGTTATGATGCTATAGTCTATTTAGATTTTATTAGTTATATCTTTATATTATGAATATGAGATATGAGTAATGGATGTGAACACAACATTTCTCAGTGGTGGCATTGAGGTAGAAATGTAGCAGCCAAATGTGTTTACAACTTCTTGGAGTGCGAAAAATGTTTTCAAACTCCAGAGGTCCATTTATGGGCCTATGAAGGCATCTCGGAGTTTGAACTTCCGTTTTGATAACATCATCAAAGTGTTTGGTTTTGTTAAAAATCCGGAAGTGACATGTGTGTGCAAAAGGATTAGTGGGAGCATGGTTACATTTGTGATGCTTTAAGTTGATTATATCATGCTCATTATGAATGGTATTGGATTAATCAATTAAAGCATGATTATCTACTAATTTCTCCATGAAAGATTTGGGAGAAGCATCCTACGTACTTAGCGTAAGGATCTATATGGATAGATCTAAAGGATGTTTGAGATCTCTCAATCTATGTACATAAACACTGTGCTAAAAGAGTTTGACATGGAATAGTCGAAAAAGGAGTTACTTCCCAATATGTCATAGTATTCATCTCTCGAGTCAATGAGTCTTAAAATTGATGAGGAGAGAGAAAAGATGGCATTGGTACCTTATGTTTCGACTTTTAATAGCATAATGTATGTTATTTTATGTACTTGGCCTGATGTATGTTCTTAGAGTAATGAACGGACATCAGACAGATCCCGGTGAAGGTCACTGGAAAACTGTGAAAATAATCCTCAAGTTCTTATGAAGAACTTATGTTATGTTCATGGTTTTTGGATCTGTAAGTGGAGAAATAAAAGTTGAAGGCTAAGCTGATGCTGGTTTTTAAATTGGATGTAGATGATACCATATCGATGTTCGTATTTGTATTTAAGCTCGATGATGGTGATGTCTCTTGGAAACGTTCCAAGCAAGACACCACATTGGATTCCACCACTGAAGCTGAATACGTTGCAGCATAAGATGCAACAAAGAGGCAGTTTGGATAAGAAATTTCATCCAAGAGTTGGGTGTAATTTTTAGTGCAGTTAACACAGTCTCTGTGTACTGTGACAACATTTGAGCTATTATGAATAGCCAAGATCTCATCAGGATCCAAATATATATTGAGAAAATACTATCTAATGAGAGAGATGGTAGACGCGACATTATTATCGAGAGAATCGCTTCAACAGAAAAATATAGTGAATCCACTGACAAAGCATTTACAATGATTGGTGTCTGTTAGACATCCTGGGAAGATGGTCTTAAGACACATGAGTAGTTGGCTTTGGGAAAGTGAAAGATATTGTTGTCATACATGATTAAGTAAATCAATAGTTGATTGATTGTACCTGTAATCTTATTATGACAGATCTTTGTTTGAATATTAATATATATGACACTTCTTCATCTGTTTACCCATGCATCTTGATGCATTGATGAAGTCCTTGAGATTGCTATAGTCCATAGAATGTGGTTACGCATATGATGGTGACCATGAAATACATTCTCGACTGTGATTTCTAAATGTTCCTGGTCGATGAGCCTTCGAGAATGGGATATCGATATATGCTCGTTAGAGACTGGTATTCATGATGTGTCTATTGTAGTGCGCCGCGTTTCATCGGCGTTGGCTTGGAGAAGTCAGCACACATGAATAGGTGCTCATTAGGAATGAGTTCACTGAACGACCCTACTCGGAATTCTATAAGTGGTTACCATTTGTCGAGTATAGAATTTCTAGTCATAGCTGTGCACCATTACTCCTCATGACCCGAGGCGTCATTGAGGTCTTGATAGATAGTTGTGTACTTTGATTTAATGACTGATCACATGTGGGTCATAAAGTCATTATTTTGGGTATTCAGTGATGCTGTCAGAGGCCAATGATTGTCGTTGGGAATTCACCACTGGTCTTGATGAACCAGGATGTCCTATGTGTTTTTCTGTATATGATTCAAGGAATCTCTGGCCAGAGTGGGTAGTGCTTGTGAAAAAAGAGTTTTTCATATACGCACACAAAGAATCATATAACGTGAAACAAATACATAGTTATTGAAATCATAAGGGGCCTCGACCAACCAATGCCCTTGATTCAATCGGGACATATTGAGTGAAAGGAATGTACTGCACGCTAACTATGGCTGACAGGTTCTCGTACGTTGCTAGTCATTTGTATCTAGGTCTTCGTGAAGCGCAGATGCTAGGCGCTACCCACGATCGGTAGGTTGTTGCTGGAATTATATTTCGGCCATTGTCTATTAAAGGAGTTTAATTGACAATGAGGCATTCAGGGTAAGCCCAAAGAAGTTGTTTGACTTCTAAAATCACAAAGGTTGTGATCCTACTGCTATGATACACTTGAGCCTCGCTGGGTCACAATCAACCGGCCGCCGATCTATTGATGAGAATTGAGACTTAAATGTTAAGTGCTCAAATTGAGTGATTTAGAAGAGATGAATTTAATTTCTGAAAGCTCCTCACTTTAGTGGAGTTTCTATATTTGAAAATGTTTCATCTATAGAAAGTTCTAAAATTAAAACATTTGATATATTTATGTTGCATAATTATGTACATTGGTAGTACGTCAAGTTATTCAATTTGATTGAATTACTTGGATTATGAGTTTGCAGTTTTGTGTTGGCTTTTGGGCAAGTGGGAGATTGTTAGCATTAGATGCCTTACAAGCCAATGGGCCAATTGTTGGCCCGTTGGACCCTCATAAGCATAGCCCAAATAATTGACCAAAACTCCTATAAATATATGTTCATCTCTAGGGTTAAGGTGATTTTTCACGCTATACACACTCTCATAGAAAAGCCGTCATCACACTAGCACTGGTGCCGGGTTTGTAGATCTGGTCAGGTTGATTGGACTCGAGGATCACCGCCATCAGATTGATTTCGCTGTTATCGGTAATCCCTTTTCGTGCATTATATTATGATATTTGCATGTTTATATATGAATCAGGCGCGATCGACCGTCCCCGGGTCAGATCTGTTTATTGTATTATTTCCGCTGCGTTTGGATCTGGCGCCGGGGTAAGGAAACTCAACATCATCCGGGGGAGATTTATTCTATACTCGATAAGTACCAATACGCCTTCAACTCGTTCTAAAAAAATAGAACTTATACACCAATATACATAAATATTTATCTATATGCATAAACGTATCTATATGTATGTATATATATCTGTATTGTGTTGGTGTATGGTAGAACTAGAGATATAAACGAACCGAATGGAGCCGAATATGCAGAAAATTTTAAGGTTCGATTTCGGCTCGAAATAGTTATATTCGAGCTGGAGTTCGATTCGAAGTTCGAATGATTTTAAAGTTCGTGAGCGGCTCGCGAACTATTGAATAAAGTGGGCTCGAGTTCGGCTCAAAAAAATTTCAAACATGTTCGAGTTCGGCTCGAATTCAAAAATTTTGAATACGAATCAAATATTTTTCGAGCCGGCTTAAAAAATTTATGAACATATTCGATTCATTTACATCTTTAGATATGACCTGTTCCATATTCCTGTGTGCGATGTGCCTTTTATCGTAATTATTTCTCCTGCTCGTTGTTTGTTATGTTTTGGAAATAATATTGGGCCTTTTAACCAACAACGCCCATATATTATATGTTTGGGCCGTTTCTCCAATAGATTAGGGCTTCGTTAATGGATTTCCCTCCAGAGCCATTTGCTCTATAAATTCAAAAGCACAGACCAAATCCATGGTATCAAACCCTAGCGCCGAATGACGTACAGCTCCGGATTACTCTGTTCAGTCAGTTACCGGAAACTCTTTGGCACACAGAAAACACGCACTTTGATTGATGTTAATGGCGGATGAATGTGTGAGAGAGTAGGTGCAATGATGAGGTTTTGAATATAATCTCGTTAATCTGATGAGTACTGAGGATAAACAATCTAATCCATTCTTGTTACCTGAGCACCTTCTCTCTCTCTCTTTGATCTGCTCCATGGATTTTCATTGTTTCCCACTGATTTCTTTTTTTTTTTTATGAGGACGGCTGTTATGTGTAAAATGCTCTTCCTTGTTTACTGATTGTTTTCAAATTAGGGCTTTAGGAGTTCAGTTAAATTGATATGAAAAGAATGATTTTGGAGTCTTAATGAATTGGATTCATTTTTTGATTCCTCAATCTTTTATTTATTCGAGGACAGTTTTACTGTAAACCGCTCTTACTTATTTGCCTGGTTTTTCGAATTCGAATTTGAGCAACTAAATTAAGCTAAATGAAAAGTTTAATGGATTCAATTCAGTAAGAAGAATATGAAAGGTAAATCGTAAAAGCTGGTCTTCACATTTGATTTGAGTATGGCAATGATTTCGAATTTGAATTGGATTGGTTTTTGGATTATGGAATTTTTAGCCTTCACAGTTTTCAGGTGAGGACTCTAGAATAATGGTGGGACCGGATGTTAGGCACTGGTGCTGATAGTTCGCAAATTGGAAAAATCAGCGCCGTGTATTGTTGGACACCTCTCGGATCTCGATGACCGAAATGGCAAAACAAGGAAAAGTAATCAAAGTTTGACACGCTATTATTCAAAGGGGCTTTGAAAAATCCGACCATTTCACGCACATGGCAATTATGTGACACGTGTATACCGTATCGCATTTCGCATATCATCATCGTTATAAGAAAGATCACGCAAGCGGTAATCCAGAGGAACGATAGAAAAGTATGGAGACACTGAAGGAAGATGAAGAGTACAACTGGAGAGAAGTGATTCTGCCATCGTTGATACCTATTGTGCCTGAGCCAGAGCTGGAGAGGGAAAACGGAGAGAGGAGAAGGGGGCGGGATATTATCATCGCTGTGGATCATGGTCCCAATAGCAAGCACGCGTTTGATTGGGTAGTCACCCATTTTTGCCGAATCTCAGATACAATACACCTTGTGCACGCCATCTCCAGTATGCTTCAGTTCCTATTTCTCTTAGAAATTATTTGAATTTCAATGTTTGTAGTGTTGATTTGGTGATCTGCTGTACACATGTTCCCCAACTTACTAGTTTGCATGCATTTTGTCTGTGGTTTCATGACATTTTGGTTGTCATTTGGATGTTTTTTATAAGGTTTTAAGAACCAGATCGTGTATGAGATGACACAGAACCTAATGGAGAAACTTGCGGTGGAGGCTCTTGAGGTGGCTATGGTGAGTTTTTTATCAGGTTCTCGATGTTTTCGTTTCTTGATGTTTGAGAGACATATATATGGGTGATGATTTTCGTTGTTTGTTTAGATGGTTTGGTAAGAAAGAATGGGCTTATTGAAATTTGACTGGAGGTTGATAATCAAGTAGCTCGTTCGTGATTAGACTGTGATGGATAGCAAACATGAACATATATAGTTGATTCTTATAGTTTTCATAGCTTGGTGTGCAGGTGTTTCTACTTCCTCCTCTCTGTTTTTGAAGTTTCTTGGTTAATACTAAAATTGCTAAGAGGGATACAATTCTAATTAAAATACCAAATTAATTTTAGTTATTGGAAACAAAATGTATAGATTTTGTTTTTGCAGAAAAGGTTTAGTTTGAATGCATCCCGATGTAATAAGTTTGCTTTGTTTCCCAATTTGTAGGAGGAGTTTAGAGAGAAACAATATGATAACATGACATTCATTCTTCAAGTAAAATTTAGTTTGAAAATTTTCTTTGTATACCATATGATATTTCACATTACTGTCTTCCCCCTAACCACTTCACTTATCTCGTTTGAGTATATAATTGTTAAATGAACTTCCTACTCCTTGTATTATTCTTGTGGATTGGACGAAACTTGTCTTCGTTTATTGCATCTAGACGCGAGCTCTCTTTATTCTTAAAAATCACTGAACAATATAACAGATTGATTATGTATGATGGCACTGAACAATATAACAGATTGATTATGTATGATGGTAACTTGCTGAAATTGAAATTTAAATAAGTAACACCATGAATTTACCTTTAATGGCATATATATATATATATATATATATATATGTAACAAGCCAATTATATTAATTTTTTTGGGTGAATAGGTCAAGACGAAAGCTAGGATCGTGGAAGGTGATGCAGGAAAGATTATATGCAAGGAAGCAGAAAGGTGGAAGCCTGCTGCAGTGGTGATAGGCACCAGAGGCCGAAGTTTGATTCAAAGGTCTTTCTCATCCGTTATTTCTCATCGCTTGCGCAATCATATGCTTCATCGAATATAAATGCTTGACCTAGTCCTTATGGTTTCTTTCTTCTTGTTCTTTACAGCGTTCTGCATGGTAGTGTTAGTGAATATTGCTTCCATAATTGTAAAATAGCGCCAATCATTATTGTGCCTGGCAAAGGTAAAATCCTGCAAACCCATTTTCCGGTTCATCTTTTTTTGAGTCGTCCCTATACAGAGTCATAAATGTAGTAAGTTTTTGTTGGATAGCAGAGGCAGGGGAAGAATCTGCGTTATGATAGAAAATGGCAATGGAGAAGGATGGACATCGCAACAATTGGTCGTGTGACGGAACACTATTGCTTTTACTACTGATTTTAAAATCATACTTGATATTTTATCGTTAAAGAATGATGAATTTTATGAAATTACCTTGTTTGTTGTTTTGCTATTTTTGTCAACATGTATGTTTTGTCAAAATAATGATCACGTAGTCGGGTTTGCTAGAATCCAAGATCCCATCAGGTAAGATCTGAAGAGTCTAGATTTGCCGCGCATATCCAACGTTAATAGGTCGACTTATCATATCTATGATATAATTATTTTGGTAATATTTTTTGGCTAAACATGGGTCACATGCCAGCAATTGCCATGCTTGAATGCCTTGACTTGGCAGTTGGCGCTATCTTGCGAGCGCCTATATGCATGGCACTCTGCATTCGAACATGGCGATACAGCATATTTAGGATCATAACATAAGGACACGGGTGTAAATGGATGACATTATTTGGATTTCAGAAAAAAAAGATTTGTGAGATCGAATCCATTACATTAGTTAATAAATAGGTTAAAAACGTAAAGGGAGAGATTTCAAATCCATGGGTTACAAGAGTGACCAAACAAGTTTTGATGAATTTAAATTTGGATTTAAAATCCTCGTATCTAAATGCATTGGTTGTGTTAACCATCGTTGAATTTGGTTTTGAAATCTTTTATCCTAATTAATTCAACTTTTTTTTTTTGTTGGAGAAAACAACAATATTACCATTCAACTAAAGAGAAGTCTTTAACCACAAAGTTACTAATAAACTTAGGACACGAAGCAACAGATTCGGAATTTTGAACTCTTGTAAATGCATTAGTAGCAAGAACACGAGCGACAGTATTCGCTGAGCGAAGGCAATTTTGAACAGATATCGTTGGAGGTGAGTTGCATTGCTGGTGTAAACTGGTAGACAAGAAAGCATGAGCTTGACTTGTTAAAAAAACACTCCACAAACAATGTGCAATCCAAAATATTTACCGCTGTTGAATTATGTCCTCAAATACTCGTCTATTACGAGCCTGGCAGAGCGCCAAAGTTATCATAGTAAACACTCCAAAATCATCAAGTGTCCCATGCTCAGCAATCCACCAAAACAGTGAGCTGAAATCATCCCCTGGGAATCGTAATGACACCTGCCACAAAGCCGAAATTGACCATACTTTCTTGGCTTTTTTGCAGAACCAAAAAGCATGAGAAATGTCCTCCAGCTTCAACATACAAATCTTTGATCAGTACTGATACATCTCATAGCAAGCTGGACTCGAACTGGTAATGCACCATTCAGCGCCCGCCACATATTAATCTTGACTTTTTTTTTTTTTTGTTGAGAAAATATTAATCTTGACTTTGGTTGGCTCATTGAGGGTCCAAAATTTACCAAAGTATGTGATAGCAAGCTTAATTCATAGCAACCTTATAGCCAGATTTCACAGAATACTCCCCTCTTAGTTCGAAGTGCCAAACTAAAGTGATACTCAAACCTGGTTCATACAAGCATTTTTCTTCCAAACTTATGTTGTTAGTTCGAGGAACAGACACAATCTCATCTGATGGAATATTTGGATCATAAAAAGTTGCCTTTACATCAGTTTTCCATTACCTCCATGTAACCCCATATGGGTGGGAGTCAGGCTCAAATTAGGTTCCAGCACAACCCTATCGGGTGTGATATTTGGGTAATCGACTTATTCAGATTCGGGTATGAATTTGGGATAATAAGTGGTGAATTTAGAATTTATGTTGAAGGAAAATTATAACATAGAAAATGGGGATAATTTTTTTTCAATAAAGTTAAGGTGATGCAAAAAAAAAAAATGGGGTTAGGGATAGGAATGGACGGGTGTGACACGAGTTTGGTCAAACCCGGGATCCGCCCACTAAAAAAACGAATCCTAGGTCCTCCTCGGACAGCCAACATAACCCGACGCATCTCGTTCAGACTCGCGAACCTGACGGATTCAACCAACGAACCCGTTTTTTTTTTATAATTCTATTCTTTTCGGGTCATTTTTTTTATTTTATAGAACTTAATATATGTTTTCCAGTTGATGCAATAGACAATCTTTCAAAATCTATTGTCCAACTGGAGGAAGATCATCGAAACTTTGCCACCAATACTATGGCTCTGACAACCTCTGTCGCCTCACCGCACCTGGCCAACCCCTTCATGTTAGCATAAATGTCCTACAAGCCAAATATTGGACCGATGGGCTTTATATTAACCCTGGCCCAATTAGCTGATTACAACTATAAATATGACATTTGTATCTAGGGTTAAGATGATGAATCACACCATTCAATACTCTCATAAGTCGTCATCACATTAGCACTGGTGCCGAGCTTGTAGATCAGGTCAGGTTGATTGGACTAGAGGAATACCGTCATCAGATTGATTTCGCTGGTATCAGTAATTCCCTTTTCGTGCATTTATTTTGAAACGTGCATGTTTATATATGAATTAGGCGCAATCGATCCGTCCCTGGGTCAGATTTGTTTATGTTTATTTCCCCCTGCGTTTGGATCTGACGTCAGGGTACGGAAACCCAACAGTGATATCAGAGCCAGGTTGCGTTTAGATTCATCTATTCGATAATTAATTTTATTAGATCGTTTCCAGTCAATCTAATCGTGTGTTTCAGAAATTACGAAGTTCGAAAAAATATGGAAAATGAATTAAAAGATGTTTTAATAACCAAAATCCTGCCAGAAATTCAGATACATCGCCTGTAACGCATCGTCGGAGAACAGTCCGGCCGCCCGCGGTCACAAATTGAGCAGCGGCAGACGCGCAGAGAATTAATGCCGTCGGCGCGGAGGCTGAATGTCAGTCTCAAGTGGAGGCTGAACGATGGGATCTGTGTGAAGGCTACGCGATCTGGATCTCTGCGCACCTGGTCATTGGTTCTTCGCCACTCGTTTTCTGCGCCTTCCATGAGAGGCGGCGACCGCACGGCTAGAGACGAAGAGAAGGCAGCGATGAAACCCTAGCATCAACCCTAAAAATTCGATTTTGGGGATGGCAGCGATAGGTTAAGCAGAAACCGTGATTTTTTAATTGCGAAGATGAATGATAGTAAAATTTCGGAATTATTAAAAAAAAATTTGACTAAACCGAAAATAAAGAGAATTTTTGGGTTGAAATTGTTTTTATTTTAATTTTGGATCCAAATTGTTTGGAGTCCATAAATTAATTTTGGGTCATTTTAGATGTTTTATCCGGATATTATTTTTGAAATAATAAATCATAATACTTAATTTATTAAAAACGTGATTTTTAATTTATTAAGTTTAAAATCTCCACAATTAGTTGAAAATTTAATTAATTGAAAATTGAATGAGAATGGTTCATTTAATTTGTTAATTTTATTTTTAACTAATATTATGATTTGAGGTAAACTAATGATTTTACCAAGTAATTGAAAATTTAATTAACTGAAATTAAATGAAAGTGTTTCATTTAATTGCTAAATTTATTTTCGATTATCATTATGGTTAAAAGGTAAAATATAGATTTTACCAATTAACTGAAAATTAATCAATTAGAAATTAAATAAAATTATTTTATTTATTTTATTTATTTATTTTCAATTAATGATACGATTAGTGGGAAACGATAGAATAAATTAATTATTGTGCTCTAATTACATGTGATGTGATTAGTACAATTACATATGATGTAATTGTTTAGTTTAATGTTTAATTAAATATGATGTTATTGCATGATGGATGGTTACGAGCCTTGACCAATGTGTTTAGGTGAATGTTTAGGTTTTTAATGTTTCATTATAATTGTGATTTTTGATTATCGAGCCTGCGAGCATGCTCTCTCTATTTACTGATGTATCTCACCCCGGATTTGTATCCCTATTCTGCACGATTTAAATGTAAAATCATTAGAATTAGTGGGAGATCGAGATTGAAGATGGAGCATCAAGCATCAAGCATCAAGACATATATAATGGAAGCAAAAATGTAATAGGATTGCATTGCATACCTGCATCACCTTATACAGACTTGTGATCGACGTATGGCTCACGTGGCTCAATTAGGAAAAGGCTGTAATCGTCCATATTTATTTTTATTATGCATATGATGAATGATAAATGTTTGTTTGTATGTTTTAATAGTACATATGATTGCATGAATAAAACATAGTTGCATGAATCCGGTAAACAAACAAACAAGCACATGATGAGATTTTAAAATTATTGAATCCCTCTTTTGAATATGATTCAAAACCTTTAATATCAAACTGATAAAGGGAGCTCAAAAGGGTTTGTCGCTTCCTGTCTTCCATCAACAGTTAAGCCATGAGACGTTACTTGTGTCATATTGCCTTACTCACCCACGTGGGGGGCATCTGACATGAGAAAGCTGTGTGTTTAACTGCCACTTAATTAAGAGTGCGGCTATGTTAACCTTCTAGATTACTCACCCATGTGGGGTCTTTTGGGCGTGACATTTCCATCCGTGGGATGAGTTAGTTTGACATGAGAAGGCATAATTGTCCTGCCCACGTAGGGTTATGCCAATCGCGAGAAAAATATCTTGGGATTGCATATGATGCAATTGTGATCTACCTTTAGTATCATGAAGCCGGTGGGCCCACGTCCGGGGTTTTCATGAGCTAATTGGACTCTATGCCCACTAAGAAAATATGATTTTTCGATCATTTTTTATGAGGGTGATGAATTCAAAAAAAAATTAGTGGGAGCATTCAATAACTAAAGTCCATAGTTTTTGAATTATAATATCAAACAGTTTGCTTATATTTTCTGTTTATTCTCAGTATTGTGATTGTCGTTAATCTGATTACATCAAGTCTCGATATAATCAAATTAACCACCAAATTATTCTGATTGGCTATTAATTTTAAAATAGTACCTGCTTCTAAAAGGTTGCTATATACCCTTGGTGAGAGCCTCATGTTGAAGTGTCTCCCGGTTCGTCTCATGAAGAGATCGCCACCCTTGAGAAGTGGTGGGATGATGATCTCTCGGCTAGGTGCTATATGATAGCATCAATGTCACCAATGAGTTTCAAAGTAGATATGCGAAACCCGCCCACACTGATATTTTCCAACACCTACAAATGTTGTTTGGTGAGCCGACGTGATTACTGAGACTCGCGATTCAAAAGAGCTATTTTCATTTCACATGCGAGATGGGGCTTCGGTCTATGAGCACGGTGTAAGAAAAATATCTCTTGTTGAGAAATTGAAAATCTGAATGTGACAATACCTCATTAACTGACTGTAGATTTTGATCTTATAGTCAAAATGTTGGAAACTCATGAGTCCTTGATTCAAAAGGAGAAACATGTTCTTCTTGTTGAATCTTCTACCAATGGTAGGAAGGATTCAAGGATAAAGAAGGGGAAGGAAAATTGTTCCCGACCTCAAAATACAAAAATGGATATAGTAGCAACTAAGAAGGAGGAGCAGCTATGTTTTCACTGTTGGTCAATGGCGCAAAATTGTAAGGAATACCTAGACTAGAAGCGTTCTAGAAAGGGTATGTTCTATATTAAAATTAAATGTCTCTATTGTTTCTACCTTTGGTATATGATACCAATTGTGCTCACATCTTTGCAAAGAGTTGCGGATATTGACAAGAAGTAGAGAGCCCTAGGAAGGTGTCGGGATCGATTCCGGGGTGGGTTGCTATTCCACACCCGAGTTCAACCAACTTGAGCTTCAATAGCTCGTGTTCTTGAAATAATTGCACCGAGAGATTATATCGAGTTCGGTTACAAAATCGAGCGGAAGACACTCGACATAACCCGCTCTATGACCGATTAAACAATTTGAAAGACATTTTAAAGATATGCAATTAAAATAAATAAACAAGCATTTGTTTATGGAAGTTCGAAGGTGGTGTAATCCTTCTACGTCTCCCCTTCTTCCACCTCATGGAAGGATTCCACTAGAAGACTTTGATTTATACAAACCCGTTGTACAAACCCGATCCAGTTGGGAATTCCCCATCCAACTAGAACTCCTAGCAACTCAACTATGTATGTTCTTTAATGTCTCACATACAAAGACCTCTCATCGGTTGTGATAAATCATCAACCGTTACAATGATATTCACTCTTCTATTTTAGCTCACAAATACAATGAATAGAGTGAATACAAAGGCACAAATGATTCCATAATGAATCTGATATAGCAAGGTAAGTGGTGCCAAAGGTTTGAGGAGTCCTATTCATTTAGCAACTTTTGTCTTTTAAGTTCCTCAATTGAACCCCAAGTGTGTTTGCTTTGGAAGGCTTGGATTGATCTTCAATCAGCTGTTATTGAGCTTCCAAATCATGTATATATTGCCCCAAGTAATGATATATACGTTAGACACAAGAATATGCCCGTTGGAGAAGGTTCTGCACCATTCCCGAGCTTACAACGGTCATATTCTAGTTTCTGGGCTATTTGTATTTCGGACCGGACTGGTCTGGTCTGCTGGTCTGGTTTAGTCTGGTCTGCTGGTCTGTCTACTGGTCTGGTTCAGTCTGGTCTGCTGGTCTGGTCTGGACAAGTCAGTCTGATGCAAGACAAGCTTGATACAAAAACAGATTGATAAACTTGCTCTTCGATCTGTTGCTTGTAACTCTTCATTATTTGATTTCTGGGCAACGTGATCTATATGAAAGTTGTAGCCCTTTCTCTTAGCTTTCCACGGAATTAATAATCGCTCGATTTCGAGTTTGTATGAGAGAGTTATGCTCGAAATACGAGGCAATGCTCCTGCTGTCTGTTTGCTGGATGCAGCAGCACATGGCGTGACTTGCAGAAGCTTTTTGGCCATCTTAACGTCCGATTCAGTCTTTCACTTCAAAGATGACTTGTAGATCTTTGTCTTAGATTTCCAACCCATACTGAATCGTTCCGTTCCGATAAGCGAGCTGAGAGTTATGGCCACCAGACTGACAGTTGCTTGCTGAAACAGCTTGCTGTTTCTTCGCGGTTCAGCTCGATCTTACAGGCGTCTTTTCTCCTTGATAACATTTGAACTAGCCGATATGTTGTGAAATATGACTTTTAGTATTTTGAGTTGGCTGTTCAATCTCTTTGGAAGCATGCCATTTCGATATCCGAGCTATGAGATATGATCGAAACAATCCGCTCTGCCAGAATTTCAGTCTTGGTCCAGCTTGATATTTTCAAGCTACTTCTTCGTAATTCATCAAGCTCTTAATTATGATCTATGAACTGCACACTTGATGAAATATGTTAGCAACACAATAACAAGTTTTGTTAACATCAAAACCAAGATTATTCGGGTTTCCAAAACCCAACAATCTCCCCCTTTTTGATGATCACAAAACTTGAATAAAAATATGAACATTAAAGCACAATGTTGAATAACAAGAAAAATCATATTTTTTAAACAACATATTTCTCCCCCTTTTTGTGTGAATCAAAAAGGAAGACAAATAAAATTTACTCCCCCTCAAGGATTGAGATTAAACTCTCCCCTAATTTTAAAATGTTTGAAAATTTGAGCAAATGAGGGGCAAATGGGGTAGGCTAAAACAAATTAAAAAAAATGCAATGCACATTAATTTTTGAGCAAAAATAACCTCTTTTGAAGATGCATGTAGCATACTTGGCAACAAATTTGAATTTCTTGACAAAACTCAACAATGTCCATTTCATCTTTCAGCGGTGGCAGCACATGAGTCAACTTTGCAGAATAAACTGCATCTCCTCGTGAAGAATTAGGCTGCAAGACCTATACCGTTACGATCCTCTATGAGTCTAGTTTGCAACGCAAAAAACGGTTCGTCATTTGGACATCCGATCAAGAAGTTATGCCAATTTTCCCAAAGTCGCTGCAAGCTGCCAGAAAACTAAAATGCTTCGAAATTGTTAGATAAAATCTCAAAATAAAAATTTTAAACTTAAAAACGAGTTTAGAATAGATTGAACGAAAATTTGAACATTTAAAATAGATTTTAAAATTATTTTCGTGCAAAATCAATGCAATGAAATTGATTTTTATGCTAAAAATTTTCATACACCAAGTTTTGAAAAAATATGCTATGAAAATATTTCATGCTCATGAAAAACTTTGAAACTGATTTTAAAAGATATCCGAAAAAAAAAATCGGTTAAAATGCTTTCCAAGAACAACCCGCTCTGATACCACTTGTCGGGATCGATTCCGGGGTGGGTTGCCATTCCACACCCGAGTTCAACCAACTTGAGCTTCAATAGCTCGTGTTCTTGAAATAATTGCACCGAGAGATTATATCGAGTTCGGTTACAAAACCGAGCGGAAGACACTCGACATAACCCGCTCTATAACCGATTAAATAATTTGAAAGACATTTTAAAGATATGCAATTAAAATAAATAAACAAGCATTTGTTTATGGAAGTTCGAAGGTGGTGTAATCCTTCTACGTCTCCCCTTCTTCCACCTCATGGAAGGATTCCACTAGAAGACTTTGATTTATACAAACCCGTTGTACAAACCCGATCCAGTTGGGAATTCCCCATCCAACTAGAACTCCTAGCAACTCAACTATGTATGTTCTTTAATGTCTCACATACAAAGACCTCTCATCGGTTGTGATAAATCATCAACCGTTACAATGATATTCACTCTTCTATTTTAGCTCACAAATACAATGAATAGAGTGAATACAAAGGCACAAATGATTCCATAATGAATCTGATATAGCAAGGTAAGTGGTGCCAAAGGTTTGAGGAGTGCTATTCATTTAGCAACTTTTATCTTTTAAGTTCCTCAATTGAACCCCAAGTGGGTTTGCTTTGGAAGGCTTGGATTGATCTTCAATCAGCTGTTATTGAGCTTCCAAATCATGTATATATAGCCCCAAGTAATGATATATACGTTAGACACAAGAATATGCCCGTTGGAGAAGGTTCTGCACCATTCCCGAGCTTACAACGGTCATATTCTAGTTTCTGGGCTATTGGTATTTCGGACCGGACTGGTCTGGTCTGCTGGTCTGGTTTAGTCTGGTCTGTGGGTCTGGTCTGCTGTTCTGTCTACTGGTCTGGTTCAGTCTGGTCTGCTGGTCTGGTCTGGACAAGTCAGTCTGATGCAAGACAAGCTTGATACAAAAACAGATTGATAAACTTTCTCTTCGATATGTTGCTTGTAACTCTTCATTATTTGATTTCTGGGCAAAGTGATCTATATGAAAGTTGTAGCCCTTTCTCTTAGCTTTCCACGGAATTAAGAATCGCTCGATTTCGAGTTTGTATGAGAGAGTTATGCTCGAAATACGAGGCGATGCTCCTGCTGTCTGTTTGCTGGATGCAGCAGCACATGGCGTGACTTGCAGAAGCTTTTTGGCCATCTTAACATCCGATTCAGTCTTTAACTTCCAAAGATGACTTGTAGATCTTTGTCTTAGCTTTCCAACCCATACTGAATCGTTCCGTTCCAATAAGCGAGCTGAGAGTTGGCCACCAGACTGACAGTTGCTTGCTGAAACAGCTTGCTGTTTCTTCGCGGTTCAGCTCGATCTTACAGGCGTCTTTTCTCCTTGATAACATTTGAACTAGCCGATCTGTTGTGAAATATGACTTTTAGTATTTTGAGTTGGCTGTTCAATCTCTTTGGAAGCACGCCATTTCGATATCCGAGCTATGAGATATGATCGAAACAATCCGCTCTGCCAGAATTTCAGTCTTGGTCCAGCTTGATATTTTCAAGCTACTTCTTTGTAATTCATCAAGCTCTTAATTATGATCTATGAACTGCACACTTGATGAAATATGTTAGCAACACAATAACAAGTTTTGTTAACATCAAAACCAAGATTATTCAGGTTTCCAAAACCCAACAGAAGGTGAAACCTACCTGAGGCTAGGCATTGTAGCAAGAGTTGCTGCAAAGGCTGTTTGAAACATTTATTTAATATAAATTCTTGAACTGGTTAGGAACTGTTTGAGCAATTATTTATTTATTCTAGATTTAATCACGAACATTGTTCCTATTTTGATAGAGAATGATATTCTTTTAAATTTGTGAATGTGATTTGCGGTATTTTTAAGAATGCATGTTTTATTGAATCTGGTGAACTTATGAACGATTTATGTGATTATGTTCAAAGACTATAAATATAATGATAACTTAAATCCTACATATCTTTAGCATGTGCTGAATATCCATTGAATTTTATTCATATGGACGTATGTGGAGCACTAAATGTTAGTGCAAGATTATGTTGAGTGTCTTAAAGAGAATGTGATTCTCTCCTAGTAACGCTCTAAAGTTACATATTGGTTAAACATAATTCACACAATTGTAGTGACCAAAACTTCATATACGATATGGACTGAATAAAATAATCCAAATATAGATTTGAGAATATTCTGCTTATGTGAAGCAGCCAGTGGGAGATGAGTTCATAATAGTTGATACATCTTATGTAATTTTGTGGAAATTTATATTATCAATTGGAGACAAAGCGTTTGTTTCGCAAGTGCAGTCTTTCTACAGAAAATGTTTCTATTAGAAAGGAATGACAATATAATATAACTTGAAAGGGTTCAAGAACCACAGACCACTGGAAAAGTAAAAAATGATGAAATTAATTAAGTCAATCATAACCTCTGAACTACACATACCAAGGGGGTCTGAAAGCGTTTTAAGAACTCCTGATAAATTTTGACCATGGATGTGATCCTAGAACTTTCAAGGAGACGATGTTGGACATCGTTTTGGGATATTGGCGAGATGCTATGAAATTTAAAATAGACTCCATGTACTATAATAAGGTATGGGCCTTAGTAGATCCTCTTTGAGAATTGTTCACATTGGCTGCATGGATTTACAAGTGAAAGCTTGTAGTGGATAGGAAGGTAGTGACCTTCAAAGCTTGACTGGTGAGAAACGGTTATTCTCATAGGCAAAGAGTTGTTTATGAGAAAATTTTCATCGGTTATGATGCTATACTCTATTTGGATTTTATTAGTTAGATCTTTACATTATGAATATGAGATATGACTAATGGATGTGAACACATGATAAGTGTGATTTTTACACTTAATTTGATATAAGATTAGGGGCGTTTTTGTAGTGATTCTTGGAAAATATTACTTTTCTTGGTTTATATTTGTATATTTCAGGAATCCAGGGCTAAATGCATAAAAGTTGAGGAAATAGGCTTAAAATGATGAAAAAGGACCAAACTGAGCAAAGCTGAAAAAGGATGGGCAAAATCGTAATTTGCAGAAAATAGAGGAGGCGACCGATCGCCTCAAATGAGGCAATCGATCGCCTCGACTCGAAAATTCAGGATTTTGTTTCCATCTTGGTTATTTGGTGTCCAAACTTGGTGAAACTCCTCCTACCATAAATATGGATTATCATGGACGTTTTTGGGACTTTTTGGCTCATAATTAACCCTACATACTCAGCCACCATCACTCTCAATCATCTCCAACCATCCATACACCATAACCGTTGAAGAAGAGACGCATCGGAAGAGACGGGACGACGGAGCAACGCAAGGAGTCAACGCCTCTCGTTATTTCCGTATTTCTAACTTTAGTTCTATATTTTCATTAGATTTTAATGTTTAGAATGTTGCAAAATATGTTTATGCATTGTTATTTATGGAGATTGTTGGCTAGGTTTGTTATCAAGACTGAGGGGATCCTTTGTATGAACCCATGATTTTAATTGAATGTTTTTGATTGATTCTTATTATCTAAGTGCATAGATCATTGTTCTTCATGCTTTTAAGGGTTTGGCCATCCTTGAATGATAGTAAATTACAATTGAGATCGAGAGATAAAATTGTGATTCGATATAGTGATTTATGCCGTGGATTTCAGACTGATATCGAGAGATGAAGTCAAATACACGTGTGATAGCTATAGATATCTAGTAATCGAAAGCTAGAAGTTTTCACGGATCTTAATACAATATTGTGTTGTTAAATAAGTACACGAGAGTGACTTACTGCAATTTGATATTAGGTTTAATATAACTCGAGAGAGTATATTAGATAAATTTGGAAAACTCGTCACCTTAGATTGTTTGAATTCGATTCTTAACTAATAGGTGAATTTGTGGGGGATTACATAGGTGAACCAAAAGTCTTGATAATTGTTTCTTTTGATTTTATTCTTTTTCGTTCTTGTGTTTGTGGGTTGATCTTGAGTTCATTAGTCAATTTAGTTAATTAATCACAACCAGTTATCGTAGACTAAATATAGTTAAACTAGTGGAGTTTGGTAATTATTTCCTAGTCCTCGTGGGTTCGACAGTCCGTACTTTTCATATCATTATACTAAAACTTGACACCGTGCACTTGCGGTACACAATCGCTACACTGTAAAATACTATTTAAAATAATAGCGATCAACACAACATTTCTCAGTGGTGGCATTGATGTTGAAATGTAGCAGCCAAATGTGTTTACAACTTCTTGGAGTGAGAAAAATGTTTTCAAACTCGAGAGGTCCATTTATAGGCCTAAGAAGGCATCCCGAAGTTTGAACTTCCGTTTCGATAACATCATCAAAGTGTTTGGTTTTGTTAAAAATCCGGAAGTGACATGTGTGTGCAAACGGGTTAGTGGGAGCATGGTTAAATTTTGTGATGTTTTAAGTCGATTATATCATGCTCATTGTGAATGATATTTGATTAATCAATTAAAGCATGATTATCTACTAATTTCTCCATGAAAGATTTTGGAGAAGCGTCCTACGTGCTTAGCGTAATGATCTATAGGGATGGATCTAAAGGATGCTTGAGATCTCTCAATCTACGTACATAAGCACTAAAAGAGTTTCGCATTGAATAGTCAAAAAATGAGTTACTTCCCAATATGTCATAGTATTCATCTCTCGAGTCAATGAGTCTTAAGATTGATGAGGAGAGAGAAAAGATGACATTGATACCTTATGTTTTGACTTATAGCATAATGTATGCTATGTTATGTACTTGGCCTAATGTATGTTCTTAGTGTAATGAGCAGACATCAGACAGATCCCGGTGAAGGCCACTTGAAAACTGTACAAATAATCCTCAAGTACTTATGAAGAACTTAGGATATGTTTATGATTTGGATCTTTAAGTGGAGAAATAAAAGATGAAGGCTAAGCTGATGCTGGTTTTTCAATCGGATGTAGATGATATCAAATTATTGTTCTGATTTGTATTTAAGCTTAATGATGATGTCATATCTTGGAAACGTTCCAAGCAAGACCACATCGGATTCCATACTGAAGCTGAATACAATGCAGCATACGATGCAGCAAAGAGTCAGTTTGGATATGAAATTTCATCTAAGAGTTGGGTGTAATTTCTAGTACGGTTGACACAGTCTCTAGGTACTGTGACAACAGTTGAGCTGTTAGCCAAGATCTCATCAGTATCCAAACATATATTGATAAAATACTATCTAATGAGAGAGATGGCAGACGCGATATTATTATCGATAGAATCGCTTCAACAGAAAAATATAGTGAATCCACTAACAAAGCCTTTACAACGATTGGTGTCTGTCAGACATATTGTGAAGATTGTCTTTAGACACATGAGTAGTTGGTTTTGGGAAAGTGCAAGATATTGTTGTCATATGTGATTAAGTAAATCAATAGTTGATTGATTGTACTTATAATCTTATTATGACAAATCTTTGTTTGAATATTATATATATGGCACTTCTTCATCTGTTTACCCAAGCATCCTGATGGCTGACAGGTTCTCGTACGTTGCTAGTCATTTGTATCTAGGTTTTCGTAAAGCGCAGATACTAGGCGCTACCCACGATCGGTAGGTTGTTGGTGAAATTGTATTTCGGTCATTGTCTATTAAAGGAGTTTAATTGACAATGGGGCGTTCAGGATAAGACCAAAGAAGTTGTTCGACTTCTAAAATCACAAAGGTTGTGATCCTACTGCTATGATAAACTTGAGCCTCGCTGAATCACAATCAACCGGCCGCCGATCTATCGATGAGAATTGAGAATTAAATGTCTAAATGCTCCAACTGAGTGATTTATAAGAGATGAATTTAATGTTTGAAAGCTCCTCAATTTAGTGGAATTTCTATATTTGAAATTGTTTCTGTTAGGATCGGTCCGGAGTGTTTAGAGGGGGGGGGGGGGGGGGGTGAATGAACACTCCTTCTAAAAATTAATCCTTTGTGATTTCTTTCGGATTAGTGAAAGAAATCTGTTTCTTAATCAATTCTTGTACAGAACAGACCACTGAAAGTAAGTGCGGAACGGTCTGTTCTTGTATGTAAGAACGGCTCGATGGTTAGTATGAAAGAACAAGTGCAGAAATAAGATACACGGGATATGTTTCTGGAAGTTCGAAGGTGGTGTAATCCTTCTACGTCTCCCATTCTTCCAATTAAGGAAGGTTTATACTAGAAGACTTTGATTTATACAATCCTGTTGTACAAACCCGATTCAGACTGGATTTACCTCACTACCAATCTGAAACTCCTAGTCACTCAATCTGCTCAGACACACTCTGTCTGACAGTTACAATATGTTTCTCACTTTCTGATTTTCAATACAGAATACAAAATGCGCACAGTGATCCTAAAATGATCAAATGTTACAAGGTAAACGTGCTTAAGAATGATTTCAGCTCGAGAGCTTCTGAGCTTGTAAGCTTGTGCTGTTTTTGCTTTCTTGTGCGTTTTTCAATTGATCAGCGAGAGTCAGTAGCGAGAGTCAGTAAGTTCCTTTTGTTGCATCCTTTTATAGTTGAAGGTACCAACGACATTATTTCCCTTAATGTGCAACTTTGACTCTGCTTAAACTCTGAGTAGGCTTCAGTCTTCTTCTTCAGGATACTTGCCGTTCTGGTTCATACTTTCGGCCACTGTCAGGTAAGCTCTTCTTTGTCTTCTTACCTATTATGGCAATCTTCAGTCTTTGGTCCTTTGTAGCATTAATTACAACATTAAATGCAACAATAAATAGTCGTTAATGATTCGGACTGAGGAGCCATTCTGTATGTATCCTAAGTTGCTCTGATCTGATAAAGATAGAGATCGATCTGAAGCTTTGGTTGAGTCAGTCTGATATTCATCGATCCGGTCTGATAAGTAATGTGACTTATCAGCTTGTTCTGTTGTTGAGCTATCGATCTGGTCAGTCTGATTACCCTCGATCCGGTCTGATATGCTTTGTCATCTTATCAGCTTGATCTATTTTGGGCGATCGTTCTGGTCAGTCTGATTTCTCTCGATCCGGTCTGATATGTTTTGTCATCTTTAAAATCTCATCGATAAGATCCGGGACTAACAAATTCCCCCTTTTTGATGATGACAAAACCTAGCTTCTAAGTCTTTTTAACCAGTCTGATGAGAACTCTGAAGCGAAAACTTTCGGATCGATTACTCTTTCTTGTTCAAAATAAATGAACATCATTAAGTTGGATCGATTAAACCTTTATTATTAAGCCTTATATTGTAGTTCAAAATAAATGAACACGGACTTAATCGAAAGAGGATTTTTATTGATCACCAAAAAATCCTAAATACAGACAGTCTGAAAATATTATTTTCTAGAAGACTGAGACGGAGGCGGCCTGAAGTCTTTCTTCTTTTCCCCCTTTTTGTCAGCAGCAATCTCTTGAAGAAAGTCAACAACTTGTGCTAGTTGCGCGCTGATAGCGTCAAGACGAACGTCTTGAGCGCGGAGGGAATTGGCAACAGATGCTCTGACTTCAGTGGCTAGTTCGATCTGCTCTTTTCTCAGACTGTTCTTATAAGAGGCTTGTTGAGAAAACAGATCGTTTATGCCTCGCTGAAGGCTTCCGATACTGGCAATCATCTTCTCTTTGAATGAATCAAAGTCCAAAGCTGTAAGCCTCTGACCTTGATGAACTTCGAGAACGCGTTGAGAGAGTGACAGGCAGTTGTCAGAGAGGTGCTGAAGAGTCCTTGCCAGAAATGGAGGTGCATCAGATTGTTGGCTGGGAGAGCGATCCGATGAGGACAAAGCCTGTTCATCGTCTTCAGCAACCGGGACAAGTGAAGATACAGCAACTTGGTGACTTTCGGACCGGATCAAGGTGACCAGATCCGAAGAAAATGTTTGGATGAAAGCCATATCTTCATCTGATTGGACTGGAGGAGTGCTTGGTGTGGAGGGCTCCTCAATCTGGAGAGCTGCAACAACGGTGGACACCATCAGATCCGGATCGACGAATTCTGAAGCGCCAACTGTTGCCAGTTCTACTGTTGGACTGATTTGTGCACGGGAGGCTGAGGACCCAAAGGAATGGAGGTTGTTGGAGAGTCCAACAATACATTCAATGGTTCATCATCGGGCACAGACGGAGCATTAGGCAATGGCTGCTCCGCTGTCATGTCTGGTAGTGGCTCTGCAGTCTGATCTGGTACTTGCTCTGCAGGCTGATCTGGTATTTGCTCTGCAGTCTGATCTGCGGCTGGCTCGGCCGTCTGGTCTGCTGCATCAGATGGAATAACCTCAACGAACGGTTCTGCCAGAGTCTTGCTTGCAGAAGGGTGATCCGGGCTGGTGGCTGGAGTGGATATGCTGAGCTTCTGTCGTTGAAAACGGACAGCTAAGTGAAGAGCATGAACATCCATCTCGAGTTGAGCAATAACAGCCCCATCATCTCTGGCAGTTGGAGCAATCGAATCAAAGTTCTCTTTCTTAGCAGCTAGGATCAGAGTGGCCAGACTGAATCTTTGATTAGCCGTAAATAGCGCTTTGCGCTGCACGGCAAGCCGAACATCATCAGTCTCTGTTCCTTTCAGAACTTCCTCTTCCATCTTCTTCAGTCTGCTCAGCTTACCGAAGAATAACTCAATGTGGTTGATAGTCCGGTACTGGACATATTCATCAAAGACCACAATGAGTGCCTTCACCTTCTCATCAACATCCTCCATAGCGATGTCGATGGCTGTCTGCGCTGCAGATTTGGGTTTAGAGGAGAGGGGTTCGGAGGGAATGGCTTTTCCCTTGCCGGTGGAGGAGGGGGACTTGATCCCTGATTGAGTGTAATCTCCCAACTCAGTGATAACTATTCCTTTGACCGTAGGAATGGCAGAGGGGACTCGGATAGTGACTTTGGGTGCAAGGGTTGAAGCCTGTGAAGGTTGGATGGAAGGTTGGGGTGCAGGGGTGGCTTTAGTTAGTTGGAGGCAATATGGGTAAGGCTTTCAGGGGTAATGGTTTGCTGGGCTTGGTAATCTGGGTTCTTGGCTTTTTGGGAAGTGGCTTGGTTGGTGGCGAGGGAGCAGACTGAGTTTCTGCCGAATCAGTCTGGATGGTCAGTTTGCGCTTGACGCGAGGTTTGCGCGCAACAGCTTGTTCTTCGCCCTTCTCAATCTTGACTGCAGCCAGAGTAGCAGGAGTAGGCGGAGCACTCTTGGACTTCAGCAATGCAAGTCCTTTGGAGTTTAGAATCTTAAAGGGGCTGAGAGCGGACTGCTTTCCCAGCTCGATGTCCAAAGACTCCAGTAGCTTGCTGAGAGGAACAGCAAAGCATACAGCTTGTTTCGATGCAATCACTGTTTCCATCAGAACTCCAAACAGAATCACGGACCAGTTCATCTTCTGTCCGGATACAATAGCCGCCATAGCCCTGAACTTCTCTGCGGTCACAGCGTCAAAACTTCCTGCTTTGCCCAACAGAGGCTTACCCACTATCTCGCACAGCACTTGGAAATGAAAGAGCATTTCCTTCTTCTTAAATGATGGTTGCAGGCGGTGGCCAAGAATAGATATCTTCCCTTGAAGATCTGAAAGTGACACCTGAGGAATCTGTCCAAATTCCGTCAGTCCGGAATTGGGGAGGCCAAAGGTTTTGGCCAGCGTCATCGGCGAGATCTCAAAAGATTTGCCCTTGACAGTAGTAGATATGGATGTCTTCTGGGAGACGGCATTGGCGAATAGTTCGCGGATTTCTGATTCATAAACAACGGTGCCGCATTCCAGAAAGTTTCTCAGACCAGAAGATTCCAAAGCTCTGAAGATGGACACCATCTCTGCATCTTCTGCCCTGTAAATATCATTAAACTCAACGGAGAGGAAGTTATGAGTGATGGTAGCCATTGGAATGAAATCAAACGAATGCGAAGATTTAGGAGAGTGAGAGAGTAAGAAAACAGATAGCGGTAATTTGTAAAAAGTGAAATAAAATGAAATGTTCAGCCCGCTAAATAGGAGAGAGAAGACACGTGTCTTTAT
This sequence comes from Haberlea rhodopensis, assembly GCA_907163345.1. Lineage (NCBI taxonomy): Eukaryota > Viridiplantae > Streptophyta > Magnoliopsida > Lamiales > Gesneriaceae > Haberlea > Haberlea rhodopensis. The sequence goes on from CAJQUN010000079.1 coordinate 489,117, forward strand.
CTCGATGACTGATGAAAAGAAATTCAAAAATAAACGGTCAGGATAACATATAGTTAAGGCGGTTAAAATGCGATCAGTCCGGGCTGTTTTTGTACAAAAGATGTATTGACCAAATAGATCATGGGATAACATCAGATTGACATAGATCGGTCTGAAAGTTCGGACCGGTCTGTGTCTTTCTGAACATTGTATTATCAATCTGTGGTAACAAAAATATTTAAGTGTGAAAGTAAGAAAACATCTAAACTATTAAGATAAGTCAATTAATCCAAGAATTTGACGAAAATAATTAAACTTAGCCTCTGGGAGCGGTTTGGTGAAGATGTCTGCTGCTTGCTGCTCTGTTGAGATGTGCTCGATCCGAATTTCCTTTTTGCCAACATGATCTCGAATAAAGTGATGGCGTATATCAATGTGCTTTGTTCGAGAGTGCAAAACTGGATTATACGTTATAGCGATTGCACTTGTGTTGTCGCAAAATATCGGAGAGTCAACAGCTTGGATGCCATAGTCTTTGAGCTGGTTTTGAATCCAGAGCATTTGAGCGCAACAGCTTCCAGCGGCTAGATACTCTGCTTCAGCTGTGGATGTGGCAATCGATGTCTGCTTTTTGCTGAACCAAGAGATCAATCTTTCACCTAGAAATTGACATGTTCCACTGGTGCTTTTACGATCAATCTTACACCCAGCGTAGTCTGCATCTGAATATCCGATCAAGCTGAAGTTTGAATCTTTGGAGTACCAAAGACCAACGTTCTGAGATCCTTTTAAGTATTTCAGAATACGCTTGGCAGCAATAAAATGTGATTGCTTTGGTTCTGACTGAAATCTGGCGCACATACAGACTGAGAACATAATATCAGGCCGGCTCGCTGTAAGATACAATAGCGATCCGATTAGTCCTCTATACATGGTTACTTCAACTGCTGTTCCCCCTTCATCTTTGTCTAACTTGATTGTTGGACTCATAGGAGTTGATGCAATTGAGCATGTTTCCATTCCAAATCTCTTGAGGAGCTCTTTGGTATACTTGGTCTGATTGATGAAAATACCATTGTTGAGCTGTTTTACTTGGAGACCCAAAAAGAATGAAAGTTCTCCCATCATGCTCATCTCAAACTGTCCCTGCATTAACTTAGAAAATTTCTCGCACAATTTGGGGTTAGTTGACCCAAAGATTATGTCATCAACGTAAATCTGAACTAATAGGGTATGTTCCCCCTTAATAAATTTAAAGAGAGTTTTATCTACTGAGCCGATCTGAAAATCATGGTTCAGCAGAAAATGAGATAGAGTGTCATACCAGGCTCTTGGAGCTTGTTTCAGACCATACACTGCTTTATTCAGTAGATACACATGATTGAGATGCAAATGGTCTTGAAATCCAGGTGGTTGCTCAATGTAGACTTCTTCCTGAAGCTTTCCATTAAGAAAAGCGCTCTTAACGTCCATCTGATATACTTTGAAGTCTTTAAAGGCAGCATATGCAAGAAAGATCCGGATGGCTTCAAGTCTGGCGACTGGTGCAAATGATTCATCGAAGTCGATTCCTTCTTCTTGTCTGAATCCTTGTGCCACCATTCTGGCTTTGTTTCTAACCACAGTTCCATCTGCGTCCAGCTTATTTCTGAAAACCCATCTGGTTCCAATGACAGGCAGATCGCTTGGTCTGGGGGTTAGACTCCAAACTTGATTTTGTTCGAATTGATTTAGCTCTTCTTGCATGGCCTTAATCCAGTTGAAATCAGTTAGAGCTTCATCGATCTTCTTAGGTTCCAGAGTAGAGATGAAAGCAGCATGTGTGAATTCATCCATCATCTGTCCTCTGGTTCTGATCGGTGCAGAGGGACTACCAATCACTAGATTGGGTGGATGCTTCTTAGTCCATCGATAGCTTGACTCTGGATTGTCTGGTCCGGTCGGATGAGTAGTAGCAGCAAGATCAGCATCTGCTTTAACATTTGAGTGAAGAACATCCAGATCAGCTCGATCTGGAGAAGCTTCAATGACTTGATCCGGTCTGTCTGGTACTTCTGGTTCTGGTGGATTGTCTCTTGACCTGTTAGCTACAATCTCATCATCACTGTTAGCTTCGAGATGGATATTTTCCATCTGATTTTGAATTGATTCTTTGTTGCCCTCAACACATAACGATTCATCAAAAACTACATGAACAGATTCTTCTACAGTTAAGGTTCGATTATTAAAAATTCGATAAGCTTTGCTAGTTGATGAATATCCTAAAAATATTCCATTATCTGACTTAGCTTCAAATGCTATAAGATGATTCTTACCATTGTTGTGAACGAAGCATTTGCAGCCAAAAATATGAAAGTGAGAAATAGATGGTCTGTTACCAGTCCATATTTCATATGAGGTAAGGTTCAGCTTCTTGTTGATCATGGACCGATTTTGAGTGTAGCAAGCAGTGTTTACAGCTTCTGCCCAGAACTTTTGCGAAATTCCAGAATCAGCAAGCATTGTTCTTGCTGCTTCCTTGAGCGTTCTGTTTCTTCGTTCTGCAACTCCATTCTGTTGAGGAGTTCGAGCGGCTGAAAACTCATGCTTGATTCCATGATCTTCTAGAAAGGATTCAAGATTCTGATTTGAAAACTCAGTGCCTTTGTCACTACGAATCCTGTCTATGCTGGATGATTTCTCGTTCTGAGTGCGTTTCAGCAGCTTGATCAACTTCGGACCGGTCTGATCTTTACTGCTCAAAAATATAGTCCATGTAAAGCGTGAGTAATCATCAATAACAACAAGAGTATACCGCATTCCCCCTAAACTTGTTATTGGTATAGGACCAAACAAGTCCATATGCAATAATTCTAAACAGCGGGAGGAGGATTTGGCATTCTTGTTTTTGAAGGATGATCTGATCTGTTTGCCCATTTGGCAAGCTTCGCAGATCTTATCCGTAGCAAAATCGATCTTGGGCAGACCGATAACTAAATCATGTTTACACAGGCTGGAAATGGTCTTAAAGTTTATATGATTCAAACGCTTATGCCACAGCCAATGTTTATTATCATTGTTAGCGATGAAACAAGTAGGATTATCAGGTTGAGCATGATTCCAGTTAATCTTATATGTATTTCCATTCCTGATTCCTACAAGCATGGTTATACCGTCTGATGATTTAACAGTGCAAGTGTGTTTGTGAAATTCTACAGCATAACCATTATCACAGAGTTGACTTATACTGATCAGATTATAGCACAGATTTTCAACTAACAGCACATCATTGATAATAATGTTACCATGGACAATCTTACACTTGCCCACGGTCTTACCCTTTGAGTTATCTCCGAAGATGATCTTGGGTCCAATACATTCTGTGACTTCAGACAGCAGCTCGATGTTTCCAGTCATGTGACGGGAACACCCACTGTCCAAATACCAGTCTGATGCGAGCTTCTTCGGTACCTGTCATCAAATATAATTATTGTTGGTACCCAATCCTATTTGGGTCCAGAACGGATTAGCCCTTTGGGAACCCACACCTGTATCAGCTTCAATGGCTTGTGTGTGTAAGGTGTGTTGTGTGCTGGTCTGTTTCGATGTTGTGTGTGATAATGTGTGCGTTGTGGAAGCCTTTGATTCTCATTTGGTGGTCTATATCTTCGTTGAATCGGTTTTGAATTATAGTAATTGTATTGTCTTCCTAGCCTTCGATCTTGCACCTTTGGATTTGGTCTAATAGACGCAAATCTTGCTGGTGCCTTTTCTTTGGCTTGGTCAACATAACCAATTCCTTTTCTCAGATTTTGATTCACGTAAGAGACTCCTGTTTGAATCTTAGGTGCTTCAGTTTCATATACTGTGCTGGATTTAACAAATGTCATTTGTTTGACTTGATTCTTTACCAGCAACAGCTCAGATTCATCTTTGGTGCATTCTTTGGTGTCAAAGCCTATGCCGGTGAAATCACCGACGTTTCTTTGAACCTCTTGTTAATTCTTCCAAAGATGTTCTGGATTTTGTCCATGTTTTGAATATATGAGAGAGGTTAGCATTTTGTGTGCTAATTCTCTTATTTTCTTCATGGAGCTGATCATAAGAGATTTTCAGCTTATTCAGCTCGATCTGGAGATTGTTGCACTCACCCTGCTCAGAGCAGCTTGGTTTGTTGTGCTCATCCATTTGATCACTGACTTTAGCTTTATTCTTCTCAAATGATTCAGCTAAGATCCTATAATCATTAGCCATGTCTTGCAGTGCGGACATGAGCTCTTCTCGTGTAAATTCATTTGAGTCAAGATCATATACCTCGTCTGTCTGACTTATTTCTTCGTTGCCATGAGACATTGAATATCTTCTTCGCTTTCGCTGGAAGAATATTCAGAGCTTTCCGAGTCTGAGTCTGTCTGAGCCCATTTGCTGTTTCCCTCTTCAGCTACTGGGACTTTTTGGGATTTTCCATGATTCTTGCGGTCTTTGTATTGCTTCTTCTTCCTATCATCACGATGCTTCTCTTTCCGTTCTTCTTTCTTCGGTCTGGTGCAATCTGCAATAAAATGTCCGGTCTTACCACAATTGTAGCAAGCCTGATCGTTAACAGTATCATATTTTCTTGATTTATAATGATGAGAGGGTTTGAAGTTCCTCTTATTCTTAGACATAAATTTACCGAATTTCTTGATGAATAATGACATAGCATCATTACTTATCTGTTCAACGGATCGGTCTGATGTTGAAGCGATCTGGTCTGGAATGGCTGCCAGGGCCTTGTTTGGTTGAGAGATGAATGGCTCTGCTTCACCTCTGCTTATCAGTTCAAACTCATAGGCCTTAAGATCTGCAAACAGATCATGAAGTTCAACCTTGTTAAGATCTTTTGATTCCCTCATGGCAATGGTCTTAACATCCCATTCCTTTGGCAGAGCTCTCATAACTTTCAGAGCGATCTCTCTGTTAGAATATTCCTTCCCCAGACCATTCAGTTCATTTATGATGCCAGTGACTCTTTCATCAAACTCATTTAGAGTTTCTCCACTTTTCATCTTTATGCTCTCAAATCTTTGAAGAGCAACAGTTAACTTGTTTTCTTTGGTCTGGTCGTTGCCTTCACATAGCTGTGCTATCTTCTCCCAAATTTCTTTGGCAGTAGAGCACATTTTGATTTTGCTGAACATGTTCTTGTCCAGTGTCTTGAACAAGATGTCTTTGGCAACGTTGTCGAGATTTGCTTTCTTTCTTTCCTCATTCGTCCAGAGGGATCTGTCCTTTTCTACCATTTGTGGTTCTCCATCAGTAATGGCGACTGCTGTATTTATTTTTAGAATCTTCATTGGTCCATCAGTGATGACGAACCACATATCGTCATCCTGAGCTGCCAGATGAGCTTGCATTCTGATTCTCCAGTCATCATAGTCTTGAGAACATAGGGATTTTGTTGAATGATGCCATCAGCTCGAGTGATTTTGTGCTGATTAAGATGACCTGCTCTGATACCACTTGTTAGGATCGGTCCGGAGTGTTTAGAGGGGGGGGGGGGGGTGGTGAATGAACACTCCTTCTAAAAATTAATCCTTTGTGATTTCTTTCGGATTAGTGAAAGAAATCTGTTTCTTAATCAATTCTTGTACATAACAGACCACTGAAAGTAAGTGCGGAACGGTCTGTTCTTGTATGTAAGAACGGCTCGATGGCTAGTATGAAAGAACAAGTGCAGAAATAAGATACACGGGATATGTTTCTGGAAGTTCGAAGGTGGTGTAATCCTTCTACGTCTCCCCTTATTCCAATTAAGGAAGGTTTATACTAGAAGACTTTGATTTATACAATCCTGTTGTACAAACCCGATTCAGACTGGATTTACCTCACTACCAATCTGAAACTCCTAGTCACTCAATCTGCTCAGACACACTCTGTCTGACAGTTACAATATGTTTCTCACTTTCTGATTTTCAATACAGAATACAAAATGCGCACAGTGATCCTAAAATGATCAAATGTTACAAGGTAAACGTGCTTAAGAATGATTTCAGCTCGAGAGCTTCTGAGCTTGTAAGCTTGTGCTGTTTTTGCTTTCTTGTGCGTTTTTCAATTGATCAGCGAGAGTCAGTAGCGAGAGTCAGTAAGTTCCTTTTGTTGCATCCTTTTATAGTTGAAGGTACCAACGACATTATTTCCCTTAATGTGCAACTTTGACTCTGCTTAAACTCTGAGTAGGCTTCAGTCTTCTTCTTCAGGATACTTGCCGTTCTGGTTCATACTTTCGGCCACTGTCAGGTAAGCTCTTCTTTGTCTTCTTACCTATTATGGCAATCTTCAGTCTTTGGTCCTTTGTAGCATTAATTACAACATTAAATGCTACAATAAATAGCCGTTAATGATTCGGACTGAGGAGCCATTCTGTATGTATCCTAAGCTGCTCTGATCTGATAAAGATAGAGATCGATCTGAAGCTTTGGTTGAGTCAGTCTGATATTCATCGATTCGGTCTGATAAGTAATGTGACTTATCAGCTTGTTCTGTTGTTGAGCTATCGATCTGGTCAGTCTGATTACCCTCGATCCGGTCTGATATGCTTTGTCATCTTATCAGCTTGATCTGTTTTGGGCGATCGTTCTGGTCAGTCTGATTTCTCTCGATCCGGTCTGATATGTTTTGTCATCTTTAAAATCTCATCGATAAGATCCGGGACTAACAGTTTCATTTATAGAAAGTTCTAAAATTAAATCCTTTGATATATTTATGTCTCATAATTATGTACATTGATAGTACATCAAGTTATTCAATTGGATTGAGTTACTTGGATTATGAGTTTGTAGTTTTGTTTTGGCTTTTGGGCAAGTGGGAGAACGTTAGCATAAATGTCCTACAAACCAAACGTTGGCCCGATGGGCTTTATATTAATCCTGGCCCACTTAGTTGTTTACAACTATAAATATGACATTTGTATCTAGGGTTAAGATGATGAATCACACCCTTCAATACTCTCATAAGAGTTGGGTGTAATTTCTATTACGGTTGACACAGTCTCTAGGTACTGTGACAACAGTTGAGCTGTTAGCCAAGATCTCATCAGTATCCAAACATATATTGAGAAAATACTATCTAATGAGAGAGATGGTAGACGCGACATTATTATCGATAGAATCGCTTCAACAGAAAAATATAGTGAATCCACTAACAAAGCCTTTACAACGATTGGTGTCTGTCAGACATCTTGGGAAGATGGTCTTTAGACACATGAGTAGTTGGTTTTGGGAAAGTGAAAGATATTGTTGTCATATGTGATTAAGTAAATCAAGAGTTGATTGATTGTACTTATAATCTTATTATGACAAATCTTTGTTTGAATATTAATATATACGACACTTCTTCATCTGTTTACCCATGCTTCTTGATTTATTGATGAAGTCCTTGAGATTGCTATAGTCCATAGAATGTGGTTACGCATATGATGGTGACCATGAAATACATTCTCGACTGTGATTTCTAAATGTTCCTGGTCGATAAGCCTTCGAGAATGGGATATTGATATATGCTCGTTAGAGACTGGTATTCATGATGCGTCTAGTGTAGTGCGCCGCGTTTCATCGGCGTTGGCTTGGAGAAGTCAGCACATTAATAGGTGCTGATTAGGAATGAGTTCACTGAACAACCCTACTCGGAATTCTATAAGTGGTTACCACTTGTCGAGTATAGAATTTCTAGTCATACTTGTGCACCATTACTCCTCATGACCCAAGGCGTCATTGAGATCTTGACAGATAGCTGTGTACTTTGATTTAATGACTGATCACTTGCGAGTCATAATGTTGTTATTTTGGGTATGCAGCGGGTGGATTCCCAGGGCCACCACAAAGGGGCTATGACAATCCCTCGAGCAATTACAATCAAGGGTGGATGGACCATCCAAACCAAGGTTATGGGAACCCACAGATGCACCAACCTCCACCCTATAGACCACCATACCAGAGACCTCCACCACCTCCAGTGCATCCTCCTTCTGACATGTTAGAAAATATTATTAAAGTTATTGCTGAAAATAGCTTACAATTTCAACAGGAGACGAGGGTGAGCATCCAGAGTTTGACTACGCAAATGGGACAATTGGCGACTTCGCTCAACAAGCTTGAAACGAGCATGTCAAATGGACTACCGTCACAGTCGGAGGTGAACCCAAAGGAGAATGTGAGCGCCATCACTTTGAAGATGAGTGAAGATGAAGATGAGGAGAAAGTGGTACTGACACCACCCGGAAGAGAAGAAGCGAAAGAGATGAAGGAGACGGAGAAGGACGTTGAAGAGCCCATACAAGAGGAGGAACCACGGGGTAAGTTCCTTAAATTTTCTGAATATAAAATTGAACCCCCATTCCCCCTTGCTTTTAAGGAAAATAGGAAAGATGATGATATCAAGGAACTCTACGAGACTTTCCGATGATGTGAGGAAAACGCTCCACTACATGATGCCATGATGAAGATACCTCGATGTGCGAGATTTTTGAAGGAAGTTTGGAAAGCGGATAAGAACAAAGAACACAAAGGGTGCCCCAAGATCGAACTAGGTGAGAATGTTTCGGCGGTCATCCAAAGAAACATTCCCACAAAATGCAAGGACCCCGGTATGTTCTCTATTCCTTGTGTGATAGGAATCACTAGAATTGAGAAGGCGATGCTAGATTTAGGATCTTCAATTAATGTCATGCCTTACTCAATCTACACTCAACTGAAACCTGGACCTTTGAAACAAGACCATACTGTGATTCAATTAGCTGATAGGTCCACGGTTAGTCCTAGGGGAATAGTAGAGGACGTACTTGTTCATGTAGAGAAATTGGTCTTCCCAGCCCATTTCTATGTTTTAGACATGGAAAATGGTGATACATCTAGCCCCATTCTTTTAGGGAGACCATTCATGAAAACATCAAAATCTGTGATCGACATGAATAGCGGCCTGTTAACAATAGAGTCTAATGGTGAATTTGCAAAATTTAATATCTATGAACCCTTTAAAACTCATGAGCATTCTAGTTACGCTATTGATATAAATGATGAATATGATCTGATTTTGATAATGATGAATTATGGGAGATGTGAAAGGCTACTGATGGCCTTGATGACAACGGAGGTATGTATTCTCATTTTGTGCATAATGTTCATAATGTTGCCGCTTTATCTACTCATGATACTGCTGACCCTCTCTTTTCTAACTTACAGGATCATACCATTGAAAAGAAGCACCCTCCGGATCGACCAAAGCAAGCAACAAATGCTGGAGGAGTAACAAAGACTGGGGACGCCGACTCAAAGGCAAACAAACCAAAGTTCAAGAGACTTAAGAAGATATTGAGGTGGAAGAAGAAGGATAGAGTGACATCGCATCACCCACCTTGATAGAGGACTGGCGTCGGGCCACCGACGTTAAATAGAGGCGCTGCTTGGGAGGCAACCCAAGGGGAGTTAGTTTACTTTCTCCCTTTTATTTTTATTGCTTTAGTAGTTAGACTTTTCTCTTTTCTTGTATTTTTACCTTACATTGGGGACAATGTAAGATTTAAGTATGGGGGAGGGATTAGTGGTGTGTTATTGCTTTTATATTACAAAAATACAAAAAAATCGAAAATTTGAAAATTTTGAGCTCATAGTTAGTAATGAACACATGCTTAGAGTCACTAGCCCATGATGAAACCTAATTGATATCATGTATGCTTTTGAACATAGGTGAATTGTTAACTTTGGAACACTTTGAACTCTAATGCAAAGTTTACTTTAACTTAGTAGTTGAATATTTTGAGCACATTATTGTCATGGCTTGTGAAGTGTGCATAACTTAGTGAAGATTGTGTGAACTTTGTGATAGTCTTAAGAAGTCTCTAATACATGCTAGAACTTAACTACATGCTCTTTGAGGCGTATGTCTAGACTACTTGCAAACATGAAAGTGATATAGGCAATTTTTGATGCGTTTGAGCCTTTCAAGCCTACCATGTAAACAAAATCAATCTCTAGTACCCTTTTTGAGCCTTAATGCAAAAGAATGGTTGTATGCTAAGCATACAAACGAACCCCATTCGACATCCTTTGACTAGCTTATCATCATTCCCTAATGAGCCTAAATATGAATTCTATCCATACCTTTGAAGGGAGTATGATGCGTTTCATTCGCATGCACTTATGTTATCAACGATTCATATGTTTTGTGAGCTTGATTGTCAAAAGAATGGAATGCATGAAAGAAAAAGGAATGCCATGAGAAAATAGATAAAAATATGACTCCAAAGGGAGCCAAGGCACATAAGAAGGAAAATGTTGAAATAAACCTTGAAAAATGAACAAGGTTTGAAAAATTCATGCAAGAAGATGAGTTTTAGTGTGCATTTCATCATACTCTCTTGTTTGATACATCTTTATCCTTTCTTTCATAAGCCAATACCTAGGCCAAGCTACAAGCCAATATAGACCTACTTGATTTATGTTTGCAAAGTAGCTAAGATAGTGGAGAAGAGTGTGCAAGTGAGCTTATACTTGTGTTAGTGTATGACTTGAACTATTATGGCTTTGCATATTTTTGGATCTATAATTTGTACACAACACTTGTTTATGACCACACACACACACATTCACTACTTTGTTGAGTATGAAATGTATAGGGATTGAACTTGTTCCACTGTTAACTTTTCACCACCTTTCATTACTGTGCATGTTAAAATTGTTGAGGCATTAAAGTGAGAACAAGTTGCTTTGTTATGAACCTATGAGCTAACAAAAAAATATTGTAGTTTTATTTGTTTACTCGAGGTCGAGTAAAGAGTAAGTATGGGGGAGTTTGATGTGACTAGAAATAGACACGTCTTTAGCGCTTAATTGTCTACGATTTGGTAGGTTTTGATGGATAATTTGATACGTATGCTACCTAATCGTGCATTTGTGTAATTGTAGGTACAATCGAAGAAAATGAGCTAAAAATGATGTATAAAGACCAAGAAAAGACATGGACATGACAAGGACTCAAAGTTGATCAAGAAAAGGGCAAAAACGTAATTTTGGAGGTGGCGATCGATCGCATGGAAGAGGCAATCGATCGCCTATGGACAGAAACTTTTGCAACAAAATCAACGAAGCAGCGATCGATCGCCACATTCTAGCGATCGATCGCCTGAGGCTACTGGAGGGAAGCGATCGATCGCCACATTCTAGAGAGCGATCGCCTCAAGCTTTTTGCTAAAAAAAATAATGAAGCGATCGATCGCCACATTCAAGGCGATCGATCGCCGAAGAGTCCGAGAATTTGGAAAGTAGGTCTTTTACCATGTTTAAAAGATTGTAACCTATTATTATCAGCCTCCAACCTCATAACTCGTTTTTACACCTCATCTTAGAGATTTTTTGGAGATTTTAGAATAAGTTAGGTTTTTAGAATAATTTTCCTGCAAGTTTTATCAAGAACAACGCGAAGAACGAGGACGGAAGCGACACTCCGAAATCGTGATTCCGTTTAGTAACTTTTTCTTCTCCTATTAGTTTGATGTTTTTTAGATTAATTTGGATTATTTTCAATCTAGTTATGAGTAGCTAAATACTTTTGTGATTCTCGGTTTAGGAAAACGATACATTGGATGTTTACGATTCTTGTGAGATAAGTTTTGATTGTTGATTTTCTTTGAGTATCAATTGTTTTTCTGATTTGATTTTTCATAATTGTTATGCATGATTGTTGGATTGATCACCTAGCTATCTTTCATACAATTTAATGCTAAATTAGATATCAAACACGGCGTTTAGCAACTAAGATTAATTAAATTCCGCTTGCGAGTTTGTTAAATTCTTAGGAAAAGCAATTGACTAGATTAAACATAGACGCTTGGATTATGTTGTTTAGATTCATCGATCTCACTAGTTCATATGCTATCATCGATTTAAATCTTAATCGCTTGTATTTTGATTGATTGTTTGATAAGGGTTAAACTAGAACGCTTGGGCTACTTAACTAAACTTAATGTGAGATAGGACTTTGATTATTGGATTAAATGTCCACGATGAGTATTCATAAGAGAATTGAATCGTATGTGAAGATCGATGACCAAGATAGTAAACACCCATTGTAAAGTTAACCGAAAACCGAGAATCACTCTTTTCTCATAAGTTAATTCATCTAGTTTAATTTTGCATCATAGTAGTAGTATTGTTCAATTGATTTCAAAAACCCCTTTTTATTCTCGTTTGCATAAGTTAACACAAAGATATAACCTTCATCGTGGGATCGATCCCTACTCACGCTACTACATTCATTACTGTTATTAACTTGAGAGGGTTAATTTGGGCTTACGCGATAAACGCTACCAAGCACACCAACCGGATAAACTCATGTATGTATCAGAATAAATAATATTATATCATAAAGAGATACTTCCTGTATATTTCGCTTCGCAAATGATAATAGATCTACTCACTCTTCCTGTTTTCACAATACACAAGTATAAAATCCACACTAACCATTATAATATTGTTCCATTACCACCATAATTTAATTTATTCACATTACACCGTTCACTGTCATCTACGATCCACATTTCATAATAAATAAGAATATAATACTATAAAATAACTCCATACTCCCCGAGTATGTCAATACAGTAATCTCTTGAACTGTTCCTGTTATCACAATTCAAACTTATCAATTCCATAAAATCACAATATACAAATCAATATATGATTCACATCCCATTATCACATTGCACGCTCTAGCTGTGACACATATATATTATTAACACATCGCATGTTTCAACGGCGACCTATATATTTTATTAACATGTGACACACTTCAGCGACAACTCGTATATCTTATTAACATATAGCACGCTTCAACAGTGACCCATATATCTAATTAACACGTCGCATGCTTCAACAGCGACCCATATTTCTTATTAACACGCCGCATGCTTCAGCGGCGACCCATATATCTTATTAACACATCGCATGTTTCAACGGCAACCCATATATTTTATTAACACGCCGCACACTTCAGCGGCGACCCATATACCATAACAATAAATCGCTCGTACCCACGGCGAACCAAATACCATAAGTACACATCGCTCATTTCACAAATGTAGTAGCAATTATATTCATCTAAGCTCGTACGTCACTACGTGCCTTATCATTTGTAATCACAGTCAAGTTACCCTCCTTTTTGTCCGGTAGCTCAAGAAGGCTCTACATGAATCCAATAATTCAATATAAATAATCATTATCAATACTCAATATTTCAATGAGGGAATTCTATCATTTAAATCAATGAAATCCACTCTACTTTCTCATATCATCATACATCTCATTCATACGACTCGTTCAACATTCTCAGCATCTAGATATAATATTCCACTTGTACTAGAAATTATTATCTCACATGTACAGCAAGAATCTACACCAATTGAACTAACAGCGTATGGTTAAAATGTGATAATCAAACCAACCCCCCTATCATAGGGATGACACACAACCCACATTCCACAGCAAATACACACACATGAGTATGCGAAAATACACACACCCGCGTGTACAATAGGATACACGTACACCCTCACGTATGCAACGATAAATAAACCCACCAGTACACATTGAAATACACACCCACACACGCACTTTTGCTGGAAACATGCACACACCACAGCAACTTCGACTCCTAATCACGCACTACACCCATAAGTCTTCTCATATAGAGTCGAGATTATACAATGAAATGCAAGGTGGAAAGAAGGATTCGCCCAAGGCAGCATCTCAAGCAACACGACAGGAGTGAGATGGATTGAGAGATGAAGAAATTGATATCACCTTCTAACCAACAATTTAATCAAGCTAGGACATAACCCACAACACATAAATCGTTAAACAATGTCCAAACACTTCTCCTGCCCCCCCCCCAAAACAGCAAGAACACGTCGAACATGTAGTACAATAACCAAGGGAAAATAATGGTTAAGGTATGAGACAGGGTCACAGATACAAACCTTGAAGAAATCGGTGAAGAATCGGCCGGGATTTGTTGTTCTTCACGCTGCGAAGCCGATTGAAATTGGGGGAAATGAAAGAGACGAGAATTTGGTGAGTGAGGATGTGAGAGATAATTTAATCACCACCATACAATTACCATCACTTCCAGTTTGATAGCACCTAAATTTGCGATGACTTGCTCTGATATCAATAGAGAGGGGGTTCACCTCTCTTTCTTCAACACTCAATATAACAGCCTAGGTATTAGCAAATATCCTCTGCAATGACCTGAAAATACGAAGCAAATGTGAGAAGGGGCCGGAAGTTATTCCGGCGGGTCCCCTCCGACGCTCAAGTCAGGCGAGAGAATATGAAGAGAATATATGCTGTAAGTGAAAGCAATTATAACATTAGTCTTAATCAATACTCCAAACCTGGTATTTATAGGCGGAAACCTAAGAGTAGTATGGCAACAAGGACTCTTTCCATGTTTATCCCAATCTTACCCAGATATGTTAAGATCCTGATAATACAATCAAATCCCTGATATTGCTCCGCATATCTAGGACCAGATATCTTGGGGAACTGGTTTCCTTGCTGAGAGCCGGTAGCAACAAGGGAAATGAGGAGAGCTCGGCCTATCAGCTCGGGCTCTCAAAAGAGGTCTCACGCCGAGTTGCGGGAGGGAAACAGGTAAGGCGAAACAGGTCGGCCAAACAGGTCGGGCCTCGCAAAAGAGCTCGGATGGGTAGGCGAGCTCTCGCCGAAGAATGACGAGTAACATGCCTTGGGGCTAGGTCGGCTCGTCAGGTGGTATCTTCTAGCGGGTATCACAGTCCTCCCTCCCTGTCGAGCTGACGTTGTAGACCAGAAGCTCGTATGTGCTGAGTTGTCCTGACGAGCCAATTCTTGAAAATAGCAAAACTTGATTTAGGCGGGAACTAACGGCTACAAAATTTGAATTTTAAATTGAAATTGTGACCGTTGGGCTCCCCTCCCGATTCCCGAGGCTAATCTAGACCGTACAGCGCATCAAGGATCAACGGCCAGGATTCGTTGAGGTCTCCCTATATATATACCACTCCGGGTCCCTCATTATCCACTTTTGCCATTTTCGAAACAGATCGGATCCGACCTCTTTAGCTTGCCATTTTTATTTCTGAAAACTCCTAGGTACGTTTTCTCAGCTGTTTTTGTTACAATGTCTTCACCTCAATTGTTTCCTTCCCCTCTTACTGACGAGGAGCTTAGAGCTGTAGATCAGTACGGCTCATTTTATCCCGAAGGGATTGCCCTTCCTGAGGGAGTTGAGCCCCTTGAAGAAGTGGTGCGCACTGAGGCTCCCCAGGAAGCTGGGACCTCAGCCGAACCCGACCTTCAAGTGACTGAGGTCAGCTCTCCACTTAGATCAGAGTCGCCTCCAGGCAATTATCCTTGGTATGAACTTTATGTTCCTGTCTTGGATGAGTCAGATGAGGCCAAAATACGACAGGTCAGCCAGGCCCCTTCTGATTATGAATTCATCTTCCCTTCTTCTTCTCAACGACCCAACCAACCTCCTCAGGGTTTTTTTACCTTCTACCGCGGTCAGCTAGAAGGGGGTTTACGTTTTCCTCTTCCTGCATTCTTTCAAGAGTTCAGTAGTTTTTATCAGTTAAACCTTGGCCAATTTTCTCCCAACTCCTTCCGAATTTTGTGTAGTCTCGTAGTTATCTTTAAGGCGTTAGGCTTGCCTTATGACCACCCCACCCTCTCTTATTTTTTTCACATCAAGAGATCAGATGAGGGCCCCTGGTATGTCACCAGCCGACCTGGCTGTGCCTTTGTTGGGGGTTATCCTAGCAAAATCAAAGACTGGAAAAATGAGTTCTTTTTTGTAAAGCCCTCCCAGCCCTGGGTCTGCTGCTCTGATTGGCTTGAACATCTCCCGGCTCTCCCCTCTCCTCCTAAAAATTTCAAAAAGAGCACCGCCTTCTTAGATGTGATGAAAGCCATAGGAGGTCACAGTTTTAATTCATCTAAGCTGGTGGTGGAGGATCTGCTTTGTTTTGCTGGGCTGAGTCCAGCTGATCTGACCTTAAGGGGGAGAGCCGGTACTGGTTCTAACATGCTTTAACCATTATTTTACTCACGTGTATTTTGTTCGGTGTGACTGAACTATGTATCTGTTTATACAGAAGACAGAGTTATGAACTCATTAGTGCTGAAAGCTATTCAGAAGAGGAAGCAAAAACAGGGCCAACCCCCAGCAGCCGAGGGTGTCACTATTGTGGATGTAGGAGGTGAGAGCCCCCCCGAAGATGTAGCCCAGCTATCCCGGAAAAGACCGGCAGCTCCTGGGGGTTCGTCAGGGTCTACTGCTGTTGAAGCTCATCCTGTGAGGCAAGTTCGGTCACGCCCAGATCCGTCCGACCTCCCTTCAACGGGTGAGAAAGGGGGTGCACCAGCTCGTGTGGAGAGATGTCGTGAGCGGGTGATGGAAGCTTACAGAGGTGGTGTACGACTAGTTGGGGAAGGCCCGAGCACCGTTGCCCTAGCTGTGGCTCGTGATCTTCCCAATACTGAGGATGCCCTTTATATGAGCCAACTGAGCTGGGGGGACCTGATGACCCGAACTGGGAGCCGTCTGACCGAGTCTATGCTCTTGATGGGTGAGTTTATGTCAAGGGCAAATATGATCCGAAGACAATCCTTGAAAGATGCCAAGGTCTTCGATAATATGCAAGACACCCTTGCTGAGGCCAAATCTCTTCATGAGAAAGACATCTCGGAGCTGAAAACTCAGGTTGAGAAGGGGGCCGTCGCTGTGGCCGTGGCTCGTTCTTTGGTTGAGGTCCACAAACGTCAACATGAGGCTGAGCTCCGGGAGCTGCGTAATGAGTTAGCTTTAGCTAAAGGGCTAGCTACTTCTGCTGAGCAGGAACTAGCTAAATCTTTGAAGGAGGCGGCCGAGGAGAAACAAAAGTCTGAGGAGTTGGTAGGAGAGAAACTCCTTACTTTTATTGAGGCTGGGTTCCAGGGATGTCTTAGCCAGATCAAAGAACGTGGCTGTCTTGTGCCTGACGTCTCTTTAGATTTTCTAGACGTAGAAAAAGTAGCTGCCTCTCTCCCCCCTGATCTATAAATGTAATTTCCTCAGATTGTTCTCTTATTTAATGTTATTTCTGTTTTACCGTTCTTGTCATTTTTTTTGTGGCGGACCAAGCATGACGTAACTCGGATTAGCTTAATAATTTACCACGTAATGGCAAACACTAAACACATAGGACCAAGTTAGATACAGATCGGCTTGGTTTAATAATGTACCAAATAATGTCAAACATTAAACAACTGGGACCAAGGGTGAAGTAGCTCGGCCTGGTTTACCAAACATTACACAGCTATGACCAAGGGTGAAGTGGCTCGGCCTGGTCTAATAATTCACCAACGCTCCTGAGGCAGGTGGCACACCCATGCTCCTGGCGTGACCAGGGCTGAGCTCGTGCTCCTGAGGCAGATGGCACACCCATGCTCCTGGCGTGACCAGGGCTGAGCTCGTGCTTGCACACCCATGCTCCTGGCGTGACCAGGGCTGAGCTCGTGCTACTGAGTTTGGTTGCACACCCATGCTCCTGGCGTGACCAGGGCTGAGCTCGTGCTTGCACACCCATGCTCCTGGCGTGACCAGGGCTGAGCTCGTGCTCCTGAGGCAGATGGCACACCCATGCTCCTGGCGTGACCAGGGCTGAGCTCGTGCTTGCACACCCATGCTCCTGGCGTGACCAGGGCTGAGCTCGTGCTACTGAGTTTGGTTGCACACCCATGCTCCTGGCGTGACCAGGGCTGAGCTCGTGCTTGCACACCCATGCTCCTGGCGTGACCAGGGCTGAGCTCGTGCTTGCACACCCATGCTCCTGGCGTGACCAGGGCTGAGCTCGTGCTTGCACACCCATGCTCCTGGCGTGGCCAGGGCTGAGCTCGTGCTTCTGAGTTTGGTTGCACACCCATGCTCCTGGCGTGACCAGGGCTGAGCTCGTGCTTGCACACCCATGCTCCTGGCGTGACCAGGGCTGAGCTCGCGCTTGCACACCCATGCTCCTGGCGTGACCAGGGCTGAGCTCGTGCTTCTGAGGTTGGTTGCACACCCATTCTCCTGGCGTGACCAGGGCTGAGCTCGTGCTTGCACACCCATGCTCCTGGCGTGACCAGGGCTGAGCTCGTGCTTGCACACCCATGCTCCTGGCGTGAGCAGGGCTGAGCTCGTGCTCCTCAGGTAGGTTGAAAACCCTTTTCCTGGTTATACAATATCTGGCAAAACTTATAAAACTTTGTATAATAAAAGAGTATATTGTCCAAAAACAAAAACAATCTTCGCTAAAATTTAAAGAGCTGAACTAAGAATAATATTTTCGGAGATGGTAAGCGTTCCATGGTCTTTTCAACATCTTCCCATCAGGACCTTCTAGGTAGTAAGCTCCTGAGCTTAGCTTTTCAACAATCTTGAAGGGACCCTCCCATTTAGGGTCAAGCTTGCCCACTTGAACCTCTTGCACCTTTCTTAGTACGAGATCACCGACCTGGAAAGTTTTCTGGATGACTCGTCTGTTGTACATCCGCGTCACACGATTGCGGTAGGCTTCCATTCTGATGGCCGCAGCCTCCCTTACTTCTTCAATCAGGTCCAGGTCAGCAGCTCTTCTATCGCTGTTTTGTTCGTCATAGAAATGCACTCTTGATGATTCCGCTCCAATTTCAGCTGGGAGTACCGCTTCATTTCCATAGACCATACTGAATGGGGTTTCACCTGTTCCCGTTCTTGGTGTAGTTCGATACGACCATAGAACATTAGGTAGTTCTTCAACCCAATTTCCCTTAGCTTTTCCCAACCTAGCTTTGATGCTTTGCACGAGAGACCTGTTGGTAACTTCTACCTGGCCATTGCTCTGAGGATATGCAACGGAAGTGAAAGCCTGGTGGATTTTTAATTCTTCACACCATGCTCTGAGCAAAGCTCCTTGGAATTGCCTTCCATTGTCCGAGATGATCTTCCGCGGGACACCAAATCGGCAAACAATATTTTTCCAGATGAAGTTGAAGACCTCTTTCTCAGTGATTCTGGCTAGTGGCTCTGCTTCCACCCATTTAGAGAAGTAATCAATGGCAACAATCAGAAATTTCTTCTGAGCTTTACCTGTTGGAAAATGTCCTACTATATCAATGCCCCACTGATCAAATGGGCATGCCGCCACAATAGCTTTCATCATCATAGCTGGATTATGCTGGAGCCTGGAATGTCTTTGACAACTGTCACATGATATAACCATAGCAGCAGAATCCTTCTGAATAGTAGGCCAGAAATATCCGGCAAGGAGCACCTTCTTAGCCAAGAAATACGATCCTAGGTGATTTCCGCAGCACCCCTCATGAATTTCCCTTAATACGTAGTCTGACTCTTTCGGACCCAAACAACGCAGAAGTGGTTGGGCAAAAGACCTCTTGTACAGGACGCCCTCAATGAGTATGAACCTCTGACTCCTTTTTTTGAGTCTATATGCTTTTTTGGTATCAGAAGGGAGCTTGGCCTTGGTAAGGTAGTCTAAGAGCTCTTGTCTCCAATCATTCTCTTCCACGGATTCAGATGGGACGTCCTGACTAGGAGTCAACTCAATTTGAAACACCACGTCTCTATCTTGCCAAGCGCGGAGAGCACTAGCCATTCTAGCCAAACTGTCGGCCTTTCTATTCTCCTCTCTTGGGATCTGTTTGAATGCTACCTCTAGAAATCCCTCCTTTATTTTTTCTATGGTACTTGCATAATGGATTAGCTTCTCGTTTCTAACCTCATAGGCGCCATTCATTTGTTGGGCTACCAGCTGTGAGTCAGAGAAGACATGTATACGCTTAGCTCCAACATTTCGAGCAGCCCTTAATCCAGTCAATACTGCCTCATACTCTGCTTCATTGTTGGAAGCTCGGAAATCCAACCGAACTGCCAAACATACTTCTTCTCCGGTAGGAGAGATCAGCACAACCCCAATCCCACTTCCCTCATTACAAGAAGAACCATCTACAAATGCTTTCCATAATTCTTCTTTTTCGGGATGTACAGTCTCCGCAATAAAATCTGCTAAGGCCTGAGCTTTGATAGCTGTGCGTGGCTCATACTGTATATCATACTCACCTAGTTCAGTTGTCCATTTAACAAGTCGTCCAGAGACATCCGCGCGACTGAGTATTTTTCCCAGGGAGCTGTTTGTTAACACTGTTATAGGATGGGATAGGACGTAAGGCCTGAGTCTCGTAGCTGTGATGATCAACATTAGAGCCAACTTCTCGATCTCCTGATACCTCAGCTCCGCATCCTTCAAGGCATGAGATAAGTAATATATCGGCTGCTGTTCTGATTCCCTTTCTTTGACGAGAACCGAGCTGATTGCTTCCTCAGTCGCTGATAGGTAGACGTATAGCCTCTCTGCCTGCATAGGCTTGGCCAAAATTGGAAGTTCAGCTAAGTATTTTTTCAGTTCTTCAAATGCTTCCCCACATTTTTCGTCCCAATCAAATTTCCCAGCCTTCCGGAGTATCTTAAAAAAGGGGAGACTTCTATGAGCTGATCTAGAAATAAATCGTGATAAAGAAACGATTTTTCCAGCCAAGCGTTGCACCTCTTGAAGGTTCTTCGGCGGAGACATCTCACAGATAGCTCTCACCTTTTCTGGATTAGCTTCAATCCCCCTTTCTGTCACTATATAGCCTAGAAATTTCCCGCTTTTTACCCCGAATACACATTTCTGAGGGTTTAACTTTAACCCGTAAGACCTAAGGGTGGAGAAAGTCTCAGTCAGATCGGCAATGAGATCGGTGCCACTTTTTGATTTTACAAGAATGTCGTCCACATATACTTCCACATTTCGGCCGAGCTGTTTTGAAAACACCTTGTCCATCAAACGCTGGTAAGTAGCTCCTGCATTCTTGAGCCCGAAGGGCATAACAACATAGCAAAAAGTCCCATCTGACGTGACAAAACTGACTTTATCTTGATCTTCTCTAGCCAGAGGAATCTGATGATATCCCTGGTAGGCATCCATTAAGCACAAGTACTGATGTCCTGCTGTTGAATCAACCATCTGATCAATCCTTGGTAATGGGTAACAATCCTTCGGACATGCCTTATTAAGATCTCTGAAGTCTATACACATCCTCCACTTTCCAGAGCTCTTTGGTACTAAGACCACATTTGATAGCCATGTTGGAAATTGTATTTCTCGAATTTGACCTGCCCGAAGGAGCTCCTCCACCTGCTCTCTTATGACCTTATCCTTTTCAGGTCCAAAATGTCTTTTCTTCTGTTTTACAGGTTGGACTCCCGAGAGCACATTCAAATGGTGTTCTAGTACGTCTGGTCTAATTCCTCTTAGATCTCGAGCACTCCAGGCAAAGATATCCTCATTTTTAATTAAACATGAAATGAGATCGGCTCTAACGTTTATTTCCAAGTCCTTGGCTATTTTTACTTTTTGATCAGTAGAGACGAGCTCAATTATTTCAGGTTCTTCATCCAAGCTGTTGGGAATGCCTTTGTCTTTAGGAACATTATACCCAGCTCTTTCAATACAACCGACCTCCCGGCGAGCTCGCTTCACGTCTTCCTTTACTTCGTCCACGTAACATCTGCGGGCTGTTTTCTGGTCACCACAAAGAACCCCAACTTCTCTACCCACTGGGAATTTTAATTTCTGATGATAGGTAGAAGCTACCGCCTTGAAGTCCTTCATTGCAGGTCGGCCTAAGATTGCATTGTACGATGATGGTGCTTCTACCACAGTGAAATTAACCATCTTTGTTATGCGAGACATCCCATGACCCAGAGATAAGGGCAAGTTGATCTGTCCAAGCGGTTGAATTGCGTGCCCGGTGAACCCATACAGAGGAGTTGCAATGTGTTCATATTTTGACCCCTCTATCTGCATCTTTTCTAAAGTATCTTTAAATAAGACATTGACTGAGCTCCCAGTATCAATGAAGATCCTTGCTACGTCATAATTAGCTATGGTTACGGTCACGACTAGGGCATCATTGTGTGGAGTTGCCACTCCTCTCAGATCACTAGGTCCGAAGCTTATGACCGGCTCATCCCTTTCAATTAACTCTTCTGATACTTCGAAAGTTTCCATTCTTCTACCATGACTTTTCCGAGCTCTGCCCGAGTCTCCATCCGTGGGTCCCCCTGAGATCATATTAATAGTTCCTCGGGTAGGATTATTATCCACCTGTTCGACCCTTCTCCTTTGATTATCTGTTTCTTTAGGAGCGATACCCCTTTCACGGGACCTGGTTCGGCCCCTATATGGTGTCTTTTCTCTTCTTTTTCCTCGGTACCGGCTTCTACCCTGTCCTTTCTGAGAAGGTTCCTGCTTCCTTGTTAGCAGAGTTTTTATTTCAGAGTCTCTTCTGATGATTCTTTCTACCTCATCTTCAAGCTTCTGGCACTCATTCGTTATATGACCGTATTCTCTATGGAATTCACAATACTTATCAGAAATAGGAGTACGGGACCCATTATCCAACCTCCTGGGTCTTTCTAGTTTCTTTCTATCATCACATATTTCCATAGCTCTTTCCAAGCTCATGGATAGAGGTATGCGTGATGCAAATTGACTTCTAGTTCGACCACTTTCATCAGCCCTGTCAACAGTTCTTTTCTTACTTAACTCTAACTTATCCTTCTTGTCTGATGGCCGCAGATCAACCCTTCTCTGTCTCTGAGCATCTTCTAGATTGATATACTTTTCAGCTCTTCCCAGAAGTTCGTCATAACTTCTAGGAGTTTTCTTTACCAGGGATTTAAAGAACTCTCCTGCCTTAAGCCCTTGTGTAAAGGCATTAATAAGGACATCCATCGTTGCAGTGGGGACCTCTAAGGCTACCCCGTTAAAGCGTTGTACGAACTCCCTCAAGGACTCCTGCTCATTCTGCTTGGTAGTGAACAGGCTCAAAGAAGTTTTTTGATACCTCTTACTGCTGGCATACTGGTTTAGAAAGGCAGAACTGAACTCCTCAAAGCAGCTTACAGTGTTTGGTTTAAGTAAATTAAACCACTGTTGCGCCGATCTAACCAGGGTGGTAAGGAAAACACGGCACTTGATCCCATCAGAATACCTATGCAACAGAGCAGCATTCTCAAATCTTCCAAGATGCTCTTCAGGGTCTGTGCTTCCATCATATTCTCCCACGGCAGGTTGTCTGAAATTTGGCGGGAGTTCCTCTCTTAGAATATTTAGGCAGAATGGACTTTCTCTCCTAACCACTGGAGTTCGGCCACCAAGATGCTGAGCCAATCGCCTTATCTCTCCCCATACAGCCTCCATTGGATCTATTAGCGGAGGCTCTACTTGTGTATCTACCACAGCACTGGCTACCCTATTGTTTTCACGGGCCTGTTCTGGCTGAACAGGCGAAGGCGCCTGATTTGTTTGAGAAGGCGGTGGAGGTTGATTAGATTCCGTTGGTGGCGGAACCTGGTGTTGGAAAAGAGTATTTTGCATGGTCTGACTGATGAATTGTGCCAGTTGCTCCATAGTCATATCTCCCACCTTCATAACAGATGGAGGTGCCTGATCTTCCTGCTGCGGAGGAACATCTTGATTTTCCACACTGGTATTTAATCTTTCTTCCTGATTCCTCCTGACTCCACGCCCACGTCCACGTCGTCCAGCCATATCAACGTCTTCAATTCAGTAAATATTCCCACAGACGGCGCCAATTGATATCACCTAAATTTGCGATGACTTGCTCTGATATCAATAGAGAGGGGGTTCACCTCTCTTTCTTCAACACTCAATATAACAGCCTAGGTATTAGCAAATATCCTCTGCAATGACCTGAAAATACGAAGCAAATGTGAGAAGGGGCCGGAAGTTATTCCGGCGGGTCCCCTCCGACGCTCAAGTCAGGCGAGAGAATATGAAGAGAATATATGCTGTAAGTGAAAGCAATTATAACATTAGTCTTAATCAATACTCCAAACCTGGTATTTATAGGCGGAAACCTAAGAGTAGTATGGCAACAAGGACTCTTTCCATGTTTATCCCAATCTTACCCAGATATGTTAAGATCCTGATAATACAATCAAATCCCTGATATTGCTCCGCATATCTAGGACCAGATATCTTGGGGAACTGGTTTCCTTGCTGAGAGCCGGTAGCAACAAGGGAAATGAGGAGAGCTCGGCCTATCAGCTCGGGCTCTCAAAAGAGGTCTCACGCCGAGTTGCGGGAGGGAAACAGGTAAGGCGAAACAGGTCGGCCAAACAGGTCGGGCCTCGCAAAAGAGCTCGGATGGGTAGGCGAGCTCTCGCCGAAGAATGACGAGTAACATGCCTTGGGGCTAGTTCGGCTCGTCAGGTGGTATCTTCTAGCGGGTATCACAGTTATTGTTATTTTATTTTAAAAACAGACTAATTATTAACATTACTTACACGAACCTTTTTGAATATAATCTACACTTTGATCCAGAATTATTTATTCCAACTTTGCACCAAAATATAATTTTCAATAATTTAATTCCTTAATTGTTTGATACTTATCTTAATTACAGTCAAATAAATATTTAAAAATAATTGGGCATCACAGCACACCCCCACAACATACAAATGTAACCAATTTATATTAGATTACTTGTAGAATCAATTGTACCGTATCAATTCACTCACATTATATGTACTCTTAAGCACAAACAAATAGTGGTTTGATTGTTAATGTGAGACTTATTGTCTACACAGATTGAGAGTTTAGATGAGTTGAGTTGTTGACGTCCTCAGAGTTTCAGCTGAATGAGCTTTTACCCAACTGAAGTGAGTTTATACAAATAATTGTATAAAATCAAAGTATTATAGTTGATTCTTCCATTCCATTGAAGAAGATGAGATGTAAGGTTACATCACATTCAAATAATGATATAAATCAAAGTCTTCTAGTTGATTATTTCATTCCATGGAAGAAGATGAGATGCAGAATAGTTACATCACATTCGAATTTCCATAAGCAAATATTCATGCATTTACCTTTTGTTTTATCCTCTTTTTTCTTTCATACTTATTTAAATGACTTTACATTCTTTAATGAGTTTCAGAGCAGATTAATTCGATTATCTGCCACATGGTTTAGAAAAATCAATTCAGTATAATCTTTTGGTATAGTCATTTCAAGGATGAGCTATTGCAGCTCATATTAGGTCAGCAGTAAACCTCACTGAAATGTTGTATCATTAAGGTACAGATGAGTTGATGCCCCCAAGCGACCCTCAACACCGTTTCTTTTTCACAAATGAACATAAGCATATTTTAGGTATAATACATGATATAGTCCCTCTTATTTGCATTCGTCCCCGATTTAGTCTCTATTGCTTGCACTGACTCGATTTAGTCTCTTTAGTTTTCTATTTTTTTCCCATACAGTCCTAAACGTTAAATGCACCGTTAAAACTAACAAAGAGAGACTGAATCGGGAATTGATACAAATATTAGTGACTGATTCGGATCATTTAAAAAGATTTGGTGATTTAATTCGTTAAATTATTAACTATTATAGATACTTTACTTATTATTTTGACAATTTTTTATAAAATTATTTTATTTAAATAATGATACAATATATTAAATTCTACATAAACCTATTTTTACACTCAAACAAAAGAAAAGAAAAAGCAATAGCATATTGATATACAAAATATATTTTGATGACTAGTTTACATATTAAACAAGATATATTTTTGAATTCATTAAATTATGTCAATTAGATGTGTCATCAATTTATAAAAAACATGATTATTTTTTGATAAATTAAATAAATTTTTTGATAAATTAAATAATTTTTGTTATAAATTGATGACAATTTTTATATGTATTTAAATTATCTTGTGAAAAATTGATTTTTATGTAGAATTTAATATACCATAATTTAAATAATTATAAAAAATGTCATCATTTTATAACAAAAATTATTTAATTTATCACAAAGTTTATTTAATTTATCAAAAATGAAATAATTTTTTTTATAAATTGATGACATATCGGATATACATAATTTAATGAAATCAAAAATATATCTTATTTAATAAGTAAACTAGCCTACGAAATATATTTGTATATCAATATGCTATTGATTTTTCTTTTGTTTATTTGAGTGGAAATGATTTTATGTAGAATTTAATATATTATATCATTATTTAAATAAAATAATTTTACAAAAAAATATCAAAATTATAAATAAAATATTCATATTAATTGCTATAGTAATTAAAAATTGAAAGAATTAAGTCAAAGAATCTTTTTAATGACGCGAATCAGTCCCTAATATTTGCATCAATTCCCGATTCAGTCCCTGAAGTTTTAAGTGACCCGATTCAGTCCCTGAAGTGACCTGATTCAGCACTCTCCGTTAGTTTTAACGGTGCATTTACACCTAGGACTGATTTGGAACAATTTAAAAAACTAAAGAGACTAAATTGGGTCAGTGCAAACAATAAGGACTAAATCAAGAATACATGCAAACAAGAGGGACCATATCATATATTATCCTCATATTTTAGTTCATTAGTTTTTTCAATGGATTTTAGTCCACTCAATTATCCACATATTAGGGGAGAAATGTTCGATATTTTGGTTAGGTTTGCACGAACGTTTGGACAAGACTGATCGAACAGTTGATAATATACCGATGAACTTAAAAAAATATGGAGGTGCTTCAATATTGTTTTGCTTCAAGATTTATGTTTAAGATTTTATTTTATTATGCTTAGTTTTTAAATATAATATCGGTATAATGGCATGTGATATTTTGTGAAATATAATTGGATGTATTTTGGAGACCGAAAACACTTAGTAATGGGAGGTCATATTTAATATAAAAAATTCAAAAAATCATCTGTAAGTCGATCTAAATTTGATTTAAATCATGTAATTATTCCAATTGGCGTTAGTACAATAAGTTGACTTTTTTTCACTTTTAATTTTTTCACAGAAAATTGATATGTAAGAACCCCACACCCTTAAACCATTATTAGTGCATTATCACATAATGGCGTGCATATATTCATGCCATTAGGAAATTGTTACACATGCTCCTAGAGCATTTACATGCCAATTATAAAAAATTTCGACATTAATCCACTTAATGTTCAATTCTCAATACCGTCCAACTAGCACAAGCATACACCTCATAACACACTAACATGTTCTCAATTCATGATGCAATTCCCTTAATTAATTGCATGCAACCCATAAATGAAAAGAGAAAAACTCATAACTTTTATACAACTCATATACACATCAGAATGCTCACAGGCGAGCATTGAATAAATGAATATGTATCCAATGTATAAAGGATAATACTCCCTGGAAGCATTTCCAATCAACAGCTCGAACTCAACTCCAGAGTCATTGTTGTACATGTTCTACCTGTCCCAACAGAAACAGTCTCCCCACACAGAGTGAGCATATCAATCCACCATCTCAATAACAACAATATCACAATTCATAATTTATAGAATATAAAACTGGAGATGTAAAAGATACTCCATGTATAGTATCGTTACCATATGAGATTCCTCGTGTTGTTCATGGTCTCACAATAACTAAACCATCAAATCCCAAAATCAGTTAATCATTACAATGATTAACAATACCCATCTCAATTACCAGTTCCAAAATCAGTATGTTTAAATCATTATACTAATGATCACAGATATAACATATATCTAAACAATAATTTTCACCGTTCTATTTCATCGCTCGCTCAACAATAGCGGCATTCTAACCTCCCACGCTCAACAGCGGCGACATCATAACCGATGTTCGCTCAACAGCGACAACATCCAATCATTGCACGCTTAAAAGCGGCACCACATAATCCTCAATTGTAGGGTCTTCCTACCTTAATATCATTTAGTACACATAAATTGGACAGAACATGCATTTATAACCTCTTAAGGGTTCCGGTTGTAGCTTGAGCTAAGGAGATTACAGGCCAAAATAAAGTTTCCAAAAGCTATTTAATTACATTCCAAATAAAGAATGTTAAAGCTATAGATTTACACTACTCCTAGAGTAGAGACTATCAAAATCCTGCATCCTACATTCATCATGCTCCCTTTAGCTCACTTCCTCAACCCGACCCTAGGCCCTTGGTCCAAAAGTGTACCTACAGGGATAACACATCGTGAGCATACACATATTTACTTAACATTATATAAAAGCATACAATAATGCATAACATCTTAGTTAAGTAAAGGTTATTGGTCGTCCTTCGACTTCCTTTGTTATCCCTGACTCTTATTCATATATTAGGGCGTCTTACCCCAATGTATGGCATCTTACCATATCATCATCATCGTGTGGCATCTTACCACGTGGGCATCTTACCCAATCATATGGCGTCTTACCATATCATAAACATTGCGTGGCATCTTACCACGGGGCATCTTACCCACTCGCATACTTTGGGTGGCATCTTACCACATGGGCGTCTTACCCAATCATACACGTCGTATGACCTTATCATAAACTTCGTCATTATAGACGTCCTCATAAACATCATTATCATAAACATCATCATAAGCATCATCATCGTAACATCATCATAAGCATCATCATCGTAACATCATCATAAGCATCATCAGCATAAATATCATCATAGACATCATCATCATAAATATCATCATAGACATCATCATCATAACATCATCTTAAACATCATCATAATATGTAAGGGTATGGTTTACCGTCCGACGCTCGTACGTCTCTTACGTACCTTAATTCCAAAAGAAGGAGAAATCGTAGACTTTATCTCCTTGAAGTCGTGGGTACCTGGGACGGTTCTACATAACCATACAAATTGATATTAGAAGCTAAATATAGTACAATATCCAAAAATCCCACAAAAATATCAAAATTCCATTTTTTTACAGCTCGCGATCGATCGCTGCCCAGGCGCGATCGATCGCGAGATCGCACTGGACGAGGGGCAAAAATTCCTTCCTTGGCGATCGATCGCCACTTTTGGCGCGATCGATCGCCAGCCTCGCCGATCGATCGCCCAAGAGTGGCGATCGATCGCCAAATGCTACTGGCGGGCACTGGAGGCTCGCGATCGATCGCCGAGTGCTGTGCTTCGAAAATTCGCCATTAATGCTCATTTTTCAAGCTCTTCCTCATGCCACCCAAAACCAAACTTCTTAACAACTTCCATAACATCATAACCCACTAAAACCAACATAAAACACTTCAAAAATCATACCCCAACCATAAACAACACATACCCAAACAAACCCACATAAAACATCAAAAACTTAACCCATTTCAACACCAAACATCATGAAACTTATAGGAATGGTTCCATACCTCTTGTAGGCTCCAAATCCTAGCAAAAATCACACAAACAAAGTTTTTGTGGAACTTTTCTTCTCCTCTTTTGGTGGAACTCGAAAATGGGTAGGGTTTGGGGTTTGGGAAGTGATTTGGGGATTTTTTTATAAAGTGAAAGGTAAAGGGGTTAAAGTGATGGGTAAGGATTTAAAAAGGGGGGGGGGGTTACTTTAACTTAATTAAAATTGTACCCCAAACTTAACATGATGTAAAAAAATGCTCCAACATAGTATTTTAAAGGCATTTTACAAGAATGCTCCAAACTTCATCTAAAATCACATCCTCCTCATATTTAATAATTAACACAATTAAATCATGTTAACATCTTAATACCCAACACATAAATCCAACAACACATGATACATCATATAAACATAATTAATGCCTTACTTGCAATTAATTAATTTCGGGGCATCACATTACTCCCCTACTTACAAGATTTCGTCCTCGAAATCGCATGCACTTACCCAAAAGAAACTAAACATAAATCATACCAGAAAATAGTTCGGGGTAATGCTGCATCATATGCCGCTCCGTCTCCCACGTAGCCTCCTCGACACCCCGACGATCCCACTGAACTTTGACCATCGGTATAACTTTACTTCGTAGTTTGCGATCCTCACGATCCAGAATTCTGACTGGTCGTTCAACGTAGGATACATCTGAGTCCAACTGCACTTCAGTAGGCTGTAACACATGAGACGGATCTGGCTCATACTTTCTCAACATAGAAACGTGGAAGACATCATGAATTCCAGATAAAGACGGCGGTAGAGCCAATCGGTAAGCCAAAGTTCCGATACGCTGTAATACCTCATACGGTCCAACATACCTCGGGGATAACTTCCATTGCATACCAAATCGAACAACACCCCTGAAGGGTGAGATTTTCAAGAAGACCTTGTCTCCTACTTGAAATTCTAGCGGCCGTCGCCGCTTATTTGCATAGGCTGCTTGCCTATCTTGGGCCGCTTTCATCTTTAAGCGTATCATCTTAATCTTTTCCTCCATGTTTTTAATCATATCCGGTCCTCCGACCGCTTTACTCGTCAAGTCCTCCCAAAACAGCGGTGACCTACATCGTCGTCCGTAAAGAGCTTCAAAAGGGGCCATTTGAATGCTCGCCTGATAGCTGTTATTGTATGAGAACTCTACCAGTGGTATAGATTCTTGCCACGGAGTATCAAACTCCAAAACACATGCCCTCAGCATATCTTCGAGCGTCTGTATAGTACGCTCCGTTTGGCCATCTGTCTGAGGGTGATAAGCTGTACTTAGTCTCACCTCGGTGCCCAAAGCTGTCTGGAGACCCTCCCAGAAGTGAGAAGTAAACCTTGGGTCTCTGTCAGACACGATCGAGACTGGGACCCCATGCAACCTCACTACATCCCGTACATACAATTGGGCCATCTTTAGATACGTGAAAGTCATACTGTAAGGGATGAAATGAGCCACCTTCGTCAGCCTATCCACGATCACCCAGATAGCATCAAATCCAGAGGCCGACCTTGGCAAGTGGGTCACGAAATCCATAGATATATGCTCCCACTTCCACTTAGGTACCTCCAAGCTCTTCAGCTCGCCACCAGGCCTCTGTCTTTCTGCCTTTACTTGTTGGCAGATTAAACATCTCTTAACAAAACTGATCACATCACGCTTCATGCGTCTCCACCAGAATTGACCACTCAGGTCCTTATACATCTTTCTTCCTCCGGGTGAATACTGAACCGACTACTGTGAGCCCGTTCTAAAATTCCTTTACGTAACTCTGGTGCATCTGGGACTACCCATCGGTCGCCCAGTCTTAATGACTCATCTTCAGCCACTCTAAACTTTGTTGGCTGACCTCGAAGTGCTATTGATGACCATCTCTGCACTTCATCATCCGACCTCTGGGCTTTCCTGATAGCCTCAAATACGTCTGGCTCGGCCAATAAGGTCGACACTCGCACCGGCGACGTGTCTACATCGAAGTCATAGCCCAGATGGCAATAGGAAGTCATCAAAGCTGATAAACACATAACATCCTCAGCAGTGCTCTTCACCTTCCGACTTAAGGCGTCTGCTATTAAATTTGCTTTACCAGGATGGTACTCAATTTCACAGTCATAATCCTTGAGTAAATCCATCCATCTTCTTTGACGCATATTCAGTTCAGCCTGAGTGAATAGAAACTTTAGGCTCTTATGGTCCGTAAAGATGGTAAACGTAGTACCATAAAGATAATGACGCCAAATCTTCAAAGCGAAAATGATAGCCGCCAGTTCCAGATCATGGACTGGGTACCTGGTCTCATGAGGCTTCAACTGTCTCGAAGCATAGGCTACCACTTGTCTGTCTTGCATCAATACGCAGCCCAAACCCTGCAATGACGCATCCGTGTACAAGGCAAACCTCTTATCCTCAGACGGAATCACCAACACTGGCGCTGTCGTCAAACGACGCTTCAATTCTTGGAAGCTTTCCTCACAAGCTTCGGACCAAAAGAATGGGACTCCCTTCTGAGTCAGCTGTGTCAATGGCTTAGCGATCTTAGAAAATCCCTCGACAAAACGTCGGTAATAACCTGCTAAGCCAAGAAAACTCCGTATCTCGGGTACAGAAGTGGGTGCTGCCCACTCCATCACAGCTTCAATCTTCCTGGGATCCACAGATATCCCTTGGCTAGATATGACATGGCCTAGGAATACCACGCTGTCCAACCAGAATTCGCACTTGCTAAGCTTTGCATACAACTGATGATCCCTGAGGATCTGAAGTACTGTCCTCAAGTACCGTACATGATCTTCTTCGGTCCGAGAGTAGATGAGTATATCGTCAATGAAAACTATGACGAATTGGTCCAAAAATGGCTGGAACACCTTGTTCATCAAACTCATGAAAACAGCCGGGACATTTGTCACCCCAAAAGGCATGACTAGGAATTCATAGTGCCCATACCTAGTCCTAAAGGCTGTCTTCTGAACATCCTCTTCTCTTACTCGAATCTGATGGTACCCCGACCTCAGATCGATCTTACTGTAGAGCCTCGTACCCTGCAACTGATCAAACAAATCATCGATCCTCGGGAGTGGGTACTTATTCCTCACTGTAGCTTTGTTCAGTTGTCTGTAATCGATGCACAAACGCATTGAACCATCTTTCTTCTTCACAAATAAAACGGGTGCTCCCCAGGGCGATACGCTAGGGCGTATATAGCCTTTATCAAGGAGCTCTTGCAACTGAATCTTTAATTCCCTTAGCTCCGTTGGTGCCATCCTATAAGGGGCACGAGAAATGGCAGACGTCCCCGGTAATAATTCAATCCCAAACTCGACCTCTCTCGTCGGTGGGAATCCGGGAATCTCCTCCGGAAAGACATCGGGAAATTCCGCCACTACGGGCACATCCTCAACTTTTGCTTCTTCTTTCTTTTCCGTAACATCAACGGCATATATGAGATAGCCTGTATGGCCTCGTTCCAATAACTGTGCCATCTTGACAGCAGATATCAATGGAATTTTTGAGCGAGAACCATCCCCATAGAACGTCCATGGAATTCCCATATCAGATTTGAACCGTACTGTCCTCTGCCTGCAGTTCACAACTGCCTGATACCTGTTCAGAACGTCGATGCCCAGAATGCAGTCAAAATCTGACATTCCCAGAACAATCAAATCTGACCTTAGTTCTTTATCCTCAAAATAAATGAGGCCATTGTAGACGATCCGATCAGTAATCATACTTCTTCCAGCGGGGGTCGAGACTATAAGAGGCGTGGGCGACGGAGAAGTGCATATGTGGTGTCTTTCCACAAAACTTGTTGACACAAAAGAGTGTGACGCACCTGTGTCGATCAAAATAAAAGCAGGGTGCGTAAATAAAAGACACGTACCCGCTATAACCTCCTCCGGAGCCGCTGAAGCTTGCTCCCTTGTCAATGCATAGACTTGTCCTTGAGGTGGCCCCATGGGCTGACCTCCATGCTGACGCGGCACAAATGGGGGTCTGTGCTGTGCTGTCCTATCCGCAGGCCTCCCCGCAGAACCCTGTTGACTTCCCCTGTTGGGACACTGTCTAGCAAAGTGGCCCTTGTCGCCACAAACATAGCACCCTATACAATCTTTCGTCAGATGTGGTTGCCCACAAAGAGTGCATTGGATCTTCCCAGATCTGTCTCCCTGAGACTGCCCCCTTCCAGATGGGGCATCAATCCTTCGGTTCCCTTTCCATCTATTGTCAGACCTCTTACCACTGAACCTTGACGCCGATGAGTTCCCCCTTGACTTGAACTGATCATTCTTGGTTTCAAATTATCCGGGGTGGATTTCTGAGAGGGTGCCGGCGGTGGTACAACATCAGGGTATGCACCCACTCCTAGTTCGGCCAGCTCGGCACGTGAGAGTGCATCGTCAAAGCAAGTAGGGCCATAAGTGATCACCCTATCGTATAGCTCCGGCCTCAATCCTTTCATGAAATTCCTCATCTTTGCTTGTGTGCTCGTGGCAATGTGAGGCACATATCTGAGCAAGGAGCAAAACTGAAGAGCATAATCCGACACTGACATATTACCTTGCTTGAGGTGAGTGAATTCATCTTCCTTAGCCTGTCGCGCTGCAGCCGAGAAATAACGGTTCAGAAAGCGAGTTCGAAACATTTTCCAGTTAACTTCATGACCTTGAGCCTCTTGCTCTACCACAGTGGTCTTCCACCACATCAGCGCCTTCTTGGCCAACTGGAACTCTGCTAACCGTATCCATGCTGTCTTCGCACATGGGGCTGCCACAAAGATCTGCTCTATTCTTTCCAACCATTCCTCAGCTCGTTCCCCAGTTTCGGTTCCTTCAAAGGTTGGGGGTCGGTAAGCAAGAAACTGAGTTAAGCTTAGCTCCCCTGGCAACAACTGTTGTTCGGCCGGTTCATCATCAAAAGCTGGCGGGGGTAGGGGATTCGTACGCCCCGCGCTTGCATTGACGCTCACTGCGTCACCTACCTCCACGTTTGCTGCCATACTGCAACACAAGGATTAACAACAAGATCCAAAAGCAGTTCGTATAATACTTTGTTAGATAAACAAAACATGTTAGCATAACATCATATACTTCATATGCAACTTATGCACAAAACATGTTCGAAAGTAAGCACCTAGCTAACTTATTGCTAAGGCTACCCTTCACTCATTCCCGGGTTATCTAACCACTGCTCTGATACCACTAATGTAGGGTCTTCCTACCTTAATATCATTTAGTACACATAAATTGGACAGAACATGCATTTATAACCTCTTAAGGGTTCCGGTTGTAGCTTGAGCTAAGGAGATTACAGGCCAAAATAAAGTTTCCAAAAGCTATTTAATTACATTCCAAATAAAGAATGTTAAAGCTATAGATTTACACTACTCCTAGAGTAGAGACTATCAAAATCCTGCATCCTACATTCATCATGCTCCCTTTAGCTCACTTCCTCAACCCGACCCTAGGCCCTTGGTCCAAAAGTGTACCTACAGGGATAACACATCGTGAGCATACACATATTTACTTAACATTATATAAAAGCATACAATAATGCATAACATCTTAGTTAAGTAAAGGTTATTGGTCGTCCTTCGACTTCCTTTGTTATCCCTGACTCTTATTCATATATTAGGGCGTCTTACCCCAATGTATGGCATCTTACCATATCATCATCATCGTGTGGCATCTTACCACGTGGGCATCTTACCCAATCATATGGCGTCTTACCATATCATAAACATTGCGTGGCATCTTACCACGGGGCATCTTACCCACTCGCATACTTTGGGTGGCATCTTACCACATGGGCGTCTTACCCAATCATACACGTCGTATGACCTTATCATAAACTTCGTCATTATAGACGTCCTCATAAACATCATTATCATCATAACATCATCATAAGCATCATCATCGTAACATCATCATAAGCATCATCATCGTAACATCATCATAAGCATCATCAGCATAAATATCATCATAGACATCATCATCATAAATATCATCATAGACATCATCATCATAACATCATCTTAAACATCATCATAATATGTAAGGGTATGGTTTACCGTCCGACGCTCGTACGTCTCTTACGTACCTTAATTCCAAAAGAAGGAGAAATCGTAGACTTTATCTCCTTGAAGTCGTGGGTACCTGGGACGGTTCTACATAACCATACAAATTGATATTAGAAGCTAAATATAGTACAATATCCAAAAATCCCACAAAAATATCAAAATTCCATTTTTTTACAGCTCGCGATCGATCGCTGCCCAGGCGCGATCGATCGCGAGATCGCACTGGACGAGGGGCAAAAATTCCTTCCTTGGCGATCGATCGCCACTTTTGGCGCGATCGATCGCCAGCCTCGCCGATCGATCGCCCAAGAGTGGCGATCGATCGCCAAATGCTACTGGCGGGCACTGGAGGCTCGCGATCGATCGCCAAGAACGGGCGATCGATCGCCGAGTGCTGTGCTTCGAAAATTCGCCATTAATGCTCATTTTTCAAGCTCTTCCTCATGCCACCCAAAACCAAACTTCTTAACAACTTCCATAACATCATAACCCACTAAAACCAACATAAAACACTTCAAAAATCATACCCCAACCATAAACAACACATACCCAAACAAACCCACATAAAACATCAAAAACTTAACCCATTTCAACACCAAACATCATGAAACTTATAGGAATGGTTCCATACCTCTTGTAGGCTCCAAATCCTAGCAAAAATCACACAAACAAAGTTTTTGTGGAACTTTTCTTCTCCTCTTTTGGTGGAACTCGAAAATGGGTAGGGTTTGGGGTTTGGGAAGTGATTTGGGGATTTTTTTATAAAGTGAAAGGTAAAGGGGTTAAAGTGATGGGTAAGGATTTAAAAAGGGGGGGGGGTTACTTTAACTTAATTAAAATTGTACCCCAAACTTAACATGATGTAAAAAAATGCTCCAACATAGTATTTTAAAGGCATTTTACAAGAATGCTCCAAACTTCATCTAAAATCACATCCTCCTCATATTTAATAATTAACACAATTAAATCATGTTAACATCTTAATACCCAACACATAAATCCAACAACACATGATACATCATATAAACATAATTAATGCCTTACTTCGCAATTAATTAATTTCGGGGCATCACATCAATACATACCATAATGTTTACCACAATCATATATTATTCATGCACATGACAATAATATATCTACCATGCTCGTACGTTACACGTACCTTATGATCCAATAGCAAGAGCCAAATCCTTGCCTTTACCCCGAGATCCCGTGAATTAATTGCTAAATACAGTTAATAATTCACAATTAATTATGTGCACCCAACACATACCCAAGCACGCATATAACCTCCAAATACATTATTAACCATGATGATTAACCATTTAAAAGGCCCGAGCAAAACATGCATACAACCAACAATTTTTCACAATACATGGCCTCTCGGTCGATCGGCCAAGGGTGCTCGATCGATCGAGAGCCCCAGAAATTTTACCACCAAAAATCACTCTCGCTCGATCGATCGAGCACACTACTCGATCGATCGCTCGACCTTCTCGATAGATCGAGCACACTGCTCGATCGATCGAGCACACTGTTCATCGTCGTCAAATTTTGTTAATATCGCGCGATCGATCGTGCCCATTTTTCGATCGATCGGCGAGCTCTCTAAAAGCCAAAAATGGCGTTTTACAAGCTAAAACCCCCAAAATAACAATCCCAACACCTAATACACCATAAATCTTTAACCATGACACCATAAAAACTCTTTAAACACAACAATCCAAAAATCTATAGAATTCCAAAAAATCAAATCCAACTCTAACCATGCCCATACTCTACAATACCACAATCAAAACGAAGGTAAATACGAGGGGAAGAAGATTACCAAATTATCTTCGAGAAACCCGAGATCGAGCCTTGCTCGATTTTGCTCCAAGGGGAAAAGAGGGGGAAAGGTGGGAAGGTGGTGGAGGAGGAGAGGGGGAGTGACGTGGAGAATGATTGAACACCGAGTCCACTTGGTATATATAGTACAAAGGCTCCAAAAACCCGAGTCTCAAATACTCGCACCCTGACTCACTAAAAATCATCTGTGTTCAATAATTATCTCTCATTCACTATTTTCATTACCAACCTCAATCCAAAGCTCCTCAGATCCCAGATCCCACTACCAACACAAATCCAAGGTTTAACACCATAATGAAAATAAATCTCCACCCTTGGATCCAACAACCCCGATTATGGATTAAAATCCCGGGAGTCTCAACAACGTAATTATCTCATAATTAAAACCATTAAAATCCATTAAGGATCATAATCACTCCGGAATTAACACAATAATTTCTGGATATCACATTATAGAGCCGTCCACTAATGTAGTGACATGATGTCTGAAAGTTTAGAAATGAAAACAGTATGTAATGAACATGGAATTTTAGAGTCTATTTTTTAATTGGTATGTTGTACATAAACAAACGAAAGTGGGAAAAAAATAAATCAAAACCTTTGGAATGAGATGATATGTTGTTTATCTTTTCCAAATTTGCTACCAAAAAAAATTGTTTACCTAAAGAGACCTTTGAGCAAACATATAGTGTGCACCAAAATTGAAATAAAAGTTCAATGTTAATTAAATCCAAAAATACCATAAAAACAACAAACAAAATTGAAACAAAACGTCGATTTTCTGTGGTTTGAGAAAAATGACATTTGGCAAAACGAAAAGGAGTCACCGCCGCCTCCACCACAACACCGCCACCGCTCCATACTCCTTCGCCTAACCACCATTGTTGATTTTCTAGAACACGTGACCATCACCAATTCTCACGACGAGGAAGAAATAATTCAACTGTTATAAATTTGTTTAGAACAAGGGTGTTTTAGGAATAACAAATGACTAATTAGATTAGGGTTTAAAAAAAATGGACTTAGTTGAAAGAAGATTTTCACAAGATGTATTTAGTTGAAAAGAAAATATTTTGCTAAATTTAGTTGAAATATATTTTAAAAAGTGTTATCTATTTATAATTTCATCATTATAAAATGTAATAAAGCCCTACAACCAATGATTGGGAAGAGGATTCCCTTTCCGTGGCTTGGAGAACTATTACGTATATCAACTCAATCCTCAAACGTGCGACATTCGTTTGTTTTGCCCTTTTGCCCCATTTGTTCACATTCATTAAATCGAATGATCCGACGAATTTGTTCTTTTAAATGTCCCAAATTTGGAGGGACCAATTACTAGTGGTGGACCCTCTTGCGGGTCGGATTCTAAGATGCCCAAATCTTAAGTTATTGCCAATAACAAGTGGTCAAGTGATTCAAAAATCTTTGGGCTTGATTCTTGAAAAGGAGACCTTGTCATCATATTTAATGACCCAATCTTTTGCTTTGTGCAATGAATTGCGGTTGTGTGGATGATCGTTAAATCAAAGAATAATTAGAGGATAGTTTTTTTGGACCACAACTCTTTATATTACGTGTACTTTACTCTATGGATAAATTTTATATATTAAGCGGAGTGTGAATATTATTAAATGAAGTGTAAATAATATTGACCACCTTCTAGATTCTTAATGCTGATGGATCGATGAATTATGTCAAGACGATGGCGTTTATGTTCTGAAAAATGGATGATTGTAATACCCTTGTTCAACATTGGTTGAGAAATTAAAGTTTAAAATGATTTATAAGGGGTTACAATAGAGTACTGTAGCAATTTGTGATTAACTATTTTCATACAGTAAGAACGGATGCGTGGGTTTGGATCTGGGGCGTGACAAACAGGTTGTAAAAATATCACACATATGTAACTACCACCATAATAAAAATCGCTAAAAAATATCATGTATAATTTGTTTAAAAATCATATAATATAACAAATACGACAAAAGAAGTATAATAATTATTCACATTTTGTATGATAAATATTTGAAAAACAACCCCCCTCCTTATCACTTCTCCATGTTGGTACCACTCATTTACACAATTTTCCACTCAGAATCAAACTTGGTCTTCCATCGTGACCACCACTACGACATCCCAAACTCCAATGTTTTTTAGGGTAAATCGCATTCGTGATCTCCGCGAAAAAAAATCAAAAGAGTAAGAAAATCATTTTAGGAAAAAAAAGAGATAATTTCTTAAAACCCTGTGTTTTATATTACAAGCATAAATCTCTTAAAGTGAAATATAAATGGGGCCAAATGCAATTATGATCTTAAATTATGGGATTTTAAAATAATGTTGATTTTTATTCAGGAGATTTACTGCTCTTTTGACTTTTCATAAAAGTCGTAGATGCAATTTGCCCTATAATTTTACTATTATTACTTTTTTATTTAATTATAAGATTTCCATTTAATAAACAGCCAATTATTTTAATATTTTACATGTACGTAAATACTCATTATTGATTGTATTTAAAGTTTGTGGATCAACTCAAAAATAAAAAAATAAAAGAATAAAGAAAGAAAACATGTCATTTGACCACAAGAATTACATGAACCTCATAAATGTATATATGGTAGTTTGTGTAGACAAGAAGAGAGTTTGAAAGCCATATAAATTTGGGCCAACTTTGCTCTTCATTTTCTTTGATGTTTATCAACTTTATGAAGCTTTATCTGATTTAATTGGACCACTTCAAATTGAAGTGCATTTATATACAATTTGAAGTATTTTATATTGACCAAATATTGATTTTAAAAGATGGCATGGATGATAAAAGGCGTTTTTTTTTAAATAAAAAAACTATTATACTCATGACATGTTGATAATATGTCATGACTGAATTTGGGTGGCCAGTCCAGCTAATTTAAGCTTCATTAGCTCGTGTTCTTGAAGTGATTACACATAGATATTACACATAGTTTTGTTTAGGTAATCAAATGGAAGACACTCGAACTAATCTACTCTGAAATGCACAAGTTAAAATCATTTAAAAAAAAAAAAAAAAGCAACCTAAATGCACACAAATTTATTTTTGAAAGTTGGAAGATTGTGTAATCATTCTACGTCTCTCTTTCTTCCACCGAATTGAAGAATTGTACTAAAGACTTTGATTTATGCAATCTCATTGTACAAACCTACTTCAACCTATGTCATTCATACGAAGAAACTCATTGCATCTCCTCAAGCATATTCTTTATTGTTTATGTGCAAAGAATCTCACTTAGCTGTGTAGACAACATGTCTAACAGTTACAACAAACATCTTCTATTTAAGCTCACTTCTATACTGATTAGAGTGTGTTTGTTTTGCACAAATAATCAAAAAATTGATCAGATATAAGAAGATAAAAGGTGCCTAAGAATTCTGGTGTGCTATCATTTTAGTGAATATGTCTCTAAAGCTCCCCAAGTTTTGAATATCATTTGGAGTGGTTGCATTCTTGGTTGAATATCTTCTTTGATCTTCAAGGAGTTGTATTTATAGCATTCAACTATGATTTGTATGTTAACACAAGAATATGGCTGTTGAAAAAAGTTTTATATTATTTCTGGCGTGGCAACGATCATATTAGCATTCCTGGCTATTTTTTTGAAATTCAGCTGTGTACATTGCTGATTTGGTCATCAGCTAAGCAGCTCATTAGCTGAGCTGGTCATGTCAGTTCAACATGGCTGGACTAAGCACAACTGGTTCAGCTACATAGTTGTTCTGTTATGTTATCTTGAGTTATTGATTCATTTGATTTCTCGGGAAAGTGATGGAAATGAAAGTTGTAGCATTTTGTCTTAGCTTTTCACCAAATCAAGAATCACTCGACTTCAACATCGTATGAGAGTACGCTACTAAAAATACGAGACTGTATGCCTACTGAAATATTCCTTATCCAGATGTAGAATCCACGAATGCAGATGTTGTCTCGCCATCTTAGGATCTACTTTAGCTTCTCTAGTCTAAAGATGATTTATAGAGCTTCGTCTTGTATTTCCAACATATACTGAACCATTCTGTTTTGATAATCGAGTTTTGAGTTATGACCACAATATTAGAATTGGTCTTACCTAGCTTGTTGTTGTTTCAATTAGATCTTGCAAATGTATTTTCTCATTGATTGTAGGATCAAGTGCTTTTCGCGTTACCAAAAGCTATATCTGATGGTAATGGTGCAACTCTAATATTTAAACCGTAGAGCAGCCAAAGTGACACGCTTCATCGCTCTCCAAGTAGGGACAATTATTGTACTCCAACAATCTCCCTCTCAATAATTGCAGTACCTTTGTAAGGACCCTAATCCTTAAGTGCGAAAAAAAAGGCATAATAGAGCTAAATAAATGATCAGAGTAGAGTAAACAAGTTGAGTCTATGAGCTTAAGCATTTACATGCCAAAATAAAGGACTACCAAAAGGATTAATTACATTCCAACAAATGAATGTGTCCACTATAGTTTTACGCTACTCCTAGAGTAGGCACTATACAAAAGAATCCTGTCCTTTCATCTACCAAAGATGCTCGTGAAGCTCACTGTCTCAACCCGTTCAAGCCCATCTATCATGCCAAAAAGGTACCTACAAGGACAACCCCCAAACATGAGCAATAATAATCATTCATATTCAACACAATATGAAGATAAAGCGTAAATGCAAAATCAATGTGAAACACTTCCTGTTTCCCGTGCATTTCAAACGCTTCCCGTTTGGTTATCCCTGTACCAGAACTCATGAGTATAATCAATAGATTATTTTTAATGGCCAAACATGTCATGACATCATATACCATCTCAACTGTACCACATATTGGTCACCATTCCCTAGTCTGTCCATCACAGTGTATTTTAATGCCCCTCGCTTATATTCATATGGGCGGCATAGGATAACCTCGCTACAATGGACATGCGGCGCTCCCACCCCTCGCTTCACAGAGAGCGGCAAATACCCTTTCCTCGCCCCATATGACAACCACGCTCAAATGTGACATGCGGCGCTCCCACCCCTCGCTTCACATTTAGCGGAACCAATACAAAAAGCGGCAAGCATTAAAATCATCAAAGGATGACCACGACTCATGGGATGTGCATCCAATAATCATAATATGCATCTAACATCAATATGCATAAATTACCATGTATATGCATCCACAATGCAATACCTCATATGGCATAAATCAACATGTATATGCATCCACAATGCAATACCACATATATACTCGCATCCACAATGCATAAACAATGAGTATATAAAATACATGTTACCGTTGGGTGCCCGTACGTCCACTACGTACCTTTCCAAAATGTAGGATATGGTAGGACTTTAATGCCTTGGCTGTGTTGCCACCTGGGTTGGTTCTACATATTCACAAATACCAATATTAGAATTCAATAATAGTCCAATACCAAAAAAATCCACAAAAATAACCAAAAACATCATTTTTGGCATCTCGCGATCGATCGCCATCAAGCCCCGATCGATCGCGAGATCACACTGCCTCGCCCAACAAAGTTGCACAATCCGCGATCGATCGCGGAGCTAGCGCCGATCGATCGCGGCCTCGCCGATCGATCGCGCGCATCTCGCGATCGATCGCTGAAGCTCACTGCCTCAGCACTGCTGCTCGCGATCGATCGCGAGAAAACGCCGATCGATCGCCGAGCCCTGGGCAAGCGAGAATCGGGCACTATTCACCCTTCTCCTTCCCAAACCCAAACAAACCCACATAACTCAACAACAACCATACCCAACTACTCAAAACCAACAATAAACAACATTATATACCCAAGTATACAACATCTAACCAAAATATACTTCAAAACAAGTATAAATTCCAACATACTCCCAAACCCACAACAACCCAACAAAACCCATTTAAAACCATACCAAACTCAAATAAAACCTTGCAAAATTAACCATGAGGTATCCATACTCTCAAATCACCCAACACTCTCCTCAAAACAAGATTTTGCAAGCATTTCTCTTTACCCCAAAGTTGGAACTCGAAAATTGGAAGAAGGGTTTGTGTGGGAGTTGATTTGGTAAAGTGAAAAAGAGTGGATGGGGTGGGGTTGGGTATAAAGGTGAGTTTTAAATTAAAATGCAATCCAAGGCAATTCCATGGTGTATAAAACACCCCAACATGATA
Organism: Haberlea rhodopensis; assembly: GCA_907163345.1. NCBI lineage: Eukaryota > Viridiplantae > Streptophyta > Magnoliopsida > Lamiales > Gesneriaceae > Haberlea > Haberlea rhodopensis. The sequence goes on from CAJQUN010000079.1 coordinate 532,565, forward strand.
TTTTTCAAAGCATTTACTCAAAATGTACCAAATAGCAATTAAACACATGATTCCCAATTAATTGCTAACCAATGCAAATAAATCATGCTTCCAATAATATTTACCCAACATGCACCCTAAAATGCAACCCCGGGTCATCCTATCCACATGACCATGCATTTCCACATAAGGTAAATAAATCCCAACACATAATCAATTACCACATAATTAATCATGTAAACATAATTTAAAGCCAAATAGCAATTAACCATTTCGGGGATGTCACAATACTCCCCTACTTATAAGATTTCGTCCTCGAAATCACATGCACTTACCCCAACAGAAACTAAACATAAACTCATACCAGAGAATAGTTCCGGGTAGTGCTGCACCATATGCTGCTCCGTCTCCCACGTAGCCTCCTCGACACCCCTGCGATCCCACTGAACTTTGATCATCGGTATCACTTTGTTCCGAAGTCTACGGTCTGCTCTGTCCAGAATTCTAACAGGCCGTTCCACATAAGATATATCTGACTCTAACTGAACTTCGGAAGGCTGTAACACGTGAGACGGATCCGGCTCATACTTTCGCAGCATCGATACATGAAACACATCATGTATCCCAGATAAAGAAGGCGGCAAAGCCAGTCGGTAAGCCAATGTGCCAATGCGCTGCAAAATCTCGTACGGTCCCACAAACCTCGGAGACAGTTTCCCGCGCATCCCAAACCGCACAACGCCTCTGAAAGGCGAGATCTTCAAAAAGACCTTATCTCCCAACTGAAACTCTAACGGTCTCCGCCGTTTATTTGCATAAGCTGCCTGTCTGTCTTGGGCTGCTTTCATTTTCTGCCTTATAGTCTTTATCTTCTCTTCCATTTCCCGGATCAACTCAGGCCCTCCGACTGATCTACTGTCCAAATCATCCCAACACAAGGGCGATCTACATCGTCTGCCATAAAGAGCTTCAAACGGAGCCATCTGAATACTCGCCTGGTAGCTATTGTTATACGAAAACTCTACCAAAGGCACTGAATCCTGCCAAGAGGCATCGAACTCCAAAACGCAAGCTCTTAACATGTCCTCGAGCGTCTGAATAGTGCGCTCGGTCTGGCCATCCGTCTGAGGATGATAAGCAGTACTCAATCTGACCTCAGTTCCCAAGGCTGACTGAAGGCCTTCCCAAAAATGAGATGTGAATCGCGGATCTCGATCTGACACAATAGAAACGGGAATCCCATGCAATCTCACCACATCTCTAATATACAACTGCGCCATCCTCAAGAATGTAAAGGTCATGCTATAGGGGATAAAGTGGGCTACCTTGGTCAATCTGTCCACAATCACCCAAATAGCATCGAAGCCTGAAGCACTCCTCGGCAAATGAGTCACGAAGTCCATGGAAATGTGCTCCCACTTCCACTTCGGTATCTCCAAGCTTCTCAATTCGCCGCCAGGTCTCTGCCTCTCTGCCTTAACCTGCTGGCAGATCAGACACCTCTTCACAAAAGCGACGACATCAGACTTCATTCTCTTCCACCAAAACTGACCACGCAGATCTCTGTACATCTTCTTCCCGCCTGGGTGGATGCTAAGTCTGCTACTGTGAGCTCGCTCCAAGATTCCCTTACGCAACTCCGGCGTACTCGGAACTACCCAGCGGTTACCCAATCTCAAAGATCCGTCGTCTGCCACTCTGAACTTCGTCGGCTGACCAAGATGCACTATAGACAACCATCTCTGAACCTCAGCATCTGATCTCTGAGCTCTCCTGATGTTCTCATAAATATCTGGCTCAGCTAATAAGGTAGAGACATACACTGGCGATGCATCAATGTCGAAGTCATAGCCCAGATGGCAATAGGAGGTCATCATAGCCGACAAATGGATGACGTCCTCAGCAGAACTCCTCACTTTCCGGCTCAAAGCGTCTGCTGTCAAATTGGCCTTCCCCGGATGGTACTCTATCTCGCAATCATAGTCCTTGAGTAGGTTCATCCATCTCCTCTGCCTCATGTTCAGCTCTGCCTGAGTGAATAAAAATTTGAGGCTCTTGTGGTCCGTATAGATGGTAAACGACGTACCATACAAATAATGCCTCCAGATCTTCAGGGCGAAGATGATAGCCGCCAATTCCAAGTCATGAACTGGATATCTGGTCTCATGCGGCTTCAACTGCCTCGATGCATAAGCTACCACATGCTTATCTTGCATCAGAACACATCCAAGGCCCTGCAGTGATGCATCCGTATACAGAACAAATCTGGAGTTCTCCGTCGGAATCACTAATACTGGCGCCGTCGTCAACCGGTGCTTCAACTCCTGGAAGCTCTCCTCACAAGCTTCTGACCAAAAGAAAGGTACACCCTTCTGAGTCAACTGAGTCAGCGGCCTGGTAATCTTCGAAAAGCCCTCGACGAAGCGCCGATAATACCCGGCCAAACCAAGGAAACTCCGGATCTCAGGTACAGAAGTGGGGGCAGCCCACTCCATCACATCCTCAATCTTCTTCGGGTCCACTGATATCCCGCTGCTCGAAATGACATGCCCCAGAAATACTACACTGCTCAGCCAAAACTCGCATTTACTGAGCTTAGCATACAACTGATGCTCTCTGAGAATCTGAAGCACTGTCCTCAAGTGTTTCACATGATCTTCCTCGCTCCGGGAGTAGATAAGAATGTCGTCAATAAACACGATGACGAACTGATCAAGATACTGCTGAAACACTCTGTTCATCAGACTCACGAAGACTGCTGGAGCATTCGTCACACCGAACGGCATCACTAAGAACTCATAATGCCCGTATCGAGTCCGGAATGCTGTCTTCTGCACATCTTCCTCTCTGACCCGAATCTGATGATACCCGGATCTCAAATCAATCTTGCTATACACCCTGGTACCTTGCAACTGATCAAACAAGTCGTCTATCCTTGGGAGAAGATACTTGTTCTTCACTGTAGCCTTGTTCAGCTGCCGGTAATCGATGCACAACCGCATCGAACCGTCCTTCTTCTTCACAAAGAGAACTGGTGCGCCCCATGGCGACACGCTCGGGCGTATATAACCCTTGTCAAGGAGATCCTGCAACTGCTCTTTCAACTCTCTCAACTCTGCCGGTGCCATCCTATAAGGTGCACGAGAGATAGCGGATGTCCCTGGCAACAACTCGATCCCAAATTCAACTTCCCTGGCCGGTGGAAATCCTGGGATCTCCTCTGGAAATACATCAGCAAATTCTGCCACAACTGGTACATCCTCAACTCTCAGTTCTTTACTCTTTCCAGACGTGTCCACGGCATAAATAAGATAGCCCGTGTGCCCACGTTCCAACAGCTGAGACATCTTGATCGCTGAAATCAACGGAATCTTCGCACGAGACCCGTTGCCAAAGAAAGTCCACTGACTGCCCAACTCAGGTCTGAACTTCACTGTCCTCTGTCGGCAATCTACCACTGCCTGATATCTGTTCAGAACATCAATACCCAAGATGCAGTCGAAGTCTGACATACCCAGCACAATCAAGTCTGATCTCAACTCGTTGCCCTCAAAATAAATGAGGCAGTCTGCCAAGAACTGATCAGCAACGACGTTTCTTCCAGTGGGTGTCGAGACCAATAGAGGCGTGGGCAAAGAAGACGTGCGCATATGGTGTCTTTCCACGAATCCCACAGACACAAAGGAATGGGAGGCACCTGTATCTATCAAAACAAAAGCAGGGTACGTAAATAAATGACACGTACCGGCAATCACCTCCTCTGGAGCTGCCTGAGCCTGCTCCCTGGTCAGTGCATATACTTGTCCCTGGGGTGGTCCCACTGTCTGACCTCCCGATGGACGAGGCCCAAACTGCTGCCTCTGCTGCACTGTCCTGTCCTCAAACCTTGGCCTGTTGCCCTGATACTCTGACTGGCCTCCCCTGGTGGGACAATACCGAGCAATGTGGCCCATCTTGCCACAGACATAACATGCAGGACACTTGTTTGAAGAATGTGGCCCTCCACAATTGTTGCACCTCGGCTCTCCCGACCTATCCCCCTGTGAAGATCCTCGACTGGCGGACCAATTCCCTTTCTTGCCATCCTGTTTCTGGCCAAAGTATTTCTTTCCACCATACCGCGAAGATGAAGAGGCACCACGGGGTTTAAATGGCTCACCCCGAGGCCTCAAACTGTCACTAGTCTGCCTCTGTTGCGGTACCGGTGGTGGCATGGCATAAGCTCCCACTCCTAACTCAGCAAGCTCCGCTCTTGTGAGAGCATCATCAAAAGAAGTTGGGTTATTGATGATAACCCGGTCATAGAGCTCCGGTCGCAGTCCTTTCATGAAATTTCTCATCTTGGCACGTCCATCAGAGGCAATATGGGGGACATACCTAAGTAGTGATGAGTACTGTGTGGCATAGTCTGCCACTGTCATGTTCCCCTGCCTCAGACTTGCAAATTCATCCTCTTTTGTCTGTCTTGCTGCCGCGGAGAAGTATCGGTTCAAGAACCTGGTCCTGAAGAGCGTCCAGTCAATCACAGCACCCAGTGCTCTCATTTCCATTACTGTGCTCCTCCACCACATCAATGGTTTCTTGGCTAATTGAAACTCCGCTAGCCTCAGCCAAGCCGTCACAGCACAAGGAGCCGATACAAAGATCTGCTCAAGTCTTTCTAACCACTCTTCAGCCTCTTCTCCGGACTCTGTCCCCTCAAACCGGGGTGGATGATAAGACAGAAACTGAGTCAAGCTAATCTCACCCGGTAGCAATAACTGGACCACTGGTTCCATTCCTACAGCCGGTGGAGGTAGAGGATTAGCCTGTCCAATACTCGCATTTACACTCCCAACATCTCCGACTTCCTCATTAGCAGCCATGCTGTAACACAAATGTTAACAACAATCCAAAGCAATATATATATCATGTCGTTAGATAACAGGAGTGATATAAGCATGTCAGTATAACCAAATATACACCAATATGCACCACATGCATAAACATGCTTCAAATGTAAGCACCTAGCCAAACATGCTAAGGCTACCCTTCACTCGTTCCCGGGTTCTCTAACCACTGCTCTGATACCACTAATGTAAGGACCCTAATCCTTAAGTGCGAAAAAAAAAGGCATAATAGAGCTAAATAAATGATCAGAGTAGAGTAAACAAGTTGAGTCTATGAGCTTAAGCATTTACATGCCAAAATAAAGGACTACCAAAAGGATTAATTACATTCCAACAAATGAATGTGTCCACTATAGTTTTACGCTACTCCTAGAGTAGGCACTATACAAAAGAATCCTGTCCTTTCATCTACCAAAGATGCTCGTGAAGCTCACTGTCTCAACCCGTTCAAGCCCATCTATCATGCCAAAAAGGTACCTACAAGGACAACCCCCAAACATGAGCAATAATAATCATTCATATTCAACACAATATGAAGATAAAGCGTAAATGCAAAATCAATGTGAAACACTTCCTGTTTCCCGTGCATTTCAAACGCTTCCCGTTTGGTTATCCCTGTACCAGAACTCATGAGTATAATCAATAGATTATTTTTAATGGCCAAACATGTCATGACATCATATACCATCTCAACTGTACCACATATTGGTCACCATTCCCTAGTCTGTCCATCACAGTGTATTTTAATGCCCCTCGCTTATATTCATATGGGCGGCATAGGATAACCTCGCTACAATGGACATGCGGCGCTCCCACCCCTCGCTTCACAGAGAGCGGCAAATACCCTTTCCTCGCCCCATATGACAACCACGCTCAAATGTGACATGCGGCGCTCCCACCCCTCGCTTCACATTTAGCGGAACCAGTACAAAAAGCGGCAAGCATTAAAATCATCAAAGGATGACCACGACTCATGGGATGTGCATCCAATAATCATAATATGCATCTAACATCAATATGCATAAATTACCATGTATATGCATCCACAATGCAATACCTCATATGGCATAAATCAACATGTATATGCATCCACAATGCAATACCACATATATACTCGCATCCACAATGCATAAACAATGAGTATATAAAATACATGTTACCGTTGGGTGCCCGTACGTCCACTACGTACCTTTCCAAAATGTAGGATATGGTAGGACTTTAATGCCTTGGCTGTGTTGCCACCTGGGTTGGTTCTACATATTCACAAATACCAATATTAGAATCCAATAATAGTCCAATACCAAAAAAATCCACAAAAATAACCAAAAACATCATTTTTGGCATCTCGCGATCGATCGCCATCAAGCCCCGATCGATCGCGAGATCACACTGCCTCGCCCAACAAAATTGCACAATCCGCGATCGATCGCGGAGCTAGCGCCGATCGATCGCGGCCTCGCCGATCGATCGCGCGCATCTCGCGATCGATCGCTGAAGCTCACTGCCTCAGCACTGCTGCTCGCGATCGATCGCGAGAAAACGCCGATCGATCGCCGAGCCCTGGGCAAGCGAGAATCGGGCACTATTCACCCTTCTCCTTCCCAAACCCAAACAAACCCACATAACTCAACAACAACCATACCCAACTACTCAAAACCAACAATAAACAACATTATATACCCAAGTATACAACATCTAACCAAAATATACTTCAAAACAAGTATAAATTCCAACATACTCCCAAACCCACAACAACCCAACAAAACCCATTTAAAACCATACCAAACTCAAATAAAACCTTGCAAAATTAACCATGAGGTATCCATACCTCTTGGGGATCTCAAATCACCCAACACTCTCCTCAAAACAAGATTTTGCAAGCATTTCTCTTTACCCCAAAGTTGGAACTCGAAAATTGGAAGAAGGGTTTGTGTGGGAGTTGATTTGGTAAAGTGAAAAAGAGTGGATGGGGTGGGGTTGGGTATAAAGGTGAGTTTTAAATTAAAATGCAATCCAAGGCAATTCCATGGTGTATAAAACACCCCAACATGATATTTTTCAAAGCATTTACTCAAAATGTACCAAATAGCAATTAAACACATGATTCCCAATTAATTGCTAACCAATGCAAATAAATCATGCTTCCAATAATATTTACCCAACATGCACCCTAAAATGCAACCCCGGGTCATCCTATCCACATGACCATGCATTTCCACATAAGGTAAATAAATCCCAACACATAATCAATTACCACATAATTAATCATGTAAACATAATTTAAAGCCAAATAGCAATTAACCATTTCGGGGATGTCACAACCTTGCAACTCATGAAAATCGAACTCGTGAACCTGGCTCTGATACCAATTGGAGGATCAAGTGCTTGCTGCTTTACCAAAAACTATAGCTGGTTGTAACACTGCAACTCTAATATTTAAACCTTAGAGCAGCCCAAACGGCAATCTTCGATCGCTATCCAAGCAGGGACAATTATTGACTACAACATTGATAACATTCTGGATCAACCTACCTGATATGAAATACGATTTCTAGAATTTTGATTTGGCAATCCAACCATTTTTTAAGCACATCATTTTAATGAACGAGCATGAGATATGATTGGCAAAATTAGCTACACTTGAATTTCAGCTAGGTCCAGTTAGATGTTTCAACAATCAGCCTTACAACAATTTCTTACAAATCACCAACGAATGTACATTGGGGCAAGGGGCCAAGCCTTAAAACAGTTCTTACAAATCACCGACGAATGTACATTGGGGCAAGGGGGAAAGTGCCCCTCCTGCCAAAAAAAATTAGTTTTTAGCCAATATTTCTTTTTAAAATTGCATTTGCCCTCCAAAAATTACATTTTACCTCCAAAAAATTACATTTGCCCTTTTAAATTATTTTTTGGCCCCCTAAAATTTTTTCCCCCTCTATGTTTTGATATTTTTTGCCACTGGTAAAAATTATGTGTCCGCCCTTGTTGCAAATCATCAAGCTGCAAAATAGCATCTATAATCTGTACACCTGATGAATATACGTTGGCAACACCCTAACATGTTTTGTTGCACATCAATACCAAGATTATTCTTGTTCCAAAACCTACTTAATATATTCGAGGGAAACTTAATTAAATTATCACGTAAGTTGAAACATTGTGGTTTATCAGAAATAATTTCTTAAGAGCATAAACATTTTGTAAAATCATGAATAATAAGATATTGCATTAATTAATCTTAAATTGCTATTATTGATTATTAATATTCACAAAATTAATAAGATTTTTTCAATCTAAATCTATTAATTTATAGATGTTTAACTTTATATTATAACCTCTCTCTTTTTTTGTTAGAATGTTGATATAGTTGTGGATATCGGCGCCATGTCAGCATATTGTCAAACAATGAAAAAGAGTGCAGAAAACCAACTTATTGCAGCACTAAGACAAAATTTTAGTTACTCAAAGGATCAAATAGAAAATAGGCCAAAGTACATAATTAATTTTTGTAAATTTCCCATAAACTAAGCCTAGAAACTGCAATATATTTAATTCGCATGAGTTATAAGCAATATCGTCAATCTATAGACTAAAATAGAATCATTTTCATCTATATTTTATCTAGTATAATACACGAGGGATTTTATAACGAGGCTCAAGTAATCTTACCAATTATGTGTGTGTAGTTATGGTCCGAATTTCATAATTAATTAGAGAATGACAGCTTGTTTGAATTAATAGAATTTGAATTTATTATTTAAAATATGATTTATCAATAATTTATTTAGTAGTTTTAATTCATCAGGCTGGATGGAATGAAGGGGATTCATTATCTTGTTTTGCTCGTTCATATGTTGTGTTGACTTTCGAGTTAAAAACTAATAAAATTATATTTTTTTTATTTTTTGGCACATTTGCCCCCTAACATGCAACTCTCGTCGGTTGGGTTTTAGGCTACTTGGAGGTGGCTTAAAATAGGCTGGCTCATCTGGGTTATGAATTTGGCGGATCAGGTCACGTGGTCTGATTTAATAGCTCTAAAGATATACCATATTTCATCTACTTTTCCATAGCTTTTAAAATTATTGCAAAATGCTTCTTTCTTCTTATCAACTCTTTCAAAACTAGAAAAGAATTAGGATACATTGCTTAAATATTATTAATGATTAATATCTAAAAACATTTTTGAAAACTAATTAGTTTAATTCACAATGCATGCACGTAAATAATCGCGTGCGTGAATGACTAGAATTAAATTATAGTTTCACCTTAATTAAAGAACATTACCGAGATCTTTTATGTAGAATATATGTATTACGAATTCTCTTTGTAGTTCGAACAAAAAATTGATAAACCCGTATAATAGATAAAATGAATGTAGACTTCACATTTATACCACTCAATACGGTATTTTTCCACCATTAGTAACGTGAAGTTATGTTCCAAAACTTATTCCAAATATTGTGATCCAGATATTTGAGTTTAAAGTGATGGGTTAAGTAATCTTTAGATTATTTATTATCCCATGTTTACTTTATTGTATAACAAAAATTTATCCAACTATATTTATCACATTTTAATCCCACTTTATAATAAAAAGACATATTTACACTTTCCCACCTTTATGTACTATGTCAAAACTGAAATTCCCGCCAAAAAGTACAACTTATTTCCTACAACATTATTATTATTTATTATATTTGTATTATTTTAATTTATATTATTATTGGTATTATTATTATTATTATATATATTTGTATATATAATATATATATAATAATATTAATCGATAAATATAATAAAATAAATATAATATATATATATGTATTATATTATGATTATAATTATTATACATATATGTATATATACATTATTTTATAATAAAAATAAAAATAAAATATATATTTTTATATCTATATATGTATATTATATTATATTATAATATATATATTTATATCTATTTATATAATATCTATTATTATTATTATATATACATATATTTTTTATATTATTATGGTATATATTATATACATATATAATATTATATATATTGTTTATGTTATTATTTATATATGATATATATACTATTATTATATATATATACATATATATATTATATTAAATTATGGTTACTATATATATACATATTATATATTATTATTATTATTTATATTTTATTATTACTATTTTGTAATATAATTATTATTATTATTTTATTATAATATATAATAATAATAATTATTATTATTTTATTGTAATTATCTCACTCCGCCTCTTCTGGTTCTTCTCTCTTCTTCCTCTTCTTCTTCTTTCTTCCTCTTCTTCTCCTTCTCCTCCTGCTCCGGCCCTTTCGTCCTTATCCCCCCCCCTCACTTTTCTCCCCCCTCTTCTCCTCCCCCCCCCTCTGCTCTCCCTTCTCCGACCTTATTTTTCCCCTCCTTTTCCTCCTTTTTCCATCTTTCCCTTCCTTCTCTCATCCTTCCCCAACCAAACGGTATCTAAGTTGATAAGAATATGTTTGTACAATTCATCTTGTCCAACAATATCCAACCATTGAGGGTCTAATAGTATATAGATATTAGAGTATGCAACACAAATATTTTGGATTCTAGTTAATGGGATTGGGGTGTTTTCTTAGGTAAGAAAAGAGTCCAAAAATTCAATTCCAATGATAAGAGCACCAACATAGTACATAACCCTACGTTCAACAATGGTTCTTTCTTTTGAAACAAAAAACAAAAAGTACTTGCCAAAAATAGGTATTGATTTCAGGAAAATTCAGTTCAATGAAACTATGAATAAGGACACTAATTTGGATGTGATGAATAGAGCTTAACTTGATTGTGCCCTGACATGTAAATCCCCACCCCATCCCCACGAGGAAACCTGGCCTGTATCCGATTAACTATGTTTGGCCTTACATTAACTGTTTCTGGAGTATATCCAATTTTTGATTGAGAATATTAAGGGTTTGTTATGTCCTAAGATCATCATTAAACACATATATTTATATGGTGAGAATAGAGCTATCAAAATATGCTAGATTTGTCGGGTTTGCCCAACCCTATCTGCGAAATAAGTGGGGGCAAGAATTTGTCAACCCGCCTATAGATGGATCTAAATGGACCAGCCCATTTGGGTTGGTGAGTTGGGTGGGTTGGCCCGTGGATCGGATTAATTAATTAATTAATAAAATTTGGATAATTAATTAAGATATGATTTATTAATAATTTCTTTAATAGTTTTTATTCATTAAAATATAATAAAATAATATATATTTTATTTTTTAGCGGGTTGACCCGCCTAACCCGCGACCGACTCGAGTTTGATTGGGGTTTTCCAAACTGCATATAGGCGGGCCAAATCGGGCCAACACATTTGGGCCATGGTCGGGCTAGCCAACTCATTTGGATAGGATTGGCCCATTTTGACAACTATATACAGAAAAAAATCATGTGTCAGAGCGCAGTGAGTAACATGTGTCGTTTGAAACCAATTCTAAAGTAGACTTAACAAGAGGCACCGACAACCATTACAAATAATAATAAAATCCCAAAATTTATATTTAAAATTTGAAAATAAAATATAAATTTTCTCTTCAAAATGTAACTAAGGGGGTGTATTGGTTATAGACTTTTATGGACTTTTATTGACTTTTATGGAGTTTAAAAGTCTAGAGGTATTCAATCCAGACTTTTATATACTCTACAAAAGTCTAATGGTATTCAAGACAGACTTTCGTAGACTTTTCAAAAGTCAGGTGATATTCAAACTTGAATTTTTAAAACTCTATAAAAGTCTATAGGTATCCAAAATCTCATAGACTTTTAAACACTTCTGTTGAAATCTTTAGGTACAAACTTTGATGCCCCATGTACATCCCAAAAAAGTTAAAAATTCTCCACTAGTAAAGATTTGGAATGACTTTTAATTCATAATTACCCCCATCTCTCTTTACTCTTTGCTATTTTCATTTCCGACACGGCCACCTCCACATTGGCTTTTCCTCTCATGTTTTCTACATGTACACTTTCTTTAATTCCTAATGTGCGCCTCTTTCTTCAATTATTGTTTTTTTTACATCTTATTTTTTATCCAATATAATATTAATATTTAAACAAGTATTTTGATAAAATAGCAAGTTTATGTGCTCAATTTTATATTAGATGATAGATTTTTAAAACGATTGTATGGATCTATATCTATAAACAATTATAATAAATATTTTTCTAAAACAAAATATATTTATAACGATATAAATTATCATGTTTAATTTAAAAAGTATGTTTTAAGAATTTTTATAGTAGTCAACTATCATCAAAAAATATTTTAAGTTTATAAAATGTTATTTAATAGAAAACTTTTGTTTTATTACACAAAATTATAGATTACAATTATATAGCAACATTAACTGAATCTTCAAGGTCGTCATCTTGAAGATGCAAAAAAGTTGTCAATATTTGCCATGCAATAGGATTGAATAGATATTTTTCACATTTTTTACTGTTAAATAAGTAAAATGTATTTACATTAATAGTAAAAAAAATTATATGTTGAAGAAGTTGTTTATGCTCAATTGTTAGTTCAAAGAAATCAATTATAAGTTATAAAATCTATAGAGTCTATAAAATTCTTTTGATAATTCCGTGTAATTCTATAAAAGTTATTAGAAATCTATCAATTTCATAAAAATCCATCATTTAAAAAAGTCATTAAAAATCGATAAAGTCCATAGAAATTTATTGAAAAAGTCTGCGAGACTCTATACAAATCTTTTTATAACTCCATGAAATTCTATAAAAGTCAATAGAAATCTATCAACTCCATAAAAGTCAATCATTTAAAAAAGTCATTAAAAGTCAATAAAAATCTAGATTGAATACACCCCCTAAATCACTCGATCCACTAAGTTAATTAATTAGCTAGGTAAGGTCTCTTGCAAATAACTATTTGTCCCCATTCACCTTGTGGCTGTAGTGCAGACGAGTCACTCATTTCATCTTTAGCCAAATATAGAGATTCCCCCCACGCCCACCGCCACCCCCACCCCCACCCAGTACCCCAACCCTCCCACAGCATATATAAGGGCACCCCATGCAAAACTTTTACAATCATCGCAATTCAATACACATATCGATCGGTTTTGTTGTCTTGGATATCATGGCTTCAAGGAGTTCAACCCGGTGGACGCCGCAAGAAAACAAACTGTTCGAGAAGGCATTGGCTCGGTTCGACAAGGACACCCCCGACCGGTGGCAGAACATAGCTCGGGCCATGGGCAGCGATAAGTCCGCTGAGGAAGTGAAAAGGCATTTCGAGATTCTGATGGAGGATCTCAGGCGAATCGAGTCTGGCTATGTTCCATTTCCCAATTACAGATAAAAAAGGGTTCGTATTATATATATAGCTCTGTTTTTTTTTTTTTGGTGTAGGGTATGCTTTTTATTTTGATATATATTATTTATTGACTTTATTTTCTGGTCCATGGACCTTTTTTCTTTCTTTTGGAGTCTATGGGTTCTTTTTATTCACTCATGCAGGATGCATGACGGAATATCCAATAATATCAGTATATCACTGCTATCAAAACCCATAAAATGATTTGGTGTTTGTGATGTTCGGTTGGCTTTGTATTGTACTTTTGGTTTAATCTAATATAATTCATGTTTATTTTTTAAAAAAATATCCCGTAAAATGCCGATGATTTATGCTCAGGAGTGAAGGCAGGAATTGTAGAAAAGGGAGTAAAAAATTTATTTTAATGGCAAAAATTTTTTGGGTAAAATGTAAATTCTAGGGGTAAAGATGCAATTTTTGTTTAAATTTTTTTTAGGGTAATTTTTTTTTTTGGGCAAGTGGGGGGACGTGTTTGAGTTTCCTTTCCCTACTCCAAGTAGTTGTAATAGTTGCTCAAAAAATCCCATAAAATTAATTAAGTAATAAATATTTCGTGTATAGTATATTATAATGATATTGAAAAAGTATGGATTAATATATAAGTTGGAAGAGTCTTTTATTATATATTATTATTTTTTTGAATTTGCTCCTCTAAGTGATAATTTTCCAACGTCTTATATTTTCAAAAGCTTTAGTCCAATCATTTAATCAAAGTTTTAAATACGTATTGGGTAAGTGATAATTTTCCAATGTCTTGTGCTTAGAACTGTGTGTTTTTTGTCAAACCAGAAGATCATGAACAAAAAACGAGTCAACAAAGATGAAAAACCAAACAAAAAATCAATATTGTCAAATATTTTATCTAACTCTAATTATATTTGTATAATTGGCTTCTAATAATATATATATATTTCTTGCTAAATTGACAGGATTCCAAAATTTGGGAAGATGGAATTACTTTTCAGGAATCATCAGCAGTTCACTCATATAAAGAAGGAAGAGCCTACTGATGAATGCAGAAAACTCTTTGGCTTTTTCTAAAATATATATTTTGAATAATTTCAAATTTTACTTAATGAATCTATGTTGTAATAATCCTACAAGTATGCATGTTCCTAATTAATTAAAAGCAAATTTAGTGCAAAGTATGTATCAGTTCACAGCCCGATGAATTGTGTTACTTACATATTATCACCAATTAATCACAATTAAAACCGTCGCACATAGATATGACAAGATGGGATATTTTATCACGCCCCAACATCGGAGCCAACGACACCGACGTAGCACAAAAATGAATAAAATCAGCCTTACTTCATAAAACAGAATCTATTCTTACAAAATGAAACTGGTAATTGTTCAACCGTTTACAAACATGTTCAAAACCAATACATCCTTAAAGACCGTTGTAGTTATGTGTGTGTATATATATATATATATATATATATATATACACACACATAACTACAACGGTCTTGAAACATAGCAGCAACGGAGTTACCATCTCCAAAACTGATTTTGTCATTCTTTTCCGTGTGTCTAATTTTTCATCTAGAGAGGGAATTTAAAAAGGTGTGTATTTGGGAAGTATACGATTTTAGTTGTAGCATGCACACAAACGATGAAGAATATTGATAATTATTGATAATTATTTGGTACTTTGTGATACCGTTAATGATGCTTTATGGGGGATAGCTCGCGGTGCGTGGAGAATTGTGTAGAAGTAGTGGTCGAATGTGTAGCAGATGATGAAAACTTGAATCCGTAGAATTTTGAGTGGCTTATACTTTTCGAAGGAATCCACCTAAGATTAGTATACATTGTATATGATTCAATGTCTAGGACTCCACCAAATAACAATTGAATTAATTAGAAGAAATCCATATGCACTAATAATCAAAACGATTAATATCTTCATGTATCTCCCCTGCTTTGATAATACATACAACTACTTAAAGAACCTGTGGGGCCTCGCCACGTTAATCCTTAATTATACATTTAAGTAAGTAAATCACATACGTTGCTTATCAGATTAAGATCCTATCACTACTGATCAATATTTTTCACTATATCTTGCGCTTATATTATTCATATACATCACATCTTGTATATCATTTACATACACACTCTCGATCAGTTTAACTCCTCGCAGCAGAAGGTAGACTCACAATCTCAGCTTTCCCCAGTTATGAGTCCCTACAGAACAACATGAGTATATAAATGATGTTCACAATCCAACATCAATATAATGCATATACTGTATAAACAAACTTCTTGTATTTCATGTATTGGAAATACTCCTATTTGGTTGTTCCTGTACACATACCATGTACTGGGGCGGAACCAGGAAAATAAATTGGGGGGACGAAAATAAAATTTTCAGATAATTAATTATCAAAGAATATAAACATTTAATTGACACAGATGCACAAAATAATAACCAATATTATATTTGTACATATATTTTAATAAAAAAAGTAATTTTTAAAAATAATATTAATTTAGTAGAATAATAAAATATAATATAAAATAAATTATCTAAAAATAAGAGCAATAAAATATAATACCAAAGTATTCAATACTTCGTCACTCACATATTTTCTAGAAATCAAATTTTCATAAAAGGATAAAAAATAATATTCTAATCATGATAATCAAATTATTGATATCTAAAATTTAAGTAAATAAAGATAAATATAAAATAATTATTTATTAGCATGTTTGTAATGCTAATAATCTTATGATATGCTTGATATTTCTTCACAATGATCTATGAATCTATCATAAAATGAAAATAAAATCAAATTAATTTTTTTAATTATTTAATTATGTAACTTTTACATTAATAATTATATATGAATGTTAATGTTTTAAGTAATTTAAATATGTTTTTCTATTTCTATTTATTTGAACTCTATTTTCTAGATTGTCAAAAATATAATACAAATGTACATTTTATAAATTGCAATTTTTTTCAATCAAAAAAGGTGAATATTTTTTTAAAAAGAAAAAAAGAAAAAAATTTAAATAACTCAATAAACTTGCACACACGACACATATTAGATTTTTTGTTAAAGCTTTCATTTTGTCATTTTTTTTTAATTTTTTCTATTAATTTATATTAACATCTTAGGTAAAAAATAAGTTGTATTTGTAACGCTTAGGTATCGAACCTTGGCACTCAAATCACTCAAAATACGCGCAAACCATTTTTCCACAATGATCTTGGTGCACGACTAGCATACCATATTTATTAAAATCTCTTTAGCTGGGGCTGCCGCACCCCTGCGCACCCCTAGCTCCACCCCTGCATGTACATACATCAAAACCCAGTACACAACATGATACAATTGGCCAACTATGTCATCACATATCTCATTCAACATCCTGTTATAACGGCACCGATATGACATGTCTCTAAGCTTAATATGTTAGTGGCTCAGCCTTCACGTCCCATATTAGTAGCACATATCATATTACCGTCCTCACACGTTATAACAGCGCCCAACAATGGCATATCTCTCACATGGCATCAACTATATGCCTCAACAACATCAATATAATAACCAACGCATATGCCAACAATGACATACATCTCACATGACATCAATTATATGCCTCAACAACATCAATATAATAACCAAACTTATGCCCAACAATGGCATACCTCTCGCATAGCATCAACTATATGCCTTACAACATCGTGCCTCACAAGCACCAATCACATCTGATATTCACAATAATCTTATATTGCAATAAACTAGATATCATCATCAGATAACGTATTTATGATTATCAATACTCGTACATCAACACGTATGTGTCGTCATATTCCAAAGCTAGAAACTCAGGAGTTACCACTTAACCTCCTCTCTGACATGTCCCCTGTGATGATACTATATTAATAATCAATTAATCCATGTTATAATAAGCCTCATCATCAAATTCCATAAAATATAACATGTTGTAACATTTTGAGTAGAATGATCGATCGCTCATCCTTGGCGATCGATCGCCCAACACTAAGAAATTTGCTCAACATTCTGTTCATCAAGCGATCGATAGCTTATTGGCACGCGATAGATCTCCTGATACGCGATCGATCTCCTGAAAACACGCGATCGATCTCCTAATTGTGATACCCGGGAATTAATGATGTTAATCCCGGTGTGGTAATAATCCTTAATTGATTTTATTTGTGGCAATTATGAATTAATTGCGGTTTCGAGACTCTCGGGGATTTTAAATCTGATATTTGGAGTCGTTGGATCCAGTGGATGAGATTGTATTATCATCGTGGTGATAACCTTGAAATTTGGTCTTTGGTGGGATTTGGGGTCCGGAGTACTTTGTACTGGGGCTGATAATGAAAATAGAGTTTGGGAGGTAATTATTGAAAATAGATGATATTTAATGAATCATGATGTATTTGTGGAGGAGTCGGCATTTTGGAGCTTTAGAGCTATATATACCAAGTAGGCTCAGTATTCCGTCATTTGGACGGATTCCCTCTCTCTCTATGCGCCCAAACGCTTCCCCCATTTCCCTCTTTTCTCCCTTGGAGGAGAAATCGTTGGTGGCTTGGCTCGGGAGCCAGATTTCTTGAAGATAATCAGGTATTCATCTTCCCCTCGTCATTGACTTCGATTTGGTAGTAGTATTGTTGATTTTGGTTGAGTATTAATGTTAGATTTGGATTTGTGGATTTTGGGTAAAAATCTTAAAGTTTGTTGTTGGAGTTTTTATTGAGTTTTAAGGGTGTAATTGAGGTGTTGAAGGTGTATGGGGTGTTGGTTTTGAGTATGGGTGTGAAAAACACCATGGAAGCTCGAATTTTTCGGAAAATCGCAGGTGGCGATCGATCGCTGAGGAGTGGTGTGATATCCCCGAAATGATTAATTGCAATTTGGGCATTAATTATGTTTACGTGATTAACGATGGTGATAATTGATTAATGTGTTGGAATTAATTATCTTGTTGAAATGCTTAGTCACTTGGTAGGCGTGACCCCGGGGTTGCATTTCAGGGTGCATGTTGTGCATGTTGGGAAAACTGGGTATTAACATTGTTTATTCATGTTAGTTGTTAATTATTTGGAAAACATGAATTTATTGGGAGTTTGGTGCATTTTTGTAAAATGCTTTTAAAATACCATGTTGGGGTATTTTATACATCATGTTAATTAATGGGGTACAAATTTAATATTAACCCCACTATACCCCCACTTTATTTCACTTTACCCATCACTCTTAAATCCCCAAATTTCATCCCCAACCCTAACCCACTTCCCATTTTCGAGTTTGGCAAGGCTAGGAAGGAGGAATCTTTGCAAAAGTCTCATTTGTGTGTTTCTTGGTAAGATTTGGGGTCTAGGAAGGGTATAGATCATTCCTTGTTGTTTTTGTAAGGATTGGTTGTGTTTTGAGTTGTTATTTGAGTTTTGAAAATGAGTTTGTTTTGGGTTGGTATGATTTTTGTTTGGTGTAGGATTTTTGGTTGTTAATGGTGTATATTGAAGATTTAAGGTGTTTTTATGTTTTTGGTTTGTTGGTATAAGTGTTGGTGAGGTTGGAGAAGAATTTATGGTGCAAAAATGGTGTTTCTCGCAACACAGACAGCGGCGATCGATCGTGCAACCAGTAGGCTCCAGAAGCATTCGGTGATCGATCGCCACATTTGGGCGATCGATCGGTGAGGCTGGCGATCGATCGCGCCAAATGTGGCGATCGATCGCCAAAGGATAAAATTTTTGGCATCGGGCAGAATGATCTCGCGATCGATCGGGCCCTTGCGGCGATCGATCGCGAGATGTAAAATATTGTGTTTTTGGATATTTTGTGGGATTTTTGGATATTGGACTATAATTGGCCTCTAATATTGATTTGTATGGTTGTGTAGAACCATCCCAGGTACCAACAACTTCAAGGAGATAAAGTTCTTCAACTTCTCCACTTTTGAGACTAAGGTACGTAGTGAGACGTACGGGCATCAGACGGTAAAATGTGTTCTTACTCTTTTGGCTATATATATATATCGTGGACAAGTGTGGATTACGAAATGTGTTGATATATATTGAGATAATGGTGATGCATTATGATTGTGGACTCAAGTATTGTGGTTATTTATATGTGGTTGGAAATGCTTGATTGTTCCGGTAGTTGTTATATACGAGCGAGGGAGGTACTTGTCGCTGTCATATGAAGCGATGGTAATATGATATTTGCCGCTGTCATGTCGAAGCGATGTACATGCCGCTGTCATTGTCGAAGCGAGGGATATCATATGATGCCGCTATATGTCGAAGCGAGGGGTCCTAAAATTCCGCTGTTGTAACAGGACCGGAACAGTCACATTTCTAGTGGTTAATGTGGAATATTGTGGTTATAACTGGAACGTGGTATCGATCATTATATTATGAACTAATGATTTTGTGCATGAGTTTATGAAATAGGAACAACAATGAAAATGTGCTAATGTGGTAAATCAGGGAGCATACATACATATATATCTCATGCAATTATTTATGTTATTGTGCTTGGATTTGTTGAATAGTGATGTATATTCTCATGGTGAGTTGTTCCTGTAGGTACACCTTTTGGCTTGGAGGGCTATGGGCCGGGTTGAGGCAGTGAGCTACGAGGAGCATTAAGGAGTTAGGTTACAGAATTTTTGGATAGTCTCTACTCTAGGAGTAGTGTAAATCTATAGTATTAACATTCATTGTTGAGAATGTAATTAATTAGCTTTTGGAATTTTATTTTTGGCCTGTAATCCTGTTAGCTCAAGGCTACAACCGGAACCATAAACTGTCTTTAATGCATGTTAGCCCTATTTATATCCTTTTTACACTGTTAAGGTAGTGAGGCCTTACAAGTGGCGATCGATCGCGACGAGCAGTTCATTTTTGGGTGACGATGAACAGTGCAGGCGATCGATCGCGTGGTCTAGGCGATCGATCGCCAGTCACGAGCAGGTTGGCGATCGATCGCGAGAAGGCAATTTTTAGCAACTGGTCAGGGGCGATCGATCGCGCCAAAAGCGGCGATCGATCGCCGCCCGTAGGAATTGTTTTTTTTTTGGAATTTTGGAAAATGTCGGGATTTTGGGATCGAGGTTTAATTAGCCGATTTCCGGGGCAATGTCTACATTCCAATGGGAATGCTATACTTTTAAAATGGATTGGTTGGAGCCAAAGTTTAATAAAGCGGAATTCTCGGTTGGATTTTTGACTATCTTTTAAACTTGTAAAATGGTATATTTTGGGTATTATGCATGCTTAGCCGGGGGGTTTTTATTTTGGTAATCGTCATGGATAGACTATAGGTTTGGAAGTTGTGAACGTGCTTGGGCACGTGATTGCATGCCATATTTAATTGGGAATTATTTGCATGTTAGCACTTAACTCATCGGGTCGTGGGACTCAGGCAAGGTTGGACTCAAACTACGGAATCATAAGGTACGTATAACGTACGAGCATAGCCTGTTATAATATTGCAATTGCGAAATGCATGGTATGCGTACTTTCAATAAATGGACAGTGAAATGCATGGCATATGGTACTTGCTATTAATTGATATTGAAATGCATGGTATATGGTAATTTGCGATAAATGGACCTACATTGGGAATTATATGGTGCCGCTTTTGAGCGAGCAAGGGATGTTGTCGTCGTTGAGCGACCATCGGTTATGACGCCGCTATTGTTGAGCGTGCGTGGGATTAAAATGCCGCTATGGTAGAGCGAGCTATGAAACATAAACATGGAATCATTGGCTAGTTACATGCGATATATGTAATGCTCTATTGGATGATTTAATCATATTTGGTTATGAAACTGTGTAGCATGAATTGTTTTAGTTGATCAATGAGATGATCAACTGGCTTATGAGAATTTAATGGTTTGGTTATTTTGAGAACAGGGACAATACAGGGGATCCGGATGAGGATGTTACCATCCAGGGAGTATCATTTAAATTCATGGCATTTATATTTTGTAAATTATGAACTGCAATATTATGTTATTGAATTGGTGGTATTGGTATGCTCACCCCGTGTGGGGGCTGTCTCTTTTGGGGCAGGTGATACATGTGTAGCAGTAGCTTTGGAGTTGAGCTCGGGCTGTTGATTTGAGATGCTTCCAGGATCGAGGTACCAGAGCTGGTTGAATAAGTACATGTTAGTGTATTATGAGGGTGCATGCTATGTAAGTAATCTTGTTTGGGGAAATTGAATATTATGTGAATCAAATGCAAGAAATTTTCTGGGTAGTATATGATATTATGCTTGCATATGGCTTTTCCCCATGATGGTATGATTATATGCACTAATGGTATGGTTTAATACACTGATAATGGGTTAAGGGCACGGGGGTCCTTACACTAATCCTTTACAAAACATATTGCCCAAGCATGATCGATCGCTCATATTTACGCGATCGATCTCCTGAAGTTTAAACCGCCTTATTATTTTCTTCGCATGGGCGATCGATCGCTCCATGAAACGCGATCGATCGCTATGCTCTGTTCTTTTCAGAACATGGCGATTTTCGAGCTTATCCTCTTGGTTCCAACTTCTCATCTCATAATTCAACATCAAAACTTCATAAAACATTACTCAATCATTATATAAACATATTTTCATGACAACACAACTTATTTTATTGAATTAAACTCATATTAATTCAAACAAGAGTAGTAACTTCACATAGTTTGTAAGGATCCTAGTTCCTTAAGTGCGGATTAAAGGCGTAATAGAGCTAAACATGCATCTAAGAATATAAAGTTCGTGTTGATGCCTTGAGCCGTTAAGATTACAGGCCAAAATAAAATTTCCAAAAGGGATTAATTACATTCCCAACCAATTGAATGTTAATCGTATAGTTTTACACTACTCCTAGAGTAGAGACTATACAAAAGAATTAAGCCTGCTATGCCAAAAGCACTCCTCACTGGCTCACCGCATCAACCCGCCTTTGCCCGTCCACCCAAAAGTACCTACAGGAACAACCCCAAAACCATGAGCATGTATATAAATCATATTCACAATAATATGATTGTAATTCAAATGCATAAATCGTAAACACGATTCACTTCCTGTATTTAATACATTTAAAAGCTCCCTCGGTTGTCCCTGTACCACAATCATAATCAATAGATTATAATACCAATAATGTATGTCATGACATGCACTCATTCCATGTATACCAATGGCTTCCAGTCTTATTATATCAGTGACATAATACCCCTCACGTTTACATGACAGCGGCATTAATACCCCTCCCTTCGACATATTAGCGGCATAATATCCCTCGCAACAATATGACAGTGGCATTATCCTTCGCTTTGACATATTTGCGGCAAATATTCTTCATCGCTATAATATGACAGCGGCAAGTATTCTATCATCGCTTCGACATGAAGGCGACAAGTATTCTTTATCACTGGAATATAATCTCGACTCACAATCACATGCACCAATGCATCCAATACACACATGCAACCATAATGCATATCCAAACCATGTATGCAACCACAATGCATACTAAGACCATGTATGCAACCATAATGCATAACCAATTCAAAGCGTAATATATACGGTTTACCGTCCGATGCCCGTACGTCTCACTACGTACCTTAGTCCCAAAATGTGTCGTGTCGTGGACTTTATCTCCTAAGCTATGTGGCCACCTGGGATGGTTCTACACATTCACACAAACCAATATTAGGAGCCAATAATAGCCCAATATCAAAAATTCCACAAAAATATCCAAAAAAACATTTTTTGTATCTCGCGATCGATCGCCGCCAGGGCCCGATCGATCGCGAGATCATTCTGCCCGCTGCTGAATTTTTCATCCTTCGGCGATCGATCGCCACATTTGGCACGATCGATCGCCAGCCTCACCGATCGATCGCCCAAAAGTGGCGATCGATCGCCAACTGCTACTGGAGCGCACTGATGGCTCGCGATCGCCGATCCCTGCGCTTCGAAATCCACCATTTTCATCCCAAACCACACCAACACTTATACCTTCAACCCAACAACATAAAAACATAATAAACCTTCAAAATACACCTTTAAACAACCCAAAATCCAACACCCAACCAAAACAATACCAACCAAAAAAAAAACCCATTTCCAAATCAACCAAAACCATTTCAAACCCAAACCAAACACTAAAAAAAAACAACAAAGAGGTATCCATACCTCTTGAGGACTCCAAATCTCACAATAAATCCCACAAACCAAGCTTTTGCAAGGATTTCTCCTCCACTTTAATGACAAAATCGAAAATGGAAGGGAATAGGGTTTGGAGGAATGATTTGGGGGGAATTGGTAAAGTGATGGGGAAAAGGTGGGGTATTGGTGTTAAATGGGTTTTTAATTAAAATTGTACTCCTACAATTAACATGGTGTATAAAATACCCCAACATGATATTTTATAAACATTTTACCAAAATGCATCAAAAATTCCAATTAAATCCATGCTTGATCAAATAATTATCAACCATCATAATTAAACCATAATAATACCCAATATCCCAACATGCATAACATGCACCTTGAAACGCTCTACCGGGTCACGCCTACCATGTGACTAAGCATTTCACCAAGATAATTAATTCCAACACATATATTAATTATCACCATAAATAATCACATAAACATAATTAATGCCCAAATTGCAATTAATTATTTTGGGGATATCACAATACTCAGATTTCGCCCTCGAAATCGCATGCACTTACCCAAAACGAAACCAAACATAAATCACATACCAGAAAATAGTCCCGGGTAGTGCTGCACCATATGCCGCTCCGTCTCCCACGTGGCCTCCTCGACACCCCTGCGATCCCACTGAACCTTGACCATCGGTATCACTTTGTTCCGAAGTTTGCGATCACCCCTATCCAGAATCCTGACTGGCCGTTCCTCATAGGATATATCAGAATCCAACTGAATCCCAGAAGGCTGCAATACATGCGACGGATCCGGCTCATATTTTCGTAGCATAGATACAAGAAACACGTCGTGAATACCAGACAACGACGGTGACAGTGCCAAACGGTAAGCCAAGGTACCGATGCGCTACAAAATCTCATACGGTCCCACATACCTTGGAGACAACCACGCATACCAAATCGGACCACACCTCTGAAAGGTGAGATCTTCAAAAAGACTCTGTCTCCCAACTGAAATTTCAACGGTCTCCGCCATTTATTTGCATAGGCTGCCTGCCTGTCCTGGGCTGCCTTCATTTTCTGACGGATAACCTTTACCTTATCCTCCATTTCCCGAATCAGTTCGGGTCCTCCTACAGTTTTACTGGTTAAGTCATCCCAGTATAATGGCGAACTACAATGCCTACCATACAAAGCCTCAAACGGAGCCATCTGAATACTCGCCTGATAGCTGTTGTTGTATGAGAACTCTACCAAGGCCAATGAACTTGCCATGAAGCATCAAACTCATACCAAAGCTCGTAGCATGTCCTCGAGCGTCTGTATAGTACGCTCAGTCTGACCGTCCGTCTGGGGATGATATGCTGTGCTCAACCTCACCTCAGTACCCAAAGCTGACTGAAGCCCTCCCCAGAAATGAGATGTAAACCGCGGGTCGCTGTCCGACACAATAGATACTGGAATCCCATGTAGTCTCACTATGTCCCGGACATACAGCTGAGACATCCTCAAGTATGTGTACGTCATACTGTAGGGAATGAAGTGAGCTGCCATCGTCAGCCTATCAATGATCACCCAAATGGCATCACAACTTGAAGTAGTCCTCGGCAAGTGGGTCACAAAGTCCATAGATATGTGCTCCCACTTCCACTCCGGTATCTCTAAGCTCCTCAGCTCGCCACCAAGTCTCTGCCTCTCTGCCTTGACCTGCTGACAAATCAAACATCTCTTGACAAAAGCGATCGTATCACACTTCATCCGTCTCCACCAGAACTGATCACATAAGTCCTTATACATTTTCCTTCCTCCTGGGTGGATACTAAATCGGCTACTATGAGCTAGCTCCAAGATCCCTCTACGCAACTCCGACGTACACGGAACTACACATCGGTTACCGAGCCTCAAAGAACCATCCTCAGCCACTCTAAACTTTGATGGCTGTCCCTGGAGTGCCAATGATGACCATCTCTGAACCTCATCATCCGTCTTCTGGGCTCTCTTGATATTCTCATAAATGTCCGGCTCTGCCAATAAAGTCGATACCCATACCGGCGATGCATCCACATCAAAATCATAGCCCAGATGACAGTAAGAAGTCATCATAGCCGATAAGTACATGGTCTCCTCAGCAGTACTCTTCAACTTCCGACTCAAGGCGTCTGCTGTCAAGTTTGCTTTTCCCGGATGGTACTCTATTTCACAGTCATAGTCCTTGAGTATATCCATCCATCTCCTCTGACGCATGTTCAACTCCACCTGAGTGAACAAGAATTTCAGGCTCTTATGATCCGTATATATGGTAAAAGATGTACCATACAGATAATGCCTCCAAATCTTCAGGGCAAAGATAATAGCCGCCAATTCCAAATCATGGACTAAGTACCTAGCCTCATGCGGCTTCAACTGCCTCGATGCATAAGCTACCACATGCTTATCTTGCATCAATACACATCCCAAGACCTGTAGCGACTTGCCAGTGTATAGAACAAACCTCTTGTTCTCCGTGGGAATTACTAACACAGGTGCCGTTGTCAATCGATGCTTCAACTCTTGGAAGCTTTCCTCGCAAGCCTCTGACCAAAAGAAGGGTACTCCCTTTTGGGTCAACTGCGTCAACGGCTTAGCAATCTTAGAAAATCCCTCGACGAAGCATCGGTAATAGCCAGCCAAACCAAGAAAACTCCGAATCTCGGGCACAGAAGTGGGTGCAGCCCACTCCATCACAGCCTCAATCTTCCTGGGGTCCACTGATATCCCACTGCTAGATATAACATGACCCAGAAACACTACACTGCTCAACCAAAACTCATACTTGCTGAGATTGGCAAATAGCTGATGATCTCTGAGGATCTGGAGCACTGTCCTCAAGTGTCTCACGTGCTCTTCTTCGCTCCGAGAGTAGATGAGTATGTCGTCAATAAACACAATGACGAACTGATCCAGATAGGGTTGGAACACCCGGTTCATCAAGCTCATAAAGACAGCCGGGGCGTTAGTCACACCGAACGGCATAACTAGGAATTCGTAATGCCCATACCGAGTCCGGAACGCTGTCTTCTGCACATCCTCCTCCCTGACTCGAATCTGGTGGTAACCTGACCTCAAGTCAATCTTGCTATAAAGCTTCGTGCCTTGCAACTGATCAAATAAATCATCAATCCTTGGGAGAGGATACTTGTTCTTCACCGTGGCCTTATTCAGTTGCCGGTAATCGATGCACAAACGCATCGAACCATCCTTCTGTTTCACAAAAAGAATTGGTGCACCCCAAGGCGATACGCTAGGGTGTATATATCCTTTATTAAGGAGTTCCTGCAATTGCTCCTTTAATTCCCTTAACTCTGTCGATGCCATCCTGTAAGGGGCACGAGAAATAGCGGATGTCCCCGGTAATAACTCAATCCCAAACTCGACTTCCCTAGTCGGTGGGAATCCTGGAATCTCCTCCGGGAACACATCAGCAAATTCTGCTACCACTGGTACCTCCTCAACTCTTAACTCTTTGCTATTTCCCGTCGTGTCTATGGCATAAATAAGATAGCCCGTGTGTCAACGTTCCAATAATTGGGACATCTTGATCGCCGAAATCAACGGAGTCTTCGCACGAGAACCGTTACCTTAGAAAGTCCACTGAACTCCTAAATGAGATCTGAACCGAACTGTCCTCTGGCGACAATCTACCACTGCCTGATATCTGTTCAGAATGTCGATGCCCACAATGCAGTCGAAGTCTGACATACCCAATACAATCAAATCTGCCTTTATCTCATTGCCCTCAAAATAAATGAGGCAGTCCATCAGAAACTGATCGGCAACAACGTTTCTTCCCGTGGGTATCGAGACCAATAGAGACGTGGGTAACAGAGACGTGCACATATGATGTCTCGCCACAAAATCCGCAGACACAAAGGAGTGTGAAGCACCTGTGTCTATCAAAATAAATGCGGAATATGTAAATAAAAGGCACGTACCAGCTATCACCTCCTCTGGAGCTGAATCGGCCTGCTCCCTAGTCAATGCATAGACCTGTCCCTGAGGTGGCCCCATCGTCTGTCCTCCCATATGCCGAGGCACCATCGGTTGCCTCTGTTGTACCGTCCCACTAGAAAACCTCCTCGACCTTCCCTAAGATCCATATGTCCTTCCCGATTGGGACAACGCCGAGCAATGTTGTCATGCCTCGATATGACATATACATGTGTAATATGATTATGGTGTAATGATGATTAATTACAGTACGATGTGGACTCGGGTTCGGGCTGAACCGAGTGACGATTGATTGAATAACATAATGAATTACTTATGAGAATTCAAAATAACATTGTAGTGTTATGTGGACAAGAGATTTGCCATGTACATTTGCCATGAATTTGAAGGGAGTTACATTTGAATTTGAGTTGAATTTGAAGGTTTAATTATATATCTAAAATCAGATTTTGAACACATACTTACACCATAAACACCTACAAATCTCTACATGTTCTTTGGACTCTTTTGAGGGTTTGGTTTGGAGTTACACTTACAAAGATCTTTGTACACTAGGAGGAAGTGGTTTACTTGGTAAGGAGAATACCCTTTCATTCCTTTATCATGGTATTTAGAAGTTCTTTGGTTATGCTTGAATTTTGAAGCATGAGAGCATGTGATGGTTATTTGTTACTTAAAGTGTATATGAAGCTAAGGCACAAGGTGTAAAAGTATGTAAACATGTTTGTTTGATGTTAGAGATTTTATGAAATAAGTTGTAATGGTGGGAAGTGAGGTGTAGGAGAAACACCAAGAAAAGAAGTAGAAAATCGCCATGGTTTTTCAGAAAACAGAGGAGGCGATCTCTACGTTTGAGGCAATCGATCGCCTATGGCTAAACATGAGAATGGCGGTGCTTGAGCGATCGATCGCTTCAAGTAGGCAATCGATCGCCTCGAGGCAGAATGTTTTACAAAGGGGTAGGCGACCGATCGCGTGAAAATAGGAGATCGATCGCCTATGACAAATCTTTAGGCGATCGATCGCGTCAAAACATGAGATCGATCGCCAGGGTCCAGATTTGAAAAATGTTATATTTTTGTAGAATTTGATTTTAATGCCTATGATAACATGATATATTGTTGGTATTGTTGTAGCATCATCACAGGGGACGGGACAACGAGGCAGTTAGACAGTGACACCTAATTTATATCGTTTGTGTCACAGAACAGGTACGTTTTGACGTACAAGTATATGATATTGTTGTGATGATGATGTGAGCATGGTATCATATGATTGGTGACATCATATGCATGTGCATTCATGATTTTTATATTGTTGAGATGGATGCCACGATAGATATGTAGTATATGCTTTGGCTGAGATCGGTGCCACGATAGATATGCAGTGTTGGGTATATGCTTTGGCTGGGATTGTTGCCACGATAGGTATGCTACATATGCTTTGGCATGAGAGATATACATCGGTGGGGTATATGCTCTGGCTGTTATAACATGTAAGGACGGTACTATGATATGAGCTGCTAATATGAAGATGTGAGGAGGTTCCACTGACATATTGAGCTGAGATAGACATATCATATTGGTCTGGTTATAACAGGAGATGAGAAGAGACATGTCATGACATAATTGCATTTGATGATGCATGATACAGGACAATCACATTTGATGTTTATAGTGCTTTATCGTTTATGTTTTGTATTGATATCGCACTGGGATGGTTTTTGTATCTATACTCATGTTGTGTGATTGTTTCTGTAGGGACTCATAGACGTGGGAGGACAGGATTGTGAGTCTATTCCGCTGCGAGCTGAACCACTGCTTAGGAGTTTTCGGTCTAGGTTGTTATGATGTATATATGATGTGTAGTTAAGACATGGTTTTTGTCAACCTGTAATAACCTACATAATTAAACTCTTAATCAGTGTATGTTTTACTTAATTCTTACTCACTTATGTATAATGAACTGATACATAATGGGTTAAGTAACGAGGTCCCCACATTAGTGGTATCAGAGCAGTGGTTCGAGAACGGGGTGAACAAGGGTAGATGAAGGTATTAGGGAGTTACCTAATACGTTGAAAGCATGTTATGAGTCATGATATGATGTTCTACTGGCATGCTTTTATATATTTCTTCTTGTTGGTAACCTGTATTTGCAGTAATGGCAGATAGAGTACCACATGATGAGGTAGGGGATGCCATGAGTGGCAATGCTAGTGTTGGATTGGCGCCTGTGCCACCACCACCATTTGGGCAAGGGCCAGTGGAACAGATACTGTTACCTGGAGAACTGACTTTGACACAGTTTCTGAGTTATCAGCCACCTCGCTTTGAGGGTACCGAATCAGGGGAACAAGCAGAGGAATGGTTGGAACGGATTGAACAGATTTTTATGTCAGCACCATGTGCCAAATCTGCCTGGATACGTTTGGCAGAATTCCAGTTGGCGAAGAAAGCCATGATGTGGTGGAAATCCACATTGATTGAGCTGAGGGCTCAAGGACAGACAATTAATTGGGATGTATTCAGAACTAAGTTTCTTGATCACTATTTCTCTGTTACTGCAAGGCAGAGGAAAGAGGATGAATTTACCAATTTGAGACAGGATCAATGACAGTGTCTGATTATGCTGTGCAATATTCTTCATTGCTACGGTATGTACCACATATTGCTGCAAACACAAAGGCAAAGATCAGACAGTTTGTGAAGGGCTTGAGGTCTGAGTTGTTTGATAGGGTAATTTCCTATAACCCTACATCATATGAGGAAGCATTGACTAGAGCCGAGATGACTGAGATTGCAGTTGGAGTGTACAAGGATGTGGGACAATCCCAACCACCTACATCAGAAAGTATGAGACCTAGAGGAGAACCATTTAAATCATCATGAGGTGGTGCATCTTCCTCTAAATTTAGTGGGAAACGATTTTTCAGCGAAAGGGTGGTGACCGAGGTTCAAAGGGACAGTCCCAAGGTAGTAGTAGTAGCAGTGGTCGAGGGCTACAATGTTTAAAATGTGGAGGGCCACATTTTAAACGAGATTGTCCCCAACTTGATACTCCAGTTTGTTTTCGCTGTGGGAGGACAGGACACATGATCAGAGATTGTCCTCAAGCTGGGGGACAACATGTGAGAGGGAATATATCAGAGAGTACAGTGCAGAAGAGACCACAGGGTGTTCCACGGACTGGTGGAGGACAGAGGAAAGGACCACCTCAGGCTCAGGTGTATGCACTGAATAAGGAGCAAGCAGAGGCAGCTCCTGATGATGTGATTACGGGTAAGTGTAGTTTATTTACTTATCCTGCTTTACTTTTGATTGATACTGGTGCATCACATTCATTTGTTGCACAAACGTTTATTGACCGGTATCATATATGCTCGTCTCCACTGTTGATGCCTCTCTATGTTTCGACACCCATGGGAACTACTGTAATGGCTTGTCAGAGTGTGTCTGCTTGTGTTATTCAGTTTGACGCTGAGTATGAAATACATGCTGATTTGATTGTGTTAGATATGATGGATTTTGATTGTATTTTGGGTATTGATGTGTTGAGCAGTTACAAAACTATTGTAGACTGTTGTCAAAAGACAGTGAGATTTCAGTCTGATACTGGAAATCAATGGATCTTCTATGGACAAGGATCACGTGCCAAGATTCCATTGATATCTGCTCTTAGGATGTCCTA
This sequence comes from Haberlea rhodopensis, assembly GCA_907163345.1. Lineage (NCBI taxonomy): Eukaryota > Viridiplantae > Streptophyta > Magnoliopsida > Lamiales > Gesneriaceae > Haberlea > Haberlea rhodopensis. Next base: position 563,690 of record CAJQUN010000079.1, read on the forward strand.
TTTGTTATAACGTGGACATACATGATATGTGATCTATGTTGTGGATGTCACAGATAAGAAAATAGAAAGAAGAGTGGAGGATATACCAGTGGTTGCAGAGTATGCAGATGTATTTCCGGATGAGATTCCTGGATTTCCACCAAGTCGAGAAGTTGACTTTGGTATTGAGTTACTGCCTGGTACTTCTGCAATTTCACGAGCACCATATCGAATGGCACCTTCGGAATTGAGAGAGTTGAAAACTCAATTGCAAGATCTATTGGACAAGGGGTACATACGTCCTAGTGTATCGCCTTGGGGTGCTCCGGTATTGTTTGTTAAGAAGAAGGATGGTTCAATGCGACTTTGCATTGACTATAGACAGTTGAACAAGGTAACCATAAAGAATAAATATCTTATTCCTCGTATTGATGATTTGTTTGATCAGTTACAGGGATCTACAATCTATTCTAAGATTGATTTGAGATCTGGATATCATCAGATACGTGTGATTGCGTAACCAATTTTGGTGGAAACGCATGAAACATGATGTACTGAAATTCGTAAAACGGTGTTTGATCTGTCAACAAGTAAAAGCAGAACGACAAAGACCAGGAGGTGAATTGAGGAGTTTGGAGATTCCTCAATGGAAATGGGAACATGTTACAATGGATTTTGTTACCCATTTGCCAAGGACTTCCTCTGGCTTTGATACGATTTGGGTCATTGTTGATAGATTGACGAAAGTAGCCCACTTCATACCTTACAGTATGACATTTACTTATTTGAAGATGGCTCAAATATACATTCAAAATGTAGTGAGACTACATGGCATACCAGTGTCAATTGTATCGGATAGAGATCCGAGATTTGCTTCTCATTTTTGGGAAGGATTACAGTCAACGCTAGAAACTGAAGTACGATTGAGTACAGCGTATCATCCTCAAACAGATGGACAGATAGAGCATACGATACAGACGCTTGGGGATATGTTACCAGCCTGTGTATTAGAGTTTGATAACTCTTGGCAAGAGTCATTGCTATTGGTGGAATTTTCGTACAATAATAGTTATCAAACTAGTATACAGATGGCACCATTTGAGGCATTATATGGGCCACGATGTAGATCGCCATTATATTGGGATGATGTTGATCAGACTGCACCGCATGGACCAGATATGCTACGTGAAATGGAGGAAAAAGTGAAACTGGTCAGATTGAAATTACAAGCTGCTCAGGATAGACAGGCTGCTTATGCCAATAAGCGACGTAGACCACTTGAATTCCAAGTTGGTGATCGAGTATTCTTGAAAATCTCACCTTTTAAAGGTGTGGTACGATTTGGTAAGCGTTGAAAGTTGTCTCCATGATACGTTGGTCCTTATGAGGTGTTGCAACGTATTGGTACGTTAGCATATCGATTGGCATTACCGCCAGCATTAAGTAGTATCAACGATGTGTTTCATGTTTCACTGTTGAGAAAATATGAACCAGATCCGGGTCATGTATTGCCACCATCTGAAGTACAATTAGATACAGATGTGTCTTATGTAGAACGACCAGTGAAGATTCTGGATAGAGCTGAGCGGCCATTACTTAACAAAGTAATACCAATGGTAAAGGTACAGTGGGATCGACGGGGTGTCGAGGAGGCAACGTGGGAGACGGAGCAGCATATGATACAACAGTATCCTGAGTTATTTACTGGTATGACTTTACAGTTTTGATGATACTGTTGGTAAGCGATTAGTATGATGTTGCATATATGATCATGTTTCTTATGTTATTGTAATAAGATTGTTGATTTGATATAGATATATGTATGTTATGTATATGAAATTTCGAGGATGAAATTCAATGAGTAGGGGAGAAATGTCATGCCTCGATATGACATATACATGTGTAATATGATTATGGTGTAATGATGATTAATTACAGTACGATGTGGACTCGGGTTCGGGCTGAACCGAGTGACGATTGATTGAATAACAGAATGAATTACTTATGAGAATTCAAAATAAACATGTTTGTTTGATGTTAGAGATTTTATGAAATAAGTTGTAATGGTGGGAAGTGAGGTGTAGGAGAAACACCAAGAAAAGAAGTAGAAAATCGCCATGGTTTTTCAGAAAACAGAGGAGGCGATCGATCGCTACGTTTGAGGCAATCGATCGCCTATGGCTAAACATGAGAATGGCGGTGCTTGAGCGATCGATCGCTTCAAGTAGGCAATCGATCGCCTCGAGACAGAATGTTTTGCAAAGGGGTAGGCGACCGATCGCGTGAAAATAGGAGATCGATCGCCTATGACCAAATCTTTAGGCGATCGATCGCGTCAAAACATGAGATCGATCGCCAGGGTCCAGATTTGAAAAATGTTATATTTTTGTAGAATTTGATTTTAATGCCTATGATAACATGATATATTGTTGGTATTGTTGTAGCATCATCACAGGGGACGGGACAACGAGGCAGTTAGACAGTGACGCCTAATTTATATCGTTTGTGTCATAGAACAGATACGTTTTGACGTACGAGTATATGATATTGTTGTGATGATGATGTGAGCATGGTATCATATGATTGGTGACATCATATGCATATGCATTCATGAGTTTTATATTGTTGAGATGGATGCCACGATAGATATGTAGTATATGCTTTGGCTAAGATCGGTGCCACGATAGATATGTCAGTGTTGGGTATATGCTTTCCCTGTGATTGTTGCCACGATAGGTATGCTACATATGCTTTGGCATGAGAGATATACGCTGGTTGGGTATATGCTCTGGCTGTTATAACATGTAAGGACGATACTATGATATGAGCTGCTAATATGAAGATGTGAGGAGGTTTCACTGACATATTGAGCTGAGATAGGCATATCATATTGGTCTGGTTATAACAGAAGATGAGAAGAGACATGTCATGACATAATTGCATTTGATGATGCATGATACAGGACAATCACATTTGATGTTTATAGTGCTTTATCGTTTATGTTTTGTATTGATATCGCACTGGGATGGTTTTTGTATCTATACTCATGTTGTGTGATTGTTTCTGTATGGACTCATAGACGTGGGAGGACGGGATCGTGAGTCTATTCCGATGTGAGCTGAACCACTGCTTAGGAGTTTTTGGTCTAGGTTGTTATGATGTATATTTGATGTGTAGTTAAGACATGGTTTTTGTCAACCTGTAATAACCTACATAATTAAACTCTTAGTCAGTGTATGTTTTACTTAATTCTTACTCACTTATGTATAATGAACTGATACATAATGGGTTAAGTAACGAGGTCCCCACAAATGTGGCCCGGCTTGCCACATGTGTAGCACGCAGAACAATCACGCATCAAATGCGGCCCTCCGCAAAAGTGGCACTTAACATCCCCAACTCTACTAGCTTGAGTTAGTCCCCCAAAAGTAGAAGCACCTCCCCTCCGGTCCCCTTGCTTCCGGTTATCCGGCCGCTTTCCGCTAAACCGGGAAAAAGAAGAAGTCCCCCGTGACTTAAAAGATCCTCCTCGAGGCCTCAGATTCTCAGATGTAGATATTTGTGATGGAACTGGTGGGGGTACGGCTTCAGGATAAGAACTCACCCCTATCTCTGCTAACTCCGCTCTAACAAGCGCATCATCAAAAGATGTCGGGTTGTTGGAGATAACCCGATCAAATAATTCTGGCCGCAGCCCCTTCAGGAAGTGCCTCATCTTGGCATGTCCATTCGTAGCGATGTGAGGAACATACCTCAATAGTGATGAGTAGTGCATGGCATAGTCCGAGACTGTCATGCTCCCTTGTTTCAGGTTCGTAAATTCATCCTCCTTAGTTTGCCTTGCCGCAACAGAGAATTACCGGTTTAGAAACCGGGTTCTAAATAAGGTCCAGTCAATCACCATACCTTGGGCCCTCAACTCCATTACAGTCGTCTTCCACCACATAGAAGACTTCTTCGCTAGTTGGAATTCCGCTAACCTCAGCCATGCCGTCCTAGCACAAGAAGCGGACACAAATATCTGTTCCAGCCTCTCTAGCCACTCTTCGGCCTCTTCCCCAGTCTCTGTCCCCTCAAACATGGGCGGGTGGAAGGTCAAAAACTGAGTCAGACTAAGTTCCCCTGGCAATAACAGCTGAGCAACCGGCTCCATGCCCACAACAGGTGAAGATAAAGGATTTGTCTGACCAATGCTAGCATTCACGCTTCCAATATCACCCACCTCTTCATTGAGGTTCCCCAAATTCATAGCCGCCATGCTGAAACACAAGGGTTAACAACAATTCCAAACAATATATGTGTTATGCCGTTAGATGACATGAACGATAATAAGCATGTTAGTATAACAATTTATACACAAATATGCGCCACATGCATAAACATGCCCAAATATAAACGCCTAGCCAACCATTTGCTAAGGCTACCCTTCACTCAATCCCGGGTTCTCTAACCACTGCTCTGATACCACTACTGTAAGGACCCTAGTTCCTTAAGTGCGGATTAAAGGCGTAATAGAGCTAAACATGCATCTAAGAATATAAAGTTCGTGTTGATGCCTTGAGCCGTTAAGATTACAGGCCAAAATAAAATTTCCAAAAGGGATTAATTACATTCCCAACCAATTGAATGTTAATCCTATAGTTTTACACTACTCCTAGAGTAGAGACTATACAAAAGAATTAAGCCTGCTATGCCAAAAGCACTCCTCACTGGCTCACCGCATCAACCCGCCTTAGCCCGTCCGTCCAAAAGTACCTACAGGAACAACCCCAGAACCATGAGCATGTATATAAATCATATTCAAAATAATATGATGTTCAAATGCATAAACCGTAAACACGATTCACTTCCTGTGTTTAATACATTTAAAAGCTCCCTCGGTTGTCCCTGTACCACAATCATAATCAATAGATTATAATACCAATAATTTATGTCATGACATGTACTAATTCCATGTATAATGGCCAGTTCCAGTCTTATTATATCAGTGGCATAATACCCCTCGCGTTTACATGACATCAACATTAATACCCCTCGCTTCGACATATTAGCGGCATAATATCCCTCGCAACAATATGACAGCGGCATTATCCTTCGCTTCGACATATTTGCGGCAAATATCCTTCATCGCTATAATATGACAACGGCAAGTATTCTATCATCGCTTCGACATGAAGGCGGCAAGTATTCTTCATCACTGGAATATAATCTCGACTCACAATCACATGCACCAATGCATCCAATATACACATGCAACCATAATGCATATCCAAACCATGTATGCAACCACAAAGCATAACTAAGACCATGTATGCAACCATAATGCATAACCAATTCAAAGCGTAATAAATACGGTTTACCGTCCGATGCCCGTACGTCTCACTACGTACCTTAGTCCCAAAATGTGTCGTGTCGTGGACTTTATCTCCTAAGCTGTGTGGCCACCTGTGATGGTTCTACACATTCACACAAACCAATATTAGGAGCCAATAATTGTCCAAGATCAAAAATTCCACAAAATATCCAAAAAAACACATTTTTTGTATCTCGCGATCGATCGCCGCCAGGGGCCGATCGATCGCGAGATCATTCTGCCCGCTGCTGAATTTTTCATCATTCGACGATCGATCGCCACATTTGGCACGATCGATCGCCAGCCTCACCGATCGATCGCCCAAAAGTGGCGATCGATCGCCAACTGCTACTGGAGCGCACTGATGGCTCGCGATCGATCGACAGAAACGGGCGATCGATCGCCGATCCCTGCACTTCGAAATTCACCATTTTTGTACACCATTTTCATCCCAAACCACACCAACACTTATACCTTCAACCCAACAACATAAAAACATAATAAACCTTCAAAATACACCTTTAAACAACCCAAAAATCCAACACCCAACAAAAAACAATACCAACCAAAAACAAAACCATTTCCAAATCAACCAAAACCATTTCAAACCCAAATCAAACACTAAAAAAAAGCAACAAAGAGGTATCCATACCTCTTGAGGACTCCAAATCTCACAATAAATCCCACAAACCAAGCTTTTGCAAGGATTTCTCCTCCACTTTAATGACAAAATCGAAAATGGAAGGGAATAGGGTTTGGAGGAATGATTTGGGGGGAATTGGTAAAGTGATGGGGAAAAGGTGGGGTGGTGGTGTTAAATGGGTTTTTAATTAAAATTGTACCCCTACAATTAACATGGTGTATAAAATACCCCAATGATATTTTATAATCATTTTACCAAAATGCATCAAAAATTCCATTAAATCCATGCTTGATCAAATAATTATCAACCATCATAATTAAACCATAATTGTGAGACCCCATTATCTCAAACATACTAATAGGTGCAATTAAGATAACTAAACATTCATATGTATAAATCAGAGTAGTAAGTCGTGTTGATTAACCTGAGCTTAAGAGATTACAGTACCAAAAGTTCAAAAAGGAATTTCACGTATTCCTACAAAAAGGTACTACATTAATTTTACTCTACATCTTGTAGAAGCTATACAAAATAATTCTCTAACATGCTAATCCTGTAGCACTCCTTACAGCTCAGCATATCAACCCCGACCCTGGTTCTCTTCATCAAAAGCACCTACAAAGACAACCCCCAACACATGAGCATACCGTAATTTCATATTCAACATAATATGAATGTAAAGCGTAAATGCACAAATCATAAATACAAAGCACTTCCTGTATTTCCAAGCATTTACAACGCCCATTGGTTGTCCCTGTACCATAACTCATAATAACACATTATATGAACATATGGTTTCATAAATAAATGTCATGACATATCTTCCCTTCTTAATCCTGAGTCATTTATCATTAGTGTATTTCAATGCTTCTTACTTCTCCACGTAAGCGGAATTCCTCCTCGCTTCTTATGGAAATCCACGTAAGCGGAATTCTTCCTCGCTTCTTATGGAAGTTAGCGTAAGCATTAAAATCCTCACTAGGATAACCTTGACTCGTGAAATACACCTCTTATATTTCACAACAAACGTATGCAAAAACGATGCATATCAACATGTATCATATCATAATGCACTATCTTATGCATATCTTGCTTTACCTTGTGTTAAATAAATAAACACATAATACATGTTACCGTTGGGATGCCCGTACGTCGCTTACGTACCTTTCCAAAAGATAGAGGAGTCAACCGACTTTATCTCCTCGGCTGTGCTGGCACCTGTGATGGTTCTACATAACCACACAACACAATATTAGGCACCTCATAATAATCCGAAATCAAAACTCAAATAAAATTCACATTTACCCTAAAATGTCATCTCGCGATCGATCGCCCCTTAGCCCCAATCGATCGCGAGATGTTACTGCCTTGTATACCAAAAATATGCAATCAGCGATCGATCGCCCCTTATTGACGATCGATCGCCAAAACCCACTGGAACGTCGCGATCGATCTCGCCTCCTTGGCGATCGATCGCCAACTCTGTTCCTTTGCGCGATTTCCAGAATTTCCGAGCACCTCTTTTCATACACTTAAAACCATATCATAACACATATAATATGCACGAATAAAAATACTAGGGACTTCACCATACTTCCATGAAGGGTCTTAAACCAAAGTTTCAATAAAATCTTAGCCTAACATGCATCATAATAACTCCAAAAGTTTAACACTCAACCAAAATTCCAGAAAAACAGGGCACAAGAACCTTGCCCAGAATTTTCGAACACTTCTTTTCACATGATTAAATCCTTCACATAATACATGAAACATGCTCAAGGAAATATACTGGCATCTTCAACAAACTACCATACACGTATTCACATCAAAGGTTCAACCAAAACCTAAGCTAGCATGCTTCAAATATTCATGATAGAACCCTTACTCAACATGAAAACAGGGCACTTACCCTGCTCAGATGTTCGAGGAACCCTTTTCTCAACTCGAAATCTAACACATAAAGCATGCAAGTTACTTAACAAGACATGCTAGGGGCTTGATAAACATCGCATAAAAGTACTCATAACAAGAGTTCGTCGAACCCTACACTAGCATGCCAAATCTGCTACAAAGAAAACACATGCTTGAAATCTGAAAACTGGGAAAAATGAATGACTCCTCACCACTTTTTGGCTCGACTTTCCTTCAAGCAAAAGAACAATAAAACGTGATCTTCTTCTTCCTACCTGCTGTCTGAGTGTGTTTCGAGGTTTTGGAGAGAAGAAGGAGAGTTTGGAGGAGAGAAAATGATTAAAGCAGATGGACCAAAAGTCCTCCTTGGCCAACTCTGCTTTTCCGAAAAACAGGGGTAGGGGCATGGGTTGTGGCCAAGTGGGGGGGGGGGGGGGTGCGTTTGGGTGGCCTCGTGGTGTTTAATTGTGTCCCGGTATTTCATACGATGTATTAAAATATCCCTCTTTGATGTTTTATAATCTTACCACATCAATACATCATCAAAAACACCTAACATGCCTCCTAAACCATATCATCAAAATAAAAATAACACCAACCACATTCCTTAATTCCCTAACATAATTACATGCATTTATCACATAAAGCATAACCCAAAACCCTAAATTAAAACATGCCTTTAACACATAATCAAATTAATACATCAAAGCATGTTTACACATAATCCTTTCGGGGATATCACAATACTCCCCTACTTATAAGATTTCGTCCCCGAAATCAACATGCTTACCAACAAGAGGTAAAAGAATACATAAACGCATACCAGAAAACAGCTCTGGGTAGTGCTGCACCATGTGTCGCTCTGTCTCCCACGTGGCCTCCTCGACACCCCTACGATCCCACTGAACCTTGATCATAGGAATAACCTTGTTCCGAAGTCTGCGGTCTGCCCTATCCAGTATCTTGATAGGCCGCTCCACATAAGAAACATCGGACTCTAACTGTACCTCTGAAGGCTGCAACACATGTGAAGGATCCGGCTCATAGTTCCTCAGCATAGACACATGAAATACGTCGTGTATACCAGACAAAGAGGGCGGTAAAGCCAAACGATACGCCAGAGTACCAACACGCTGCAAGATCTCATACGGCCCTACATATCTTGGGGATAACTTTCCCCGCATACCAAACCGTACTACTCCTCTAAAAGGCGAGATCTTCAGAAAGACTCTGTCGCCTAACTTAAACTCCAACGGCCTTCGCCGCTGATTGGCATACGCTGCCTGTCTGTCCTGAGCTGCCTTCATCTTTCTCCTGATAACCTTTACCTTTTCTTCCATAACCTGGACCAACTCTGGTCCTCCGACCGATTTACGGTCCACATCATCCCAACACAAAGGCGACCTGCAACGCCTGCCATATAGGGCTTCAAATGGAGCCATCTGTATGCTAGCCTGGTAACTGTTATTATATGAAAATTCCACCAAGGCTACTGAGTCCTGCCAAGAAATGTCAAACTCTAGCACACAAGCCCTCAACATATCTTCGAGCGTCTGTATCGTACGCTCGGTCTGTCCATCCATCTGGGGATGATAGGCTGTGCTCAACCTCAACTCTGTACCTAGAGCTGACTGAAGACCCTCCCAGAAGTGAGATGTAAACCGCGGATCTCGATCAGACACAATCGAAACAGGGATCCCGTGCAGTCTCACTACATCTCTGACATATAACTGTGCCATCCTCAAGTACGTGAAGGTCATACAGTAGGGAATGAAATGAGCACTCTTAGTCAATCTGTCGACGACTACCCATATAGCATCGAAACCCGAAACAGTCCTTGGTAAATGGGTCACGAAATCCATAGACACGTGCTGCCACTTCCACTCGGGTATCTCCAAACTCCTTAGTTCACCTCCAGGCAGCCTTCACCTGCTGACAAATCAAACAGCGCTTGACAAATGAGGTGACATCTTGTTTATACGCCTCCACCAGAACTGGCTGCGTAGATCCTTATACATCTTCTTCCCGCCCAGGTGGACACTCATCCTGCTGCAATGAGCTCGCTGTAATATACCCTGCCTCAACTCGGGTGTATCTGAAACCACCCATCTGTCGCCAAGTCTCAGAGAACCATCATCAGCCACTCTGAATCTCGATAGCTGACCTGAATGAACCACTGACATCCATCTCTGAACCTCCGCATCGGTCCCCTGAGACTTCCTGATGTGATCATAAATAACAGGCTCAGCTAACAAGGTCAAAACCTGTACCGGTGAAGCAGACACATCATAATCAAATCCCAAATGGCAGTAGGAGTCCAACATAGCTGATAGACACATGGCATCCTCTGCTGTGCTCCTCACCTTCCGACTCAAAGCGTCGGCTGTCAAGTTTGCTTTCCCCGGGTGGTATTCGATTTCACAGTCGTAGTCCTTCAGCAGGTCCATCCATCTCCTCTGCCTCATGTTCAGTTCAGCCTGTGTAAACAAGAACTTCAGGCTCTTGTGATCAGTGAAGATGGCAAAAGAGGTACCATATAAGTAGTGTCGCCATATCTTCAAGGCAAACACTATAGCCGCTAACTCCAAATCGTGGACTGGATACCTCGTCTCATGTGGCTTCAACTGTCTAGAAGCATAAGCCACTACATGTCTGTCCTGCATCAGTACGCATCCTAGACCCTGTAGCGATGCGTCAGTATAATGAACAAATCCTTTGTTCTCCCTGGGAATCACTAGAACTGGTGCAGTAGTCAGTCTGTGCTTTAATTCCCGGAAACTCTGCTCGCAAGCCTCTGACCAACAAAATGGGACTCCCTTCTGAGTCACCTGTGTAAGTGGCTTGGCAATCTTTGAGAAACCCTCGACGAAACGTCGATAATAGCCGGCCAGACCAAGAAAACTTCGAATCTCACTGACTGAAGTAGGAGCAGACCAATCCATAACTGCCTCTATCTTCCTTGGGTCTACTGATATTCCCTCACGTGATATGATATGTCCCAAGAATGCTACACTGCTCAGCCAAAACTCACACTTGCTGAGTTTGGCGTACAACTGATGATCTTGAGGATCTGGAGTACTATCCTCAGATGATCGGCATGATCCTCCTCACTCCTTGAATAGACAAGGATGTCATCAATGAATACGATCACAAACTGATCGAGGTACTCCTGAAATACTCTGTTCATCAGGCTCATAAAGACTGCAGGTGCATTTGTCACACCGAAAGGCATCACCAAGAACTCATAGTGTCCATACCGAGTTCTAAAAGTCGTCTTTTGGACATCGCCAGCTCTAACCCGCACCTGCTGATAGCCTGACCCGAAGTCTATCTTTGAGTACCTCTGTACCCTGAAGCTGGTCGAACAGATCAGCAATCCTCAGAAGTGGATACCTGTTCTTCACTTTGGCCTTGTTCAATTGCCTGTAGTCAATGCATAGACGCATTGAACCATCCTTCTTTTTCACGAACAAGACTGGTGCACCCCAAGGCGATACACTAGGACGAATGTATCCCTTGTCGAGGAGTTCCTGTAACTGTACCTTCAGCTCTCTCAGCTCTGCCGGTGCCATCCTGTATGGGGCACGAGAAATAGCAGAAGTCCCTGACAGCAGCTCAATGGAAAACTCAACATCCCTGACAGGTGGAAACCCCTGAATCTCATCTGGGAATACATCAATGAACTCCGCCACAACGGGAATGTCCTCGGCTCTCACTTCCTTCTCTTCTGATGCATTCACGGCATAAATAAGGTAGCCCGTGTGGCCGCGTTCCAATAACCGCGACATCTTAACCGCTGAGATCACTGGTATCTTTGGACGAGAGCCGTCCCCATAAAAAGTCCACTGGAACCCCTGATCAGATAGAAACGAACAATCCTCTGTCGGCAATCTACCACAGCTCGGTATCTGCTCAACACATCAATGCCGATAATGCAATCAAAATCTGCCATCTGTAACTAAATCAGATCGGCCCTCAGATCATTGCCATCAAAATAAATGAGGCAGTCAGATAATAATCGGTCAGCAATCACATGCTTCCCCGTGGGTGTCGAGACCATGAGAGGCGTGGGTAACAGAGACGAGCACAAGCGGTGTCTCTCCACAAAAGCAACAGATACAAAAGAATGGGAAGCACCTGTATCTATCAGTATAAGTGCAGGGTACGTAAATAAATGACACGTACCAGCAATGACCTCCTCCGGGGCTGCCTCAGCCTGCTCCCGAGTCAGTGCATACACCTGTCCCTGCGGCGGTCCTGCCGTCTGACCTCCCTGTGGTCGTGGTGCAAATTGCTGTCTCTGTGGTGCCCTCCCAGCATCAAATCTTGGCCTATTCGGCCCGGAGTCTGTCTAACCTGCCCGATTGGGGCAACCTCGAGCCAAGTGGCCCATCTTGCCACAGACATAGCAACCCTGACAGTCACGTGACAAGTGCCATCCTCCACAGTTGTTACATCGGTTCCCTCCTATCTTACTTCCCTGGGATGGCCCTCGGTTACTTTGCTTCTGACTTTGAGACTTCTTCCCACTGAATCTAGAAGATGAAAAGGCCCCACGAGGCTTGAACTGGTCCCCTCGTGGCCCAGGCTATCAACAGCTGGTCTCTGAGGTGGTACAAACGGGGGTACAACGTCCTTGTACGCGGCCACTGCAATCTCCGCCAATTATGCCCGTGTCAGGGCGTCATCAAATGAGCTGGGGTTGTTGGAGACAACCTGATCAAATAGCTCCGGCCTTAGTCCCTTCAGAAAGTTCCTCATCTTGGCATGACTGCTGACAGCAATATGAGGTACATACCTCAGCAGTGAGGAATACTGCATAGCGTAGTCTGATACTGACAGGTTGCCCTGCTTCAAACTATTGAACTCATCTTCCTTCAATTGTCTGGCAGCTGCCGAAAAGTACCGGTTAAGGAACCGGGTCCTGAATACAGTCCAATCAACCATCATACCCTGAGCTCTCAGCTCCATGACTGTTGTCTTCCACCACATGGAAGACTTCTTCGCTAACTGGAACTCTGCCAACCTCAGCCAGGCAGTCCGTGCACAAGGTGCCGATACGAATATCTGTTCCAGTCTCTCAAGTCATTCCTCGGCTGCTTCCCCAGTCTCAGTCCCTTCAAATAATGGTGGATGATAGCTCAAGAACTGGGTCAGACTTATCTCCCCTGGTAGCTGTATCTGTGCTATAGGCTCCAAGCCTACTGCAGGTGGCGGTAACGGATTCGTCTGAGCAATACTAGCGTTCATACTGCCCATATCCCTTACCTCTTCATTGAGGTTCTCCGGGGTAATAGCCGACATGCTGCAACACAAGAGTTAACAACAATACCAAAAGCAGTTCATAATATAAGCCGTTAGATAACAAGAGTATCATATTCAAAGGCATGTTAGTATAACACTTATATAACAATATGCATCACATGCATAACATGCCCAACAATGAATACCTAGCCAACTTGTCTCTAAAGGCTACCCTTCACTCTTCCGTGGTTATCTAACCACTGCTCTGATACCACTAAATGTGAGACCCCGTTATCTCAAACATACTAATAGGTGCAATTAAGAGAACTAAACATTCATATGTATAAATCAGAGTAGTAAGTCGTGTTGATTAACCTGAGCTTAAGAGATTACAGTACCAAAAGTTCAAAAAGGAATTTCACGTATTCCTACAAAAAAGGTACTACATTAGTTTTACTCTACATCTTGTAGAAGCTATACAAAATAATTCTCTAACATGCTAATCCTGTAGCACTCCTTACAGCTCAGCATATCAACCCCGACCCTGGTTCTTTTCATCAAAAGCACCTACAAAGACAACCCCCAACACATGAGCATACCGTAATTTCATATTCAACACAATATGAATGTAAAGCGTAAATGCACAAATCATAAATACAAAGCACTTCCTATATTTTCAAGCATTTACAACGCCCATTGGTTGTCCCTGTACCATAACTCATAATAACACATTATATGAACATATGGTTTCATTAATAAATGTCATGACATATCTTTCCTTCTTAATCCTTATTTCAATCCTAAGTCATTTATCATTAGTGTATTTCAATGCTTCTTACTTCTCCACGTAAGCGGAATTCCTCCTCGCTTCTTATGGAAATCCACGTAAGCGGAATTCTTCCTCGCTTCTTATGGAAGTTAGCGTAAGCATTAAAATCCTCACTAGGATAACCTTGACTCGTGAAATACACCTCTTATATTTCACAACAAACGTATGCAAAAACGATGCATATCAACATGTATCATATCATAATGCACTATCTTATGCATATCTTGCTTTACCTTGTGTTAAATAAATAAACACATAATACATGTTACCGTTGGGATGCCCGTACGTCGCTTACGTACCTTTCCAAAAGATAGAGGAGTCAACCGACTTTATCTCCTCGGCTGTGCTGGCACCTGTGATGGTTCTACATAACCACACAACACAATATTAGGCACCTCATAATAATCCGAAATCAAAACTCAAATAAAATTCACATTTACCCTAAAATGTCATCTCGCGATCGATCGCCCCTTAGCCCCAATCGATCGCGAGATGTTACTGCCTTGTATACCAAAAATATACAATCAGCGATCGATCGCGCCTTATTGGCGATCGATCGCCAAAACCCACTGGAACGTCGCGATCGATCTCGCCTCCTTGGCGATCGATCGCCAACTCTGTTCCTTTGCGCGATTTCCAGAATTTCCGAGCACCTCTTTTTCATACACTTAAAACCATATCATAACACATATAATATGCACGAATAAAAATACTAGGGACTTCACCATACTTCCATGAAGGGTCTTAAACCAAAGTTTCAATATAATCTTAGCCTAACATGCATCATAATAACTCCAAAAGTTTAACACTCAACCAAAATTCCAGAAAAACAGGGCACAAGAACCTTGCCCAGAATTTTCGAACACTTCTTTTCACATGATTAAATCCTTCACATAATACATGAAACATGCTCAAGGAAATATACTGGCATCTTCAACAAACTACCATACACGTATTCACATCAAAGGTTCAACCAAAACCTAAGCTAGCATGCTTCAAATATTCATGATAGAACCCTTACTCAACATGAAAACAGGGCACTTACCCTGCTCAGATGTTCGAGGAACCCTTTTCTCAACTCGAAATCTAACACATAAAGCATGCAAGTTACTTAACAAGACATGCTAAGGGCTTGATAAACATCGCATAAAAGTACTCATAACAAGAGTTCGTCGAACCCTACACTAGCATGCCAAATCTGCTACAAAGAAAACACATGCTTGAAATCTGAAAACTGGGAAAAATGAATGACTCCTCACCACTTTTTGGCTCGACTTTCCTTCAAGCAAAAGAACAATAAAACGTGATCTTCTTCTTCCTACCTGCTGTCTGAGTGTGTTTCGAGGTTTTGGAGAGAAGAAGGAGAGTTTGGAGGAGAGAAAATGATTAAAGCAGATGGACCAAAAGTCCTCCTTGGCCAACTCTGCTTTTCCAAAAAACAGGGGTAGGGGCATGGGTTGTGGCCAAGTGGGGGGGGGGGGGGGGGGGTGCGTTTGGGTGGCCTCGTGGTGTTTAATTGTGTCCCGGTATTTCATACGATGTATTAAAATATCCCTCTTTGATGTTTTATAATCTTACCACATCAATACATCATCAAAAACACCTAACAAGCCTCCTAAACCATATCATCAAAATAAAAATAACACCAACCACATTCCTTAATTCCCTAACATAATTACATGCATTTATCACATAAAGCATAACCCAAAACCCTAAATTAAAACATGCATTTAACACATAATCAAATTAATACATCAAAGCATGTTTACACATAATCCTTTCGGGGATATCACAATAATAATACCCAATATCCCAACATGCATAACATGCACCTTGAAACGCTCTACCGGGTCACGCCTATCATGTGACTATGCATTTCACCAAGATAATTAATTCCAACACATATATTAATTATCACCATAAATAATCACATAAACATAATTAATGCCCAAATTACAATTAATTATTTCGGGGATATCACATAGTTCAACTATCAACACACATAAACATCATAAGCTAGGAATTTCTTACCAACTAGCTTTGTTTTCACTTCTCACTCAAGTGATAGTTTGATTTTCCAAGCCTAAGCCAAGCAAGTTCCCCAAGCACAAGTGAGAATTGAAAGAGGAGCTTGTGTAGAGAAATTTAGGTGAGCAAGGTGTAACTATGTGATTTCAAATCTGAAATCACCTCTAATATTGCACTCTTTGTGTTAAACCAAACTCATGTGAAATTCAAATCTAATGCAAATTCAACTTCATATACCCTTGTTTTGTTTATCCAACTATGTATGATGCCTACTCTTTCATATACTGACATGAACATGCAATCTCTTGCTACATATTTACCAACCATGTACTTCATCAAATTATTATCTCCACTTATGTTTAAGGTATTTCAGCATGCTCATTCTTCATTTCATCATATGTGAACGACTCTCACTCGGTTCCACCCGAACCTAAGTTCACATCATACCGTCATTAGTTCATGATTACTCAATAATCACAACTTACATGTTTCATTCATATCGAGGTGATTGCATAATTATACATTCCTCAAATGAAACATGCATACTTCATATCTAGGCATTACATTACCTAACATGCATGAATCTAATTAAGATAAATAGACTTGAACCTAATTACTTTAGTCTACCAATTATTTTGAAAGTCACTTCTAAAAAGTGACTTTTGACTATTTACTTCATTCTTTTGATAAGTTCAGATTCTGGATCACTTTGTGTGCTCTAGCTCTGAATTTCATAGTACAATGTACACGTGCAGCTCTGTCCGGAATTGTGACTGTATTTTTTTTAAAATTACACTCATGAGATGATCGATAATAAGTAATAATTGTCTTTGTATAGCGATTGAAATATGTTGTTTAATAATCAATTATAGATGTTCATTAATAACAAGCGTTATGATCTAAAATTGATAAAATCGAAATCACGTGTTTAATCACAGTGACATGTAAGTTGGGCAAAAATTAGCAAAATGATTGTAATAATTGACTTACTTTAGCTTCGATCCTACAAATCATCGAAGTTTGATCTTAGTGTAATATGTTGGTATTTTTTAAATTTTAGCCGTTTTCATTTGAGTGGTCATTTGGAATTGGATATGATGATATGCCATCAGATATAGTTGATATTGCTGACATATCCAATGTCATATTAGTATTTCAAAGAAAAATAATTAAAAGTTTAAAGGAACAAAATAAATTAGTGTCATAAGGTCAGACTTTGACAACTTAATAACCAAAATACCAATTTATAGGATTACTTTTGACAATTTCTCCCGTAAATTGGTACTAGTATTGAGAATTGGACTGATATCATGATGAATTGGGCCATTGTATTTGAGTTTTATTTTTGATAAACAAATGTCCGATACGACATAATTGATTTAAATTATCACACACACATATATATACTTACAAATATACATATGTATATTAGTACAAAACAGTAATATTAATTCGGCCATTGAGGAAAAAATTAATTTTGTCTGCCATATAAGTTATGTTTTTAGTATGGAATTTCATTATCTTTAGTAAATTATGTTTCTCCTTTTCTTCATGGTTACTATTTATGATATGATTATTCTTGTTGATAGTATCATAACATTAAAAGAAATATTGGTTATCGAAAACAATTGTTCCCCAGAACTTTTAATGTATGTTTTTGAGATTACAACAAGATTGGATTCAACCATCTTCACTTGACTCCATTTGCTTCTTGGGATGGAATATTGGTAAAGATATCATGCAAGATAAGATGTCTCTTTTTTCTTAGTATAGTTTTGAGGAATTTATTACTTAAAAGTATGACTCGAATGAAATTTTTCCAAGAATACATGATTTTCAGCAATCAAGTGTAGGGATGTCAATGTGGCGTGTTTAAACCTGGACCCATATTGAACCCAAGCCGCCGGGCGGGTTTGAACCCTCTTCAACCGGATTGAAGCGGGCAGGGCGGGGCCCAGGTTTGGCCAAACCCTCCCCGGACCCGTCCCTATACATATATAATTTTTTTTTCAAAAAAATTAATATTGAATATACATTTCACTTCTTTGGTTCATTATTTAATTATATCAAAACATGTGTGTAATAAAGAAGTTGGATATTTTGAAGGGAATGCGAGCAAATTTGGTAGCTTAAAGATAGTTTTACAATGCTTATTATAATTTTTTACTAGAGAAAAACATGAAATTCGATACAAAACTCATTTTTTGTATTTCAAAATTGATTTCTAGCTAAATATTTTTTTACAAAAATAAAAAATACAAAAATCAAGCGGCGGGACGAATTTAACCTGCCAGGTTCGCGGGGCGGGTCTGTGACAACCTTTTCGTAGTGGCGTGGGTCTTGGGTTTGACCAAACCCATCTAGACCTGCCCCATTGTCATCTCTAATCAAGTGACCTATTTATGTGGAAATTTCTAAAATTGGTATTGTTAGTTAGCCTATATCGACTTTTGGCTTTATAACTAATCAAAATTTGATATTATTGTAATAAATTAATTTTTTTCTTGCATATTTTGTTCGGTGTGATGTCATTAATATATGATGTATGAGCACTATCATATAAATCAGATCAAATATGAAAGAGCAATTTTATTACACTAAAATCTAGAGCCGTCTGGCCCAACTTGACCCGAAAAATAGATGGGTTGGGCCAAAAATTTCAAATAATTATTATATTTTTTGATTATTTAATTGAAAATGATTTATTAATAATTTATTTAATATATTTTAATTTAATAAAATTATATTAGTTATTATTTTTATTTTTGTCGGGTTGGCCCTCTTAAGCCTCAATCCGCATCATTTTGGATCAGGTTGAGATTTTCCCAACCCATCAATAGGTATGTCAAAATGGTTCCAACTAATTTGGGTCACAAATTTGACGGATCAGCTTATTTGGGTTGGACGGATCTAACTTGACGGTCTATTCAAAACAATTTGGACTAAACTTTGAGTAACTTTGTCCCATGATTTGATTTGATCAATCGACTAGAAACCTTATGAGAGGCCCATAAAAGGCCCTGTCAACCGGTTTCAGGAACTCGCGGAATCGGGCTGGAATTTTCAGAAATCAGATCTTGCTTCTTCCTCAAGATTTTTACTGAACACAGCTGACAAACCACAAATTTCGGACTCAAGAACCTCCACGATTAGGAAAATGGAGTTCGTTCTCGAAGAAGGGAAACAAGTGAACCCTAATTGCTCCACTTTAATTCTGGTATGCTTTAGGAATTAAGAATTGTTTTTTTTTTTGTTTATAGTTTTCTAAATTTCCTTACGGGTTTTGTTTTGTTTTTGAAATTTGCAGCCGGCGCTATCGATTGGAAATGTCGGGCAGCTGGCTGTGGATTTGTTAATAGCGTCTCTGAAAGCGGAGAGAATCGGCTACTTAGACGATCCCCATATACTGCCTTGTGTTGGCAATGATGCTTATTCTCCTTCTCCTGGTGGAGACCTTGCTCTCCCTCTCGAAGGTTTTTCCTTTTCCAAATTTTATTTTATTTATAGGTTTATTATTCTGCAAACTCGTGTTAATTCTGTTTTTGTATTTATATATTTGCTGAATTTGTCTTGTTGAATGCAAATACTGAATGTTGTAAATTTTTTCATCCTTGCCTATATTGGCAGCTTATGAATCGTTGTCTAGTGGGTTAACACTTGTGCAGCAACGCTCTCCTGTTATCAAGGTAGTGATTTTTTGTTTTAGTTACGAATTACTATTGATGCTATTTGATTTAATCTTTAAATTTTAGTTGATTATTCTAACCGTGCGGATTGTTGAATAAGATTGATCTAGTGCGTTACTTCTGTAGTTTTTGTTGAGCATAGTTATATACAATGACTTGTGTAACAGGGCATGATGATTGAGTACGCTAAGAACCTGGCAAGCTTTGTCGCCGCTAATGGAAAGAAGCATGTTATCATACTTTCCAGCTTGGACTTCGGGAGATGGAAAAGTGTTGACATGTCAAGGTATAGACTCTAATTCAATTTTACCTGAACATGTTGGCGAATCCTAGCTAAAAGTTAACTTATAGTCCTTATGTCTGATCTGTTTGCTGTATTTTTCCCTGCTGATGGAATGGCCTTGAAAGGGCTGAATGTAAATGGCAATGGCACGGTGAAGGTCAATGTTTTGAGAAGCAATAGAAAACATAGAGGATATAAGTTTTGTGAAGCTCATAGTAGTTTTATATGTTGGTGCAGCTTAGGTAAAATTTATTAGAACAATTTGCTGCATTATGTAGATCAGATGTTTTTCTCTTCTTTAAACATGATGATTATAGTTGAACAGAGGACTTGAGAGAGAGAAAAACTAAATGAAACAACTTACCAAAATTGATAGTATTTAAGTTTAGCTAAAACTTTGAGTTCAGGTGTACAATGTATTTCAAATCTCTTGAGCAGGAAATAATATAAGCTTCATTGGTAGTTCAACTTTCAGAAGGACCCACCGTTTAATGATTTACTGCAACTGAAGCTATGGATGATCTACCTGCTTGATACCCATTCCTCTGACCCTGTTATGATAAAGCTCTAGATTGCATAATTCCATAAATTGCATTTCTGTTTCAGATTTTCCCTTTATGATCGAATTTTATATGAAAACTTGAGTTGTACGCTTAAAGTTCTGCATGTACTGTTCTCTAAAAAAACTAGGGGATATCTGGAATTATAGAAATATATGGTGTTGCACAACAAATTGATGATATACAAAATTTTGAACTCCAATTAGTTTCATGAACCTTTGGTGTTCCACGTTTGATCATGCATACATAGTTAATTAGTTAGTAGTGTGAAACATGAAGGATTCACTTCCTTATCTTTTGCCCTACTAATTTACTTCTCTTAAATTATATCATAATCAGTTAACTGATTCACCAATGATTTATATCAGTGGTTTGCAGATACATTATTTATCTAGTTCCAATACGGATGGAAGTGACGATGACTGTGAAAGATTTGGGTGGAGTAGACTGCAAGATTATAGTCCTGTTCAAAGTATGTGGAAGTATCTAAATGGATTAGCTGAAGAGGGGTCAATGCCTGATGAAGATTTTTCTTTTGAGGAACTAGGAGATGACGATTACTACGCAAGTTTGCCTTTTGCTGCCCTTTTTTCCTGCTTTAAGGTAATGATTTGTGTACTTTATCTGACCTGGAATAATCTTCTAGCTTGCTTACTAATAAGCACGATCAATTTGTCCTACCTTGTTTCAACACTTTGTTGGCTATCTGCTTCTGTATCTCTTATTATCTTTTACTGAGAAATGAGAATCAGTTCATTGTAATATTGGGATTTTTTTTATATCTTGTGAAATATCCAAACATATATAGGAGTAGCTTACAGATCTTTGTTTTTTTGGACTTTTCTCTCATGCAAATTCTCAGTTTAAATTGACTTAATCGAGTGCTAAAAATTGAGTTTTTAGGATTGTTGGACATGACATTGAACTTCCTGTTTTTGCTGTCAATAGATCTACATTTCTTTGACTATTTTTTATACTGTTAACACAATTAATCATTTGTTGAACAATTCTGGTATTTGGGTAGGCCAAAGGTATCAAAGTCACTTGCTTACTTTGTTACTGTTCCGAAGGAGATAATATACCTGAAGCTTTTTATTTTGCGGAGGCAACCAGCAAACTTGTGGGACTGAGCCGGAATGAAATTGATGGTGAGCTAATATTAACTTGCAGTCAACCATTTCTTTCGACCCTTCTCCTCTGCCATAGTCTTCTCTCCCTTCATCATATTTACGCACTGTTGTGCCCACCCACTCACACACACTAATCTGTAAAATGAGTGATGAGTATATGGAACAAATTAAAGAACTCAGAGCACAAAGTTCTTCGATCGTTAACTGTTCTATTTTTAGTTTCTTTTGCTATATATAATATGTCAAGTAGTTCAAAAGGAAAATTGTTTCCATTTTGATATTTTACTAGGGCATGATGCATGGTATGGAATCTCTTCATATATGGGCTTTAACTCGTTTGTATTTTAAATTGTGCTGGGAACAAATTTAGTAACAAGGCCATGCTTTACGCGACATTGTAATGTCCTCGTAGATGACTTTGTTCAGGACTGAAAATTCATTCCCACATCAACTATTTCTTCTTGTTCAGGTGATGGAGCCGGTAAATGGACCATTCCATTTTCATGGCAGAGTGTGTATGGACCTCCAGCAGACATGACTTTGTTCTAGGATGCCAATGTGATTCAAGTTATCAATATGACCTCTTACTGCATCTTCTTGGTTTTGTTAATTGCAAGTCAGAAGTTCCGTACTCGAGTAAAATATGAATCGTCATGCTAGCTGAACCCATGGTTGAACCAGTGAATCACATAGGTCAAAGTTTTAAGGAGTTGACATGGTTGGTGAAGATTACAAATCCCTTTCTGGTTTATCCCTCATTCATGGAACACAAGAACTATCGGCTTTGATGATGTGATTTTGATTTCCAAAAGAATATATATTGTTGCACTTGGTCGAAGATTTGGAAAACCTTTGCTGCCTATATTCATTGAAAAATCATTTTATAATGGTCGACTCAATCAACACTATTGGGGGGCCAATTGGTTCGCCACCCTCGTATGTTAGTAGGAGGAAGAAAAATATAAAATACGACTTTTTGCTTGACAACAATTTTGATATATATTTTGGGCTATGTTTCTCGTAGATGTTTGAAAGTTATTATGCCAACAATAATATAAAAGTAAAAATTGTCATAGATAAAAAATATATTTGATCGGAGTTGTATAAAGCTATCCTGACCCTTGATATATTTTATACGAGTCTCATATTTTTTTACTTTATATTTTGATGGGTCATTTAAAATCCATTATTTTAAATTCTTTGATTTATTTGGATGGACAAAATTCAAATAAATTTCAATTTATATATTAAATAATAATTATGGTGGATTTTTAAATATACTCAAAAGTAAATATCTTTTGAAATATGTTTTCAAACCCTTCATCGAACAAATCTATCAATCCACCAAGCACAATCTTATAAAATTGTAAAGATTCGACTATACCGAATGATTTACAAGTATGATAAAAATCTTATTTACCAAAGATTTGATTTGATATTTTGCTATCAATGATTTTATTAAATAAGCTTGTGAGGAGGAGAATAAGATAAAATAAGCTTGTTTTTTTAATTATCATACTAATAAATTATATATTTCTCTTGATACAATACTATCTTTGAAATTCTATAAAAAAAATTTGAGATTCATATAAAATAAATCTAGAGTGGTTATATATTGGATAATTTAAGAAAATATTGGATGTGTGGTGACTTGTATGTTTTATGGTGGAATAACAAGTTGCCTCTACAGATGGTAATCAGACGGGTTTAAACTCAGATCCGAATTAAACCAACTTTGTCGGGGCTGGTCTGACCCACAATAACGTGTTTTGAAGAGGGACGGGAGGGTCCTATGTTTGACCAAATATTAATTTTTAGTTTTTTTAAAAATTTAATATTGAATATAGATTTCACTTCTTTGATTGAATAATAACATGATATTATTTAATTGTACATAAAATTCATGTGTCCATATAGAAGAAGTTGGATATTTGAAGGGAATGAGAGCAAACTAATAAAAATCTGATACCTTAAAAAAATTTACAAGGTTTATTATGAGTATTTAATAGAGAAAACATGAAATTCAACGACAAAACTCAATTTTGTGCTTCAAAATTGAATTTTAGTTAATAAAAAGTTTTTTCTAAAAAAATAACAAATAAAAAAATCAAGCTGGGTGGGGCGGGGTGGGGTGGGCAGGGTTTAACTCCCGGGTTCGCGGGAAGTGGCGGAGCGGGTGTGGCAACTTTTTTTTTGTAGCAGCGTGGGTCCCGGATTTAGTCAAACCAGTATCATACTTGTCTCATTGCCATCCCTACTTACCTCCAAATACACGTTTATGTTTGTTGAAATATAATATGCAATTAACTAAGTCATGCAAATTTGTCCTTTTATTTACCTATTCTCTCCATTAATTACATTTTCAACCTGCCTTCAAATTCATTCATTATGTCATGAGACATACTTTTGGAAGTATCACTAAGACTACACCAAATTTTTTTATATCCAATGAGTCGTGTAATTAGATTTTTATGATAAATCTTCAATCTATTAATTTTTGTATAAAAAAACTATATTTGTCGAGAATTAATATTTTATTCTTCAAGATACCCTTTGCAACAATATTTTTTAAGAAAAATTAATATTCTTATTCAATTGAATTTAAATAATCTAAGCTAGGTATTAGTCAAACTTTTTCCAATATAATTTAGCTATAATTTAATTATTCACTTACTTTAATCAATGTCAAATTTGCTAAAAAAAATATGTTCGGGTCTTTGGAGATGAAATTGTTTGTTTGGGTCCTTAAGAGTATTAAAGTTTCAATAGTGGATTCTGTACTAATATATGTATTGGATAGAAGCAAGGGCGGATCTATATTGGGGCTGACCTGGGCTGCAGCCCGGGGCAGCCCCAATGTTTTTCCTTCTATCTACATATCCAGCCCAGGTCAAAACACAAGAGCTAGAAAATAATAGGGAAAGAAAGTCGTGTTCTCTCTGCAAATTTTGTGTGTGTGTGTGTGTTTTGAAGAAGAAGAAAGAGGTGTTGGTGTGTTATGAAAGGAAGGTGTTAAATTATTATTGGGCCACTCATTTAAAATTAATATGAGTATTGGTATTTAAATTTAATTTAAAAAATAGTTGACGTAAAAATTTGTGTTATGCATTAATATTGTAAAATAATTACTTCCTAGTATTATAAAATAATTATGAATTTATTTAATTTATAATGAATTTATTTAATTTATAATGAATTTATAAATTTATATTGTATGAATTTATAAATTTATATTGTATACATTAATTATTTGGATCACATTTAAAGGATATAATTTGTAATTATTTCTGTATAATTAAATCTACTCTATGAAAAGTATTATTGTATTAAATATAAATAATTATAATATTATGTCTAATTATTTTCTAATTTTACCCAACAAAATTAACAATAGAGTATAATTCAATATCTATATTATTAAAATGAATTTAATTATTTGAATTTAAAATTTAGTTTACTATCATGATTTACATATTTTTTAATATTTTTTATAATTTTTTATTGTACTTAGACAAAATCCGTGATAATAACGCGATCATTCCGCGAAATGTTATTGAAACTAGAATAAAGGCATCCTCGACAGCATCCATGACTGCAATAACGAACCATGTTTTTGTGCTTTGTAGGAATTAACTAAGATTTAGATGCTAAATAGATGTTCTGGAGAAGGCTTGCTTGATCGTTTCAGTTAGGTGCTACTTTGGTTGCAAAATTTTTTTGTTTTATTGAACACTGAATTTTTATTTCAGCCCAGGGCGAATCCGGATCCTGGATCCGCCCTATCAGAAGACTCAGAGGAAGAGAGGAGGATAGACACGGAAGGAAGAAGAAAAATGTAACGCATAAGAGTGATCGTGATGCATATTCTGTGCGATTTCAAAAGAGTTTTTTTGGCGAGGCAAAAGATTAGTGAATTCATATGATATCCATTGTAATACATAAAAGTGGATTAGAGGTGTGAGATTTATGCCTTGTACACTCAAAGAAAAAGCAATGAGAATCCTCCCGTGGAGTAGATCGATTTGGTGACCGAACCACATAAAAACCCTTGTGTTGTGTTCTTGTTTTCTTTCTTGGTGTTATGTCATTTCATTATTTGATTCTTGCCATGAATTCTCTTGTGTGTGTCAATCATTAGTATCACTATAATCTGTCTGTCCAATGATTATTCATCAGTAAAATTTCAAAGTAGCGCGATTAAACCGCAGGTGCACGGCTGTCAAGTTTTAGTATAGTAGAATGAAGTAGGGATGTCATACCCACAAGAACTATAAGCAAGTACCAAACTCAATTAGATTAACTATATTTAACCTATGAATGTTAGTAAAAATTATACTAAATTAAACCAAGGACAAAATTCCAACCCAAACAAGCAATAAGAGTGTAAAAATTCAGTGAAGACAATTATCAAAATTTAGGTTCACCCATGTAAT
This sequence comes from Haberlea rhodopensis, assembly GCA_907163345.1. Lineage (NCBI taxonomy): Eukaryota > Viridiplantae > Streptophyta > Magnoliopsida > Lamiales > Gesneriaceae > Haberlea > Haberlea rhodopensis. The sequence goes on from CAJQUN010000079.1 coordinate 589,769, forward strand.
CGCTATAAATTTTTTATTAGATATGATTTAAATTCCTACGTTCTAAGGTGACGAGTTTTTCTAAATTATCCAATATACTATGATCAAGTTATATTGAGCCTAATATTAAGATGCAACAATGCAATGACCATGCACTCATTTAACACTCAATATCGCATATGCTTTGTGAAAACTTCTAACCTTCAATTTTGGTAATCTATTGCTATCACACTTGTGCTAGATTTTACTTGGTCAGTCTCAATTTAAAACCCACGACCTTATTTATTACATCGTATTGCAATATCGTATCACTGAGTATTTATCATTCAAAGGTGATCAATCCTTCAAAAGCATGAAGAACAATAAATTATGCATATAGATATTAAGAATTAATTAAAAACCGTAATTAAAATCATGGGTTCAAATATGGGATCCCTTAGTCTTGATAATAAAACTTAGCCAACAATCACAATCAAACAACAATGCAAAAATATATTTTTCAACAATTTAAACATAAAAAATCTGAAAATAACGAAGAACAAAGTTCAAAAATATGAAATAAAGTGAGGTATTGATTCCTTGCTTCGCTACGTCGTCCCGTCTGTCACGAATATCTTGCCCTTGAATGGCTTGAAGATGGTTAAGAGTGGAGCCTGATGTTCAAGTGTAAAAAGTGAGCCAAAAGTCAAGAATTTCGTGTGTTATTTATGGCATTTATATATTGAAGGAGGGAAAATGAAGTGTCATTGTTGGACTCAAACTCCAAAAGGAAAGATTTTTCAAAAATCAGCACCGACCGATCGATCGTGCCATATCACCGATCGAGATCGCGCGTCTTAAAATCTTGTTTCTAAATTTTCCCGCCTCTTGCGATCGGTGGCACCTCAGCTACCGATCGATCGTGAGCTCGTTAAAATTGTTGCTATATTCCTTGCCACGCCCGATCGATCGGGCTCGAACCACTGATCAATCGCGCCTTCAAATTTTTATTTATTTTATTTCTTCCTTTCGTCGATGTGTTGGCTCGATTTGGTCATTTTTCATCATTTTAGCTCATTTTCTCCACTTTTATGCACTTCCACCTAGATTCCTGGAACATACAAAAACAACACGAAAACGCATAATATCGTCTAAGAATCATAATAAAATGCATATAAATTCATAGCAGTATAAATGTAAAAATCACACTTATCAATCACATACCATGCTGTCAAGATTGGGTTAAGGTAGAGTTCTGCATATATGCATAGGTTCTGTGAGTTCAATCACTTTCACAGATCTTCTTGGTTAATTGGCTGCCACATTTGTAATCTTGATCTGGAATTGTATTGGTAAATTCATAACAAGTGGTGTCATATGTGGGAATAACCACGACACTCGGAATGCGATCAGAATCAGAATGGTGCGGCCAAAAGAATGGAAAGTTTTTTTTTATGTTTTTTTAAAGTTCTGAAAGTTTTTTGGAAAAAAAGACAGAAGATTGCAGCATGTTCTTGGAGTTCTTAAGGGGCATGCAACTTTCTTAAAGGAAAGAGAAATTGGATTCATCCAGCTGCTCGATTACAACATCAGTAACTGTCTAGCTGCAGGATAGCTATTGTACGCTCCATCTCCTTGGCCAGGGAATCTGGAGCATTGCCCTAGCAAAATGGGCAAGGGGGTAGTGGATCAGTTTCATGTACCAAAATCACCTGCGCTTACAAAGGCAGAGACCGAAGGGATTTTCATTCTATTCCCTTTGAAATTGGCAAGAAATTAGGGACCGGAGGTTTCTAAAATTCAAGAATGAATGCAGAGTGCGTGAGTGATATGGCTAGAAATAGACACATTTTATGCGCTTAACTGTCAATGATTAGGTATGTTTTGATTGATAATTTATTAAATATGTTACTTAATCATACTTTTGGTCATATGTAGGAAAATGTGAAGAAATCGAGCTAAAACGTTAGAAGAAGGAAGAAAGTTGAAAAAAAGAGAAAACCGGAATCCAAGACACATGTCACTTTGTTTCTCCTCGATTTTCTTAATCTTTCAGCCATATTTTGGAAATGTTTCCAAGAGAAAAGTCGTAGAATTTTCAGTTATCTACACGTGGACAATGAATTTGCTTAATTCGGAGAACGTATGAAGAAGTTATGACCAATGCAAGTCGAACGCCAAAAGCAGAAAAAACGAGCAACAAAATCTGGAGACGAGGATTGATCACCCAAACCTTGTTGATCGATCGCCGGGGCGTATTTCAGAATTTTGGAAACTTGATTTGTTGCTATCCTACACAAATCTACCGTAATTACTTGATATATTACCATATAACTCGAGATTGGGACCTTAAGTCAGATAATTTTTCATTATTCTTCATAGTTTAGAGATTAGAATAGAGTTTTAGGATTTTTCTTTCATAATTTCAAGGCGGCTATGAAGATCAATGCGAAGGCGTGAGTGACGACCTCGACGAGCGGCGATCCTTATAGTTTGTCTATACTTTTCCAATGCTTTTATTTTGATTTAGTTGTTTTAATTTAGTCATGAGTGGCTAAACTTCTTCTGATTCTTGGTTAAGGAAGACGATACATTAGGAGTTTACGATTCTCGTGAGATTATGTTTTGTTTGTTGATTTTCGTTGAGTATCAATTGTTTTTCTGATTTTTATGCCATGATTGTTGTGTTTGAATAATGGATTTGCCATCTAATTATTGTTCATGCAATCTAACGCTAAATTAGATATCAAATACAAAATCGTTTGATCCCTATAATTTACGAAGCAACTAAGATTAATAAATTTCCGCTTGTGAGTTAGTTAAATTCTTAGGAGAAACAATTGACTAAATTAAACATAGAAGCTTGGATTTTGTTTAGCTTCATCGATCTCACTAGTTTTTATGCTACCATTGATTTAAATCTTAATCGCTTGTATTGTGATTGATTAAAGTGATAAGGGTTAAACTAGAACGCTTGGGCTATGTAACTAAATGTAAGGTGATATTTGACTTTAATTATTCAATTGAATGTATAACGATGAATATTCACATGAAAATTGAATCATATGTGAAAATCGATGATCGACATAGTAAACCCCAATTGTAAAGTGTACCGAAAACCAATAATCGTTTTTCTCATAATTTATTCATCTTAGTTAATTTTGCTTATTAGTTTAATTCATAGAATTTTCTTTGTAGTGTTTTAATCAATTTCAAATCCCTCATTTTTACTATTTGTTTACTTAAATTAACACAAGAAATCATCCATCCTCCTGGGATCACTCCATACTCACGCTACTACATTCATTACTGTTATTAACTTGAGAATGGTTAATTTTGGCGTACGCGAGAAGCGCTAACAATTTTTTGCGCCGTTGCCGGGGAAGGCATTGTTTATTTTTGTGTTAATTTATTTTCTATTATTCGGCATTGCTACTTTGGTTTGTTAATGAGTACAAGTGAATCGTCTACTTTGGCTTCCCCTCCCATGGAAAAGAATTTCTTTCTTCTTCAGCCTTAAAAGCTTTGGTCTCGACTTGACTCTTTATGAGGGGGCTCCTTTGGATGGGCTAGCCTACCTCGATAGTAGTACTGCGAAAACGGAGATTGCTCGGGCCATGTTTGGGGGAGAGGAGTTAGGCCACTGGTAATATACAACTTTCAATACGAACCTAAAATTGAGAGGACACTACCTAGGAGGAGACGAGAAGTTAGGAGAATTGAAGAAGAAGAAGAGAGGAACACGATGACAGCAAATCAAAGTCTGAGACAACTGGCTAACCCGGCCTTGGATCAACAACCACTCTGCATCACTTTCCTTACTCTTGCTACTAATGTAAATTTCGAGCTTAAATCTGGTTTAATTAGGGTATTGCCTTCTTTTCATGGTCTTACAGGTGAGAACCCCCAGAAGCATCTGATGGAATTTCACGTGGTGTGCACGACTGGTCGCTATTATTTTAAACAATTAATTCCAGTGTAGCGATTATATACCGCAACTGCACAGTGTCAAGTTTTAGTATAGGAATTTGAAAGTACGGATGTCGAACCCACATGGACTAGTAGTAATTACCAAATAAAATTAGATAAATTATATTTAGCCTACGAAATATAGGAACAATTAATTAAACAAAAGAAAAACTTAAAATCTGAAATCTAAAACAACTACATTGAAGATGCGAAGGAATTCCACTCGAGAAATTTATCAAGACGTCGGTTCACTTGTGTTATTGTCAAAGATTCGTTTGTGAAACCAATTACTATCCAATTAATTCTTAAGGTGACGGGTTCCCGTAAAATATTCAATACACTTTCTCAAGCTATACTGAAACTAATATCAAATTGAAACAAGTAACTTTCGTTCACTTAATCACCAATTTAATATTGCATAGATCTCTATGAAAAACTCTAACATTAGATCATACAATCTAAAGTTATCACATATATGATTTCATCTCAATCTTGAACATACAACATGATTTACTATAGCGTATTATAATTTAATCTTTCAATCTAAATTATAATTCACAAATCAATCAAAGTCAGCAAATTTTTGAAAGCATTAAGATTTTAAATCATGAACAAAAGAATCAATCCACTAAATAACATTCAAATCATCAAATCAAACACAAGCTCCCCTATTCTTGATAAAATAAACTTAGTTCATGTTTAAATCAAAATAACACGATGTAAAAGTGTTTCTCAACCAAATCCACATCATAAATTCTAAAATAATCAACAAAACAAAAGTTTAGAAGTACGATAAACGATATAAGTCGATTCCGTGCATTGCAACGTAGCTTCTTCTCTTGCTTCCTTCCTTGCACTTCAATGATTTTCCTTAAGGTTGTTGGATGATGGAGGAGATGAAAGGCTACTATGTATTGTGTTATATGGTAATCAACAACCAATTTTCGTGCCCTAGGTCAGATATATATAGGAGAGGAGGTGGATGGAAGTGTTCTCAAAGGACCAAACTCAAAAGGTAATTTTTTTTCACAAAACTCTGTTGGCCGATCGATCGAGCACTCAATATTCTCGTTCATGAATTTTTCTGCCAAGCTCGATCGATCGAGCAACGTTCCTTCTCGTTGGCCGAATTCTCTGCCTCTCTCGATCAATCGTAAACTCCTTCTCAATCGATCGAGCACTTGAATTTTCAATTTCTAAGTCCGTGCCTCGATTTTGTCTTTTTTCATCATTCTAGCTCATTTTCTCCACTTCCATGTACTTTCACCTAGATTCATGAAACAAAACAAATATATACCAATCGTCCAAGAATCAACACGAAAATCACTGTAAAACTATAGCAAAATAAGTGTAAAATTCACACTTATCAACTCCCCCAAACTTAGACTTGATCGTCCTCGAGCAAGCAATAAGATCAAAATGTAGAGTTCATCCTCAATACTTTAAAAGAATTAACTTAGCAACTCAAATGTAAAAGCTCAGAAATCCCACTAACACGTCAACCAAAAGTCAATCCAAAAATCAACAAGAAGTGTTTTCTCCTAAGCCAAGCAATACATCACAAAATCAGAACGTGCGTGTGTTCTATTGTCAATCTTGAGTTTCATACATATTTTCAGGATCAAATAATGCTAATAAACTCAAAGTCAAGATTACTATTAAGCACTCCATAAGCCTACTTTTCAAGCATTTCTCCACTAATGTAATTATTCTCTAGACTTGGATCAAAAGGTCTTTTTAAGCTTATAATGTCAGGCCTTGGGTGTCGGTTTCAAAGAAAAGGTAGGGAAATCAAAGAAGAGAGTATAGTTGGTAAATTTCATTTTAGTACATCTTCAATCCCCTCCCCTCTTTTTCCAATACTTTGATGACCATGAGCTTTATTAGATTTTACGAAACAGAGTCAATGTAGGACCTCCACATGGTTCATCATCACTTAACTATGTTGTTTTCTTACTATGCCTTTTCTTTTTCCTTATTCAATAGGCATTGAATTTTTTTCTTGTAATAGCCCAGAACATAGTTCGTGAATAACATAATAGCTCAGAACATTGTTCGCTCATAAAATTCATTATACTTCCTTAAGGTAAAGATAACAAAAAATTTTAGGCTCAATTAAATGTAGATATAATGAGTTTCATCAATAAAAGTCGAATGGTGTTAATTTCCATTCTTATTCAATTAAGCTCAAAAGTGGACACTAGCGGTAAATATAGACAAGGTAGGCTTGAAAGGCTCAAACGTTCCAAAGATCGCCTAAATCATGTCCAAGTCAAGTCATAATTATAAAATTTTACCACAAAGTGCCCTCAAATAGGTTCTAGAGTGCTCTAAGATGCTCAAGACAAATTATAGTTAACAAAACTGTTCACTTTTCAATATATATTTCACTCAATCATGACTCAAAAGTGCCCGAAATGTTCATCAATTTTGAAATATTAACTCAACCAAAGATATTCACAAATAAGTCAAAAATCTTCAAGGCTCTAGTTTAGATGGGGATTAATCTCATCATGTAATACAATTGCAAGTCTAATTCATTTATTTCTTAAAGTTGAACTCATTCTCCATGAAATTATTTTTTGATGTGCTGAAGAACAACATAGTCCTATGATAGATATAAGCATGCAAGAAAAGCAACAACAGAAATAGCAACCATCAGTAAACACCCCCCAAACTTGGTACGTGCATTGCCCTCAATGTACAGTAATTAATAAGCGCAATAGCAAAACAAATACCTCGACGACGATCATCAGTGATCGTCGTCCTCATCATGCTCCGGTGGGGGACTGGGTAGTATGGCTCATCCGGCTGGTATGGCTGGTATGGTGCAGTAGCTGGCTAGGTGGGAAATCTGGCTGTGGTGGGAAGTGGATAGATGGGAAACCCTGGGCCAAGGCAGTGTTCCATGCACATTGATATTGCATGAACTCCATATGGCGCTGATTCATCTGTTGTTGGTCCAAGCGGATTTCCCTTTGCACATTTCGGATGTCCCTCTATTCCAGGCATATGTCTTGGAGATCTCGGTGGAGGGAGTCCAATGTGACAGATGTAGGTACTGCAGCAGAAGATGATGATGGCCCAGTATCGCGGCTGCTTGAAGGTCGTGGCTGTGCCCTACGTCGGCCAGTAGGAGGTGGTGGTCCATCAACCACTATGGGGCCCTTGGGTGGTAGGAGATCTTCATCGACCCCCCATTCAACTCCATGTTTCTTGCACAATGCAGTGATGGTAGAGGGAAATGGTAATGCTGAAGTGGGTGGGCGTGTTCCGATGTCTCGGATATGATCATTGATGATATCCCCTAGTTCCACCGTTTTTCCAGTGAGGATGTCATATACCAAAGACGCTCTCTCTTTGGTAACTTCAGAAGTGTGGGTCGATGGCATGACCCGTGAGGCTATGAATGAGAACCAAGCCTGTGCCTCCGGTTTCAACTGCTTCTTCAGGACGAACTGGGGCTCTCCATGGTTGGTGCTTTGCCACTCTGACCCTTCAACGCCTATAACAGAAAGTACATCATCGTAGGCAATTGGTCCGTCCTTCATGACACTGTATTCACTATCCTGGATTGAAGGCATCCGATAATGGTTATTAATTTCAAAGTGACTAAACTCGACATTCTTTTCCCTTACATACACAGTACTAGTTGAGCCTTGGCGGATAGTCCTTAGGTTGGTATAGAATTCTCTCACAAGAGGGACCACTGCATCAATAGGCTGTTGAATAAATCCAAACCACCCTCTTCGCCGTGCTTCCTGAATCACGGGGCATTCAGTATTAGTAATGTCCATTCCCCTTTCACGACTAAGTGGTTTCCGGTGGTAGCTGGGATATAACTCCGCTGCTAACTGGTTCACAAATCTAAGTCCGTCATAGTCTTGCGACGAGGACGCGGCTTCGGATTGCTTTTGTTTTTTTCTTAGGAGCCATTTTTTTCAAGTTCACATACCACCCCGCTCTAATCCAAACAACAACAACAATCCCACAACAGATAATAATTTACAACAAATTTCCCACAATCAACAACTAGGCTCCAATCAATTCCAAAATCCAATAATTCCCCCAAACTTATCTATTCAAATAACTCAATTCCACCACATATCCCAAAGATCTGAACTTTGTATGTCCAAAACACAATTATGCACTTGATTATCAGTATGCAAGAAGAATTAAGCCAAATACCATAATTGTGAGGATGTAGTAGACTTGGCTTACCCTTCCTCCTTAAGATGTACTTGCTCCAAATAAGCTTTGAATATCCAGATCTGTGAACAAAATTGCTATTAGAACAAGCTATGCATCATATAATGTGAGATTTGTGAGTTAATGGAGAGATTGGAAGGAATTTTGGTGTTGGGTGAAAAGGGCGATTTTTTCTCGAGCAATTCTGATTTGGGTATCATTGTATTCTGCAGCTTCGATCTTAAAAAGACAAAATTTTCTGTCTCTCGATCGATCGAGCTGTCCTCTCGATCGATCGATCGAGCGAGACAAATTTTTTTGTAAACCTCTATCGATCGATCGAGCTGTCCGCTCGATCAATCGAGAGTGCCAGAAAAATTTTTCCTTTGTAATCCTCGGGCGATCGATCGAACATCCTTCTCGATCGATCGCCAGCGTCAGAAAAATTTTCACTCAATTTATTTCAATGCTCGATCCGCCCCACCAAAATTTGATCTATCCCATTTTCTGCATCTGAAATTTAACGCACGAAATTAGGCTCGGGAAAAATGACAAAATTAAAAGAATAAACTAAAAAAACAAGAGATAGGGTTAAGAAAAAGTTCTTAATTTATAGTCCCAAGCTGGACTGTCACATTTCTTTCTTAGTTGTCTAAATAACAGATCGAGGCGCACAACTCTACTTCATCGTTTACGTGGTATTGTTCAACCTCTGCCCATTGACTGTGAATGTGCCCTTAGTGGGTTCGGTAACCTCAATAACGCCGGATGGGTACACTTTGGAGACTGTGAATGGTCCGGACCAACGAGAACGTAGTTTACCTGGAAAGAGTCGCAGTCTGGAATTGAACAAGAGTATCATATCGCCTACATTGAATTCTCTTCTCTGTATATGAGAGTCATGCAACTTCTTAGTTTTTTCTTTGTAAATCTTGGCATTCTCATATGCTTGATTCTTAAATTCCTCCAACTCATTCAGCTGTAAAAGACGTTTTTCACCTGCAACATAACAATCAAAGTTTAGCCATTTAATAACCCAATATGCTTTATGTTCAAGTTCAACAGGGAGGTGACACGCCTTACCAAATACCAACCTATATGGTGATGTGCCAATAGGTGTCTTAAAAGCAGTACGATAAGCCCATAGGGCATCATCTAAACGTAAAGACCAATCCTTCGGGCTTAGAGTCACTATCTTTTCCAGGATACGTTTCAACTCTCGGTTTGAAACCTCTACTTGTCCGCTAGTTTGTGGGTGGTAAGGTGAAGATACTTTGTGGGTGACACCATATTTACTCAAAACATTTTCAAATTGTTTGTTGCGAAAATGAGTGCCACCATCACTAATGATTGCTCGAGGGGTGCCAAAACGAGTGAAAAAAAATTCTTCAAAAATGGTAAAACTACTCGAGCATCATTTGTGCACAAAGCTTCTGCCTCAACCCACTTTGACACATAATCCACCGCGAAAAGTACGTATTTATTTGAGCATGAGCTTGGGAAAGGTCCCATGAAATCTATGCCCCACACATCAAAAAGCTCACATTCAAGATTATTAATTAGAGTCAGTTCATTCTTCCTAGAGATATTACCGACCCTTTGACATCTATCACATGTGGAAACATACCTGAAAGCATCCTTAAATAAAGTTGGCCAATAGAAACTGGAGTCAAGTACCTTAGCAGCTGTTTTGGTTGGGCCAAAATGCCCACCTACCTCTCCATCGTGGCACCGCTTCAAGATAGATTGCATATCCCCCTCGAGGATACATCTCCTTATCATGTTATATGCACAGACTTTGAACAAGTATGGCTCCTCCCACATAAGATGTTTAACCTCAGACAAATTTTTTTTCTTTTGATAAAAAGTCAGATTTTGTGGGAGGATGCCACTAGCAATATAATTCGCATAATGAGCATACCAAGGTAAAGAGCCAGCATTAAACAATTGCTCATCAGGAAATTTCTCATTGATTTCGTCAACTTGTATCTTAGTTGTATCATCACCCATTTCAAGTATAGACAAATGATCTGCTACGACATTTTCTACACCTTTCTTATAAGCTCGATCGATCGAGCACTTCTTCCGATCGATCAAGCAACGTCCTTCTCGTTGGACAAATTCTCTGCCTCTCTCGATCGATCGAGCACTTGAATTTTCAATTTCTAAGATCATGCCTCGATTTGTTCTTTTTTTCATCATTCTAGCTCATTTTCTCCACTTCCATGTACTTTCACCTAGATTCCTGAAACAAAACAAATATATACCAAAAAGCGTAAAATCGTCCAGGAATCAACACGAAAATAGATCTAAAACTATAGCAAAATAAGTGTAAAATTCACACTTATCAACGACCATGAAGCCACCTGGCGTAACAGAGGAGCAAATTAAACTGCGAGCCTTTCCAATATCCTTGAAGGATGCTGCTAAGGATTGACTATTCTACCTACCCTTTGGATCTATCACCATGTGGACCGATTTGCAAAGAAAATTCTTAGAAAAGTACTTTCGAGCATTAAGGGCCACAAACATAAGGAAAGAGATCTATGGCATCAAGCAATATCAGGAGGAGTCACTCCATGAGTATTGGGAGAGTTTTAAGAAGTTGTGTGCAAGATGACCACAACACCAGATAAGTGAACATCTCCTTATTCAATATTTCTATGAAGGTTTGCTTTCAACTGATAGGAACCTAGTGGATGCGGCGAGTGGAGGAGCATTTATCAACAAAACACCGGAGGCGGTGAGGAACTTGATAGCAAACATGGTCGGCAACTCCCAACAATTTAGACCTGCTCGACATGGATAGACGCCAAGGAAGCAAAATGAGGTAAACGTATCTAACCTTGAGCAACAACTGATTGACTTAACCTCTCTTGTGCGTTATCTTGCAGGTGGCAATATAATGAAGGCAAAGCCATGCGGAATTTGTCTAGCCATGAGTCATCCTACTGATGTATGTCCCTCACTTCAAGAGACATCCACTGAGCAGGTAAACCCACCGGGTGGATTTCTGGGCCAGCCACAAAGAAGCTATGACCAACCATCGAGCAACTACAACCAAGGTTGGAGGGATCATCCGAACCAAAATTATGGAAATCAACCGATGCACCACCCTACACCCTATAGACCGCCATTTCAGAGAGCTCAACAACTGCCAATTTCTACCCCTGTCGACAGGTTATAGAGTATTATTAAAGTTATGGCTGAAAGTAATATGCAATTTCAACATGAGACAAGGGCGAGCCTTCAAAGCCTAAATACTCAAGTAGGACAAATTGCCACTAAACTCAATCGTTTGGGGGCTCAAGGATCACATAAAGTGCCTTCACAACCAGTGATAAACCTAAGAGAGAACGTGAGTGTCATCACATTGAAGAGTGGTGAAGAAGAGACCATGGAGAAGGTGGCACTGACGCCATCCAAATGAGAAGATATGAATGAAGAGAATGACATCAAATTGGATAGCAAGGAGCTCATGCAAGATGAGGAACCACGAGGTAAATTCCCTCCACTTTCTGAATATAAAATTGAACCCCATTTTCCCCTTGCATTGAAGGTGAATTGGAAAGATAAAGGCATCAAAGGGCATTATGAGACATTTCGACGGTGCGAGGTAAACACTCCATTACATGATGCTATTAAGAAAGTACCTCGTTATGCTAAATTTTGAAAGAAGTGTTGTAAGGACCACGTGCCCTTAACCCATTATTAGTATATTAATCCATATCATTAGTGCATACAATGATATAATCATGGGGAAAAGTCATTTGCAAGTATAACATCATATACTATCCAGAAACTTTCTCGCATTTGATCCACATAATATTCAAATTCCCCAACCAAGATCACTTACATAGCATGCACCCTCATAATACACCAACATGCTCTCTGTTGGGAAAACGATTTCTAAGTTTTGGTAATTACAAACCGGATATTAAAGATCAACTGGATGAAGTCCAACCGGATGAAGTCATCAACTGGATAAAGACTTCTACCGGGTGAAGACATAAACTGGATGCCTACAAACTGGATAAGACACCAACCGGATGAAGTCATCAACTGGATAAGACATCAACCGGATGAAGACATCAACTGGATAAGACATCAACCGGATGAAGACATCAACTGGATAAGACATCAACCGGATGAAGTCATCAACCAGACAAGACATCAACCGGGTGAAGTCATCAATCGGGTGAAGACATCAACCGGGTGAAGACATCAACCGTGCAAGCTATCAACCGGATAAACTTAAACTGGATGGACATCTACTGGACAACTATCAACTGAATAGTCTCTCACTGAACAAGGACATCAACTGGTCATAAGTGGATGAACGACCAGTTGAACAAAGAAAACCAGCAGAAGTCTGAGCTTCCAGTTAGAGCACTAAGCAACGAGACAAAATCAGTACAACATTCTTTGACAAAGGTACAACAGAGCGGCGCACCCTGCTATATCTCCGCCACCATTACCGTCAGAGTGAAAAGAGCCGTTGCTTTACAAAATAGGAAAGAAGACAATATGAAATTGGAAAGCTAATCTCTTCCATATACAGAAAGGCTACCGTTGGACATACAAACCTATAAATACATCCAAGCAGAGAATGAAGAGGGGCTGAGCGATTTTCAACTAAGAGATATACTTCAAAGCAAACAAGAAAGTTATACTACTGATATTCCAAACGTTCAGCAAAGAGCAGACAAACAGCAAACTGAATCTGTGATAGATTATCTTCAATTGAAGTCTGCTGCTCAAAAACACTCTCAAAGCTAGAAAGTGTATTCTGTAAAGAGTGTCATAGAATCCATTGTAACCAAAAGTTAAGAAGAGTGTGATTGCTAGGAGTTTAGGCCAAGTGTGTTAGTGCCTAAGAAGGTTGTATACTGTAAAAGTGTAAACCAAGTCTTCTAGTGAATCCTTCCTGCAAAGGAAGAAGGGGAGACATAGAAGCGTTGTGCTTCGAACTTCCAGAAACAACTCTCTTGTTATTTGTTTATTGCTTTATTACTTCAGTTTTATTCCTCACAAGTTTTGTAGACGTCTTCCGCACTATAATAAGTGGCTACTGACTTGCCTGATATTGAGAAGCAACTGTAATACTTAACAGTTTACAGTTAACCAGAAAAGAAATCGAAATTGTATCTAGTGTTTATTCAACCCCCCCCCCCCCCCCCTTCTAAACACTACCCCGATCCTAACAAGTGGTATCAGAGCTTAGGTCTTCTCAATATTGAGAAATTACCATTTACCAAAAACTGATGGCCTCATTCAGCAAGATTCCAATGTTCAAGAAAGACGAATATGATGACTGGAGGATCCGTATGCAAGCACATCTAAGTGCTCAAGATGATGATATGTGGTATGTAATCACTGAAGGACCTTTGAAGATCATGAAAATCAATACAGCTGCTTCTATCACAAGTGGTGATCCACAAATGGTAGAAAAGGAAAGATCTCAATGGTCAAATGAAGACAAAAAAAGCAAATCTAGACAACGTTGCTAAGGACATTCTGTTCAAAACTTTGGACAAAAATATGTTCAACAAAATAAAGATGTGCCCTACAGCCAAAGAAATCTGGGAGAAGATTGCTCAACTCTGTGAAGGAAATGATCAAACCAAAGAAAACAAGCTTACTGTGGCTTTACAGAAGTTTGAGCATATCAAAATGATAAATGGAGAAACTCTCAACGAGTACGATGAAAGAGTGACTGGAATAATCAATGAACTAAACAGTCTGGGTAAGGAGTTACCCAACAGAGAAGTCACTCTCAAAGTAATGAGAGGTCTACCAAGAGAATGGGATGTCAAGACCATTGCTATGAGAGAATCGAAGGACATCAACAAAATAGATCTACATGATCTGTTTGCTGATTTAAAAGCCTATGAATTCGAATTAGGCATTTTGGTTGAAGATGAACCAAGTACCAGTCAACCAACAAAAGCTCTCACTGCATCGGAGTCTCTGCCTACTCCTACAGAAATGACTCCAGAAAAGATGTGTAATGATGCTATGGCAATGTTTGTAAAGAAATTTGGGAAATTCATGAAGAAGAATCAGAGATCTTATCAATCATATCCTCGGAGGCAGAGTTCCAAAGGAAATTCAGAAGAAGAAGAGCGAGTATGCTTCAACTGCCTCAAACCAGGGCACTTCATTGCGGACTGTCCTAAACCCAAGAAGGATGATCACAAAAGAGGATCCAAGGATTACAGAAAATCCAAAGAAACCAGAAGATCATCCAAAAAGGACAGAGATCAAAAGGTCTTGATGGCAGAAGAAAGTAAGAGCAAATGGGATGATTCTGAATCAGAATCAGAAGAGTTAACTAGCTCATCCAGCGAGAGTGAAGACGAGGAAGTCCACTGCTTAATGGCAAATAATGAAAATGAGGTACATGAATCAAACCTATCTGAATTTACACATAGTGAACTTACCAATGCATTGCAGGACATGATCAATGAGTATCGGACGCTATATGAATCTTTTGAAAGCTATAAGACTGAGAACACAATCCAAAATGAAAAGCATGAAAACAAGCTTGATTGTGAACAATCAAGGGAGTTGAACTGCTTAAGGGAAACAGCCAGTCTCCTAGTGAAGGAAAGAGATGAAGCCAAGAATGCTTACCAGAAACTTAGCAAACTGGTTAGCACTTGGAATGCGTCGACTACCAGAAAGGATGAAATGCTTGAGTCTATAAGGCTTGCTGGTGATTTAACAGGCATAGGCTATAATAACAATGACGGCAGTTCATCTGGTAATGAACCTCAACTGTGTCTAACAAAAGGCAAGGTTCAATCAATGAACTTTGTAAGATCTAGCACAGTATATGACCCTTCTGAACTGGTTAAAGAACCTGTTAAAGCAACACTCATCAAGGAACAGGCACATCACAGAGGTATCGGTTATGTAGAACCACTCAAAGAGGCTAAACCGAGGCAAAAGTTCAGAAATGAACTTAAACCCACTGGTCGAGCAGCTAGAGAGGTTAGACCCAACTGGTACTACAATTGTAAACCTGTCCAGAAGAGGTATATGCTAAATAACAGGAACTACAAACCAAAAGCACATGCATACACAGATTATCACACTTCACAGTCAAAATCATCTCCAATATTCATAAATGCACACACATTTCAGAACACACACCGACCTAAGTCATTCAGGGTCATACAAGTGTGGGTTCCGAAAGGACTAATCCTACCTGGACCCAAGTAGGATTGGGTACCAATCATCATATCGCTTTAATTGCAGGAAACTAGAATGCATCCAGTTCGGAGCTCAGAATGGTTTCTGGACAGCGGGTGCTCTAGACATATGACAGGGAATGCGAACTTATTGTCTGAACTGGTGGACTCCACCGGACCCAGAATAACCTTTGGAGATAACGCGAAAGGTAGAACCGTGGGTAAGGGTAAGATTATCTACGGTAACATCATCATTAAAGATATTCTTTTAGTTGAAAATCTATGCTATAACTTGATCAGCATAAGTCAACTGTGCGACAATGGTCATTCCGTAGAATTCAATCAGCACTCATGCTCAATTAAATCTATTGATGGTAGTATACTACTTGTAGGTAGAAGGCATGATAACACATATAAAATTGATTGGAATCTTAATCAGCCTACCTCTTCTACTTGCTTAGCTGCTCTGAATTCATCCAAAAATTGGCTTTGGCACAAACGGTTGAGTCACTTAAACTTTAAAACTATTGCCAGTCTACGTAAACTTGATCTAGTTGTTGGACTGCCCCAAATTGAGTTCTCAAAAGACAAGATCTGTGCAGCATGCCAACTTGGTAAGCAAATCAGATTCTCCTTTAAGAACAAAGGGAGTAAATCTTCTTCTCGGTGCCTAGAGTTGCTGCATATGGATCTATTTGGTCCTATACCAGTAACAAGTCTAGGGGGAATGAAGTATACTCTAGTGGTAATAGACGATTACACTCGTTTCACGTGGGTCTTGTTCCTAAGTGGCAAAGATCAGGCTACTCCAAAGCTGATCAAATTACTGAAAAGACTCCAAAATGAGAAATCGTGTGGGATAGATAGAATTCGCAGTGATAAAGGTACTGAGTTCACCAATCAATCACTCGAATCATATCTAGATGACCTTGGTATTAAACACGAATACTCTGCAGCTAGAACTCCTCAACAAAACGGAGTTGCTGAGCGTAGGAACCGCACTTTGAAAGAAGCTGCGCGAACTATGCTCGCGGAATCAGAAATATCGCAGAGATTTTGGGCAGAAGCTGTCAACACAGCATGTTATACGCAGAACAGATCAATGATTAATAAGCGAGCAAACAAAACCCCTTATGAGATCTGGAATGGCAGTAAGCCAAATATTTCCTATTTCCATGTGTTTGGTTGCAAATGTTTTATTCACAACAATGGAAAGACTCATCTCACTGCTTTTGATGCCAAATCTGATGCTGGAATATTCCTTGGCTATTCTTCAGTTAGTAAGGCATTCAGAGTATTTAATAATAGAACTCTTAATGTAGAAGAATCAGTGCATGTAAAATTTGATGAACCTACTGACTGTATACTATCTGATATACAAATCAACAACTTGAGTAATCGACTGGAAAGCACTTACATTGACGAAAATGTTGATGATGAGATTGATTACAGAAGCAGGACTGACTGCTCCTTAGAACCAGAAGTTCCTGAAGCTAAAGCAGAGGAGTCTGCTGGCCAACAAGCACTGCAGCCAGCTTCAAATGAAACAGTAGCATCTACCCCTGCTGCAGCAGAAGGAACAAATGAGAAATATGAGTCAATCAGAACCTCTGATTTGCCTACTCACATCCAGTCAACTGAAGAACTCAATCCTCTTGGACCTTCGCTCCGGTGGAAGAAGGATCATCCACCTGAGCAGGTCATCGGTAACCCTCTTGCTCCTCTACGCACCAGAGGACAAATGATTAATGAATTTCTTCATGCTGCATTCATATCTCATATAGAACCTAAGAAGATTGTTGAAGCTATATTAGACCCAAGTTGGGTAGAAGCAATGCAGGAAGAACTCAATCAGTTTGAACGAAACAAAGTATGTTATCTTGTACCACGACCACAGCATCACACTGTAATTGGCACCAAATGGGTGTTTAGGAATAAATTAGACGAAAACGGTACAGTAATCAGAAATAAGGCAAGGTTAGTTGCACAGGGCTACAGACAGGAAGAAGGCATTGATTTCGATGAAACCTTTGCCCATGTAGCTCGACTAGAAGCAATTCACATATTTCTTGCATTTGCTGCGTTTAAAGACTTTAAAGTTTATCAGATGGATGTTACGAGTGCATTTCTTAACGGCAAACTCCAGGAAGAAGTATATGTTGAACAACCTCCTGGATTTGAAAACCATCAGCAGCCATCTCATGTTTTTCAAAGCCTTGTATGGTCTAAAGCAAGCTCCCCGTGCCTGGTATGAAACTTTATCAAAATATTTGACAGAACACAATTTTATTTTTGGCACGGTGGACAAGACCCTTTTTAAATTTACAAAGGGAGATCATACTCTGCTTGTTCAAATTTATGTTGATGATATTATCTTCGGAAGTACTAACTCAAAATTGTGCGAAAGATTCTCTAAAATTATGCAGGACCAATTTGAGATGAGCATGATGGGAGAACTATCATTTTTCTTAGGATTGCAAGTAAAGCAATCTAGTGAAGGAATCCTGATCAATCAGTCTAAATACACTAAAGAGCTACTGAAGAAATATGGAATGAGTACCAGCTCAGCTGCTGCTACACCAATGAGCTCATCTGCCAAACTCGACTTGGATAATTCAGGAATACCAGTCGAAGTTACAATGTATCGAGGAATAATCGGATCTTTACTATATTTGACAGCCAGCCGACCAGATATTATGTTTGCAGTGTGTATGTGCGCCCGGTTTCAAGCAAATCCCAAGCAGTCGCACTTCACTGCAGTTAAAAGGATCCTAAAATATTTGAAAGGCACTGAGAATGTCGGTCTATGGTATCCAAGAGACTCAACCTTCAATCTTATTGGATACTCAGATGCTGACTATGCTGGATGCAAAATTGACAGGAAAAGCACCAGTGGGTATTGTCAATTCCTTGGTGATCGATTGATATCATGGGGTTGCAAGAAACAGACATCCATTGCAACTTCCACTGCAGAAGCAGAGTACCTTGCTGCTGGAAGCTGCTGTGCTCAACTGCTCTGGATTCAGCAACAACTCAGAGACTATGTAATTGAGTCCACAGAGGCTCCTATTTTCTGTGACAATACATCTGCCATTGCCATAACATACAATCCAGTTCTTCATACTCGTACTAAACATATTGACATCCGTCATCATTTTATCAGAGATCATGTCATGAAGAAAGAAATTCGGCTGGAGTATATTTCTACAGAACAACAGGCAGCAGACATCTTCACAAAACCCCTACCGGACGCTAAGTTTTCTTACTTTCGAAATATTCTTGGTTTAATTGATTTTACTTCTTGATTATTTTGTTTGGGTAATGAATTCAGGGGGAATTAGTTAGTTTTTGTGCATAAATTTAGGGGGAATTTCTGTTATAATTCTATCATGGTTATTTAAGCTCAGCTGGTAATACAATGGTCAGCTGCAGTAGGTGTATCCGAACCAGTAGGACTCCACATCCAGTGGATGTTTTCCTACCAGTCGAACCCTACATACCAGCTGATGTTACCAAATATGCTTTGAGAAAAATAACCCTCGATACTTATTAACCTAATGAACGTCGGAATTCAAAATTACTTTTGTATAAAAATAAATTATTTCACTCCCGCCTAAATCCTGTCCTTTTATTTATTTGCTAAATCTTTTTAAATCGTTAGATGATCGCCACGTATACATGTGTCCGCTCATCTACAGTACGACGTTACATATACTTTCTTATTCACCGCCATTAGTTTCACTACTCTTCTTCTCCAACAAATCACTGCGATTATTTTTCTCTTTCAGAAAACCTTACTCTAACAAACTGCTGCTGCTTCTTCCTCTTACTCACTCAAAATGTCGAAGAATGTTCAGCCGAGTTTCATCACCAATGCTATTCACGTCGATTTTCATTCAATATCCACATCCTCTGATGAAGAGACCAAGGAGTTGATACAAAGGCTGGATACCTCCGGACTCCTGGTAATCTTGAGCCAGACCCCTTTTTTTTACAAGAACGAACTACAAGAGTTCTTTGCTACGGCCAATGTTGTGGATGACACCGTGGTGGCATCCATCTCTGGACAATCGGTCACCATCACCCAACCAGAATTTGCCACTCACCTGTGCCTACCCTCTACCGGACTCACTGATTTTTTGACTATTCCGGCAGAACTAAGAGAAGAGTTGCGTCTCACAGTTTCGGACTCTGCTCATCGCCTTCCACGTCCTCCTTTCCTGAAAGTATTGATGAAGAGTCATTATCGACAACTGGTGGACATAATCTCCAAGGGGCTCCTATGTAAGGCAGGATCATTTGATATGATTACCCCTGAAAAGTTTGACGTTATGAGCGCTATATGCAAAGGGTTGGAGATAAACTGGTCAGCTGTGTTATTTCAAATACTGACTAGTCTGGTAGCATCTGGCAAGGGTCAATCAGGTTTTGCTCTCCCACTAAGCAGTCTTTTTGAGAGCAAACACATTAAGACAGGGGCTCTCTCTCACCTTCATCCAGGGAGGCTCATCACTCACAAGTATCTTCAGCTTCATCGCCAACGAAGTGGCAGAGAAGGCGGAGTGACAAAGCGTCGCTTGACTCAGGTAATCAGTGACTCTGAACAGACTGTATCGGAATCCGCTGAGTCTTCTCCCCCTCCTCCCCCTCCTAAGAAGCCCAGAACACGAAAAACTGCTCCTCAGGCCGCCCGACAGCTAGACATTGCAGCCTCCGACACTATCTCCTCCGCCGGTCCTACAGATGTAAATCCTGATAGGGAACCCAGCCCTGCCATCCCTTCAACTGAGGAACCAACTGCTTCCTTAGCCATGGTGCCTGCTCCTTCAGTGGTTCCAGCTGACACTCAGTCAGCACTGGTGAGCTCTCAGCAAGCACCAGGCTCTATCAGCTGCAGGACACCCAAGTCATTATGTCCATACTGTCATCCCAAGACCACCCCTGCTGGAAAAGGAAAATCTCTTACGGCTCCAGTGTCCACTCCTGTTGCCTTCGAGATTCAAATGGTAATGGATACAGTGGAAGCCAAACTGCAACCACAGTTGGAGATTTTTGATCGATGGGTAAAGGCCCGTATCAAGGTTCGATTAGATGATTTTGATCAAATTCTGGATCAGGCTAGAGCAGATGAGAACAAAATACTGGCATATCTTCAAATCTCAGACCCTGAAACAAGCTTGAAGCTGCGAGATGTTATCAGCCTGATGATCTATGTGGGTGAACTTCAGGCCCTGGTTGAAACTCGCCTTCAACAATTTGACAGTAATTCAGGAACAGCGAATCATGATAGAGCTGTTCTAAATGCTCTTGGTCCCAAGCTAGAAATGGCTGAGCTTGCTCTTCATGACCTTCGCATATCCACTGGGATTCACTCTTGCTCCTCTGCTGAAACTGCTGCCAGCCCTGATCAGGTGGATCTTCAAATGGTCATTGCAAATTTGGAGATTGTCCCCTCTTCTGTGGAGCTCACTCCTACTGCTCTGGAGATCACTCCCACTGGCGCAGAGGCCGCACCATCTCCTTCCAGCCCTCATAATGATCAACAGCCCCAACCAATTGTTGTTGATCATACAACTGTAGATGCAATCATACAGACAGTGGTTCAGCAGGTTACAATATCCTCTGCCAATAATGAACCCAGTGAGTCTTCACACTCAAATGATCACACCCAGTCGTCTGTTGCTGCGGTTGATCAACCCACTACTACTTTGGCTGCTCCACCAAATGAAGAAACTGCCCATTTGGCTGTCACTATCTCAGAGTCTACAGCTGCACCAATTGTTGAAGCTTCTATGTTGCCCTCCACTGCAGTTGAAGATTCTCATCTCAGCGCTCTTGTCCCTACTACCGATACTCCAATGATTGCTGCAGATCCGTCCATGGTTCAAGAGCTTTCTGAAGATTTTTTTGTCTTTACAAACCCTCTGGACGAGCCTCCGAACATTGCTGCACAGCTAGCCAATCTCTCCACTGCCATATCAGCACTAGCAAGCGATGTTCATAAACTTAAGCAGGAAGAGCGAACTGCAACTCTCATTCTAGGCACTCATCAGCAGCACACAGACTTTCAATTCCAGCAAGTCTACCGGGACTAAAGTAGTCTAACGACTACTGTCACCAGACTTCAAACCTTTGCTGAGAATGCAGTGGCAGATGCTTTTACTAGAATTGGCCAGGCGCGTCTTCAGATCACTCAAAACAATGAATCTCTTCATGCTGCCACCTCCATGGCTCTTGGAGAAAAGATTGACGACGCCAAGAAAATCTTGACCGATCAGTTGGCCACCATGCAGGCAGCATTTGCTTCTCAAATTCAAGATATATGCAACAGCCTGCCTGCAGCTCCTCAAATAATTCGCAGACTACCTGAACCCAGCCGAACTGCTCCCTCAACACAGCGGGCTTCAAGTTCAGCTGCTCATTCATCCCCTGCAACTGGAGCACCCACTCAGCCCAGACCAACTGCTCAACCAAGATCTCGGAGTCCACGCCAACTGCCTGCCGAAAAATGCGACTATTCCAAACATTGGTTCGGGCGCAAATAGTATCGTTTTCTGACTCCTCCTTTAATTACTCTTATCTATTTACTGTTTTTGTTGACTTTTTCTTTGTATTTACTGATCCACTTAAATACATTCACATTAATTGCAACCTTTTCATTTCTATAAATAGCGACTCTTGTTTTGTTCACAAAACACACATTCACTCAACATGATTACTTTCAAGCTATTCAAAATTCCCTGGTTTTCTGTTAGATCTTTTTCCGCTTCATGGGTTTATTACTTATCTAAATCAACCCCTCATGGGTTGATTACTTATCTAACCCAGCTCTGTTAAGCTTCAGCGCTTTGATCCTGTTCTGGTGCTCCTCATCAGTCAGAAACTACTCACAGCAGATGTCTGGGGGCTGAGGACAAAAAGGGGGAAGACAGAGATAGACTATTCTCGTTAGGTGAATCCATGAACCATGGAAGCTGCCTGATGAATATACGTATGACTCTTCCCGACCTTCTCTCTGAAACAAGGTAGACCGGCAGAGATAGAGTATTCTAATTAGGTCCCCTCTGAAACAAGGTGGATTGAGCTCTTCCTCTCTGAAATAAGGTGGATCGAGCTCTTCCTCTCTGACACCAGGTGGATCGAAGCTCCCCGGGTCTACAATGCTTGTTTAAAGATTTGTCATGTATCAGCTATATTATGTAAACTAGATTGATCTTAGATTCTATTCAATTCAAGTTATTAGAATTCATCTTAAATAAAGATGAATCTCTCTCAATTGTCCAGTTTGATTACAACTTGTAATCTGCTTATATTTAATGAAAATTTCTTTTCCATTATGTCTTCAAGTACCTTCAGGATTCTCATCTTATGTACTCAAACTGGAAATAGATCATTACTTAGTTTTGTCATCACCAAAAAGGGGGAAATTGTTGGGAAAACGATTTCTAAGTTTTGGTAATTACAAACCGGATATTAAAGATCAACTGGATGAAGTCCAACCGGATGAAGTCATCAACTGGATAAAGACTTCTACCGGGTGAAGACATAAACTGGATGCCTACAAACTGGATAAGACACCAACCGGATGAAGTCATCAACTGGATAAGACATCAACCGAATGAAGACATCAACTGGATAAGACATCAACCGGATGAAGACATCAACTGGATAAGACATCAACCGGATGAAGTCATCAACGAGACAAGACATCAACCGGGTGAAGTCATCAACCGGGTGAAGACATCAACCGGGTGAAGACATCAACCGTGCAAGCTATCAACCGGATAAACTTAAACTGGATGGACATCTACTGGACAACTATCAACTGAATAGTCTCTCACTGAACAAGGACATCAACTGGTCATAAGTGGATGAACGACCAGTTGAACAAAGAAAACCAGCAGAAGTCTGAGCTTCCAGTTAGAGCACTAAGCAACGAGACAAAATCAGTACAACATTCTTTGACAAAGGTACAACAGAGCGGCGCACCCTGCTATATCTCCGCCACCATTACCGTCAGAGTGAAAAGAGCCGTTGCTTTACAAAATAGGAAAGAAGACAATATGAAATTGGAAAGCTAATCTCTTCCATATACAGAAAGGCTACCGTTGGACATCCAAACCTATAAATACATCCAAGCAGAGAATGAAGAGGGGCTGAGCGATTTTCAACTAAGAGATATACTTCAAAGCAAACAAGAAAGTTATACTACTGATATTCCAAACGTTCAGCAAAGAGCAGACAAACAGCAAACTGAATCTGTGATAGATTATCTTCAATTGAAGTCTGCTGCTCAAAAACACTCTCAAAGCTAGAAAGTGTATTCTGTAAAGAGTGTCATAGAATCCATTGTAACCAAAAGTTAAGAAGAGTGTGATTGCTAGGAGTTTAGGCCAAGTGTGTTAGTGCCTAAGAAGGTTGTATACTGTAAAAGTGTAAACCGAGTCTTCTAGTGAATCCTTCCTGCAAAGGAAGAAGGGGAGACGTAGAAGCGTTGTGCTTCGAACTTCCAGAAACAACTCTCTTGTTATTTGTTTATTGCTTTATTACTTCAGTTTTATTCCTCACAAGTTTTGTAGACGTCTTCCGCACTATAATAAGTGTCTACTGACTTGCCTGATATTGAGAAGCAACTGTAATACTTAACAGTTTACAGTTAACCAGAAAAGAAATCGAAATTGTATCTAGTGTTTATTCAACCCCCCCCCCCCCCCCCCCTTCTAAACACTACCCCGATCTTAACACTCTCAGTTCATTTAGCAATTCTGTATTTAATTGCATGCAACAATAAATGAAGAGAGAAAAGCCATTGCCCATTTATACATTCCATATACACGTAAAACGTACTCACATGAGAGCACCCAATGCATAAGCGTGTATATAATGTATAAGATACTCTACCAAATACCGTTACTGGTACTTCAATCCTGGAAGCACCTCCCATGCACAGCTCGATCTCAGCTCTGGATCTACGTACTTATTCAACCAGCTCTAGTACTTCAATCCTGGAAGTACCTCAAATCAACAGCCCAAGATCAACTCGAAAGCTACTGCTCACCTGTATCACCTGTCCCAACAGAGACAACCCCCACACGGGGTGAGCATACCAATCCAACAATCCAATAATCAAAATATTACAGTTCATAATTTACAAAATGTAAATGCCATTAATTTAAATGATACTCCCTGGATGGTATCATCCTCATCCGGGATCCCCTATAATGTCTATGTTAAATAACCAAAACATTAAATTCTCAAAAGCCAGTTGATCATCTCATTGATCAACTAAAACCGTTCCCACTATACCAGTTCCACAATCAAATATGGTTAAATCATCAAATATAGTACCATAGGTATCACATACATTTAGCCAATGATTCCATAGTTCCATTTCATGACTCGCTCTACAATAGCGGCGTATTAACCCCACGCACGCTCAACAATAGCGGCGTTATAACCGATGGTCGCTCAACAGCGAGAACATCCCCATCATTGCTCACTCAAAAGCGGCATCATATGATTTCAAATGTATACCCATTTAACATGATTATCATATATCATGCATTTCCTTATCCATTTATTGCAAGTATCGTATACCATGCATTTCACATCTATTTGTTGCAAATACCATATACCATGCATTTCAATATCCATTTATCGTAAATACCACATATCATGCATTTCACAGTTGTAATATTATAACAGGCTAAGCTCGTACGTCATATGTACCTTATAATCCCGTAGTTCGAGTCCAACCTTGTCTGAGTCCCACGACCCGATGATTTAAGTGCTAACATGCAAATAACTCCCAATTAAACATGGGCATGCACTCACGTGCCTAAGCACGTTCACAATTTCAAAACCTATCGTCCATCTATGA
Organism: Haberlea rhodopensis; assembly: GCA_907163345.1. NCBI lineage: Eukaryota > Viridiplantae > Streptophyta > Magnoliopsida > Lamiales > Gesneriaceae > Haberlea > Haberlea rhodopensis. The sequence goes on from CAJQUN010000079.1 coordinate 614,960, forward strand.
CGATTACCAAAAATAAAAGCCACCCGGCTAAGCATGCATAACACCCAAAATATTCCATTTTATAAGTTTAAGTGATAGCCAAAAACTCAAACGAGAATTCCGTTTTATTAAACTTTGGCTCCAACCAATCCATTTTAAAAGTATGACATTCCCATTTGAACATAGACATTGCGCCGCTTAAACCTCGATTCCAAAATCCCGACATTTTCCAAAATTTTCCAAAAAAACAAATTCCTACAGGCGGCGATCGATTGACGATTTTGTCGCGATCGATCGCCCCTGACCAGTGGGCAACAACGCCTCTTCGTGATCGATCGCGAGCTTCCGCGATCGATCGCCAACCCGCTCGCGATCGATCGCCGAGAACTCGCGATCGATCGCCTGCACTGTTTATCGCCTTAAAAAAAAACAACTGCTCGTCGCGATCGATCGGCCCTCCCCGGCGATCGATCGCGACCTGCAATTTTTCAAAAAATTCGAGCTTCCATGGTGTTTTTGACACCCAAACTCAAAACCAACACCCCAACTTCCTCAACACCTCCAATACACCAATTAAACTCAATAAAAACTCTAAAAACAACAACTTTGGATTTTAACCAAAAATCCCCAAATTCCATAACCAACTCAAAACCCAACCATACTCTACAATACTACAGGACGAGTGGACGATTAATACCTGATTATCTTCGAGGAAACCGGCTCCCGAGCCAAGGTACCAAGGATTTTTCCCACCAAGGGAAAAGAGGGGAAATGGGGGGAAGGGTTTGGCGTTGAGGAGGGGAGAGAAGGGGGGGGAATGATTTGTGTTATCCCGTAACACCGAGTCCACTTGGTATATATAGCCCCAAAGCTCCAAAATACCAACTCCTCCACAAAAACATCATGACTCATTAAAAATCATCTGTTTTCAATAATTACTTTCCAAACTCTATTTCCATTACCAGCCCCAGTACAAAGTACCCCGGACCCCCAAATCCCACCAAAGACCAAACTCCAAGGATTATCATCACGATGAGAATACAATCTCATCCCTTGGGTTCAACGACTCCTAAAACCGGATTTAAAATCCCCGGGAGTCCCAAAATCATAATTAATACACAATTGCCACAATAAAATCCATTAAGGATTATTACCACACCAGGATTAACACCTATAAATTCCCGGGCATCACAATTATCCCTCACTAATAAAATTTCATCCCCGAAATTTGCACGGCGTACTCCACGTATTGCCGAGATTACAAAATCCAAACGGATTCACATCGTCGGATTATGAACATGTCATGAACGACACACCCAACGCGAGGACACCCGTCTCGCGCCAAAACCTGGAATGGGATAACCTCTCACACCATCACAACCGCAACAGAACGTCAGCATACCTCAATGCTAACCATCCCAAGAGCAGTCAGCCAAACTTAACTGCAAACCAAACGAATCATTCGCGATTCCAAAATAGATATCGCCTCGATGATATCTCAACGATTTAGCCTACGATATTAACCAAACATCGTCACCAAGGAAACCACCAGTACATTACAATGTACTTATACAAAATCCGGTTCCCGTTCTCCAATTATACCTCCATGAAAGGAGCAGTTACACCACTTTGCAACACGGATCGGGCAATTCACCGCTACCGATCAACACCAAAACACATCTTTAAAGATGTCTACTTCCATATTCCAAGAAATCACATCTTGGTCCAACACATCAACAAGACTCCACAAGGTCTCAAGTTCTCGAAAGGACATGCAAGAACAATCAATTGCATTCCCGCACACGTGTCAATCACGACACTTAACCATTCCGAATTCTGGCCATCCCTTGTTACCCTAGGATTCAACGATCCTAACACAGGGATGTTATCAAATTACCCAGAAAGAATTACCATACGACAATCCCTCACCAGGGGAAGTCAACCAATCTTTACGATCATTCCTCAGAATACATCGTGCCATCGAGAACCAATCTCAAAGTGCCACAATCTCACACCGTAGATTCATTCATCAAAGCATATAAATCTGATCCTCGACGATTACCAAGAAAATGCTGGCATTCGTATACCTGCACTGGCATACATGCCTAAGCACCAACGCAAAATGCACACTTAATGCAATAGACTCGGGTATCTCCAATCATACCCAATCTCAACTGTCAATCCTCGATTATTCTCACTCCACGGAGAATGATGGTTGACAACCCAAAACCAAAGGGTGTGATTTCAACATCAACACCACACAAACCAAATCAACGAATCTCCCAAAAGATTCAACCGGTAGGTATATCAATACCGCATTCCTCACAAGAAGAGTGTCATGAATCCATGACCCTCCGACCTCGAACCACCGTTCAGAAAACCTGGATATATTTATACCAAAATATATCCCGGAACCCAGAAATACACAACTGGTTAGAATAGTGCATCCATGCCACTATTACCAATTCAAAACCCGTATACGTCATGTATACTCATCCTAATGATGCTCTGTACTACTGCCATAGTACTCCACAATTTCGAGCGTTCCCCCGGAGACGTCTCCTCAAACGTCTCACAGAAAGGTTAGTAATCCATTACTCGGTCCAACACTAGTAATGCTTACCATGGCCGATTTACAATCAACCCACGACCGATACCAGTTGTCTCCATGACAGTACAATCCAAATCTCTCCAAGAGATAAAATCAGTATAGTAGTGTTACCCCACTAGCTATATCCCACAATTCCAATTGTGTCTCCCGTTGCATTCTACATGTAAAGATGCTCAACAAGAGCTAACAACGACTTGTTGACACTCACGTTGGTATCTCCAAAAAATCGAGTTGTCCCGGTACAAGTCCCTTGAAATATTTGACGTATAAACGTCCCCGTGAGGTATTCTCTGCCTCAATCATCATGCCACATAGAGATTACAAGAGTCTACCATAAGTCCTCATCGTATCATCATACGATTCACCGAACTCGGTCCCAACGTGCAGTATAATGGCCACAACAAAGCACATTATAACACTGCTATAATACCTGGCTAGCAAAACGCTGCCTCCATAAGCTTATACCAAGCCTACCAACGTATCATACATTCCACTCGATATACCATACCGTAACATCCATTTAGAGTAGCGGGTCATCACCCAATATTTCTCTAAAACACCAAAGCATAATGGACATCCCGGTGTCCTTGCTCAACCACGGTGCAATCCTAATCCATTAGGATTTATTCCACACCCTCAGGGTGGGTGTAACCACGTCTACCACACATCACAACGACAAGCGAGTAGTTTCCTCAATGACTACTCTTACCACCAATCACTTGGCCTTAGCCATTCCAGTGAGTATACCCAAATGTATCACTACTCGAAAATGTTTATCTCTATTACATGATGCGGTGCACTCACCGGTACAATGCATCCAATAATCCATCGAGCAAACCTGCTCGGCGTAACAGTCTCGTCAACCAGTGACGTAGACATCATCTTGTGCCCATCAACAGCACTCAAACCATATGACTAAATACGTATACCCAGACGTATTATTCATCATCACGATGCTACACGTCTACATAGAATATCCACTATGTCATCGTCATCCAGTGACGGTATATGCCAACATATGATATTCACAATCTCATCGTCAAACACGTGACGGTATATAACAACACATGGTATTCACAATAATGCTAGTAAATCGCTAAGAAGATAGCGACATACCTGTATCCATCGTCCACCAGTGGTACGCAAGCAGCACCCATCGCTCGTAGGTGGCATAATCCAGTGCTACATACATAGCGGCATAACCCATCGCTATCGAATCAGCGGCAGGATCCCTCGCCATAGAGTCAGCGGCATAAAACATCGCTATAGATATCTGGCGGTATGAACCATCGCCATAGGTGTAGCGGAATGATCCATCGCTATATAATACACTGCGGCATGAACCATCGCCAATAGATGTAGCGGAATGAACCATCGTTATATAATACCTGGCGGCATAAACCATAGCCAATAGATGTAGCGGAATGAACCATCGCTATGAATACCCGGCGGCAAGCCATCGCCAATAGAATAGCGGAATGAACCATCGCTATGAATACCCGCGGCATAAACCATCGCCAATGGCATAGCGGAATGTACCATCGCTATGAATACCCGGCGGCATAAACGATCGCCAATAGAATACCGGAATGTACCATCGCTATGAATACCCGGCGGCATAAACCAATTCCAATAGAATAGAGGAATGAACCATCGCTATGAATACCCGGCGGCATAAACCATCACCAATAGAATAGCGGAATGAACCATCGCTATGAATACGCGGCGGCATAAACCATCGCCAATAGAATAGCGGAATGAACCATCGCTATGAATGCCCGGTGGCATAAACCATCGCCAATAGAATAGCGAAATGTACCACCGCTATGAATACCCGGTGACATAAACCACCGCCAATAGAATAGTGGAATGTACCATCGCTATGAATACCCGGCGGCATAAACCATCGCCAATAGAATAATGTCATGATATCCCTGGCTAAGAAGCGGCAAATATCCCTCTTTGCTACTTTGCTTCGACATACCAGCGACATAATATCCCTCGCTTAAGTGGCAAATATCCTCTGTCGCTATCATATGACAGCCAAAAGCTCATCACTACGCCATATTAGCGGTATAATATCCCTCGCTTAAGCGGCAAATATTCTTCATCGCGGTGCTATGACAGCGGCGCCACTACTCCTCATTTTATCATGACAGCGGAAATACCCCTCGCTTCGACATATTAGCGGCATAATATCCCTCGCAACAGTAATATGACAGCGGAATTATCCTTTCGCTTCGACATATTTGCGGCAAATATTCTTCATCGCTATAATATGACAGCGACAAGTATTCACATCGCTACGCCATGCATGCAACCGTAATGCATAATCCGTATCCCAATAAACATCGCCATGAGTGTATTTTAATGCACCTCGCTTCAAATGTGACATGCGGAATGTTATCATCACTTCAACATTTAGCGGCAAAGCATTAAAATCATCACTCCGATATATATGCAACCGTAATGCATAATCCATGTCTCATATGACCCTGCAACTACCATGGTTAGCAACAACATATTCCAATTATGACCACGTATCATAAACGCACATAAGCAATATAGTTGTGTCACACCACACTAACTACCATCATGCATAAGTATGTGCTTCCCAATTCTATCAACATTCCTAGGCCCTCAACAGCCCCAAAGAGCAAACCACTGCTCTGATACCACTAATATAAGGACCTCCGTGCCCTTAACCCGTTATTAGTGTATTAATCCATAGGCTTTAGTGCATACAATGATATAATCATGGGGAAAAGTCATTTGCAAGTATAACATCATATACTATCCAGAAAATTTCTCGCATTTGATCCACATAATATTCAAATTCCCCAACAAGATCACCTACATAGCATGCACCCTCATAATACACCAACATGCTCTCAGTTCATTTAGCAATTCTGTATTTAATTGCATGCAACAATAAACAAAGAGAGAAAAGCCATTGCCCATTTATACATTCCATATACACGTAAAACGTACTCACATGAGAGCACCCAATGCATAAGCGTGTATCTAATGTATAAGATACTCTACCTACTGGTACTTCAATCCTGGAAGCACCTCCCATGCACAGCTCGATCTCAGGTCTGGATCTACGTACTTATTCAACCAGCTCTGGTACTTCAATCCTAGAGTACCTCAAATCAACAGCCCAAGCTCAACTCCAAAGCTACTGCTGCACCTGTATCACCTGTCCCAACAAAGACAGCCTCCACACGGGGTGAGCATACCAATCCAACAATCCAATAATCAAAATATTATAGTTCATAATTTACAAAATGTAAATGCCATGAATTTAAATGATACTCCATGGATGGTATCATCCTCATCCGGGATCCCCTGTAATGTCACTGTTCTCAAACTAACCAAACATTAAATTCTCAAAAGCCAGTTGTTCATCTCATTGATCAACTAAAACCGTTCCCACTATACCAGTTCCACAATCAAATATGGTTAAATCATCAAATATAGTACCATAGGTATCACATACATTTAGCCAATGATTCCATAGTTCCATTTCATGACTCGCTCTACAATAGCGGCGTATTAACCCCACGCACGCTCAAAAATAGCGGCGTTATAACCGATGGTCGCTCAAAGGCGAGAACATCCCCATCATTGCTAGCTCAAAAGCGGCACCATATGATTTCCAATGTATACCCATTTAACACGATTATCATATACCATGCATTTCCTTATCCATTTATTGCAAGTACCGTATACCATGCATTTCAACATCTATTTGTTGCAAATACCATATACCATGCATTTCAATATCCATTTATCGTAAATACCAATATCATGCATTTCACAGTTGTAATATTATAACAGGCTATGCTCGTACTTCATATGTACCTTATAATCCCGTAGTTCTAGTCCAACCTTGTCTGAGTCCCACGACCCGATGAGTTAAGTGCTAACATGCAAATAACTCCCAATTAAACATAGGCATGCACTCACGTGCCCAAGCACGTTCACATTTCAAAACCTATCGCCCATCTATGACGATTACCAAAAATAAAAGCCCCCTGGCTAAGCATGCATAATACCCAAAATATTTCATTTTATAAGTTTAAGTCATAGCCAAAAACTCAATCGAGAATTCCGTTTTATTAAACTTTGGCTCCAACCAACCCATTTTAAAAGTATGACATTCACATTGGAACGTAGACATTGCCCCGGAAATGGGCCGCTTAAACCTCGATTCCAAAATCCCGACATTTTCCAAAATTTTCCAAAAAAACAAATTCCTACAGGCGGCGATCGATCGCCTATTTTGTCGCGATCGATCGCCCCTGACCAATGGGCAACAACGCCCCTTCGCGATCGATCGCGAGCTTCCGCGATCGATCGCCAACCCGCTCACGATCGATCTCCAAGAACTCGCGATCGATCGCCTGCACTGTTTATCGCCTTAAAAAAATAGCTGCCCGTCGCGATCGATCGGCCCTCCTCGACGATCGATCGCGACCTGCGATTTTCCAAAAAATTCGAGCTTCCACGGTGTTGTTGACACCCAAACTCAAAACCAACACCCCCAACTTCCTCAACACCTCCAATACACCAATTAAACTCAATAAAAACTCTAAAAACAACAACTTTGGATTTTAACCAAAAATCCCCAAATTCCATAACCAACTCAAAACCCAACCATACTCTACAATACTACTACCAAATCGAAGACAAGGATGAAGGAACGATTAATACCTGATTATCTTCAAAGAAACCAGCTCCCGAGCCAAGCTACCAAGGATTTTTCCCACCAAGGGAAAAGAGGGGAAATGGGGGAAGGGTTTGGCGTTGAGGAGGGGAGAGAAGGAGGGGAATGATTTGTGTTATCCCGTAACACCGAGTCCACTTGGTATATATAGCCACAAAGCTCCAAAATACCAACTCCTCCACAAATACATCATGACTCATTAAAAATCATTTGTTTTCAATAATTACTTCCCAAACTCTATTTCCATTACCAGCCCCAGTACAAAGTACTCCGGTCCCCCAAATCCCACCAAAGACCAAACTCCAAGGTTATCACCACGACGAGAATACAATCTCATCCCTTGGGTCCAACGACTCCAAAAACCGGATTTAAAATCCCCGGGAGTCCCAAAACCGCAATCAATACACAATTGCCACAATAAAATCCATTAAGGATTATTACCACACCGGGATTAACACCTATAAATTCCCGGGCATCACAAGTGTGGAAAGCGGAAAGGAGCCAAAAACTCAAAGGGTGCCCCAAGATTGAACTGGGTGATAATGTTTTTGCGGTAATCCAAAGCAGCATTCCCACAAAATGTAAGGACCCTGGTATATTTTCCATCCCCTGTGTGATTGGAAATACTAGGAGTGATAGGGCAATGCTAGACTTAGGATCTTCTATTAATGTTATGCTTACTCAATCTACACACAATTGAAACTTGGACCTATGAAACATAATGAAACAGTTATTCAATTAGCTGATAGGTCCACGGTCCATCCTAGGGGGATAGTAGATGATGTACTTGTGCATGTTAATGAATTGGTTTTCCCCGCTGATTTCTATGTCCTAGACATGGAAAATTGTGACCCATCTAGCCCCATCTTATTAGGAAGACCATTCTTGAAAACGTCAAAGTCAGTCATAGATGTAAATAGTGGCACGTTAACAATGAAGTTTGATGGTGAGATTGTGAAATTCAATATATATGATTCCATTAAAACTCATGAGCATTCTAGTTGTGCTATTGATATCAATGATGAACTTGATTTTGAATTTGAATTTGATGACTTGTATGAGATGGAAAAAGCTACTGAAGGCCTTATGGTTGATACATTTCATACTCTTACTGTCTATCTTCCGTTGAAAGGAAACACCCTCATGATCGACCACATCAATCGTCGGGAGAAGGAGGAGGAACAAGCCATGAGGCAATCATCTCAAAAGGATTCAAAGCGAACAAACCAAAATTCCGAGTAGTTAAGAACATATTGAGGTGGGCAAAGAAGGATAGAGCAACATCGCACAACCCACCATGATCAAGGACTGACGTCGGGCCACCGACGTTAAACAGAGGCACTGCTTAGGAGGCAACCTAAGGGGAGTTAGTTTTTCCTTTCCTTTCCTTTACTTTTATTTTTTATTGCTTTCTTAGTTCAACTTCTCTTTTTTTGACTTACATTGGGGAGAATGTAAGATTTAAGTATATGGGTGTAATTAGTAGTTATTTTATTGCTTTCTTATTTTAAAACAATCCAAAAAAAAAATTTGAAAAATTTAGAGCTCATAGTGAATAATGGACATGAACTTTTGAATCACTAGCCCATGATGAAATCTAATTGATAGCATGTATGCTTTTGAAAATAGGTGAATTGTTAACCTTGGAACACTTTGAACCCTAATGCAAATTATGCTTTGATCTAGTAGTTGAAAATTTTTAGCACGATATTACCATGACTTGTGAAGTGTGCATATCGTAGTGAAGATTGTGTAAATTTTGTGTTAGTCTTAGGAAGTCTATGATACATGCTAGAACATAACTGCATGCTCTTTGAGGCGTACGTCTAGACTACTTGTGAACGTGAAAGTGATATAGACGATCTTTGATGCATTTGAGCCTTTCAAGTCTACCATGTAAACAAAATTATCCCTAGTACCCCTTTTGAGCTTTAGTGTAAAAGAATGGTTGTATGCTAAGCACACAAACAACTAACATTCAGCATTCTTTGACTAGCTTATCATCTTCCTAATGAGCCTAAAAATGATTTTTAAATTCATACCGTTGAAGGTAGTATGAAGTGTTTCATTTACATGCACTTGTATTATCAATGATTCATATGTTTGAGAGCTTTATTATCAAAAGAATGAGATGAATGAAAGAAAAGGGATGCCTTGAGAAAATTGCTAAAAATATGACTCCAATGGGAGCCAAGGCACAAAAGAGAAAAAAACTGCAATAAGACTTACAAAATGAAGAAGGTTTGGAAAATCATGCAAGAGAATAAGTTTTTAATTGTGCATATCATTATACTCTCTTGTTTGATACATCTTACCATTTTTTTCATAAGCCAATACCTATGCCAAGCTGCAAGCTAATTAAGACCTATTTGATTTATGTTTGCAAGTTGTTAAGATAGTGGAGAAGAGTTTGCAAGTGAGCTTATATTTGTGTTGGTGTAAAACTTGAGTTATTGTGGGTTTACATTGATTGAATATATAATTTGTGCATGACACTTGTTTATGACCACACACACACGCTCACTGCTTTTTTGAGTATGAAATGCCTAGGGATTGAACTTGTTCCACTGTTAACTTCTTACCGCCTTTCATTATTATGCATGTTTAATATTGTCGAGGCATTAAAGTGAGGACACGTTAGTTTTTTATGAAGCTATGAGCCACCAAAAAGATTATAATTTTGTTTGATTTACTCGAGGTCGGGTAAAGATTAAGTATGAGAGTATTTGATGTGGCTAGAAATAGACACATTTATATGCTTAAATGTCAATGATTAGGTATGTTTTGATTGATAATTTATTAATATATTCCTTAATCGTAATTTTGGTCATATGTAGGAAAATTGGAACAAATCGAGCTAAACGTTAGAAGAAGGAAGAAAGTTGAAAACAGAGAGAAAACCGGAATCCAAGACACATGTCACTTTGTTTCTCCTCGATTTTCTTCATCTTCCAGCCATATTTTGGAATTGTTTTCAAGAGAAAAGTTGTAGAACTTTCAGTTATCTACGTGTCTAATTCGCTTAATTTGGAGATCATATGAAGAAGTTATGACAAATGCAAGTCCATCGCCAAAAAAAATGAGCAACAAAAATCTGGAGACGACGATTGATCGCCCAAACCTTGCCGATTGTTCGCCCGAGGTACTGGAGATGGCGATTGATCGCCCAAACCTTGCCGATCGATCTTCGGGGGGTATTTTCAGAATTTTGGAAACTTGATTTGTTGCTATCCTACACAAATTCTACCGTAATTACTTGATACCTTACCATATAACTCGAGATTTGGACCTCAAATCAGACAATTCTTCATTATTATTCATTATTCGTCATAGTTTAGATATTAGAATAGAGTTTTAGGATTTTTCTTTCATAATTTCAAGGCGGCTACGAAGATCAAAGCAAAGGCGGGAGTGACGACCTCGACGAGCTGCAATTCTTATATTTTGTCTATACTTTTCCATATGCTGTTATTTTTATTTGTTGTTTTAATCTAGTCATGAATGGCTAAACTTCTTGTGATTCTTGGTTAAAGAAGATGATACATTAGGAGTTTACGATTCTCGTGAGATTATGTTTTGCTTGTTGATTTTCGTTGAGTAACAATTGTTTTTCCGATTTTCATACCACGATTGTTGTTTGATTATTGGATTGGCCATTTAATTATTGTTCATGCAATCTAACTCTAAACTAGATATCAAATACAGAATCGTTTGATCTCTCTAATTTACGAAGCAACTAAGATTAATAAATTTTCGCTTGTAAGTTAGTTAAATTCTTAGGAAAAAACTGACTAAATTAAACATAGACGCTTGGATTATGTTGTTTAGCTTCATCGATCTCACTAGTTTTATGCTATCATCGCTTTAAACCTTAATCACTTGTATTTTGATTGATTGAATTGATAACTAGAACGCTTGGGCTATTTAACTAAACGTAAGGTGATATATGACTTTAATTATTGGATTAAATGTCCAACGATGAATATTCATATGAAAATTGAATCGTATGTAAAGATCAATGATCGAGATAGTAAACCCCAATTGTAAAGTCGACCTAAAACCAAGAATCGTTTTTTCTCATAATTTAATCATCTTAGTTATTTTGCTTATTAGTTTAAGTCATAGAATTTTCTTAGTAGTATTTTAATCAATTTCAAATCCCCCAGTTTTACTATTTGTTTGCTTAAATTAACACGAGAATACATCATTTTTCGTGGGATCGATCCCTACTCACACTACTACATTCATTATTGTTATTAACTTGAGAAGGTTCGATAAGCGCTACCAATAAGCAGAATTGAAACCGGTGAACCCGACGTGAAATGAAGACATAACCGATGACTTGATAGATGACCAAAATGATTTTCAATGCCTGAAATGGAGCTACGAGGGTGAGATTAAAGCCAGGAGAGACTATGGATAAATGAGGAATGCGTAGTAGGCTTCAATCTCGGATACACCTCTTGCCATTGGTTGTTCCAGAGCTTAATCATCAAAGTGGTCGGCTGAACTTAAACGGAGAAGAGACTACCGATGTATGCGGATGCATGTGGTTTTTGGTTTGTAGGATCAATTAAGTTGTTAAGGTGGAGATTTGTTGAATAATTATCATCTTATTCAATCATTTCAAACATTTACATGAAGGTGTGCACAAAAGCTTCAAAATGGCGGTTGAATGGCAGTATGTCAACTGGTTGACTGAATGAAGAGCAAGAGGTTACCTGCTGAATTGGTAACATGCGGGAACCACTATATATATATATTGGACAGAAGACTCAGAGGAGGAGAGGAGGAGAGACACAAAAGGAAGAAGAAAAATATAACGAACAAGAGTGATCACGAGGTGCTCTTCCAATAATGTCAACGCCTTGACGATTCTCCGGTAGTTCTGGAGGATTTCTCCCCCAGGTGCTCTTCTTCCTCCTCGTCATATGCTTCCCATAATATCAACACCTTAACTCAAATTTTTCACAAACAACGCTAATTGACTCACAAAAAACGAGATGAGCTCTAAGTATCAATAAGATGTTAGATTCTCTCTCTATCTTCTTAAAACCAAAGAAGGAAATGTGAGTCCTGAGATGACATGTTTAGAAAAAAAAAGTGTGAGAATGGTGCCGGAAGATTTTTCTGGCGACTCCCCTACGACGCTCAAGTCAGGTGATGGGTGATATGGAAAAATCTATAATGACTCAAGTATAAGTGTATAGTTGTGTATGCATACCTCAATGGTAGGCTAACCCGCTATTTATAGGTGTTACTTTGCGAGGCATTCCTCTATCTTTCCTGTAGGGTTTGGGCGATTATGACACAAACTGTAAGATCCCGGAACTCCAGGAGAACATTGGCTCGATCTTGGAACCAGTCAACAAACAAACCGTTGGTTCAATCCTGGAGAGAATTAGACAACACGTTCCAAAGAATGGAGGTCTTTAATGAGAATTAATACTAGTACGTGAGCACTTAGGTCGGAAGGTTCGGATTTAATCTCCTCTTGGCTGATAGATAGAGCATCCTGGTTGGTATGAAGGTGAGAGCTCTGTTTGGTGCTCCCATGGATGAGACAAATATGAGAACAATAATAAGAATAGGTCGGAAGCTCGGCTAACCACGCTACTCCCAAGATGATGTGTAAGACCCAAAAACGGTAACACATGCTTATAATGGATTCTTCAAATTTTTTGGCAAACTTACCCTACAATTTGGATTAACCAAACTATATAATACATAAATAAAAATACACATCTACATTTGCCAAAAACTAACAGTAATTTAAAAACGAAAAATCACTAAGTGTAACGTACAATAGTATTGACTAAAATATTACAATCTCATACACTTATAGTAATATTTCTAAACCAACCCTCTAAGGTCGTATAGCTCAACTTGATCAGCCCACTCTTCTAGACACATCAGCTCTAACTCCCAACGCTTCCCAAGAGTTAGACTTGTTACCTGTTCAACAGAAACAACCCACACAAAGGGCTAGCACATCAACTAACAAATACCATAATGCATAACTTAAATAACAATAGTTATGACCGATATACTGCTTGTATATATATCACCAAATACAAATCTTACAGTTTTCATTTTCACAATTCGTAATACCATCACTCGCACTTTAGCGGTGCCATTAAATTGAGGAGCTTTATCCGTTGACTCACACTAATGAATAATGTTTTACAATATAAGAAGATGGTGAATATAAATGATGTTATTGTATGGATTTTTAGATTCACATATGACACTGGAGCTCCACGAGCTACAAGGACGATATTCATACTTTAGAAAAGAAAGAAATAGGTATGTTGCGATCGGTAACATACGACAAATATCTGTATTATTTGATATATGATTTGCTGAACTTACGTGACTTACGTGCAATTACTTGGCTATGTGAATTTACTTGAATTATGAGCATTCAGAGTTGATATATCGATGTATGAAAATAAATGTTTTGTTAACACACATCTTTTTCAACAAATGTACATCGATATATGACTTTCATGTTGGACATATTGAGTTGCATCATGTGAGATTATGATATTGGCATGATGCATTGACACGCATGGACATTGAGCACGTCATGTTGATTCTACCGATTCGTTCGTGGATACCCTTATCCTTTTTCGTTGGTATCTGGGGATGATGGGCACGCCGATGGCTCGGCGGAGAGAGTGAGCTGAGAGATGCCGTAGCGACTAGTATGCCGACGTCGCCCAGACACGAGGGATGATGGACCACTGATGGCTCGACTGAGAGAGATGTCGAAGCGACGAGCTAGTCGACGCCCTGCTCGAGCATGATATTTGATTGATGATACCTTTCTTTGGACTCCGATCCTTTGGTATCTTGAGATATTTGATAGCCTTTCCTTGGATTTCCGGACATTTGCTATCCCGAGATGATTTGTACCTTTCATGCATCGCATTACATTGCATTACATGACATCATATATCACATTTTATAGATGCATGTTGTATTTACTTGATAGTTTCATATTGGGCTTTGGCTCACCCCGTAGGGGGCTGTTGTTGTCTTTGTGTGTGGGCAATGGCAGGCATTACAGGTGACCAGGATCCCAAAGAGGGAATGCTCGCTGGAAGTCTTACCTGAGGTTGTTTTCTTTTGACTTTTCCCAGTCGTAGGATAGTTAAGTATACCATGGTGTGTCATGGATAGTATAACTATGTAAATATTTTGAGTATAAATGTGTGCTGGAGATATATTGTGCATGCTATGGTATGATGTAAATATTTTTAGTACGACTTATGTGCTGGGTACCTATGATGCATGCTATGGTATTATGTATTTACTTGCTGCACTGGGATATGATATTTATGCTTTTCATTTTTTTTCTGGTATGTCCCTCGTGTGCAAAGGTCATGCCGAAATTTTTAGAGCCACTTGTTGGCAGAACTATTTAAAAATCTTCCTCTGTTTACAAATAAATAATCATTGTGTGATCATTAAACACTTGATTAGGAACGGGTCCTCACAGTCGGTAAAAGAGTAGCCTCGTCCATGCGTTTATCTATTTAAATATGCTGAATCTGCTTCGCTCTCAAGTGGCCATTTCAAACCTCGCACGCTCATCAGTGGCAATCTCATAACCAGTCGTACAATATCACATTGCTCGCTCATAAGCGACATCCTTGTACATCACATGCTCACCAGCACGAACCAATAATACAACATATTGATTCAACCAACACATCAATTGTATACATTCATAGTCGCTTAATACAATAAAACAACAATAAACACATTACATAACAAATCATACACACAATACAACAACATTGCCATAAATACGATATATATCTCATTCACATATTACCACAAAACAATGATAAATACAACAATAAACTCGTGTCAATCCATGACACACAATAATAATCTGTTGTCAACCCGTGACACACATCAATCTATTGTCAACCCTTGACACATAATAATCTATTATCAACTCGTGACACTCGTCAACCCATGACACACAATGATCTGTTGTCAACCCGTGACACACAGTAATCTCTCGTCAACCAATGACATACAATGTCTGTTGTCAACCAATGACACACAATAATCTATTGTTTAGTTAACAAGTATAAACAATTATTCATCATTCCGTGATACACAAATCACAATATTATCATTTATCCGGTATAAACAATTTAAACAAATACTACTTGTACGCAGACACATACCATATGGTCTGAGATATTGATAAGTTACATTCATCTGTGTCCTTAGACTCGAGCATGCTATACATATTCAATTAATCAATATAAATATTTGAGTGCATAAAGCTTCACAATCTAACACATGCTCATGATCATGAAATAACATCAATTCATGATAATATATTACTTAAAATCTTTGGACAATAGATTCGTTGCCATCGCAACACAAAAGAATTTTTCAAAATTTTACTTCGACCGATCGATCAGTGCACTCCTACCGATCGATCGGTAGCCCTTAATTGTTTTGTCCAAGCCACGCACTTTACCGATCAATCGGTAGCACAAAACAAATTTCACTTCTTCTTCCTAAACATTTAAAATCACCGAAAATAACATAATTTCTATAAAAATACTTACCCAAAACCTCCTAAATTCGAATCCAACTACAAATAAACATCCTTGTACACTCTACAAGAATCTCATCAACATAAAATTCATTAATAACAACATCAAAGTTGTTTCCCCAATTTTTACTCAAAACTCAAACCACAACCAACTATAAACCCCAAGAACATTTAAGTGTAATAGAAGCTTACTACAACAATCTTCACAATTAACCATTTCTTGTTTGAGCTAGGATCGATTTCTTGGGGCCAAAATTGTGAAGGAGAGAGAGAGAGAGAGAGAGAGAGAGAGAGAGAGAGAGAGAGAGAGAGAGAGAGAGAGAGAGAGAGAACATTACACCAACATGGTATATATGTAGTACCAAGATTTCCCCATATCAGGGTCCCAAATATGTCCACAAAACTCAAATTAATGTTCACAATTTTCTACCCCTTACTGTATTCAAAATAATCTCAACTCTTGACAAATTCCTCACTCTCAAACCCAGGTCCGATAAAATATCACAGCCAACACAATTAAATCCATCAACTTAATTTTGGCCATCACAAAATGAAATTTACATACACATGCCATACACTTCACGATCAACACTCCAATTCCCTTCGTAGCCTCGATTCAAGAACACATCCTGAATACTATGTTACAAGAGCGGAAGTGCCAATCTCGAATTATATCTCTTTGCTTGGATTTCTCCGCAAAACAATATTTCATACTTAAAATGCTAACATTTATCGATGTTACAATAGCAAAAATAGTTTTTCTATCTCAAATTGTTTCCAAAATTTGGATCATTTCTGATTCATAACCATAGACTAAACTGTAATACCTCAATAGAATTGATATTACAACCTCAATCACACAGTGTTTCAATTGAAGCCAACAATATACTTGTTTGTTAGTATACAAACATTCCATCAAAAATGCGAATCAAATCAAGTAGATACACACTCGGACACATATGTCCTCAACAACTATACAGTGTACTCAATCTGCGAACTAGTCTGCAGATGGTACAAACACTTTATCTCACCTCGCTCCCCATTTTCTGAATCTTTATTAATCATAAAGTTCTGCAATTTGAATACAAAATCGAGTCATAAACCACTTAAATTGGGCGACTCACCCCATTCGTCCAAACAGTCAATATCTAAATAGCTATTAAAATTAATGAAACCCAAGAATTCCTATCTTGGTTTAACGCACTGACGAATAAACTTGTGATATCACGATATCACACACAAAATACATTCACTAAATGTATTCTCACAACATGTATCAAACTCTCAATACATGACTGGTGTGCACTTATTGTGTACGCCCAAATTAACCATTCCCAGTTAACAAATAAATGTAGTAGTGAAAGTAGGGATCGATCCCACATAGAAGTGCATTCTCTTGTGTTAACAAAAGACAAAATTAAGTAATAAAATTCAGGGGTTTTGCAATTCTTAACTAAAACTAATTAAACTAAAGAAAGCAAAATTACAAGATTTTCAAGATTAAAATGCAATTCTTGGTTTTCGGTCAACTTTACCTTTGGAAATTATTCACTCACTTGATCATTGATAACAAAGGATTCGTTTTTTATTCAATTATTCACCAATTGGAAATTTAATTCCTCCATCACCTTAATAGTAGCCAAACAGAAAAAAAAAACATTCAAATTCGACTCTTATCAAATCATTAACCAAAACTACAGCCGTTAAGATTAACTCAATGATAGCTTCAAAAACTAGTAAGTTTGATGAATCTAATAAATAAAACTACATCCGTTAGAATCAATTATCCAATAAGAATTTAATAACACTAACAACAGGTAATTATCAATCTTAGTTGCTTCTTAATTAGCCTTAGATTGTGTATATGATTACTAGGTGATCAATCTATCATTCAAACACAACAATCATATCAACCATAATCTGAAAAACAAATTGAAATTGAATTAAAATCATGCAATCAAACCAAAATTCTCACAAGTGTTTAAATCCAAATGCAAGTATCTCTCAACCAAGAATTAAAAAGGTTAGCCAAGCATGGCTAAATCAAAAACAACAAAAACTATTCTAGAAAATATTAAATAAAAAGCTAGAGAAAGATTTAATAAAGAGAAACATGATTCTGATGCGTCAATTCCGTCTTCGTGTTTTGATCCTCCAAAGCGTTCTTCAAAAGTTGAGAGAAAAATAATTTTTTCTAAGTCTAAAGTCTGAATCCTATTTGGGAGGCTGATTTTCGAGTTATATGTTAGGAGGGGTGCTAGGATAGGTCAAAATCTCCCAAAGATGGTACAAAAAAAAGTTTCCTTTTTTTTTTCTCGGACTCCTTTGGAAACCGATTGTGATAAGCTAGCGATCGATCGTCAGCTTATTTTTTTCAGCCAGAAAGTTTTGGCGATCGATCGGTGTTTTTCAGCAATCGATCGCTAGTTCATGAATTTTGTTTCTTAAACTTTCTGTCTCGAGGCGATCAATCTGTACTTCCTGGGCGATGGATCACCTGTCTTGGTCAACTTTTATGCATTTTTCTTGGTATACTTTGATCTCGTTTCATCTCCGATGCATTTCATGGTCCTTATTCATAATTATTAGCTCAATTTCTTCTATTCCACCTACATTTACATAAATATATGATTAGGTAGCATATGAATCAATTTATCTATCAAAACATACCAAATCTTAGGCAATTAAACGTAATAGATGTGTCTATGCTAGTCACAACAAAATCCCACATACTTAATCTTTACTCGACCTCGAGTAAATCAAACAAAACTACAATATTTTTGTTGGCTCATAGCATCATAACAAACTAACTTATCCTCACTTTAGTGCCTCAGCAATTTTAAACATGCACAGTAATGAAAGGTGGTGAAAAGTTAACAGTGGAATAAGTTAAATACATAGGCATTTCATACTCAACAAAGCATCGAACGTGTGTGTGTGGTCATAAACAGGTGTCATGCACAAATTATAGATCCAATAAATGTAAACCCATAATAGCTCAAGTTATACACTAACACAAGTATAAGCTCACTTGCACACTCTTCTCCACTATTTTAGCCACTTGCAAACATAAATCAAATAGGTCTTTATTAGCTTGTAGCTTGGCCTAGATATTGGCTAATGAAAGAAAGAGTAAAATGTATCAAACAGGAGAGTATAATTGTATGCACAATTAAAAACATCTCTTTTTGCGTGATTTTTTCTCAAACCTAGTTCATTTTTTTCCCAAGGTTTAACTCATTTATTCTTCATGTGCCTTGGATCCCTTTAGAGTCACGTTATTATCGATTTTTTTAAGGCATCCATTTTCTTTCATGTTCATTTTTTTGACAATAAAGCTCTCAAACATATGAATCAATGACAACATGTGGATGCGAATGAAACATATCATACTCCCTTAAAATGCATGGATTTAAAAATCATATTAGGCTCGTTAGGGAAGATGAAAGCTAGTCAAGGAATGTTGAATGTGGTCTTTAGTATGCTTAGCATACTTCCATTCTTTTTGCATTAAAGCTCAAAGGGGATACTAGAGATGATTTTGTTTACATGGTAGGCTTGAAAGGCTCAAATGAATAAAAGATCGCCTATATCACTTTCATGTTAGCAAGTAATCTAGATATACGCCTCAAAGAGTATGTAGTTAAGGTTCTAGCATGTATCAGAGACTTCCTAAGACTATGACAAAATGCACACAATCTTCACTACGCTATGCACACTTCACAAGTCATGACAATATCGTGCTCAATATATTCAACTACTAAGTCAAAGCATAATTTGAATTTAGAGTTCAAAGTGTTCCAATTTAACAATTGACCTATGTTCAGAAGTATGCATGCTATCAACTAGGTTTCATCATGGGATAGTGATTCAAAAGTTCATGCATTCATTACTAACTATGATCTCAAAAAATTTCAATTTTTTTTATTTTTTGTATTTTTATAATAAGAAAGCAATAACATACACTAATCCCTCCCCATACTTAAATCTTACATTGTCCCGAACGTAAGGCATAAATATAAGAAAAGAGGAAAATTTAAAACTAAGAAAGCAATAAAAGAGATGGGAAAACTAACTCCCCTTGGGTTTGCTCCCAAGCAGCGCCTCTGTTTAACGTCGGTGCCCGACATCAGTCCTTGATCAAGGTGGGGTTATGCTGTGTTGCTCTATCCTTCCTTTTCCACCTCAATATCTTCTTAGCTCCTCTAAACTTTGGTTTGTTCGCCTTTCTCTTCTTTGAGTCATCATCGTCAGTCTTCGTTCCTTCTCCATCGTTAGTTGATTGATGTGGTCGATCCCGAGGGTGTTTCCTTTCAATAGTAGGATCCTACAAATGAGAAGAGATAGGATTAGCAGTATCATGAGTAGATAGAGCAGCAATGGTATGAAAATTATGCACAAGATTTGAGTCCATACCTCCGTTGTCCATAAGGCCTTCAGTAGCCTTTTCCATCTCACACAAGTCATCAATTTCAAATTCAGAATCAATTTCATCATCGATATCAATAGCGTACCTAGAATGCTCATGAGTTTTAATGGGTTAATAGATATTAATTTCACAATCTCACCATCAAACTCCATTGTTAACATGCCGCTATTCACATCTATCACAGACTTAGAGGTTTTCAAGAATGGTCTCCTAATAAGATGAGGCTAGATGGATCACCATTTTCCATAGGACATAGAAATCAGCGGGGTAACTAGATTCTCTACATGTCCCCCTAGGAATAAATGCGGACCTATCAGCTAATTGTATCACAGAAGCATTCTGTTTCAAAGGTTCAGGTTTCAATTGTGTGTAGATTGAGTAAGGCATGACATTAATAGAAGCTCCTAGATCTAGTATTGCCTTATCAATCTTAGTGTTGCCAATCACACAAGGGATAGAAAACATTCCAGGGTCCTTACATTTTGTGGGAATACTTCTTTGGATGACCACATAAACATTCTCACCTAGCTCAATCTTGGGGTACTAATTGAGTTCTTTGCTCCTATCCGCTTTCCATGCTTCCTTCAAGAATCTAGCATATCAAGGCACTTTCTTTATGGCATCATGTAGTGGAGTGTTTTCCTCGCACCTCCGAAATGTTTCATATAGTCCCTTGATACTCTTGTCTTTTCAGTTCACTTTCAATACAAGGGGGAATTATATTCACGAAGTGGAGTGGACTTACCTTCTGTTTCCTCTTCTTGAATGAGCTCCACGCTGTCCTTCTCGGTATCATTTTCTTCCTTCATCTCTTCGTTCTTGGGTGGCGTCAGTACCACCTTTTCAGCTTCATCTTCACTCATCTTCAAAGTGATGGTGCTCACATTCTCTCTTGGGTTCACCACTGGCTATGAAGGTAGTCCATTTGATATTCTTCCCTCTATCTTGTTGATTGAAGTTGCCAATTGTCCCATTTGCGTAGTCAAGCTTTGAATGCTCACCCTCGTTTACTGTTGAAATTACTGACTATTTTCAGCAATAACTTTAAAAATATTTTCTAACCTGTCAGAAGGGGCATGCACTGGTGGTGGTGGAGCCTTCTGATATGGCGGTCTATAGGGTGGAGGGTGGTTCATATGTTGATTCCCATAGCTCTGGTCGGATGGTCCCTCCAACCTTGATTGTAGTTGCTTGGTGGTTGGTCATAGCTCCTTTGAGGTTGGCCTGGAAATCCACCCGCTGCATTCACGTGCTCAGTGGATGTCTCTTGTAGGGAGGGACATGCATCAGTGGCATGGTTCATGGCTAGACAAATTCCACATGGCTTTATCTTCATCACATTACCACCTGCAAGATTACGCACAAGAAAGGTTAAGTCAATCAGTTGTTGTTCAAGGTTAGATACGTTTACCTCTTATCTTTGCGTCTGTCCATGTCGAGCAAGTCCAAATTGTTGGGAGTTGGCAGCATGTTTGCTATAAATTCCTTGCCGCCTCCGGTGTCTTATCAATGAAAGCTCCTCCGCTCCCCACATCCACGAGATTCCTGTCAGCAGAAAGCAAAACTTCATAGAAATAATAAATAAGAAGGTGTTCACTTATCTGGTGTTGTGGACAGCTTGTGCACAATTTCTTGAAACACACCCAGTACTCGTGCAGTGACTCCTCATGGTGTTTCTTGACACCATATATCTCCTTCCTTATGCTTTTCGCCCTCAAGACAGGAAAGTACTTCTCAAGGAAGACTCTTTGCAAATCAGTCCACGTTGCGATAGATCCAGGGGGTAGGTAGAGAAGCCAATCTTTAGCAGCATCCTTCAAAGAGAAAGGAAAGGCTCGCAATTTAATTTGCTCATCCGTTAAGCCAGTCGGCTTCATTGTAGTGCAAGCTACATGGAATTCCATCAAGTGCTTACGGGGGTTTTCACCAGCAACACCATGAAAGGAAGATAGTAAATGAATTAATCCATATTTAAGTTCAAAAGTTACATTATTAACAAGCGCAGGAAAAGTGAAGCAAAGAGGCTGTTGATCCAAGGTAGGATTCAGTAGCTGTCTCAAGCTTTGATTCGCAGCCATCGTGTTCCTCTCTTCTTCTTCAAATCTCCTAGCTTCTCTTCTCCTTCTATGTAGTGTCCTCTCATTCTCAGGATTGTATTAGAAATTATCTTTGTGATCGGAGGGTTCACATGTACTCATTAACAAACCAAAGTAGCGTGTAGAATAGTAAAAAAAATTAACACAAAAATAAACAATGCCTTCCCCGGCAACGGCGCCAAAATTTGGTGTGCTCTTATCGTGTACTCCAAATTAACCCTTCTCAGTTAACAACAAATAAATGTAGTAGTGAAAGTAGGGATCGATCTCATAGGGAAGTGTATTCTCTTGTGTTAACAAAAGACAAAATTAACTAATAAAATTTAGGGGTTTTGCAATTCTTAACTAAAATTAATTAAACTAAATAAACCAAAATTACTAGATTATCAAGATTAACAAGCAATTCTTGGTTTTCGGTCAACTTTATCTTTGAAAATTATCCACTTTATCATTGATTAACAAAAGATTCGCTTTTTATTCAATTATTCATCAATTGGAAATTTAATTACTCCCTCACGTTAATCGTAGCCAAACAGAAAACAACATTCAAATTCAACTCTTATCAAATCATTAACCAAACTACAACCGTTAAGATTAATTCAATGATAGCTTCGAAAACTAGTAAGTTTGATGAATCTAATAAATAAAAACTACATCCGTTAGAATCAATTATCCAATAAGAATTTAGTAACACCAACAACATGTAATTATCAATCTTAGTTGCTTCTTAATTAGCCTTAGATTGTGTATATGATTACTAGGTGATCAATCTATCAATCAAACACAACAATCATATCGACCATAATCTGAAAAACAAATTGAAATTGAATTAAAATCATGCAATCAAACCAAAATTCATACAAGTGTTTAAATCCAAAGGCAAGTATCCATCAACCAAGAATTAAAAAGGTTTAGCCAAGCATGGCTAAATCAAAAACGAGTCTGAAAAACATTAAATAAAAGCTAGAGAAAGATTCACTAAAGAGAAACACGATTTCGGTGTGTCAATTCCGTCTTCGTGTTTTGATCCACCAAAGTGTTCTTCAAAAGTTGAGAGAAAAATAAATTTTTCTAAGTCTAAAGTCTGAATCCTCCTGTTTGGGAGGTTATTTTTGAGTTATATGGTAGGAGGGGTGCTAGGATATGTCAAAATCTTCCGAAGATGGTAAAAAAACCAAGTTTTCTTTCTTTTTTTTTTCTCGAACTCCTCTGGCGATCGATCGTGATCACCAGCTTATTTTTTCCAGCCATAATGTTTTGGGGATCGATCGGCGCTTCTCGGTGATCGATCTCTAGTTCACGAATTTTGTTGCTTAAACTTTTTGTCTCGAGGCGATCGATCTCTGCTTCCTGGGCGATGGATCGCCTGTCTTGGTCAACTTTTATGCATTTTTCTTGGTATACTTTGATCTCTTGTAATCTCCAATGCATTCTTGGTCCTTATTCATCATTATTAGCTCGATTTCTTCTATTACACCCACATTTACATAAAATACGATTAGGTAGCATTTGTATCAATTTATCTATAAAAACATACCAAATCGTAGGCAATTAAACGTAATAGATGTGTCTATTTCTAGTCACATCAATGACTTTCTAATTCATCACTTGCTTTCCTCTCATAATTTATGAACTCGAAGCAATAATCGCTATCACATTATGCTCGTCATTGGATAAACTGATTCACATGAGCCGAAAATTATTACACGTAATAATCAGATAACCAATACAACAATGTCAAACATTGTTAATACCAGGGTCCACTTAGTAGTTGGATTGCTATCCCAATTCTCAACCCGTGTCCCCTTGAGTAACTAATCATTAGCGAATAATCATTCCTCTACTTACGTTGGATTACTGTTACTTGGGATAAACTCAATCTCTGCACAAGAGATCAACCAAAAAGTCAAACTTTAATGCTTGTATACATCCATCGATATATATGCGTCCCCACAAAATGACATTCTCGTTCTTATACCTCAACCGTGAATTGAATACAATTTAATTAACTCATTAGTCTCACACACTAGAGAATAATGATTAACACAATCACAAATAAATGGCGTAAATCAAAACCAATACCAGTTATACTATATCTTTTTATTCCACTTGGATACAATTTGTGTATCCAATATCGTTTACACACAAAGACAGTAGTATATCCTAATCTTCAGTTTATACTAGTCATTCATCCCAGCCCAATGTATTCACAATATTATGCATCACTGGACATACATAAGTATACATCACTGCATAATCATTCATTAATATGGTTATCATATGCATACTCTCATATATGTGTATGCAACACACACAAACTTATGCTAACACACAAATTGATATTTCGTACTGACATAGAATCACTCTTACTTCTAATCAGTCGCCAAGGACTGACTCAAAGCAATCACTAGATCAAACATCAGTAATGCTCATATCAATCGCTTAAATTAACAACAAAACATTACTGACATCCTAACATATATCACCCCAAACTGATTACTAATTGTGATCCGTCATCTCACTAGGAGATACAATCAACATAGTGGTGTTACAACACCGACTATATCTCGTAAATACAAGTATATTTCATCAATTCATCATTATATAATTCAACGGAGATAATTCACCATCACACACAATCTGGTATGTTAACAAAATATATATATATATATATATATATATGATAGGCTTAGATTTTGAGTGTTTTTAACTGTGATTTATTCCCATTTTCTGTACTTTTTCCTGGATGATATTATGCTTTTTGGTGTTTATTCATTTGTTTCAGGAAATTAGATCAGAAGTTGAAGAAATGAGCTAATGAGAAGATAACGGGCGAAATCGAGGCATAAAAGATGATGAAAATGTAGAAGATGGTTTCTTCAGATCTCGATCGATCGAGATTTATTCTCGATCGATCGAGCCAGCCAGTAGCAAGACTCAGAATTTTCGAAGGCCCGATCGATCGGTGGAAATTCCCGATCGATCGAGCGAGGCAGTAGCTTCAGCAACAATTTTTGAGAAATCTCGATCGATCGGTGGAAATTCCCGATCGATCGAGCGAGGCAGTAAGTTCCAAAAGCTGGCGTGAACAGTGCACCGATCGATCGGTGAAATTCTCGATCGATCGAGACGCGAGATCTGAAGATTTTATTTTCCTAATTTATCGAGATTTTTTGAGGGCTTTTTAAGGGGACTCTCTTCCACAGAATTGGAGACGATTTTGGAGAGTAAATATCAGACTTTTTAGGTCAAGAGCATCCACCCTAGCCGCCGCCTAACGCCGGAAGAAGGAGATCCAATCTCCGTTCTTCGTCCAAAGTCGAGACTATCCGTTCCGGAGTGCAAGGAAGGAACAAGAGAAGAAATCACGGTGCAACGCACGGATTCATCCATCGTTTATCGTATTTCTAAACTTAATTTATTTGATTTTCAATTTTCATTTGTTGTTTTTAAGGTCGAGAGACAAGAAAACTCATTTGTAATTGATTTGCATTGAATTTGGTTTATATTATTGAAGTTTTAGTTCGTTATGTTTGATATTATTGATTCATTGATAGTCGAGCGCATTGATATTTAAAGTTCATAAATTAATTGCATGTGTAGATCAGAGTCTAGCTAGCTTTGATTGAATTTGAGGGTTACAGCCGAGATCGAGAGATAACGCTGTAACACGCTCCATTAATTTATGATGTATGTTACGATTGAGATCGAGAGATGATATCGCATACGTGAGAACTTGAAATCGAAAGATTTAGAGTTAATAGGTTTTGATAATTTAAGCAACTTTGAATTAGTAAATAGGTGCACGAGAGTGACTTGTTCTAATTTATTGTTAGTTTCGTTACAGCTCGAGAGAGTGTATCGAATAATCATAAAAACCTTTCACCTTTAAAATCAATTGGTTAATAAAGTGAGAATTCTATTGAATCATTAGAGATAACATAATTGAACGACGAACTTGGTAATTTTCTCGAGTCACTTACCTTTGCATTTCCGGAACCATTCTTGTCATTATTTCTAGTTTAATTTTTGTTCTTTAGTTAAATTTAGTGTTAGTTTATCAAACTCCTTTAATCGTAGGCTAAATATAATTGATTGATCTTATTTGGTACTTATACGTTAGTCCCTGTGGATTCGACAACCTGTACTTAATTTTCACTATACTAAAACTTGACACCGTGCACTTGCGGTCTAAAATCGCTAGATTGGATTAATTGTTTAAAATAAAAGCGATCAAGTTTTTGGCGCCGTTGCCGGGGACTAATCTGTATAATATCATACGAGATTGGTTAATTGTAATTTAGCCAATTTTTTTTATCGCGTTTTTGTTTTCTTTTTCTTTTTGTTATTTTCGAAAAAAAAAAATATTTAAGTATGTTATTTGTTTTTCTTGCGAGGTACTTGTGATGCTTCATCAACAAGTCTTCACAAGATTTGCCCAACAATTTTCAGAGCCGTTTTATTCGGCGTGGGAGAGATTCAATGAACTGGCAGACACATTCAGGTATCACAACCTTTCGAACTATACTCTTCTGCAACATTTCTTCAAAGGTTTGGATGCACAGACACGAGGATGGGTATTCAGAGGAGCACTGGTGACTGGGAGTCCCCTGGTTGATAGAGATGAGGACAGTGTATTACACCTGTTCAATGATATGGCGGACTTCGATTACCACTGGCATTGTGATCCTTCCTTGAAAGGTTGGAGTCACCAATACCCACCAGAGCCTCACTACCCTGATGATACGCACAAAACCTTTGAGCATCACGGCGAGAAGAAAGATAGTTTTGTAGAAGGAACAGCTCAATCAGAGAATATGTTATTTAGACTCATGGCATCAACTGAGCAACGATTAGAGAACCAGACCAATTATATACGTCATCTAGAGCAGCAATTTGCAATTCTAGTGGAAACCATCTCAATGAGCTGCCAAGAGGAGGAGACGAGATCTACAAATCAGGCCTGGTTACATGATGATGATCACTCAACCAATCAAGTTTGGGGGAGTGATCCGACTCATGGGGAAGAATCAAGGGAAGTTGAGCCTATGGAAGTGATTGAGCCTACAGTGGAAAAGGCATCTGAGGAGATCCTATGGGACAACGAGCCAAGAGTGAAGTTGGATGATGAGATTTTCGAGAACCTTGATATGCACCCATCGATGGAGACATGTTATATGCCATATGTGGATACGTATTTCCCATCGATGCCACCAACTTCACCGCGCTACACCCCATATGAGATGAAGTCAAGCAAAGAATCATTCTCCCATGCTCACTATGTTATGACGAAAGTTGTTGGAGCGACGAGTTTACACTGGAGACATCTGGCCAATCTTGAGGGCATACTGAATGAAGACCCATTAGTGGTATTATACGATACTTACTATGGGCGGCAACCGCTCTTTGATGGTTGCTTCTGATGGTCAAGCCGACGACTAGAAATCAGCGCTTCTTGGGAGGCAACCCAAGCGTATCCTTTTGCATTTAGCTTTGTTTTATTTTCAATTTTGCATTTAGTTTGTTTTTCTCTCTTGTCGATTTTTTTTTCCAGCATCCTTCTTTTGCGAGGTACTCAAGTGGAGCGATGAACCCCTACAGCAGTGGAGCTTTCAAAAGCCAAATTTCCTAAATCCTCATGCACGCGTCTTGATCAGGGGAGTTTACTTTTTCCCTTTTGATTCTTTTAAACATTGAGGACAATGTTTCAGTTAAGTTTGGGGGAGTGGTTTGCGTGTTTAACTTGTTTTATCCACATGTTGTGTGTTTAATTGTCACTTGAATCGTCCTTGAGCATTACCAACAAAATTTTTTTTTTATTGATTGAGTTATTCTTGAGAATTGATGAGTTGGAATTGCAATAGAAATACATGATGAAATTAATCCTCATCTAGATAGGAGCCATGAAAATGTTTAACTTGTTTGTATATATCCTTTGTTAACTATATGTCAAAATTGAGGAACTATTTGAGCACTTATTGAGTCATGATTGAGTGAAGTATGTATTGTTTTAATTGAAAATTTGTGTTAACTATGATGAGTCTTGAGTATCTTAGATAACTCTACAGTTTAGTTGAAAGCACTTTGAGGCGAAATTTATAATTAGGAACTAGACTTGGAGATGATTTAGGCGATTTTTGGACCGTTTGAGCCTTTCAAGCCTACCTGTTATATATTATTCAATAGTGTCCCCTTTTGAGCCTTATTGAAAAAGAATGTTATATGCATTGCATATGATTAGACCCCCATTCGACATTCTTGGCAACTCACTATACCCACCTTGGTTTGAGCCTAAAAGAAAATTTTTACCTACCCCTAGGAGAGTATAATGAATCTCATTCATTGCAAAGAATTGTTATATGCAAATGAGTTCAAAAGGAACAAAAGAATGAGCAAAGAAAAAGAAAAGATGTAGAGAAAAGCCTTGAAAAGAAAAATTCAAAATAAGACCCAAAGTGGCCAAGGCTAGAAAAAAAAAGTTGAAGAGAAGCTCAAGAAAGAGGTGAACTGATTTTATTATACTCTCTTCTTTGAATCCCTCCTACCTTTTCTTTGAAGCCGACACCAAAAGGCCTAACGTTATAAGCTTTTAAGACCTTTTGATCCAAGTCTAGGGAACAATTACATTAGTGGAGAAGTGCTGGATAGTAAACTTGTAGAGTATTTCAAAGTAATCTTGACTAGGAGTTAATATGGCACATGTTGATTTTAAAGATATATATGTAACTCATGTTTGACAATAGCACACACGCACGTTCCGATGTTGCGATGTATTGTTTAGCTTAGGAGAAAATGCTTCGTGTTAAATGTTGATTGACTTCTATTACTGTGTAAGTAGGATTTCTGAGCTGTTACATATGTTGCAAAGATAATTCATGCTTAGTATCGAGTTTAACTTTTCTTTTGAGTTTATTGCTTGCTCGAGGACGATCAAGTCTAAGTTTGGGGGAGTTGATAGGCTTAGATTTTGAGTGTTTTTAACTGTGATTTATTCCCATTTTCTGTACTTTTTCCTGGATGATATTATGCTTTTTGGTGTTTATTCATTTGTTTCAGGAAATTAGATCAGAAGTTGAAGAAATGAGCTAATGAGAAGATAACGGGCGAAATCGAGGCATAAAAGATGATGAAAATGTAGAAGATGGTTTCTTCAGATCTCGATCGATCGAGATTTATTCTCGATCGATCGAGCCAGCCAGTAGCAAGACTCAGAATTTTCGAAGGCCCGATCGATCGGTGGAAATTCCCGATCGATCGAGCGAGGCAGTAGCTTCAGCAACAATTTTTGAGAAATCTCGATCGATCGGTGGAAATTCCCGATCGATCGAGCGAGGCAGTAAGTTCCAAAAGCTGGCGTGAACAGTGCACCGATCGATCGGTGAAATTCTCGATCGATCGAGACGCGAGATCTGAAGATTTTATTTTCCTAATTTATCGAGATTTTTTGAGGGCTTTTTAAGGGGACTCTCTTCCACAGAATTGGAGACGATTTTGGAGAGTAAATATCAGACTTTTTAGGTCAAGAGCATCCACCCTAGCCGCCGCCTAACGCCGGAAGAAGGAGATCCAATCTCCGTTCTTCGTCCAAAGTCGAGACTATCCGTTCCGGAGTGCAAGGAAGGAACAAGAGAAGAAATCACGGTGCAACGCACGGATTCATCCATCGTTTATCGTATTTCTAAACTTAATTTATTTGATTTTCAATTTTCATTTGTTGTTTTTAAGGTCGAGAGACAAGAAAACTCATTTGTAATTGATTTGCATTGAATTTGGTTTATATTATTGAAGTTTTAGTTCGTTATGTTTGATATTATTGATTCATTGATAGTCGAGCGCATTGATATTTAAAGTTCATAAATTAATTGCATGTGTAGATCAGAGTCTAGCTAGCTTTGATTGAATTTGAGGGTTACAGCCGAGATCGAGAGATAACGCTGTAACACGCTCCATTAATTTATGATGTATGTTACGATTGAGATCGAGAGATGATATCGCATACGTGAGAACTTGAAATCGAAAGATTTAGAGTTAATAGGTTTTGATAATTTAAGCAACTTTGAATTAGTAAATAGGTGCACGAGAGTGACTTGTTCTAATTTATTGTTAGTTTCGTTACAGCTCGAGAAAGTGTATCGAATAATCATAAAAACCTTTCACCTTTAAAATCAATTGGTTAATAAAGTGAGAATTCTATTGAATCATTAGAGATAACATAATTGAACGACGAACTTGGTAATTTTCTCGAGTCACTTACCTTTGCATTTCCGGAACCATTCTTGTCATTATTTCTAGTTTAATTTTTGTTCTTTAGTTAAATTTAGTGTTAGTTTATCAAACTCCTTTAATCGTAGGCTAAATATAATTGATTGATCTTATTTGGTACTTATACGTTAGTCCCTGTGGATTCGACAACCTGTACTTAATTTTCACTATACTAAAACTTGACACCGTGCACTTGCGGTCTAAAATCGCTAGATTGGATTAATTGTTTAAAATAAAAGCGATCAATATATATATATATATTTCTCTTGATGTTTGTATCTCATATCATATAACCTCAATATAGTGGCTACGCTACGTCTACTATATTCCAACATCATATCGTCAGGCGTCAATGTTCACAATATATAGCTCAATTACCCTTATGGGTTCTTCCCATGAATTACTTAGAAGATACTTTTCAATAATCAAAAGTTGGTTAATGACTCATAAGAGTCAAGCAATAACATTTAGAGATAATATATCACTAATCACGTTTCTCTAATGTATCAACACAAACGGACATCGCAATGTCCCCTACTGATTCAGAAACAATCAAGATTGTGTCATGCAACACATCAGTTCTACTCATTAACTCTTCGGGGTAATGTAGCACACAAGCTACCCGTGGTATATCCACTACAACAAATATATACATAGCATCCAAGGTAATCGTCGTATATCCACCACAAGACATATTTACGTAGCACCCAAGCTACTCATGGTATATCCTCAACAACACATATATACGTACCCATCATTGGTAACCTCTTACCCAACTCAAAATCTTTAATCGTTAACAAGAAAATGTCCATGAATGAACAATCAAATTTTCTTTTAACAAGAACTCGTCTCAAGATGACTATTCATTTATCACATAATGATTTAATATTTGAGTATACAATAATCTACACACTATGCAGTATAAACAACTGCATCACTTCATAATTTCTATGTCATCTCGTCACATACTTAAAAAGTTCATGCCATATCTCAATATGATTCAAGCATAGTTACATCGATGTCCATCAAACAAATGACATATTAATAATAACAGTACAACAAACCCAATATGACATAAGCTACTTGAAGCTTAGTCACTTCATCGCATACATCTGTAGCACACATAATGCATATCGTTCATATATGATGGTACAAAATCACATCGCTAATAGTGGCACACATACACATTGCCAATAACGGCACACATATTCTCATCACTATCAAAATAGCAATACATAAATTCATCTTTAATAGCGGTACTCATAGCTAACTAACTGTACATACCTCATCGTTAATAGCGATACCTTTACTCATCGGTAACTAACGATACATAACTCATCGTTAATAGCAGTACATTTACTCATCGCTAATTAATAGTACATAATATCTCATTGCCCTAAGGCGGTAAAAAAATATTCATCGCCCTATGGCGGTTCAATAATACTCATCCATTTATCACCATAAAATATACATATATCGCTTACCCGTTATGCATATGCATAATAATACAAATCGCTTATACACAATACACCATTATGCATAAATACAAATCACCAGAACACTATTAACATGCATCTCTGGTCACAATCTTATGCACCAAAGAAACCACACAATTCAGTTACAACCAGACTCGTTCACAAACTTCGGGTTTCCACCCACATTAACCATCATAACACGATGGTGCTCTATAAGGTGAAGAATAAACGAGATTAATAATAAAAATTTATTTTTATCGCTTTCACAATAACAACTAATTTTCGTGACTAACAATCACAATTTTATTATATCTTAATGTACACAGATATGCACTGCATTAAGTCATGTAGGACTGACACAATAAAGATAAGATGAAGTGTAATCATACACCTACTCATTTAAATATCGCAAGAAAGCATGAGAATGCTCAAAAAAAAAAAACATCACTAAACTTTGCCAACTCACCCTTGAGTTCTTAACCATTCTCAGATCGAGTCACTGCTCTCAATTCGCATTAGATCTTTAACTCGCCCAGACATCTAATCACTATTCTCAAATCACGCTAGACCACTAGCTAGCCACCACATAACACAGATGTCTAACCGTTGCTCAATTCACGCTAAACTTATCACTAGCCTAGACATCTAACCACTGCTATGATACCACTAATGTAAGATCGCAAACCGATAACACGTGCTTATAATGGATTTATTTAATTTTTTTGGCAAAGTTTCCCTACAATTTGGATTAACCAAACTATACAATACATAAATCAAAATACACATCAACATTTGCCAAAAACTAACAATAATTAAAAAACGAAAACCACTAAGTGTAACGTACAACTAGTACTCAACTAAAATATTACAATCTCATACACTGATAGTAATATTTCTAAACCAACTCACTGAGATCGTCTAGCTCAACTCGATCAGCCCACTCTTCTCGACACATCAACTCTAGCTCCCAACGCTTCCCAAGAGTTAGACATCTTACCTGTTTCAACAGAAACAACCCTCACAAAGGGTGAGCATACCAATACATAGATATAACAAATATCATAATGCATAACTTAAATAACAACAACTATGACATCGAACTATATGCTCCTCGTATATATACACCAAGATACACATCTTATTGTTTCTGTTTTCACAATTCGTAATACCATCACTCGCTCTTTAGCGTGCCACAACCCTCGCTCTCAAGCGGTCATTTCAAACCTCGCATGCTCATCCGCAGCAATCTCATAACCCGTCGTACAATATCACATTGCTTGCTCTTAAGCGACAGCCCTATACATCACATTATCACCAGCACGAACCAATAATACAACATATTGATTCAACCAACACATCAATTGTATAAATTCATAGTCGCTTAATACAATAAAACAACGATAAACACATTATATAACAAATCATTCATACAATACAACAACAATGCAATAAATACGATGCATATATCTCATTCACATATTACCACAAAACAACGATAAATACAACAATACTTGATCATGAAATATACCAGATACCAATAATATCACAATATTGAGAAGCATAAATCATTTTATTACAAGCATGTAATCCTGTTTTTATAGAAAACCATGATATTCACAATAAATTCGTGTCAATCCATGACACACAATAATAATCTGTTGTCAACCCGTGACATACAGTAATCTATTGTCAACCATGACACAAGTAATCTCTCGTCAACCCATGACTCACATTGATCTTTGTCAACTCGTGACACATAATAATCTGTTGCCAACCCGTGACACATAATAATCTCTCGTCAACCCATGACGCACAATTATTTGTTGTCAACCCATGACACGCAATAATCTATTGTTTAATTAACAAGTATAAACGATTATTCATCATTCCATGATACACAAATCACAATATTATCATTCATCAGGTATAAACAATTTATACCAATACTAATCATACGCAGACACATACATTATCGTCTGAGATATTGATAAGTTACATTCCTCTGTGTCTTTAGACTCGAACATGCTCTACCTATTCAATTAATCAATATAAATATTTCAGCGCATAAAGCTTCACACTCCTACACATGCTCATGATCATGAAATAACATCAATTCATGATAATATATTACTTAAAATCCTCGGACAACAGATTCGTTGCCATCGCAACACAAAATAACTTTTCAAAATGTTACTTCGACAGATCGGTAGGTGCACTCCTACTTATCGATCAGTGGCCCTTTAATTTTTTTTCCAAGCTACTCACTCTTTCAGTTATTGTTCCTGAACATCGACCGATCTATCGGTGTTCATTGATCGATCGACCGGTTGTCGAAAATCACCAAAAAATAACATAATTTTCTGCAAAAATCCTACCCAAAACCTCCTAAAACTCGAATCCAGTTACAAATAAATATCTTTTTACACTCTACAAGAGTCTCATCAACATAAAATTCATTAATAACAACATCAAAGTTGTTTCCCCAATTCTAACACAAAACTCAAACCACAATCAACTATGAACCCCAAGAACAAATGATTTAAGTGTAATAGAAGCTTACAATCAACAATCTTCACAATTAGTCATTTCTTGTTTGAGCTAGGATCGATCTCTTGAGGCCAAAATTGTGAAGGGGTGAAGGGGAAGAGAAGAGAGGGGAGGGGAGGGGGGAGAGAGAGAGAGTAATACACCAACATAGTATATATATAGTACCAAGGTTTCCCCATACCAAGGTCCTAAATGTGTGTCCACAAAACTCAAATTAAATTAATGTTCATAGTTTTCTACCCCTTACTCTCTTCAAAATAATCTGAACTCCTGACAATTCCCAACTTTCAAACCCATGTCCGATAACATATCACAGCCAATGCAATTAAATCCATCAACTTAATTTTGGCCATCACAAGATGTCTTTGGCGTTTAAGGTTGGGATATCGGTCGTTCTACGGTGCTAGGAAGGATGCTTTTTGTGTCTTAGGTCTGCTGACTGGTCATCCTTATGTCTGAGCACTCATCTCACAAGGGCATCTTCGAGGTCTGGGTTCAAAGGACCGATTATGATATGGTTGCCCTTCTCCGGCAAGTATAAATTACAAAACAATTGAAAGAACGAGACTATGATCCAACTCTCGACTGGATAAAAAGGACTAAGATTGTGAAAAGATTACTAAAACTACAAAAGCAATTGAAAGAACGATCCATATTTGACAATATAGAGAATCAAAATTTAGTATAAATTACAAATTTTGCACTTTTCCCTTTTAAAATGAGAGGAACATAAGGATCGAAGCCACACAGTACTCTAACTAGCTCCATTATTAGCGTTTCAAAATATTATAAATATCACCTCTCCTTTTACGTTACTACAAGTAATTTTTTGGTATATGACGCATGCACGTACTGATATATATATATATATATATATATATATATATATATATATATATAAACGAAGTTAGTATTGATTATTGAAATTTCCAAAGCCCACTCGAATGGTCTTCTGATTTTAGAAAAATAATTTCTCTATCTCATTAAACGTATTTTAATTTATTAATATTCTCATCACATTTTATAAAATTATCAAATATTAAGTATGGCGCTATTATTTGAATCCGAAATAATATTTTAATAATGTTTCAAAAAAATAATAATTCTTTAATAAACATGTTATAAAGGTATGTTGACATGAATAAGGAATCTTATATTATTTTTAATTGGCAGACCTCGTTTTAATTGGAGATGATTAGGTTGACTTTCGGTTAGCCTGATTTATTATATTTTAAACTCAAAACTAGAATAAAATATAATTTATTTTCAGGTATAATAAAAGGTGGAGTGTGTCTTTTTTTTTTCCAAAAGATAAAAGAGTAATATGCCTTCATACATTTCTGAGCATCCTTCTGAATCAATCCTTCCACTGAAAGAAATCCCAGGTAGCTATGGCTTACCCTTTTTCGGGCCAATTCAGGACCGCCTGATGAGTTCTTCACGGCACGAATCAAGAAATACAACTCCACAGTCTTTAGGATGAACAGCCCTCCAGGCCCCTTTCAATGCCCATGATTCTAAAGTTATCGTTCTTCTTGATGCCGTTAGCTTCCCTATCCTTTTCGACACCTCGAAAGTCGAAAAGAGAAATATGTTTACAGGCACTTAAATGCCTTCTACTAATTTCAATGGTGGGTATCGCGTTTGTTCATATCTTGATCCTTCGGAAAGCAAACACGAAATCCTCAAGGGATTCTTTTTATCATTACTAGGGAGATTGCACAAGCAAATTATCCCCACTTTCCGGATATCGGTTTCGAGGCTGTTTACGGATCTTGAGACCGAGTTATCTGATAAAGGGGAAGCAAATTTCAATGCCGTCGTTGATAATATGTCATTCTCTTGTTCCGCTTGTTTGAGAATACAAGCTCGTACGATACGAGTGTTTGGGGAGATGGTACTGCAAATCTTGATAAATGGCTGTTTTTGCACCTTGCACCTCTGGTGCCATTAAACTTGAAGTTTTTGCCAAAATTTACGGAGGATTTCTTGCTTCACACATTCCCTTTGCCTTCTTTCCTTGTGAAATCGGGGTACGAAAAAGTTCGAGGAGCCTTCAATAAGGCGGCCAAGGAGTTACTCGATGAGGCGGAGAAAGAAGGGGTCAGCAAGGACGAGGCTTCTCACAACTTACTTTTTCTTACATGGTTTAATGCATATGGTGGCACCAAGATTTTATTCCCATCTTCGGTAAAGTATGTCGGAACATGTGGCTCAGATTTACATCAGCAACTAGCTGATGTAAATCAGTGGTATGGAAAACCTTAGCGGGGATAAACAAGATGAGCTTGGTAAAATCAGTGGTATGGGAGGCTCTGAGGATTGAGCCTCCTGTCACATCTCAATATGGTAAAACTAAAGATGACATAACCGTCACGAGTCACGACACGTCGTATATCACAAAACACGGGGAGATTATATTCAGGTAAAAATCCATTGCTACCAAGGACCCCAAGATAATCATGAACCCTGAAGAGTTCGTGCCTGATAGGTTCGTGGGGTACGGGGAGAAGTTGATCAGGTATTTTTATTGGTCGAACGGGAGAGAAACCGATGATCCAACGGCTAGCAACAAAGCAATGTCCGGGTAAAGATATGGTGGTTTTGTTGTCAAGATTGATGCTTGTTGAGTTTTTTCTACGATAATCAAACGTTTAAGGTTGAAGTTGGGAAGCGCGTTTGTTCATATCTTGATCCTTCGGAAAGCAAACAGGAAATCCTCAAGGGATTCTTTTTATCATTACTAGGGAAATTGCACAAGCAAATTATCCCCACTTTCCGGATATCGGTTTCGAGGCTGTTTACGGATCTTGAGACCGAGTTATCTGATAAAGGGGAAGCAAATTTCAATGCCGTCGTTAATAATTATGCAGGGGCGGATGTATAGTAGGGGCTTGGGTGGGCTTGAGCCCACCCAAACCCCATTTTTTTTTAAGTTATAGGTCACAGCTCAATTTTTAAATACACCAACCCACTTATTCCATTTCAAGTCAGGCCATCCTAGCCCATTTTTTAGTTTTAGGCCCATTTCCTCAGCCCATGTTTTTTAAAACAATTAATTATCTCCAAAATCTAAATTTTTAAACCAATTAATTATCTCCAAAATCTAAATTTTTAAACCAATTAATTATCTCCAAAATCTAACCTATGCTCTATTGCTCTCTGTGCGTAAAGCCGTAGATTGAATTTATTTCTTACTTCTTGCTCCAACACAAGATTTCATCTACCCATCTTCCTCTCGCCTCGTTGTGTCTGCTACTCTGCTGCCGCTACCTCGCACTCGCACATCTAGTTTCCTCTACCTCTCGTCCTCTCATCCTCTTAGGTAAGGATTCATCTTCAAGAAAATAGAAATTGCAAGGATTTGTGCAAGGATTTCATCTACAGAATATTGCTTTGTGCAAGGTTTTCATCTACAGAATTATTGCTTCGTGTCTTTGTTAATTTCCTAAAGATTATTGCTTTGTGCTTTGGTTAATTTGTGCACATTACGTAATTTTTTTTGTTTTTATGTACATTAAAACATTCTGTAGATATTTCTACAGAATATTACATTGTCCTATTTTTATCTAATTTGGTTATAAATGCATCTTACATTTTTTTATAGGTGAATTAAAATGTTAAAAAGGGGAATCATTGATTATTTCACCAAGAAAAATAGTGAGCAGATATCAAAAAATACAGACGCTATAAATGATCCTCCTCCGTCAAGTTCAAGATCTGCATTGGAAAATAAAAAATCCAAACTTGGCAATGAAGGTACTCTCGAACCATTAGAAGGCAATAATCCATATTATGAGCGTGATCCTGGAAAACGAATTGCAATTTGGCAATATCCATGTAATAAACAAGATGAGGTTAGGAGAGAATATGTAGGGATGGGACGTACCAACCCATATATGAATATCCACTTGTTGATTTTAAGCAGCAAAAACGCAGTTTCCAATCTTCTTGGTTTATGAAGTTTCAATGGCTCGAGCTTTCTAAAATAAAGGAAAGTGCATTTTGTTTTCCATGTTATCTTTTTGATACTCCTTCATCACTTCATAAGAAATTTACAGTTGAAGGATTCAAGAATTGGAAAAGAGTTAATTGCAAAATTTGTCCATTGAAAAAACATGAAGGGGACTGCAGTTCATCACATAGTATTGCTATGCGAAAATGGCAGGGGTTGAAAAATGTATCTCAACATATTGATAGAAGGATGGACAAACAATCAGAAAATATTGTGAAGCAAAACAGATTGCTTCTAAAGACATCAATTAGAGCTGTGATGTGGCTAGCATTGCAGGGGTGTGCATTTAGAGGACATGATGAGTCAGTAGATTCTCATAATCGTGGGAATTTTTTAGAATTGATCAAATTTCAAGGAGAATTGTTTAAAGAAATTGATGATGGTATCTTAGACAAAGCAGCTAAGAATGCCACATATACATCACCATCAATTCAACAGGAGATACTGAAAATTATTACTGACATTGTGCGAAGTAAAATACGTGATGAAGTTGGGGATGCCAAATTTGTATTCTTGTTGATGAAGCAGTTGATGAATCTCATAAATCACAAATGGCTATTGTTTTGCGATATGTAGATTGCAATGGGTTTGTTAAGGAGCAATTTTTTGAAGTTGTTTGTGTTAGTGACACGTTCCTTGACATTGAAAACATATATATGCAACATATTAACACAACATAAGCTTTTAAGTGAAAATATGCGAGGTCAAGGATACGATGGTGCTAGCAATATGCGAGGTGAATGGAATGGATTACAAGCATTATTTCTCAAAGATTGTCCATTTGCATATTATGTTCATTGTTTTGCTGACCGACTACAACGTACCTTAGTTGCAGCAGCTAAAGAGGTATCAGATGTATGGCTATTTTTTTTCTAAATTGAGTTCCATTGTCAATTTTGTGGGTGCTTCTTCAAAACAACATTCTCAATTAAAATCGATTAGAGAAGATGAGATTATGGACTTGATAGCATCTTGAGAACTTGGGACTGGTAGTGGGGTTAATCAAGCTACTACTTTGCAACGACCCGCATCTACTCGTTGGAGCTCACGTTACACTTCGGTTAGTAGCGTTATTGAATTGTTTGGTTCAATTTGTACACTTCTTGAAGATCTCATGGGTGGGAAATCAAACTTTAGTATACGTGCGGAGGCTAAAGGTTTGCTTAATGGGATGATGACATTTGACTTTGTGTTGATCTTGTTGTTGATGCATCAAGTCTTTGAAACAT
Organism: Haberlea rhodopensis; assembly: GCA_907163345.1. Taxonomy (NCBI): domain Eukaryota; kingdom Viridiplantae; phylum Streptophyta; class Magnoliopsida; order Lamiales; family Gesneriaceae; genus Haberlea; species Haberlea rhodopensis. The sequence goes on from CAJQUN010000079.1 coordinate 654,922, forward strand.
CTGATCTGCTATGTCAATCATTGCAAAGAAAAGATCAAGTCATTCTGAATGCAATGAGTTTATTCACGACTACAAAATTACTTTTGCAGAAAATGCGAGATGATGAATGGGATGATTTTCTATGGAGTGTGAATATTTTTTGTGATATTCATGACATTGAAATGCCTAATTTGACTAGTCTTTATATTGAAGGTATTAAACGTTCGTGTCAGCAGAAAAATAAGTTCACGTGGAGGAATATTATCATTTTCATGTATTCAATGTTGTGATTGACAAACAATTGATGGAGTTGTATACTAGATTTACGGAGCAAACAATGGAGCTTCTTACCTTGTGTGACGCCTTAAATCCTAGTGATGGTTTCAAATCATTCTCCGAAATTGCTATTTATAATCTATTGAGAAATTTTATCCCAATGCTTTCTCCAAAGATGACATGAAACATTTGAAGAGTCAATTGGATCACTACAAGCTTGATGTATTTGAAGATCCACGATTTAAAGATATTGATTCTCTTCCTAAATTATGTCGATTGCTTGCTGAAACAAAGAAGTCCAGGATTTATTTCCTTATTGATATGTTGATTCGTTTAGTCTTGACTTTTCCAGTTTCTACTGCAACAACAGAGCGAGCATTTTCAGGGATGAAACTTCTTAAGACACCACTTCGCAACAAAATGGAGAAGGAATATTTAAACAACACAATGGTTTTGTACATTGAGAGAGAGATTGTTCATGGCATTGATTTAGATTACATAGTTGATATGTTTGATCTTTTGAAAAATCGAAGACTGCGATTAAAATAGTGTTTATTGAATTTACCTCTCTTTTTGGATAAATTGCAATTTTTTGTTTATGCATACTCTATTTAAGTTTGGAAAATAGTTAATTTTTTTAATGTCCAGCACTCCTGTGTAAAATTCCTAGCTACGCCCCTGATAATATGTCATTCCATCTCTTGTTCCGCTTGTTTGCGAATACAAGCTCGTACGATACGAGTGTTGGGGGAGATGGTACTGCAAATCTTGATAAGTGGCTGTTTTTGCAGCTTGCACCTTTGGTGCCATTAAACTTGAAGTTTTTGCCAAAATTTATGGAGGATTTCTTGCTTCACACATTCCCTTTGCCTTCTTTCCTTGTGAAACCGGGGTACGAAAAAGTTCGAGAAGCCTTCAATAAGGCGGCCAAGGAGTTACTCGATGAGGCGGAGAAAGAAGGGGTCAGCAAGGACGAGGCTTCTCACAACTTAACTTTTCTTACATGGTTTAATGCATATGGTGGCACCAAGATTTTATTCCCAGCTTTGGTAAAGTATGTTGGAACAGGTGGCTCAGATTTACATCAGCGACTAGCCAATGAGATCCGGACCGTCGTAGCGGAGGAAGGTGGGATAACCTTGACGGGGATAAACAAGATGAGTTTGGTAAAATCAGTGGTATGGGAGGCTCTGAGGATTGAGCCTCCTGTCACATCTCAATATGGTAAGGCTAAAGATGACATAATGGTCACGAGTCACGACACGTTGTATATCATAAAAAAGGGGGAGATTATATTTGGGTATCAACCCATTGCGACCAAGGACCCCAAGATATACATGAACCTGAAGAGTTCGTGCCTGACAGGTTCGTGGGGTACGGGGAGAAGTTGATCAGGTATGTTTATTGGTCGAACGGGAGAGAAACCGATGATCCAACGGCTAGCAACAAGCAATGTCCGGGTAAAGATATGGTGGTTTTGTTGTCAAGATTGATGCTTGTTGAGTTTTTTTCTACGATATGATACGTTTAAGGTTGAAGTTGGGAAGCGCCTTCTAGGGTCATCTGTCACCTTCAAATCCTTGACAAAAGCCGCATAATGTATATTTTCATGTATCATATATAATTTTTAATTTGTTTGACATGTTTGTTGTTGTCTTTGAAATTCTGTTTTTGGTGGTATTTATGTGTGTTTTGGGGGGTGTTATTTGCGATTTTGGTAATTTATATTGTCAATTTTTAATTTTAGTCAGTTGTCTTTTTTTGTTGTAGTTTTAATCTTTTTTCCATGTGGCGATGTACATAAAATTGACGCGTCTAGTGTCATTTGGGCATTTCTATAATAAAAAAAAAAACTAAAATTGCAAAGTAAAGAGTTAAAATTACTAAAAAAAAATGAAAGATCATAAATAAGACTCAATTATGACAAACACCAGAGTACTTAATATGAAAAATATGTGCTAGTGGCATAACACATGCTTCACGAGAATATTAATAGCTGTAATATTACATTGATTAATGTTTGTTCAACGTTCATAAGAATATAAATTGATGATTGGTCAGGTGTAATAACTCATCTCTTGTAATTAACCCATATAACTTCATTATTTAAACATATTTAACAAAATTAACTTATTTTTTGTCCTTATCTGGTGGGGTGTTGATATATGACATATCTGGATATTAAATATCGAAAAGGAAAACCATTTTTAAGTTGGTAATAGACATTTTAGTTCCCAAATTGATCAAAAATTACTTTTAATGCAGTAATTTGATTTTTTCCCCACTTTTAATCATTTTGTATGTTGTTGACATTACACGTTATGCATCGATATCAACCTCAACCCGTATTCACACACACCTATATCCATCAATTTTAATATTTGAAAAAAGAGCTGCAATTGAAATTGAGCTACCTATATTTATGTTGTTGGATAGTGGATATCCATTAGTTTTAATATTTGATTCTATACTTAGTTGCTAATACAAATGATAGTTTGCATAAGATATTGTGATAGTGGTTGAATTTTTTTAAAACCCGTGGAAGTACAAAGCATTATTGAGTAGTTTAATATATATGTTTTCCAAATAGATGTTTAGATATGTATTCAAAAATGATATATCACGCATGTAGCCACGTCATTTATTCTATATACACATTATTATTATTATTATTAATTAGTATAAATTTATGTATTTAATGACCTACATGTATTATTAAATTTATTTGATATGTGATATACTAGGAATTTATAATCTATACTATACTATATTATTAATATGAAGGCCCTTATACTAACAAACTTTGGTGTCATGGTATGACTTTTTATTTTATACAAAATACACTCATATTTTATGTAAATTTGATATTGAAGAAATAACCCATTACCGTAACACATAAAACCAGTGTTTTGAAACTCGGACCGAATCGGTCAGTTCAATCGGTAACCGGTGTTTGGTCCAGTTCGGTCCGATTGACCCTCTAAAACCACCCTGCTAAAAAATTGTGAGAACCGGTAAAAAACTGGTTCAACCAGCAAACCGGGTCGGCAGTTGAACTGGTAGGTTCCTTGAATTTCTTTCTTTTTTCAAAATTTTATTTATTTTTATTTTTCTTAAAATTATAATCAAACTTTTAGAACAAAAATATATTATATGTAATTTATTATCATTGAAATAATTAAAAAAAGTATTTTATGAATGTAAAGTACATATAATTTCATAAAGGTGTCTTGTATATTATATATAAAAATGCTTAGTTTCTCGTAAACTATGTGAATCATTACATAATTTTTTAAATAGTTTTCTTATAAGTTTGGGACATTGTTTTTTTTTTATTTTTATGTATGTCAAATACCAGTGGTTCAACCAATCGAACTGATCAAACCTATAACTAATAAGGGCATCAATTTCATATCCGATCCGATTATGAAAGCACCGCATAAAACTATCTCAATCTTATCGAAGTTCAAATGATCATGTCACTCTCATATCAAAATTAATATAGTAAAATATAATAAAAAAGAGCAAATTCACTTAAAATCTTCGTATTAAAACTAAAAAATGGATGTATTCCATGTGTCAGTGAAATCATTTGTCACTTCCTAATATATATTTTTTCTTTGTTAAATCCTGATCAGATAAATTAACTAATTTACACTTCCTCTTTCATTTGAAGCACACATTGTAAGGACCCTAGTTCCTTAAGAGCGGATAAAAGACGTAATAGAGCTAAACATGCATATAAGACTATAATGTTCGTGTTGATGTATTGAGCCATTTAGATTACATGCCAAAATAAAACTTCCAAAAAGGGATTAATTACATTCACAACCAATTGAATGTTAATCCTATAGTTTTACCCTACTCCTAGAGTAGAAACTATACAAAAGAATTAGGTCTGCTATGCCAAAAGCACTCCTCACTGGCTCACCGCATCAACCCGCCTCAGCCCGTACGCCCAAAAGTACCTACAGGAACAACCCCAAAACCATGAGCATGTATGTAAACCATATTCACAATAATATGATCATAATTCAATGCATAAACCGTAAATGCAAATCACTTCCTGTATTTAACACATATATAGAAGCTCCCTTGGTTGTCCCTGTACCATAATTACAATCAATTGATTATAACACCAATAATGTATGTCATGACATGCATCCATTCCATGTATACTAATGGTCAATCCCAGTCTTATTATATCAGTGGCATAATACCCCTCGCGTTACATGACAGCGGCATTAATACCCCTCGCTTCGACATATTAGCGGCATAATATCCCTCGCATCAACATGACAGCGGCATTATCCTTCGCTTCGACATGTTTGCGGCAAATATTCTTCATCGCTATAATATGACAGCGGCAAGTATTCTATCATCGCTTCGACATGAAGGCGGCAAGTATTCTTCATCACTGTAATATAATCTCGACCCACAATCACATGCAACCATAATGCATATTCCAATCATGTATGCAACCATAATGCATAATGAGACCATATACGCAACCATAATGCATAACCCATTTATAGCGTAATAAATACGTTTTACCGTCCGATGCCCGTACGTCTCACTACGTACCTTAGTTCCAAAAGTGGAGATATCATGAACTTTATCTCCTAAGCTGTGTGGCCACCTGGGATGGTTCTACACATTCACACAAATCAATATTAGGAGCCATTAATAGTCCAATATCAAAAATTCCACAAAATACCCAAAAATGCCATATTTTGTCTTTCGCGATCGATCGCCAGTTACGGGCGATCGATCGCGAAACCTTACTGCCCGAAGCCGAAATTTTCACCCTTCGGCGATCGATCGCCACACTTGGCGCGATCGATCGCCAACCTCGCCGATCGATCGCCCAAGAGTGGCGATCGATCGCCATGCGCTCCAAAAGCGTACTGCCAGTGCGCGATCGATCGCCTGAAATGGGCGATCGATCGCCAACGTCTGTAACCCGAAAATCCTCCATTTTTGTTCCAAAATTCCTTCCAATCCATACCAACACTTAAACCATCAAACCAACAACATAAATAACAACATAAACCTCCAAAATACACCTTAAAACAACCATATATCCAACCCCCAAACAAAACCACACCAACCCTGTAAGGACCCCAAGCCCTTAACCCTTGATTAGTGTATTAACCACTATGTGTGGTACATGCTTCTATACAAATCAATCGGGAAACTTAGATGATGCTTACAAAATTCCCTTAACATTCAACGTTATAAGATCATCTCTACTAACATATAGACTCATAGAGTTGCCCATTACCATCCCCATTTTGCCACTTTTCACATTGTGGACTTTTATAAAAATTTGGGCAGAGTCTCCCCATAAGTAGGGCTATCCCGAAATAAAAGCACAACACAATATATAGTTCCCGGCCAGGGAAAACACATACTCAACAGAACACAGCAACGCTAAGTAAATTCCCAGCCAGGGAAGACACCACACATAAGACAACATAGATGGGTTTCAACACCCACACAATACACCCATGACTCTCATATCATTAGCAATTCTACTCTTAATTGCATGCAACATAGAATGAAAGAGAGAAAGGCTCATGCCTTTATATACAACCCATATACAAGCATAACCGTGCTCACATGCGAGCATCATAAATATGTATATAACCCTCGGGTGTATATATGTACTCTATACGATACCGTGCTCCATCAAGCCCTGGTACCACAATCCTGGGAGTACATCCAATCAACAGCTCGAACTCAACTCCAAAGCCATCGATGTACCTGTTCACCTGCCCCAACAGAGACAGCCCCCAACGGGGTGAGCATACCAATACACGAAATCTCATAATCACAATAATGAAATTCATAATTTACAACACAAGTAAATATTAATGAATTTTAAATGATACTCCCTGGATGGCAACATCCTCATCCGGGATTCCGTGTACTGTCCCTGTTCTCACAATCATCAAACTCATCAAATCTCATAAATCAGTAAATCAACACATTGATTTAACTCATAGCATGCCTGATTCTCAAGTATCAATAATCAATGATTCCAAGTTCATTATACATACAAATATAGATATCTCAATACCTAGTACTGATTTCTCAATTTCACAATCAATCATAGATAGCTCAAATGCCTAGCATTTATTTTACCAATTTCCCATTATACTTAGACATCTCACATGTCTTATAATGAGCACATGATCCCACGATCATTCTCAGGCATCTCAAATGCCGTACAATAGTCATATAGACTCAGTACCCCATATATATCAACACATATATGCATATAGCCATACCCACAACCATCTAATGCAATTACAACACATTATGCATTTCACAATTGCTATCACGTAAAGTAATGCTCGTACGTCGCACGTACCTTAAATCTCCGAAGTCCGAGCCAAACCTTGCTCGAGTTCCATGCTCCGAGGAACGATGTGCTAACACGATAAATTAATTCACAATTAATTACGAACATGCAACCCATGCTCAAGCACACCCATAATCCTTATATAGAAAATTATTGTCAACCCACGACAATTTACCATTTACAAGACCCGGGGCAGGGCATACACAGGGAGGGAAAATCGAATGAGACAATATCAAAATCGCTCAAGAACCACCCCTAAATTCGAACCCTAACAACACCAATCAAACCCAAATAATCACCATAATTCATCTAACACATGAATTAATCAATTAACAACAACAATAATCATCCCCAAGCCAAACCCCCAATTTTCGAACAAGAACCCCCACGCAACAGCATCCAAAATTCGAACTATAAGCAACAATTTTTCGAACCATTAAAGTCTGAAATGAACGATCCAACAACACCATAAAAACGCCCCAAAAACACCAGAAAAATCGTGCCAAAAACATACCAAAATCGCGTCCCAAAAATCGGACAGAAATCCAGATCTGAACCCTACGCTTTCTGCAGAACTCCGAGCTCGATTCTCGACCAAACTTCAAATTGGTGGTATGGATAGGACCGCCTGGAAGAGACGAACACGGCGGCGGGTCGGACGCGCCGAACGGCGGCGGGCGGAGGCTTTTTCTGCGCGGTGGTCGAAAGGGGATCGAGAATCGGCGGGTACGGGGAGAGAGAAATGAGGTGCTGAAATGGTTCCGGTAATTAAAATCCCGGGTTCAATTGGTATTTATAGCAAAAATACCCCAAAATACTAATAGCGCCACAAATACATCATGATTCATTAAAAATCATCTGTTTTCAAAAACTCTCTCTCTAACTCAAAAACCCCCTACCGGTGCCCACACCAAGCACCCGAGATTCTGAGTCACACTAAAAACCCAGCTCACAGGTTTTCACCGAAATGAGAATACAATCTCAACCTCGGGATCCCGCGATCCCAACTACTCAAATAGACGAGCCCAGAAGGCCCAACACCTCGATTAAACTCCAATTGCCACGTAAAACAACTTACGGGTTATTAACACTCCGGGATTAACATCCCTAATCTCAGGTCATCACAATATCCCCCACTAAAAGAATTTCGTCCTCGAAATTAGCACCGGTGTATCACATAACACCCAGGCTACACAACAACATGAAGTCATAACCTCGATTCTTGACCATATCAGAATCGTCTCAATAAACGCGAGGATACTTATCTCACATCAAACTCTGAAACAGAGCGACTTTACCAAAACCAACATACCCAAGAGGCAAATGTACCTCGATGCGGTTCATCCCAAAAGTCAGTCCCTCATGACTGCAAAACAACCAATACTTACGACCGTAGATCGGACAGTCATCCTTAGTTCTAATACAACCAGTAAGAACGCATCCTGGATGACACCTCAACCGTGAGAACGTTGACCTCGTGTCAAACTCTGGAGTGGAATAGACTCCCAAATCCATCATAACGTCAAAGATCGTCAGCACAACTCAACGCTAACAGTCCAAAAGCAGTTAGTCGACTGAAACTGCAAGGATTCAAATCGCTCCCGATTCTATCGTAGATATCATCCAATGACATCTCTATCAAGACTCACGATGTCTAACATACATCGTTACGAGGGAAACACTAGGATACCACGGTGTACACATACCAAACCTGGTTTCCACTTTCAAACCTTTTCCATCGAAGGAGCAGTCGCATCATTGCAACTCAATTTGGGCAACTCACGGCCACAGATTCACACAAAAGACATCTCACAAGATGTCCACCTTCGGATATTCCAAGGATCACATCCTGATCATAAATAAACCATCGAGACTCCACAGAGTTCAAATCCTGGAAGGACATGCAATAAACACATTGCATCCTCAACGCTTGTGTCGACAACGACACCCAATAAATCTGAATTCCTGCCATCCCTTGACAATCCTAGGATTTAACAATCCAACTTGGGAAGGCTATCACATAACTCGAAGGAAACACCAACAATGGAACACCTCAACCCACACAAGATAATTCCCTCCTCAAAGGGAGTCAACTAACTTCATGATTGTTTCTCCTAACTTATCGTGCCATGGAGATTCCCAATCTCAAGGTGTTCAATATCTCTCATCAGAGATTTAGCCATCCAAATTAGCATACTCTATGCTTGACAAAAAAAGGAAATCATTAATTGGCATCCGTATACTCACCGGTATACCTGCCTAAGCACTGACATCACATGCATACTCAATGCACTTGGCTCGGGTATCTACAACATACCCCTAAGCCCCAAACACGACCGTCAATTCTGAGTCATTCCCTATCCAGTGGAGGACGATAATCGACGATTAACAACACGGTGTGATTCCCAAAATCAACACCACACGTACCAACTCACCGAATCTTTCAAAGATTCCCAAATAGGTCTAATACTACCTCCTTCCCTACAAGGGAAGTGCCATCGAACTCGAGATCCACAAGTCTCGAACCACCGTTCGGAAAAACTGGATACAATAACCCCCATTGCATCCCAAATACACAGGTTCCCTCAGATCGAGTCAATAACGACCTGATGACTCTCTCGTTGGTACTCCAACAATACACTATGTCATCACCACGATATCTGGCTAGCAAAGCGCTGTCTCCATAGGCTTATATCAAGCCCACCAACAAACCATATGTCCCATCTCGGTACGCCATACCGTAACATCCATTTAGAGTAGTGGGTCATCACCCAAAATCTCTCTAAAACCAAAGCATAATGGACATCCCGGTGTCCTTGCTCAACCACGGAGCCATCTTAATTCATTAGGACATATCTCACACCTTCAGGGTGGGCGTGACCACGCCTACCGTAGATCACAACAACAAACGAGTAGTTTCCTCAATGACTACTCTTACCACCAATCACTTGGCCCTAGCCAAACCAACGAGCATACCCAAGGGTATCATTGCTCGACAAATAAATACTTCGAATATGTGCTGCGGTATAATTCCTATACGGCGCACCCAATAGTTCCTCGAGCAACTTGCTCGGCATAATGGTCTCGTCAACTAGTGACTTAGACACTACCATGTGCCACCAAGGCACTCAAACCATATAACCAAATACATAACATAAATGTATTAATCATCAAAACGACGTCACACGTCTACATAGAACATCAACTATGTCATCGTCATCTCGTGACGGCATATGTCAACATATGACATCCAACTAACATCGTCAAACATACAACGGTACATGTCAATACACGACATCCATAATCTCATCGTCAAACACATGGCATATATATAGCAACACATAGTATCCACAATAATGCTAACACAAGTAATATGCCATACCTCATCGCTATCAAGATAGCGGAATACCTGTATCCGTCGCTCGATAATAGTACGTAGTCAGCACCCATCGCTCGAAGGCGGCAAAATCCTGTGCTGAGTACATAGCGGCACAATCCATCGCTATAGAATCGACGGCATGATACCTCGTCATATAATAAGTGGTATGAAACCTCGCTATACACCTGAGCATGAAAATCGTCCACATAATAGCGGAAAGAGGCATCGCTATCAATACACATGGCGGCAAGAACCATCGCCAGTCAATATAGCGGCATGAACCATCGCTATCAATATACATGGCGGCAAGAATCATCGCCAGTCAATATAGCGGCATGAACCATCGCTATCAATATACATGGCGGCAAGAATCATCGCCAGTCAATATAGCGGCATAAACCATCGCTATCAATATCCATGGCGGCAAGAATCATCGCCAGTCAATATAGCGGCATAAACCATCGCTATCAATATCCATGGCGGCATGAACCATCGCCAGTCAATATAGCGGCATGAACCATCGCTATCAATATACATGGCGGCAAGAATCATCGCCAATCAATATAGCGGCATGAACCATCGCTATCAATATCCATGGCGGCAAGAACCATCGCCAGTCAATATAGCGGCATGAACCATCGCTATCAATATACATGGCGGCATGAACCATCGCCAGTCAATATAGCTGATCCCTAGTCATTGTCACGGTAGTGTATTTTAATGCCCCTCGCTCAAGTAAAAACATGCGGTACTCCCACCCCTCGCTTCACATATAGGCGGCATAGAATAACCTCGCTTAAATGGACATGCGGTACTCCCACCCCTCGCCTCACATTTTAGCGGCAAATATTCTTTCCTCGCCTCATATGCTAACCACGCTTCAATGTGACATGCGGGGCTCCCACCCCTCGCTTCACATTTTAGCGGCACAAAATAATAAATAGCGGCAAGCATTTAAAATCATCACTCATCCATAACAATGACTCATGGGATATTCACCAAGTATTCCATTTACACCTGCAATCACAAAACATATGCCATATCCAATATACATCAACATGAGTGTATTTTAATGCACCTCGCACAAATGTGACATGCGGCGCTCCCACCCCTCGCTTCAACAAATGGCGGCAAAGCATTAAAATCATCACTACATGTACACATACATCCACAATGTATAAATCCATGATGTATATAAAATGCAGGTTACCGTTTCGTGTCTTTCAACCATGGCCTTAGCCTTTCGCATCATAGTGTTCCTACAGGAACAATCACAACCCATGAGCATACAATAATCCATATTCCCACAATATGATTATAATGAGTAAATGCATAAACTATGAGTACAAAGTACTTCCTGAATCCCAATGCATTTCGATATGCTCCACCTGGTTGTCCCTGTGTCACAACTCACAATCATAATCAACAGGTTATATTATGATTCCATAGATGTCATGACATATAATCGTTTCACTATGATCACATATCACAAATGCACATAAGCAAAACAGTTGTGTCACATAACACTAGCTACTATCATGCATAAATATGTGCTACTCATCCCTATCAGCATGTTCCAGGCCCTCAACAGCCCCAAAGAGCTAACCACTGCTCTGATACCACTAATGTAAGGACCCCAAGCCCTTAACCCTTGATTAGTGTATTAACCACTATGTGTGGTACATGCTTCTATACAAATCAATCGGGAAACTTAGATGATGCTTACAAAATTCCCTTAACATTCAACGTTATAAGATCATCTCTACTAACATATAGACTCATAGAGTTGCCCATTACCATCCCCATTTTGCCACTTTTCACATTGTGGACTTTTATAAAAATTTGGGCAGAGTCTCCCCATAAGTAGGGCTATCCCGAAATAAAAGCACAACACAATATATAGTTCCCGGCCAGGGAAAACACATACTCAACAGAACACAGCAACGCTAAGTAAATTCCCAGCCAGGGAAGACACCACACATAAGACAACATAGATGGGTTTCAACACCCACACAATACACCCATGACTCTCATATCATTAGCAATTCTACTCTTAATTGCATGCAACATAGAATGAAAGAGAGAAAGGCTCATGCCTTTATATACAACCCATATACAAGCATAACCGTGCTCACATGCGAGCATCATAAATATGTATATAACCCTCGGGTGTATATATGTACTCTATACGATACCGTGCTCCATCAAGCCCTGGTACCACAATCCTGGGAGTACATCCAATCAACAGCTCGAACTCAAGTCCAAAGCCATCGATGTACCTGTTCACCTGCCCCAACAGAGACAGCCCCCAACGGGGTGAGCATACCAATACACGAAATCTCATAATCACAATAATGAAATTCATAATTTACAACACAAGTAAATATTAATGAATTTTAAATGATACTCCCTGGATGGCAACATCCTCATCCGGGATTCCGTGTACTGTCCCTGTTCTCACAATCATCAAACTCATCAAATCTCATAAATCAGTAAATCAACACATTGATTTAACTCATAGCATGCCTGATTCTCAAGTATCAATAATCAATGATTCCAAGTTCATTATACATACAAATATAGATATCTCAATATCTAGTACTGATTTCTCAATTTCACTATCAATCATAGATAGCTCAAATGCCTAGCATTTATTTTACCAATTTCCCATTATACTTAGACATCTCACATGTCTTATAATGAGCACATGATCCCACGATCATTCTCAGGCATCTCAAATGCCGTACAATAGTCATATAGACTCAGTACCCCATATATATCAACATATATGCATATAGCCATACCCACAACCATCTAATGCAATTACAACACATTATGCATTTCACAATTGCTATCATGTAAAGTAATGCTCGTATGTCGCACGTACCTTAAATCTCCGAAGTCCGAGCCAAACCTTGCTCGAGTTCCATGCTCCGAGGAACGATGTGCTAACATGATAAATTAATTCACAATTAATTACGAACATGCAACCCATGCTCAAGCACACCCATAATCCTTATATAGAAAATTATTGTCAACCCACGACAATTTACCATTTACAAGACCCGGGGCAGGGCATACACAGGGAGGGAAAATCGAATGAGACAATATCAAAATCGCTCAAGAACCACCCCTAAATTCGAACCCTAACAACACCAATCAAACCCAAATAATCACCATAATTCATCTAACACATGAATTAATCAATTAACAACAACAATAATCATCCCCAAGCCAAACCCCCAATTTTCGAACAAGAACCCCCACGCAACAGCATCCAAAATTCGAACTATAAGCAACAATTTTTCGAACCATTAAAGTCTGAAATGAACGACCCAACAACACCATAAAAACGCCCCAAAAACACCAGAAAAATCGTGCCAAAAATATACCAAAATCGCGTCCCAAAAATCGGACAGAAATCCAGATCTGAACCCTACGCTTTCTGCAGAAATCCGAGCTCGATTCTCGACCAAACTTCAAATTGGTGGTATGGATAGGACCGCCTGGAAGAGACGAACACGGCGGCGGGTCGGACGCGCCGAACGGCGGCCGGACGGCGGCGGGCAGAGGCTTTTTCTGCGCGGTGGTCGAAAGGGGATCGAGAATCGGCGGGTACGGGGAGAGAGAAATGAGTGCTGAAATGGTTCCGGTAATTAAAATCCCGGGTTCAATTGGTATTTATAGCAAAAATATCCCAAAATACTAATAGCCCCACAAATACATCATGATTCATTAAAAATCATCTGTTTTCAAAAACTCTCTCTCTAACTCAAAAACCCCCTACCGGTGCCCACACCAAGCACCCGAGATTCTGAGTCACACTAAAAACCCAGCTCACAGGTTTTCACCGAAATGAGAATACGATCTCAACCTCGGGATCCCGCGATCCCAACTACTCAAATAGACGAGCTCAGAAGGCCCAACACCTCGATTAAACTCCAATTGCCACGTAAAACAACTTACGGGTTATTAACACTCCGGGATTAACATCCCTAATCTCAGGTCATCACATACCCAAAACAAACCCATTTCAAAACCTTTCAAAAACCATTTCAAACTCAATCCAAACACAACAAAAACAATAGGGAGGCATCCATACCTCTTGGGGACTCCAAATCTCACACCAAATCCCACAAAGCAAGTTTTTGGGAGGATCTCTCTTCACCCCTAAGCTCAAACTCGAAAATGGGAAAGTTGAAGGGTTTGGTGGTTGATTTGGGAAAGTTGAAAATGAAGGTATAAGGGGGATTGGGGTATAAGTGGGTTGGGTTTAATTAAATTACACCCCATAATTCCATGGTGTATAAAACACCCCAACATTATATTTTAAAAGGCATTTTACCATAATTCACCAAAATCGCAATTAAAACATGATTCACCCAAATAATCACAACCATTTCATTTAAACCATTAAAATCCCCAATTACTCAACATGTATAACATGCACCCCGAAATGCTCTACCGGGTCACTCCTACCATGTGACTAAGCATTTCACCAAGATAATTAATGCCAACACAGATATTAATTATCACCATAAAATCACATAAACATAATTAACGCCCAATTGCAATTAATTATTTCGGGGATATCACAATACTCCCCTACTTATAGGATTTCGACCCCGAAATCGCATGCACTTACCCAAATCGAAACTAAACATAAATTACATACCAGAAAATAACTCCGGGTAGTGCTGCATCATGTGCCGCTCCGTCTCCCACGTGGCCTCCTCGACACCCCTGCAATCCCACTGAACCTTGATCATCGGTATCACTTCATTCCGGAGTCTGCGATCAGCCCTATCCAAAATCCTGACTGGCCGTTCCTCATAGGATATATCAGAATCTAACTGAACCTCAGAAGGCTGCAACACATGCGACGGATCGGCTCATACTTCCGCAGCATAGATACATGAAACACGTCGTGAATACCGGACAACGACGGTGGTAGAGCCAAACGGTAAGCCAAGGTACCGATGCGCTGTAAAATTTCATACGGTCCCACGTACCTCGGAGACAATTTACCACGCATACCGAACCGAACCACACCCCTTGAAGGGTGAGATCTTCAGAAAGACTCTGTCTCCCATCTGAAACTCCAACGGTCTCCGCCGTTTATTTGCATAGGCTGCCTGCCTGTCCTGGGCTGCCTTCATTTTCTGACGGATAATCTTTATCTTATCCTCCATCTCCCGAATCAGTTCGGCTCCTCCCACTGCTTTACTGGTCAAGTCATCCCAGTATAATGGCGACCTACAATGCCTACCATACAAAGCCTCAAAAGGAGCCATTTGAATACTCACCTGATAGCTGTTGTTGTATGAAAACTCTACCAAGGCCAAAGAATCTTGCCATGAGGCATCAAATTCTAGTACACACGCCCGTAGCATGTCCTCGAGTGTCTGTATAGTGCGCTCAGTCTGACCATCCGTCTGGGGATGATAAGCCGTACTCAATCTTACCTCAGTACCCAAAGCTGACTGTAAACCTTCCCAAAATTGAGATGTGAACCGTGGATCTCTGTCAGACACAATAGACATTGGAATCCCATGCAGTCTCACTATGTCCCGGACATACAACTGAGCCATCCTCAAGTATGTGTACGTCATACTGTAAGGGATGAAGTGAGCCACCTTCGTCAGCCTGTCTATGATCACCCAAATGGCATCACAACCTGAAGTAGTCCTCGGCAAGTGGGTCACAAAATCCATAGATATGTGTTCCCACTTCCACTCCGGTATCTCTAAGCTCCTCATTCGCCACCGGGTCTCTGCCTCTCTGCCTTGACCTGCTGACAGATCAAACACCTCTTGACAAAAGCGGTCACATCACGCTTCATCCGCTTCCACCAGAACTGATCACATAAGTCCTTATACATCTTCCTCCCTCCTGGGTGAATACTGAATCGGCTAGTATGAGCTCGCTCCAAGATTCCTCTACGCAACTCCGGTGTACCTGGAACTACCCATCTGTTACCGAGTCTCAAAGAACCATCCTCAGCCACTCTGAACTTTGATGGCTGACCCTGAAGTGCTAATGATATCCATCTCTGAACCTCATCATCTGTCCTCTGAGCTCTCCCGATGTTCTCATAGATATCTGGCTAGCCAATAAAGTCGATACCCAAACCGGCGATGCGTCCACATCGAAGTCATAGCCCATATGGCAACAAGAAGTCATCATAGCCGACAAATGCATGACATCCTCAGCAGTGTTCTTCAACTTCCGACTCAAGGCGTCTGCTGTCAAGTTGGCTTTCCCCGGATGGTACTCTATCTCACAGTCATAGTCTTTGAGTAGATCCATCCACCTTCTCTGTCGCATATTTAACTCTGCCTGAGTAAACAAGAATTTCAGGCTCTTATGATCCGTGTATATGGTGAAAGATGTACCATACAAATAGTGCCTCCAAATCTTCAGGGCAAAGATAATAGCCGCCAACTCCAAATCATGGACCGGGTATCTAGTCTCATGCGGCTTCAACTGCCTCGATGCATAAGCTACCACGTGCTTATCTTGCATCAATACACATCCCAAGCCCTGAAGTGATGCGTCAGTATATAGAACAAACCTTTTGTTCTCCGTAGGAATCACCAATACCGGCGCCGTGGTCAATCGATGCTTCAATTCTTGGAAACTCTCCTCGCAAGCCTCTGACCAATAAAACGGTATTCCCTTCTGAGTCAACTGAGTTAAGGGTTTAGCAATCTTGGAAAATCCCTCGACGAAGCGTCGGTAATAACCGGCCAAACCAAGAAAACTCTGAATTTCGGGCACAGAAGTGGGTGCAGCCCACTCCATCACCGCCTCAATCTTCCTGGGGTCCACTGAAATCCCACTGCTAGATATGACATGCCCCAGAAATACCACACTGCTCAACCAAAACTCACACTTACTGAGTTTGGCATATAACTGGTGATCTCTGAGGATCTGGAGCACTGTCCTCAAATGTCTCACATGCTCTTCCTCGCTCCGGGAGTAGATGAGTATATCGTCAATAAACACAATGACGAACTGATCCAGATAGGGTTGAAACACCCGATTCATCAAGCTCATAAAGACAGCCGGGGCGTTCGTCACACCGAACGGCATTACCAAGAACTCGTAGTGCCCATACCGAGTCCTAAATGCTGTCTTTTGCACATCCTCCTCCCTGACCCGTATCTGGTGGTACCCGGATCTCAAATCAATCTTACTATACAGCTTCGTGCCTTGCAACTGGTCAAACAAGTCGTCAATCCGTGGAAGAGGATACTTGTTCTTTACCGTGGCCTTATTCAGTTGCCGGTAATCGATGCACAAACGCATCGAGCCATCTTTCTATTTCACAAAAAGAACTGGTGCGCCCCAAGGCGATACGCTAGGGCGTATATATCCTGTAACTGTTCCTTCAGTTCTCTTAGCTCTGCCGGTGCCATTCGATAAGGAGCACGAGAAATAGCGGACGTCCCCGGTAATAACTCAATCCCAAACTCGACTTCCCTAGTCGGTGGGAATCCTGGAATCTCCTCCGGAAAGACATCAGCAAATTCTGCTACTACTGGCACATCCTCAACCTTTAACTACTTACCCTTTCCCAACGTGTCCACGGCATAGATGAGGTAGCCCGTGTGTCCACGTTCCAATAATTGGGACATCTTGATTGCCGAAATCAACGGAATCTTCGCACGAGATCCGTTGCCATAAAAGGTCCACTGAACTCCCAAACCAGATCTGAACCGGACTGTCCTCTGCCGACAATCTACCACTGCCTGATATCTGTTCAGAATGTCGATGCCCATAATGCAGTCGAAATCTGACATACCCAGAACAATCAAATCTGCCTTTATCTCAATGCCCTCAAAATAAATGAGGCAGTCCATCAGAAACCGATCAGGAACAACTCTCTTCCCAGTGGGTGTCGAGACCAATAGGGACGTGGGTAACGGAGACGTGCACATATGATGTCTCGCCACAAAGTCCGCAGACACGAAGGAGTGCGAAGCACCTGTGTCTATCAAAATAAAGGCGGAATATGTAAATAATAGTCACGTACCAGCTATAACCTCCTCTGGAACTGCATCGGCCTGCTCCCTGGTCAATGCATAGACATGTCCCTGAGGTGGCCCCATCGCCTGTCCTCCCATCTGACGAGGCACCATCGCTGGCCTCTGCTGCACTGTA
The DNA here is from genome assembly GCA_907163345.1 of Haberlea rhodopensis. NCBI lineage: Eukaryota > Viridiplantae > Streptophyta > Magnoliopsida > Lamiales > Gesneriaceae > Haberlea > Haberlea rhodopensis. The sequence continues at coordinate 673,089 of CAJQUN010000079.1, forward strand.
CCACTAGAAAACCTCCCTCGACCTTCCCTGAGATCCGTTTGTCCTTCCCGGTTGGGGCAACGCCGAGCAATGTGTCCCGACCTGCCACAAATGTAGCACGCAGAACAATCTTGCATTAAATGTGGCCCTCCACAAAAGTGGCACTTGACATCTCCAGGTCTACTAGCTTGAGCCGGTCCCCCATAAGTAGATGTACCACTCCTCCGATCCCCTTGCTTCCGGCCCTCCGGCCGCCTTTCGCTAAACCGAGAAGAAGAAGAAGTCCCCCGCGACTTAAAAGAACCTCCTCGGGGCCTCAGATTTTCAGATGTTGATCTTTGTGATGGAGCTGGTGAGGGTATGGCCTCAGGATAAGCACTCACCCCTATCTCTGCTAACTCCGCTCTAACCAGTGCATCATCAAAAGATGTCGGGTTGCTAGAAATGACCCGATCAAATAATTCCGGTCGCAGCCCCTTCAGAAAGTGCCTCATCTTGGCATGTCCATTTGTAGCAATGTGTGGAACATACCTCAATAAGGACGAGTCGTGCATGGCATAGTCCGAAACTGTCAGGTTCCCTTGCTTCAGATTCGTAAATTCATCCTCCTTAGTTTGCCTAGCCGCGGCAGTCCGAAATAAAGTCCAGTCGATTACCATGCCTTGTGCCCTTAATTCCATTACAGTCGTCTTCCACCACATGGAAGACTTCTTTGCCAGTTGGAATTCCGCCAGTCTTAACCAAGCCGTCCTAGCACACGGTGCGGATACAAAAATCTGTTCTAGTCTCTCCAGCCACTCTTCGGCCTCTTCTCCTGTCTCTGTTCCTTCAAACATGGGTGGGTGGAAGGTCAGAAATTGAGTCAGGCTAAGCTCCCCTGGTAACAGTAATTGAGCAACCGGTTCCATGCCCACAGCAGGTGGGGGTAAAGGATTTGCCTGACCGATGCTAGCATTCACGCTCCCAATATCACCCACCTCCTCGTTGAGGTTCCCCGCATTCATAGCCTCCATGCTGTAACACAAAGGTTAACAACAATTCCAAACAATATATATGCTAAACCGTTAGACATTATGAATGACAAGCATGTTAGTATAACAATTGTATACATAATTATGCACCACATGCATAAACATGCCCCAAATGTAAACACCTAGCCAACCATGCTAAGGCTACCCTTCACTACATCCCGGGTTATCTAACCACTGCTCTGATACCACTAATGTAAGGACCCTAGTTCCTTAAGAGCGGATAAAAGACGTAATAGAGCTAAACATGCATATAAGACTATAATGTTCGTGTTGATGTATTGAGCCATTTAGATTACATGCCAAAATAAAACTTCCAAAAAGGGATTAATTACATTCCCAACCAATTGAATGTTAATCCTATAGTTTTACCCTACTCCTAGAGTAGAAACTATACAAAAGAATTAGGCTTGCTATGCCAAAAGCACTCCTCACTGGCTCACCGCATCAACCCGCCTCAGCCCGTACGCCCAAAAGTACCTACAGGAACAACCCCAAAACCATGAGCATGTATGTAAACCATATTCACAATAATATGATCATAATTCAATGCATAAACCGTAAATGCAAATCACTTCCTGTATTTAACACATATATAGAAGCTCCCTTGGTTGTCCCTGTACCATAATTACAATCAATTGATTATAACACCAATAATGTATGTCATGACAGCATCCATTCCATGTATACTAAAGGTCAATCCCAGTCTTATTATATCAGTGGCATAATACCCCTCGCGTTACATGACAACGGCATTAATACCCCTCGCTTCGACATATTAGCGGCATAATATCCCTCGCATCAACATGACAGCGGCATTATCCTTCGCTTCGACATGTTTGCGGCAAATATTCTTCATCGCTATAATATGACAGCGGTAAGTATTCTATCATCGCTTCGACATGAAGGCGGCAAGTATTCTTCATCACTGTAATATAATCTCGACCCACAATCACATGCAACCATAATGCATATTCCAATCATGTATGCAACCATAATGCATAATGAGACCATATACGCAACCATAATGCATAACCCATTTATAGCGTAATAAATACGTTTTACCGTCCGATGCCCGTACGTCTCACTACGTACCTTAGTTCCAAAAGTGGAGATATCGTGGACTTTATCTCCTAAGCTGTGTGGCCACCTGGGATGGTTCACACATTCACACAAATCAATATTAGGAGCCAATAATAGTCCAATATCAAAAATTCCACAAAAATACCCAAAAATGCCATATTTTGTCTTTCGCGATCGATCGCCAGTTACGGGCGATCGATCGCGAAACCTTACTGCCCGAAGCCAAAATTTTCACCCTTCGGCGATCGATCGCCACACTTGGCGCGATCGATCGCCAACCTCGCCGATCGATCGCCCAAGAGTGGCGATCGATCGCCATGCGCTCCAAAAGCGTACTGCCAGTGCTCGATCGATCGCCTGAAATGGGCGATCGATCGCCAACCTCTGTAACCCGAAAATCCTCCATTTTTGTTCCAAAATTCCTTCCAATCCATACCAACACCTAAACCATCAAACCAACAACATAAATAACAACATAAACCTCCAAAATACACCTTAAAACAACCATATATCCAACCCCCAAACAAAACCACACCAACCCAAAACAAACCCATTTCAAAACCTTTCAAAAACCATTTCAAACTCAATCCAAACACAACAAAAACAATAGGGAGGCATCCATACCTCTTGGGCACTCCAAATCTCACACCAAATCCTACAAAGCAAGTTTTTGGGAGGATCTCTCTTCACCCCTAAGCTCAAACTCGAAAATGGGAAAGGAGAAGGGTTTGGTGGTTGATTTGGGAAAGTTGAAAATGAAGGTATAAGGGGGATTGGGGTATAAGTGGGTTGGGTTTAATTAAATTACACCCCATAATTCCATGGTGTATAAAACACCCCAACATTATATTTTAAAAGGCATTTTACCATAATTCACCAAAATCGCAATTTAAACATGATTCACCCAAATAATCACAACCATTTCATTTAAACCATTAAAATCCCCAATTACTCAACATGTATAACATGCACCCCGAAATGCTCTACCGGGTCACTCCTACCATGTGACTAAGCATTTCACCAAGATAATTAATGCCAACACAGATATTAATTATCACCATAAAATCACATAAACATAATTAACGCCCAATTGCAATTAATTATTTCGGGGATATCACACACATATACCACTTTCTTATTTTTAGACTCGACAATGGTTCAGAATCGTCGGTTAAACATTCAAAAAACATCGACCATTAACCTTAATCTTCTTTGACAATTCCGGTTACGGTTCATGAACCGCTGGTTACGGTTCTGGTTCCGGTTACGGTTAACCAACGGTTACGTTTACAGTCTGACCCATATGTTTTTTTAAAAAAATTAAAAATATTATTAAAATTTGAAATAAAATGTAAAAAGTGCTTCAATGTATTTTCATCTATAGATTAAATATAAAATAACGTGAAATAAATTCAAGCTCAGATAATCAAAATGTGTAAGATATGGTTAATATATATAAATTATAACACTATATATAGATCAACAAGGCTCTTATAGCTTAGTGGTTGAAGCTCATTATTCAAGTTGAAGGTCATGAGTTCAAATCTACACCATAATATATATTTTAAAATTGTAAAAAAATTAAAATAAACCCTTGAACTCCGTTGAACCGCCAGTTAACCGACGGTTCACGAGTTAGAAAATTATGATCATTAACCGACCCTTTTATAGACGGGTCGATTATGGGTCTGATCCTTTGAACTGTTGACCCGATTAACCGATCCGAAGACCACGGGCTAGTTTGAACCGATTCAAGATCGATGATGACGTTGATCGAGTCTAGTTCTCCCGTTCTTCGTTCCACCTCAGGGTGTTCACGGGCCGGATCGGACCGGATTCGGACCGGATCCGACCGGTCCCGGACTTGTTTTATGTGGAACCGGACCAATCCGGTTCCGAACCGACCCTTTTATAGACGGGTCGATTATGGGTCTGATCTTTTGAACTGTTGACCCGATTAACCGATCTGAAGACCACGTGTAAGGACCCTAATCCTTAAGTGCGAAATCAAGGCATAATAGAGCTATCATAATAATCAGAGTGTAAAAGAACGTGTTGAGTCTATGAGCTTAAGCATTACATGCCAAAAATAAGGACTACCAAAAGGATTAATTACATTCCAATCAATGAATGTGTTCACTTATAGTTTTATACTACTCCTAGAGTAGATACTATCCAAAATAATCCTGTCCTTTCTGTCTCAAAAGAGTTCTTCACAAGGCTCACCACCTCAACCCGTTCAAGCCCTTCTATCATGCCAAAAAGGTACCTACAAGGACAACCCCCAAACATGAGCAATAATAATCATTCATATTCAACACAATATGAAGATAAAGCGTAAATGCATAATCATAATAAAACACTTCCTGTTTTCCCCATGCATTTCAAACGCTTCCCGTTTGGTTGTCCCTGTACCATAACTCATGAGTATAATCAATAGATTATTTTTAATGGTCTAAACATGTCATGACATATACCAGTTCATCAATACCAAATACTGATCACCAATCCCTAGTTTGTCCATCACAATGTATTTTAATGCCCCTCGCTTATTTACATATAGGCGGCATAGGATAACCTCGCTTCAATGGACTACGGGACTCCCACCCCTCGCCTCTCATTGAGCGGCAAATACCCTTTCCTCGCCCTATATGATAACCACGCTCAAATGTGACATGCGGCGCTCCCACCCCTCGCTTCACATTTAGCGGAACCAATACAAATAGCGGCAAGCATTAAAATCATCAAGGGATGACCACGACTCATGGGATGTGCACCAATAATCATATGCATCTATAAACATCATGCATAACATGTATTTGCATCCACAATGCAATACCACACATATACTTGCATCCACAATGCATAAACAATGAGTATATAAGATACATGTACCGTTGGGTGCCCGTACGTCCACTACGTACCTTTTCAAAATGTAGGATATGGTAGGACTTCAATGCCTTGGCTGTGTTGCCACCTGGGTTGGTTCTACACATTCACAAATAGCAATATTAGAACCCAATAATAGTCCAATACCAAAAATCCCACAAAAATAACCAAAAACATCATTTTTGGTGTCTCGCGATCGATCGCCATAAAGCCCCGATCGATCGCGAGACTTCACTGTCTCGAGCAACAAAATTTGCCAATCCGCGATCGATCGCTGAGTTTGCGCCGATCGATCGCGGCCTCGCCGATCGATCGCGCCAAACTCGCGATCGATCGCTGAAGTGCACTGTCTCCAGCAATGCTGCTCGCGATCGATCGCGGAAGACACCGATCGATCGCCGAGCTCTGGGCATCCGATTTTCGGGCACTATTCACCCATCTTCAACCCCAACACAAACAAACTCAAATAATCCAACTCCAACCATACAAAACCACTCAAAACAACATCTACATTAACTCATATATTTAACATCCACCCAAAATAATACCAAAACCACAACAACCCAACACAAACCCATTTTAAAACCCTTCAAACCAACCCAAACTTAAATAAAACCCAACAAAATTAACCATGAGGTATCCATACCTCTTGGGGACCTCAAATCACCCAATATACTCCACAAATCAAGATTTTTGAAAGGTTTCTCTTCACCCCAAAGTTGGAACTCGAAAATGGGGAGAAAGGGGAAGGGTTTGAGTGATGTTTGGTAAAGTGAAAAGTAAGAGTGGATGAGGTGGGGTTTGGGTATAAAAGTTGAGTTAATTAAAAAAATGTAATCCACATAATCCACAACCCATGGTGTATAAAACACCCCAACATGATATTTTCCAAAGCATTAAACCAAATGCACCAAAATATCAATTAAACACATGATTTCTAATTAATTGCTAACCAAGGCAAATAAATCATGTTTCCAACCATAATTCCCAACATGCTCAACATGCACCCGGAAATGCAACCCGATCACATCTACCATGTGACTAAACATTTGCACATAATAATTCCAACACATAATTAATTACTACCATAATTAATCATATAAACACAATAAATGCACCAAATGCAATTAATCATTTCGGGGATATCACAATACTCCCCTACTTATAAGATTTCGTCCTCGAAATCACATGCACTTACCCCAAAAGGAAACTAAACATAAACACATACCAGAGAATAGTTCCGGGTAGTGCTGCACCATATGCCGCTCCGTCTCCCACGTAGCCTCCTCGACACCCCTGCGATCCCACTGAACCTTGATCATAGGTATCACTTTGTTCCGAAGTCTACGGTCTGCTCGATCCAGAATCCTGACAGGCCGTTCCACATAAGACACATCGGACTCTAACTGAACTTCGGAAGGCTGTAAAACATGCGACGGATCCGGCTCATACTTCCGTAGCATCGATACATGAAACACATCATGTATACCAGATAAAGAAGGCGGCAAAGCCAGTCGGTAAGCTAAGGTGCCAATGCGCTGCAAAATCTCGTACGGTCCAACATACCTCGGAGACAGTTTCCCGCGCATCCCAAATCGCACAACGCCTCTGAAAGGCGAGATCTTCAAAAAGACCTTATCTCCCAACTGAAATTCCAACGGTCTCCGCCGTTTATTTGCATAAGCTGCCTGTCTGTCCTGGGCCGCTTTCATTTTCTGCCTTATCGTCTTTATCTTTTCTTCCATCTCCCGAATCAACTCTGGTCCTCCGACCGATTTGCGGTCCAAATCATCCCAACACAAGGGTGATCTACACCGTCTGCCATAAAGAGCTTCAAACGGAGCCATCTGAATACTCGCCTGGTAGCTGTTGTTATAAGAAAACTCTACCAAAGGCACTGAATCCTGCCAAGAGGCATCGAACTCCAAAACACAAGCTCTCAACATGTCCTCGAGCGTCTGGATAGTACGCTCGGTCTGGCCATCCGTCTGAGGATGATAAGCAGTGCTCAATCTGACTTCAGTTCCCAAGGCTGACTGAAGACCTTCCCAAAAATGAGATGTGAATCGCGGATCTCGATCTGACACTATGGAAACGGGGATCCCATGCAATCTCACCACGTCTCTAATATACAACTGCGCCATCCTCAAAAAGGTGAAAGTCATGCTATAGGGGATAAAATGAGCTACCTTAGTCAATCGATCCACGATCACCCAAATAGCATCGAAGCCTGAAGCACTCCTCGGCAAATGAGTCACGAAGTCCATGGAAATGTGCTCCCACTTCCACTTCGGTATCTCCAAGCTTCTCAACTCGCCGCCAGGTCTCTGTCTCTCTGCCTTAACCTGCTGGCAGATCAAACACCTCTTCACAAAAGCGACGACGTCACTCTTCATTCTCTTCCACCAAAACTGACCACGTAGATCTTTATACATCTTTTTCCCGCCTGGGTGGATACTAAGTCTGCTACTATGAGCTCGCTCCAAGATCCCTCTACGCAACGTATTCGGAACCACCCAACGGTCACCCAATCTCAAAGACCCGTCATCGGCCACTCTGAATTTCGTTGGCTGACCAAGATGTACTAACGTTAACCACCTCTGAACCTCATCGTCTGACCTCTGAGCTCTCCTGATGTTCTCATAGATATCTGGCTCAGCTAACAAGGTCGATACATACACAGGTGATGCATCAATGTCAAAATCATAGCCCAAATGGCAATATGAGGTCATCATGGCTGACAAATGGATGACGTCCTCAGCAGAACTCCTCACTTTCCGGCTCAAGGCGTCTGCTGTCAAATTAGCTTTTCCGGGATGGTACTCAATCTCACAATCATAGTCCTTGAGTAAGTCCATCCACCTCCTCTGCCTCATGTTCAGCTCTGCCTGAGTGAATAAAAACTTGAGGCTCTTGTGATCCGTGTAAATGGTAAATGAAGTACCATACAAGTAATGTCTCCAAATCTTCAGGGCGAAGATAATAGCCGCCAGTTCCAAGTCATGGACTGGGTATCTAGTCTCGTGCGGCTTCAACTGTGTCGATGCATAAGCTACCACATGCTTATCTTGCATCAGTACACACCCAAGGCCCTGAAGTGACGCATCAGTATACAGAACAAATCTGGAGTTCTCCGTAGGGATCACTAACACTGGCGCCGTCGTCAACCGGTGCTTTAATTCCTGGAAGCTCTCCTCACAAGCTTCTGACCAAACGAAAGGCACTCCCTTCTGGGTCAACTGAGTCAGCGGCTTGGCAATCTTCAAAAAGCCCTCGACGAAGCGTCGATAATACCCGGCCAAACCAAGAAAACTCCGGATCTCAGGCACAGAAGTGGGGGCAGCCCACTCCATTACAGCTTCAATCTTCTTGGGATCTACAGATATCCCGCTGCTCGATATGACATGCCCCAGAAACACTACACTGCTCAGCCAAAATTCACACTTACTGAGCTTAGCATACAACTGATGCTCTCTGAGAATCTGAAGCACTGTCCTCAAGTGTTTCACATGCTCTTCCTCACTCCGGGAGTAGATGAGAATGTCGTCAATAAACACGATGACAAACTGATCAAGATACGGCTGAAACACTCTGTTCATCAGACTCATGAAGACTGCTGGGGCATTCGTCACCCCGAACGGCATCACTAGGAACTCATAATGTCCATATCGCGTCCGGAATGCTGTCTTCTGCACATCATCCTCTCTGACTCGGATCTGATGATACCCGGACCTCAAATCAATCTTGCTATACACCCTGGTACCTTGCAACTGATCAAACAGATCGTCGATCCTTGGAAGAGGATACTTGTTCTTCACTGTAGCCTTATTCAGCTGCCGGTAATCGATGCACAACCGTATCGAACCGTCCTTCTTTTTCACAAAGAGAACTGGTGCGCCCCATGGCGACACGCTCGGGCGTATATATCCCTTGTCAAGGAGATCCTGCAACTGCTCTTTCAACTCTCTCAACTCAGCCGGTGCCATCCTATAAGGTGCACGAGAGATAACGGATGTCCCTGGCAACAACTCGATCCCAAACTCAACTTCCCTAGCCGGTGGGAATCCTGGGATTTCTTCTGGGAATACATCAACGAACTCTGCCACTACTGGTACATCCTCAACTCTTAGTTCTTTACTCTTCCCAGACGTGTCCACGGCATAAATGAGATAGCCCGTGTGGCCACGTTCCAACAACTGAGTCATCTTGAGCGCTGAAATCAACGGAATCTTCGCACGAGAACCGTTGCCATAGAAGGTACACTGACTGCCCAACTCAGGTCTGAACTTTACTGTCCTTTGCCGGCAATCTACCACTGCCTGATATCTGTTCAGAATATCAATACCCAAGATGCAGTCGAAGTCTGACATGCCCAACACAATCAAGTCTGACCTCAATTCGTTGCCCTCAAAATAAATGAGGCAGTCTGCCATAAACTGATCAGCAACGACATTTCTTCCAGTGGGTGTCGAGACAAGGAGAGGTGTGGGTAAAGAAGACGTGCGCATATGGTGTCTTTCCACAAAACCAACAGACACAAAAGAGTGGGAGGCACCTGTATCGATCAAAATAAAAGCAGGGTACGTAAATAAATGACAAGTACCGGCGATCACCTCCTCTGGGGCTGCCTGGGCCTGCTCCCTGGTCAGTGCATACACCTGCCCCTGGGGTGGTCCTACTGTCTGACCTCCCGACGGTCGAGGCCCAAACTGCTGCCTCTGCTGCACTGTCCTATCATCAAACCTCGGCCGGTTGCCCTGAAACTCTGACTGTCCTCCCCGGGTGGGGCAATACCGAGCGATGTGGCCCATCTTGCCACATATATAACAGGCAGGACACTTGTTTGAAGAATGTGGCCCTCCACAATTGTTGCACCTCGGCTCTCCCGGCCTATCCCCTTGCGTGGATCCTCGGTTGGCGGACCAATTGCCCTTCTTGTTATCCTGCTTCTGTCCAAAGAATTTCTTTCCACCAAATCGCGAAGATGAAGAGGCACCACGAGGTTTAAATGGCTCTCCTCGGGGCCTCAAGCTGTCATTGGTCTGCCTCTGTTGCGGTACCGGTGGTGGCATAGCACTAGAATAAGCTCCCACCCCAAGCTCGGCAAGTTCCGCCCTTGTGAGAGCATCATCAAAAGAAGTTGGGTGATTGGTGATAACCCGGTCATAGAGCTCCGGTCGCAACCCCTTCATAAAATTCCTCATCTTTGCGTGCCCATTGGTGGCAATGTGGGGAACGTACCTCAGCAACGAAGAGTACCGTGTGGCATAGTCTGCCACTGTCATGTTCCCCTGCTTCAAACTTGTAAATTCATCCTCCTTTGTCTGTCTCGCCGCTGCGGAGAAGTATCGGTTCAGAAACCTAGTCCTGAAGAGTGTCCAATCAATCACAACACCTAGTGCTCTTAGCTCCATCACCGTGCTCCTCCACCACATGAGAGGTTTCTTTGCTAACTGAAACTCCGCCAGCCTCAGCCAAGCTGTAACAGCACAAGGAGCCGATACAAAGATCTGTTCAAGTCTTTCTAGCCACTCTTCAGCCTCTTCTCCGGACTCTGTCCCCTCAAACCGGGGCGGATGGTAAGACAGAAATTGCGTCAAACTGATCTCACCCGGTAGTAATAACTGAACCACTGGTTCCATGCCTACGGCCGGTGGAGGTAGAGGGTTTACCTGTCCGATACTTGCATTCACACTACCAACATCTCCAACCTCCTCATTAGCAGCCATGCTGTAACACAAATGTTAACAACAATTCCAAAGCAATATATATGTTATGCCGTTAGATAACAGGAATGCAGGAATGAGAATAAGCACGTTAGTATAACAGGATATACATTAATATGCACCACATGCATAAACATGCTTCAAAAGTAAGCACCTAGCCAATCATGCTAAGGCTACCCTTCACTCGTTCCCGGGTTCTCTAACCACTGCTCTGATACCACTAATGTAAGGACCCTAATCCTTAAGTGCGAAATCAAGGCATAATAGAGCTATCATAATAATCAGAGTGTAAAAGAACGTGTTGAGTCTATGAGCTTAAGCATTACATGCCAAAAATAAGGACTACCAAAAGGATTAATTACATTCCAATCAATGAATGTGTTCAATTATAGTTTTATACTACTCCTAGAGTAGATACTATCCAAAATAATCCTGTCCTTTCTGTCTCAAAAGAGTTCTTCACAAGGCTCACCACCTCAACCCGTTCAAGCCCTTCTATCATGCCAAAAAGGTACCTACAAGGACAACCCCCAAACATGAGCAATAATAATCATTCATATTCAACACAATATGAAGATAAAGATTAAATGCATAATCATAATAAAACACTTCCTGTTTTCCCCATGCATTTCAAACGCTTCCCGTTTGGTTGTCCCTGTACCATAACTCATGAGTATAATCAATAGATTATTTTTAATGGTCTAAACATGTCATGACATATACCAGTTCATCAATACCAAATACTGATCACCAATCCCTAGTCTGTCCATCACAATGTATTTTAATGCCCCTCGCTTATTTACATATAGGCGGCATAGGATAACCTCGCTTCAATGGACTGCGGGACTCCCACCCCTCGCCTCTCATTGAGCGGCAAATACCCTTTCCTCGCCCTATATGATAACCATGCTAAAATGTGACATGCGGCGCTCCCACCCCTCGCTTCACATTTAGCGGAACCAATACAAATAGCGGCAAGCATTAAAATCATCAAGGGATGACCACGACTCATGGGATGTGCACCAATAATCATATGCATCTATAAACATCATGCATAACATGTATTTGCATCCACAATGCAATACCACACATATACTTGCATCCACAATGCATAAACAATGAGTATATAAGATACATGTACCGTTGGGTGCCCGTACGTCCACTACGTACCTTTCCAAAATGTAGGATATGGTAGGACTTCAATGCCTTGGTTGTGTTGCCACCTGGGTTGGTTCTACACATTCACAAATATCAATATTAGAACCCAATAATAGTCCAATACCAAAAATCCCACAAAAATAACCAAAAACATCATTTTTGGTGTCTCGCGATCGATCGCCATAAAGCCCCGATCGATCGCGAGACTTCACTGTCTCGAGCAACAAAATTTGCCAATCCGCGATCGATCGCTGAGTTTGCGCCGATCGATCGCGGCCTCGCCGATCGATCGCGCCAAACTCGCGATCGATCGCTGAAGTGCACTGTCTCCAGCAATGCTGCTCGCGATCGATCGCGGAAGACACCGATCGATCGCCGAGCTCTGGGCATCCGATTTTCGGGCACTATTCACCCATCTTCAACCCCAACACAAACAAACTCAAATAATCCAACTCCAACCATACAAAACCACTCAAAACCATCAATAACATCTACATTAACTCATATATTTAACATCCACCCAAAATAATACCAAAACCACAACAACCCAACACAAACCCATTTTAAAACCCTTCAAACCAACCCAAACTTAAATAAAACACAACAAAATTAACCATGAGGTATCCATACCTCTTGGGACCTCAAATCACCCAATATACTCCACAAATCAAGATTTTTGAAAGGTTTCTCTTCACCCCAAAGTTGGAACTCGAAAATGGGGAGAAAGGGGAAGGGTTTGAGTGATGTTTGGTAAAGTGAAAAGTAAGAGTGGATGAGGTGGGGTTTGGGTATAAAAGTTGAGTTAATTAAAAAAATGTAATCCACATAATCCACAACCCATGGTGTATAAAACACCCCAACATGATATTTTCCAAAGCATTAAACCAAATGCACCAAAATATCAATTAAACACATGATTTCTAATTAATTGCTAACCAAGGCAAATAAATCATGTTTCCAACCATAATTCCCAACATGCTCAACATGCACCCGGAAATGCAACCCGATCACATCTACCATGTGACTAAACATTTCCACATAATAATTCCAACACATAATTAATTACTACCATAATTAATCATATAAACACAATAAATGCACCAAATGCAATTAATCATTTCGGGGATATCACACCACGGGCTAGTTTGAACCGATTCAAGATCGATGATGACGTTGATCGAGTCTAGTTCTCCCGTTCTTCGTTCCACCTCAAGGTGTTCACGGGCCGGATCGGACCGGATTCGGACCGGATCCGACCGGTCCCGGACTTGTTTTATGTGGAACAATCCGGTTCCGAACCGGATTGGTCCGGTTCCGGTTCCATGGCAAATGCCATGGAACAAATCCGGTTCGGAACCCCGGATCCAAATTATCGGATTGGTCCGGGGTAAACCGGTTCCAACCGGAACCGGTTTGGCGATCGATCGCCATGTTCGGCGATCGATCGCCAATTGTCTCTGTTTTTTTTTTAACTACTGGGTCTTGGCGATCGATCGCCAAGCCGATTTTTTTTAATATTTTTTTTTTCAACTCAAATCGTAAAGGAAAAATATCATTTATTGAATATGAAAAACAACATAAAAGATACATCATTTGAAATTTATAATAAAAATACATTACTCGTCATAATTTATAAGTATAGTCTTGGCCAATTCTTCTTCTTCTTCGGAACTTTCATTGCCGAACTCGTCGATTCCTCCTTCTCTCTTATTTCTTCTCTCAGCATCGAACCAATCTCTTAGCAGCGTAAACATGCACAATGATTCTGCTTTTAGAGAAACTCTGAAGTCTCCAATGAGTCGAGCACAAGTTGAAAATGCCGACTCTGATGCGACACTGGATGTTTGGACTGCAAATACATCTCTAGCCATTTTGGCTAAGACTGGATATTGTCTTGCGTTTGCTTTCCACCACTCTAGTACGTCAAAATTTTCATCTGTAATGAACAGTTGACCCAGGAAGAACTGCAACTCATTTGAAGCGGTAGATGACACTCCGCTTCCTCTCTGCTTCTTTCTTCCAAGGCTCCGCAACAGATTAATCCCTCCGCTTCGTGACTGAGTAGCATCTTCTTCTTCTCCTCCTACTACACGCGCCGATGAGCTCTGTCCCTGTTCACTATGGTACAATCCAAACATACTTTGGAGAGAATGCATGATTGACGTCTTTTGATCGTCAACATCCTTATCCAAAAACGTACTGTAATATTCAAAGAAAGTATCGAAAGATCCTACACCCTGACTTGGGTCTAACAATGTAGATATACAGTGCACGTGTGGAATTTGTTCCCAATATTTTTTAAACTTCTCCTCCATACGATAAACGAACGACGTCAACTCAATATCATCTCTAAATTCAATAAATTTGCAAAACATGTTAAATACAAGTGGAAGAAAATAATGAGATAGGATTACAAACACCGGAGAAACGATCTGTTGCATCTTTAAAGGTTGATAACAAAGCAGTTAAACTGTTAACAAAAAACCAATCCTTATCGGACAATAAATAACTTTCATCACTTTCAGGCATTTGATAAGAGTTATAAAAAGAAGTTAAAGCATCTTGATAAGGTAACATCGATTCTAACATTTTGTGCAAAGAATTCCATCGACTTACAATGGGCGGTGGAAAAAGAGTAAACCGAAGGTTCTGACTTGCACACGTATGTTTCCAATCACACTTAATGCGTGACTGTCATATCCATTGACAACAATTTTTAAGTTTGTCTATGCTACTACATTCAACATCTTCATAACCAATTTTTACTGCTAAATTAAATATATGGCATGCACATCTAACATGGAAAAAAACACCATTAAGCATTGGTCGTAAATATATTTTAAGTTCACGTATTGCCGCGTTATTATTTGAAGCGTTGTCAAGTGTAATCGAACAAATTTTATCTGCAATTCCATAAAATCTACAAACATTAACAATATATTTAGCAATTTGGGAACCAGTATGTGCAGATTTTAATTCATCCAGTGACAAAATTCTTTTCTGCAAACACCAGTTATCATCAATCCAATGACCAGTAATAACAAGAAAAGAAAGTAGTGCGGTATTCGTCCAAATATCAGTAGTTAAACTTAATCTGCAGTTAATAGAAGAAAGATGATCAACTAAAGTCTTACGGTAATCAGGAAACACATCGGCAATATTTCTTTTCAAAGTATGCCTAGAAATATGTCTAAAACATGGTTGGATACCAGAAGAAAATTCAACAAAGCCATCTTTTTTCAGAAAACAAAAAGGGAAGTTCGCATCTTACAATAAAACGAACGAATAATCTTTTGTTCATTTTCGGTGTTAAGATAAAATTAGTGCCACATTGAGGATTAATTTGAAGTTGGGTTGGTTCTCTACCTAATGGTTGTAAAGTAACATCATCAAAATTATGTCTTTTAACTAGATGTTTCTTAAAAGTTCCGGTACCGCCAGCGGGATCACCTGTTTTATAATTATATGTGGTTTTACATATTTTACAAATAACAACAGATTCGTTCGTACCTGGTTTTGTCTCGACGTCAAAATGATCCCATACCTTGCTTCGTTTGGGACGGTTACTCGTGCGACTCGAAGCGGCAGTAGTCGCGGATGACCCGCCGGGGGCCGGATTTTGGGGGGCCGCCGATTCTGCAACGTGTTCCGCTTCTTCAACATCATAAGCATTATCAAACTCGGCAAAAATATCATAATTTTCTTGGAATAAAGGTGGATTTGAGGAACCACCACGACCACCACGACCAGTAGAAGAAGATGCCATCGTATTAGTGGAAATATGGAAAAACGAGATAATTGAATACAAAATTAGGATTGTAAGAGTAAGAGAGTTGGAGGTGAAAAATTGGAGAGGAAAAATGAGGTATATATAGAAGCAAAAAAATTTTTTTTAAAAAAAAAAAAATTTTTTTTGATCAGCCGTTGCCCAACGGCTATTTTAGCTGTTGGGCAACGGCAGTCCGTTGGCCAACATTACCTATTTTTTTTATTATTATTTTTAACCGGTTTCGGAACCGGACCGGTGGAACCGGAACCGCCGGATTGGCGGTTCCGGATCTCTGGAACCGATCCGATCAGGGTAAAACCCGGATCGGATTCCGGTTTATAACCGGATCAACCGGTTCCGGTTCGAACCGGAACCGACCGGACCGGTTCCGGACCGATTTCGGTTGATCCGGCCCAATAAGCACCCCGAGTTCCACCTTCTTCATTACAATTTCAGATATTTCTCTCCACTATAAGTGGTGCCCAAAATCGCATAAGAAATCTAGCATTCTTGTATAGATTATTTTCCCAAAGCTCACATTCAGCCGGTCTCTCTCTCCACGAGCACTCATTTATCTTCGAACAAGTTAAGATCCGAAGTATGTGGGTTTTTCTTCAACTAGGTAGCAATAGTTGGAGAAATCGCACAATATTCAGCAAATATTGTCTTCCCAAGCTCACATGCTACCGTATCTACGCTTACTATCAGGTTGATAACAGTTAAAAGCAGAAATAAATGCACTTTTTTTTTATTTGGTGTAGAAATGGATTCTGGAGCTGGGTCATCGTTTTTTTCTTAAATTTTTTGTATTTTTGTCTTATTTCTGTATTTGGGTATTTTTCTATATAATAACTTGTGGACTAGCCCCTTGATTTCCGAGTCATCTATGTTTTCTTGGAGCTGCTCGGAGAGTTTCAGAAATCTAAATTAGCAGGTCTTCCTTGTTTTTTTACACTTGGAATAATGAAAACAGATTTTTTTTTGATTCCTTGATAATTCATAATATGTCTTGGTAGACATTACTATTCTTGACTATTTTGGTTGAGTTTTGTTGATGGAGATGATGTACTTTTTCTCATATAGAATCGACTTCTTGCAACATAAGATGCTGATTTTAGATATTTAAATTTGATTCGTCGTTACGATGGATTTTGTCCAGATTAATCTTTTTTATTTTATTTTATAGAAACAGTGATCGGGTGATTGTGTTGCCAAAGAACAGTATTTTTCTTCACCACGATAGAAACGGTGAAGATTCATCAATTTAAAAAAAAATTACAATATTGTGAAGTTCCAAGATTATTTTGATTCTGAAGCAGATTATTGAAATTGATTCACTGAAGCCCTTACCGCTAGAATCAAAACTGGACCACTTGTGAAAGCAGATAATAAAGATGCAGGATTGTTAAGCCTGATGCCTCTGCCTCTAGTTTCAAAAGGAAGGTTTGTAAACTCACCCAGACGGTTTTCAAGTCCAAGAAAACGACTTTCATGCTCCCCTGCTGGCGGACCATCACCAAATAACAAGTATAGAAGCGGTTTTGATTTGAGAGTTGACTCAAGTCTCCAGAGAAATGGAGAACTCTATATCCAGGCAGGTCCTATGCTCGGTATTGAGGAGTGAAGGTAGCGAGGCTTCTCCTAGATGATACGGGAAACAAACATTACAAATATAGCTCTATTCTCAGCTTTGGAGAACATCATAGTTTTTTATACTTGCTTGTAATTCGATTTTATATGGAAGATATTGAAGAAATATCACACAGGTTTCTCTTTCAAAAAAAATTTTGATGCAGAAGAAAATAAAGAACTTAGACCCGAATCGTGAGCCACAAATATAAATACAATCTTGGATCGTGAGCCACAAGCCCGACCCATACATTTACATAATTATATACAATTTTGTTACTAATTAAACTTGAAATATTCGAACAAACAAAAAAAATATCAATTTCAAGTTTAAATAGTATCAAAATTGTATATATTTAATATCAATTTAATGTGTAAGTAGTATCAAAATCGTATAGATTTAATACCAATATTGGAATGTATCTATTACCAAAATTGTATATGTTTAATATCAATTTCATGTGTAACTAATACCAAACTTATATAAATTTAGTACAAATTTCAAGTGTAACTAGTATCAATCTTGTATATGTTTAATACCAATTTCAAGTGTAACCACCAAAATTGTATATGTTTAATACCAATTTAATGTGTAACTAGTACCATAATTGTACATGCTTAATACTAATTTCAAGTATAACTAATCCCGAAAATATATAAGTTGTTGGGTTTTGGAAACCCGGATCCTCTTAGTTTTGATGTTAACAAAACGTGTTATTGTGTAGCTAACATATTTAATCAAGTGTGCAGTGAATATATCATGAAATTATTTTCGTAGCATATTTTTCAAAACTTGGTGTATGGAAATTTTTAGCATAAAAATAAATTTCATTGCAATCATTTTGCACGAAAATAATTTTAAAATCTATTTTTAAATTTTCGTTCAATCTTTTCTAAACTCATTTTAAGTTTAAAATTGTTATTTTGAGAATTTTTCTAACAATTTTCGAAACATTTTAGTTTTCTTGCAGCTTGCAGCGACTTTGGAAAAATTGGTATAACTTATTGCTCGGATGTCCAAATGACAAACCATTCTTTGCAATCCTCTACTAGAATTGTAGAGGATTGCAGCGGTATAGGTCATGCAGCCTAATTCTTCACGAGGAAAGCATTTTATTCTGCTAAATATACTCAAGTGTACTGCCGCAGAAAGATGAAATATACATTGTTGAGTTTTGTCAAGAAATTCGAATTTGTTGTCAAGTATGTTTCATCCATCATCAGAAAAGGTTATTTTTGTTCAAAAATTAAATATGCATTGCATTTTTTAAATTTGTTTTAGCCAATCACATTTGCCCCCACTTGCTCAAATTTTAAAACCTTTTAAAAATTAAGGGGGAGAGTTTAATCTCAATCCTTGAGGGGTGTAAATTTTATTTGTCTTCCTTTTTGATTCACACCCTTTTTGATTCACACAAAAAGGGGGAGAAATATGTTGTTTAAAAATTATGGTTTCTTGTTATGAAACATTGTGATTTAGTGTTCATATTTTATTCAAGTTTTGTCATCATCAAAAAGTGGGAGATTGTTGGGTTTTGGAAACCCGGATAATCTTTGTTTTGATGTTAACAAAACTCATTATTGTGTTCCTAACATATTTAATCAAGTGTGTAGTGAATAAATCAATATTAAGAGTTTGATGATTAGAAAAGAAATGAGTTGAAGTAAACTGGACCATTAGACAAAAGCAAATGTCTAATGGTCCAGTAGATACAACCAGTAGACTCGGAGCGCTGTTGATTAAATCAATCATATCTCATAGCTCGGACATCGAAACGATGTGCTTTCAAAGGGGTTGGCTAGCCAACTCAATTCTATACAAGTTGTGTTTCGGGCCAGCATACTAGATTCGAAGGTTTACTTGACGAAAACATGTCTACAAGTGTCTGCTGGTACAAAGCTGAAACAACAACGGATATATTGTAGCAGTTGTGGTATATCGGCCATAACTCTCAGCTCGCTTATCGAAATGGGACGATTCAGTATGGTTGAAAAGCTAAGATAAAGATTTACAAATCATCTTTGGAAGTGAAAGACTGAATCGGACGTTAAGATGGCAAAAAGCTTCTGCAAGTGTCGACATGTCCTGCTACATGCAACAAACTTACAGCAGGAGCATCGTCTTGTATTTCGAGCATTCGAGCATAACACTCTCCTACAAACTTGAAATCGAGCGTTTCTTGATTCCATGGAAAGCTAAGAGAAAGGGCTACAACTTTCATGTATATCACTTTGCCCAAAAATCAACCAATCAAGAGCTATAATCAAGAGAATAGAACAACAGATGTTGGACAGCAGGGTACCAGCAGACCTTAGGCCAGCGGACATTGAACCAGCAGACCTTAGGCCAGCGGACATTGTACCAACAGACCTTAGGCAGCGGATATTGGACCAGCAGACCTTAGGCCAGCGGATATTAAACCAGTAGAGGCCATTAGACTTTGAAAAGTAAAGGCCAGCGGCCTCAAGCAGCGGACTCGACCAACGACCTTCGGGCAGCGTACTTTGGGCAACGCACCCGACCAGCGGACTTCTAAAAATAGCCCAAAAAACAGAATATGATCGTTGCAATATTTGAAAGCTTACAAAAACTATCCCAACAGTTATATTATTGTATCTAACGTATATATCATTACTTGGGGCTATATATACATGATTTTGAAGCTCAATAACAGCTGATTGAAGATCAATCCAAGCCCTCCAAAGAAAACCCACTTGGGAATCAATTGGGGAACTTCAAAGACAAATCTGCTAAATGAAGAGCACTCCCCAAACCTTTGGCACCTCTTACCTTGCTGTATCAGATTCATTATGAAATCATTTGTGCCTTTGTATTCACTCTATTTGTAAGGACCCCGTGCTCTTAACCCGCTATTAGTGTATTAACCCAAGTATTTAGTGCATACAATCATGTAATCAGGGAGAGAACCACATGCTACAATAGCATAATATACCAACAATAAAATTTCTTACATTATTCCATATAATGTCCATATCCCCCATACCACTCAACCTTTAAGTATGCATCTTATAATAAACTAACATGTTCTCAATCATTTAGCAATTCCTTATTAATTGAATGCAACCCATAAATGAAAAGAGAAAGGCCCATGCCCTTTATACAACCTATATACACACATAGCAGTGCTCACATGCGAGCATCAAATGAGTGAATGTGTATTTGATGTATAAGGTACCCTACTCAATAACAGTACTGGGACCTCGATCCTGGAAGTACCTCCAATCCGTAGATCGATCTCAACTGAGGAGCTACCGTTGTACCTGTTCCACCTATCCCAACAGAGACATCCCCACACGGGGGTGAGAATACCAATCCACCATCTCAATAACAGCAATATCACAATTCATAATCACAGAACATAAAGCTGTAAACGTAAAAGATACTCCCTGTATAGTATCGTAATCACATAAGATTCCCCGCGTTCTTCCTGTTCTCAAAATAACCAAACCATCAAATTCCCAAAATCAGTTAATCATCACATTGATTAACTACGCCCATTCTTACCATGCCAATTTCATAATTAAGTATGAACAAATCATTCAACTAATGATTACAGATAACACATGTATCTATGTCATGATTCCATAGTTCTATCACATAATATTTCATCGCTCACTCAATAGCGGCGGCATTCCATACTCTCGCACGCTCAACACTAGAGGCATCGTGACCGATGTTCGCTCCGTAGCGACAACATCCCAACCATTGCTCGCTCCATAGCGGCACCATATAATTCACAATACATACCCATTTATTGCAATTACAATATATCATGCATTCAACAATTGCGATAAGATATAAGGTTATGCTCGTACGTTATACGTACCTTATAAATTCCGTAGTCCAAATCAAACATTGCCTTAGTCCCGCGAGCCGATGAATTATGTGCTAAGCATAATTAACAATTCATAATTAATTACAAGCATGCAACCACGTGCCCAAGCACGTTCACAACCCCCAATTATATCATCAATCCATGACGATTAACCATTTTAAAAGACTCCGGGCGAAGCATGCATCTCCCCAACAACAAAATAATATATGCCATAAAACAGGGCCTCTCGATCGGTATGCAATATTGCTTTCAGTATCATAATCTGAAAGCCAAACCGGTGGTCACCTCTCTCGAGTAGACTGCCAAATTTGAGAACCTCTGATTCATCTGGTTCTTGTTCCTCGTGCTCTGGTAAAGCCTCAGAAGAAACTTGATCTTCGTCTGTCTTATTTTCCACCTGAATTGTAGTAGTATCTGAATTCAATATGTCTTTGTCTCCCTTCACTTTATCTTCCTCGAAAATAACATCCCTGCTGATAATAAGTTTGTGGGCAGTGGGATCCCACAAACGATACCCCTTAACACCATCAGCGTGGCCCAAGAAGATACACTTTCTGGATTTAGAATCCAACTTCGATCTTTCTCGTTCTTTGTATAGAACGTACACTGACTTCCTAATGTATGTAGTCGAGAATAATCTGTCGGCTTTCCAGTCCAGACCTCCATCGGAGTCTTCAGATCAATTGCCACTGATGGAGAGAGATTGATAATATAACTGGCGATCTTGACTGCTTCTGCCCAAAATGACTTGGCTAGACCAGCAGTCTTCAGCATGGATCTTGTTCTGTCCAACAAGGTTTTGTTCATCCGCTCTGCCACTCCATTTTGCTGAGGCGTGTAAGCCGTTGTGAATTGTTTTTTGATGCCCTCTCTTTGGCAGAATGCATCAAATTCATCACTTGTATATTCTCCTCCATTGTCAGTCCTCAAACACTTGATCTTCTTTTCAGAGTCAAGTTCAACCCGCGCTTTGAACACCTTGAAAAATGAAAAAAAAATCTGATTTCTTCTTGATTGGGTACACCCAGCATCTTCTAGAGAAATCATCAATGAACGAGATAAAGTATCTCATTCCTCCTAGAGATACAACCGGTGCTTGCCAAAAATCAGAATAAATCAGCTCCAAAATACCGCTGCTTTTGGCAGTAGATGTGCCAAAATTTTAGTCTGTGTTGTTTATTAGTAACACAATGCTCACAAAAGGGTAGAGTCACTTTTGTAAGCCCCTATAGCAGCTTCTATTCTAAGAGAACCTTCAACCCCCGTTCTAACATATGACCGAGCTTTCTATGCCATAACATTGTTATGTCTTCTCCCGAACAGTTGATGCAACAGCTAGTTCTGCCTCTGTTGTGTTCCCCAAAAAGTATATACATATTTGCAGTAATCTTTTCCGCCTTAATTATTACAAGCGCTCCTCGCACGATCTTCACGATCCCATTTTCGATGCAAGTCTTGCACCCCATATCCTCAAGTTGTCACAAAGATAAAAGATTCTTTGTCAAGTCCTTCACATGTTGTACCCCTTGTATGGTGTGAATAGTACCATCAAACATTTTTAATTTGATGGTTTCAACCCTAGCGATTTCCAAGGCATGATCATTTCCCATGAATACCTCCGAGACGTCATGTGCCATGTTGCTCCTGAGTCCATTGTCCATGTATCACAAAGCTTTTGTCTGCCTTCCACAACAGTTGTTGCTTCACTGAATAGTATTTCTCCACCGTCTGAGGTACTGGCAACATTTTGTTGAAAATCTTTCTCGAGACACTTCTTACTTGTACAATCTTTCTTGAAGTGCCATTTACTACCACATTTATAATAGTGAAAATTCTTCTTCTTACTTCTGGATATAGAGACACGCTCCGTCGATCTTCCTCTCTATTTTCACATCTAGCTGCTCTAGATGTAGGTCAAACACTAAGTCACATAATCCTCCTACCCCCCTCCACGCACTGGCGTTCCGGCCGCAAACTGGCGAACTCGGTGTGCGTGCGGCGCATTAAGGCGACTTAAGAATTTCTAGTTCGCGCTTTAAGAATTTCTAGTTCGCGCACTAAGATTTTATAATTCGCGCACTAAGATTTCCTAATTCGCGCACTAAGATTTCCTAATTCACGCATTAAGATTTACTAAGTCGCGCACTAAGTTAATAAGTCTTGTTAATCCTCCTTAATTCTCCGATTTTTTTTTTTTTTTGTAATTATAAAAAAAATTCTTAGATTTTGGGTTTAGATGAATTTTTATGGTTTCTAGGTATTTCGGGTTGGTAAGAAAATTATATTATATGGTAAATAGATAGATAATGAATGAATCATGAAAAGACATAATAACATATGAAAGATTAAAATATGTGATAAAAGAAAGTATGATAAATCTGTGATTTTGTAACATTTTGCGGAGTAAATAATAATAAATTTGATATCTTAGTTTTTTGCATGAAATTAATAGAATGAACTTTATAAATAAAACTTTTTATTTTTATTGAGTTAATTTAAATGTTTATATTAGTCATTTCATAAAGTAATAATATAAGTCTCTGGAAATAATATGAGTCATTTTTAATAAATTCATACTATTACCAAACATGTTGAAATAAATATGAACAATTTGGTTTCATTTTTCAAATTCGTTATTTTATATCTTAAAATAAAACAAAACTTTAATACTTCATTTCTATTTCTACAATATATTTTTCGGAGAATTCTTACTAGACGAACGATCAAATACAAGATTCAAATTATGTTGTATCACTGGCTATAACATTTTTGCAAAGCTGCAAATGTTAGATTCTTCAATAAAATCTAATTTTAATGCTTTTTAAGAATGGTAAAGTTGCAAACACCAAAGTTGTTAAGAACTTCATATTGTAAATTTGTAAATAATATAATAATGATGTGAGTTTGTTAAATATGATGTATATTATGTATGTTTAACTTCATTTCATCAGCGCGTATGTATATATATTTATTTATTTATTAATTTTTAATAGGCGCATTAAGGCGCACCCGCACTCAAATTTTTTGCAAATTGACGCACTCACGCATCCGCATCCGCTCCCGCATCCGACTTATGTGACTTAGGTCAAACACCGCACATAACGCCAATACTACTCTGAATGTTGTAAGTCGGACCACATGAGAAAATATCTTGTTGAAGTATATACATTCCTTCTGAGCATATCCTTTCACCACCAATCTTGCACGATATCTTTCCACTTGGTTGTTACCATCATATTTGATCTTATAGACCCATCTATTACCGATGGCTTTCCGTCCTCGTGGCAGTGTAACAAGATCCCAAGTTTTATTCTTGTCCAAGACCTCCAATTCTTCCTGCATAGCTTGCATCCACAGGGATACATCCGAACTTCGAGTAGCCTCCTGGAAACTCGATGGCTCACCATCCTCTGTCAGTAAGCAGTATGCAATATTGCTTTAAGTGTCATAATCTGAAAGCGACACCGGTGGTCTCCTCTCGCAAGTAGACTGCCAAATTTTGAGAACCTCTGATTCATCTGGTTCTTGTTCCTCGTGCTCTGGTAAAGCCTCAAAAGAAACTTGATCTTCGTCTGTCTTTTTTTCCACCTGAATTGTAGTAGTATCTGAATTCAGTATGTCTTTGTCTCCCTTCACTGTATCTTCCTCGAAGACAACATCCCTGCTGATAATAAGTTTGTGGGCAGTGGGATCCCACAAACGATACCACTTAACACTATCAGCGTAGCCCAAGAAGATACACTTTCTGGATTTAGAATCCAACTTCGATATTTCTCGTTTGTTGTATAGAACGTACACCGACTTCCAAATGTATGTAGTCTAGAATAATCTGTCGGCTTTCCAGTCCAGACCTCCATCGGAGACTTCAGATCAATCGCCACTGATGGAGAGCGATAGATAATATAACTGGTGATCTTGACTGCTTCTGCGCAAAATGACTTGGCTAGACCAGCAGTCTTCAGT
The DNA here is from genome assembly GCA_907163345.1 of Haberlea rhodopensis. Classification (NCBI taxonomy): domain Eukaryota; kingdom Viridiplantae; phylum Streptophyta; class Magnoliopsida; order Lamiales; family Gesneriaceae; genus Haberlea; species Haberlea rhodopensis. The sequence goes on from CAJQUN010000079.1 coordinate 698,170, forward strand.
ATGGCTCTTATTCTGTCCAACAAGGTTCTATTCATCCGCTCTGCCACTCCATTTTGCTGAGGTGTGTAAGCCGTTGTGAATTGTCTTTTGATGCCCTCTCTTTGGCAGAATGCATCAAATTCATCACTTGTATATTCTCCTTCATTGTCAGTCCACAAACACTTGATCTTCTTGTCAGAGTCAAGTTCAACCCGTGCTTTGAACACCTTGAAAAATGAAAAAAAACATCTGATTTCTTCTTGATTGGGTGCAACCAGCATCTTCTAGAGAAATCATCAACAAATGAGAGAAAGTATATCACTCCTCCTAGAGATACAACCGGTGCTTGCACATCAGAATGAATCAGCTCCAAAATATCGCTGCTCTTGGCTGTAGATGTGCCAAACTTTAGTCTGTGCTGTTTATTGGTAACACAATGCTCACAAATGGGTAGTCACTTTTGTAAGTACCGGCAGCAGCTTCCGTTCTGAGAAAACCTTCAACCCTGTTCTGACATATGACCGAGCTTTCTATGACATAGCAGCGTTATGTCTTCTCCCGAGCTAGTTGATGCAACAGCTAGTTCTGCCTCTTTGTGTGTTCCCACAAAGTATATACATATATGCATCAATCTTTTCCGCCTTCATTATTACAAGCGCTCATCGCACGATCTTCATGATGCCATTTTTGATACGGGTCTTGCACCCAATATCATCAAGTTGTCCCAAAGACAAAAGATTCTTTGTCAGGCCCTTCACAAATCGTACCCCTTGTATGGTGCGAATAGTACCATCAAACACTTTTAATTTGATGGTTCCAACCCTAGCGATTTTCAAGACATGATCATTTCCCATAAATATCGATCCTCCCGAAACTGGTTCATACTGATTGAACCATTCTCTCTTAGACGTCATGTGCCATGTTGCTCATGAGTCCATTATCCATGTATCACAAAGCTTTTGTCTGCCTTCCACAATGTATGCTGCTTCACTGAATAGTATTTCTCCACCGTCTGAGGTACTGACAACGTTTTGTTGAGAATCTTTCTCGAGACTCTTCTTACTTGTACAATCTTTCTTGAAGTGCCCTTTACCGCCACATTTATAGTAGTGAAATTTCTTCTTCTTACTTCTGGATTTGGACCTACCATACTTGTGGCTCCGACTGGAGAAACGCTTCGTCGATCTTCCTCTCATCTCGGCAAAGCCTCTGCATACTTCGAACTTGCCAACATGTCTTCCTTGTTCTTGCACCTATTTTCTTCTTCAAGAACCGCGCCTGCAACATTGTTGAATACTAACATATCAGTAGTGATATTGTTGGTGAGATTGATGATGTGTTGATCGTATGAATTTGCTAGACTTTGAAGAAGCTCCACACGTTCAACTTTCTCTATTTTATGCCCCAAAGAAGTGAGCTGGACAAATAGAGTATTCAGTGTATTGATATGGCCGGTAACCGATGAGGATTCCGACATACGAAGAGTGTAAAGCCTTCTTTCAAGGAAAATCTTGTTGTGTAGTGACTTCATCTGCTAGAGCCATATGCAGATTGACAATAGCATATCGTTCATTTCATTCCACTTTTCATCGTCCATGCCCTCCTTCGGCATATCTCCAATAGCTGCCAAGCATCGATCTTTTCGTAGAACTGCTTCCATCTTTATTTTCCACAACATGAAATTACTTCCGTTGAATTTTTCAATCTCGAATTGTGCCGCCATTTTGACAATAATGAAATTGCCTAAAAAAAAATATTTCAAAAAATCTTTTATGATGTGGAAGATCAGTCAAGGATGCAACCACAGAGCATACTTAGAATTTTAAATTTTTTTACAATGAGGCTCTGATACCACTTGTTGGCCCCAAGTGCAGCTTCATGAGATAGAAAATAGCGAAAAATGAATAATATAATAGACACGAGAATTTACATGGAAAATCCCTAAAAATTATTAGGGTAAAAACCACGGGAAAAGATTCCACTAAAATATTTTGTGGGTTACAACCTCTCACTATCTTTCAAAGAGAACGATACTCTCAATATATGAGAAAACTACCTCATAATTATTATAGAAATACACACTCAAATTTAGAGATATGAGAGAACACTCTAAAATGAGATGATTTAGAATTATGGAAATGAACTATATTTGTAGGGTTGAAGATGTGCATTAAATTCACATCTCCCAACTGCTGACGGCTGCCAATGGCATCAAAGTATAACATTAGAGAACATTTAGGGACACAAAATAGTAGATTTCCATCCACGAACATGCCTAGAGGACTCCATGTAAGAAGGATCTTCATGACAACTCCAGGAGTAGACATGGGACCTCGAAGTCTTCATATATATCAGAAATCGCCACTGCCTCGAAGTCTTCATATATATATCAGAAATCGCCACAAAATAGTATATTTCATGACATATGAGTATTTGGGCTTTTTTTTTTCTTTTTTACAGGGCTATATTAGTAAGTTTGTATGAGATAGGGAATTGAACTAGAAATAAAAAGGCAGTAGGGAGTTAGAACATAAAATTTTTGAAATGAAATGTTTGGCTTTAGGAATTTTAGGTGAGTTTTTTTATGATCAAACGTTTACCTCTAGGTCAAAAGTTGTACCTATTAGTAGAGCTGCCAATTTAGGTTTAGGCAGTCGGGTTGGCCCAACCCGTCATGCTGGGTTAACATTTTACCAACCCATTTAAAAGTGGGTCAAAATAGGTTAACCCATTTGGATTATGGGTTGGGATGAGTTGGGTCGGGTTGGGTTAGGTCCCCAGGGTATAAAAGCTTAGAAGTTAGACTTAGTTTTTTAGGTCATTCTTTAATTATCAGCCTCCCTCATTCTTTAGCTGCATGCCTCATTTATGTCAATGATATTGATTGTTAAAACATTTGGTCAAATGTTTTAGAAATATATGGATTATTAATAATTTTAATTAATTTAAACCTAATAAATAAATAAATATATATATATGTATATATATATATATTTACCTTTTTATTTTTTAGTTTTGGCGGGTTGGTCTGCTTAACACGCAACCCACATCGGGATGGGCTGGATTTGGATTTTTCCAACCCATGTGCCTAGAAGGGGTGGCCCGTTTGGGTTACAGGTTTGACCAGGTTGGGCCGTGTTGGCCCAAATTGACATCTCAAGCTATTAGCAGGTGTTCAACTTTCTTATCCACTAACAGCGCAAAGCCACATACTAAGCCACAAGCGGACATGAGATGATGCACCAGGTGGGTGCTAATAGATGAAACTTGTTATGTCATCGATTGTGAGAAACACTACATCTACGAAAGCACGTAGGATATGCCTTATGATTCCCAATAGTCTTCATTTTTAATATAGTCTCTAAAATTTTTACAAAAAGTTATTGTATATGTACATATCGCGTCCAATGTCACTAGTTTTTTGAATAGTTTCATAAATATATGTTTGTGCGTATATATATTGTAAATTGTATTATCTTATTTAACTATTATATATATATATATATATATATATATATATATATATATATATATATAAATTTTAAATATTTTATAAATTACTTTTATTTCGTTTAAAAATAGCTACATGCATAAAATTATTTTCTAAGTTGCTTATAATGTGCTTATCAATTATTATTTTTAAACTTGAAAACTCTTTTTGCCTACTTGTTCAAACATACATTTGTTTTTTCCTTCTAACCAAAATTACATTTGACTTTTAAACAAGCACTAGTTTGTTTGATTCACTAATTTTTTATTTTTGAATTTTTCGCAATAAATATAAACAAGAAACGAAAACACAAAAAACAATAGACAACATTGTTCTGATCCAACGGACCATATAGGGTCATTTGCAATAATATATATGTAATTTAAAGCATCACGTGTTTTGTGATCATATTGTCTATTATCGTTTTTTTTTTAAAAAAAATTATACAAGTCTACTCATACAAATCTTCCACCCATATGAATAATTCCACGAGTTGACTTTTTTAAATGTCATTACTTTGGCAAAGGCCCATATATAATTCCATTAAATCTAATAAAAAATGCATGCAAGTGCTCATCAAATTTCTATTCTCTCTTTGCAGAACAATGAATGAAACTTTTAAATAAAATAACGAAATATGATTTTACCAATAAAAAATTAGAAAAATGTCATATTAATTGCCCGATTTTGAGTTTTGGTTTTTTAGTTAGTCTATATTTGGTCTTACTTCTAAATTTGGTGCTTGAAATGTGATTGTTGACACGACGTCATATATTGTTTGCATGATATCAATCATTACTGATATGACACTGGATATTATTGACATGTTCAGTTCCATATTAGCACTTTGGTGAAAATACTGAAAAAAACAAAAAACCAACATGTTGAAGTGAGATAAAAATTTGACAAATTAAAATATCAAACCCAAAAATATGCTAACTTATTGGACAATTTATGTAATGATCTATTTTAATGATTTCAAGTCATTAAAAATTTAAACATAACAAAAGGGTGAGAAAAAAATACCATTTTTCGCCCATTCCTATAATTTAAATCAAGAGTTGTCTAATGATAATCACACCACATTGAATAATTAGAAGAAGAAAAAAAACAATATATCTATTTTAGTACCATATTTTGAAACAGATCGGACTGATGGCATTGAAGCTGACACAACATACATGTTAGTCAAGACATATAGAACAGACTGATTCACCATGCTGACTACATAAGCCAAGATGAATGGATATCATGCTTATCAGACCGAAAATATGATGCAATCCAAGTAAGGAAATAAGGACTATTTAATGATGCATTAAATAGCGAATACGACACAAGCTTGAGTTACCAACCGTTGACTGTTAAGAGTTTTGCCTCAGAAATGTACAAGACAGAAGAGCAGTTATCAAGAATAGTACAACAGAGAAAGGTACAAGATAGAAAAGCTTTACACAGTAACCAAAGTTGAAGATTGTAGAGTAAGAGTTGCACAATTTCGGACACTGAAGACTGCATAGTACCATTTGCTTATTTTCGGAAATATTTAACGTCGGGAAAACATCTATATAATGATGCAACTTCATGACACAAACTAACGTGTGATACACATTTGAAAACATACAAGAACAGAGCAGACAAGCTTAAGCAAGGTAATATCGAGCTACTCACACTTCAAGCACCACATAATTGTTTATCTGATCTCTTAAGATCAAGAGTGCTTCTTATTCACTATATCATTTGTAATTAGGTGTAGACAGAAGAGTGAATCATTTTGTAACTGTCAGATAGCTTGTATCTGAGCAGACTTATAAGTTGAGTTATATACTACTAGTTTCAATCTGGTAGTGAATCCAACTGAATCGGGATTGTATAATTCACAGCTTCTAATGGAATCCTTACTGAATAAGAAAGAAGATGAGACGTAGAATGAATTGCCTTTGAACTCCTAGAAACAAACCGTGTAACTATACTTTACTGCAGTTATTTATTTTCTTGCTGCCATCTATTCGTTGTAAGAAGAGTGAAATGATTCCGCACTTTCTGAAATACTCTCAAAGTAGTCTGCGAAGCTTATCTGATTGAGATTGATCTCAACTATTAACTTAGCTGAAATCAAGCTCATATTTGATTAAATTTGAAAAATCTGTATAGTATTTATTCACCCCTCTAAACACTCGGAATCGATCCTATAAGAGGTCTGAAGAGGGTATTCTTAATCTATAAAATACTCGAGCAGATGAATCATTTAATAAGATTCTCATGTTTTCAAAAGAAGAATATGATGACTGGAGAATTTGTATGCAAGCACATCTGTCTGTTCAAGATGATGAAATGTGGTATATTATCACAGATGGTCCATTGAAGATCCTCAAAGTTAATATAATGGCCGCTATCACTGATGGTGCTCTTCAGACTGTTGAAAAACCAAGAACCGAATGTGTTGGAACCTAAGAGTGATGTGAATTAGGTCCATTGACTACTCTAGCGATTCAAAATGATTTTGCAAATTAACGAGTTTGCACCGTTGAAGTCTAGACGTCAATCAATCCAACAAAGAAGTAAGCAATAATGTAAATACATAATTTAAATAAAGCAATTAAGAACTAAAGGATATGTTATAAAGGTTCGGCGTTGAATCACATACGGTCCCCTTTTCCCGGTTAGAAATAGTTTAGCCAAGGTTTCACTTGAACAAATTCAATATTCCCCTTAAGGGGTCCAAGCTAGCCACACACACTCTTCACGAGTCTTCTTAATCTTAAGGCCTCCAAGGATCCACATTTCACCAACTTCACTCGACAGCGACTTATACAATGTTCCAACTTTTGTCAGTGTAGGAAGACCTTACAACGATTCTCTTCTCGTGAGCTACATCAAATTACACATTCACGGTGTTTACAAACTCAAACACCAACTCTCATAGCAACAAGTGACTTATAGAAATAAGTCGCACAATCTCACAAATGAAACACAACACAAAAAGATGAACTTGGATAATAAATGTGTAATCTTGAATAAATCTTGTGTTTCTTGTGTAGCACTTTGTTATAGGGGTTGTATCCACCTTGCACCATCCCAAATGCACCCATATATAGTGTAGGAGGCTTCCAAGTCAAGACAAAAGCCAAACTAACCATTTGTGGCTCGATTGGACATAACAAGACAAGACATCACCTGAAACTATCTCCTATCCTCTCAGTTTAACGGTCAAAAGTTTGAAAATTGCACCAGATCACCTGAGGAGTTGCCTCCATCGCCTGAGGCGGTCCTATAATAAAACAATTCATGGGGAGAACTCTTCATCACTTGGGGCAGTCGTGAATCACTTGAGCTGATGAGGTGATCACCTGAAACTTTGTGTCCAACGTTGTTATGATTTCAACAATCTCGAACTATGCACGTTTCTGGGAAAAGTGATAGACATCAAAATTATAGCAACTTCCTCTTGGCTATGTGTGGGTACCAAAATCATTGAATTACATCAAGCATGAAGAAGATATGCATAAAATACTACAGATGCTCCAACCTTGCTACTATCTGAATGTAATATGCATTTGACGTGAATTCAAGGATGTTTTATTCCATGATGCAATTGCAACTGAACTGAGTTGATTGAAAATGAAATCTAGTCTGAGTTGGCTTTCTACCTCTTTGAAACATGTTATTCCAATCACCGATCTATGATATATAATCAAAATACTACAACTGCTCCAGCATTGTTATAGCTGAAATGCATTCTGCACTTGCTGTAATTTCAATAATATATTTCTACATTGTGCAACCTTAATTGAACTGAGTTATCTGAAGATAACAATATTGTATTTTAAGTTTTCTTTCCAGCCTATTTGGGAGCACATCGTTTCAATCACGGAGCCAAGAGATATCATCAAATACCACGATGCACTTCAAGTCACTCCTAAACGAATAACGAACCATTGGTATGTGAGTCTTCAACTCAACACAAAATGTTGTTCTAAAATCATTCCACACATGTTGAACACTTATTTTAATTTTGCCTAGGTACCATCACTTCTCGCCCAAGCAAAATCACATTCTTGATACAGTCCATTGCTTATCATGAAACTTGCATATGTTCTCGAACCGTTTGGTTTTCCAACCAAAATGGCAATATCAACTCTGTACGCTAAGTAAAAACATTAGTATAACAAACGCAAGTCTTATTGATCATCAAAAACTTATATATAATTTGAAGATTAAATAGATATTAAACTCGACAATGCGTTTAAGGCTCAACACTGAAGATAAAAGAAAATCCAATCTCGACAACGTAAAAAATGACACTCTTCAAGACACTTAGACAAGAATATGTTCATCAAGATTAAGACATGCAACACAGCCAAAGAAATTTGGAAAAAACTGACTCGATTGTGTGAAGCAAGTGATCTCACAAAGGAGAACAAGCTAACAATTGTTGTATAGAAATATGATAACATAAAGATGAAGCCTAGAGAAATCCTGAATGAGCTTGATGAAAGATTTACAAGTTTGATTATCGAGCTGATGCCTCTTGGTAAAACGTACAGCAACAGAGAAGTATCACTAAAGATGATGAAATTACTACCCAGAGAATGGGATGTCAAAACCATTGACATGCAAGAATCTAAAGATCTTAACAATCTTGAATTGCATGACCTATTTACTGACTCAAAGCCTGTGAGTTCAATCTAACAGCTCGAGGAGAAGAAGGACCATTCATTTATCAACCAAGAAAGGCACTCAATGCTTCTACAGAACAGTCTACTCCTTCACAGAAATTGCAGAACAATTGAGTAACGATGCCATGTCTTTATTTTAAAGGTTCAGTAAATTTATGTCTAAAAACAAAAGGAACTTTAAATCATCTCACCATTATAAGCCAAGAAAGGAATGTGCTAACTGTTATCCGGCTTGCTATAATTATGGTAAGACCAGACATTTTACCGTAGATTGCACGAAGCCAAAGAAGGATGAGAGAAATAAGAAACACCGAGATGATCGAAGAAACCTTAAGAAAAAAGACCAGAAAGTAATTGTAGCAGAGGAAACAACAAACATGAAGAAAATAACTTAGAATCAGAGAGCTCAGATGACTGCTCAAGTGACAATGAAGAAGAAGTACATTGCCTAATGCAGACTTAGAGCAAAATCAAGCTAACAACGAGGTAATGATTTTAGCTCAGATGAGTTTACACTATAAGAATTAGTCACTGCACTTCATGACATGGTAAAGAATTACAGACAGCTAGCTGAGTGAGAAATCTGAAGCTGAAAATAAAGGTCTAATAGATAAGCACAATGAACTAAGTTGTTCTCAACAGAGTGAATGCGACAGTCTAAAGGCCGAGGTAAGTAAGTTAAGGATCACAAAAGACAAGTTTTATGAGGAAAATCACAAACAAATTTATGAAAAATGTAAAACTTGCTCATGTGGTTAACACATGGAACAAAGCTTCAATATCATTATAGAAGATGCACGAATTGCAGAAACACATCGGTGATAAGACCGGTCTGGGTTTCAACAACGGCGAATACACTCAAAGTGAAGCAAGTAATCAATCTTGCTGGATAAAGGCAAAATTTGTGAATTTTGTCAAAGCCTGCACGATACATGAATCCCTTGAGCCTAAAGCCAAACGAGTAATCCAATGTCATTTCAGAGCAAAAACCTGCATCGTGGTATAATGTACGTTGAAACAGCGAGATAAAAGACAAAAAAAGTTTGTATCTCACTCCAAACCAATTCAACCTATCAAATAATGCAAATCCAAGAATAACTCAAATGAAAGACAGGAAGAACTACAGACCTAAACATACATGTCATAGCACATACTTCACAGAATTCATAAGCCAAATCTATTAGCACACACTTTCTCAGACACACATAAGCCAATTAGGCTGAATCAAGTGTGGGTCCCTAAAGGGTTAATCCATTCAGGACCCATGTAAGATTGGATACCAGCATTAGTTTCCTTTGTTGACATGAATCTGGGAGTCAACAATCAGAATAGTATTTGGACAGTAGATATTCAAGATACATGATTGGAAATATCAAGCTGCTCTCAAAAGTAGTTGAATGCAAAGGACCTAAGAATATCTTTGGTAACAATTCTAAAGGTAAAACCATAGGTAAGGATAAGATTATCCACGAGGACATTATCATAAATAATGTGTTGCTCGTAGAAAATCTATGTTAAAATTTGATTGGCATTAGCAATTTATGTGTCACTGGTTATATGATAGCGATTTATTTAAACAATAAATTTCCAATGTAGCCCGACTATATCGTTAGTACACAGCTGTCATGTTTTAGTATAGTTTATAAAAGAAAGGATGTATTACCCACAAGGACTAAAAAATAAGTACATATTCAAATAGTTTAACTATATTTAACCGTCAATTTGTGAATGATTATTATACCAAATTTACTAGTAACACAATATCTAACTCAAGCAAACAATAGAAGGAAATACGATATGAAAAATTATCAAGACTTCGGTTCACCCATGTAATCCCCACAATTCTTCTATTAATTAAGGTTTAATTTCCTAAATCCTAAAGTGACGAGTTTTCCTAAAGCATTCGTTATATATGGTCAAGATATAACAAGTTGTGATATCCTTCAGAAATTAATTGTAGTAATATCATATTTAATCTTTAATCACTAGTTGATTTTAATTGTGAAAATTATGAAATAATTACCGAATTGAGATTTTAGGGGATTATTATAAAGTGTTGCATTTGTTGGATTCAAGGTTCAAGAGTTTTATGATCGTACGAGGGTTGAACCTTGATCGAGTTGTCAGTGGGATTTTGAGTTGGGGGTTTTGGAATCGAGGTTTGAGATATATTTGAGTGAGTTGGAGCAAATCATTGAACACATATTGTTATTAAAGAGTTTTGGTGCGAGTATTAGAGACTCGAGTTTTTGGAGCCTTGGTACTATATATAGCAAGTGGACACAGTGTTCAATCATTTCCTCCATCATCTTCCTCTCTCCTCCTTCTCCTCATTCTCTCTTCCTTTCTTCCCCTACCTTCTATTTCTTTTCCTTCATGGAAAAATCGTTGGAGGGCTCGATTCTTGCTGGATTGTCGAACTACTCGTTGGGTAATCTTCTTCCCCTCTTGAATATTGCCATTTTGATAGTATTTTTTTGTAAAGATTGGTTATGAAATTAGATGAGTTTGAGTTTTGAGTTTCGAGGGATTTTGTTATTGTTATATATTAAGTGTTTAAATGTGTTTTAGTTGAGTTTTTGAAGTAGTGTGAGTGTTGGTTGTGTTGGATTTGGGTTTGAGTACGAAAAACACCATTGAAGGAAAGTTTTTCGGAAAAAATTTACAGGTCGCGATTGATCGTGGCATTTGGGTCGATCGATCACAGCGAGCTGTAATTTTTTTGTAGATGATGAATAGTGCAAGCGATCGATCAGGAGGTCTCGTGATCGATCAATAGGACATTGGCGATCGATCGTGGTTGTCCAAAGTTTTGAGAGAATGGCGATCGAACAATCGATCGATCGCATGCCAAAAATGTTGAAAAATATTTTGTTGTTGAGATATAGATGAATACTTTGCCCGAGTCTTTTATGTGTTTAATCATCATAATTTGATGATTTATATGGGGTTTAATATGTCCTTGAGTATGTGATTATGTACACATAATTGGTCGTGAATTATTGATTGTATGTAGAGAATAATTCAGCGGTTCTCGAGACAAAGTCAAAGAGTGACTCTTGCAATTAGACTATAAGAAACGTATTGATGTAAGAGCATTACGTTAGACATTATGATTTATGTCGTGAATGATAATTGGGTATTGATGGAATCAAAATGTATATCGTACTAGATATTGTGGATTATATGATTGGATATTGTTGGATCAATTGGTGAATATTATATGGAATTGAGATGATGACGTGCTATATATATCTATATATATATATATCTATATATATATGTATATATATCTATATATATATATATGTATATATATATATATATGTATGTGTGTGTGTGTGCGAGAGATGATATTGATTAATGTTGTTGTCGTATCGAAGTCATGAGTTTTTGTCATAGAGGAAAAAGTGTTATACTGAGCTAAGTGTGATGTGAGTTACCTCTTGCGTCCAAAGGACAAAGTACTACGTGTACGGGGGTCACCTCTTGAGCCTGCGTAGCAAAGTGCTACATATACGAGAGCCACTACTTGAGTTTATGATAGTCATGTCGAAGCGATGATGATGCCGCTGTCATGTCAAAGAAATGATAATGCCGCTGACATGTCAAAGCGATGATAATGCCATTGTCATGTCGAAGAGATGATAATGCCGATGTTGTGTCAAAGCAATGATACATGCCATTGTCACATCGAAGAAATGATATTATGATATTGAATCAATATAGTATGATTGTTAAAGTAATATATGGAATTATGGTAATATTCTGCCACAGTTATGGCGAATCGTGGAATATAATATATGCCGTTGTTATGTCGAAGTGATGATACATGCCGCAGTCGTGTCAAAGCTTTTTGGGAAAAAAATTACAGGTCGCAATCGATCACATCACTTGGGTTGATCGATCGCGACGAGCTGTAAAATTTTGTAGACATTGAACAGTGCGGTCGATCGATCGTGAGGAAGCGACCGATCGATCGCAAGGTCTCGCGATTGTTCGCGAGGACATTGGCGATCGATCGCCGAAGATCAAAGAATTATCCGAATTTTTGAGATGCTGGCGATCAATGAGCGATCGATCGCTAGGCCAAAAATGTTGAAAAATATTTCGTTATTGAGATGTAGACATATGTTTTGCCCGAGTCTTTTATGTGTTTAATCATTATGATTGGATGATTTATATGGGGTTAAATATGTGCTTGAGTATGTGATTGTTTGCACATAGTTGATCGTTGCATGTAGCGAATAATTCACCGATCGGGGCGAAGACAATGAATGGCTCTTGCAATTGGATTATTCGAGCATTACATTGGATAATACGATTTATGTCATGATAATTGGGTATTGTGGAATCAATATGTGTATCGTATGAGATATTGTGGAATATTGATCGCTTTTATTTTAAACATTTAATTCTCAGTGTAGCGATTCTATACCGCAAGTGCACGGTGTCAAGTTTTAGTATAAGGGTTTAAAAGTAAGGATTGTCGTACCCACAGGGACTAGTAGTAAGTACCACGTTCGATTAGAATTACTATATATAACCTACGATTATGGAATGATTATCAAACTAAATTGACTTAAGGACAAAAATTAACCTAAACAGCATTGATGGATAATTGAAGAGAAACTATAAACGAATTATCAAGACGTCGGTTCACCCATGTAATCCCCCAAAAGTTGTCTATTAATTAAGATTCAATGTTCTATGTTCTAGGGTGACGAGTTTTCCTATTTCATTCGTTATACCTTGGTCTGGTTATAACAAGTCTAGCATTAATCTACAATAAACCACTCCCGTGTCTTTATTGAATGATTAATACCGAAAAACGCTTCGTGAAAACTAATAGCCTTCGATTTTGGTAAATCTATTGCTATCACGCGTGTGCTAGATTTTACTTAGTCCGTCTCAACCTAAAACTCACGGCCTAATTTACTACGTCGTATCATAATCTCCTATGGCCAATTTAATTACGATTACCAATATCATGCAAAAGGTAGCTAATCTTTCACAAGCATTAAAAACATAAATTATGCGCAAAGATCATAGAAATCAAATCAAAACCGTTAATTAACTCAAGGGTTCAAACATGGGATCCCCTATGTCTTGACAAATATTTTAGCCAACAACCATAATCAAATTATAATGCAAAAACATGTCTTTAAACAAATTTAACATCTCAATCTGATATAAAAAATAATAAAGTTCAGAAATACTAAGATAACGAGGATGTCGCTCCGTGCGTCACTCCGTTCTTTCGTTCCTTGCGTTGCTCTTGCTCTTCAATGATTTGTGGTCTATTTCTTTTGATGGAGGAGTGGCTGCTAGGTTTCAGAAAATGTGTGCAAGTCCTCCAAAACGTCTGAAAATCTTCTATAAATAGTGTGGAGGAGTTTTGCAAAGTTTGGACACCAAATCACCAAGTAGGAAACAAAATCTCGATTTTTCAGGGTTTGGCGATCGATCTTCGTCAGTTGCCGATCGATCGCGGAAACATTCTGGACAAAATAACCAATTTTTTCATGTCCGTGATCGATCTTCGTCATTTGCCGATCGATCGCGGAAGTCTGGCGATCGATCGCGGAAATCTTCTGGATGGTGGCGATCGATCTTCGTAAGTTGCCGATCGATCGCGGGTCAAAATCTCCAACTTGCGATTTGGTCCCTCCTTTTCCATATTTAGCTCGGTTTGGTCCTTTTTCAGCAATTTAAGCCTATTTTACTCCACTCTTTTGCATTTGAACCTGGATTCCAGAAATATACAAATATATACCAAAACGTGTAATATTTTCTAGGAATCACTACAAAACACCTCTAATCATATATCAAATTAAGTGTAAAAATCACACTTATCAACTCCCTCAAACTTAAACTTGATCGTCTCGAGCAAGAAATAAGATCGGAAAGTAGAGTTCAATATTTGAAGATTCAAATAAACCAATTTGTAGTCAATCATGTAGCTCAGACATCTCACTTACAGACGAACCAGAATAAATCAGAAAGTTTAACAAGTTGTGTTTTCTCCTAGATCAAGCAACATGTCGCCAAATCAGAACGTGCGTGTGTGTTATTGTCACTTTCAAGTTTCATGCAATTTTCATAGATCAAATCATGCTAGTTAATGAAAAGTAAGATTATCATTGAGCACCCCAAAATCCTATTTTCAAACACTTCTCCACTAATGTAGTCACTCCCTAGACTTGGATCACTAGGTCTTTTTAAGCTTGTAGCGTTAGGCCTAGGTGTTTGGCTTCAAAGAAAGGATAGGATATCACAAAGAAGAGAGTATAATCATGTTCAATTCAATTTTTTTAGCACAACTTGAGCTTCTCTTCTTTTTCGTGTAGCCTTGGCAACTTTGGGTCTTATTTAGATATTTTTTTCAAGGCTTTATCTATCTTTTTCTTTTCTCATTCATCAATTTTTTTTTCAATAATAACCTCATCCAAATGTAGCAATTCATGTGCATATAATGAGAATCATTATACTCCCTTTAGGTAAAGATGGATTCTTTCAATTTAGGCTCATAAAGGTGGGAATAATGAGTTTCCAAAAAATGTTGAATTGGGGCTAATAGTATGTTAAACATACACCATTCTTTTTCAATTAGGCTCAAAGTTGGATACTAGAGATTGATATATACATGGTAAGCTTGAAAGGCTCAAACGGTCCAAAGATCGCCTAAATCATTTCCAAGTCGAGTTTATAACTATAAAATTTCGCCCAAAGTGTCATCATCAATAAGTTTCTAATGTACTCCAAGATGCTAAAAAACAATTCATTAATTTCGCAAAAAATTTCACTACTACAAGTGCAATTCACAAGATTATGACTCAAATGTGCTCAATGTATTCCTCATCTTTGACATGCTACTCAAAACAAGATATTCACAAACACGTCTTACAATCATCAAAACTCAATTTGACATGCATAGTGAGATTAATATCATCATGGAGTAGAGACCACTACTATGATTTATTCTTATCTTACTAATTGAACTCATTTTCAAGAAAAAATATTCGTTGGTGCTCAATAAACGATCAATTTCCAAATAAGAAGCATGACACAGTAATGCACTCCCCCAAACTTAATTCATGCATTGTCCTCAATGTACTAGGCATGGAAAATGAGACAAAACATTTACCGTTGACAACGACCGTCAGTGATCGTTGTCCAATTCCTCATCAGCTCACGGGGTATAGTGTTGGAACACGTCACAACACGCATGGATTTTCTCACCATAATCAAAACAAAAACAAAAGCAAAACGAAAACAAACGAAAACAAACCAAAAACAAAGCAAAAGGATAAGAAAAAGTTCTTGATTTATAGTCTCAAGCTTGACTTATCACCACATTTTCTCAAAGGTTGGGATGGTGTGTGGAGCATGAATCTCCATAATCAACTGGGTAATGCCTCAACCTCTCATCATTAACGACATAAGTGCCTAGAATAGGATCACTTACCTTAATGGCTCCATGCGGGTATATCTTGGTAACAGTGAATGGTCCAACCCATGAAGCCTTTCGCTTGCTTTGGAAAATGCGAGGTGGTGGCGCTTTATGTAATTGGACTGTCTCTCCCTTCATAAACGTCCTTTTATCTTTTTGCTTCTTCGCCTTCCTTGGCTTCACCATGTCATGGATCTTGCCTTTTTCAGTCTCTAGTTCGGTCTTCACCTTCACCCACACCACATCATCAGGCAAAATATTAATTTTATCAATAATAAAACATGTGTGTGTGTTTTGTGCACGTGGTGAAGTTTGAAACATAGTAAAGGTAACATGATCCTCTCCTACACGAAGGATCAACTTCCATTCTTCAACATCGATAATAGCTCTTCCAGTAGCTAGGAATGGGCGCCCCAGGATCAATGGCATTCTCACATCCTCCTCCATATCCAGCACTAGAAAATCCACCGGGAAGGTGAATTGATCTATCTTTACTGGTACATCTTCAATGATTCCTAGTGGGTAGGTGATAGACTTGTCTGCCATTTTCAACACTACCCTCGTGGGCTTCGGCTCTCCTAATCCATGTCTCTGAAAAATAGACAAAGGCATCAAGTTCACACTAGCACCCAAATCACATAATGATTTAATAAAAGAAATAGGCCCAAAAGTGCAAGGAATAGAGAAACTCCCTGGATCTTTTAACTTCGTGGCCGATTTCTTTTGCACCATAGCACTACATTCCTCAGTCAAAAAGACAGTCTCGTGTTCTCCCAATTTCTGCTTCTTAGACAATATTTTCTTTAAGAATTTGGCATAATTTGGCATTTCTCTTAAAGCATCAATAAAAGGTATATCGATATGCAAATTCTTAAGCATGTCTAAAAATTTGGCAAAGTTTGAATCAACCTTCGCCCTATTAATTGCTGCATGGAATGGGAGAGGAATGTGTAGCTTTTCTTATGGTGATATCGGTATAGTGGCTCCAATGGACTTACCCTTGTTGCACGATTGCCCCTTCTCCTCTTGCTTCATTGAAATCTTTTCCGTTTTCTTCTCGGCACCAAGTTCCTTTCCACTCCTCAAGGTCACGACATTGGCTTGCTCCCTTGGATTCTTCTCGGTGTCACTCGGCAGAGTTCCTTGTGCTCTTACGGCCAAGATGGCTGCCAATTGCCCGACTTGAGTTTCCAAATTCTTGATAGATGCATCTTGGTTACTCATCCTGGTCTCAGTAGATGATATAAACTTGACAAGTAATTCCTCCATGCTCGGCTTTGGTTGGTAACCCGTTTGTGGTTGGGGGTTCAAAACATTCTTTTGGTCGGACCAAGAGAAGTTTGGATGATTCCTCCACGGTTGGTTATAGTTGGTGGAGTAAGAATTACCCTGTTGTGGCCTGTTTCCTACAAAGTTAGCATTTTCAGTAGATTGCACAAAAGGATTAGTTGCCTGGCATTCCATGCTCTGATGGTTGCCTCCACACAAATCACATATGACCACTTGAGCTTGCATCGCTGTCATGCTCAAGCCATCCATTTTCTTATTCAACGCCTCCAATTGAGCTTTTATTGCTGTTATATCATTAACTTGGTGCACCCCGATCGGTCTTTTGGGCACATTCCTTTCGGACTGCCACTGGTAACTGTTGGATGCCATCTCTTCCAAGAGTGTGAAAGCTTCCTCAAGTGACTTTCTCATAATGGTACCTCCTGCTGCTGCATCAATCATGGATTTATTAGCAGAATATAAACCATTATAAAATGTTTGTACCTGAAGCCAAATCGGAAGGCCATGATGTGGGCATCTTCGAAGTAGATCCTTGAAGCGCTCCCAAGCTTCATATAGAGTCTCTGGATCATGTTGCACGAATGTGGTGATATCATTGCAAATCTTAGCTGTCTTGGAAGGGGGAAAGTATTTTGATAGGAAAGCTTGAGCCATCCCCTCCCAAGTAGTGATCGATCCTGCAGGCAATGAATTTAACCAACTCTTAGCTTTATCATTTAAAGAAAAGGGAAAGAGTCGTAACCTGATGGCGTCGTCAGTGACGCCATTGTGCTTGAACGTGTCGCATATCTCCAAAAAGTTGGAGATATGAGCATTAGGATCATCAGTAGGTGATCCTCCGAATTGCACAGAGTGTTGAATCATCTGAATTATGGCAGGCTTGATCTCGAAGTTATTAGCCTGAATCCTTGGTCTTGTGATGCTAGACATGGTGCCTTGAAAAGATGGTTGTGCATAGTCCATCATGGATCTTGTAATTGGCACTTCTTCGTTGTTTCCATTACCATTCCCTCGATTATTGTGATATCCCCGAAATAATTAATTGTAATTTGGGCATTAATTATGTTTATATGATTAATTATGGTGATAATTGATTTATGTGTTGGAATTAATTATCTTGATGAAATGCTTAGTCACATGGTAGGCGTGACCCGGGGGTGCATTTCACGGTGCATGTTGGGAAAACTGGGTTTTAGCATGGGTTATTCATGTTTGTTGTTAATTATTTGGAAAACATGAATTTATTGGGAATTTGGTGCATTTTTGTAAAATGCTTTTAAAGTACCATGTTGGGGTATTTTGTGCATCATGTTAATATTTGGGGTACAATTTTAATTAACCCTTATAACCCATTATCCCACCTTTTACCCATCACTTTACATTCACTTTACCCCCACTCTTAAATCCCCAAATTTCATTCCCAACCCTAAACCTCTTCCCATTTTCGAAATTTGGCAAAGGAGGAAGGAGAAATCTTCACAAAACCTTTGTTTGTGAGATTATTAGTAGGATTTGGAGTCCTCAAGAGGTATGGAACCCTTCCTAAAGTTTTAATGGTGTTTGGTTTTGAAATGGGTTGGTATTTGAGTTTTTATGTGGGTTTGTTTTTGGGTATGTGTTGTATGTGGTTGGGGTATGATTTTTGAGGTGTTTCATGTGGGTTTTAGTGAGTTATGATGGTATTTGAGTTGTTGGAATGTTTGAGTTTGAAGTGTTTGTGGTAGACCTTGGAAAATGCTCAAAAATGGTGAAGAATCGCGCACACAGCAGGTGGCGATCGATCGCTACAAATGCAGTGATCGATCGCCGAAGGGCAGTGGCGAAATGTAAGGCAGGCAATCAATCGCCATATATGGCGCGATCGATCGCCGCAAGCCAGTGAGGTCTGGCGATCGATCGCTACATCGAAGCGATCGATCGGTAAGGCTCGCGATCGATCGGTAAGGCTCGCGATCGATCGCCAGCTGCTGAAATGTGGGAAATGATGTTTTTTGTTGAATTTTTGGTATTTGGCTATTATTTGGCTTCTAATATTGGGTTGTGTGATTGTGTAGAACCATCCCAGGTGACGACGCAACCAAGGAAGTAAAGTCATACCAAATCCCACATTTGGAAAGGTACGTAGAAGACGTACGGGCACCCAACGGTACACGTATCTATTATACTCATTGATTATGCATTGTGGATGCGAGTATATATGGAATTGTGCATGGTGGATGCAAATATATGTTGAATTATGCATGATGATTGTATACACATATGATGATTATTGGTGCACATCCCATGAGTCATGATTATCACCTTGATGATTTTAATGCTTACCTCTATTTATTTTGTGCCGCTATATGTGAAGCGAGGAGTGGGAGTACCGCATGTCACATTGAAGCGAGGTTATCATATGAGGCGAAAAAAGAATATTTGCCGCTAAAATGTGAAGCGAGGGGTGGGAGTACCGCATGTCCATTGAAGCAAAGTTATTATATGCCGCTTATATGTGAAGCGAGGGGCATTAAAATACATTGTGATGAACAGACTAAGGATTGGTAATTGGTGATAATGGAATGGTGTTATGTCATGACATGTGTGAACCATTAAATAATCTATTGATTATACTCATGAGTTATGGTATAGGGACAACCAAAAAGGGAGCGTTTAAAATGCATGGGAAAAACAGGAAGTGTTTTATTACGGTTTATGCATTTACGCCTTATATTCATATTGTGTTGAATATGGATTATTATATGCTCATGTTTTGGGGGTTGTCCTTGTAGGTACATTTTGGCATGATAAAGGGGCTAAGGCGGGTTGAGGCGGTGAGCTCGTGAAGAACGCTTTTGATAGGAAGGACAAAATTATTTTGTATAGTATCTACTCTAGGAGTAGTGTAAAGCTATAGGGAATAACATTCATTTGTTAAAGAATGTAATTAATCCATTTGATAGTCCTTAACTTGGCATGTAATTTTTAAGGCTCAAAGTCTCGACACGAACTATTAAACTCTGATAATGCATGTTAGCTCTATTTATGCCTTTCATCCGCATTTAAGGAACTAGGGTCCTTACATTAGTGGTATCAGAGCAGTGGTTAGAGAACCTGGGAACGAGTGAAGGGTAGCCTTAGCATGATTGGCTAGGTGCTTACATTTGGGGCATGTTTATGCATGTGCTGCATATTGATGTATATACTGTTATACTGACATACTTATTATCATTCCTGTTATCTAACGGCATAACATATATGTTGTTGTTTTGGAATTGTTGTTAACCCTTGTGTTACAGCATGGCGGCTATGAACTTGGGGAACCTCAATGAAGAGGTAGGTGACGTTGGCAGTGTTAATGCAAGCATTGGTCAGACAAACCCTTTACCTGCACCAGCTGTAGGTGTGGAACCAATGGCTCAGTTGTTACTACCTGGTGAGCTCAGTTTGACTCAGTTTCTGACCTTCCACCCGCCCATGTTTGAGGGGACAGAGACAGGGGAAGAGGCTGAGGGATGGCTTGAGAGACTGGAACATATTTTTGTGTCCGCTCCTTGTGCTAGGACGGCATGGCTGAGGTTGGCAGAGTTCCAGCTAGCAAAGAAACCTTCCATGTGGTGGAAGACTACAGTGATGGAACTAAGGGCTCAGGGTGTATTGATCGATTGGACTCTCTTCAGAACCCGGTTTCTGAACCGGTATTTTTATGCGGCTGCGAGACAGATAAAGGAAGATGAGTTCACAAACTTGAAGCAAGGAGGTATGATAGTGTCAGACTATGCTATGCACTATTCTTCATTGCTGAGGTATGTCCCTCATATTGCCACAAGTGGACATGCAAAGATGAGGCTCTTTCTGAAGGGGTTACGGCCGGAGCTATTTGACCGGGTTATCACCAACAACCCCACTTCTTTCGATGATGCTCTTACTAGAGCAGAACTTGCAGAGATCGGAGTTGGGGCCTACCCTAATGCTGTACCCCCACACATGCCACAGCGGAGGCAAGTTACTGATAGCTTGAGGCCACGATGAGAGTCATTTAAGCCTCGTGGTGCTTCTTCATCCTCTCGGTTCAGTGGAAAGAAATCTTTTAATCAGAAGCAAGAGAACAGGAAGAGCAATTGGTCGGCCAACCGGGGGCCTATGCAAGGGAATAGATCGGGGGAGACAAGGTGCGACAATTGTGGAGGGCCACACTCTTTGAGCAATTGCCCTGCTTGTTACGGTTGTGGTAAGATGGGCCACATCTCTCGGTATTGCCCCACTTGGGGAGGACAGTCAGATTTTCAAGGGAACAGGCCGAGATTTGATGACAGGACAGTGCATCAGAGGCAGCAGATTATGCCTCGACCATCGGGAGGTCAGACAGTGGGACCGTCCCAGGGGTAGGTGTATGCACTGACCAGAGAGCAGGCCCATGCAGCCCCGGAGGAGGTGATCGCCAGTACGTGCCATTTATTTACGTACCATACTTTTATTTTGATAGATACAGGTGCCTCCCACTCTTTTGTATCTGTTGGCTTTGTGGAGAGACACCATATGCGCACGTCTTCGTTACCCACGCCTCTCATGGTCTCGACGCCCACTGGAAAAAGTGTTATTCTTGCGGATTGCCTCATTTATTTTGAGGGCAACGAGTTGAAGACATATTTGATTGTGTTGGGCATGTCAGACTGTGACTGCATTGTGGGCATTGACATTCTGAACAGATATCAGGCAGTGGTAAATTGTCGGCAGAGAACAGTAAGGTTCAGATCTGATTTGGGGATACAGTGTACTTTTTATGGGAACGGTTCTCGTGCGAAGATTCCGTTGATTTCGGCAATCAAAATGTCCCAGTAGTTGGAACGTGGTCACACGGGCTATCTCATCTATGCCGTGGACATGTCGGGAAAGAATAAAGAGTTGAGAGTCGAGAGTTGAAGATGTACCAGTGGTAGCAGATTTTGCTGATGTGTTCCCGGAGGAGATCCCAGGATTCCTACCGGCTAGAGAAGTCGAGTTTGGGATTGAGTTATTACCGGGGACATCCGCTATCTCTCGTGCACCTTACAGGATGGCACCGTCGGAGTTAAGGGAATTGAAGGAACAGTTGCAGGAACTCCTTGATAAAGGATATATACGCCCTAGCGTATCGCCTTGGGACACACCGGTTCTCTTTGTGAAAAAGAAGGATGGTTCGATGCGGTTGTGCATCGATTACCGGCAACTGAATAAAGCCACGGTGAAGAACAAGTATCCTCTCCCAAGGATTGCCGACTTGTTTGATCAGTTGCAAGGTACAAAGCTGTATAGCAAGATTGATTTGAGATCCGGGTACCACCAGATTTGGGTCAGAGAGGAGGATGTGCAGAAGACAACATTTCGGACTCGGTATGTGCACTATGAGTTTCTAGTGATGCCGTTCGGTGTGACGAACGCCCCAGCTGTATTTATGAGCTTGATGAACAAAGTGTTTCAACCTTATCTTGATCAGTTCGTCATTGTATTTATTGACGACATACTCATCTACTCTCGGAGTGAGGAAGAGCAAGTGAAACACTTGAGGACAGTACTTCAGATTCTGAGAGATCACTAGTTGTATGCCAAGCTCAGCAAGTGTGAGTTTTGGTTGAGCAGTGTAGTGTTTCTGGGGCATGTTATATCTAGCAGCGGGATATCGGTGGATCCCAGGAATATTGAGGTTGTGATGGAGTGGGCTGCACCCACTTCTGTGCCCGAGATACGGAGTTTTCTTGGTTTGGCCGGTTATTATCGACGCTTCGTCGAAGGATTTTCGAAGATCGCCAAGCCATTGACACAGTTGACCCAAAAAGGAGTACCATTCTTTTGGTCTGAGGCTTGTGAGGAAAGCTTCCAGGAGTTGAAATACCGGTTGACGACGGCGTCTGTGTTGGTGATTCCTACGGAGAACACTAGGTTTGTCCTCTATACTGATGCATCGCTTCAGGGCCTTGGGTGTGTATTGATGCAAGATAAGCATGTGGTAGCTTATGCATCGAGGCGGTTGAAGCCGCACGAGACTAGATATCCAGTCCATAACTTGGAGCTAGCGGCTATTATTTTCGCCCTGAAGATTTGGAGGCATTATTTGTATGGTACGTCGTTTACCATTTACACGGATCACAAGAGCCTGAAATTCTTGTTTACCCATGCAGAGCTGAATATGAGGCAGAGGAGATGGATGGACTTACTCAAGGATTATGATTGTGAAATTGAGTACCATCCTGGGAAAGCTAACTTGACAGCAGACGCCTTGAGCCGGAAGGTGAGGAATACTGCTGAAGATGTCATGCATTTGTCAGCCTTGATGACTTCCTATTGCCATCTGGGCTATGACTTTGATATAGATACATCACCAGTGTATATATCAACCTTATTAGCTGAGCCAGATATCTATGAGAATATCAGAAGAGCTCAGAAGTCAGATGATGAGATTCAGAGATGGTTATCTTTAGTACATCTTGGTCAGCCATCGAAGTTCAGAGTGGTTGAGGATGGATCCCTGAGATTGGGTAGCCGTTGGGTGAGTACGCCGGAGTTGCGTAAAGGGATCTTGGAGCGAGCTCATAGTAGCAGGCTTAGTATCCACCCAGGTGGGAAGAAGATGTATAAGGATCTACGTGATCAGTTTTGGTGGAAAAGAATGAAGTGTGACGTCGTCGCTTTTGTTAAGAGGTGCTTGATCTGCCAGTAGGTTAAGGCAGAGAGGCAGAGACCTGGTGGCGAGTTGAAAAGCTTGGAGATACCAAATTTGAAGTGGGAGCACATATCTATGGACTTTGTGACCCACTTACCGAGGACTACTACGGGTTGTGATGCCATTTGGGTGATCGTGGATAGACTGACAAAGGTGGCTCACTTCATTCCCTACAATATGACGTACACATACTTGAGGATGGCTCAGCTGTATGTCCGGGACATAGTGAGACTGCATGGGATTCCAGTGTCTATGGCATCGGACAGAGATCCACGGTTCACATCTCATTTCTGGGGAGGCCTTCAGTCAGCTTTGGGTACTGAGGTGAGGTTGAGCATGACATATCATCCCCAGACGGACGGTCATACTGAGCGTACTATACAGACGCTCGAGGACATGCTACGAGCTTGTGTATTAGAGTTTGATACCTCGTGGCAAGATTCTTTGGCCTTGGTAAAGTTCTCTTACAATAACAGCTATCAGGCGAGTATTCAGATGGCTCTGTTTGAGGCTCTGTATGGTCGACGTTGTAGGTCGCCTTTGTACTGGGATGACTTGACCAGTAAAGCAGTAGGAGGACCCGAACTGATTCGGGAAATGGAAGAAAAGATAAAGATGATAAGGCAGAAAATGAAAGCAGCCCAGGACAGACAGACGGCTTATGCTAATAAACAGCGGCGACCGTTAGAATTTCAGTTGGGAGATAAGGTCTTCTTGAAGATCTCACCTTTCAGAGGTGTGGTGCGCTTTGGGATGCGCGGGAAACTGTCTCCGAGGTATGTTGGGCCGTACGAGATCTTGCAGCGCATTGGGACCTTAGCTTACCGACTGGCCCTGCAACCTTCTTTTTCTGGTATACACGATGTGTTCCATGTGTCTATGTTGCGGAGATATGAGCCGGATCCGTCACATGTATTGCAGCCTTCTGAGGTACAGTTAGACTCTGATGTATCCTATGAGGAACGGCCAGTCTGGATTCTGGATAGAGCTGATCGCAGACTTCGGAACAAAGTGATACCGATGGTCAAGGTTCAGTGGGATCGCAGGGGTGTCGAGGAGGCTACGCGGGAGACGGAGCGGCATATGGTGCAGCACTACCCGAAACTGTTTTCTGGTATGTTATTTATGTTTAGTTTCATTTTGGGGTAAGTGCATGCGATTTCGAGGACGAAATCTTATAAGTAGGGGAGTATTGGGATATCCCCAAAATAATTAATTGCAATTTGGGCATTAATTATGTTTATATGATTAATTATGGTGATAATTGATTTATGTGTTGGAATTAATTATCTTGATGAAATGCTTAGTCACATGGTAGGCGTGACCCGGGGGTGCATTTCAGGGTGCATGTTGTGCATGTTGGAAAAACTGGGTTTTAGCATGGGTTATTCATGTTGGTTGTTAATTATTTGGAAAACATGAATTTAGTGGGAGTTTGGTGCATTTTTGTAAAATGCTTTTAAAATACCATGTTGGGGTATTTTGTGCATCATGTTAATATTTGGGGTACACTTTTACTTAACCCTTATAACCCATTATCCCACCTTTTACCCATCACTTTACATTCACTTTACCCCCACTCTTAAATCCCCAAATTTCATTCCCAACCCTAAACCTCTTCCCATTTTCGAAATTTGGCAAAGGAGGAAGGAGAAATCTTCACAAAACCTTTGTTTGTGTGATTATTGGTAGGATTTGGAGTCCTCAAGAGGTATGGAACCCTTCCTAAAGTTTTAATGCTGTTTGGTTTTGAAATGGGTTGGTATTTGAGTTTTTATGTGGGTTTGTTTTTGGGTATGTGTTGTACGTGGTTGGGGTATGATTTTTGAGGTGTTTCATGTGGGTTTTAATGAGTTATGATGGTATTTGAGTTTGAAGTGTTTGTGGTAGACCTTGGAAAATGCTCAAAAATGGTGAAGAATCGCGCACACAGCAGGTGGCGATCGATCGCTACAAATGCAGCGATCGATCGCCGAAGGGCAGTGGAGAAATGTAAGGCAGGCGATCGATCGCCATATATGGCGCGATCGATCGCCGCGAGCCAGTGAGGTCTGGCGATCGATCGCTACATCGAAGCGATCGATCGGTAAGTCTCGCGATCGATCGCCTCGATGCAGCGATCGATCACCAGCTGCTGAAATGTGGGAAATGATGTTTTTTGTTGAATTTTTGGTATTTGGCTATTATTTGGCTTCTAATATTGGGTTGTGTGATTGTGTAGAACCATCCCAGGTGGCGACGCAACCAAGGAAGTAAAGTCATACCAAATCCCACATTTGGAAAGGTACGTAGAAGACGTACGGGCACCCAACGGTACATGTATCTATTATACTCATTGATTATGCATGGATGCAAATACATGTTGAATTATGCATGATGATTGTATATGCATATGATGATTATTGGTGCACATCCCATGAGTCATGATTATCACCTTGATGATTTTAATGCTTACCGCTATTTATTTTGTGCCGCTATATGTGAAGCGAGGGGTGGGAGTACCGCATGTCACATTGAAGCGAGGTTATCATATGAGGTGAAAAAAGAATATTTGACGCTAAAATTGTTAGTAATCCTTAGAGCATACAACGCAGCGGAATAAAAATATTTGGATTACTAGAACAATGGATCTATACATAGGGATTCATAAAGGTTTACAAAATTCTCACCCTTGTAGCGTGTTTGAGCAGATTCCACGGAGCAGCACGTCCAACGAACTCCGAGTCACAAGCAACACCTCCAAGGTCTTGCCTCTACGGTATCCACACGATCAAATCGAAAGGGATGTTCAAGAACAAGTTGCTAGACTTATTCTTGAACCAAAACTCAACTCTCGGTTCAAAACCAAAAGGATGGCGCTCAACTAACTCTACCTCACGTCGACTACAAAGAAGTCGAGTGAAGCAAGAAGGATGGCGGCCGAGAGCTTCTCCAACAAGGTGGCCGAGAGCTCCTTGTCTTGGTGGCTAGGTTTTTTTTTAATATCAAAAAATGATATGAAAGTATGATTAACAATTAATCAAAACCTAGTATTTATATTATAAGGCTTTTAATTAAGGTTCAAGACTTTCTTAAAGTCTTATGGGCCCAAACCCATGATTTAATTAAAACCTTTTAATCACTTAATTAAGACTCTTCTTAATTAATTAATTCATCCAATGAATTTAATTTCCCTTATCGATTTAATCTTTTGTGCGACCCGATAGGATCTTGTAATGTTGGCAGTGACATAAAATCTCATTTTACGTTACAAGCTAAGAGCGGTGTCTAGCAACACATCGAGGCTACCCAAATTACAAGAATGTCAATGACTCGACATAACCTTTAGAACTTGTGATAATATTAACCATGTAACTTAATCCCTTTGTCCTTTGTGTTTAGATTGAACACGAGTCATGGAATAGTCATACTCGTATATTCAATCTCTATTTCTTGATCCCCAAGTAGAACTAGAATAAACGAATAAGCTCGATATCTCATATCGACTCATTCGAGCATGGCCATGCATTTTAGTTCTCACTTGATCAAGGGCCAAACACATCTCCTGTTATATAGGAGGGACAAATCCTATCTCGATCAGTCAACATCCCTCTACATGATTCGTAGTGTATCCAATAGTCGCCTTTATAGATTACCCTGTTACGGGTAACGTTTGACGATATCAAGATACATAACTCCTTATGTTGGGATCTCTGGCGATCACAAGTCGTAAGGATTACATACATTATTATCACTATGAGAATTGCATATGACGATCATATAACTATCCATGTTGCATTCTCATGGTGGGTCTGTATAGTACATCGTTCTCTAACATGTACCCAGGTGTTGATTTGATATCTCATATCAATGAACAATTCATCAATCAACACATACTAGTCTCTACGTATTATCATTATCCCTATTCATGATAATACTTGACTAGGGACATCTTTAAGAATAATACAATATTATTCTAAGGACATTAACATATATATTAATTCACATTGCACAGTTAAAAGAATAATATATAATAATGAATTGCCATTTAAGAAATCATAAACATTGTATGTCAAAACAATCATCTAATGATTTGTCTTAGGGCATATCCCAACAAATCTCCCACTTGCACTAAGACCACTCAGACATATACCTAATGCCTAGAGATCTAGTATGACGATCATGCTTCTGCTGTGACAGTGGCTTCGTCAATGGGTCAGATACATTATCATCTGTTGGTACTTTGCATATTTTAGCATCTCCCCTTTCAATGATTTCTCGAATGAAATGGAAACGCCTAAGTATGTTCTTGGATCTTTGGTGAGATCTTGGTTCCTTAGCCAATGCGATCGCTCCATTGTTGTCACAATAGAGTTCTATCGGATCTTTAATGCTAGGCACCACTCCAAGTTCAGAAATGAACTTCCTCATCCAAACCGCTTCCTTTGCTGCATCCGAGGCAGCAATATACTCAGCTTCCGTTGTAGAATCGGCTACTGTTTCTTGCTTTGAACTCTTCCAGCTCACAGCACCTCCATTTAGGCAATACACATATCCAGATTGCGATCGAAAATCATCTTTGTCAGTTTGGAAGCTTGCATCAGTGTAACCCATTACATTGAGCTCTTCCTCACCTCCATAAATCAAGAATGTATCCTTAGTTCTTCTCAAGTACTTCAGGATATTCTTGACAGCAATCCAGTGACCTTCACCTGGATCAACTTGATATATGCTCGTCATGCTCAAAGCATACGATACATCGGGACGAGTACATATCATGGCATACATGATAGATCCAATAGCTGACGCATATGGAATCTTACTCATGCGTTGTCTCTCATCTGGTGTCGAAGGACACTGTTCCTTCGAGAGATAAATACCATGTGTCATAGGCACGAATCCTTTCTTTGATTCTTGCATGCTAAACCTTTTAAGCACTTTGTCTATGTATGTACTTTGACTTAGGCCGAGAAGTCTTCTTGATCTATCTCTATAGATCTTGATTCCTAATACATAGGTGGCTTCTCCCAAGTCTTTCATCGAAAAGCAATTCCTTAGCCAAATCTTTACAGATTGTAAGGCAGGGATATCATTTCCAATGAGAAGTATGTCATCTACATACAACACTAGGAAAATGATTACGCTCCCACTGACCTTCTTGTAGACACAAGGTTCATCTTCGTTTTTGATAAAACCAAACTCTTTGATTGCATCATCAAAACGAAGATTCCAACTCCGAGAAGCTTGCTTCAATCCATAAATGGATCGTTGTAGCTTGCATATCTTTCCAGCATCCTTTGGATCGACAAAACCCTCGGGCTGTGTCATGTACACATCCTCGAGTAGATTTCCATTAAGGAAAGCTGTTTTGACATCCATCTGCCAGATTTCATAATCATGAAATGCAGCTATTGCAAGAAGATCCTTATGGATTTAACCATGGCCACTGGTGAAAAGGTTTCATCATAGTCAATACCATGAATTTGTTTGAATCCTTTTGCAACCAGCCGACCTTTATAGGTTTGTACATTACCATCCATATCGGTCTTTTTCTTGAAAATTCATTTGCACCCTATGGGTCGTACCCCTTCAGGTGGATCAACCAAAGTCCATACTTGGTTTGCATACATGGATTCCATCTCAGATTTCATGGCCTCTTGCCATTTCTCAGAATCAGTGCCCATTATAGCTTGTTGATAAGATGACGGCTCATCCTCATCAATAAGTAGTAAGTCACCTTGTTGAGTCACAAGAAATCCATATCTTTGTGGCTCCCGGTGTTCTCTTACAGACCTACGCTAGGCTTGTGTCTCTTGAGCAGGTACTTCTTCCACAACAGATTGCGGTGCCTGCTCTGTTTCCATCTCAATCTCAGGTTCAGTGTTTTCTTGTGGTTGAACTTCACTAAGTTCTATTTTTCTCCCACTGGTTTTCCTAGAAATAAATTCTCTTTCAAGAAATACACCAGTCCGAACAACAACTACTTTGTTCTCGGTGGGATAATAGAAATAGTATCCTTTCGTTTCCTTAGGATACCCCACAAATAAACACTTATCAGATTTGGGTCCAAGTTTGTTAGTGGCGTGACGTCTAACGAAAACCTCACAACCCCAAATCTTCATAAAAGACATACTAGGACGCTTCCCAGTCCATATCTCATATGGTGTCTTTTCCACTGATTTAGATGGAACACGGTTCAGTAAGAAAATCGCTGTTTCTAGAGCGTGTCCCCAAAACGATATCGGAAGATCTGCATGACTCATCATTGATCTAACCATGTCTAAAAAGGTTCGATTTCTCCTCTCGGATACACCATTCCATTGTGGAGTATACGGAGGAGTGAGTTGTGGGACTATCCCACACTCCTTTAGATAGTCATGAAACTCTTGGCTTAAGTATTCACCTCCTCGATCTGATCGAAGGATCTTGATACTTTTGCCAAGTTGGTTTTGTACTTCATTCTTGAAATCTTTGAACTTTTCAAAGGTTTCATGCTTATGCTTCATTAGGTACACATACCCATATCTACTGAGGTCATCAGTAAATGTAACGAAGTATTGAAAATCACCTCTAGCTTGTGTACTTATTGGTCCACATACATCACTATGTATTAGTCCCAATAAAACATTTGCCCTTTCAACATGTCCCTTAAAAGGGGCTTTAGTCATCTTGCCCATTAAACAAGATTCGCATGTTTCATATGATTCAAAATCAAATGAATCTAATACTCCATCCTTATGAAGTTTAGATATGCGGTTCTCGTTTATGTGGCCCAAGCGACAATGCCAGAGATAAGTCGGATTACAATCATTATTTTTAATCCTTTTAGTATTTATGTTATAGATAGGCATATCAAGATTTAATAAATAAAGACCATTCACCATTTGTGCACTAGCATAAAATATATCATTTAAATAAATAGAACAACAGTTGTCCTTTATTATAAATGAAAAACCATACTTGTCTAAACAAGAAATAGAAATTATGTTTTTAGTAATAGATGGCACAAAATAACAGTCTTTTAAAATCAACGATAAACCAGAAGGCAAAGATAAATAATAATCTCCTATAGCTAATGCAGCAACTCTTGCTCCATTTCCAACTCGGAGATCAACTTCGCCTTTCGCCAACGTCCTACTCCTTTTTAGATCCTGCACATTTACACAAATGTGAGATCCACATCCAGTATCTAATACCCATGATGAAGAAGTAGATAAATTGACTTCTATAACAAAAATACCTGAAGTGGAAGTCACACTTCCTTTCTTTAGATCCTCCAGATATACTTTGCAGTTTCTTTTCCAATGGCCGGTCTCACCGCAATGGAAACAGTTCCCTTCCTTCGCTATCCCTCCCTTTGGTTTCAGTGCATAAGACTTTGGCTTAGATTTAACAAAGACCTTCTTTGTTTTCTTATTGCCTTTAGCTTTGGCCTTTCCTTTGCCCTTATTCACAATAAGAACATTTGTGGCCTTAGTCTTCTTTGTATTTGCTTCATATGTTCTCAACATACCAAGCAATTGTGTTAGAGTCTTTTCCATGTCAGTCATATTGTAATTTACTACAAATTGACTGAAGCTCTCAGGCAACGATTGCAAGATCACATCGGTGGCCAACTCTTGGTCCAATGGAAAAACCCAGCTTGTCCAGATTCTCAATGTACCCAATCATCTTGAGCACATGAGTTCCAACTAGGCTTCCCTCTACCATCCTGCACTGAAATAACGCCTTAGAGACGTCATACCTCTCTTGTCTTGCTTGCTGTTGGTACAATTGCTTTAAGTGTTCGATCATATCGAACGCCTCCATTTCCTCATGTTGCTTCTGAAGCTCAGAGTTCATGGTGGCAAGCATAAGGCACCCAACATCAAGTGCGTCACTTTGATGCTTCTTGTAAGCATCTTTATCAGCTCTTGTAGCTGTTAGGGGAGGTTCCTCAGCGGGCAAGGGTTCCTCTAGGACATATTGTTTCTTTTCTTGTTTGAGGACTATCTCAAGTTCCTATGCCAGTCTAGGAAGTTTGTCCCATTTAATTTGTCCTTCTCAAGGACCGATCGCAGTGATAAAGTGCTTGTTACGTTGTTAGTTGCCATGGATATCTACAATATAAATATGCAAAATAAGTTTATGATTCCATCATTTAACATGGTCTTACATTAAATGATGCTCCCACTATTTTGTTTAAAAATATCAACCCTCATAACCTTTAGTGGGCCAAGATCCATATTTCCCCTAATCTTGAGTTAGCTTTGGCTAATCGCCCAAGACTTGGTTGTTTAGGTAGACAACACTTTGTCAATTATATCACATATAATTCTTGGATAGTTGGACGAACAACACTTTGTTCAATTCATCAAATGAATTATAATCCAACCTATGCCTCTAAGTTCCCAATCCTATTGAGATAACTTAGTTAAGTCATACCCAATTTTAAGTATAACGGATATCACATTTATCCTTTCGCGCCTTACTAAGATTGCCACGGTGCTTTGCTTTGGCAAACCCACACATGTACAATCGAAGTTTTTGACGAGTACTTTTAATTTTGGAAGGCATCTAAAACTTAATATTTTAGAGGGATTTATTGATCTCATGATTAGTTTGATAATTTAAAATATGTCCACTACATATAGTTGTATACATATCTACATATATGTGTAATACTATTATCAATCTAAAACATAAGATACATCATGCATCGACATACATAATTAAACGTGACATGGTTATAGCCCCTACTAATAATTTTCTCAAGCCAATGAGAAAATCCTAAGAGTCAACCTAAGGTAACTTCACAAGCACCTTCCTTTGGCTCCAATTTGTGAATGGCCTCCTCATCCCGGGCACGATGCTCCATCTTCATTGATCACCATCAATAAAATAAACTACACTATTTACAAGATATAGAATTCCTCGATTCACATTCGAGGGGAACATAGGGGAGGGATTACATTTAGAATGAAATAGAGAAGGCACGACACGCAGGTCATATTATAAATTACAAACATCCACAAATCCTATCTAATAGGTCAAAGGGCTATAACCACGCACCATGCTCAAACAACACATAAAGCATGCATTAACATTTAATTAATTAAATTCTAAACATTTTAAATTTAATTCTAATTAAAACTGTAAAATAGAATTTTGAAAAATTATCGTACGCTCGGGACATCACATGCCACGAACTAATTTCGACTTAGCTACGAACCACCATGGTTCGAACCAACCATGCTCCACGGCTGGACCATGGCATGGGCCTAGGGTTCGAAACCCTAGCCCATGGCCGAGCCTTGTGCTAGCGGCGGCGGCACTAGGGTTCCAAACCCTAGCCGCCGTGCACCACTTCTTGGTCTTCATCGAGCCAACTAGATCGAAAACGCCGGAATTCTTGAGCCATGAATCATGGTCAGTTCATGCACAGTGGTGGCTCAACCATCTCGAGCCAAGGGTTCGAAAAACCCTAGCTCTCATGTGGTGAAGCCACTTATCCATGCATGCTTGAACCATTATCGAGCCAAAGAGTTCAAAACCTTAGCAAAGAGGCGACGATGACCGAGCCCATGCACGGCTACTAGGGTTCGAAACCCTAGCCGTCACGAGCCATTGGGTTCTAAACCCTAATCAAGTTTCGACACTTCCAGGCACAATTATTAGCCACAACGACTAAGCCATCTCGAGCCAAGGGTTCGAAAACCCTAGCCCTCATGTGGTTAGCCGTGTGTCATTTGTGATGGTGATGGCCGAACACTTGTGATGTATGGTTCGATTTTTCGCCAATTTATATCAAATATAATTTTACGATGATTTTCACAAATTCGATATTAACATATCATATATGTTCTTACAGTTTTAAATAGCATGCAATATTAATCTAAATATGATTAAACTATTTAACCACATAAATCCGATATGAGCCTTGAACCTGGCTCTGATACCACTGTTTGTAATCCTTAGAGCATACAACGCAGTGGAATAAAAATATTTGGATTACTAGAATAATGGATCTATACATAGGGATTCATATCGGATAAAGGTTTACAAAATTCTCACCCTTGTAGCGTGTTTGAGCAGATTCCACGGAGCAGCACGTCCAACGAACTCCGAGTCACAAGCAACACCTCCAAGGTCTTGCCTCTACGGTATCCACACGATCAAATCGAAAGGGATGTTCAAGAACAAGTTGCTAGACTTATTCTTGAACCAAAACTCAACTCTCGGTTCAAAACCAAAAGGATGGCGCTCAACTAACTCTACCTCACGTCGACTACAAAGAAGTCGAGTGAAGCAAGAAGGATGGCGGCCGAGAGCTTCTCCAACAAGGTGGCCGAGAGCTCCTTGTCTTGGTGGCTAGGTTTTTTTTTAATATCAAAAAATGATATGAAAGTATGATTAACAATTAATCAAAACCTAGTATTTATATTATAAGGCTTTTAATTAAGGTTCAAGACTTTCTTAAAGTCTTATGGGCCCAAACCCATGATTTAATTAAAACCTTTTAATCACTTAATTAAGACTCTTCTTAATTAATTAATTCATCCAATGAATTTAATTTCCCTTATCGATTTAATCTTTTGTGCGACCCGATAGGATCTTGTAATGTTGGCAGTGACATAAAATCTCATTTTACGTTACAAGCTAAGAGCGGTGTCTAGCAACACATCGAGGCTACCCAAATTACACAAATGTCAATGACTCGACATAACCTTTAGAACTTGTGATAATATTAACCATGTAACTTAATCCCTTTGTCCTTTGTGTTTAGATTGAACACGAGTCATGGAATAGTCATACTCGTATATTCAATCTCTATTTCTTGATCCCCAAGTAGAACTAGAATAAACGAATAAGCTCGATATCTCATATCGACTCATTCGAGCATGGCCATGCATTTTAGTTCTCACTTGATCAAGGGCCAAACACATCTCCTGTTATATAGGAGGGACAAATCCTATCTCGATCAGTCAACATCCCTCTACATGATTCATAGTGTATCCAATAGTCGCCTTTATAGATTACCCTGTTACGGGTAACGTTTGACGATATCAAGATACATAACTCCTTATGTTGGGATCTCTGATGATCACAAGTCGTAAGGATTACATACATTATTATCACTATGAGAATTGCATATGACGATCATATAACTATCCATGTTGCATTCTCACGGTGGGTCTGTCCAGTACATCGTTCTCTAACATGTACCCAGGTGTTGATTTGATATCTCATATCAATGAACAATTCATCAATCAACACATACTAGTCTCTACGTATTATCATTATCCCTATTCATGATAATACTTGACTAGGGACATCTTTAAGAATAATACAATATTATTCTAAGGACATTAACATATATATTAATTCACATTGCACAGTTAAAAGAATAATATATAATAATGAATTGCCATTTAAGAAATCATAAACATTGTATGTCAAAACAATCATCTAATGATTTGTCTTAGGGCATATCCCAACAAAAATGTGAAGTGAGGGGTGGGAGTACCGCATGTCCATTGAAGCGAGGTTATTCTATGCCGCTTATATGTGAAGCGAGGGGCATTAAAATACATTGTGATGAACATACTAGGGATTGGTAATTGGTGATAATGGAATGGTGTTATGTAATGACATGTGTGAACCATTAAATAATCTATTGATTATACTCATGAGTTATGGTACAGGGACAACCAAAAAGGGGGCGTTTAAAATGCATGGAAAAACCAGGAAGTGTTTTATTACGATTTATGCATTTACGCCTTATATTCATATTGTGTTGAATATGGATTATTATATGCTCATGTTTTGGAGGTTGTCCTTGTAGGTACATTTTGGCATGATAAAGGGGCTAAGGCGGGTTGAGGCGGTGAGCACGTGAAGAACGCTTTTGATAGGAAGGACAGGATTATTTTGTATAGTATCTACTCTAGGAGTAGTGTAAAGCTATAGGGAATAAAATTCATTTGTTTAAGAATATAATTAATCCATTTGATAGTCCTTAACTTGGCATGTAATTTTTAAGGCTCAAAGTCTCAACACGAACTATTAAACTCTGATAATGCATGTTAGCTTTATTTATGCCTTTCATCCGCATTTAAGGAACTAGGGTCCTTACAATTATTCTCGGCCATCTCTCTGGTTTCTTTCCGAAGTTTTCTGCAAGTTCGTTCAATCTCTAAGTCAAGTGGCTCTAGTATAGGTCTGTCACTTCGTAGAATGCACTACAAAGACAACTCCCTGCAAAATTCAACACAACGAAGGAACAACAGTAGTGAAATCGTATAGACCATAATAAAAGTAAAAATAAAAAATATGGCTAAATTATAGTCAACTAATCTCCTATGATATTACTTAAACTAGTCCCCGGCAACGACGCCAAAAACTTGATCGCTTTTATTTTAAACAGTTAATTCTCAGTGTAGCGATTCATACCGCAAGTGCACGGTGTCAAGTTTTAGTTTAAGGGTTTAAAAGTAAGGATTGTCGTACCCACATGGACTAGTAGTAATTACCACGTTCGATTAGAATTACTATATTTAACCTACGATTATGGAATGATTATCAAACTAAATTGACTTAAGCACAAAAATTAACCTAAACAATATTGATGGATAATTGAAGAGAAATTATAAACGAGTTATCAAGACGTCGGTTCACCCATGTAATCCCCCAAAAGTTGTCTATTAATTAAGATTCAATGTTCTATGTTCTAGGGTGAAGAGTTTTCCTATTTCATTCGTTATACCTTGGTCCGGTTATAACAAGTCTAGCATTAATCTACAATAAACCACTCCCGTATCTTTATTGAATGATTAATACCGAAAAACGCTTCGTGAAAACTACTAGCCTTCGATTTGGTAAATCTATTGCTACCACGCGTGTGCTAGATTTTACTTAGTCCGTCTCAACCTAAAACCCACGGCCTAATTTACTACGTCGTATCGTAATCTCCTATGGTCAATTCAATTACGATTACCAATATCATGCAAAAGGTAGCTAATAATTCACAAACATTAAAAAACATAAACTATGCGCAAATATCATAGAAATCAAATCAAAACCGTTAATTAACTCAAGGGTTCAAACATGGGATCCCCTATGTCTTGACAAATATTTTAGCCAACAACCATAATCAAATTATAATGCAAAAACATGTCTTTAAACAAATTTAACATCTCAATCTGATATAAAAAAAATAATCAAGTTCAGAAATACTAAGATAACGAGGATGTCGCTCCGTACGTCGCTCCGTTCTTTCGTTCCTTGCGTTGCTCTTGCTCTTCAATGATTTGTGGTCTATTTCTTTTGATGGAGGAGTGGCTGCTAGGTTTCAGAAAATGTGTGCAAAAGTCCTCCAAAACGTCTGAAAATCTTCTATAAATAGTGTGGAGGAGTTTTGCAAAGTTTGGACACCAAATCACCAAGTAGGAAACAAAATCTCGATTTTTCAGGGTTTGGCGATCGATCTTTGTCAGTTGCCGATCGATCGCGGAAACATTCTGGACAAAATAACCAAATTTTTCATGTCCGCGATCGATTTTCGTCATTTGCCGATCGATCGCGGAAGTCTGGCGATCGATCGCGGAAATTGCCGATCGATCACGGAAATCTTCTGGATGGTGGCGATCGATCTTCGTAAGTTGCCGATCGATCGTGGGTCAAAATCTCCAATCTTGCGATTTGGTCCATCCTTTTCCATATTTAGCTCGGTTTGGTCCTTTTCAGCAATTTAAGCCTATTTTACTCCACTCTTTTGCATTTGAACCTGGATTCCAGAAATATACAAATATATACCAAAACGTATAATATTTTCCAGTAATCACTACAAAACACTTCTAATCATATATCAATTAAGTGTAAAAATCACACTTATCAAATATATGATTGGATATTGTTGGATCAATTGATGAATATTATACAGAATTGAGATGATGACGTTCTATTGCTATATATATGAGATGTCATTGATTAATGTTGCCGTCATATCGAAGTCATGAGTTTTGATCATTGAGGAATAAGTGATGTACGGAGCTAAGTGCTAAGTGTCACGTGAGTCACCTCTTGAGTCCAATGGACAATGTGCTACGTGTGTGAGGGTCACCTCTTTAGCCTAAGCGGCAAAGTGCCATATACATGGGAGTCACCTCTAGAGCCTGCGGAGCAAAGTGCTACATACACGAGAGCCACTACTTGAGTTTATGATAATGCTGATGTCGTGTCGAAGTGATGGTAATGTCATTGTCATGTCAAAGTGATGATAATGCCGCTGACATGTCGAAGTGATGATAATAACACTCTCGTGTCGAAGCGATGATACATGTCGTTGTCACGTCGAAGCGATGAGATTGAATCGATATAGCACGACTGTTAAAGTAATTTATGCAATTGTGCCACTGTTATGGCAAATTAATATATGTCGTTGTTATATCAAAGCGATGGTACATGTCGCTGTCATATCAAAACAATGTAAATATTATATGTTACATTTATGATGTTGAATTGATATATATTGAACAGTGGGGCTTGTTGATCGGGGCATTTATGGTTATGAGTTAGAGGTATATATATATATATATATATATATATATACACACACACACACACACACACACTGTTATTACTCGATTGAGTCGATGTATATTATTATTATTGTCGTTTTTTTATTAAAAATGGGATTAAATAGTTTCACTCCTACCCTCTGGATGACTCCAACTCGGGACCTTGAGCCTAGGTAGTGTGGTGACTTTCCAACTGGGCTACCTCACTTTGACTTGTTGTCGTTGTTGTTGAGCATTGATATGCATGGATTGTGATATGACGATTAGTCATGTATTGATGATGTGAGATATGTTGCCGTAGAAAAGCGTACACGAGATTATTGTATATTAGTAAGTTGTGTTGTTGTAAACAGGTGATAAGCGAAGTAGGTCTTCGGTAATAAATGATATCACTGCGCTTCGTGAATCATCCAGGGAGTGATTCTTTATCATTATGACTTTAAATTGTGCAAGTTATATATCGTGTTTGGTTATTACCTGTTTATTGGTATACTCACCCCGTGTATGGGCGGGCTGTTTCTATAGAAACAGGTGTTAGGGTAGCTGTCTGAGAGCTCGATGTGTTAGAGTTGCTGAGTCAGCGGTTTAACAGAGTCAAGTTGAGTTAGTATACTAGTTATATTGTTTTCGTTGTTTATATGTATGTCGTTCCGTAATCATTCAGCGTCATTTTATATGATATACGTTTTATGATTATAGTTAGTCGTGAGACTTTTTGTTTGAGGATTTAATTATTCGTTGTGTAATTTGAATAGTCCAAATTACGTTGATATAATTGTCAAAAAAAATTTAAATCCTCCTATTATTGTTTAGCGTAAGTGGGATGATACATTTGATATCAAAGCAGTGGTTAGCTATATGGGCTAGTGAGAGTCTAGCGTGAATTGAGCACTGCTCGTTGTTTTGGATGGCTATGTCTAGAGTGTATTGAGAATAGTTGTCTAGTGTTGAGCTAGCTTGAGGTCTAGTGTTAGTCGTTGTGATAGATTGAGGAGTTTTGGCATGGTTGTATAGATATAGAGGGACTTACCATGTATCCAGTAGTTGTCGAGTGGTTTTAGTTACATATGCATCGAGGAGTATGCTATGTATAGACAGTGTTGTGTCTAGGTACCCGGCTTGGGTACTTTTGTGATGGTTTTACCTTGGTGGTCAAAGGGTTAAGTGAGGTTTGTGTTGCACGTGTTGCGTGCATGTGATGGTTGATGAGCATTTGATATTCTTTAAACACTTGTAGATCCTTGTTTGTGTTTAGGACTGCACAACTAGATTCAGTGCCTTTTTGTGTGCTTGGAACACGATGCTATTGGTTAGTATGTGTTAACTTCGTGGGACCGTTGTGTTGTTATAGATATTCTGAGATATTGGTACCACTTTTAGGAATTGCGATGTGTAAATCGTGCCGCGATTATAACGAGCGATGGGTACGGTTATGACGGTCGATGAGTAATTTCGCCGCCGTTGTGATGAGTAATACATATATAGATGTATATATTGAGTTATGTGAATTTAGTGCTACTGGTTGGCGTAAGATTGTGTGTGCCACATGTTGACATGAGACCACTATGCCGAGCAGCTTTGCACGATGGGTAAATGGTTGTGTAATGCGGTTATGTGTACTGCATAGTGTGATGTGATGTATGTGTTACGAGTAGCTATACCTATGTGTTTACTTGTTGAGTTGCCTATAGCCAAGTGGCTTGTGTTGTATGTAGTTGTCGAGGAACCTACATACATATAGCAAAGTTGTGTATAATGGATATAGTCGCATTATACACGTGTGAATATATAAGTAAATCCTAATGAGCTAGGATTGAGATGTGATTGGTTGAGGATATTGGAATGTCCAATTGTGTATTTTGTATTAGAGAAATGTTAGATGATGATCTACTATATCTAATTGTTTGTACTACCATATTCATGATGTGATTCATGAATTGTTAGAGTAGTATTAGTACTAAATGATACGGTATTTATATCCGATGCAATCATGTGATATGATTGTAATGTCATAAGTATCATTGATGAGGACGATGTTTGCTAACCACGATTAGTTATCATTGCATTAATATAATGAGCTTGTTATAACTACTATATTGATTATGGATATCGCGTATGACGAATCGTACGATAATACGATTAGGGATTGTAGTGAACTCGGTGTAGTCACTATAACGTTTTTTGAGCTTGAGTTGAGTTGACCTCAAGAGAGCGTTTATACGTATAAATGCGTTGAGGAAATTATGTTGTGACAGCTCAGTTTTATTGGGGGTGGGGGGGGGGGGGGCGGGTGTACTAGCATGAGTGTCAACGAGGATAATCTCAATTGACGATTACCCTGATCCGAGTGGTACGAGTGTTAGTGCCTACGAATGGATTTGACAATGATACCAGTTATCGTTATCACTATTTGGTTGTTCTCGCACTGAGCGATAGTGAATCGTAATCGGAGTTGCGGAATATAGTTGGTGTGGTAACACTACTATGTTGATTCTATCTCTTAGGGAGATAGTGTCGTATGCTGATTTTTTGTTTGGGGACGATACCTGTGGTGGAGACAGTATGAGTGATTGACAGTGGTGTCTGAGGCGTGTTGGTATTATTGGAGATACCTCAGGTCGAGTTTGCATTGAATATGCTTGTGGTGTAAGTGGTGTTAGGACATCTATATATATATATATATATATATATATATATATATATATATATATATATTTATGTGTGTATATATCTATATGTGCCAGCATTTTTATGCTTGTTGACCAACTGGAAAGCGTGTTTTGGTTGATAGAACTCTTGACAAAAAGGTTTTGTTATCATCAAGATTTCTTTCAAGTATAAGCAGAAAAATTTCGTTTTTTACAGCTTTAAATCTCTATTTGATCGAGATGCTTAAGTACTTAGAGAACTCGGATTTTTGAAAACTTTTATACCTTAGTTTAAACATGAAGAAAAAACTGTTATCTTTCTTAACTTACCCAACATGGGTTTATCGATTATCTAACTTATGTTTTATCTAATGTTTTTCTGAGAAGCTGAAGCAGGCCATAACTTTCTCTATTATATTCTTCTGGCCTGCACGTCTGCAAAATATTACCTATTCATCCAAGATCGGAGTTGATACTCGACTTGATGTGTTTCCTTCAAACCTTGATGGAAGTAACAAGTTTAAGTCTGGTGTTCAACACGTAGTTGAAAAGACAAGGTCGGACTTCTTCATAATGTTACTCTACTGCTGATATAATAGATATAAGTATATTCAGTTTTCTTTGACATTCATCGGTAGCAGTAAGTGTGCGTGATGACAAAATGGGGGAATACAAGAGACTTAAAAGACAAGAGACTAGTAGACTACTAGTAACTCCTTGTTTAGGGTTGTAAATTTATGTGGTTGATATCCTGTACTTTGTGTTTTAAAATGTAATAGACTAAGATTGTAACATAAATCATTTTATATAAAAATATATATATATGTTCTTTTAACTTAGTCTTCGTAATCTGCTGCTTTCTGATATAGTTCCGTGAAATGCTTTTCAACTCCTTGTAAAAGTTATTTAAGAGTTTGTATGTTGCATGCAGTTCAAGAGTTGAAGATTCTAAGATCCAGGCCAAGTTTTTTCATCACCAAAAAAGGGGCATTTGTTGGATTATTTCTAAGTTTTGGCGATTACAAATGAATCGTCTACAGAGCGACCACATAGCTTATTTGTGCATTCGCTAGACCAGCTGAGTTCAACCATTAGTAGAGTATAGCCTAGCAGAGCTTTGGCCAGCAGACTTGGGCATAGCAGATTTGCTCAGTGGACGTAAGCTTTCGAAGATAATAGCAGATCTTAGTCCAGTAGAGTAAGCAAGTCGGGAATCCAGCAGAATGTCAAAACCAGCAGGGTTCAACAAATGTTACACTGAAAATAATACTATTATTCCTTACCATTCGAACGCATTAGAAAAATAGTCGTTGAATACAGATTTGGAAACAAGACGAAAGGAATGTCGGGCATTTATACGATTGTTGAGTCAGCGTATCTTAGGGTATATTTAGAAAAGTTTCTATTGGGCTTTTGGATTATAAATACGTCGAAGTCATATTAAATAAACAACCTTTGGACATTCAGCACAAGCTTTCTGCAATCAAAACTCAATCATTCTCGACCGCTTTATTGCAAATATTCAGTCATTAAAGAGCAGCCCGTGAATTCTTGAAGATTCAAATTCTCTTTGAGAGATGCAGAGTGTCAGAAAATTCATTGTAAACTTCATATTAAGTTCTGTATCTGTGTGAAGCTGTGTGAGATGTGTGAGACTAGGAGTCCTAGCCATAAAGAGTCAATTTGGCTGGTGTGGGCTGCATACTTTGAGTGTAAACCTACGATGCACGGACACTGACACGGCGACACTGACACGACACGTCACGGACAAGACGGGACGGATTTTCAAAATTTTCAGGATACGACACGATGTGACACGCCTATTATATATATATATATATATATATATATATATATATATATATATATATATATATATATATATATATATATATATACCAAATTCAATAAACATATAAATAAATATATGTCACTGTAATCATCATAATATCACTCATACTAACACCAAATACATATTACTTTAATTAATATAAAGTTTAAAAACAATGTCTAAATAAAATATAACACCAAAATATTCTTACCAAATTCAAAAATAATATATATAAATGTATGTCACTGAAATAATCATAGTATCACCCATACTAACAATAAATGTATATTACTTCAATTAAATAGAGTTTAAGT
This sequence comes from Haberlea rhodopensis, assembly GCA_907163345.1. NCBI lineage: Eukaryota > Viridiplantae > Streptophyta > Magnoliopsida > Lamiales > Gesneriaceae > Haberlea > Haberlea rhodopensis. Next base: position 741,067 of record CAJQUN010000079.1, read on the forward strand.
ATTACCTCTAAATTTCATTTTAGCCACAACTTTTTAAATTGTACAGTTATCACCCAAAAGTGACTTTTCAGTGTCGGACACGGCTCGGACACGCCCATCAGCCATGTTCGACACGGGTGTCCGATTTTGAGGGGAGTGTCAGAAACGGTGTCCAATTTTATTTTATTAATAAAATAATGGACATGCCACGTGGCGTGTCCAATGAGTGTCCGAGAAGTGTCGATGTCCGAGAAGTGTGCGACACTGCGCCAAATGATTTTTACGATTGTCCATGCATCATAGGTGTAAATCAAATTCTTCTAGTGGTACCTTCCTGCAAAGGAAGAAGGGTAGTCGTATAAGAAATTTCCATAAACAAGTATTTGTGTTATTTATTTTCCACATCTTCTTTATTTCTTGCCATCAGCTTTGGTCTGCTTATCTTATGCTTATTGACAACCCGATAGCATTCTTTAAAAAGATTGTTTATCAACCGAAATTTAATAAAAAGCCCGTGTTTCTAAACACAACTAGATCCTAACAATCTTGGTACATTAATTTTTTGTTCATAATTTTTAATATTATATTTAGCTCATCTGTCTACAAAAAAACTTTGTTTCCACCTAATCTAGACAATTACAAGGGCAAATCTAATTTGATAACAATTATAGATATAGCATGGCAAAAATTTAATACAAGATTTGGGAAAAATAGTAAAACTTGTACTAATTATAATATTCAAATCTCCCTTTTTACCTTCTTTCTTTGTCTGCAAATAGAACAAATTCAAACTCATGAAAATAGGGTCTGCACGTAACTCGTTCGTCTGATAGTTGCTAAGCTATCCTCTTGACAATCCACAGTCAGATACTATGTTTGAAAGCAGAGCACATGCCTTTTTCAACATGCATTAAATTTCAAATAAGGGAAATTTGTAATTTCAATCCCATACTTTGGTTCTTTGCGGTTTTTAAATTCTATATTGTCAGATATCAGTATTAGTCTATTACTTTTGTCCTTCAATTTCAGTCTTTTTTTCGATATGGGACCTAACGATATCATGATTGTGGGGTCCTCATTACTTAATCCATTATGTATCAATTAAGCATACATACGTGAGTCTGAATTAAGTAAAAACATGCACTGATTAAGAGTTTCAGACTAGTTAAGTTGTTACAAGGGTTATAAGTACCTAACCAACTATACATCACATGTACAAGCAACAACCTAATCCAAAATAACTCTTAGGCAGTGGTTCAGCTCGCAGCGGAAAATGACTCACATCCCGTCCTCCCACGTCTATGAGTCCCTACAGAAACATTCACACAACGTGAGTATAGATAAACCATTATCTCAGTGCGATATCAAAACACAATATCAATGATAAAGCACAATAATAATCATTAATTGTGAATGTTCTGTATTATGCATCAACAAATGCCATGACATGTCTCATCACACATCCTATTATCACAAGACTAATATGATATGTCTATTTCCGCTCAATATGTCAGTGGAAACGCCTCACATCTTCATATTAGCAACACATGTCATCGTACCGTCCTCACATGATAATAGCCAGAGTATATACCCAAAAATCGGCGTATATCTCTCATACCAAGTATATGTAGCATACCCGAGCATATACCCAAATCAGGTGTATACCTCTAATGCTAACGTAGCATACCCGAGCATATACCCAAACCAGGTGTATACCTCTAATGCTAAAGCATATACCTCATCCATCTCAAACACATGATATCCATGAATGTACATGCATATGATACTACAAATCATATGATATCAACACAACACAATTCATATGATATCAATCTCATAACATCATCTCATAATATCTATACTCCGTACGTCAACACGTACCTGTAAAGTGACACAAACGAGATAAATCAGTCGTCACTGGCTAATTGCCTCGTTGCCCCGTCCCCTGTGATGATGCTACAACAATGCCAATATATATCACGTTATCATAGGCATCAATATCAAAAGTTACAAAAATAAAACATAGTATGTCTACCTATCGATCGGTTACTCTAGCGATCGATCGGTGCAAACAAACAACCCTAGCGATCGATCGGTCAGAAGCTAGCGATCGATCAATCAAATGTCTGAATTTCTCAAAAATGCTACGGCATTTCACCGATCGATCGGTCGCTTTCACCGATCGATCGGTACATGAACCGCCTTACTTTCCCCTGTTTTACCGATCGATCAGTATGATCCTAGCGATCGATCGGTCGACAACAGAATTTCAGAACAAAGGTGATTTTGAGCTTATCTCCATGTTTCTTCTTCTATAACTCGAAAATATACATTTAAACATGTTTCATGAACTCTCAATTATCATATAAACATGTTTCTATCAACATACAACTCAATTCTTTGCACTATAACTCATATCAATTCCATCTTTCTTTCACCAACTCACATACTTCAAGTTTGATACATTAAACACATATAACTATCAACTATGATACTAGAGCATGGAAATATTACTAGTCTTACCAAGTTATGCACTTCCTTGTTGTTCTTGCAAATCTACCTTCAACCACAATTCCAAGAGAATGAGATAGATGGTGTAGAGATTACTGGGTGAGTTATGGTGTATTGTGTGAATTAAATCTGAATGTTGTGATATATAACCAAATATTCACATGCAACTCAAATGTAATACACATGCACATTCAAATGCACCTTCAACTCAAATACACATGTAACTCCCTTCAAAGTCATGGTAAATGTATTATGGAATGCAACTCACATGCACATTCTAATACACTTCAAATGCATGCTAAATGCAAAACAATGCAAGACATATTAGTATTCAACTATGTGATGCATTTCAAGTCTCTTTTCTACTATACATGTATTGCCATATATTTCATTCATGCCACATATCACTTTATACATGTATTAATTTATCCTCGGTTCAACCCGAACCCAAATTCTTATCATATCGAAATTAGTCATAATAACGATATAATCATATCACACGTGTATAAAGCAAATCGAGGCATTACAATTCTCCCCCACTCATTGAATTTCGTCCTCGAAATTGCATATACAAATATAATACATGCTTCACATAACAACACATATGATATATGCACCATAAGAAACATGTAAAAAATAACATATTTACATACCAGAAAACAAATCTGGATATCGTTGCATCATATGTTGCTCCGTCTCCCACGTTGCCTCTTCGACACCCCTTCTGTCCCACTGTACCTTAACCATAGGACTCACTTTAGTACGTAAAATACGTTCAGCTCGATCCAAGATCATAACTGGTCGTTCCTCATACGATACATCTGTATTCAACTGTACATCAGGTAACTGTAATACATGACTTGGATCTGGTTCATATTTCCTCAACAGTGAAACATGAAAGACATCATGAATACTACTCAAGGCTGGTGGTAGTGCTAAACGATATGCCAACGTACCAATACGTTGCAATACTTCATACGGACCAACGTATCGTGGAGACAGCTTCCCACGTTTACCAAATCGTACTACACCTTTAAAAGGTGAGATTTTCAAGAATACACGATCACCAACTTGAAATTCAAGTGGTCTACGACGCTTATTGGCATAAGTAGTCTGTCGTCCTGGGCAGCTTTAAGTTTCAATCGAATCAACTTTATTTTTTTCTTCCATTTCAAGAATCATATCCGGTCCATGTAAGGAAGACTGATCCACATCATCCCAATACAATGGCGATCTACATCGTCGCCCATACAGCGCCTCAAAGGGTGCCATCTGTATACTAGATTGATAACTGTTATTATAAGAAAATTCCACTAATTTCAACGACTCTTGCCAAGAGATATCAAACTCTAATACACAGGCACGCAACATATCCTCAAGCGTCTGTATCGTACGCTCTGTTTGTCCATCTGTCTGAGGATGATATGTTGTACTCAACCGCCCTTCAGTTCCCAATGCTGTCTGTAACCCTTCCCAAAAATGAGAAGTAAATCTCGGATCCCTATCCGACACAATGGAAACTGGTATACCATGTAGTCTCACTACATGTTGAATGTATAACTGTGCCATTCGCAGATACGTAAATGTCATACAATATGGCACGAAATGAGATACTTTGGTGAGTCGGTCAACGATCACCCAAATGGCATCACAACCAGAAGACGTCCGTGGCAAATGAGTCACAAAATCCATTGTGATATGTTCCCATTTCCACTGAGGAATTTCCAAACTGTGTAATTCACCTCCTGGTTTCTGTCATTCCGCTTTTACTTGTTGACAGACTAAACACTGTTTTACAAAGTTCAACACATCCTGTTTCATGTGTTTCCACCAAAATTGGGTACGTAAATCATGATACATTTTCTTTCCTCCAGGATGTATACTGTATCTACTACAATGAGCACGTTGTAATAGTTCTTGACGTAGTCCCAATGAAGCAGGTACTAACAGTTTCTGTATTTAAGAATTCCATCACTTGTAAGTATATATTGAGATGTTTGTCCTTGATTTATCATGTCCTTCCATTGTTGTACCTCATCATCAGTATTTTGTGATGTCTTGATTTTCTCAAAAATATCAGGTTCAACCAATAATGTTGATACCCGTACTGGCACTGTTTCCACATCAAACTCATAACCAAAAGTACAACAAGAAGTCATCAAGGCAGATAAATGAATCATCTCATCAGCTGTATGATGTACTTTTCGACTCAAGGCATCTGCTGTAAGATTAGTTTTCCTGGATGATATTCAATCTCACAATCATAATCTTTCAACAGATCCATCCATCTTCTTTGCCTCATATTCAACTCTGCTTGAGTGAATAAAAACTTTAAACTCTTATGATCTGTGTATATGGTAACGATGTACCATATAAATAATGTCGCCATATCTTCAAGGCAAAGACAATGGCAGCTAATTCCAGATCATGCACTGGATATCGCAATTCATGTGGTTTCAATTGTCGTGATGCATAAGCCACTACATGTTTATCCAGCATCAATACACAACCCAAACCTAGTAACGATGCATCAGTATATAAGGCAAACCTGTCATGTTCCGATGGAATGATCAAGACTGGAGCTGTAGTCAATCTATGTTTCAATTCCTGAAAACTATGCTCACAAGCCTCTGACCATTGAAATGATACTCCCTTCTGTGTCAATTGTGTCAATGGTTTGGCAATTGTTGAAAATCCTTCAACAAGTCTTCTATAGTATCCAGCCAAGCCCAAGAAACTACGAATTTCTGGCACAGAAATAGGTGCTGACCAATTCAACACTGCTTCGATCTTTTTCGGATCAACTGATATACCTTCTTTCGAGATTACATGCCCCAAAAAGCCGACATTAGTCAACCAAAACTCACACTTACTGAGTTTGGCATACAATTGATGTGTCCCCAACAATTGCAATACCATATGCAAATGTTGGGCATGTTCTGTATCATTCTGCGAATAGATCAGTAAATCATCGATAAAGACAATGACAAATCGATCAAGGTATTCCTGGAAAACCCGATTCATTAAACTCATAAAGACAGCTGGAGCATTTGTCACTCCAAATGGCATTACCAGAAACTCATAATGTCCATAGCGAGTTCTAAATGCTGTCTTCTGTACATCACCCTCTCTTACACATATTTGATGATAACCAGATCTCAAATCAATCTTAGAATAGAGTGTTGATCCCTGTAATTGATCGAATAAATCATCAATACGAGGAAGAGGATATTTATTCTTTATGGTTACCTTGTTCAATTATCGATAGTCAATACACAATCGCATTGTCCCATCCTTTTTCTTCACAAATAATACCGGAGCACCCCAAGGAGATACACTAGGACGTATGTACCCCTTGTCCAATAAGTCTTGCAATTGAGTTTTCAATTCTTTCAATTCAATCGGTGCCATCCAATAAGGAGCTCGTGAAATTGCAGAAGTACCAGATAGTAAATCAATACCAAATTTCACTTCTCGACTTGGTGGAAATCCAGGTATCTCCTCCGGAAACACATCCGCATATTCTGCAACCACTGGTATCTCATCTACTTTCCTTTCTATTTTCTGTTCAGTTACATCAAGGGCATTAATCAAATAACCCGCATGTCCACGTTCTAACAAACGTGACATTCGGATTGCTGATATCAAAGGAATCCTTGCCCTCGATCCCTGGCCATAGAAGAACCATTGATTTCCAGTATCAAACTGAAATCTCACTATCTTCTGACAGCAATCCACAACAGATTTATATTTACTTAACACATCGATTCCAAGAATGCAATCAAAATCTGTCATGTCTAACACAATCAAATCAGCATGTGGTCCATACTCAGTCTCAAACTGAATGTCACAATCAGACACACTCTGACAAGCCATCACAGTAGTTCCCATGGGTGTCGAAACATAAAGAGGCATCAACAGTGGAGATGAACATATATGATACTAGTCAATAAAATTTTGTGCAACAAAAGAATGTGATGCACCAGTATCAATCAAAGTAAAGCTGGATAAGTAAACAGAGTACACTTACACACTATCACATTATCAGGAGCTGCCTCTGCTTGCTCCCTGTTCGATGCATATACCTGAGCCTGAGGTGGTCCTGCCCTCTGTCCTCCACCAGATTGTGGTACACCCTGTGGTCTCTGCTGCACTGTATTCTCTGACATTGGTCCTCTCCTCTGTTGTCCAACCACTTGAGGACAATCACGGATCACATGTCCTGGTCTCCCACAACGGAAACAAACTACTGTATTCAATTGAGGACAATCTCGTTTCAAATGTGGTCCGCCACATTTAAAGCATTGCACACCACTGACACTACTACTACCTTGGAACTGTCCTTTAGCTCTTCGGTCATCCCCTTTCCGTGGTCCAAAACGTTTCCCACTAAATCGAGAGGAAGAAGCGCCACCTCGTGATGACTTAAATGATTCTCCTCTAGGTCTCATACTATCTGATGTAGGTATTTGATAATGTCCCACATCCTGATAAACCCCAACAGCAATTTCAGCCATTTCGGCTCTCATCAACGCTTCCTCATATGAACAAGGGTTATTAGACATCACCCTATCAAATAATTCCGGCCTCAAGCCCTTTACAAATTGTCTAATCTTTACTTTGGTGTCAATGGCAATATGTGATACATATCGTAACAACGACGAATAGTGCACCGCATACTCAGACACAGTCATATTACCCTGTTTCAGATTTGTAAACTCATCCTCTTTCCTCTGCCTTGCAGCCACAGAGAAGTAGTGAGCAAGAAAACGAGTTCTGAAAACATCCCAGTCCACAGTCTTACCTTGAGCTCTCAGCTCAATCAATGTAGCTTTCCACCACATCATTGCTTTCTTAGCCAACTGAAATTCAGCTAAGCGTAACCAAGCAGTCTTGGCACACGGTGCTGACACAAATATCTGTTCCACACGTTCTAGTCACTCCTCTGCTAATTCCCCTGATTCAGTACCCTCAAACCTGGGTGGTTGATAACTCAAAAATTGCGTCAATGTTAACTCGCCAGTAACAGTACTTGTTCCACTGGCCCTTGCCCAATCGGTGGTGGTGGCACAGGCGCCATCCTCACACTAGCATTGCCACTCATGGCATCCCCAACATCTTCATGATACCCTCTGTCTGTCATAACTGTATATCAAGGGTTAACAAAAACATTCACAAATATAAAACATGTTAGAAGAACATCATATTACAAATCCTAACATGATATTACAATCTCAACATGTTTTCAAGTGTTTAGGTAACTCCCTAATACACTTCCTCTACCCATGTTCACCCCGTTTTCGAACCACTGCTCTGATACCACTAATGTGGGGTCCTCATTACTTAATCCATTATGTATCAATTAAGCATATATACGTGAGTATGAATTAAGTAAAAAACATGAACTGATTAAGAGTTTCTGACTAGTTAAGTTGTTACAATGGTTATAAGTACCTAACCAACTATACATCACATGTACAAGCAACAACCTAATCCAAAATAACTCTTAGGCAGTGGTTCAGCTCGCAGCGGAAAATGACTCACATCCCGTCCTCCCACGTCTATGAGTCCCTACAGAAACATTCACACAACGTGAGTATAGATAAACCATTATCTCATTGCGATATCAAAACACAATATCAATGATAAAGCACAATAATAATCATTAATTGTGAATGCTCTGTATTATGCATCAACAAATGCCATGACATGTCTCATCACACATCCTATTATCACAAGACTGATATGATATGTCTATTTCCGCTCAATATGTCAGTGGAAACGCCTCACATCTTCATAGTAGCAACACATATCATCGTACCGTCCTCACATGATAATAGCCAGAGTATATGCCCAAAAACCGGCGTATATCTCTCATACCAAGTATATGTAGCATACCCGAGCATATACCCAAACCAGACGTATACCTCTAATGCTAACGTAGCATACCCGAGCATATACCCAAACCAGGCGTATACCTCTAATGCTAAAGCATATACATCATCCATCTCAAACACATGATATCCATGAATGTACATGAATATGATACTACAAATCATATGATATCAACACAACACAATTCATATGATATCAATCTCATAACATCATCTCATAATATCTATACTCCGTACGTCAACACGTACCTGTAAAGCGACACAAACGAGATAAATCAGTCGTCACTGGCTAATTGCCTCGTTGCCCCGTCCCCTGTGATGATGCTACAACAATGCCAATATATATCATGTTATCATAGGCATCAATATCAAAAGTTAGAAAAATAAAACATATTACGTCTACCGATCGATCGGTTACTCTAGCGATCGATCGGTGCAAACAAACAACCCTAGCGATCGGTCGGTCAGAAGCTAGCGATCGATCGCTCAAATGTCTGAATATCTCCAAAATGCTACGGCATTTCACCGATCAATCGGTCGCTTTCACCGATCGATCGGTACATGAACCGCCTTACTTTCCCCTGTTTTACCGATCGATCGGTATGATCCTAGCGATCGATCGGTCGACAACAGAATTTCAGAACAAAGGTGATTTTGAGCTTATCTCCATGTTTCTTCTTCTATAACTCGAAAATATACTTTTAAACATGTTTCATGAAATCTCAATTATCATATAAACATGTTTCTATCAACATACAACTCAATTCTTTGCACTATAACTCATATCAATTCCATCTTTCTTTCACCAACTCACATACTTCAAGTTTGATACATTAAACACATATAACTATCAACTATGATACTAGAGCATGGAAATATTACTAGTCTTACCAAGTTATGCACTTCCTTGTTGTTCTTGCAAATCTACCTTCAACCACAATTCCAAGAGAATGAGATAGATGGTGTAGAGATTACTGGGTGAGTTATGGTGTATTGTGTGAATTAAATCTGAATGTTGTGATATATAACCAAATATTCACATGCAACTCAAATGTAATTCACATGCACATTCAAATGCACCTTCAACTCAAATACACATGTAACTCCCTTCAAAGTCATGGTAAATGTATTATGGAATGCAACTCACATGCACATTCTAATACACTTCAAATGCATGCTAAATGCAAAACAATGCAAGAAATATTAGTATTCAACTATGTGATGCATTTCAAGTCTCTTTTCTACTATACATGTATTGTCATATATTTCATTCATTGCCACATATCATTTTATACATGTATTAATTCATCATCGGTTCAACCCGAACCCAAATTCTTATCATATCGAAATTAGTCATAATAACGATATAATCATATCACACGTGTATAAAGCAAATCGAGGCATTACAATGATGCTCTCGAATGCATTGTTACATCAGCACCTCAAAAAAATATCTAAAATTTTAAAAAATTGAACGATAAATGACTAAAACCTAATTTTGAGACCATAGGAACAAGAATTGTAAAGAAGAAAACATAGGTTCCGAAAATTACAGTTTTTCTTTTAAGTTATTGTGTTGTATGAAGATAATTTTTACCCAACTCGAGATGTACATAACAAAAAAAAAAATAATTATAAAACAGTGTATGAATTGAAATTTAATGCAGCAGAAAGCCTAAAAGTGATAAAATGTAACCTAAAGTTTCATTAAAAAAAAAATCACAAAAAAGGGGTAAAATACTCTAGGTAATTGCTTTTATTCTAATTGAATTGTTTTATGAATCAAAACTACGTCTACATTTATAGGATCAATATACAAAATCTGGAAATATTTTCAAAAATAGAAAGTTATTTCACTTATAGTGATATCATTTAATTTGGCATTATATTTTGGTAGTTGGAAAGTTAGAATCGCATATAAATAAAATATTGACTATTCTATCCCAGATAGATTTATGCATACCAATAAAATTCACAACTCATAAATTCACAATCTTATTTTTCATGCAACTCTTAACCAAAAGAGATTTACTAACACAGATCAACAGGGCTTTTCACGGTATTCATCAGGTTCAAATGCATTGTCCAAGAAAGGATAAAATCATAACAAATGTGGACAATATCAAACGTATGTGTGTGTATATCAAACTCATACTCACTAAATGTGTTCCTCGAGAGTCCATAGGCTTACCCTTTCGTAAATTATCGAGACTAAAGAAGGCACGGGTGAATATTGGATTTAGTAAATTATGTAGTATAACTTACACGTATAAACTAATTGGTTGTTTTGGTGGAGGTACCGGAACATTTAAAAAGACATTTAGTTAAAAACATAATTTTGTTGAAACAACACTACAATCAATTGGTAGAGAAACAAAATAATCACAAATTAATCCCCACGGTAGCACAATTTTGTTTTAACATCTGCAATTAATCGCGGGTCATCTGTTCGATATGTGCTTAGATGCGAACTTCCTTTTATACGACGTGAACATGCTGGATTTATTGAATTTGCTTCTAATATACAACTTGCTTTAGACATATTTCTAGACATACATTTCGCAAAAAATGTATGGAAATGTTTCTTGAATATAGAAATATTTTAATTGAACATCTTTCTAATCTATCTTCTATGGTAAGTTTGACAACCGATATTTGGACGAATGTTAAAATGTATTCATTTCATGTTGTCACTTGCCATTAGATTGATAAAAATTGGCATATGCAAAAAACAAATTTTATCTTTAAATGAATTAGATTGTGCACATAGTGGTTGTTTAATTGCAAAATATATTTTTAATGTTCGTAAAATGTAGAACGCCAATTTCACAGATACCATTTATCATCTTTATAGAAATCACTCTGTATAAAAATTTCGACAGCATCTCCTCTGTTGATATAACATCCGAAAATACAACAACAACTCAATATATATTAAAATCAATGTCACCATAAACAACATCATACATATGATTCATACTTACTTTTTTCCCCTCAAAATAAAGTTTTCAAAAGATACTTCTGCAGATTTAAAGGCCAAATGGTAACAAAATAACGTAAGAAAAACCACATGATTTTCAATAGATAAATATGCAAACTGAAAAACCAAAATAAGATAACCCCATCGTCCACCAGGTCGTCATGCATGTGCAGCGAATCTCAGAAAATCATCGGAGCTCATCAGCCTGTCCAGTAAGTCCGAGTCTCAGATATCGTCTTGCTCACCTAAAATGTATGAACTACGTGAGCTAAATAAAAATCATGCATGCTATGAAAATGTTATGAGGCATCAACAACATTTATACCAAGATGCATACTCAACAGTTTATCCGAATTCATAATTTTATTGGGCCTCTTGGCCCACCTACTATGCACCGGAATAGAGCTCTGAACAATATCAATAGGCACACAGCCAAAAGGATTGATACAGTCGAATGGATCATCCTCCCAATACCTCCAAAGGAACATCCCCTATCAACCTCCAAGATCACTAGAGAAATATCCCACCCGCGGCATCAATCAAAAGAGAACAAGTCGAGTGGATCATCCCCTCGTGATTACCAAGGGCATATCCTATCAACCCTCATAATCCTCCGAAGAGTATCCCACCCACGTCACTCAACATATCATATAAGTCTGCCTCGCAAACCTCGGTGCCCTAGTAGTGGCCAAAAGTCTTCATTTTTCTCAAACCATGGCGTGCATGCCAGACATCAAATATACTAATGTATTATGCATGCACGTGCAAATGTAAATGAATAGACAATGCAATGAAGCAATGATTTATTTCCACAGCAATTAAACATTTTATACATCAAATAATACATAAGATACTTGGTTGCATATATATTCAAACATAAACATCACAATTAATATAACACAAAATAATACGTTCATGCATCGTAGTTACAGATAGATTTTTACTTACTTTTCGTTAGCTGATGTCGCTCTATTCCTAGATAGCAAACAGTCATTCTACAAAATCAAAATATTTATTTCAACAACAAATTTATCAACGTTAATTTATTATTACCTATCTAAATTTATTAATTCATTTTCGTTCTATCCAAATATTATTAGGATAAATATATCATCATTTAAAATTCTAATAACTCATTTTATACACCAAGTACTTTAAATTTATAGAACTCTAATTATAACATTAAATTATAGAATTTTTCAAACACATTAACATTCATATAAAATCGAATTTACAACATAATCTCAAAAATTATTGTCAACTATTGTTTATCATCGTCTAATCTATCACATATATTAATTTCATAATTTTCTATCAATTTTAGAAATTTAGTCTTTTCATAAACGCAAGAAAACCTGGGAGAAAGCTACCTCAAATTGAAGCTGGCAACTCAAGGATTCCAAATATATAACTTATTTGAAGTTTCGATGGTGTTTCAAAGTCCGGAAATTGAAGAAATGTCGCAACCCTTTCTTCCTACTCTCTTCTCTCGTATTCTGCAATCTCTTAGTGTGTGTGTTTTAGACGATATTGCATATATATATCATACAAGAATTAGGTCGGTCGGGCTTTGAAAATTTTTATTAATTTAATTTTTTCATTTTTTTATATGTAAATTCGAGTCTCATAAAAATTGCATTTGCAAAATATTCCTGAACAAAAATCGTAGGTTTAAGTCTTATCTGTCGTTTGGCTTTATAATCACTCGATTTGGATATTGGACGAGAAAACTATGCCCAATCTACCTAGACATGATTCAAAAATTAGTCCCCTTCTTCCAGTAGTTTTCGACAAAAGCTCAAAAAAAAAGTGATAGTCCTACGAGTCATCTTTTTAATAAAATTGACATCATCGTATTTCGGCAAACTTCGGCGAATATTTAAGATGTTATACTAGAATTCATGACGGACTAACACATATATCAAACATATATTCAAGTATTAGACTCATGTATTACATTCTCCCCTCCTTACAAAAAATTCGTCCCCGAAATTTTACTTACCGAAAGAGTTCTGGATATTTAGTTATCATTTCATCTTCAATTTCCCAAGTAGCTACTTCTATTGATTGATTTCTCCATATGGACTAAAAACCAATGAAATTCTCTTATTTCTGAGTTGCTTCACTTCACGTAGCAAAATTTCTACTTGTCTTTCTTCATAACTCAAATCTGCTTTTAATTCCAACAGTTCCTCTTTCAGATATGTGATGGATTAGCAACATATTTTATCAACATGGACACATCGAACACATTGTGTATCTGAGATATTGATGCAGGTAGATCAAGTTTGTAGGCCACATCACCAATTCTTTGAGCACTGAAAAGGGACCAATATATCTAGGACTGAGTTTTCCTTTATTTCCAAAACGTATAATCTCTTTCATTGGGGTTACTTTCAAAAATACCAGATCTCCTACAGCAAATTCAAGCAATCTTCTTCTTTTATCTGCATAACTTTTCTGTCCACTCTGGACAATTTGCATTCTTTGCAATTTGTGATACAGGTTCAGTCATTTCCCAATTCAATATGGGCCTAAAAGTTTCTTTTCTCTAACTTTATCCCAATGAATTGGAGGTCTGCATTTTCTGCCATATAATGCTTCATAAGGAGTCATCCTGTGGTGGTCTGATAACTATTGTTATAGGCAAATTCAATTAAAGGAATAAATTTGCTCAAATGACCTTGAAAATCTAGCACACAAGCTCTTAACATATCTTCCAGAGTTTGTATAGTTCGTTCTGATTGTCCATCAGTTTGGGGATGATATGCAGTGCTGAATGCCAATTGTGTGCCTAATGCTTTATATAGGCTTTTCCAAAATATAGACAAACATCTTGAATCTCTGTCTGGAATAATTAGCAGAGGTACCCCAAAGTCTCACAATCTTCTAGATATATATCTGTGCATATCGATCCATGGAATATGTAGAACAAATCAGGAGGAAATGAGCAGCTTTGGTTAATCTATCAACAACCATCCACATAGCATCATGACCCTTAACAGTCTTTGGCAAACCTGTCACAAAATCCATAGTAATTCTTTCCCATTTCCATTCTGGAATGAGCAAAGGCTGTAAGGTTCCTGCTGGTCTTTGATGTTCTGCCTTTACCCGTTGACATGTTAAATATTGTTCTACATATTGTGCAATATCTCTTTTCATACCCGGCCATCAATAATGTATTTTTAAGTCTATATACATTTTCAATGCTCCTGGATGTACTGAGTAGGGTGTTGAATGAGCCTCTGCTAAAATATCTTGCTAAAATATCTTCCCGAATATTTTCTGCATTAGTCACACCATCATCCTCTAAACTGTAGGACACCATTCTGAATAAGTGTGAAATTATAAGATATCCCTGAAGTATTGTCTTTCTTTACTTTGGAAAGATATACATTCAGTTCTTGTCCTTGTTGAATTCTATTAATCAAAGTAGGCTGAAGTGTCAATGTTGCAAGTTTTACCTCTATTTCTCCATGTTCTACAAGTTCTATATTCATTTTATGTAATCAGCTCTGATTTCTGAACTAAATATGTTATACTTTGTGTGGATTTCTACTTACTGCATCAGCTACAATATTAGCTTTTCCAGGATGGTAGTTAATAGTGCAATCATAACCTTTCACAAACTCCAACCATCTTCGTTGTCTCATGTTTAGCTCTTTTTGGGTGAAGAAGTATTTTAGACTCGTCCATATAAATCTCACATTGTCACCATACAGGTAATGCCTCCATGTTTTCAATGCAAATACCACAACAGCAAGTTACAATTCATGTGTTATATAGTTCTTATCATACTCCTTCAATTGCATAGAAGCATATGCAATAACTTTACTGTTTTGCATTAGTACACATACCAAACCATTTTTTGAAGCATCGTTGTATACTACAACGCCTCCAGCTCCGGATGGAACTGAAAGAATAGGCGCTGAATGATCGTTATTTATTTAAACAGAAAATTCCAGTGTAGCGTGATTTTATACCGCAACTGCACGGTGTCAAGTTTTAGTATAGTAGATTTTAAGAAAAAGTTGTCGAACCCACGGGGACTAAAAAATAATTATCAAACTCAAGTAGTTTAACTATATTTAGCCTACGATAATTAGTGATGATTATTAGTCTGAAGTGGCTAAAAACTCGATATTTAACCCAAACAAGTAGTAACGAGTGAGAATAAAATCAGTAGAGACAATTATCAAGACTTCGGTTCACCCATGTAATTCCCCACAATTCGCCTATTAGTTAAGATCTAAATTTAAACATTCTAAGGTGGCTAGTTTTCCTAATGTGCTTGTTGTACTTGGGTCAGTCTAATACTACGATGCAACAAGGCAATGGTCATGCACTTATTTATCACTCAATATTGTATGACGATTTATGAAAACTTCTAGCCTTTGATTTTGGTAAATCTATTGCTATCACACATGTGTTCGATTTTACTTGGTCATTCTCAATCTAACCCACGGGCTAATTTATTATATCGTATTGCAAAATCGTATGGTCAAGTCAATCGTAATAAATAATCATTCAATGGTGATCAATCCCTTAAAAGCTTGAACAACAACAAATTATGCACAAAGAATTGTAAGAATCGATCAAAACTTAATTTAAATCATGGTTCAAAATATAGGATCCCCTAAGTCTTGACAACAAAACTTAGCCAACAATTGTTATCAAATAATAATGCGTAAAAATGTTTTGCAACAATCTAAACATTAAAATCTGATAAAAATAGAGAACAAAAGTTTAGAAATACTAAAGAACGCTAGAACATGACTCCTTGCGCTGATGTGTCGTCCTGCCTCTCCCGGATTGTCTTCTTCTTCAATGGTTGTGATGGTATGGATGAAGGTTGGGGATGGAATATGGTGGAGGCTAAGATTGTAGGGTAAATAATGAGACGAAAGTCCCCCAAAAACGTCCAACTTCTGTCCTTAAATATTTTGGAAGAGTTTGCCAAGTTTTGGATACAAAATATCCAACAAGGAAACAAAATATCGATTTTTTCGCGCTTGGCGATCGATCGTCATATCATGCCGATCGATCGCCAAAACACTCTATTTTTATTTTTCAAAACCTACAACTCCGCGATCGATCGACGAGAAATGGCGATCGATCGGTGAAACTTTCTGGATGGCCGCGATCGATCGCGGTATTCTTGGCAATAGATCGCCAAAACTTAATTTTTGTTGCTCAATTATCGTAAACTCGAGATCGATCGATTTCCGAGATTTAATCCCTTCTTCGACGTGCTCGCTTAGTTTGGTTCTTTTTCATCATTTTTAGCTTATTTCCTCAACTTTTACGCACTTGGACCTAGATTCCTGAAATATACAAATATATACCAAAAAGCGTAATATCATTCAGGAATCCATACAAAAACCACTATAAAATCATAGTAAAATAAGTGTAAAAATCACCTTATCACTGAACTTAACCGTTTCTTTAGTTCTTGGAAACTTTGTTCACAAGCATCAGTCCATTTAAATGTCACGCCTTTTCTAGTTAATTGTGTTAGAGGAAAGACTATCTTGGAAAATCCTTCCATGAAATTACTGGTAGACCGAGAAAACTCCGTACTTCTGAAGCATTTGTAGGTTGGGACCAATTATTAATTGATTCAACTTTGCTTGGATCTACTGATATGACATGTCCCAGAAATACTACTCTGTCCAACCAAAATTCACATTTCTTAAATTTAGCATAGAGTGTCTCTCCTTCGGCACTTCTAACACCATTCTCAAATACGTGGCATGCTCTTTCTTGATTTTAGAGTAAATCAGGATATCGTCAGTAGCACCCTGGAGCTGATCAAATAGATAGCGGGTACTTATTTCTTGATTGTAACTTTGTTTAATTCTCAATAATCTATACACAATCTCATTGTACCATCCTTTTTACGCATAAACAGAACTAAAGCACCCCACGGTGAGAAACTAGGTCTGATGAAACCTTTATCCAGTAATTCTTGCAGTTGATTTTTCAGTTCTTTCAACTCAGTGGGTCCATTCGGTATGCAGATTTAGAGATTGAAGTTGTTCTTGGATTCAGGTCAATAACAAATTATATCTCACGGCCTGGGGGTAGCCCAGGAAGATCATTAGGAAATACTTCTGGATATTCCTGAACCATTGGTACCTCACTAAAGATTGGAAGATGTCGCTCCTCAATATTTATAACACTTACTAAATCTTCACAACCATCATCAACAATTGTTGTGCTTTTAATGCTGACATTACTAGAAATTTAGAGTTTTTCATTGTTCCCACAAAAAAAGACTCTTCTCCAGGAGGATGAAATAACACTATCTTTTTTCTTACAAATTTATGGTAGCACCATACTTTGATAACCAATCCATACCCAAAATGATATCATACTCATTCATAGTCAAATAATCAAATCAGCATAGAGTTCTTTATTTTCAATAAGGATAACACATGCTCTTAAAACCATAATTGTTTGTTTAGAGTTTGTAGAAGCAATCATCACAGTATAATTTATCTCAGTTGTATCAGGTATTCTGCCTAGCCTCTTCATATACTTGGTGGATATAAATTAATATGTAGCTCTATAATCAAAAAATATAAGTGCTAGAACGCCGAAAATAGAGAGATTACCTGCTACAACTGATGGGTTCACTTCCGCATCTTCTCTGATCAATGTGAAAACTCCGGCTAAAACATTTTGTTGCCTTGGTCGATTGCGATTATTTGGGCACATTCTGGATAAATGTCCGATCTGTCGACACGAATAGCACTGCCTAGTCCCTGTCGGGCATTTTTCAGTATGTTAAGTACCACATTTAGAATATTTAGACTGTGACATCTGTGTTTTGTCTGGCTCACACCTTTGACGTTTATTCTGATCTCTTTGTGGTTGTCCTTGCCTTGGTTGTGATTGAAATTTATGGCCTTGTGGTTGAAAGCTCGTTTCTTTACAGCTATTATCCATTTTGCCCTTTTTCTTGCTAAAATTTCCTTTGAGCCTCACGAGCACGCTCAATTTTTAGTTCAGCCTGTTCAGCAACTAACGCTCTCTCTGCAATCTGGGAAAATGCTACTCCTTGAATTCCTGCCATATTGACATCTATGTACAGCTCTGGCCTCATGCCTTCTATAAATCTTTCAACTTTTCAAAACATCAGTATTGACCATGTGTGTGGAAAATCTGGACAGCTCTTCAAATTTATGGATATAGTCTGGTACAGTCATGGATACCTATCTCAAATGAATAAATTCATTCATCTTCATGATACGAACAGGAGCAGTAAAGTATTTATTGCGAAATAACTCTTTAAATATCTCCTAGGTCATTTTAGTGATGCCTTCTATACTTTTCATTGTTTCCCGCCAATACTTAGCACTACCTCGAAGCATAAAAGAGGAACACATCACTTTCTCTTCTTCTTGAATCCTGCTATACTTGAACATATTTTCAATGGTTCTCAACAGATCTTCTACAGCGTTGGGATCTGAAGCATCATCAAATGTCTGAGGACCCATTTTTCCGAACCTTGCACCAACTATCTCAATGTGTTCTGAGCGGACATGTGGTTGCGACGGCTCACCCATGCCTCTTTGTTGGATAAGTTGTTGTCGGTTGTGATTATTGTTCAACTAGTTGTGTAAATCGATTAATGATTGCATTTTGATTGTTATAGCACTACCTCGAAGCATAAAAGAGGAACACATCACTTTCTCTTCTTCTTGAACCCTGCTATACTTGAACATATTTTCAATGGTTCTCAACCAATCTTCTGCAGCGTTGGGATCTGAAGCATCATCAAATGTCTGAGGACCCATTTTTCCGAACGTTGCACCAACTATCTCAATGTGTTCTGCGCGGACATGTGGTTGCGACGGCTCACCCATGCCTCTTTGTCGGATAAGTTGTTGTCGGTTGTGATTATTGTTCAACTAGTTGTGTAAATCGATTAATGATTGCATTTTGATTGTTATTTGACCTAGAAGTCTTCTCCCCACTACGACTTCCACTACTTGTTCTTACCATTTCTGCAATAACTTTAATAACAAACCAAGTAACACATTTAAAATAAGCAAATTCATGAAACATATAAAACATGACATGATAAATTAAAACATACTGGCATGGATGTGCTCCACAAGTTCTAAGACGTGTACATGCACAGTCTACAGAACCAAAACTATGCTCTGATACCACTCAATGTCATACCCCAATTTCACAGATACCATTTATCATCTTTATAGAAATCACTGACACTTTGTATAAAAATTTCGACAGCATCTCCTCTGTTCATATAACATTCGGAGACTCAATAACAACCTCAATATATATCAAAATCCATGTCACCAGAAACACCATCATACATATGAGTCACAGTCACACTATTTACATACGTTTTTTTCTCAAAATAAAGTTTTCAAACATAGTTCTGCTGATTTAAAGGTCAAAAGCTAACAAAAGAACCTAAGAAAAACAACATGCTTTTCAAAAGATAAATCTGCAGACTGAAAAACAAAAATAAGATAACTCCATCGTCCACCAGGTCGTCATCCATGTACAGCGAATCTCAGAAACTCATCGGAGCTCATCACCCTGGCCAGTAAGTTCGAGTCTCAGATATCGTCTTGCTCACCTACAATGCATGTACTACGTGAGCTAATGCCCAGTAAATAAAAGCATGCATGCTATGAAAATTATATGAGACATCAATAACATTTATACCAAGATGCATACTCGAAAATATATATAACATTTTATCCGAACATACTTTTCTTGGCCCCATTGACCCACCTACTATGCACCGAAATAGAGCTATGAACAATATCAATTGGGGCACAGCCAAATGTATTGATACAGTCGAATGGACCATCCTCCCGAGTCCTCCAAAGGCACATCCCCTATGAGATCACTCGAGAAGTATCCCACCCGCGGCATCAATCAAAAGAGTACAAGTCGAGTGGATCATCCCCTCGTGATTACAAAGGCCACATCCCTATCAACCCTCATAATCCTCCGAAGAGTATCCCACCCGCGGCACTCAACATATCATATAAGTGTCTCGCAAACCTCGGTGCGCTAGTAGTGGCCAAAAATCTTTCTTTTTTCTCAAAATCATGTTGTGCATGACAAACATCAAATATACACATGCATGCACTTGCAAATGCAAATGAATATCCAATGCAATGAAGCAACGATTTATTTCCATAGCAATTAAACATTTTATACATCAGATAAAAAATAAGATACTTGATTGCATATTTTTTCAAACATAAACATCACAATTAATATAACACGAAATACTATGTTCATGCATTGTAGTTGCAGATGGATTTTTACTTACATTTCACTAGTTGATGACGACAGGGTTTCAAAGTCCAAAAATTGAAGAGATGTCGCAACCCTTTCTTCATACTCTCTTCTCTCGTATTCTGCAATCTCTTAGTGTGTGCATGTGTGTGTGTGACGATATTACATATATATATCATACAAGAATAGGTCGGTCAAGCTTTGAAATATTTTTTTATTAATTTTATTTATTAATTTTATTTATTATTATTCTTTTTTTATTTCATGGCACTCATTTCATATGTAAATTCGGGTCTCATAAAAAACTGAATTTGCCAAATAGTACTGAACAAAAATAGTTGGTTTATGTTGTGTCTTTCATTTGACTTTAGAATCATTCGATTTGGATATCGGACGGCAAAACTATGCCCAATCTACCTAGACATGTACACTTCAAAATAAATGATCCCCTTCGTCCGGTAGTTTTCGGCCAAACTCAAAACATGAAAGTGGTAGCCCTACGAGTCATCTTTTTAATAAAATTGAACTCGTTGTATTTCGGTGAATTTCGGTGAATATTTAAGCCGTTATACTAGAATTCATGATGGACTAACACATATGGCAAACATAGATTCAAGTACTAGACTCGGGTATCACATAAAAATTCTGATATTCAAGATAAAAAAATTCCAATCACCTTAGACAACGCATCGAATAACAATCATGCAATGGGTGGTTTAAACGTATTTTTAAAACCAACGTTTGGTGGTATATCTTTTCATGTTAGATTTGCATGTCATATTATTAATTTGGTTGTTAAAGTTGGATATGAATATTCTGAATCATTAAGTATTGAGAAGCTTAAAAATTGTGCTAAATGGTTACGTTAGACATGCATTAAACATGATTAGAAAACAGACATGTCTATCTAATAGTGTTAAAGTATATTGTTTTTCCAACACCAATAGAAACTCGTTGGAATTCGTTGTACCACATGTTGAATGGTATGTTACCTAACAAAGTTATTCTAACTCCATTTCATAATTCTTATCAAATGGATGAAACTGATGAGAACGTAAATTTGAATGCTGATGATTGGCATTTTTTTTATAATTGTGTATCATTGCTAGCTACTTTTAAAGATGCTACCGAACGTTTATCTGTGTTTATCATCATACTTTGTTTATTATTTCCATTAATATTTAAAATGTTTTGAAATTTATAGAATTTAGAGACGATGAGTATTTGCATGCTTTTGTAGAACTAATGGAGGGTAAATTCAAAAATTATTGGGAACAAATACCACATGTTCACCGCATAGCAACATTATTAAATCTTAGTCAATGACTAGTGTCATTTGAAACTTTTTTTGAATATTACTCACAATTTTGGAGAAGAATGCTGACGATCAAAAGTAATCAATAATACATTCTCTCGAAAAAATGTTTCAATTGTATTATAATGAAAAGGTGAAGGGAGCATCGCGATAATGAGAGGTGGAAGAAAAATAGAGGGATCACTCAAGAAGGGGAGTATAAATGTGCTAAAGAGTCACGGCGTGAAAAAAGTTGAAGGGAAGAGGAACATCTTTTACTACGTCGAATAAGTTGCAATTCTACCAGAGCCAATAAATTTCAATAGAAGATGCAATGGTGAAAGGCGAATGCAAGATAATACTTTGTCAGCCGCAATGGGTAGAGACGTGTTTGCAGTACAAGTATCAAGTGTTGCATTCGAATCGGTCTCAACAACCTGTGGCCGAATGTAAGAATAGCATAAAAGGAGCAGTTGATGAAGTTGAAGGTTATAATTCCAAAGAAGAAGAAATGGTGAAGAGGATACTCATCAATCATGAGAAATTATATTAATTTTTTCAGTTTCAGTTATTGTAATTATTATTTAAACAATTAATAATTAAGCATTTGTTTTAAGTTTTATCCAAACATTTATCAATTAAGCATTTGTTGGATATTAAAAAATTAAATCAGGGACGGTGTACTGCCTATAAAGCTGGGACCAAAAAATCGATTGGAACCGGTCCAATCCAGTTCTGTAACAGACTGATTGTGAGGCTTGTAATTTGTAGTGATATTACAAGCAAATTATCGTTGTATCTTGAAAGAAGATTGCCGAATTCTGTGATCATCATATGCGGAGTATAATGGTAGCGCTTATCATGTACGCCCAAATTAACCACACTCAAGTTAATAGCAGTAAATAATGTAGTAGTGTGAGTAGGGATCGATCCCACGAGGAGGCGTGAATCTTTGTGTTAATGAAAATCAAAATCAAAACAATAAAAGACGGGGTTGTGAATTAATTATACTAATTAAAATTAAAACTAAAGATTAAACTAATTATTAAACTAATGAAAGCGATCCTTGGTATCGGTCGACTCTTCCTTGGAATTATCATCTATTTCATCGATTCACAAAAGACTCAATTTTTCATATGAATATTCATCGTTGGACGTTTAATCCAATAATCAAGGTCCTATCTCACATTACGTTTAGTTAAGTAGCCCAAGCGTTCTAGTTTAACCCTTATCAAACAATCAATCAAATTACAAGCGATTAAGATTTAAATCGATGATAGCATATGAACTAGTGAGATCGATGAAGCTAAACAACATAATCCAAGCTTCTATGTTTAATCTAGTCAAGTGTTCTTCCTAAGAATTTAACAAACTCACAAGCGAAATTTAATTAATCTTAGTTGCTTCGTAAATTAGAGGGATCAAACAATTCCGTATTTGATATCTAATTTAGCATTAGATTTTATGCAAGTTATTAGGTTGTCAATCCAATAAACAAACACAACAATCATAACAATAAAATCACAAAAACTCTTGATACTCAATAAAATTGATAATTACAGCGTAAGAATCTCCCCAAGATAAATAAAATCCAAGGATTTGTCTTCCTCAACCAAGAATTAAAACTAGCTAGACATAATCTAAGATAAAGCAATAAATAAAAACAAAGGAAAGAAGACTAATCCGATCTCCACTCGTCGAGGTGTCAATCCCGCCTTCGCTTCGATCTTCATAGCGTTCTTCAACAAAATTGAAAGAAAAAATATAAAACTAGTCTAAAACTATTCTACCTACTCTCTAGATGATTTAAGGTCTGATTTTTGAGTTCTATATGTAGGGAGGCTAGGAGGTGGAATATAATCCATGTTGGAAGGCAAGAAATCATGTTTCCATGTTATTCAAAACGCCGGGCGATCGATCGAGACATAGGGGCCGATCGATCGAGCTGGACAGTAGAAATTCGTGGCTTTGCCAGCCTTGCTCGATCGATCGGCAATGCTTGCTCGATCGATCGGCAAGACCAGAATATTTTCTGCTCAATTTTCAGCTTATGGCGAGTTTTGTTTTTTAGCCGTAACTTTCTCATACAAACTCCGAATTTGATGAATCAGTTGTCCACGCGAAGATAACAGAAAGTTCTACAACTTTTATATGGACCACATTTCCAAAACGTGGCTCAAACATATAGTAATATGAGGAGAAATGAGCAACATGTGTCTTGGATTCCGATTTTTTCCTCTTTTCTTCAACTTTATTCCTTCTTTCATCATTTTAGCTTGATTTCTTCACATTTTCCTACATTTACACAAATATACGATTAGGTAGCATATGTATCAATTTATCCATTAAAATATACCAAATCGTAGACAATTAAGCGCAATAGATGTGTCTATTTCTAGTCACATCAAATACCCACATACTTAATCTTTACTCGGCCTCGAGTAAATCAGATAAAACTTATATCTTTTTGCTTGGCTCATAGCATCATAACAAACTAACTTGTCCTCACTTTTATGCCTCAACAATTATAAACATGCATAGTAATGAAAGGCGGTGAAAAATTAACAGTGGAACAAGTTCAATCCCTAAACATTTCGTACTCAACAAAGCAGTGAACGTGCGTGTGTGGTCATAAACAAGTGTTATATGCAAATTATAGATCCAACAAATGTAAACCTACAATAGTTCAAGTTGTACACCAACACAAGTATAAGCTCACTTGCACCATCTTCTCCACTATCTTAACCACTTTGCAAACACAAATCAAGTAGGTCTTTATTAGCTTGTAGCTTGACCTAGGTGTTGGTCATTTTTCATCATTTTAAGTGCAATTCCTCCACTTTTATGCAATTGGACCTGGATTCCTGAAATATACAAATATATACCAAAACGCGTAATATTTTCCAGGAATCACTACAAAAACGCCTCTAATCTTATATTAAATTAAGTGTAAAAATCACACTTATCAACTCCCCCAAACTTAAACTTGATCGTCTCGAGCAAGAAATAAAATCAAAAAGTAGAGTTCAATATTAAAGATTCAAATAAACCAATTCATAGTTAATCATGTAGCTCAGATATCTCACTTACAGATGAACAAAAATAAATCAGAAATTTTAACAAGTTGTGTTTTCTCCTAGATCAAGCAACATGTCGCCAAATTAGAATGTGCGTGTGTGTTATTGCCGCTTTCAAGTTTCATGCAAATTTCATAGATCAAATCATGCTAGGAAATGAAAGTTAAGATTATCCTTGAGCACCATATAGTCCTATTTTCAAACACTTCTCCACTAATGTAGTTATTCTCTAGACTTGGATCAATAGGTCTTTTTAAGCTTGTAACGTTAGGCCTAGGTGTTTGGCTTCAAAGAAAAGATAGGGTAACACAAAGAAGAGAGTATAAGCATGTAATGTTCATATTGTTAGCACAACTTGAGTTTCTCTTCTTTTTCTCTTTTAGCCTTGGCCACTTTGGGTCTTAGTTGGATAATTTATTTTTTTTTCAAGGCTTTTCCTATCTTTTTCTTTTCTCATTCATCATTTTTTCAATAATAAGCTCATCAAAATGTAGCAATTTATGTGCATCTAAAGAATCATTATACTCCCTTAAGGTAAAGATAAAAATATTCAATTTAGGCTTAAGTAGGTGGGTATAATGAGTTTGTCAAAGAATGTTGAATGGGGCTAATAGTATGTTGAGCATACTCCATTCTTTTATCAATTAGGTTCAAATTAGGGAACTAGAGATTGATATAAACATGGTAAGCTTGAAAGGCTCAAACGATCCAAAACCGCCTAGATCATTTCCAAATCAAGTTCGCAACTATAAAATTTCGCCTCAAAGTGTCATCATCAAATAGTTTCTAAGGTACTCTAAGATGCTAAAAAACAATTCATCAAGTTCACAAAAATTTTCACTACTACAAGTGCAATTCACAATATTATGACTCAAATGTGCTCAAAATATTCATCATCTTTGACATACTAATCAAAACAAGATATTCACAAACAAGTTATAATCATCAAAACTTAAGTTGACATGCAAGTGAGATTAATATCATCATGGAGTAGAGATCACTACTATGATTCATTCTTATCTTACTAATTGAACTCATTTTCAAGAAAATTTTTTGTTGATGCTCCAGAAACGATCAATTTCCAAATAAGAAGCATGACACAGTAATGCACTCCCCCAAACTTAATTCATGCATTGTCCTCAATGTAATAAGCATGGAAAGTAAGACAAAGCAATTACCGTTGACAACGACCGTCAGTGATCGTTGTCAAATTCCTCGTCAGCTTGTGGGGCATATTATTGGACAGATCACAGCATACATGGAGTCTCGCCAAAATCAAAAACAAAAACAAAACAAACAAAAATAAACTAAAAATAAATCAAAGGGATAGGAAATAGTTCTTGATTTATAGTCCCAAGCTGGACTTTTTACCGTTTAAGCTCAAGTGTCGCAAGGGCCAGTAGGGGAAGATTTTCCATCCTCCATGTGGTAATGTCGTAACCACTTCTCTTTCACAGTAAATAGTGCCCCGTGGTCATCTCTCAGTTTTAAGGTGTCGAATGGTAGAACATCGACAACTTTGAAAGGTCCAGCCCATGGTGCGTCAGACTTCCATGCAAAAAATCTCATCTTTTTCCTATTCATTAATACCGAGTCTCCTACACCAAATTTACCTCCTCTTTGTTGGGCATTCGATGTGACCTCCACCTTATTCTCACTTTTAACCTGCATCGCATCAATGGATAGTGTATCAATTATATTGACACTAAAACATCGGTGCTCAGTGCGTGTAGTGTCACAACTTTGAACATATCATAAGTAACTTGATCCCCCCTACTCGGAGGATCAACTTCCCTTCTTGGACATCAATCAATGCCCTTCCAGTAGCTAGGAATGGTCTTCCTAGTATCAATGGCATGTCGCCTCCTCCTTTATGTCTAGCACCATGAAATCCACCGGAATGGTGAATTTGTCAACCTTGACCGGTACATCCTCCACTATCCCATGAGGGTACTTGATGGACTTGTCTGCCATCTGCAATGAGACATTGATTGCCTTTAACTCTCCTAAGCCCAGCTTCATGTACACAGACAAAGGCATTAAATTAACACTTGACCCCAAATCACATAAAGATTTATTGAAAGATTTAGAATTGATTTTGCAAGGTATAGTGAAACTCCCTGGATCCTTTAACTTTGGAGGTGAATAATTTTGAATGACAGCAGAACACTCCTCAGTTAAGTTTATCATCTCATGCTCTCCCAGTTTCCGCTTTTTTCACAGAATCTCCTTTAAAAACTTAGCATAATTTGGCATGTGTTGAATAGCATCAATGAAAGACATCTCAATATGAAGATTCTTTATCAATTCTAAAAACTTAGCAAACTTAGCATCTATTTTTGCTCTCTTATATGCAGCGGGGAATGGGGGTGGGATATCTACCTTAGCAGGTGTGATTGGTGCAGGGGTCTTAGTAGACTTACCTTTGTCGCGTGTTTGATCATATTCTTGCTTGATGTCCGCCTCGCCTCTTAACTCTACGTGCACATTCTTCTTCTCAGCGACCTCCTTTCCACTCCTCAACGTGATAGCATGGACTTGCTCTCTAGGTTTCGTCTCAGTGTCACTAGATAGTGATCCTTGTGCTCGTTCGGCTACGATCTTTGGTAACTGTCCCACTTGGACTTCCAAGTTCTTTATCGATGCCTCATGATTGTTCATCCTTGTTTCAGCCGATGATATGAACTTAGTTAGCAGCTCCTCCATGCTTGGCTTTGGTGCATACCCCGGTGGTGGTTGGGGATAGTTCCTCGGCCCAGTATTGTACGTATTTGGGTAAGGGTAGGTCTGTGGTGGGCGGTTCCCTACAAAATTAACAACTTCATTAGTATTAATGAATGGGTTACCGACCTGGCATTCAGTGCTTGGATGTCCTCCTTGGCAAAGCTCGCATGTAATAGTTTGAACTTGCATTGCATGCATGCTCAAACTATCGATCTTCTTGTTAAGCGCTTCCAACTGGGCAGCTATGGCAGTGACTTCACTCACTTGATGCAATCCGACTTGCTTCTTTGGCACGTTCCTCTCGGATTGCCATTGACAGCTATTAGCAGCCATCTCCTCCAACAGTGTATAAGCTTCCTCGGGCGTCTTCCTCATCACAGTTCCTCCTGACACTGCATCAATCATAGAACGATTATCAGAAAATAAACCGTTATAAAATGTTTGTACCTGCAGCCAGATAGGGAGGCCGTGATGTGGGCATCTCCGCAGTAGATCTTTGAAGCGCTCCCAAGCCTCATATAGTGTCTCTGGATCACATTGCGCAAAAGTAGTGATGTCATTGCGCATCTTGGCCGTCTTAGATGGTGGAAAGAATTTTTACAAGAACAACCGCGCTATTCCATCCCACGTGGTAATAGATCCTGCAGGCAACGATTGTAACCAGGATTTAGCTTTATCTTTTAAAGAAAAGAGAAACAAACGTAACCTGATGATGTCGTCAGTAACGCCATTATGCTTGAATGTATCACAAATCTCCAAAAAGTTGGAGATGTGGGCATTTGGATCGTCAGTAGCTGCTCCCCCAAACTGGACCGAATGTTGGATCATCTGTATGATAGCATGCTTGATCTCGAAGTTGTTAGCCTGGATAGTCGGTCTCGTGATACTCGACAGTGATCCATGGAATGCAGGGTGGGCGTAGTCCATGAGTGATCTTGCAACTGGTGGTAGCGGAATCTCCTCGGTATTAGCCATATGTGCTCTTGCTTGCCTTAGCCTCCTTTGACAAGTGCTTTCAATCTCGGGATCAAAGGGCTCAAGTGTAGGGTTGCTACTCCTTAGCATGCACCAAGAGATAGTACCCTGTAACAATCAACCAAAAATAACACAAACAGTAAAAGTGTAGAGAGGAAAAAAAATGAAAAATAAAAAGCAAATAAATGACTAAACTACAGTCAACTAATCTCGTTTGATATTATTAAAACTAGTCCCCGGCAACGGTGCCAAAAACTTGATCGCTTTTATTTTAAACAGTATTTTCGAATGTAGCGATTCTATATCGCAAGTTCACGGTGTCAAGTTTTAGTATAATGATAATATAAGTACGGATTGTCGATCCCACGAGGACTAGTAAATAAGTACCAAACTTTACTAGTTTAACTATATTTAGCCTACAAAAATTGGTTGTGATTAATTAACTAATTTAACTAATTAACTCAATAATAAATCCAAACAAACAATAGAGAATGAGAATAAAATCAATAAAGACAATTATCAAGACTTTCGGTTCACCTATGCAATCCCCCACAATTCGCCTATTAGTTAAGAATTAAATTCAAACAATCTAAGGTGACGAGTTTTCCGAATTCACTTGCTATACCTTGGTCCGGCTATAACAAATCTAATACTAACGTAACAATAAGCCACTCTCGTACCCTTATTGAACAATTAATATTGTAAATCGATCTATGAAAACTTCTAGCATTTGATTTTGGTAAATCTATTGCTATCACACATGTATTTGACTTTATCTTTCGATCTCAGCCTGAAATCCATGGCATAAATCACTATATCGAATTCCAATTTTATCTCTCGATCTCAATTGTAATTTAATATCATTCAAGGATGGCCAAACCCTTAAAAGCATGAAGAAAAATATTCTATTCACTTAGATATATAAGAATCAATCAAAACATTCAAATTAAATCATGGGTTCATAACATAGGATCCCCTAAGTCTTGACAATAAACTTAGCCTAGCAACATATTCAATATCAAATGCAATATCATGTTTTCAACATCAAAAGCATAAAGAAATTAAATAGAATCAAACAAAGTTTAGAAATACGTATAAACTAGCGATGTTGAATCACGTCGTCGATCCGTAGCTCCGTCTCTCAATGTTGTGCTCTGTTCTGTACGTTCCTTCTTCTTCAATGTCTCGGTTCTGCTCCTCTTTCGTACGTGAATCTTGGGTTTTGCTGTGTTCTGTGCTTTTCGTGAAGAATGAATCTGTGGAATCCTTTCTGTCAAATATTTTCGTTCCTTCTTCACGTTACTCCCTACGCCAAGTTGTTGCACAAGATATGCCAATTCGTCTAGTCGCCTATAGTCCTCCATGATTAGATCCGAGTTTTCAGAAATCAACCTGTAAGCACGAACAAACAAAAGTAGCGGTGGGGGAAAAAGAAAGAGAAAGAAACAAAACAGAAAATATTAACACAAAAATATACAACGCCTCCCCGGTAACGGCACCAAAATTTGAAACTAATTATCATCTATTTCAGCGATTCACAAAAGACTCAATTTTTCATATGAATATTCATCGTTGGACGTTTAATCCAATAATCAAAGTCCTATCTCACCTTACGTTTAGTTAAGTAGCCCAAGCGTTCTAGTTTAACCCTTATCAAACAATCAATCAAAATACAAGCGATTAAGATTTAAATCGATGATAGCATATGAACTAGTGAGATCGATGAAGCTAAACAACATAATCCAAGCGTCTATGTTTAATCTAGTCAAGTGTTCTTCCTAAGAATTTAACAAACTCACAAGCGGAATTTAATTAATTTTAGTTGCTTCGTAAATTAGAGGGATCAAACGATTCCGTATTTGATATCTAATTTAGCATTAGATTTCATGCAAGTTATTAGGTTGTCAATCCAATAAACAAACACAACAATCATATCAATAAAATCACAAAAACTCTTGATACTCAATAAAATTGATAATTAAAGCGTATGAATCTCCGCAAGATAAATAAAATCCAATGATTTGTCTTCCTCAACCAAGAATTAAAACTAGCTAGACATAATCTAAGATAAAGCAATAAATAAAAACAAAGGAAAGAAGACTAATCCGATCTCCACTCGTCGAGGTGTCAATCCCGCCTTCGCTTCGATCTTCGTAGCGTTCTTCAACAAAATTGAAAGAAAAAATATAAAACTAGTCTAAAACAATTCTACCTACTCTCTAGATGATTTAAGATCTGATTTTCGAGTTCTATATGTAGGGAGGCCATGAGGTGGAATAGAATCCAAGTTGGAAGGCAAGAAATCATGTTTCCATGTTATTCAAAACGTCGGGCGATCGATCGAGACATAGGGGCCGATCGATCGAGCTGGACAGTAGAAACTCGTGGATTTTTCAGACTTGCTCGATCGATCGGCAATGCTTGCTCGATCGATCGGCAAGACCATAATATTTTCTGCTCAATTTTCAGCTTCTGGCGAGTTTCATATTTTGGCCGTAACTTTCTCATACAAACTCTGAATTTGATGAATCAGCTGTCCACGCGAAGATAACAGAAAGTTCTATAACTTTGATATGGACAACATTTCCAAAACGTGGTTCAAACATATAGTAATATGAGGAGAAATGAGCAACATGTGTCTTGGATTCCGGTTTTTTCCTCTTTTCTTCAACTTTATTCCTTCTTTCATCATTTTAGCTTGATTTCTTCACCTTTTCCTACATTTACACAAATATACGATTATATAGCATATGTATGAATTTATCCATTAAAATATATACCAAATCGTAGACAATTAAGCGCAATAGATGTGTCTATTTCTAGTCATATCATATAATCTTTTTAAGGAGATAGTGTTGAACACTAGGTTCCACTTAAATGTATTTCTGCCATCTTTGGATTTTCCATTCCGCTACAACAACTTTAATGAGATCCTTGTGAAATTAAAGCCAAACAAGATACCCAAAACCATTATTTTTTGTTGCTATTGTATCTAAAAATCTACCTAACATAAACATCATGTATCCGAAAATTTAATATAGTATATATATATATATATATATATAAACTTGAGAGATTATTTTATAAAATTTTCAAGTAATTATATAGAATAATTATTTAAATACAATATTTTTTTTCTATTTATGATGTTTTACAATATTTTTATATTGGTGATATGGTAATTTAATTTATACCAATTTCAAAACAAAAAATAAAATAGTTTTAGTTTGTACAATTACATGTTTTTATGTACTATTATATTTTAATACCAATTTGGTACAACTTTAATAACGATTTAAATGGATTTAATATCAACTTTCTACATAGTTAATATTAGAAAAGTGTTGAATAATGCCAATTTCAAAAAATAAAATTCTTTTAATTTGCACAATTACATATTTTTATGTATTATTATATTTTAATACCAACTTTGCACTACGTTAACACCGATTTTAAATGTATTTAATACCAACTTTATACATAGTTAATACTCGAAAATGTTGAATAATACCAATTTCAAACAAAAAAATAAAATAGTTTGAATTTGTACAATTACATGTTTTTATGTATTATTATATTTAATACCAATTTTGTACTACTTTTATACCGATTTTATAAGGACTTAATACCAACTTCGTACATAGTTAATACTGAAAAATTATTGAATAATATCAATTTCAAACCAAAAAATAAAACAGTTTTAATTTGCACAATTACATGTTTTATGTACTATTATATTTTAATACCAATTTTGTACTAATTTAATACCGATTTTAAATGGACTTAATACCAACTTTGTACATAGTTAATACTGAAAAAGTGTTGAATAATATCAATTCCAAAACAAAAAATAAAATAGTTTTAGTTTGTACAATTACATGTTTTAATGTATTATTATATTTTAATATCAATTTGGTACTACTTTAATACCGATTTTATATGGACTTAATACCAACTTTGTACATAGTTAATAATGGAAAATTGTTGAATAATACCAATTTCAAACCAAAAAATAAAATAGTTTTAGTTTGAACAATTACATATTTTATGTATTATTATATTTTAATATCAACTTTGACTACGTTAATACCAATTTTAAATGGATTTAATACCAACTTTGTACATAGTTAATGATGGAAAAGTGTTGAATAATACCAATTTCAGACCAAAAAAAAAAAATTAATATGTACAGTTACACGTTCTTATGTATTATTATATTTTAATACAAACTTTGTACTACGTTAATACCAATTTAAATTGATTTAATACCAACTTTTTACATAGTTAATACTGAAAAAGTGTCGAATAATACCAATTTCAAACCAAAAAAAAAATAGTTTTAATTTGCACAATTACATGTTTTATGTATTATTATATTTTAATACCAACTTTACACTACATAATACCGATTTTAAATATATTTAATACCAACTTTGTACATAGTTAATGCTGAAAAGTGTTGAATAATACCAAATTCGAACAAAAAAAACAGTTTTAATTTGCACAGTTACATATTTTTATGTATTATTATACTTTAATACCAACTTTGTACTACGTTAATACCGATTTTAAAGAATTTAATATCAACTTTGTACATAGTTAATACTGGAAAAGTATTGAATAATACTAATTCTTAAGGCACTTTCATTCAGCCTAAATAAGAGGTGAGAACGACAAAGGGGCGGCTCAAATGTGTAATTTCAAAAATTATTTCTAGAAATTGATGGAACAATTGGATTACCTATAAGATTAAGTGATTGGATCTGTAAGGAATTTAAAATCGGAGCTTCGATGCCCGAGAAATCGACAGTTTAAGAATCGGCCAAAAGGGCTTGTTTAGGCGCTAAAGCTGGACATTTAATTCCGAAAACCGCATGATTCCTCCATCACCCGCGTTGCAAGCCTCATTGTTTTCCATGGAACATGAACATGTTGGATGGAGGAAATTAGAGGGAAGATGATAGGTTTTTTTGTGGTTTTTGTTTCTTTTAAGGGTATTTTAGTACTTTTGTGTGACATAGGGAGTTCAAATAAAAAACAATGTGACAATATGGAGTTTAAACAGAAAATTACTGATATTGGATTGGACTTAGAAAAAAATTTGGCTTTGAAGATTTTAGGTGAATTTGCCCAAATTTTAATGCAGGGAAAGCATACAATCATAAAACGTAACCTGAAGATTCATACAAAATAACCTGAAAAAGTACAAAAAAGGGGGCAACTCGTGGTATTTGTTATTGTTTTATGAATCAAAACTAAGTCTATATATATAGGATCAATATAGAAAATTAGGAAATATTTTCAAAAAATACAAAGTATGTAATTAAAAAAAAAAAGATACTATCATACCTAGGAAACAAGGAATGAAATCGAAATCCAAATCTTCAGACTGAAAAACCAAAATAAGATAACTACATCGCCCACCAGGACGTCATCCATGTACAATAAATCTCAGAAACTCATCGGAGCTCATCACCCTGGCCAGTAAGTAAAAGTCTCAGATATCGTCTTGCTCACCTACAATGCATGAACTACGTGAGCTAATGCCCAGTAAATAAAACATGCTATGAAAATTATATGAGACATCAATAACATTTATACGAAGATGCATTCTCGAAAATATATATAACATTTTACCCGAATACATACTTTTCTTGGGCCCCTTGACCCACCTACTATGCACCGAAACAGAGCTATGAACAATATTAATTGGGGGCACAGCCAATTGTATTGATACAGTCGAATGGACCATCCTCCCAAGTCCTCCAAAGGCACATCCCCTAAGAGATCACTCGAGAAGTATCCCACCCGCGGCATCAATCAAAAGAGTACAAGTTGAGTGGATCATCCCCTCGTGATTACAAAGGGCACATCCCTATCAACCCTCATAATCCTCCAAAGAGTATCACACCCGCGGCACTCAACATATCATATAAGTCTGCCTCGCAAACCTCGGTTCCCTAGTAGTGGCAAAAAATCTTCCTTTTTTCTCAAAATCATGTTGTGCATGCCAGACATCAAATATACTCATGTATTATGCATGTACTTGCAAATGCAAATGAATAGCCAATGCAATGAAGCAACGATTTATTTCCACAACAATTAAATATTTTATACATCAGATAAAAAATAAGATACTTGATTGCATATGTATTCAAACATAAACATCACAATTAATATAATACGAAATACTATGTTCATGCATTGTAGTTGCAGATGGATTTTTACTTACATTTCACTAGTTGATGTCGACAGGGTTTCAAAGTCCAAAAATTGAAGAAATGTCGCAACCCTTTCTTCATACTCTCTTCTCTCGTATTCTGCAATCTCTTTGTGTGTGCGTGTGTGTGTGACGATATTACATATATATATCATACAAGAATAGGTCGGTCAAGCTTTGAAATTTTTTTTTATTAATTTAATTTAATTTTTTTAATTTATTTATTATTCTTTTTTTATTTCATGGCACTCATTTCATATGTAAATTCGGGTCTCATAAAAAAATAGAATTTGCAAAATAGTACTGAACAAAAATCGTTGGTTTATGTCGTGTCTTTCATTTGACTTTAGAATCAATCGATTTGGATATCGGACGACAAACCTATGCTCAATCTACCTAGACATGTACACTTCAAAATTAATGATCCCCTTCTTTGGGTAGTTTTCGGCAAAAACTCAAAACATGAAAGTGGTAGCCCTACGAGTCATCTTTTTAATAAAATTGAACTCGTTGTATTTCGGCAAATTTCGGTGAATATTTAAGCCGTTATACTAGAATTCATGATGGACTAACACATATGTCAAACATAGATTCAAGTACTAGACTCGGGTATCACATAAAAATGATGGTATTCAAGATAACAAATTTCAATCACCTTAGACAACGCATCGAATAACAATCATGCAATGGGTGGTTTAAAAGTATTTTTAAAACCAATGTTTGATGGTATATCTTTTCATGTTAGATTTGCATGTCATGTTATTAATTTGGTTGTTAAAGTTGGATATGAATATTCTGAATCATTAAGTATTGAGAAGCTTAAAAATTGTGCTAAATGGTTACGTTAGACATTCATTAAACATGATTAGAAAACAAACATGTCTATCTAATAGTGTTAAAGTATATTGTTTTTCCAACACCAATAGAAACTCGTTGGAATTCGTTGTACCACATGTTGAATGGTATGTTACCTAACAAAGTTATTCTAACTCCATTTCATAATTCTTATCAAATGGATGAAACTGATGAGAACGTAAATTTGAATGCTGATGATTGGCATTTTTTTTATAATTGTGTATCATTGCTAGCTACTTTTAAAGATGCTACTGAACGTTTATCTGTGTTTATCATCATACTTTATTTATTATTTCCATTAATATTTAAAATGTTTTGAAATTTATAGAATTTAGAGACGATGAGTATTTGCATGCTTTTGTAGAACTAATGGAGGGTAAATTCAAAAAATATTGGGAACAAATACCACATGTTCACCGCATAGCAACATTATTAAATCTTAGTCAATGATTAGTGTCATTTGAAACTTTTTTGGAATTATACTTACAATTTTTAGGAAGAATGCTGACGATCAAAAGAAATCAATAATACATTCTCTCGAAAAATTGTTTCAATTGTATTATAATGAAAAGGTGAAGGGAGCATCGCGACAATGAGAGGTGGAAGAAAACAGAGGGATCACTCAAGAAGGAGAGGATAAATGTGCTAAAGAGTCTCGGCATGAAAAAAGTTGAATGGAAGAGGAACATCTTTTACTACGTCGAATCAGTTGCAATTCTACCAGAGCCAATAAATTTCAATAGAAGGAAATCAATGTATTGCAATGGTGAAAGGCGAATGCAAGATAATACGTCGTCTTAGCCGCAATGGCTAGAGACGTGTTTGCAGTATAAGCATCAAGTGTTGCATTCGAATCGGTCTTCTCAACCTGTGACCGAATGTAAGAATATCATAAAAGGAGCAGTATAAGAATTTGAAGGTTATAATTCCAAAGAAGAAGAAATGGTGAAGAGGATACTCATTAATCATGAGAAAGTATATTAATTTTTTCAGTTTCAGTTATTGTAATTAATATTTAAACAATTAATAATTATGCATTTGTTTTAAGTTATATTCAAACATTTATCAATTAAGCATTTGTTGGATATTAAAAAAAATTATTCAGCGGCGTGTACTGCCTATGAAGCTGGGACCAGAATCGATTGGAACCGGTCCAATCCGGTTTTGTAACAGCCTGATTGTGAGGTTTGTAATTTGTAGTGCTAATATTACAAGTAAATTGTTGTTGTATCTTGAAAGAAGATTTCTGAATTCTGTGAGCATCATATGCGGAGTAAAATCTTTTTAAGGAGATAGTTTTGAAGACTAGCCTCCACTTTAATGTATTGTCATCTTTAGATTTTTCATCCCGCTACAACAACTTTAATGAGATCCTTGTGAAATTAAAGACAAACAAGATACTCAAAAATAAATTCAGTATTGTTTGTTGCTACTGTATCTAAAATCTAACTAATGTAAGTATGTAACATAAGCATCATGTATCCAAAAATTTAATAAAATACTATATAGTATTTATATATATATATATATATAAACTTGAGAGATTATTTTATAAGATTTTTGTGATGCCCAGTTTATTCTGCTTATATTTAATTATGTAAATGGTAAATTATGAGATAATTTACGTGATCATGTTTTTGAACCTCGTATATTGGGTCGGGCCGTATTATTTCGGCATGAATGGAACTTTAGCATAATTTAAATGCTTGGGGGACTCATGTTAGTCTGTCTTATTTTCATGAGAAATTTGTGAAAGATTAGATTAACTTGAAATATTTAATTTGGGGGTGAAGAATTATATTTATTTTGGGATGATTTAATATAGGTGAATTGGCTTTATTTTTGTTTTTAAAAAAACGATTTTAAATAACAAAGAAATCCCACACACACACACATACAATAAATCGAACCCCACTCCTTCTGCCAACCAAAACTATCGGATCCTCTCTTTTCCCCCATCAAAAAAATCGACTTCCTCTCATTTCAATCAAGAAATTGGAAGGTTTTGTTAAATAATTTTATTCTTAACCTTAGGCGATTATTCTTGCCTTCTTGTGTTCGAAAATTAGGGTTGTGATGCTGATTTTGTTTCGAAATTTTGGGGCTTTTGGAGGGCCAGGTTTGGTTATTATTTGGTATTGATTTTGAAGTGTGTTGGGATATTATTCTTTTGTGTGTGCAGAATGTGGGTTTGTGTGTGTGCTGTGTGTGCAGAGTGTGTGTTGTGCGTGAGTTGTGTGTGTGTTTGTGTGTGTGGATTAGACCCTTATGCATGTATAAATGAACTCCAACTTGTTTCTGCATGTATAGAAGATGATTATTCATATTGGAAATTGAATGGGCATGTATTGTTGTGTGTGTGCATTATATCTTGAAGCATTTGGTAGTAAGATTGGTGGATTAAACGATAGGATAAATTACGTGTTGAGTAGCATCTTATTGAGCTACTGATTCTTATTTTAAGTTGTTGGTTTCTTTCAGAGCCTTCTAGGGCGTGTGGACCACGAGGAGGATAGCTTGATCGTCACCACTGACGCTGAGGTACGTAGTACAAGCATGGGTGATTATGTTTTCCACAAGTGTCGCTTAGGTATAGGGTCGTTCCCATGATTGAGCGACGTGCTATTAGTAAGTGTGGGTCGCCACTAGAGTGTGCGATGTGATTATGCTATATGTGAATGTACAGAGGGGTCACCGTTGAGGCGACTGATGTGTTTATTTATGGGTCGCCACTAGAGTGTGCAATGTGATTATGCTATATGTGAATGTACAGAGGGGTCACCGCTGAGGTGAGTGATGTGTTTATTTATGGGTCACCACTAGAGTGTGCGATGTGATTACGCTATGTTTGAATGTACAGAGGGGTCACCGCTGAGGCGAGTGATGTGTTTATTTATGGGTCGCCACTAGAGTGTGCGATGTGATTATGCTATATGTGAATGTACAGAGGCATCACTCGCTGTAATTACGCTATGTTTGAATGTACAGAGGGGTCACCGCTGAGGCGAGTGATGTGTTTATTTATGGGTCACCACTGAGGTGAGTGATGTGTTTATTTATGGGTCACCACTGAGGCGAGTGATGTATTTATTTATGGGTCGCCACTAGAGTGTGCGATGCGATTACGCTATGTTTGAATGTACAGAGGGGTCATCGCTGAGGCGAGTGATGTGTTTATTAATGGATCGCCACTAGAGTGTGCGATGTGATTATGACGTGTGTTGAACAAGTCTTAGAAACTAATGCTATGTATAACGAGTTGGTAAATGATAGATGTGCGAGGGCAGGAACGATCAAGACTCCACCCTGTTCTAATAGACTCAGGAAGTACCCTGTTATCTTATAGAATTACATTCTATACAGTTATGTTGTATATTCATGTTATTTGTTATTGTGGTATGCTTACCTCATATGTGGGATGTTTCCGTGGAAAACAGGTGGCAGGGATAACTTTGAAGAATCTGGGAGATTGTCGGCACGCCTAGAAAGATATCCAGAGGAACTTGGACTAGGTGTTATAGTTGCATAGATATAGGAACCTTTTAATGTCATTATTTTTTATATGTATTAACTTTACATTTTCTCCTTTTGTTTAGATCCTTTTTCCCTGGTTGGGAACTTACTTTTGGTTTGATTTCTTTTAGTATTGTGATTTCCCTGGCTGGGAAATATTTTTGGTGTTTAGTTTTATTATCGGATAGCCCATTTTATGGGGAGACTCTGCCGAAATTTTTATAAAAGTCATACCGTAGATGTGTAGCATTTATTGATTCTTTTAAAGAATATAATTTTTACACATACATATGACGTCATAAATTCATTTTTGACGTGTTGGATGTTGGGGTCCTACATTGGTGGTATCAGAGCAGTGGTTAGATCTCTGGGCTAGCTAATGTGTAGCGTGAACTGAGAACAGTGGTTCTGATTTGTATTTTGAGCGAATTAGAGGTCTAGCTTGAATTGAGTTCAATGGCTAGATGCTTAGACTAGTTCAAAGTCTAGTGAGACTTGAGACTTCGAGATAATGTTCTAGTAGTGTTGTGGCCCATGTGTAGGCGAGTATACTATGTCTAGCTGATTATGAGTATTAGACTTTAACAGCATATGCATCGAGGTGAATGTTATATGTAGGCAGTATATTTTTGTTGGTATCAGGTATGAGGTACTTGTTGAGAGTGGTTGACCACTGTGATTGATAGAGTTAATTGAGGATTTTAGTTTTCCATATTATGCTTCCGCATGATAGTTGAGAAGTGTCTGATACACTTAACTTTTTCTTATACCCTTAATTGAGTTCAGGACTGCATGATTAAATGCTATTCCTTTTTGGTGTCACTGTGACACAATGTGAACTTAAAAATACGGCTATCAAGATTGTTGTCAATGTCACGTGTTGACATGAGATTATTTTCCATGTCGTGATTATATGAGAATATCATATGTGTTATGATATCATAGATACTTGTTGATGAATTGAATTAAGCGGAAATGATAACAACATTGTATATTGTAAGGGTAAACTTGTGCTACGTATATTAGATGTGACAATGTGGGTATGCCACGAGTAGTCGACATGTATATGTGTGACGATGTGAATATGCCACGAGTAGCTTGTGCAACGTATATTATATGTGACAATGTGGATATGCCACGAGTAGTCGACACGTATATGTGTGACGATGTGAATATGCCACGGGTAGCTTGTGCTACGTTATTATATGTGACAATGTGGATATGCCACGAGTAGTCGACACGTATATGTGTGACAATGTGAATATGCCACGGGTAGCTTGTGCTACGTATATTATATGTGACAATGTGGATATGCCACGAGTAGTCGACACATATATGTGTGACGATGTGAATATGCCACGGGTAGCTTGTGCTACGTATATATGTGACAATGTGGATATGCCACGAGTAGTCGACACGTATATGTGTGACGATGTGAATATGCCACGGGTAGCTTGTGCTACGTATATTATATGTGACAATGTGGATATGCCACGAGTAGTCGACACGTATATATGTGACGATGTGAATATGCCACGGGTAGCTTGTACTACATATATTAGATGTGATGAGGTGGATATGCCACGGATAGTCGACACGTATATGTGTGACTATGTGAATATGCCATGGGTAGCTAGTACTACGTATATTATATGTGATGAGGTGGATATGCCACGAATAGTCGACACATATGTGTGTGTGACGATGTGAATAAGTCACGAGTAGATTATACTATGTTATGTGTGAGCATGTGGATGTATTACGAGTAGCTGATGCTACGAATATTTTTGATGAGGTTGATGTACCATAGATAAGTCATGCTATGTGTTTTTGTGAGGTGTGAGGATGCCATGAGATGTTGGTACATGAGTATATATATTCGATGAGTTGGCTACGACAAGCAGCTTGTGTTTTGTATGTAGTTGTTGAGGAAACTACGTACTTATATCATGATGTGTGTAATTGACGTGATTACATCATACACGTGTAAAATTATAGATCATAATGGTTAGGAGGGCGATGGAAGTTATTGAGGACATTGAAATGTTCAGATGTGTTATTTTATTAGAAAAGTATTTTAATGTTTTACTCATGATGGAACTTACTAATCGTAAGAAAGTGGTATAAGGACAAGTATAGTGGTTTATTCCATGTAGAAGTTTGTGGTACGTGTGATAATGATATATGTATATATCATGAGGTTTGAGGTTAAAAATCATTTGAATATTTTATGTCATGGTCATATATTGGGACCGGTGTAGTTACCTATATTGGTCATTGATGACGTTTATCGTGAATCGTATGTTGGTACGATGTGGGGTTATAGTGAACTCACTGTAGTCAATATAACGATTTTGATTGGATATAAGATAAACCTCAAGAGATAGAAATATAATGTATTGAGAAATGGAGGTTTGGTATTCCTTGTATTGATAAATATACCAGTGTGGGTGTCAAGGAGAATGCTCTCGATTGACGTGTATCATGATCTGATTTCATTGGTACGAGTGTTAGTGGTTACGAATGGAATTGATAACTATATCGATTATCGTTATTTTTATTTGACTATTATTGCATTTAGGATGAAATGGTGAACCATAACTGGAACTGTTGAATATAGTTAGTGTGGTGACACCACTGTATTATTGTATCTCTTAAGGAGATAATGTTGTACGATGAGTATTTGTTTGGAGTGTACCTGTCGTGGAGACAATGTGGTATTGATTGCATGCCGTTAGTTTGTTAATTGTTTGAGCATTAATGGTGGTGGATCTAGTAATTGCTCCAAGTTAATTGTGTGAGGAAGCGTCTTAAGAGTGATGCTTCAGAGTAATTGAGTACTATTATTTTAGTACAGAGCATCAATAAATTTGTGTACGAGTACGAGAGTGTAATTGTGATTCTTATGATATTGACAGTAATGCACTATCACAAGTTATTATGCTTATGATGGTTCAAGATGCATTTTGATTGTTCGGACAATAGTTCGAGCTTGGGAGTTTGTATGCATAATGCTTTCTTTGAAGGAAAGAGGTATTTAGATACCTGTTTGAAATCTTGGAGAGATATTCGATGAGTCGGTGGGAATGGTTGATGACAGATTCACACCATTAGTTGAGGAATGTCTGTTATTATTCTCTAGTGTGTGAGAATAATTAAGTGTTGACAGACATATATGATGCATGTGGGGTATTGTTATCATAGAACGAGTATGCCATTAGACGTGCATGTGTGTTAGAGTTTGAGTCTACCTGACAAGATTCTCTACCATTGGTTGAATTCTCATACAATAATAGTTATCAAGCGAGCATCCAGATGGCTCCATTTGAGACCTTGTATGTGCGACGTTGCAGATCCCCTTTATCTTGGGATAATATGGACAGGACACCTGTGGGTGGACCTGAGATGATTAGAGAAATGGAGGAGAAAGTGAAACTAATACGGCAAAATATGAAAGCAGCACAGGGTGACATGCTGCTTATGATAATAAGCGACGCCGACCTTTGGAGTTTCAGGTGGGTGACAAAGTGTTCTTGAAAATATCTTCGTTCAGGGGCGTGGTACGATTTGGTATGAGAGGTAAGTTATCGCCGCAGTAT
This sequence comes from Haberlea rhodopensis, assembly GCA_907163345.1. NCBI lineage: Eukaryota > Viridiplantae > Streptophyta > Magnoliopsida > Lamiales > Gesneriaceae > Haberlea > Haberlea rhodopensis. Next base: position 783,979 of record CAJQUN010000079.1, read on the forward strand.
GTTGGTCCGTATGAAATACTACAACGAGTTGGCACTCTGGCTTATAGATTGGCATTGCCGCCCTCTTTTTCTAGCATACATGACGTATTTCATGTAATGTTACGAAAATATGAGCCTGATCCTTCGCATGTGTTGCAGCCTTCAGAGGTACAGTTGGATTCTGATGTCTCTTATGTTGAGCGTCCTATTCGGATTCTGGATCGGATCGATCGTAAATTTTGCAGTAAAGTGATTCCTATGGTTAAAGTCCAGTGGGAGAGACGGGGTGTCGATGAGGCAACGTGGATAATGGAGCAACGCATATTACTACACTATCCTGAGCTATTTGCTGGTATGTAAATATTTACTTTGGCTTTTCTGGTAAGCGTGAATTTAAATTTAGGGGTCGAAATTTTATTAGTATGGGAGAATTGTGATGCCCAATTTATTCTGCTTATATTTAATTGTGTAAATGGTAAATTATGAGATAATTTACGTGATCAAATTTTTGAACCTCGTATATTGGGTCGGGCCGTATTATTTAGGCATGAATGGACTTTAGCATTATTTAAATGCTTGGGGGACTCATGCTAGTCTGTCTTATTTTTATGAGAAATTTGTGAAAGGTTAGATTAACTTGAAATATTTAATTTGGGGGTGAAGAATTATATTTATTTTAGGATGATTTAATATAGGTGAATTGGCTTTAATTTTTTTAAAAAAAAATGGGTTTTAAATAACAAAGAAATCCTACACACACACACATACAATAAATCGAACCCCACTCGTTCTCCCAACCAAAACTATCGGCTCCTCTCTTTTCCCCCATCAAAAAATCGACTTCCTCTCATTTCACCCAAGAAATTGGAAGGTTTTGTTGAATAATTTTATTCTTAACCTAAAGCATGTTTCCATCCTTGTTGGGGTGGTGTTTTAGGCGATTATTCTTGCCTTCTTGTGTTCGAAAATTAGGGTTGTGATGCTGATTTTGTTTCGAAATTTTGGGGCTTTTGGAGGGCTAGGTTTGGTTATTATTTGGTATTGATTTTGAACTGTGTTGGGATGTTATTCTTGTGTGTGTGCAGAGTGTGTGTTGTGCGTGAGCTGTGTGTGTGGAGTAGACCCTTATGCATGTATAAATGAACTCCAACTTGTTTTGGCATGTATAGAAGATGATATTCATATTGGAAATTGATTGGGCATGTATTGTTGTGTGTGTGCATTATATCTTGAAGCTTTTGGTTAGTAAGATTGGTGGATTAAATGATGGGATAAATTATGTGTTGAGTAGCATCTTATTGAGCCAATGATTCTTATTTTGAGTTGTTGGTTTCTTTCAGAGCTTTCTAGGGTGTCTGGACCACGAGGAGGATAGCTTGATCGTCACCACTGACGCTGAGGTACGTAGTGACGTACAAGCATGGGTGATTATGTTTTCCACCGTGTTATTGAAAAGCGAAGTGTCGCTTAGGTATACGGTCGTTCCTATGATTGAGCGACGTGCTGTTAGTACGTGTGGGTCGCACTAGAGCGTGCGATGTGATTATGCTATATGTGAATGTACAGAGGGTCACCGTTGAGGCTAGTTATGTGTTTATTTATGGGTCGCCACTAGAGTGTGCGATGTGATTATGCTATATGTGAATGTACAGAGGGGTCACCTCTGTGGCGAGTGATGTGTTTATTTATGGGTCGCCACTAGAGTGTGCGATGTGATTACGCTATGTTTGAATGTACAGAGGGGTCAACGCTGAGGCGAGTGATGTGTTTATTTATGGGTCGCCACTAGAGTGTGCGATGCGATTACGCTATGTTTGAATGTACAGAGGGGTCACCGCTGAGGCGAGTAATTTGTTTATTAATGGGTCGCCACTAGAGTGTGCGATGTGATTATGCCGTGTGTTGAACAAGTCTTAGAAACTAATGCTATGTATAACGAGTTGTTAAATGATAGATGTGTGAGGGCATGGACGATCGAGACTCCACCCTGTTCTAATAGACTCGGGAAGTACCCTGTTATCTTATAGAATTACATTCTGTACAGTTATCTTGTATATTCATGTTATTTGTTATTGTGGTATGCTTACCCCGTGTGGGGGCTGTTCCGTGGATAACAGGTGGCAGTGATAACTTTTGAAGGATCTGGGAGATTGTCGGCATGCCTAGAAAGATATCCAGAGGAACTTGGACTAGGTGTTATAGTTGCATAGATATAGGAACCTTTTAATGTCATTATTTTTTATATGTATTAACTTTACATTAACTCCTTTTGTTTAGATCTTTTTTTCCTGGCTGGGAACTTACTTTTGGTTTGATTTCTTTTAGTATTGTGATTTCCCTGGCTGGGAATTATTTTTGGTGTTTAGTTTTATTCCCGGATAGCCCATTTTATGGGGAGACTCTGCCGAAATTTTTATAAAAGTCATACCTATACGTGTAGCATGTATTGATTCTTTTAAAGAATAAAATTTTTACACATACATATGACGTCATAAATGCATTTTTGACTTGTTGGATGTTGGGGTCCTACAATTTTCAAGTAATTATATAGAATAATTATTTAAAACAATATTTTTTTTCTATCTATGATGTTTTACAATATTTTTATATTGGTGATATGGTAATTTAAACTTCAATAAGATTGGAACAAATCTAACTGTTAAATTTGGATAAAATTGAGATATTTTTGTATCTTCTAAATTTAGCAGAACACAGTTTTTTTTTCTCAAAATTAAACATAGAATTAAAAGGATGGGTAATTTTATCCACTTTAACAATATATGAGATGTGTCTCAACTTTAGGGGGTGTATTGGTTATAGACTTTTAATGATTTTTAATGACTTTTATGGAGTTTAAAAGTCTAGAGTTATTCAATCCAGACTTTTATATACTCTACAAAAGTCTAATGATATTCAAGACAGACTTTCGTAGAGTTTTTAAAAGTCAGGTGATATTCAAACTTGAATTTTTAAAACTCTATAAAAGTCTATAGGTATCCAAAATCTCATAGACTTTTAATGACTTCTGTTGAAATCTTTAGGTACAAACTTTGATGCCTCATGTACATCCCAAAAAAGTTAAAAATTCTCCACCACTCCTAGTAAAGATTTGGAATGACTTTTAATTCATAATTACCCTCATCTCTCTTTATTCTTTATGTTTATTTTCATTTCCGACACGGTCACCCTCCTCGTTGGCTTTTCCTCCCATGTTTTCTACATGTACCCTTTCTTTATTTCCTAATGTGCGGCTCTTTCTTCAATTATTGTTTTTTTCACATCTTATGTTTTTATCCAATAGAATACTAATATTTGCACAAGTATTTTGATAAAATACCAAGTTAAGGTGCTCAATTTTATTTAGATGATAGATTTTTAAAACGACTGTGTGGGCCTATATCTATAAACAATTATAATAAATATTTTTCTAAAACAAAAGATATTTATAACGATATAAATTATCATGTTTAATATAAAAGTATGTTTCAAGAATTTTTATAGTACTTAACTATCATCAAAAAATATTTTAAGTTTATAAAATATTATTTAATGAAGAACTTTTGTTTTATTACACAAAATTATAGATTACAATTATATAACAACATTAACTGAATCTTCAAGGTCGTCATCTTGAAGATGCAAAATGTTGTTCAGTATTTGTCATGCAAAAGAATTGAATAGGTATTTTTCACATTTTTACTGTTAAATAAGTAAAATGTGTTTACATTAATAGTAAAAAAATTATATGTTGAAGAAGTTATTTATGTTCATTTGTTAGTTCAAAGAAATTAATTATAAGTTGTAAAATATGTAGAGTCTATAAAATTCTTTGATAATTCCGTATAATTCTATAAAAATTATTAGAAATCTATCAATTTCATAAAAGTCCATAATTTAAAAAGTCATTAAAAATCGATAATGTCCATAGAAATCTATTGAAAAAGTCTACGAGACTCTATACAAATCTTTTTATAACTCTATGGAATTCTATAAAAGTCAATAAAAATCTATCAACTCCATAAAAGTCAATCATTTAAAAAAAATCATTAAAAATCAGTAAAAATCTAGATTGAATACACCAGTTAGTTATGATTTGGAATAATTAATTCCATTAAATAATATTTTTTTGTGTGGCGTTCAACCAACATCTAGATTCTAGACGAATCCATGGGCAAGATGACAATTATAGATATAAAATATGAAACGTAAGAATTTAGTACAAGAATTGGGAAAAATAGTAAAATTTGTACTAATTATAATATTTAAATCTCCCTTTTTACCTGCTTTCTTTGACTTCAAATAGAACAAAATTCAAACTCATGAAAATAGGGCCTGCAAGGTAAGTCGTTGGTCTCATAGTTGCTGAACTAACCTTTTGACAAATACACAGTCAGATAAGTTTGAAAAGCAGAGCACATATCTTTTTCAACATGCATTAAATTTCAAATCCGGGAAAATTGTAATTTTAAGGGATAATTAAACTTACAATCCCTCAACTTTAACCTATTTATAAAAATTTCTCTCGACTTTGAAAAATTACAAGACCTTCCCTGCCGTTAGAAAAATTAACGGCAGTTATAAAAACCTTCCCTAATTTTTATTGGAAACCCCAAATTGCCCATGGTCAACTTTGACCACTTTTTGACCTAAATTTTTAGAGGGGATATCTTTGTAATTATGATATTTTATAGGGGGTGTGATCGTAATAAAATTATTATTTTATTTTTTGAATTGTTTATTTCAAATATAATTATTACTTACTCAAATCTTTTTTTATTTTCCTAATAATTATAATTTTTATCTTGTATGATTTTAAATCGAATTACAAGTAAAATTAAAAAAATAATATGTTCGATTGTCATTTTTGAAATTGACGTCAATAAATATTGGTCAGCCAAAAAGAATACGAACTTGATAATATACAATAATCGTACTTTTCAATAAATTATTTAAAATATAAATAATATATTATTAATAATTTGAGGAAAGGTATAAAAATCTAAATTTTGAAAACAAACTACCCATATACAAGTTCAACTAGGGGTGAGCTTCAAAACCGAAATTTAAATTGAACCGACCAAAATTCTTTTTCAGCCAACTAAAGTGGCTGATTTTTATATTAAATCGAATAAACCGATTCGATAAAACACCGAGTGTCATTAAAGATCATGGCCAAAGACATATCATTTAAAATCAACGCCTAAACATATAATTGTCATTAAAGATCATGGCCTGAAACAAGATCATTTTATCATTATAATTACAAATAAAATAAAATACTATGATAATAATACAATTAGATAATACTGAATGTATTTTTATATATAAGTTGCTTTTAAAATATTATCATTAATATGAAAGCTAGTTTATAGTTTAAAAATATTTAATAAATATTTAATAAATAATTCTTTGGAATAAATAAAAAAGAAACAAAAAAAGAAATATAAAAAAATAAAAATAATATGAAATAATAGGGGGTGTAACTATAATATATAGTATATCCTAGAGGGTGTATACGTAATATTTTGATAATTTTATATTACATATATTATAAGGGGTGTATCTGTAATGTTTTGATACTTTTATATTAAATATATAAGAGGGCAAACATGTCATTTTATGCATTATGTTAATTGTTTTTTAAGGTGTTATCTCTGGAGATGAGATCTTTGTAATTTTTCAAAGTCAATGGAAGCTTTCTGTAAATATGTCAAAGTCGAGGGGGTCTAGACGTAATTATCATCCTATATTTTTGTTATTTGCGGAAATTTATGTTATCAAATATCAGTGTTACTTCGATTTTTTTTCCTTCAGTTTTAGTCTTTTTTCCCAATGTGGGACCTATGATAAGTAATGCTCACGGATGCAGTGCTACGTCAGACTCCCGAAAAAATAACTACAATTGCCAAAAATTGAATGATAAATGACTAAAATCTAATTTTGAGACCATAGATACCAAAATTGTAAAGAAGCAAACATAGATGACGAAATAGCAAATTTTCCTTCAAATTATTGTGTTATATAAAGAGAAATTTTGCCAAACTTGAGATGCCTATAGCAAAAAATAACTTTTCTAATAAAAAAAGTGTAGGGGTTGAAATTTTATTGCAGGGAAAGCATACAATCATAAAACGTAACCTGAAGATTCATACAAAATAACCTGAAAAAGTATAAAAGAAAAAGTTTAAAAAAAGGGGCAAAAAACTCGTGGTATTTGTTTTATTAAAATTGAATTGTTTTATGAATCAAAACAAAGCCTATATTTATAGGATCAATATAGAAAATTAGGAAATATTTTCAAAAAATACAAAGTATGTAATTAAAAAAAAAAAACAAAAAAACAAAAGACACTATCATACCTAGGAAACAAGGAATGAAATCGATATCCAAATTTTCTAAGTGGATTTTTCACCAAAACAAAAATTACAAAAGCTGAAAAATTACTAATTCGAAGATTGAATTTACCCAAAAATGCTACATGTCGTGGCGAAGCGACAAGTTTTGCTCGTTGGCTCGTTTTCAACCATAGTTTATTTTTGTATTTTTCGTCAATTTTTGAGATCGTTTTCGAAATTGACAACCATTTTTTATTTGATTTTAGGATGATCCCAACATATCGAAAAGTTTCCACGCGTCGCATCGAAATTATTATGCACCCTTTTGAACCTCAATTGTAAAATTTTAGATCTACATTTATCGTATTTTTAAATTTTGATAACCAACATAAATAAAGTTCAATAAATTATTTGAACCACATATATTAATGGTCCTTTAAATTATTTGAACCACGTATATTAATGGCCACCAGGTTCGCGACAGAAGTGACGATCAGGGTTGTCAAGAGACAATCTCCAGCGAGGTCGTTTTGGGTCCCGATTAAACAGATCTAGACCCGGGGACGGACGATCACGCTTGATTCATATATAAACATTCAAATATCGAAAATAAATGCATGAAGATTAATTATCGTTCACCGACGTGAATCTGATGACGGTGACCCTCGAGTTCAATCAACCTACCCAGATCTACAAGCTCAGCACCAGTGCTAGTATGATGTCAGTTTTCTATGAGATAGAGTGTATAGAGTGTTATGATTGAGAGTCACTTAACCCTTAGAGATGATTGTTATATTTATAGTTGTAATATATTAGCTAATTGGATTAGGGTTCATAAAGTCCATCGGATCAATGTTTGACTTGCTGAACATTTATGCTAACACAATTTATCGTATTTTAAATTATGATAACCAACGTAACAACTAAAGTTCAAGAAATTATTTGAACCACATATATTGATGGTCCTTTAATTTTGGCATTATATTTTGGTAGTTGCAAAGTCATAATCGTATGCAAACAGCAAATTGACTATTCTATGATTCTATCCCATTAAGTTTCTAAAATAATTTTCAAATAATGCGTTTAATTATCACTATGGATTTGAATAAAATAATAATTATTATCTCGAACATGTGATAAAAATCATGCTTGCCATGATGGACTTCTTCGTCAATTGGTCATATATTTTATTTTTGAAATTAAAACTTATATAAACACGTAAAACCATACAATCTTTCAGGAATTCTATCCAAATTCAAACCCGACAAAGCAAAATGTCTTCTTACACTTCTGCATCAGACCTTCCATTAAAAGAAATTCCAGGCAGCTATGGCTTACCGTTTTTCGGGCCGATAAAGGACCGTTTCGATTACTATTACAATCAGGGCCCGGAAGAGTTCTTCAGGGCCCGAATCAAGATATACAACTCCACTGTCTTTAGGGTTAACAGCCCTCCAGGCCCTTTCAATGCCAAAGACTCTAAAGTCATTGTTCTTCTTGATGCTGTTAGCTTCCCTATCCTTTTCGACACCTCCAAAGTAGAAAAGCGAAACGTTTTTACGGGCACTTACATGTCTTCAACTCACTTTACGGGTGGATATCGCGTTTGTGCATATCTTGATCCTTCGGAATCCAAACATGAAATCCTCAAGGGATTCTTTTTATCTTTACTAGGGAGGTTGCACAAAGAAATTATCCCCACTTTCCGGAGCTCTGTTTCGAGGCTGTTTACTGATCTTGAGACAGAGTTATCTAATAAAGGGGAAGCAAACTTCAATCCTATCAGTGATAAGATGTCGTTCGACTTTTTATTCCGTCTGTTTGCAAATACTAGCTCATACGATACGGGGGTTGGGGGAGATGGTAATGCAAATCTCGATAGGTGGTTATTTTTTCAGCTTGCACCTTTGATTACATTAGGGTTGAAGTATCTTCCAAAGTGTGTGGAGGATTTATTGCTCCACACATTCCCTTTGCCTTCTTTCCTTGTGAAATCCGGTTACGAAAAAGTTCGAGAGGATTTCGATAAGGCGGCCAAGGAGTTACTCGATGAGGCGGAACAAGACGGGGTCAGCAGAGACGAAGCTTCTCATAACTTACTTTTTCTTACAGGGTTTAATGCATATGGCGGCACCAAGATCTTGTTCCCAGCTTTGCTCAAGTACGTGGGAACTGGTGGATTGGATTTACACAAACGGCTAGCCAACGAGATCAGGACCGTCGTATCGGAGGAAGGTGGGATAACCTTAACGGGGATAAACAAGATGGGCTTGGCAAAATCAGTGGTATGGGAGGCATTGAGGATTGAGCCTCCTGTCACATCTCAATATGGCAAGGCTAAAGAGGACATAACGATCACTAGTCACGATGCGTCGTATATCATAAAAAAGGGGGAGATTCTTTACGGGTATCAACCGATTGCGACCAAGGACCCCAAAATATTCGATAAGCCTAATGAGTTCATCCCTGATAGGTTCGTCGGAGACGGAGAGAAGTTAATTAAGTACGTTTATTGGTCGAACGGGAGAGAAACTGAGCATCCGACGGCGAGCGACAAGCAATGCCCGGCTAAGGATATGGTTGTGTTGTTATCAAGATTGATGCTTGTTGAGTTTTTCCTTAGATATGATACGTTTACTGTGGAAGTTGCCGGGCTTCTCCTAGGTTCATCTGTCACGATCAAATCCGTTACCAAAGCCACATGATTTTTATATTTCCTTATATTTATTTTCTTCATTTGTTTGTAATATTTTTCGGCTTTTTTGTTCCAGTAAATGCTTTTAGCACTTGGGTTTTTTCATGTAATTACCTTGATTTTTCACAATTATGAATACCTTAGATTAGATATAGTTTATAGCTATAGGACTAGCTACAAATGGAAAAACAGGCAGGCCACATGACGCCCCGGCCCATCATCGGCCATTCCGGCACCACCCATTTTAATATAGTAATAGGCTATTCAAGGTACAGTCCGTATATAGGAGCCATGCTTGGCCGCCTATTTTGACACAACCTATTTGGCCCATGAGAGTGGTGCCTCGGCGCCATTAACCGACGTTTAGGCGCCTAAGTTTCTAGATTTTTTTTGAAAGTTGAAGAGTGGTGCCTAAACTTATGGAGGAAAAAGCTTTTCATGGGAGCGATAAAGGATCGTTTTAAAAATAAATACAAGTAATACACTACTAAAGCAAAAATATATATATATATCTAATAAAATATGTGGTAGTATTATCATATCTATGCTGATTTCGAGGACTAAATCTTGTAAGAATTGTAAGGCCTTATTGCTAATTAATCCAAATTAGCAATGATTATGCAAAGTCCGGATAATTAAAATATGGACTACGAATTAATGTGTTTCGGACAATGACACGTTATATTCGGCATATACATATGTATAATATTTATATATATAGTGTACGACACATGCATAGAAACATTCAGCAAAACAAATAAAAAAAGGAGGAAGAAACCACTCTTGACATAGGAACCATCGACCTTGCTTTATGTCAAGAAACAAGAAAGAAGAAAAAATTCAATTGGGCAAGAAAGGCAGGAACCGAAGGATTTGCGGGTCAGCATCGGTTCATCGTAAATCAAGTGTCAGGATTGGAGAAGTGTTTAGAAGGGGGTTGAATAAACACTTTACTCAAATTCGAATTTTCTTTGTTACTACATATTATTAAGTACTGCAGTAACTTCTCAATTAGTTGCAAGTCAACAGACACTGATAATATTGTGGAATACGTCTGCTGAACTTGTGAGTAATAAAGACTGAAAGGTAAATGTATAAAGTAAATGACATAAGAATTGTTTCTGGAAGTTCAAAGCACAACGCTTCTACGTCTCCCCTTCTTCCTTTGCAGGAAGGATTCACTAGAAGACTTTGAGTAATACAATCCTGTTGTACAACCCCGATTCAGCTAGATTTACCCCACTACCAGACTGAAACTCATAGTCTCTCAATCTGTTCAGACACAATCCGTCTGACAGTTACAAAGAGCTCACTCTTCTATCTTAGAACAAAATACAATTGATAGAGTGTTTTAATCTAAGCACAAATGATCCTTAAGTGATCAAATAAAATAATAAGATGTGCTTCTAATTTTGAGCAGATCGATAAGATGAAATCTTTCGATGATAGTGTTATGCTCAACTGAATGCTCGATAAAGTTGATTGATCTTTTATACGTTTTCGAATCTCTTGTATCCGACTCTTGTATTTGAGCATTTTAAGTTGCACCTATATATAAGCATCTCTGCCAACAACAATATTTCCTTTTGTGTGCAACTCTATACTTTGGTCAATATCTGAACAAGCTGTAATATTCTATTTTAGACACTTTGTGACATCCCCGAAATGGTTAATTGCTATTTAGCTTTAAATTATGTTTACATGATTAATTATGTGGTAATTGATTATGTGTTGGGTAAATATTATTGGAAGCATGATTTATTTGCATTTGTTAGCAATTAATTTGGAAATCATGTGTTAATTGACATTATGGTGCATTTTGAGTAAATGCTTTGAAAAATATCATGTTGGGGTGTTTTATACACCATGGAATTATTTTGGTATCATTTTAAATTACCTCTCATTTTAATACCCAAAACCCCACTTTACATCCCTCACTCTTACTTTACCAAATCAAATCCACCAAACCCTTCCCTTCTCCAAATTTTCGAGCTCAAGTCTTGGGTGGAAGAGAAACCTTTCAAAAAGCTTGATTTGTGGAGCATTTTGGGTGATTTGAGATCCCCAAGAGGTATGGGTACCTCATGCTTTAATTTTGTAAGGTTTTGTTTGAGTTTGGTTTGGTTTTTAATGATTTTGAAATGGGTTTGTGTGGGTTGTTGTGGTTTTTGGTTAAGGGCTAGATTTATACTTGTTTTGAAGTGTATTTTGGTGGTTTATGTTGGTATTTATGTTGTAGGTTGGTTGGTTTGAGTTTTGGGATGGGTTGGAAGAAATTTTTGGGAACAAAAATGGTGAAAAATCGTATGTCTGCGCGAGGCGATCGATCGCCTGAAAAGAGGCGACCGATCGCCGAGGGGCAGTAACATTTTTGCGTGTTAGGCGATCGATCGCCTAAAATGGGGCGACCGATCGCCAAGAAGCAGTAGGATTTTCAAAGTGATGGCGATCGATCGCCATGTTTGGGGCGACCGATCGCCACAGTGATAATTTTGAGGCGATCGATCGCCTGGGTGAAGCGATCGATCGCCGCCTGTGGAATTTTGGAAAATGGTTTATTTTGTCAAATTTTTGGTATTTGGCTATTATTTGGCTTCTAATATGGGGTTGTGTGATTGTGTAGAACCATCCCAGGTAGCAACACAACCGAGGAATTGAAGCCGGACCAATTCCACTTTTGGAAAGGTACGTAGTGGACGTACGGGCACCCAACGGTAACATGTATTTTATATGCTCATTGTTTATGCATTGTGGATGCGAGTATATATGTGGTATTGCATTGTGGATGCATATACATGTTGATTTATGCCATATGAGGTATTGCATTGTGGATGCATATACATGGTAACTTATGCATATTGATGTTAGATGCATATTATGATTATTGGATGCACATCCCATGAGTCGTGGTCATCCTTTGATGATTTTAATGCTTGCCGCTTTTTGTATTGGTTCCGCTAAATGTGAAGCGAGGGGTGGGAGCGCCGCATGTCACATTTGAGCGTGGTTGTCATATGGGGCGAGGAAAGGGTATTTGCCGCTCTCTGTGAAGCGAGGGGTGGGAGCGCCGCATGTCCATTGTAGCGAGGTTATCCTATGCCGCCCATATGAATATAAGCGAGGGGCATTAAAATACACTGTGATGGACAGACTAGGGAATGGTGACCAATATGTGGTACAGTTGAGATGGTATATGATGTCATGACATGTTTTGGCCATTAAAAATAATCTGTTGATTATACTCATGAGTTATGATACAGGGACAACCAAACGGGAAGCGTTTGAAATGCATGGAAAACAGGAAGTGTTTTATATTGATTATGCATTTACGCTTTATCTTCATATTGTGTTGAAAATGAATGATTATTATTGCTCATGTTTGGGGGTTGTCCTTGTAGGTACCTTTTTGGCATGATAGATGGGCTTGAACGGGTTGAGACAGTGAGCTTCACGAGCATCTTTGGTAGATGAAAGGACAGGATTCTTTTGTATAGTGCCTACTCTAGGAGTAGCGTAAAACTATAGTGGACACATTCATTTGTTGGAATGTAATTAATCCTTTTTGTAGTCCTTTATTTTGGCATGTAAACGCTTAAGCTCATAGACTCAACTTGTTTACTCTACTCTGATCATTTATTTAGCTCTATTATGCCTTTCTTCCGCACTTAAGGATTAGGGTCCTTACATTAGTGGTATCAGAGCCAGGTTAGAGAACCCGGGAACGAGTGAAGGGTAGCCTTAGCATGTTTGGCTAGGTGCTTACATTTGAAGCATGTTTATGCATGTGGTGCATATTGGCGTATATTTGGTTATACTAACATGCTTATATCACTCCTGTTATCTAACGACATGATATATATATATTGCTTTGGATTGTTGTTAACATTTGTGTTACAGCATGGCTGCTAATGAGGAAGTCGGAGATGTTGGGAGTGTGAATGCGAGTATTGGACAGGCTAATCCTCTACCTCCACCGGCTGTAGGAATGGATCCAGTAGTTCAGTTATTGCTACCGGGTGAGATTAGCTTGACGCAGTTTCTGTCTTACCATCCGCCCCGGTTTGAGGGGACAGAGTCCGGAGAAGAAGCTGAAGAGTGGTTAGAAAGACTTGAACAGATCTTTGTATCGGCTCCGTGTGCTATTACTGCTTGGCTGAGGCTGGCAGAGTTCCAGTTGGCTAAGAAACCATTGATGTGGTGGAGGAGCACAGTGATGGAGATGAGAGCACTGGGTGCTGTGATTGACTGGACGCTCTTCAGGACCAGGTTCTTGAACCGATACTTCTCCGCGGCAGCAAGGCAGACAAAAGAGGATGAATTTGCAAGTTTGAGGCAGGGGAACATGACAGTGGCAGACTATGCCACACAGTACTCATCACTACTTAGGTACGTCCCCCATATTGCCTCTGATGGACATGCCAAGATGAGAAATTTCATGAAGGGACTGCGACCGGAGCTCTATGACCGGGTTATCATCAATAACCCAACTTCTTTTGATGATGCTCTCACAAGAGCGGAGCTTGCTGAGCTAGGAGTGGGAGCTTATGCCATGCCACCACCGGTACCGCAACAGAGGCAGACTAGTGACAGTTTGAGGCCTCGGGGTGAGCCATTTAAGCCCCGTGGTGCCTCTTCATCTTCGCGGTATGGTGGAAAGAAATACTTTGGCCAGAAACAGGATGGCAAGAAAGGAAATTGGTCGGCCAATCGAGGATCTTCACAAGGGGATAGGCCGGGAGAGCCGAGGTGCAACAACTGTGGAGGACCACATTCTTCAAACAAGTGTCCTGCATGTTATGTCTGTGGCAAGATGGGCCACATTGCTCGGTATTGTCCCACCAGGGGAGGCCAGTCAGAGTATCAGGGCAACAGGCCAAGGTTTGAGGACAGGACAGTGCAGCAGAGGCAGCAGTTTGGGCCTCGTCCATCGGGAGGTCAGACAGTGGGACCACCCCAGGGACAAGTATATGCACTGACCAGGGAGCAGGCTCAGGCAGCTCCAGAGGAGGTGATTGCCGGTACGTGTCATTTATTTACGTACCCTGCTTTTGTTTTGATAGATACAGGTGCCTCCCATTCCTTTGTGTCTGTGGGATTTGTGGAAAGACACCATATGCGCACGTCTTCTTTACCCACGCCTCTCCTTGTCTCGACACCCACTGGAAGAAACGTCGTTGCTGATCAGTTCTTGGCAGATAGCCTCATTTATTTTGAGGGCAACGAGTTGAGATCAGACTTGATTGTGCTGGGTATGTCAGACTTCGACTGCATCTTGGGTATTGATGTTCTGAACAGATATCAGGCAGTGGTAGATTGCCGGCAGAGAACAGTGAAGTTCAGACCTGAGTTGGGCAGTCAGTGGACTTTCTTTGGCAACGGTTCTCGTGCGAAGATTCCGTTGATTTCAGCGATCAAGATGTCTCAGCTGTTGGAACGTGGGCACACGGGCTATCTTATTTATGCCGTGGACACGTCTGGAAAGAGTAAGGAACTGAGAGTTGAGGATGTACCAGTTGTGGCAGAATTTGCTGATGTATTTCCAGAAGAGATCCCAGGATTTCCACCGGCCAGGGAAGTTGAATTTGGGATCGAGCTGTTACCAGGGACATCCGCTATCTCTCGTGCACCTTATAGGATGGCACCGGCTGAGTTGAGAGAGTTGAAAGAACAGTTGCAGGATCTCTTGGACAAGGGGTATATACGCCCGAGCGTGTCGCCATGGGGCGCACCAGTCCTCTTTGTGAAGAAGAAGGACGGTTCGATGCGGCTGTGCATCGATTACCGGCAGCTGAATAAGGCTACAGTGAAGAACAAGTATCCTCTTCCAAGGATAGACGACTTGTTTGATCAGTTGCAAGGTACCAGGGTGTATAGCAAGATTGATTTGAGATCCGGGTATCATCAGATTCGGGTCAGAGAGGAAGATGTGCAGAAGACAGCGTTCCGGACTCGATACGGGCATTATGAGTTCTTGGTGATGCCGTTCGGTGTGACGAACGCCCCGGCCGTCTTTATGAGTCTGATGAACAGAGTGTTTCAGCCATATCTTGATCAGTTCGTCATCGTGTTTATTGACGACATTCTTATCTACTCCCGGAGTGAGGAAGATCATGTGAAACACTTGAGGACAGTGCTTCAGATTCTCAGAGAGCATCAGTTGTATGCTAAGCTCAGTAAGTGCGAGTTTTGGCTGAGCAGAGTAGTGTTTCTGGGGCATGTCATTTCGAGCAGCGGGATATCAGTGGACCCGAAGAAGATTGAGGCTGTGATGGAGTGGGCTGCCCCCACTTCTGTGCCTGAGATCCGGAGTTTTCTTGGTTTGGCCGGGTATTATCGGCGCTTTGTCGCTGGCTTTTCGAAGATTGCCAAGCCGCTGACTCAGTTGACTCAGAAGGGAGTGCCTTTCTTTTGGTCAGAAGCTTGTGAGGAGAGCTTCCAGGAATTGAAGCACCGGTTGACGACGGCGCCAGTGTTAGTGATCCCGACGGAGAACTCCAGATTTGTTCTGTATACGGATGCATCACTGCAGGGCCTTGGATGTGTTCTGATGCAAGATAAGCATGTGGTAGCTTATGCATCGAGGCAGTTGAAGCCGCATGAGACCAGATATCCAGTTCATGACTTGGAATTGGCGGCTATCATCTTCGCCCTGAAGATCTGGAGACATTACTTATATGGCACTTCATTCACCATATACACGGACCACAAGAGCCTCAAATTTTTATTCACTCAGGCGGAGCTGAACATGAGGCAGAGGAGATGGATGGACCTACTCAAGGACTATGATTGCGAGATAGAGTACCATCCCGGGAAAGCCAATTTGACAGCGGACGCCTTGAGCCGGAAAGTGAGGAGTTCTGCTGAGGACGTCATCCATTTGTCGGCTATGATGACCTCCTATTGCCATCTCGGCTATGATTTTGATATAGATGCATCACCTGTGTATGTATCGACTTTGCTAGCTGAGCCAGATATCTTTGAGAGTATCAGGAGAGCTCAGAGATCAGATGCTGAGGTTCAGAGATGGTTGTCTATAGTGCATCTTGGTCAGCCGACGAAGTTCAGAGTGGCCGACGACGGATCTTTGAGATTGGGTAACCGCTGGGTGGTTCCAAGTACGCCAGAGTTACGTAAGGGAATCTTGGAGCGAGCTCACAGTAGCAGACTTAGCATCCACCCAGGCGGGAAGAAGATGTACAGAGATCTGCGTGGTCAGTTTTGGTGGAAGCGAATGAAGTCTGATGTCGTCACTTTTGTGAAGAGGTGTCTGATCTGCCAGCAGGTTAAGGCAGAGAGACAGAGACCTGGCGGCGAATTGAGGAGCTTGGAGATACCGAAGTGGAAGTGGGAGCACATTTCCATGGACTTCGTGACTCATTTGCCGAGGAGTGCTTCAGGCTTCGATGCTATTTGGGTGATTGTGGACAGATTGACCAAGGTAGCCCACTTTATCCCCTACAGCATGACTTTCACATTTTTGAGGATGGCGCAGTTGTATATTAGAGATGTGGTGAGATTGCATGGGATCCCTGTTTCTATTGTGTCAGATCGAGATCCGCGATTCACATCTCATTTCTGGGAAGGCCTTCAGTCAGCTTTGGGAACTGAGGTCAGATTGAGTACTGCTTATCATCCTCAGACGGATGGCCAGACCGAGCGCACGATTCAGACGCTCGAGGACATGTTGAGAGCTTGCGTTCTGGAGTTCGATGTCTCTTGGCAGGATTCAGTGCCTTTGGTAGAGTTTTCGTATAACAATAGCTACCAGGCGAGTATTCAGATGGCTCCGTTTGAAGCTCTTTATGGCAGACGATGTAGATCACCCTTATGTTGGGATGATTTGGACAGTAGACCAGTCGGAGGGCCTGAGTTGATCCGGGAAATGGAAGAGAAGATAAAGATTGTAAGGCAGAAAATGAAAGCGGCTCAGGACAGACAGGCTGCTTATGCAAATAAACGGCGGAGACCGTTAGAGTTTCAGTTGGGAGATAAGGTCTTTTTGAAGATCTCGCCTTTCAGAGGCGTTGTGCGGTTTGGGATGCGCGGGAAACTGTCTCCGAGGTTTGTAGGACCGTACGAGATTTTGCAGCGCATTGGCACATTGGCTTACCGACTGGCTTTGCCGCCTTCTTTATCTGGTATACATGATGTGTTTCATGTATCGATGCTGCGAAAGTATGAGCCGGATCCGTCTCACGTGTTACAGCCTTCCGAAGTTCAGTTAGAGTCAGATATATCTTATGTGGAACGGCCTGTTAGAATTCTGGACAGAGCAGACCGTAGACTTCGGAATAAAGTGATACCGATGATCAAAGTTCAGTGGGATCGCAGGGGTGTCGAGGAGGCTACGTGGGAGACGGAGCAGCATATGGTGCAGCACTACCCGGAACTATTCTCTGGTATGAGTTTATGTTTAGTTTCTGTTGGGGTAGGTGCATGTGATTTCGAGGGCGAAATCTTATAAGTAGGGGAGTATTGTGACATCCCCGAAATGGTTAATTGCTATTTAGCTTTAAATTATGTTTACATGATTAATTATGTGGTAATTGATTATGTGTTGGGTAAATATTATTGGAAGCATGATTTATTTGCATTGGTTAGCAATTAATTTGGAAATCATGTGTTAATTGACATTATGGTGCATTTTGAGTAAATGCTTTGAAAATATCATGTTGGGGTGTTTTATACACCATGGAATTATTTTGGTATCATTTTAAATTACCTCTCATTTTAATACCCAAAACCCCACTTTACATCCCTCACTCTTACTTTACCAAATCAAATCCACCAAACCCTTCCCTTCTCCAAATTTTCGAGCTCAAGTCTTGGGTGGAAGAGAAACCTTTCAAAAAGCTTGATTTGTGGAGCATTTTGGGTGATTTGAGATCCCCAAGAGGTATGGGTACCTCATGCTTTAATTTTGTAAGGTTTTGTTTGAGTTTGGTTTGGTTTTTAATGATTTTGAAATGGGTTTGTGTGGGTTGTTGTGGTTTTTGGTTAAGGGCTAGATTTATACTTGTTTTGAAGTGTATTTTGGTGGTTTATGTTGGTATTTATGTTGTAGGTTGGTTGGTTTGAGTTTTGGGATGGGTTGGAAGAAATTTTTGGGAACAAAAATGGTGAAAAATCGTATGTCTGCGCGAGGCGATCGATCGCCTGAAAAGAGGCGACCGATCGCCGAGGGGCAGTAACATTTTTGCGTGTTAGGCGATCGATCGCCTAAAATGGGGCGAACGATCGCCAAGAAGCAGTAGGATTTTCAAAGTGATGGCGATCGATCGCCATGTTTGGGGCGACCGATCGCCACAGTGATAATTTTGAGGCGATCGATCGCCTGGGTGAAGCGATCGATCGCCGCCTGTGGAATTTTGGAAAATGGTTTATTTTGTCAAATTTTTGGTATTTGGCTATTATTTGGCTTCTAATATGGGGTTGTGTGATTGTGTAGAACCATCCCAGGTAGCAACACAACCGAGGAATTGAAGCCGGACCAATTCCACTTTTGGAAAGGTACGTAGTGGACGTACGGGCACCCAACGGTAACATGTATTTTATATGCTCATTGTTTATGCATTGTGGATGCGAGTATATATGTGGTATTGCATTGTGGATGCATATACATGTTGATTTATGCCATATGAGGTATTGCATTGTGGATGCATATACATGGTAACTTATGCATATTGATGTTAGATGCATATTATGATTATTGGATGCACATCCCATGAGTCGTGGTCATCCTTTGATGATTTTAATGCTTGCCGCTTTTTGTATTGGTTCCGCTAAATGTGAAGCGAGGGGTGGGAGCGCCGCATGTCACATTTGAGCGTGGTTGTCATATGGGGCGAGGAAAGGGTATTTGCCGCTCTCTGTGAAGCGAGGGGTGGGAGCGCCGCATGTCCATTGTAGCGAGGTTATCCTATGCCGCCCATATGAATATAAGCGAGGGGCATTAAAATACACTGTGATGGACAGACTAGGGAATGGTGACCAATATGTGGTACAGTTGAGATGGTATATGATGTCATGACATGTTTTGGCCATTAAAAATAATCTGTTGATTATACTCATGAGTTATGATACAGGGACAACCAAACGGGAAGCGTTTGAAATGCATGGAAAACAGGAAGTGTTTTATATTGATTATGCATTTACGCTTTATCTTCATATTGTGTTGAAAATGAATGATTATTATTGCTCATGTTTGGGGGTTGTCCTTGTAGGTACCTTTTTGGCATGATAGATGGGCTTGAACGGGTTGAGACAGTGAGCTTCACGAGCATCTTTGGTAGATGAAAGGACATGATTCTTTTGTATAGTGCCTACTCTAGGAGTAGCGTAAAACTATAGTGGACACATTCATTTGTTGGAATGTAATTAATCCTTTTTGTAGTCCTTTATTTTGGCATGTAAACGCTTAAGCTCATAGACTCAACTTGTTTACTCTACTCTGATCATTTATTTAGCTCTATTATGCCTTTATTCCGCACTTAAGGATTAGGGTCCTTACACACTTTCCCTTCTGGTCTGTTCTTTCGGCACTTGTCAGATAAGATCTCCTTTGTCTATTTACCATTTAAGGTAATCTTCAGTCTTGGTCTTTTTGAGCATTAAATGCAACATTAAATGCTTCAATAACTAGTCGTTGATTATTCAGACTGAATAACGAAGCTTACTAGCTTAGCCTGTTCAGATCTGCTCTGCATCGACCTGGGTCGATCTGATCTGGTCTGATCCGGTTGACATTGATTTGCGTCGATCTGGTCTGTTCTTATCTTGTTGACATAGATCTGGTCTGTATCGATATAGACTTTATCGGTCTGGTCTATTTTGTCATCTTTAAAATCCGAAACTAACAAATTCCCCCTTTTTGATGATAACAAAACATAGCTTCTTAATCTTCTTCTAAAGTCCTTTTTCTTGTAGAAGACTCGTTCAGTATTTTTGTTCAAAATAAATGAATAAGACTGAGAATTTCGATTGAAAGATTTTTTATTAACATGTCTGATGAATACATTTACATATGTCATTCATTACATGCAGTTATCTATGTCTTCTTTATAAGCTGACGTGCTGGTCTGTTTTCTGGTCTTCATTTATTCCTTCTTTTCCCCCTTTTTGTCAGCACCAATCTCCTTAAGGAAATCTACGATCTGTGTAAGTTGAGCGCAGATAGCATCCATACGATTATCTTGAGTAAGGAGGGATTTGGCAACAACAGCTTTGACTTCGAAGCCAGCTCGATCTGTTCTTCTCTCAGGCTGGTCTTATAGGTTGCTTGCTGAGAGAACAGATCGTTCAGACCACGCTGAATACTGTTGATGCTCTTCATCATCTTGTCCTTGAATGAATCAAATCCAGAGAGGTAGTTCGCTGGCTTTGATGAACATCTCTTACTCGTTGGAAGAGAAAGAGAAAGTTATCAGATAACTCTTGAAGGGACTTGACCACTGATGAAGCATCATCAACGGAATCTGGAATTTCTTCAGTATGTGACACAGCCAACTCTTTCCCTTTTTCAGTCATTACAGCAAAAGAATCAGCAGATTGGCGAGTGTCAGACCGGACTAGCTCCACTAGATCGGCAGAACATTTATTTAAAAGGCCAAATCTGTAGCAGACTGACCTGGAGGAGAGTTTGGTTGAAAAGGCTCCTAAATTTGTAGAGATGCAACAATGATGTAACAACTAGATCAAAATCGACAAAGTCTTGATGGACATTAGTCGGTGGTGCGACTAGTGTGCTGGTCTGAGCTTCTGAGACTGAGGGCGCATAAGAAAATGAAGTAGTAGGTGATTCCAACAGTACGTCCATTGCCTCAGCCTCTGCAGCAGACGGAGCATTAGGTAGTGGATGCTCCGCTGACTCAATAATAGTTGGCTCAGAACTTTGCCCTGCCACAGTCTGGCTTGCGGTTGGGTGATCCGGACTGGGAGGCGGAGTTGAAATATTGAGCCGCTGGCGATGCATTCGAACAGCCATATGGAGAGTGAGAATGTACATCTCCAGCTGAACGATGACCGCGCTGTCGTCCTTGACAGTCGGGCTGGTGATATCAAAGTTGGCTTTCTTGGCTTGAATAAGGAGATTGGCAAGCCTTAGTCTGTGTTTTGCCCGAAACAGCTCCTTGCGATGCACAGCAATGCAAACATCATCTGTTTTTGTGCCCTTTAGAACCTCCTGTTCCATCTTGTGCAGCCGCTTGAGTTTACTAAAGAATAGATTGAAGTGGTTGATCGTTCTGTACTGGACCCATTCGTCGAATGCGACGGTGAGTTCCCGTACTTTGTCTTCAACATCTTTCATGGCAATGTCAATGGTTGTTTGAGCAGCTGATTTGGGCTTGGAGGATGCATACTCTGTCAAGGTGGCTTTTCCTTTTCCAGCAACAGACGAGGGCTTAATCCCGGACTGGATGTAATCACCCACTTCTTTGATTACAATCCCCTTGACAGCTGAGATTTGGAATGGGACTCTGGTCACCACCTTGGGTGGAGTGGGTGGAGCTGTGGATGGTTGGGCTTTTGATGGTTGAGGTGGAACTTGAGATTTTGGGAGTGGAGCTTGGGATACAGTGGTTGCTTTGGTTGGAGGAAGTGAAGATATGGGTTTTGGTTTAAGGTTGCCAGGGGCTTGGTGATTTGGGTTCGTGGCTTCTTCGGTAGAGGTTTGGCTGGGATGAAGTGGTAGAAGCAGACTGAGTTTCATCAGAGTCAGTCTAGACTACCAGTTTTCGCTTGGCCCTGTTTGTCTTCATCTGTGCAGCATGCTCTGCACCAACCTACATTTTGACAGTCAATACATCCTTGGGAGTTGGCGGAGCACTCCTTTAGGATTGATGACATTGAATGGACTGAGTGCTGAAGCTTTCCCCAGCTCGATTTCAAAGACTCCAGTAGCTTTCTCAGAGGAAACAGCAAAACAGACAACATGCTTTGAGGACGTGATGGTCTCCAGTAGAACACCAAATAGAATGGAGTACCAGTCCACTTTCTGTCCAAAATGAATAGCTGCCATCGCCCCGAACTTCTCAGACATCACAACGTCAAAGCTCCCAGCCTTGCCCAGTAGCGACTTTCCGATGGTATCACAGAGCACTTGGAAGTGGAAAGACATCTCCTTCTTCTTGAATGAAGGCCTGAGTGTAAGTCCGAAGATTGAAACTCGGAGTTGAAATTCCTCCAAAGTGGCTCTGGACAAGTTAGCGAAGTCGGACATTCCAGATGTAGGAAGTCCAAACGTTTCCGTGAACAGCTCCTTAGAGATTTCATCAGTCTAGCCATTTACTAAATAAGAGATAGAATTCTTGCAAGATACAGCATTGGAAAACAGTTCTTTGATCGCCGATTCATATACCACCGTGCCGCATTCCAAAAATTTCCGCAGCCATGAGGTTACAGATTCTTGAAAGTAGACACCATTGCAGTGTCTTCCATCCTATATATAGCATCGAACTCAACAGACAATGAATTGTGAGTAATGGTTGTCATTTTAGAAAGATTAGGATTCAAGTATGAAATAAGGAGGAGTTTAGGAAGATATAAGCAGACGATGGTAAAAAGATAAAGTAAAATGGTGAGTGAGATGTACAGCCTAATAATAGAGAGATATTAGACACGTGTCTGTATCTCGAGACTGATATTTTAAAATTCAAATTTTAACGGACGGGATGCGATTAAAGGAAGGCGGTTAAAGTTCGATCAGTCTGGGCTGTAAAATATTACTATGTTAAAGATTGATAGTGATATAAGTCAGGTCATAGGATAATATCAGATCGATGGAGATCGGTCTGATAATCAGGATCGATCTGAATCTTACTGACCATTGTATTATCGATCTGTACTAGCACTAAATCTTTAAAAGCAAAGTTAAGCATGCGTCAAAATATCACGATAAATCTATTAAACCAAGAATTTGGCGAAAATATTTAAACTTAGCCTCGGGGAGTGGTTTAGTGAAGATGTCTGCAGCTTGTTGGTCTGTTGAAAT
This sequence comes from Haberlea rhodopensis, assembly GCA_907163345.1. Lineage (NCBI taxonomy): Eukaryota > Viridiplantae > Streptophyta > Magnoliopsida > Lamiales > Gesneriaceae > Haberlea > Haberlea rhodopensis. The sequence goes on from CAJQUN010000079.1 coordinate 806,978, forward strand.
GTACTCGATCCGAATCTCCTTTTTGCCAACATGATCTCGAATAAAATGATGTCTGATATCAATATTTTTAGTTCAAGAGTACAAGACTGGATTATATGTGATAGCAATTGCACTTGTGTTGTCGTAGAAGATTGGTGACTCAGCAGCTTGAATGCCATAGTCTCTGAGATGATGTTGAACCCAGAGTAATTGGGCGCAACAGCTTCCAGCGGCGAGATATTCTACCTCAGCTGTGGATGTGGCAATCGACGTTTGCTTCTTGCTAAACCATGAGATCAATCTTTCACCTAGGAATTGACAATTTCCACTGGTGCTTTTGCGATCGATCTTACACCCTGCATAGTCCGTGTCTGAATATCCAGTCAAATTGAAGTTAGAATCTTTGGGATACCAGAGACCAACATTCTGAGACCCTTTTAAGTATTTTAAAATGCGTTTAGCAGCAATGAAATGGGATTGTTTAGGGTCATATTGAAATCTAGCACACATACAAATAAAAAACATAATGTCAGACCGGCTCGCTGTAAGATATAACAGCGATCCGATTAGACCTCGATACATTGTCACCTCAACTGACATTCCCCCTTGGTCTTTATCTAGCTTGATTGATGGACTCATCGGAGTTGAAGCGGTTGAGCAAGTCTCCATACCAAACCGTTTAAGTAGCTCCTTGGTGTACTTTATTTGATTAATGAAGATTTCATTATCGAGCTGTTTGACTTGAAGACCCAGGAAAAATGACAATTCTCTCATTATGTTCATCTCAATTTGACTCTGCATTAATTTAGAAATTTCTAGCAAAGCTTGGGGTTAGTTGACCCAAAAATGATATCATCAACATATATTTGAATTAACAGAGTATGTTCCCTCTTATTAAATTTAAGTAAAGTTTTATCTACTGAGCCGATTTGGAAATTATGATCCAGAAGAAATTGAGACATAGTGTCATAACAGGCTTTGGGGGCTTGTTTAAGTCCATACACTGCTTTATTCAGTAAGTATGCATGATCTGGAAATGAGTGATTATAAAATCCAGGAGGTTGCTCGATGTAGACTTCCTTCTGAAGTTTACAATTAAGAAATGCACTCTTCACGTCCATTTGTTATACCTTGAAATCTTTAAAAACAGCATATGCAAGAAAGATTCGAATGGTTCTAGTCTGGCAACTGGTGCAAAGGATTCATCAAAGTCGATTCCTTCTTCTTGTCTGAAACCTTGTGCAACCAGTCTGGCCTTGTTTCTAACTACTATGCCATTTACATCTAGCTTGTTTCTGAAAACCCATCTGGTTCCAATAACAGACTGATCACTTGGTATGGGAGTTAAACTCCACACCTGATTCTGTTCAAATTGGTTGAGCTCTTCTTGCATAGCCTCTATCCAGTTATAGTCAGCTAGAGCTTCGTCAGTCTGTTTTGGTTCCAGATTAGATATGAATGTAGCGTAGGTGAATTCATCCATCATCTGTCCTCTAGTTCTTATGGGTGCAGATGGACTTCCAATCACCAGATCAGGTGGATGCCTCATAGTCCAGTAGTAGTTTGGTTCGAGAACATCTGGTCCTGATGGAGGTAGAATGCTGACATCGTCAGTATTGATCTTTACTTTGGTATCCGTTGCTATCGGATCAGTGACATCAGCTCGATCTGGTAGAACTTCAGTGGCTTCTACCGGTCTATCTGGTACTTCAGGTTCTGGTGGATTATCTCTTAACATGTTAACTGCATTCTCATCATCACTGTTAGCTTCAAGATGGATATTTTCTATCTAATTTTGAATAATTTCCTTGTGGTTCTCAATATCAAGAAATTCATCAAAAACTACATGAATTGACTCTTCCACAGTTCGAGTTCGATTATTGAATACACGAAATGCTTTGCTAACAGATGAGTATCCTAAGAATATTCCATTATCTGATTTAGATTCAAAGGCGGTTAAATGATTTTTACCGTTGTTGTGGACATAGCATTTGCAGCCGAAGATATGGAAGTATTAAATAGTCGGTCTGTTATTTGTCCATACTTCATAAGGTGTAGCATTTAATTTCTTTTTAATCATGGACCGATTCTGTGTATAACATGCAATATTGACAGCCTCTGCCCAGAACTTTTGAGAGATTCTAGAGTCAGCAAGCATTGTTCTTGCTACTTCCTTTAGCGTTCTGTTGCGTCGTTCTGCAACTCCATTTTGTTGAGGAGTGCGAGCTGCTGAGTATTCATGTCTGATCCATTGGTCATCTAGAAAGGATTCAAGATTTTGGTTGGAGAATTCAGTGCCTTTGTCGCTTCGAATCCTGTCTATCCCAGAGGATTTCTCGTTCTGAATGCGCTTAAACAGTTTGATAAATTTCGGGCCGGTCTGGTCTTTACTGCTAAAAAATATAGCCCATATAAAACGTAAGTAATCATCAATAACAACAAGAGTGTACCGCATTCCCCCTAAACTTGTTATTGGTATTTGACCAAACAAGCCCATGTGCAATAATTCTAGGCAGCGTGAGGAGGATTTGGCATTCTTGTTCTTAAAGGATGATCTGACTTGCTTGCCCATTTGACAAGCTTGACAGATCTTACCCTTAGCAAAGTTGATCTTAGGCCAACCGATAACTAAATCATTTTTACATAAGATAGAAATAGTCTTGAAATTAAGATGATTCAAGCGTTTATGCCATAGCCAATGTTTATTATCATTATTAGCGATGAAACAAGTGGGATTATCAGGGTGATCATGATTCCAGCTAATCTTATAAGTATTTCCATTCCTGATTCCTACAAGCATGGTTTTATCATTAGATGATTTAACAGTGCAAGTGTGTTTGTGAAATTCTACGGTATAACCATTGTCACATAGTTGACTTATACTAATCAGATTATAGCATAAGTTCTCAACTAATAACACATCATTTATGATAATATTGCCATGGACAATATTACCCTTGCCCACGGTCTTACCCTTTGAATTATCACCGAAGGTGATCTTAGGACCCGTGTATTGAGTAATATCAGACAACAACTCGATGTTTCCCGTCATGTGTCGAGAACATCCACTGTCTAAATACCAGTCTGAAAGATTCTTCTTGGATTCCTGTCAAAACAAAAATTTACAGTTGGTACCCAATCCTACTTGGGTACGGAACGGATTAGTCCTTTGGGGACCCACACCTGAATCAGTTTTATTGGTTTGTGTGTGTATGGTGTGGTGTGTGCTTTTAGTGGTGATGGTGTTCTTGGGTGATGTATGCGATAGTGAGTGTATGCATGTTGTTTTGGTTTTTGATTTCTGTTGGGAAACATATACCTCTTCTGGACAGGCATACAATTATAGTACTTGTTAGGTTTTACCTCTCGAGTTGCCTGACCAGTGAGCTTATGTCCATTCTGAACTTTTGCCCCGGTCTGACTTTCTTTATTGGCTCAACATAACCGATACCTTTGTGTGATGCCCGTTCCTTGATGAGTATTGGCTTAACAGATTCCTTAACCAACTCACTTGGTTCATATACTGTGCTGAATCTGACAAAGTTCATTGTTTGAACCTTGTTCTTCTCTAGACACAGTTGAGATTTGATACCAGATGAGATACTTTCATTGTCAGACTAACCTATACCGGTAAGATCACCAGCAAGCCTTATCGACTCAAGCATCTCATCTTTTCTGGCAGTTGATGAGTTCCATGTACGAACCAGTTTAATGAGTTTCTGGTGTGCACATATGGCTTCGTCCCTTTCTTTCTCGAGTAGACTTACTTTTTCCCTTATGCAATCCAACTCCTTTGATTGTTCACAATCAAGTTTGTTATTTTGCTGTTCCATTGGGATTGAATGTTCAGTCTTATAATTCTTGAAGGACTCATGCAACATTTGATACTCATTAATCATGCCCTGTAATGCGTTAGTGAGTTCATTATGTGAAAATTCAGAGAGCTTAGAGTCAGTTACCTCACTGTCATCATTGGCCATTAGACATTGAACTTCCTTATCTTCATTCTCACTGGATGAGCTGGTAGATTCTCCTGATTCAGATTCTGAATCAGCCCATTTGCTCTTGTTTCTTTCAGCCACCAGTACTTTCTGGTCTCTGTCCCTTCTGTATGATCTTCTGTGATGACCAGGGATTATAGATGTTAATCTCGGAGTGTCAATAACCCCTAAAGTTGTCTTACGTGGCGATTTGGAGTTTAATCGCGGTGTTGGGCCTTCTGGGCTCGTTTATTTGGGTAGTTGGGATCGTTGGATCCCGAGGTTGAGATTGTTTTCTCATTTGGGTGAAAAACCTAAGAGTTGGGTTTTTAGTGTGACTCGGGATCTGGGGTGCTTGTGTGGGCACCGGTAGGGGGTTTTGGAGTTAGAGAGAGAGTTTTTGAAAACAGATGATTTTTAATGAATCATGATGTATTTGTGGGGCTATTAGTATTTCGGGGTATTTTTGCTATATATACCAGTTGAACCCGAGATTTTAATTAAAAAGGTCCATTTCAGCACCTTACCTTCTCTCTCTCCCACGCCCGCCCGTATCCCGTCGCCCCCAGCCCCCGCGCACAAAAGCGGTGCGCCCACCGCCGTCCGGCCGCCGTTCGGCGCGTCCGACCCGCCGCCGGCTTCGTCTCGTCCGGGCGCAGCTTCCCACACCGGCAATTCGAAGTTTAGTCGCGATTTGAGTTCGGATTTTTGCAGAATGCGTCGATCCCCAATTTCTAGGGTTCTTCGAATTTCGAACGATTTCTTTCCAATTTTTGATTGGGTAACCTTCCTTACCCCTTTTTCATGCTTCTCATGTATTTCCCTACCATTTTGTGATTTATGGTTCGAATTAATTCTCGAATTTCGTAGGGTTTGGGGTTCGAATTTGGGGGTTTTGGGCAGGGGCTGATGATTCTTGTTGTTGGTCGTTTAATTCATGTTCTAGATGTATTATGGTGCTTGGTTGGGTTCGAATTTGTGATGCTAGGGTTCCAAATTTTGGGAATGGTTCTTGATCAATTTTAGTTGATGTCTCGTTCGATTTCCCTCCCTGCATGTGCCCTGCCCCGGGTCTGTTAAATGGTAAATTGTCGTGTGTTGACAATAATTTTCTGTATGAGGGTAATGGGTGTGCTTGAGCATGGGTTACATGTTCGTAAATAATTGTGAATTATTTATCGTGTTAGCACATCGTTCCTCGGGGCATGGAACTCGAGCAAGGTTTGGCTCGGACTTCGGAGATTTAAGGTACGTGCGACGTACGAGCATTACTATATATTAGAGCATTTGTGAAATGCATAATGTATTTTGATTTCATTGAATAATTGTGCATGAGGTTATATATATGTGTTGAGAAGCTATGAAGCGACCTAATCTTGATATCGCCGCCACGAACGTGCGTGGCAGTAGAGTAGTATAACTCTCATAAGGTATATGGGGTACCGGATGTATATGACCATTGTAGGGCATTGAGATGCCTGAGAATGATCGTGGGATCACGTATTCATTATAAGACATTTGAGATGTCTAAGTATAATGGAAAATTGGTAAAATATATACTAGGCATTTGAGTTATCTGTGATTGATAGCGAGGTTGTGAAATCAGTATTAGATATTGAGATATCTAGATTTGCATGTATAATGAATTTGGAATCACTATTTGTTGATATTCGAGAATCGAGCATGCGATGAGTTAATCAATGCGTTGATTTACTGATTTTTGAGATTTGATGAGTTTGATGATTGTGAGAACAGGGACAGTACACGGAATCCCGGATGAGGACGTTGCCATCCAGGGAGTATCATTTAAATTCATTAGTATTTACTCTTATTGTAAATTATGAGTTTCATTATATTGATTATGGGATTTTGTGTATTGGTATGCTCACCCCGTTGGGGGCTGTCTCTGTTGGGGCAGGTGAACAGGTACATCGATGGCTGTGGAGCTGAGCTCGAGCTGTTGATTGGATGTACTCCCAGGATCGTGGTACCAGGGCTTGATGGAGCACGGTATCGTATAGAGTACTTATATACACCTGAGGGTTATATACATATACATGATGCTTGCATGTGAGCACGATTATACTTGTATATGGGTTGTATATAAAGGCATGAGCCTTTCTCTCTTTCATTTTATGTTGCATGCAATTTGTGGTAGAATTGCTAAATGATATGAGAGTCATTAGTGTATTATGTGGGTATTGAAACCCACTTTTGTTGTCTTATGTGTGGTGTCTTCCCTGGCTGGGAATTTACTTGGTATTGCTGTATTCTGATGAGTATTATGTTTTCCCTGGCCGGGAATTATGTATGTGTTGTGCTTTTATTTCGGGATAGCTCTATTTATGGGGAGACTCTGCCCAAATTTTTATAAAAGTCCACAATGTGAAAAGTGGCAAAAAGGGGATGGAAATGGGCGAACTTTATGAGTCTATTTGTTGTTAGGCTGATGATCTTATAACATTGGGTATTAAAGAAAATTTTGTAATTGCCATTCAATGGTAAAGTATCATCTGAGTTTCCCGATTGAGTTTTATTGAAAGCATGTGCCACATATAAGGGTTAATACACTAATCAAGGGTTAAGGGCTTGGGGTCCTTACATCTTCTCTTTTCCTTGGACTTCCTTGGTCCTTGGATCCTCTCTTCTGATCATCCTTCTTTGGCTTAGGACAGTCAACGATAAATGTCATGGTTTAAGACAGTTGAAGCAGACACGATCATCCTCGTGTCTGATCTATTTTTGAAGTTTTGCTTCCTTGGATAAGATTGATAGTTCTTCTGATTCTTTTTCATAAATTTTCCAAATTTCTTGACAAACAGTGTCATTGCATCATTGCATATTTGTTCAGGAGTCATCTCTGTTGTGGTGGACAGAGATTCTGATGCAGTAAGGGCTTTGTTCAGGAGTCATTTTCAATCCGAATGCCTAGTTCAAACTCGTATGCCTTTAAGTCAGCAAATAGATCATGTAGATCTATCTTGTTTAAGTCTTTGGATTCTCTCATGGCAATTGTTTTACATCTCATTCTCTTGGGAGACCTCTCATGATCTTTATAGTGACTTCTCTGTTGGATAGATCCATACATACGCTGTTGAGTTCATTGATGATTCCAGTTACTCTTTCATCGTACTCACTGAGAGTTTCTCCGGATATCATTTAGATGTTTTCGAACTTCTGTAGAGCGTCAGTGAATTTGTTTTCCTTGGTTTGATCATTCCCTTCACTTAGTTGAGCAATATTTTCCCAGATGTCTTTAGAAGTGGGACACATCTTGATTTTGTTGAACATGTTTTTGTCCAATGTTTTGAACAATATATCCTTAGCCACATTGTCCAGATTTGCTTTTTCTTTTCCTCATCTGTCCAGGATGATCTGTCATTTTTGACCATATGAGGTTCACCACTAGTAATAGCAGTTGTTGTGTTGATCTTCATGATCTTCCTTGGTCCATCAGTGATGACGAACCACATGTCATCGTCTTGAGCACTCAGATGTGCTTGCATACGAATTCTCCAGTCATCGTATTCGTGTTTCTTGAACATGGGAATCTTGTTGAATGAGGCCATCAGTTTTTAGTATTCTCAAAATTGAGAAGACCTTGCTCTGATACCACTTGTTAGGATCGGAGAAGTGTTTAGAATGGGGGTTGAATAAACACTTGACTCGAATTCGATTTTTCTTTGTTACTACAGACTGTTAAGTACTGCAGTAGCTTCTCAATTAGTTGCAAGTCAACAGTCACAGATAATAGTGCGGAATACGTCTGCTGCACTTGTGAGTAATAAAGACTGAAAGGTAAATGTAAAAAGTAAATGACACAAGAATTGTTTCTGGAAGTTCGAAGCACAACGCTTCTACGTCTCCCCTTCTTCCTTTGCAGGAAGGATTCACTAGAAGAATTTGAGTAATACAATCCTGTTGTACAACCCCGATTTAGCTGGATTTACCCAACTACCATACTGAAACTCCTAGTCTCTCAATCTGTTCAGACACAATCCGTCTGACAGTTACAAAGAGCTCACTCTTCTATCTTAGAACAAAATACAATTGATAGAGTGTTTTAATCTAAGCATAAATGATCCTTAAGTGATTAAATAAATCAATAAGCTGTGCTTCTAATTTTGAGCATATCGATAAGATGAAATCTTTTGAAGATAGCGTTCTGCTCAATTGAATGCTCAATAAAGTTGATTGATCTTTTATGCATTTTTGAATCTCTTGTGTCCGACTCTTGTATTTGAGCATTTTAAGTTGCACCTATATATAAGCATCTCTGCCAACGACAATATTTTCTTTTGTGTGCAACTCTATACTTTGGTCAATATTTGAACAAGCTGCAGTCTTCTATTTTAGACAATTTCCCTTCTGGACTGTTCTTTCGGCGCTTGTCAGATAAGATCTCCTTTGTCTATTTACCATTTAAGGTAATCTTCAGTCCTTGGTCTTTTCCGCATTAAATGTAACATTAAATGCTTCAATAAATAGTCGTTGACTATTCGGACTGAAGAACGAAGCTTAATAGCTTAGTGTTGGAATCGAAGAGGGGGGATGAATGAGATTCCTTGGCTACTTTAGCTTTTTAAAATGAGTTTGTAAAATAAAAATATTTTGCGCTTGCGGAAGCCTTTAGTCAATCGATAAATGCAAAGAATAAAATAAATAACGCGTAAAGGAAATAAACAATAAATAACAAAAGGATTTGTTATAGAAGTTCGGCGATGAATCGCCTACGTCTCCTCTTCCCGGTTAGATAACCTCCAACCGAGGTTCCACTAGAACAATTGATCTTGGCCTTGAGGGCTCCAAGTTAGCCACAACACAACTCTTCCCGAGTTACAACGCTCTTCCCGAGCACACTACTCTTCCCGAGTACACAAGCTCTTCCCGAGCACAATACTCTTCCCGAGTACACAAGCTCTTCCCGAGCTACCAACACTCTTCACGAGTCTTCTTGGCCTTAAGGGCTCCAAGGATAGCCACACAATTGCACCACCTTCACTTGATGGCGACTTTACAATTTTCCAACTTGCTTTGGTGTTGGAGGACCTTTACAATGAATTAAACCAACAAACACCTTCACGGTGTACTCACACGAAGAAACACAAGACTCTAACAAAGAAAAAAACCACAAGCTCCAATACAACAACAATGTATGGAGATTATGATATAATTTGACACAATAATAGATCAACACTTTGTATGAGTTGTAGACTTGTTCCTTAGCTTCAAAATGCTCCAAAGCATCCATATTTATAGTGTAGAAGGCCCCCTAGGCTCCTACTAGCCGTTGCACTTCAAAAGGCTGAAATCACTCCTGGATCGCCTCAGCCATCGCCTCAGGCGATCACTTATCGCCGCGTTCCAACGGTCAAAAAAGCACAGATCGCCTCAGGCGATCGGTGGATCGCCTCAGGCGATCCAAGTCAAATCCCAATGCCGTAGCTTCAGCAGCCTGAAATCATGCATCGCCTCGGGCGAAGTCCACATCGCCTCAGGCGTTCCAGCCATCGCCTCAGGCGTTCAGCCCATCGCCTCGGGCGATTTCCCTGCGCGCATGCCCGCGCCAAGCCTCGGCGTCGCTTCAGTCGATGTGCGGGGCGAAGTGCCAAATGGTTGCCATCGCCTCAGGCGTTGATCACCATCGCCTGGGGCGATCTTCCTCGCGTGCTAGCCTAGCCATCGCCTCTGTCGATGTGCGTGGCGATGCCCCTCCTGGCACCCATCGCCTGGGGCGATGATCACCATCGCCTGGGGCGATCCTGGCCAGAATGTGCACACTTGAAATTCTTCATTCCAATCCACTTTTCATCACTTAATCTGCACACTAAGTAGATGCATTAGTATAACAAACACAAGTTTTGTTGATCATCAAAACTCAAAGATTGACCGGGGATAATTTAGCACATTAAACGCAACCATGCGTTTAAGGCTCAACAATCTCCCCCTTTTTGATGATCACAAAACTTGATAAACTTGAATAAGTAATATGCATGAAATGTGAGTAAAAATAACTCCCCCTTAATAATTGCATACACTACAAGTTAATCAAGCAAATAACTCTCCCCCTCAAACCATGCATGCATAAGCTCTCCCCCTTAAACTATGCATCTATTAAGGTTCAAGTTTATCACAAAATTCTCCCCCTTTTTGTGATAATCAAAAAGCATAAAGATCAAATAAACATGACATAATATAACAGTTTTCACATGTCCATCATCAAGCATATAATAGGCATATCAAGCCTAAGATCAAATCATAGAGATGAATCACAACCATGTGTTTAAGGCACACAACAATTAATTCTAAAAGTTGCAAAGTGTGCATATGTTCATGCATTCATGCCCAAAACAAAATAAAAAAAATATCAAGGCAAATCATATAATAGCATATTTTCACATAGCATATTTCAAATTTGAATGCAAATCATATCAAGCTACTTACTATAAAAAGATAAGCATACATCATGCACTTAACAATTTTGCTAAGGGGTTATGCATTTTACTCCATTGAATATTGAGCTTCATAATTTATTGAACACAATTAATTTGTGCCAATGAATTTTGAAATTGCTCTTTTAACAATTGAAAAATAAATTTTACCCTTTATGACAAGAGTTAGTTCTTGTCATTGGTCCAATGCCTCTTGCTTCTTCTATGGTGGTGAACAAGACAAACTCCTCCTTTGAGTTGCTTGGTCCTTCATCCTTCATTCCATTGTTGTCCCTACAAGACAAATTTACAATAGGAGTTTCTTTGGTACCCATTTGATTTTTGGGTCCTTGAGGGTTAACTTTCAATTGCACTTTTGGGATCCATTTCCACCTTTTATTAGGTTGGTATTGGATTCTAGCAAACCTACACTTGTTCTTGGTATGACCATTTTTGCAACAATAGTTACAAGTAGTAGAATCATGTTTAGCTTTGGCCAACAAGCTTGAAAAAGATTTTGATTTGCTTGAAAAACCTAACCCGGCTTTATCAAAGCTACAACGTTGCAAGCCAAGCAATTCATTCATCTTTATACTACTTTCACTAAACTTGGCAAAAGATGTCTTTAAATTAAGCACTTGGTTTTTCAAAATAGTATTTTCTTCTTCCTTCTTAGCCAAGTCTAGCTTAAGTACTTTGTTGCTCTTCTTGGTTTTACCAAGACAATCAATGAGTTCATTATAAGCATCTAATAATTCATCATAAGAAGGTACCTCATCATCATCCTCTTCATCTTCATTTCCAAGAGCCATTAGACAAAGATTTTTGGCTTCTTCTTCATCGGAGTCGCTATCACTCCATGTAGCTATGAACGCCTTCTTCTTTCCTTTGTCCTCATTCTTCTTCCTAGGACATTTGTTAGCATAATGGCCTATTTCTTGACAATTATAACACGTTACCTCATTTTTGGATTCTTGTTTGGTAGCATTGGAGGTCTTTGACTTGCTATGCTTGGTGAAGAGCTTTTTGAACTTCTTTGTGAACAACCTCATCTCTTCATCATCATCATCTTCTTCTTCATCGGAGTGTTCTTTCCTTCCCACCAAGGCAATCCCATTTCTCTTGGATCTATCCTCCTCCTTTACTTCTTGCCTTGTGGCAACTTCAAGTTCATGGGTCACCAATGTGCCATGAAGCTCATCAAGGTCATAAGATGCGTTCTCCCCTTTGTTGGACTCGATGATGGCCGTCCTCTTGGCATCCCATTCCTTTGGTAAGGCTCTTAGTGCTCTCCTCCATATTTGCTTTGGAGGATACTTCTCTCCAAGTTGGGCAAGCTCATTTATGATTTGAGTGAGCCTCCTAAACATTGAATCCACATCTTCTCCGGAATCCATCTCGAATGTCTCATATTTGAGTTGTAGGAGATCTATCTTTGTCTCCTTTACTTGGTTGGTTCCTTCATGACAAATTTGTAATTTGTCCCATATCTCCTTAGCCGTTGAGCACATCGAGATCCGGTTGTACTCCTTCATATCTAAGGCACAATGCAAAATATTAATAGCTTTAGCATTTTGTGATATTAAAATCATATCCGCTCTAGTGAAATCGTCCATTTCTTTGGGAACATTAATTCCCCCAACTTCCTTTAAAGGAATATGTGGACCTTTCACAATGATTTTCCATAGATCATAATCTACGGATTGGATGTATAGAGAAATTCTATTCTTCCAATAACCGTAGTTATCACCCGTGAAAAGCGGAGGGCGATTCGTCGATTGACCTTGAGCAAACTCATTTGCTAGATTAGCCATAAAAAGATTTTGATTTAAAAACAAAAATCAAATGGCTCTGATACCACTTGTTGGAATCGAAGAGGGGGGGTGAATGAGATTCCTTGGCTACTTTAGCTTTTTAAAATGAGTTTGTAAAATAAAAATATTTTGCGCTTGCGGAAGCCTTTAGTCAATCGATAAATGCAAAGAATAAAATAAATAAATGCGTAAAGGAAATAAACAATAAATAACAAAAGGATTTGTTATAGAAGTTCGGCGATGAATCGCCTACGTCTCCTCTTCCCGGTTAGATAACCTCCAACCGAGGTTCCACTAGAACAATTGATCTTGGCCTTGAGGGCTCCAAGTTAGCCACAACACAACTCTTCCCGAGTTACAACGCTCTTCCCGAGCACACTACTCTTCCCGAGTACACAAGCTCTTCCCGAGCACAATACTCTTCCCGAGTACACAAGCTCTTCCCGAGCTACCAACACTCTTCACGAGTCTTCTTGGCCTTAAGGGCTCCAAGGATAGCCACACAATTGCACCACCTTCACTTGATGGCGACTTTACAATTTTCCAACTTGCTTTGGTGTTGGAGGACCTTTACAATGAATTAAACCAACAAACACCTTCACGGTGTACTCACACGAAGAAACACAAGACTCTAACAAAGAAGAAAACCACAAGCTCCAATACAACAACAATGTATGGAGATTATGATATAATTTGACACAATAATAGATCAACACTTTGTATGAGTTGTAGACTTGTTCCTTAGCTTCAAAATGCTCCAAAGCATCCATATTTATAGTGTAGAAGGCCCCCTAGGCTCCTACTAGCCGTTGCACTTCAAAAGGCTGAACTCCTGGATCGCCTCAGCCATCGCCTCAGGCGATCACCTATCGCCGCGTTCCAACGGTCAAAAAAGCACAGATCGCCTCAGGCGATCGGTGGATCGCCTCAGGCGATCCAAGTCAAATCCCAATGCCGTAGCTTCAGCAGCCTGAAATCATGCATCGCCTCGGGCGAAGTCCACATCGCCTCAGGCGTTCCAGCCATCGCCTCAGGCGTTCAGCCCATCGCCTCGGGTGATCTCCCTGCGCGCATGTCCGCGCCAAGCCTCGGCGTCGCTTCAGTCGATGTGCGGGGCGAAGTGCCAAATGGTTGCCATCGCCTCAGGCGTTGATCACCATCGCCTGGGGCGATCTTCCTCGCGTGCTAGCCTAGCCATCACCTCTGTCGATGTGCGTGGCGATGCCCCTCCTGGCACCCATCGCCTGGGGCGATGATCACCATCGCCTGGGGCGATCCTGGCCAGAATGTGCACACTTGAAATTCTTCATTCCAATCCACTTTTCATCACTTAATCTGCACACTAAGTAGATGCATTAGTATAACAAACACAAGTTTTGTTGATCATCAAAACTCAAAGATTGACCGGGGATAATTTAGCACATTAAACTCAACCATGCGTTTAAGGCTCAACACTTAGTCTGTTCTGATCTGCTCTGCATCGATCTGGGTCGATCTGATCTGGTCTGATCTGGTTGACATTAAATTGCGTCGATCTGGTTTGTCCTGATCTTGTTGACGTAGATCTGGTCTGTTTCGATATAGATTTATCGGTCTGGTCTGTTTTGTCATCTTTAAAATCCGGAACTAACAACAAGTGTCTTACGAATTCGGTTGGTGATTAAGCTTCAATCTTCACAACTTGAAGGTATATACTTTCAATTTTTGAACATAACTTAGTCGAATTATTGCATTTAGATTGGAGTTGATGTCGCATTGTTGTTGTAAAACATGTTCTGTTATGAATCAGTATACATGCAGTTTATTTTTCGAATTTCTTGGACTTTTGGACTTCGAATTTCGTGTTAGTGTCTAATTGAAGTTGCAGTGCATTGAGTTAACTTTAATTGGCCACCAAAATCATTAATTTTGGAGTTCATATGAATAAGCAATGCCAATTCTATCAACATCTATGCAATCTGGAAAATGAAATGCATGCGAGTTCACTTATGGTCTGTTCATCGATTATGGGCAATACGTGTTACGAATTTGATGATGGGGTCTAAATGAAAGTTGTATTACAACGAGGTAATGCCAAAAATTGAGTCAGACTAAGCTCCCCAGGCAATAACAACTGAGCTACCGGTTCCACGCCCACAGCCGATGGAGGTAAAGGATTTGTCTGACCAATGCTTGCATTCACACTTCCTACATCACCTACCTCTTCATTGAGGTTCCCCATGTTTATAGCCGACATACTGTAACACAAGGGTTAACAACAATTCCAAAACAATACATATGGTACACCGTTAGATAATAAGTATGTTAGTATAACAATTATATACACCAATATGCACCACATGCATAAACATGCCCAAATATAAACACCTAGCCAACCATGCTAAGGCTACCCTTCACTCAATCCCGGGTTCTCTAACCTGGCTCTGATACCACTAATGTAAGGACCCTAGTTCCTTAAGTGCGGATTACGGGCGTAATAGAGCTAACATACATCTACAGAGTATAAATTTCGTGTTGATGCCTTGAGCTGTTAAGATTACAGTGCCAAAATAAAATTTCCATAAGGGATTAATTACATTCCCAACCAATTGAATGTTATCCTATAGCTTTACACTACTCCTAGAGTAGAGACTATACAAAAAAATTATACATGCTACACCAAAAGCACTCCTCACAAGCTCACCGCATCAAACCGCCTTAGCCCGTCCGCCCAAAAGTACCTACAGGAACAACCCCAAAACCATGAGCATGCATGTGATATCCACGAAATGATTATGTGTTATTTTAAACATTAAGCATGTTATGAAGATTTTGGTATTAATTCTTTGTGTTGAATTAATTATATTGGGGGAAGTTATTTCAGGGTGCATGTGTTATATGATGGGAATTTGGATTGTAGTATAATTATTTGGGGTGGGTGTTAATTGTTTTGGTGAAGCATGTTTATTTGGAAATTGAAGTATTTTATTGTTTAAATACTAAAAATATTAAGTGAGGACATTTTAATACATCGTATGAATTACCGGGATACAATTAAACACCACATGACCACCCTACATGCAAACCCCCCCCCCCCCCCCCCCCCCCATTCAATACAAACCCAAGCCCCTCCCCTGAAACCTGCAGCATGGGTTGATCAATCATGCACTTTTCACTCATTGATTTCCCACTTGCTCCTTCTCGAAAACCCTCTCTTTTCTCTTTGAAAACTCGCCCAACTTTCCAACTGAGCATAGGAGAAGAGATCTGGAGTTTTGTTGAGCAAAAGTTGTTAAAAATCGAGGAGCAAAAGTGGTAAGGAATCACGCTGGTTATACCAGTTTTGTATGTTTAAGCATGTGTTTTCATTAAAGCAGAAATGGCATGCTAGCTTAGGTTTCTTTAAACCTTCGATTTAAGTGCTTACATGGTGTTGTTATGAAGCTCCCAGTATTTTTCCTTAAGCATGTTTCATATGTTATGTGAAGGATTTAAGCATGTAAAATGTAGTGTTCGAAAATCTGGGTAGGGTGAGTGCCCTGTTTTTCTGAAAAATATGGGATGGGAGTGAAGTTTGTGAAAATGTTATTATGCATGTTAGCTAGGTTTTTGGTAAACCTTTGATTTGAGTACATACATGGTAGTTTTGTGAAGCCCTTGGCGTTTTTGTTCGAGCATATTTCATGACTTATGTGGTAGAATTGCTTGTATGAAATGAGGTGCTCGAGAAATTCTGGAAATCACGAAGAACACAGAGCTACCGATCGATCGCCGCTGTAGGCGCGATCGATCGCTGAGGTCCAGTAGCCTTTGGCGATCGATCGCCATTAAAGGGGCGATCGATCGCTGATTTAAATTTTTTGGGTAAAGAGGCAGTAGCATCTGGCGATCGATCGGGGCTGAGTGGCGATCGATCGCAAGATGACAAAATTTGGCAAATTGTTATTTTTGATTTGTTATTGGATGGTATTGAGGCATCTAATATTGTGTTGTTCACTTGTGTAGAGCCATCACAGGTAGCCACACAACGCAGGGGATAGAGTCCTGCAATACACCATATTTTGGAAAGGTACGTAAGCGACGTACGGGCATCCCAACGGTAACATGTATTTTATGTTGTCTATTTGACACATGATAGATGCAAAGTTGTGCATTAAGAGTATGATACATGTTGTCATGCATTGTTGTTGCATGTTTATGTTGTGGAAATAAGAGTGTGTATTCCACGAGTCAGGGTTATCCCATTGATGATTTTAATGCTTACGCTTATACCGCTAAAAATGTGGAGTAAGGCTTACACATGGAGGTGGGGTATACCATACTAAGCGGGGAAGAAGGTACCGCTAGTATGAAGAGCGGGGAAGAAGGTACCGCTAGCGGGGAAGAATGTACCGCTTGTTATGAAATAATGAAGCGGGGAAGATGGTACCGCTCATTATGAAGTTAAGAAGTAAGAAGCATTAAAATATAATGATGATAAACTGACTAAGAAAGATTTAAGATTAAGAAGTGAAGTTATGTCATGACATCTATTTAAAGAAGCTGTAATTTCATATAATGATTTGATTATGAGTTATGGTACAGGGACAACCAATGGGCGTTTTAAATGCATTGGAAATACAGAAAGTATTTTATATCTATGATTATGCATTATGCCTTACATTCATATTATGTTGAATATGAATTATGATGTGCTCATGTGTTGGGAGTTGTCTTTGTAAGTGCATTTGATACAGAGAACAAGGGTCGGGGTTGACACGTTGAGCTTTAAAGAGTGCTACAGGATTAGCAGAACAGAGTTTCATTTTGTATAGTTTCTACAATGAGTGTAGTAGAACTATAGTCTTACACGCTGTTACTAAGAAATGTAACTAATCCCTTTTGAAATTCTTTTGGTATTGTAATCTCTATAAGCTCAGGATATCAACACGATCAAACCCTTTGATAAATATGATTAGTTCTCTTAATTGCACCTTATATCGTTGATTAGATAACGGAGTCTCACATTTAGTGGTATCAGAGCAGTGGTTAGATAACCAGGGAACGAGTAAAGGGTAGCCTTTAGAAACAGGTTGGCTAGGTATTCATTGGTGAGCATGTTTATGCATGTGGTGCATACTTTTGTATAAGTTGTTATACTAACATGCTTTTGAATATGATTACTCTTGTTATCTAACGGCTTATGTTATGAACTGCTTTTGGTATTGTTGTTAACCCCTGTATTACAACATGGAGGCTATTAATCTGGAGAACCTCAATGAAGGGGTGGGAGATGTAGGCAATATTAATGCTAGTATTGCTCAGTCAAATCCTCTACCGCCACCTGCTGTAGGCGTGGAGCCTATTGTACAAATACTGCTACCAGGAGAGATCAGTCTGACCCAGTTCTTGAGTTATCATCCCCCTCTATTTGAAGGGACTAAGACTGGGGAAGCAGCCGAGGAATGGCTTGAGAGACTGGAGCAGATATTTGTGTCAGCGCCCTGTGCACGGACTGCTTGGCTGATGTTGGCCGAATTCCAGATGGCGAAGAAATCTTCCATGTGGTGGAAGACAACAGTTATGGAGCTGAGGGCTCGGGGTATAACGGTTGATTGGACTGTATTCAGGACCCGGTTCCTTAACCGGTACTTTTCTGCAGCTGCCAGGCAATTAAAGGAAGATGAGTTCAATAATTTGAAATAGGGCAGCCTGTCAGTGTCAGATTATGCTATGCAGTATTCCTCACTGTTGAGGTATGTACCTCATATCCCTGTGAGCAGTCATGCCAAGATGAGGCATTCCTGAAGGGACTGAGGCCAGAGTTATTTGATCGGGTTGTCTCCAACAACCCCAACTCATTTGATGATGCCCTGACTAGGGCAGAGCTGGAAGAGATTGCAGTTGGTGCGTACAAGGAAGATGTGCCCCCGTTCGTACCACCTCAGAGACCAGCTGTCGACGGCCTGAGGCCACGGGGAGACCAATTTAAGCCTCGTGGGGCCTCTTCATCTTCTAGATTCGGTGGGAAGAAATCTCAGAGTCAGAAGCAAAGCAATCGGGGACCAACACAGGGGAGTAAGACAGGGGGGAACAGGTGTGACCACTGTGGAGGATTTCATTTGTCACGAGACTGCCGAGGCTGTTATGTTTGTGGCAAGGTGGGCCACCTGGCTAGGGCTTGCCCCAATCGGGCAGGTCAGGCAGACTTTGGGCCGAATAGGCCAAGATTTGATGCCAGGACGGCACCACAGAGACAGCAGTTTGCACCTCGACCACAGGGAGGTCAGGTGGCAGGACCGCCGCAGGGTCAGGTGTATGCACTGACTCGGGAGCAGGCTGAGGCAGCTCCGGAGGAGGTCATTGCTGGTACGTGTCATTTATTTACGTACCCTGCATTTTTATTGATAGATACATGTGCTTCCCACTCTTTTGTGTCTGCTGCTTTTGTGGAAAGACACCGCTTGTGCTCGTCTCTGTTACCCACGTCTCTCATGGTCTCGACACCCACGGGAAAGTATGTGACTGCAGACCGACTATTATCTGATTGCCTCATTTATTTTGAGGGCAATGATCTGAGGGCCGATCTGATTCAGTTAGAGATGGCTGATTTTGACTGCATTGTCGGCATTGATGTGTTGAGCAGATACCGAGCTGTGGTAGATTGCTGACAGAGGATGGTACGTTTTCTATCGGATCAGGGGTTCCAGTGGACCTTCTATGGGGACGGCTCTCGTCCAAAGATTCCAGTGATCTCATCGGTTAAGATGTCGCGGTTATTGGAACGCGGCCACGCAGGCTACCTTATTTATGCCGTGGATGCATCAGAAGAGAAGGAAGTGAGAGCCGAGGATATTCCGGTCGTGGCGGAGTTCATTGATGTATTCCCAGATGAGATTCCAGGCAGAGATGTGGAGTTTGCCATTGAGCTACTGCCGGGGACATCAGCCATTTCTCGTGCCCCGTACAGGATGGCACCGGCAGAGCTAATAGAGCTGAAGGTGCAGTTGCAGGAGCTCCTTGACAAGGGATACATTTGTCCTAGTGTATCGCCTTGGGGTGCACCAGTTTTGTTCGTAAAGAAGAAGGATGGTTCAATGCGTCTGTGCATTGACTACAGACAACTAAATAAGGCCACAGTAAAGAACAGGTACCCGCTTCTGAGGATTGATGATCTGTTTGATCAGTTACAGGGTACGAGGCTCTACAGTAAGATTGATCTGAGGTTGGGGTATCATCAGATTCGGGTGAGGGAGGATGATGTACAGAAGACGGCTTTCAGGACCAGATATGGGCACTATGAGTTCCTGGTCATGCCTTTTGGAGTGACGAATGCCCCAGCTGTCTTCATGAGTTTGATGAACAGGGTGTTCCAGCCATATTTGGACCAGTTCGTCATAGTTTTCATTGACGATATACTCATCTACTCCCGGACTGAGGAAGAACACGTGGAGCACTTGAGGACAGTACTCCAGATCCTCAGGGATCATCGGTTATACACAAAGCTCAGCAAGTGCGAGTTCTGGTTGAACAGTGTTGTATTCTTGGGCCATGTTATTTCTAGCAGTGGGATATCAGTAGATCCCAGGAAGATTGAGGCAGTTATTGATTGGTCCGCCCCTACTTCAGTCAGTGAGATTCGAAGCTTTCTGGGTTTGGCTGGCTATTACCGATGTTTCGTCGAGGGATTCTCAAAGATCGCCAAGCCACTTACACAGCTAACTCAGAAGGGAGTTCCATTCTTTTGGTCGGAAGCTTGTGAGCAGAGCTTCCAGGAGTTGAAGCACAGATTGACTTCAGCGCCAGTTTTGGTGATTCTAAGAGAGAACAAGGGGTTCGTTCTCTATACCGACGCATCGCTTCAGGGTCTAGGATGCGGTCTGATGCAGGATAAGCACGTTGTGGCTTACGCTTCAAGATAATTGAAGCCACACGAGACGAGGTATCCGGTCCATGGTCTGGAGCTAGCAGCTATAGTGTTCGCCTTGAAAATATGGCTACACTACTTATATGATACCTCATTCACCATCTTCACTGATCACAAGAGCCTGAAGTTCTTGTTTACACAGGCTGAGCTGAATATGAGGCAGAGGAGATGGATGGATTTGCTGAAGGATTATGATTGTGAAATCCTATACCATCCCGGGAAAGCAAATCTGACAGGCGACGCCTTGAGTCGGAAGGTGAGGAGCACAGCAGATGATGTCATGTGTTTATCAGCTATGATGGGCTCCTACTGTCAGATGGGTTTTGATTACGACGTGTCTTCTTCTCCGGTACAGGTGTTGACCTTGCTAGCTGAGCCGATCATTTATGAACACATCCGAAAGGCTCAGGGGACCGACACAGAGGTTCAGAGATGGATGTCAGTGGTTCATTTAGGTCAGTCATCGAGATTCAGAGTGGCTGAGGACGGTTCTCTGAGGCTTGGCGACAGATGGGTGGTTCCAAATACACCCGGGTTGCGACGGGGTATTTTACAGCGGACTCATTGTAGCAGGATGAGTATCCACCCGGGCGGGAAGAAGATGTATAAAGATTTACGCAGCCAGTTCTGGTGGAGGCGAATGAAACAAGATGTTACTTCATTCGTCAAAAGATGCCTGATTTTTCAGCAGGTAAAGGCTGAGAGGCAGAGGCCTGGTGGTGATCTAAGGAGCTTAGAGATACCACAGTGGAAGTGGGAGCACATATCCATGGACTTTGTGACTCACTTACCGAGGACTGTTTCGGGTTTTGATGCCATATGGGTAGTCGTGGACAGATTGACTAAAGTGGCTCATTTTATTCCCTACAGTATGACTTTCACGTACCTAAGGATGGCTCAGTTATATATCAGAGATGTGGTGAGACTGCACGGGATCCCTGTTTCGATTGTGTCTGATCGAGATCCGCGGTTCACATCTCACTTCTGGGAGGGTCTTCAGTCAGCCCTGGGCACAGAATTAAGGTTGAGCACAGCATATCATCCCTAGACGGACGGACAGACCAAGCGTACGATACAGATGCTCGAAGATATGCTGAGGGCTTATGTGTTGGAGTTCGATACTTCTTGGCAGGACTCAGTAGCCCTGGTGGAATTTTTTTATAATAACAGTTACCAGGCTAGCATACAGATGGCTCCATTTGAAGCCCTATATGGCAGGCGTTGTAGGTCGCCTTTGTGTTGGGGTGATGTGGACCGTAAATCGGTCGGAGGACCAGAGTTGGTCCAGGAAATGGAAGAAAAGGTGAATGTGATCAGGAGAAAGATGAAGGCAGCTCAAGACAGGCAGGCAGTGTATGCGAATCAGCGGCGAAGACCGTTGGAGTTTCTGTTGGGCGACAGAGTCTTTCTGAAGATCTCACCTTTCAGGGGTGTGGTACGGTTTGGTATGCGGGGGAAGTTATCCCCGAGATATGTGGGGCCGTATGAGATCTTGCAGCGTGTTGGTACTATGGCTTACCGGTTAGCTTTACCGCCCTCTCTGTCTGGTATACACGATGTATTCCATGTGTCTATGCTGAGGAAGTACGAGCCAGATCCTTCTCATGTGTTGCATCCTTCTGGTATGTGATTTATGTTTTGTATTATATTGGGTAAGTGCATGCTGATTTCGAGGACGAAATCTTATAAGTAGGGGGGTATTGTGATATCCCCGAAATGATTATGTGTTATTTTAAACATTAAGCATGTTATGAAGATTTTGGTATTAATTCTTTGTGTTGAATTAATTATATTGGGGGAAGTTATTTCAGGGTGCATGTGTTATATGATGGGAATTTGGATTGTAGTATAATTATTTGGGGTGGGTGTTAATTGTTTTGGTGAAGCATGTTTATTTGAAATTGAAGTATTTTATTGTTTAAATACTAAAAATATCAAGTGAGGACATTTTAATACATCGTATGAAATACCGGGATACAATTAAACACCACATGACCACCCTACATGCAACCCCCCCCCCCCCCCCCCCCATTCAGTACAAACCCACGCCCCTCCGTTGAAACCTGCAGCATGGGTTGATCAATCATGCACTTTCACTCATTGATTTCCCACTTCCTCCTTCTCGAAAACCCTCTCTTTTCTCTCTGAAAACTCGCCCAACTTTCCAACTGAGCATAGGAGAAGAGATCTGGAGTTTTGTTGAGCAAAAGTTGTTAAAAATCGAGGAGCAAGTGGTAAGGAATCACGCTGGTTATACCAGTTTTGCATGTTTAAGCATGTGTTTTCATTAAAGCAGAAATGACATGCTAGCTTAGGTTTCTTTAAACCTTCGATTTAAGTGCTTACATGGTGTTGTTATGAAGCTCCCAGTATTTTTCCTTGAGCATGTTTCATATGTTATGTGAAGGATTTAAGCATGTAAAATGTAGTGTGAGTGCCCTGTTTTTCTGGAAAATATGAGATGAGAGTGAAGTTTGTGAAGATGTTATTATGCATGTTAGCTAGGTTTTTGGTAAACCTTTGATTTGAGTACATACATGGTAGTTTTGTGAAGCCCTTGGCGTTTTTGTTCGAGCATATTTCATGACTTATGTGGTAGAATTGCTTGTATGAAATGAGGTGTTCGAGAAATTCTGGAAATCGCGAAGAACACAGAGCTACCGATCGGTCGCCGCTGAAGGCGCGATCGATCGCTGAGGTCCAGTAGCCTTTGGCGATCGATCGCCATTAAAGGGGCGATCGATCGCTGATTTAAATTTTTTGGTTAAAGAGGCAGTAGCATCTCGCGATCGATCGGGGTTGAGTGGCGATCGATCACGAGATGACAAAATTTGGCAAATTGTTATTTTTGATTTGTTTTCGGTATTGGATGGTATCGAGGCATCTAATATTGTGTTGTACACTTGTGTAGAGCCATCACAGGTAGCCACACAACGCAGGGGATAGAGTCCTGCAATACACCATATTTGGAAAGGTACGTAAGTGACGTACGGGCATCCCAACGGTAACATGTATTTTATGTTTGTCTATTTGACACATGATAGATGCAAAGTTGTGCATTAACAGTATGATACATGTTGTCATGCATTGTTGTTGCATGTTTATGTTGTGGAAATAAGAGTGTGTATTCCACGAGTCAGGGTTATCCCAGTGATGATTTTAATGCTTACGCTTATACAGCTAAAAATGTGGAGTAAGGCTTGCACATGGAGGCGGGGTATACCATACTAAGCAGGGAAGAAGGTACCGCTAGTATGAAGAGCGGGGAAGAAGGTACCGCTAGCGGGGAAGAATGTACCGCTTGTTATGAAATAATGAAGCGGGGAAGATGGTACCGCTCATTATGAAGTTAAGAAGTAAGAAGCATTAAAATATACTGATGATAAACTGACTAAGAAAGATTTAAGATTAAGAAGTGAATTTATGCCATGACATCTATTTAAAGATGTCGTAATTTCATATAATGATTTGATTATGAGTTATGGTACAGGGACAACCAATGGGCGTTTTAAATGCATTGGAAATACAAGAAGTATTTTATATCTATGATTATGCATTATGCCTTACATTCATATTATGTTGAATATGAATTATGATGTGCTCATGTGTTGGGGGTTGTCTTTGTAGGTGCATTTGATACAGAGAACAAGGGTCGGGGTTGATACGTTGAGCTTTAAAGAGTGCTACAAGATTAGCAGAACAGAATTTCATTTTGTATAGTTTCTACAATGAGTGTAGTAGAACTATAGTCTTACACGCTGTTACTAAGAAATGTAACTAATCCCTTTTGAAATTCTTTTGGTACTGTAATCTCTATAAGCTCAGGATATCAACACGATCAAACCCTCTGATAAATATGATTAGTTCTCTTAATTGCACCTTATATCGTTGATTAGATAACGGGGTCTCACAATGCAACAAACCATATTCACAATAATATGATTGTAATAAATGCATAAATCGTAAATACGAATCACTTCCTGTATTTATTACATTTAATGCTCCCTTTTGTTGTCCCTGTACCACAATCATAATCAATAGATTATAATACCAGTAATGTATGTCATGACATGCATCCATTCCATGTATACCAATGGCCATTTCCAATCTTATTATATCAGTGGCATAATATCCCTCGCGTTTACATGACAGCGGCATTAATACCCCTCGCTTCGACATATTAGCGGCATAATATCCCTCGCAATAGTAATATGACAGCGGAATTATCCTTCGCTTCAACATATTTGCGGCAAATATTCTTCATCTCTATAATATGACAGCGACAAGTATTCTATCAACGCTTCGACATGAAGGCGGCAAGTATTCTTCATCACTGGAATATAATCTCGACTCAGAATCACATGCACCAATGCATCCAATATACACATGCAACCATAATGCATATTCAACCCATGTATGCAACCATGATGCATAACCAAGACCATGTATGCAACCATAATGCATAATTAATTCCATGTGTGCAACCATAATGCATAACCAATTCAATGCGTAAAGATACGTTTTACCGTCCGATGCCAGTACGTCTCACTACGTACCTTTGTACCAAAATGTGGTGTGTTGTGGACTTTATCTCCTAGGCTGTGTGGCCACCTGAGATGGTTCTACACATTCACACAAACCAATATTAGGAGCCAATAATAGTCCAATACCAAAAATCCCACAAAAATAATCAAAATCACACTTTTTGGTGACTCGCGATCGATCGCCACAAGGCCCCGATCGATCGCGAGATCACACTGCCCGAATCCGAAATTTTCTGCACTCGGCGATCGATCGCCACATTTGGCACGATCGATCGCCACATTTGAGACGATCGATCGCTAGCCCCGCCGATCGATCGCCCAAATGTGGCGATCGACCGCCAAGCGCTACTGGAGCGCACTGCCTGCGAGCGATCGATCGCCAGAAACGGGCGATCGATCGCCGCTTCCTGCACTTTGAAAATCACCATTTTTGCTCCTCCAACTCTTCCCAATCCACACCAACACAAATACCATCAAACCAATAACATATAAACACCATAAACCTTCAATATACACCTTAAAACAACCAAAATCTAACACCCAACCAAAAATAACACCAACCCAAAACAAACCCATTTCAAAAACTCAAATACCAACTCCAATCTAAACCAAACACCATAAAAACATCAAGGAGGGTTCCATACCTCTTATGGACTCCAAATCCTGCTAAGAATCTCACCAACAAAGCTTTTGCAAAGATTTTTCCCTCCTCCTTTTGCCAAAATCGAAAATGGGTTTGGGGATAGGGTTTGGGGGTGAAATTGATTGGTAATGAGAGATGGGGGTGAGTGGGGTAGTGGGGGTCTTAATTAAAAACATGTACCCCAATAATTAGCATGATGTATAAAATATCCCAACATGATGTTTTAAAAGCATTTCCCAAAAATGCACCAAAACCTCAATTAAATACATGCTTTCCAAATAATTATCAACCATCACAATTTAAACCGTGTTAACACCCAATTTCCCAACATGCATAACATGCACCCTGAAATGCATTACCAGGTCACGCCCACCATGTGACTAAGCATTTCGCCATTATAATTAATTCCAACACTAAATTAATTAATCACCATAATTATCACATAAACATAATTAATGCCCAAAATGCATATAATTATTTCGGGGATATCACAACGTGTATGAGATAGTAATCCTAGAATAAGTGGAATATTGTACCTGGAATCATGATGATGTGAGGGAACGGTTGATTACTTGAACATGATTATTAAATCGCTTTATTGATTATTGATATTGAATTGTTGAATTGATGAAGAGCATTATCGAGCCTCTGGACAAAAGGAGGGTAGCTTGACTTGGATTATTAACTATAAGGTACGTAGTGACGTACGATCAGATATACTATGAAGTATTTTATATTCTTGTATTGTTGAATGTGATGAATGAATATGAGGAAATGAATATGTGTATTGAGTTTGATATATGTGGTATGGTGGACATGTAAATGTACGTGGTCCGGATATGGAGTTGGGTATCGATGCCTTTGGCATGATCGATATTAGAAATGGTTGAGAATGAGATTAACTGATAGGCAGAGTTGTCTTCGATATGAGATTGGTTATGAATGAACATAAATGATGAATTGTGATTGTATTGAAATGATTGCATTGATGAGTATTATGTCTTGAATAACGATGCTGAACTTGATGTTTATGAAAGAGTATAAGATTGAAACAGGAATAGTTCGTGAATGCTATGCTGGTTCGGAATTTTACAGGGAGTATATTTTTATAGATTTTCAATAATCTTAATTGTTGCATTACAATTTCGTATATTGACGTATGTATGATTATTTAGTTCGAGTATGCTCACCCTGTATAGGGGTTGTTTCTATTGAAACAGGTACTACATTGTCCATAGGGAGTAAGCGAGTCACATTGGATAACATCGTGTGTGGGGACATTGTACCAATATTGGTAAATGAGGATATGCGATATACGCAAGTATATTTATACTCATATTATTCGTTGCTCGTTTGTGAGCATTCTAATGCATGTATATGCCTGTATAAATGTTGCAAAGCTTTTTATTACTTAGTTTCTATATGTGCATTCTATTCAGAGGATATCATGCTTAATGAATTGAATGCATAGATATGATGAGTATTAGCTAGTTGTTTTATTTGGTGGATTTTATTACCGGATTAGTGCTGGATATTTGTGATGTTGTTGATGATTTTTATTATGGTGTTTTCTTATTTTTGGACAGGCCAATTTACGGGGAGATTCTGCCCAAATTTTTATAAAAGCTCACACCTTAGATGTGAAGCATGTAGTGAGAATGTTAATGAATGAATTTTTATATACACAAATGACGCCTTAAATGCACAGTTGTCGAGATTAGGAGTTGAGGTCTTACAGTAGGATTTTCTGTATCTGCTGCAACTGCAATTGAGCAGCGTGCTCCTGCTGTCATGTAAAGAGTACCGCTCTTATTGCCTCGAGCAATTATCATTGCATCTTTTGAGATCTTTCATGTATCACCGTGAAAGACTGTTGTACAACCTTCACTGACCAACTGAGATTAAGTTCTTTCTCAGTTTGGGAATATGACTGACATCCTTCAGTTTCCATACAGACACGTTCAACTTAATCTTTATGATACATTTGCCAACAATCTAGCAAGCTTGTTCATTATCAAGGTAGACTTTACCAAGGTTTCCGGGAGACATATTTCTCAAAGAGTTCTCTTTGCGAAGTAGCATGAAATGATGCTCCGGAGTCTAACACCCAACACTCTTCCTTGCACTCTAAAAAGCATATTAATGCATCATCTCTAGAAGCAATGTTTGCTTCTGCATTTGCCTCCTGATTCTACGGTGCATTTTTGCACTGATTTTTAAAATGCAGGGGCTGCCCTCCTTTCCAGCACTCGATAGTCTTTGAGTTCCGAGAATTAGGGGGATTACTAGATTTTGACATCATGTCCTTTTGTTTGCCACGCCCACCTCCTTTATTTGATCTTCTACCTCTTGACTCTGTATGTAATACTGAAGAGGTTGATGATTCATTTGAATCATTCTATCTGATCTCTTCACTAAGCACCAGATCACGAACATCGTCAAATTTGAACTTAGTACTTCCCGATGAGCTACTCACAACTGTGACAGTAGCATTCTAGCTTTCCTGTAGGGAAGACAAAAGTCTTAGTATTCGTACTTCACCATCAAAATCAATTTTAACTGAACTCAACTGGGTTGTCACTGTGTTGAGTTCATTGAGGTGTTGAGCTACCGATCCACCTTCTACCATCCGCAAATTGAACAACCGCCTCATGAAATGAACTTTGTTTGAAGCTGACAGCTTCTCGTACATGCTTGAAAGAGCCGCCATAGGACCCACCGTGGTCTTTTCTTTTGCTATGTTCAAAGCAATGTTGTGTGACAAAGTCAGTCGGATAACTCCGAGGGTTTTCTATCTAGAAGAGTCCATTCTTCATCTTTCATGCTTTCTGGCTTCACACTCAAGAGAGGTTGATAAAGCTCTTTTTGGTACATATAGTCTTCTATTTGCATTTTCCAAAAGCCAGAGTCCGAACGATTGAAATTTTCAATATTTATTTTTCCTTCATTCGCCGCCATTACTCCCACTCGAACCTGACTTCCACCGGATTGCTGTTTAACAATTTTTGTGAATCACCGTGTTATTGAGAACAACGTTGTGGACAAATTTGGTGTCGCTGACCAAATTCTACTATTCACGAATTTCACTATTCACAAACTTTAGTATTCATGTGAATAGTAACTCACGAAAATCGACAAAGTTAACAATTTGGCTCTAATACCAGTTGTTGAGAAAATAACGCCATATTTTCTCTTTGTCAGATATGTGGAAGCAAAATAAATATGGAATAAAAACACACAAAGTTTACATGGTTCGGGAAAAATAAGCCCACATCACGGGCTGCTGCAGTTCTTTTATTGAAAAAAATATATACAAGTGTTTACAAAAAATATACAAGTGTTTACAAACACTGACAACGTTCAATCTGAAAAACACTCAGAATATTATATAGCAGTTTTCTCTCACTAGTATTTTTACTCTTATTGCATTCTGTATTGTATTTTTGTCTCTACTTTTTTTGTTACTTAATGAATTGCACCTCTATTTATAGATGTTCTTCACGCGTAATTTCCCAAAAATTCTTCATGCGTAATTAATTTTGTTCACGCATAATGACCGACCAAATTTTCTTCATTGTTTTTGGCCAATTTTTTCTTCGGTGTGGGCCACAAGCTTTTTTTTCTTTTAAAAAAACCGAGGCCATCCACTTTTGACTAGAAGTTCCATTATTACATCAACAACTTGATGCAATAGCCATCTGTTATTGACTTATTGCAGTGGAAGGGTAGACCATTATGACTAACAGTCGGAGGGTTGACCTTAGGTATTTTGTCCAATTTGGAACTCAAAACAGTATAAATTTGAAAAAAAAAAACACTAAGCGGATAAATCTATACCAAATACATGAAGGAAATATACCAAAAGTACGTGTATATTATAAAATAGAGTAAAAGGTTTTGAAAATCTAAAATAATTTTTTCAGTAATTAAATTTTGAAATTTTTAAAATTTAAATATAAGAAATTTCCTTAAAACTTGTAGTTATTATATATTATTTTAAAAAATATAATAAAATGTTATATTTGAAAAATGAAATTATTTTAGACAAACTTTCATTTGACGACCAATATAATTACTAAAATCCACAGAATAATATCCGGTCAATGCTGGCATTGTTTCGAAATATATTTAAAAATGGAGCCTTTTTTTTAGCCTATTAATATGTAGAAAAGCTTAAAAATGACGGGTCACCTTCCAATATGATAGAATCCACTCTTTTTTTTAGGATTGGGTGCAGCACATTGCATTACCGTCAATGACGGAGAGCTATCGCCTCTTGGGTAAGTCTCAACCATTAGAAGTGGCCAAAACGCACACAATGTTGTAAATATCTTCATGGAGCAAAATGTTGTCTTTAGTGGAAATATGATGGAAGTGTGATAATTGATGTGTTGTTTGATCTAAAGATGCATTTGGACGAGTGGATTTCAAATCTAAAATTTAAGTCCATTTCACTTGTTTTTCTTCAAATATTTAACTTTTTTATTAATTAAGATAGTGAATTTGAAAGTCATACATAATGGAGTCATTTGAAATCCTCAAATCTCCCTCAAAATCAAAATGGAACCTAAAATATTTGAGTTGTACTATTAACACCAATTAAAACTTTTGCTAAAATAACATATGTTTGATACTATAAAAACCTTTATGTGGTCAAACTCTTATCAATTCTTGTGGCATACTGTCACACCTGAGCCTGAGATCGATGACACAGGCGTTGCTTCCAAATTAAAATTTTAGAAATCAAAAACCTCGGAGATAGATCTCAATTAAACCAGCCTTTCATTACATAAACAAGATTAAATTATCTTTCAAATGAACTGATAACTATATAAGACTGATTTACGACTGATCTTGAATATAAAACATTATGGAAGCGTAAATAATGAAACTAAAATAACAACAGCAGATGACTTCAAGGCAGCGGTTCATCATCCCCAAAAATGGTATTGTTATCAGACTCGCTTTTATCTGGGAGGGAAGTAAGGGATGAGTGT
Source organism: Haberlea rhodopensis (assembly GCA_907163345.1). NCBI lineage: Eukaryota > Viridiplantae > Streptophyta > Magnoliopsida > Lamiales > Gesneriaceae > Haberlea > Haberlea rhodopensis. The sequence goes on from CAJQUN010000079.1 coordinate 837,251, forward strand.
GTGTGTGTGTGTGTGTGTATATATATATATATATATATATATATATATATATATATATATATATATATATATATATATATATATAGTAATTATCTAATTTCATCTTCGTACTGATATCAGTTCTCTAGAATTAACCATCATAGAGATAAGGTCATGACATCAGATACCTACAAAGAAAGGTATGGCGCACAAGAACAATAGTTAATAACGGCATCAGGTCAGAAAAAACGGCTATAGTCACACTGCATCATAGTCAGAATTTTGGAATCCCTACCAATTGGATTTCGAAATTTACAGTACTTCAAAACATATTTTATAATAATTTTCTTAGAATTTCAGAAATAACAAGGCATATGTTCGATTAAAATTTAAAGCATAAATATGATTTTAATACGAAATGAATACAATACAAAAAATCTCACTTACTGAAATTATCTGTAGAAGTTTGGTGCATAAGCTTTGAAAATGAATCCTTCTTCTCTAGAATTGCAGAATGTGTTTGTATTTCGGGATTTTATAGCAGAGTCTCTGTAATTTCTTCATGATGATAGATCTGCTACTTATATGTTACGAAGTTGGGAGTTCCAGTGTAAGGACCCTAATCCTTAAGTGCGGAATCAAGGCATAATAGAGCTAATATAAAAGATCTGAGTGTAAAAGAACGTGTTGAGTCTATGAGCTTAAGCATTACATGCCAAAAATAAGGACTACCAAATGGATTAATTACATTCCAATCAATGAATGTGTTCAACTATAGTTTTATACTACTCCTAGAGTAGATACTATCCAAAATAATCATGTCCTTCAAGTCCCAAAAGCATCCTCAATAAGTTCACCATCTCAACCCGTCTAGCCCTTCTATCATGCCAAACGTGTACCTACAAGGACAACCCCCAAACATGAGCAATAATAATCATTCATATTCAACACAATATGAAGATAAAGCGTAAATGCATAATCATAATAAAATACTTCCTGTTTTCCCCATGCATTTCAAACGCTTCCCGTTTGGTTGTCCCTGTACCATAACTCATGAGTATAATCAATAGATTATTTTTAATGGTCTAAACATGTCATGACATATACCATCTCATCAATACCAAATACTGATCACCAATCCCTAGTCTGTCCATCACAATGTATTTTAATGCCCCTCGCTTATTTACATATAGGCGGCATAGGATAACCTCGCTTCAATGGACATGCGGGACTCCCACCCCTCGCCTCACATTGAGCGGCAAATACCCTTTCCTTGCCCTATATGATAACCACGCTCAAATGTGACATGCGGCGCTCCCACCCCTCGCTTCACATTTAGCGGAACCAAAACAAATAGCGGCAAGCATTAAAATCATCAAGGGATGACCACGACTCATGGGATGTGCACCAATAATCATATGCATCTATAAACATCATGCATAACATGTATTTGCATCCACAATGCAATACCACATATATACTCGCATCCACAATGCATAAACAATGAGTATATTGTAAGTAACCCCATGAGCATACAACGCAGCGGAATAAAATTTTGGGATTACAAACCAGCGATCTATACATAGGGATTCATATCGGATTAGAGAATTACAAGTGTCTTACCCTTGTAGCGCGTTTGAAGCAGAATCCACGGAGCTGCACCACGTCCTACGCCTTCTCCGAGTCACTAAGCAAAACTCGATTGGTTTTGCCTCAACGGTATCCACACGATCAAATCGGGTGAAGGGATGGATTAATAACACGTTGCTAGACAAGTTATTAATCCGATACACGAAGCTAACTCGATTCACAATCGAAGATGGCACGAAAAACCACCAAGAACCACACGGCTATGATAGAGCCGAGAGTTCAACTTGGTGCGGCCGAGAGCTTCCTTTGGGTGGCTAGGTTTTGTTCTTTTGATCTTGTCTTACAATTAAAAACCTTGCAATCATATTAAATATGATTAATTAAAGGCTTTCTCAAAGCTTCATGGCCTTAAGCCCATGATTTAATTAATCCTTATGATTATTAATTAAGACTCCTCTTAATTATTTAATTCATCCCATGAATTTAATTTCCCTTCTCGATTTAATCTTTTGTGCGACCCGATAGGATCTCGTAATGTTGGCAGTGACATAAAATCTCATTTTATGTCGCAAGCATCGAGCGGTATCTAGCAACACATCGATGCTACCCAAATTACGAGAATGTCAATGACTCGACATAACCTTTAGAACTTGTGATAATATTAATCATGTAACTTAATCCCTTTGTCCTATGTGTTTAGATTGAACACGAGTCATGGAATAGTCATACTCGTATATTCAATCTCTATTTCTTGATCCCCAAGTAGAACTAGAATAAACGAATAAGCTCGATATCTCATATCGACTCATTCGAGCATGGCCATGCATTTTAGTTCTCACTTGATCAAGGGCCAAACACATCTCCTGTTATATAGGAGGGACAAATCCTATCTCGATCAGTCAACATCCCTCTACATAATTCGTAGTGTATCCAATAGTCGCCTTTATAGTATACCCTGTTACGGGTAACGTTTGACGATATCAAGATACATAACTCCTTATGTTGGGATCTCTGATGATCACAAGTCGTAAGGATTACATACATTATTATCACTATGAGAATTGCATATGACGATCATATAACTATCCATGTTGCATTCTCATGGTGGGTCTGTTCAGTACATCGTTCTCTAACATGTACCCATATGTTGATTTGATATCTCATATCAATGAACAATTCATCGATCAACATATACTAGTCTCTACGTATTATCATTATCCCTTTCATGATAATACTTGACTAGGAACTTCTTTAAGAATAATACAATATTATTCTAAGGACATTAACATATATATTAATTCACAATGCACAGTTAAAAGAATAATATATAATAATGAATTGCCATTCATAAATCCATAAACATTGTATGTCTTAAACAATCATCTAATGACTTGTCTTAGGGCATATCCCAACAAATCTCCCACTTGCACTAAGACCACTGAGACATATACCTAATGCCTAGAGATCTAGTATGACGATCATGCTTCTGCTGTGACAGCGGCTTCGTCAATGGGTCAGATACATTATCATCTGTTGGTACTTTGCATATTTTAACATCTCCCCTTTCAACGATTTCTCGAATGAAATGGAAACGCCTAAGTATGTGCTTGGATCTTTGGTGAGATCTTGGTTCCTTAGCCAATGCGATCGCTCCATTGTTGTCACAATAGAGTTCTATCGGATCTTTAATGCTAGGCACCACTTCAAGTTCAGAAATGAACTTCCTCATCCAAACAGCTTCCTTTGCTGCATCCGAGGCAGCAATATACTCAGCTTCCGTTGTAGAATCGGCTACTGTTTCTTGCTTTGAACTCTTCCAGCTCACAGCACCCCCATTTAAGGCAATACACATATCCAGATTGCGATCGAAAATCATCTTTGTCGGTTTGGAAGCTAGCATCAGTGTAACCCATTACATTGAGCTCTTCCTCACCTCCATAAATCAAGAATGTATCCTTAGTCCTTCTCAAGTACTTCAGGATATTCTTGACAGCAATCCAGTGACCTTCACCTGGATCAACTTGATATCTGCTCGTCATGCTCAAAGCATACGATACATCGGGACGAGTACATATCATGGCATACATGATAGATCCAATAGCTGACGCGTATGGAATCTTACTCATGCGTTGTCTCTCATCTGGTGTTGAAGGACACTGTTCCTTCGAGAGATAAATACCATGTGTCATAGGCACGAATCCTTTCTTGGATTCTTGCATGCTAAACCTTTTAAGCACCTTGTCTATGTACGTACTTTGACTTAGACCAAGAAGCCTTCTCGATCTATCTCTATAGATCTTGATTCCTAATACATAGGTGGCTTCTCCTAAATCTTTCATCGAAAAGCAATTCCCTAGCCAAATCTTTACAGATTGCAAGGCAGGGATATCATTTCCAATAAGAAGTATGTCATCTACATACAACACTAGGAAAATGATTACGCTCCCACTGACCTTCTTGTAGACACAAGGTTCATCTTCATTTTTGATAAAACCAAACTCTTTGATTGCATCATCAAAACGAAGATTCCAACTCCGAGAAGCTTGCTTCAATCCATAAATGGATCGTTGTAGCTTGCATATCTTCCCAGCATCCTTTGGATCGACAAAACCCTCGGGCTGTGTCATGTACACATCCTCGAGCAGATTTCCATTAAGGAAAGCTGTTTTGACATCCATCTGCCAGATTTCATAATCATGAAATGCAGCTATTGCAAGTAAGATCCTTATGGATTTAACCATGGCCACTGGTGAAAAGGTTTCATCATAGTCAATACCATGAATTTGTTTGAATCCTTTTGCTACCAGTCGACCTTTATAGGTTTGTACATTACCATCCATATCGGTCTTTTTCTTGAAAATCCATTTGCACCTTATGGGTCGTACCCCTTCAGGTGGATCAACCAAAGTCCATACTTGGTTTGCATACATGGATTCCATCTCAGATTTCATGGCCTCTTGCCATTTCTCAGAATCATTGCCCATAATAGCTTGTTGATAAGATGACGGCTCATCCTCATCAATAAGTAGTAAGTCACCTTGTTGAGTCACAAGAAATCCATATCTCTGTGGCTCCCGGTGTTCTCTTACAGACCTACGCTGGGCTTGTGTCTCTTGAGCAGATGCTTCTTCCACAACAGTTTGTGGTGTCTGCTCTGTTTCCATCTCAATTTCAGGTTCAGTGTTTTCTTGTGGTTGAACTTCACTAAGTTCTATTTTTCTCCCACTGGTTTTTTCTAGAAATAAATTCTCTTTCAAGAAATACACCAGTCCGAGCAACAACTACTTTGTTCTCGGTGGGATAATAGAAATAGTATCCTTTCGTTTCCTTAGGATACCCCACAAATAAACACTTATCAGATTTGGGTCCAAGTTTGTTAGTGGCGTGACGTCTAACGAAAGCCTCACAACCCCAAATCTTCATAAAAGACATACTAGGACGCTTCCCAGTCCATATCTCAAATGGTGTCTTTTCCACTGATTTAGATGGAACACGGTTCAGTAAGAAAATTGCTGTTTCTAGAGCGTGTCCCCAAAACGATATCGGAAGATCTGCATGACTCATCATTGATCTAACCATGTCTAACAAGGTTCGATTTCTCCTCTCGGATACACCATTCCATTGTGGAGTATACGGAGGAGTGAGTTGTGGGACTATCCCACACTTCTTTAGATAGTCATGAAACTCTTGGCTTAAGTATTCTCCTTCTCGATCTGATCGAAGGATTTTGATACTTTTGCCAAGTTGGTTTTGTACTTCATTCTTGAAATCTTTGAACTTTTCAAAGGTTTCATGTTTATGTTTCATTAGGTACACATACCCATATCTACTGAGGTCATCAGTAAATGTAACGAAGTATTGAAAACCACCTCTAGCTTGCGTACTTATTGGTCCACATACATCACTATGTATTAGTCCCAATAAAACATTTGCCCTTTCAACATGTCCCTTGAAAGGGGCTTTAGTCATCTTGCCCATTAAACAAGATTCGCATGTTTCATATGATTCAAAATCAAATGAATCTAATACTCCATCCTTATGAAGTTTAGATATGCGGTTCTCGTTTATGTGGCCCAAGCGACAGTGCCAGAGATAAGTCGGATTACAATCATTATTTTTAATCCTTTTAGTATTTATGTTATAGATAGGCATATCAAGATTTAATACATAAAGACCATTCACCATTTGTGCACTAGCATAAAACATATCATTTAAATAAATAGAACAACAATTGTCCTTTATTATAAATGAAAAACCATACTTGTCTAAACAAGAAATAGAAATAATGTTTTTAGTAATTGAAGGCACAAAATAACAGTCTTTCAAAATCAATGATAAACCAGAAGGTAAAGCTAAATGATAATCTCATATAGCTAATGCAGCAACTCTTGCTCCATTTCCAACTCGGAGATCAACTTCACCTTTCGCCAATGTCCTACTCCTTTTGAGATCCTGCACATTTACACAAATGTGAGATCCACATCCAGTATCTAATACCCATGATGAAAGTAGATAAATTGACTTCTATAACAAAAATACCTGAAGCGGAAGTCACGCTTCCTTTCTTTAGATCCTCCAGATATACTTTGCAGTTCCTTTTCCAATGGCCGGTCTCACCGCAATGGAAACAGTTCCCTTCCTTTGCTATCCCTCCCTTTGGTTTCAGTGCATAAGACTTTGGCTTAGATTTAGCAAAGACCTTCTTTGCTTTCTTGTTGCCTTTAGCTTTGGCCCTTCCTTTGCCTTTATTCACAATAAGGACATTTGTGGCCTTAGTCTTCTTAGTATTTGCTTCATATGTTCTCAACATACCAAGCAACTGGGGCAGAGTCTTTTCCATATCAGTCATATTGTAATTTACTACAAATTGACTGAAGCTCTCCGGCAACGATTGCAAGATTACATCGGTGGCCAACTCTTGGTCCATTGGAAAACCTAGCTTGTCCAGATTCTCAATGTACCCAATCATCTTGAGCACATGAGTTCCAACTAAGCTTCCCTCTACCATCCTGCACTGGAATAACGCTTTAGAGACGTCATACCTCTCTTGTCTAGCTTGCTGTTGGTACAACTGCTTTAAGTGTTCGATCATATCGAACGCCTCCATTTCCTCATGTTGCTTCTGAAGCTCAGAGTTCATGGTGGCAAGCATGAGGCACCCAACATCAAGTGCGTCACTCTGATGCTTCTTGTAAGCATCTTTTTCAGCTCTTGTAGCTGTTAGGGGAGGTTCTTCAGCGAGTAAGGGTTCCTCTAGGACATATTGTTTCTTTTCTTGTTTGAGGACTATCCTCAAGTTCCTATGCCAGTCTAGGAAATTCGTCCCATTTAATTTGTCCTTCTCAAGGACCGATCGCAGTGATAAAGTGCTAGTAACGTTGTTAGTTGCCATGGATATCTACAATATAAATATGCAAAATAAGTTTATGATTTAAATCATTTAACATGGTCTTATATTAAATGATACTCCCACTATTTTGTTTGAAAAATATCAACCCTCGAAATCTTTAGTGGGCCAAGATCCATATTTCACTTAATCTTGAGTTAGCTTTGGCTAATCGCCCAAGACTCGGTTATTTAGGTAGACAACACTTTGTCAATTACATCACATATAATTCTTGGATAGTTGGACGAACAACACTTTGTTCAATTCATCAAATGAATTATAATCCAACTCATGCCCCTAGGTTCCCAATCCTATTGAGATAACCTAGTTAAGTCGTACCCAATTAAAGTATGACGGATATCACTTTTATCCTTTCGCGCCTTACTAAGATTGCCACGGTGCTTTGCTTTGGCAAACCCACACATGTACAATCGAAGTTATTGACGAGTACTTTTATTTGGAAGGCATCTAAAACTTAATATTTTAGAGGGATTTATTGATCTCATTATTAATTTGATAATTTAAAATATGTCCACTACATATAGTTGTATACATATCTACATATATGTGTAATACTATTATCAAACTAAAACATAAGATAAATCATGCATCAACATACATAATTAAAACGTGACATGGTTATAGCCCCTACTAATGAGTTTCTCAAGCCAATGAGAAACTCCTATGAGTCAACCTAAGGTAACTTCATAAGCTCCTTCCTTTGGCTCCAATTTGTGAATGGCCTCCTCATCCCGGCACGATGCTCCATCTTCATTGATCACCATCAATAAAATAAACTATACTATTTACAAGATATAGAATTCCTCGATTCACATTCGAGGGGAACATAGGGGAGGGATTACATTTAGAATAAAATAGAGAAAGGCACGACTCGCAGGTCGTATTATAAATTACAATCATTCACAAATCCTATCTAATAGGTCAAAGGGCTATAACCACGCACCATGCTCAAACAACACATAAAGCATGCATTAACATTTAATTAATTAAATTCTAAACATTTTAAATTTAATTTTAATTAAAACTGTAATATAATTTTTGAAAAATTATCGTACGCTCGGGACATCACATGCCACGAACTAAAGCGACTAAAACACGAACCACCATGGTTCGAACCAAAACCCACGGCTGGACCAATAGTGGGCCTAGGGTTCGAAACCCTAGCCCATGGCCGAGCCATGGTCCATGCGGCGGCTTGGGTGCGGCGCTGCTAGGGTTCCAAACCCTAGCCGCCTTGCACCATGTTGATTCTATCGAGCCAACTTGCACCTTTTCAATACTTTATCGAGCCAATAGAGTTCAAAACCCTAGATAGTGCGACGGCTTGACCCATGCTCGAGCCAGGGTCCGAACCCTAGCCCTTAAGCGGCGGCCGAGAGGCTTATGTGACTAGGGTTCAAAACCCTAGCCTATTGGAAGCGGCGGCCGAGCCATGGTGACTAGGGTTCGAAACCCTAGCACCTAGGTGGCGTCGGCCGTGAGCCATACTCGAGCTAATGTTCCGGTTTTTTGATCACGAATTATCATATATTTCGATCCGTCAATTATATCATATATATTATCATACGATGATTTTCACAAAATCGATTTTTCCATATCATATATGAAAATACAGTTTTAAATAGCATGCAATATAAATTCTAACATGATTAAACTATTTACCACATAAATCCGATATGAGCCTTGTACACGGCTCTGATACCACTGTAAGTAACCCCATGAGCATACAACGCAGCGGAATAAAATTTTGGGATTACAAACCAGCGATCTATACATAGGGATTCATATCGGATTAGAGAATTACAAGTGTCTTACCCTTGTAGCGCGTTTGAAGCAGAATCCACGGAGCTGCACCACGTCCTACGCCTTCTCCGAGTCACTAAGCAAAACTCGATTGGTTTTGCCTCAACGGTATCCACACGATCAAATCGGGTGAAGGGATGGATTAATAACACGTTGCTAGACAAGTTATTAATCCGATACACGAAGCTAACTCGATTCACAATCGAAGATGGCACGAAAAACCACCAAGAACCACACGGCTATGATAGAGCCGAGAGTTCAACTTGGTGCGGCCGAGAGCTTCCTTTGGGTGGCTAGGTTTTGTTCTTTTGATCTTGTCTTACAATTCAAAACCTTGCAATCATATTAAATATGATTAATTAAAGGCTTTCTCAAAGCTTCATGGCCTTAAGCCCATGATTTAATTAATCCTTATGATTATTAATTAAGACTCCTCTTAATTATTTAATTCATCCCATGAATTTAATTTCCCTTCTCGATTTAATCTTTTGTGCGACCCGATAGGATCTCGTAATGTTGGCAGTGACATAAAATCTCATTTTATGTCGCAAGCATCGAGCGGTATCTAGCAACACATCGATGCTACCCAAATTACGAGAATGTCAATGACTCGACATAACCTTTAGAACTTGTGATAATATTAATCATGTAACTTAATCCCTTTGTCCTATGTGTTTAGATTGAACACGAGTCATGGAATAGTCATACTCGTATATTCAATCTCTATTTCTTGATCCCCAAGTAGAACTAGAATAAACGAATAAGCTCGATATCTCATATCGACTCATTCGAGCATGGCCATGCATTTTAGTTCTCACTTGATCAAGGGCCAAACACATCTCCTGTTATATAGGAGGGACAAATCCTATCCCGATCAGTCAACATCCCTCTACATAATTCGTAGTGTATCCAATAGTCGCCTTTATAGTATACCCTGTTACGGGTAACGTTTGACGATATCAAGATACATAACTCCTTATGTTGGGATCTCTGATGATCACAAGTCGTAAGGATTACATACATTATTATCACTATTAGAATTGCATATGACGATCATATAACTATCCATGTTGCATTCTCATGGTGGGTCTGTTCAGTACATCGTTCTCTAACATGTACCCATATGTTGATTTGATATCTCATATCAATGAACAATTCATCGATCAACATATACTAGTCTCTACGTATTATCATTATCCCTTTCATGATAATACTTGACTAGGAACTTCTTTAAGAATAATACAATATTATTCTAAGGACATTAACATATATATTAATTCACAATGCACAGTTAAAAGAATAATATATAATAATGAATTGCCATTCATAAATCCATAAACATTGTATGTCTTAAACAATCATCTAATGACTTGTCTTAGGGCATATCCCAACATATATAAGATACATGTACCGTTGGGTGCCCGTACGTCCTCTACGTACCTTTCCAAAAGTGGATTTGATATGGCTTCAGTTCCTTGGTTGCGTTGCTACCTGGGATGGTTCTACACAATCACACATCCCCATATTAGAAGCCAAATAATAGCCAAATACCAAAAATTTGACAAAAGAAATCATTTCTCAAAAATCCACTGGCGGCGATCGATCGCTTCACCAAGGCGATCGGTCGCCTCAAAAGTTTCACTGCGGCGATCGATCGCGCCAAACATGGCGATCGATCGCCTATCCTTCGATTTGGCTACTGCCTCTCGGCGATCGGTCGCCTCATTTTAGGCGATCGATCGCCTAACCCGCAAAAAATGTTACTGTCCCTTGGCGATCGGTCGCCTCTTTTCAGGCGATCGATCGCCTCGCACAGACATGCGATTTTCACCATTTTTGCTCCCAAAAACCTTCCAATCCATACCAACACTTAACCCAACATACCAACAACATCAAATGCAACATAACCCACCAAAATATACTTCAAAACAAGTATAAATCCAACATATAACCAAACCCACAACAACCCAACACAAACCCCTTTCAAAACCCTTCAAAATCATACCAAACTTAAACAAAACACAACAAAATTAACCATGAGGTATCCATACCTCTTGGGGACCTCAAATCACCCAATATACTCCACAAATCAAGATTTTTGAAAGGTTTCTCTTCACCCCAAAGCTCAAGAACGAAAATGAAGGGGGAGGGTTTGTGGGAATTGATTTTGGTAAAGTAAGAGTGATTTGGTAAAGGTGGGGGGTTATAAGGGTATAAAAGGGGATTGGGTTTAATTAAAAATGCAATCCACAACCCATGGTGTATAAAACACCCCAACATGATATTTTCCAAAGCATTAAACCAAATGCACCAAAATATCAATTAAACACATGATTTCTAATTAATTGCTAACCAAGGCAAATAAATCATGCTTCCAACCATAATTCCCAACATGCACCCTGAAATGCTATCCCGGGTCACTCTAACACGTGACTAAGCATTTCCACATAATAATTCCAACACATAATTAATTACCATCATAATTAATCATATAAACACAATTAATGCACCAAGTTGCAATTAATCATTTCAGGGATATCACATCCAGTCTCTACAACTTCATCCATTAACTTTCCCCAATGATCTCCACTTCAATGACAATAAACTCCAATAATGCCCATGTTTTGTAGCAGTTACAATTTGGAATTAATGAGGTATAATGGGTTTGACTTTGCCTTCTTTTAGAGCTGATTTGGGTAAGTAGTGTTGGAAATTTTGAATTAAAAGAAAAGGACTCGCGATCGATCGCAACTTATTGCGCGATCGATCACGAGTGGCAGCGAGTCGAAAAACAAGAGGAAGGGCACGATCGATCGTGCCCTATTGTGCGATCTATCGCTCCCTACGTAGGGTTGCGAGTTTTCGAGTTTGGCTACGTTTTTTATGATGGAATGCGTCCAAATGGCATTTTTTGGTGACACCACTTGGTATAATATACAAGAAACAACCCTTGAATGAATTAGACATGGAATTTTCAAAATTCACATCAGATTGAAGATCATGATTTGAGTAATTTTGTGGATCTTCATCCTTGTTTAATATTGAGTGCTTTTAAACCTTGGTGGTTTAAAGGATTTGTGATTTAAAGTGCTCCTATCACAAATCATAGTCGTTGTATCTTGGGAGATAAATTATCAATTGAATCGTTAGCACCGTAGCGAGGAAATATTGTCTTAAGGACAGAGATTCCAAATCTCACCTCGAAATTTCTACTACAAAGCCATTTGTTGTTTTTGCTTGCTACTTTCCTAAGATACACACCCATAAATTTTGTACTACAATCTTAAGACAATATTAACAACAAATGGCTTTGTTGAGTGCAACAACGACGTTCATCATGATGAAAGACCTGAAAAGTTCAATGGGAACAATTTCAAGCGATAGCAACAAAAGATGTTGTTTTATTTGACAACATTGGGGTTGACAAAGTTCCTCAATGATGATGATCCTACTATTATGGAGAGTGAAACCGACAACCAAAAGAGGGTTGCGGTTGATGCATGGAATCAAATCGATTTCATATGCAAGAATTATATTCTCAACGGACTGGACAACACATTATACAATGTGTGTTGTCTAGCGAAGATGGCCAAGGAATTGTGGCAATCCTTGGAGAAAAAAGTATAGATCCGAGGATGACGGCATGAAAAAATTCATCGTTGGGCGATTCCTGGATTTCAAAATAGTTGGTACAAAGTCGGTGATAGCACAAGTGCAAGATTTGCAAGTAATCATGCACGAAATCCATGCGGAGGGAATGGTTCTAAGTGACTCATTCCAAGTGGCCGCCATGATTTTAAAAAGTTGCCTCGATCATGGAAGGACTTCAAGAATTATCTCAAGCACAAATGAAAAGGTATGAATCTTGAAGACCTTGTGGTTCGCTTGAGAATCGAAGAGGACAACAGAACTTTCGAAAGGAAGGAAAATTGGCACCAACATGAAGCACGAGTACTTAGTGGAAAAACCCGCCGGAACAAAGCGCAAGTTTGACGACATGGCCTCCACACCTGGAAAGGCAAAGAAGCTCAAAGGCAAGTGCTACAAATGTGAAAAATACAATCACATGACGAAGGATTGTCGCAATAAAGACGATCGTGGGAAGGCTATGTATCAAGTAAATGTGATCGAAGAAGATCGTCTCTCAAATGATTTGGATGATCTAGCGCTTACCGCTTAATTAGATTGTGTATCTTTGAAAGTTGTAAACTTCAAGAATGGAGTGATTCTAAATAAATGTAATGACGATATTAGTTGAAAGCAATAAAATTTATGTTATTACTTCTTGTATTGAAATGGTTTGTGGCATGATTGTTAGGATCATTTAAACCATAGTTCCCACACAAATTATAATGTTAAATTTATTGCTTGTGTGGGCACTAAGTTAACAAAATCGTCATTCATTTGTTAAAAGATTCGTAACGTCTCTAGAGTTAACTCACAATGATGTTTGTGATGGAAAGATTGTGCAAACTAGAGATGTGAGAAAAGTAATTTGTTACTTTATCAATATTTGCACATGATATTGTTGTGACTTCTTTGTTATGAAGCAAAACGATGCCAATTAGGTGTTTAAACACTTCAAGTATGAGATTGAAATCAAATTTAGCAAATGAGGTTTGCTATGGGAAATTGTGAGTAGATTATACTTGTGTTGTCTAAGAATTTGACGCTTAAACTTGAGTTTGCACGACAATAAAATCTTGAATTCATGTTTCTAAGCTTTGTACGCTTAAAACACAAGTTATGAATCGAAGCCACAAATTTTGACTAGGCTTTGTAATATCTCAAATTGGTTCAATTTGAATTTCTAAGCTAGTACGCTTAAAGCATGAACTTGCAAGATATAAAAATCTTGATTCAAGTTTTCTAAGTTAGTGAGCTTAAATTGCAGATTTTGAACCGAGTTTGAGATTATTATCCAAGTTTCAACTTTTGTAAGTAAGTACGTTTAAATCCGAAATTTTAAGAAATAAAATATTGAATTTGGATTTGTAAGACGATAACGCTAAGAACTTGAAACAAGAAAGTTTGAATGCCAGTGCAATTCATGACTACACCGAAGTTGTGGGGGGTTGCAATTCTATGAGTCAATCATATAATAAGTACCACATTTAGGCAATGACGAAAAATTAGTGATTGAAGGAAAAAAGAGTTTCCTACAATATTTGAAATGTGGGGGTGCTTGGCAAAACTAGAAATATGAAGGCTAAAGTGAAGTCATAACAAACGCCAAATAAGTTACATGAAGAGTTTGACAAATAATGTTGTCAAATAGATCGAACGAGTGTGATAAATATGTACACTCCTAAGCATATGTATGTTTGTGTACTGCTGATATGCTCATTAGATAATCAAGTTATAAATCATCAAATACCAAAGAAAAATATTACAGAGACATTTTTGAAATGTATGCATCAAGAACAATACTTGGAATTAAAGTTTCCAATACATTTGAAGAATAAAAACTTAAGGATTAATTCGAGGTTCAAAATTTAAGCTTTGCGCTTAAATTTCATGTTTGCAAGAAATAGAATCTTGAACTTGTAATTTTTAAGAATCTATGCGCTTAAAATTTTGAATTGTGAATTAAAGTTGAGTATTTCATCTGGTCTCGAATTTTTTAAGAAATAAACGCGTTAACAACGCTTAAAATGCGATGATGAAAATATCCTAAAAGGATAAAATGATGCAAAAGAGGTAGGTGATTACCAAAGCTGAAGACATACTGTTGTGGAAAATTCTCTATGTAAAACATATAAAGTTTTTTCGGCCAAGTGGCTTTATAAGTTATTAGAGAAAAATCATGTGCATGCAACTAAAATGTGTTGCGCTAAAAGCTATATAACAAAATGATCTCTAGTGGCATAATCATGAGTGATTATGTGAAACCGCGAATCCGCATATGAAATGGTTAACTGAGAGATAATGTGGAAGTTTATCGAGGGGAATGAGGTTAAAACCCTATAATCAAAATCTCATAGTGGATACCCAACATTGTTGACAGGAGATCCCAAGATCTAGGTTCAAAAGGGACAACTAAATTATGAGATTGTATAAACACCTTGGAGATCAATCTCCAACCCATTCCTATGATAAGGGGTGTAGCCTGCAAAAGGGGTACGAGGATAGGCAAAAGCCTTTAATGAGAGATCACTTACGTGAGTGCGAATTGTGGCCGCTTCAAAGATGGAAAGCACTTATGAAACCAAGCGTGGTCCAATGCCGGAATGGACACAACCGTAAGAAACCAATACGAAGGTTAGAATTGTTATGGTGTGTGTCTAGGTTTACACCAAGGACTAAATAGTTCAAGACTATAAGTTCACTATTAACTCAAGTAAATCCGATTGAATGCTACTACGGAAGATTCAGAGCTACAAGCTATCTCTCCAGATGACATAATAGTTTGTTAAAAGCTCTCAATTGTATACATGCATTAATTTAATTCATGTGGGGGATTGTTGGAAATTGTGAATTAAAAAGAAAAGGACTCGTGATCGATCAAAGCTTATTGCGCAATCGATCGCGAGTGGCAGCGATTTGAAAAAAAAAAAGAGGTGCGCGATTGATCGGGCCCTGCGTTGCCTGTTTTCGCGTTTGGCTGCGTTTTTCATGATGTGATGCTTCCAAATGGTGTTTTTTGGTGACACCACTTGGTATACTATATAAGAAACAACCCTTGAATGAATTAGACATGGAATTTTTGACATGCACATCAGATTGAAGGTCAAAATTTGAGTAATTTTGTGGATCTTCATCCTTGTTTAATATTGAGTGATTTTAAACTTTTGTGGTTTTAAAGGATTTGTGATTTGGAGTGCTCCTATCACAAATCATAGTCGTTGTAAATTGGGAGACAAATTGCCAATTGAACCGTTCACCGTAGCGGGGCAATATTGTCTTAAGGACGAATATTCCAAATCTCGCCTCGACATTTCACTACAAAGCCATTTTTTTTGTTTTTGCTTGCTATTTTCCTAAGATACACACCCATAATTGTACTACAAGTAGAGCTGATGAAAATTCATAGGTAGAGTTGATGCATATATAGCTGGTGTATATGTAGAGCTGATACATAGGTAGAGTTGATGCATAGTTAAGGGTCTTCACACATATACTAATGAAATTATGAAACTCAAATTCATTTGATTATTTGGACGAATGCTGAATTCCAAATTCATCTCTTACGAACATAAACATGTTTATTTGTGATAACAATAGATTTTAGATACATCTTAAATGAATATCATCTGAATCCAAGTTTAAGATAATTTTTTAAATTAAATTCATTGAATTAAATCAAACCATTCGTCCAAAACAATCTAAAGATATTTTTTTTTTCAAAAAAACATTATTTTTGTATTATAAATAATGGTAAGAAAGTGGTTATATATATATATATATATATATATATATTACTTATTCTAGCCCATATTATGACACTATTGTTACTAATAACCATTTTTATTCAATATATACAATATAGACTTTTATTATTTAAACATACTAAAGTACCCTTCATATACACATCCTCATCCAACTTATTTACTAATGCTTGTTACAATAAATATTTTATTTTCAAAATAATTGAAATTAAAATTATTTCATTATGCATATTTATTTTTTTAAGATTGGAAGACTTTCAGTATATAATTTTTTTAATATAGTAAAATAAATTCTCATATAAATTTTATAAGTTGAAGAATTACGTTGTTTTCTTCTTCTTTTTTCTTTTCCAAATAAAAGTGATAATATTTTTTTAAGAAGGGGAGGGGCTAAATATTGTTTTCACATATCACATGACTCGAACAATAATTGAGACAAGAATCCATGACAATGATATATATATTATTAATAGCAACGATAATAAATTAAGAATAATGATAATAATAATAATAAATTAACAACAGTAGTAAAAAATAACAGACTATTTAAATTTAAATATAAATCATATTTAAATCATACTATATGTATAACTAAAATATTCTAAACACATTATAAGTATTAAATCAGGAGACCAAACATTTAAGAAATAATTATTAATATGACATTTAAAATAAATGGTATTTATAATTATTTTTTTAATATTTGATCGATATATTTGATATTTATAATATATTTGGATTATTGTTTTTTATTATATTTAGGGAAAATTAGTAAAAAATTTCTATACCAACTTTCGATTTTGGATTCAGTCTCTACTTGAAAATTTTAAAGAGATTCCTCCCTAATTTAAAATAAACTTATTTTTTACTCTCACCCTTCCTTTTAAAGACCTTAATACCTTTACTATAAGAATTTTCCTAAAATTATACCAAGTTCATCACGCTTCCATATTACAATAAAATTTTGACAAACTGATATATACATTTTTGACTAAACTAACATCGGGTATCCAACCTGGTTTTGAGATGGCTCCTCACCATCAACCATACGATCGCAACCGATGGTTCTGCAATGAGACATTCAACAGTAGGCATTACAACCCTAATTCATTTCCTACATTAGGGCGTAGAGTATAACCAGATATATTAAATATTAAAGAAATCTGAGCAATAGATGGGCAACAACTTTCTTTTATTCTGTAAAATTTATACTATTTACTACATTAATACATTTCCTTCTGGCAGGAGAAGAACTTGATTAGTCTCTTATAAAATGAGGCTTGACTAGAAATACATAAACAGAAATATTATAAAGATAGAAAATTTATCAAGCTATGAAAGTTGATAATATTACAGCTTGGAGAATACAAAATTTATTTTGTAAGAAAACAGGGGGGAATAGTTGATGCCTTCTGCTTCCTCCAGCCTATGAATTTATAGAATTCTGGAGACGGATTTGAAATTCGGACTTCAATTCTTGCCTATAATCAGACGTAATTGCACGTGTCTTTGTTCTTGTTTGATAGCTCGTGGTCCCTTCTACTTTCAGCATAAGTGGTGGTCCTACCATTGGTTTCTTTTGATAATTGTAGTGATCATCGTCAGAGTCACATGACTCTTGTCTCCATATGATTCTTAGAAATTTGTCTTTTGCAGTCTGCGTGGAATTCTTCCACGTTTTTGTGGTCTTTCTTTGTCTTCTTTTCTTTGGTCCCTTTTGACAGGGAATCCTTTCCCGAACAGTGGCTCTTTCTGGTCTGGGCAGCTTGAGCAGATGTGGTCCTGCTATCTTCCAAAGTGAGCTATGTTGTAGAACTTCGAACATGTTTCTTTGGTCGCCGAAATCTTGTTATCCAACAATACCTGTCTTTTCATTTCGAAGATTTCCTCAGTAAATTTTGTGGTATGACAAGTCATGGAGTTTACCATGAAGGACATGTTCGCTGTTTTCTAGAATATTTTGAATGGATACTTTGTTCATCTTAGTGAGACAGACCCATAATCTCCAAACTCTTCTAGTTGTAATATCATCTTTTGCGAGCGGGGAACTAATATTGTTCCTTCGGACGGTGACTTGATCTGGTACATCGCCTTCCAGTTAGGTCTTTGCAGCTTGATGAAATGGAAGCTCGGATGAAGGCCTTTTGATGTGGCTAGAATTAGACACATCTAGTGCGTTTAATTGCCTAAGATTTGGTATGTTTTGATGGACAAAAAATAATACATATGCTACATAATCATAATTTGTGTAAATGTAGGTGGAATCGAGGAAATCGAGCTAATAATGGTGAATAAGGACCAAGAAATACATTAGAGTTGACAAGGGATCAAAGTAGACCAAGAAAATGCATAAAAAGTGAAAAAGACTCGCGAGTGATGGCCGAGAATGCACCAATCGATCGAGCCTGGCAGAAGTTTTACGCAACAAAAAAATCATTCCACCGATTGATCGGCAGTTTCACCGATCAATCGCTCACTCAAAAATTTTGTAAAAAAAGACTACCGATCGATTACCGAGCTTTACCGATCAATCGCCAGAGGAATCCGAGAAATAAAAGGAAACTTGATTTTGTGCCATCTTTAGAAGATTTTGCCCTACCATATATACACAAAATTGGGACCTCATATCAAACAATTAATCATATGTTAGAGTGAAAATAATTTTCTCTCAATTGTGGAAGAAGAACTTGAAGGTTCAAAGGCACGAAGACGGATTTGCCACTCTGGAATCGTGCTATCCTTTAGTAACATTCTCTCCTACTTTTGTTTATGTGTTTTTATTAGATTTTGTTGTTTTTGATTTAGTCATGAGTGGCTAAACACCTTTGTGATTCTTGGTTAAGGAATACGATACATTAGAGTTTACGATTCTCGTGAGATTTCGTTTTGTTTGTTGATTTTTATTGAGTATCAATTGTTTTTTCTGATTTTATTGTTATGGTTGTGTTGTTTGATTGTTAGATTGATCACCTAACTATTGTTCATGCAATCTAATGTGAAATTAGATATCAAATACGGAATCGTTTGATCCCTCTAATTTACGAATCAACTAAGATTAATAAATTTCCGCTTGTGGGTTTCTTAAATTCTTAGGAAAAATAATTGACTAAATTAAACATATACGCTTGGCATATGTTGTTTATCTTCATCGATCTCAGTAGTTCTTATGATGCCATCAATTTAAATCTTAATCGCTTGTATTTTGATTGATTGTTTGATAAGGGTTAAATTAGAACGCTTGGGCTACTTAACTAAACATAAGGTGAGATAGGACTTTAATTATTGGATTGAATGTCCAACGATGAATATTCATATGAAAATTGAATCGTGTGTGGAGATCGATGATCGAGATATAAAATCCAATTATAAAGTCAACCGAAAACTAAGAATCACTCTTTTTTCATAATTTCATTCATCTTTGTTTGAATTTTCATATTAGTTTAATTCATAGTTCTTTTAGATCTGCATCATAGTGGTAATTTAACTGATTTCAAACTCCCCATTTTATTTTATTTTGCATATGTTAACACAAAGATATACACTTCTTCGTGGGATCGATCTCTACTTACGCTACTACATTCATGATTGCTATTAACTTGAGAGGGTTAATTTAGGCATACGCGATAAACGCTACCAAATTTTGGCGTCGTTGTCGGGGAAGGCATTTTCTTATTTTTGTGTTAAATTTTTATTGATATTCATCCTCTCGTGCTTTTTACATGTTTGTTCATGCACATAGACGATCTTTCATAAGAGGAAGACGAACATCAATACGATCCCGAGATAGAAAGGTCTTTACATCGACGTAGGAGAGAAATTCGTAGGAGGCGAGAAGAAGAAATGATTAACATGGCGGAGAACCAGAGTCTAAGACATCTAGCAAATCCTACCTTGGATCAGCAGCCCCTCTGCATCACTTTCCCTATTTTTGCTTCTAATATTAACTTTGAATTAGAATCTGGTCTAAAACATCTCTTGCCCTCTTTTCATGGTCTTACAGGTGAAGATCCGCATAAGCATTTTGGTAGCGTTTATCGCGTACGCCCAAATTAACCCTCTCAAGTTAATAACAGTAAATATGTAGTAGCGTGAGTAGGGATCGATCCCACAGGGAAGTGAATACTTTTATGCTAACAAGTATCAAACTAGGGGGTTATCAAATTTCTTTAACTATAACTAAATTAAACGAAAGCAAACAATTAACTAGTTTATCAAGATTAAGAAGCGATTCTTGGTTTTCGGTCAACTTTACCTTTGAAAATTATTCACTTGATCATCAAATTACTAAACATATGAATTTATTCAATTTTTCATCAATTGAAAACTTAATTCCTCACTTACCTTAATCGTAGTAAAAAAGAAAACAACATTCAATTCGACTCTTATCAAATCTTTAATCAAAACTCTAGCCGTTAAGATTTAATCAATGATCGTTTCAAAACTAGTAAGTTGATGAATCTAATCAATAAAAACTAAAGCCGTTAGAATTAATCATCCAATCGTTTTTCCTAAGAAATTAATAACACCAACGGCAGGTAATTAACACCAACAACAGGTAATTATCAAACTTAGTTGCTTCTCAATTAGCATTAGAAAGTGTAAGTGATTACTAGGTGATCAATCTATCAATCAAATACAACAATCATAAGAATCATAATCTGAAAAACAAATTGCAATTGAATTATAATTTCAACAATGAACCCAAAATTTTCACAAGTATTTCTATTCCAAAGGCAAGTATCCCTCAACCAAAAATCAAGGTGTTTAGCCTTGCATAATTAAATCTAAAACTAACAAAAATTGTATTAAAAACATCAAACAATCAATAGAAAAGAAAGTTACTAAAGCGAAGCACGATTCCAGCTTATTGATTCCGTCTTCGTTCTTCGAGCGTCTTTACAAAAATTGAAAAAGAAAAATATTCTAAAAATTCAAAACTCTGTTCTAAGGTCTGAATTCTCTCCTAAAGAGACTAATTTTGAGTAACAAGAGGTGTGGAGGCTGACGGGGTAGGTTAGAGCCCATGTAGGAAGAAAAGAAATCAAGTCCACAATCTTTCCAAAACACCACTGGCAATTGATCGCTAGCTTTTTTTTTCCGGCGATTTTCCTTAGGCGATCGATCGCCACTTTTCTTGCGATCGATCGCTTTGCTCCAGTAAGGTTTGGCGATCGATCGCCTCGTCCTCGCGATCGATCGTTGCTTCGTAATTTTTGTTGTTCAACTTTCTGTCCATAGGCGATCGATTGCCTCCTCCATGCGGTCGATCGCCTCCTCCAAAATTACATTTTTACCCTTTTCTTGATCTATATTGAGTCCTTATTAGCTCCAAAGCTTTTCTTGACCTTTATTCGCGTTAGTTAGCTCGATTTCTTCGATTCCACCTACAATTATACAAATATACGATTAGGTAGCATAAGTATCAAATTATCCATCGAAACATACCAAATCATAAACAATTAAACGCAGTAGATGTGTCTATTTCTAGTCACATCACATTTGATGGAATTCCATGTAGTTTGCATTACCATGAAGCCGACTTGCATAACAGAGGAACAAATCAAATTACGAGCCTTTCCCTTCTCCTTGAAGGACGTTGTAAGGATTGGTTTTTCTACCTACCTACTGGATCCATCACTACATGGAAGGAATTGAAAGATTTTCTTCGAGAAGTATTTTCCAGCATCAACGACGATTAACCTTCGCAAAGAAATATATGGCATTAGACAACACCATGAGGAATCACTGCATGAATATGGGGAGCGCTTCAAAAAGCTTTGTGCAAGATACCCTCAACAGCAGATAAGTGAGCATTTACCTATTCAATATTTTAATGAGGGTCTTTTGTCAAATGAAAGGAACTTGGTGGACGCTGCAAGTGGATGAGTTATCAATCTTAGTTGCTTCTTAATTAGCATTAGATTGTGTATATGATTACTAGGTGATCAATCTATCAATCAAACATAACAATCATAATCATAATCTGAAAAACAAATTGAAATTGAATTAAAATCAAACAATCAAATCAAAATCTTCACAAGTGTTTTAATTCCAAAGGCAAGTATCCATCAACAAGAATTAAAAAATAGATAGACATAATCTAAGAAAAACGATAAATAAAAGCAAAGAAAAGAAAACTAATCCGATCTCCATTCGTCGAGGTTGGTAATCCCGCCTTCGCTTCGATCTTCGTAGCGTTCTTCAATAGAATTGAAAAAAAAAGTATAAAACTAGTCTAAAATATTCTAACTACTCTACCTAATTGATTCTAAGGTCTTATTTTCGTGCCTATATGTAGAGGGAGGCTGATGGGGTTGGTTAGGAGTCCATGTAGGAAGGAAAGAAATCAAGAATCCAAAGTTTCCAAAACTCTGTTGGCGATCGATCGCTAGCTTTATTTTTTTCTGCAGCTTCTTTGGGTGATTGATCGCCCCTTTTGTAGCAGTCGATCTCTTGGCTCCAGTAGACTTTGTAGATCGATCGCCTCTTTTGTTGCGATCGATCGCTTGCTCGCATATTTTGTTGCTCAACTTTCTGTCCATAGGCGATCGATCCCCTCTTCCATGCGATCGACCTCTTCTGCAAAATTACATTTTAAGCCTTTTTCTTGATTTACCTTGAGTCCTTATCATCTCCAAAGTTTTTCTTGATCTTTATTTGCCTTTTTTAGCTCGATTAGTTCGATTCACCTACATTTACGCAAATATACAATTAGGTAGCATATGTATCGAATTATCCATCAAAATATACCAAATCGTAGACAATTAAGAGCAATAGATGTGTCTATTTCTAGTCACATCAAACTCCCCCATACTTAATCTTTACTCGACTTCGAGTAAATCAGACAAAACTAAAATCTTTTGTTGGCTCATAGGTTCATAACAAATTACTTGTCCTCACTTTTATGCCTCAACAATTTTAAACATGCATAATAATGAAAGGCGGTGAAAAGTTAACAGTGGAACAAGTTCAATCCCTAGACATCTCATACTTAACAAAGCAGAGAACGTGTGTGTGGTTATAAAGAAGTGTCATGTACAACTTATAGATCCAATAGATGTAAACTCACAATAGTTCAAGTTATACACTAACACAAGTATAAACTCACTTGCACACTCTTCTTCACTATCTTAGCCACTTGCAAAATCAAATCAAGTAGGTCTTTATTAGCTTGTAGCTTTGCCTAGGTATTGGCTTATGAAAGAAAGGGTAAGGATGCATCAAACAAGAGAGTATGGTGTCATGCACAATTTAAACTTCTCTTCTTGCATGATTTTCCAAAATTTTGATCATTTTCACATCTTGTATGTTTTTGCAATGTATATTTCAACCTTTTTCTCTTTTGTGCCTTGGCTCCCCGACAACGGCGCCAAAATTTGGTGTGCGCTTATCATGTATGTGGCGCCCCGAACGTCACCACGTAAACGACAACACACGTCATTTATTTAAAATTTTTGCCATAATCTCCCGTAAGTGGACCTCCCAACAACACACAACATGACATATCTAAATTCAAACAAAAAATATATGACGTCTACCCAATAAGTCACATGCATCAACACAAGATAACCAAATCATAGAGTAATACATACAAGCCATATACAGATGGAAACAAGCTCACATGCGAGCCACAACTAGTTGAAACATATGTATTATCCTATGACAACTTCATTGTAAGTGACAATGACTTAGACATCTCAGACTCAACAGCTCCTAATCATGTCTCCAACTCTAACGTCTAAGCCTGATACCTGTTTCAACAGAAACAGCCCCCAAAATGGATGAGCACACACACCAGCAATAAGAACAGCATAATTATAAACACATAGTGTCAACGGTATAAAATACTGAAACGTAACAGAAATACTCCCTGAAATTAATAATCATAATACAAGAATTCACTGACTGTTTCTGTAACTCAATTCCCTAACCTGAAATCAAAATCCATCGGTCATCACCTCAATCATATCACATCCGATATACATATCGATATAGTAGCAACACCGAGCCTACTATACCCCATCGTCGCATCATCATCGCGACCCATCGTGTATATAATCGATATAGTGGCAACATCAAGCCTACTATACCCCATCGTCGCATCATCATCGCGACCCATCAACTATATAATCGATATAGCAGCAATACCAAGCCTGCTATACCCACACGTCGCTCCCCTGCTACTGCGACACAATCTATTCATTCCAGCGACCCTCAAGAGGAGCATTCATTTACAATCAATGATCTATCATAATCAACATCAATAGGAATAGGAATATCAATACATGCTCGTACGTCAATACGTACCTGAGAATCGATAATTAAGATTACGCTATTCCGGACATCTTGAGGTTCTTGAAGTATCTATATCAATTTAAGAGTTCAATATTAGTTCAGTACAATAAAATCAACATCTAAATACAACATCAACTCACATGTCCAATAGCTTTAAAATAAATTTATCGAAATTACACAAGGTCATCAGTTAGGCCTATCCAGTGAAATTCTAGAGACCAGTGTATGTAAAAAGGCAACAATAAAATACTCTTTTTCTTGCATACGATGATTTCATATTTCTATGGAAAGGATTAAAACCTTTAAACTATGTCCCTTTTAATTATAAGTGCAACTTACTCTCTACTGTACCAAAATTTGAAGTCATAATTTAAATTACATGCATTTAACATGTGAAATCCACTCAATAACTGAAACAAGGCAATTAAATTCCATATGCTACTCATCAGTCATAAGCTATACAAGTTTTACTTTCATGCCATCGGCTAGCACTGCACTATACTTGTCATACCCAAGCAAGGTCCAAACAACATTATGCACAAACTCGTTTTTTTGATTTCAAGCTAAACAAAACACGTCAACAAAATCGCCCAAGAAATCCAATAAATCTAAGAGGCTTACCATAAACAAAAGCTACTAGTACAAGGAAAACAAATCTTGCAGCTGAGTTTGGGTTTTGTCAAATGCAAAGATTACATGCTTGAAATTGAAAGAGATGGGTTGCTTTTCATTCTTCTTTTCCTTTCCCTTTGTTTATTCCACTTCTCGATTCTCTTTGTTCATTATTTCTTTATCTATTTATCCTGGTTATATTATTATTGCTGAACAAACCCACATGAGCAACTTGCATTATCAGCCAAATCTCTTAGTTCTTTGACACCTACTAGTTGAGATAACTAAAGCAAGTGGTGCGAGCAATGCTCTACGTGCAGCAACACAAATAAACTAACCATGACTCATCTCCTCTAGTTAAATTTTTGTTTCCAAATCCACGTGTACATAAAGACAATTGACATTTCATTTATGTTTGTCTTTTAAGTTTACTAATTGCATAATTTATCACCAACAAGGAAATTCACACACACACACACACACACATATATATATATATATATATATATATATATATATATATATATATATATATATAGATAAATAAAAGTTTAAATAAAAGTTTAACAAGACTTCTATCACTTGTAATTACTTAATTAAGACCGTCAAATTGTAGGGTATTACAATGTACGCCCAAATTAACCCCACTCAATCCTCAAGATTGATAACAATAATGTAGTAGTGTGAGTAGATATCGATCCCACTAGGAGGTGTGAATTCTTGTGTTAATAAAAATCAAAGCAAAACAATAAATTAAAGATGGGGTTGTGAGTGAATTATACTAATTAAAATTAAAAACAAAGATTAACTAATGAAAACAATTCTTTGTATCGGTCGACTCTAACTCGGATATTATCATCTATTTCATCGATTCACAAAGACTCAATTTTATTTGAATATTCACCAATTGGAAATCTAATTCCTCCCTCACCTTGTTCATAGTCAATTAGTCCAAGCGTTCTAATTTAACTTTCATCAATCAATCAATCTTTATATGCATATTCAAGATTAAAATCACGACACCATTCAAAATTAGTGAGTGATAAATCAAAACAACATAAACACGAGTGGTTTATATAAATTTAGTCAATGATTTTCCCTAGGAATTTAATAACACCAACAACAGGCAATTATCAATCTTAGTTGCTTCGTATATTTGATTAATCAAACAATTATCTAATGTAACATTAAATTACATGCAAGTTATTAGGTTGTCAATCTAATAAACAAACACAAATCATATCAATAAAATCAGAAAGACTCTTGATACTCAATAAAATTGATAATTAAAGCGTAAGAATCTCCCCAAGATAAATAAATCCAAGGTATTAGTCTTTCTCAACCAAGAATTAAAAACTAGCTACACATAATTAAAGCAAAACGATAAATAAAAACAAAGGAAAGAAAACTATTCCGATCTCCGCTCGTCGAGGTCGTCAATCCCGCATTCGCTTCGATCTTCGTAGCGTTCTTCAACAAAATTAATAGAAAAATTGTAAGACTATCCTAAACTAATCTACCCAAACTATCTAGATGTCTTAAGGTCTGGTATTTCGAGTTTATAATGTTGGTAAAGCTTGGAGGATATGTTAGAGTCCATGTGGGAAGGAAAGAAATCAAGAATCCAAACTTTCCAAAACTCTGCTGGCGTAGCTAAGCCTCAAAATGGCATAAATATGCCTACTTCAATTCTTAAGATTTGCAATTGCCGTAGCATTGGCGTATTTACGCCTCAGAATGGCGTAATTACGCATGTCTTCCATTTTTCTGGCGAGTTTTATATTTTGGCCATAACTTTCTGATACAAACTCCGAATTTGATGAATCAGCTGTCCATGCGAAGATAACAGAAAGTTATACAAATTTTTTATGGAATACATTTCCAAAACTTGGCTAAAACATATAGAAATTTGAGGAGAAATGAGCAACACGTGTCTTGAATTCCAGTTTTTTACTCTTTTCTCCAACTTTATTCATTCTTTCATCATTTTAGCTTGATTTCTTCATGGTTTCCTACATTTACACAAATATACGATTATGTAGCATATGTATCAATTTGTCTATCGACAAATACCAAATCGTAGACAATTAAATGCAATAGATGTGTCTATTTCTAGTCACATCAAACTCCCACATACTTAGTCTTTACTCGACCTCGAGTAAATCAGAGAAAACTAAAATCATTTTGCTGGCTCATAGGTTCATAACAAACTAACTTGTTCTCACTTTAATGCCTCGACAATTTTAAACATGCATAATAATGAAAGAGGGTGAAAGATTAACAGTTGAACAAGTTCAATCCCAAGGCATTTCATACCCAACAGAGCAACAAACATTTGTGTGTGGTCATAAACAAGTGTTGTGCACAAATTATAGATCCAATAAATGCAAATCACAATAGCTCAAGTTATACACTAACACAAGTATAAGCTCACTTGCACACTCTTCTCTACTATCTTAGCCACTTGCAAACACAAATCAAGTAGGTCTTATTAGCTTGTAGCTTGGCCTAGGTATTGGTTTATGAAAGAAAGGGTAAATAGGCATCAAACAAGAGAGTATGGTGATATCCACAATTTAAACTTCTCTTCTTGCA
Organism: Haberlea rhodopensis; assembly: GCA_907163345.1. Classification (NCBI taxonomy): domain Eukaryota; kingdom Viridiplantae; phylum Streptophyta; class Magnoliopsida; order Lamiales; family Gesneriaceae; genus Haberlea; species Haberlea rhodopensis. The sequence goes on from CAJQUN010000079.1 coordinate 864,920, forward strand.
TGATTTTCCAAACCTTGTTCATTTTTGCAAGGTTCATTTCAATTTTTTTCTCTTTTGTACCTTGGCTCCCCTTGGAGTCATATTTTTATCTAATTTCTCAAGGCATCCCTTTTCTTTCATGCATTTCATTCTTTTGACAATGAAGCTCTAAAAAATATATGAATCATTGATAACAAGTGCATGTGAATGTAACACATCATACTCCCTTCAAAGGTATGGATTAATTAGGGAATGATGATAAGCTAGTCAAAGAATGTTGAATGATGGTCTTTAGTATGCTTAGCACACAACCATTCTTTTACATTAAAGATCAAAAAGGGTACTAGTGATTGATTTTCTTTACATGGTAGGCTTGAAAGGCTCAAACACATCAAATATCACCTATATCACTTTCATGTTCGCAAGTAGTCTAGACATTCGCCTCAAAGAGCATGTAGTTAAGTTCTAGCATGTATTAGAGACTTCTTAAGACTATCACAAAATTCACACAATCTTCACTAAGCTATGCACACTTCACAAGTTATGACAATATCGTGCTCAATATATTCAACTACTAAGTCAAAGTAAAATTTGTATTAGAGTTCAAAGTGTTCCAAGGTTAACAATTCAATAATGTTAAAAAACATGCCTGTCCTCAATTAGGTTTCATCATGGGCTAGTGATTCTAAGCATGCATTCATTACTAACTATGAGCTCAATTTGTTTTTTCGAATTTTTCAATTTTTTTTTGTATTTTTACAATAGGAAAGCAATAACACACCACTAATCCCTCCCACATACTTAAATCTTACATTGTCCCCAATGTAAGCCAAAATTGCAAGGAAAGAGAAATTAGACTACGGAAGTAATAAAAATAAAGAAAAGAAGGGAAACTAACTCCCCTTGGGTTGCCTCCCAAGCAGTGCCTCTATTTAACGTCGATGGCCTGACGCCAGTCCTCTCGCTTAAGGCGATGCCTATTCGCCTTGCACCTCTTGGAGGGATTTTGTCTTTTCACTATGTCGCCTTCCTCCAAAGAAGTCAGTTGAGGTCGATCAAGATCTACCTCATGGCATCCTTTAACTTGTTGTCCCTTATGCTCACCTTTGGGAATCTCATTCTGGTGAGATTCCTTGTTATCCACCTCGACCTCTGTTTGTTCTTCAAGTATTGATGGCCTCAGTACCATCGTTTATGGAGTTTCTACCTCTTTGCCGCTGTCCAAGGTGATGTTGTCTTCGAAAAAATGGCCCCAAGGATCCATTTCATCACAGTATTCTTTCGCCGACTCCTCTTCCACAACACATAATTCATCTAGGTATTCAACATAGCTCTCAGTAGGAAACGTACCTTTAGGAGTTGCAGGATGTACAATCTCCTTTTCTTCTATTGGCACATGTGTCTCCTCTTGTAGCTCAGGTGGCATCAGAACCACCTTCTCCATAGTCTCCACTTTTTCATCACTCCATGATCGAATGCAATCATGGTCTCCCTTTGTGCTGCTAACCGATCGACCGATCTTATTAGTTGCTCCATTTGGTTACCCAAAATCTAAGTGCTAGCCCCGAATTCCTGTTGAAATTGCAAAGTACTATCATTAAGTGTTGAAACAAGATCCTCTAAAGACTCATCAGGGGTATGGTATTGAGGTTGTTGCGGCCATGGCAGGTATTGCGGTATGTATGGCGGTAGGGTGGACATCATGTAAGGCGGATGTGGGCTCATCCATTGATTGTCATAGTTGAGATAGTGATGATGACTCCAACTTGAATGGTATGTTCTTTCTCCATACCCTACGCCAAGTTGGTGCACAAGATACTCCAATTCATCCAATCTACTATATTCCGCCATGGAACTCAGTGATTCAAGGTTAGATGTTTACCTGTAATCAAGAACAAACCAAAGTAGCACAATGGGGAAAGAAAGAAAAAAAAACAAACAATATTAACACAAATATATACAACGCCTCCCCTGCAACGGCGCCAAAATTTGGTGTGCGCTTATCGTGTACGCCCAAATTAACCCCACTCAATCCTCAAGATTGATAACAATAATGTAGTAGTGTGAGTAGGGATCGCTCCCACGAGGAGGTGTGAATTCTTGTGTTAATAAAAATCAAAAGCAAAACAATAAATTAAATATGAGGTTGTGAGTGAATTATACTAATTAAAATTAAAAACAAAGATTAACTAATGAAAGCGATTCTTGGTATCGGTCGACTCTACCTAAGATATTATCATATATTTCATCGATTCAGAAACGACTCAATTTTATTTGAATATTCATCAATTGGAAATCTAATGCCTCCGTCACCTTATTCATAGTCAATTAGTCCAAGCGTTCTAATTTACTTTAATCAATTAATCAATCTCTATATGCATATTCAAGATTAAAATCATGACACCATTCAAAACTAGTGAGTGATGAATCTAAACAACATAAACACGAGTGATTTATATAAATTTAGTCAATGATATTCCCTAAGAATTTAATAACACCAACAACAGACAATTATCAATCTTAGTTGCTTCGTATATTTGATTAATCAAACAATTATCTAATTGAGCATTAAATTACATGCAAGTTATTAGGTTGTCAATCCAATAAACAAACACAAATCATATCAATAAAATCAGAAAGACTCTTGATACTCAATAAAATTGATAATTAAAGCGTAAGAATCTCCCCAAGATAAATAAATCCAAGGTATTAGTCTTTCTCAACCAAGAATTAAAAACTAGCTACACATAATTAAAGCAAAACGATAAATAAAAACAAAGGAAAGAAAACCGATCTCCGCTCGTCGAGGTCGTCAATCCCGCATTCGCTTCGATCTTCGTAGCGTTCTTCAACAAAATTGATAGAAAAATTGTAAGACTATCCTAAACTACTCTACCCTAACTATCTAGATGTTTTAAGGTCTGATATTTTGAGTTTATAATGTTGGGGAAGCTTGGAGGATAGGTTAGAGTCCATGTGGGAAAGAAAGAAATCAAGAATCCAAACTTTCCAAAACTCTGCTGGCGTAGCTACGCCTCAAAATGACGTAAATACGCCTACTTCAATTCTTAAGATTTGCAATTGCCGTAGCATTGGCGTATTTACGCCTCAGAATGGCATAATTACGCCTGTCTTTCATTTTGCTGGCGTGTTTCGTATTTTGGCCATAACTTTCTGATACGAACTCCAAATTATGAAGCAACTGTCTATGCGAAGTAACAGAAAGTTCTACAAATTTTCTATGGATTACATTTCCAAACTTGGCTTGAACATATAGAAATTTGAGGAGAAATGAGCAACACGTGTCTTGGATTCCAGTTTTTTCCTCTTTTCTCAAACTTTATTCATTCTTCTCATCATTTTAGCTTGATTTCTTCACTGTTTCCTAAATTTACACAAATATACGATTATGTAGCATATGTATCAATTTATCCATCAAAATATACCAAAGCATAGACAATTAAATGCAATAGATGTGTCTATTTCTAGTCACATCACAAACTTATAAAACTATTCTAAACTACTGTACCCTAACTATCTAGATGCTCCAAAAGTCTGATTTTTGTGTGATATATATATATATGTATATATATATATATATATGTAGACACACACACACACACATAGGGAGGCTAGTAGGTGGGATAGAATCTCCAAATTAAGGTAAAAAATCGAGTTTCCAAAAATTCTCGGACACCAGTGGTGATCGATCGATAGAACCCCGCGATCGATCGCTGGTTCTTTTATTCAAAACTTTTCGCCTGGCGATTGATCGCCCAATATTCGCGATCGATCGTGACTTGCTATTTTTTGTTGCATAGAACTTCATCCTCGCGCGATTGATCGGACTTCTGGGGGCGATCGATCGCGGTCAAAAATCACTTTTATGCATTTTCCTGGTCTATTTTGATCCCTTATCATCTCCAATGCATTTCTTGATCCTTATTCGCCTTTAGCTCGATTTCTTTGATTCCACTTGCATTCTCACAAATATATGATTAAGCAGCATATGCATCAAATCAACTATTAAAATATATCCAATCATTGACAATCAAATGCACTAGATGTGTCTATTTCTAGCCACATCAGGCATATGGATGATTTAGGTGCTTCTTCATCTTCCGCCTTTGGGGGTAGCTTCCGACGACAGTAGGGATGTCGTTTTGGACACAACAAAGAGGAACCATTTTGTTTATTCCTCTTAATGTCTTGTAATTCTTTTGGAGTGTTGTTTGATGGCACCACTCTGAGTTTGACCTTTAGAAATGACATTCTCCTGGATATCATCTATGTTCCTTGAATTATATACTCCTGGATATGTATTTCTATCCATGGGCTTAGAATTTCGGCAAAGAATAGTTCGGATGCATCTTTGCATCAATCTTTGCCTTCCATCTATAGTCTGTGAACAGTTTGATGTACTCATCTACATGGCATATGTCATGTAGTTCAAGGCTATAAAGTGCTTGTTTGTACTTCTTAGCCTTCTTTTATTCCAGTCCTTCGAAATTTCCAACTCCTATGAAAAGGATTTTATAGCTTTGCCATCCTATAAACAATTGCTTTTAGCGACTCTCCGGCTAGAGGTTCCTCTTTGATGCTTTGGGAAGTGAGTTCCCAAGCAATTTTAGCTGATCCTTCCAAGCTCATATTAAGAAGTAATATGAACCCTTCTTTGTTGAGAAGCATCTCTGCTGCGATTCTCATGGTAGACGCCCACTCTTCGATCCGTATCTCTCGATTTTTAAAATCCAAGATATCCATATTGAGCTTAAGACCATATGGATGTATCAGATCTAGCTGAGATTTCCCATATGGCTTTTGATGTATATCTGGCCTTCAGGAACGACTTCTTGTTCGAACTGGGGGATCTAAACCTCTGGTGGTGAAGTCTCCATTATGATGCATGTTTTGATCTCTTGGTGGTGGATTATGTGTGATAGGGTTGAATATTACGCGTTTTTAGGCTATGATATGTATATGTTTTCGTGTTGATTCTTGGATTATTTTACGGTTTATGGTATATATTTCTATATTTCAGGAATCAATGTTGAAATGCATAAAAGTAGAAGAAATGAACCAAAAATGATGAAAGAATGAATAAAGTTGAAGAAAAGAGGAAAAAACCAGAATCCAAGACACATGTTGCTCCTTTCTCCTCAAATTACTATATGTTCGAGCCATGTTTTGGAAATGTGGTCCATATAAAAGTTGTAAAACTTTCTCTTATCTTCGCGTGGACAGCTGATTCATCAAATTTGGAGTTCATATGAGAAAGTTATGGCCAAAATACGAAACTCGCCAGAAGCTGAAAAAAGGCGAAGAAACATCATTGAATTAATTCAACAGGCGTAATTACGCCTACTTTGAGGCGTAACTACGCCTAGCCCACGGCTGAAAATTTAAGTGGCGTAATTACGCCACTTTGGAGGCGTAATTACGCCTATCACGCGGGAAGCCAGATTTGTTGACACATCGACAGGCGTAACTACGCCACTTCGGAGGCGTCATTACGCCTGATGAATTTTGGAAATTTTGGACTGCTTTCCTTATTTGATGCACGGGATTTTTAAAAGGCAGGAACGAGACCTACTCAAGGGGATCATCAGATTTTAACCTAGGAACCCAATTCCAACAGCCTCCATCTCAGCCCATCTTTTTCCTTCACTCCCAAAAACATCAAGTCATATACCTCCATCATTCTTCCACTCACCAAACCTCACGTCCAGAAACCTCTTCACCTTTTATTCCCAACGTCCAGCCTCCAGCCTCCATCCTTCACAACCCTTTTCCACCTTTCTATCATCTAACCTTCAACCCTTCACCCTAGGAATTGGAACAAGCCAACAAGGCGATAAAAAGAGACGATCGAGAAGGAAGCAAGAGAAGGAGCGAGGATCTACAACCGGAGTCGACGCTGGGAGTTTTTCTTTGTCTTTAAATTCTTAGTTTTGTTTTGTTTTGATTTATTATGAGGAACTAAAATTATTTATCGAGGCTAGGCGATCCTTTGTTATGAACCTTCGATTTGATGATATGATTGAATTCTCATAGTTCTTTGTGTATGTTTTATGTTCTTCATGCTTTTAGAGGATTGATCACCTTTGAATGATGTTAGTATCATAATTGAGATCGAGAGATGATTTTATGATAATGAATAAATAACTCATACCATGGATTTAAGACCGAGATCGAGAGATGACGTCAAATACATGCGTGATAGCCATAAATTCTAGTAATTGAAAGCTAGGAGTTTTCATGGATCTTATGCAATATTGAATTGTTAAATAAGTGAACGAGAGTTACTTACTGCAATTCGGTGTTAGATTTAATATAGCTCGAGAGAGTGTATTAGATAAATTGGGAGAACTCGTCACCTTAGAAATATTTGAATGTTCAATCGAGAATTGTAGGGAATTACATTGGTGAGCCAAAGTCTCGATAATCTTATCTTGTGGATTTTTCTCGTTTACTTTTATTGACTTGGTTGGATTAGAGTAGTTTAATTTAGTTTAGTTTAATTATCAATTTATTATCGTAGGTTAAATATAGTTAAAAGACATCTTATTTGGTACTTACTTGTTAGTCTCTGTGGGTTCGACAATCCGTATCTTCCTATCTATACTAAAACTTGACACCGTGCACTTGCGGTCTAAAATCGCTAGATTGGAAATAATTGTAAAATAAAAGCGATCAAGTTTTTGGCGCCGTTGCCGGGGACTAACTTTAGTAATATCATACTGGGTTCTTTGACTGTAATTTAACCATTTTTCCCTTTGTATATATTTATTTCGAAAAAAAAATAAAAATTTATTAATTTATTTTGTTTATTTGTCTTGTGAGGTACTTGGAGATGCTACATCAACAAGCCTTTACAAGCTTTGCCCAACAACATTCCGAGCCGTTCTACGCTGTTTGGGAGAGATTCAATGAATTGGCCAACACATTACGGTATCACAACTTTTCGAACTATACTCTCTTGCAATATTTCTTCAACGGGTTGGATGCACAGACACGAGAATGGGTATAGAGCGGAGCACTGGTGACTGGGAGTCCCCTGGTTGATAGAGATGAGAACAGTGTGGTGCACCTGTTCAATGATATGGCGGACTTCGATCATCATTGGCATTGTGATCCTTCACTACAAGGTTGGAGTCACCAATACCCACCGGAGCTTCACTACCCTATTGATACGCCACAACCATTTGTACATCACGAAGAGAGGAGAGATAGTTTTGCAGATGTCACAACTCAATTAGAGGATACCTTAGTGAGATTCATGGCATCAACTGAGAACAGTTTGGAGTGCCAAACCAACTCTATGCGTCACCTGGAGCAGCAAATGGCGGTCCACATTGAAACAATTTCAACTAGCTACCAAGATGAAGAGATGAGGGCTACAAATCAAGAGGCGACGAATCAAGTTTGGTTATATGATGATGACCACTCAACCAACCAAGTTTGGGGGAGTGATCCTCCTAGTGTGGAACATTCAAAGGAACTTGAGCCTCTTCAAGAGATTGAGCATACTTCAGAGATGTCATCCGAGGAGTTCCCATATGAAGATGAATCGAGTGTGATGTTGGAAGAGGAAGAGACCTTCGAAGATTCCGATTTGAGCCCATCGATGGAGACATGTTCTATGCCATATGTGGATCCGTATGTTCCATCGATGCCAACTTCACCACACTACATCTTCCAACATATGAAGCCAAGTCAAGAATCATTCTCCCATACCTACCACTTCAAGATGAATGTTGTTGGAGCGACGAGCTTACACTGCTACAATCTTGCCAATCTTGAGGGCATATTGAATGAAGACCCATTAGTGGTATCATACGATACTTACTATGGGCGGCAGCCGCTCTTTGATGGTTGCTTCTGATGGTCAAGCCGAAGACCAAAAATCAGCGCTTCTTGGGAGGCAACCCAAGCGTATCCTTTTGTTATTTAGTTTTGTTTTATTTTTTTTTAGTTTTCATTTTAGTTTTGTTTATCTCTCAAGTCGAATATTTTACCATATGCATTCTTCTCTTGCTAGGTACTTGGTTGGAGCGATGAACCCCTACAACAGTGGAGCTTTCAAATGCAAATCTTCCTCAACCCTCATGCAAGCGTCTTGATCAGGGGAGTTTATTTTTTCCCTTTAGATTCTTTTAAACATTGAGGGCAATGTTTGATTTAAGTTTGGGGGAGTAGTAGCTTGCATGTTTTACTTGTTTTAACCACATGTTGTGTGCTTAAATGACACTTGAATCGTCCGATTATTATGAGCTAAATTTTTTTTTATGAGTTCAAACATGAGAAAAGAATGAATTATAGTAGTGACTATTCAATGAGGATTTTGATCTCACTATGCATATGAACTTGATTTGTTATTGGACTTGTACATGAATATCCTAATTTGAGTTAGCATGTCAAGATTGAGGAATATATTGAGCACAATGAGTCATGATCTTGTGGATTGCATGTTGAATAGTGATAATTGTTGTGAACTTAATGATTTGTCTTGAGCATCTTAGAGCTATCCTAGAACTTATTTGATGATGACACTTTGAGGCGAAATTTTATAGTTACAAACTTGACTTGGAAATGATCTAGGCGATCTTTGACACGTTTGAGCCTTTCAAGCTTACCATGATTCATATCAATCCCTAGTGTCCCATTTGAGCTTTATTGAAAAAAGAATGGTATATGCATTGCATATAATTAGACCCCATTCGACATTCTTTGGCAAACTCATTATACTTACCCTTATTTGAGCCTAAATGAAAAGGTTATCCTTACCCTAAGAGAGTATAATGAATTCCATTCGATGCACGTAAATTGTTATATCCTGATGAGCTTATTGAAAAATATTGATGAATGAGAAAAGAAAAAGATAGACAAAGAGCCTTGAAAAGAAAAAAAATAAACATATAAGACCCAAAGTGGCCAAGGCTATAAAAGAAAAAGAAGAGGAGCTCGATGTGTGAGAAAATTTGAACTATAAATGATTATACTCTCTTCTTTGCGCTTATCCTATCTTTTCTTTGAAGCCAACACCAAAGGCCTTACATTACAAGCTTAAAAAGTCCTTTTGATCCAAGTCTAGGGAGTAACTATCATTAGTGGAGAAGTTGTTTGAAAATAGGCTTATAGGGTGCTTGATGATAATCTCGACTTTGAGTTGATTAGCATGATTTGATCTTGAATATGTGCATGAAACTTGAGATTGAAATTAGCACACACACACATTCCGATTTTGAGATATGTTGCTTGAATTAGGAGAAAACATGTCTTGTCAACTTTTGTATATGTGCATGAGATTTCTGAGAATCAGCAAGTCATGAAATAATTGTTTCAAATATCAAGAATGAACTCTACCTTATGATCTTAATGCTTAATCGATGACGATTAACTGATAAGTTTGGGGGAGTTGATAGGGTTGAATATTACGCGTTTTTAGGATATGATATGTATATGTTTTCGTGTTGATTCTTGGATTATTTTACGGTTTATGGTATATATTTCTATATTTCAGTAATCAATGTTGAAATGCATAAAAGTAGAAGAAATGAACCAAAAATGATGAAAGAATGAATAAAGTTGAAGAAAAAAGGAAAAAACCAGAATCCAAGACACATGTTGCTCCTTTCTCCTCAAATTACTATATGTTAGAGCCATGTTTTGGAAATGTGGTCCATATAAAAGTTGTATAACTTTCTCTTATCTTCGCGTGGACAGCTGATTCATCAAATTTGGAGTTCATATGAGAAAGTTATGGCCAAAATACGAAACTCGCCAGAAGCTGAAAAAAGGCGAAGAAACATCATTGAATTAATTCAACAGGCGTAATTACGCCTACTTTGAGGCGTAACTACGCCTAGCCCATGGCTGAAAATTTAAGTGGCGTAATTACGCCACTTTGGAGGCGTAATTACGCCTATCACGCGGGAAGCCAGATTTGTTGACACATCGACAGGCGTAACTACGCCACTTCGGAGGCGTCATTACGCCTGATGAATTTTAGAAATTTTGGACTGCTTTCCTTATTTGATGCACGGGATTTTTAAAAGGCAGGAACGAGACCTACTCAAGGGGATCATCAGATTTTAACCTAGGAACCCAATTCCAACAGCCTCCATCTCAGCCCATCTTTTTCCTTCACTCCCAAAAACATCAAGTCATATACCTCCATCATTCTTCCACTCACCAAACCTCACGTCCAGAAACCTCTTCACCTTTTATTCCCAACGTCCAGCCTCCATCCTTCACAACCCTTTTCCACCTTTCTATCATCTAACCTTCAACCCTTCACCCTAGGAATTGGAACAAGCCAACAAGGCGATAAAAAGAGACGATCGAGAAGGAAGCAAGAGAAGGAGCGAGGATCTACAACCGGAGTCGACGCTGGGAGTTTTTCTTTGTCTTTAAATTCTTAGTTTTGTTTTGTTTTGATTTATTATGAGGAACTAAAATTATTTATCGAGGCTAGGCGATCCTTTGTTATGAACCTTCGATTTGATGATATGATTGAATTCTCATAGTTCTTTGTGTATGTTTTATGTTCTTCATGCTTTTAGAGGATTGATCACCTTTGAATGATGTTAGTATCATAATTGAGATCGAGAGATGATTTTATGATAATGAATAAATAACTCATACCATGGATTTAAGACCGAGATCGAGAGATGACGTCAAATACATGCGTGATAGCCATAAATTCTAGTAATTGAAAGCTAGGAGTTTTCATGGATCTTATGCAATATTGAATTGTTAAATAAGTGAACGAGAGTTACTTACTGCAATTCGGTGTTAGATTTAATATAGCTCGAGAGAGTGTATTAGATAAATTGGGAGAACTCGTCACCTTAGAAATATTTGAATGTTCAATCGAGAATTGTAGGGAATTACATTGGTGAGCCAAAGTCTCGATAATCTTATCTTGTGGATTTTTCTCGTTTACTTTTATTGACTTGGTTGGATTAGAGTAGTTTAATTTAGTTTAGTTTAATTATCAATTTATTATCGTAGGTTAAATATAGTTAAAAGACATCTTATTTGGTACTTACTTGTTAGTCTCTGTGGGTTCGACAATCCGTATCTTCCTATCTATACTAAAACTTGACACCGTGCACTTGCGGTCTAAAATCGCTAGATTGGAAATAATTGTTTAAAATAAAAGCGATCAATGTGACCCTAAAACTTTCAGTCTCAAGTGATCCATGTGGTGGAGGATTTTGAGTATTTCTGGTTGCCAGTTCTCTTGATCCATCAGCCTAGTTCATCTTTCAATTTACGAGATTAAGTGGAATGAATGACTCGGCAAGAACATGTAGATCTTCAAGATTAATTATTTCCTAACTTTATGGGAAGGATTGGCTCTCATCGGATGATAGCAATCATATTTCCAGTGTCTGTCATGGGTTGTTGGACCTCACTGGCTTTCCTTTTTTGATGTAAAATGAGTTTTGTTCCATAGGATGGTGGTAATCCTCCTCCTCCTTGTCTTCCTGAAGAAATTGGTCGTGAATCCAATTCCTCGACTCTGGTTTGAACATCTCGTAGGTTTTCAAGAACTTCCTCCTGATGTTTGATCATGATCTCTATCTGGGTTTGGATTTGATGGAGTTGTGATGGTCCATAGCTCTGCACCGTCTTCTGGATCTCTCTAAGATCTTTGGACATCTTAGAAGTATCTGGCTTGATTTCCCGAAAGGTTGGTTCTCCATCCTATTCGTCTGGTCCGGATCCTGTTGGGTTGTTCGGGTGTAGAATCATGTAGTCGTGTTCAGGATGGTCTTCATCCCGAGCTTCGGCTAACTCGAACTGAAGTTTGAGATTCATCCTTTAAAGGTTCCTAGCCATATTCTCCAGTTGTTGGTCTGGTTTATGCTAGCTTTGCTAGCACCAGTTCCTCGTAGCATTTTTCATTTCTGGTTGAAACGTTGAGCTTCAGCCATATGTTCTTGATTTAGTTATTCCAATTTTGAAGTACCACCTGTATAAGTAACACCTCGAACATTCGTTCGTATCCATGTTTTTTCTCGAATTGTCTCCTCCATTTAGGATAATAGTAATATTAAAATATCATTTTAATATTTCCATAATAAACCTAGGTTCTGATATCATTTTAAGGATCTTTCTCCAAACAACTGAAAGGCATCTCAAATTCATATATATGGTAAACTTGTCATTTTTAAGAAATTTTATCTTTCAAGGGAGTAATTAGAAAATGAACTTGGAACTATAATTGAAATTCAAACTTAGGTTTAAGAATTTCTTTATAATTGACTCGTATATTTATAACATGATATTTATTTTGAATTTATATATTCTACTATTTTATCGTTTTTATTAAGTTATTATTATTAATTATTAATCTTCTTATTAATAGTAATGACGATATCATTATTATTATTTATTTTTTTATTAAATATTATTTTTATTCAAAAAAATTTAAAGAAAAAGGATAAATGATTATACACTCGTCTGTTTTACTTTACTGTTTAAAAAAAAAAACATACATCTTAAGTTAAATGCTATTTTTTAAAAAAATAACTTGTAAGATATATTTTGAACTTAACATAATTACAGATATTTTTAAAAATTAACTTAAGTTAATACCAAATTCATTATAGTGGTTAGAAAATCTCTCATATATATATATATATATATATATATATATATATATATATGCCCTCTTAAGGACATAGAGCAGCGATCGAAAGATGAATTGGTCTTTGCTATCTCAATGGTAGATCAATCCATTGATTTTCATCCAATATTGATGAAAATATACATATTTAATAGATGAGACTACATCATTAGGTAGCAAAAACTAAACCCCGAAAACCCATAAGAAAGTCCCTTATTGGAGAGGTCTCCACAACCCAACGTGGGCGAAGCCCAATCGTACAGTAATGGGCACAAATAGAAACGAGGGCTTAGGGTTTTACATCACTCATCTCTTCAACACAGCCACACATCAATCGGAGCGGCGAAAATGTTTCCGGGGTTGTTTATCCGCAAACCGGACAAAGCGGCGGCGCTAAAGCAGCTGAAGAGCCACGTGGCGATGTTCGGGGTTTGGGTGGCCGTAATTCGCGCCACTCCTTACATTCTCCATTACTTCTCCGATCAGAAGGAAGAACTCAAGCTCGAACTCTAGCTTTTCCGAGGTACCTTAATTACTAGATCTATTTTATTTTATTTTTTTGCAGAATTACGGCTTCGTTGATTCGTGGATAATTTTATTGTACTTTTGCTGAATACTTGCTGAGATCCGAATTTAATGTCTACTCTACTGAATTACGAGTCAAAATAGCTATGTTTTGGCTCCTAGATTGTCTTTGTTTTTTTGATGATTTAATTGTATTCGATCTTCAAATCCTTAGATTTAAATTTGTTTGGTGTTAATTGAAAGAATGTTAAAAGGGAAATAGCGAGACCTGTGTGGTATCGCATTAAAAAAAAAAATGATCTAGTGACACTTTGTTTGGAGTGTGTATAGATTGATTATTTCAAAGGTCGTAGGATGAAGAACTTTAATTGATAAAATTTGATGGTACATGGAGACTGAAAGTTCTCTATTGTTTGCACCTAAATTATACTGATCAGTCAAGTGTGGCTAAAAGTAGTAGCGACCTGAAAAGATTATTTGTAATATCTAAACTTTTAGAGTATGTCTGGTGTCCAAAATAAATAAAAGTTGCATTTTTACTGGTAAAAAAAGTAGTGGACACAATCAACTCATTGGCATATTAGCTTCTGCTTTGCTGGTGATGGTACTAAAACTTTGGTTAATGTAGGGCGAGAATAGTTGAAGCATAAAGAATCTTAGCCTAGCGTAGGCTCCAATTACTGATTTACCACCTCATCATAGTCATTTGTTAGTAAAGCTGTCAGAACGGGCCAGCCCGACTCAAACGGGCTGGCCCACCCAACCTGCGGCCCAAATGGGCCCAACCCGTTTGGGCCCGCCTCCAGGCGGGTTGGGAAAAGCCCAACCCAACCCGACCCGAAGCGGACCGTGGGTTGGGGCGGGCTGGCCCGTCGAAATATATATTTTTTAATTTTAATTTTTTTTTTAAAAAAATAAAATTTAAAATTTTTTTTTAAAAAAATAAAACTTCAAAAAAAAATTTCAATCTAAACTTGCCGAACCTGGAACTGATGCTAGAAGAATACTGAAACTTGTTTCAGGTTTTATCTCGAGCAGAGGGTGACAGTATACGTACATTGCGCTAGGAAAAACTCATCCTATGTACGTTACTGCATCCAGCCCTCGTATCTAGGTCCGGTCGCACCTGCACGTGACTACAGTTACTACCTATACTGCCTGTCATCGCCATGCTCGTCGTACCCGACACTCAGAGTAAGTCAACTCAGTCAAAATCATGGATATCAAGGAAATGATAGCTCAATATGATATGCCCATGAATCATTATGCATTAATGACATATGCAACTCAATATATCATGCAATCATATGTGAACATAAATACATGTCAAGTAATCTCACATATCATGAAATCCAAACCATCAAATCATATAAGACATCATATAGTGACAATTAATTCGATTTATCAAGTAATGTCAAAAAGGGTCATACAATGGTATCATTGCATGCCTTTGACATCATGATAAACCTATCTCAACGTACCTCGGACCAACTACTTTACCGAGTGCTCCTCAATAATCCCGGAATTAATAAACCTGGTCATATACTATAAATATTATCACTAAGTGTTTAAATGACACAAAAGTTAAAAGAAGTTTTTAAAAGTGTTTTTCTACTGATTTTTCCTTCAAAATCAGACTGACCAGTTTTAGTAGAAAATTCATATGACTTTCAAATGACCCCATTCTAGTGCTCGAAGTTCAAAAACTCAAAGGACTTCATTTTGATGTCTAAGAATGCTGAGCTAATTTTTCCATTAAAAGTAGTTAAAACGCCAAATACATAGCTTTCAAAATTCTGTTTTCCAGCTCGAGCAGAGTTCGTAAAATCATCATAACTTTTTCATTTTACATCCAAAATGGTTAATTTCGGTGGCAAAAGATCAAAAACTCAAAGTACTAAAATACTTCTGTCTGGAGAGTTTTCGAAATTCCTAGCCCAAAATGCTCAAGAACTCGAAATATACACTGCATGGCATTTCCGCCCACATGCAGGACATGATTTTACACTTAAAGTATAAAATTCATAACTAATTGAAAATGAGTCCAAAATAGGTCATTCTTTTTTTTAAATTCAAGAGAAAGAAAAAGATCTACACGGTCATATGAAAACCGACCACAAATTTGAAAATAAACTTGGTGAAAAGTTTGAAATTCTACACTGCATGTGCATTTCCAGCACATGCAGAGTTGAATCTGGCATGCTTTAGTAAAATGAGTATATCTTACTCATATCAAGTCCAAATGGTCTCAAATTTCAACCATAGAACCGTGACTCATAAATCTACAACTTTCGTGTTTTGCTCAACTTCAGATTCAGAAGTTACAGAACTCGAAAGTATGTGACAACTTTCTGCATGCAACCATAGTTTCTGCTGAAACTTAAGATAGCATGAGTTACTCTTCTTTTTGCAAAACAAGACTAAAAAATTCGACCCCTTTCTGTATAAAATCGAAGATTAGAAATAAAAAGAGGATGATATACCTTTCAAGCTTTCAAAAACACCTAATCCTTGAAGCTCTTCCTAAATCCTATCCAAAACCAAGCTTGCATGCAAGGTTTGGGAAGATTTTTGATAGAGGAAATGGGGGATGAAATTTCGAATTTTAATGGAGGAGAGGAGAGAAGGTTGGCTTGCTTTTTGGAGTGGAGAAGATGATAGATATCAGATATGATCAAGACATGCAATTCCAATGCATAAAAAGAGTCATGGGCGTGAGTTACAAAGCATTCCCATGACAATTTTTTTATTATTTTCCCCCACTTCTAAGGCCATGTGTCCCCATGATGTGTCCATGGTAATGTGGACATAGTGGTGGCCGAAAATATAGCATTAAAAATGTATAATTTGGTGTATTTTATGTTAGTTATAATTAGGTGTTGTGATCCGGAACACTTCAACTCGAATTCTTCGCTTTTTAATGACTGGGGTTTACTAACTCGAGGTTAAGCGTACTTAATTAATAACATGGTCTTACACTTCTTCCCCTCTAAAAGATTTCGTCCTCGAAATCAAAAGGTACGAATTTATTCAACTTAGATTATTTCCATTCGATTACAGATACATTGGATAATCATAAGTACAAGGCATGGAATACAAAAGAGTATCTTCAAATATATGTGGCCATTCTTGTCTCATTTTGGCCTCTAATTCCCATGTCGACTCTTCTGTACCATGACGACTCCATTGTACCAAAACCAATGGAATGGTTTTATTTCGTAGCACTTTCTCCTTCCTATTCAAAATCTTGACAGGTTGTTCAACATAGGATAAGGAACTGTCTACTTCAATCTCCTCGGGTTGAAGAACATGAGAGGGATCTGGTTCATACTTCCTTAGCATGGATACATGAAACACATCATGAATTAACGATAAATGTTGTGGCAATGCTAAACGGTATGCCAACGAACCAATCCTCTCGAGAATCTGATAAGGTCCAATGTATCGAGGTGACAACTTCCCTCGACGCCCGAAACGCATTGTTCCCCGGAAAGGCGATACTTTGAGAAAAACCCTATCCCCAACTTGAAATTCTAAGGGTCTTCTTCGTTTATTAGCATAACTGGCTTGTCTGTCTTGAGATGCTTTCATGCGTTTTCGAATCAATTCTATTCTGATTATGAATAGATTTTTGGGATCAGGACAATGGCACGTGGAGCTAGAGGTCGAAAGGGGAAAGGTGTGATGCATGAATCTGCATCTAACACTCATCATGCTGATGATGTGGATGATTTAACGCAACAAGTTCAAGAGTTGGATATGGAGTCAGTTGTAGCTCGCTTCCAGAATATGCGTCCATCTAGATTCAATGGAATTGATTCTGGAGAAAAAGCTGAATCGTGGATCCGAGAATTGGAATATTTATTTGACCTTGTCAACTACGCACCGTCTATACGTTTGAAACTCGCATTTTATCAGTTGAAAGAGAGAGCCCAACTGTGGTGGGAAGCCGCGAGGAAAGGATTGATTGAGTCTGTAATTACGATCACTTGGGAGGTATTTCAAATGAAATTCTTGGAACAATATTCCCCTCCATCCTACTACACTGCAAAGGAAGCTGAATTCAATAATCTTGTTCAAGGAAATTTGTCTGTGGCTGAGTATGCATCACAATTTTCTGCACTTTTGAGCTATGTACCTTATGTGGCGACAAATTCTAGGGCGATGTATACTAGATTTGTGGATGGATTGCATCCTTCTATCTACACGTTTGTAACTTCTGGGGATATCACTACATATCCTGAGGCAGTTGAGAGGGCAAAAAGAGCTGAAGTTGGACTGAGGAGAGGGGGGTTTGCAGTTTGTTCCCCAATTACCTCAGGGAAATATACCTTCTTCTCTGGGTCCTTTCCAGCAACATCCCCCACCGCGCCAGCAGCAGACGAGGCCACATCAGTTTCATAAGCAACAAAATTTCAAACCAAAGGGTAAGAAGTTTAAGAAGTTCAGATCAAGCTCTTCAAGTTCCAGCGGTTCATGGGGTTCTGGAGGAGCACCAACTCCTGGTATTCTTTGTGCATCATGTGGAGGTAGACATTCCACTGACCAGTGTCTAGGAATGAGAGGAACTTGTTATAATTGTGGACAGACTGGACACTACTCACGAGCATGTCCGTTAAGAGATCAAGGACCAGTACAGCCACAGCAGACAATGCCTCATGCTAGGGGAAAATTTCAAGGTGGTTCACAGTCTAGACCTGTACAGTCCTTTCAGCAGTCCAGTTACCCGCATATTAGGGGTACTACTCCTCCTACTTTTCCAGGTCCCCAACAAGCACGAGTTTATGCTTTGACCGAGGATCAAGCCAGAGAGGCGCCCGAAGGTGTGATTGCAGGTAACTGTATTATTTTTGGTAATACTGCTCGAGTTCTGTTTGATACAGGAGCATCGCATTCATTCATTTCATTTAGATTTGTTGATGAGCATAATTTAGAAACTGTATCACTGCATGAAACTTCAACTGTATCTACACCAGCTGGTAGAATTATTCTATCTAGCTATGTTGTGCTGAACTGCATACTACAATTTGAAGAGAGTATTATGATCACTAATTTG
Organism: Haberlea rhodopensis; assembly: GCA_907163345.1. Lineage (NCBI taxonomy): Eukaryota > Viridiplantae > Streptophyta > Magnoliopsida > Lamiales > Gesneriaceae > Haberlea > Haberlea rhodopensis. Next base: position 883,120 of record CAJQUN010000079.1, read on the forward strand.
ATGGTTTTACCCATGAACGACTTTGACTTTATTATTGGTATGGATACTCTCACAAACTATCGGGCTACCGTTGCTTTAAGGGGGTGGTTCGATTTCGACCTTATCATGGCCCCAAATGGAATTTCCATGGCCGAGGATCGCAAGCTAAAATACCTTTGGTATCAGCAATGGAAATGTTTAGATTGCTATCCCTAGGAAATGAGGGATATATTATTTATGCGATCGATGGTACAAAGAAAGAGCCACTTTTGTCAGACATTCCGGTGGTAAGGGAGTTTGCAGATGTATTTCCAGATGAAATTCCGGGTTTTCCCGCCGGAGAGGGAGATTGATTTTAGCATTGAGTTGATGCCTGGTACCGCACCAATTTCCAAAGCACCTTATAGAATGGCACCAGCAGAACTCAAAGAATTGAAAGAGCAATTGCAGGACCTTCTTGACAAAGGTTATATACGACCGAGTATGTCGCCTTGGGGAGCACCTGTGCTTTTCGTAAGGAAGAAAGATGGTACAATGCGAATGTGTATCGACTACAGACAACTCAATCGGGTTACCGTCAAGAATAAATAGTCGTTACCCAGAATTGATGATTTGTTTGACCAGCTTCAAGGAACTTCGGTTTATTCTAAAATTGATTTGCAATCAGGTTATCATCAACTTCGAGTTCGGGAGGAGGATATTCCGAAGACGGCTTTTCGAACCAGGTATGGACATTTCGAATTCCTGGTAATGCCATTTGGTCTGACGAACGCACCAGCGGTATTTATGGATATGATGAATAGAGTATTCAGAAAATTCTTGGATCGATTTGTGATTGTATTCATTGATGATATCTTGGTATTCATTGATGATATCTTGGTATACTCAAAAACCAAGAAAGACCACAAAGAACATTTACGGTTAGTACTCCAGACTCTTCGTTCGGCCCAATTGTATGCAAAACTATCGAAATGTAAATTTTGGCTGGATCGAGTCATGTTTTTGGGACATGTGATATCTGCCCAAGGAGTTTCTGTAGATCCAAGTAAAGTGGAAGCAGTAGTAAATTGGCCAAGACCAACAACTGTGCCAGAGATTCGAAGTTTCATGGGTTTGGCAGGTTATTACAGGCGTTTTATCGAGGGATTCTCTCAAATAGCCAAGCCTATCACCCATTTGACCAAGAAAAACCAGAGTTTCATCTGGTCAGACGATTGCGAAAGTAGTTTTCAAGAGTTGAAACAAAGATTGACTACAGCCCCAGTATTGGCCCTGCCATCTGGATCAGGAGGATTTGTAGTTTGTGCCGATGCATCAATTAAAGGATTGGGTTGTGTACTCATGCAGCAAGGAAAGGTGATCGCTTATCCGTCAAGACAATTAAAATCTCATGAGACACGATATCCTGTTCATGATCTCGAGTTAGCCGCCATCATTTTTGCCTTGAAGATATGGCGTCATTACCTATATGGGGAGAAATTTATTATATACTCTGACCATAAAAGTTTGAAGTATATATTTACTCAATCCGAGTTAAACATGAGACAGAGAAGATGGTTAGATTTACTAAAAGATTTTGATTGTGACATACAGTATCAACTAGGAAAAATGAATTAAGTAGCATATGCGTTGAGTCGGAAAGTGCAAAAGGCCATGATAGCATCCATTCATATATGGCAAAATTATGATGAGTTGTGCACTTCAGGATGGACATATCAACCACAACAGGATTATTTCGTTGTGTCGACTTTACAAGTGGAACCGCAAATTATCTCAAGGATCAGAAAGCCCAAGAGACAGATCATTTTATTCACCACTTAAAGGAACTAGTAATGTCAAATCAAACCACGAGATTTAGCATATCACCAAGTGGTTGGTTACAAATGGATAAAAGATTGGTAGTGCCAAATTTAGTGGAATTAAAAGAGGCTCTATTCCAAGAGGCTCATTGTAGTCATTTTAGTATCCATCCAGGAAGCCGAAAAATGTACCATACACTGAGACCACATCTTTGGTGGAAAGGTATGAAGAAAGATATTGTTGATTTCGTATCAAAATGTCTGACTTGTCAACAAGTCAAGGCAGAGAGAATGAGACCTGGTGGTTTACTTCAAGGTTTGGAATTACCTCAATGGAATTGGGAGCATATTGCAATGGATTTCGTGACCCATTTACCCCGATCAAACAGGGGATGTGATGCAATTTGGGTTATAGTTGACCGATTGTCCAAGTCAGCACACTTCATCCCATTTGATTTTACTTACTCCTACAAGATGGCACGACTATGTGGATAATATAGTTCAGATACATGGAGCTTCAGTTTCTATTGTTTCGGACAGAGATCCGAGGTTTGTATCAAAGTTTTGGAGCAGTTTTCAAAACGCCATGGGTACCAGATTGGCAATGAGTACTGCCTATCATCCACAGACAAACGGACAAACTGAAAGAACTATTCAGACATTAGAAGATATGTTGCATTTTCTGGTGTTGGATTTTGGTAGTAATTGGCAAGAATCACTATCATTGGTGGAATTCTCCTACAATAATAGTTTCCAAGCAACTATCGGGATGGCTACATTTGAGGCTTTATATGGCAAGAAGTGTCGAACACCGGTATGTTGGGATGAAATTGGAGAAAAGCAGTTGGCTCAACCCGAATTTGCTGATGAGATGCAAGGAAAAATAGAATTGATTCGAAACGCATGAAAGCATCTCAAGACAGACAAGCCAGTTATGCTAATAAACGAAGAAGACCCTTAGAATTTCAAGTTGGGGATATGGTTTTTCTCAAAGTATCGCCTTTCCGAGGAACAATGCGTTTCGGGCGTCGAGGGAAGTTGTCACCTCGATACATTGGACCTTATCAGTTTCTCGAGAGGATTGGTTCGTTGGCATACCGTTTAGCATTGCCACAACATTATCGTTAATTCATAATGTGTTTCATGTATCCATGCTAAGGAAGTATGAACCAGATCCCTCTCATGTTCTTCAACCCGAGGAGATTGAAGTGGACAGTTCCTTATCCTATGATGAACAACCTGTCAAGATTTTGAATAGGAAGGAGAAAGTGCTACGAAATAAAACCATTCCATTGGTTTGGTACAATGGAGTCGTCATGGTACAGAATAGTCGACATGGGAATTAGAGGCCAAAATGAGACAAGAATGACCACATCTATTTGAAAATACTCTTTTGTATTCCATGCCTTGTACTTATGATTATCCAATGTATCTGTAATCGAATGGAAATAATCTAAGGCTGCGTTTGGTTGGACTGATTAGGGAGTGATTAGGCCATAATCAGTTGTTTGGTTACATTTTTGGCAATCAATGATTTTCCTGGAGCCCCGGGAAATGGCACTGCTCATCCGTGAAAATGCATCCCTCAAAAATATGGGTATTGTGAATCCACAATTCCACAGTAACAATGATAGTCGCTGGCAATTACGTAAATGTCCCTTATACACCCTATCTTTGCAGAGGTCGGTTGATGGTGATGTCCATGGATTTCAGGCGTGATTCTGTTTTCATTTCCCTGGCGGCCCGAAAATTACTTTCTCCGTCAATGATCCGGTGAGGGAAAACGGCAACAGCAAGAAAGAAATGAAATGAAAATTTGATACAACTTTCTAACTCACGATTAACTAAGCTAAAGAACCAATGAAGAACACCCAAGATAGCAGCAACAAATAGGACAGCCATTTTCCCAAAACAGCAGGAAGATGCAAACCTTAAACCCAAATGTAACCATTACAGAAACAAGATAAAATTATATACAGACCTGTTAAAATAGCTTAACAGAATTATGGAAGATCACCGTTTGAATCGCTGCTTGGATCGAGCTTTGCTCTGGTCGAACAAAAAGAAAAGAAAGGGGGAGGAAAAGAATTTCTAGGTCGATGGTCAAAGGTGAGAAGGGAGAGAAATAACCATCGAGTCACAATACCCTCTTTACCATTATATCTCAAGATTCTCAACACATAAATTTTATTCAAACTAATATTAACGCTTTTTTAATTATTTGATGAATATAATTTTTATTTTTATTTTTATAAATAAATATTTTTGAAGCAATTATACATATAAGTTTTTATTTTTATAAATAAATATTTTTGAAGCAATTATACATATAAGTATATATTTATTCAACATTCATTTCAAATTTAAAAATAGTTCAATTAAGATGATTTTTTATCTTAATAACCCAAACCCATATGTTTAGGAAAACATAGTGGATAATATATTTTAATAAATAATTTTGGCAAAATGAGTGAAGGAATTAGGGTTAGTAAAAAGTGAAACAAATGATATCGAATATATTTTAATATTTTATTAATAATTAAATTTAGTTTGTTTTAATTTATGCTTAATTTTATTTATTTATTTAATTAAATAAATTGAATTTATTACATAATTAATTATTTGTTGAATTTAATTAAATAAATAAATCAAATTAATTAAATAATTAATGAAGCTTGGAACAACATGAGGAGGTCGAAGAGGGACATCACATATTTACGAGGTATCCCCCACATCAATTCTAAAATGCATGTGGTGAAGAAGGCCTACGGTACTCTGGTGAATTTGCTTAGTCGGAGTAGAGTTGGATGTACTTGGTTCGTTGGCTTCTCAACACGGTTTGAATTGTTAATCACATAAACTGTTATTTTGGAAACATAGAATGGTATTTTGCAACTCGTTATTTTGGCATTGGACATTTGGGTAACTTTTGTAGTATGTTTATATTTATTATAATATTTTCAATATTTTATATATACTATTTAATTCATTATAATATTTTATTATTAATTAAATTAAATAAATAAATTTAGTTTGATTAACTAAAATTTAATTAAAATAAAATAATAGAAATGGGTGCAAAACCTCTTTAAGGGTATTTTTGTCATTTCACAAATAAAATTAATCTATACCACATATTATCAACTACATCAAGCACAATATTACTTATCATAATTTACTAATCATACGAACCAAACACAATATAGTTTATCAATTAGTTTACTTATCAACCCATTATCCACTTTTTAATCTATCCATCATTTATCCTATCACAGCAACCAAACACAGCCTAAGTTGAATAAATTCTTACCTTTTGATTTCGAGGACGCCTAACCTCGAGTTAGTAAACACGGGTCATTAAAAAGCGAAGAATTCGAGTTGAAGTGTTCCGGATCACAACACCTAATTATAACCAACATAAAATACATCAAATTATACATTTTTAATGCTATATTTTCGGCCACCACTATGTCAACATTACCATGGACACATCATGGGGACACATGGCCTTAGAAGTGGGGGGAAATAATAAAAAAATTGTCATGGGAAGGCTTTGTAACTCACGCCCATCACTCATTTTATGCATTGGAATTTCATGTCTTGATCATATCTGATATCTATCATCTTCTCCACTCCAAAAAGCAAGCCAACCTTCTCTCCTCTCCTCCATTAAAATTCGAAACTTCATCCCCCATTTTCCTCTATCAAAAATCTTCCCAAACCTTGCATGCAAGCTTGGTTTTGGATAAGATTTAGGAAGAGCTTCAAGGATTTGGTGTTTTTGAAAGCTTGAGAGGTATATCATCCTCTTTTTATTTCTAATCTTCGATTTTATACAGAAAGGGGTCGAATTTTTTAATCTTGTTTTGCAAAAAGAAGAGTAACTCATGCTATTCTAAGTTTCAGCAGAAACTATGGTTGCACGCAGAAAGTTGTCCCATTCTTTCGAGTTCTGTAACTTCCGAATCTGAAGTTGAGCAAAACACGAAAGTTGTAGATTTATGAGTCACGGTTCTATGGTTGAAATTTGAGACCATTTGGACTTGATATGAGTAAGATATACTCATTTTACTAAAGCATGCCAGATTCAACTCTGCATGTGCTGGAAATGCACATGCAGTGTAGAATTTCGAACTTTTCACCAAGTTTATTTTCAAATTTGTGGTCGGTTTTCATATGACCGTGCAGATATTTTCTTTATCTTGAATTTAAAAAAAAGAATGACCTATTTTGGACTCATTTTCAATTAGTTATGAATTTTATACTTTAAGTGTACAAATCATGTCCTGCATGTGGGCGGAAATGCCATGCCGTGTATATTTCGAGTTTCTGAGCATTTTGGGCTAGGAATTTCGAAAAATCTCCAGAAAGAAGTATTTTAGTACTTTGAGTTTTTGATCTTTTGCCACCGGAATTAACCATTTTGGATGTAAAATGAAAAAAAATCATGATGATTTTACGAACTCTGCTCGAGCTGGAAAACAGAATTTTGAAAGCTATGTATTTGGCGTTTTAACTACTTTTAATGGAAAAATTAGCTCAGCATTCTTAGACAGGAAAATGAAGTCCTTTGAGTTTTTGAACTTCGAGCACTAGAATCGGGTCATATGAATTTTCTACTAAAACTGGTCAGTCTGATTTTGAAGGAAAAATCAGTAGGAAAACACCTTTAAAAACTTCTTTTAGCTTTTGTGTCATTTAAACACTTAGTGATAATATTTATAGTATATGACCAGGTTTATTAATTCCGGGATTATTGAGGAGCACTCGGTAAAGTAAAGTTGGTCCGATACGTTGAGATAGGTTTATCATGACGTCTGGCAAAGGCATGCAATGATACCATTGTATGACCCTTTTTGACATTACTTGATAAATCGAATTAATTGTCACTATATGATGTCTTATATGATTTGATGATTTGGATTTCATGATATGTGAGATTACTTGACATGGATTTATGTTCACATATGATTGCATGATATATTGAGTTGCATATGTCATTAATGCATAATGATTCATGGGCATATCATATTGAGCTATCATTTCCTTGATATCCATGGTTTTGACTGAGTTGACTTACTCTGAGTGTCGGGTACGACGAGCATGGCGATGACATGCAGTATATGTAGTAACTGTAGTCACGTGCAGGTGCGACCGGACCTAGATAAGAGGGATGGATGCAGTAACGTACATAGGATGAGTTTTTCCTAGCGCAATGTACGTATACTGTCCCCCTCTGCTCTAGCTTTGATGATACCTTCCTTTGGACTCCGATTTTTTGGTATCTTGATATTCGATTCCTTGTACCTATTCATGCATCGCATTCATACATGGTATGCATTGCATGATACTTTGTCATTTGACATGATTTATTTATTTCTCGTACTGGGGTACTGACCCCCTTTGTGGGGGGCTGTCATGTCTTTTGTTGTTCGGGCATGACAGGCTTTACATGAGGACGTGGTGATGATGCTTTTGGTGACGCATCAAGAGATAACCGAGCTCCATGATGAAGAGCTCAGGTTATGTTTGGTTTTTCTTTCCCATTAATCGTATGGATTTTTAAAACAAAATAAATTTACCGGGGTATGCCCCGTATATGTTGTACTCGGGATCTGATATTTTCGGGACTTTGCAATAACATTGAATCATGTTGTTTTACTATCTGCAAATGAATGGCTTAACTAGAATCGTATATATATTTTGATATAAATATATATATGTATCACTTAAAATGCGAAATTTTTTTAGGGCCATTTAACAAGACATTTGAAATTATTCTTCCGCTGTTTACGTAAATTAATCGCTGTGTGATAACTAAACACCACATTAGGATCAAGATATTAACACTGCTACTAAAAAATCTTGATTAGTGAATCATTATTTTACTCAATTATGAAATACTTGTTGCAACTTAATATATAGTAGATCGAATGCTTCAATGTGATATTGAGTTTTTATCTATGAATTGAGCCTAAAAAAAGAAATAACAATTTTTTTTTTTAAAAAAAATAGGGTTGGCCCTCCAAAACCTGCGGCCCGTTTGGGCCAGCCCGTATAAGCTCGCCTGTTGGTGGGCCTTAAAAATGCTGGCCCAACCTGCCTATTTGACGGGTTGGGTTGGGTCAAGTCTGCAGGCCTGACCCATTTTGACAGTTCTATTTGTTAGTGTTGTAGGTGTCTCGTGTCCAATAAGCAAACTTGTGGCTGTGAGATTTGACACATACTAATAAAACATTATTCATTCAATTAATAATAATTAATGTGACACTCCTTTATCTGAATACCAATTCAAGAGTTACAGATCCTGAGATTACAAATCACGACAAAAAGTAGAGGGAGTGGAATTAAATTAAGTTTGGGACTATTAATTTTAGAAATTATATGACTAGTAACTATCAAATAAAATTAATCATTAACCACAAAATTAATAAATCATATGTACCAAAGCATAACCTGCTTTGATACCACTATTGGGGCCGGAATCAACATGCAGCGGAAATTTCAGATTTTTTGGGTCGTCACTCCCAGGGACGGTCGGTTCGCTATCTATTCATTCGAATAATTAAATAATAATACATACACGAAAAGAATTATACCTCACGAATGATATCTTGGATGGATCGCATGTATTGTCTTAGATTTGATCGCAACGGTAGACTTTGCCGGTATAATATGTCTGTCAACTTTCCGGTCCACTAACCGAGAAGATCAACCTCAATTATTTGGCACTAGTCAATTGACTTGTTCAAGTAGGATTTTTGAAACAATTCCAAAAACAAATTCGCTTTGAAAAATCGGGAGAGAATGACATGAAACTTCCTTCTAAAATTTTTTCGATCTATTTTTTCTATCCTTTTCTTTTTCTCTCGGTTTCAGACAATTGTCCACGAATAATATGAAATGGCCATGCTATGAATTTCCTTTCATGAAACCATGCCCACTAAAAGTGGATCTGTTTTGGGTGGTCAACCTTTTATTTTTTTTATTTTCATTTTTAAATAACAGTTGACCCCATAAGAAATTAATATATATAAATTTTACACAAAATTAACAATATCTTTCACACGATAATCCAGAAAAATAAATCGAATTTATTTTCACGAAAAGCGAGTCGAGCTCCTTATCGACTCTAATACCATATTTTTTTAATTTCGCGACTTTTCAAAAATTTAAATTTTACTCAGTTTTCATGCCAATTTTAAAATTAGCTCACAATCTCTATTATAAAGTTTGAACATTTAATCATATTAAGTTTCACGACATTAAATTCACTTCTTGAATTTAACTCTACTCAATGGTTCAAATGTATGAAGTCGTGAGATCTTAACTCCTTGTGAATACGGCATACCCTTAGTGCCCCCATCAATCAATTAAACTCTTTTAATTATCGATGGCCGAAATCATATTTCGGCTGAATCCACTTAACACCTAGCAACATCGCGTCACGATCCTCTAGATACAATCCGAGAGTCCAAAAATTGATTTAAATTTTCATTTTCGGAAAGTCGCAGAAACTGATTGATGCATACCCGTTCCATATTGTAGCATATCTACCCTTAGGTAGTTAGGAAAGGTAGTGTAAGACCCTGCTTACGCTAAACAACATACATCGACTAAAACGAGTATTTAAAAAATTTTGACAATAACATCGACATAATTTGACCAACCAAATTACGCAAACAGACAAACCAATCCTCAAAACATAGAACAACAACTAGCTGTAACCAACAACTACGATCTACGAAAAGAAACGGTATCAAATAATTACAAAACCGACATATTACAATCACATACGAAAGTAATATTCTAAAATACTATGACGAATAGTCTGACTCAACTTAATCTTGCTAAGCCCCGAGCTCAGCAACTCTATCACCTCGAACTCCTCCAAAGCTAACTTGACACCTGTTCCATGAGAACAACCCCACACAGGGTGAGCATACCAAAACACAAGTATAGAAATACAATGTATATCTTGCACATTTCAAGTTATAGCAAATAAATACTCCCTAATGATCCATAGAAGACACCACTTACTACAAACGATTCCACGCTATCCACCAATAATGCATCTTACCATGATGCGATGTTCTCATATACGCCTTTCAGTGGCAACAAAGCTCACATTATCAGCATTACACTGTTCGTTATCTCACTTCCCTGCATATAAATGCTCAACAACAATAATCTATCAATATAATATCGACCAATATCAGTATATATACATATATATACCAACTCACATCATAATCGCTTACTTCAACGAGCTCCGCGATCATTGCACCTTGATTTAACATAACTAATAACTAAAGTGGAACGTATAATATGTACTTCGCTTTGATATGACATTGGCATGTACCATCGCTTCGACATATTAGCGGCATATATTATACTCCACAATTCGCGATAACAGTGGCACCATATCGGCACGGTACCATGCCGCTGTCATATCAAGGCGAAGTACATATTATACGTTCCACTTTAGTTATGTTAAATCAAGGTGCAATGATCGCGGAGCTCGTTGAAGGAAGCGATTATGATGTGAGTTGGTATATATATGTATATATACTGATATTGGTCGATATTATATTGATAGATTATTGCAATTCGCCATAACAGTGGCACCATATCGGCACGGCACCATATCGTCACGGTTCCATACAATACTCTAATAATGGTACTATAAAAATATCCTTATTATGACACGGCAATATCATTAACAATACTATTTCGTAAGATATACAACATTTACACATTGTCATCTCAATCTCATTTACATAATTCATATGAACCATGATATTTCATTTCCAACTCTTATTATCATGGTAATCCATAATAATGTTCATCAATCCCATAACTCAGAGCGGTACGAAACCTCATCGCTATGGCGGCACACAATCTCATCGTTTACACAATAACATAGCTACAATCAATATACATATCAATTCCATTACATATTTTCCCATAGCAATTATCCATACTATGACATGTCAACTATAATGCTCCTACGTCAATACGTACTTTATATTTCAATTGCAAGAGCCGTTCATTGCCTTCGCCCAGATCTGGTGAATTATTCGCTGCACACAATCAATAATTCACAATCAATTACGTGCACACATTCACATAAAGCACATACTCAACCTCCATATATATCGTCCAATTTGATGATTAATCACATAAAAGACTCGGGCAAATCATACATCGATATCTCAACAACAAAATTTTTCACAAAATTTAGCCTAGAGATCGATCGCCAGCCTCTAGAAAACGGAACAAAAATTACTGCCTCCCGTGATCGATCGCCAACGTCCCCATGATCGATCGTGCGACCTCCAGATCGATCGGTCGCTTCCTCGCGATCGATCGGTAGCACTGTTCATCATCTTAAAAATTGACCAACGACGTGCGATCGATCTCCCAGCCTTCGCGATCGATCGCCCGACCTATTTCAGCCAAAAAAATGGCGTTTTCGAGCAAAAACTCCCAAAACCACATACCCAACACCCAATACTCCACAAATCCTTAACATAAACACAATAAATACTCAACACATCACAATAACAAATCCCTAAAAACGCAAAACTCAACCCATCTCAAATATTAACCAAATCTTGCAAAAATACAATCAAAACAAAGATAAACAAGAGGGTAAGAAGATTACCCAACTATTTGCCCAAGGATCTCGCCCAAAAATTGAGCTCCATCGGTTTTCTTCAAGGGGAACAAAAAGGGAGGGCAGGAAGGAGAGGGGAAAGGAGAGAGGAAGTGGAGTGGAGGAATGACTGAGCACTGAGCCCACTTGGTATATATAGTACCAAGGCTCCAAAAACCCGAGTCTCAAAATACTCTTACCTAATCTCTCAAAAACAATAGTGTTCAATAATTTCTCCCACACACTCAATTACATCTCGAACCTCAATCCAAAGCTCCCCAGACTCCAAATCACACTACCAACATGATTCCAAGGTTCAACAAGTCAATGAGAATAAGTCTCAAACCTTGAATCCAACAATGCCAACACCGGTAATAATCCCCTAAAAACTCAAGTCGGTAATTATATCATAATTACCACAATTAATTTTTGGATATCACAAGTAGAGCTTTAATGCATTTCCTCATAGGATTCTTTAAGTAGTTAGGAAAGGTAGAGCCTTACTGCATTTCTTTATAGGATTCAAAAATGCTCTGGTCGGTACATGTAGCTCAAGTGCTCTATAGTACATTCCTGCCTGTCGACTAGGGATGCAGTCACTCAGTAATCTCCTACTAGTTGATAGATAGTATGTTATAAGCAACGAATATTCTCAATTGGCGGAGCCTCACTTTGGAGTCCCCACCGCTCCAGTTACTAGCTACGTGCAACAAGTAGTTTTCCTAACGCTAATATGACTATTTTTGTGTATAGTTTATATATTAATTTCTTGTGTGCCCAGTGTGAAAAAAATTTAAAATAAAAAATATAAGGTTGACAAGAATTCATGTTATCAACGACACACAAACCATATCCACTTTTAGTGGACTTGGTTTCATGAAATATATTTATTAGAACGATCATTTCATATTATTCGCGAGCAATCAAAAGAAAGTGTAGAAAATAAATAATTTGAGAGTTGAAAATACCTTTTATTTTGATTATTTAAAATGGTTACAATGACAATCTACTTATAGGTGAATATAAAGATTAATAGAAGGAAATTGCCTAGTTTATCTTTATCTAGATCGAATCAAGCTAAATCTCTAGATAATATTATCCTACCAAGTTTAAACACAAAGATTTAAATACCAAATCTTTATCTAATTATTCAACACTCCCCCTCAAGTTGATGCATGCATATCAATCATTCTCAACTTTCCTTCAAAATCGGTTTGAGACTTTCTCCTCTTTCTCGGAGTCTTGCCCCTTTTCTTGGAGTTCGCGTCTGCTAGGCTGCGTCTCCTCCTCTTTTGGGAGTCTGTGTCTGCTAGTCTGCGCCTGTTCCTTTTTTGAGAGTCTGCGCCTGTTAGCCTGTTTATGCTCCTCTTTTGGGAGTCTGCATATGCTAGCATGCGTCTGCTCTTCTTTGGGGAGCTTGCGTCTGCTAGTCTGTTCTCCTCCTATTTTGGGAATCTTCGTCTTCTAGTCTGCGTCTCCTCCTCTTTCTGGGATTTGTAGAGTTGTAGAATCAAGCACGACAGTGGATTGTGGAGGCGCCTGCGACGAAACATTAGAGGAGTCCGATGAACTGGAAAAAAGCGATTTTTACCGTCAAAAGGTTGTGGTTTGCGCTGAATTTTGCAAATTGAGTGATGCTACGGTATGGAAAAAAGCAAACAATCGCGAGGTTACTGTATCAAATAGCGAAGTTACTGTAGCAAACATTCGCGAAGTTACTGTAGCAAACAATCGAGAATTTATTCTGGACAGAGAAGAAAAAAATCGCAATAGGTATGACTTTGAACCCAAGATACGATCGATCAATTGGTATCTGGATGATTGGATTCTTTAGGGGGAAAAAAACAATGAAAAGAAAAAGGCTTGATTGCAAAGAACCATTTTGACTCTACAGCTACTGTTGTAGGCCTAGCCGTCGGCGGTTAAGTTGAGATAACAACAAATCATCGGCACTAGGGTTTGATAAACTTTAACCCTAGTTTTTCAACCTGACTCTGATACCATGTAGAAAATAAATGATTTGAGAGTTGAAAATACCCCTTATTAATTGAATAATTAAAAGAGTTACAATGGCTATCTACTTATAGGTGAATATAAAGATTAATAGAAGAAAACTACCTAGTTTATCTCTATCTAAATCAAATCACAATGTTATCCTACAATGGCTATCTATTTATAGATCAATATAAAGATTAATAGAAGAAAACTACCTAGTTTATCTCTGTCTAAATCAAATCAAACTAAATCTCTAGATAATATTATCCTATCTATTATCCTACCAAGTTTAAACACAAAGATTTAAATATTAAATATTTATCTAATTATTCAACAGAAAGACCTCATGTCTAAAACTTAGAGAAAATGATACATAAAATGGAAAGAATGATACATAAAATGGAAAGAAGAAATATAGAAAGAAGTTTCATAAATTGGGGTAGATTTTCTCAGTTGCTTGACCGGATAGTTGGCGGACAGATTGTACCGGTAAAGTCCACCGTTGCGGTCAGATCTAAGATAAGACCGGCTATCCATTCGTGAGATATAATTCTTTTTGTGTATGAATTATTAATTAACTAATCGAGTGAATGGATAGCGAACCAATCGTCCCCGGGAGTGACGAACCGAAATATTTAAATTTCCGATACATGTTTGTTCCGTTTTCTAGGGAATATAACAGTGCTATAGAGTCAAATTACACATAGATTAATACGATTTATTAATGTCAATGAGCTACAAAGAAGGTACGAGGAGTTTGTCTATGCCGTAGATATATATGATAATCTTGAGGCAATATTCGGTGAACAAGTCTGGTCTGTGAGGCATGCAACTTCGAAAGAGTTGATATCATCTTGCTTGCGAGAAGGGGCCTCGGTTCATGAGGATGATTTAAAGATTATTACTCTCATTGAGAAGTTGGTGTCTTTGGACGTGTTCCTAACTCACGAACTTCGGTTGCTGTCATACTTCTGTCCTTGTCGAGTTCATTCGACGTGTTTGTGGTCAATTTCAACATGACTGTATCGACTCCTTATGTAAAAAATTAAAATTTTATGTATACTTAATTGAGTTCTTCCCCACTCTCCATAAATACTGTCTCCCTGTGTGCAACCCTACTTTTACAGTTTAGTGAGGCTATAACCTCAAGTTCTTGTTAATACATCGTAAACAAGATCAATTTCCTTGTAAGTTATCGTGCATGTAAGATGGCATGAACCTCAGTAAATGTGAAATCATGTGTGAGCTGTAGTGAACTTGCGAAACCCACCTCTTTGATGTCCCTTCCTTGTGTTTGAAAATCTTTGATTTTTCCCGTCTCTTATCAAAAACAAAAAAGATATATTAGAATTTATTGCAAAATGGCAACTTACATCTAACTCTATTATGCATTGAGCCGGACCCGTTTTACCCTATTTTCCCAATTCTCCAGATCGGTGTAGGTTCTCCAATATTTTTTGTTGTCACAATCAAACAACTATCGCAAAAGTTTATAGTAGGTCCCCAGTTCCTCGTAACCACTGAGTTTGTTGATTTTTACTATCTTGATGCAGCTGATATGGATGAGCACACTGGAACAGGGATCCAAGAGTTGTGAGTCGTATTTTCGTTATATCTGGATTATCATCCCTTTTACTGTATCTTTTGAACCCTAAGGCCATGAGATAGATCAAGTATTTTAGGCATAGAACTGCAGTTCGTTTTATTTTCAAGTTTTCAGGATTTTACTGAGATTTCTGTTTATGACCTTACATTTCTTATGGTTCATGGGATACATATTTACCATGGGTTTTTTGAAATCTAAAGTTGCTGCAATTTTCTCTGAAAGAAAAAATTACTGGAATTTTGGAAACAGTATATACAGTTAATGTGAAGTGACGAGTTAGTATATTTCAATTCACAAAAATATATGGAAAATTGTTGCATGTGAATATTTGAAAACTTCTTACACGAAATGGGAGGTTCTAAATTCAGGTTAACCTCTTATGTGGACAAGAACTTGCAGGTATATTATGCTCTATTTTCCGTATGTTTGAAAAAAATATACTAGGTACTTTCGTAACGAATTGGAAAATACAATGTATGTTCGGTTATGGACACGAAATATTTTGTACTATTGATCATGTTATGTTAGAAATGTGTTGAATTGTTAGTTCTTTTCTGCGTTCCAAATTTGAACGTATAATGTGTTTTCTTAGAGTGTGGTGAAAAGTTGAATATAAAATAATAAAGAAATTTTAAAATAAAAAAGAGTGGGTATGCTTGTTTGTGTTGCTGAAAATGGAAATATTTTTCGAAAACGTTGACAACATTGCCAGATACTTTGGTGTCTTCCACTACATTTTTTTTTTTAAATTAATAAGAAGAAAATAGCTCTCTATTTTTTTCCTGTTATTGACACTCGAGGAACGACAAATAAAATATCATCTAGAGATTTAGGGCTCTTTTCTATAAAAAAAAATTAATTCATGCATTTATTATAGGTTGGTGAATTATATTAGATCGGAGCTTTCGAGTCTAGTCCAACTGATAAGAGCTCACATTTATTTTGGAGAGACTCGATTTCGAATCTCGCAGTATGCGAAAAATATTTAGCCCACTTCTCTAGGAAAAAAAAATTATATTAGATTGAAAAATTAAAATAGAGTATTGAATTATTGAGGCATGTGTCACAATAAAATGCATTCACACAAGCTGCGCAATTTCTACAGATTTTTGACATCCCCACCAGTAAAAAGGTCAACAAGACAACCATTATTTTTAAAAATAAAAATAAAAAAAAACATCGTCAAAATCCACCGGTAGAATGAGTGGATCTAGGGTCGGGGATATATATTTTTGTGGGGCGTAAATAAAATATCCAAAACAACTATTCATTAAAAGTTAAAAATATAAGTATAGCGTTTAACATTTACTCACAAGATACCAGGGGTGCTTACTGGATCGACCTGGTCAGATTTGATCTGGAACTGGCCGGTTTCGATATTGGTTTCGGATCCAGTAATGCCAGAACCGGTCCGATCGGGTAAGAAACCGGATCGGATCCGGTTCCAGGTCGATACGATCCCCGTCTGGTCCTTTTTGTATATTTTTTATGTTTTTATATGTATCCACAATATTCATTACAAATTCATTATATTTATAAATGGCTATACAAATAATAGTTACACTTATGGCAACTGAAAATCTAAATAAAAAATATTAGTATTTAATACTCTTCATAATTGATAAGTATTGTTTTGTCATTTTCTTCTTGTTGCTCGTCATAATGATTTACGAATTCGTCAACCGCCACATTTCTTCTATTATTACATTCTGCTTCAAACCAGTCTTTTAGTAATGTGAGCATGCATCGGTATTCTCCAATAATTCGGCCACATGTTGAGAATGAAGCGACGCTTGAAGCTTGTACCGCATACACGCCTCTAGCCAATTTGGCGACAGGGAATTGTGCTGCATTTGCCTTCCACCATTGTAAGATGTCGAAATTGTCTTCTGTTATAAATTGATAATTCAGATAAATTTGCAACTCAGTCGACGTGCTAGTAGAATGTCTTTTTCCCTTCAGTTTTTTCCTGTCCAGCATCCTAAGGAAATTGATGCATCTGCCTTTGGATTGAGCTTGTGGTTGTTCTTCAACACCCATTTGTTGCGACGATTCACTTGTCTGTTGATTATAATATAAATGAAACATATTTTGGAGAGATTGCATTATAGACTGCCTTTAATCGCCAACAACCTTCCCAAAAATGCATAATATTCAAAAAATATTTCAAATGACGATAAACATTGACTAGGATCTAGTAATGTTGCGATGCAGTGCACGTGTGAGATTTGTTCTTAATATTTTATAAATTTAGTTTCCTTTACACTAACAAAAGTATGCAATTCATCAGGCACGTAGGTTCAGAGCCAAACCGACTACTCCAAGAGCACTCATCCATAAACCGGTTACTGGTACAAATAACATATATATTCTATAAACTTATCAAACATGTTAAATACTAAAGGAAGAAAATAAACAGAAGTTGGATAAGTAACACCGAAAAAGCGTTATGTCGCTTCTTTGTAAGTACCTACAATGATACATAATTTTCAACAAATTCTCAATCATCATATGTGAGGGCCCGATCCTAATCAAGGGTTTAATTAACTCACAATGATTATTTTGCGTCAACAACGGAATGTTTAGTTAAAATTTATTACTAAGTGGCCCTAAAAATTTTTCGTTTTTAAAATCTCTTCAGCAGAATCACACACACACACACACACACACACACACACACACATATATATATATATATATATATATATACATATATAACCAGTTCACATTCATAAACAGAAAGTAACCAAATATGCATCACCAGTTAGATACTAGTTGTACAAAATACTCGGGGCATACCTCGATAAATTTACTTTATTTAAAAATTTAGAATATTACTATTATTACTGGGACCAAGATACAATACATCGTACCTGAGCTGCCTCATCTCTGAGCTCGGGTATCCCTAGATGCGTCATAATGTGCATGTGAAACATGTTCTCCTGTAAACTCTGTCATGCCCACACAACAAAGACATGATAGCCCCCACAACGAGGGTCAATGTGATATCTCTGAAATTGATCATGTGTTTTATGGTTTTAATGTTGATTTTGAGGATATTTTGGTGTTAAATTAATTATGGTTGGGAGAAATGTATGATTATGCGGTGGACATGAACTGGTGATACATTTCAGGGTGCATATGATGCTTAGTGGGGAGGGATTGGTGAATTGACATGATTTAATTGAGATTTTCTAATTAATCTGGAAAGCATGTAAAATGTTATGGTGCATTTTGTTGGTTAATGCTTTAAAATATCATATTGGGATATTTTACTACATCGTGCTAATTAGTTAGATACCATTTTAATTTAAACCCCCCCACTTCTTATACCTTACCCCTTATCCCTCACTCCACACCACTCACTCTTAATCACTCAACCCTTTCCTAAAAACCCATTTTATCGCCTCAACTAGCAAGAGAGAAGGAGAAAGAGTCTCAAAGCTTGTAATCTTTGTTCTTGCCAGGAAATTGGAGCTAAGTGGTAAGGAATCCTTCCTTGTATGTTTGGGCATGTTTTGGCAAGTTTTGGGTTTATGTGTTTGGGGAAAGGAATGGGTTTGATATAAAATGTGTTGGTTATTTGTTGGATTATGGGTTTTTATGGATATTAATGTGTATTGTGAAGTTATTGTGTTTTGGTGTTGAAGGATTTGTAGGTTTGTGGTAAAAATGTGGGTTGAAGGAAGGTAGTGTGTGAAAATGGCATTTTTCGCACCTACAGACATCGGCGATCGATCGGCGTGATTTCACAATCGAGCGCGCGTATCATGTCTCGGAACAGAGTGTTTCCGCGATCGATCGTGAGTATTGCGCGATCGATCGGCACGGGCTCAGCGATTGATCGCGGAATGTTTGGGCGTTAAGGCAGTAACATCTCGCGATCGATCGGCGCATATGGGCGATCGATCGTGAGAGACTATATGTTGGAATTTTGGTTATTTTGATGTGAGTTTGGTGATGGACTATTATATGGCTTCTAATATTGAGTTGTGCAATTGTGTAGAGCCTTCCAAGGTGGCAGCACAACGCAGGGGATAAAGTTCTGCAACCATCCCACATTTTGGAAGAAAGGTACGTAGAAACGGGCATCAAACGGTAACATGTATTTTTACATACATATTCAATTATGCATTATGGTTGCATATATATTGGATTCTTAGCGCATATTATGGTGAGTCGCTGTTATATTCGAGTGATGATTTTAATGCTTGCAGCTTTCATTTCGAAGCGATGAATAGAATACTTGCCGCTGTCATACCGTAGTGATGAAAGAATTGCCTCTAATATGTCGAAGCGATGGTAAATGCCGCTGTCATATTGAAGCGAGGGATATTAATGTCGCTGATATGTCGAAGCGAGGGGTGTTAATGCCTTGTCATGTCGAAGCGATGTGCATTTAAATGCACTGTTATAACAAGACTATGATTGGTTATGGTATTGATGGAATCGGATATATGTCATGACATTTATGGAACTGCATTATAATCTATTGATTATGAATATGAGTTATGGAACATGGACAACCAAAGGGAGCATGTTAAATGCATGGGAATACATGAAGTATTTTGTATTAACGATTTTATGCATTTTTTTCATTATAATCATGTTGTTGTGAATATGGTTATTATATGTTCATGGTTTGGGGCTATTCCTCTAGGAGCTTTTGGCATGGAGGGCTAAGGCCAGGGTTGATGCGTTGAGCTGTGTGAGGAGTGCTACTGATATAGAAGGACATGAATTCTTTTGTATAGTTTCTACGCAGGGTAGAGTAAATCTATAGCCTTTACATTCATTTTTGTGGGAATGTAATTAATTCTTTTTTGGAAATTTTATTTTGGCACTGTAATCCTTAAGCTCAATGCATCAACATGAACCCTTATACTCTGATGAATGTATGTTTAGCTCTCTTTATGTCATTAAATCCACACTTAAGGTAGCGATGCCTTACATTAGTGGTATCAGAGCAGTGGTTAGAGAACCAGGGTTGAGCGAAGGATAGAGTTAGAGAACAAGTTGGATAGGTGTTCACTTATGAGCATATTCATGCATTTTGATGCCTACTGAGTATATGTGCATTATACTAACATGTTTGAGATATTATTATTCATGTAAACTAACGGTGTATTATATGAATTGGTTCTGGTTTATTGTTGTTAACCCCTGTATTACAGCATGGCAGCCAGAAATTCGGAACACCTCAATGAGGAGGTGGGTGATGCAATAAGCGTGAATGCTGGTATTGCTCAGACTAACCCTCTACCGCCACCAGCTGTGGGCATGGAACCTGTACAACAGTTACTGCCTGGGGAACTAAATCTGACGCAGTTCTTGACCTTCCATCCGCCTCGATTTGAGGGAACTGAGACTGAGGAAGAAGCATAGGAATGGTTAGAGAGGATTGAACAAATAGTTGTATTGGCACCATGTGCCAAGACTGTCTGGTTGAGGCTAGCGGAGTTCCAACTGGCCAAGAAGTCTTCTATGTGGTGGAAGACGACAGTTATGGAGTTGAGAGCTCAAAGAGTACAGGTAGACTGGAGTTTGTTCAGGACTCGATTTTTGAGTCGATATTTCTCGGTGGACGCGAGACAGCTGAAGGAGGATGAGTTTACCAACTTGAAGCAGGACAACATGTTAGTTTCAAACTAAATACTCATCACTCTTACGGTATGTCCCTCATATTGCTACAAACGGTCATGCCAAGATGATGCACTTTCTGAAGGGATTGAGGCCGGAGCTGTTTGATAGGGTTCTCTCTAATAACCCTAGTTCTTTTGATGATGCACTTACAAGAGCGGGGCTAGCGAAAATTGGGGAAGTGCTTACAAGGATGATGTACCCCCACATGTGCCATCACAGAGGCCGGTGTCTGATAGTCTAAGACCACGAGGGGACCCGTTTAAATATCGTGGAACTTCATCATCTCCCCGATTTAGTGGAAAGCGACCTGATAATCGACGGGTGGGAGATCGAAGGGGTAATGCACCGACCAACCGGGGGGCAACACAAGCAAGTAGGACGGGGGAATGAGATGTTATTATTGCGGAGGACCGCACTTGATACGTGATTGCTCGGCTTGTTATAGTTGTGGCAAGATGGGCCACATCGCTCGATATTGTCCTAACAGTGGAGGACAGCCAGACCTCAGGGAAAACAAGGAAAGATTTACTGACAGGGCAGTACAACAGAGGCAACCGGTTATGCTTCGACAGTTGGGAGGTCAGAAAGCGGGACCACCTCAGGGGCAAGTATATGCACTGACGATGGAGCAAGCCGAAGCAGCCCCAGAGGATGTGATTGTGGGTAAGTGTTATTTATTTACCCACCCCGCTTTTATTTTGATAGATACAGGTGCCTCGCTGTGACATTCCCGAAATGGTTAATTGCATTTGGGCATTAATTGCGATTATTATGATTAATTATGTGGTAATTAATTGTGTGTTGGAATTTATTTACCTTATGGAAATGCATGGTCATGTGGATAGGGTGACCCGGGGTTGCATTTCAGGGTGCATGTGGTGCATGTGGGGTAAATATTATTGGAAGCATGATTTATTTGCCTTTGGTAGCAATTGATTAGAAATCATGTGTTTAATTGATATTTGGTGCATTATGAGTAAATGCTTTGAAAAATATCATGTTGGGGTGTTTTATACACCATAGAATTATTTTGGTATGCATTTTATTAAACCCAACACTTTTATACCCAACCCCACCTCATCCAAATCACTTTCACTTTACCAAATCATTTCCCACACAAACCCTTCCCCTCATTTTCGAGTTCCAGCCTTGGGGTGAAGAGAAGCCCTTGCAAAATCTTATTTTGTGGAGTATATTGGGTGATTTGAGGTCCCCAAGAGGTATGGATACCTCATGGTTGATTTTGTTGTGTTTTGTTTAAGTTTGGGTTGGTTTTGAATGGTTTTAAAATGGGTTTGTGTTGGGTTGTTGTGGGTTTGGTTAATGGTTAGATTTATGGTTGTTTTAAGGTGTATTTTGGTGGTTTATGTTGATATTTATGTTGTTGGTTGGTTGGTATAAATGTTGGAATGGATTGGATTGGTTTTGAGGTGCAAAAATGGAGTTTTTCGGGTAACAAAGGTTGGCGATCGATCGCCCCTTTCCAGGCGATCGATCGCGCCCAGGCAGTGGGTTTTGCAAGCGTTTGGCGATCGATCGCCACTCTTGGGCGATCGATCGGCGGGTCTGGCGATCGATCGCGCCAGGGGTGGCGATCGATCGCCGAAGGGTGCAAATTTTTGATTCTCGGACAGTGAGGATTGGCGATCGATCGCCGTGAGGGGCGATCGATCGCGAAAGCCAAAATTTGGTTTTTGGATTTTTTTTTTGTAGGATTTTTGGTATTGGACTATTATTGGGTTCTAATATTGATATTTGTGAATGTGTAGAACCAACCCAGGTGGCAACACAGCCAAGGCATTGAAGTCCTACCATACCCTACATTTTGGAAAGGTACGTAGTGGACGTACGGGCACCCCAACGGTACATGTATCTTATATACTTATTGTTTATGCATTGTGGATGCAAGTATATATGTGGTATTGCATAGTGGATGCAAATACATGTTATGCATGATGTTTATAGATGCATATGATTATTGGTGCATATCCCATGAGTCGTGGTCATCCCTTGATGATTTTAATGCTTGCCGCTATTTGGTTTGGTTCCGCTAAATGTGAAGCGAGGGGTGGGAGCGCCGCATGTCACATTTGAGCGTGGTTATCATATAGGACGAGGAAAGGGTATTTGCCGCTCAATGAGAGGCGAGGGGTGGGAGTCCCGCAGTCCATTGAAGCGAGGTTATCCTATGCCGTCTATATGTAAATAAGCGAGGGGCATTAAAATACATTGTGATGGACAGACTAGGGATTGGTGATCAGTATTTGGTATTGATGAAATGGTATATGTTCATGACATGTTTAGACCATTTAAAATAATCTATTGATTATACTCATGAGTTATGGTACAGGGACAACCAAACGGGAAGCGTTTGAAATGCATGGGGAAACAGGAAGTGTTTTATTATGATTATGCATTTACGCTTTATCTTCATATTGTGTTGAATATGAATGATTATTATTGCTCATGTTTGGGGGTTGTCCTTGTAGGTACACGTTTGGCATGATAGAAGGGCTAGACGGGTTGAGATGGTGAGCTTTTGAGGATGCTTTTGAGACTGAAGACAGGATTAATTGGATAGTATCTACTCTAGGAGTAGTATAAAACTATAATTGAACATTCATTGATTGGAATGTAATTAATCAATTTTTGGTAGTCCTTATTTTGGCATGTAATGCTTAAGCTCATTGACTCAACACGTTATTTCTCACTCTGATCATTTATATTAGCTCTATTATGCCTTGATTCCGCACTTAAGGATTAGGGTCCTTACATTAGTGGTATCAGAGCAGTGGTTAGAGAACCCGGGAACGAGTGAAGGGTAGCCTTAGCATAATAGGCTAGGTGCTTACATTTGAAGCATGTTTATGCATGTGGTGCATATTTTGTATATCCTGTTATACTAACATGCTTATATCACTCCTGTTATCTAACGGTATATCATGTATTGCTTTGGAATTGTTGTTAACATTTGTGTTACAGCATGGCTGCTAATGAGGAAGTCGGTGATATGGGGAGCATCAATGCTAGTGTTGGACAGACAAACCCTCTACCTCCACCGGCTGTAGGAATGGAACCAGCGGTTCAGTTACTGTTACCGGGTGAGATTAGCTTGACACAATTCCTATCTTACCATCCGCCCCGGTTTGAGGGGACAGAGTCTGGGGAGGATGCTGAAGAGTGGTTGGAAAGACTGGAGCAGATCTTTGTGTCGGCTCCTTGTGCTGTGACAGCTTGGCTGAGGCTGGCGGAGTTTCAATTAGCCAAGAAACCTCTGATGTGGTGGAGGAGCACAGTAATGGAAATGAGAGCACTGGGTGCTGTGATTGATTGGACGCTCTTCAGGACTAGGTTTCTGAACCGATACTTCTCCGCTGCAGCAAGACAGACAAAAGAGGATGAATTTACAAGTCTGAGGCAGGGGAACATGACAGTGGCAGACTATGCCACACGGTACTCTTCGTTGTTGAGATACGTCCCCCACATTGCCACCAGTGGACACGCTAAGATGAGAAACTTTATGAAGGGATTGCGACCGGAGCTCTATGACCGGGTTATCACTAATAACCCAACTTCTTTTGATGATGCTCTCACAAGAGCGGAGCTTGCTGAGCTAGGAGTGGGAGCTTACGCTATGCCACCACCAGTACCGCAACAGAGGCAGACTAGTGACAGCTTGAGGCCTCGGGGTGAGCCATTTAAGCCCCGTGGTGCCTCTTCATCTTCACGGTATGGTGGAAAGAAACACTTTGGTCAGAAGCAGGATGGCAAGAAGGGTAATTGGTCGGCCAATAGAGGATCTTCACAAGGGGATAGGCCGGGAGAGCCGAGGTGCAATAATTGTGGAGGGCCACATTCTTCAAACAAGTGTCCTGCATGTTATGTCTGTGGCAAGATGGGCCACATTGCTCGGTATTGCCCCACACGGGGAGGACAGTCAGAGTATCAGGGCAGCAGGCCGAGGTTTGAGGATAGGACAGTGCAGCAGAGGCAGCAGTTTGGGCCTCGACCATCGGGAGGTCAGACAGTAGGACCACCCCAGGGGCAGGTATATGCACTGACCAGGGAGCAGGCCCAGGCAGCCCCAGAGGAGGTGATTGCCGGTACGTGTCATTTATTTACGTACCCTGCTTTTATTTTGATCGATACAGGTGCCTCCCATTCTTTTGTATCGGTGGGTTTTGTGGAAAGACACCATATGCGCACGTCTTCTTTACCCACGCCTCTCCTTGTCTCGACACCCACTGGAAGAAATGTCGTTGCGGATCAGTTTATGGCAGACTGCCTCATTTATTTTGAGGGCAACGAGTTGAGATCAGACTTGATTGTGCTGGGTATGTCAGACTTCGACTGCATCTTGGGTATTGATGTTCTGAACAGATATCAGGCAGTGGTAGATTGCCGACAGAGGACAGTGAAGTTCAGACCTGAGTTGGGCAGTCAGTGGACTTTCTATGGCAACGGTTCTCGTGCGAAGATTCCGTTGATTTCAGCGATCAAGATGACTCAGTTGTTGGAACGTGGTCACATGGGCTATCTTATTTATGCCGTGGACACGTCTGGGAAGAGTAAGGAACTAAGAGTTGAAGATGTGCCAGTAGTGGCAGAGTTCGCTGATGTATTCCCAGAAGAGATCCCAGGATTCCCACCGGCTAGGGAAGTTGAGTTTGGGATCGAGCTGTTGCCAGGGACATCCGCTATCTCTCGTGCACCTTATAGGATGGCACCGGCTGAGTTGAGAGAGTTGAAAGAACAGTTGCAGGATCTCCTGGATAAGGGGTATATACACCCGAGCGTGTCGCCATGGGGCGCACCAGTTCTCTTTGTGAAAAAGAAGGACGGTTCGATGCGGTTGTGTATCGATTACCGGCAACTGAATAAGGCTACAGTGAAGAACAAGTATCCTCTTCCAAGGATCGACGATCTATTTGATCAGTTGCAAGGTACCAGGGTGTATAGCAAGATTGATTTGAGATCCGGGCATCATCAGATTCGGGTCAGAGAGGAAGATGTGCAGAAGACAGCGTTCCGGACCCGATATGGACATTATGAGTTCTTAGTGATGCCGTTCGGCGTGACGAATGCTCCAGCAGTCTTTATGAGTCTGATGAACAGAGTGTTTCAGCAGTATCTTGATCAGTTCGTCATTGTGTTTATTGACGATATTCTTATCTACTCCCGGAGCGAGGAGGAGCATGTGAAACACTTGAGGACAGTGCTTCAGATTCTTAGAGAACATCAGTTATATGCTAAGCTCAGTAAGTGTGAATTTTGGCTGAGCAGTGTAGTGTTTCTGGGGCATGTCATATCGAGCAGCGGGATATCTGTAGATCCCAAGAAGATTGAGGCTGTGATGGAGTGGGCTGCCCCCACTTCTGTGCCAGAGATTCGGAGTTTTCTTGGTTTGGCCGGGTATTATCGGCGCTTTGTCGAGGGCTTTTCGAAGATTGCCAAGCCGCTGACTCAGTTGACCCAGAAGGGAGTGCCTTTCTTTTGGTCAGAAGCTTGTGAGGAGAGCTTCCAGGAGTTGAAGCACCGCTTGACGACGGCGCCAGTGTTAGTGATCCCTACGGAGAACTCCAGATTTGTTCTGTATACTGACGCATCGCTTCAGGGCCTTGGGTGTGTTCTGATGCAAGATAAGCATGTGGTAGCTTATGCATCGAGGCAGTGGAAGCCGCATGAGACCAGATATCCAGTTCATGACTTGGAATTGGCGGCTATCATCTTTGCCCTGAAGATCTGGAGGCATTATTTGTATGGTACTTCGTTTACCATCTACACGGATCACAAGAGCCTCAAGTTTTTATTCACTCAGGCAGAGCTGAACATGAGGCAGAGGAGGTGGATGGACCTACTCAAGGACTATGACTGCGAGATAGAGTACCATCCGGGGAAAGCCAATTTGACAGCAGACGCTTTGAGCCGGAAAGTGAGGAGTTCTGCTGAGGACGTCATTCATTTGTCTACTATGATGACCTCCTATTGCCATCTGGGCTATGACTTTGACATTGATGCATCGCCTGTGTATGTATCGACTCTGTTAGCTGAGCCAGACATCTATGAAAACATCAGGAGAGCTCAGAGGTCAGATGATGAGGTTCAGAGGTGGTTATCTTTAGTACATCTTGGTCAGCCAACGAAGTTCAGGGTGGCAGATGACGGATCCTTGAGATTGGGGAACCGTTGGGTGGTTCCGAGTACGCCGGAGTTGCGTAAAGGGATCTTGGAGCGAGCTCACAGTAGCAGACTTAGCATCCACCCAGGCGGGAAGAAGATGTACAGAGATTTGCGTGGTCATTTTTGGTGGAAAAGGATGAAATCAGATGTCGTCGCTTTTGTGAAGAGGTGTTTGATCTGCCAGCAGGTTAAGGCAGAGAGACAGAGACTTGGTGGCGAGCTGAGAAGCTTGGAGATACCGAAGTGGAAGTGGGAGCACATTTCCATGGACTTCGTGACTCATTTGCCGAGGAGTGCTTCAGGCTTCGATGCTATTTGGGTGATCGTGGATCGATTGACCAAGGTGGCTCATTTTATCCCCTATAGCATGACTTTCACATTTTTGAGGATGGCGCAGTTGTATATTAGAGATGTGGTGAGATTGCATGGGATCCCCGTTTCGATAGTGTCAGATCGAGATCCGCGATTCACATCTCATTTTTGGGAAGGCCTTCAGTCAGCCTTGGGAACTGAAGTCAGATTGAGTACTGCTTATCATCCTCAGACGGATGGCCAGACCGAGCGCACTATTCGGACGCTCGAGGACATGTTAAGAGCTTGTGTTTTGGAGTTCGATGCCGCTTGGCAGGATTCAGTGCCTTTGGTAGAGTTTTCGTATAACAATAGCTACCAGGCGAGTATTCAGATGGCTCCGTTTGAAGCTCTTTATGGCAGACGGTGTAGATCACCCTTGTGTTGGGATGATTTGGACCGCAGATCAGTCGGAGGACCGGAGTTGATTCGAGAGATGGAAGGAAAGATAAAGACAATAAGGCAGAAAATGAAAGCGGCCCAGGACAGACAGGCAGCTTATGCAAATAAACGGCGGAGACTGTTGGAATTTCAGTTGGGAGATAAGGTCTTTTTGAAGATCTCGCCTTTCAGGGGCGTTGTGCGATTTGGGATGCGCGGGAAACTGTCTCCGAGGTATGTTGGACCGTACGAGATCTTACAGCGCATTGGCACCTTAGCTTACCGACTGGCCTTGCCGCCTTCTTTATCTGGTATACATGATGTGTTTCATGTATCGATGCTGCGGAAGTATGAGCCGGATCCGTCTCATGTGTTACAGCCTTCCGAAGTTCAGTTAGAGTCCGATATATCTTATGTGGAACGGCCTGTCAGGATTCGGGATCGAGCAGACCGTAGACTTCGGAACAAAGTGATACCTATGATCAATGTTCAGTGGGATCGCAGGGGTGTCGAGGAGGCTACGTGGGAGACGGAGCGGCATATGGTGCAGCACTACCCGGAACTATTCTCTGGTATGTGTTTATGTTTAGTTTCCTTTTGGGGTAAGTGCATGTGATTTCGAGGACGAAATCTTATAAGTAGGGGAGTATTGTGACATCCCCGAAATGGTTAATTGCATTTGGGCATTAATTGCGATTATTATGATTAATTATGTGGTAATTAATTGTGTGTTGGAATTTATTTACCTTATGGAAATGCATGGTCATGTGGATAGGGTGACCCGGGGTTGCATTTCAGGGTGCATGTGGTGCATGTGGGGTAAATATTATTGGAAGCATGATTTATTTGCCTTTGGTAGCAATTGATTAGAAATCATGTGTTTAATTGATATTTGGTGCATTATGAGTAAATGCTTTGAAAAATATCATGTTGGGGTGTTTTATACACCATAGAATTATTTTGGTATGCATTTTATTAAACCCAACACTTTTATACCCAACCCCACCTCATCCAAATCACTTTCACTTTACCAAATCATTTCCCACACAAACCCTTCCCCTCATTTTCGAGTTCCAGCCTTGGGGTGAAGAGAAGCCCTTGCAAAATCTTATTTTGTGGAGTATATTGGGTGATTTGAGGTCCCCAAGAGGTATGGATACCTCATGGTTGATTTTGTTGTGTTTTGTTTAAGTTTGGGTTGGTTTTGAATGGTTTTAAAATGGGTTTGTGTTGGGTTGTTGTGGGTTTGGTTAATGGTTAGATTTATGGTTGTTTTAAGGTGTATTTTGGTGGTTTATGTTGATATTTATGTTGTTGGTTGGTTGGTATAAATGTTGGAATGGATTGGATTGGTTTTGAGGTGCAAAAATGGAGTTTTTCGGGTAACAAAGGTTGGCGATCGATCGCCCCTTTCCAGGCGATCGATCGCGCCCAGGCAGTGGGTTTTGCAAGCGTTTGGCGATCGATCGCCACTCTTGGGCGATCGATCGGCGGGTCTGGCGATCGATCGCGCCAGGGGTGGCGATCGATCGCCGAAGGGTGCAAATTTTTGATTCTCGGACAGTGAGGATTGGCGATCGATCGCCGTGAGGGGCGATCGATCGCGAAAGCCAAAATTTGGTTTTTGGATTTTTTTTTTGTAGGATTTTTGGTATTGGACTATTATTGGGTTCTAATATTGATATTTGTGAATGTGTAGAACCAACCCAGGTGGCAACACAGCCAAGGCATTGAAGTCCTACCATACCCTACATTTTGGAAAGGTACGTAGTGGACGTACGGGCACCCCAACGGTACATGTATCTTATATACTTATTGTTTATGCATTGTGGATGCAAGTATATATGTGGTATTGCATAGTGGATGCAAATACATGTTATGCATGATGTTTATAGATGCATATGATTATTGGTGCATATCCCATGAGTCGTGGTCATCCCTTGATGATTTTAATGCTTGCCGCTATTTGGTTTGGTTCCGCTAAATGTGAAGCGAGGGGTGGGAGCGCCGCATGTCACATTTGAGCGTGGTTATCATATAGGACGAGGAAAGGGTATTTGCCGCTCAATGAGAGGCGAGGGGTGGGAGTCCCGCAGTCCATTGAAGCGAGGTTATCCTATGCCGTCTATATGTAAATAAGCGAGGGGCATTAAAATACATTGTGATGGACAGACTAGGGATTGGTGATCAGTATTTGGTATTGATGAAATGGTATATGTTCATGACATGTTTAGACCATTTAAAATAATCTATTGATTATACTCATGAGTTATGGTACAGGGACAACCAAACGGGAAGCGTTTGAAATGCATGGGGAAACAGGAAGTGTTTTATTATGATTATGCATTTACGCTTTATCTTCATATTGTGTTGAATATGAATGATTATTATTGCTCATGTTTGGGGGTTGTCCTTGTAGGTACACGTTTGGCATGATAGAAGGGCTAGACGGGTTGAGATGGTGAGCTTTTGAGGATGCTTTTGAGACTGAAGACAGGATTAATTGGATAGTATCTACTCTAGGAGTAGTATAAAACTATAATTGAACATTCATTGATTGGAATGTAATTAATCAATTTTTGGTAGTCCTTATTTTGGCATGTAATGCTTAAGCTCATTGACTCAACACGTTATTTCTCACTCTGATCATTTATATTAGCTCTATTATGCCTTGATTCCGCACTTAAGGATTAGGGTCCTTACACTCGCACTCTTTTGTGTCTGTTGATTTTGTGGAGAAATATCATATGTGCCCATCTCCGTTGCCTACGCCTCTTTTGGTCTCGACACCCACTGGGAAGAATGTGATTGCTGATCGGGTATTATCTGTCTGCCTCATTTATTTGAGGGCAATGATCTGAAGGCAGACTTGATTGTTTTGGGTATGACAGATTTTGATTGCATTGTGGGTATTGATCTGTTGAACAGATATCAGGCAGTGGTTGATTGACGGCAGAGGACGGTCCGCTTTCGATCTGATTAGGGATTCAGTGGATGTTTTACGGGAGTGGTTCTCGTCCGAAGATTCCCTTGATATCGGCTATCAAAATGTCACGGTTATTGGAACGTGGACATACGGGTTATCTCATCTATGCTATTACTGTTGCAGAAAAGAAGGAAGAGGTAAAGATTGAGAAAATACCCGTGGTGCGAAATTTGACGATGTATTTCCGGAAGAAATTCCAGGTTTTCCACCCAGTAGGGAGGTTGAGTTTGGGATTGAGTTATAACCAAGCATGCCCGCCATTTCTCGTGCCCCTTATAGAATGGCACCGGCGGAGTTGTGGGAACTGAAGGATTAGTTGCAGGAACTTCTTGATAAGGGATACATATGCCCTAGTGTGTCGCTTGGGGTGCACCAGTCTTGTTTGTAAAGAAGAAGGATGGTTCGATGCATTTTTGCATCGATTACCGGCAGTTGAACAAGGTGACGGCAAAGAACAAGTACCCTCTTCCGTGGATTGATGATTTGTTTGATCAGTTGCAGGGCACAAGGGTTGATTCCAAGATTGACTTGAGGTCGGTTATCATCAGATACGGGTTAGGGAGGAGGATGTTCAGAAGACAGCATTTCGGACTCGGTATGGGCACTATGAGTTCTTGGTTATGCCGCTCGGATGACGAACACCCCGACTGTCTTTATGAGTTTGATGAATCGGGTGTTCCAGCCGTATCTTGATCAGTATGTCATAGTCTTTATTGATGACATTCTTATCTATTCTAGAAGTGAAGAGGAGCACGTGAAACATCTGCATACAGTGCTTCAGATTCTCAGGGATAATCAATTGTTTGTCAGGCTCAGTAAATGTGAATTCTGGTTGGATAGTGTGGTATTTATGGGTCATGTCATCTCCAGAGATGGGATATCAGTGGATCCCAGGAAGGTAGAAGCAGTGATGGAATGGTGTGCACCTACCTCTGTGCCCGAGATTCGGAGTTTTCTTGGTTTGGCCGGATATTACCGACGCTTTGTCAAGGGATTCTCGAAGATTCCTAAGCCATTGACGCAGTTGACTCAGAAAGGAGTGCCATTTTATTTGTCTGAGGCTTGCGAGCAGAGCTTTCAAGAGTTGAAGCATCGGTTAACGACTACACCCGTGTTGGCGATTCCCACGGAGAACAAGAGGTTCGTTCTTTATACTGATGTGTCACTACAGGGTTTGGGATGCGTATTGATGCACGATAAGCATGTGGTGGCTTATGCTTCGAGACAGTTGAAGCCGCATGAGACCAAATATCCAGTTCATGATTTGGAATTGGCGGTTATTGTGTTTGCCTTGAAGATTTGGCGGCACTACTTGTATGGTACTTCATTTACCATCTACACGGACCACAAGAGCCTGGAATTTTTATTCACTCAGGCAGAACTGAACATGAGACAGAGGAGATGGATGGACTTGCTGAAGGACTATGATTGCGAGATAGAGTACCATCCGGGCAAGGCTAACTTGACGGCTAATGCCTTGAGTCGGAAGGTGAAGTATACTGCGGAGGACGTCATCCATTTGTCGGCTTTGTTGACTTCCTACTGTCAATTGGGCTATGACTTTGATGTGTCTGCATCGCCGATACGTGTATCAACATTGCTAGCAGAGCCGGATATTTTTGAGAATATCAGGGGAGCTCAGAAGGCAGACGATGAGATACGGAGATGGATAACATTGGTCCTTCAAGGACAGCCATCAAGATTCAGAATTGCAGAGGACGATTCATTGAGGCTTGGTAACCGTTGGGTAGTTTCGAATGCTCCTGAGATACGCCAAGGAATCTTACAGCGAGCTCACAGTAGCAGATTTAGTATCCACCCAGGCGGGAGGAAGATGTACAAGGATCTATGTGACCAGTTCTGGTGGAAGCGGATGAAACGAGATGTTATAGCATTCGTCAAGAGGTGTTTGATCTGTCAGCAGGTGAAGACGGAGAGGTAGAGGCCCGGTGGTGAGTTGAAGAGTTTGGAAGTACCTAAATGGAAGTGGGAACACATATCCATGGACTTCGTGACCCACTTGCCGATGACTGCTTCGGGATTTGATGCCATTTGGGTGATTGTGGACAGGTTGGCTAAGGTGGCTCACTTTATTCCATACAGTATGACCTTCAAGTATTTGAGGATGTCTCAGTTGTATATTCATATGTGGTAAGATTGCACGGGATCCCGGTTTCTATTGTGTCTGACCGAGATCCACTTTTTACATCTCACTTTTGGGAAGGTCTTCAGTCAGCATTGGGAACTGAGGTGAGGTTGAGCACGACGTACCATACCCAAACAGATGGCCAGACCGAGCGTACTATACAGACGCTCGAAGATATGTTACAAGCTTGTGTGTTGGAGTTTGACGCTACATGGCAGGATTCAGTGGCTTTGGTGGAATTCTCGAACAACAATAGCTACCAGGAGAGCATTCAGACGACTCCATTTGAGGCCTTATATGGTCGGCGTTGTCGATCACCATTGTACTGTGATGATTTGGATCGTAAATCGGTCGGAGGACCAGAGTTAATTCGGGAAATTGAAGAAAATATGAAGGTGATTAGACAGAAAATGAAGGCAGCTCAGGATAGGCAGGCAGCCTACGCTAATAAACAGCGACGACCATTGGAGTTTCAGTTGGGAGACAAGGTCTTCTTGAAGATCTCACCTTTCAGAGGTGTTGGTACCTTGGTTTACCATCTGGCTTTACCACCGTCATTGTCCAATATACATGACGTGTTTCATGTATCTATGTTGATGAAGTATGAGCCGAATCCGTCTCATGTGTTGCAGTCTTCAGAAGTTCAGTTGGATTCTGACGTGTCCTATGTTGAACGGCCGGTTAGAATTCTGGATTGAGCTGATCGCAGGAACAATATTATACCGATGGTTAAAGTTCAGTGGGTTCGCAAGGGTGTCGATGTGATGCCCGGGAATTAATGGTGTTAATCCCAGAGTAGTAATGATCCTTAATGGATTTTAATTGTGGCAATTATGAATTAATTGTGGTTTTGGGACTCCCGGGGATTTTAAATTCGGTATTTGAAGTCGTTGGATCCAAGGGATGAGATTGTATTCTCATCGTGGTGATAACCTTGGAATTTAGTTTTTGGTGGGATTTGGGGTCCGGAGTACTTTGTACTGGGGCTGGTAATGGAAACTGAGTTGGAGAGATAATTATTGAAAACAGATGATTTTTAATGAATCATGATGTATTTGCGGAGATATTGGTATTTTGGAGTCTTGGTGCTATATATACCAAATGGACTCGATATTCCGTCATTGCACGGAATCTCTCATCTCTTTCTCCTCTCTCGCGCTCAACCCTTTCCCCCAACCCTTCCACTCTTTTCTCTTGGAAGCAAATCGATGGAGGCTCGTCTTGGGAGCCCGATTTCTTGAAGAAAAGCTGCACATTATTCATCGGGTCGTGGGACTCTGGCAAGGTTGGACTCGAACTACGGAATTATAAGGTACGTATGACGTACGAGCATAGCCTTCTATATAATTGCAATTGTTGAATGCATGGTACATTATATTGCAATAAATGGTTAGATATTGGGAATTATGTTGTGCCGCTCTTGAGCGAGCAATGAGGGGATGTTGTCGCTATTGAGCGAACATCGATTATGACGCCGCTGTTGTTGAGCGTGCGTGGGGTTAAAATACCGCTATTGTGGAGCGAGCTATGAAATGGTTGATTGTGAATCAGCTAATGGCACATACTGTCATGCAGACAGCTAATGTTGATCGATGGTTGATTTTGAATCAACCATGGGAAGCATTACTGGTGTTGGGCCGGGTAATGGCTTTATAATTTCGGTGAGACGCATGAAGAGACGTCTCTGGTGAGATGCTTGAGATGTGGAGTACTATGGTATTAGTACAGAGCATCGTTAGAATGGGTATAAGTTGTGTATACAGATTTTGATTTGGTGATAGTGGCAAGGGTGCACTATCCTGGACCAGTTGTGTATTATTGGTCCCGGAGTACATTTTGGTATAAAGGTATCCAGTTTTTCCGAACGGTAGTTCGAGGTTGAAGAGTCATGAGTCCATGACACTTTCCTTGTGAGGAAGCGGTATTGATATACCTATTGAGAATCTTTGAGAGATTCAATGAGTCGGTTTGTATGGTGTTGATTTTGGAATCGCACCGCGGGTGATTGGTTCGTCGATCATTATTCTCCACTGGGTGAGAATGACTGAGGATTGACGGTTATATGTGGGCTTATGGGTATGACCGAGGATACCCAAGCCTAGTGCATTGTGTATGCATGTGGTGTTGGTGCTTAGGCAAGTATACCGGTATGTATACAAATGCCAGCATATGGGTATTTGTCGAGCATCGGGTTAGTATGCTTGGACGGGCGAATCTCCGGTGAGAGATTGTGGTACTTGAGATGGGTAATCTCAATGGAACGATTAATTCTGAGGAATGAACGTGAAGTCGGATTGACTTCCTCTGAGTAGGAATCGTCGTGTTGGGGTTTTGGCAACTCATTGCTGGGTAATTCAATGGCATTCATGTGTTAGGATTGTTGAATCCTAGGGTAAACCAGGGATGGCCAGGATTCGGATTTGTTAGGGGTCGTGGTCGACATGTGTAGTGAGAATGCAATTGGCTTTCTTGCATGTCCTTTCGGGAACTCGAGACCTTGTGGAGTCTCGATGATGTATTTGGACCAAGATGTGTTTTCTTGGAACACACAGATGTTGATATCTGTGGAGATGTGTTTTTTTTGTGTTGATCGGTGACCTTGAATTGCCCGTTCCGTGTTGCAAAGTGGTGCAACTACTCCTCTGTTGGAGATGGATTTGGAAAATGGAAATCGGAGGTAGTTCAGGTACACTGTTGTGTACTGGTGGTTTCTTTGGTAACGATGTATGTTTAACATCGTTGGCTGTGTCATAGAGATATCATTGGGATGATATCTATATTGGAATCACGAATGATTCGTTTGGTTAGTAGTTAGGATTGACCGACTGTTTTGTGTGGTTAGCATTGGGGTATGCTGACGTTCTGTTGCGGTTGTGATGGTTTGGGAGGTTTACCCCATTCCAGGTTTTGGTGCGAGGTCGGTATCCTCGCGGTTGATGTGTTGTTCATGATATGTTCATGACTCGACGATGTAGATCCGTTTGGATTGTGTGGTTTCGGCGTTACGTGGAGTAAGCAGTGCAAATTTCGAGGACAAAATTTTATTAGTGGGGGATAATTGTGATGCCCGAGAATTAATGGTGTTAATCCCGGAGTAGTAATGATCCTTAATGGATTTTAATTGTGGCAATTATGAATTAATTACGGTTTTGGGACTCCCGAGGATTTTAAATTCTGTATTTGGAGTCGTTGGATCCAAGGGATGAGATTGTATTCTCATCGTGGTGATAACCTTGGAATTTAGTTTTTGGTGGGATTTGGGGTCCGGAGTACTTTGTACTGGGACTGGTAATGGAAACTGAGTTGGAGATATAATTATTGAAAACAGATGATTTTTAATGAATCATGATGTGTTTGCGGAGGTATTATATTTTGGAGTCTTGGTGCTATATATACCAAATGGACTCGATATTCCGTCATTGCACGGAATCTCTCATCTCTCTCTCCTCTCTCACGCTCAACCCTTTCCCCCAACCCTTCCCCTCTTTTCTCTTGGAAGCAAATCGATGGAGGCTCGTCTTGAGAGCCCGATTTCTTGAAGAAAAGCTGCACATTATTCATCGGTCGTGGGACTCTGGCAAGGTTGGACTCAAACTACGGATTTATAAGGTACGTATGACGTACGAGCATAGCCTTCTATATAATTGCAATTGTTGAATGCATGGTACATTATATTGCAATAAATGGTTAGATATTGGGAATTATGTGGTGCCGCTCTTGAGCGAGCAATGAGGGGGATGTTGTCGCTATTGAGCGAACATCGATTATGACGTCGCTGTTGTTGAGCGTGCATGTGGTTAAAATGCCGCTATTGTGGAGCGAGCTATGAAATAGAACTATGGAATCATTGGCTAGATATATGTGATATCTGTGGTACTTCATTTAATGATTTAATCATATTTGATTATGGAACTGCTATGGCAGGAATGGTTTTAGTAATCAATGTGGTGATTAACTGGCTTTGGGAATTTGATGGTTTTGGTTATTTTGAGAACATGGACAATACGGGAAATCCTACGTGGTAATGATACTATACAGGGAGTATCCTTTTACATTACAGTTTCATATTCTGTAAATTATGTACTGTGTTTATTGGAATGTTGGTATTGGTATGCTCACCCCGTGTGGGGTCTGTCTCTGTTGGGGCAGGTGGTACAGGTGCAGCAATGGATTTGTAGTTGAGCTCGGGTTGTTGACTCGAGGTACTTCCAGGATTGAAGTACAGTGCTGGTTGAATAAGTATAACGGTAGATCCAGAGTTGAGATCGAGCTATGCATGGGAGGTGCTTCCAGGATAGAAGTACCAGTAAACGTATTTGGTAGAGTATCTTATACATTAGATACACGTTCATTCATTGGGTGCTCTCATGTGAGCATGTTTTATGTGTATATGGAATGTATAAAAGGGCATGGCTTTTTTCTCTTCATTTATTGTTTGCATGCAATTAAATACGGAATTGCTAAATGAACTGAGAGCATATTAGTGTATTATGGGGGTGCATACTATGTAAATGGTCTTGGTTGGGGAATTTGGATATTATGTGGTTTTAATGCAAGAAATTTTCTGGATGGCATATAATGCTATACTTGCATATGATTTTCCCCCATGATAATATGATTGTATGCACAAATGGCATGGATTAATACACTAATAACGGGTTAACGGCACGGGGGTCCATACAGTCGAGGAGGCCACGTGGGAGACGGAGCGACACATGATGCAGTACCCGGAACTGTTTTCTGGTATGTGAATTTATATTCTGTTTGGCGTTGGTAAGTTCATGCGAATTTCAATATCAAAATTTTCTAAGTAGGGGAGTATTGTGATATCTTTGAAATTGATCATATGCTTTATGGTTTAATGTTGATTTTGAGGATATTTTGGTGTTAAATTAATTATGGTTGGGAGAAATGCATGGTTATGCGATGGGCGTGAACATTTCAGGGTGCGTGTGATGCTTAGTGGGGAGGGATTGGTGAATTGGCATGATTTAATTGAGATTGGTTCTAATTAATCGGGAAAGCATGTATAATAATTGTTATGGTGCATTTTGTTGGTTAATGCTTTAAAATATCATGTTTGGGATATTTTACTACATCATGCTAATTAGTTGGACACCATTTTAATTTAAACCCCCACACTTCTTACCCCTTATCCCTCACTCCCCACCACTCACTCTTAATCATTCAATCCTTTCCCCAAAATCCATTTTATCGCCTCAACTAGCAAGAGAGGAGGAGAAAGAGTCTCAAAGCTTGTAATCATTGTTCTTGCTATGAAATTGGGCTAAGTGGTAAGGGAATCCTTCCTTGTATGTTTGGGCATGTTTTTGGCAAGTTTTGGGTTTACGTTTTTGGGGAAAGAAATGGGTTTGATATAAAATGTTTTGGTTATTTGTTGGGTTATGGGTCTGTATGGATATTAATGTGTATTGTGAAGTTATTGTGTTTTGGTGTTGAAGGATTTGTAGGTTTGTGGTGAAAACGTGGTTGAAGGAAGGTAGTATGTGGAAATGGCGTTTTTCGCACCTACAGACATCGGCGATCGATCGGCGTGATTTCGCGATCGATCGCGCGTATCATGTGTCGGAACATAGTGTTTCCACGATTGATCGCGAGTATTGCGCGATCGATTGACAAACACCGTGATCGATCGGCACGGGCTCAACGATCGATCGCGGAATGACTTTTTTTGGGCATTAAGGCAGTAGCATCTCGCGATTGATTGGCGCGTATGGGCGATCGATCGCAAGAGACTATATGTTGGAATTTTTGTTATTTTGATGGGATTTTGGTGATGGACTATTAAATAGCTTCTAATATTTAGTTGTGCAATTGTGTAGAGCCTTCCAAGGTGGCAGCACAACGCAGGGGATAAAGTCCTGCAACCATCCCACATTTTGGAAGAAAGGTACGTACAGAGACGTACGGGCATCAAATGGTAACATGTATTTTTACATACATATTGGATGCTTGGTGCATGTTATGGTGAGTCGTTGTTATATTCGAGTGATGATTTTAGTGCTTGCCGCTGTCATTTCGAAATAAATGAATAGAATATTTGCCGCTGTCATAACGTAGCGATGAAAGAATATTTGCCGCTACTATGTCGAATCAATGGTAAATGTTGTTGTCATATTGAAGTGGGGGATATTAATGCCGCTGATATGTTGAAGCAATGGGTATTAATATCGTTGTCATGTCGAAGCGAGGTGCATTAAAATAACTGTTATAACAAGACTAGGATTGGTTATGGTTGTCAAGATATTTTTGGAAATGCATTATAATCTATTGATTATGAATATGAGTTATGGAACATGGACAACCAAATGGAGCATGTTAAATGCATGAGAATACAAAAAGTATTTTGTATTAATGGTTTTATGCATTTTTACATTATAATCATATTGTTGTGAATATGGTTATTATATGCTCATGGTTTGAGGTTGTTCCTGTAGGAGCTTTTGGCATGGAGGGCTAAGGCCATGGTTGATGCGGTGGGTTGTGTGAGGAGTGCCACTGATATAGAAGGACATGGATTCTTTTGTATAGTTTCTACGCATGGTAGAGTAAATCTATAGCCTTTACATTCTTTTTTGTGGGAATGTAATTAATTCCTTTTTGGAAATTTTATTTTGGCACTGTAATCCTTAAGCTAAATGCATCAACATGAACCCTTATACTCTGATGAATATATGTTTAGCTCTCTTTATATCATTAAATCCACACTTATAGTAGCTATGCCTTACAGTCAGTACTCCAGTACGAGAAATAAATAAAATCACGTCAAGGATGACAAAGTATTGTGCAATGCAAACCATGTATGAATGTGATGCATGAATTGGTACAATGAATCGAATCTCAAGATACCAAAAATATCGGAGTCCAAAGAAGGAATCGTCAACAATAGCAAGCTCGAGCACGACACACACACATTGCGCTAGGATAATCTTCTGTGCTATGCCTAGCATCCCTCGTGTCTAGGTCCAGCGACAGCGCGCGTGACTACAGTCTCTACCTAAACTGCATGTCATCACCAGTCGGAACATCTTAATTCGTAGTCTATACTTTTAATTATCCGGGTTTGCTCGAAATTTCACCAACTTGTTTATTTCCTTCAATTCAAATTAAATTATCCAAATTCTTAACTAATTAATCATGCGAGTTTGCATCATAATCATGAATCCGGATTAATTAGCAATGGTATCTTACATCATCAGTCAAATAAATACTTTCATCGGTATGAGGCATTTGATATGAATTATAAAATTGAGTTAAAATATCTTTGTAAGGTAACATAGCATTCAACATATTGTACAACGAATTTCACCTGGTTTTCATTGGTGATGAAAAAAGAAGATGCTTCAAACCATTAGATAAACATAATTGTTTCCAATCATGCTTAACACGGCTCGTTCGTAACCATTTAGCGTAATATTTCATTTTTTCAATTCATGCTGAGTGACTGTTCTCATTGATCGCTATTATTTTAAACAGTATTTTTCAGTGTAGCGATTGTGTACAGCAAGTACACGGTGTCAAGTTTTAGTATAATGATATGAAAAGTACGGATTGTCGATCCCACGAGAACTAGGAAATAAATATCAAACTCCACTAGTTTAACTATATTTAGCCTACGATAAATGATTATAATTAATTAACTAATTTGACTACTTAACTCGATAATCATTCCAAACAAGCAATAATGAATAAGATTAGAATCAATAGAGACAATTATCAAGACTTTCGGTTCACCCATACAATCCCCCACAATTCGCCTATAGTTAAGAATTAAATTCAAACGTTCTAAGGTGACGAATTTTCCTAATGCACTTGTTATACCTTAGTCCGGTTACAACAAGTTTAATACTAAGATGCAACAAGGCAATGATCATGCACTTATTTAACACTCAATATTGTATGTCGCTTTATGAAAACTTCTAGCTTTCGATTACTAGATATCTATAGCTATCACATGTGTATTTGACTTTATCATTCGATATCAGTCTGAAATCCACGGTTTAATTTACTATATCGTATCACAATCTCCTATGGTCAATTCAATTGCAATAAATAATCAATCAATGATATTAATTCATTGAAAGCATGAACACAACAAATTAAACTCAAAGAATTTATAAGAGTCAATCAAAACTTAATTAAAATTGTGGGTTCAAAACATGGGATCCCCTAATTCTTGACAACAAAACTTAGCCTAGAAACATATTCAAAATCAAATGCAAAATTGTATTTTCCAACATCAAAAGCATAAGAAAATCAAATAGAAACAAACAAAGTTTAGAAATACGCATAAACTAGCGATGTTGACTCCGCTTCATCGATCCATAGCCCCGTCTCTTCCGATGCGTCTCCTTTAAATGGTTTGATGTATGGATGATTGGTGATAAAGGAGAGTCATTGTGGCTGAGTTTGTAGGTTTAATTATGAGCCAATAGTCCCTTATTTCATCCAATCTCTTCTATATATTGTGTTGGAGGAGTTTTATAATGTTTGGACACAAAATAGCTTGATAGGGAAAGAAATCTCGAGTTTTTTGGGTTTGGCGATCGATCTTCGTAAGTTTCCGATCGATCGCCAAAACATTCTGGAGAAAATAACCAAAATGTTTATATCCGGGATCGATCGCGATGTTTTGCTGATTGATCGCGGAAATCTTCTGGATGGTGGCGATCGATCTTTGTAAGTTGCCGATCGATCGCGGATCTCAAAATCTTCAATCTTGCGATTTAGTCACTCCTTTTTCCATATTTGCTCGGTTTGGCCCTTTTTCATCCATTATAGCTTATTTCCTCCACTTTTATGCAATTGGACCTAGATTCTTGAAATATACAAATATATACCAAAACGCATAATATTTTCCAGGAATCACTACAAAAACACACTTAATCATATATTAAATTTAGTGTAAAAATCACACTTATCAACTCCCCCAAACTTAAACTTGACCGTCTCGAGCAAGAAATAAAGTCAAAAAGTCGATTTCAACATTGAAGATTCAACTCAACCAATTCGCAGTCAATTATATAGCTCAGATATTCACTTGCAGACAAACAAAAAGTCAATCAAAAATGTTTAACATGTTGTGTTTTCTCTTAGATCAAGCAACATGTCTCCAAATCAGAACGTGCGTGTGTGATATTGTCGCTTTCAAGTTCCATGCTATTTTCATAGATCAAATAATGCTAGTCAATGAAAAGTATGATTATCGTTGAGCATTCTATAGAGCTATTTTCTATCAACTTCTTCACTAATGTAGTCACTCATAGACTTGGATCAATAAGTCTTTTTAAGCTTGTAATTTTAGGCCTAGGTGTTGGCTTCAAAGAAAAGATAGGATAGCACAAAGAAGAGAGTATAAGCATGTAATGTTCATATTTTTAGCACAAAATTGAGCTTCTCTTCTTTTTCTTTTAGCCTTGGCCACTTTGAGTCTTATTTGGATATTCTTTTCAAGGCTTTTTCTATTCTTTTCTTTTCTCATTTATCATCTTTTTTTTTTTTACAATAAGCTCATCAAAATATAACAATTTATGTGCATCTAATGAGAATCATTATACTCCCTTTAGGTAAGGATGAATTTTTTCAATTTAGGCTCATAAAGGTGAGTATAATGAGTTGCCAAAAAAATGTTGAATGTGGCTTGTTGAAAAAGATTATCTTGAGAATAGAATTATTTCTAATATTTCTCACTTAAACTAAAGACATAGAGCACCTATTTGTAGATGAATACAAAAGAAAGAAAAAAGGAAAGTACCTTACCATATAATTGTGCAGTAAATAAATCCTAAAGATATATTGTACAGATTATAAATAATCTAATCCCTGAAATTATGCCTACAATTATAATCATAATTATTCAACATAATCTTGGTTTCCAACACTCCCCATCAAGCTGATTTGGAAAATGTCTTCCATACTCTGCTTGTTGATTAAGTAGTTGAATTGTCCCTTGCACAATCCTTTGGCAAGAATATCTGCAATCTGTTCAGTTGTAGATATGTAGTTCATGTTGATCACACTTTTTTTCAATTTTTTCATTGATAAAATTCTTATCAACTTCTACATGTTTAGTTCTACCATGGAGAAATGGGTTGTGAGCGATTGCAATTGTTGCCTTGTTGTCACAGAACACATTTATTGGTATTGTGTCTTGAACTCTTAGGTCTTCTAGTAGTCTTTTTATCCATAAGACTTCGCAAATTCCATGAGACAATGATCTAAATTCTACTTCAGCGCTACTTCTTGCCAGCACACTTTGTTTTTTACTTCTCCAAGTGACCAAGTTTCCTCCCACAAATGTGAAATAGCCAGAGGTGGATTTTCGATCATTGGTGCAGCCAGCGCAGTCTGCATCAGTGTATACTTCGATCCTTAGATGTCCCTATTTTTTAAATAGTAGTCCCTTCCCCGGTGTACCTTTTAGGTACCGTAGGATTCTGTATGCTGCTTCAAAGTGCTCTTGTCCTGGGGAATGCATAAATTGACTTACTCTACTCACTCTAAATGCTATATCAGGACGAGTGTGGACAAATAAATTAGTCTTCCCACCAGCCTTTGAAACGGCTCTACGTTAACTCTATCCTCAGGCTTTGGAGTTTCAGCAGTTCTACATCCGTGCATTCCAGTCTCAGTGAGTAAATTAAGCGTATATTTGCGTTGAGTGACAAATATACCATCCTTCGATCGTGCAAACTCCATATCTAGGAAGTATTTGAGAGTTCCTAGATCTTTGATTTCGAAAACTTTAGACAGCCCCTTCTTCAACTTATGCAATTCAGTAATGTCATCTACTGTCAAAACAATGCCATCTACATAAACAATCAAGATTGCGATTTTACCTTCACTTGAATGTTTGTAGAACATAGTGTGGTCTGTTTGACTTTGATTGCATCCAAGTGTTTTAACAACCTTTCCGAAGCGTTCAAACCACACTCTTGGAGATTGTTTCAGTCCATATAAGGATTTTCTTAGCTTGCACACTTTATTTTCTCCGAATTTCTTCTCAAAGCCTGGAGGAAGATTCATATATACTTCTTCCTCAAGATTTC
The DNA here is from genome assembly GCA_907163345.1 of Haberlea rhodopensis. Lineage (NCBI taxonomy): Eukaryota > Viridiplantae > Streptophyta > Magnoliopsida > Lamiales > Gesneriaceae > Haberlea > Haberlea rhodopensis. The sequence continues at coordinate 926,913 of CAJQUN010000079.1, forward strand.
CATTCAAAAACACATTCTTTACACCAAATTGATGTAGGGGCCAGTTATGATTGACAGCTAGGGATAAAAGAACTCGAATTGAGTTCATCTTCGCCATTGGTGCGGACGTTTTTCTTGATAATAAATCCCGAGGGTTTGTGTGAACCCCTTTGCCACAAGTCTTGCCTTGTTCCTTTCTACACCTCCATCAGCACTGCATTTAACTATGAAAACCCATTTGCAACCTACAGTTGTCTTTCCTTTAGGAAATGTTACCAATTCCCAATCACGTTCTTTTCCAGTGCATTCATCTCTTCTATAACTGCTGGCTTCCAATTCGGGTTATCTAGTGCTTCATTAATAGTTCTTGGAACAAAAAGGTTAGACACATTTGAAATAAATGTTCTTAATCGTTGGAAAGTCTGTCATAAGAAAGATAATCTGCAATGGATGTTGAGTGCATTTTCGAACACCCTTTCTAAGTGCTATGGGAAGAGAATCAATAGGAATATTAGCTGGAGGAACCAAGGAATGAGTTTGAGCGAAAGTACCTGAATTTCTTGGATCATCCTTCAGGAATTCTGATTGGCCTTGTGGTAGAATGGCTGTCCGGTCTTTGTTCCTGTCTTTCTTTCTGGTATAAACCAAGTAATTAGGTTCAGAAACATTTATTTTTTTCATTTGATCAAAATTTTGCAAGTTTAAATTTTTGTCCTCTTCATTTTCAATATGTTCCATTTCCTTTTGTTCAGTGGATGAGAGAATGATATTCGGTAAGGGGCTCGAATTTAATTCCCAAAAATTTGCTTCACTCTCTATCTCCCCCTGAAGGTGATTTTTGGAAAAATATGGCTGATTTTCAACAAATGAGGCATCCATACTTACAAAAACTCTTTTTGTGTTAGGATTGTAGCACTTGTATCCCCTCTTGTTCGAGGCATATCCAAGAAAAATACACCTTTTAGCCATGGGATCTAATTTTGTTCGAAAAATGCTGGGTATATGGACATAAGCGATACATCCAAAAAATTTAATGGTAAATCTGAAGTAATTCTACAATCGGGAACGGTTTTCTTGAAATAACTAAGGGGATGACATATTTTAGAACACGAGTGGGCATTTGATTTATAAGGTATGAGGCTGTTAAAATTGCATCTCCCCATAAGTATTTGGGAACCTGCATTGAAAACATCATTGCACGAGCCACCTCAAGTAAATGTTTGTTTTTTCTTTAAGCAATACCATTTTGTTGAGGCGTATCACGACATGTGGATTGATGTACAATGCCATGTTCTTCAAAATATTTTCCTAGATATTCATTAAAATATTCCTTCCCATTGTCTGAATGAAACAAACAAATTTTAGTTCCAAATTGAGTATCAACCATTTTGTGAAATATTTGAAAAACATTTTTAACTTCAGATTTATTATTCATCAGATATAGCCAACAAAGACGAGTATGATCGTCAATGAACGTAACAAACCATTTTTTTACCTGTCAGAGAAGTGATCTTCGAAGGGCCCCACACATCGCTATGAATTAAATAAAATGGTTTTGATGCATGATATGGTTTTGTTATATAAGTGGTTCGATGACTCTTAGATAAAAAAACAACTATCACGATGAAAAGAGTAGCGATCCAATGTTTTGAACAATTTAGGAAATAGATACTTCAAATATTGAAAACTTGGATGACCTAATCTATGGTGCCAAAGCATTATTTCATCACGAGTAGAAGTAGAACTAACACTGCCAGTATAGCTTTGAGCATTCATATTTTTGGGGGTGTCATCAAAGTAGTAAAGACTGTTGACCATTCTAGCACCGCCAATAGTCTTCCCCGAGTTCTGGTCCTGAAATTCAGAGTGAGATGGAAAGAAAATAACAAGACAATTAGAATCATTAGAAATTTTACTAACAGATCATAAATTATAGGCTAGTTTTGGAACATAAAGGACAGATTGAAGTGTTATATTATGTGATATTTTAATTTGGCCTTTTTCCTACAATGGGACTAAAACTGCCATCAGCAATTTTAACTTTTTTGTCTTTGATAGGCACACATATTTATTGAATAGATTTGGAAGAAAAGCAATGTGGTCGGATGCTCCTGAATCAATGATCCAAGGGGCAGAATTTTGACTACAAGATAAAACAATAGGGATGCTCCCTGTTTGTGCAAGAGAACTATTGGGAGTACCGGATAAGGAAGTGGATTTCAGCAGCCTTAGAAGATCATCAATCTTCTCCTTCGAGAAGGGATTGGTATTGGTTTCATTTGCATAAGATGTCCTTTGATTCGATTTGTTGTTTTTCCAGTTAGCGGTCTTCCCATTAATCCTCCAGCAATTCTCTTGGGTATGGTTTGGTTTGTTGTAGAATTCACACTTGATCCTAGGTTTTTCTTGTTGCCTTCGTTGATGAAAGGCTTTATTTGCAGCTGGATCATATATAGTCAAGGCAGAAATCTCTACTGGAGTAGCAACGTTTTTCCCACCATTACGTTCCTGCGACTTTCTTCCCTTCGAATCTCGGAAAAAACTTCACCAATGGGTGGTCATGGCTGACGTCCGATGATTCTTCCCCTAACTTCATCAAACTCGATGTTTAAACCTGCAAGGAATTTATAAATACGGTGATCTTCCACCATTTTTTTGTTTGATTGCAATCTTCTGACGATTTCCATTCATAATCGTTGAATAGATCTAAATCTTGCCACAACCTTTTAAGGGAGTTGAAGTACATGGTGATATTATCCTCTTCTTGACGGATTTCACCGAGTTTTATAGTTAGTTCATAGATTTGAGACAGGTTCCCCAAATCTGAATACATTTGGCCAACATTCTCCCATAGTTCTTTGGCTGTTGAATAGCAAAAGTAGTTTGAACTTATCTCATCTTCCATGGAATTGACCAACCAGGTCATTACCATAGAGTTTTCAGCATCCCAAGTTATGTAGGCTGAATAATCCTTCGCTGGTTCCTTAGTTTCTCCAGTCAAGTAGCCACTTTTCCCACGACCCCTGATGTACATGCAAATGGATTGAGACCATCGCAGAAAGTTATCACCATTTAACTCAATGTTGGTGATTTGTACAGGGTGAGGATTTTCTTGTAGATGCTTCGGATGTTACTTCGGAAGGCATGGCGGCGGCTAGGGTTAATTTCGAAGGTTAATGGCGGCTAGGGTTAATTTTTTGAAGATTAATAACAAGCTCTGATACCATGTTGAAAAAGATGATCTTGAGAATAGAATTATTTCTCACTTAAACTAAAGACATAGAGCACCTATTTGTTGATGAATACAAAAGAAAGAAAAAAGGAAAGTACCTATCTAATACCCTATAATTGTGCAGTAAATAGATCCTAAATATATGTTACAAATTATATATAATCTAATCCCTGAAATTATGCCTACAATTATAATCATAATTATTCAACATAATCTTGGTTTCCAACAGGGCTAATAATATATTAACATACTCCATTCTTTTTCAATTAGGCTCAACATGGGACACTAGAGATTGATATATATCATGGTAAGCTTCAAAGGCTCAAACGGTCCAAAGATCGCCTAAATCATTTCCAAGTAAAATTCATAACTATAAAATTTCGCCTCAAAATGTCATCATGAAATAGGTCCTTAGGTACTCTAAGATACTCAACACAATTCATCAAGTTCACAAAGATTTTCACTACTCCAAAAGCAATTCACAAGATTATGACTCAAATGTACTTAATAAATTCCTCATCTTAGACATGCTACTCAAAACAAGATATTCACAAACAAGTCTTACAATCATCAAAACTCAAGTCGACATGCATCGTGAGACTAATATCATCATGGAATAGAGGCCACTACTATGATTCATTCTTATCTTACTAATTGAACTCATTTTGAAGAAAAAAATTTTATTGGTACTCAAGAAACGATCCAATTCCACAGAAAAAGCATGACACAGTAATGCACTACTCCCCCAAACTTAATTCATGCATTGTCATCAATGTACTAGGCATGAAAAATGAGACAAAGCATTTACCTTTGACAACGACCGTCAGTGATCGTTGTCCAATTCCTCATCATGTCGTGGGGTATAATGTTGGACAGATCACCGCACACATGGAGTCTTGATTTGTAGTCCCAAGCTGGACTTTTTACCATGTAAGCTCAAGTGCCACCTGGGGCAGTGGGGGATGATTTCACATCATCCTTGTGGTAGTGTCGTAACCATTCTTTTTCACTATGAACAATGCCCATTGATCATCTCTCAAATTGATAGTGTCGCATAATAGAACATCGACAACTTTGAAAGGGCCAGCCCATGGTGAGTCAGACTTCCATGGGAATAGTCGCATCTTTTTCCTATTCATCTGAACTAGGTCACCTTCACGGAATTTTTCTCCTCTTTGATGGCCTTCGGTGTGACCTCCACCTTCTTCTCGCTCTTAACCTACATCGCATCAACATACATTGTATCAATTATATTGATATTAAAACATCGGTGCTCAGTGCGTGTAGTGTTCAAAGCTTTGAACATGTCAAAAGTAACTTGATCCCCCCTACTCGGAGGATCAACTTCCGTTCTTGGACATCAATCAATGCCCTTCAGTAGCTAGGAACGGTCTTCCTAGAATCATAGGCATGTCTGCATCTTCAGTTATATCCAACACGATAAAATCCAACAGAATGGTGAATTTATCAACCTTGACCGGTACATCCTCCACTATCCCATGAGGGTACTTGATGGACTTGTCCGCATCTGCAGTGAAACATTGTTTGCTTTGAGTTCTCCTAAGCCCAGCTTCCTGTAAACAGACAAAGGCATTAAATTCACACTTGCACTCAAATCACATAAAGATTTATTAAAAGATTTAGAATTGATTTTGCAAGGTATAGTGAAACTCCTAGATCCTTTAACTTTGGAGGTGAATCATTTTGAATGATAGCGGAACACTCCCTGGTTAAGTTTATCATCCCATGCTCTCCCAATTTCCGCTTTTTTGACAGAATCTCCTTTAAAAACTTAGCATAATTCAGCATGTGTCGTATAGCATCAATGAAAGGCATCTCAATGTGGAGATTCTTAATCAAATCTAAATATTTAGCAAATTTAGCATCTATCTTTGCTCTCTTATATGCAGTGAGGAATGAGAGTGGGATATCTACCTTAGCAGGTGGTGTGATGGGTCTAGAGGTCTTAGTAGACTTGCCTTTGTCGTGTGTTTGTTCCTCTTCTTGTATGTCTGCCTCGCCTTTTAACTCAACTTGTACATCCTTCTTCTTAGCGACCTCCTTTCCACTCCTCAACATGATGGCATGGACTTGCTCCCTCGAATTTGTCTCAGTGTCACTAGGAAGTGCTCCTTGTGCTCGTCCGGCTACGATCTTAGCTAGCTGTCCCACTTGGACTTCGTCGTGATGAACTTGGTCAACAGCTCCTCCATGCTTGGCTTTGGTACATATCCCGGTGGTGGTTGGGGATAGTTCATCGGCCCAGTATTGTACGTATTTGGGTAGGGGTAGGTCTGTGGTGGTCGGTTTCCCTACAAAATTAATACTTCATTAGTTGTAATGAAAGGGTTACCTACTTGGCATTTAGTGCTCGGATGTCCTCTTTGGCAAAGCTCGCATGTAACAGTTTGAACTTGCATTGCATGCATGCTCAAACTATCGATCTTCTTGTTCAGGCGCTTCCAACTGGGCAGCTAGGGCAGTGACTTCACTCACTTGATGTACCCTGGCTTGCTTCTTTGGCACGTTCCTCTCGAACTGCCGTTGACAGCTATTAGCAGCCATCTCCTCCAACAGCGTATGAGCTTCCTCGGGCGTCTTCCTCATCACCGTTCCTCCTGACGCTGCATTAATCATAGAACGATTATCAGAAAATAAACCATTATAAAATGTTTGTACCTGCAACCAGATAGGGAGGCCATGATGTGGGCATCTTTGTAGTAGATCTTTGAAGCGCTCTCAAGCCTCATACAGTGTCTCTGGATCATATTGGGCAAAGGTAGTGATGTCATTGCGCATCTTGGCCATCTTGGATGGTGGAAAGAATTTTGACAAGAACAACTGCGTCATTCCATCCCACGTGGTAATAGTCCCTGCAGGCAACGATTGTAACCAGGATTTAGCTTTATCACGTAAAGAAGAGGGAAACAAAACGTAACCTGATGGCGTCGTCAGTAGCGCCATTATGCTTGAATGTATCACAAATCTCCAAGAAGTTGGAGATGTGGGCATCTGGATCGTCAGTAGCTGCTCCCCCAAACTGGACCAAATGTTGGATCATCTGTATGATAGCAAGCTTGATCTCAAAATTGTTAGCCTGTATGGTTGGTCTTGTGATACTCGATAGTGATCCATGGAATGCAGGGTGGGCATAGTCCATGAGTGATCTTACAACTGGTGGTACCGGAATCTCCTCGGTATTAGCCATGCGTGCTCTTGCTTGCCTTAGCCTCCTTTGACAAGTGCGCTTGATCTCGGGATCAAAGGGCTCAAATGTATGGTTGCTACTCCTTAGCATGCACCAAGAGATGACATCATGTAACAATCAACCAAAAAGAACACAACAGTAGAAGAGTAGAGAGAATGGTAAAAAAATCAAAAACTAAGAAAAATGAATGACTAGCCTACAATCAACTAATCTCGTTTGATATTATTAACTAGTCCCCGGCAACAGTGCCAAAAACTTGATCGCTATTATTTTAAACTGTATTTTTCAGTGTAACGATTGTGTACCGCAATTGCACGGTGTCATGTTTTAGTATAATGATATGAAAAGTACGGATTGTCGTTCTCACGAGGACTAGGAAATAAATATCAAACTCCACTAGTTTAACTATATTTAGCATACGATAACTGATTATAATTAATTAACTAATTTAACTAATTAACTCGATAATCAATCCAAACAAGCAAGAACGAATAAGATTAGAATCAATAGAGACTATTATCAAGACTTTCGGTTCACCCATGCAATCCCCCACAATTCGCCTATAGTTAAGAATTCAATTCAAACATTCTAATGTGACGAGTATTCCTAATGCACTTGTTATACCTTGGTACGGTTACAACAAGTTTAATACTACGATTCAACAAGGCAATGATCATGCACTTATTTAACACTCAATATTGTATGTCGATTTATGAAAACTTCTAGCTTTCGATTACTAGATATCTATAGCTATCACACGTGTATTTGACTTTATCTTTCGATATCAGTCTGAAATCAACGGTTTAATTTACTATATCGTATCGCAATCTCCTATGGTCAATTCAATTGCAATAAATAATCAATCAAGGATATTAATCCATTGAAAGCATGAACATAACAAATTAAACTCAAAGAATTTATAAGAATCAATCAAAACTTAATTAAAATTGTGGGTTCCAAACATGAGATCCCCTAAGTCTTGACAACAAAACTTAGCCTAGAAACATATTCAAAATCAAATGCAAAATTGTGTTTTCCAACATCAAAAGCATAAGGAAATCAAATAGAAACAAACAAAGTTTAGAAATACTCATAAACTAGCGATATTGACTCCGCTTCGTCGATCTGTAGCCCCGTCTCTTCCGATGCGTCTCCTCTTCAATGGTTTGATGTATGGATGGTTGGTGATGAAGGAGAGTTATGGTGGCTGAGTTTGTAGGGTTTAATTATGAGCCAATAGTCCCTTATTTCGTCCAATCTCTTCTATATATTGTGTTGGAGGAGTTTGTAGAGTTTGGACACAAAATAGCTTGATAGGGAAAGAAATCTCAAGTTTTTCGGGTTGGCGATCGATCTTCGTAAGTTGTCGATCGATTCGCCAAAAAATTTTGGACAAAACAACCAAAATTTTTATATCCGCGATCGATAGCGATGTTTTGCCGAAATCTTCTGGATGGTGGCGATCGATCTTTGTAAGTTGCCGATCGATCGCGGATCTCAAAATCTTCAATCTTGCGATTTAGTCACTCCTTTTTCCATATTTGCTCGATTTGGTCCTTTTTCATCCATTATAGCTTATTTCCTCCACTTGTATGCAATTGGACCTAGATTCCTGAAATATACAAATATATACCAAAACGCATAATATTTTCCAGGAATCACTACAAAAATACCATTATTCATATATCAAATTAAGTGTAAAAATCACACTTATCGCTCGTAACCAACTTTCACAACCAAATTAATAACATGATATGCACATCTATGTCATGCACATCTAACATTAAAAAAATACGATCAAACGTTAATTTCAAATAGGTCTTTAAATCACGCAACACATCGTTGTTATTCGCAGCGTTGTCTAATGTGATTGAAAATATCTTATTCTGAATTCCATAATGTCTACAGGTATTGAATATATATTTAGCAATTACATAATTAGTATGTGCACAATCTAAGTCATCTAAAGACAAAATTCGTTTTTGCATACACTAATTATCATCAATCCAATGACAAGTGACAACAAAATATGAATCCAATTTAACATTTGTCCAAATATCGGTTGTTAAGCTAACCCTACAAGGCAAACTAGAAAGATGTTCAATCAATGTATTTCTATATTCAACAAAGACGTCCATACAATTACTTTTTATTGTGGGATAGAAATATGTTTAAACATGGGTTGTATAGACTAAGCAATTCAATAAAATCATCATGTTCTGCTTGTATAAAATATAGTTCACCTCTAATCACAATTCTAACAAGTGACTTACGGTTAATATAAGTAGTTAAAATAAAATTTGTGCCAGAGAGCACTAATTTGTGCTTGTGTTGCTTCTCTAGCTAATGGTTGTAATGTTGTCTCATCAAAATATATTTTTTACTAAGCGTTTTAAATGTTCCGGTGCCTCCACTGGAATCACCAGCTTTATATGAATATTGTATCTTACATAATTTACAAATTACAACATATTCATTGGTACTTTGTTTTTAAGCTAGTTCAAAGTGAACACATATCTTACTTCTTTTGGCCCGAGTACCGTTGTCTACTCGCTGTTGTAGTCTCCGGAAGATTCCACTTGTTGTCTCTCTTGGGTGCCAGAAGGTTCGACATTGGGTTCTTACTTTTCGACGTTCATAGATGAACGTGCAACATTAAGGTCAGCAAAATAATCATAACTATCGTTTAACTTGGGAATTGGCACAGACAAATTAATTGTCGACGATGAACTAAGTGATAGGCGACTCGAGACGAGATCCCGGCTGCGATCAGCGCTGCTATTATATAAGTAAGTGCACAATGGAGAGATTATGAAAAGTATTAGATAGAACTTCAGAGTTAAGAATTTTGAAGACTTGAACTGCAACAAATGAATTGTGTGGATTCATCATCCATCAACATACCTATCTATAGTTTTTTTTTCAAAAGTAATTTTTTTAAAAAAAATTAACGTTGGAAACGGCTGAAATAGTCGTTGCCAACGTTAATTTTGCAACGGATGTTTCACCCGTTGCTTTCTTTTAATTTTATTCTTTTAAAAAATTACTGGTTCCGGTTCTGAACCGAAACCTGACCGGCAGCATTGGAACCGCTCCAGGCCGGTATACTATCTATTCCGGAGCGATCTGGAACTGGTTAGCCCAGTTCCGGTTGCAAAACAGGCTAACCGATTCGATTCCGTCGTGGGTTCATATTGGCCCGACCCGTTAAGCAACCCTACAAGATACTAACAAAAACAGTATTAACTATGTAAATTATTGATTTAGATTTTTCTAAAAATTGTAGATATTATTGATTTTGAAACAAATTATCTTAGAATTAGAAGAAACCAGAATATCAAAGTTTTTAATACTTCATGCATAACAAATTTCATAGCAATCAAAATTGCAAAAAAAAATGATAAATATTAGATCTTCCTTTGTAAAACAACTAGATTTATTGGAATTTAAAGTTAATAAAGATTATATAAAAAATAATATCTACTTATCTATTTGTTGTATTTTGGCATTTTAAGTTGTAATCGACGTCTCTTAATCTTCTTAACTAATCAATAATTGAGTCAATATTAAAGTCCGACAAATGTACATTTGTAACGAACTAGCCAAAAATAATCTTTCATTTTACTCAGCAATCTAGTCTTGGCATTTTTCATTGCTGAAAATGCATGTTATGTTGCGGTGGGGAGTCAAAATAAGCTTGGTAATAGTTCTGTCTCCATCATCAAGACCAAAAATATTTGTTGTGTGATAGATATATGATGTAGATATTCTGAACGGCGGCAGCAATAACACAATCCATCATCAATACCAAAAATATTCTCATACAAATAGTACATTGGAAAACAACATCGACCTTTTGAGACTAATTCAATCAAAGAATTATAAGTACTAGTACTCGAAAACAAATTTTTGGACCTCAGCATTTTATATATTTCAATATCACCATCAATCTTTTTAGAATCTATTCAAGCCTTGACTAACAACAAATCAAAAATAAAAGTGGCGGAATCACAAACAGTGTAAGTTCTGATCAGAGCCTAAAAAATGGCAACTGGGTTGAAGATTCTTGGTGATAAACTTCAGAAAACACAAGCATGGAGGATTTTATCAGAGTTCGAGCCTGGGATACAAGCCAGGAGCGAGAAAGGAGGTGGATAACAGTAGCCTAAGAAAACAGAGTGTGGGAGCAGAGGGAGTGAAATTAAAGAAAGCAAACGAAAGGTGCGGATTGTTTCGGAGTTGGAGGATGATTTTTTTATGAGAATTCAAAAGGGGAAAGGCCGACGTTTATCCCTCCGAGCAGTGACCACCCGGATTTTGAGCGGTGATGTTTCAGGATCGAAACAGCGGCTGACACAATATCTTCAGAAATTGATAATGATTGTGAAGAAAATGGGAGGAATTTACACAAAGTCAGATTCAAAGAACGCCATTGACGTCTTTCAGTAGTTTCATCAAACAGATTGTGATTCAGTTTCGATGCAAGAAAGGACCAAGTAAAGATCAGGGTGCTTATTGGGCCGGACCGGTCGGTTCCGGTTCCGGACCGGTCCCGGTTCCGAACCGGAACCGGTTTGTCCGGTTACAAACCGGTATCCGATCCGGGTTGTTACCCGGATCGGATCGGTTTCCATGTTTCGGAACCGCCAATCCGGCGGTTCCGGTTCCAAGGGTTCCGGTTCCATAACCGGAACCGGAACCGGTAAAAAAGAATTTTTTTTTTAAAAAAATAGGAAATGGTGTAGCCGTTGGCCACTGCCGTTGCCCAACGGCTATTTTAGCCGTTGGATCTCCCTTACTCTTACAATCCTAATATTTTATTCAACTATCTCATTTTCCCATATTTCCACTACACGATGGCATCCTCTTCTACTGGTCGTGGTGGTTCCTCAAATCCACCTTTATTCCAAGAAAATTATGATATTGTTGCCGAGTTTGATAATGCTTATGATGTTGAAGAAGCGGAACACGTTGCAGAACCTGCGGCCCCCCAAAATTCGTCCCCCGGCGGGTCATCCGCTACTACTGCCGCTTCGAGTGGCACGAGTAACCGTTCCAAACGAAGCAAGGTTTGGGATCATTTTGACGTCGAGACAAAACTAGGTACGAACGAATAACTATTATTTGTAAAATATGCAAAACCACATATAATTATAAAACAGGTGGTTCTGCTGGCGGTACCGAAACTTTTAAGAAACATCTAGTTAAAAAACATAATTTTGATGATGTTACTTTACAACCATTAGGTAGAGAACCAACCCAAATTCAAATTAATCATCAGTCTGGCACTAATTTTATCTTAACACCGGAAAATAACAAAAGATTATTCGTTCGTTTTATTGTAAGATGTGAACTTCTCTTTTTGTTTTCTGAAAAAGATGGCTTTATTGATTTTTCTTCTGGTATCCAACCATGTTTTAGACATATTTCGATGCATACTTTGAAAAGAAATACTGTGAATGTGTTTCTTGATTACCGTAAGACTTTAGTTGATCATTTTTCTTCTATTAACTGCAGATTAAGTTTAACTACTGATATTTGGACGAATACCGCACTACTTTCGTTTCTTGTCATTACTTGTCATTGGATTGATGATAACTGGTGTTTGCAGAAAAGAATTTTGTCACTTGATGAATTAAAATCTGCACATACTGGTTCCCAAATTGCTAAATTTATTGTTAATGTTTGTAGATTTTATGAAATTACAGATAAATTTTGTTCGATTACACTTGACAACGCTTCAAATAATACGGCGGCAATGCGTGAACTTAAAATATATTTACGACCAATGCTTAATAGTGTTTTTTTCCATATTAGATGTGCATAATATAATTAATTTAGCAGTAAAAGATGGTTATGAAGATGCTGAATATAGTAGCATAGACAAACTTAAAAACTGTTGTCAATGGATACGACAGTCACGCATTAAGCGTGATTGGAAACATACGTGTGCAAGTCAGAACCTTCGGTTTACTCTTTTTCCACCGCCCATTGTAAGTCGATGAAATTCTTTGCACAAAATGTTAGAATCGATGTTACCTTATCAAGATGCTTTAACTTCTTTGTATAACTCTTATCAAATGCCTGAAAGTGATGAAAGTTATTTATTGTCTGATAAGGATTGGTTTTTTGTTAATAATTTAACTGCTTTGTTATCAACTTTTAAAGATGCAACAGATCGTTTCTCCGGTGTTTGTAATCTTACTTCTCATTATTTTCTTCCACTTGTATTTAACATGTTTTATAAATTTATTGAATTTAGAGATGATATTGAGTTGACGTCGTTCGTTTATCGTATGGAGGAGAAGTTTAAAAAATATTGGGAACAAATTCCACACATGCATTGTATATCTACATTGTTAGATCCAAGTCAGGGTGTAGGATCTGTCGATACTTTCTTTGAATATTACAGTACGTTTTTGGATAAGGATGTTGACGATCAAAAGACGTCAATCATGCATTCTCTCCCAAATATGTTTGGATTGTACCATAGTGAACAGGGACAGAGCTCATCGGGACGTGTAGTAGGAGGAGAAGAAGAAGATGCTAGTCAGTCACGAAGCGGAGGGATTAATCTGTTGAGGAGCCTTGGAAGAAAGAAGCATAGAGGAAGCGGAGTGTCATCTACCTCTTCAAATGAGTTGCAGTTCTTCCTCAGTCAAATGTTCATTACAGATGAAAATTTTGACGTACTAGAGTGGTGGAAAGCAAACGCAAGACAATATCCAGTCTTAGCCAAAATGGCTAGAGATGTATTTGCAGTCCAAACATCCAGTGTCGCATCAGAGTCGGCATTTTCAACATGTGCTCGACTCATTGGAGACTTTAGAGTTTCTCTATAACCAGAATCATTGTGCATGCTTGCGCTGCTAAGAGATTGGTTCGATGCTGAGAAAAGAAATAAGAGAGAATGAGGAATCGACGAATTCGACAATGAAAGTTCCGAAGAAGAAGAAGAAGAATTGGCCAAGACTATACTTATAAATTATGATGAATAATGTATTTTATTATAAATTTCAAATGATGTATCTTTTATGTTATTTTCCATATTCAATAAATGATGTATTTTTTCCTTTACGATTTGGGTTGAACACGAAATCTGAAAAAAAAATAAAAATTTAAATAATCTGGCTTGGCGATCGATCGCCAAGACCCGTAAGTTTAAAAAAAAAAAGCAGAGTCAATTGGCGATCGATCGCCAAACCGGTTCCGATTGGAATCGGTTACCTCGGACCAATCCGATAATTCGGATCCAGGGTTCCGAACCGGATCGGTTCCATGGCATGGGCCATGGAACCGGAACCGGACCAATCCGGTTCGGAACCGGATTGGTCCGGTTCCACCCAAATGGAGCCCGGGACCTGTCGGATTCGGTCTGAATCCGATCCGATCCGATCCGACCCGTAAATAGTCTGAAGTAAAGAGATGGTACTCAGAGGGCCCAATGGTTCAGCCCATTGTATGGTGAAACTTGTAGCCCAAATTTCTGGAATTTCAAAGCCCAATTCTTTAGTCCGTTTCATTGTACAGTTTGTAGCCCAAATACCTGAAAATAAGGATAACCACCATATGGAATCATGATCGGAACCATAAATTAATCTTAAATATTCGAATTATGTAATATAGTTGTTCAATAATTAACTTCAATTATGATTGTATCATTAATTTTTTTACGAATTTTAAAATCTATAATAATAAACCAAACCATATCCAAACAAATTATTTTAGTTCCAGTTTTCATTGAATCGAAAACGTCGGTTTTCCCAAATTAAGTTTTCTTCAAAATGAATCATATTATTTAATGCGCCTATTAAAAAAATCACGAATATATATAATACTCATCATTTCTGACAAACTTACATCATTTTTATATTATTTACAAATTTACAATATGAAATTCTTAAAAAATTGGCATTTATAGTTGTACCATTCTTAAAAAGTATTAAAATTATATCATGTGTGTAAGTCTAACGTTCACGGCTTTGCAAAAAAGTATAACAATGATAACAATGCAATTCAAATATTTTCTTCGACCGCTCTCCTAGTAAGGAAATTATTATTATCCGAAAATATATTTTAGAGAATGAAAGATGAAACGAAGCATTAATAATAAAAACAATTAAATTAACATAATAAAAATAAAATTGCTAGCTATAAAGTTCATTCTAATAATTTTTATACAAAAAACTCATGATATCAAAATTGTTTTCCTTCCTAAAAATATTACAAAATCACAGATTTTGCCATACTATCTCTTTTATCAAATATTTGAATCTTTGATATATTATATGTCTTTTCATGAAGTTATTACATAATAGTGTGTACTATATATCAAGTTACCTTCTGTTTGGTGCGTTGTATGGGATTTCCTCTGCGAATTTATGGAAAAGAAATGACGAATGTCTTAAGTCGAGGCAAATGTATAACACTTAGTTCTTAAGAGGAACTTGCCCCGCACAAGGTGCTTTCGATTTGTGGCAATCCCCTCCCAAGATACAACGACTTCTCTTGTGATTGTAGCACAACAAATCACAAGAACATCAACCACAAATGTTGCAAACTATCTCCTTCAAGAACAAAATGAATATGATGATGAGATGAATTTGATCTTGCTTTTCTCTATCAAATTGTGATGTTAATTTCGAAAATCTTATGTTATGCTTTATATGGGATGTTGTATATGTAGTTAGCCATCCATTTCCATTAAAGGACACCAAAGGCAACCAATAATGAAAAATGCACCCGACGCGAAGGGACACACCCATTCACGGAAAAAACCTCCACAAACTTTTCCTGGCAGAATCTCTGTTGCTTGAGCACCCGGATGCGGTGCTTGAGCGCCCAGCTTGCTGCCCAAAAAATTGGGCAGCATTCGACCGCTACAAGGTGAGCTCGGGAGCCGCCCGGGCTTCCTGGATTTTCCCTGGGCAGTATTTTTCCGTCCGTTTTTTCTCGTTTTGTCATTTATCAAGTATTCAACTATTTTCTCGTGTCCAACTTGCTTAATTATTAAGCACATTTTTCCAACAATCCCCCACATGAATGAAATTATGCATGTATGCACGTGATGTCAAAAGAGAGTTCGCACAAAAAATTATTGCATCGGGAGAGTTAGCTTGTGGCTTCCTTATTAGTATACTATCGGATTTACTAGCCACGAAGTGAACATTATGTCTTGAACTTCTTGGCGGTTCGTGTAAACCCAGACAATAACACATACACAATAACTTCTCAACATTTGCTTTGGTTTTCTCGGTTGTGTCCGTTTTGGCCATGGAACACATCTTGGATTGATAAGTGTTTCATTGAGGCGACACGTCCTCACACTTACATATGTGACCTCTTATTAAGAGTATCCTACCATACTCCACTTTTTTCAAATATATGAATCATTAAAAGTATCAAACTTAATCTCACGACTTTGGTAGGTCCAAAATACTATTCATCCTAGGAATGAGTTGGGAAATTTCCCGAGTGCTAACTTAAATATTCATAATTTAGTTGTCACGTTGAACCAATATCTTGGGATCTCCAGTCAACAAGGTTAAGTTACCACTATGAAAATTTATTTTGTAGATTTCAACTACATTCCTATTGATAATTCAAACATTTGATATCTATTTAATGCTTTTGTAAGCGGATCCGCCAAGTTCTCCTTTGATTTCACGTAAGCAATTGCGATAATTCCATTAGAGATCAATTGTTGTACAGTATTATGTCTACGACGAATATATCAAGCCTTCACATTATACATACTGTTTTGTGCTCTAGCAATTGCCGATTGACTATCACAATGAATCATTATTGTTGGCACTGGTTTAGACCAACATGGAATATCTTCCAAGAAATTACGAAGTCATTATGCCTCTTCCGCGGCTTTGTCTAAAGCTATGAACTTTGACTCCATCGTGGATCTTGCAATGCATGTTTTTTAGTGGATTTCCATGACACGGCCCCACCATCAATACTAAGAACATAGCACTCGTGGATTTGGAGTCATTAGTGAAATCAAAGGTGAATAGTTATGTATATTCTATCCATTTACATAAGCAATTGTAGCATGTTGCACTAACCACAAGAAATATAACTATGTGGCCTTCCGGCCTTAGGTGGAGTGGATAAGCTCATCTAGCCATTTGGGGAAGATTCGAGTTCGAATCGCGTTGTGCGTGCAGAAACACTTTCGCCATTCCCCTACTATATATATATATATATATATATATATATATATATATATATATATATATATATATATATATATATAAGTATAATTATGTCATGAACTACCATGAATACAATCATCATGTTATCAACCATGAATAGAACATGGGATATTTCAAACTCTTTTAGATTTTTTACATAGTGTACTTATTTTTTGTCAAAATAAATTAAAAAATGATGATTTAATAATTTTGAAAAATCTCATAGTTTTCATGTTTGTTATTTTGTTGAGAATTCATGCAATTTCAATCATACAACGATATACGTACATAAATTAGACAAGCAAACATTCAAGCACCACATGTATAATAATGAATTAAATGATATTGGTCTTTTATGAAGTGATCCACGTAGTTAAATCATTATTAAAAAGCATTAAAATTATATTCTGTGTGTAACGTTCGCTGCTTTGAAAAAACTGTATAACAATGATAACAATGCAATTCAAATTTTTTTGATCGGCCGCTCTCCTAGTAAGGAAATTATTATTCTCCGAAAAATATATTTTAGAGAATGAAAGATGAAACGAAGCATTAATAATATAGCAATTAAATTAACTCAATAAAAATAAAATTGATATCTATAAAGTTCATTATATTAATTTTATACCAAAAACTCATGATATCAAAATTGTTATCCTTCCTAAAAATATTACAAAATCACAGATTTTGTCATACTATCTTTTATCAAATATTTGAATCTTTAATATATTATATGTCTTTTCATGAAGTTATTACAGAATAGTGTGTACTATATATCAAGTTACCTTCTAATTTTCAGACCAACTTGAAGCGGGAAGAAACCATGAAAATTCATCTCATCCTAAAAAGTAAATAATTAAGTCGGAGAATTAAGAAGATTTAATAATAGTGTGCGACTTGGTGAAACTTAGTGCGCGACTTAGTGAAACGTAGTGCACGACTTAGTCAAACTTAATTTGTCATGACCCGAAAATTTTACATGATCATGCATACGCGTCATGACATATATCTTGACATTTTATATATGCATTGAAAAGCATAGGGATTGTGAATAGAATAAATGTGAAAAAGAATAAGAAGAATATATATATTATTATTAAAAATAATAATAATAATATATATATATATATATATGAGTAAATTTAAGAAAGAAAAATGAATAAATTGGAAAATAGTGATTAGATTTGAAAAGAATAGAATATATTTGAAGGATTAATTGGTAATTTTCGAAATTTGTTAAAAAAAAAATTAAAAATAAAATAAAATAAAATCGGGAACCGACTTGAAAACTCAAGATTTACACACATTTGCACCTTTCACTAGGTGAAAGTGCCATGAGAATTTGCAAGAGAGAAGAGAAAAAGAAATTTGGGGTTCCGTTGATTTTCAGACTTCGAAACGACGTCACAACTAGAAAATAAGTACATATGTGAAATCATCGCTTCACTACCTTCCTTTTGAGGTGGTTTTTCTTTACTTTTTCTTATGTTTATTTTGTGATGCCCGGGGATTAATGGTGCTAATCTCGGTGTAGTAATAATCATTAATGGTTTTATTTGTGGCAATTATGAATTAATTGCGGTTCTGAGACTCCCGGGGATTTTAAATCCTGATTTTGGAGTCGTTGGATCCAAGGGATGAGATTGTATTCTCGTCGTGGTGATAACCTTGGAATTTGGTCCTTGGTGGGAGTTGGTGGCCGGAGTACTTTTTACTGGGGCTGGTAAGGGAATTTGAGATTGGGAGGTAATTATTGAAAACATATGATTTTTAATGAATAATGATGTAGTTGTGGAAGTATTGGTATTTTGGAGCCTGAGTGCTATATATACCAAATGGACTCGGTATTCCGTCATTATACGGAATCATTTCCCTCTCTCCTCTCCCTCACGCCTCTTTCCCTCACCCCAAACCTTCCCCTCTTTTCCTCTTGGGAACAAATCGATGGGGACTCGTCTTGGGAGCCCGATTTCTTGAAGAAAGGCTGACCATCTTCTTCTCCTCACCTTTAGCTTCGATTTGATTATAGTTTTGTGCTAAATGGTTGAGTTTTGGGTTTGGGGAGATTTTGTAAAATCTTGGGGTTTTGTTTTAAAATGGTTTATAACCCTTGTTGAGTGTACTAGGGTGTTTGTATGTGGCTATTTTTGAGTTGGAGGGAGTTTGGGTATGTTTTGTGGAGGTCTTGAAGCTTTTGAAAATGGTGTTTTTCGGGTTCGCGCAGCGACCGATCGATCGGTAGCTTGAACCGATCGATCTGTGCAAGTGCGTAGCGTTGGGTGTTTATTTTAGTATTTACCGATCGATCGGTATGAGCGACCGATCGATCGGTGGGTGGCTAGCGATCGATCGGTAGCTTGGACCTATCGATCGGTGCAAAGCCGTAGCTTAAATCGATTTTATGAACAGTTACCGATCGATCGGTAATGGTGACCGATCGATCGGTAGTGCGATTGTCTAAAATGGTATTTTGGGTCCTCCCTCGGGTTTTGGGAAGCGATTATCGACCATTTACCATTTAATCATCGTGTTGGGATGATTGGGGTCGGATTTCATGCTTGTGCATATAAATTTGGGATTACTCATTGATTATGAGTTATCGATTTGTGTTTAGCACATTCCTTCATCGGACCTCGGGACTGAGGCCGTGTTTGAACTTGAACTTAGGGTATAACTTACGAGCATAGCCTGTTAAAATATTGCAATTGTGGTATGTGTTACTTGCAATAGATGGATAGTGAAATGCATGGTATATGATACTTGCTATATATGGATAGTGAAATGCATGGTATATGGTAATTGCGATAAATGGACATACATTGGGAATCATATGGCGCCGCTTTTGAGCGAGCAATGATGGGGATGTTGTCGCCATTGAGCGACCATCGGTTATAACGCCGCTATTGTTGAGCGTGCGTGGGGTTAAAATGCCGCTATTGTAGAGCGAGCTATGAAATGGAACTATGGAATCAATGGCTAGATATATGTGATATCTATGGTACTCTATTTGACGATTTATCCATATTTGATTGTGAAACTGGTATAGTAGGATTGGTTTTAGTTGAACAATGAGATGATCAACTGGATTTTGAGAATTTAATGGTTTGGTTATTTTGAGAACAGGGACAATACAGGGGATCCGGATGAGGATGACAAATTTATGGCATAACTGTAATTAATTCATAGTAAACATATGATATTAAGCTTGGTTGTGCATTTGAAATGCACTTATATGTTCTACTTTCGATACCGGCACTAGTAAGACGAATGAATTAAGCAATTCCTACGAGATAGGAGTATCGATGGTGAGTATATCCTTATAACTTGGCATTTAATTATATGAGTATATGATTTGTGTTCTATGAGTACCGTGAATTGGTGAATGGATTGGAATAAATGCAATATGATGTGCAAGAACTAAATTAAGTTCTGAAATGTACATGTTGATACGTGATGTTATACGATCTATATGATGTTATTTACCTTATTATTTCAATGTTATGCATATGATTATGACATGTGCATTCATAAGAGATTAAAGAACTCTGTTATGGCCACTAATGATCTTGAACCATGTGTTATTTCATTCTGAGCACGGTCAGAATTAAAGAATCAAAGAATATCGATCCCGGGTTAATTGAGAACTCAAAAGGGGATCTACAGAGTGTCATGGCCATATCGTGATCACGGATAGTTCTTGGTATTAGTTGGTGCATAACAGAATAACAATACAGACATACATGTGCATCATTTCGTTTTATACGAATCATGTGAATCGATGTAAAGATTATGATGAATCGTGTGAGTTTATTCATGTGCTTATGTGGATATAAATTATATGCTTATGTGATGTTAAATACTACGTTATTTGAATATACTCATTGAGAATGCAACTCACCAAATGCAAATGTTGATTTTCAGTTGATGTAGATAAAGTTTTAACATACAAGATGTTTCTGCATATTTTGGAAGTATGGATCCAAGGTCGGCTGGCTGACTCTAGTCCTTCTCCATCAGCTCATCATTTGCATATACTATATAGGTTTTTGGTTGGGTTGTGAGGGGTACAACTTTGATTATTTTTGTGGCATACATATATTTATATGCCTTGTAAATTATATTATGATAAATGTCTTGATTGGATGTTATGAGATTGTAAGTTCCGCTTGCCATTAAATATTATGCTATATGCCTCATGTGTAAGTGTTATATGTGTAAGGGGTGTCGCATAATTCACCACTTAGTAAAATTTAGTGCGTCTTAAAGCGTCGCACGCGCACTAAATATGACAGATCGCGACCGAAGCGGTAGTGCGTGCATGAGATGAAAGATGACTTATGGTAAGACTATGAAACATAAGAAGAAGATTCGAAACAATATATAAAAATATACATTTTTAAATTGTATATATATTTTAATTTTTTTCAAAAAAAAATAAACATACTAATATCAAAAAATTCATTTAAGACCGGCGAGTATCCGTCACAACGATCCACTAATTTCGTCGTTAATTAACGATTGCGCTAAGATATTATCATACATGGCATAATCATGCTAAAGAGTTAGAATAAGGGAATGTTAAATAATAGAGTATGAAGATACTAAGAGGAGTAAAAGAACAAATGGAGCAATTAGTGAGTGGTGTAAGAAATGGATTAAAGAATCATATTCATGTTGGTCTTTTTAATATTCTCTCAAAGTACAAAGTTTATAAATATCATTTGATGCCAAATATTCCATTTGTCTAAAGGGGGGGAAGTTCTTCATACGCAATTAGACTTAATTATTTGATGCCTTTTGTTCCAACATGTAAGTATATTTTGACCATAAGAGCGAGATTCGTAGCAATCTTGTTTAGAAAGATATCAAACGTAAGATAGTATTATTAAAGTTGCATGTTAGTTCAAAACTTATAATTTAAAAGTGAAAAATATAAAATTTTAATTTTTTTTATTCAAGGAAAATTTTTAAAATTGGAAATTGGCCATATATATAGACTTTTGATAGTATAATTGGTCAAAATATGTGTTCTAATGCTATATCCTTATTCATTTTAGTTCGTTTTTTTGTCGAAATACTGATGTAGTATCGGTCATGTCTGCAATATTCGGTGTCAAGTCAGCACTCCGACAAAGTTTTTACTGAAAATCAGATTTTGACAAATTAGTGGGTTAAAATCTTATTAGATTAATATACTTGACAATTCTGAAAATTTCCAAATATTAAATATAACTATCCCAATTCATATTTGTTGAATTTGCCCTATTGGATTAATATCGAGTGATTGTGGACGATTGCTTAAGCAATAGGTGATGCTTTTTTGTAGAGGGCGCGTTGTGTTTAGAAGACGAAAAGCAAATGTAAGCGTTTAACTTTGATATATTTCATGTTATTAATTTAGGCTCATTTTCTAAGTAAAGAAACTAGTTTTTTCCCTTATCGTATTCAAGAATAAGTTCCAACAATGTGCGCTGAAGCATTGAGAATTTGAGATGTTTAATTCATAAAAAAGATATGTGGGATCTAATCACAATATTCCTTTTTTTTTTAGCAATTATTACAGTCTAATCATAATATTCTATCGTAATTAAATATAGATGCTTTTGCATCTTTGCATTAGGATATATGCAAAATTGATGTAATATTGGAAAGACTAATATTGTTTGTACTCTATTTATATTTTATTTATTTATAATGTGAAGTATATGAAATGTTAAATGACGTCACTCTAGTAAATATATCATTAATTTTCTTTGATATTTGTTAAAATGAGATATCTTTTTTCCGATGGTTGCTTGCACCGGTAATCCTTTTTCTGATGATTGAAACAATTTCAGACGGTAGATCCTGGTACGGGTTAGATCTAGAACCACGAACAAAACATGAGAAATGGGGCGAAAGGGTATTTCGATGTGGCCCCCTCCGACGCCCAAGTAAAAAATCGGCAAATGAGCAGAGTAACGAAATTAGCTTTTGAAAAATGAATATAGTAGTACCTTTTCCCGTCAACAAATCTGATATTTATGAGGGATGTTGGAGAGATAACCTTTACCCACATGTCACGAGCCTATGAGACATTCTCTGAAGCTAGAAATGGGGACCAAGGCCCCAGAGCCGGGGACCAAAAGAATGTGTCACTCTCTCCTTACGGTATGCTTGCAGCTTTTAAGATCTGATTTGCACTTGGAGATATGGGTCGTGCCTTTGATCTGATTTGTGAGGAAGTACGAAGTTTAACTCATCCATGCCAACTAGGATCTTAGCTAGCGACCATGCTAACCGAGAGTTAGGTTTCTCATCGTGACTGGAAATACTCAAGGAGAACACCAGAGGACAACAATAGATATTGTAGGGGACCACTATACCAAAATAGGTGATGTACCATCTTGGGGACGTACATCTAGCTAGTGATTTCGTATCATTACCGAGGTCACTCAAGATCTTTGTCGCACTTTTGCCCCTTACGTCCTATAAAAGAAATGCTCCGACGAGTACCTTTGATTAAGTTCGTAGACTTGGCGAGGGTCATGTCAAAATAGCACTCGAATGTTGCCCAAGGTGGCGTTGCGCGAGCTAGTGCTAATCCGATCGAGCTCCTGTTCGCCCGGGTGGACTTGCGTCGACCCGTGAGCTTCTTATGGGTTTGACCCGTTCAGGTATCATTCCGAAAGATTTTTTAGGGACCCTAGCTTATAGAATTATTATCTTTTTTTATGAGGTATTCTCACACATCACATTACCACCTTCGACTCCAAAGACTAATATTTACTAAGCAATTGTGCCTGGTACTGTGACGAAGCCCAGCAGCTAGACACAAAATAATTTAAAACAGACAAAACATGACGAAGCCCAGCAGCTAGCAGCCACCGCCGACAGCCACCAGTCATCGGCGGCGACCGGCGGCGACAGAAACAAAGAAACTGTGTCTCGGTTTCAGTCGTTACCAATATACATTCTTACCTCTATGTTTAAAACAATATAATGGGGTGAGCAATCTGGAAGCAAAAGGAAACAAACAATGCTTGTTGATGGGAGAAATGGAGGTGCTAGCCGAGGAAGAAGAGAAGCTGTGGCTTGATTTATAGCACAGATTCACGCCAACCCAGTTGGCGTGATTATTAATTGGTCACGCCAACCCGGTTGGCGTGACACCTTAAAAATAATAGTCACACCAACCTGGTTCGCGTGGCCACTATTTTTGATTGACACGCCAATCGAGTTGGCATGACCACTATTTTTTATGGTCATGCCAACCGGGTTGACATGTCTTATTTTAAATATGGTATACGCCAATTGAGTTGGCGTCTTCTGTTAAAGGCTCCAACCCAGTTGACGGCTAAGGTTACTTATATAATTAGTTATATTTTAGATTATTGTGATAATTAATTAATTATTTCAGGTTAGTTAAATAAATAACCCATCATTGATGTAAAATTCAAGTAGCATACAATGTTTAAATAACCCATAAGAGCATATATACGTAAAAGCTCGAATAAATTAGAACAATAAAGAAAGATAATATTTTTTTATATTTATTATCCATATCAAAGGTTCAAGTTGTCATATTCTGTATGCTACTCTAAAAGTTATTTCTCAAAACACTAATATCCAAACTCTAGGAACTCTTTGTTATTAATACTCTTGTACCATATATTCCGGCTCAACCCTGAAGGGCGACATTTTGGCGTCATAATGGCTATATTACCCCTATGACATTTAATAATTCTATTTAACTTTTGGTGTTATGGTTCTTTCAAATTTAATTACGATGTTGCTCCTACTCTAGAATAGTAATTACAATATTTGCTTTATTTAACAAAATAAGTAAAACAACCACAAAAAACGTATAGAATATCATAAAAAATACAATAGCATATAGTGAGAAAAATTCCCATGTAATGTGGCTTATGCCCCACGTTCAAGATAAAGACTTATTTACAAATATACAACCATCTCCCTATATTGCTTCAACTTCAAGCTAATAACAACCTTAATTTTCATTACCCATATTTATCCATTTTTTGCTTACGTATATTGTATAACTCATTGTAGGAAATAACTGTTTGATACGTGGTATTAGATAATCGAATGATGTGAATGTGTGATACAAGTGATAAAAAATCGATAGATGTGTTATATTTATATAGTGTGATTATTTATCTAGTATTTGGGTTGAGTGTGGATTGAGCAATCATCAAGCACATTAAACACAGAACTATAATGATATCGATAATAACATATTAGCGTCCGGATGGAGATTTGAGTCGAATTTATTTCAAATTCCAGCTCTAACAAAATAGAAAATCAGAATCGAAATGGGATTTGAGACCATATGGAATCATAACCAAAATTATAAATTATTTGACATTTTTGATTACTTCGAAAGCTACACTATTATTTTTCTTTTTTCTTGATTTTTAAATTTAATTAATAAAGAACATAAGGTAATTGAAACCAAAATCATCGGGAATTACTTGAAACTAACATTATCCAAGTATCAATTTCGATTCACCTTCAATTACTACCAATTCTGGAGCAATAACAGAGCATAGGGCTAATACGTGAAAGTTTGGATATCATCAAATCGAATTATTCGAATAAGCGCCTTATAGTGACATTGTAGATTGATATAATACATTGTTGGAATATAACTTATCGTATGGGCTTACATATGTAATTGATTGTGTATTGTAGGTTATCTTAGGATTTAGCCCGAATAGAGTGATATCGATAATATTATTAATGGCGGGGTACAATCATCTGATATGATATAAACATTTATTTGTAGAAACTAACGACATTTCTACTTATATGATGAGCTTAAATCGAGAACCAAAAATATATCGTATATGAGTCATAGATCACATGTCACACGTTTGAGTCATTTTATATTGTATCTCATCAAGAACTAGAGAGCGTGAAAGGCAAATAAAGGATTCTCAAGATAAATAATGAAGATCTGGAAGATCATAGTACTCAGATCTACATGAATATTAACTATTATAGATTTAGGTACACTTCCGAATGTTTATTTACATTTTAATGATTTAACATGAGATTTTAGGATTCATATAATGGTTTTCATCCATAAGATTATTGTGATATGCGCAACTTATTTAGAGTATATTTAGTTAAAATTATTTTAAATAACTTATAACTTACGTTTTATATGTGAATTTATGATCTTATAAGTTGTAAAACAAAATAAAATTTGAAAAAAATAATAGCATTTTAATTTTTTTGTATCAAAATTATAAAAAATACTTGATATCATAGAATATAACATTTGTCCCCTCAAAAGGGCAAAAAGAACAATAATTATAAATTTGCATGCCACCCCGCCAATTATATTCCTACGCTGCCATTTTCCGCCACCATGAGATACAACGAGATCACCCATTTCAGCCACCCGCAGCACAATCTCAAGTTTGAGTACAGCGAGGCTCCGTTCAAGTGCGACGGCTGCAACGAAGTCGGAATCGGCTCTCGCTATAAGTGCGGCGCCGCGGCCTGTAACTTCGACCTCCACACCCACTGCGCCATCCCTTCCCCTTCCATCTCCCACCCATTCTACACCAAGTGCTCGTTTCAGTTCCTCGCCCGCCCGCCGGGGGCGGCGGCGCGTTACTGCAACGCATGCGAGAAGGATGTGTCGGGATTCGTGTACCACTGCAAGTCTTGCGGGTTCGACCTCCATCCCTGCTGCGCTAAGCTGCCGATGGTGCTCGACGACGGGGAAATCAAACTGTACCTGTATAGGAAAGTCTCCTCGCCGTGTCACAGGTATGGTGATTATCATCAAACACGTCTTCCAATTTCTTGATTATTTGGTGGGGAATTTACTTACAATTCATCTGGAGTTTGCTTTACACATCAAATTAACTTTTCAAGGGATAAAAGAATTTGATTCTTGCTATACATACATATTACATGGATCAAAATTCGTGAATCGTCTACTTATGATCCAATTTTTCACGAGTTTATCACATAGATTTTCTATTTTTGGGAAACAAATTTGGTTAGACACATAATCAAAATTAGCTTTTTTTAAAGTTATTAATTTCTTACACTTGTGTAAATTAAATTGTCTCATGAAAATTACAAAATCTATTTCTGTAAAGTTTTATAGAGTAGAAATCTCATGTTTGAACGAAAAGAAACCAATGAAAAATAACAAGAAATAAAAATGTGGACTTCTCATTTTTTTGGAGAAGGGAATAAAGATTTAGAATTTTTTTGTTGCATTTATGTAGGATTATATTGAATCCCGGTTGTTTATTCAACAATTTACCAATATTTATTTATTTATTTCTTATATATATAATTTGAATCAAAGCTTTCTTCATAATAATAAGGAATTCTAGAAAAGCTTGGTAACTCTTTTCTAACTTGATCTTATTTATAATATAAGACGAGCTTCATAATTTTAATGAAAAATTACTATGCAAATATATTATAATCGATAAAAAAAAAAGTGGGATTCCTTAACTATTTAATTATATACAAATGAATAAATTTTCGGCTGCCTCTCATATAGAATTTTTTTTTATAATTTTGAACAATAACGGATAACGAATAGACTCATTAGAATTAGAACAGTTGCAAATGTCTCTACGTAAAATTTGTTATTGTTCAAAACTAGAGTGATTTATACGTAATATAACACTCTTTATATCATCCCAATTACTGATTGATATGCGTATAAGCAGGTGTGGGAGAAAGGGGAGGAGCTGGAGCTATAGATCTTCTTGCAAGAAGTACAATCTCCATGTTGCCTGCGTAAAAGAAATGCTGGTCGATAGCTGGCACGAGATCTACACCGGACGATGCTGCGGTGGCGAAATGGGGACCAAATACTCCGGCGACGGTCGGAAACTGCAAACGAGGATTCCGAGCTTGAAAGATACATTGGAGACTCATAATCACAGAAAGAAGAAGAGAGGGAAGGTGGAGAAATGCTGCGAGGTGGCGGCGTTGGCTCTGCAGTTCGTTATCTCCGCCGTGTTAGGGGATCCCACCACCCTCATTGCTGGGGTTGTGGCCTCCTTGATGTCCACGTGAAATCAAGATTCTATCTCACATGTTCATAAAATCTAATCATATTTCTATAGTTTATTAATCAAAATAATATTCTCCATTATATATAATTTATATGAATTAAAAAATTAAAATTTATGCATATTTTTTAAAATATTAATTTTCCCAAATACTTCTTTCGCCCATTGATTTGATTATGAGTGAGATACAAACAAAATTTAAGTTGCGAATAATGTTGGAACCAAAGAAAAAGAGATAATTTAGAAATATACTATCTAAGATCTATTAGATAAATAAATAACAAAATCTATGTGTATAGAGAGAAATAATATTTTAATAATAACTCTCAATTTTTAAAAGAATTATATATAAACTTCTTCAAGATATATTTTTAACTTTCGAAGTGTCGTTTTTACTTAACGAATGTGTGAATCTTGACGCAACGGTAAAATTATTGACATGTGACCTGGAGGTCAAGTGTTCGAGTTGCGGAAACAATCTCTTAGATTGCAGAGGTATGCTGCTTACAATAGGTCCAATGAGTCCAACCTCTCCTTGACCCCACGTATTACGGGAGCTTAAAGCATAGGGTTTGCCCCCTTATACTGATTTTTTTTTTAATTACCAATAATGCATACACAAAAACATTTCAAAAGTATTATATGACAAAATAAACTCGATATCTTTTATGGAACCAATCTTATAATATTTAATTTAATTCCAAATTATGCTGCGTGTCTTGTAATGCTAGACAAAGAGTTATCTTGTAAAATTTGCTATATTTATTTTATATCTTTCAGAAAGAAAAAAAAAATAAAGCAGCAAGTTTCTACTTTATCTTAAAGCAAATGAGCACTCTTTGTTTATAACCATAATGTACTTACTTATATGATCAATTTTGTTGTACTTCCACATTAAGATATACAAGTGTGTATGAGCTAACATGTTAAGCCCATTCATTTTTATTTCTATTTTTTTAAAATATACCGTCTTAGAGCCAAATATGTTTCATCAAGGCTTTATTTTTTAACTATTATTATAATAATAATAATAAAAACAACAACACTACTACCAACAACATGCAGAGCTACCCTTGAGCCAGGGGGCAAGAAAAAAATTATTACCTAAAAAAATTTGCATTTTATATCCCATAAATTATAGTTTGCCTTTTCAAAAAATACATTTTATCCTCAAAAAATTACATTTTGACCAACTAATATTTTTTTGCCCTCCATGTTTATTTCAATTTTTTAATTTCCATGCATCCGTCCCTATTGCCTATTGCCTATTGCCAATAACGACGATATCCTCATCCAACATTCTCCATTCAAAACCATGAATAACAATATTTAACCTGATTCCCAACGAAAACATCTCATTATTGGAATTGACTTAATGTCTAAGGAGTGACACACAAACATGGTTCATACTATCGATGGCTAAATGGCAGCCTCTATACGGTCTCGCGGAACGTAACAGAGATTTCACGGCCATCACGCCCGTTATGAAACATTTTTTTAATTTTTTCAACCTTTCTATATTTTTTATTT
The DNA here is from genome assembly GCA_907163345.1 of Haberlea rhodopensis. NCBI lineage: Eukaryota > Viridiplantae > Streptophyta > Magnoliopsida > Lamiales > Gesneriaceae > Haberlea > Haberlea rhodopensis. Next base: position 956,121 of record CAJQUN010000079.1, read on the forward strand.
TTAATTAAAAATTTGTCCAAATTTTGCGGCAAATCTGCGTAGACTGTTGTTTCAGTTAAATTGACATTTAGGGAATGGTTGTGGTTATTGAGAATTAAAAATAAAAATAATTAGAAAATTTAGTCCATAAAATACGAAAAAGGTAGGGTGACAAACATTACGCAACTGCCCTCGTTATTCTGTAACTTCTCAATTACTTCATGAAAATCACATAAGCACACATGTGATATAGATCGCCAAGTGGGTGTATTTATTCATTAGATATCCACAACTTTTCACCGTATTATATTACACCCTCCTCATTACACATTCAGCTCCAAATTCCAACACTAGTCTACCACTATAGAATGATTTTGATCTACGGAATTTCCTTGATTTTTTCCTTCGTTATCAACTATACAATCACGAGGAAGGGCACAGGGTTACCGCAGTTTATTTCTTTTTAGCGGATAGGTAATACCTACCTAGATTATCCACATGCTAGCATCGAATTAGCCCACGATTGCTTTGATGGGAAACATCGAATTTGCATCCCTAAAACTTTGGTGCTAGCTGGGATGTAGTCAACGGTGAACATGGTCTTTGATTAATTGGCTATTTTATCATACCAAACCAGGGGCGGGTGGCTGAGCCACCCTTTGGCTGGGTGGCCACATGCAATATTTCGAAAGAAAACAAAAATAATATTAATTTTCAGAAATTTTATTTTTTTATCCTAACCATCTAAATCGCCATAATTTTTTAGTATGTAATATTGATTCCTAGCACCGTCCCTATACCCAACGATATAAACTGTAGTATACTGTAAGACGACGAACCTTACAGAATGATGAAAGCTTTGGGTGCTTGTACTCGCATTGTTAACGTGATTGCTTAAGGTAGTTTTGTGTAGTAAATATATGGAAATATGAAGTACATTATCTTCTATTGGAACAAACTAAGGTTAATAAATGCTTTTGCAACAACCATGGTAACATCATGTTGAGTTCAGCGAACCCTATTAATCTTAGTTTGTTGTTAATAAAAACTTGCCAATCATATTACTAATAAAGTTATCAAATGTGCAACAAAGTTGCCAACAGACAGAGTCTATCAGTGGAGTTTGTAGAAATTTAGTCCAGTTAAGTCAAGCTAGCAGAATGATCAGCAGCGTTGATGAACAATTATAGTTGACCTAAGACCAGTTGAGTGATTAGCATAACTAATCTCCCGAAACAGCCGAGGATTAGTAGAACTAATCTATGTCATCCTGTCAGGAGAACAGGAGTTGTCAGCAGAGCTTAACAAAGAATAAGCTAGCTGAATGACCACTGAAGTTGAATCCAACATACCTCGCTAAATCGAAGAAAAACCAGCGGAGTGATGACCAGCAAGATACCAACTAAATTATCATTTTACAAAGTTTTCTTCTTTTAAACCAAAACTTCATCTTATTAAAGAGAACATTTTCTTTAATATAATCAGGTAGCGATGAATATGCTTTATAAACGAGGCCAAAATTATCAATGATAACTTTATAATGTTATCGTCTTAAAATATTTAAGAATAAAAATGTTAAGTGTGAAGTATATGGTGTTTTTCCCGTTTAAAAATTACTGAACTTTCACATTTAACTAATTATCGTAATTAATATTAAATATCTTACAAAAAATTAAATTTTATATAATTCTACATAAATTATTCTAACACCAAAGTATTTTAATTCATACACCGTGTCAGTGAGTGTGCCGGACCATCTTGTAGACAATCAATTCCTGTATTTTAAAATACACATTCCGACAAATTAAATAGCGGTTGCAAGAATTATATACGTCAAGTAATAGATATAAAAATATATAACCCCATACAATATTCAGAATCAACATATTGTTTCCCATTATTCCATAATTTCCCCGACACCAGCACCTTGTACTATTGCATAAGCATAAAAATATATGGGATATGTACACGGCTATTCACCGGAGTCTGGCTCCGATGATAGAAATACATAAAGAAGGTCGTTTTCGGTTCAATAGAAAATATGGACCAGATGTAACCAAGCTAAACCGGGATCTTTTCGCCACAGAAAGAACAGAACCATGAAGTCTTAAGTGACTTTGCTGAGTTAGTTTATTAGCTTTTAAAGGGCGAGTAACTTCAAGAATCAATTCGGTGATGAGCCTCTGCAGGCAAGTTGAGATCGAAGAGACTGCCAGTGGAACTAACTTTTCTAGGACGTTTCCGTGATACCTGTGAACTCCCATCTGATGTCCCAGATGCTGATGCTTGGGATATATCTATAACATCTCCTACAAAATGAACAGTAACTGTTATCTGAGAGCGTGAGCACCACGTCTGCTCCACGAGCGCATACAAAAAATTGAAAAACATTAAGATTTACTAGGCCATGCCAAAAGATTGGGGATATTCAATCCTTCAGATTTACCATTTCTTGATTAAAATTTTGAAGTCAACATTGATGCCTTAAATCAAGTCTTCCCAGACAAGGTCTAAAGATATGTATATACTAAATGATATTCTCCAGAATTTCGACCTGGCAGCCACCAGAGAGTTGAATAGGAGATGTATAGATAACAATTAGAACTTACACGAGTTAAATAAGCATTAGAAGGGCTTCAGAAAGCACATTGTAAGTAGCCCTCTGCAAGACAAATTTGTCAAATGCAAAATTGCCTTGCATCACAAATCAAAGACACGTCAAAAGAGAGAAACTACATATGATGAAAATGAACATGGGCAGGCCCTAATAGCTTCACATGATGTAACCTCGTACTCTTTCCAACTCTAAAATACAAAATTAGTTAAAATATAAAATCTAGGAATAGAAGCATCAGTAGAACATTAAAATAAAAAAATAAAAAAAATTAGTGAATCCAGTCATTCTAAATAATATAAACTATAGATATAAAAGGCTGAATTTGACCATCTGCAAAATTCTTCACTACTGATCCACATGTTCCACCAGTGCATGATTTATCTTATTTTTGACAAAGATTATATTCAAATTTTTTGTTTTAAATCATTCAAAATTCCACATAAGTTGTTAATTTTACAATTTACAATTGTCAACACCTACACTACCACAATTTTAGCCAGCCAGTCCGTTGGATATTCTGTTCCAATTAAGCAGCCATAATGATCCATGTTCTTGAAATTTCTCACATAGTTAGAAAATATTAAAGATAGCAGCATGAACTTTGCATTGATCTACGCAGCAGTGAGAAATTCATGTACTGGAGATCACAAGCAATAAGAAATTTATGCACTAAGAATCAACATGGACATAAGGAAATGAGTATTATCCCAATATTGATAAAAATCATTGCTAGAGGAAAGTTCAGATGACTCTACCATTAAACTGATCAGCTGTCTTTTGACACTTATCATTTTGCGGTGCTTGGGTACTCCAAACAACTGAGAGCTCCTCTGCCTTCTCAATGCCTTTTGACTGGTATGGTGCTATAGTATGGATAGTAAACTGAAGTGAACCCAGTAAATCATTCTCAATACATTCATACCTGCAAAAGAACAAAAATATAAACAGTTTCCATCTCCCACTATATTTTAAGCCCCCCTGGATAATGTATCTCACATTTTTTTGCAGAGGTTATCAGTGATCACGGACAGATTGATGACCTGCATTCTTATTTGCATCACTTGTTCCTCAGTATACTCATCAAAAGGTTCCTCAAGAAACTTGGATAGCTTTTCGACATTTGACTCGAGCTGCTGCTGCTGGTCCTCAAATAAATGCTGTTTTATTTCCCTTTTGCCATTTGTCATCTCATCCTTAAATAACTCATCACTAAACATATAGAATGCAAATGGATAAGAATATGAAAGAGCTCGTCTAGATCTGAATAGTCGGTAAAGCCCATTCATGACCCAGCTGAAATCTCTTAAATTTGAGTCCCTAGCCTCCAAACTCGACACCTTTTCCTTTATGGTCTCCTTCAGGCGAGATTCCTGCTTAAAGGAGTCTGTATGAGCTTTATACCGATTATGATAATGCATATATCTATAAAGATCTCGCTTAGCACGCTCAGCATTCTTCTCGCTATCTTCTTTATAGCGACCACAGCTGTGATTAGCAATATGGGACCAAGTATGGTCTCGGCCTGTAGCTCCACCACACAGCCAACTACAGAAGGAAATAAACAGTGAGAACATACTAAGCCATGCAATATGAGTGTCTTTAATACAAAGGCCTGACACGGAAAACAGGTGATAATCCAATTCATTCTTATGGCACTGCATGAGATATAACTGCTAAGAGAATTGGGCATGGCATGAAGAATAATATTGTAGACAGCAACCTAAAAAATCGTAGTTTAAAAAGAACTGAGAATTATAATATTTTTTTCCCAGTGGGCCCAATGTCAGAATTATAAATAATAAGCAAGAACATGCATTTTCATTGCAATTCCTGACTACTAAATAACTTTGACTGAGAAAATATGGCATATACCATTGTCAATCTCCTCAAAATATGCAAGGAAGAAAAGAAAAAAAAGAAACCTAGAAGTCTAATACCAAAATAAACAAAAAATGAAGAGAACAGGAAAATAAGTAATTAGAAAAACGGAATAATGCTTTAAGATGCATACAAGCTAAGGACCACAAAACCCATTTAAATGAAGATGACTAAATACAAGAATTAAAAACCATATTATCGAACAGGAAAAAGCGACTCACCAAAACGGTTGCCCGCATATGCAAGCAACTAAATTACAACCACCATTCTTCTCAACCGGTTTGTGACATTTTGGACAAGGTTTTGTGTGTACAGTCATCCAATTGACCGTCTCAGATTCATCTCGGCATTTCTTCGTCCATAGCTCCCACATCAAGCAAGAACACGGGGAATGTGTTTCAGATAAGCAACTAAAACAGAACTGTGAACCACAAGAACATTCGACCTCACAATATTCATCATTTTCCACCCGTATTGCGTTGCCACAGTGGGGCACGCTGGGACACCACTTCACCATTTTGTTGTCTTCAATGTATGACTCCAGAAGAAATCGATCAAATTTCTCTGCCAAATCAGGGTGTCTTATGCTAACCAATTTTCTAATAATAGCCTCATCACAGATAGCATTGCATTTGTGGGCCATACACCTGATCCGCTTGCTTTGCCCCTCGTTTATTTTGACAATGAAATGTTCTGTCCAACCTGAAAGTTTTGCCATAACCAATCCAAATGGTGAATAACTATATCAAACCCGGTACCTCTGAATCAATGAAAAATATAATTGCGAAAAGAAAAAAGAACATGATTGAAACATCTACTTCCAAATAGGCATGAAAAAATGTAAAATGAACCAGAATGCCAATTTCTACAAACTTGTGATGCCATTCAGATGAAAGGTAGAACCAACCACAGTTACATCTATGACAAATTACATGTTACGGAACAGAATCCTGAAACATGATCCAAGTAAAGGGAAAAGTGCTTACAATTGTTACAAAAGGAATGACCACAGTCCATTTTGGTCACATCTTTTGCAGGTATATCATCCATACATATAATGCACATCACTGTAGATGAAGATTCAGGGTCCAAAAGTTCAACCAAAGTAACACCTGCAGATGCAAACAAGCAAGATTTCCCCTTTTCAACATAAACTGCAATCAATTTTTCAACATCCCATCGGTAATGAATAAGAAGGGTTCTGGCATGGTGTTCTCTCACTGACAGCAAGTCCATTACTCTCCTCAAATCTTCCCTCTGCACAGAACAGAATCAAAATAAAAAAGGCACGTATCGTTTTTCTCTTTTCTTTTTGAATTTCTATGAAGTTGATAAATCAACAAATGCATGGTCATGTAACGTTTCTAAATCAGAGTCACCATTTTGTGGGAGACTTATGGTGGCACTCAATGCCTTTGACAGTAAAATTTTGCAGTCAAAATATTTAATGAGCACGACACTAGAAATCGATGTATAAGGCAGCATGATGGCAAGTGTACAGCAATGGAAAACAAATATGCATACTGAACATACCTGAGCAGCCAACAGAGACTCTTTTGTGATAACCTTGCAAAAGGCACAAGAAAAGGTCAGTATACACAATCTAAACACCAGTATTTTAACCAACAAATATTTCATTCAATGACGTACGCACCAAAACCCCGAAATCATCAAAATTACCAACCAAATCCCAGATTTTTTTTCAGCAAACAAATATGCTAGTTCAAAATCATAACAATCAGCCCACTGTAACTACCCCTATTGGGACAAAAAAAACATAATGAATTTATAAAAATCGTTGCATATACACCTTGGAAGAAGAGGCTTTGGAAGGGTTCCACTGAGAACCGGCGTCGTCATTTTCGAGTCCATCGAGTGATTCTTCGTCTCGATCGGGCGAGTAGTAATCCTCTTCCTCTTCGCTATCTCCGCTCATATAATAATCCTCCTCCATAGTCCAACTTCAACAAATCACTTTCTCTATATTTCTTGTCTAAATAGGAGTACCTACGTACAAAAATTCCACCAAAAGAATGATCTATGAGATTCCGGCGACCGTGATCGGCTGCGGAACGAATTCGCCGTGAACTTCGGCTGCGAAATATATAAAGGGGTTCGTTGTATGAACGTAAGAAGTGGCGTGAGAAGCAGCTAAACGAGTGTGGAGTAATCTTTACGGCGTCGTTTGCTGGTTGTGTTAGAAGGTTTGGATTTTGAAGACATTGTGTGATAAATTTTAAAATTAGTCTCGTAGAATATATATTTAATTAATAATAGTTTTAAATATTTATGATTAATCATAATTGGTCCTATTAGGTATGATTTTAATCAATAATAATCAAACATTTAGGACTAATCAAAATTAGTCACATATGATACAATATTTAATCAAAATTGGTCACAAAACCCTTTTTAATTATGAGATCATTTTTGATAAAAATACAATTTCTGTGGGACCAATTTTGATTAGTCATAAACGTTTGGAACTATTATTGATTAAAATTATATCATATGAGACCAATTTTGATTAGTCTTAAATGATTGTGACTACTATTGATCAAACGCATATCATACATGACTAATTTTAAAATTTAACATATTTAATATTAGAGGTGTCAGGGCGGGGTTGGATTGGGCCACATTGGAGGGTTATACCAGGATTTTTTGGGCCCGTTACTGGCCAACTCTTTTGGGCCGTGGGTATTTATAGGTTGGCCCGTCATTTGGTCATTTTCTTTTAGCCTCAATTCAAAGAGAACTCAATATTACAAAGAAGAATCTGATCCACAATATTTTTTCACTTGGTTGTGCTTGAAAGTTGCAACATGCATTTCAAAATTGAGTAAAATACTGATTCCCTAGTCAAATAAGTTAGTAGCATGGTTAATGTCTATATAAACCTGAAGCAATTTCCAGCATTATCGTCACATCAGTTCCAAGCTCGCGGTTCAGTTGGAATTCTTTTTTGAAATTTTTTTTTAAATTTTCGGTGGGTTAGGGTGGGTTGGGTTTTCCCAACCCTCTTGGAGGCGGGCCAGCCTATTTGGATCCGGCTGGCCCGTTTTGACAAATCTATTTAATATCACTTTCATTTTAAAACAACACATATTTTTGTGTGTGTTTATATTTATATATTATATTAAATAAAAAAACAACATGATAATATTTATTTAATTTAGTTATTTCTATTAAAATTGAATTTTCAAGAATTTTTGTTATGGTTGAATTACATATGAACTATTTGAGCTTGAGAACTACTAAAATTGAATTTGGTTTCGTTACCCGTTCTTTCTTGGGTTGACAAAATTTATCCTATTCATAATTCTATATAATTTAATTAGGGATGTCAATGGTGTGGGTCTAAACCCAGACCCGCATTGACTCCGTCCCACCGGTATGGGTGTAGACCCGCTTCAATCGAGTTTGAAGATGGGTGGGACGGGTCCCGATTTTGTCCAAACCCGCCGGATACATATATTAATTTTTTTTTGAAAATTTAATATTGAGTATACATTTCACTTCTTTCGTTGGATAATAAAGTGTCATTATTTAATTTTATATCAAAACTCATGTATTCATATTAAATAAGCTGGACATTTTGAAGGGAGTGAGAGTAAACTAATAAAGATTTGATTGCTTAAAGATAATTTTACAAGGCTTATTATAAATATTTATTAGAGAAAAACATGAAACTCGATCATAAAACTCAATTTTTCTAATTCAAAACTAGCTCATAATATTTTTCTAAAGTTGGTTGGCGGGTCGGGGTGGGTTGAACCCACCGGGTTTGCGAGTCTAGGCAGGGCAGGTCAAGTCCGGGTTTTTTTGTAGCGGGTCGGGTACTGGGTTTTGCCAAACACGTCCAAACACGCCATGTTACCATCCCTAAACTTAATATTGAAACAAAAAGCTTGTAATGGTAAATTAACTAATTATTGTGCTTAAATTGATCGATTTGATTTCAATGAGATGAATGAGTTTCAAATGACACTCATCTTGCATTGGATTTTAGAAAACTTTGTTTTGATGTTAACAAAAATTATTGTTGTGTTACTACTGCAGAGAATATATTATATTTATGAGCTTGATGAAAACCAAGAAAATGGTTGAAGTCATCTTGCTGAAAACAACAAGATGAACCTAGCTGGATCCCAAAATGCTCAAAGTCGTATTTTAGAGCAGCTAAGTAAATTAGGATGTTATCAAGGAGAAACTCGTCTAGAAGTGACAACTGGTACAAACTGAAACAGCAAGCAGCTAAGTTGGAGCAGCTCTGGTATTTTGACATAGCTCTTAGCTCGATTATCGCAACGGGGCAATTTAATATGAGTGGGAAAGCTAATAAGTAGATCTACAAATCATCTTTAGAAGTATAAAACTGAATCGAAGTTTAAATGGTGAAACGTGTTTGCAAGATGCTGGACCTATTGTTGAAAGATGGAATGTTTAAGCAAGCGTGCAATCTAGTATTTCGAGCAGCGGGCACACATACGACGTCAAAATCGAGTGATGATTATTTGGAAAGCAAACACAAAAGACTACAACTTTCATATTCATCACTTGGCCCAAAAATCAACAAATCAAGAGTTGTATTCAAGAAACCAACTAGGCTGAAAAGGGTCAGCAAGGTTCAGCTAAGTAGACCAGCGAAGTCAAACCAGCAGAGTAGAAGTCAACTCATCGAGGTTGACTTAGCTGATACCATCACGGTACTTAGCTGCAGAACTTCAGAAAATTGCCCATAAATCTAGTATGATTGTTGCAAACTCGAGAATCATACATAATCTTTCCCAATTGTTATATTATTGTGTCTAATGTATATCTCATTGTTGGATATTGTAAGGCCCTGTTATTAATTAATCTGGATTAATGATGATTATGCAACACCCGGATGATTAACTAGTTAAGAAATTTGGGAGAATTTATACAACAACTAGTCAATTTGGAATTTAAGGAAATAAACAAGTTAGTGAAATTTTGAGAAAATCCGGATGATTTAGACGTAGACCTCAAATTATGGTGTTCCAGAGCACAACACATTGGATTGAATTGGTGTAATTCAAGATACATATATAATACACACCATACATACATATATATCATACATAATACATACATACATTAAATAATACTAGGAACAAATCAAGACAAAAAAAAAACGCCTCCCACTCACCTAGGAATCATCGGCTCTCCCTCATTTCTCTCCCACTCATCTTACTCCTCCACTTCTCCTACTGTTCTTGGTACAAAATTCATCAAAGAACACATGCAAGCACGAAATTAGAAGGCACAATGCATCTAGATTTCGAATTTAGCAAGCTAAAGAGGCAAGAACAAGAAGGGTGCATCAAAAACAAGTGTAGCAAGAATTCGTGAGCTAGAGATGATTTGGGTTGATGTTTTGGTTGTAAATCCTCATAACCTGAAGGTATGTAGGTATAATTTAAGTTTATGAACTGAAATTGTCGAATTAGTGCCTTTTCCTTCGAATTTAAGTTGGAAAAGTTGCTGTCAAATTGTAGTCTGCTAAGACCAGTGCATAGACAGTCTGATATTTCGAGTTTGTAGAATAGTTGTGTTTCAAAATTGTAGATGGTGTCCCAAATAAAAGTTGTAGTACTTTTGGTTAGCTTTAATTGACCACCAAAATCAGCTAATTTGGAATTAAAATGAGAAAGTTATGTGATCTTACTAAACTATGCACAAATCGAGTCTGCATGTTCATGCATGTCACATACAGTGTATTCCTCGAAATTTTGGGAAACATATTTTCCAAATTTGAAGTTGAGGTAAATAGAAACTTGTAGATCTTTGAATTACGTTCGATTTGATAGTAAATTCAGCTAATTTAGAGTTAGTATGCAAAAGTTATGCTAGTTTTAGTAAAGGGTGTAAAATCTGGAAATATGGTACCTTCGAGTTTTTAAGCTAAGATGTGTTTATAAAAATGTACCTCAAGATGAACGAATTAGCTTAAAGCTAATAAAAGATAAATTGTAGAATTTTAAGTTATCTAAATTCTACCACTGGAATCAGGTCATTTAGATATTGTATGCATTAGTTATGGAGTTTTTACAAAAAGTGATCAAACTGGAACTTAGAATTTCCCTGTTATACATAAGTAATGTTTAGACCCAATTTGCCTTACGTAAATGAACGAATTTGGGGGAAGTGTCAAACATATGAAATGTCACATTTTGAGTTATCTTTCAAGATAAATTGAACCCATATAATCTGGTTAACTATTGGAAAAGTTATGAGCAAATTATTATGAGCATGTACGCTGAAATTTTAAAAGGTTGCTAAGGGTCAATGTTGAAATTATGAACTTCATATTATGTAGTATTAGAACACTTTGATGATAATTGAGGTGCAAATATCCAGGCTGTGATATACCGAGGTCAAATTGAAAAGTACGAAAGTCCTTGATTTTTATTTGCTCGGCTGAGGTACGTAGAAAACTGGTTCTATCACGATGTTTGACAAAGACATGTGATGTTCCCGGGGTATGATTTATTTGTCATTATGTGATTCCTATGTGATTATATGACATGTTGAACTAGAGTATATGTGATTATATGATACATTGAAGTGCATCATATGAGATTACACGATACATTGAGATGCATGAACATTGGGCATATCATATTGATCTTACTGCTCCTTTGATACCATTTGATCATGATGAGATCTATAGTGTCATAGGTATGCTGAGCACGACGATGACAAACAGTCTAGGTAGAAACTGTAGTCATGCGCGCCGGACCTAGACACAAGGGATGATGGACACAACACAACGCATTGTGTGTGTCGCCACCCTATGGTTGAGCTTGATATTATTGATGATCTTTCCTTTGATTATGGACATATCGACACTTTGAGATTGTTATCTCGTACACGCATTGCATTCATGCACGTCAAGCATCACATGATACTTACTCATCCTATTGTGATTTTACATGTTTCTCGTACTGGGGATACGTGCCTCCTTCGTGGGGGCTGTCATGTCTTTGTTGTGTTGGCATGACAGGTAGTACATGTGGAAGTCCTACAGATGCTCGAGAGGACGCATCTAGGAGTACTAAAGCTCCTTGAGATTGAGCTTAGATTTATGTTTTTATGTATTGCGTCCCAGTTAGTTGATAAAAACATTTTAATAACAAATTTACTCGCCGGGGTATGCCCCGGGTAGATGTATTTGAAGTATGATATTTCTGAGAGGATTGATACTTGACTTTTATGAGATGTTGTGTTTATTTGTCAAACTGAAATTATATATTTTCAGTATTAACAACAAGTTATGGATATATATAATCAAGTCGAATAACTTTTAAAACTAATCTTCCGCTATTGATATTAAACTAATCATTGTGTGATAATTAAATGCATGATTAGAACTGGCCCTCACAGTTGGTATCAGAGCATATGGGATATGCTCGAACTAGAGTTAGGACATTGAGTCTAGTCACAAATAAATTGTTTGTGCATGCAACTGATTATGCAGGACCCCATCTACTAATCTCGACTTTAGTGCATTTATCATCGTCATTAGTGTATACAATCATATCATTAGGTAAATCTCATACAATGCTTCAATATTGTGGTATAACGTCTATAAAATGTCTCGATATAATTCCCCATAAACGTGATTCCCAACTCAACTCAACAGGCATATGTATACACTTACAATGCACCAATCATATTCTCAATTCATCATGCAATTATACTCTAAAATAAATAAATGCTCAAATGAAAAGAGAATGTCAAAGATATTTATACAACCCATATACATATGCCACTTTGCTCACAGATGAGCATTAATAAATAAGCGCGTATCTAGTCGTATAACTCACATTATCAATAATAAGGCTGGTATATCACTCTCACGAGCATCCTCATTCAATAGCTCGAACTCATTCCAGTAAAATTGTTGTACATATTTCACCTGTTTCAACAGAAACAGCCCCATACAGGGTGAGCATATCAACAACAAAATCTCAATATCAACATTTACACAAGCCATAATATATTTACTATAATGCTATTCCTGTACTCATAATATCCAGAAACAGCCCCATACAGGGTGAGATCTCCTGAGCTGTTCCTGTACTCATAATATCCAGAAATCATCAAACCCCAAATTGATAATACTCTTATAATCGAGAATAAGTCAAATCATTACAGTAATTATTTATTGTAAGCACAAGTATTTCGATTACCCATTAACATATTAAATCTCATATTAACACATCGCTAATTCGATAGTGTAAGTATCATAAACCCTCACACGCTCATTATCGACATCACAATAAACCCTCGCACGCTCAAAAGCCCCCTCATTATAAACCACCGAACGCTCACTAGTGGCATCACATTAAATCATAACATGGTTCATGGTGAACTAAAACCATATTAACACATTTCTCCACAGACGTGTCAACAAAATATACTTTCAGAGTTTGTGTGTCCTTACCTTACGTACTAATTCAATTAAAACAAGAATATCATTCTTTAAATGCAACAATAATGCATTTACGCATGCTCGTACGCCACAAGTACCTTATGATCGACGACATGATTTAGACAATCTAGATATCCGGAGGTTCGTACGGTATCTATATCGAATATCAATTCAATTATCATTAATAATTCCAAACAACATCAATATTCATTTAACAGATACATCAGTCTCCTATCATTATCAATTACATTTACCGTACTTCGTATACGATTCAAATCATTCATTTATCCTTATTAACTTTAGTTATCATCTAAGTCAAACATGCAATACATGTCTTACTAAGGTTCAGTACTTGTAACCTTATCTCATTGTTAATAAACTTCCCCAAAAGTCATAATCATCGTCAAAATAAGCTATACAAGCTCATATCTCAAAATGCTCAAAAAATAATAAATGTTCACAATTTTCAGGACACAAATCGATCTATATAATAATAGCGATCGATCTTTGTCGACATAAACAATTTTTACCGATCGATCGCTTCATTCCTGGCGATCGATAACTGAGCTTTTTATTAGCGGGCTACACAAATTTTAATTTTCTACGGGCGATCGGTCGCTGCTCGCCTAGCGATCAATCTCTAGACCTGTTTCAGCCAAATCTTGAGATTTTTAAGCAAAATCAAACCCAACACACACCATAACTCATTTCTTTCTTAAACCACTCCACAACCATGCAAAATAAACACCAATCTTCATTACATGAACATACAAACCAACCTCAGATCAAACCCCCCAAATTTCCACCAAAATCAATTCATCAACTAAATACCATAACCAACCTCAATACACAAATTAAAACCAAGATTAAGGTAAGAATTAACTTACCCAAGGTTACTTGATCATCATAACAAAATTCCATTAGAATCCAAGCCTTCTTCTTTACCAAAATAGAAGAAAAATTGAAAGGGGGGAAGTTATGGATTTTGTAGGGATTTAGTAGGTGAAAATGGTGAAATGTGTGAAGATGAGTTGGGTATATAAAATTCATTTTGCAATTAAGTCCTCCAAGTTTAATTCACACTACAATTTCACCCCCAAATTATTATTTATCTCAAGTCCCTTGATTATTGATCAACTTCAATAATTACCCTACAATTTCAACTCATAAATATCTTCATAATACACATGATTCATTTAAATCAATTACTAATTCAATATGACTCGATCATAATTCCAAACCACACTCGATTTATCTCGAAACCGAGTTCAAATATAAAATGGTATTCATTCCCAATTATCCCTTCATTATTACGATAAACTCAGTTTAATTCGGGTAATTATGTTTCAGGCATTACAGTTCTCCCCTACTAATAAAATTTCATCCTCGAAATTTAAATATACACACTTTAAAAGTGTTACAGTGACTCACATAACAGAATGCCAAAGATAGAGTCCATATCTTACTGGACCACACATGGTCTAACAAATTAGAGTCAATAAATTTTGTCTTGGGATACATAGAGAATGATTGTATATCCCTTTCTTAGTATGAATTATTGATCGATTGAATTTAGAGCCTAAGGATGTGATGTCAATAAATCATGTTGAATCGAGCTCTAAATGTCGTGATTAAATAACTTTGGTGAATAACATATGTAAAATTCTACTTGGGAGTATTCATGATTTGGAGTTAGGACTTGATGATATAGGTCTTGACTTCGAAATTAAAAGAAATGCTAAGTTTCCACCTGTTTAGGGAACTTGAGTTTAGCAGGATGTATTGAACGAATGTGGTTCCGCAAGTAATGAAGTTATTCTTAATTGTCATTTAGGAATAGAGATTTGAATTTCACTTTACGAGTTAAATAATTGAAGTATAGTGTACATCTAATATTTGAGAGATGCATTTGAACTTTTGGAGCATCGATAGGATTTGAAATTTGGGGACTAAGAAATCGTTTCATAGATTTGTATTTTAGAGGTTTCATTCTTTTGAGAACCAAGTCTTGAACCTAGTGGAAATTATAGGTTCTGATCATTGAATCATTTAGAGATATTATTCTCGATGAAATCAAGTTAGTATCTCATTCTGATACAAGTCCATATAGACGTTATCCTTGGGTATAAATTTTGAATGAAGAAATTATTAAACCTAAGGTAAACAAAGTGTCGTACATAGAGATAGTCCTGATATAATGGATTTAAATAATTGGAACACTGAGTATCGATGAAGAATTTTATGATTTTTTTTGTTTTAGAATCTCACGAAGTGTAAAAGACAGTTTTGACATTTATGAACTTGTTGAGAACAAACATGAATATTGTGGGTTTGGCCGGCTATTACAAGTGTATCATAGAAAGATTTTCTCAGATAGGCTGACCTATCACCTAGTTGACCAAGAAGAATCGGAGTTTTATTTGGTCAGATGAATGTGAAAACAGTTTCCACAAACTAAAACAGAGGTTAACTACATCCCTAGTATTAGGTTTCCCATCTGGATCAGGGGGATTTGTAGTTTGTACAGATGCATCATCCAGGGTTTGGAGCGTGTCAACATGGAAATGTGATTGTTCACACTTCAAGGCAATTGGAATTTCATGAATCTCGATATGTTGTCCATGATCTTGAGCTAGTTGTTATTGTCTTCGCCTTGAAGATATGACAGGATTATATTAGTGGTGAGCAACTCATTATATACTCCGACCGTAAGAGCTTAAAATACTTAGTCACTCAGTTGGAGCTTAATTTGAGGCAGAAGTAATGGATGGATTTGCTGAAGGATTTTGATTGCGATACCCAATATGAACCGGGAAAGATAAATCAAGTTACGGATGCATTGAGCCGGAAAGTACAGGATGTCATAGTGGTGTCGATTCATGTCTGGTAGAACTATGATGAATTGTGCACGTCTAAATGGGCTTATCAACCACATGACGATTACTTCCTTATTTTTGCTTTGTAGTTTGAGCCAAATATTTCTCGACGATTAAGAAGACTCAAAAGACAGATCCGTATATTCACCAATTAAAAGAAATGGTTATGTCTAACCACCCCGTCTAGATTCAGTATATTATTTGGTGGTTGGTTGAGCCTGAAGAACAGACTAGTGGTACAAAATCTTACAGATTTGAAAGAAGCATTGTTTCCGGAGGCACACTGCAGTCGTCATAGTGTCTATCCTGGAAGCCGTAAGATATACCATACGTTGAAACCTCACTTTTGGTGGGAAGGTATGAAGAGAGATATTGCCAAGTTTGTGGCAAGATGTTTGACATGCCAACAGGTTAGAGTGCAGAGAATGAGACCTGGCGGAATGTTGTAGAGTTTAGAAGTGCAGTGGAACTGGGAGCACATTGCCATGAACTTTGTAACTCATTTACCCATGGTCGAATAGAGATTGTGATGCAATATGGGTTGTGATTGACATATTATCAAAGTCAGCACGTTTGATACAATATGACGTACCTACTCTTACAAGAAGATGTTACGATTATATGTGGATAGCCTGGTTCGTATACACAGAGTTCTAGTTTCCATGTATGGAAATTTTGGAACAACTTTTAGAGTGTCATGTGTACTAAGTTATCAATAAGTACCGCCTACCATCCACAAAATGATGGCCAAACTTAGAGAACTATTCAGACCCTTGGGATATGTTACGTTCAATAGTGATGGATTTTGGTGGGAGTTGGCAAGAATCTTTATTGTTAGTGGAATTCTCCTATAGTAACAGTTTCCAGACTATTATCGGAATGGCGGGCAATTGATTATCGGTATGTTTGAATGAGATTGGCGAAAGGCAACTGGCACAACCTGAGTTTGTAGAAGAAATGCAAGGATGGGTCGAGTTAATCAGAAAAGGAATGAGAGCAGCTCAGAATAGACAAGCCAGTTATGCTAATAAGAGAAGAAGACCGTTAGAATTTCAAATTGGAGATAAAGTATTTCTAAAAGTGGCACTATTTCGTGTGACAATGCGTTTCAGACATCGATGTAAGTTGTCACCTCGATATATTGGTCTTTATCAGATTTGGAGAAGATTGGTTCAATGGCATATCGATTGACTTTGCCACCGCAGTTGCCACTGATACATGATAAATTTTTTTTTGATGTATCTATACTCAGGAAATATGACTCGGATCCATCTCATGTTTTACAACCTGATGAGATCGAAGTAGACAGTTACTTGCCATATGTAGAGCAACCAATCAGAATTCTAAACAGAAAGGAAAAGGTATGACATAATAAAACATTCCACTAGTCCTAGTGCAATCGAGTCGTCGTGGTACAGAGGAATCGACATGTGAATTAAAGGCCAAAATACGACAAGAATTGACACATTTATTTGAAAAGACTACTTTGAATCCCATGTCTAGTAGTTTCAATTATTCGATGTATTTGCAAGAATCGAATGAATAAAGATGATGATGTTAATCCATATCTTTTGTGATTTCGAGGACGAAATCTTGTAGGGGGGGGGGGGGGGGGGATGTAAGGCACTGTTACTAATTAATACGGATTAACGATGATTATGCAACACCCAGATGATTAACGAGTTAATAATTTTGGGTTTAAATTATTCAACAACTAGTCAAATTGGAATTTAAGGAAATAAACAAGTTAGTGAAATTTTGAGAAAATCCTGATGATTTAGACGTAGATCTCGAATTATGGTGTTCCGGATCACAACACATTAGATTGAGTTGGTGTAATTCAAGATACATATATAATACACACCATACATACATATATATCATAAATAATACAAATATATATAAAATAATACTAGGAACAAATCAATACAAAAATAAAAAATAAAAAAAATCCACCCACTCACCTAGGAATCATCGGCTCTCCCTCATTTCTCTCCCACTTCTTCACTTATCCTACTATTCTTGGTACAAAATTAATTAAAAATCATCAAAGAACACATGCAAGCACGAAATTAGAAGGAACAATGCATGTAGATTTTGAATTTAGCAAGCTAAAGAGGCCAGAACAAGAAAGGTGCAGCAGAAGCATCAAGTGTAGCAAGAATTTGTGAGCTCCAGATGATTTGGGTTGATGTTTTGGCCGTAATTCCTCATAACCTGAAGGTATTAGGTATAATTTAAGTTTATGACCTGAAATGGTCGAATTAGTGCATTTTGGTTCGAATTTAAGTTCAAAAAGTTGCTGTCAAATTGTAGTCTGCTAAGACCAGTGCATGAACAGTCTGGTATTTCGAGTTTTTAGCATAGTTGTGTTTCAAAATTGTAGATGGTGTCCCTTATAAAAGTTGTAGCACTTTGGGTTATATTTAATTGGCCACAAATATCAGCTAATCTGGAGTTAAATGAGAAAGTTATGTTGATTTTACTAAACTATGCACAAATCGAGTCTGCATGTTCATGCATGTCACATTGTTCTTCGAAATTCTGGGAAACATATGTTCCGGATTTGAAGTTGAGGTACATAGATTGTAAATATTTGAATTATGTTCGATTTGATAGTAAATTCAGCTAATTCGGAGTTAATATGAAAAACATTACGCTAGTTTTACTAAAAGGGTGTCAAATCTGGAAACATGTTACCTTCGAGTTTTTAAGCTGAGTTGTTTTGATAAAAATGTACATCAAGATGAACAAATTAGCTTAAAGCTCGTACAAGATGATTTGTAGGGTTATATAATTCTCCTCTAGAATCACGTCATTTGGATGTTGTATTAATTAGTTATGAAAGTTTTTACGAAAAGTGGTCAAACTGGAACTTAGAATTTTCCATGTTATACATAAGTAATGTTTAGACCCAACTTGCCTTATGTAAATGAACGAATTTGGAGAAGTGTATGAAATGTCACATTTTGAGTTAGATTTCAAGATAAATTGGACCCATGTAATTTGGTTCACTGGTTGAAAAGTTATGAGACAATTACTATGAGCATGTAAGCTGAAATTTTAAGAAGTTGCTAATGGTCAATGTTGAAATTATGAACTTGATATTATGTAGTATTGGAACACCTTTATGATATAATTGAAGTGCAAATACCCAGATTGTGATATACCGATGTCAAATTGAGAGGTACGGAAGTCCTTGATTTTTTATTTGCTCGGCTGAGGTACGTACAAAATCTGTTCTATCACGATATCTGGCAAATACATGTGATGTTCCTGGGTATGATTTATTTGTCATTATGTGATTCCTATATGACATGTTGAACCGCAGTATATGCGATTATATGATAAATTGAACTGCAGGATATGCGAGTACATGATATATTGAGCTGCATCATATGAGATTACACGCATTGAGATGCATGGACATTGGGCATATCATATTGATCTTACTGCTCCTTTGATACCCTTTGATCATGATATTTATAGTGTCATGGGGACGCTGGGCATGGTGATGACGGACAGTTTTGGTAGAAACTGTAGACACTCGCGTTGTCGCCGGACCTAGACACGAGGGATGCTAAGCACAACACAAAACGTAGTGTGTGTCGCCACCCTATGCTCGAGCTTGATATTGTTGATGATCTTTCCTTTGATTCCGGACATATCGACATTTTGACATTGCTATCCGGTACACGCGTTGTATTAGTGCACGACAAGCATCACATGATACTTTTTCACACTATTAATTCTACATGTTTCTCGTGCTGGGGTTACAGACCCCCTTCGTGGGGACTGTCATATCTTTGTTGTGTTGGCATGACAGATAGCACATGTGGAAGTCCTGCAGATGCTCGAGAGGACGCGTCTAGTAGTACCGAGCTCCTTCTTATTAAAAGTGTTTATCAACTAACTATAACGCAATACATAAAAATATAAACCTGAGCTCGCTCTCAAGGAGCTCTGGTACTATTTGACTGGGTATGCCCTGAGTAGATGTATTTGGAGAATGTTATTTTTGAGAGATTGATACTTGACTTTTATGAGATGACGTGTTTATTTGTCAAACTGAGATTATATATTTTCAGTATTAACTACAAGTTATTGATATATATAATCAAGTTGAATAACTTTTAAAACTAATCTCCCGTTGTTGACATAAAATAATCATTATGTGATAATTAAACGTATGATTAGGACTGGGCATTCACATACTATATACAAGAGTTGGAAACACAAATTAGATAGTTGAGGATGGATTCAAGCTCGAATCCATATTGGGCAACTTCAAAGACATATTTTGCTTAATGAAGAGCACACCTCACACATTTGGCACCTCACACAAAGTATATATCAGATTATATAGGATCACTTGTGTCAACCACTCCACACTATTCAGTGTATAAGTGAGATTAATAGATGAGTGAAGTCTGTAATAATTAGACATGTCTAAACATTGTCTTTCACATACTAGACATCAAAGAATATGCCCACAGCTGTAAATATGACATCTGCTAGTGGAGTTGCGAGGTTAGGAGTTTAGATCATATAGTGACATCGATCCAAGTGATTTTGTACAAATAGTTGTATAAATCAAAGTTTTCTATTGAATCTTTCAATTTGGTGGAAGATAAGAAGATGTAGAAGCATTGATTTCGAACTTTCAGAAATAAATTTGTATGCATTTTCCTTCATGTATTTGGAATATTTTACTTTGTTTTTAAAAATGCTTGATCAATGAACGTGTTAGTTTGAGTTACTTCCTTTTGGTTTCTTAAACCAAATTCAATCTAATCTCTCGATGCAAATCATTTCAAATACGTGAGTTACTGCATCTCAAGTTAGTTAAGTGGGTGGGGACTGCAGCCACCATCATCTGATCTTAATATCTTGCTATCCAAATTTAACCACAATATTTTATTACAATCTTGTATAACTTTAAATTATTGTATCACTCTCGTACAAAGAACTATTATAAAATATCTAATTTTAAATTTAAATCTCGTTTTTAAAATCGAAATCGAACCGAATTAATTTGAAATTTAGTTCAGTTACTTAATTCGAAAATCCATTTGAAATTTTTTAAAAAAAATTGGTTTATTATCGGTTAACCATATTATCCAAAATAACCAATTTATTTTTAAAAAAAACATTTAATTTTTAATTTGTTTAAATTTAATATCTCACTGTTTTATTTGTTTTTGTTTTAATTTTTATTTTTTCAAATCAAGTTATCTCATTTTTTTTTGTTGCAATTTTATCCCTTTTTGCTCTGGCATCAACAAATGTTGTTCCAGCAATATCATCGGTCTTCAAGTTTACCCTCCTTTCTTTGTGCTTTAGACAGAATTCCAAGCCTGGACAACATTTTGTTAAACGCATATTTAGAATCTAAGGGAGATAGAGATCTTTTGCGAAATACTTTTCGAAAAAACATTTTAATTTTTTAATTTTTTTAAATTCAATATCTCATTGTTCTATTTGTTTTTTTCATCTTTAATTTTTTTTTAAAATCAAGTTATCTCATTCTTTTTTTTTTTGCTCTAGCAATATCACCGATCTTCAAGTTTGCTCTCCTTTCTTTATGCTTTAGACAGAATTTCAAGCCTGGACAACAATATGTTAAACAAATATTAAGAATCTAAGAGAGAGAATGAGATCTTTTGCGAAGTACCTTTTGACACGCAGGGGCAAGTTGTATCAACTACTTGCACATTGTTTTGTTCATTCAAAATCTATTGGAAAGTTATGTTTAATGAAATGAAATTAGGTAATAAAGACATGAGGAACGAAATATCATTGAACCGTGAACACCTTAACGAGACAATATCGTTTAAAGACAAAAGTTGAACTCTTGTCTCGACAAATAACCTCGATATTCTGTCATAAATGACACTATTCTACCCATATTATACCAACAAAACCAGCATGTCATCCATAGCAGGAAGTAGTTTTTGACATATGTGATTTTGCAAATAGACAGTTTATCCAATGTGGTTTTGAATAGGTGCAACACGCACCCGTGCACATATGATTTGCTTGACACATGCCTTCTTCGCATGTACTTTAAAATTAAATGTTAAAATATCTATTGCACCATTGAGAGGGTAAAAGACCCTTGATTTACAAATCACGTGCGGTAAAGTAATATTGACAAAATCAGAGGGTAAAATGGCAATAGCTCTAGGGGTATTTTCGTCATAACAAGCCAAAATTTTCTCATAATTGTGGAGGGGAACGATGAGCTATATATATATATATATATATATATATATATATATATATATATATATATATATATATATATATATTAAGGATGCAATATACAAAGCCATGCAATACATTGATGAGCAGCAAGGGTGCAGCAAGGGTTTCAAAGCAATAGTGCAGTAGAGGATAATTATTCCATTCTGTTGTAAGGAATAATTATAGATATTCTCATGGATTTTCTGTTATAACAAATATACCAGAGTTTGTTATACTCCGATATTTATTCTCATTAGTTACATTTTGTATATAAATAGATTGCATTAATCTCTGTAAACGGTATGAATGAAATGAAGGAAATAGAATTCTTCATTCTCAAACATCATCTTTCTTATATTTCTATTTCCTAACTTGGTATCAGAGCTCCAATGGCAGAAGCCACTTCCAGCAGCTCTGCTGCACTTCTTACTCCCACAGGGAGCTCTAATCTTTTGATAAGAAACCCAACAAGCCAAATTAGCCCAGTCAAGCTAAATGATGAAAACTTTCTTCTATGGAATTTGCAAGTACTGGGTGGCCTTCGAGGTCTTGGTCTTGATGTTTTTATTATTGAAGAACCACCTGTGCCGTTGAAAGTGGTCACTGACGACAAAGGCACAGAGATGGTAAATCCAAATTTTATCTCATGGTGTCGACAAGATCAATTACTCTTCTCATTCTTCTTGGTTCGATGACTGAAGGAGTCCAAGGACAAATGATAGGATGCTTAACATCAACACAGATCTGGATGCGCATTTCTCAACTCTTTGCTACACGATCTAAGGCCAAAATGATGCAGTACAAATTACAGCTACAGACATTGAAAAATGTAATCTAAGCATGAAAGATTACCTTAACAAAATGAAAAGCTTCGTAGACATTCTAGCTGCCTGTGGCCATCCATTAACTGAAGATGATCAAATTCTTCATGTCCTTGGAGGAGTCGATTTAGAATACGACTCTGTTGTTGTTCACGTCATCTCAAGAGTTGATACTCTTACACTTACTGAAGTAGGTGCACTTCTAATGGCACATGAAGGAAGGCTTGAGTCCCACACAAATAATGTGGACACTACATCTCAGTCCATCAATGCAACCACTTTTGTGCCACAAAAGAAATCAGAAAACACTTCTTCAAATCAAGGATCATCCTACAGAGGTCGAGGACTAGGTAGAAACTTCAGAGGAGGTCGCCGAAGTTGGAATAACATAGGTAGACAAAATTGTCAAATTTGTGGTCTCACTACTATTGCAGAGAAATGCTACTACAGACTCGACAAGGATTTTGTCCCTTATCAAAGAAGAACTAGTAATCAATATACCAATCAAGTCCATTCCAGTAATACCTCAGGACAGTTTCCCACTGCAGCAATGGCTATGTCAAAACAAGAATTCAACACTGATGACTGGTGGTACCCTGACTCGGGAGCTTCTCAACATGTTACAAATGATCTTGCCAATCCAGATGGGTCAGTGGCAAGATATAAAGCTCGTTTAGTTGCCAAATGTTATTCACAAACTCGTGGTTTAGACTATACGGAAACCTTTAGTCCGGTAGTTAAACCCACAACCATTTGTCTTGTCTTGAGTATTGCCGTAGCAAAAGGATGGATACTTCGTCAACTCGATGTCAATAATGCATTTCTAAACGGATCATTGACTAAATTGGTCTACATGCAACAACCTCCGGGATTTGAGGTCCAAAATGGCGATACACCCCTGGTCTGTAAGCTGGACAAAGCTATCTACGGTCTTAAACAAGTTCCTCGGGCGTGGTTTGAAAAACTCCGCAACACACTTCAGGCCATGAACTTTATATCATCTCGAGCTGATACTTCCTTGTTTGTTAAGCTTCATAACAACTCTATTTATATGTGTTCTTGTTTATGTTGATGATATTGTGATAATAGGGAGCAATCACAGTCAGGTCACGGAGGTCATTGCTCAACTAAACAACAATTTTTCACTCAAAGACCTTGGAGATTTGTCTTATTTCTTAGGGATTGAAGTTCAGAGATCATCAAATGACTCATTGTTTCTTACTCAAACTAAGCACATTAGGGATCTGCTCTTGAAAACAAAAATGGATAATGCCAATCCTCTTCCTACTCCTATGATTACAAGTGTCAAGCTCTCGACCAAAGATGATGATCCGTTTGAGGATGCCACTCTCTATCGTAGTACTGTGAGCGCTCTTCAATATCTGACTATTACAGGTCCCGACATTTATAGTGTCAACAAAGTGTGTCAATACATGCAAACTCCTCTCCATACTCGCTGGAAAGCAGTTAAAAGAATACTCAGATACCTCAAAGGCACTAGCAGCTTCAGTGTACACTTACGTGGATCTTCACCTCTTTCCATTCATGGTTATTGTGATGCAGATTGGGGAAGTGACCCAGATGATCGCCGGTCTACTTCAGGTTTTTGTTGGTTCTTGGGTCATTCCCCAATATCATGGAGTTCAAAAACAGAAATTGATTGTATCCAGATGAAGTACTGAGGCAGAGTACAGGAGTTTGGCAAACGCCACAGCTGAACTTATATGGATTCAATCACTGATGACAGAACTTCACGTTCCCTCCGGTACACCCATAATATGGTGTGATAACCTCAGTAAAATTGCTCTTAGTGCAATCCTGTTCTTCACTCTCGCACTAAACATATTGAGTTAGACTTACACTTCGTCCGAGACAAGGTTCTATCCAAATCACTTCATGTTCAACATGTTCCGTCATGTAATCAAACTGCGGACATTCTTACAAAAGCTTTATCTGCTACTTCATTTAATCAACATCATCACAAGCTTAGTGTGGTGTCTAAACCTCCCTAACCTTGAGGGGGAAAGTTAAGGATGCAATAGACAAATCCATGCAATACAAAGCCATGCAATACATTGATGAGCAGCAAGGGTGCATCAAGGGTTTCAAAGCAATAGTGCAACAGAGGATAATTATTCCATTATGTTGTAAGGAATAATTATATATATTCTCATGGATTTTCTGTTATAACAAATATACCAGAGTTTGTTATAATCTGATATTTATTCTCATTAGTTATATTTTGTATATAAATAGATTGCATTAATCTCTGTAAAAGGTATGAATGAAATGAATGAAATAGAATTCTTCATTCTCAAACATCATCTTTCTTATATTTCTATTTCCTAACTTATTGAACTCCATATGGATGTGTTTTTACCTATTTGTAAATCATATAGGGATAACATGCTTTTCAGCAAAATCATAGGGGTTAAAATGCTACTACCTCTAGCAGGAAGAACGAGATATTGACAACATCAAATTATTTCCTTCAATTTGCCATTGGGATATGTGTTTTTTTAGCTTCGATGTCTTCAAGCCGCTGGTAAGAAAGAAGTCGAATCTTCTTATCATTATGAACTGATTCGCCAATTGGCTTCAAACCAACATTATTACATAAAACCAACACACTGCTAGGTTTTATTAAACTTTACTTTTTTAAAAATATAAATAATATGATCTATACCATATTATTTTAATTTTGAGGTGTATACTAACTAGGGCAACTAATTTTGATCGAATTGTATATTTAAAATGAATCTCCGCCAACAAATAGGTTTCTTTGAATTTTCCGTGGTGTATTCAATCGGATTTACTTGACTTAATAGTGAACTTATAGTCTTGAACTATTTAGTCCTTGGTGTAAACCTAGACAATTAAACACATACCATAACAATTCTAATCGTCATATTGGTTTCTTACGATTGTGTCCATTCCGGTCTTGGACCACGCTTGGTTTCATAAGTGCTTTGTGTTGGTTTTGGAAACCCGAATAATCTTGGTTTTGATGTTAACAAAACTTATTATTGTGTTGCTAACATATTTAATCAAGTGTGCAGTTCATAGTGTTGGGTTTCCGTACCCCGGCGCCAGAGCCAAACGCAGCGGAAATAAAACAATAAACAGATCTGACCCGGGGACTGTCGATCGCGCCTGATTCATATATAAACATGCAAATATCATAATATAATGCACGAAAAGGGATTACCGATAACAACGAAATCAATCTGATGGCGGTGATCCTCGAGTCCAATCAACCTGACCAGATCTACAAGCGCAGCACCAGTGCTAGTGTGATGATGGTTATTCCATGAGATGAAGTGTATTGAATGGTCTTACCCAACCCTAAAGATGAATGTTATATTTATAGTGTTATTGATTTAACTAATTGGGCTTGGGTCCATAAAGTCCATCGGGCCAACGTTTGGCTTGCTGGGCATTTATGCTAACAATCTCCCACTTGCCCAAAAGCCAACACAAAACTCCAAACTCATAATCCAAGTAACTCAATCCAATTGAATAACTTGATGTACTACTAATGTACATAATTATGAGACATAAATATATCAAACGTTTTAATTTTAGAACTTTCTATAAATGAAACATTTTCAAATATAGAAACTCCACTAAAGGGAGGAGCTTTCAAAAATTAAATTCATCTTTTCTAAATCACTCAATTTGAGCACTTAACATTTAAGTCTCAATTCTCATCAATAGATCGGCGGCCGGTTGATTGTGACCCAACGAGGCTCAAGTGTATCATAGCAGTAGGATCACAACCTTTGTGATTTTAGAAGTCAAGCAACTTCTTTGGGCTTACCCTAAATGCCCCATTGTCAATTAAACTCCTTTAATAGACAATTACCGAAATATAATTCCAGCAACAACCTACCGATCATGGGTAGCGCCTAGCATCTGCGCTTCACGAAGACCTAGATACAAATGACTAGCAACGTACGAGAACCTGTCAGCCATAGTTAGCGTGCAGTACATTCCTTTCACTCATAATGTCCCGACTGAATCAAGGGCATTGGTTGATCGAGACCCTTTATGATTTCAATAACTATGTATTTGTTTCACGTTATATGATTCTTTGTGTGCGTATATGAAAAACTCTTTTATCACAAGCACTACCCACTCTGGCCAGAGATTCCTTGAATCATATACAGAAAAACACATAGGACATCATAGTTCATCAAGACCAGTGGTGAATCCCCAACGACAATCATTGGCCTCTGACAGCATCACTGAATACCCAAAATAATGACTTTATGACCCACATGTGATCAGTCATTAAATCAAAGTACACAGCTATCTATCAAGACCTCAATGACGCCTCGGGTCATGAGGAGTAATGGTGCACAACTATGACTAGAAATTCTATACTCGACAAATGGTAACCACTTATAGAATTCCGAGTAGGGTCGTTCAGTGAACTCATTCCTAATGAGCACCTATTCATGTGTGCTGACTTCTCCAAGCCAACGCCGATGAAACGCGGCGCACTACAATAGACACATCATGAATACCAGTCTCTAACGAGCATATATCGATATCCCATTCTCGAAGGCTCATCGACCAGGAACATTTAGAAATCACAGTCGAGAATGTATTTCATGGTCACCATCATATGCATAACCACATTCTATGGACTATAGCAATCTCAAGGACTTCATCAATGCATCAAGATGCATGGGTAAACAGATGAAGAAGTGCCATATATATTAATATTCAAACAAAGATCTGTCATAATAAGATTACAGGTACAATCAATCAACTATTGATTTACTTAATCATGTATGACAACAATATCTTTCACTTTCCCAAAGCCAACTACTCATGTGTCTTAAGACCATCTTCCCAAGATGTCTAACAGACACCAATCATTGTAAATGCTTTGTCAGTGGATTCACTATATTTTTCTGTTGAAGCGATTCTCTCGATAATAATGTCGCGTCTACCATCTCTCTCATTAGATAGTATTTTCTCAATATATGTTTGGATCCTGATGAGATCTTGGCTATTCGTAATAGCTCAAATGTTGCCACAGTACAGAGACTGTGTCAACTGCACTAGAAATTACACCCAACTCTTGGATGAAATTTCTTATCCAAACTGCCTCTTTGCTGCATCGTATGCTGCAATATAGTCAGCTTAAGTGGTGGAATCCAATGTGGTGTCTTGCTTGGAACGTTTCCAAGAGACATCACCATCATGAGCTTAAATACAAATCCGAACATCGATATGGTATCATCTACATCCAATTTAAAAACCAGCATCGGCTTAGCCTTCAACTTTTATTTCTCCACTTACAGATCCAAAAACCATGAACATATCATAAGTTCTTCATAAGAACTTGAGTATTATTTTCACAGTTTTCCAGTGACCTTCACCGGAATCTGTCTGATGTCTGTCCATTACTCTAAGAACATACATCAAGCCAAGTACATACCATAGCATACATTATGCTATTAAAAGTAGAAATATAAGGTACCAATGTCATCTTTTCTCTCTCCTCATCAATCTTAAGACCCATTGACTCGATAGATGAATACTATGACATATTATGAAGTAACTCATTTTTCGACTATTCTATGCTAAACCCTTTTAGCACAGTGTTTTATGTACGTAGATTGAGAGATCTCAAGCATCCTTTAGATCTATCCCTATAGATCCTTATGCTAAGCACGTATGACGCTTCTCCCAATCTTACATGGAGAAATTAGTAGATAATCATGCTTTACTTGATTAATCTAATACAATTCACAATGAGCATGATATAATCAACTTGAAGCATCACAAATGTAACCATGCTTCCACTAACTCTTTTGCTTACACATGTCATTTCCGGATATTTTAACAAAACCAAACACTTTGATGATGTTATCAAAATGGAAGTTCAAACTTCGGGATGCCTTCTTAGGCCCATAAATGGACCTCTGGAGTTTGAAAATATTTTTCTCACTCCAAGAAGTTGTAAACACATTTGGCTGCTACATTTCTACCACAATGACGCCACTGAGAAATGTTGTTTTCACATCCATTACTCATATCTCATATTCATAATATAAAGATATAACTAATAACATTTAAATAGACTATAGCATCATAACCGATGAAAATTTTCTCATAAACAACCTTTTGCCTATAAGAATATCAGTTTCTCACGAGTCAAGCTTTGAAGGTCGCTACCTTCCCATCCACTCCAAGCTTTCACTTGTAAATCCATGCAGCCAATGGAACAATTCCCAAAGATGATCTACTAAGGCCTATACCTTATTGGAGTACATGGAGTCCATTTCAGTTTTCATGGCATCTTGCCAATGTCCCGAATCAATATCTGACATCGCCTCCTTGAAAGTCCAATGATCATATCCATGGCCTATTTCTTGACTACTTTCAAGGAGTAGATTCATTCTATCAGGAGTTCCTGAAACATTTTCAAATCTCCTTGGTATGTGTAGTTCAAAGGTTATGACTGACTCAATTAATTTACCGTTTTCACTTTTCTAGTGGTTTGTGGTTCTTGAACCCTTTCAAGTTATATTATATTATCATTCTTTTCTAATAGAAACACTTGCGAAACAAACACTTTGTCTCCAATTGATAATATAAATTTCCACAAAATAACATAAGATGGATCATATCCAACTCATCTCCCACTGGCAGCTTCACATAAGCAGAACAATCTCAAATCTATATTTGGATTATGTTTCAGTCCATATTGTATATGGAGTTTTGGTCACTGCATTGGTATGAATTGTGTTCAACAAATATGTAACTTAATGAGTTACTCAGAGAGAATCACATTCTCTTTAAGATAACTCAACATCCTCTTGCACTAATATTTAGTGCTCGACATACGTCCATATGAATCAAATTCAATGGACATTCAGCACATGCTAAAGATATGTGGGATTTAAGTTATCATTCTTTTTATATTCTTTGAACATAATCATACTAATCGTTCATAAGTTCACCAGATTCAATAAAACATGCATTCTTAAAAATACTGCAAATCACATTCGCATATTTAAAAGAATATCATTCTCTATCAAAATAGGAACAATGTTCATGATTAAATCTAGAACAAATAAATAATTGCTCAAATCAGTTCCTAACCAGTTCAAGATTTTATATTAAATAAATGTTTCAAATAGCCTTTGCAACAACTCTTGCTACAATGCTTAGCCTCAGGTAGGTTTCACCTTCCTAGGGCTCTCTACTTCTTCACATCACATGCAACTCTTTGCAAAAATGTGAGCACAAATGGCATCATATACCAAAGAAGTAGAACCAATAGAAACATTTAATTTTAATATATAACATACCCTTTCTAGAACACTTCTAGTCTAGGTATTCCTTACAAATTTGCGCTAGTGACCAGCAGTGAAAACATAGATGCCTCTCCTTTCTTAGTTGCTACTATATCATTTTTCGTCTTTTGAGGTTGTGAACCATTTCCCTTCCTCTTCTTTATCCTTGAACTCTTCCTACCATTGGTATAAGATTCGACAAGAAGAACACGTTTCTCCTTTTGAATCAAGGACTCATGAGTTTCCAACATTTTGACTATAAGATCAAATCTACAGCCAGTTAATGAGGATTTGTCACATTCAGATTTTCCAATTTCTCAACAAGAGTTATTTTTCTTACACCATGCTCATAGACCGAAGCCCCATCTCGCATGTGAAATGAAAATAATTCTTTTGAAACCAAAAGTCTCAGTAATCGCGTCTGTTCACCAAACAACATTTGTAGGTGTTGGAAAATATCAGCAATGTGAACGAATTTCTCATATCTGTGTTGAAACTCATTGGTGACATTGATGCTATCATATAGCACCTAGTCTAGAGATCATCGTCCCATCACTTCTCAAGTGTGGCGAACTCTTCATGAGACGAACCGGGAGACACTTCAACAGGAGGCTCCCACCAAGGGTATATAGCAACCTTTTAGAAGCAAGCACTATTTTAAAATTAATAGTCAATCAGAATAATTTGGTGCGGTTACTTTGTTTGTATCGAGAATTGATGCAATCGGATTCACGGCAATCACAATACAGAGAAAAAACAGAAAATACATGCAAACCGTTTGATTATTAATTAATTCAAAAACTATGGACTTTAGTTATTGAACGCTCCCACTAAATTTTTCGAATTCGTCACCCTCATGACAAATGAACGGAAAATCGTATTTTCTTAGTGGGCTTGGAGTCCAACTAGCTCATGATAGCCCAGGGCGAGGGTCCAGCCGACCTCATGATACTAAAGGTAGCTCACAATTGCATCATATGCAACCCCCAAGATATCCGTCTCGTGATTGACATAACCCTATGGAGGCAGGCCAATTATGCCTTCTCACGTCAAACTAACTCATCCCACGGATGGTAATGTTCGCCAATAAGACCCCACGAGGGTGAGTAATCTTATGGGTTAACAGAACCCTATCCATAATTAAGTGGCAGTTAAACACACAGCTTTCCCATGCCAGATGCCCCCCACGAGGGTGAGACAAGACACCCACACAAGTAGCGTCTCATGGCTTAACTGTTGATGGAAGACATGAAGCAACAAACTCCTTTGAGCTCCCTTTATAGTTTGATATTAAAATTTTTTGAATCATATTCAAAAGAGGGATTTAATAATATTTTAAAATCTCATCAAGTACTTGTTTGTTTGTTTGCCGGATTCATGCAACTATGTTTTATTCATGCAGTCATATGTACTAATAAAACATACAAACAAACATTTATCATACATCATATGCATAATAAAAATAAATATGGACGATTACGGCCTTTTCCTAATTGATCCACGTGAGCCATACATGGATCACAAGTCTGTCTAAGGTGATGCAGGTATGTAATGCAATCCTATTACATTTTTGCTTCCATTATACATGTCTTGATTCTTGGTGCTCCATCTTCAATCTCGATCTCCCACTAATTCTAATGATTTTACATTTAAATCGTGCAAACAAGAGAATAGGGATACAAATCCGGGGTGGGATACATCAGAAAATAGAGAGAGCAGGCTCGCAGGCCCGATACAAAATCACAATAATAATGAAACAATAAAAACCTAAACATTCACCTATACACATTGGTCAAGGCCCGTAATCATTCATCATGCAATCACATCATATGTAATTAAACATTAAACTAACCAATTACATCATATGTAATTGTACTAATTACATCACATGTAATTAGATCACAATAATTAATTTATTCTATCGTTTCCCACTAATCGCATCATTAATTGAAAATAAAATTAATAAATTAAATAAAACAATTTTATTTAATTTTTAATTAATCAATTTCAATTAATTGGTAAAATCTCTATTTTACCTTTAATCATCATATTAATCTAAAATAAAATTAACAAATTAAATGAAACATTTTCATTTAATTTCCAATTAATTAAATTTTCAAGCACTTGGTAAAATCACTATTTTACCTCAAATCATAATATTAGCCAAAAATAAAATTAACAAATTAAATGAAACATTTTCATTCAATTTTCAACTAATCGTAAAATCTTCATTTTACATTTAATAAATTAAAAATCATATTTTTAATTTATTAAGTTTATGATTTATTATTTCAAAAATTAATATCCGGACAAAACATCTAAAATGACCCAAAAAATTTATGGACTCCAAACAATTTGGATCCAAAATTAAAAAATGCAATTTCAACCCAAAAATTACCCTATTTTCGGATTTATGAAAAAGAATTTTTTTTTTAAATTAAAAATTATTCCCGAAAATCACTGTTCACCATCTTCCCCAATTTCAAAAAATTAGGGTTAGGGTTAGGGTTTGAAATCCGCCGCCACCCGTGCGCCTCCAGCCCGCGCGCCGGAAAGAGATTACAAGAGACGCGACTCCATTGCAGCAGCACGTCGCTGTCGCTGCTGATAGTGCAAGCCGCCACCTCTTTCCCGTGGTGTTGCCTGCAAGCCGATGCGCATATACACAAATATGGCCGACGAGCAGACGATTATGAATCCAGAACATCGGTCCTGCAAGCAGCACAATGGACGGCGGTGAACACATTCCCCACCGCTTGTGTAGCCGCCTGCACTTCCGTCTGGTTCGCACGTTCGACGGTGGTTGCACCAGATTTGCGCGAGCACTGTGCCACGCGACGGAGAACTCTTTCTCCACAGCGTGTGCCGCCACCCGTCGCTCCTCCGCGCTCACCGCCGACGGCTCTTCCTTCACCGGCGATGGCTAGTTGCCGGAAACAATTTCCGGTTAGAATTTGGGTATGGATTAAAACTCCTTTTATTCCAATTTTCTATGTTTTTCGGATTCCAAATTTCTGAAAAATACGATTAGATAAACCGGAAACGATCTAATAAAAAATTAATTATCAAATACATGAATCAAAACGCAACCTGGCTCTGATACACTGTTGGGTTTCCGTACCCCGGCGCCAGATCCAAACGCAGCGGAAATAAAACAATAAACAGATCTGACCCGGGGACGGTCGATCACGCCTGATTCATATATAAACATGCAAATATCATAATATAATGCACGAAAAGGGATTACCGATAACAGCGAAATCAATCTGATGGCGGTGATCCTCGAGTCCAATCAACCTGCCCAGATCTACAAGCCCAGCACCAGTGCTAGTGTGATGACGGCTATTCCATGAGATGAAGTGTATTGAATGGTCTTACCCAACCCTAAAGATGAATGTTATATTTATAGTGTTATTGATTTAACTAATTGGGCTTGGGTCCATAAAGTCCATCGGGCCAACGTTTGGCTTGCTGGGCATTTATGCTAACACATAGATCATAATTAAGAGCTTGATGAATTACAAAGAAGTAGCTTGAAAATATCAAGCTGGACCAAGACTGGAATTCTGACAGAGCGGATTGTTTTGATCATATCTCATAGCTCGGATATCGAAATGGCGTGCTTCTAAAGAGGTTGAACAGCCAACTCAAAATACTAAAAGTCATATTTCACAACAGATCGGCTAGTTTGAATGTTATCAAGGAGAAAGGACGCCTGCAAGATTGAGCTGTAATGCGAAGAAATAGCAAGCTGTTTCAGCAAGCAACTGTCAGTATGTTGGGCATAACTCTTAGCTCAATTATCGGAACGGAACGATTCAGTATGAATTGGAAAGATAAAACAAAGATCTACAAGTCATCTTTGGAAGTCAAAGACTGAATCGGACGTTAAGATGGCCAAAAATCTTCTGCAAGTCACGTCATGTGACGCCTATAAGATCAAGCTGTTACAGCAAGCGACTGTCAGTCTGTTGGACATACCTCTTAGCTCGCTTATTGAAACGAGATGATTCAGTATGGGTTGGAAAGCTAAGACAAAGATCTACAAGTCATATTTGGAAGCCAAAGACTGAATCGGATGTTACGATGGCCAAAATGCTTCTGCAAGTCACGTCATGTGCTACTGCATCCAGCAACAGACAGCAGGAGCATTGCCTCTTATTTCAAGCATAACTCTCTCATAAAAACTCAAAATCGAGCGATGTTTGATTCCCTGGAAAGCTAAGAGAAAGAGCTATAACTTTCATGTAGATCACGTTGCCCAGAAATCAAAGAATCAAGAGCTACAAGCAACAGATCAGAAGAGCAAGTTTATCAAGTTGTTTTTGTATCAAGTTTGTCTTGCATCAGACTGACTTGTCCAGACCAGACTGATCTATCCAGACCAGACTGACATGTCCAGGCCAGCATACCAGAGCAGACCATACCAGCTGAGCAGACCAGCAGACCAGACCAGTCCGGTCCGAAATACAAAGAGCCCAGAAACCAGAATATGGACGTTGCAAGCTCGGGAATAGTGCAGAACCTTTTCCAACGGGCATATTCTTGTGTCTAACGTATATATCATTACTTGGTGCTATATATACATGATTTGGAAGCTCAATAACAGCTAATTGAAGATCAATCCAAGCCTTCCAAAGCAAACCCACTTGGGATTCAATTGGGGAACTTCAAAGACAAAAGTTTCTAAATGAAGAGCACTCCCCAAACCTTTGGCACCACTTACCTTGCTATATCAGATCTAGTTAGAGATCATTTGTGCCATATATATTCACTCTATTCATTGTATTTGAGAGCTAAATAGAAGAGTGAATATCATTGTAACGGTTGATGATTTATCACAACCGATGAGAGGTCTTTGTATGTGAGACATTAAAGAACATACATAGTTGAGTTGCTAGGAGTTCTAGTTGGATGGGAAATTCCCAACTGGATCGGGTTTGTACAACATGATTGTATAAATCAAAGTCTTCTATTAGAATCCTTCCATGAGGTGGAAGAAGGGGAGACGTAGAAGGATTACACCACCTTTGAACTTCCATAAACAAATGCTTGTTTATTTACTTTAATTGCATATCTTTAAAACGCCTTTCAAATGTTTAATCGGTTATAGAGCGGGTTATGTCGAGTGTCTTCCGCTCGGTTTTGTAACCGAACTCGATATAATCTCTCGGTGCAATTATTTCAAGAACACGAGCTATTGAAGCTCAAGTTGGTTGAACTCGGGTGTGGAATGGCAACCCACCCCCCGAATCGATCATGTCAAGTGGTATCAGAGCAGGTTGTTCTTGGAAAGCATTTTAACCGATTTTTTAGCGGATATCCTTTAAAATCATTTTTAAAATTTTCTCATGAGCATGACATATTTTCATAGCATATTTTTTCAAAATATGGTGTATGAAAATTTTTAGCATAAAAATCAATTTCATTGCATTCATTTTGCACGAAAATAATTTTAAAATCTATTTCAATGTTTTAATTAACGTTCAATTTGTTCTAAACTCATTTTTTAAGTTTAAAATTTTTATTTTGAGATTTTATCTAACAATTTTCGAAGCATTTTAGTTTTTCTGGCAGCTTGCAGCGACTTTGGGAAAATTGGCATAACTTCTTGCTCGGATGTCCAAGTGACGAACCGTTTTTTGCGTTGCAAACTAGACTCATAGAGAATCGCAACGGTATAGGTCTTGTAGCCTAAGTCTTCACGAGGAAAAGCAGTTTATTCTGCAAAGATGACTCATGTGCTGCCACCGCAGAAAGATGACATGGACATTGTTGAGTTTTGTCAATAAATTCAAATTTGTTGCCAAGTATGCTTTATACATCATCAAAAGATGTTATTTTTGTTCAAAAATTAATGTGCATTGCATTTTTTTAAATTTGTTTTAGCCTACCTCATTTGCCCCTCACTTGCTCAAATTTTCAAACATTTTAAAATTAAGGGGGAGAGTTTAATCTCAATCCTTGAGGGGGAGTAAATTTTATTTGTCTTCCTTTTTGATTCACACAAAAAGGGGGAGAAATATGTTGTTTAAAAAATATGATTTTTCTAGTTATGCAACATTGTGCTTTAATGTTCATATTTTTATTCAAGTTTTGTGATCATCAAAAAGTGGGAGACTGTTGGGTTTTGGAAACCCGAATAATCTTGATTTTGATGTTAACAAAACTTGTTATTGTGTTGTTAACATATTTCATCAAGTGTGCAGTTCATAGATCATAATTAAGAGCTTGATGAATTACAAAGAAGTAGCTTGAAAATATCAAGCTGGACCAAGAATGGAATTCTGGCAGAGAGGATTGTTTCGATCATATCTCATAGCTCGGATATCAAAATGGCGTGCTTCTAAATAGGTTGAATAGCCAACTCAAAATGCTAAAAGTCATATTTCACAACAGATCGGCTAGTTCGAATGTTATCAAGGAGAAAAGACGCCTGCAAGAACGAGCTGTACCGCGAAGAAACAGCAAGCTGTTTCGGCAAGCAACTGTCGGTATGTTGGGCATAACTCTTAGCTCGATTATCGGAACGGAACGATTCAGTATGGATTGGAAAGATAAAACAAAGATCTACAAGTCATCTTTGGAAGTCAAAGACTGAATCAGACGTTAAGATGTCCAAAAAGCTTCTGCAAGTCACGCCATGTGACGCCTATAAGATCGAGCTGTTACAGCAAGCGACTGTCAATCTGTTGGACATAACTCTTATCTCGCTTATTGAAACGAGATGATTCAGTATGGGTTGGAAAGCTAAGACAAAGATCTACAAGTTATATTTGGAAGCCAAAGACTTAATCGGATGTTAAGATGGCCAAAAAGCTTCTGCAAGTCACGCCATGTGCTGCTGCATCCAGCAAACAGATAGCAGGAGCATCGTCTTGTATTTCGAGCATAACTCTCTCATACGAACTCTAAATCGAGCGATTCTTGATTCCCTGGAAAGCTAAGAGAAAGGGCTACAACTTTCATGTAGATTACTTTGCCCAGAAATCAAAGAATCAAGAGCTACAGGCAACAGATCAGAAGAGCAAGTTTATCAAGTTGTTTTTGTATCAAGCTTGTCTTGCATCAGACTGACTTGTCCAGACCAGAATGATCTGTCCAGACCAGACTGACATGTCCAGACTAGTAGACCAGACCAGTTGAGCAGACCACCTGACCAGACCAGCAGACCAGACCAGTCCGGTCCAAAATACAAAGAGCCCAGAAACCAGAATATGACCGTTGCAAGCTCGGGAATGGTGCAGAACCTTTTCCAACGGGCATATTCTTGTGTCTAACGTATATATCATTACTTGGGGCTACATATACATGATTTGGAAGCTCAATAAAAGCTGATTGAAGATCAATCCAAGCCTTCCAAAGCAAACCCACTTGGGATTCAATTGGGGAACTTCAAAGACAAAAGTTGCTAAATGAATAGCACTCCCCAAACCTTTGGCACCACTTACCTTGTTATATCAGATCTAGTTAGAGATCATTTGTGCCATATATATTCACTCTATTCATTGTATTTGAGAGCTAAATAGAAGAGTGAATATCATTGTAACGGTTGATGATTTATCACAACCGATGAGAGGTCTTTGTATGTGAGACATTAAAGAACATACATAGTTGAGTTGCTAGGAGTTCTAGTTGGATGGGAAATTCCCAACTGGATCGGGTTTGTACAACAGGATTGTATAAATCAAAGTCTTCTATTAGAATCCTTCCATGAGGTGGAAGAAGGGGAGATGTAGAAGGATTACACCACCTTCGAACTTCCATAAACAAATGCTTGTTTATTTACTTTAATTGCATATCTTTAAAACGCCTTTCAAATGTTTAATCGGTTATAGAGTGGGTTATGTCGAGTGTCTTCCGCTCGGTTTTGTAACCGAACTCGATATAATCTCTCGGTGCAATTATTTCAAGAACACGAGCTATTGAAGCTCAAGTTGGTTGAACTCGGGTGTGGAATGGCAACCCACCCCCGGAATCGGTCCTGTCACTTTTCATCTTTGAAGCGGCCATACTTCACACTCACATAGGTGATCTCTTAGAAGCGTATCCCTCTATACTCCAACATATTCTTATATGTCTCAGGAATAATTAAAGACATTTTGCCTATCCCCGTACCCCTTTTGCAGGCTACACCCCTTATCATAGGAATGGGTTGGAGATTGATCTCCAAGGTGTTTATACAATCTCATAATTTAGTTGTCACTTTTGAACCTAAATATTGGAATCTCCAGTATAAGGTTGGGTATCCATATGAGATTTTGATTATAGAGTTTTAACCACATTCCCCTCAATAAACTTCTATATGATCTCTCGGTTAAACATTTCATATGTGGATCCCCGGTTTCACATAATCAGTCATGATTATGCCACTAGAGATCATTTTGTCATATAAAATTAGCGTAACACATTTTAGTTGCATGCACAAGATTTTTCTCTAACAGCTTATAAAGCCACTCGGTCGAAGAAACTTTATATGTTTTGCATAGAGAATTTTTCATAACAATATATCTTCAGTTTTGGTAATCATATTACCTCCTTTGCATCATTTTATCCTTGTAGGATCTTTGCATCATTGAACTTTAAGCGTTATTTACGCGTTATTTCTTATAAAATTTGAGACTAGAGGAAATACTCAACGTTAATACAAAATTCAAATTTTAAGCGCATAGATTCTTAAAAATTACAAGTTCAAGATTATATTTCTTGCAAACTTGAAATTTAAGTGCAAAGCTTAAAATTTGAAACTCGAATTAATCCTTGAGTTTTCATTCTTCAAATGTTTTGGAAACTTTATTGTTCTTGATGCACACATGTCAAAAATGTCTCGTCAACAGTTTTCTTTGTTACTTGATGATTTCTAAATTGTTTCCTTAATGAGCATATCATCAATAGACAAGCATACATATGCTTAGGTGTGCACATATTTGTCACACTCGTTAATCTATTTGACAACATTATTTTTCAAACTCTTGATGTCATTTATTTGGCGTTTGTTATTACTTTACTTTGGCCTTCATATTGCTAGTTTAGCGAAGCACCCCCACATTTCAAATATTGTACGAAACTCTATTTTCCTTCAATCACAAGGGTTTTCATCCTTGCCTAAGTGGCACTTAGGATGTGATTGACTCATAGAATTGCAAACCCCCATAACTTAGGGATAATCACGAATTGTACTTGCATTCAAACTTTCATGTTTCAAGTTCTAAGCGTTACTTTGGGGATGATTCTGTACTACAGTTCGGTGGAGGAACTTTAGGACACCCTTGGGGTAATGCCCAAGGGGCTTCGTCTTACAAATCCGAAATCAAAATTTTATTTCTTGAAAATTTAAGATTTAAGCGTACTTGCTTACACAAGTTGAAACTTTGATAATATTCCCGAACTCGGTTCACAATTTACAATTTAAGCGTACTAACTTAGAAAACTTGTATTCAATCTTTTTATATCTTGAAAATTCATGTTTTACGCGTACTAGTTTAGAAATTCAAAATGAACCATGAGATATTACAATACCTAGTCAAAATTTGTGGCTTTGATTCATCACTTGTGTTTTAAGCTTACAAAGCTTAGAAACTCTAATTTAAGATTTTATAGTCTTGCAAATTAAGCTTAAGTGTCAATTTCTTAAACACACAAGTATAATCTACTGACAATTTCACATAGCAAACATATTTTGCTAAATTTGACTGCAATCTCATTTTTAAAGTGTTTAAACACCTCAACGACCTTGTTTTTACTTCATAACAAAGAAGCCATAATGTGCAAAATATTGATAAAGTAACAAATTACTTTTCTCACATCTCTAGTTTGCACAATCTTTCCATCACAAACATCATAATGAATTAACTCTAGAGACGTTATGTTTCTTTTAACAAATGAATGACGATTTTGTTAACTTAGCCCCCACTCAAGCAATAAATTTAACATTACAATTTGTGTTGCGAACTATGGTTTAAATGATTCTAACAATCACGTCACAAACCATAAGATTCAATCCAAGAAGTAATAACGTAAATTTTATTGCTTTCAACAAATATAGTCATTACATTTGTTTAGAATCACTCCATTCTTGGAGTTTACAACTTTCAAAGATTCACAATCTAATTAAGCAGTAAGCAATAGATCATCCAAATCATTTGAGAGACGATCTTCTTCGGTCACGTTTACTTGATCCATGGCCTTCTCACGATCATCTTTACTGCGACAATCATTTGCCATGTGATTGAGTTTTCCACATTTGTAACACTTGCCTTTGAACTTCTTCACCTTTCCAGATTTGGAGGCCATGCCGTCAAACTTGCGCTTTGTTTCGACGGGCTTTTCCACTAAGTTCACTCATGCTTTATGTTGGAGCCAATTTTTCTACCTTTTGGAAATTTTGTTTTCCTCTTCGATTCTCAAGAGAAATACAAGGTCTTCAAGATTCATCTCTTTTAGTTTGTGCTTGAGATAATTCTTGAAGTCCTTCCATGATGGAGTCAACTTTTCAATCGTTGTGGCCACTTGGAATGAGTCACTTAGAACCATTCTCTCCGCATGAATTTCATGCATGATTACTTGTAAATCTTGCACTTGCGCCATTGCCGGCTTTGTGTCAACCAATTTGAAATCCAGGAATCGCCTAACGATGAATTTCTTCATGCCGGCATCCTCGGATCTATACTTTTTCTCCAAGGATTACAACAATTCCTTGGCCGTCTTTACTAGACAATACACATTGTACAATATGTTGTCTAGTCCATTGAGAATATATTCTTGCATAGGAAATCCTTTGATTCTACGCATCAACTTCAACTCTCTTTTGACAGTCAATTTCATCCTCCATGATAGTAGGAACATCCTCATTGAAGAACCTTGCCAACTCCAAGGTTGTCAAGTAAAACATCTTTTGTTGCCACCGCTTGAAGTCGTTTCCATTGAACTTCTCTGGACTTTCACTGTACGGACCCCCGTGCCCTTAACCCGTTATTAGTGTATTAAGCCATATCATTAGTGCATATAATCATACTATCAGGGGAAAAACCATATGCAAGTGCAACACCATATGCTATCCAGAAAATTTCTTGCATTTAAACCACATAATATTCAAATTCCCCAATCATGATTATCCATATAGCATGCACCCTCATAATACACTAACATACTCTTAGTTCATTTAGCAATTCTATATCTAATTGCGTGCAAACCGTAAATGAACAGAGAAGAGCCGTAGCCCGTTTATACATTCCATATACACGTAATATGTACTCACATAAGAGTACCCAATGAATGAGCGTGTATCTAATGTATAAAACACTCTGCTGGATACCGTTACTGGTGCTTCGATCCTGGAAGCACTTCTCAAGCGCAACTCGATCTCGACTCTGGATCTGAGCGCCTGTCCATCCAGCTCTGGTACCTCAATCCTGGAAGTACTTCAATCAACAGCCCGAGCTCAACTCCAAAGCTGCTGCTACACCTGTACCACCTGCCCCACCAGAGACAGCCCCCACACGGGGTGAGCATACCAATATCCCAATCCAATAACCACAACAATATGTAAGTAATCCTATGAGCATACAACGCAGCGAAATAAAAATTTTAGGATTACAAACCAGCAGATCTATACATAGGTTATCATATCGGATTAATGAATACGAAGGTCTCACCCTTGTAGCGTGTTTGAAGCAGAATCCACGGAGCAGCACCA
Source organism: Haberlea rhodopensis (assembly GCA_907163345.1). Classification (NCBI taxonomy): domain Eukaryota; kingdom Viridiplantae; phylum Streptophyta; class Magnoliopsida; order Lamiales; family Gesneriaceae; genus Haberlea; species Haberlea rhodopensis. The sequence goes on from CAJQUN010000079.1 coordinate 998,010, forward strand.
CGTCTTACGCCTTCTCCGAGTCACTAGCAAAACTCGATGAGGTTTGCCTCAACGGTATCCACACGATCAAATCGGGTGAAGGGATAGTTTAATAACAAGTTGCTAGACAAGTTATTAAACTGGAACAAGAAACACAATCGATTCCAAATCGAAAGGCACGCCCAATATTTCACAAAATCCTCTTCGGCTATCAAGTGGAAGCCGAGAGCAATTTTGAGGTTGGAGGCCGTGTGCTTCAAGTTTGGATGTAGGTTTAATGATATGAAGTTGTCTTACTAATTAAACACCTTGCAATCATATTATATATGATTAATTAAAGGCTTTCATAACGCCTCATGGGCTTAAGCCCATGATTTAATTAATCATTATGATTATTAATTAAGACTCCTCTTAATTAATTAATTCATCTCATGAATTTAATTTCCCTTCTCGATTTAATCTTTTGTGCGACCCGATAGGATCTTGTAATCTCATTTTACGTCTCAAGCATTGAGCGGTATCTAGCAAAACATCAATGCTACCCAAATTACAAGAATGTCAATGACTCGACATAACCTTTAGAACTTGTGATAATATTAATCATGTAACTTAATCCCTTTGTCCTTTGTGTTTAGATTGAACACGAGTCATGGAACAGTCATACTCGTATATCCAATCTTTATTTCTTGATCCCCAAGTAGAACTAGAATAAACGAATAAGCTCGATATCTCATATCGACTCATTCGAGCATGGCCATGCATTTTAGTTCTCACTTGATCAAGGGCCAAACACATCTCCTGTTATATAGGAGGGACAAATCCTATCTCGATCAGTCAACATCCCTCTACATAATTCGTAGTGTATCCAATAGTCGCCTTTATAGTATACCCTGTTACGGGTAACGTTTGACGATATCAAGATACATAACTCCTTATGTTGGGATCTCTGATGATCACAAGTCGTAAGGATTTCATACATTATTATCACTATGAGAATTGCATATGACGATCATATAACTACCCATGTTGCATTCTCATGGTGGGTCTGTCCAGTACATCGTTCTCTAACATGTACCCATATGTTGATTTGATATCTCATATCAATGAACAATTCATCGATCAACATATACTAGTCTCTACGTATTATCATTATCCCTATTCATGATAATACTTGACTAGGGACATCTTTAAGAATAATACAATATTATTCTAAGGACATTAACATATATATTAATTCACAATGCACAGTTAAAAGAATAATATATAATAATGAATTGCCATTCATAAAACCATAAACATTGTAAGTCTTAAACAATCATCTAATGACTTGTCTTAGGGCATATCCCAACAAATCTCCCACTTGCACTAAGACCATTCAGACATATACCTAATGCCTAGAGATCTAGTATGACGATCATGCTTCTGCTGTGAGAGCGGCTTCGTCAATGGGTCAGATACATTATCATCTGTTGGTACTTTGCATTTTTTAACATCTCCCCTTTCAACGATTTCTCGAATGAAATGGAAACGCCTAAGTATGTGCTTGGATCTTTGGTGAGATCTTGGTTCCTTAGCCAATGCGATCGCTCCATTGTTGTCACAATAGAGTTCTATCGGATCTTTAATGCTAGGCACCACTCCAAGTTCAGAAATGAACTTCCTCATCCAAACAGCTTCCTTTGCTGCATCCGAGGCAGCAATATACTCAGCTTCAGTTGTAGAATCGGCTACTGTTTCTTGCTTTGAACTCTTCCAGCTCACAGCACCTCCATTCAGGCAATACACATATCCAGATTACGATCGAAAATCATCTTTGTCGGTTTGGAAGCTTGCATCAGTGTAACCCATTACATTGAGCTCTTCCTCACCTCCATAAATCAAGAATGTATCCTTAGTCCTTCTCAAGTACTTTAGGATATTCTTGACAGCAATCCAGTGACCTTCACCTGGATCAACTTGATATCTGCTCGTCATGCTCAAAGCATACGATACATCGGGACGAGTACATATCATGGCATACATGATAGATCCAATAGCTGACGCGTATGGAATCTTACTCATGCGTTGTCTCTCATCTGGTGTTGAAGGACACTGTTCCTTCGAGAGATAAATACCATGTGTCATAGGCACGAATCCTTTCTTGGATTCTTGCATGCTAAACCTTTTAAGCACCTTGTCTATGTATGTACTTTGACTTAGACCAAGAAGCCTTATCGATCTATCTCTATAGATCTTGATTCCTAATACATAGGTGGCTTCTCCTAAGTCTTTCATCGAAAAGCAATTCCCTAGCCAAATCTTTACAGATTGCAAGGCAGGGATATCATTTCCAATAAGAAGTATGTCATCTACATACAACACTAGGAAAATGATTACGCTCCCACTGACCTTCTTGTAGACACAAGGTTCATCTTCATTTTTGATAAAACCAAACTCTTTGATTGCATCATCAAAACGAAGATTCCAACTCCGAGAAGCTTGCTTCAATCCATAAATGGATCGTTGTAGCTTGCATATCTTTCCAGCATCCTTTGGATCGACAAAACCCTCGGGCTGTGTCATGTACACATCCTCGAGCAGATTTCCATTAAGGAAAGCTGTTTTGACATCCATCTGCCAGATTTCATAATCATGAAATGCAGCTATTGCAAGTAAGATCCTTATGGATTTAACCATGGCCACTGGTGAAAAGGTTTCATCATAGTCAATACCATGAATTTGTTTGAATCCTTTTGCAACCAGCCGACCTTTATAGGTTTGTACGTTACCATCCATATCGGTCTTTTTCTTGAAAATCCATTTGCACCCTATGGGTCGTACCCCTTCAGGTGGATCAACCAAAGTCCATACTTGGTTTGTATACATGGATTCCATCTCAGATTTCATGGCCTCTTGCCATTTCTCAGAATCATTGCCCATTATAGCTTGTTGATAAGATGACGGCTCATCCTCATCAATAAGTAGTAAGTCACCTTGTTGAGTCACAAGAAATTCATATCTCTGTGGCTCCCGGTGTTCTCTTACAGACCTACGCTGGGCTTGTGTCTCTTGAGCAGGTACTTCTTCCACAACAGCTTGCGGTGCCTGCTCTGTTTTCATCTCAATCTCAGGTTCAGTGTTTTCTTGTGGTTGAACTTCACTAAGTTCTATTTCTCTCCCACTGGTTTTTCTAGAAATAAATTGTCTTTCGAGAAATACAACAGTCCGAGCAACAACTACTTTGTTCTCGGTGGGATAATAGAAATAATATCCTTTCGTTTCCTTAGGATACCCCACAAATAAACACTTATCAGATTTGGGTCCAAGTTTGTTAGTGGCGTGACGTCTAACGAAAGCCTCACAACCCCAAATCTTCATAAAAGACATACTAGGACGCTTCCCAGTCCATATCTCATATGGTGTCTTTTCCACTGATTTAGATGGAACACGGTTCAGTAAGAAAATCGCTGTTTCTAGAGCGTGTCCCCAAAACGATATCGGAAGATCTGCATGACTCATCATTGATATAACCATGTCTAACAAGGTTCGATTTCTCCTCTCGGATACACCATTCCATTGTGGAGTATACGGAGGAGTGAGTTGTGGGACTATCCCACATTCCTTTAGATAGTCATGAAACTCTTGGCTTAAGTATTCTCCTCCTCGATCTGATCGAAGGATTTTGATACTCTTGCCAAGTTGGTTTTGTACTTCATTCTTGAAATCTTTGAACTTTTCAAAGGTTTCATGTTTATGTTTCATTAGGTACACATACCCATATCTACTGAGGTCATCAGTAAATGTAACGAAGTATTGAAAACCACATCTAGCTTGTGTACTTATTGGTCCACATACATCACTATGTATTAGTCCCAATAAAACATTTGCCCTTTCAACATGTCCCTTGAAAGGGGCTTTAGTCATCTTGCCCATTAAACAAGATTCGCATGTTTCATATGATTCAAAATCAAATGAATCTAATACTCCATCCTTATGAAGTTTAGATATGCGATTCTCGTTTATGTGGCCCAAGCGACAGTGCCAGAGATAAGTCAGATTACAATCATTATTTTTAATCCTTTTAGTATTTATGTTATAGATAGGCATATCAAGATTTAATACATAAAGATCATTCACCATTTGTGCACTAGCATAAAACATATCATTTAAATAAATAGAACAACAATTGTCCTTTATTATAAATGAAAAACCATACTTGTCCAAACAAGAAATAGATATTATGTTTTTAGTAATAGAAGGCACAAAATAACAATCTTTCAAAATCAATGATAAACTAGAAGGTAAAGCTAAATGATAATCTCCTATAGCTAATGCAGCAACTCTTGCTCCATTTCCAACTCGGAGATCAATTTCACCTTTCGCCAATGTCCTACTCCTTTTGAGATCCTGCACATTTACACAAATGTGAGATCCACATCCAGTATCTAATACCCATGATGAAGAAGTAGATAAATTGACTTCTATAACAAAAATACCTGAAGCGGAAGTCACACTTCCTTTCTTTAGATCCTCCAGATATACTTTGCAGTTTCTTTTCCAATGGCCGGTCTCACCGCAATGGAAACAGTTCCCTTCCTTTGCTATCCCTCCCTTTGGCTTTAGTACAGAAGACTTTGGCTTAGATTTAGCAAAGACCTTCTTTGCTTTCTTGTTGCCTTTAGCTTTGGCCCTTCCTTTGCCCTTATTCACAATAAGGACATTTGTGGCCTTAGTCTTCTTAGTATTTGCTTCATATGTTCTCAACATACCAAGCAATTGTGGTAGAGTCTTTTCCATGTCAGTCATATTGTAATTTACTACAAATTGACTGAAGCTCTCAGGCAACGATTGCAAGATCACATCGGTGGCCAACTCTTGGTCCAATGGAAAACCTAGCTTGTCCAGATTCTCAATGTACCCATTCATCTTGAGCACATGAGTTCCAACTAGGCTTCCCTCTACCATTCTGCACTGGAATAACGCTTTAGAGACGTCATACCTCTCTTGTCTAGCTTGCTGTTGGTACAACTGCTTTAAGTGTTCGATCATATCGAACGCCTCAATTTCCTCATGTTGCTTCTGAAGCTCAGAGTTCATGGTGGCAAGCATGAGGCACCCAACATCAAGTGCGTCACTCTGATGCTTCTTGTAAGCATCTTTTTCAGCTCTTGTAGCTGTTAGGGGAGGTTCCTCAGCGGGCAAGGGTTCCTCTAGGACATATTGTTTCTTTTCTTGTTTGAGGACTATCCTCAAGTTCCTATGCCAGTCTAGGAAATTCGTCCCATTTAATTTGTCCTTCTCAAGGACCGATCGCAGTGATAAAGTGCTAGTAACGTTGTTAGTTGCCATGGATATCTACAATATAAATATGCAAAATAAGTTTATGATTTAAATCATTTAACATGGTCTTATATTAAATGATACTCCCACTATTTTGTTTGAAAAAATATCAACACTCGAAACCTTTAGTGGGCCAAGATCCATATTTCGCCTAATCTTGAGTTAGCTTTGGCTAATCGCCCAAGACTCGGTTATTTAGGTAGACAACACTTTGTCAATTACATCACATATAATTCTTGGATAGTTGGACGAACAACACTTTGTTCAATTCATCAAATGAATTATAATCCAACCCATGCCTCTAGGTTCCCAATCCTATTGAGATAACCTAGTTAAGTCGTACCCAATTAAAGTATAACGGATATCACTTTTATCCTTTCGCGCCTTACTAAGATTGCCACGGTGCTTTGCTTTGGCAAACCCACACATGTACAATCGAAGTTATTGACGAGTACTTTTAATTTTGGAAGGCATCTAAAACTTAATATTTTAGAGGGATTTATTGATCTCATGATTAATTTGCTAATTTAAAATATGTCCACTACATATAGTTGTATACATATCTACATATATGTGTAATACTATTATCAAACTAAAACATAAGATAAATCATGCATCAACATACATAATTAAACGTGACATGGTTATAGCCCCTACTAATGATTTTCTCAAGCCAATGAGAAAATCCTATGAGTCAACCTAAGGTAACTTCACAAGCACCTTCCTTTGGCTCCAATTTGTGAATGGCCTCCTCATCCCGGCACGATGCTCCATCTTCATTGATCAACATCAATAAAATAAACTACACTATTTACAAGATATAGAATTCCTCGATTCACATTCGAGGGGAACATAGGGGAGGGATTACATTTAGAATGAAATAGAGAAAGGCACGACACGCAGGTCGTATTATAAATTACAAACATCCACAAATCCTATCTAATAGGTCAAAGGGTTATAACCACACACCATGCTCAAACAACACATAAAGCATGCATTAACATTTAATTAATTAAATTCTAAACATTTTAAATTTAATTCTAATTAAAACTGTAAAATAATTTTTGAAAAATTATCGTACGCTCGGGACATCTCATGCCACGAACTAAAGCGACTAAGACACGAACCACCATGGTTCGAACCATGAAGCACACGGCTGGACCAATAGTGGACCTAGGGTTCGAAACCCTAGCCCATGGCCGAGCCATGGCTCGTGCGGCGGCGGCGCTAGGGTTCCAAACCCTAGCCGCCTCGCACCTTCATGCATTCTTATGGAATTTTATCGAGCCATCTTGTTTTAGACGCCGGAATTTGTTAGCCACGAGTCACGGTCAGGCCATGCACGGGGTTAGCTCAACCATCTCGAGCTAAGGGTTCGAAAAACCTTGCTCTCATGTGGTAAAGTTACTAATCCATGCATGCGTGAACCATTATCGAGTCAAAGAGTTCAAAACTCATCCACGTCTCAAAACTTTAGAAAATAAGGCGATGATGGCCGAGCCATGCACGGCTATTAGGGTTCGAAACCCTAGCCGTCATGAGCTAGCCGTCACGTCCAATGGGTTCTAAACCTTAATTAATTTCCGACACTTCCATGCACAATTATTAGCCACAACGACTAAGCCATCTCGAGCCAAGGGTTCGAAAACCCTAGCCCTCATGTGGCTAGCCGTGGTGACATTTGTGATGGTGATGGCCGAAAACTTTATGACATATGGTTCGATATTCGCCTAATTATATCAAATACAACTTTACGATGATTTTCAAAAACTAAATATTTATTTCATATCATATATGAATTAAACAGTTTTAATTAGCATGCAATATTAATTCTAATATGATTAACACAATTTAATCACATAAATCCGATATGAGCCTTGTACACGGCTCTGATACCACTATAAGTAATCCTATGAGCATACAACGCAGCGGAATAAAAATTTTAGGATTACAAACCAGCAGATCTATACATAGGTTATCATATCGGATTAATGAATACGAAGGTCTCACCCTTGTAGCGTGTTTGAAGCAGAATCCACGGAGCAGCACCACGTCTTACGCCTTCTCCGAGTCACTAGCAAAACTCGATGAGGTTTGCCTCAACGGTATCCACACGATCAAATCGGGTGAAGGGATAGTTTAATAACAAGTTGCTAGACAAGTTATTAAACTGGAACAAGAAACACAATCGATTCCAAATCGAAAGGCACGCCCAATATTTCACAAAAGCCTCTTCGGCTATCAAGTGGAAGCCGAGAGCAATTTTGAGGTTGGAGGCCGTGTGCTTCAAGTTTGGATGTAGTTTAATGATATGAAGTTATCTTACTAATTAAACACCTTGCAATCATATTATATATGATTAATTAAAGGCTTTCATAAAGCCTCATGGGCTTAAGCCCATGATTTAATTAATCATTATGATTATTAATTAAGACTCCTCTTAATTATTTAATTCATCTCATGAATTTAATTTCCCTTCTCGATTTAATCTTTTGTGCGACCCGATAGGATCTTGTAATGTTGGCAGTGACATAAAATCTCATTTTACGTCTCAAGCATTGAGCGGTATCTAGCAACACATCAATGCTACCCAAATTACAAGAATGTCAATGACTCGACATAACCTTTAGAACTTGTGATAATATTAATCATGTAACTTAATCCCTTTGTCCTTTGTGTTTAGATTGAACACGAGTCATGGAACAGTCATACTCGTATATCCAATCTTTATTTCTTGATCCCCAAGTAGAACTAGAATAAACGAATAAGCTCGATATCTCATATCGACTCATTCGAGCATGGCCATGCATTTTAGTTCTCACTTGATCAAGGGCCAAACACATCTCCTGTTATATAGGAGGGACAAATCCTATCTCGATCAGTCAACATCCCTCTACATAATTCGTAGTGTATCCAATAGTCGCCTTTATAGTATACCCTGTTACGGGTAACGTTTGACGATATCAAGATACATAACTCCTTATGTTGGGATCTCTGATGATCACAAGTCGTAAGGATTTCATACATTATTATCACTATGAGAATTGCATATGACGATCATATAACTATCCATGTTGCATTCTCATGGTGGGTCTGTCCAGTACATCGTTCTCTAACATGTACCCATATGTTGATTTGATATCTCATATCAATGAACAATTCATCGATCAACATATACTAGTCTCTACGTATTATCATTATCCCTATTCATGATAATACTTGACTAGGGACATCTTTAAGAATAATACAATATTATTCTAAGGACATTAACATATATATTAATTCACAATGCACAGTTAAAGGAATAATATATAATAATGAATTGCCATTCATAAAACCATAAACATTGTAAGTCTTAAACAATCATCTAATGACTTGTCTTAGGGCATATCCCAACACAATACAATTCATAATTTACAACAATGTAAATGCTATGAAATACAAAATATACTCCCTGGATGGCATCATCCTCATCCGGGGTTTCCTGTACTGTCCATGTTCTCAAAACACTGAAACCATCAAATTCTCAAATGCCAGTTAATCGTTACATTGATTAACAATTCTATGAGCCATATACCAATGTCATAATCAATAACATCAAATCATTAAACAATGATTATAGACAATCCATGTTTCTCACTTATGGTTTCATAGCTCTATTTCATTGCTCGCTCTACAATAGCGGCATTCCATTTCCACGCATGCTCGATGGCAGCGGCGTCATAATCGATGTTCGCTCACAGGCGACAACATCCCAATCATTGCTCGCTCAAAAGCGGCACCATGCAATTCTCGATGTATATATAGACATTTGAAGCAAGTACACTAAACCATGCATTTCAATCTCCGTTTATTGCTAATACCATGTGTCATGCATTTCCACACACATTCATTGCAATACAGTGTACCAAGCACTCAACAATTGCAATTATATTAAAGGGCTATGCTCGTACGTCATACGTACCTTATAATTCCGTAGCTCGAGCCCAAACTTTGCTTGAGTTCCATACCTCGAGAAATATGTGCTAAAACACATAAACAACTCACAATCAAGTATAAGCATGCAACCACGTGTCCAAGCACGTTCAAGACTCCCAATCATATCGTCAATCCATGACGATTACCAAAATAAAAGCCCCCCCGGCTAAGCATGCATAATACCCAAAATATCTCATAATATATGTTTAAAAAGATAGCAAAGAATTCATCCGAGAATTCCGTTTTATTTACTTGGCTCCAACCAACCATTTTAAAAGTCTAGCATTCCCATTGGAATGAGAACATTGCCCCGGAAGCCGACCATTTAAGTCGTAAATCCAAAATCCCACGAAAAAGCCAAGAAAACCACAAATCACATGCTGGCGATCGATCGCTATACCGGGCGATCGATCGCTAGCCCCTTGGCGATCGATCGCTCGATATAGCGATCGATCGCCAGACCTTACTGGCGCGAGGCGATCGATCGCTCCAAAAGTGGAGATAGATCGCCACAATGCTGAAAAGCGTACTGCCTGCATGCGATCGGTCGCCTGCTACGGGCGATCGATCGCCATGCCCTGCAACTCGAAACCCACCATTTTTAAAAGCTTGAAACCTCCCCAATACATACCCCAACTCCTCCCAACTCAAAACCACAACAAAACAACATCCAAGGACCTCCAAGAAGGGTGATAGACTTGAATTAAAACAAACCCAAAAGATTTCAAGATTTTCATCAAAATCACCCAACCCAAATCAACCTCAAAACTCAACCAAAATCAACAAAACTACTATCAAATCAAAGCTACAAGATAGGAGGAAGAGATTACCAGCTTTTCTTCAAGAGATCCGGCCCCTAAATCGTGTTCCCAACGATTTTGTTGAAGGGGAAAGAGGGGAAGGGTTTTGGGGTGAGAGAGGCGAGAGAGAGAGGAGAGGAGAGGAATGGAATGGATTCCAAAATGGCGGAATCCCGAGTCCAACTGGTATATATATCAAAAATGCCCCAGAATACCAATACTTCCACAAATACATCATGATTCATTAAAAATCATCTGTTTTCAAAAACTCTCTCTCCAACATCCAATCCCCAGACTGGCCCCAACATAAGGCACCCCGGACACCAAGTCCCACTAAAAACCCAACTCATAGGTTTTTCACCAAAATGAGAATACAATCTCATCCTTTGGATCCAACGATCCCAAATGCCCGATTTAATAACCTCGGGAGATGCCAAACCGCAATTAATTCCTAATTGCCTCAATTAAAAAAATCAATCAAGGATTAATACCACACCGGGATTAACACCATAATCCCCGGACATCACAATTATCCCCCACTAATAAAATTTCGTCCTCGAAATTTGCACCGGCATACCCTACGTAGCACCAGGACTACACAAACAAGGTAAAGCCACAACCCCGATTCTGGACCACAATAGAATCGAATCATTAACTGCGAGAACACCAATCTCGCATCAAGCTCTACAATAGAGCAAATGCCAAAACCAATATAAACCCAAAAGATAACGACATACCTCGATGTGAATCGTCCCGGGAGTCAGTCCACATGACTGCAAATCAATCAAAACCCCATCGGTTCTAACATAGATATTTTTCAATGATATCCACTACTCACCCACAATGCCTGACACGCATCGTCATGATGTGGACCATTAGTATACAACAGTATACTCACAGAAAATCCGGTTTTCGCTTCCCGGTCCATCTCCTCCAAAGGAGTAGTTGCACCACTTGCAATCCGGATCGGGTAAACCACGGTCACCAATCCACACAAAACACATCACTACAGACGTTTACAACCATGTGTTCCAAGAAGTCTCATCTTGGTCCAAAACACACTATCGAAACTCTACAAGGTCTCAAGTTCCACAGGGGACATGCAAGACAAACAATTGCATTCCCAAACACGTGTCGACCGTGACACTAAACAAATCCGAATCCTGGTCATCCCTCATTTATCCTGGGATTCAACAATCCTAAAACAGGAAGGCTATCGAATTATCCAACAAGAACTACAATGGTTCCAAAACATGACAATCCCTCCTCAGGGGAAGTCAAACAACCCTCACGATCATTCATCAGAATGTATCGTGTCATCGAGATTACCGATCTCGAATTGCCACCATCTCCCACCGGAGATTCATCAAACCAAGCACACTAACCCGACGTTCAACAAGGAACGAAATAGAGTTGGCATTCGTATACATACACGGGTATACATGACTAAGCACCCACAACAGGCACACTCAAAGCAATATACTCGGGTATCTCCAAACATACCCAAAGTCCCAAAACCTACTGCCAAAACCTCGATTATTCTCACTCCATGGAGAATAGTGGTCGACAGGCCAAAGCCAAAGGGTGTGATTTCAACATCAACACCACACAATCAAAGCAACGAATCTCCCAAAAGATTCAACCGGCAGGTACATCAATACCGCATTTCCCACAAGGATAGCGTCATGAATCCATGACCCTCCAACCTCGAACCACCGTCCGGAAAACTGGATTTACATACCAACATATATCTCGGAACCAACATATGCAATTGGTTCAGAATAGTGCATCGAAGCCACTATCATCAAATCGAACTCGTATACGCCATGTATACTCAAACAACGATGCCCTATACTATTGCCATATTACTCCACACTCGAGCATCGCCCCAGAGACGTCTCCTCGAACGTCTCACTAGAAGTACGAAGCCATCCTCGTCCAACACTAGTAGGGCTTACCCTGGTTGATTCACGATCAACCCTCAACCAAAACTAGCTGCCTCCATGACAGTACAATCCAAATCTCTCCAAGAGATAAAGTCAGTATAGTAGTGTCACCCCACTAGCTATACCACACAATTACAATTGTGTCTTCCGTCGCATACCATATGCAAAGATGCTCAACCAGAGCTAACAACGACTTGTCGACGCTCACGTTGGTATTCCAACAAAATTGAGTCGTCCCAAACAAGCCTCCTAAAATATTTGACGTATAAACGTCTCCGTGAGGTATTCTCTGCCTCAAATATCATGCCACAAAGAGACTACAAGAGTCTACTAAAAGTCCTCATCACTGAACTCGAATCACACGAGCAGTATAATGGCTAACACAAGCACACCAAGGACTGCAACACTACCTGGCTAACGGTTCGTTGGCCCCATAGGCTCATACCAACTTACCAACGTGACACACGTCCTATTCCGGTATACCATACCGTACAAACCATACGAGTTGTGATATCTCTAAAACACCAAACATAATGGATATCCCGGTGTCCTTGCTCAACCACGGAGCAATCCTAACTCATTAGGACTTATCCCACACCCTCAGGGTGGGTGTGACCACGCCTACCGCAGATCACAACAACAAGTGAGTAGTTTCCTCAATGACTACTCTTACCACCAATCACTTGGCCTAAGCCAAACTAGCGAGTATACCCAAGGGTATCATTACTCGAATAATATATACTCCAAATATGCGCTACGGTACAATCCCTGTACGGTGCACCCAATAATTCTTCGAGCAACTTGCTCGGCACAATGGTCTCGTCAACTAGTGACCCAGACACTACCATGTGCCCACCAAAGGCACTCAAACCATACAACTCAACACATAACATAAATGTAGTAATCATCAAAACGACACTACACGTCTACATAGAACATCAACTATGTCATCGTTATCCCGTGACGGCATATATCAACATATGACATCCAATTAACATCGTCAACATATGACGGTACATGTCAATACACGACATCCATAATCTCATCGTCAAACACATGACGTATATAACAACATGTAGTATCCACAATGATGCTAACAAAAGTAATACGCCATACCTCATCAGCTATCAAGATAGCGGAATACATGTATCCATCGTCCACCAGCGGTACACAAGTAGCATCCATCGCTCGTAGGCGACATAATCCAGCGCTACGCACATAGCGGTATAACCCATCGCTATAGAATCAGTGGCATGATCTCTCGTCATAGAGTCAGCGGCATAAGACATCGCTATAGATATCCGGTGGTATGAACCATCGCCATAGGTGTAGCGGAATGACCCGTCGCTATGTAATATCCGGTAGCACGAATCATCGTCAATAGAATAGCGGAATGAGACATCGCTATCAATATATCCGGCGGCAAGAACCATCGCCAATCAATATAGCGGAATGAACCATCGCTATCAATATACCTGGCGGCATGAACCATCGCCAATCAATATAGCGGAATGAACCATCGCTATCAATATACCTGGCGGCATGAACCATCGCCAATCAATATAGCGGAATGAACCATCGCTATCAATATACCTGGTGGCATGAACCATCGCCAAAGAATAGCCGATCCCTAGTCATTGTCACGGTAGTGTATTTTAATGCCCCTCGCTCCAATAAAACATGCGGTACTCCCACCCCTCGCTTCACATATAGGCGGCATAGAATAACCTCGCTTAAATGGACATGCGGCGCTCCCACCCCTCGCTTCACATTTTAGCGGCAAATATTCTTTCCTCGCCTCATATGATAACCACGCTTCAATATGACATGCGGCGCTCCCACCCCTCGCTTCACATTTTAGCGGCACAAAACAATAAATAGCGGCAAGCATTTAAAATCATCACTCATCCATAACAATGACTCATGGGATATTCACCAAGTATTTCATCCATACCTGCATCACAAAGCATAATCCATATTCCAACATACATCATCATGAGTGTATTTTAATGCACCTCGCTCAAATGCGAATGCGGCACTCCCACCCCTCGCTTCAACATTTGGCGGCAAAGCATTAAAATCATCACTACATGTATACATGCAACCACAATGCATAATTCCATGATGTATATAAAATGCAGGTTACCGTTTCGTGTCTTTCAACCATGGCCTTAGCCTTTCGCGTCATAGTGTCCCTACAGGAACAATCCCAAACCATGAGCATACGATAATCCATATTCCCCACAATATGATTATAATGAGTAAATGCATAAACTACGAGTACAAAGTACTTCCCGTATCCCGATGTATTTCAAAATGCTCCACTTGGTTGTCCCTGTGTCACAACTCACAATCATAATCAACATGTTATATTATGATTCTATAGATGTCATGACATATTATCGTTTCACTATGATCACATATTACAAATGCACATAAGCAAAATAGTTGTGCCACACAACACTAACTACTATCATGCATAAATATGTGCTACCCATCCTTATCAGCGTGTTCCAGGCCTTCAACAGCCCCAAAGAGCTAACCACTGCTCTGATACCACTAATGTAAGGACCCCCGTGCCCTTAACCCGTTATTAGTGTATTAAGCCATATCATTAGTGCATATAATCATACTATCAGGGGAAAAACCATATGCAAGTGCAACACCATATGCTATCCAGAAAATTTCTTGCATTTAAACCACATAATATTCAAATTCCCCAATCATGATTATCCATATAGCATGCACCCTCATAATACACTAACATACTCTTAGTTCATTTAGCAATTCTATATCTAATTGCGTGCAAACCGTAAATGAACAGAGAAGAGCCGTAGCCCGTTTATACATTCCATATACACGTAATATGTACTCACATAAGAGTACCCAATGAATGAGCGTGTATCTAATGTATAAAACACTATGCTGGATACCGTTACTGGTGCTTCGATCCTGGAAGCACTTCTCAAGCGCAACTCGATCTCGACTCTGGATCTGAGCGCCTGTCCATCCAGCTCTGGTACCTCAATCCTGGAAGTACTTCAATCAACAGCCCGAGCTCAACTCCAAAGCTGCTGATACACCTGTACCACCTGCCCCAACAGAGATAGCCCCCACACGGGGTGAGCATACCAATATCCCAATCCAATAACCACAACAATACAATTCATAATTTACAACAATGTAAATGCTATGAAATACAAAATATACTCCCTGGATGGCATCATCCTCATCCGGGGTTTCCTGTACTGTCCCTGTTCTCAAAACACTGAAACCATCAAATTCTCAAATGCCAGTTAATCGTTACATTGATTAACAATTCTATGAGCCATATACCAATGTCATAATCAATAACATCAAATCATTAAACAATGATTATAGACAATCCATGTTTCTCACTTATGGTTTCATAGCTCTATTTCATTGCTCGCTCTACAATAGCGGCATTCCATTTCCACGCATGCTCGATGGCAGCGGCGTCATAATCGATGTTCGCTCACAGGCGACAACATCCCAATCATTGCTCGCTCAAAAGCGGCACCATGCAATTCTCGATGTATATATAGACATTTGAAGCAAGTACAATAAACCATGCATTTCAATCTCCGTTTATTGCTAATACCATGTGTCATGCATTTCCACACACATTCATTGCAATACAGTGTACCAAGCACTCAACAATTGCAATTATATTAAAGGGCTATGCTCGTACGTCATACGTACCTTATAATTCCGTAGCTCGAGCCCAAACTTTGCTTGAGTTCCATACCTCGAGAAATATGTGCTAAAACACATAAACAACTCACAATCAAGTATAAGCATGCAACCACGTGTCCAAGCACGTTCAAGACTCCCAATCATATCGTCAATCCATGACGATTACCAAAATAAAAGCCCCCCCCGGCTAGCATGCATAATACCCAAAATATCTCATAATATATGTTTAAAAAGATAGCAAAGAATTCATCCGAGAATTCCGTTTTATTTACTTGGCTCCAACCAACCATTTTAAAAGTCTAGCATTCCCATTGGAATGAGAACATTGCCCCGGAAGCCGACCATTTAAGTCGTAAATCCAAAATCCCACGAAAAAGCCAAGAAAACCACAAATCACATGCTGGCGATCGATCGCTATACCGGGCGATCGATCGCTAGCCCCTTGGCGATCGATCGCTCGATATAGCGATCGATCGCCAGACCTTACTGGCGCGAGGCGATCGATCGCTCCAAAAGTGGAGATCGATCGCCACAATGCTGAAAAGCGTACTGCCTGCATGCGATCGGTCGCCTGCTACGGGCGATCGATCGCCATGCCCTGTAACTCGAAACCCACCATTTTTAAAAGCTTGAAACCTCCCCAATACATACCCCAACTCCCCCAACTCAAAACCACAACAAAACAACATCCAAGGACCTCCAAGAAGGGTGATAGACTTGAATTAAAACAAACCCAAAAGATTTCAAGATTTTCATCAAAATCACCCAACCCAAATCAACATCAAAACTCAACCAAAATCAACAAAACTACTATCAAATCAAAGCTACAAGAGAGGAGGAAGAGATTACCAGCTTTTCTTCAAGAGATCCGGCCCCTAAATCGTGTTCCCAACGATTTTGTTGAAGGGGAAAGAGGGGAAGGGTTTTGGGGTGAGAGAGGCGAGAGAGAGAGGGAGAGGAGAGGAATGGAATGGATTCCAAAATGGCGGAATCCCGAGTCCAACTGGTATATATAGCAAAAATGCCCCAGAATACCAATACTTCCACAAATACATCATGATTCATTAAAAATCATCTGTTTTCAAAAACTCTCTCTCCAACATCCAATCCCCAGACTGGCCCCAACATAAGGCACCCCGGACACCAAGTCCCACTAAAAACCCAACTCATAGATTTTTCACCAAAATGAGAATACAATCTCATCCTTTGGATCCAACGATCCCAAATGCCCGATTTAATAACCTCGGGAGATGCCAAACCGCAATTAATTCCTAATTGCCACAATTAAAAAAACCCATCAAGGATTAATACCACACCGGGATTAACACCATAATCCCCGGACATCACATTCACCATGATGAACGGGAGTCGTTGTGGCACTCGAAGAAGCCATTTGTTGCTAGTATTGTCTTAAGATTGTAGTACAAAATTTACTGGATGTGTATCTTAGGAAGGTAGCAAGCAAAAACAACAAATGGCTTTGTAGTAGGAATGTCGATGCGATATTTGGAATCTCCGTCCTTAAGATAATATTGCCCTGCTACGGTGCTAACGGTTCAATCGACAATTTGTCTCTCAAGATACAATGACTATGATTCGGAGCACACAAAATCACAAATCCTTTAAACCACAAAGATTTAAAAACGCTCAACAAGAACAAAGATAAAGATGCTCAAAATGCTAAATTTGATGATAATTTCGAAATGTGTCTAAATCAAGTGAGTGATGTTATATTGGTAGTATACCAAGAGATATGTCCAAAAAGATACCATTTGGAGGCATCACATCATAAAGAAACGTAGTCAAACGTGAAAACACGCAACCCTGTACAGAGCACGATCAACCGCGGCCTTATTTCCAACACAAGAAAATCACTGCCTCACGCGATCGATTGTGGCATAAGCCACGATCGATCACGCGTCTTTTAATTTTATTTCATAACTTTCCAACATGTACAAAATAATAGATAAAATACAATTTGTATGCAATAATCTAATGTGAAAAAAAGTAGAGAGATGATAAATTAAAATTTTAATAATTTTAAAATTTTTGAAAGTGGATGAAGTTTTGTAATCACTAAAATATTTTTTTTGATATTTTTCATTAAATGAACAAAGATACCTTCTTAGACTGATAAAGACATTTCGTAAAATTAAATTGGTGTAATAACGTCGGACGGTCTCACATTTAATATATATTAGTGTTCTCTTGCATGCAACTCATGTATGTATAGTTGGTTTTTTTTTTATATGAAATATGGTGATAATTTTGAAGAACTTTTTTAATTTGATTTTTGGGATTTAATCTTTTTTTATAAGATAATTTTTGTTTTTTTATGGAGCAAGTTACTATTGTAATTATGAATATTGTCAAATGCATTATGTTAATTTACGGAAAAGGTATTATTGTAATTATGCAAATTGATTATGATAATATTGTAATTTGATTTATGGTCATATCAAAGCGGTTGGTCTAATCCCATCACCCATTATAATATACTAGTAATCTCCGCACGCGTTACGTGCATGTACGATGTTTTTCCTTTGTAAAATAGATGGTAATTATAATTGTTTTTATATTTTGTTTTGTGTTGAAAATTAGATTAAATAATGTTATGTAAAAAGTTGAAGTAATATATAAATATGAAAATTGATATTGAAAATTATTAATTAAATTGAAGAGTATTAATTGAAAATAATAAGCGTTGCATGCATGTACGATGTTTTTTCTTTGTAAAATGAGATGGTAATTATAATTTTTATTTTATTTTGTTTTGTGTTGAAAATTAGATTAAATAATGTTATGTAAAAAGTTGAAGTAATATATAAATATAAAAATTGATATTGGAAATTATTAATTAAATTGAAGAGTATTAATTGAAAATAATAATTATGAGCCCGAGAATTGCGGCAAGTGAATGTACATGGAATCTTTATGCCACATGTCGAGGTCTGATGCAACAACGTTGATTCATCTTTGCTGAAAGGGTGAAATCAAGGAAAGGTAGGGATATTCTTTCATGAGCAAATAATTGAGAGGGTAATATGGTAATTGAACTTTGGTTCAAGCATGTATGACCAAAAGGTCGGTCTATGCCCCTCATGCATTATTTGCATTATGCATTATTAGTAGTATAGATAATATAGAATAGAATAAATAGATTATAGTATAGATAGAATATATAGATATAGTATATATAAAATAATTAATTTGTGAGTGAAAATTAACATAATATAAATTCACAATGCGGCGGAACAATTGAAACTTGAAGGCGTCTCCGTTATCTCATTTTGTTGAACAAGTAGTTTACTCCTCCAGACCATCTCGCGCTTACATTAGCAAAAAAAATTCGGTTTTTTTGATACCTCCCTTAAAAAGTGACCTTAAGACGACATCTTGCGACTTGTAAAAAAAACAAAGAAAAAATTATAAGGATATGTGTCGCAAGATGCTGCACAATGAACACTACCCATGAGAATTTCATCAAACAAACCATTTTTTCATATGCTATTTACTCAGAATAGTTGTTTACCGCCCATGGCATTTGTCCCAGTGGCACCAAACCCCATGAAGTTGTGGGTGGTCTTGAGTTCAAGGCCAAAGTTGTACAAACTCCCATCCCAATGCTAAAAAAAGTAAAAAGAATAATTGTTGTACCTTAATAACTTCGGAACATATCATATACTCATCTATGATAGATATAAGAAATACACTGGATCAATGTTCAACTCTCTATCGACAAACCATTCTTTATTAATTTCAAATACAAGTACAAAAATAGGTAAAACGAAACCCGAAAATAGTTTATCATACATCAATAACTAAATACATCTTGTCATGCACCTTTGAAAATTGTGTCCCAACTCAATCCATTGCTACTCCAATTCATAAACGATAATATCTGCTACTAGCCATTGGCCTAGTTGGCATAAGTCCTCAATTTGATGCAGGTCGTGTGTTAGAGACATATCCCCTCCCCATATTTCAAAAACAAACCATCATTTCTCTTTACCATGTTTAAATTTGTCACTCAACATGTGAAATCGACTTTATATGTAGAATGGGGTTGAGTTAGCACGTTTACATACGTTGCTCATTATCCACTCTTTCATAATAGCAATAGAAAAAACACAGAAATTGAAACCAAACTTCAACCTTGACATTCATAAATAATACATCTTTCGTCCATAGTATTTACCTTACTATGTTAAACCCTGTCCAAAATTTTCAACACGACCCGATTCGAAACCATCGTTTCTCATGTCTCACGAGTAGTGATAGTAAAAAATATAGCAAAACTGGCATTTTTTATTAGAGCCAGTTTCAAGAATATGCAACAAACCAGTTATCATTGAGATGAGTCAGAATAGGACTTGAGTCTTATTCTACACACACATTTTTCTCTAGTCTTCTTCTACTCAAGCAGGTTAACAGGTTTTCCCCCCTTTCTTCACACCTTTTGCTTTAGTCTTCCTCTACCAACATTCCACCTTGTGCTTTCTCCGTTTGAGGTAAAGATGAGTCTGAATATGACTTGAGTCGTGCCTCAGCTTCCAATGCCTGCATTTGAAGAAAACTTTGCCTATCAGAGTCCTTTTATCATTAAGAAGAATTTTCCACGATTGTTGCAACCACAAAATCTCTATCAATTTATCAACAATAATCAGATGGTATGTAATGGATATATTGTTCCCAGAGGTAGCCCTCTGTACAAAGAGATTCACTCTCTTTACCCTATCCTAAGCTAGTAACCTCACCCAAAACAAAAAAGAACAGCCTCCTCATTTCTAACCAACTCCCTACTTTTATATTTTCCTTTGCACCTTCCCCAAGTCATTACTTCTAAAAAACTAGGTACTGACATGGACCCTATATACCTAAGTCCCTTACAACCGTTCACATGCAACAACAATCAAGTATTTATACAACTAAATCACGTTTCACATACAATGCAGAAAATAATTTCAAGTAGTATTTGCATGATGCTGACCTCTCTACTCCAATTAGCTCGAAGAACGTATAAGATTAATATAATCGTTTGAAGAAGGCAACCGGCTAACATCCCTAACCAGATCCCTTTGACACCTAGTTTAAAGTTGTAACCGAGTAATGCTCCAAAAGGAATGCCAAAAAGATAGTAGCATCCGACGTTTATTAGTGCAACTGATAATTGCCATCCTGCGCCTACTGCCACCCCTGCAAAGTTGAGGAGCATATTTCGGGTTACTTCATCAAAGGTGAACAAAAAATCAACATATTAGCCAGTCATAATTTCATATGCAATTAATAGACCTGATGTAGGATCAAAAAATTGCACACCCCTTGGGAAGCCAGCATCCAGTTTGAACGTTTTTCGCTCATCTATTAGTGTTCCGTGTATGCACCTTAATACATCTATTGTATAGACAAATTATATTATTGACACTGATCTGATGATATTACGTTTAAAAGGTCGTTCGTCTCTTCTTCTATACCGAATCTTATTAAGAGCGCTAGTGTTAGGATATAGCCAAATCTTATTGGGTTGGTTAGCCTCCCAATCATATAAGTCGCTATGCAATTTCTTATAGAGCTGATGTGATATCACAACATAGAATTTAATGTAAACAAATGATGTACTCAAAAGTTCAAAGTTAACATTCCCATTTTTTTCCCCCTATTTGCTTTGACATTTAATCAAATTCTTTGAAAGCTCATAGCATGATGGAGGAAAAAACAAGAAGTTACCATGGAGTACAGGTTGAATGCTGTTAAGGAAAATGGTTGCTGCCAAGAAATAACCCAACTTAGATGTCTCTTCTATGACTTCTTTTTTATCAGAAAACATTAAGGGATAAACATTCTTAGTTGCAAGAATGGCAACTGTGAATATGACTCCAAATAGTGTCGATGTAACCACGGACACTATTACAGAGAACTTTGCAGCTTTAGGATGATTGGCTCCAAGTTCATTGGAAACTCGAACACTGCAAATTATTGAGGATATTGTCAAGAAATCAAGTATGATTTGAAAATCATTGGATAAACATAAATCTTTGTAGTGTCATCCAAGTTCTGGTATGTAGACATAAATTTCTAACCTGATTGCAGCATTGAAACCAAGAGTGAACATCAATGTCCAAATTTCCAGATTCATGCTGTCATATATCAGCCATAACACGTAAGGCCAATCAACATTCAATTAATCGGTATCTCAAATGAATGTATCTCTATCTAAAACTAAATTCATATTATTTAATTTTTTTATCCAAAAGAGAACAAAAGATGGTAACTCGAACGCGTCTCAAAACATTCTTTTATTTAAACAAATGTTAAAATTTAAAAACCTCTACATTGACCAAGAAACTGACCAAATGGATATGGCATCAACTGCAATTTCTGGATTCTTTAACCAGCCAACCATAAGGATCACTAGAGTATAATACCATAGCTCCAAGCTGCAACCACGAAAAGTTAGAAAAAGATTGTGCAATCACTCATCTGGTAAATAAAACTTCTTTTACAGTTCCATTTGAAAGCCAAGAACTTACCAGAGCATGATAGCCGATGCAAGTGACAACTTCACAAAACTAAAAAGGGACTTAAAAGCCAATAAAGAAAATCCAGTCCACGTGTCAGGAAAGAAACCGCATACTACATAACAAATTTGTGCTAACACCACAAGCCACCAAGATACATTCTCCGCTATAGCGGCACCAAGCAAGCCCATCCCAAGTTTTGTCACGAATATCCAGTTCAAAATAATGTGAAATACCAACACGAGTAACGAAATTATACTCATGACCCATATTTTGCTCTGAGCTTGAAGAAACTTTTGAAGAGGGAAATTCAATGCATATGCAAATAATTGAGGAATCACCCAAAGAGCATATTTTCCAGCAAGTTCTGAGATGTTTTTATTTTGTCTGAGTAGCTTTAGAATCGGCGACGTAAAAATATATAGAGGTGACAGGAATAAGGTAGACACAAGTGTTATAATGCATGATCTTTGCAGATAGATTCCTAGTGTATCATACTGCTGTGCACCAACTGCCTGCCCACAGAGTGTTTCAAGGGCACTTCCCATTCCTAGCTAAAACCAAGAAATTAGCAGGATGTTGAATAATCAATTCATATCATTAAAAACTACTGATATACACCATCAAGATTTTTGTAGTTCTTTGAAAAACAAACAGCAGTATTTTAAACGTATGAAGATATCACTTGTTCAAACAGTTGACTCGTAAGCATTTCAGAAACATACTTCCAAAGAAATCAATAAAATACATTGCATTCTCATCAAAGGACAAAAACAGATCCCAAGATTCTGATTTGGTGGCAAAAAAGTGAGCAATGAAATAGAAAAAACTTCTTCATACATAAATAAATAAAACAGAGAACTGGTGGCAAACATCATTGAAGGGCGATTTACATAACTGCCCATTATTTCTCTCAACTCCCATAAAAATCAAATTTTAGGCATAATTTTTCACAATCCCTCCAGAATCATGAGATTAGTGCCCAAAGTAATGATAAAACTCAAAATGCAAGAAACAAAACCAAGCCCAAAATCATCATCATCATCTCCTTTATAAAATTCTCAATCACACAGTGAGAAAAAAGAGCCTATATTCATTCAAAAACACAAGTACCATTATGCCGAACACAAATCCCTCAAGCACATTCTGCACAACCGAAACAGCAGCTAGTTCGACCACTCCAATGTGTCCCACGAACGCAATGGTCACAAATCCGAGAGAAAACTGCGCAACAGAAGTGATGATAGCCGGAGCGGCAATCTCCCACATCATCTTCGACTCGTCCCATATTCTTGAACCCATTTTTCTGACATCATTGGGAGGATCAAATTCTTTCCACGTCTCAATCTCTAAAGATATTGGCTCCATCTTGTGAAGCAAATGCTGGGTTTCCTTGGTTTCCATCATGTTTGGTGTATTTGTAATGTGATCTTGTATACTACGCATTCACGTCTCTTTACAAAGTTTGTTATATAGAGTTTTGAGATCAAATATTTAAATATATATTCTTAAAATTAAAGAATTGCCGTCTCATCTAAAAGCCCGAGCTTATAGAGAGATTGGACAATTTATTATTTATTCTCTAACATTCCCCCTCACTTGTGGGCCGATTTGTTCCTCTTTTTTTGGGAGGCCCATCAAGTGAATATTTAATGTGGGTGGAATTGTTGTTTGTGAGTTTTGAACTCAGGACCTTGGCGTTAGCCAGAGGCTCTGATACCATAAAGAATTGCCGTCTCATCTAAAAGCCCGAGCTTATAGAGAGATTGGACAATTTATTATTTATTCTCTAACAAAAATTAGTAAGTGATTAGGTTTATTTGTTGGCAATCTGAATTTATTTAATTGACTGAAAATAAGAATTTTGGCATTTGATGGGATTGATTTAATTTTAAATACCACATACTAATTATATTGCAAAAATAAAAGTCGGATCTTCTAAAAATCTCAAGCGAGCGAATCGATTGACTAATAAAATCGAGCCATACAATGGTATCACTTATGAGAAATAAAAAAAATAGGTTTTTTAGGCATCGGTTGATACTATGAATGACTGTTAATCGTAAAACAATGGTATAAAAAATGACGCATTTTAATGAGGCTTACGAGCCCTTTTTATATTAATTCCTATGCTTACTGATTATATTTTTTTATTGTGTTAATTAACACAAAAAAAATTGAGTAGGAATTTTGAATCAATAGATGATCGGCTATTTTATAATTATCTTGCATTATTATTTATCTCCATTTTATTAATTAAATTAATTTATTTGATATTGGTTTCTGTAAATTAGATTAGTTGATTAAATATTTTGATGGAACAATCATATGTGTCTTGTTAACCCTATAGATATTATGATATTTAGATTCAGAATACATTTTCAATTTGAAATTATTGTGAAATTATATTTTACATTAAATACCAATCCACACACATTATGATTCCCATCGATGGATTTTAAATTAAATTAATTAGTTTTTTTAGAATTTTGTAATTATTAATCATGATTGAAATTAAAATTTGATATGTCGTTCTTGTATAATTCAAAAATATAGATATCACGAGGCTTTGGCTCAATGGCATAAAGCCCACAAAAATATGTCGTCGTTTCTAGATCTTACTCACCCCTTCCCATAATCTCAAAAAAAGAAAGAAAAAAAATGTAGATAATGTATATATAACTATATAATAATCATTTGGTTCATCTTTAGATTTATTTTTCTCACAATAATGACAATATTTTTAACCATTATTATTATTACTATATATATATTTATATATATATTTACGTCATATAGTTCATTAGTGGCAACGCATAACCATAATGCATGTTTGGTGAAATTTTGGAAAGAATTGTTTGACTTTTTTTGTGTACATTTTTCCCACACCTCAACTACTTGTTAGTGTATGACTGATTATATTTTATTTTTCTTCTCTTGACTTTGCATATATTTCATGCGCCAAATATTCCATCCAAAAAATTATTTATCATTTAAACATATGGCAAAATTACAATTTTCATCTATAGAAATATCGAAAAAGCATAAAAACGCCTTATGTAAAATTAAAGATCATTTTGAATCATGGGTTTTTAAAATACGAGACACATTTTCATGATTTTATGCCTGAGTTTTAAAAAACACAGGGTTCTAAAGATCATTAATTTTACATAAATCGAGATAAAAATGAATCTACTTATGCAAAATAAATTTTGCACATACTAATGTATAGGATCTCCCGATTTTGGGCGTCGCATTGTAGCAATTTATTTTTAAAACAATATGTTAAAATTTATAATAAGCTTCTAAAATAGCTGATAATATATTGAATTTTATAAATTATTTAAAATAAATTGATACAAATATTCTTTCAAGTAAAATTAAATATTATCTATTCGTTTTTTTCTTTTCTATCTATATCTATACTAGTAATTATTTGTTAGTGAATTTATATAATTAACTTGGTCACAAATATAGATACTTTAAAATACCCTCTTTTTTAACATTATATAATTTACTTATAATAATGATAAGAAGCTAGAAGTGTTATGATAAATAAAATATTATATTTAAATTAAAAAACTTAATTAGATAAAAAAATTATAGAATATTTATTTTCACAGAGCAACTATATATATATATTTCAAGAATAGAAATTTAATTATATTTGTATGTTATATAAAAATATAATATTTGATGCATATACAATGTTATACAATGTAAAAAAGTATGTCGAGAGACTCATTCGTGTGGATTTTATAACGAGGAAATTGGGTATTAAGCATGAATTTTAACTGCTTAATCATGCATTTGGTGCGCTTCAGTAAAAATAAAAAAGAGTGTATAAATTTAAAAAAATGTAAGTTTTGAAATGTTGTTCATGCTATGCTTGACATGCAGAATATTTAGCTTTTCTTTAATACAATTAGACAAAAACATTGGTGGTGATCTTTAGATGGAGTTTTAATACTGTTGGAAGCAGTTATATAGAATAGAATTTAATCAATATTATAGTGTGAGCGAGTTATGATAACTCTGATACCATTTTTGGAAAATATATAAACTCGTAATACTTGTTTATAGCGGAAGACTGAAATTAATTCTGATCTTTAATTTCGTCTACAAACCTCTTCGACTGTGATTTTTTTTTGTCTAATTAAGTTTTATTACTGTGATTTTTTTTGTCTAATTAAGTTTTATTTTGGAAAATATGTAAAAAAAATAATTTTTTTTTAATTTATATAATATGGGAATAACATCATGAACATATATAGATAAATCGCATTATACGCCAAATTTTATTTTACAAAATACATAATTTCCACGGCTCTTTATTTGTACAAGACAAAATATAATAAATTAAAACTTAATAATAATTCCAATATATTTAGAAATTGCCAAAAAAAAAAAGCCTATTCGTAAAATTATACTTATTTTGTAATTTAATATATATGCATATATTACGTGTCAAAAATAACTGTTGATCTTTAAAATAGGCCATCATTTTTCACAACATCATTCCTCACATTACTTGTACTTTGATTAGAAAAATAAAATAAAATAGAATTCGAACTTAATCCTTTCGAATATCAGCATGTATATCAACGTGATATGATTGACAAACTTAATCCGAGATCACGTTCTAAGCAAGAACTACTAGTAATTGATTGAATACCAACTTTCTCAACTTCAATTGTTGGAGATTTAGGAAGAGAAGTCGAAGAACTCATTGTACTTGTTTGATCATCATTTGTTTTATGGTAAAAAAGATGGAGAGTTAACTTTAATTTTACCCCTAAAGGATATGTTTACTTGACATTGTAATTAAATAAGGGAAAATTGCGGGCCGGTACCCTTTCCTGAAACTTAATTTACCATCGTCTAGTTAAAAAACCTTAGTTCACTTAGGTCCATTCTTGGTTGAAATGACTATAAAACCCCCATGTGGTCCATGTGGTCCAAGTGGTCCACATGTTCCCGCAAACTCTTAATAAAATTGAATTCTCAACCCTACGAAAATGTTTAAAGAACAAATAAGCATCTATATACTATTTATCATCTTCTTTATCCTTTTATTCATGAAACAGTAGCATTTATGAACATGAGATCCTTCAGTTTTTGACATCTCGGGCGAACCCAAGAGCATACTTTTGCAAAGGACTCACAGTTCATGTAACAATCTTCTAATTATAATTCACAACCCGATTTGAAGATCATGTTAAAAACAATAAAAGGCCCAACATGCTTCCGTATTACAATAAAATTTTAGCAAACTGAAATATACCATTTTGACCATAACGGCACCGGGTGAGGTGGGTCGCAACGCCACCAGTCGAAAACTTACTGCCTCCAGACTGTTTTACGAATGGCTCCTCACCATTCAACCTCAGCACACGGGCGAGGCTAGTCTGCCAGTTATCCGACTCCTTCAGAAACCGCACAGCACAGCCCTAATTCGTTTCATACCTTAGGGCGTAAGGTATAATCAAGATATAAAAAGAGTTAAAGAAATCTGGGAGATAGCTGGGCAACAGCCTTATTTTTATTCTGGAATACTTATAATATCTATTACATTAAATCATCTCCTTTTGGGAGGAGACGGACTTGTTTAGCCTCTCATATAGATGAGGCTCGACTCAAGAACACATAAACTTGAAACAAACAGAACAATAATACAGACGATTATAAAAGAAAGAAAGAAAGAAAGAAATAATACCAAGCTACGAAAGTTGAAATATTACAAAGCTTGGAGACTCTAAATTTATTTCTCAGAAAACTATGGAAAATTTTTGATGTTATTTACCAAATGTTCTCTGCTTGGGATAAAATATCCATCGAACTCCAAGATTTCGTTGATCCCTTTATAGTTGATCACCAATCTCCGCTTTCCTCGTTTGATTTCTCCATGATTTCGTACAAGAAATCCTGGGCTGCTGTATGGAGAAATACCTACTGAGATTAACTTAAGGTCAAGATGCTCCTTAAGTATGATTTGCATATCCTTTCGATCTTCCTGGTTCATGGGGATCGGCCTGTACCTAACAAACTCATTTTCTTTTCCAGTTTTCACTTTCAAAGTGGCTATGAGCTCATTTTTGTTCCACCATGCTAGTGGATCCTCGTTATAGTTCCTTCGAATCTTCCTTTTTACATCCTCTAGAGTGATTTGCTCTTCGAGGGTAGTTTCAGGTTGTGGAACTTCTTCTCGTAACGCGTTCTTCAGTAGCAACAGGGTTTGGGGGTTACTCTTTCCTCATCCTGCTCTCTGAAAGATATGATATTAACCCAGTCAAAAGTTTGAGAATCCTTTTCACTAGGACCTTGTTGTCGGAACTGAAGAATTGCCTCTCCAAATTTCCGTTGATCTTTCATCTTTGGGTGTCGAAGTTTTCCTTCCTCACCACGCTTGTTGCGAAAACTAATAGGGAATTTTCTGTGAAACGCCTCCCGTAGTCTCTGCACCATAATCTTATGATCACAAAGGGTTGTGAAAATAAGTCTCCTGGTCTCGTTCTCTTGTGTGAACTGCTTGAATGTCTGTAGGAAATTGTTTCCTAACAGCATATTGGCTCCTGTATCATGGAAATAGATAGGTGGAGTTTTGACTTTGTACCACGGGGTACCGCCTGCTCCTCCGATTATTATTTCCGCTCCCCGGACTCCTTCATTGAGAATAAGGATCCGTTTGGAAAAGTCTCTTCCGGCAATGGCTGGTAATTTCTCACCAACGTCTTTGGGGAAGATTTCTCGCCTGGCAGTGCATATTCCAGGTCCTGAGTCTATGTAGGCTGCAAAATATTCTGCCCGGTACTTCTCACATAACAACCCAACAGAGATGTATATTGAGAATGGACTGGTGGTCATCGAATTCGGTAACTCTTTCCGTTGGACCGTGAATTCCATTCCATCTTACAATCTTTCCCAAGGTTTATGTTACTCGAGAAATTCAATCCCTAGAATAAGCTGTTCTGGGATACTTCCGGCAATTTCTTCAATTGTGAGATCAATTTCACCAATCTGAAGGTTTCCTTGAAACTTGCCAACTGTAGGTTGTTGCAAATAATATAGGACATCGCAATGGAAGATATTGTTCTTCTCGGTGATGTCGAAAACTATCTGCACTTCTCTCCAGACTTCTGGGCATTTCAGTTTTCCTATTGTTTTGAATACATCAGGAATTTTCTGAATTCTGCTCGAGACTGCCTTCTGTTTTTCCCCTGGATAGTTGCTGATTAGCCTATCCTGTTGGAAAGACACCCTTCTTGGCTCGATCATAAGGCTCCTGCTTCGGTGCAGAACAGGTTGATCATGTATCCTCATGTCGATCTCTCCTATTGTCGGAGTATCAATAATATCCGGCAATACCGCTTTGGCGAAGTCTTCGAAGATTCTGGGGACTTCGATGAATTCTTTTCTCAAGAATACCTCGGAATGATGAGTATTTGAGAGTGCGTATGACACTTTGTAAGTGATCGAGTAAGACATGTTCCCTTCTTTCATCAAATCTTCTTTGTTAAAATTTTGATGAAGCGTGAGAACTTTGTTGAAGTCTCGATCTCCTAAATTGTATGCAATCCTTGGATAGATGTTGAAGGCCATCTTTCCTGCATACATATTTCCTGCCACTGCTCCCAAACAAGAATCTTTGAGGTTCGAGATTCTCTTGTCAAAGATCGCCAGGTTGAGGGGCGAATCAATTCCTTCTTTGAAAGTTGCCTTGATGATTACTCTAATGGCTCCAATATGAATCCATGAGAGCGTGTTAGCAACTTCTCTTTTGACCTTGTTCTTAATCTCCTGGATTTCTCTGTAGGGGATTAACTGCATCTCAATTTGGTTTCCCGTGAATTCCATTTGGATCGCAAATTCACCTGTTGTCACCCTATGGATAATCTGATGCTTCTTTTATCCATGACTTTTTCCATTGCTCCAATTGTAAATCCATCATACATTTGAAGCTTTGGCTCTTCTTTCATGATTCTCATAAGGGTTTTATGAGAAACCGTGGTATGCGAGAAAAACCCCGATGGCTCTTCTCTAATCACGTGCTGAAGGAACTCTCCTTCACTCTGATTCTGAGCTAGATTCACCTCCATCCTCAGAATAGATCTCTTCTTCGTAGATGCTTTCATCTGAGGGAATATCCTCAAATTGATACACCTGTACCAAATCCTGAAAATAGACAGTATCCTCAAATTCCTTGGTATGCTCGAACTGTCTTACTCATCGGCTTTGGTTTTCTGGACAATGTGTAGAGATATGTCCTCTTGCTCCGCATGTCCAGCAGTTACAATCTCTGAAACTCTCATTTGCCCGGGTAGGTGTGCGTCTGAAAGTTCTCTTCGTTGGTGCCCTGCTAGAACTTGCTTGATTAGAACCTGTCGATGAGATTCTATTCCTTGTGGGTCCTGATCTTTGCCCCGATCTGTAGCTTCGGGCTTTCTGTTTTGACCAGAACTTTCTAGGTCTCCATGAAGACCTACTTCTTTTTTAACCAACTCCTCGGGCATATGGATGACTTTTGTGCTTCTTCATCTTTCGTCTTTGTGGGTAGTTCCCGATGATTGTAGGGATATCATTTCCCGTACAACAAAGAGGAGCCATTTTGTTGATTCCTCTGAGCTTCTTGAAATTTTTCTGGAGCTTTGCTTGGTAGCACCACTCCGCTAGCTTTACTTTGAGAAATGACATTCTCCTGGACACCGTCTCGATTGCATGCGGTGTATACTCCTGGATAAGCATTTCTCTCCATGGGCTCGGAATCTTGGCAAAGAACAGCTCTGCTGCATCTTTTTCGGCTATCTTTGACTTCCATCGATACTCTGTGAAGAGTTTGATGTATTCGTCTACATAGCAGATGTTATGTAGTTCCAGGCTAATTAGAGCTTGTCTATATTTCTTAGCCTTCTCTTCCTCCATTCCTTCGAAATAGCTTATTCCAATGAAACAGATTTTAAAGAATCTTGCCATTTTGTCCACGATCTCTTTTAGGGACTCTCCGGCCAAAACTTCTTCCTTGGTTCCTGGGTCTCCAAGATCCCAGGCAATCTTGACTGATCCTTCCAGACTCATTTTTAGAAGTAAAATGAATCCTTCTTTGCCTAAGTCAAGTGTTCCTGCTGCTAATCACATTGCTGAAGCCCATTCATCAATAAGAATTTCTCTGTTTTTGAAATCCAAAATATCCATGTTGAGCATAAGTCTATATGGATGGATTGGATCTAGCTGTGACTTCCCGTAGGGCGTCTGATGAATATCTGGCCTTCGGGAACAGTTCCTTGTTCTAACTGGGGGATCCAAAGTTGCTGAGGTGAAATCATCCCTGTGTGGCATACTTTGGTCTCCTGCGGGTGGATTGTGTGACCCGAAGCTCTCTTGTGGTGGAGGTCTTTGTACAAGCTCTCCTGTCTTGATTTCTACGAGATTTAATCCTTCAAATGAATCAGCAAGATCATGAAGATCTTCTAGGTTGATTCTTTCCATTACTTTGTGGGAGGTAATGGTTCTCCTCGTAGGACTGCAATCATTTTTTCAGTCTCCGTCATAGGCCGTCGGACCTCCTCTGCTTTCCCTTTTTGGTGTAAAAGGGGTTCTGCTCCGTAAGATGGTGGCAACCATCCTCCGTTTCTTCTTCCTGTAGGACTGGGCCTTGACTCCAATTCCTTTACTCGGGATTGAACATCTTGAAGGTTTTCAAGAATCTCCTTCTGATGTTTAATCATGGTCTCCATCTGACTCTGGATCTGATGGATTTGTGCAGGGACATGGTATTGAAGGTATCCATAGCGCTGCACTGTCTTCTGGATCTCTCTAAGATCTTGGGAAATCTTAGAAGAATCTGGCTCAATTTCTCGAAAGGTTGGCTCACCCATCTTAATCATCCGGTTCGGACCCTGTTGGATCATTGGGGTCTGGTACAACGTCCTCGTGTTCAGGATGATTGTCCTCCTGAAGTTCGGCTAACTGGAATTGAAGTTTGAGGTTTACTTGATGAAGCCTCTTCGCCATCATTTCCAATTTCTTGTAATGATTTATGCCTGGAGTGCATAAACCTGTTCCTCGTAATTGTTTCCACTTATGGCTGAAACGTTGAGCTTCTGCCATATGCTTCTGGTTTAGTTTTTCCAACTTCTGAAATTACCACCTGTAAGAATGACACTTCGAACATTCGTTCGGGTCCATAATTTTCTTGAATCGTCTCCTCGTATAGATTACAAATTAATATTCAAGATATTAACATAGTATTTCCAGAATAAACCTAGGCTCTGATACCATTTTGTGTCAAGGATCGCAAAAAACGGGGACTTGTAAAAAGAAGACATTAAATGCCAATTTTTTTATAAATATAAGGATATAAAATATAATTAAATATTATATAAAGACCATTTTGTAAGCTAAACAAAAGCCTAGGGAATAGAATGCAATCTCACCTAACCATTGAGGGGTAAAAGAGTCAAATAAAACACCCAATTGATTTGAAAATTTGAAAATTGGACCTATTTGAATAGAAGTTTCTCCAACTTGGATTTTCTTGCACTAAAGTTTTTTCCCAAGACTTAAGTGATTAAAGTTTCCCAAAAGAGCACTTCCTTGCAATTTCCCCATTAAATAACCAATGAGTTTGTTAGTCTTAAAGTTTTATAACTGACAATTCAAAACAAATATACAGGTTAAATTAAATTACATTCTAAAGTAAATTGCAAAAAATAAGTCCAATACAATTTTATATTGAATATGATATTATATTGAATATGATGAATTTCATTAGGATAAGATTAATTATAAACACCTAATTTAAATTATATAATTCAAACCCAAAGTTAAAAATCTCAAACCCAAAAAAATAAAAAACCTAAATACATAAAAACACTCAAATACATAAAACATCCAAATCACATTCTAGCTTTCAAACATTTCACCTTCAAAATACCCAAATTTATTTTCGAATATTTAATGTTCATATAATATCACAAAAAAAGTAGAAGTCAATAATACAGATTATTTATATATTACCAATTCCAGCGTTTGAAATTTGAAGGTGTGTTGAAAGTTGAAAATCCAAAGCAACGTTTCGGAAGGCCGTAAAACCTATTTTTTTTGCTGTAAAAAATTAAGGTATGAGTTGATTTAAATATATACATGGGCTTTTAAATTATTGATATGGTGGGTCATATCTGGTATATTAACTGCTAAAGTACAATGTATGTGCAACATACTAGGAAAGCAATACAGACATCAAACTTCGATTTGGGTCATTGGTATCCCGATTACTCAACAACGGTTAGATGATTTTTCATTCAACTTCAACGAGATCAATACGATTCTTTTGTAACAAACGGCATTAAACTAGTCACTTACACCATAGGTTCGTGTAAAAGAAGATGGTTCGACTATTTATGGTACTTGGTCAAGCAAGAAATTCATGTGATTTGAAAATTCACCCTTGCCTCGATTCGTTTTACCTCCAACAACGAGTGTTGTTCCATCATGTAACCAAATCGTTTAAACGATTCGAACATGTATATAAAAATCAGATATTATGCCAGTGAATAAATCAAAAGCCAACATATTTGTTTTACCTGTATATGAGATAAGAAACGTATGCAAGTAGCGAGCATTAGAAAACCGAAACCAGCATAAACAACTGTTACCCCAGTTACGGTTTTGAAAGAAGGAGATCACTAAAACATAACAATCGGCATGTAGGACCAAGCATCCAATATTATAGTAGAAGCTATAGTTGATAGTAGTCTTAGAACTCAAATATTTTAAATTGTACATCAGTAGAACAATTATTGCACCCAACACTATATTCTAGAATAGTAACGTCAATATTGCTTAGGATCCTCATCTGGAATCACGAAATAAACGTAATAAAGGGGTCGGAAGTTTTTCCGACGGGTCCCCTCCGACGCTCAAGTCAGGCGAGAAGATACAAGGAAGTATATACTTGTAAAGTAAGTAAAAGAATTATGAATGAATGAATTGGTGCCCCAAACCTGGTATTTATAGGCGGAGAACTAAGAGTTACCATGTAGCAAAGGCTCCTTCCATGTTTATCCAAATCTTATCTGGATATGCTAAAATCTTGTGAATACAATCAAATCCCAGATATTACTCCACGGATCACGGACTTGCCTAGTTTAGGGGACATAGTTCCCTTGTTGTGGCCACGTATTAAGCAGGGAATGAGAAGAGCTCGTCCAATGAGCTCGGGGTCCCAAAAGAGGTAGCCAGGCTGGTAGCTGGAGGGCGAATTGATAGGGAAAACACGTCGGCCCAACAGGTCGGTCTACCCAAGAGTTCGGGACAATTAGTATATAGCGGAGCCAGGTCGGCTCATCAGGCGATGGCTTCTTAAGGGGTATCACAGTCCCCCCTCCCAGTCGAGCTTACATCGTAGACCAGAAGTTCGTATGTGCTGAGTCAACCTGATGATCCAGCTCTTATAATATCCATAATTTAGGCGGGAACTAACGGCTAATTAATTTGAATTTTGAATTCAAAAATCCGACCGTTGAGGGCGTCTGTTCGTATTCCAAGGTAAATCCTAACCGTTCAATGCACCAGAGATCAACGACCCTGATTCGAGGAGACCCCCTATAAATATAGCATGCCTGGTCCCCCATTATCCGATTTTGCAACTCTTGAAACAGATCGGCTACGACCTCTTTCGCGGCATTCTCCATTTTTCTCTTTCTGAAAATTCCTAGGTACATTTATTCTTAGCTGTTTTATTTGAGAATGTCTTCTGCCCCTGATCGATTATTTCCTTCCCCTCTAACTGACAAGGATCTTAGGGTGGTAGATCGGTATGGTTGTTTTTATCCCAAAGGAATTGCCCTCCCTGAAGAAGCTGTCGGAACGGAGGAAGTTGTACGAACTAAGGAAGTGTTACGAACTGAGGACCCCCAGGAAGCTTGGGCCTCAGAGTCTCCTCCGGGCAATTATCCATGGCATGAACTGTACATTCCTGCTTGGATGGGTCAGATGAGGCCCAAATACGCAAGCTCAGTCAAACCCCTTCTGACCATGAATTCATATTCCCCTATTCATCCCAACGGCCACACCAACCCCCTGAGGGTTACTACACCTTTTACCGCGGGCAACTGGAGAGAGGTTTACGTTTTCCTCTTCCTGAGTTCTTTCAAGAGCTTAGTATTTTTTATCAGCTTAACCTCAGACAATTCTCCCCCAACTCCTTTCGTATTTTATGTGGCCTCGTAGTTATTTTTAGGGCGTTGGGGTTACCTTATGACAACCCCTCCCTTTCTTACTTCTTTCAATCAAGAGATCCGACGAGGGACCTTGGTATGTGACCAGTCAACCTGGCTGTGCTTTTGTTGTGGGGGGGGGGGGGGGGGGGGGTATCCTAGTAAGATCAAAGGTTGGAAGAACTACTTCTTTTTTTATTAACTTCCTCGGCCATGGGTATGTTGTACTGACTGGGTAGATTATCTCTCGGTTCTCCCATCACCACCAAAAATTTCAAAAAGAGCTCCCTCTTCCTAGATGTAATGAGAGCCACTGGGGGCCACTGCTTCAATTCATCTAAACTGTTGGTGGAGGAACTCCTTTGTTTTGCTGGGCTGAGTCCGGCCGATCTAACTTTGAGGGGGAGAGCTTGTACTTGTTTAAACAAACTTCAATAACTATTTTAAACTTCCAAGTATTTTTTGCTCGGTCCGGCTGATCTCTTTATTTGTTGTCATTCAGAGGACATAGTAATGAGCTCATTAGTGCAGAAGGCTCTTCAAAAGAGGAAGCAAAAGCAAGTCCACTCCCAAGCAGCTGAGGGATTGACTATTGTGGATGTGGTAGCTGAGAGTCCTACCGCCGAGGATGTTCCCCTCTCCAGGAAAAAAAGGGTTGAACAAGGGGATCTGCAGGGTCCTCGGTCGTAGATGCTCATCCTGTCAAGCAAGTTCGGTTCGAACTGATCCTTCTGACCCTCCGGCAGCAGGTGGGAAAGGGAGTGAGCCAGCTCGTGTTGAGAGGCATCGTGAGAGGGTGATGGAGGCCTACCGAGGAGGAGTTAGACTTGTTGGGGAAGGGCCGAGCACAGTTGCCTTAGCTGTGGATCGTGATCTGGCTAATACTGAGGACGCTCTCTACGTGAGCCAACTGAGCTGGGGTGATCTCATCACCCGTACGGGTAGCCATCTTACTGAGGCCATGCTCTTGATGGGAAAGTTTACATCCCGGGCTTCGTTCATCCGAAGACAAGTCTCTAAAAGATACCAAGGTGTTTGAGGCTATGCAGGACTCACTGGCCGAGGCCAAATCCCTGCATGAGAAGGAAGTATCTGAGCTTAAAGCTCAGATCGACGGGAAGACCATTTCAGAGGCTGAGGCCCGTTCCTTAATTGAGGCGCACAAACGCCAGTATGAAACTGATCTGCGGGAGCTTCGTAATGAGCTTGCACTGGCCAATGGTTTAGCTGACTCTGCTGACCAGGAGCTTGTCAAATCTCAAAAGGAGGCAGTCTAGGACAAGCAAAAATCCAAAGAGTAGGTCGGGGACAAGCTCATCACTTTTGTTGAAGCTGGTTTCCAAAGATGTGGCAGTCAGATCAAAGAGCAAGGCTGTCTACTACCTGACGTCTCTTTTGGACTTTCTAGATATAGAGAAAGTGGTTGCCACTCTCCCTCCTGACCTCTAGATATGAGTTCCCCTTTTAAGCTCGCACTTCTTAATTTTTGTAACCTCATCTTCTGATTTTAATAGAATTACTTTTGTACCTTCATATGTGTTCGGTTTTAATCATCTTGCTTATTTCATATGTTAATGAACATTTGGGCTTTATTAATCAATTACCTCACCAAGGTAAAGTAAATCGGATATGGTAATTACTTACCACATATAGGACCAAACATGGTAACTCGGCTATAATAATTAATTGCCCAATAATTGCAAAGTAAAAACAGATAGGACCAAGCATGTATCAGCTTGGCTATGTTTAATTAATTACCACGTAATGGTAAAACAAAGGTAAGACTAAACACGTAGCTATGTTTTGATTAATTACCACGTAATGGTAAATAAAAACAGATTGGACCAAGCATGTAATAGATCGGCTAAGTTTTAATTAATTACCACGTAATGGTAAAGTAAAAACAGATAGGACCAAGCATGTAGCAGCTCGGCTACGATCGGGTGAAAAACCCTTGAGCCTGGCATAAACAGGGCTGAGGTGAGCTCGTCGTAAACGTGCTCCTGAGGTAGGGTGAGAAACTCTTGAGCCTGGCGTAACCAGGGCTGAGGTGAGCTCGTCGTAAACGTGCTCTTGAGGTCGGGTGAGAAACCCTTGAGCCAGACATAACTAGGGATGAGGTGAGCTCGTCGTAAACGTGCTCCTGAGGTCGGGTGAAAACCCTTGAGCCTGACGTAACCAGGGTTGAGGTGAGCTCGTCGTAAACGTGCTCCTGAGGTCGGGTGAAAAACTCTTGAGCCTGGCGTAACCAGGACTGAGGTGAGCTCGTCGTAAACGTGCTCCTGAGGTCGGGTGAAAAACCCTTGCTTTAATTATGTAGACCACAATTTGTAGAAAAATTCTCAATCTTGTACTGAAATAATGAAAGAGTAAATCATCCAAAAAACACAATCTTGCAACAAGAGAAAACTAAAAGAGGTGAACTAAGAATAATATTTTCGGAGGTGATGTGTGTTCCAAGGTCTCTTTAATATCTTCCCATTAGGGCCTTCTAGGTAATAAGACTTAGCTTTTATACAATCTTAAAGGGACCATCCCACTTGGGATCTAGAGCTTGCACACTTGCACCTCTTGAACCTTTCTCAGTACTAGGTCGCCGACCTGGAAAGTTTTATGAATAACTCGTCGGTTATACATCCGTGCAATACGGCTACGATAGGATTCCATTCTGATGGCGACAGTTTCCCTTCTTTCTTCAATTAAATCAAGATCAGCAGCTCTCACTGTTATGCTCATCATAGAAATGTACTCTTGATGATTCTGCTCCAATTTCAGCTGGGAGCACCGCCTCATTTCCATAGACCATACTGAATGGTGTTTCACATGTTCCCATCCTTGGTGTAGTTTGATAGGACCATAGGACGTTGGGTAGCTCTTCCACCCAATTTTCTTCAGCCTAGCTTTAATGCTCTATAACAGAGACCTGCTGGTGACCTCTACCTGACTATTGATTTGAGGATAAGCAACAGAAGTAAAGCCTCGATGAATCTTTAACACTTCAAAACCATGCCCTGAGTAGATCCCCCTGGAATTATCTTCCATTATCAGAGATGATCTTCCCTGGGACACCATATCGCCAGACAATGTTTTTCCTGATGAAGTCGAAGACCTCTTTCTCAGTGTTTCTGGTTAATGGCTCAGCTTCAACCCACTTCGAGAAATAATCAATAGCCACAATTAAAAATATCTTCTGAGCTCTACCTGTTGGAAAGGGTCATACTATATCAATGCCCCACTGATCAAACGGGCATGCTCCCACAATTGCTTTCACCATCATGGCTTGCTGATTGATAAGTGTCATTTTTACGCTTATATTTGCATATATTTCTTGCTATGTTTATAGTGATTCTTGGAAGATTTTACGCTTTTGGTTGTGTTTTGGTATATTTCCAGGAATCCGGTAGAAGTGCAAGACATTGAACAACCTCGTTTTATGGACTGGAAGGTGGAACTATGACAAGACGAGTCAAGCCATTGGAAAAGAAGTGAAAAAGCCAGAATTGATGAAAAAAGATAGATGTGATCGATCGCACACTACCATGAGATCAATCGCCATCAGCCAGAAACGTGGAGGAAATTTGAAGCAAGAGGCGATCGATTGCACATTACCAAGTGTGATCGATCGCATTGAGGTAGAACACTTATGAGATCGATCGCATATCATGAAGGATCGATCACCACAGAGATAAAATTTCAAGCGATCGATCGCACGCAGAGTCCTTACCGAGAAAATTCCTTAATTAAGTTTTGGGCTATATTTGGTATCAGATTTCTTGGGCTCGTGAAGGAGAGTATAAAAGGGATTTTTTTTATGTCAAAAATAGGGTTCTTCTTAACTCTGAATAGCATCTACCATTGGGAGAAGTCATCACCTTCAAGGGGATTCAAAGCGAAGCAGCTAGAGATGGGAACATCAGATCGACGAACGGTTTCAACATCGAGTGTTTATACGTATTTCTGAACTTTGTTTTAGTTTTATTTTCGATTTTAAAATGTTTATAATGTTGTTAGATGTTATAAAACATTGTTTTCCATTAATATGCTAGGCTAAGTTTGTTATTGAGACAAGGGGATCTTGTGTATGAACCCACAATTTTAATTCTAGTTTTTGACTGAGTTTTTGTTATCTTTGTGTTTGTGTTATGCTTTTATTGCTTTTAAGGGATTAGCTACCATTTGAATGATGTTAGTTTGCAATTGAGATGGAGAGATGATATTGTAATACGGAACCAATAACACATACCGTGAATTTCAGACCGAGATCGAGAGATGACGTCAAATACACGAGTGATAGTTATAGATATCTAGTAATCGAAGGCTAAGGGTTTTCATAGAGCATATGCAACATTGATGTAGGGCCTTCCTACCTTAACATCATAAGCAAGAGATAATTAGGGCTAAACATGCAACACATACAGCTTAGGGCTCCGGTTATTACGTGAGTTATTAGGATTACAGGCCAAAAATAAAACTTCAAGCAAATTAATTGCATTCTCGAATGGATGGCGCTATAGGATTATACTACTCCCGGAGTAGAGACTATACAAAATCCTGAATCCTAATTCATAAGGCATCTCGAAGCTCACTTCTTCAACCCTGCCCATAGCCCTCCAAATCCAAATGTGTACCTACAGAGACAACCCATCGTGAGCATATTCATCATTACTCAACATCATAGGGTAATGGCATATAAATAAATGCATGAAGTAAATGGGTAATGTATACTTCCTGGTTATTCGCATTAACCCTCTTTGGTTGTCCCTGTTTCATGGTCATGCATATAATCGTTAGTTCTCGACATAAATGATTAAAATCATACTTCACATATATGCTCATAACAAACTATGTTAATTAGAAATGGGACTGTCCGGGTTCCATTATGACAGCGGTATAATTGGCCCCCTCGCTCGACATAACACATCATATGATACCCATCGCTACACCTTGATAGCGGATGTATCTCTTTGTTCAGCGGATGATACCCCTCGCTACGCCTTGATAGCGGATGTACCCCCTCGCTTAGCGGATGATACCCATCACTACACCTTGATAGCGGATGTACCCCATCGCTCAGCAGATGATACCCATCGCTACACCTTGATAGCGGATGTACCCCATCGCTCATTTATGTGAGCGGCAAGACCTTCCTCGCTTGCCCATAATATCCACCGGACATTCAACCATTCTTAAGAACATAGTTTCATATTCATCATAAACATCATAGCATCTTATAAACATCATCATCTTGTAAACATCATTATCATATAAGCATTATCATCTTACAGACATCATCGTCTCATCATAATCGTTATAGTAACGTCTTATCATCATCATTTATCATAACATAATCTTAAGCATCTTGTCATCTTTATTCATCATAAAATCATCTTTATTCATCATAACATCATCGTAAGTATCTTATCATCTTGATTCATTATCAAATCATCTTCATCGTGGACTTACTTATCATAACATCATCTTAAACATCTTATCATCTTTATGCATTATACACATCATCGTGGCATCGTAAATTCTTATGCATTCATAGTATGATCATAATATAGGAGTATGGTCTCTTACCATGTGGGCATCTTACCCTGTGGCATCTTACCACATAATAAAATCGTATGGCTTCTTACCATATGGGCATCTTGCCCTGTGGCATCTTACCAGATAATAAACATCGTATCACATAATTATAACTTACTTATCATAAACATCATCATCATAACATCATCATTATAAACTTACTTATCATAATCATCATCATATACATCATCATCATATACATCATCATCATAAACTTACTTATCATAATCATCATCGTAAACATCATCATCATAAACTTACTTATCATAATCATCATCGTAAACATCATCATCATAAACTTACTTATCATAATCATCATCGTAAACATCATCATCATAAACATCATCATAAATACGTATGAAATTAATGTATGGTCAGAGTTAGGAGTGCGTTACCGTCCGATGCCCGTACGCTTCTTACGTACCTTAATTCCAAAAGTGGAGAAATTGACGAACTCTATCTTCTTGATGTTGTTGGCACCTGGGATGGTTCCACACAACCATACAAATCGATATTAGAAGCTAAACAATAGCCAAATACCAAAAATTCAACAAAAATCATCATTTTCCATGTTTTACACAGTGGCGATCGATCGCTTGGCTGAGGCGATCGATCGCCTCAAATTTTTCTTCGCGGCGATCGATCGCGCCAAACATGGCGATCGATCGCCTAACCCTTGGATTGGCTACTGCCTCTCGGCGATCGGTCGCCTCGTTTTAGGCGATCGATCGCCTGCCCTGCGATTTGCCTACTGCTCTTAGGCGATCGGTCGCCTCTTTTCAGGCGGTCGATCGCCTCGCACAGACACGCGATTTTCACCATTTTTGCACCAAAAACTCCTTCCAATCCATACCAACACTTAAACCAAACTTCCTTACAACATCAACAACATCATAACTCACTAAAACCCACATAAAACACTCCAAAAATCATACCCCAACTACATACAACACATACCCAACCAAACCCACATAAATCACTTCAAAATCATCCCATTTCAAATCCAAACTTCATAAAAACTTTAGGATTGGTTCCATACCTCTTGAGGATCCAAAATCTTACTAAGATTTCAACAAATGGAGAGTGTGCAAGGATTTCTCCTCCTCCTCCTTGGCTTGGACGAAAATGGGATGAAAATGATAGGGTTGGGATGAATTTGGGGATTTAAGAGTAAAAAGGTAAAGTGAGGGGAAGGAGGGTATAGTGGGGTATATGGGTTAATTAAATTGTACCCAAAATTAACATGATGTATAAAATACCCCAACATGGTATTTTAAAAGCATTTTACAAAAATGCAACCAACTTCGTTAAATCCATACTTTCCTCATAATTAACAATCAACACAATTAAATCATGTTAACACCCCATTTTCTATCATGCATAACATGCACCTTGAAACGTAACCCCCCGGGTCATGCCTATCATGTGACTAAGCATTTCACCGTGATAATTAATTTCAACACGTAAATCAATTATCCACATAATTAATTACATAAACATAATTAATGCCTTAATTGCAATTAATCATTTCGGGGACATCACAATTGAATTGTTAAATAAGTAAACGAGAGTTACTGCAAATCGGTGTTAGGTTTGATATAGCTCGAGAGAGTGTATTAGATATTCGAAAACTTGTCACCTTAGATGCATTAATTGTAATTAGAACTAGTATATGAATTGTGGGGGATTACTCAAGTGAACCGAAGTCTCGATATTAATCTCTATTGTTTACTATCTTATTTCTTTGTGGTGTGGTTGATTCCTGGAGTTGAGTAAATTAGTTAATTTTTCAAAATAATTTTGTAGGTTAAATATAGTACGCTAATTAAATTTGGTCATTATTACTAGTCTCTGTGGGTACGACAATCCTTACTTTTAGATCACCGTACACTTGTGGTATATAATCGCTACACTGAAATTAATTGTTTAAAATAAAAGCGATCAAGCTTTTGGCGCCATTGCTGGGGACTAGTTTAAGCAATATCATAAGAGATTAGTTGACTATAATTTAGCCATATTTCTTTTATGTTTACTTTTATTACAGTTTATACGATTTCACTACTGCTGTTCTTTCGTTGTTTTGATTTTTGCAGGTAGTTGTCTTTGTAGTGCAGGCTACGAAGTGACAAACCTATACTAGAGTCACTTGACTTAGAGATTCAACGAACTTGCCGTAGACTTCGGAAAGAAACTCGAGAGATGGCTGAGAATAATCAAAGAGGGAATGGTGAACAACACAACGAGGAAGTGCCAATTACAAGATCCATGATGGACTATGCATAACCAACTTTTCAAGACACTATGTCTAGCATCACTAGACCAAGGATTCAGGCTATAACTTATGATCAAGCCTGCCATAATTCAGATGATTAAACATTTTGTGCAATTTGGAGGATCTCCTACTAATGATCCTAATGCTCATATCTCCAACTTCTTGGAGATATGCAATACGTTCAAGCACAATGGCGTCACTGATGACGCCATCAGGTTACGACTTTTTCCTTTTTCTTTAAATGACAAAGCTAAGAGCTGGTTAAATTCATTGCCTGCAGGATCGATCACTACTTGGTAGGGGATGGCTCAAGCCTTCTTATCAAAATACTTTCCCCCTTCCAAGACAGCTAAGATGCGCAATGATATCACCACATTCGTGCAACATGATCCGGAGACACTGTATGAAGCTTGGGAGCGCTTCAAGGATCTACTTCAAAGATGCCCACATCATGGCCTTCCGATTTGGCTTCAGGTACAAACATTTTACAATGGTTTATTTTCTGCTGATAGATCCATGATTGATGCAGCAACAGGAGGTACCATTATGAGAAAGACACCTGAGGAAGCTTACACACTTTTGGAAGAGATGGCGTCCAACAGTTACCAGTTGCAATCCGAGAGGAATGTGCCCAAGAGATCGATTGGGGTGCATCAAGTTGATGAGGTGACAGCGATACAAGCTCAGTTGGAGGCGTTGAATAAGAAAATGGATAGCTTGAGCATGACAGCGATGCAAGCTCAAGTGGTCATATGTGATTTATGTGGAGGCAACCATCCGAGCACGAAATGCCAGGCAGGTAATCCTTT
This sequence comes from Haberlea rhodopensis, assembly GCA_907163345.1. Taxonomy (NCBI): domain Eukaryota; kingdom Viridiplantae; phylum Streptophyta; class Magnoliopsida; order Lamiales; family Gesneriaceae; genus Haberlea; species Haberlea rhodopensis. Next base: position 1,042,151 of record CAJQUN010000079.1, read on the forward strand.
TGTGCAATCTACCGAAAATGCTAACTTTGTTGGAAACAAGCCACAAGGGAAGAGCCATCATTGATGTAGAAGAAGGGGAGTTGATCCTCCATGTAGGAGAGGATCGGGTTACGTTCAATATGTTTAAATCTACAACACACACACAACGCGCATGATTATCTAAAAGTTTACATGATTGAAACTTTGCTTGTTAATGTGGTGCAAGGTACTAATGATATGGAGGTAAAGACCGAGCTAGAGGCTAACCAAGGTAAGAGCCATGACATGGTGAAGCCAAGGAATGCAAAGAAGCAGAATGATAAAAGGACGGTCATGAAGGGAGAGAAAGTCCAATTACATAAAGCACCACCAGCTCGCATTTTCCAAAGCAAACGAAAGGCTTCATGGGTAGGACTATTCACTGTGACTAAGATATACTTGCATGTAGCCATTAAGGTAAGTGATCCTAGTCTAGGCACTTATGTCGTTAATGATGAAAGGTTGAGGCACTACCCAGTCGATTCCGGAGATTCATGCCCCACAAACCATCCCAACCTTTGAGGAAATGTGGTAATAAGTCTAGCTTGGGACTGTAAATCAAGAATTAAATCTTTCCCTTCTCCTTCGTTTTTGATTTTAGTAGGTAGTTTCATAATGTTAGCTTGGTTGTTGATTATTTAAATTTTTTTGTAGGAAAAATTTTGTGCCAAAGGAAGATGAGACTCTCAAATGATAAAATTTTTAAATGTGCTTACTGGTGACAGGCGATCGATCTCTTACTATAAGCAATCAATCGCCTCTCACGTTGAAAATTTGGTTGAGCTCACTGGTCCCAGGCGATCGCTCTCTTACTATAAACGATCGATCGCCTCGCGAGCAAAAATAACGTCTAAAACCTACTGGCCATAGGCGATCGGCCACTTCTTAGAGGCGATCGATCGCCTATCGCATATTTTTGTTTTTTAAAAAACACTAGACTCTCATTCTGCACACACATTATCATATTTTCTCCCCTCTAAATCCCTAATTCCCTCTTTCAAAATTCCCGAAAATTCCCAAATTCCCGAAAATTCCCAAATTCCCTCACAAATTCCCATCTAATCTTCACACAAAGTGATATCTTCTCCTTTCTAGTACAATTATCTAAGTTTGTTCTAATTTTTCTACAGATTCCAAGCTAGGGTTGGGCATTCCAAGCACAAAGTGAAGATTACTCAAAGTCAAGGACCACTCACCATCAACGTTTCGAAATCTTGAGGTACATTGGCTAGAAATTTCATGGTAATGCTCAATTTCTTAATTTGTTGGGGATAATTGGACAAGATTCAATTTTTATGGATTGTGGTGCAAAGGTTGTAGTATTTGATAAGATTGGGAAAGTTTGATATTGTTGGTTTTGTTGGGATTGACTTAACTAGTGGATTCTTGATATTGGTGTGGGAAAAGATTGATATTGTTGGTTTTGTTGGGATTGGCTTAAGCTACTGGATTATTGATATCGCCGTACAAAGTTTGACATTGTTGGAGGTTGTTGAGAAGTTGCTTGTTAGTTTCCATACATATCATGGCACTGAAAAAGAAGCCAAGAGGAGGAGCATCATCTTCATCCTCCACTCCTACATATGACACTTCCCGCTTTGCTAACCAAGCAGCATCAAAATTATTTGACAAATGGCGTGCTAGGCCCTTGGTAAGGGAGAGAGGAATGGAGATGGACACGCCAAATTCCACCATCCTCCGAGAGGCGGAACGCCGTGGTTGGTTGAGCTTTGTGCAACCCCCATGCCATGTCGTCATCCCCATCGTCAAGGATCTATGCCAACTTTAAGGTCTCCGTGAACGAACCGTATCTTACCATTCGGCGGAAGAAGTTTCTGTTTGATAGTGAACGGATCAATCGCATCTACGGGATGCTGCATATAGAAACCGATGAGTTCTCCATTTACATGCAACACAACTCGATTATACTGAAATCATTGAAACCTTATGCGGGAGAGGGTGGAATGGAATCTGACTTATGATGGGAAGATCAAGATGACTCAGTTGAAACCGAGGCAGACGTCTGGTTTACATTTATTTCTCATAGAGTCCTAACATCTACTCACATTGCTGTGGTACCAAGGAGAGAGCGGCTCTGGTTTTTGGCATTATGACGGGACGCTCGGTTAATATTGGGAGCATCATATATTACTCTATGCAATTAGCGGTGGAAGGCTCCACCACAATTGGTCTACCATTCCCTTCATTAGTCCGAGTTGTGCCGGCAGGAACAGGTGCCCTGGTAGTCTCATGAGGAGAAAAGTGTGTCATTCATTCCTCTTCGCCTGAATAGACCATCGTCGAAGCCAGAGTCAACACCAGGGCCATCACAAGGCCCGATTCAGCACCAGGGCCATCACAAGCGCCCTAACAGCCGGAGTCATCACGACGACATGTTCCACGTCGTTATTCTACAATAGCTAATCCTACCACCAATGTTCAAAGATTCCAATCTCTTGAGGAGGAGTTGATGGCAATGAACTTTTGTCAGCGATTGATGCAGGGTGAGCACAGACAACTTCGGCGAAACCAAGAGGAGATTATACAGATCAGGAGGACATACGAGTAGAAATGAGAAATTCCTGCGGTTCTCCTACGACTGGCATACGCTTGCAGCCCAAGCTCACCCCCAACTTGGTTTTCCAACGCCATCCACTCTCCAGCCATACCCACCACCCACCGAGGATGATGATGACGATGAAGACGCCGATGAGGATGAGGGTGACGACCACTGACGGTTGTCACCATACGTATTACGTTGTCCTACTATTTATTCATGTTCACTATATTGAGGATAATGTAGTATTTAAGTTTGGGGAGTGTTTAATTTTATATTGTCTGATTTGTGAGTTATGTTAGTAGTGAAACTTAGTATGTTTAACTGTGCGTCTGATATCATGTCTACTGCTGAGGAATCTATGATTTTAGCTTAATATTGATGAATCCGATGAAGAGCATGATTTTTTTTTAGTATAATTGGATTAAAGTAGTGACTTCATGCCATGATGATATTAGTTTGACTCTACTTATGACTTGAATATTGATGATTGTAAACATGTTGTGAATATTTTGAGTTGAGTTGACATGTTGAAAATGAGGAATAAATTGAGCACATTGAGTCATGAACTTGTTGATTACATTTAAAGTAGTGATGATATGTGTGAACTTGATGACATGTCTTGAGCATCTTAGAGTAATCATATAATTATGAACTGGACTTGGACATGATTTAGGCGATCTTTGGAACGTTTGAGCCTTTCAAGCCTACCTTGTCTACATTTATCCCTAGTGTCCAACTTTGAGCTTGATTGAATAAGAATGAAAATTAGCCACCATTTGACTTTTGTTGATAAACTCATTATACCTACCTTGTTTAGCAAAAAAGAAAATGAAATTTTTATCTTTACCAGAGGGAGTATAATGAATCTCATTAGATGCACATAAATGGCTATATTTGATGAGCTTATTGTGAAAAGAATTGATGAATGAGAAAAGAAAAGGATAGATAAAGCCTTGTAAAAAAAAAAGGTCACTAAATAAGACCCAAAGCGGCCAAGGCTAAAAGAAAAGGAAGAGAAGCTCGAAATGTGTTACAAAAAAGTGAACTTTACATGATATACTCTCTTGTTTGTGTTTATCCTATCTTTTCTTTGTAACCGACACCCAAAGGCCTAACATTATAAGCTTGAAAAGACCTTTTGATCCAAGTCTAGGAATTAATTACATTAGTGGAGAAGTGCTTGAAAACTAGGCATATGAGATACTCGATGATAATCTTGACTATTGTTGATTAGCACTTTTTGATCTATAATGATTGTATAATGCTTGTGATTGACAACAGCACACACACACGTTCCGAATTTGAGACTGATAATTGACTTAAAGAGAAAACACTTCATGTCCAACTATTTGAGAAATTCTTGTTGTGGTATGAGTAAGATTTCTGAGATAAACATATGAGCACGAAATAATCCATGTCACTTATCTGTTGTGAATTCACTATTTTTATTTATATTCTTGCTCGAGAACGATCAAGAGTTAAGTTTGGGGAAGTTGATAAGTGTCGTTTTTACACTTATATTTGCATATATTTCTTGCTATTTTTATAATGATTCTTGGAAGATTTTACGCTTTTGGTTGTGTTTTGGTATCCAGGAATCCGGTACAAGAGCAAGAAACACTGAAAAACCTCATTTTATGGACTGGAAGGTGGAACTATGACAAGACGAGTCAAGCCATTGAAAAAGAAGTGAAAAAGCCAGAATTGATGAAAAAAGATAGATGTGATCGATCACACACTACCATGAGATCGATCGCCATCAACTAGAAATGTGAAGGAAATTTGAAGCAAGAGGCGATCGATCGCACATTACCAAGGGATCGATCGCATCGGGCTAGAACACTTATGAGATCGATCGCATATCATGAAGCGATTGATCGCCACATAGCGATCGATCGCACGCAGAGTCCTTACCGAGAAAAATTCCTTAATTAAGTTTTGGGCTATATTTGGTACCAGATTTCTTGGGCTCGTGAAGGAGAGTATAAAATGGAGTTTTTATGTCAAAAATAGGGTTCTTCTTAACTCTGAATAGCAGCCTACCATTGGGAGAAGCCATCACCTTCAAGAGGATTCAAAGCAACGCAGCTAGAGACGAGAACATCGGATCGACGCACAGTTTCAACATCGAATGTTTATACGTATTTCTGAACTTTGTTTTAGTTTTATTTTTGATTTTACAATGTTTATAATGTTGTTAGATGTTATAAAACATTGTTTTTCCGTTAATATGTTAGGCTAAGTTTGTTATCGAGACAAGGGGATCTTGTGTATGAACCCACAATTTTAATTCTACTGTTTTAATTGAGTTTTTGTTATCTTTGTGTTTGTGTTATGCTTTTAAGGGATTAGCTACCCTTTGAATGATGTTAGTTTGCAATTGAGATCGAGAGATGATATTGTAATACGGAACCAATAACACATACCGTGGATTTCAGACAGAGATCGAGAGATGACGTCAAATACACGAGTGATAGCTATAGATATCTAGTAATTGAAGGCTAAGGGTTTTCATAGAGCGTATGCAACATTGAATTGTTAAATAAGTGAACGAGAGTTACTGCAAATCGGTGTTAGGTTTGATATAGCTCGAGAGAGTGTATTAGATATAACTGAAAAACTTGTCACCTTAGATGCATTAATTGTAATTAGAACTAGTAAATGAATTGTGGGGGATTACTCAAGTGAACCGAAGTCTCGATATTTATCTTTACTGTTTACTGTCTTATTTCTTTCTGCTGTGGTTGATTCCTAGAGTTGAGTAAATTAGTTAATTTTTCAAAACAATTTCGTAGGTTAAATATAGTACACTAATTAAATTTGGTCATTACTACTAGTCCATGTGGGTACGACAATCCTTACTTTTAGATCATTATACCAAAACTTGACACCGTACACTTGCGGTATATAATCGCTACACTGAAATTAATTGTTTAAAATAAAAGCGATCACTGATGCTGAAGTCTAGAGTGTCTCTAACAACTATCACAAGATATAACCATAGTTGTAGAGTCCTTCTGAATTGTAGGCCAAAAATATCTAGCGAGGAGCACCTTCTTTGCTAGGAAATATGCTCCTAGATTATTTCCACAGCATCCCTCATGGATTTCTCTCAATACATAATCTGATTCTTTCGGTCCTAAACATCACAGGAGTTGTCGAGCAAAAGACCTTTTGTACAAGATTCCTTCAACGAGTATGAACATCTGACTCCTCTGCTTGAGTCTGTAGGCTTTTTTGGGATCACTTCTAGAGCTTAGCATTGGTAAGATAGTCTAAGAGATCTGCTCTCCAATCATTTTCTTCAAAAGATTCAGATGGATCATCTTGACTAGGGGTTAATTCAACTTGAAACACCACATCTCTGTTTTGCCAAGTACGAAGAGCACTAGTCATTCTCTCCAAGCTGTCAGCTTTTCTATTTTCTTCTCGTTCTTAATCTCATAGACCTCATTCATCTGTTGAGCTACTAGTTGAGAATCAGAGAAGACGTGTATGTGTTTACCTCCAACATTCCGAGCAGCCCTCAATCTGGTTAATACTGCCTCATATCCGCTTCATTGTTGGAGGCCCGAAAGTCCAATCGTACTGTCAGCTGGACCTCATCTCCAATGGGAGATACTAGCACAACCCCAATTCCACTTCCCTCATTACAAGAGAAACCATCAATAAATGCCTTCCATAACTCCTCTTTCTCGGGATGCATAGTTTCCGCAATGAAATCTGCCAAATCCTGAGCTTTGATAGCTGTGCGTGGCTCATATTATATGTCATACTCTCCTAGCTCGGTTGTTCATTTGACTAGTCATCCAGCGACATCTGCACGAGTAATTATTTTTCCCATGGAGCTATTTGTTAACACCGTTATAGATGTGACAGGAAATAAGGCCTGAGTCGCCTAGCTGTCATAATCAGCATTATGGCCAACTTTTCGATCTCTAAATATCTCAGCTCAACACCTTTTAAGGCATGAGATAAGTAATAGATAGGTTACTGATCTGTTTGCATCTCTTTCACTAGAATCGAGATGATTGCTTCCTCAATCACTAATAAGTAAATAAATAATCGCTCCTCAAGTAGAGGCTTAGCTAGTATAGGGAGTTCGGCCAGGTATTTTTTCAACTCTTCGAATGCTTCCTCACATTTCTCATTCCATTCAAACTTATCTGCTTTCCGGAGTATCTTAAAAAAGGGGAGACTTCCATGAGCTGATCTAGAGATGAATCGTGATAAAGCAACGATTTTCCTGTTAGGCGTTGTACCTCCTGAAGGTTCTTTGGAGGAGACATCTCACAGATAGCTTTGACTTTTTTTGGATTAGCTTCAATACCCTTCTTCGTCACCATGTAGCCCAGAAACTTTCACTCTTTACCCCAAACACACATTTCTAGGGATTTAACTTTAACCCGTAGGACCTGAGAGTGGAGAAAGTCTCAGACAGGTCAGCTATGAGGTTGATGCCTATTCTTTTAAAAAAAAAAAGAATGTCATCAATCACACAAGAGCATATTTTTACTACACAGTTAGCAAGGTTCTTGACTAACTCTTTAACACCATTGAAGCACACATTAATATATATATATATATATATATATATATATCCTCTATTCACAAGATAATATACACTCGAAGATATACACATCTTCAACGATAGCCCAATGCCCACCAAAACACTAAAATGCTACAAGTCATAAAAGTAGCTTTTCACCACACAACTAGTAAGACTTTTGACCAAACCTTGAATCACATTTAAGCATACTATCAAACACCTTATAGGCATGATTTTCAAGTCCCAAAAAACCCAATTTTTTGGCCCATTCCAGCCCCAAAACCGAGCCAAAACAGCCCCTTAAACTTAAAAAAAAATTGAATAATTCATAACAAGTTTATCAAGCCAACAATCAACCAAAAATAATCACCCAAAAGCAAAAAGAAATCAGCCCCTAACCAGCTACATTTTCGAACACAATCAGTTCAGATTTTCGAACACAAAATCCATCCACAAAAACTCTACCAAAATTCAAATACAAGATAGGTAAATGGTGTATGATGTTAAAAGGCTTCATACCTCACGATTTGTGGAGAAAAAGAACCAAGCTTCAAGAGCCAAAGATTCGAACCTTTTACCTAGGTTGAAGCCGACGGGAAATGGGTTTAAGGAAGGAGGGAGAAATTGTTTTTTAGTGTGCGTAGAGAGTGTAGTGTGTAGGATTTAATCTTCCCCTTTTAAAATAAACTCAACACTAGCTTTTATTTCTCCTCTTTTCTATCTTTCTTTTTTTTAAATAAAAGACCATTTATTCCTCAAATTAAATCATGCATTTTTTGCACCACAAAATCACATTGGAATTATTTAATCAAATTCCGGTCCCATTGTACAATGCCCAATAATTCAAAACCAGAAAATTACCACGTAATTTACCCCCACTTAAGCAATTAATAAATTGTAATTTATTTTGGACATCACAATTCTCCTTTACTAACAAATTTCGCCCCGAAATTTAAAACACACACACACACACACACTTACGACAAGTGCCAAAATAAAAATTCACATGCCAGCAAACAGTTCAGGATAATGTTGTATCATGTGTCGCTCTGTCTCCCACGTAGCCTCCTCGACATCCTGTCTTTCCCACTGGCTTTAACCATAGGAATCACTCATGTTTCCATCATAGATATCATATCTACCTCAATAAACTTGAGGTCTACAACGTCAAACACACAATGCTTCGAAGGAAACCATCGGTATACATATGTATACTCTATCTCATCCCGGTCCCCAATTCTCTCATTCTATTACAAATAATAGAATTCTACATTACGAGAGGAAAGTTGTACCATTTGCAACTCAAATTGGGCGGCCCTCAATAGCTGATTAATACATACTCAAATCAATACATATATCAACATATGTTCATTCCAAGAAATCTCATCTTGGCATAGCACATTCGAATCCTCACAAAGTCACATGATTCACACAGAACATGTACATCGACATAAATGCATTCTCATAACATACACTATCATCGAGCACCACACGAATTCGAAAACTAGTCATCCATTGTTTAAATTTCAGAATCAACAAATTACAATACAAGGATAACTACCAAATTACACTTATCAACGAATTTACAATACATAAACAATACAGTTGTTAGCCCAGAGTCAATTCATTATCTGAATCGCGAAACGAATTCTTAACAACAGTACGACAATCTCTTCTCAAAAGAGAGTCTACTAGTTTTCATGTACTATCCTTCTAAATAGATTGATCCATTTAGATTGCCGAACTCTATGATAACACAATCTCCTTATAAGAGATTTACCAACTAAGTCAGACTTTCCAGTTGGTCAACTAGCATACAATGCTTGTATACATATATAGATATACATACCTCAATACCAAATATTCTTCATGCACATCTAATGGCATACTCGTTCTATGGTATTTTCGACAATACCCACATGCCTCAGACATGTCTGTCAACACTTAATTATTCTCATACACTAGAAAATAATAACCGACAATCGCCAACTAATGGCGTGAATCCGACATCAACACCATTCACACTGTGATGCCCGAGAATTATTGATGTTAATCCCGGAGTGATAATGATCCTTTATGGATTTTAATTGTGGCAATTAGGAATTGATTACGGTTTTGGGACTCCCGGGAATTTTAAATCCGGTATTTGGAGTCGTTTGATCCAAGGGATGAGATTGCACTCTCATCGTGGTGATAACCTTGGAATTTGGTTTTTGGTGTGATCTGGGGTCCGGAGTACTTTGTACTGGGGCTGGTAATGAGAATTGAAGTTGGAGAGATAATTATTGAAAACAGATGATTTTTAATGAGTCATGATGTATTTGTGGATGACTCGGGATTTTGGAGTTTTGGTACTATATATACCAAGTGGACTCGGTGTTTAATCATTTTGGATCTCATTTCTCTCACTCTCACCAGCGCTCCCCCTTCCCCAAACCCATTTCCCTTCCCTATTTTCTCCCTTGATGAAAAATCGATGGTTGCTCAACTTGGGAGCCGAATTTCTCGAAGATAATAACGTATTATTCATCCCTTCGTATTCGATTTGATTATGGTATTGTGGTGTTTGGGAAGGTTTTGAGTTGGGTTTAAGAAATTGGTTTTTGAAGATTTTTGGATTGGTGTGTTTCGGGTTGATTTATAGCCCATTGTTAAGGATGTATGTTGTATGGGGTGTGAGCATTGTTGTTGGGGAAGTTTTTGTAAGAAAAACGTCATTTTTGGCTGTTACAAGTCAAGGCGATCGATCCCTAGGGCGGGGCGATCGATTGCCACGACGTTGGTAAAATTTTGAGGAAGACGAACAGTGAGGCGATCGACCGCCTCAAATGAAGCGATCGATCGCCAAGGGGCAGTGGGCATTTTGAATAGTGAGGCGATCGACCGCCTCAAAGGAAGCGATCGATCGCCATGAGCAGTAGCCAAATACACTGAGAGGCGACCGATCGCCTGGAAAGGAGCGATCGATCGCCAGGCGATCGGTCGCCTGAGCCTATTTTCGTGAGGCGATCGATCGTCTGGGATGAAGCGATCGATCGCCAGTGCCTGTTTATGGAGAATTATTTCGTGTTGAGTTTTCGATGCATGCTTCGCCCGGGGTCTTTTAAAATGGTTAAACGTCATGGATGACGATATAGTTGGGGTTGTGAACGTGCTTGGGCACGTGGGTGCATGCTTGAATTTAATTATGGATTATTAATTGTATTTAGCACATAATTCATCGGTCACGGGACCAAGGCAAGGTTCGAACTACGGAATTATAAGGTACGTATGACGTACGAGCATAGCCCTTTATTGTAATTACAATTGTTGAGTGCATGGTACACTGTATTGCAATAAATGTATATGGAAATTCATGGTATATGGTATTAGCAATAAACGGATATTGAAATACATGGTTTATGGTAATTGCTACAAATGGATATATATGCATTGGGAATTATATGGTACCGCTTTTGAGAGAGCAATGATTGGGATGTTGTCGCCTTTGAGCGAACATCGGTTATGACGCCACTGCTGTTGAGCATGAGTGAGAATGAAATGCCACTATTGCAGAGCGAGTAATGAAATAGAACTATGGAACCCTAAGTTAGATATATGGAATATCTGTAATCATTGTTTAATGATTTGATATTATTGATTATGATATCGGTATGTGGCAAATGGAATTGTTAATCAATGTAATGATTAACTGGCATTTGAGAATTTGATGGTTTCAGTTATTTTGAGAACAGGGACAATACAGGGAATCCCGGATGAGGATGATACCATCCAGGGAGCATCTTTTATATTTCATAGCATTTACATTTTTGTAAATTATGAATTGTATTTTTGTGATTATTGGATTTGGGATATTGGTATGCTCACCCCGTGTGGGGGCAGTCTCTGTTGGGGCAGGTGATTAGGTACATCGATGGCTTTGGAGTTGAGCTCGAGCTATGGAATGGAGGTGCTTCCAGGGATCGAAGTACCAGTGACGGTATTGAGCACCGTGTTTTATACATTTGATACACACATACTTATTTGATGCTCGCATGCGAGCACTATGATGTGTATACGGGTTGTATAAAGAAGGCAAGTGTCTTTCTCTTTTCATTTATGTGTTGCATGCAATTATTTATTGAATTGCTAAATGAACTGAGAACATGTTAGTGTATTATACTGGTGCATGATATGTATGTGGACTTGGTTGGGGGAAATTAGACATTATATGGAAAAATGTAAAGAAAGTTTATTATTGGCATGGTTTGCTATGATGTCAAGTGGGTTTTCCCCTACATATGTGATTACGTGCACTAAATGCTTGGGTTAATACACTAATAACGGAATAAGGGCACAGAGGTCCTTACACACACCGACTCATCGACTCTCTCCAAGATTCCAAACAGTATCCAAATACCTCTTTCCTTCAAAGAATGCATTATGCATATTCGAACTCTCAAACTCGAACCATCGTTCGAACAATCAAAATTCATCCCTACCGAAATGCATCCCTGAACCAACATATGTATAACTAACTTATGATAGTGCATTAATGCCATTATCATAAGAATCATAAGTACACTCTCGTACTTGGGTACATAACTTACACAAACCTTAATGATACTCTGTATTAAAATATTAGTACTCAAATACTATAAAGCATCATTCATAGGACGCCTCCTCATACGTCTCACAAATAAGTGAAGCAACACTAGATCCTCATCAGTAATGCTCGCAACAATCAATACTACTATGTCTCCACGACATGTATCACTCCAACCAATACTCGTCGTACCACATTATCTCCATTTCCTCAGCACACACACACACACACACACACATATATATATATATATATATATCCTGAGGTTTAGCTTACATCAAATCAAAATCATTATAATGACTACACCGAGTTCACTATAACCTCACATCGTACGATCATAAGATTTGCCAACACATCATCGATGATCGATATAGTGGCAACATCGAGCCCATTATATTACCATGACATCTAATCATCAAACAATAGCTAACCTCAAACCTTATGATATATACATATATCACTATCACTCGTACCGAAACTTATATCTGGTATAAACCACTGTACTAGTCCTTATACCACTTTTCTTACAATCCGTAAGTTCCATCATGAGTAAATCATTAAAATACTCATCAATTAGAGACAGTAAATTATCATCTAACACTTCTCTAAAAAAATAACACATCTGGACATCTCAATGTCCTCATTTATTTTCCATCTCACTCATAAATCATTAGGATCTATAATTTTATGCGTGTATAATACAATCACATCAATTATATGCATCATAAATATAAGTACATAGTTTCCTTAACAATTACATACAAAACACAAGCTGCTTGGTCGTAGCCAACTCATCGAATATATATACTAAGGTACCAACTGCTCGTGGCATCATCACATCTCACATATAAACGTAGCATAAACTACTCGTGTCATGTTCACTTAGTCACACACATGCAAGTCGAGCATCTCCACTGCATCACATATAATATACTAGTACTAGCTACCCATGTCATATTCACATTGTCACACATATACATGTCGACTATCTGTGGCATATTCATCTCATGACATATAATAACGTAGCTACCCGTGGCATATTCAAATCTTCACACATACGTGTCGATTATCCTTGGCATATCCACATCACATATTATATATGTAGCACTAGCTACCATTGACATATTCACATCGTCAGACATACGGACCGACTATCCGTTGCATATCCACATAATCACATATAATATACGTAGCACTAGCTACCCGTGGCACATACGTGTCGACTATCCGTGGCATATCCACATCATCACATATAATATACGTAAACTAATCATTGGTGATCACTTACCAAGAACTCAAAATCACATCGTTAAACACGAATGTGCCCATGAAGTGAAGTACACACATATGCATTATACATTCTCTTATTCATCAAGTAATTTCACTCGCCATAATAGTCTAGTGTCAATTCGTGACACACACATTTTAGCCTTACGCCAACTAGTGGTACATATAATACACAAAATCACTATACTCCTTTACTTGTTCTAGCGGCGGCACAATTTACCCATCGCATGTTATAACAATGGCAAAATAATCTATATCGCTTGTTATAATTGCGGGTTCACAATTTATAACAACGGCACACTAATTATTCATCATCGCTTACTAAATAAGCAAGGACAATATATTGCAATACATGTATTGCACGATATTTACAATTTACATAAATAAACCCTACAATAACAACTATAATGTTATTATCATTTCCAATTTAATTCAATTCATCAACAAGTATCTATGATACTGTGTCACACTAAGATACTATCATGTCACCCACGACACGTATAATAATCTCATGTCAACACGTGACATGGCCAACAATCTTAATAGTCGTATCTTTAAGATCACCTCGTGTCAGGCATTGCATTTATTCGTGTAATAATGAACTCCATTAAGGGTAAAAACTATCACAAGGAAGCATAACATGCAAATCTAAAACCCTCAATTAACTCTTTCAATCACAGTGGTCAACAAATCTCAACATGTACCTCATACCTGGTACCTCAACAATATACTACCTACACATAGTATACTTCTCAGTGCATATGCAGCTAAGATCTTATACTCATAATCCGCGAGGCATGGTATACAGTCTAGATCACATAAGTCCGATGCGCGAGTGGATGCGGATGCGGATGCGCGAGTGCGTCACCTTAATGCGCCTATTAAAAATTAATTAATAAATAAATATATATACATACACACTGATGAAATGAAATTAAACATACATAATATACATCATATTTAACAAACTCACATCATTATTATATTATTTACAAATTTATAATATGAAGTTCTTAACAACTTTGGTGTTTGCAGCTTTACCATTCTTAAAAAGCATTAAAATTAGATTTTATTGAAGGGTCTAACATTTGCAGCTTTGCAAAATGTTATAGCCAGTGATACAACGTAATTTGAATCTTGTATTTGATCGTTCGTCTAGTAAGGATTCTCCGAAAAATATATTTTAGAAAAAGAAATGAAGTATTAAAGCTTTGTTTTATTTTAAGATATAAAATAACGAATTTGAAAAATGAAACCAAATTGTTCATATATATTTCAACATGTTTGGTAATAGTATGAATTTATTAAAAATGACTCATATTATTTTCGGAAACTTATATTATTACCTTATGAAATGACTAATATAAACATTTAAATTAACTTAATAAAAATAAAAAATTTATTTATAAAGTTCATTTTATTAATTTTCATGCAAAAAAGTAAGATATCAAAATTTTTATTATTTACTCCGCAAAACTGTTACAAAATCACAGACTTATCATACTTTCTTTTATCACATATTTAATCTTTCATATGTTATTATGCATTTTCATGATTCATTATCTATCTATTTACCATATGATATAATTTTCTTACCAACCCGAAATACCTAGAAACCATAAAATTCATCTAAACCCAAAATCGGAGAATTTGTTTTTATAATTACAAAAAAAAAAAAATTGAAGAATTAAGGATGATTAACAAGACTTACTAACTTAGTGCGCGACTTAGTAAATCTTAATGCGCGAATTATGAATTCTTAGTGCGCAAATTATAAAATCTTAGTGCGCGAATTAGAAATTCTTAAAGCGCGAACTAGAAATTCTTAAGTCGCCTTAGTGCGGCGCACGCACACCCAGTTCGCCAGTTCGCGGCCAGAGCGCCAGTGCGTGGAGGGGGTAGGAGGATTATGTGACTTAGGGTATACTTGTCCACACATAGACCAAAACACACCTAGATCACTATTTCAAAATCTCAAGTTTCACTAGACCTCGAACTAGTCTAGGTATCTAGCCATTGGCCTCAATTCACGCTAGACCTCTAACTTGCCCAAAACTCAAATCAGAACCACAACTCTGATACCACTAATGTAAGACCCCTTACGGTAGATCAGAATTAACAATATAATAGCGATATAACTCTAAAATGGTGATTCTATAAAAAAATTGGCAGTGGGAAAAACAAAACACGAACAATATATCCACAATCAACATATCTCAAAATCTACATCTAATCTATCTTCACTATCTATAATCGACATGAATCATAAATCCCTCAAATAAAAGTATCTAGCTAGTTCAAGGGCGTAAAGGGGGATGATTTACAATCTCATAACAAATATACATCCCAAGAAATATTCCTCAAATCTTTTGAATTATTCTAGCTATAGGCATCTGGCTCAAGGTCATCCGTGTCAACCTCCTAGACGTACAAGCATCAACTACCAACCCCTGCATAACTAGACCTGTCACCTGGTTACCATGGAAACAGCCCCCGCCGGGGTGAGTATAACCACAATATAACATAATGATAAAGGATGTACAGATCATGATTTATGGAATGAAATAAGGTAAAATAATCGAATACTCACGGAGCATATTATAACAAGGAGCAACGCCTCTCGAACTGTCCATGTTCTTACAATTCCATTTAATCATAACATTATATCCGATAAGAACTCACACGTCATGGTAACATATCGCACGCACTGACGGCGACCCATAAACGTACATACACATTACTCGCTACATGGATGACCCAATTTATATTATATCACATCGCTCGCTATATGCAACGACCCACATCATATTATATCACATCGCTCGCTACATGCGTTGACCCACTTTATATTATATTAAACTGCTTGCTACACGCGGTGACCCACATCACTCGCTACATGCGGTGATCCACTTTATATTATATTACATCGCTCGCTACATGCGGCTATTGATGTGACTAGAAATAGACACATCTATTGCGCTTAATTGTCTACGATTTTGGTATGTTTTGATGGAAAAATGATACATATGCTACCTAATCGTATGTTGGTGTAATTGTAGGTGGAATCGAAGAAATCGAGCTAACAAAGATGAATAAGGATCAAGAAATGTATTGGAGTTTACAAGGGATCAAAGTAGACCAAAAATATGCATAAAAGTTGGAAAAAATGCTCGATCGATCGCCCATAATAGCTCGATCAATCGAGCAAGGCAGAAAAATTCGAGCAACAGTTTATACGCTGCAATGATCGATCGGTGGATTATGACGATCGATCGCCAAAACTTTCTGGAGTCAGCGATCGATCGGTATAAAGTGGTGATCGATCGGGGAACGAATTTTGGAAATTTTGGGAACTTGATTTTTTTACCATCTTGGATAGATTTTACCCACAATATCAGATTTCCACCTACCTAAACTCGAATTGTACCCTTTAAATCAGACTATTAGGGACTATAATTGAGGGACCAACATAGTTTAGACATGAGATTTTATTTTTCTTTCAATTTTTGTGAAGAACGCTCGAAGAACGAAGACGGAATCAAAAAGCCAGAATCGGGCTTCGCTTTAGTAATTTTCTTTTCTATTGATTGTTTGATGTTTTACATACAATTTCGTTTATTTTAGATCAAATAATGAGTAGCTAAACACTTTAGTTCTTGGTTGAGGGATACCTGCCTTGGAATAAAAACACTTGTGAAAATTTTGGTTTGATTGTTGAATTTTTAATTCAATTTCAATTTGTTTTTCAGATTATGATTATTATGATTGTTTTGTTTGATTAATAGATTGATCACCTAATAATCACATACACTATCTAATGCTAATTAAGAAGCAACTAAGATTGATAATTACCTGTTGTTGGTGTTTTTAAATTCTTAGGAAAAACGATTGGTGATTAATTCTAACGGCTGTAGTTTTTATTGATTATATTCATCAAACTTACTAGTTTTTGAAGCTATCATTGATTTAATCTTAACGGTGTAGATTTGGTTACAGATTTGATAAGAGTCGAATTGAATGCTGTTTTCTTTTTGACTACAATTAAGGTTCGGAAGAAATTAAGTTTTCAATTGATGAATAATTGAATAAATTCAAATGTTTAGTGATTTGATGATCAAGTGAATAATTTTCCAAAAGTAAAGTTGACCAACAACCAAGAATTGCTTTTTAATCTTGATAAACTAGTGATTTGCTTGCTTTAGTTTAATTAATTTAGAGAAAGAATTTCGAAAACCCCCTATTTTGATTCTAGTTAGCACAAAAATATTCACTTCTCTATGGGATTGATCCCTACTCACGCTACTGAATTCATAACTGTTATTAACTTGAGAGGGTTAATTTGGGCGTACGCGATAAACGCTACCAGCTACCCACATCACCCGCTACAAGGCGGTGACCCACATCACTCGCTACATACGGTGACCCACTTTGTATTATATCACATCGCTCACTACATGCGACGACCCACATCACTCGCTACAAGGTGGTGACCCACATCACTACACATTCTATTCAAGTAACACATCGGAAATACTCTACATTATGCTCGTATGTCACCACGCACTTATATCCGAGTAACACAGCGAAAATACTCTACATTATGCCGGTAAGTCACCACGTACCTTATTGATGTGACTAGAAATAGACACATCTATTGCGCTTAATTATCTACGATTTTGTATATTTTGATTGATAAATTGATACATATGCTACCTAATCGTATATTTGTGTAAATGTAGGGAAATGTGAAGAAATCAAGCTAAAATGATGAAAGAAGCAATAAAGTTGAAGAAAAGAGGAAAAAACCAGAATCCAAGACACATGTAGCTCCTTTTCTCCTCAAATTTCTATTTGTTCGAGCCATGTTTTGGAAATGTGTTCCATAGAAAAGTTGTAGAACTTTGAGTTATCTTCGCGTGGACAGCTGATTCATCAAATTCGGAGTTCGGACGAGAAAGTTACGGCCAAAATACGAAACTTGCCAGAAAAATCGATGACAGGCGTAATTACGCCATTATTAGGCGTAATTACGCCCACGCTACGGCATGTGTAGGCGTAGCTACGCCATTCTACGCGTATTTACGCCAGAAGACTTTTGGAAAGTGTAAAAACTTGATTTCTTTCCTTCCCACATGGATTCTAACCTACTCCATCAGCCTCCCAATACATATATCCACGAAAATCAGACCTTTTAACCATCTAGATAGTTAGGGTAGAATAATTTTAGACTAGTTATATATTTTCTTTTCAATTTTGTTGAAGAACGGCTACGAAGATCGAAGCGAAGACGGGATTGACACCTCGACGAGCGGAGATTGGATTAGTTTTCTTTCCCTTGTTTTTATTTATCGTTTTTCTTAGATTATGTCTAGCTAGTTCTTAATTCTTGGTTGAGGAAGACAAATCCTTGGATTTATTTATCTTGGGGAGATTCTTACGCTTTAATTATCAATTTTATTGAGTATCAAGAGTTTTTCTGATTTTATTGTTATGATTGTTGTGTTTGTTTATTGGATTGACAACCTAATAACTTGCATGAAATCTAACGCTAAATTAGATATCAAATACGGAATCGTTTGATCCTTCTAATTTACGAAGCAACTAAGATTGATGAATTTCCGCTTGTGAGTTTGTTAAATTCTTAGGAGGAACACTTGATAGATTAAACATAGACTCTTGGATTATGTTGTTTAGCTTCATCGATCTCACTAGTTCATATGCTATCATCGATTTAATCTTAATCGCTTGTATTTTGATTGATTGTTTGATAAAGGGTTAAACTAGAACGCTTGGGCTACTTAACTAAACGTAAGGTGAGATAGGACTTTGATTATTGGATTAAACGTCCAACGATGAATATTCATATGAAAAATTGAGTCTTTTGTGAATCGATGAAATAGATGATAATTCCAAGGAAGAGTCGACCGATACCAAGAATCGCTTTCATTAGTTTAATCTTTAATTTTAATTTAAGTAGTATAATTCAATCACTCACAACCCCATCTTTAATTTATTGTTTTGTTTTGATTTTCATTAACACAAGAATTCACACCTCCTCGTGGGATCGATCCCTACTCACACTACTACATTATTGTTATCAATCTTGAGGATTGAGTGGGGTTAATTTGGGCGTACACGATAAGCGCACACCAAATTTTGGCGCCGTTGCCGGGGAGGCGTGTTATATTTTTGTGTTAATATTTTCTGTTTTTTTTTCTCTCTTTCGTTTTATTTCTTTCTTTCCCCCACACCGCTACTCTTGTTTGTTCGTGCTTACAGGTTGATTTCTTAAAAATCGGATCTTATCATGGAGGACTATAGGCGACTAGACGAATTGGAGTATCTTGTGCAACAACTTGGCGTAGGGATTGGACAAAGTGCATACAACTCAAGTTGGAGTGATCATCCCAATCTCAACTATGACAATCAATGGATGAGCCCACCTCCACCCTACATGCAAAGCACCCTACCGCAATACATACCACAATACCCGCCATGGCCACAACAACCTCAATATCATACCCATGGTGAGTCTTTGGAGGATCTTCTTTCAACACTTAATGATAGTACTTTGCAATTTCAACAGGAATTCAGGGCTAGCACTCAGAATTTGGGTAACCAAATGGAGCAATTAATAAGATCGATCGATCGGATAGCAGCACAAAAGGAGACCATGATTGCATTCGAATCATGGAGTGATGAAGAAGAAGAGACTATGGAGAAGGTGGTACTGATGCCACCCGAGCTAGAAGAGGAGACACATGTGCCAATAGAAGAAAAGGAGCTTGTACATCCTACAACTCCAAATGGTGTGTTTCCCACTGAGAGCTGTGTTGATTACTTAGATGAATCATGTGCTGTGGCAGAGGAGTCGGCAATAGAGTACTGTGATGAAATGGATCCGTGGGACTATTTTTTCGAAGACAACATCACCTTGGACAGTGGTAAAGAGGTAGAAACTCCAGAAACGATGGTACTGAAGCCATCAATACTTGAACAACAAACAGAGATCGATGTGGATAACAAGGAATCTCACCAGAATGAGATTCCCAAAGGCGAGCATAAGGGACAACAAGTTAAACGATGCCATGAGATAGATCTTGATCGATCTCAACTGACTTCTTTGGAGGAAGGCGACATAGTGAAAAGACAAAAACCCTCCAAGAGGTGTAAGGCGAATAGGCATCGCCTTAAGCGAGAGGACTGGCGTCGGGCCACCGACGTTAAACAGAGGCGCTGCTTGGGAGGCAACCCAAGGGGAGTTAGTTTCCTTTCTCCCTTTTATTTATTTATTTTTGCTTTAGTAGTTAGATTCTCTTTTCTTGTATTTTTGTCTTACATTGGGGACAATGTACGATTTAAGTATGGGGGAGGGATTAGTGTGTGTTATTGCTTTTCTATTACAAAAATACAAAAAAATCGAAAAATTTGAAAATTTTGAGCTCATAGCTAGTAATGAACACATGCTTAGAATCACTAGCCCATGATGAAACCTAATTGATATCATGCATGCTTTTGAACATAGGTGAATTGTTAACCTTGGAACACTTTGAACTCTAATGCAAAGTTTACTTTAACTTAGTAGTTGAATATTTTGAGCACATTATTGTCATGGCTTGTGAAGTGTGCATAGCTTAGTGAAGATTGTGTGAACTTTGTAATAGTCTTAAGAAGTCTCTAATACATGCTAGAACTTAACTACATGCTCTTTGAGGCGTATGTCTAGATTACTTGCAAACATGAAAGTGATATAGGCAATCTTTGATGCGTTGGAGCCTTTCAAGCCTACCATGTAAACAAAATCAATCTCTAGTACCCTTTTTGAGCCTTAATGTAAAATAATGGTAGTATGCTAAGCATACTAAAGACCCCCATTCAACATTCCTTGACTAGCTTATCATCCTACCCTTTTAGCCTAAATATGATTTCAATACATACCTTTTAAGGGAGTATGATGTATTTCATTCAAATGCACTTGGGAATCATTGAAGTATATTTGTGAACTTTATTGTCAAAAGAATGAAATACATGAAAGAAAAGGAATGCTTTGAGGAAATAGATAAAAATATGACTCCAATGGGAGCCAAGGCACAAAAGAAGAAAAATGTTGAAACAAAAGTTGAAAAATTCAAGCAAGAAGAGAAGCTTTTAGTGTGCATATCATCATACTCTCTTACTTGATATATCTTTACCTTTCTTTCATAAGCCAATACCTAGGCCACACTACAAGCTAATAAAGACCTACTTGATTTATGTTTGCAAAGTGGCTAAGATAGTGGAGAAGAGTGTGCAAGTGAGCTTATACTTGTGTTAGTGTATGACTTAAACTATTGTGGGTTTACTTCTTTTGGATCTATAATTTGTACATGACACTTGTTTATGACCACCCACACACGTTCACTACTTTGTTGGGTACGAATTGTTTAGGGATTGAACTTGTTCCATTATTAACTTTTCACCGCCTTTCATTACTATGCATGTTTTAAATTGTTGAGGCATAAAAGTGAGGACAAGTTAGTTTGTTATGAACCTATGAGCCAAGAAAAAAATATTGTAGTTTTATCTGATTTACTCGAGGTCGAGTAAAGAGTAAGTATGGGGGTGTTTGATGTGACTAGAAATAGACACATCTATTGCGCTTAATTATCTACGATTTGGTATATTTTGATTGATAAATTGATACATATGCTACCTAATCGTATATTTGTGTAAATGTAGGGAAATGTGAAGAAATCAAGCTAAAATGATGAAAGAAGCAATAAAGTTGAAGAAAAGAGGAAAAAACCAGAATCCAAGACACATGTAGCTCCTTTCTCCTCAAATTTCTATTTGTTCAGCCATGTTTTGGAAATGTGTTCCATAGAAAAGTTGTAGAACTTTGAGTTATCTTCGCGTGGACAGCTGATTCATCAAATTCGGAGTTAAGACGAGAAAGTTACGGCCAAAATACGAAACTTGCCAGAAAAATCGATGACAGGCGTAATTACGCCATTATTAGGCGTAATTACGCCAACACTACGGCATGTGTAGGCGTAGCTACGCCATTCTACGCGTATTTACGCCAGAAGACTTTTGGAAAGTGTAAAAACTTGATTTCTTTCCTTCCCACATGGATTCTAACCTACTCCATCAGCCTCCCAATACATATATCCACGAAAATCAGACCTTTTAACCATCTAGATAGTTAGGGTAGAATAATTTTAGACTAGTTTTATATTTTCTTTTCAATTTTGTTGAAGAACGGCTACGAAGATCGAAGCGAAGGCGGGATTGACACATCGACGAGCGGAGATTTTTCTTTCCCTTGTTTTTATTTATCGTTTTTCTTAGATTATGTCTAGCTAGTTCTTAATTCTTGGTTGAGGAAGACAAATCCTTGGATTTATTTATCTTGAGGAGATTCTTACGCTTTAATTATCAATTTTATTGAGTATCAAGAGTTTTTCTGATTTTATTGTTATGATTGTTGTGTTTGTTTATTGGATTGACAACCTAATAACTTGCATGAAATCTAACGCTAAATTAGATATCAAATACGGAATCGTTTGATCCCTCTAATTTACGAAGCAACTAAGATTGATGAATTTCCGCTTGTGAGTTTGTTAAATTCTTAGGAGGAACACTTGACTAGATTAAACATAGACGCTTGGATTATGTTGTTTAGCTTCATCGATCTCACTAGTTCATATGCTATCATCGATTTAAATCTTAATCGCTTGTATTTTGATTGATTGTTTGATAAAGGGTTAAACTAGAACGCTTGGGCTACTTAACTAAACGTAAGGTGAGATATGACTTTGATTATTGGATTAAACGTCCAACGATGAATATTCATATGAAAAATTGAGTCTTTTGTGAATCGATGAAATAGATGATAATTCCAAGGAAGAGTCGACCGATACCAAGAATCGCTTTCATTAGTTTAATCTTTAATTTTAATTTAAGTAGTATAATTCAATCACTCACAACCCCATCTTTAATTTATTGTTTTGTTTTGATTTTCATTAACACAAGAATTCACACCTCCTCGTGGGATCGATCCCTACTCACACTACTACATTATTGTTATCAATCTTGAGGATTGAGTGGGGTTAATTTGGGCGTACACGATAAGCGCACACCACTTATCACTTGAATTTCTAGTCGAGCTATCCTCCTCTTTGTCCTGAGGTCTGAGGTGGCTCTGAAAAAATCCAATAACTCAATAAAAGGGTCAATAAATACATATATCATCATACATGTTATGGAACACAAAATCATGTATATTCATCAATATACACCTTAACACATGTTAGAACGCATGCATACATGTATATATCACACTTATGCACTCACTAGTGCACATTTTAACACATATACAACACTCACCCACGCACATAGTGGTGCACACACGCACACGCAGCAACATTCAGCTGCTAAGTTCCTCCATGGCAAGGTTTAGGCCAAACTAGAACACCAAAAGTTTTAGAATCACACAAGAGCATATTTTTACTACACAGTTAGCAAGGTTTTTGACCAACTCTTTAACACCATGTATCTATCTCTTCTATTCACAAGATAATACACACTCGAAGATATACACATCTTCACCCATAGACCAATCCCACCAAAACACTAAAATGCTACAAGTCATAAAAGTAGCTTTTCGCCACACAACTAGGAGACCCTTTGATCACATTTAAGCATACTATCGAACAACTTATAAGCATGATTTTCAAGTCGCAAAAAAAACCAATTTTTCGGCCCCTTCCAGCCCCAAAACCGAGCCAAAACAGCCTCTTAAACTTACAAAAAATTGAATAATCCATAACAAGTTTATCAAGCCAACAATCAACCAAAAATAATCACCCAAAAGCAAAAAGAGATCAGCCCCTAACCAGTACATTTTCGAACACAATCAGTTCAGATTTTCGAACACAAAATCCACACAAAACCAACCAAATTCAAATACAAGAGAGGTAAATGGTGTAGGATGTTAAGAGGCTTCATACCTCACGTTTTTGGAGAGAGAAAAACCATGCTTCAAGATCCAAAAATTCGAACCTTTTTACCTAGGGTTGAAGTCGACGGGAAATGGGTTTAAGGAAGGAGGTAGAAATTTATTTTTGGTGTGTGTAGAGGGTTAGTGTGTGTAGGATTTAGTCTTCCCCTTTTAAAATAAACCCAACACTAGCTTTTATTCCTCCTCTTTTCTTCTTTTAAAAAATAAAAATAAAAGACCATTTATTCCTCAAATTAAATCATGCATTTTTCTTGCATTACAAAATCACCTTGGAATTAGTTAATCAAATTTCGGTCCTTTCGTACAATGCCCGAAAACCAGAAAATTACCTCGTAATTTTTAATTAATTGTAATTTATTTTGGACATCACATGAGTTGACAATAAAATATTCTTTGAATAGGGTGTGCAGAATCGAAAAATGTTTGTTAGGGCCTGATTTAAAACAAAAGATTTGCTTTATGAATTTTTTCCAAGTCTCAATATATTGTACATATAAGTTATTTTTACTTCAAATGACAGTATTATTTTGATAAATTATACTGAGTGTTTGGTTTGGTGGACAGGATATGAAATGATAGCAAAATAAACTTGTGTTTGTCTTATTGTTTAACAATCTCATGTAATGGCGAGACCTGGAAAAAGGCACTGTTAATTCTTGAAAATATATCCCCCCCATTTCCGTACAGTAACATTGAAAATGTGTTGAAATTACATTCTTGCCCTTATTAATTATTTAAATATATTCTTAAAATATTCTCATTATAATAATTAATCTAAAAGATATTTTATTCAAACTAATATGAAAGCTTTTTTAATTATTAGATGAATATAATTATTATTTTTATTTTAAAAATAAATATTTATAAATAGATTATACATATAAGTATATATTTATTATTTAATATTCATTTCAAATTTAAAAATATTTATTTTTTATTTTAATAACCTAAACCCATATTTTCTTGAAAATTCAAATAATTTTTTTAGCTTTTTAACATCGCATTGATTCTATCGATAAATTGGATCAGTAAAACCCAACTCAAGGCAATCAAGTTCCAATTGTAAATAAGCCAGCTCCAAACAAAAATAAGTAAATTTTATTTAAAAAAATCCAGCAAGTTTGTGAATAAGCCAGTTGAGAATAATTGACGCTATAATATGTTTTGGAATCATATTGAGTAATAAAGTGGGTTTTTTTTTAAAAATAATTTAAAAAAAAATATTTTCATAAATACTTCGAAAATAAAAATGTTGCAAATATACCCTAAACCGCCGTTTCAAACGGCGGCTGCTAATGAATCGAGGGGCGACCAGAAGCGGCCCCTACATAGTTGAGGAGCCGCCCATACAATGGGCGGCTCCTCTTATTATTATTTTTTTATGTATATATATATTCTTAATATAAGATATTATTATTATTATATATATTAGATACGTATATATATATTAATATATATATATTATATTTATTATTATTATATATAATATATACGTGCATATATATAAATATTATTATTATTATGATTATTATAATTAGGGTAATTATTAAATCTTTAAAGGCAATCTAAAATTGATCATAAGTCTCTGTGTAAGAAAATTTTTGATGTCAGTCCACATATCATAAATTACATTAGTTCTAACTCCTTATTCACCTAGAATTACTAAAATACCCTCGCTTTCTCATACGTAAAGTTTGTATGAAACATGTGGACTGAATAGCGAGTTAGAACTAATATAATTTATAACATGTGGACTGATATAAAAAATTAGTACCAAAATTATTATGTAGCGGCCCTTAAATCATTTAGCAGCAGCCTACCCGTTTGGCGGTCGCTACCAATTTTTTCTTACTGTAAGTTTCTTATCAATTTTATATATACTTAGTACCAAACTTATTATAGATTTCATATCAATTTATGACCAACTTTGCCTATGAGAAAACAATGGTACTTTAGTATTTTTAGGTGAATATGGAGTTAGAACTAATGTAATTTATAACATGTGAACTGACATCAAAAATTCTCTTACACAGATACTGATGATCAGTTTTAAATTGCCTTTAAGGATTTAAGAATTTACCCTAATAATAATAATCATAATATATATGTACAGATATATATAATAATAATAAATATAATATATTATTATTATATATATTATATACGTATATATATATATAATACTATGTGAATAATATATATATATAAATAAATATTGAGGAGCCGCTTCACCCTGAAGCGGCTCCTCAATAATTTTATTTTATTTTATATATAATATATATATATATGTATATAATATATATAATAATAATAATATATTATGTTAATAATATATGTATATATATATATATATATAAATATTGAGGAGCCGCTTCACCCCGAAGCGGCTCCTCAATATTTTTTATTTTATTTTATATATATATTATATAATAAAAAAATTAAGAGGAGCCGCTTCAGGGTGAAGCGCTCCTCTTTATTTTTTTTTTATGTATATATATATTATTAATATAATATATTCTTATTATGAAACATAAAATATAAATTTATTATAATAATTTTAAATAATTAATATTATACTATTATTTGGTATAAAAATGAGTTTTATTATGTAGCGGATCTTAAATCATTTAGCAGCAGCCTACCCGTTTGGCGGTCGCTACCAATTTTTTCATATCAATTTATGACCAACTTTGCCTATGAGAAAGCAACGGTACTTTAGTATTTTTAAGTGAATAATGAGTTATAACTAATGTAATTTATGACATGTTGACTGATATAAAAAAATTATCTTACACAGAGACTAATGATCCATTTTAAATTACCTTTAAAAATGTAAGAATTTGCCATAATAATAATATATATATATATATATTTATTTATTTAATAATAATTATTATAATAATATATATACACACACATATATTATATATAATAATAATAAACATAATATATATACGTATATAATATATATAATAATAATAACAATATATTATATTGATAATATATATATAAAATTTTTTAAAAAAATAAGAGGAGCTGCCCTTACAATGGGCGGCTCCTCAACATGTAGGGGCCGCTTCTACAAAGAGCGGCCCCTCATTCCATATTAGCCGCTGTCTTACGTATTTTTGTAACATTTTTATTTTCAAAGTATTTTTAAAAATAAATTTTTTTTTTGAATTATTTTTTAAAAAAAACCAATAAAGTGCCTATTTTGACAAAATGAGAAGGAATTACTAAAAAGTGAAACAAATGATATCAAATATATTTTAATAATTTATTTAATTAAATTAATTAATTAAATTTAATTTGTTTCAATTTAATTAATTAAATTAAATGCTTAATTTAATTAAATAAATAAATTGAATTTATTAGATAATTTATTATTTATGGAATTTAATTAATTAAATAATTACTTATATTTATTAATTAAAAAGTATTTAATATGTAAATATTTAATAAATTCAATGGTATTTTTGCCATTTTATAAATAAAATTAATATATACCACATATTGGAGAAGACTGACACATGTATCCGATCCGACTTGATTCTCTCCATTGTTCATGTAGCCTACCCCAATTCATTGGGATTAAAGGATTGGTTGTTGTTGTATATACCACACATTATCAAGTAAACCAAATACATTATTATTTATCATATTTTATTAGTCATACCAACCAAACAGAATATAGTATATCCATATTTTATGTTATCAACTCATAATCAAGTCATTATCCATTTTTTACTCTATCCATCAGTTATCATATCACAACTATCAAACGCAACCTGAGTATTAGTATGATTGGATATGATATTTAATAGTGATGAAAGGGATCACAAGACAATGAGAGAACATCACTTGAACATCACAATGTGCTTACTAAGATAAAATAAAAGCACGTCACTTAAAACATTTGCAAATTGAAATGTGCTCAATTGATCTAATACACAAGTGGAACACGATTGAACTATAATATACAGTTCCATATCAAGGCATAAACTTCAAGCAACAAACAGATGCAAGAGCACAAGAATACCAAGAACTACGAAAATGAGCTTCCGAGCTATTGGTTTCCATTGGATTGGACCCGAATGATAATGATGAAAACCATGAACATATCCTCCATGAAAGGAACTCGAGAATAAATACGGTGTACCGGAAGTTGTTCCATAAACAGTTGCATCATGAAAATCATGCAGCTGAAGGTTGAAAATGGCTGGCAATGCACCAAAAATATTAGACAGGGTCTGGTGACCAAACCTGGCAACCACCATCGGCATCAATCCGGAAATGGGATCCAAGTTGTTTTGCTGGACAAAATTCATGTCTACACGTGGGGCAGTTTGGGGCCTCTGCCCCACTGGTCGACTTGGAATAGAAACTCCAGGTATGAGATGGGTTCTTGGGTCAAACCTTGACTTACCCCTTCCATATATTGGAACTAATTTATCTTCTTGTACAAGAGCTTTGCAAACCGGGCACTCATGAGAATGTGAGTGGATTTTAAGCCATTGGTAGAGGCAAGACCAACAGTATAGATGACCGCAGAGAGTCACAATCGGCTCCTGTGCCAACTCGAAGCAGACGTTGCACTCGAAGTTCCCAGGGTCAGACGTTATGTCAGATAAACTAGAGGCATCTGTTGATTCAGAAATTTCATAGTCCATGTTTGCAATCTGGATTCAAACGTAAGAACCACGAGTAAATATTTGAGGGAGAGGAGGACTCAAACGGAAGTGAGCGCATCAATCACCCAACTCAAATGAAAATTTTCAAATTTCATGTTAAAAAGTGGAACCCACATATTTTCGTAGTCACTCCCTTCGTCAAAATTTCTTACTCCACCCCTTAAGACCGTGGAAACCACATTGATAAGAAATCAAAATGATCAATCAAGGGAAAAATATGAATTCTCCCGAAGCAATTCAACAACTAAATCGATAACCATTTTTTCCCGAATAGCTATCAGTCTCACTGCTTCATCCATCAAGAAAATTGATAATCAGTATGGTTCAAAAACTATAGCACATCTTTAACGTATGGAATTTATGCATAATATCTTCCAGATTACAAGATTATCCATCCAACTCAATATTGAAGCAGAAAGCAATTAACTAAAAGTAGTACGACTACCCGAAATCGCCAACTTGTAGACAATTTATTCCTGCATAATTCGAAAACTCAAACTCAGAACAGTAAACAATCAACACAACATCATTATCAAATATCCAAGCATCAATCAACGAACCCACAAAAGAAAGAGCTCCTATTAATTATATCGCAACGAAAGCCTAAATCTTGGGCTACCAATAACAGAAAAATTCAGGAAAAAACAAGAAAAATATATACTTCTCCAGTAGAAGAGAAAAACACACTTAAAAAAACAGCAATTGATCCAATTATGTGGGAAAAAACCAGCTCCCGCGAGACTCAATGTACAGAAAATGATAGATAAGTAATTCAAAGAAGAAGGAAAAAAAAAGCGAAACAATACTTGCCTTCTGGAGTAGGAATTGGAACGAGATAATTGGTAGGTTAAGTAGGGAGAAACGTGACGTGAATTAGTAGATGGCTGAAGTTTATATACCGGTAAATTTTTGGACTCCGACAGGCCTATTTTTAAACTAGAGAAAGTTCTAGGCCCATTTGACAAATCTAATGACAGTTACGCCATTGGTAAAAGCAGACCGGTGTTCCGGTTTAACCAGTAATCAGTGCTTGATTCGGTCTGGTTGACCCTTCAAAATCACCCTGATAAAAAACCAGTGTGAACCGGATTAAACCGATAAAAAACTGGTTCAACCAGTGAACCTGTTGACTGGTTGAACCATTATGTTGCTTCATTTTTCTTTCCTTTTTAAAATTTTAATTCTTTTTTTATTTTTTTTAAATTATAAATCAAATTTGTAGAACAAAATATATTCTATATAATTTATTGTTATTGAAATGATTACAAAATAATATTTTATGCGTGTTTTTATCAAAAAATTCATATAATTCAATATATATGCCTTATATATTATATATAAACATGCTTAGTTTCTCATAAATTATAATATATGTGAATAATTTCATAATATTTTTAAATATTTTAT
Organism: Haberlea rhodopensis; assembly: GCA_907163345.1. Lineage (NCBI taxonomy): Eukaryota > Viridiplantae > Streptophyta > Magnoliopsida > Lamiales > Gesneriaceae > Haberlea > Haberlea rhodopensis. The sequence goes on from CAJQUN010000079.1 coordinate 1,072,250, forward strand.
TATAATTTTGGGATATTTATCTTTTTTGGCATTATTTGTTATTTTTTAGATGTATTATTATTATTATTATTATTATATGTTAGACATTTCATTTTATCTGATTTTTGAAGTTTGATATATTATGTTGGTGTAACGATATTTTTTTATTGTGAACAACTTGAAACTATAATAAAATATATGGTATATATATTTTACAAAACATAAAATAGATATTACATAATACTGACATCATCACCGTTGAATCAATGGTTCAACCGGTTGAACCGATCGAACCTGTAACCAGTAAGGGCACCGATTTCATATCCGGTCCGGATTTGAAAACACTGGGTACAAGTAATAACGGTGCGCCCTTAGATCACATGATTGATATGCGCAATAGCGGACGCAATATTTTTGAGAAGATGGGCAAAAAAATTTAAAAATAAAAAGTTTAAGTCATATATAATTTTACGGGTCAAAATATAATTTATGATGGTCAAATATATTTTTAAGGGGCAAACTATAACTTTTTAGGGTAAAATTACAAAAAAAAAGTTATTTTTTTTTGCGACAAGGGGGACAAGTCCTTAGCCACTGCATATGCGCTTGCGTCAAGTTAAAAACACATATATAATAATAATAATAATAATAATATAAGTAAGGTTTGTTGTTGTCTCTGAAGTTTTGTTGTTATCTCAATGGCAAACGCCACGTGGCATATTGAAAAGGTCATGTGATGCTTGATGCCGTTTCCAATGAAATTGTTCTTAAGGACGTAATTAATTTTTTTAACAAGTAAACCGAAGACTAATAGATGGAGGAAAATATTCAAAGTTGGGTGTAATATAATATATTTTGTATTACTCTGTTATAGATATACTGTAAAAATTAATTGGTGCAGTGAAGTCGAAAGTCTTAAACATAAATTAAGCGACGTTATACACCAATTCAATGATTACTGTCACCAAAAAAATGTTTGGATGCATTGTATATAAATTGAATATGAGTCAAGGAAAACTTGTTAGCAATGCCCTTCAAGGTGTTGAGCTTGTATCTGGTCAGGTTTGTTGGACTCGATGGTCACTACCGTCAGAATTACATCGGTGAACGGTAATCTCTTTTCGTGCATCTATTATGATATTTGCATGCTAGTATATGAATCAGGCGCGATCGATCCGTCCCTAGGTCAGATTCGTTACTGTTTATTTTCCGCTGCATTTGGATCTGACGTCGGGGTACGGAAACCCAACAGTGGTATCAGAGCCATGTTGCGTTTTGATTCATGTATTTGATAATTAATTTTTTATTAGATCGTTTCCGGTTAATCTAATCGTATTTTTCAAAAATTTGGAATCCGAAAAACATAGAAAATTGGAATAAAAGGAGTTTGAATCCATACCCAAAATTCTGACCGGAAATTGTTTCCGGCAACTAGCCATCGCCGGTGAAGGAACAGCGATCGGCGGTGAGCGCGGAGGAGCGACAGGTGACGGCGCACGCTATGGAGAAAGAGTTCTCCATCGCGTGGCACAGTGCTCGCGCAAATCTGGTGCAACCACCGTCGAACTTGCGAACTAGACGGAAGTGCAGGCGGCTGCACAAGCGGTGGGGAATGTGTACACCGCCGTCCAATGTGCGGCTTGCAGGACCGATGTTCTGGATTCATAATCGTCTGCTCGTCGGCCACATTTGTGTATGTGCGCATTGGCTTGCAGGCAACACCACGGGAAGAGGTGGCGGCTTGCACTACCAGCAGCGGCAGCGACGTGCTGCTGCAATGGAGTCGCGTCTCTTGTAATCTTCTCTACTTTCCGGCGCGCGGGCTGGAGGCGCACGGGCGGCGGCGGATTTCTAACCCTAACCCTAATTTCCGATTTTAGGGATGAATGAACAATATTTTCGGAATTTAAAAAAAAAAATTGAATTTTTTTAAATCCGAAAAATATGGAAAATTTTTGGTGTTGAAATTGCATTTTTAATTTTGGATCCAAATTGATTTGGAGTCCATAAATTACTTTGGGTCATTTTAGATGTTTTATTTTGAAGCAATAAATCATAAACTTAATTAATTAAAAATATGATTTTTAATTTATTAAGTGTAAAATGTAGATTTTACAATTAGTTGAAAATTTAATTAATTGAAAAATTGAAATAAAATGTTTCATTTAATTTTTTAATTTTATTTTTGACTAATATTATGATTTGAGGTAAAATAGTGATTTTACCAAGTATTTTCGATTACCATTATGATTAAAAGGTAAAATATTGATTTTATCAAGTAAATGAAAATTTGATTAATTGGAAATTACATGAAAATTTCATCTAATTTGTTAATTTTATTTTCGATTAATACTGATGGTTAAATGGAAAAATAGTGATTTTACCAACTAATTGAAAATTAATTAATTAGAAATTAAATAAAATTGTTTTATTTAATTTATTAATTTATTTTCAATTAATATTGTGATTAGTGGGGAAACGATAGAATAAATTAATTATTGTGCTCTAATTACATGTGATGTGATTAGTACAATTACATATGATGTAATTGTTTAGTTTAATGTTTAATTACATATGATGTGAATGCATGGTGGATGATTACGGGCCTTGACCAATATGTTTAGGTGAATGTTTAGGTTTTATTGTTTCATTATAATTGTGATTTTGGTTATCGGGCATGCGAGCCTACTCACTCTATTTTCTGATGTATCCCACCCCGGATTTGTATCCCTATTATCTTGTTTGCACGATTTAAATATAAAATCATTTAAATATAAAATCTTTAGAATTAGTGAGAGACCAAGATTGAAGACGGAGCACCAAGAATCAAGACTTGTATAATGGAAACAAAATGTAATAGGATTGCATTGCATGCCTGCATCACCTTAGACAGACTTGTGATCCACGTATGGCTTATGTGGATTAATTAGAAAAATGCTGTAATCGTCCATATTTATTTTTATTATGCATATGATGTATGATAAATGTTTGTTTGTATGTTTTATTAGTACAATTGACGTTACATGAATAAAACATAGTTGCATGAATCCGGCAAACAAACAAACAAACAAGCACTTGATGAAATTTTAAAATTATTAAATCCCTCTTTTGAATATGATTCAAAATTGTTAATATCAAACTGTAAAGGGAGCTCAAAGGAGTTTGTTGCTTCCTGTCTTCCATCAACAGTTAAGCCATGAGACGCTACTTGTGGCAGTTGTCTTGTCTCACTCTCGTGGGGGGGCATCTGGCATGGGAAAGCTGTGTGTTTAACTGCCACTTAATTATTAATAGGGTTCTGTGAACCTTTAGGATAGGTCACCGTCGTGGGGTCTTATTGGGAGAGATTATCATCCGTGTGATGTGTTAGTTTGACGTGAGAGGCATAATTGGCCTGCCTCCGTAGGGTTATGCCAATCACGAGACGAATATCTTGGGGGTTGCATATGATGCAATTGTGAGCTACCTTTAGTATCATGAGGTCGGCTGGACCCTCGCCCGGGGCTATCATGAGCTAGTTGACTCCAAGCCCACTAAGAAAATATGATTTTCCATTCATTTGTCATGAGGGTGATGAATTTGAAAATTTTAGTGGGAGCATTCAATAACTAAAGTCCATAGTTTTTGAATTAATTAATAATCAAACTGTTTGCATATATTTTCTGTTTATTCGCAGTATTGTGATTGTCGTGAATTCGATTACATTAAATCTCGATACAAACAAATTAACCATACCAAATTATTTTGATTGACTACGTAATTTAAAATAGTGATTACTTCTAAGAGGTTACTATATACCCTTGGTGGGAGCCTCCCGTTGAAGTGTCTCCCGGTTCGTCTCATGAAGAGATCGCCACACTTGAGAAGTGGTGGAACGATGATCTCTCGGCTAGGTGCTATATGATAGCATCAATGTCACCAATGAGTTTCAACACAGATATGAGAAACTCGCTCACATTGCTGATATTTTCCAACACCTACAAATGTTTTTTGGTGAAAAGACGCGATTACTGAGACCTGCGACTTCAAAAGAGCTATTTTCATTTCACATGCAAGAAGGGCTTCGGACTATGAGCATGGTGTAAGAAAAAAATCTTTTCTTGAGAAATTGGAAAATCTGAATGTGATAAATCCTCATTAACTGGCTTTAGATTTGATCTTATAGTCAAAATGTTGGAAACTCGTGAGTCCTTGATTCAAAAAGTAGAAACGTGTTATTCTTGTCGAATCTTCTACCAATGGTAGAAAGAGTTCAAGGATAAAGAAGAGGAAGAGAAACGGTTCCCAACCTCAAAAGACGAAAAAGGATATAGTAGCAACTAGGAAAGGAGAGGCATATATGTTTTCACTGCTGGTCACTGGCGCAAAATTGTAAGGAATACCTAGACTAGAAGCGTTCTAGAAAGGGTATGTTTTATATTAAAATTAAATGTTTCTATTGGTTCTACTTCCTTGGTATATGATGTCAGTTGTGCTCGCATTTTTGCAAAGAGTTGCATGTGATGTGAAGAAGTAGAGAGCCCTAGAAAGGTGAAACCTACCTGAGGCTAAGCATTGCAGCAACAGTTGTTGCAAAGGCTGTTTGAACATTTATTTAATATAAAATCTTGAACTGGTTAGGAACTGGTTTGAGCAATTATTTATTTGTTCTAGATTTAATAATGAACATTGTTCCTATTTTGATAGAGAGTGATATTCTTTTAAATATGCGAATGTGATTTGCAGTATTTTAAGAATGCATGTTGAATTTGGTGAACTTATGAACGGTTAGTATGATTATATTCAAAGAATATAAAAGAATGATAACTTAAATCCAACATATATTTAGCATGTGCTGAATGTCCATTGAATTTGATTCATATGGACGTATGTGGAGCACTAAATGTTAGTGCAAGATGATGTTGAGTTATATTAAAGAGAATGTGAGTCTCTCTCATTAACTCTCTAAGGTTACATATTGGTTGCACATAATTCATACAATTACAGAGACCAAATGTGACAGCCCGCCCATACGGGTCGCCCGCCGTATTCAATTGCTTGAATACAAGGCTACACTCAATTCAAAACTTAATATCACTTTGAACTTTTATTTAGCGGAAACGTTTTTATTCTTATCGGATGTTTGACTTAATAATTTTTTATCCGTGACTTTTATCTTAGAAAAATTTGGGCAGAGTCTCCTCTTAAAAATTGTGCCCTGTGATCTACCAGATCACTACAACCACAATAACAAAATCATAAAAATCAAAATGACTAAACCCAAATAAGTCTCAATATCCAAACAAACTACATTCATAATAAAATACTCCATATCCTCAAAATAAAACATAACCTCACAATATCATTAAACTTTTCCTTTCATAACTATTATCCTCAGCATCATCTAAGTCTTCAACTCCATCTGTAATATGTCACATTACAGGTAAAGGTAAGTTGCAGCATTTTTATAGTAAGCATAATAAACATTTGATAAAATGTCAAAAACATCATTTTTCATAATGTGACGAAAAATAATACGATTTCATATCAAAATAACTTTCACACATATATGGTTTAATCCGAGCAGTCAAACGGAATTAAATTTCACAAAACGAAATCATAACGGAAATAACTGCACAGATAACCAACGAAACGTAACGGAAACAAATAACAATAGCATATAATGTCTTAACATTATAAAATTAATCATTAAACATAGCCATGCTGTAATGAAACAAATGCATACTCAATTACGGATGTGACACAATGATATCATTCCAGACTATACCCGCTGGAAGGGTATCGACAGATATTATACCCCCTCTGTCTTCGGGCAAAACGAAATGCGTTTCTTTATTCTCGTCGCCAACGAGCCGAAAGTATGCGCGTTTTTATCCTCGTCGCAATGCGAGCCACAACGAAACGAAAATATCCACAGTTCACAAACCTCAAATCGTATTCACCGAATCAAGACAAACATGGCCTTTCAAAATAGTTTTTCACACACAATAAAATATTATTCAAAATTCTATTTTCAACAAAAATACATTTCTTATCAAAAATCATATTTCAAAATAATCTTTGCATGCTTACTATCAGAAAATCATTTCAAAAATAAACAATACGAAATACTTAAAATAATTTGCAGAAAATTGCAACTTCCTTTACGTACCTCAAAGCTTCCTATCAACGATAAATCTACAAACCTCCAAAATCTCCAAGATATCAAGGATTTCCTATTATCCATTTCAACAATATTAAAATCATATTCAATTAACTTGTTTCTAACACAACCTAACAAAATCCTAACTCTTAGAAATCCATCACCATTTTCGAACTATCATACAAAATTCCAGAATATTTTTCGAACTCCAATTCTTCGAATTTACAGTCTAACTTTCGAACCCAAATTCCAGAATACAATTTTCGAAATCCCTTAAAATCCAACATACAATTTTCGAATAAATCATCATCTCAATTCTTCACAAATTCAGTACATTTTCGATTCTTAAATTTCAGAATTTTCGAACCAAATCTTAAAAATTGTTTTTCTTGACAATTAAACCCCTAAAACTTCAATTTAAATCCAACTAACCTAACCCTAACAAATAAAAATCGAAACAGCAACTAAAATCGAAAATAGAAAGAATTTCGAAATAAAAAAAAATTCGAATTTCATACCAATTGATGTCCAAATCCGAATTCCTCTTGATTGCTTGCTACTACTTGGATTTGGAAGGATTTCGAACTCAAAAATCGAAATTTACAAAACCTGAAATTTTATTTCGAACTCAACCCAGACGGAAATAATTTTCGATTTTCTTGTTGGTAGAATTAATAGCTAATTGATGAGTAGATGAAAGGGTTGAGAGTTATTGGCTAGATGATGGGAGAAGAAGAGGCGAAGAAATTAAATGAATAGATCGAACATTTGAGAAGAAGAAACAGGCGAAGAGAACTGAAAGCAACGAAGAAAGAAAGAAACAATCTGATAAACTTTTTGGGAATTAAAAATTAAATTCTTATTCTTATTATTATTATTATTAAATAAATATTATTATTATTAGATATTCTTATTATTTATTTATTATTATTATTATTATTAATATTATAATTTATAACTTACACAATAATTGGGTCAATAAATTCCTTAAAAAATTGAGCCATTACAATCTCCATACATTCTAAAAAGTTTCGTCCTCGAAACTTGTATCACGTTTTATATCTGGATACTTAGCATATAGTTCCTCCTTTTTTTTCCCATGTTGCTTCATCAGGTGAATGATTACTCCACTGAACCTTAATCAAAAGGGATTGTCTTAGTTCATAGAATTCTCTCTTGACGGTCGAGTATCTTGATAGGATATTCTGAATATGTACACTCCTTGGATATCTCAATCTCTGTTGCTTTAAGCACATGACTTTCATCTGAAACATACTTCCTGAGCATCGACACATGAAAGACATTATGTACCCGGTCTAATTCCGGAGGTAGAGCAAGTCGATAAGCCAAAGTTCCTATTCTTTCCAGAATTTCATATGGTCCAATGAATCTCGGACTTAACTTCCCATGCTTGCCAAACCTCATTACTCCTCTGAATGGTGATACTTTCAAGTATACATTATCCCCTTGCTGGAATTCTAAATCTCGTCTGCGAACATCAGCCCAACTTTTCTGTCGACTCTGAGCTGTAAGTAATCTCTGTTTGATGATGGACACATTCTCATTCGTGAGTTTGATCAACTCTGGTCCTTCCAATACCTTCTCTCCAACATCAAACCAACACTGCGGTGTTCGATATTTTCTCCCATACAAAGCTTCGAATTGTGCCATTTGAATACTGGATTGATAACTGTTATTGTACACAAACTCTGCCAGTTTCAGATGACGATCCCACTGTCCTTGAAAATCCAAAATACATGTTCTAAGTAAATCCTCGAGGATCTGAATCGTTCTCTCAGACTGTCCGTCCGTCTGTGGATGGAAAGTTGTACTGTACTTCAAATTTGTTCCCAGCACAGATTGTAAACTCTTCCAGAATTGTGAGGTGAATCGAGCATCTCGATCAGATATGATACTAACTGGTATCCCGTGCAAACACACCACTTGATCAATGTAAAGCCGTGCTAAATCATTCATTGATGTGGTTTTCTTCATCGGTATAAAGTGAGCACACTTAGTAAGTCGATCAACAATAACCCAAACTGAATCTTTTTGTGTCGTAGTCTTGGGTAATCCGGTCACAAAGTCCATAGTAATATGTTCCCATTTCCAGTTTGGTATATCCAAGTTTCTCAGTGTTCCTGCTGGCTTTTGTCTTCCAACTTTCACTTGTTGACACACTAAACACTTAGACACAAACTTTACGACATCTTGCTTTATTCCTGGCCACCAAAATAATTGCTTCATATCTTGATACATTTTATTCTGTCCTGGATGCATGGCCAATATTGTCTGATGTGAATCTTGTAAGACTTCGCCCCTGAGTGTTGATACGGCTGGAACGAATAGTCTATCATTGAATCTCAAAGTCCCATCTTCATGCATTCTAAAATTTTCTTGGTTTGATTGAACCCTTTGTAATAAAGTCTGCCACATAGGATCCTTTGATTGTGCTTCCTTAATCCTGAGAATAAGATCAGGTTGCACAATGAGATTACACAACATCGTCGTCCCATTTTGGTCGTCTCTTGATTCGAAATTCAGATTTAACTTTGACATCTCGTCAATGAGTTTCTGTTGCGTAGTCAATAGCATTGATCCATAACTCTTCCTGCTTAATGCATCTGCTACCGCATTACTCTTTCCAGGATGATAGTGCAATTTCACATCATAGTCCTTGATCAGTTCTAACCATCTTCTCTGTCTCATATTCAACTCCTTTTGAGTAAAAATATACTTTAAGCTCTTGTGATCAGTGTAGATATCACATGTGGTTCCGTACAAATAGTGTCGCCATAATTTCAGTGCAAAAACCACTGCTGCCAGTTCCAGATCATGAGTAGGGTACCCTATTTCATGTTCCTTCAACTGTCGTGAAGCATATGCAATCACTTTTCCATTTTGCATAAGCACACAACCTAACCCTTCTTTTGATGCATCACTGTAGATACAAAATCATTCATGTCCATCTGGCAATGTAAGAATTGGTGCCGACACAAGTAATTCTTTCAACTTCTCAAAACTTGCCTGACACTTAGCATCCCATTCAAACTTTACTCCCTTTCTAGTTAACTTGTAAGAGGTAATGCAACTCCAGAAAATCCTTCCACAAATTTTCGGTAATATCCAGCCAATCCCAGAAAACTTCGAATTTCTGTTACTGATGTCGGAACTTTCCAATTGGTAATGGCTTGAATCTTTGCTGAGTCTACTCGGATTCCTTGAGTATCAATGATGTGTCCAAGAAATGATACAGAATCCAACCAGAAGTCACATTTCTCGAACTTTGCAAATAATTGATGTTGTCATAGTCTCTCCAATGTCATCTTCAAATGATTCTTCATGTTCTTCCTTTGATTTGGAATAAATCAATATATCATCAATGAATACTATGATGAATTTGTCGAGCCATTCTCGGAATACGTGATTCATTAATGCCATAAATGCTGCAGGTGCATTCGTAAGTCCGAAAGGCATCACCAGAAATTCATAATGTCCATATCTGGTTCGAAATGCAGTTTTGTGAATATCCTGCTCTTTGATTCTGAGTTGATGATACCCAGATCTCAAATCAATCTTCGAGAATATTTGTGCACCTTGTAATTGATCGAACAAATCGTCAATCCTTGGTAGTGGATATTTATTCTTCACAGTGATTCGATTCAACTCCCTGTAGTCGATGCACATTCTCATGCTGCCATCCTTTTTCTTTACAAACAGCACCGGTGCTCCCCAAGGTGACACACTAGGCCTTATGAAACCTTTATCTTGTAGTTCCTTCAATTGTCCTTTCAATTCTTTTAGCTCTGCTGGTGCCATCCTGTAAGGTGCTTTGGATATCGGTTCTGATCCCGGAATAATATCAATAGAAAATTCCGTGCTTCGAATTGGTGGCAGTCCAGGCAAATCCTCTGGGAAAACATCTGAGAATTCTTTAACCGTGCAAATCTTATTTATTTTTGCTTCCACTTCAGAGACATTGCCACAAAATCGTTCATGCAAGCTCACGCCTTCATAACAGATCTCTTTACCCAAACTCGTTTGTAGAGTTATGATCCTTCGGTAACAGTCAATGCGAGCCTTTGCACTACTCAACCAATCCATCCCAAGAATTATGTCAAATTCTTTCATGTTGATGATGAGCAGGTTGGCTTTGAATTCTTCGCTTTCCACAATCAGTGTTACATCATTGCATACATATTTAATTGTGACTGTCTATCCTAATGGACTCAATACTTGCATTAAATATAAAGTGGACTGAAGTGCAAATCAAGTTTCTCCACACAAGACTCAGAGATAAAAGAATTTGAGACGCCAGAATCAAATAACACATAAACATCTTGATTCAGGAATTTAAATTTACCTCCGATCAACTCATGATCCTCTTCAGCACGGACATCATTCAATCTAGTTGGATTGCGCTGTTGTTGTCCACGTGGTTGATTTGTTCCTGAGGTTTGTTTCAGACTGGGACAATCTCTAATCCGATGATCTTTAGATCCACATTTAAAGCAACCTCCAGAGTTCCAGTAACATTCCCCAGTATGACTCCGATTACACTTGGGACAAACTTCATTCTTCTTAGTTTCAACGATCATGTGTCTGCGAGCTGGCGGTCTCTGATCTCTGTTTCTGAATTCAGGCTTTCTCTTTCGATTTTGAGGAGTCTCAAGATTCCTCAGTTCAGATTCCACGAACAACGCCCTCTCCATGAGTATATCAAATTTTGTATCCATGAGAGGTGCTACTTTGAGCCTGATGCCAGTGCGAAGACCTTGTCTGAACCTTGTAATCTTGCTATTCTCAGACTGCAAATACAAAGGACAGAATCTGCCAAGCTCTTGGAACTTCCTCAAATATTCCAGCACAGTCATATTCTCAGTTTGCCTCAGCCTCAAAAATTCATCTTCTTTAGCCATTCGGTCAGCGTCAGGAAAATATTGTTGTAGAAATTTCTCTCTAAAAATCGTCCAGCTAATGGAGTTTCGTTCCATACTTACTTCCACTGAAGTCCACCAGTGCTTTGCATTTCTTCCAGAAATGGAGTCACCACTGTAACTTTTTCTCCATCGGCAATGTTTATGGCTTTCAGTAATTCTTCAATCTTGGTCAGCCATTCCTCAGCTTTCATTGGATCAGTCTCGTTTCCAAAGTACGGTGGTCGAAGTGCCCTGAATCTCTCAAACTCAGTCCTTCTCGGTGGTTCCGGCTGTAGTGGTGTCGAAACAACATTTTGTTGTAACTCTCCAGCTATGATGCGACATATGTTCGTGATGTCCACCTCATTCATGGATCCCACGTTTATATTTGGGACTCCATCTTGACCTTGATTCACATTCCTATCTTGACCATCTCCTGAGTCGTGATTCGAGTCCTGCTCTTGGCTACCACTCTGATTGCTACTGGTTCTTCCTCTAACCATTTGAAATCTTAAAACGAAAGTGAAATTTATCTTAAGATTCGTAAACAAGGAAGATAGATAGTCAAACCTAAATAACTTCATTCTTAAGTCCAAAAGTCTAATCCCAAACATATAACAAAGATCTAATCCAAACAAATAACAAAGGTCTAATCCAAACTTATAAACTAAGGCTCTGATACCAACTGTGACAGCCCGCCCATACGGGTCGCCCGCCGTATTCAATTGCTTGAATACAAGGCTACACTCAATTCAAAACTTAATATCACTTTGAACTTTTATTTAGCGGAAACGTTTTTATTCTTATCGGATGTTTGACTTAATAATTTTTTATCCGTAACTTTTATCTTAGAAAAATTTGGGCAGAGTCTCCTCTTAAAAATTGTGCCCTGTGATCTACCAGATCACTACAACCACAATAACAAAATCATAAAAATCAAAATGACTAAACCCAAATAAGTCTCAATATCCAAAACAAACTACATTCATAATAAAATACTCCATATCCTCAAAATAAAACATAACCTCACAATATCATTAAACTTTTCCTTTCATAACTAATTATCCTCAGCATCATCTAAGTCTTCAACTCCATCTGTAATATGTCACATTACAGGTAAAGGTAAGTTGCAGCATTTTTATAGTAAGCATAATAAACATTTGATAAAATGTCAAAAACATCATTTTTCATAATGTGACGAAAAATAATACGATTTCATATCAAAATAACTTTCACACATATATGGTTTAATCCGAGCAGTCAACGGAATTAAATTTCACAAAACGAAATCATAACGGAAATAACTGCACAGATAACCAACGAAACGTAACGGAAACAAATAACAATATCATATAATGTCTTAACATTATAAAATTAATCATTAAACATAGCCATGCTGTAATGAAACAAATGCATACTCAATTACGGATGTGACACAATGATATCATTCCAGACTATACCCGCTGGAAGGGTATCGACAGATATTATACCCCCTCTGTCTTCGGGCAAAACGAAATGCGTTTCTTTATTCTCGTCGCCAACGAGCCGAAAGTATGCGCGTTTTTATCCTCGTCGCAATGCGAGCCACAACGAAACGAAAATATCCACAGTTCACAAACCTCAAATCGTATTCACCGAATCAAGACAAACATGGCCTTTCAAAATAGTTTTTCACACACAATAAAATATTATTCAAAATTCTATTTTCAACAAAAATACATTTCTTATCAAAAATCATATTTCAAAATAATCTTTGCATGCTTACTATCAGAAAATCATTTCAAAAATAAACAATACGAAATACTTAAAATAATTTGCAGAAAATTGCAACTTCCTTTACGTACCTCAAAGCTTCCTATCAACGATAAATCTACAAACCTCCAAAATCTCCAAGATATCAAGGATTTCCTATTATCCATTTCAACAATATTAAAATCATATTCAATTAACTTGTTTCTAACACAACCTAACAAAATCCTAACTCTTAGAAATCCATCACCATTTTCGAACTATCATACAAAATTCCAGAATATTTTTCGAACTCCAATTCTTCGAATTTACAGTCTAACTTTCGAACCCAAATTCCAGAATACAATTTTCGAAATCCCTTAAAATCCAACATACAATTTTCGAATAAATCATCATCTCAATTCTTCACAAATTCAGTACATTTTCGATTCTTAAATTTCAGAATTTTCGAACCAAATCTTAAAAATTGTTTTTCTTGACAATTAAACCCCTAAAACTTCAATTTAAATCCAACTAACCTAACCCTAACAAATAAAAATCGAAACAGCAACTAAAATCGAAAATAGAAAGAATTTCGAAATAAAAAAAAATTCGAATTTCATACCAATTGATGTCCAAATCCGAATTCCTCTTGATTGCTTGCTACTACTTGGATTTGGAAGGATTTCGAACTCAAAAATCGAAATTTACAAAACCTGAAATTTTATTTCGAACTCAACCCAGACGGAAATAATTTTCGATTTTCTTGTTGGTAGAATTAATAGCTAATTGATGAGTAGATGAAAGGGTTGAGAGTTATTGGCTAGATGATGGGAGAAGAAGAGGCGAAGAAATTAAATGAATAGATCGAACATTTGAGAAGAAGAAACAGGCGAAGAGAACTGAAAGCAACGAAGAAAGAAAGAAACAATCTGATAAACTTTTTGGGAATTAAAAATTAAATTCTTATTCTTATTATTATTATTATTAAATAAATATTATTATTATTAGATATTCTTATTATTTATTTATTATTGTTATTATTATTAATATTATAATTTATAACTTACACAATAATTGGGTCAATAAATTCCTTAAAAAATTGAGCCATTACACCAAAACTCCATATACGATATGGACTGAAAAATAATCCAAATATAGTTGAGATTGTTCTGCTTATGTGAAGCAGCCAGTGGGAGATGAGTTGGATAGTTGATCCATCTTATGTTATTTTGTGGAATTTATATTGTCAATTGAAGACAAAATGTTTGTTTTGCAAGTGCAGTCTTTCTAGAGGAAATGTTTCTATTAGAAAGGAATGACAATATAATATAACTTGAAAGGGTTCAAGAACCACAAACCACTAGAAAAGTGAAAACATTGAAATTAATTGAGTCAATCATAACCTTTGAACTACACATACGAAGGAGATCTGAAAGTATTTCAAGAACTCCTAATAAATTGAATTTATTCCTAGAAAGTAGTCAAAATGATTTTGACCATGGATGTGATCCTAGGACTTTCAAGGAGACGATGTTGGACATCGTTTCGGGATATTGGCGAGATGCTATGAAATTTGAAATAGACTCCATGTACTCTGATAAGGTATGGACCTTAGTAGATCATCTTTGGGAATTGTTCTCATTGGATGCAAATGGATCTACAAGTGAGAGCTTGGAGTATATGGGAAGGTAGCGGCCTTCAAAGTTTAACTGATGGGAAGAGGTTATTCTCATAGGCAAAGAGTTGTCTGTGAGGAACTTTTCATCAGTTGTGATGCTATAGTATATTTGGATTTTATTAGTTATAGCTGCATATTATGAATATGAGATATGACAGATGGATGTGAATACAACATTTCTCAATGGTGACATTAAGGTAGAAATAGTAGCAGCCAAATGTGTTCACAACTTATGGGCATGAGAAAAATGTTTGCAAACTCCAGAGGTCCATTTATAGGCCTAAGAAGGTGTCCCGAAGTTAGAACTTCATTTTGGTAACATCATCAAAGTGTTTGGTTTTGTTAAAAATCCAGAAGTGACATGTGTGTGCAAAAGGGTTAGTGTGAGCACGGTTATATTTGTGATGCTTTAAGTCGATTATACCATGCTCATTGTGAATGTTGTTGGATTAATCAATTAAAGCACGATTATCTACTAATTTCTCCATGAAAGATTTGGGAGAATCGTCCTACGTGCTTGGCATAAGGATCTAGAGGGATAGATCTAAAGGATGCTTGAGATCTCTCAATCTACGTACATAAACACTGTGCTAAAAGGGTTTAGCATAGAATAGTCGAAAAATGAGTTACTTCATAACAGGTCATAGTATTCATCTCTCGAGTTAATGGGTATTAAGATTGCTGAGGAGAGAGAAAATATGACATTTGTACCTTACGTTTCGATTTTTAATAGCATAATGTATGCTATGTTATGTACTTGGCCTGATGTATGTTCTTAGTGTAATGAGCAAACATCAGACAGATCCCGGTGAAGGTCACTGGAAAATTGTGAAAATAATCCTCAAGTACTTATGAAGAACTTATGATATGTTCATGGTTTTTGGATATGTAAATGGAGGAATAAAAGTTAAAAGCTAAGCTGATGCTGGTTTTAAGTCAGATGTAGATGATTCCAAATCGATGTTCGGATTTGTATTTAAGCTCAATGATGGTGCTGTCTCTTGGAACGTTCCAAGCAAGACACCACATTGGATTCCACCACTGAAGCTGAATACATTGCAGCATACGATGCTGCAAATAGGCAGTTTGGATATGAAATTTCATCCAAGAGTTGGGTGTAATTTCTAGTGCGGTTGACACAGTCCCTGTTGCTGTGACAACAGTTGAGCTATTATGAATAGCCAAAATCTCATCAGTATCCAAACATATATTGAGAAAAATACCATCTAATGAGAGAGATGGTAGATACGACATTATTATCGAGAGAATTGCTTCAACAGAAAATATAGTGAATCCACTGACAAAGCCTTTACAACGATTGGTGTCGGTCAGACATCTTGGGAAGATGGTCTTGAGACAGATGAGTAGTTGGCTTTGGGAAAGTGAAAGATATTGTTGTCATATGTTATTAAGTAAATAAATAGTTGATTGATTGTACTTATAATCTTATTATGACAAATCTTTGTTTGAGTATTAATATATAGGACACTTCTTCATCTATTTACCCATGCATCTTGATGTATTGATGAAGTTCTTGAGATTGCTACAGTCCATAGAATGTGGTTACGCATATGATGGTGACCATGAAATACATTATCGACTGCGATTTCTAAATGTTCCTGGTCGATGATCCTTCAAGAATGGGATATCGATATATGCTCGTTAGAGACTGGTATTCATGATGTGTCTAGTGTAGTACGCCACGTTTCATCGGCGTGTGACTTGGAGAAGTTAGCACACATGAATAGGTGCTCATTTGGAATGAGTTCACTGAACGACTCTACTCGGAATTCTATAAGTGGTTATCATTTGTCGAGTATAGAATTCATAGTCATAGTTGTGCACCATTACTCCTCATGACCCAAGGCGTCATTGAGGTCTTGACAGATAGCTGTGTACTTTGATTTAATGACTGATCACATGCGGGTCATAAAGTTGTTATTTTGGGTATTCAGTGATGCTGTCAGGGGCTTATGATTGTCGTTGGGGATTCACCACTGGTCTTGATGAACCAGGATATCCTATGTGTTTTTCTGTATATGATTCAGGGAATCTCTGGCCAGAGTGGTAGTGCTTGTGAAAAAAGAGTTTTTCATATACACATACAATGAATCACATAACGTGAAACAAATACATAGTTATTGAAATCATAAGGGGCCTTGACCAACCAATGCCCTAGATTCAATCGGGACATATTGAGTGAAACGAATGTACTGCACGCTAACTATGGTGACAGGTTCTCGTACATTGCTAGTCATTTGTATCTAGGTCTTAGTGAAGGGCAGATGCTAGACGCTACCCACGATCGGTAGGTTGTTGCTGGAATTATATTTCGGTCATTGTCTATTAAAGGAGTTTAATTGACAATGGGGCATCCAGGGTAAGCCCAAAGAAGTCGTTTGACTTCTAAAATCACAAAGGTTGTGATCCTACTGCTATGATACACTTGAGCCTCGCTGGGTCACCGGCCACCGATCTGTCGATGAGAATTGAGACTAAAATGTTAAGTGCTCAATTTAAGTGATTTAGTAGAGGTGCATTTAATTTTTTGAAAGCTCCTCACTTTAATGAAGTTTCTATATTTGAAAATGTTTCATTTATAGGAAGTTCTGAAATTAAAACGTTTGATATATTTATGTCTCATAATTATGTACATTGGTAGTACATCAAGTTGTTCAATTGGATTGAGTTACTTGGATTATGAGTTTGTAGTTTTATGTTGGCTTTTGGGCAAGTGGGAGATTGTTAGCAATGCCCTTCAAGCCAATGAGCAAATGGTTGGCCTGTTGGCCTTAATGGACCCTAGCCCAACTAGACAACTATAAATATGCCAGTCATTCTCTAGGTTTGATAATTGATTCCATCCACTCTCATGAAACGCTAACACCAAACTAGCACTGGTGCTGAGCTTGTAGATCTGGTCAGGTTGGTTGGACTCGATGGTCACTGCCGTCAAATTACATCGGTGAACGGTAATCTCTTTTTGTGCATTATATTATGATATTTGCATGCTAATATATGAAGCAGGCGCGATCGATCCGTCCCTGGGTCAGATTCGTTTCTGTTTATTTTCCGCTTCGTTTGGATCTGACGCCGGGGTACAGAAACCCAACAAAACTATCAATTGCAAAGAAATGAGTCTTCCTTGGATACACGAGTAGTGTCAAAGGTTACAAGGTGTGGCTTTTTAGATGAACAAACATGTATTGTTAGCAGAATGTAATCTTTAATGAAAAGGAAGTCTATAGAATATTTCATAAAAAAAATAAAAAATCATTTCTAAAACAAGCTTGGCAGATTGTTGAGTCTCGGGACATTTGAGGTTGAATTTACATAAAACAATGATCAAGGTGGAGTAGAACAACCAAATGCTGAAATGAATCTGATTTGGCTCAACATGATGATCGAGAAAAGGCACACACAGGCAGAAGTTGAACCTCTTGATGATTATCTACTGTCAAGAGAAAGATTTAGGAGACAAGATTTGCAAATAAGCTATGTTGAAACCAAGAAAAGCAAATGGAAGCTAGCAATGAATGAGTAGTTAAAGTCACTCGAGAAAAACCAGACTTGGTCACTGGTTGAGAGAGCAAAAGGAAAGAAAATGATTGGTAGCAAACGGGTGTCCAAAAGAAAACCAAGAATACCAAGAGTAGACATAGCCATCACATTTTTTTTTTCAAAAATTATAAATATGTTATAATGATAATGGGATTGTAAAAATAATATAATATAATAAAAAAATTAAGTGAATTATGATAATAGATATTGTTAATTTTATTGGCGTGAGTTAAGTGAAAATGAACATGGTTTAAACGATTAAATGCAACCAGCCCTTCTTGTTTATGGAAGGAGATATGAGAGTTCCAAGTACCATTACTTGTAAAAAAGCCCTTTCACTATAATTTCATCACAATCATCAATCATCCAGCCTTTGTTTTTCCATGTTTACTTTCAACAGAGAAATTGTTGTGATGTTCCTCTATTTTCTAAACTCGTATTAACTTCCTCCATCTACTTAGTAAACACTCACATCGCAAGTTTATATATCCCTTGTATCTATGAAGCACGAGTCACCGGTTGATTATGCAAACGACATAGCTCTTTAGCACATCCTAATTTTTATCTTTTCATTTTATTACTCTATATGATCTAAAGATATTATCATTTGTTCAAAAGGTTGTGAAGAAGCTTCAACGACTTTTTATTTTTATTTTTTTTTTGCTTTTTATGTCCACCTTTTTTAAAAACGAATATCGGGAATTGTCACCATATTTTTATGAGCCAACATTTTAAGAGCATTAGAACATAATATTAAAGTGAAATCAATTTTTTTTGCAACTACATGAAGCCTTATCATAAGAAGAGTCGTATATAATGGGACAACAATGTTTTGGTCTAGAAGTTGTCATATATTTCCCAATGATCTCGGATTCGATTCCTGATATTGCTTTTTACATAGTGTGATCTTATATTTACTTGTGGACTCCGATTGTAAAATAATTTCTAATCTTGAATTATGGGTCTTGCTCAATTCATTCTGAAATAATTGAAGTCTTTGAAGCTTGAACACACAAAACGAAGTTGACTACAATTACTTTGATAAATATGTCAAATGCATAGACGATGATATGTTTCAAAGCTTTTGACGTAGCTACATCTTGATCGGGAATTTCGATATTAGAGTCGGGATTTTATCTACCTAGAAGTATTAGTTGTTATATCATCGCTGTCAATTTGAAGTTAAGACTAGACAAACATATAACTTGTCTGATAGTTATGCTTTTTGGGACCTTCACAATGTGAGATTTATTTAAACTAAGTTGTGTATACTATGAGAAGCAACAAAAATAACAATTATAATTTTGCCTATTTCACGGGTATCGGAATACTTGTTTCAGGTGTTAGCATAAATGGCCTACAAGCCAATCGTTGGTCCAATGAGCTTTATATTAACCCTGGCCCAGTTAGCTGATTACAACTATAAATATGACATATGTATCTAGGGTTAAGAAGAAGTCACTCTCAATTCCATTCAATACACATTCTCGTAGAAAAGCCGTCATCACACTAGCACTGATGCCGGGCTTGTAGATCTGGTCAGGTTGATTGGACTCGAGGATCACCGCCATCAGATTGATTTCGCTGTTATCGGTAATCCCTTTTCGTGCATTATTTTATGATATTTGCATGTTTATATATGAATCAGGCGCGATCGACCGTCCCCGGGTCAGATCTGTTTATTGTATTATTTCCCCAGCGTTTGGATCTGGCGCCGGGGTACGGAAACCCAACAGTGGTATCAGAGCCAGGTTGCGTTTTGATTCATGTATTTGATAATTAATTTTTATTAGATTATTTCCCAACAATATTAATCGCTTTCAAATTTTCAAAAATTATGGAATCCGGAAAAATATAGAAAATCGAACCAAAACCCGTGTGCCGGAAATTGTTTCCGGTCATCATCTCCATGGACAGCCAGCAGTTCGCGGCAATGCGTGCGGCCAGCTGCTCCTCGCGAACCCAGCGACCAAGGCGCAAGAAGAATCGCCGAGCGTGGAAAGGTTCCGCGACTCCAGTAGCGATGTTCGCGATTTCACAGCCGGCGGAAAGGTTCCGCGACTAGGATGGAACTGCTCGTCGTGCGCGCGATTATAACCAGTGATGGAGCAACTTGGGTGAGGAGGCGGCGGCGTGCGGTTTCCTGAACAGTGGCTGCGGCTGGCTAGGGTTTCGAACCCTAGTGATTTGGGGAAGATGATGATGAATAGTGGCTGCTAGGGTTTCAGGGACAAAATTGGAATTTAAATTTTTTTTGGGCTATTTTTCGAATTTTGAAGTTTTTGGACCAAAAATTTCGAAAATTGGTGTGAAAAATTATTTTTAATTTTGGATCCAAATTGTTTGGAGTCCATAATTTTTTTTGGGTCATTTTAGATGTTTTATCCGGATATTATTTTTGAAATAATAAATCATAATACTTAATTTATTAAAAATGTGATTTTTAATTTATTAAGTGTAAAATGGAGATTTTACATTAAGTTGAAAATTTAATTAATTGAAAATTAAATGAAAATGTTTCATTTAATTTGTTAATTTTATTTTTGGCTAATATTATGATTTGAGGTAAAATAGTGATTTTACCAAGTAATTAAAATTTAATTAATTAGAAATTAAATGAAAGTGTTTCATTTAGTTTGTTAATTTTATTTTCGATTAATATGATTTTAAGGTAAAATAGAAATTTTACCAATTAATTGAAATTTAATTAATTAAAAATTAAATAAAATAGTTTTATTTAATTTGTTAATTTTATTTTCAATAAATGATGCGATTAGTGGGAAACGATAGAATAAATTAATTATTACATGTGATGTAATTAGTACAATTACATATGATATAATTGTTTAGTTTAATGTTTAATTACATATAATGTGATTGTATGATGGATTATTACGGGCCTTGACCAATGTGTTTAGGTGAATGTTTAGGTTTTTATTGTTTCATTATTATTGTGATTTTTGGTTATCGGGCCTGCGAGCCTGCTCTCTCTATTTTCTGGTGTATCCCACCCCGGATTTGTATCCTATTCTCTTGTTTGCACGATTTAAATGTAAATTATTAGAATTAGTGGAAGATCGAGATTGAAGATGGAGCATCAAGAATCAAGACATGTATAATGGAAGCAAAAATGTAATAGGATTGCATTACATACCTGCATCACCTTAGACAGACTTGTGATCCACGTATGACTCACGTGGATCAATTAGGAAAAGGCCATAATTGTCCACATTTATTTTTATTATGCATATGATGTATGATAAATGTTTGTTTGTATGTTTTATTAGTACATATGACTGCATGAATAAAAAATAGTTGCATGAATCCGGCAAACAAACAAACAAGTATTTGATGAGATCTTTTGAAAATTATTAAATCCCTCTTTGAATATGATTCAAAAATTTTAATATCAAACTGCAAAGGGAGCTCAAAGGAGTTTGTTGCTTCCTGTCTTCCATCAACAGTTAAGCCATGAGACGCTACTTGTGTCAGGTGTCTTGTCTCACCCTCGTGGGGGGTATCTGGCATGGAAAGCTGTGTGTTTAACTGCCACTTAATTATAGATAAGGTTCTGTTAACCTTTAAGATTGCTCACCCTCGTGGGGTCTTATTGACGAACATTACCATCCGTGTGATGGGTTAGTTTGACGTGAGAAGGCATAATTGGCCTGCCTCCGTAGGGTTATTTCAATCACGAGACGAATATCTTGGGGGTTGCATATGATGAAATTGTGAGCTACCTTTAGTATCATGAGGTCGGCTGGACCCTCGTTCGGGCTATCATGAGCTAGTTGGACTCCAAGCCCACTAAGAAAATACGATTTTCCGTTCATTTGTCATGAGGGTGACGAATTCGAAAAATTTAGTGGGAGCATTCAATAATAAAGTCCATAGTTTTTGAATTAATTAATAATCAAACGGTTTGCATATATTTTCTGTTTATTCTCAGTATTGTGATTGCCGTGAATCCGATTGCATCAATTCTCGATATAAACAAAGTAACCGCACCAAATTATTCTGATTGACTATTAATTTTAAAATAGTGCTTGCTTCTAAAAGATGGCTATATACCCTTGGTGGGAGCCTCCTGTTGAAGTGTCTCCCGGTTCGTCTCATGAAGAGATTGCCACACTTGAGAAGTGATGGGACGATGATCTCTAGACTAGGTGCTATATGATAGCATCAATGTCACCATTGAGTTTCAACACTGATATGAGAAATTCGTTCACATTGCTGATATTTTCCAACACCTACAAATGTTGTTTGGTGAACGGACGCGATTACTGAGACTCGCAATTTCAAAAGAGCTATTTTCATTTCACATGCGAGATGGGGCTTTGGTCTATGAGCATGGTGTAAGAAAAATATCTCTTGTTGAGAAATTGGAAACTGAATGTGACAAATCCTCATTAACTGGCTATAGATTTGATCTTATAGTCAAAATGTTGGAAACTCATGAGTCCTTGATTCAAAAGGAGAAACGTGTTCTTCTTGTCGAATCTTCTACCAATGGTAGGAAGAGTTCAAGGATAAAGAAGAGGAAGGAAAATGGTTCTCAACCTCAAAAGCCGAAAAAGGATATAGTAGCAACTAAGAAAGGAGAGGCATCTATGTTTTCACTTCTGGTCACTGGCGCAAAATTGTGAGGAATACCTAGACTAGAAGCGTTCTAGAAAGGGTATGTTTTATATTAAAATTAAATGTTTCTATTGGTTCTACTTCTTTGGTATATGATGCCAGTTGTGCTCGCATTTTTGCAAAGAGTTGCATGTGATGTGAAGAAGTAGAGAGCCCTAGGAATGTGAAACCTACCTGAGGCTAAGCATTGTAGCAATAGTTGTTGCAAAGGCTGTTTGAAACATTTATTTAATATAAAATCTTGAACTGGTTAGGAACTGGTTTGAGCAGTTATTTATTTGTTCTAGATTTAATCATGAACATTGTTCCTATTTTGATAGAAAATGATATTCTTTTAAATATGCGAATGTGATTTGCAGTATTTTTTAAGAATGCATGTTTTATTGAATCTGGTGAACTTATGAATAATTAGTATGATTATATTCAAAGAATATAAAAAGAATGATAACTTAAATCCAACATATATTTAGCATGTGCTGAATGTCCATTGAATTTGATTCATATGGACGTATGTGGAGCACTAAATGTTAGTGCAAGATGATGTTGAGTTATCTTAAAAAGAATGTGATTCTCTCTGAGTAACTCTCTAAAGTTACATATTTGTTGAATATAATTCATACCAATGCGGTGACCAAAACTCCATATAAGATATGGACTGAAAATTAATCCAAATTTTTATTTTGAGATTGTTCTGCTTATGTGAAGTAGCCAGTGGGAGATGAGTTGGATAGTTGATCCATCTTATGTTATTTTGTGGAAATTTATATTATCAATTGCAGGCAAAGAGTTTGTTTCGCAAGTGCAATCTTTTTAGAGAAAATGTTTCTATTAGAAAGGATGACAAAATAATATAACTTGAAAGGGTTCAAGAACCACAAACCACTAGAAAAGTGAAAACGGTAAAATTAATTGAATCAATCACAACCTTTGATTTACACACACCAAGGAGATTTGAAAATGTTTTAAGAGCTCCTGATAGAATGAATCTACTCCTTGAAAGTAGTCAAGAAATAGACCATGGATATGATCCTTATTGATTCGGGACATTGGCAAGATGCCACGAAATCTGAAATGGACTCCATGTACTCCAATAAGGTATGGGCCTTAGTAGATCATCTTTGAGAATTGTTCCCATTGGCTGCATGGATTTACAAGTGAAAGCTTGGAGTGGATGGGAAGGTAGTGACCTTCAAAGCTTGACTGGTGAGAAACGGTTATTCTCATAGGCAAAGAGTTGTTTATGAAAAAAATTTCATCGGTTATGATGCTATAGTCTATTTAGATTTTATTAGTTATATCTTTATATTATGAATATGAGATATGAGTAATGGATGTGAACACAACATTTCTCAGTGGTGGCATTGAGGTAGAAATGTAGCAGCCAAATGTGTTTACAACTTCTTGGAGTGAGAAAAATGTTTTCAAACTCCAGAGGTCCATTTATGGGCCTAAGAAGGCATCTCGAAGTTTGAACTTCCGTTTTGATAACATCATCAAAGTGTTTGGTTTTGTTAAAAATCCGGAAGTGACATGTGTGTGCAAAAGGGTTAGTGGGAGCATGGTTACATTTGTGATGCTTTAAGTTGATTATATCATGCTCATTATGAATGGTATTGGATTAATCAATTAAAGCATGATTATCTACTAATTTCTCCATGAAAGATTTGGGAGAAGCATCCTACATACTTAGCGTAAGAATCTATAGGGGTAGATCTAAAGGGTGTTTGAGATCTCTCGATCTACGTACATAAACACTGTGCTAAAAGAGTTTGGCATGGAATAGTCGAAAAAGGAGTTACTTCCCAATATGTCATAGTATTCATCTCTCGAGTCAATGCGTCTTAAAATTGATGAGGAGAGAGAAAAGATGACATTGGTACCTTATGTTTCGATTTTTAATAACATAATGTGTGCTATTTTATGTACTTGGCCTGATATATGTTCTTAGAGTAATGAACAGACATCAGATAGATCCCGGTGAAGGTCACTGGAAAACTGTGAAAATAATCCTCAAGTTCTTATGAAGAACTTATGATATGTTCACGGTTTTTGGATCTGTAAGTGGAGAAATAAAAGTTGAAGGCTAAGCTGATGCTGGTTTTAAATTGGATGTAGATGATACCATATCGATGTTCGGATTTGTATTTAAGCTCGATGATGGTGATGTCTCTTGGAAACGTTCCAAGCAAGACACCACATTGGATTCCACCACTGAAGCTGAATACATTGCAGCATACGATGCAACAAAGAGGCAGTTTGGATAAGAAATTTCATCCAAGAGTTGGGTGTAATTTCTAGTGCAGTTGACACAGTCTCTGTGTACTATGGCAACATTTGAGCTATTATGAATAGCCAAGATCTCATCAGGATCCAAACATATATTGAGAAAATACTATCTAATGAGAGAGATGGTAGACGCGATGTTGGAATCGAAGAGGGGGGGTGAATGAGATTCCTTGGCTACTTTAGCGTTTTAAAATGAGTTTGCAAAAACAAAAGAGTTTGCGCTTGCGGAAGCCTTAAGTCAATCGATAAATGAAAAGAACAAAAATAAATAAATGCGTAATGAAAATTAAAGCAATAAAAGACAAGAGATTTGTTATAGAAGTTCGGCGATGAATCGACTACGTCTCCTCTTCCCGGTTAGATAACCTCCAACCGAGGTTCCACTAGAACAATTTGTCTTGGCCTTGAGGGCTCCAAGTTAGCCACAACACAACTCTTCCCGAGTTTACAAAGCTCTTCCCGAGCACACTACTCTTCCCGAGTACACAAGCTCTTCCCGAGCACAATACTCTTCCCGAGTACACAAAGCTCTTCCCGAGCTACCAACACTCTTCACGAGTCTTCTTGGCCTTAAGGGCTCCAAGGATAGCCACATGCACCAACTTCACTTGTTGGCGACTTTACAATTTTCCAACTTGCTTTGGTGTTGGAGGACCTTTACAATAAAACCAACAAACACCTTCGAGGTGTACTCACACGCAGAAACAAAAGACTCTAACAAAGAAAAGAATTACAAGCTCCAATACAACAACAATGTATAGAGATTGCAATGCAATATGAATTCAAAATGATCAAGGCTTTGTAGAAGTTTGTAGACTTGTTTCTTAGCTTTAAAATGCTCCAAAGCATCAATATTTATAGTGTAGGAGGCCCCCTAGGCTCCTACTAGCCGTTGCTATACAAAAGGCTGAAATCACACCAGCATCGCCTCAGCCATCGCCTCAGGCGATCTCCATCGCCGCGCCCCAACGGTCAGCATTTTCATGGATCGCCTCAGGCGATCGGTGGATCGCCTCAGGCGATCAATAGCAAAAATCAAGGCCGTAGCCTCAGCATGTCCAAAATCTTCATCGCCTCAAACGAACTCCACATCGCCTCAGGCGTTCAGTGCATCGCCTCAGGCGTTCGTGCCAACGCCTCGGGCGAACTCCCCCGGGCGCCAGCCTCGACATCGCGTCAGTCGATGTGCGGAGCAAGTGTCAAATGGTTGCCATCGCCTCAGGCGTTGGTCATCATCGCCTGGAGCGATCTTCCTGGTATGCTCGCCTAGCCATCGCCTCTGTCGATGTGCGTGGCGATGCCCCGCCTCGCTGCCATCGCCTGGGGCGATCCAGGCCAGAATATGCACAATCGATTTCTTCATTCCAAACCACATTTCATCACTTAATCTGCACACTAAGTAGATGCATTAGTATAACAAACACAAGTTTTGTTGATCATCAAAACTCAAAGATTAACCGGGGATAATTTAACGCATTAAACGCAACCATGCGTTTAAGGCTCAACAATCTTCCCCTTTTTGATGATCACAAAACTTGATAAACTTGAATGAGTAATATGCATGAGATGTGAGTAAAAATGACTCCCCCTTAACAATGCATAACACATACAAGATAAACAAGTAAAGCATCAAACAAGTAACTCTCCCCCTCAAACCATGCATACACAAGCTCTCCCCCTCAAACCATGCATACACAAGCTCTCCCCCTTAAACTATGCATGTATTAAGGTTCAAGTTTATCACAAAATTCTCCCCCTTTTTGTGATAATCAAAAAGCATAAAATTTAAATAAACATAGCTCAAATATGTTGACACATAGCCATATTTTAACAATTTTACACATGGTCCTCACCAAGCATGTAATAGCTATTAGATCAAATCAATTAGTGAAATACACATGCGTTTAAGGCACTCAACCATGAATTCTAAACATTGCAAAGTGTGCATATGTTCTACCAAGAGTTCATGCACCTATGCCCAAAAAAACAATAAAATTATCAAAGCATTATTAGATAACAAAACATATAATTGCACATTTTCTCATAGCAAATTCAAATTTGAATACAAGGCATATCAAGATACTTACTATAAAAAGATAAGCATACATCATGCATCAAGATAATTTATATGTGCATATGCTAAGGGGTATTGCATTTTACTACCAATGAATATTGAGCTTCATAATTTATTGATCACAATTAATTTGTGCCAATTAATTTTGAATTGCTCTTTTAACATGTGTAAAGTTAATTTTACCCTTGATGGCAAGAGTTCGTTATTGTCATTGGTCCAACGCCTCGCGCCTCTTCTATGGTGGTGAATATAATAAATTCTTCCTTTGAGTTGCTTGGACCTTCATCCTCCATCCCATTGTTATCCCTACAAAACAAATTTACAATAGGATGATCTTTGGTACCCATTTGATTTTTGGGTCCTTGATGGTTAACTTTCAATGGCACCTTTGGAATCCATTTCCACCTCTTGTTAGGTTGGTATTGGATTCTAGCAAACCTACACTTATTCTTAGTGTGGCCAATTTTACAACAATAGTTACAAGTAGGAGGATCATGCTTTGCTTTGGCCAACAAGCTAGAAAAAGTTTTTGATTTGCTTGAGTAGCCTAACCTGGCTTTGTCAAAGCTACAACGTTGTAAGCCCAGCAATTCACTCATCTTTTGACTACTTTCACTATATTTGCAAAAGGATATCTTTAAAGAATTTAATTCATTTTTCAATGAATTATTTTCTTCATCTTTCTTAGCAATCTCAAGTTTGAGTAATTTGTTACTCATCTTGGTTTTGCCAAGAGCATCAATAAGTTCATGATAGGAATCTAATAATTCATTAAATGAAGGTACCTCATCGTCGCTTTCATCTCCTTCATCTCCAAGAGCCATTAAACACAGATTTTTGGCTTCTTCTTCATCGGAGTCGCTATCACTCCATGTGGCTATAAACGCCTTCTTCTTCCCTTTGTCCTCATTCTTCTTCCTAGGACATTTGTTAGCATAATGGCCTATTTCTTGACAATTATAACAAGTTACCTCATTTTTGGATTCATGTTTGGTAGCATTAGAGGTCTTTGACTTGCTATGTTTGTTGAAGGGCTTCTTGAACTTCTTTGTGAACAAGATCATTTCTTCATCATCACCCTCTTCTTCATCCTCGGAATAATCTTTCCTTCCAACCAAGGCAATCTCATTTCTTTTGGATCTATCCTCCTCCTTTATTTCTCTTCTTGTGGACACTTCAAGCTCATGGGTCACCAATGTGCCATGGAGCTCATCAAGATCATAGGAAGCATTTTCTCATTTGTTTGACTCGATGATAGCCGTCCTCTTTGCGTCCCATTCCTTAGGCAAGGCCCTTAATGCTCTCCTCCATATTTGCTTTGGAGGATACTTCTCTCCAAGTTGAGCAAGCTCGTTGATAATTTGGGTGAGCCTCCTAAACATTGAATCCACCTCTTCTCCGGACTCCATCTCAAATGTCTCATATTTGAGTTGTAGAAGATAAATCTTGGTCTCCTTCACTAAATTTGTTCCTTCATGACAAATTTTCAATTTGTCCCATATTTCCTTAGCGGTTGAGCACATTGAGATCCGGTTGTACTCCTTTATATCTAAAGCACAATGCAAAATATTAATAGCTTTAGCATTTTGAGAAATTAACATCATATCCGCTTTTGTGAAGTCGTCCATTTCTTTGGGAACACTTATTCCCCCAACATCCTTTAAAGGAGTATGTGGACCTTTCACAATGATTTTCCATAGATCGTAATCTATGGATTGGATGTATAGAGAAATTCTATTCTTCCAATAACCGTAGTTATCACCCGTGAAAAGCGGAGGTCTATTTGTCGATTGACCTTGAGCAACTCATTTGCTAGATTAGCCATACAAAAGATTTTGATTTAAAACAAAAATCAAATGGCTCTGATACCACTTGTTGGAATCGAAGAGGGGGGTGAATGAGATTCCTTGGCTACTTTAGCGTTTTAAAATGAGTTTGCAAAAACAAAAGAGTTTGCGCTTGCGGAAGCCTTAAGTCAATCGATAAATGAAAAGAACAAAAATAAATAAATGCGTAATGAAAATTAAAGCAATAAAAGACAAGAGATTTGTTATAGAAGTTCGGCGATGAATCGCCTACGTCTCCTCTTCCCGGTTAGATAACCTCCAACCGAGGTTCCACTAGAACAATTGGTCTTGGCCTTGAGGGCTCCAAGTTAGCCACAACACAACTCTTCCCGAGTTTACAAAGCTCTTCCCGAGCACACTACTCTTCCCGAGTACACAAGCTCTTCCCAAGCACAATACTCTTCCCGAGTACACAAAGCTCTTCCCGAGCTACCAACACTCTTCACGAGTCTTCTTGGCCTTAAGGGCTCCAAGGATAGCCACATGCACCAACTTCACTTGTTGGCGACTTTACAATTTTCCAACTTGCTTTGGTGTTGGAGGACCTTTACAATAAAACCAACAAACACCTTCACGGTGTACTCACACGAAGAAACACAAGACTCTAACAAAGAAAAGAATTACAAGCTCCAATACAACAACAATGTATGGAGATTGCAATGCAATATGAATTCAAAATGATCAAGGCTTTGTAGAAGTTTGTAGACTTGTTTCTTAGCTTCACTCCAAAGTATCAATATTTATAGTGTAGGAGGCCCCCTAGGCTCCTACTAGCCGTTGCTATACAAAAGGCTGAAATCACTCCAGCATCGCATCAGCCATCGCCTCAGGCGATCTCCATCGCCGCGCCCCAACGGTCAGCATTTTTCACGGATCTCCTCAGGCGATCGGTGGATCGCCTCAGGCGATCAATAGCAAAAATCAAGGCCGTAGCCTCAGCATGTCCAAAATCTTCATCGCCTCAAACGAACTCCACATCGCCTCAGGCGTTCGTGCCAATGCCTCGGGCGAACTCCCCCACGCGCCAGCCTCAGCATCGCGTCAGTCGATGTGCGGGGCGAAGTGTCAAATGATTGCCATCGCCTCAGGCGTTGGTCATCATCGCCTGGAGCGATCTTCCTGGTATGCTCGCCTAGCCATCGCCTCTGTTGATGTGCGTGGCGATGCCCCGCCTGGCTGCCATCGCCTGGGGCGATGATCACCATCGCCTGGGGCGATCCAGGCCAGAATATGCACAATCGATTTTCTTCATTCCAAACAACTTTTCATCACTTAATCTGCACACTAAGTAGATGCATTAGTATAACAAACAAAAGTTTTGTTGATCATCAAAACTCAAAGATTAACCGGGGATAATTTAACGTATTAAACGCAACCATGCGTTTAAGGCTCAACACGCGACATTATTATCGAGAGAATCGCTTCAACAGAAAAATATAGTGAATCCACTGACAAAACATTTACAATGATTGGTGTCTGTTAGACATCTTGGGAAGATGGTCTTAAGACACATGAGTAGTTGGCTTTAGGAAAGTGAAAGATATTGTTGTCATACATGATTAAGTAAATCAATAGTTGATTGATTGTACCTGTAATCTTATTATGACAAATCTTTGTTTGAATATTAATATATATGGTACTTCTTCATCTGTTTACCCATGCATCTTGATGCATTGATGAAGTCCTTGAGATTGCTATAGTCCATAGAATGTGGTTACGCATATGATGGTGACCATGAAATACATTCTCGACTGCGATTTCTAAATGTTCCTGGTCGATGAGCCTTCGAGAATGGGATATCGATATATGCTCGTTAGAGACTGGTATTCATGATGTGTCTAGTGTAGTGCGCCGCGTTTCATCGGCGTTGGCTTGGAGAAGTCAGCACACATGAATAGGTGCTCATTAGGAATGAGTTCACTGAACGACCCTACTCGGAATTCTATAAGTGGTTACTATTTGTCGAGTATAGAATTCTTAGTCATAGTTGTGAACCATTACTCCTCATGACCCGAGGCGTCATTGAGGTCTTGATAGATAGCCGTGTACTTTGATTTAATGACTGACCACATGCGGGTCATAAAGTTGTTATTTTGGGTATTCAGTGATGCTGTCAGAGGCCTATGATTGTCGTTGGGGATTCACCACTGGTCTTGATGAACCAGGATGTCCTATGTGTTTTTCTATATATGATTCGAGGAATCTCTGGCCAGAGTGGGTAGTGCTTGTGAAAAAAGAGTTTTTCATATACGCACACAATGAATCATATAACGTGAAACAAATACATAGTTATTGAAATCATAAGGGGCCTCGACCAACCAATGCCCTTGATTCAATCGGGACATATTGAGTGAAAGGAATGTACTGCACGCTAACTATGGCTGTCAGGTTCTCGTACGTTGCTAGTCATTTGTATCTAGGTCTTCGTGAAGCGCAGATGCTAGGCGCTACCCACGATCGGTAGGTTGTTGCTGGAATTATATTTCGGCAATTGTCTATTAAAGGAGTTTAATTGGCAATTGGGCGTTCAGGGTAAGCCCAAAGAAGTTGTTTGACTTCTAAAATCACAAAGGTTGTGATCCTACTGCTATGATACACTTGAGCCTCGCTGGGTCACAATCAACCGGCCGCCGATCTATCGATGAGAATTGAGACTTAAATGTTAAGTGCTCAAGATTGTGTGATTGATATTCAAGATATTAGTTTAATTTTTGAAAGCTCCTCACTTTAGTGGAGTTTCTATGTGTGGAAAGGTTCCATCTATAGAAAGTTCTAAAATTATAAGGTATGATATATATGTCTCATAATTTTGTACATTAGTAGTACATCAAGTTATTCAATTGGATTGAGTTACTTGGATTATGAGTTTGTAGTTTTGTTTTGGCTTTTGGGCAAGTGGGAGATTGTTAGCATAAATGCCCTACAAGCCAATCGTTGGCCCAATGGGCTTTATATTAACCCTGGCCCAGTTAGCTGATTACAACTATAAATACGACATATGTATCTAGGGTTAAGAAGAAGTCACTCTCAATTCCATTCAATACACATTCTCATAGAAAAAGCCGTCATCACGCTAGCACTGGTGCCGGGCTTGTAGATCTGGTCAGGTTGATTGGACTCGAGGATCACCGTCATCAGATTGATTTCGCTGTTATCGGTAATCCCTTTTCGTGCATTATTTTATGATATTTGCATGTTTATATATGAATCAGGCTCGATCGACCGTCCCCAGGTCAGATCTGTTTATTGTATTATTTCCGCTGCGTTTGGATCTGGCGACGGGGTACGGAAACCGAACATCAAGTCGATGAGATTTTATATTTATATCGCATTTAGTTTTTTACCTTGAACAACAAAACGTTCTATCAAAATTGTTTCCACCATAATTTTTGTGGCATGAAACATTAAAATCGATCATCCTTGTATAATCATTGTAAAAGTTATATGTTGCTTCATTATCATCAAATTCCATACCAATTTGTGGAACTTTGCATTTAGAATACTAGAGTGGCACTTACTATCGACCATTTAACAAATTTTGAAATGAGTACGTCCATCTATGTCAATTTGATAAAGATTTCTTGCCCAAATTCCAACCTACAAGATGTCATATTCTCTACAAAATAACATTTTTCATTCATTACCTGTCAAGTTTGGTAAACTTTTCAATTATTTATTTATTTTTATTTTTGAAACAATTAATATTAGGTTGAATAATGAAAACTAAGGACAAGTAATATGATGAAGTTAAGTACAACGATAATAAACATGATGGGAAATCTCAACCAAATACAAAATGTAGAACAATCACTTCTCAAAATAATTAGCAAATCAAAAACTAAAAATTATTTATTTTTTAATATTTTTCAATTAAATTATAAAATTAATACAAAAATAAGAAAATTAAATACACAATAAATAATTAAGATGATACCATATAGTAAAAATTTACCTCGATTTGGCAAACAATTCAAGAAGTGTTTTTTTTTTAAATCAAACCTTTTTTAAATTTTTTGATAAGTTTTATCGGTATTCTCATCCCTTCCTCTGCACTAGTTATTTTAATACTTGGAACCGACATGTATTTCTCTTTAAAATAAAGATATTATAGTGATAAGTCGAAGGATCACACGTTTACCGTTTTACCAAAAACTATAGTCAATAGTAATAGAACAACACAAATCATTTAACTGTGCAACATACCAAGCATCATATGTCGATCGCT
Source organism: Haberlea rhodopensis (assembly GCA_907163345.1). Classification (NCBI taxonomy): domain Eukaryota; kingdom Viridiplantae; phylum Streptophyta; class Magnoliopsida; order Lamiales; family Gesneriaceae; genus Haberlea; species Haberlea rhodopensis. The sequence goes on from CAJQUN010000079.1 coordinate 1,105,330, forward strand.
TTTTTAGCAGGCAGTTATTGAACCTGAGCAATCTCCCTATCAATAATCACACTCATTGCAATCCCTTGGATTTCTTCTACTGGTAAAATAAAAGCTATGAGTTTAGATTTGTTAACAGTTTAATAGTTTAGAATGATCTTTGTTATTTATTATAAGGCTCTTTAGGACTACAAGGAATCAACTTTTTTGTTTCGGCAATGAGGGATCTAAAATCCCAGCCAAAGGTCTTCTGGATGGGATATTGTTTCAGAGCAGAAAGGGAATCGAACATGTGAAATTGACTCTAATACAAAATATATGATCAAACGTTTGGTACTTTACCAAAATATATAGCTAGTGATACTAGTACAACTCAAATATTTTAACCAAACATCAACTCAAACGTCATGTATCGATCGTTCTCATAATTGTCAATTATTGCACCCAACAGAAGTGTTTTGAAATAAAAATATTTAGTGTATTTTAGTTATATGAGTGAATAATTCAATAATATACTAATAACTACGTAATATAATGCAAATAGATAGTTTTATAACTTAACTTTTTATATACGTTTGGTAATATAATTATTACGTTTGGTAATATAATTATTTTTAATTATTAACTACTAAAAAAACATGGCACTCGTAGTTTTAAAAATGCATTGTTCATCCCACGCAAAATGAGATGGAACAAAAAAGACATCCGTCGTCTTTAAAGAGCCTTTGTTCGTTCCTCGCAGAAAGAGTTGGAATAAAAAAGAAGATCAAGCAAGCAAAATAATTGGACATACCCATAGTATAAGGACTTACATTATAAAGTTTAATTATATATATATATATGTGCGCGCGCGCGCGTGCTAGGTTTGACATTGAAGGACACAAGTATATGATTTTTATTGAGATGACAAAAATATAGGTTTTTTAAATATGTGGTCAAAAATATAATATATCTATATATGTATAGAATTGTTTAAATATAATATATATACGGCAAATTGGCATTAAATGCCTAAATACAATTTTAATTTGGTCATCAGTCCCCCTGTCCGATTATATTTATTTCAACTCCCTAATTTCTAACTTTTATTTATTATAACTCCCAATCCCATCAAAATACTATAATACCTCTTATTACTACCCATATTTTCAAAATATAACACATCATTTCTCTTTCCTCTCACAAACCATAAAAGAGAGAAAGATGGTTGAAAAAAACCCTTATTTTCAGAAATTGGTGGTTCCTTTTAGATTGATACATCATTCTCTTCGATTTTCTTTTTTTGACTCTTCTGATTTCTTCCCTCGGGATTCATCAATCTTCAAAATACAAGATGTGATTAAGGTGAAGGCAGGAAAAAAAGGAGAGAACAGATTTAATGAGCAGGAAAATCAATGAATTATTGGGGTTTATGGAATTTAGCATCTCTAGTAATGAACTATCGAGTTTTCTGAATTGGGTATCTGATTTTTATATGTAAATTTTTATTTTTAGAAGTGGGTTGTCGAGTTTGTTGCAAAAAATGAATTTCTGCTACTGATTTGGTTACGCTTTCTGGAATTTAGCATCTCTAAGGTTTTCAATTGTTTCAGACAATATTTTGCCTTCATTTCAAACCATTTCAGTTTGGCATGGCCCCTGAGAGGTAGGAAGTCAACATACAGTACAACACAAAAGTACTTGGTTTTTATTCAAAAATTACATATTGCAAATTTCAAAGATACTCATTTTGCATTCAAATTCGTTATCTGTCTTGAAAAACAATTATCTCAATTGAAGCCAAAACAAGAAATGATAATTCAAAAGTGCTTGATTTGTATTCAGAAAGTACATATTGGACATTTCAAATTTACTCAGTGTGCGTTCAAAAAGTACTATAATGATAATTCAGTACTTGGTTTGTATTCCAAATGAAACTATTTTACATTTCAAATATTCGTTTGCATTCAAAATGTACTTGTCGTGTCTGTCAAAAAGCAATTGTCTCAATTGGGGCAAAAGAACAAATGATAATTTCAAAGTACTTGGTTAATATTCAAAATGTACCTTAATTTACATATCGCATATACTCAATTTATGTTCATAAGGTACTCATTGTGTATGTTGAAAAATAATTGTATCAAATCGGGCCAAAACAAGGAATGAGAATTCAAAAGTACTTGGTTTGTATTCAAAGAGTACATGTTGAACATTTCAAACTATACTCAGTTTGCGTTCATAAAATACTCTTTGTGTGTGTTGAAAAGCAATTGTCTCAATTGGAGCCAAGAAAGAAATGATAATTTCAAAGTACTTGGTTTGTATTCAAAATGTACTTCTTTTACATATCGTATATACTCAATTTGTGTTCACAAAGTATTGGGATATGCCCTAAGACAACTTAGATGATTGATTTTGGCATACAATGTAATATGATTTTATTAAAGGCAATTCATTATTATATATTATTCAAATGTCTGTGTAATATGAATATATATATATATATATATATATGTTAATGTCCTTAGAATAATACTGTATTATTCTTAAAGATTGTCCCTAGTCAAGTATTATCATGAATAAGATAATGATAATGCATTGAGACTAGTATGTATTGATTGATGAATTGTTCATGGATATGAGATATCAAATCAACACATGGGTGCATGTTAGAGAACAATGTACTGGATAGACCCACCATGAGAATGCTGCATGGATAGTTATATGAATGTCATAAGCAATTCTCATAGTGATAATAATGTATGTAATCCTTACGACTTGAGATCACCAGAGATCCCAACATAAGGAGTTGTGTATCTTGATATTGTCAGCGTTACATGTAACAGGGTAAACTATAAAGACAATCATTGGATACACCACGAATTATGTAGAGGGTTGTTGAGTGATCAAGATAGGATTTGTCCCTCCTATATAACAGGAGAAGTGTTTGGGCCCTTGATCAAGTAAGACTAAAATGCATGGTCATGCTCGAATGAGTCGATATGTGATATCGAGCTTATTCGTTTATTCTAGTCAAATTGGGGATCAAAAAATAAAAGATTGAACTATACGAGTATGACTATTTCATGACTCGTGTTTAATCTAAACACATAGGACAAAGAGATTAAGTTACATGGTGAATATAGGCCATAGGTTATGTCGAGTCAATGACATTCTTGTAATTTGGGTAGCCTTGATGTATTGCTAGATACCGCTCTTTGCTTGTGACATAAAATGAGATTTTATATCACTGCCAATGTTGCAAGATCCTAACGGGTCGCACAAAAGATTAAATCAATAAAGAGTGATATGATTCATTAGATGAATTAAGTTGATTAAGAAGAGTCCAAATCATATAATAATAATATATGATATTATAGGACGGGTCGAATATATATTAGATATATATATAAGTTCGTATATAGATATATATACTGGTATAAGATTGGTATGGGCTTAGGGTTCTTAGAAAGCCCTAATTTGATTATTTTAGCCGCCTAAATCTTACCAGTATATATACATGTGTACTAGGTTAAAGCTTATAGACGATTTTAGGGTTAATCAGATTAACTCAAATAAGAAAAGCAAAAGCTAGCACAGAGAACGGCCGCTGCTTGGTTTCGGCGTCGCTCATCCTTTCTGGTTGAAGATCAAGTCTAGCAACTTGTTCTTCAACATCCCTTTCGATTTGATCGTGTGGATACCATAGAGGCAAAGTTGCAAAAGCTTTGCTCGTGACTCGTGGACGTTTGCTTCCAGATTTCTACACCAAACACGCTACAAATGTATAACTCTTGAAACCAGATATACCCGTATAGGTCCTCGGTTGGGAATCCAATTTTTTTTTTATTCCGCTGCGTATTTGCATGTTGGATTCCTTACAGTGGTATCAGAGCCGTGTACGAAGCTCATATCGGGGTTGCATGATAAATTGTGTTATCTGATTATGAGTTAATGCTTTCATGCTAATTATAAACTATAAGAATGTATGCGGGTGACTGATATAGCAAGGCGGTTGAACGTAGTTCGATAGTCGAGCGAACATAGCACGCAAGGCAGGCGACCGTATCTCGAAAGTCAAGTGAACGGGTTCGCAAGGCGGGCGACCACGCTCAAAAAGGGGCGGGCGACCGCCCACAAGGTAGGGCGGGCGTCCGTGCCCCTCTCGTGCGTGGGTTCCGAGGCATTTGATGTCCGTGCGATAATTTTCATTAATTTACAGTTTTATTAACTTAGAATTAAATTTTAAAATGTTTATAATTTAATTCATTTATGTCCAAGCATGTTTTAAGTGTTGTTTGAGCATTGTGCATGGTTATAGCCCTATGCCCTATTAGATATGAATTTTGTGAATGATCGTATTTTTTAAATACGACCTGCAAGTCGTGCCTTCTCTCTTTTTCTGAATGTATTCCCTCCCCTATGCTCCCCCTCGAATGTAACTCGAGGACTTCTCTATATCATGTAATTGTTATATAGTTTAGTTAGAGTTTTATTGATGGAGATCAATGAAGATGGACCATGGTGCCGGGACGAGGAGGCCATTCACAAAAGGACAAAAGAGGTGCTTGGAGAAGTTACCCTTATGTTGACCTTTAAGATTTTCTCATTGGCTTGAGAAAATCATTAGTTGGGGTTATAACCATGTCACGTTTATTTTATATTGATGTATGTGATGCATGTTTATCGTTTATTTAATATTGATGATTGATATACATATATGTAGATATGTATATGTACCAAACATATTCTCAATATTAATAAAATCATGAGATCTTTAAATCCCTCTAATAATATTAAGTCAATCAAGATGCCTTCCAATTAAAAGTACTCGTCAAGACTTCGATTGAACAGGTGTGGGTTTGCCAAAGCAAAGCACCGTGACAATCTTAGTAATGCGCGATAGGATAAAAGTGATATCCGTGTTATTTTAAATTGGGTTCGACTTAACTAGCGTTATCTCAATAGGATTGGGAACCTAGAGGCATGGGGTTGGGAAATAATTCATTAGATGAATTAGAACAAAGTGTTGTTCGCCAACCATCCAAGAGTTACATGTGATGTAATTGACAAAGCGTTGTCTACCTAAATAACCGAGTCTTGGGTGATTAGTCAAAGCTAACTCAAGGTTAGGTGAAATATGGATCTTGACCCACTAATAGTTTTTTTTTAGGGTTGATTTTTTTTAACTAAATAGTGGGAGTATCATTTAATATAGGACATTATTAAATGATTAAAATCATAAACTTATTTTGCATATTTATATTGTAGATATACATGGCATCAAACAACGTTACTAGTACACTTTCATTGCGATCGGTCCTTGAGAATGACAAATTAAATGGGACAAATTTCCTAGACTGGTATAGGAATATGAGGATTGTCCTCAAACAAGAGAAAAAGCAATATGTTCTTGAGGAACCCTTACCTGCTGAGGAACCTCCCGTTACGGCCGCGAGGGCTGATAAAGATGCTTACAAGAAGCATCAAAATGACGCACTTGATGTTGGTTGTTTAATGTTAGTAACCATGAACTCTGAGCTCAGAAGCAACATGAGGAAATGGATGCGTTCAATATGATTGAACATCTGAAGCAACTTTACCAACAACAAGCTAGAACAAGAGATGTATGACGTCTCTAAAGCGTTATTTCAGTGCAGAATGGTAGAAGGAATCCTTGTTGGAACTCATGTATTCAAAATGATTGGATACATAGAGAATCTTGAGAAACTAGGTTTTCCGTTGGACCAAGAGTTGGCCACTGACGTGATCTTGCAATCGTTGCCTGATAGCTACAGTCAATTTGTTCTGAATTAAAATATGATTGAAATTGAGAAGACTCTACCACAGTTGCTTGGTATGTTGAGAACTTACGAAGCAAACTCAAAGAAGTCTAAGCCCACAATTGTTCTTATTGTGAATAAGGGCAAGGGAAATGCTAAAGCAAAAGGCATTAAAAGGAAAAAAGAAAGTCTTTGTCAAACATAAGCCTCATGCTACTGCACTTAAGCCAAAGGGAGGAGTGGCTAAGGAAGGAAATTGCTTCCATTACGGTGAGACCGGACATTGGAAGAGAAAATGCAAGTTATACCTGGAAGATCTTAAGAAGACGAAGGGAAGTGTGACTTCTACTTCAGGTATTTTTGTTATAGAAGTCAATTTATCTACTTCATCATCATGAGTATTAGATACTGGATGTGGTTCTCACATTTGTGTTCGTGAGCAGGATCTCAAAAGGAGTAGAGTTTAGGCTAAAGGCGAAGTTGACCTCCGAGTGGGAAATGGAGCAAGAGTTGCTGCATTAGCTATAGGAGATTATTCATTAACTTTGCCTTCTGGTTTAATATTAGATTTACAAGACTGTTATTTTGTGCCGTCGATTATTAGAAACATTATTTCAATTTCTTGTTTGGACAAGATTGGTTTTTCATTTATTATAAAGGACAAATGTTGCTCCATTTATTTGAATGAGATGTTTTATGCAAGTGCACAATTGATTAATGGTCTTTATGTTTTAAATCTTGATATGACTGTCTATAACATAAATACTAAAAGGATTAAGAATAATGATTCTAATCCAACTTATCTCTGGCATTGTCGCTTGGGCCATATAAACGAGAATCGCATATCAAAACTTCATAAGGATGGAGCTTTAGATTCACTTGATTTTGAATCATATGAAACATGTGAATCTTGTTTAATGGGCAAGATGACTAAAGCCCCTTTCAAGGAACATGTTGAAAGGGCAATTGATTTATTGATTCTCATACATAGTGATGTATGTGGCCCAATAAGCACACAAGCTAGAGGTGGTTTTCAATACTTCGTTACATTTACTGATGACTTCAGTAGATATGGGTATGTGTACCTAATGAACATAAACATGAAACCTTTGAAAAGTTCAAGGATTTTAAAAATGAAGTACAAAACCAGCTTGGCAAAAGCATCAAAATCTTTCGATCAGATCGAGGAGGTGAATACTTAAACCAAGAGTTTCATGACTATCTAAAGGAGTGTGGGATAGTCCCACAACTCACACCTCCGTATACTCCACAATGGAATGGCGTATCTGAAAGGAGGAATCAAACTTTGTTGGACATGATTCGATCTATGATGAGTCATGCAGATCTTTCGATTTCCTTTTGGGGACATGCTTTAGAAACAACAATATTTATACTGAACCGTGTTCCATCTAAATCAGTTGAAAAGATACCATGTGAGATATGGCTAAGATGCGTCCTAGTATGTCTTTTATGAAGATTTGGGGTTGTGAGGCTTACGTGAGACGTTACGCCTCCAATAAACTTGGACCCAAATCTGATAAGTGTTTATTTGTGGGGTATCCTAAGGAAAGGAAAGGATGCTATTTCTATTATCCCACCGAGAACAAAGTGGTTGTTGCTCGGACAGGTGTCTTTCTTGAAAGAAAATTTATTTCTAGAAGAACCAGCGGGAGACAAATAGAACTTAGTGAAGTACAACCACAAGAAAACACTGAACATGACATTGAGATAGAAACAGAGCAGACACCACAAGTTGTTGTGGATGAAATGACTGCTAAAGAGACACAAGCCCAGCGTAGGTCTGTAAGAGTGCACCGGGAGCCACAGAGATATGGATTTCTTGTGACTCAACAAGGTGACTTACTACTCATTGATGAGGATGGGCCGGCATCCTATCAAGAAGCTATAATGGGTCCTGATTCTGAGAAATGGCAAGAGGCCATGAAATATGAGATGGAATCCATGTATGTAAACCAAGTATGGACTTTGGTTGACCCACCTGAAGGGGTAAGACCCATAGGGTGCAAATGGATTTTCAAGAAAAAGACCGATATGGATGATAATGTACAAACCTTTAAAGGACGACTGGTTGCTAAAGGTTTCAAACAAATTCATGGTATTGACTATGATGAAACTTTTTCGTCAGTTGCCATGGTTAAATCCATTAGGATCTTACTTGCTATAGCTGCATTTCATGATTATGAAATCTTGCAGATGGATGTCAAAACAGCTTTCCTTAATGGAAATTTACTTGAGGATGTGTACATGACACAACCCGAGGGTTTTGTCGATCCAAAGGATGCTGGAAAGACATGCAAGCTACAACGATCCATTTATGGATTGAAGCAAGCTTCTCGGAGTTGGAATCTTCGTTTCGATGATGCAATCAAAGAGTTTGGTTTTATCAAGAACATAGATGAACCTTGTGTATACAAGAAGGTCAGTGGGACATAATTATCTTCCTAGTGTTGTATGTGGATGACATACTTCTCATTGGGAATGATATCCCTACCTTGCAATCTGTAAAGATTTGGCTAGGGAATTGCTTTTCTATGAGACTTGGGTGAAGCCAGCTACGTGTTAGGTATCAAGATCTATAGAGATAGATCAAGAAGATTACTTGGCCTAAGTCAAAGTACATACATAGATAAAGTGCTAAAACGGTTTAGCATGCAAGAATCAAAGAAAGGATTCGTGCCCATGACACATGCGATACATCTCTCGAAGGATCAATGTCCTTCAACACAAGATGAGAGACAACTCATGAGTAAGATTCCATATGCGTCAGCTATTGGATCTATCATGAATGCCATGATATGTACTCGTCCCGATGTCTCGTATGCTTTGAGCATGACGAGCAGATATCGAGTTGATCCAGGTGAATGTCACTGGATCGCTGTCAAGAATATCCTGAAGTACTTGAGAAGAACTAAGGATACATTCTTGATTTATGGAGGTGAGGAAGAGCTCAGTGTAATTGGTTACACTGATGCAAGCTTCCAAACTGACAAGGATGATTTCTGATGGCAATCAGTATATGTGTTTTGCCTAAATGGAGGTGCTGTGAGGTGGAAGAGTTCAAAACAAGAGACAGTAGCAATTCTACAACTGAAGCTGAGTATATTGCTGCCTCAGATGCAGCAAAGGAAGTTGTTTGGATCAAGAAGTTCATTTCTGAGCTTGGGGTTGTCCCTAGCATACTAGATCCGATTGAACTCTATTGTGACAACAATGGAGCCATCGCATTGGCTAAGGAACCCAGATCTCACCAGCAATCCAAACACATACTTTAGCGCTTTCATTTCATTCGAGAAATCGTTGAAAGAGGAGATGTGAAAATATGCAAAGTACCAACTGATGATAATGTATCTGACCCACTGACGAAACCTCTGTCACAGCAGAAGCATGATCGCCATACTAGATCTTTAGGCATTAAGTACATGTTTGACTGGTCTTAGTGCAAGTGGGAGATTTGTTGGGATATGCCCTAAGACAACTCATTAGAGGATTGATTTTGGCATACAATGTAATATGATTTTATTAAAGGCAATTCATTATTATATATTATTCAAATGTCTGTGTAATATGATATATATATATATATGTTAATGTCCTTAGAATAATATTGTATTATTCTTAAAGATTGTCCCTAGTCAAGTATTATCATGAATAAGGATAATGATAATGCATTGAGACTAGTATGTATTGATTGATGAATTGTTCATGGATATGAGATATCAAATCAACACACGGGTGCATGTTAGAGAACAATGTACTGGACAGACCCACCATGAGAATGCTACATGGATAGTTATATGAATGTCATAAGCAGTTCTCATAGTGATAATAATGCATGTAATACTTACGACTTGAGATCACCAGAGATCCCAACATAAGGAGTCATGTATCTTGATATTGTCAAACGTTACCTGTAACAGGGTAAACTATAAAGACAATCATTGGATACACCACGAATTATGTAGAAGGCTGTTGAGTGATCAAGATAGGATTTGTCCCTCCTATATAACATGAAAAGTGCTTGGGCCCTTGATCAAGTAAGACTAAAATGCATGGCCATGCTCGAATGAGTCGATATGTGATATCGAGCTTATTCGTTTATTCTAGTCAATTTGGGGATCAAGAAATAAAAGATTGAACTATACGAGTATGACTATTCCATGACTCGTGTTTAATCTAAACACATAGGACAAAGTGATTAAGTTACATGGTGAATATTATCATAGGCCATAGGTTATGTCGAGTCAATGATATTCTTCTAACTTGGGTAGCCTTGATGTGTTGCTAGATACCGCTCTTTGCTTGTGACATAAAATGAGATTTTATATCACTGCCAACGTTGCAAGATCCTAACGGGTCGCACAAAAGATTAAATCGATAAAGGGTGATATAATTCATTAGATGAATTAAGTTGATTAGGAAGAGTCCAAATCATATAATAATAATATATGATATTATAGGACGTGCCGAATATATAATATATATATATATAGGTTCGTATATATATATACATGTGTATTAGGTTAAAGCTTAGAGACGATTTTAGAGTTAATCAGATTAACTTAAATAAGAAAAGCAAAAACATAGCACAGAGGACGGCCGCTACTTGGTTTCGGCGTCGCTCATCTTGTTCTTCAACATCCCCTTCGATTTGATCGTGTGGATACCATAGAGGCAAAGTTGCACAAGCTTTGCTCGTGACTCGTGGACGTTTGCTTCGAGATTTCTGCATCAAACACGCTACAAAGGTATAACTCTTGACACCCGATATGAACACCTGTATAGGTCCTCGGTTGGGAATCCAAATTTTTTTTTATTCCGCTGCGTATTTGCATGTTGGATTCCTTACACAAAGTACTCGTTGTATGTGTTGAGAAGCAATTGTCTCAATTGGGGCCAAAACAAGGAATGATAATTCAGTACTTGATTTGTATTCGAAATAAAGCTATTTTACAATGAAAAGATACACAGTTTGAGTTCAAATAGTACTCTTTGTGTGTTGAAAAATAATTGCAACTCAAATGAGATTGTTATCGTGTTTAACATATATTCATTTTGTGTTCCAAAAGTACTCGTTTTGTGCACTGACAAGCAGTAGTAGTCTCAGTTGGGGCCAAACAAGATGAATGTCGAAAAGTATTAAAATGTACTTAAATTCTCTTTAACATATACTCACTTTGTGTTGAAAATGTACTTGTTTTGTACGTTAAAAAAGCAGTAGTAGCCTCACTTGGGGTCAAACACGGGGCGGTCGCCCACCCAAACGGGAAGATAGTTTCATAGTACTTGGTTTGTATTGAAAAGTACCAATTTTACACTTGGCATATACTCGGGTTAGGTACCCGAAGTACTCGTTGCGTCTTTCGAAAAACAAGTCTCAATTTTGCCAAACAAGGGATGGAAATTTCATAGTACTTGGTTTACATACAAAATGTACATATTTTATACTATAAATATACTCGTCTTATATTTCAAAGGTACTCGTTGTGTGTTATGATAAGTAGGTCTCAATTATTGCCAAAAAAGGGATGAAATTTTATTGTACACTATTTACATACAAAATGTACATATTTTATGCTATAAATGTACTCGTCTTATGTTTGAAAGATACTCGTTTGGTGTGTTTAAAAGTAAATAGTGTCAAATAAGGAATGTTAAGACAAATGTACTTGGTTTGTATGAAAAATGTACATGTTGTACATTTGACATATTATCATGTTATGTTGAAATGTACTCGTTTGGTGTGTTTAAAAGTATGGCAGTCTCAATTGGGCCAATCAAGGGATGTTGACATCATTTCTTAGTAAAAAAGGGTAATTGCATTTAAAAAGTTAAAATGAGATACTTGTTCCAACATTTATTGAACATCGAGTGTGCCTTGACGCTTCATAACTTCAATTGGGCAACCATTATTGTAGCACTAATGTATACGTTGACATCCTTTTTTGGTATATTCAATTGTACGCTCCAACCATTATAGAATTTGAAATGGACAAACATGTTGTATAAGGTGTGTGACACTTCTAAAATAGGGAAACTTTTGGATTCTTCTGACACGCATTACGAATTCAAAATGTATTTGGTTTGCATTCATAATGTACATAATCTATACTTGACATTACGAATTCAAATACTTGACATTACGAATTCAAAACATACTTATGTTCAAAAAATACTCGGTTGGTCTGTTTAAAAGAACTTGGTGGTATCAAATGAATGTTAAGATAAATGTACTTGGTTTGTATGCAAACTGTACATGCTATATGTTCAAAACATACTTGGGTTATGTTCAAAAGTACTCGATTGTTGTGTTTAAAAGCACTTGGTGGTATCAAATGAATGTTAAGAGAATGATACTTGGTTTGTATGCAAATATACCTACTTTATGTTCAAAACGTACTCGGATTATGTTCAAAAAATACTTGGTTGATGTGTTTAAAAACACTTGGTGGTATCAAATGAATGTTAAAATAATTGTACTTGGTTTGTATTCAAACTACACCTGCTCTATGTTCAAAAAGTATTCGGTTTATGTTCAAAAAGTACTCGGTTGGTGTGTTTAAAAGCACTTGGTATCAAATGAATGTTAAGAGAATGATACTTGGTTTGTTCAAAATGTACATACTTTATGCTCAAAAAGTACTCGGGTTATGTTCAAGAACTACTCGATTGGTGTGTTTAAAAATATTTGGTATCAAATGAATGTTAAGATGAATGTAATTGGTTTTTATTCAAAATGTACCTACTTGTGTTCAAAAAAAAAAAAATATCTGGGTTATGTTTAAAAAGTATTCGGTTGGTGTATTTAAAGCACTTGGTGGTTTCAAATTAATGTTAAGATAAATGTACTTGGTTAATATTCAAAATTTACATACTTTATGTTCAGAAAGTGCTCGGGTTATGTTCAAAAAGTACTCGGTTGATGTGTTTAAAAGCACTTGGTCTCAAATGAGTATTAAGAGAAATGTACTTGGTTTGTATTAAGAAAGCACTCGGTTTATGTTCAAAAAGTACTCGAATTATGTTTAAAGAGTACTATGTCGGTTCATTGATTAAAACCATGTACAGATCACAATCCCACTAACATGATAAAATTTGGTTATTCATCCGCTAAAATCATTGGGTTCATTCATCCACCAAAAAAACTACATAATATTTAATAAACCATGTACATATAACAATTCACTTGGTACCGTTTGAAGTGATGGTTGTGATAAGTAATGTAAAGATTAAAAAGTTACGAAATGATTGTAAAAATAAATTGTGATAAGTTATATGATGTGATTGGGAGATAAAATAGTTGATAAGGATTATTCTTTGATATAAAGACTAAACACCCTCATCAATGGAATAATATATATATATATATATATATATATATATATATATGTATATAATATTTTGATTATTATATAATATTGTAATAATAAAATATGATAATCATAATATATTAATATATGCTTATATACGTGTATAAATAAATAAATATATATATATATGAATATATGAATATATATAATATATAATAGTAATATATAATATATATATATATATATTATATTATATAAATAATAATATAATAATTAAAAATATATAATCATAATCAAAAATTATATATATAAATACGTATATATAATTGAATATTATATAATATTGTAATAATAAAATATAATAATCATAATATATTAATATATACATATATACGTGTATAAATATATATATATATATGAATATCTAAATATATATATAAATAGATAATAATATAATATATAATATATATATATATATATATATATTATATTGTATAAATAATAATATAATAATTAAAAATATATAATCATAATCAAAAAATATATATATAAATACAATAATATTATATTAATAATTTATAATAATAATAGTAATATAATAATAATTATTATTATTATTGCATAATATATATATATATATTATGATTATTATATAATATATATTTATACATATTTATTATAATAATAGTAATAAAATAATAATCATTATTATTATTACATATTAATATATATATATTATTATATTATGATTCTTCTATATATTATTATATAATAGATATACATATTTATTAATCATAATCATAATATATATATATATATATCTATATAATATATCTATATATAATATATATATATAAATTTAGAATAATAATAATTATTTATAGTAATAGTAATAATAATATATATATATATATATATACACACGCGTATATAGATATATATATATCACATAATAATAATAATAATTATTAATTACTATTATTTCAATAACATTATATTATATATTACATATATATATAGATGTACTATACTAATCTTATTTATTATATTCAAATATATAATATCATAATAATAGTATAATAATAATTATTATTATTATTATTACTACTACATATATAATAATACATTATTATTATTACTACCTAATAATTATTAATAATAATATATTCTTATAATCTCATAATAAATACGATATAATAAAATAGTAATATCTAAACAATACAAATATAATAATAAAGTTGGAGGAAATAAATGTAGTTTTTGGCGGGATTCAAAGTTTGAGATAGTAGAAAAAGGCGGGAAGGGGTATTTATGTCATTTTGTTATAAAGTGGGATTAGAATATAAATATGATGGATAATGTTTTTAAAAAAACAAACATTGGATGATCTTAGTAATCCCGGGATTACTAATCTTATCATGAACCCCAAACGGTACCTTATAGTCCAAAATTTTGGTTCATTGATCCCGTAAAATCATTTGGTTCATTTATCCACCAAAAAGTACCTAATATGTAATAAACCAGGATACATAGACATTATAAATTGTTTAGATAATTTTAAAATTTCATCCATCCTCTAAAATCATTGACTACCTAGGAGTCCATGCTCATGTCTCATAATGGTTGTAGTTAAATGATCCCTATATGCCTTCATCGAACACACGAGTTGATCCTTCCACATTTCTGGTGTGTCAACAGTGAAGCATTCAACGTACAAACACAGTAACATACCAGAATCTGATTTTTCTTCTTGTTTCTGCACATATATCTTCTGCATGGTGCTCCTAAAGCAAATGGGAGAGCAACGGACTACCGGAACAACCTCCTTTTCTCTACAACTTTTGAAGAACTGTTTGCCATTATTTACAATACCAACATATACACAATTTAGTACCAAGAAAACATAACTCAAGTACACAATAATTGATAATCAAGTACTTTAAATAACTCATAATCAAGTAATTTCCAGCATTCATAATCAAAACCTTGCATAATTTGTAGAAACCCAGAAACTGAGCCACGATAAAATTCCTCAACTACGCAAAAATAAATCTCATAAAATGTACATAAATAAAAGGGTTTCCATAACAAGATGGTGAAATATTACCTCTGGTAAGTCGATCAATGTCAAGGGTTTGGCGTGCTTTCGAAATGCTTGGGCTTTTTCAGTGGTTGGATTGTTTCTTTTGGGACGACGGACGCTGATGCTCAGCAAAACTTCACAGTGGGAGGAACTTTTAGAGAGGAAGTTTACGTATGGGAGGAGGAAGGAATTTGGAGATGAAGGTTGTCGTAAGTGGAAGAAGAAATCAGGAGAAAATGATGCCGCAAATCAAGGGGAAATTTTGAAACGTAAGAGAATGAATATGATTAAAAAAGTATTTGAGTCAATTACATAGATTAGGGACTTGAAAACAATTTTTTTGTCAAATGGGAGTACAGAGTTTAGATAATATGATTAGTGACTGAACATAAAAATGAAAGGTGGTTTATGAATTTTTTCTATAAGTGCCCCATATATATATTTTAAAAAAATTAGGGGGACAGTTGTCCTTGGAGCCAAGATGCATTCGCCTTGTGAGTGTTCTAAATATTCTTCTACACTATTTATTAAAACTTGAGTCTTGCTATGTTTCAACAATTATTATTTCCAAACCACCCCCTCAAATTTTAAAAAACCATCAACCTTATAAAACTAGTTTAAAAATAAAAACAAAAGATAAATAAATAAACTTTATTAACAAAACTAGAAACTCACAAACTATTTTAAAAAACACTATTTAAATAAGTATATATTTACATGCATAAATATTTATTGCACATAAAAATATTATAAATATATGCAATAAATGCTCGGAATCACTAAAAAGCAAAAAAGTGTGTTTTTGAAGTGGTTTATATAACAAGTAATTCCCACTAAAAAGTATTATGTATTTTCGTAATAACATAACTATAAAATAAAATTGTTGGGGACTTTGAAATGCAAGGAATAAAAGGATACAAGAAGAATAACACTACGATGCGAGAGGCCGTAGGGAATTTATAAGGGAGTACTTGATGCAATTTAGGAATACAACATTGTAGATAAGATCAATGTTAGTTCCGGACCTTATCGATGAGATTTTAAAGATGACAAAACATTTCAGACCGGATCGAGTGAAATCAGACTGACCAGATCGATCGCCCAAAACAGATCAAGCTGATAAGATGACAAAGCATATCAGACCGGATCGATGGATTTCAGACTGACTTTATCAAAGCTTCAGATCGATCTCAATTTTTATCAGATTAGAGCAGTCAAGGATACATAAAGAATAGCTCCTCAGTCCGAATCATTAACGGCTATTTATTGTAGCATTTAATGTCGTAATTAATGCTACAAAGGACCAAAGACTGAAGATTGCCATAAGAGGTAAGAAGACAAAGAAGAGCCTATCTGACAGTCGCCGAAAGTATGAACCAGAACGGCAAGTATCCTGAAGAAGAAGACTGTAGCTTTCTCAGAACTCAAGCAGAGTCAAAGTTGCACATTGAGGGAAATAATGTCGTTGGTACTTACAACTATAAAAGGATGCAACAAAAAGGAATATACAAGACTCTCGCTGATCAATTGAAAAACGCACAAGAAAGCAAAACAGCACAAGTTTACAAGCTCAGAAGCTCTCGAGCTGAAATTATTCTTAAGCACGATTACTTTGTAATATTTGATCATTTAGGATCATTGTGCGCATCTTGTGTATTCTGTGTTGAAAAATAGAAGTGAGAAACATATTGTAACTGTCAGACAGAGTGTGTCTGAGCAGATCGAGTGACTAGGAGTTTCAGACTGGTAGTGAGGTAAATCCATCCTGAATCGGGTTTGTACAACAGGATTGTATAAATCAAAGTCTTCTAGTATAAACCTTCCTTAATTGGAAGAAGGGGAGACGTAGAAGGATTACACCACCTTCGAACTTCCAGAAACATATCCTGTGTATTATCTTTCTGCACTTGTTTTTTCATACTAGCCATCGAGCCGTTCTTACATATACAAGAACAGACCGTTCCGCACTTATACTTTCAGTGGTCTGTTCTGTACAAGAGTTGATTAAGAAACAGATTTCTTTCACTAATCCGAAAGAAATCACAAGGGATTAACTTTTACAAGGAGTGTTCATTCACCCCCCTCTAAACACTCCGGACCGATCCTAACAAGTGGTATCAGAGCAGGTCATCTTAATCAGCAAAATCACTCGAGCTGATGGCATCATTCAACAAAATTCCTATGTTCTCAAAAGAAGACTATGATGACTGGAGAATCAGAATGCAAGCACATCTGGCAGCTCAGGATGACGATATGTGGTTCGTCATCACTGATGGACCAATGAAGATTCTAAAAATAAATACAGCAGTCACCATTACTGGTGGTGAACCACAAATGGTAGAGAAAGACAGATCCCTCTGGACGAATGAGGAAAGAAAGAAGGCAAATCTCGACAACGTTGCCAAAGACATCTTGTTCAAGACATTGGACAAGAACATGTTCAGCAAAATCAAAATGTGCTCTACTGCCAAAGAAATTTGGGAGAAGATAGCACAGCTATGCGAAGGCAACGACCAGACCAAAGAAAACAAGCTGACTGTTGCTCTTCAAAGATTTGAGGGCATAAAGATGAAGAGTGGAGAAACTCTAAATGAGTTTGATGAAAGAGTCACTGGCATCATAAATGAACTGAATGGTCTGGGGAAGGAATATTCTAACAGAGAGATCGCTCAGAAAGTTATGAGAGCTCTGCCAAAGGAATGGGATGTTAAGACCATTGCCATGAGGGAATCAAAAGATCTTAACAATGTTGAACTTCATGATCTGTTTGCAGATCTTAAGGCCTATGAGTTTGAACTGATAAGCAGAGGTGAAGCAGAGCCATTCATCTCTCAACCAAACAAGGCCCTGGCAGCCATTCCAGACCAGACCGCCTCAACATCAGATCGATCCGCTGAACAGATAAGTAATGATGCTATGTCATTATTTATCAAGAAATTCGGTAAATTCATGTCTAAGAATAAGAGGAACTTCAAACCCTCTCATCATTATAAATCAAGAAAAGATGATGCTGTTAACGATCAGGCTTGCTACAATTGTGGTAAGACCGAACATTTTATTGCAGATTGCACCAGACCGAAGAAAGAAGAACGGAAAGAGAAGCATCGTGATGATAGGAAGAAGAAGCACTACAAAGACCGCAAGAATCATGGAAAATCCCAAAAAGTCCTAGTAGCTGAAGAGGGAAACAGCAAATGGGCTCAGACAGACTCAGACTCGGAAAGCTCTGAATATTCTTCCAGCGAAAGCGAAGAAGATATTCAATGTCTTATGGCAGACGAAGAGATGAGTCAGACAGACGAGGTATATGATCTTGACTCAAATGAATTTACACGAGAAGAGCTCATGTCCGCACTGCAAGACATGGCTAATGATTATAGGATCTTAGCTGAATCATTTGAGAAAAATAAAGCTAAAGCCAGTAATCAAATAGATGAGCACAATAAACCAAGCTGCTCTGAGCAGGGTGGGTGCAATAATCTAAAGATCAAGCTGAATAAGCTGAAAATCTCCTATGATCAGCTCCATGAAGAAAATAAGAGAATTAGCACACAAAATGCTAAGCTTTCTCATATATTCAAAACATGGACAAAATCCAGAACATCTTTGGAAGAATTACAAGAGGTTCAAAGAAACGTCGGTGATTTCACCGGCATAGGCTTTGACACCAAAGAATGCACCAAAGATGAATTTGAGCTGTTGTTGGTAAAGAACCAAGTCAAACAAATGACATTTGTTAAATCCAGCACAGTATATGAGACTGAAGCACCTAAAATTCAAACGGGAGTCTCTTACGTGAATCAAAATCTGAGAAAAGAGATTGGTTATGTTGACCAAGCCAAAGAAAAGGCACCAGCAAGATTTGCGTCTATCAGACCAAATCCAAAGGTGCAATATCTGAGGCAAGGAAGACAATACAATTACTATAATTCAAAACCGATTCAACGAAGATATAGACTACCTTATGAGAATCAAAGGCTTCCACAGCGCACACATTATCACACACAACATCGAAACAGACCAGCACACAGCACACCTTACACACACAAGCCATTGAAGCTGATACAGGTGTGGGTTCCCAAAGGGCTAATCCGTTCTGGACCCAAATAGGATTGGGTACCAACAATAATTATATTTGATGACAGGTACCGAAGAAACTCGCATCAGACTGGTATTTGGACAGTGGGTGTTCTCGTCACATGACTGGAAACATCGAGCTGCTGTCTGAAGTCACAGAATGTACTGGACCCAAGATCATCTTCGGAGATAACTCAAAGGGTAAGACCGTGGGCAAGGGTAAGATTGTCCATGGTAACATTATTATCAATGATGTGCTATTAGTTGAAAATATGTGCTATAATCTGATTAGTATAAGTCAACTCTGTGATAATGGTACAAACACACTTGCACGGTTAAATCATCAGACGGTATAACCATGCTTGTAGGAATCAGGAATGGAAATACATATAAGATTAACTGGAATCATGCTCAACCTGATAATCCTACTTGCTTCATCGCTAACAATGATAATAAACATTGGCTGTGGCATAAGCGCTTGAATCATATAAACTTTAAGACTATTTCCAGCCTGTGTAAACATGACTTAGTTATCGGTCTACCCAAGATCGATTTTGCTAAGGATAAGATCTGCGAAGCTTGCCAAATGGGCAAACAGATCAGATTATCCTTCAAAAACAAGAATGCCAAATCCTCCTCCCGCTGTTTAGAATTATTGCATATGGACTTGTTTGGTCCTATACCAATAAAAAGTTTAGGGGGAATGCGGTATACTCTTGTTGTTATTGATGATTACTCACGGTTCACATGGACTATATTTTTAAGCAGTAAAGATCAGACCGGTCCGAAGTTGATCAAGCTGCTGAAACGCACTCAGAATGAGAAATCATCCAGCATAGACAGGATTCGCAGTGACAAAGGCACTGAATTTTCAAATCAGAATCTTGAATCCTTTCTAGAAGATCATGGAATCAAGCATGAGTTTTCAGCCGCTCGAACTCCTCAACAGAATGGAGTTGCAGAACGAAGAAACAGAACGCTCAAGGAAGCAGCAAGAACAATGCTTGATGATTCTGGTATTTCGCAAAAGTTCTGGGCAGAAGCTGTAAACACTGCTTGCTACACTCAGAATCGGTCTATGATCAACAAGAAGCTGAACCTTACTCCATATGAAATATGGACTGGTAACAGACCATCTATTTCTCACTTTCATGTTTTTGGCTGCAAATGCTTCGTTCATAACAATGGTAAGAATCTTCTTACAGCATTTGAAGCTAAGTCAGATAATGGAATATTCTTGGGATATTCATCAACTAGTAAAGGTTATAGAATTTTCAATAATCGTACCTTAACTGTAGAAGAATCTGTTCATGTAGTTTTTGATGAATCTTTATGTGTTGAGGGCAACAAAGAATCAATTCAAAATCAGATGAAAAATATCCATCTCGAAGCTAACAGTGATGATGAGATTGTAGCTAACAGGTCAAGAGACAATCCACCAGAACCAGAAGTACCAGACAGACCGGATCAAGGCATTGAAGCTTCTTCAGATCGAGCTGATCCGGATGTTCTTCACTCAAATGTTAAAGCAGATGCTGATCATGCTGCTACTACTCATCCGACTGGACCAGACAATCCAGAGTCAAGCTATCGATGGACTAAGAAGCATCCACCTAATCTAGTGATTGGTAGTCCCTCTGCACCGATCAGAACCAGAGGACAGATGATGGATGTATTCACACATGCTGCTTTCATCTCAACTCGGGAACCTAAGAAGATCGATGAAGCGTTGACTGATTTCAACTGGATTAAGGCCATGCAAGAAGAGCTAAATCAATTCGAACAAAATCAAGTTTGGAGTCTAACCCCCAGACCAAGCGATCTGCCTGTTATTGGAACCAGATGGGTCTTTAGAAATAAGCTAGACACAGATGGAACTGTGGTTAGAAACAAAGACAGACTGGTGGCACAAGGATTCAGACAAGAAGAAGGAATCGACTTTGATGAATCATTTGCACCAGTCGCCAGACTTGAAGCTATCCGAATCTTTCTTGCATATGCTGCCTTTAAAGACTTCAAAGTATGTCAGATGGACGTCAAGAGCGTTTTTCTTAATGAAAAGCTTCAGGAAGAAGTCTACATTGAGCAACCACCTGGATTTCAGAACCATTTGTATCCCAATCATGTGTATCTACTGAATAAAGCAGTGTATGGTCTGAAACAAGCTCCAAGAGCCTGGTATGACACTCTATCTCAATTTCTGATGAACCATGATTTTCAGATCGGCTCAGTAGATAAAACTCTCTTTAAATTTATTAAGGGGGAACATACCCTATTAGTTCAGATTTATGTTGATGACATAATCAGTTGGGTCAACTAACCCCAAATTGTGCGAGAAATTTTCTAAGTTAATGCAGGGACAATTTGAGATGAGCATGATGGGAGAACTTTCATTCTTTTTGGGTCTCCAAGTAAAACAGCTCAACAATGGTATTTTCATCAACCAGACCAAGTATACCAAAGAGCTCCTCAAGAGATTTGGAATGGAAACATGCTCAACTTCATCAACTCCAATGAGTCCAACAATCAAGTTAGACAAAGATGAAGGGGGAACGACAGTTGAAGTAACCATGTATAGAGGACTAATCGGATCGCTATTGTATCTTACAGCGAGCCGGCCTGATATTATGTTCTCAGTCTGTATGTGCGCCAGATTTCAGTCAGAACCAAAGCAATCACATTTTATTGCTACCAAGCGTATTCTGAAATACTTAAAAGGATCTCAGAACGTTGGTCTTTGGTACTCCAAAGATTCAAACTTCAGCTTGATTGGATATTCAGACGCAGACTACGCTGGGTGTAAGATTGATCGTAAAAGCACCAGTGGAACATGTCAATTTCTAGGTGAAAGATTGATCTCTTGGTTCAGGAAAAAGCAGACATCAATTGCCACATCTACAGCTGAAGCAGAGTATCTAGCCGCTGGAAGCTGTTGCGCTCAAATGCTCTGGATTCAACACCAGCTCAAAGACTATGACATCCAAGCTGTTGACTCTCCGATATTTTGCGACAACACAAGTGCAATCGCTATAACGTATAATCCAGTTCTGCACTCTCGAACAAAGCATATTGATATACGACATCATTTTATTCGAGATCATGTTGGCAAAAAGGAAATTCGGATCGAGCACATCTCAACAGAGCAGCAAGCAGCAGACATCTTCACCAAACCGCTCCCAGAGGCTAAGTTTAATTATTTCCGTCAAATTCTTGGTTTAATTGACTTATCTTAATAGTTTAGATGTTTTTCTTTCGCTCTTAAAGATTTTTGTTGCCACAGATCGATAATACAATGTTCAGAAAAACACAGACCGGTCCGAACTTTTAGACCGATCCATGTCAATCTGATGTTATCCTATGATCTGTCTGGTCAATAATTTTTTTTTAACAAAAACAGCCCGGACTGATCGCATTTTAACCGCCTTATCTATCTGTTATCCTGACCGTTTATTTTGAATTTCTTTTTATCAGTCATCGAGATAAAGACACGTGTCTTCTCTCTCCTATTTAGCGGGCTGGACATTTCATCTCCTTTCACTTTTTACAATTTACCGCTATCTGTTTTCTTATTCTCTCACTCTCCTAAATCTTCGCACTCTTTTACCTTCATTCCAATGGCTACCATTACTCACAACTCTCTCTCCGTTGAGTTTAATGACATTTACAGGGCAGAAGATGCAGAGATGGTGTCCATCTTCCGAGCTTTGGAATCATCTGGCTTAAGGAACTTTCTGGAGTGCGGCACAGTTGTTTATGAATCTGAAATCCGCGAACTATTCGCCAATGCCGTCTCCCAGAAGACATCAATATCCACTACTGTCAAGGGCAAATCATTTGAGATCTCGCCGATGATGCTGGCCAAAACCTTTGGCCTCCCCAATTCCAGACTGACGGAATTTGGACAGATTCCTCAAGCGTCACTCTCAGCTCTTCAAGGGAAGATTTCTATTTTTGGCCACCGCCTGCAACCCTCGTTTAAGAAGAAGGAAATGCTTTTTCATTTCCAGGTGCTGTGCGAAATCGTTGGCAAACCTCTGTTGGGCAAAGCAGGAAGTTTTGACGCTGTAACCGCAGAGAAGTTCAGGGCTATGGCGGTTATTGTATCCGGATAGAAGATGAACTGGTCCGTGATTCTTTTTGGAGTTCTGATGGAAACAGTAATTGCATCAAAACTGGCCGTATGCTTTGCTGTTCCTCTCAGCAAGCTACTGGAGTCCTTAGACATCGAGCTGGGAAAGCAGTCCGCTCTCAGTCCCTTCAAGATTCTAAATTCCAAAGGGCTCGCACTGCTGAAGTCCAAGAGTGCTCCGCCTACTTCTACTACTCTGGCTGCACTCAAGATTGAGAAGGGCGAAGAACAAGCTGTTGCGCGCAAACCTCGGGTCAAGAGAAAGCTAACCATCCAGACTGATTATGAAAAAACTCAGTCTGCTCCCTCGCCACCAACCAAGCCACTTCCCAAAAAGCCCAGAACCCAGATTACCAAACCAAAAGCCTTACCCATATTGCCACCAACTAAAGCCACCCCTGCACCCCAACTTTCCACCCAACCTTCACAAGCTTCAACCCCTGCACCCAAAGTCACTTTTAAACTTCCCTCTGCCATTCCCGTGGTCAAATGGATAGTTATCACTGAGTTGGGAGATTATACCCAATCAGGGATCAAGTCCCCTTCCTCCACCGGCAAGGGAAAAGCCATTCTCTCCGAACCCCTCTCCTCTAAACCCAAATCTGCAGCGCAGACAGCCATCGACATTGCTATGGAGGATGTTGATGAGAAGGTGAAGGCACTCATTGTGGTCTTTGATGAATACGTCCAGTACCGGACTATCAACCACATTGAGATGTTCTTCGAAAAGTTGAGCAGACTGAAGAAGATGGAAGAGGAAGTTCTGAAAGGAACAGAGACCGATGATGTTCGGCTTGCCGTGCAGCGCAAATAGCTATTTACGGCAATTCAAAGATTCAGACTGGCCACTCTGCTCCTAGCTGCTAAGAAAGAGAACTTCGATCCGAATGCTCCAACTGCCAGAGATGATGGGGCTGTTATTGCTCAATTAGAGATGGATGTTCATGCTCTTCACTTAGCTGTCCGTTTTCAACGACAGAAGATCAGTGTATCCACTCCAGCAACCAGCCCGGATCATCCTTCTGCAAGCATAACTCTGGCAGAACCTTTCGTTGAGGTTATTCCCTTTGGGGCAGCAGACCAGACTGAAGATCAGCCAGCAGCGCAGCCTGCAGAACCAGCCGCAGATCAGACTGCAGATCAAGCAGCAGCTCAGACTGCAGAGCTAGTACCAGATCAGCCAGTAGATCAGACAGCGGAGCAGCCATTGCCTAATGCTCCGTCTGCTAGAGATGATGAACCATTGAATGTGTTGTTGGACTCTCCGACAACATCTATTCCTATGGGGTCATCAGCCTCCTGTGCACAAATCAGTCCAACCGCAGCACTTGCAACAATTGACGCACCAGACTTCGTCGATCCGGATTTAGTGGTGTCTACAGTTGTTGCAGCTCTACAAATTGAGGAGCCTCTCAGTCCCAGTACTCCTCCGGGACAATCAGATGAAGATCTGGCCTTCATTCAAGAATTTTCTTCGGATTTGGTCACCCTGATCCGATCCGAAAGTCATCAAGCTGCCATAACTTCCATTATGCCGATTGCTGAAGAAGATGATCCTGCACTGTCATCATCAGATCACTCTCCCAGCCGGCTATCTGATGCACCTCCATCACTGGCACGGACTCTCCAGCATTTCTCTGACAACTACATGTCACTCTCTCAACGTGTTCTAGAAGTTCATCAAGGTCAGAGGCTTACAGCTTTGGACTTTGATTCATTCAAAGAGAAGATGACGTCCAGTATAAGCAGCCTTCAGCGAGGACTGAATGATCTGTTTCTCAGCAAGCCACTTATAAGAACAGCCTGAAAAAAGAGCAGATCGAGCTGGCCACTGAAGTCCGAGCATCTGTTGCCAATTCCCTCCGCGCTCAAGACGTTCGTCTTGACGCTATCAGCGCGCAGCTAGCACAAGTTGTTGATTTTCTTCAAGAGATTGCTGCTGACAAAAAGGGGGAAAAGAAGAAAGACTTCAAGCCGCCTCAAACTTCAAGAAAATAGCAGTCTCGTTGATTAAATTTTTAGACTGACTGTATGCGAGATTTTTTATCAATAAAAATCTTTCTTTATTAAGTCCTTGTTCATTTATTTTGAACTTTAATAAAGGCTTAATCGATCCAACTTAATAATGTTCATTTATTTTGAACAAAGAAGAAGTAATCGATCCGAAAGTTTTCGCTTCAGAATTCTTATCAGACTGGTTAAACAGACTTAGAAGCTAGGTTTTGTCATCATCAAAAAGGGGGAATTTGTTAGTTCCGGACCTTATCGATGAGATTTTAAAGATGACAAAACATTTCAGACCGGATCGAGTGAAATCAGACTGACCAGATCGATCGCCCAAAACAAATTAAGCTGATAAGATGACAAAGCATATCAGATCGGATCGATGGATTTCAGACTGACTTTATCAAAGCTTCAGATTGATCTCAATCTTTATCAGATCAGAGCAGTCAAGGATACATAAAGAATGGCTCCTCAGTCCGAATCATTAACGGCTATTTATTGTAGCATTTAATGTCGTAATTAATGCTACAAAGGACCAAAGACTGAAGATTGTCATAAGAGGTAAGAAGACAAAGAATAGCCTATCTGACAGTCGCCGAAAGTATGAACCAGAACGGCAAGTATCCTGAAGAATAAGACTGTAGCTTTCTCAGAACTCAAGCAGAGTCAAAGTTGCACATTAAGGGAAATAATGTCGTTGGTACTTACAACTATAAAAGGATGCAACAAAAAGGAATATACAAGACTCTCGCTGATCAATTGAAAAACGCACAAGAAAGCAAAACAGCACAAGTTTACAAGCTCAGAAGCTCTCGAGCTGAAATTATTCTTAAGCACGATTACTTTGTAATATTTGATCATTTAGGATCACTGTGCGCATCTTGTGTATTCTGTGTTGAAAAATAGAAGTGAGAAACATATTGTAACTGTCAGACAGAGTGTGTCTGAGCAGATCGAGTGACTAGGAGTTTCAGACTGGTAGTGAGGTAAATCCAGCCTGAATCGGGTTTGTACAACAGGATTGTATAAATCAAAGTCTTCTAGTATAAACCTTCCTTAATTGGAAGAAGGGGAGACGTAGAATGATTACACCACCTTCGAACTTCCAGAAACATATCCTGTGTATTATCTTTCTGCACTTGTTTTTTCATACTAGCCATCGAGCCGTTCTTACATATACAAGAACAGATCGTTCCGCACTTATACTTTCAGTGGTCTGTTCTGTACAAGAGTTGATTAAGAAACAGATTTCTTTCACTAATCCGAAAGAAATCACAAGGGATTAACTTTTACAAGGAGTGTTCATTCACCCCCTCTAAACACTCCGGACCGATCCTAACAATCAACATCTTCAATTATAGGTCCAACATGTTGGCAAAACCCACCACACGGTGTTATCAACATAAACTCTATCTTTAATGACATATTTCACAGCAGCAATGGCTACGATGGTCCGAAGAACTGAAAATGAAGCAGCATATCTTTTATCCAAATTGACAGTACAATCGGTATCTGTTACAACAAACTATCCGAAATGTATTCACGATATTGTAGTTTCTGAAACTTTGAGTTGCTTAATGCATTACCACCTATTTCTCAGGAAAAAAAACGAAAAAAACAAAAAAGATCAGGCTTATCAACATAAAAGCCAGATTGTATATATGAGATATCAAAGACAACCAGAGCCAATCAGATCTCCTCAAACCAAGCAGGCCACAATAAGAACGAGTGAGAGATCTGTCTTCCAAGAACTCAGAAGATACACATGATGATAATTGAGAAGCAATAACTGGTAAATTACACAAAACACACAAGCTTCCATATCCGAAATCCGCAATTGACAAGAAATGACAAAATATAAACATTGCATGGTGCACGAAACCTAGATTTTCCAGTACTCAAAACCCAGTAAATCCCCGACAACGATAGAGCACGTGCATTAAGAAACAACGACCACAAATACCAAATAGTATAACAAGACAAAAATCGTAAACAATAGTCCAACACATTATTAATCCCAACGAGACAACTAGGCAGGGGCTTCTGGGAAATGATTATACAAGTGAAGAAAACAAAACATACACAAAATATAAAGACGAGAAAGTAATACCAAAAATTAATTACTATTTTATTCTCTTTAAAACAATATTTGAAGTCAAAAAATAATTTTTTTAAAAAAAATTGAAAATGCTTCGTCACTCTCATAAAGAGATATCTTTATCATTATATATATAAAATAACATAAAAATAATAATAAAACTAGACTAAAATATAAAAATATAACAAAAATAAATTTTTCTTTTGAAATTAAAGTAACAAAAAAAGTATATATCCAATTATGGGAATTCGTTTCTTGAACAAATGATTCTACTTTTTCTTTTCTTTTTTTTTTAAAATAAAGGTGAATTTATTTCTTAAAGAAAAGAATTCACCTTTTTCATTTTTTTAATTTTAAATATAATATAATATATAATTATATATATATATATGATAATATAATAATAAGTATTATTATTATATTATATACATATATATATATACGTATCTGTATATATATAATATAATATATTATAATATTATATAATATATATATATATATTATCTATAATATATTATAATATTATATAATATATATATATATATATTATCTATAATAATATATATTATATTTATATATATTATAATAAAAATAATAATTGTGTTCGAGTCTTGTCGAGCTGTACAACGCATTCCAAATATGTGTACCCTGATGATGCATCGTTACCATGTCGTCGGGTCATGATCGTCGGCAGATCATACCCCACAGATTTATTATTATTATTAATTTTTTTTATTTTTATAATAATAATTGTATAGAGATGTCAAACTGAGCGGACGGTAATCCGATTTTTGTTTAATTATTATTATTATTATAAAATTAATAATAATTATTATTACTAAAATAAAAAAAATATTATTATATAAAAATAATAATTATTATTATTATAAAATTGATGTGATAATTGGCATAGATGGCATATGTGGTTTATTTGATGCTGCTCTGAAGGGCACTGCCCTTCAGAACAGCATGGCCATTTGATTGGCACACCCAACATTTGGGTGTGCCAATCCAATGGTTGGGGGTGCCCAAAGGGTAGTGCCCTTAAGGGCACCCCCAACATAACCGGCAGATGTGATAATAATATTTTAGACTGTCAGGGACATGTAGGGCTGCTTACCGATTGGAACCGGTCCGGTCCGGTCCGGAATCGGCCGGTTTCGGACCCGTTATGGGCGAAACCGGTCCGATCCGTTAAGGAACCGGATCGAACCGGTTCCGGTTCCAACCGGTTCCGGTTTGGTTCGGATCCTTATCGGATTTTCGAATTTTTTTTTATTTTAAATGAGGCGTAAAGACGCCCCATTCAGGCGTAGGTACGCCTAAGCTACGACTTTTTTTTTAAGAGGCGTAACTACGCCACTTTGGAGGCGTAGTTACGCCTCTCGGAATTTTTTTTTATTGGTTATTTAAACATGTCTATGTGTTTAAATACTTCTAGCATACAAATAATTGTAAAGACATGACAATTGAAAATCTAAATAAAAAAATATTACAATTTAGTACTTAGCAGTCTTCATAATTGATAAGTATTGTTTTGGCTATCTCTTCTTCTTGCTCGTCATAATGATTTACGAATTCGTCAACCGTCCCATCTCTTCTATTTTTGCATTCTGCTTCAAACCAATCTTTAAGTAACGTGAGCATGCATAATGAATCAGCTGATAGACTACTTCTGTAGTCTCCAATAATACGGCCGCATGTTGAGAATGCCGATTCAGAAGCGACGCTTGAAGCTTGTACAGCATACACGTCTCTAGCCATTTTGGCTAAGATAGGGAATTGTGCTGCATTGGACTTCCACCATTGTAAGACGTCGAAGTTGTCTTCGGTTAGAAATTGATAATTCAGATAAATTTGCAACTCAGTCGACGTGCTAGTAGAAGGTCCTTTTCCCTTAAGTTTTTTCCTGCCCAGCAATCTAAGAAAATTGATGTCCCCACCTTTAGATTGAGCTTGGGGTTGTTCTTCAACAGGCCTTTGTTGCGATGATTCACTTGCCTGTTGATTATAATACAATTGAAACATATTTTGGAGAGATTGCATTGTAGACGTCTTTTGATCGTCAACAACCTTCCCCAAAAATTTAGCATAATATTCAAAAAATATCTCAAATGAAGATAAACACTGACTAGGATCTAGCAATGTTGCGATGCAGTGCACGGGTGGGATTTGTTCCCAATACTTTATAAATTTAGTTTCCATTGCATTAACAAAAGCATGCAAGTCATAGTCATCTCTAAATTCTATAAATTTATCAAACATGTTAAATACTAAAGGAAGAAAATAAACGAAAGTTGGATAAGTAACACCAGAGAAACGTTCCGTCGCTTCTTTGAAAGTACCTAACAATGATACACAATTTTCAACAAATTCCCAATCCTCATCAGTCAAATAAATACTTTCATCGCTATCAGGCATTTGATATGAATTATAAAATGGAGTTAAAATATCTTTGTAAGGTAACATAGCATTCAACAAATTGTACAACGAATTCCACCTAGTTTCTATTGGTGATGGAAAAAGAAGATGCTTTAAACCATTAGATAAACATAATTGTTTCCAATCACGCTTAACACGGCTCGTGCGTAACCATTTAGCGCAGTATTTCATTTTGTCAATACATGCTGAGTGATTGTCCTCATAACCAACTTTAACAGCCAAATTAATCATATGACATGCACATCTAACATGAAAAAAAATACCATCAAGCATTGGTTTAAGATAGGTCTTTAAATCACGCATCGCAGCATTGTTATTCGCAGCATTGTCTAATGTGATTGAAAATACCTTATCCTGAATTCCATAATGTCTACAAGTGTTGAATACATATTTAGCAATTACATAACCAGTATGTGCACAATCTAACTCATCTAAAGACAAAATCCTTTTTTGCATACACCAATTATCATCAATCCAATGACAAGTGACAACAAGATATGAATCAGAATTTACATTTGTCCAAATATCAGTTGTTAAACTAACCCTACAAGACAAACTAGAAAGATGTTGAAACAATGTATTTCTATATTCAACAAATACGTCCATACAATTTCTTTTTAGTGTGTGCCTGGATATATGTTTAAACATGGGTTGTATAGACGAAGCAAATTCAATAAAACCAGCACGTTCAGCTTGTATAAAAGGTAGTTCACATCTGATCACATATCTAACAAGTGACCTACGATCAGCAGTTAAAATAAAATTCGTGCCAGTAAGAACATTAATTTGTGCTTGTGTTGCTTCTCGACTTAATGGTTGTAATGTTGTCTCATCAAAATTATATTTTTTTACTAAGTGTTTTTTAAATGTTCCGGTGCCTCCACTGGAACCACCGGCTTTATATGAATACTGGATCTTACATAATTTACATATTGCAACAGATTCATTAGTACCTTCTTTTTGACCGAGTTCAAAGTGATCCCATATCTTACTTCTTTTGGCACGAGTAGGTAGTCTACTTGCTGCTGTAGTGGCTCCGAATGACTCCACATGTTGTCTTTCTTGGGCTTGGGCAGCAACAGGTTCGGCAGGTTGTTGGGGTTGTTGTGGTTCGACATTCATAGAAGAACCACCAACATCGAGGTCAGCAAAAAAATCATAACTTTCATTTAACTCAGGAATTGGCACAGGCAAATTCATTGCAGAAGATGAACTCAGTGATAGACGACCCGGAACGAGACCCCGACTACGACCCCGGCTACGACCAGCACCACTGCTAGATGAAGATGCCATTATGATATAAGACTATAAGTAAATTGTAAATAGCACAATTGAGAGAAAAATATGAGAGTGAAGTAATTTTCGTTACAAGAATTGTTATGAAACAATACACAACACAACATCCCCTATTTATAATTTTTTTTTTATTAAAAATATTTAAAAAAAATAAAATAAAAAGTTAACGTTGGCAACGGCTAAGAGCCGTTGCCAACGTTAACATTTGTTAACGTTGAAGGCAACGTTAACAATGTTAACGTTGCCTTCTTCAATTTTTATTTTTTTTTTATTTTTTTTTTATTTTTTTAAAGTCTACCGGTTCCGGTTTCGCAATCGGAATCGGACCGGTAGGACCGGAACCGGCGGTCCTACCGGTTTGGTTCTTCGGGACCGCCCCGGACCGGTTTTTAACCGGTTCCGGGGCGAACCGGAACCGTTAAGTCCGGTTTCGGTTTCGGACCGGACTTAACGGTCCGAATCCGGGCCGGGTCCGGTTTGACCCGGCCCGGTAAGCAGCCCTAGGGACATGAATGTAATTAGACATTGGTATGAAATGATACCGATTTTATGAAATGATATCGGTTTTATTAATACCTACGATCATGACCCGACGAGCTGATAACGAGGCGTCATTAGAGTGTGCCCTCGGCACGTGGAGCACTCTCTCTACGCGTGGATTATTATTATTATTATTAGTGCTGAGCACGACAACCCATTACAAACACGTACTCCGAGCTACTGTTTTCAAAATCGGGTCGGACATAAAATCGATATCATTTCATACAAATGTCTAATTACATTCATGTCCCTGCCAGTTTAAAATATTATCATCACACCTGCCATCTATGCCAATTATCACATCATTTTTATAATAATTATTATTTTTATTAATTATTTTTATTTTTATATAATAATAATAATTATTTTATTTATATAATAATAATTATATTTATTTTATAATAATAATAATTATTAATTTATAATAATAATAATAATTATTAATTTATAATAATAATAATACTAATTATTAAATGTTATTATTATTATCCGTTTTACAAAAATCGGATTACCGTCAGCTCAGTTTGACATCTCTATATAATAATTATTATTATTATAAAAATAATAAAAAAATTAATAATAATAATAAATTTGTGGGGTATGATATGCCGACGATCATGACCCGACGAGATGGTAACGATGCATCATCAGGGTACACATATTCGGAATGCGTTGTACAGCTCGACAAGACTCGAACACAATTATTATTTTTATTATAATATATATATATATATATAATATATATATATTATATTATATCATAATATATTATATACATACAGATACGTATATATATATATATGTATATAATATTTTATATAATATAATAATAATATTTATTATATTATAGTATATATATAATTATATATTATATTATATTTAAAATTAAAAAAATGAAAAAGGTGAACACCACTAGAAATCGTTTGTATAAGAAACGAATTCTCATAATTTAATAAATATTTTTTTATGTTACGTTAATTTCAATTTTTTTTTTTTTTTTGTTATGTTTTGATATTTTAGTCAATAAAACTATGGAGGCAAGAATTAATAATGATTTTCGTACTATCTGCAGTACCCTGAGTGGAATTTTCTACTCCTAAATTATTTCCAAGACATCACTCTCCGCGAAGTCCGCTTCATTTTGTACCCTCAAATTCCACCAGAATCTTCACTTCAGATTAAAGAATTCATAAAAAAAAAAGATTGAATCGTTTCGGATTATCAAAGGTAAAGTTCCTTTGATGATTCTTGAATTCTTAGAACATACACATTCCGGATTTGTTCCCACTACTCTATGTTTGCTCGTGTTTCTCTTCTTGATTTGTTTGGCTGGAATTTGGAGTTTGTATGATTCATTTTAATCTCAAATTTCAGCTCATTTCCATTCAATTTTGATGTGCTTTGTTGGGTTTGTTTTTAAGACTCGTGGGTGTTTGCAGATTGTTTGATTTATGCACTATGATCCGATTACGTGAAGCAGTAGTACTGTTATTGATGCACACTTATTATACTTCTAGAGTTTGTTCGTATTTTCTGACCAGAAAGTGAGGATTCAGTTATAAATTTATCCATCAGTTGCCTTTTGATTTTGAAAGTTTGTGCTTTGTCAAAAAGTGTAATTATTTCAACGTTATGGAGTTTATGTGATGAATTTTTTTTTTTTTTGCTGTAGCTAATTGATACTAATTGAAAGATTCAGATATTCACCATAATTTATTTGGTTCAGCTTTAATATTGTGATACTGAACTGAATTTCGTGTCACATTGCCTTTTGAAATAGAGATTGATTGATTTTTTCACCTTGCAAATTCTTAGGAAAATTTCAGTTTCACTCACTGATTTTGTACTCGATGGACTTTGAGTCGGTTTTGAAATCAAATGAAGGCCGGAGACACTACCCGCTGACCCCATTGCGAGTAACACGGGGCGTTATTTGTTTACTCGTGCTACTCTTTACAGCCTTCATGCTATTAGTGTATTGTGGCTTTTGGGCAGCTGTTATCTTGAGATTTTTCAGTGTGCATCAGAGTAGAAAAGCATCAGCATTCTTCTTCGGGAGCTGGATTGCTCTATGGCCTTTCTTTTTCGAGAAAATAAACAAGACTAAAGTTGTATTCTCTGGAGACCGAGTTCCGGCCAAGGAACGTGTATTGCTTATCGCGAACCATAGAACCGAGGTGGACTGGATGTATTTGTGGGATCTTGCATTGCGGAAGGGATGTCATGGTTACATTAAGTATATTCTCAAGAGTAGTTTGATGAAATTACCTGTATTTGGTTGGGTATTTTATGTTATGGAGTTCATCCCCGTGGAGAGGAAATGGAATGTTGATGCATCAACTGTGCGCCAGATGCTTTCGAAATTCACGGATCCTCGTGATCTTCTTTGGCTTGCTGTTTTCCCAGAGGGCACGGATTTCACGTATTTTCTCTATTGCCACCGTATCTTAAAATAAATGTTTCTTTCATGCTACCTTTATGTATTACTTACACAAAAGAAAATGGCACTTTTTGATGTTGATATTGAAATAGTTGTCACCTGGGAACAAAGAGTTGTAACTACCACTTTGTGTGGTTATCTTTGGCACATCGATTAAAATGTGATATTTGAGTTATACTACTTAAAATGGTTCAATTATGCCGTAATTACTAGCTATAATTTTTGGTGCTGTGATCATCCCTCGGCCCTATAGTTATTCTATATGATATGTTTATATTCAGCTTTTTTTCTTATCTTATTTCTGCTTTAAATGTTCAGAGAACAGAAATGCAAGAGAAGTCAAAAGTATGCTTTTGAAAATGGACTGCCTGTCCTGAAAAATGTCCTGCTTCCAAAGACGAAAGGCTTTTATGCTTGTTTGGAGAATTTAAGGGGATCATTGGATGCAGGTTCTTTCTTTTCTTCTTCCTCGAGAGGCATTCCTACTTTTACACTGCTCTTATTGAGTTAATACTACCTTATTTGATTTACTATTCGGTAGCTATGAATGTGCTTTGACAAATTATTTGATGAATAAGATTCTTTCTTCTGTACCTTGTAATGGCTTGATGAATGTGAATAATGTTCAAACTTAATTAATGGACTGTTGAATGTGTAACTTGTTATATCTTCTTTCCTGAATGCGCCACATGTTTGCTATTTAAAAGATATGGAGGCTGAGATATGTAGCAAATGAGAATGGAAAAAATATATATAGACTCGCACAGTCAGATTTTATCCTTCTACCTAATATATTGTCGTCTGAAGAGCATTTTCAATTATCTTTGTCACATACAAGACGGAAAGAACGCTCATGGAAAGGCATGACTTTGAATCTCTATGATTCCAAATTTTTCCAAAATCACTCTTAAGGAAGATTCGAAAACTTAAAGCTATATTATAAAGCATAATCTGAGTCCAAAATACCGGCCTCGTAGGTGGAAGTGTCTTTCAAATTTACTAATTACCCCATAAATTATGTGGAATTGATGTGATCATAACATTGTCCATCCTTTGGAAGAGTGACACCTATGACGACCCACCCATTCTGTACGAAGCATTTGACGAGTACAATTTAATACAGCCTGTAATAAGAATGTGTAGTGCATCTTCCATTGTGTTAATTCTAAGTAATGTATCTTCCATTGTGTTAATTCTAAGTAGACCACTGAGGTGAGGCTATGAATGGAAGAGGTTAAACACACAATTCTAGCCTGATTGGAGACAGAGCCTTCCAAACTT
This sequence comes from Haberlea rhodopensis, assembly GCA_907163345.1. Classification (NCBI taxonomy): domain Eukaryota; kingdom Viridiplantae; phylum Streptophyta; class Magnoliopsida; order Lamiales; family Gesneriaceae; genus Haberlea; species Haberlea rhodopensis. The sequence continues at coordinate 1,140,789 of CAJQUN010000079.1, forward strand.
ATTAATTTCCACAATTTCTTATGGATCTGATGTGGGATCGAAACAACCCTTCTACCTATAGACTTTATGCTCTATAGTATATTCCAAAGAAAATGGTGAAGTTAATTTTATAGCCACTACGTTGCTTTGGTTCTATGTCTTCTCATTTCATCTTGTAAATAATATACTCTTTATTCTTGGTACTCACTTTTGGTATTTGCAGTTTACGACATAACTATAGGGTACCGGCACCATTGCCCATCTTTCTTGGATAATGCCTTTGGAGTCGACCCCTCAGAAGTTCATATCCATGTTAATCGTGTTTCCCTTAGTGAGATTCCAACATCTGAGATCGAGGTATCTTCGTGGCTGATGAATACGTTTAGCCTCAAAGATAAAATGTTGTCTGATTTTTACAGTAAAGGGCATTTCCCTCGCGAAGGATCGGAACAAGACCTCTCTCAAGTGAAGTGTGTGGTAAACTTCATTTTTGTAATGATCTTGACCGGTACATGCACATTTTTCACCTTTTTCTCCTCCATATGGTTTAGAATCTATGTTTGTTTAGTCTGTGCATATATGGCTTCTGCTACATGTTTTAACATTTGGCCGTCGCCCATTTTTGGGTTTTGAGTTCTTTCTTCATGTAATGAAATAAAATTATAAGAAACAAGATTCTCATCTTCTAATATATAATATATATGTGTATCCCAGACCATGTTGCTTGGATGAGAATGTGTGTTTGTTCGTGCAAGTAGTATAGCAACCCGTGAAAACCCAATAATCTCTTGTATAAAATATATAAAATTAATTATCTTTGTAAATCCTGTGTTAATTGGGTGTAAAACTCCTTGCAAATGGCACAAATATAGCTCATTTTAATTTTACATACGGGGTTTTTTGTTTTTTTTTCATATTTCATAGGGGTGAAATGCAATTTGTCCTACACTTGTTTCAAACAGTTCAATGAACCTATTTTGCGCGTTGCCTTCTACCGCCATGGCGTTGGATCGGCCCGGACGACCATCCTCACTCCGAGCATGCAGCCAAAAAGTTTCACCTCCCTCAGTTGTCACCGCTTTTGCTTCAATTCGCCGTATGCCGACGTCATAGATGTTGAATTGACATTGGGCGCCCTTGCACATCTCTCACCGACCAAAACACCTACATCAATTGAATGTGATCACCACCAAACAGTACAATCTTCATCACCACTTTTTCGTCGAATTAACTAGGTTTTTTGTGTACCCATCACCCTAACAAAAAAACAAACACATCAATTTCTCCGTTTCCCCCTCCATGTGCTAACCCTAGCACCTATAACTTCTTTTGCCAACTTCTGCGCCACCGGAACTCCACTGTTCAATTCCTTACAGACAACGGTATTGTCAATTTGTGGAAACCCTTCTCCGAATTTCTCAATTATGTCGTCGTCGTCTTTCACTCGTGTACTGAGGCCTGAGCACGTGCGTGTTTTAAAAAATAGAGAGCTTATTAGCAGCCTATTCATATATTTTGGGGGTTCTTTCTTTTCATAGGGGGTCGATGCAATTAGCGCCCCCTAAAAAAGATACAAAACCTCATGCATTATTATTAAATTAATTAATGGGCTAAGAGTTTTGGGTTTTTTAATGATTTAATCGATATTTTTAAAGTATTTAACAATATAATTCATTTTTTTTATTAACAAACTAACCGAAGTCGCCATGTCAGATGGCGACTTCATTTGAAGTCGTCATCTGGCATGGCGACTTTGCAAAAAAATCATATTTTTCTGATGTCGCCATGTCAGATGGTGACAACATTATTTTTTTAATATATGTCGCCATCTGAGATGACGACATCCTTTATATCTGAAAATGAAAAAATTATTTTTTTTATTGGTGTCACCATCGCCATCTCAGATGGCGACACCAATGAAATTTAAAACCCTAGTTTCCTCTCTTACACGCCCGCCGCTCACTCAAATTCCAGATTTCTCCATCAGCAAGCTGCGAAAATCGAACGATTTCTCTCCAAATTATTTAAGGTAAGCTATTTTATTTTTGTTATTTGGTGATTTTAGATAAATTATGATTTTGATATATATATTGAGAGTATATTATTTGTTGGTGTATATTTTGGTGATGTGGATGGTGAAAAGTTTGCTCCGGAGGAAGGCGACCGTGAGTCGACTCCGGATTGAGGTGGCTGGTGCTTCGGGGTCGGCGTGGGAGGGCGGCTGCCGACATGCGTGGGCGGTGGGAGTCGATCGGAGGGCGACGGTCGTGGACAGCCGACGGGTTGTTTTTGTAATGTTGAGATTAATGTTGATAATTTTTTGTATTATATTTCAGGATGGATTCAATGAGACAACTAGGCCCGGTTGACACACATTTCTTGTATTGCAGTCTTCACATCTGGGGATGTATGTGGATGTGATATTGATAGCATACTTCGTGTGAGAAACATAGATAGCTATTTTTGGGATATGTGTCCACTAGATATACGTGTTGTTAATTTGTTGCACGTGATTGTTTTTATGGTATATATAGGTGTGGTAAGAATAAGATTGAACTTGACATGCACCTGATCACGGCTTTAGTTGAGAGATAGAGCCGTGAACACACACATTTCATCTTAGATCGGGAGAAGCGTCTATCACACTACAAGACATTGAAGTAATATGAGTGTTGCCAATAGATGACATCGTAGTGTCAGGGATAGATTATGATAGGACTCTACCCGAATGTCAAGAATATTGATATACATATTTAGGATTCACACCAGATATCAAAGATTGTAAAGGTGCGAGGTTGAGATTAGTTGTTTTGAAAAATCATTTGTTGCAAAATCCATTGGAGATACATAGTACGCCAGCTGATGTTGTTAAGTTTACACGGGTTTGTGCGTTATTGATGTTAGGGAGAATTATGTGCCCTGATTTGTTAGGTTGTTGTATTTACAGAAGTTGGAGGATATCGACTCTGCCCGTACATATAGTTGGGGTAGTGCTGTGTTGACATACTTGTATCGTGAGTTGTGCACGTCATCAGAGAGAGGGAAAAAAGTTATAGGTGGTGCATTGCAACTCTTACAGGTAAACAATATTTTTGTTTGTTTTAATAATTAAAATATGTTTCTTGTCAATCTAACTTGTATTATTAATGTCACTACAATAAATGAGATTTGGGCATGGTCACGAATCCCAAGTTTGACTCCGCAATTGGGTAGCCAAAGATCTCATATTGGGTAAAAATGACCGGCCCAGACAATGTGTTACCTTCTGTTCCATATGGTGCCAGGTAATACGAATATGCATTGTTTTATAATTGATTTTACGTGTTAACACATTTAATCATTTATTTTAATATATACAGGTGGACATGTCATTTAAACTTTACAGAAACTGTGAGTCATTATGCACGCATCATGAGGGACATCCTCGATGAGCATACAGTAACTCAAGTAAACATGCTGTTAAATTAGTTTGTACAAAAATACAATCTTTTGATAGTATGTAAAGCAATGTTGTTTTGCAGTTTAATTGGCAGCCGTATCCTGATGAGTACACTGGAGGAATCACCGAGTTAGGGACATATAAGGGTCCGTTGATTTTCTTCGACATAGTTGAAATGCAACGGTATGATAGAGTACTTCGACAATTTGGGATGCTACAAGACATCCCAGAAGATCCACAATCGGGGGATGATGCATTGCATAATGTTGGTCGAAGGGGAAACGTCAACAAAGACTGGAGCACTCGGCATAGAGCATACATACTTTGCTGAGAGAGGGCAAATGATCTACGTGTAGACAAACTGATGGTGGTTACTACGTTGTTGGCGTATATAGTGAGTGATATGAACAAGTCACACATAGATACATTGGACGTCAAGAATATTTTGTACAGACAGGATATCAACATGGTTATGGCCCGGCATGGCAGCATGTGGTATGTTAATTACGTGAAATTTTCTTTTTATAATTGTGTTTAGATGTATAAATTTTATATGGACTTTTGGACTTTGCAGATTGAGCAGATGGAGCAGTTAACTACAAGCTATGACCGATATCTGGCTGATGGAGTGCCTATTACGACAGAGTCGATGAGGCAACACATGAGTATGTTCGACAATATGGTGCGAGTAGCTCGTGAACGACGAGACAGAAACTTTCCGGCATACAATGAAGTCCAGTCTGTTGATACACGTCGGTCCCACACAGGCACTTCGTCTACACATATGTCGACAGATATCCAGACAAATATTGCAGGTCCATCTGCACATATCCAGACAGATATTGCAGGTCATCTACGTGGACAGAGCCATATATGTCTACAGACTATTATATTCCTATGCCTGTACCATCATATGATCTATCTTCAGTCACGCCATATCCCCCCATGTCCACTCAAGCCCAGTTCAGCAGCGTGGATACAAATGTCAATTTTGGGTTTGCAACATATGCATCTATGACTTCACCTTTCGATGTCTCTCCAGTTCTATTCCCTCAATTGAAGCCAATTCAGCAGCATGCCAACACACCTGCGGCAAGGGAAAGGGGCGAAGAAGTGGTTCAACAACGAAGAGTTAGAAGACAGACAAATCATCATCCTTGTGGTACTTGAGGAAAATTAGCTCGTCGTCGTCGTCGTTGAAGTTATCATTTATGTTGTAAATATTTATGAGTTATGTTACATCAATTTGTTTATGAGTTTTGTGAGCATACAATCAACATACAATAAGTTCGTAATTAAACGTACAATAGTTTTCACAATAACGTAAAAACATTTACACAATAAACTTACAATCAATTACACAAAAAAATTTATTGATTTCGAGAAGTTGAAGCCATTTGTCGTCTTGCACGGGCTTCTGGCCAGTCCATCTCATTCTGAATGCGCGTTGTTCGATCTCGACCTACTCTTCTGCTTTTTCGCAGAGTGGAGTTGTGGTACAACTCAAAACATGGAGTGTCCCAATACTCCTCCCCCACATTGGCGAATCGTCCTTGATATGTGCTCCAATATTCATTCATATTGTAATATGGTTTCACAAATGTTTTAGCGTTTAAGCCACACTTTCGACATACTTGGATCACATGTGAGCAAGGTATTCCGAACTCTTTCCATTTTCCACAAGAGCATTCCCCTGATTTTAGATGCACAACATGCGTATTACCCCCACGTCATGGTTGTACTCTTGTGATAACAGAAGCTGTTAGACGTCTATGGTCGAACATCTGGATATCATGATGGATGGAATGATAGTCAGCACGACCATATATTTTGAACACATAATCTGGCCATTCTTGATTATTTTGAATCATTCGTTCCGCCTTCTTAAGCCGTTCGAAAAAATATAGCACACAACGATCAAAAGTTAATTGCACAATGGCGGTGATTGGAAGTCGATGAGCACCTTTCATAACTCCATTTATGCATCCTGACATATTTGTGGTCATGATACCACAAAGCCAGCCTCCGTCATGAGCAAGTGACCATTGACACTTACCAATACGACTCAAGTAATCAAAAGCCTTTAGTTCTATAAGTTTTATCTCTTCCATTGTGCGATCAAATTTTCTGAGCTGATTTTCTGATCCCGCTCTCCAACATAAGTCTTTCAAATGAACGGATTTGAAGCGACTATTAAAGTTTGAACAAACATGTCTCAAACAAAATCGATGTACTCAACGGGGTGATTTGAAGTCAGGAATACAATCGGTTGCTGCAATGAGGCCTGGATGACGGTCAGAAATCAAACATACACCACCCTCAGTTCTTCTCACAATATGCTTGCTAATCATCTCCAAAAACCATCTCCATGACACAAAGTTTTCTTCGTCAACAATTGCAAATGCCAAAGGTAAGACTTGATTATTAGCGTCCATTGTCACGGCAATCAACATCTTATGTTGATATTTCGTATACAGATGTGTTCTATCCAAACTTATTACCCGACGGCAATGTTGAAATCCTTCTACACGTGGATGGAAGGCCCAGAACACGTAATTCAAAGTCTGTTTTCTTGGTCTGGCATTTTCAAGGTGAACCCACTCAACGACTGTGCCGGGATTCCATTTCTGCAAAGCTCCCATGTAGGAAGATAATTTCTTCACGGAGCTCTCCCATGTTCCGTACACATTCTCAACAGCACGTCGCAAACTAAACCATCATTTTGCATAGGAGATCTCAAATCTATATTTATCTTTAACTATTTGAATTACATACTTTATTTCGTAAGCTGGATCACGCCGAACAATTCCCACTAACAAGCTAGAAATCATGTTTTTGTCCAAATTTGCATGATCGATCGACAATTCATGCAAAAGGCAAGTGTGAGAACCTCCATACTTGCCAACTTTTTTCTTCAACGATGCCCGTAGGTACCATCTACAAGGCATATCTTCTGTACTGTGTTTGCACACCACTTTCCACAATGTTTTTGTACTCTTGACAACACGGTACTCCGTTTTGCAATACGTACAGAGTAATCCTTTACAGCTGCCTGCAGATGAGCTTTATTTTTGAAGACCATATCTTGATGGATATCCCCTATGAGTAGTCATAATAACCCCCCCATCTACCTGTTGGAATGTCTACTGAGTCTCCAAATACTTCGGGATGTGTCATTGAGAAGAATTGAATTGTTGGATAAAGGACATGAGTATTTGTCGTGGTTGTGTTTGGTACATTAATGGCACTTCTTCAATATCAACCTCATCACTTGACTCATCCTCAGATGGACTTCCCTCCGGTTCAGTCTGAATATCATCTCCAAAATCCGCAAAACTATCTGCTAGTGGCTCGGGAACAATATTGTCAGCAACTATAGGAGCATCATCTTGAATCCTAGAGGTAGTTGATCTTTCTGTAACTACTACAAATGGACCACTACCACTTGTTGGCATTTCTGTAATAAAATCATCAGCTCTTCGTTCTGTTTGTATATAAATCTCCAAACAACTATAATTTTGTTCAGAATCCAATACCCATGCTAAATTGTAATCACTGTCAATGGGAAAAATTATTTGTTTCATCCTAGAAAAATCACTAAATATATATTTACAATATATTTTCAGAATGAACTGGTTACAGTCGATGCCAGTAATATCATATACATCGTTCAATAACTTCAAATAATTAATAGTGCGAGATATTGCCATGCCTTTCGACGGACCACAATCATATCTAACAAATTCTGAATCTTGTAATATATCGCCTCCCCAATACAACAAAAATTTAATTGACATACCTTAAAAAATAAAGACAAATTATATAAATTAGTAGATTATATATAATGTTGTTAATTTGATTATTTGTATAACATCGTACTTGCAATGTGCCGACTAGAGGAAACGACTGGAGGAAATAATAAAGATTATGGTTTACGAATTCTGGAGAGAAAATGTTTACGAATTCTGAACAGAATTTGTTTACGAATGCCGAAGAGATTTTGGTTTACGAAATGAGCAACATTGTGTTCGGTTTGTAGACGAAGAAACTGATTATTGTCGCCATCTAAGATGGCGACATCAAATAAATTTTTTTTTTTCAATTCTCGTCATCTGAGATGGCGACAATGTTTAAAAAAAAAGTTTATGTCGTTATATACCGACATCGGTGAAAAAATTATTTTTTATAAGATGTCGCCATCTTACATGGCGACATTAAAAAAAATATTTTTTAAAAGATGTCGCCATGTCAGATGACGACTTCACCTGAAGTTGCCATCTAACATGGCGACATAAAGAAAATAAGATTTTTTAAGAAAGTCGCCATGTCAGATGGCAACTTCAAATAAAGTCGTCGTCTGACATGACGAATTCGGTTAGTTTGCTAATAAAAAAAATTCGGTTATATTGTTAAATACTTTTAAAAACTCGATTATTTATTAAAAAAACGTAAGGGTTTTCATATTCCTTACATATTTATTTGCAATTTACAAGCATTTTATATACCCCGAAACGCAAAAATATTTGCGTATAAAGTAAGTATGAATACAACTGCATATGCTAAGGGTTTTATACCACTTTTTTTTTTTTTTTTAAAAACACAGGGGTATAGAAACCCATAATTTAATATAGGGTTGTTTGAGCTTTTTTTAAGCTATCTCCAACCCAAAACTACATTTTAACACAAGTTTTACACCAAAATAGTGTAATTATTATACCAAACACAAAACATATCTACAATCCAACTACTCCAAACTTTCTCCAAAACGAATAGTCCTTTTAGTTTCTTTTATAATAATTATTTTATTCAATCAATTATCTATTACAATTTTATTAATATATTTATGTATTAAATTTATGTTTACAAAATTTGTTTACATAATTAATTTAAATTTAATTTAATTTAATCAATAATTTAATTTAATTGATTAATTTTATTTAATACAAATAATAATTTATTTACTTTATAATAACTAAATATTAACATAAAATGGTGCAGCCTTGCTAAAATATGGAATTAAAATGTATAATAAATATTAATCATTTATTATACACCAAATCCATAAAATAAAGCATTCATTTTAACAAACTAAAATTTTAAAAAAATTAACGTGTTCCACACAGAAAATTATGCAGAGTTGGAGTTTAATGGGGACATCATTTTAGCGTTTGACATCCCATTGGAGATGCCCTTAGTTTTCACATGTGGTATATGTCATTATCCCTACGGCAAATTTAACTTTCTATGCCATGAAAATTAATTACAATCCTTACATCACCCATACAATCATTTTTATTATTATATCGTATGGTTTATATAATAAGGTATTTGGAATAAAATTATACTCCACTCCCAATAACTCCAATGGTGAAGTTACCCACTGAATTCAACAATATCGTGCAGGAAAAATACCAAAGTTGGTTTTGTAATTTAGTCCAATTTTGCTTTTAATCTTCTAATTGACCATGTTGGATCACTTTGTTTTGGTACAATAAAGGAATTCAACCGAAGAATCAAAGCTACGCCATCTAAGACAACCGATGTATCCAAAGTACCTCTACCGATGATGCCATATCGAGATATTATCAAAACGAGAGAAATTTTTGGATATTAGGTTTTGATATATATCCACTGAGTATATTCATAAAGAGTACCAAAGGAATAGCCTACCGACCACTAAGGAGTCTACCAATGCTATAGTCTACCGACTATTTAAACACTCTCAGTAGAGCTACTCTACATACTATAAAGAATATATGTTTTGTGGAGCAAAACATTACCATGCAGAAGGATCAATAATGTAATGCGAAACGTTAATCAAGTACAAATGTTGTTAGTACTTAAAGGAAAGTAGTATAGTTCTGCAAAAGCTCATTAAATGCATCCTGACTTTTTCAAAAAACCAATGACAATGCATTTAGTGCTCATCAGTTAAAGAGAACAGAGTACTATAGATATTTGAGAATCAATATTACCTTTGAATTCCTTGAGCTATATATGAAAGACCCTTTTTTTGAGAGAAAAAGAGGTTGACAAACACAAGATAATTATCATTCATTATTATTGCTCAACTACGCTTACTAGAGTTATTTGCTTGTTCAAAAAAACAATTTCAGGGACCGCATCAGAGACATATCAGATCTTCAACAGATCATCAGTGCCAACTGATTGTTGCAATTGATTGCACAATCATTCAAACTCTTTTATCAAACTACATCATTGTAAAGAGCGAAATCTCTGTTAAACTATTGTAACAGTTGTGACCATGGGGCAAACTGATTTGTCTAGATCCAAGCTGTAAAAGTGACCTCAGTTGTTGAATTGCTAGGAGTTTCAGTCTGGTATTGTGTGTAAATCCAGGACTGAATCAGACTTGTACAACGGGATTGTATTACTCAAAGTCTTTTAATGGAATCCTTCTTGCAAAGGAAGAAGGTGAGACGCAGAAGTGTTGGTTTGAACTTTCAGAAACAAACATTGTGTCGTTTACATGCTGCATTCATTTACTGCTCATATTAACTGTTGGTGTCAACTCAGACCATAGACATATTGCTTTCCAGTAGATACTAAGTCCTTTTTTATCCAGTAGAGCTTATCTAATGTGATCATTTTTGTAGTCCACCGAGTTTTTCATTAAACCGGTAGACTCTATCTACTGATGTTACGTAATCAGTAGATTACAACCATCAGCTCAACGTATTCGCTGCATCAGTCGAGTTCTTTCCGCACTAATCTTTAGTTACTCGACTGATCAGTCTTTAAACAAGAAAATAGCTTTTGTTTCCTAACACAACCTAAGTAGGTTTTAAAATAGTTAAATAGAGTCGGTGCAAATTTCAACCTCCCTTCTATCTGCATACCCCATCCTAACAATTGGTATCAGAACCAATGTCACATGTTCGATTCCCATGAGTTGCAAGGAGTGCAATTATTGGGAGGGGGATTGTTGGGATACAACAATTGCTGTAAGGACCCCCGTGCCCCTTAACCCGTTATTAGTGTATTAAGCCATACCATTAGTGCATATAATCATGCTATCAAGGGGAAAAACCATATGCAAGTGCAACACCATATGCTATCCAGAAAATTTCTTGCATTTAATCCACATAATATTCAAATTCCCCAACCAAGATTATTCATATAACATGCACCCTCATAATACACTAACATACTCTTAGTTCATTTAGCAATTCCATATCTAATTGCGTGCAAACCATAAATGAACAGAGAAGAGCCGTAGCCCATTTATACATTCCATATACACGTAATATGTACTCACATAAGAGCACCCAATGAATAAGCGTGTATCTAATGTATAAAACACTCTACTGGATACCGTTACTGGTGCTTTGATCCTGGAAGCACTTCTCAAGCGCAACTCGATCTCGACTCTGGATCTGAGCGCCTATCCATCCAGCTCTGGTACTTCGATCCTGGAAGTACCTCTAATCAACAGCCCGAGTTCAACTCCAAAGCCGCTGCTGCACCTGTATCACCAGCCCCAACAGAGACAGCCCCACACGGGGTGAGCATACCAATATCCCAAATCCAATAACCACAACAATACAATTCATAATTTACAACAATGTAAATGCTATGAAATACAAAATATACTCCCTGGATCGTATCATCCTCATCCGGGGTTTCCTGTACTGTCCCTGTTCTCAAAACACTGAAACCATCAAATTCCCAAATGCTAGTTAATCATTACATTGATTAACAATTCCATAAGTCATATGCCAATATCATAATCAATAACATCAAATCATTAAACAATGATTATAGACAATCCATGTTTCTCACTTATGGTTTCATAGCTCTACTTCATTGCTCGCTCTACAATAGCGGCATTCCATTTCCACGCATGCTCAATGGCAGTGGCATCGTAATCGATGTTCGCTCAAAAGCGACAACATCCAATCCTTGCTCGCTCAAAGGCGGCACCATATGATTCACAATGCATGTATGTCCGTTTGTAGAAATTCCCATAAGCCATGTAATTCCAATGTCCATTCATTGCTAACGTCATATATCATGCATTTCCACACATATTCATTTCAATACAGTGTACCAAGCATTCAACGATTGCAAATTATAAAAAAAGGGCTACGCTCGTACGTCATACGTACCTTAGAATTCCGTAGCTCGAGTCCAAACTTTGCTTGAGTTCCATACCTCGAGAAATATGTGCTAAAACACATAAACAACTCACAATCAAGTATAAGCATGCAACCACGTGTCCAAGCACGTTCAAGACTCCCAAGCATATCGTCAATCCATGACAATTACCAAAATAAAAGCCCCCTGGCTAAGCATGCATAATACCCAAAATATCTCATTTTATATGTTTAAAAGATAGCCAAGAATTCATCCGAGAATTCCATTTAATTTACTTGGCTCCAACCAAACCATTTTAAAAGTCTAGCATTCCCATTGGAATGAGAACATTGCCCCGGAAGCCGACCATTTAAGTCGCAAATCCAAAATCCCACGAAAAAGCCAAGAATTCCAAAAATTACCTGCTGGCGATCGATCGCTATACTCGGCGATCGATCGCTAGCCCCTTGGCGATCGATCGCTCGATATGGCGATCGATCGCCAGACCACTATGGCGAGAGGCGATCGATCGCTCCAAAAGTGGCGATCGATCGCCACAATGCTGAAAAGCCCACTGCCTGCATGCGATCGGTCGCCTGCTACGGGCGATCGATCGCCATGCCCTGCAACTCGAAAACCACCATTTTTAAAAGCTTGAAACCTCCACAAATCATACCCCAACTCCTCCCAACTCAAAACCACAACAAAACAACACCCAAGAACCTCCAACAAGGGTGTTAGACTTGAATTAAAACAAACCCAAAAGTTTTTCAAGATTTTCATCAAAATCACCCAACCCAAACCAACCTCAAAACTCAACCAAAATCAACAAAACTACTATCAAAACAAAGCTACAAGAGAGGAGGAAGAGATTACCAGCTTTTCTTCAAGAGATCCGGCCCCTAAATCGAGCCTCCGTCGATTTTTCTCCAAAGAGAAAGGGTGAGGGTTAGGGGAGAGGGGTTGGCGTGCAAGGAGGGGGAGAAGGAGAGAAATGGATTCCGAATGACGGAAGCCCGAGTCCAACTGGTATATATAGCAAAAGGCCCCAAAATATCAATACTCCCACAAATACATCATGATTCATTAAAAATCATCTCTTTTCAAAAACTCTCTCTCCAACATCAAATCCCCAAACTGGCCCCAACATAAGGTACCCCGGACTCCAAGTCCCACGAAAAACCCAACTCATAGGTTTTCACCAAAATGAGAATACAATCTCAATCTTTGGATCCCACGATCCCAAATTCCCGATTAAACAACCTTGGGAGACGCAAAACCGCAATTAATTCCTAATTGCCACAATAAAAATCCATCAAGGATTAATGCCACACCGGGATTAACACCATAAATCCCCTGACATCACAATTGCCCTTGCTTTGTGATCGATCGAAACGTGGTACTTGTGATGTTGTACGTTTTAAAAGAATTGAGTTGCACCGTTACCATAAACTATAACTTTTGGTAAAGCGGCAAGCGCTTGATCATGCTGCTAAAGAATTCTCCGAGAATGCCTGTAAGGACCCCATATCCCTTAACCTATGATTAGTGTATTAACCACTATGTGTGGCACATGCTTTCAATAAAAATCAATCGGGAAACTCAGATGATGATTTACCATTGAATGGCAATCACAAAATTTTCTTTAATATGCAATGTTATAAGATCATCATCCTAACAACAAATAGACTCATAGAGTTCGCCCATTACCATCCCCATTACACCACTTTTTACATTGTGGACTTTTATAAAAATTTGGGCAGAGTCTCCCCTTAAATAGAGTCATCCCGAAATAAAAGCACATCGCATAATATAGTTCTCGGCCAGGGAAAACACATACTCAACAGAATACAGCAACACTAAGTAAATTCCCAGCCAGGGAAGACACCACATATAAGACAACATAAATTGGGTTTCAACACCCACATAATACACCAATGACTCTCCTATCATTAGCAATTCTACCCTTAATTGCATGCAACATAGAATGAAAGAGAGAAAGGCTCATGCCTTTATATACAACCCATATACAAGTATAACCGTGCTCACATGCGAGCATCATAAATGTGTATATAACCCTCGGGTGTATATAAGTACTCTATACGATACCGTGCTCCATCAAGCCCCGGTACCATTATCCTGGGAGTACATCCAATCAACAGCTCGAGCTCAGCTCCACAGCCATCGATGTACCTGTTCACCTGCCCCAACAGAGACAGCCCCCAACGGGGTGAGCATACCAATACACAAAATCCCATAATCACAATACTGAAATTCATAATTTACAACAAAAGTAAATACTAATGAATTTTAAATGATACTCCCTGGATGGCAACGTCCTCATCCGGGATTCCGTGTACTGTCCCTGTTCTCACAATCATCAAACTCATCAAATCTCGAAAATCAGTAAATCAACACATTGATTTAACTCATCGCATGCCTAATTCTCGAATATCAATATGTAGTGATTCCAAATTCGTTTACAGGCAAATATGGATATCTCAATAACAAATACTGATTTCTCAACATCGGTATCAATCACAGATAGCTCAAATGCCTAGCATTTATTTTTCCAATTCTCCATTATACTTAGACATCTCACATGTCTTATAATGAATACATGATTCCACGATCATTCTCAGGCATCTCAAATGCCCTACAATAGTCATATAAACCCAGTACCCCATATATCTTGTAAAGTTATACCACTCTAGTATCACGCACGCTTGTGGCGGCGATGTCAAGATTGGGTCGTTCCATAACTACATCAACACATATATATAACCATACGTACAACCATCAATGCAATCAAAATACATTATGCATTTCACAAATGCTCTCATATAAAGAAATGCTCGTACGTCGCACATACCTTAAATCTCCTTAGTTCGAGCCAGACTTTGTTCGAGTTCCATGCCCCGAGGGACGACGTGCTAACACGATAAATTAATTCACAATTATTTACGAACATGCAACCCATGCTCAAGCACACCCATAACCCTTAAACAAAATATTGTCAACACACGACAATTAACCATTTAAAAGACCCGGGGCAGGGCATATGCAGGGAGGGAAAACGAATGAGACATTATCGAAAATTGTTCAAGAACTCCCCATAAATTTTCGAACCTTCACATCACAAATCGAACCCAATTAGGCACCATACATGAATTAATCTATCAATAACAAGAATCACCGCCCCCCTGCCAAAACCCCCAAAATTTGAACCCTAACCCCACGTAATCAGCGTTAAATTCGAACCATAATGCATCACCAAATAGACTCAAAAGCTGAACCATGTGAAGCATAAGAATTTATCCAAAAATCAGCAAGATTTTCGAAAAACAGAACACCAAAATTCGAACCAATGGCAACAAATTTTTTGAACCACAAAGTATAAAATTTTCGACCCAAAATGCAGCACAAAACGCCCCAAAAACGTCTGAAGAAAAGCCCAAAAAACGTAACAAAAGTCGAGCCCCAAATCGGACAGATTTCAATTTCGAACCCTAGCGCTTTTCTGGCAAATCCGAAAGTGATTCTCGACGAAACTTCAAATTGT
Source organism: Haberlea rhodopensis (assembly GCA_907163345.1). Classification (NCBI taxonomy): domain Eukaryota; kingdom Viridiplantae; phylum Streptophyta; class Magnoliopsida; order Lamiales; family Gesneriaceae; genus Haberlea; species Haberlea rhodopensis. The sequence continues at coordinate 1,155,866 of CAJQUN010000079.1, forward strand.
TGGTATGGAAAGGTGCGCCTGGAAGAGACGAAGCCGATGGCGGGTCGGACGCGCCGGATGGCGGCCGGACGGCGGCGGGCGCACGCCTTGAAGCGGCGGGGGTCGAGGGAGATCGGGAAACAACGCGAGGAGAGAGAGAGGCAAGGTGAGGAAAATGGTTGCAATAATTAAAATCTCGGGTTCAACTGGTATTTATAGCAAAAATATCCCAAAATACTAATAGCCTCACAAATACATCATGATTCATTAAAAATCATCTGTTTCCAAAAATTCTCCCTATAACTCCAAAACCCCCTACCGGTGCCCACACAAAGCACCCCAGATCCCGAGTCACACTAAAAACCCAACTCATAGGTTTTTCACCGGAATGAGAATACAATCTCAACCTCGGGATCCAACGATCCCAACTACCCAAATAGGCGAGCCCGGAAGGCCCAACACCGCGATTAAACTCCAAATCGCCACGTAAAACAACTTTAGGGGTTATTAACACTCCGGGATTAACATCTATAATCCCTGGTCATCACAATATCCCCCACTAAAAGAATTTCGTCCTCGAAATTAGCAGCGGTGTATCACGTAACACCCGGGCTACACAACAACATGAAGCGATAACCTCGATTCTTGACCATATCAGAATCGTATTAATAAACGCGAGGGTACCTACCTCGCACCAAACTCTGGAATTAAATAACCCTTCCAGTCCACCAAAAACGAAAGAGCGTCGGCACAACATAACGCTAACAATCCAAAAGTAGTTAGTCAACTGAAACTGCAAGGATTCGAATCGCTCCCGATTCCATCGTAGATATCATTCAATGACGTCTCTATTATGACTCACGATGTCTAACATACATCGTTACGAGGGAAACATTAGTATACCACGATGTACACATACCAAACCTGGTTTCCACTTTCAAACCTCCTCTATCGAAGGAGCAGTCGCATCATTGCAACTCAATTTGGGCAACTCACGGCCACAGATTCACACAAAAGACATCTCACCAGATGTCCACCTCCGGATGTTCCAAGAACCACATCCTGATCATAAATAAACAATCGAGACTCCACAGAGTTCAAATTCTGAAATGACATGCAATAAACCCATGGCATCCTCAACGCTTGTGTCGACAGCGACACCCAACCAATCCGAATTCCTGCCATCCCTTAATAATCCTAGGATTTAACAATCCAAACTTGGGAAGGCTATCGCATAACTCGGAGGAAACACCAACAAGGAAATACCGTAACCCACACAAGATAATCCCTCCTCAAAGGGAGTCAACTAACTTCACGATTATTCCTCATAATTATCGTGCCATGGAGATTCCAAGGTGTCCCATATCTCTCATCAGAGATTTAACCATCCAAGAAAAAATAGCATAACTCTATGCTTGACAAAAGGAAATCAATAACTGGCATCCGTATACTCACCGGTATACCTGCCTAAGCACTGACATCACATGCATACTCAATGCACTTGGCTCGGGTATCTACAACATACCCCTAAGCCCCAAACACAACTGTCAATTCTGAGTCATTCCCATCCAGTGGAGAATGATAATCGACGATCAACAACACGGCGTGATTCCCAAAATCGACACCACACGTACCAACTTACCGAATCTTTCAAAGATTCCCAAATAGGTATAATACTACCTCCTTCCCCACAAGGGAAGTGCTATCGAACTCGAGATCCACTAGTCTCGAACCACCGTTCGGAAAAACTGGATACAATAACACCCATTGCATCCCAAGTACACGGATTCCCCAGATCGAGTCAACGACGACTTGATGACTCTCTTGTTGGTACTCCAACATTATGAGCTATCCCAGACAAGTCCCTCAAGACAAAAGACGTATAATGTTCTCATGAGGCGTCACATGCCCCAAACATCATGCTACAAAGGGACAATCAAAAGCCTGCCAAAAGTCTTCATCGTATCATCATACGATTCACCAAACTCGGTTCCAACGTGCAGTATCATGGCTCCAACAAGCACACTATATCATTACTACGATATCTGGCTAGCAAAGCGCTGTCTCCCATATCAAGCCCACCAACAAACCATATGTTCCATCTCGGTATGCCATACCGTACAAACCGTTAGAGTAATGGGTCATCGCCCAACATATCTCTAAAATACCAAGCACAATGGACAACTCGGTGTCCTTGCTCACTTATGATGCAATCATAATCCGTTAAGACTTATCCCACACCCTCAGGGTGGGTGTAACCATGTCTACCCTACATCACAACACAAGCGAGTAGTTTCCTCAATGACTACTCTTACCACCAATCACTTGGCCCTAGCCAAACCAACGAGCATACCCAAGGGTATCATTGCTCGACAAATATTTACCTCTATAACATGATGTGGTACATTTACCGATACAATACATCCAATACTCCACCGAGCAAACCTGCTCGGCAAAAAGGTCTCGTCAACTAGTGACCCAGACTCTACCATGTGCTCACCATCGGCACTCAAACCATACAACCAAATACATAACATAAATGTATTAACCATCAAAACGACGCTACACATATACATAGAACATCCACTATGTCATTGTCATCCCGTGACGGTACCTGTCAACATATGACTTTGAAATAATATTGTCGACTCGTGACGGTATATGTCGATACACGACGTCTATAGTCTCATCGTCAAACACATGACAACATAAGTAAATTAACACATGATATCCACAATAGTGCTAAATAAACAGTAATATGTCATACCTCATTGCTAACAATATAGCGGCATACATGTCTCCGTCATCCAACAGTGGTACGCAATCAGCACCCATCGCTCGTAGGTGGCGTAATCCAGCGTCATGTACATAGCGGCATAACCCGTCGCTATAGAATCAGTGGCATAATCCCTCGTCATAGAGTCAGCGGCATAAAACATCGCTATAGACATCTGGCGGCATGAACCATCGCCATAGATGTAGCGGAATGTACCATCGCTATGAACACCCGGCGGCATAAGTCATTGCCAATAGAATAGCAGAATGAGACATCGCTATCAATACCCGGCGGCATAAATCATTGCCAATAGAATAGCGGAATGAGACATCGCTATCAATACCCGGCGGCATAAACCATCGCCAATAGAATAGCGGAATGAGACATCGCTATCAATATATCTGGCGGTAAGAATCGTCGCCAATCAATATAGCGGAATGAACCATCGCTATCAATATATCTTGCGGCAAAAACCATCGCCAATCAATATAGCGGAATGAACCATCGCTATCAATACATCTGGCGGAATGAACCATCGCCAATCAATATAGCGGAATGAACCATCGCTATCAATACATCTGGCGGAATGAACCATCGCCAATCAATATAGAGGAATGAACCATCGCTATCAATACATCTGGCGGCAAGAACCATCGCCAATCAATATAGCGGAATGAACCATCGCTATCAATACATCTGGCGGCAAGAACCATCGCCAATCAATATAGCGGAATGAACCATCGCTATCAATACATCTGGCAGCAAGAACCATCGCCAATCGGATAGTCGGTCCCTAGTCATTGTTACAGTAGTGTATTTTAATGCCCCTCGCTCAAATAAAACATGCGGTACTCCCACCCCTCGCTTCACATATAGGCGGCATAGAATAACCTCGCTTAAATGGACATGCGGCGCTCCCACCCCTCGCTTCACATTTTAGCGGCAAATATTCTTTCCTCGCCTCATATGATAACCACGATTCAATGTGACATGCGGCGCTCCCACCCCTCGCTTCACATTTTAGCGGCACAAAACAATAAATAGCGGCAAGCATTTAAAATCATCACTCATCCATAACAATGACTCATGGGATATTCACCAAGTATCCCGTCTATACCTGCAACACAAAGCATATTCCATATTCCAGTATACATCATCATGAGTGTATTTTAATGCACCTCGCTCAAATGCGACATGCGGCGCTCCCACCCCTCGCTTCAACATTTGGCGGCAGAGCATTGAAATCATCACTCCATTGTACACATGCAACCACAATGCATAATCCATGATGTATATAAAATGCAGGTTACCGTTTCGTGTCTTTCAACTCTGGCCTTAGCCTTTCGCGTCATAGTGTCCCTACAGGAACAATCTCAAACCATGAGCATACGATAATCCATATTAACCACAATATGATTATAATGAGTAAATGCATAAACTATGAGTACAAGGTACTTCCTGTATCCAATGCATTTCAAAATGCTCCATTTGGTTGTCCCTGTGTCACAACTCACAATCATAATCAACAGATTATATTATGATTCTATAGATGTCATGACATATAATCGTTTCACTATGATCACATGTTACAAATGCGCATAAGCAAAATAGTTGTGTCACACAACACTAGCTACTATCATGCATAAATATGTGCTACCCATCCCTATCAGCATGTTCCAGGCCTTCAACAGCCCCAAAGAGCTAACCACTGCTCTGATACCACTAATGTAAGGACCCCATAGCCCTTAACCTATGATTAGTGTATTAACCACTATGTGTGGCACATGCTTTCAATAAAAATCAATCGGGAAACTCAGATGATGATTTACCATTGAATGGCAATCACAAAATTTTCTTTAATATGCAATGTTATAAGATCATCATCCTAACAACAAATAGACTCATAGAGTTCGCCCATTACCATCCCCATTACACCACTTTTTACATTGTGGACTTTTATAAAAATTTGGGCAGAGTCTCCCCTTAAATAAAGCCATCCCGAAATAAAAGCACATCGCATAATATAGTTCCCGGCTAGGGAAAACACATACTCAACAGAATACAGCAACACTAAGTAAATTCCCAGCCAGGGAAGACACCACACATAAGACAACATAAAGTGGGTTTCAACACCCACATAATACACCAATGACTCTCCTATCATTAGCAATTCTACCCTTAATTGCATGCAACATAGAATGAAAGAGAGAAAGGATCATGCCTTTATATACAACCCATATACAAGTATAACCGTGCTCACATGCGAGCATCATAAATGTGTATATAACCCTCGGGTGTATATAAGTACTCTATACGATACCGTACTCCATCAAGCCCTGATACCACGATCCTGGGAGTACATCCAATCAACAGCTCGAGCTCAGCTCCACAGCCATCGATGTACCTGTTCACCTGCCCCAACAGAGACAGCCCCCAACGGGGTGAGCATACCAATACACAAAATCCCATAATCACAATACTGAAATTCATAATTTACAACAAAATTAAATACTAATGAATTTTAAATGATACTCGGGATTCTGTGTACTGTCCCTGTTCTCACAATCATCAAACTCATCAAATCTCGAAAATCAGTAAATCAACACATTGATTTAACTCATCGCATGCCTAATTCTCGAATATCAATATGTAGTGATTCCAAATTCATTATACAGACAAATATGGATATCTCAATAACAAATACTGATTTCTCAACATCGGTATCAATCACAGATAGCTCAAATGCCTAGCATTTATTTTTCCAATTCTCCATTATACTTAGACATCTCACATGTCTTATAATGAATACATGATTCCACGATCATTCTCAGGCATCTCAAATGCCCTACAATAGTCATATAAACCCAGTACCCCATATATCTTGTAAAGTTATACCACTCTAGTATCACGCACGCTTGTGGCGGCGATGTCAAGATTGGGTCGTTCCATAACTACATCAACACATATATATAACCATACGTACAACCATCAATGCAATCAAAATACATTATGCATTTCACAAATGCTCTCATATAAAGAAATGCTCGTACGTCGCACATACCTTAAATCTCCTTAGTTCGAGCCAGACTTTGTTCGAGTTCCATGCCCCGAGGGACGACGTGCTAACACGATAAATTAATTCACAATTATTTACGAACATGCAACCCATGCTCAAGCACACCCATAACCCTTAAACAAAATATTGTCAACACACGACAATTAACCATTTAAAAGACCCGGGGCAGGGCATATGCAGGGAGGGAAAACGAATGAGACATTATCGAAAATTATTCAAAAACTCCCCATAAATTTTCGAACCTTCACATCACAAATCGAACCCAATTAGGCACCATACATGAATTAATCTATCAATAACAAGAATCACCGCCCCCTGCCAAAACCTCCAAAATTCGAACCCTAACCCCACGCAATCAGCGTTAAATTCGAACCATAATGCATCACCAAAGAGACTCAAAAGCTGAACCATGTGAAGCATACGAATTTATCCAAAATCATCAAGATTTTCGAAAAACAGAACACCAAAATTCGAACCAATGGCAACAAATTTTTTGAACCACAAAGTATAAATTTTCAACCCAAAATGCAGCACAAAACACCCCAAAAACACCTGAAGAAAAGCCCCAAAAACTGTACCAAAAATCGAGCCCCAAATCGGACAGATTTCAATTTCGAACCCTAGCACTTTTCTGGCAAATCCGAAAGCGATTCTCGACGAAACTTCAAATTTTTGGTATGGAAAGGTGCGCCTGGAAGAGACGAAGCCGATGGCGGGTCGGACGCACCGGATGGCGGCCGGACGGCGGCGGGCGCACGCCTTGAAGCGACGGGGGTCGAGGGAGATCGGGAAACAGCGCGAGGAGAGAGAGAGGCAAGGTGAGGAAAATGGTTCCAATAATTAAAATCTCGGGTTCAACTGGTATTTATAGCAAAAATATCCTGAAATACTAATAGCCCCACAATATACATCATGATTCATTAAAAATCATCTGTTTCCAAAAATTCTCTGTCTAACTCCAAAACCCCCTACCGGTGCCCACACAAAGTACCCCAGATCCCGAGTCACACTAAAAACCCAACTCATAGGTTTTTCACCGGAATGAGAATACAATCTCAACCTCGGGATCCAACGATCCCAACTACCCAAATAGACGAGTCCAGAAGGCCCAACACCGCGATTAAACTCCAAATCGCCACGTAAAACAACTTTAGGGGTTATTAACACTCCGGGATTAACATCTATAATCCCTGGTCATCACAATGCCGCTGTTGACGAGGACTGTATTATTTCCGAAGTGGAAAGTGCTACCATTTTTTTCTCTGAAGAATCTTTTAGAGAAATTCTTGAGCTCCTACCAATGGGATATATTATGAGTCTGATGTTCATGACAAAATCACATCAATCGCTCGACAAAAGTACTTAGCAAGCAGCTCCAACCTTCCAAGCACAAACTTTCCCAAAAACAAGATGAAAGGGAATATATTATCCGTCTGATGTTATGAGTGTGAATTCAAGTTCTGGCTAATATAGTCTCTAATAACATCATTTGTGCTACTGGAGCCTATGATGTTATCACTGAAAATAAGCTACAATCATGGATGTTATCACAGAAGGCATCAAAGTGAACTTGTCTAGTTATTTATTCACGAAACTGCAAGATTTGGTAACTGGAAAGACAAAAAATTTCCAAGTTCAGATCAGTCGTATCATTGAATCTAGTCTAGGACTGATCAAATCTGAGACCAAGATATTGACCAGCCGCATCTTCTCCCTGCAACATTATGAACAACAAAAGAAGAAATCAGCAGAACAAACTGGACATAAAAGAAAAGTTGCTCATGTTCCTCCTAGTAATGAGCCAAGCTAGACAATTCTCATAAAGGCCTGAACACAACTTGCCAAAAAGAGAGTTCCTGTAGAGACAAAGTCTACATCAGCTCTGGCTTCCGTTTCAAAAAGAACTCCAGCTGATCAGTTGAAAGCTTCATCAGCAGTTCCAACAACCACTCAACCAACTACGTCATCATCAGTACTTCCTGTAGTATCTGTACAAGCCGGGCCAGCCAGAGGATCACCCTCTATTCATAAACCAAGCCCATCACAATACAATGTGGCCTCCCTCCGACCATCTTCTCTTTCCTTGCCGATTGAAGAAGAACTATCAATGATGCGGTCGATGCATCTCTCTTACAAATCAAAGAGAATGTTGATGCCAAGGAGGTTCTTTGAAAAATTGGCATATTGCAGAAGGAGAGTGCCCATGATCAAGCTGAAACCAAAGTTGTCAACCTTCATCAAAATTGATCAGGCAATACTGAGGTTGATGGAGACATCAAATATGGAGAAGGCAATAAGAAGAAAAGACTTGTATTTTGCAAAGCATACCGAGGACTGTTTCAATAGTCTTATCAACATAAACTTGATGCCGTTGACGGTTCCACCCCACAAGGCAGAGAAAATGCTCACATCATTGTTGCTCTTTAAGACAAACATCAAACTACTAAATGGAAAATCGATGTCCTAAAAGGCTGACTTGGCATTTCAGACTCATGCTTTATCAAGACAGTCTATCCATCTACGGAATCAGTGGGTGAACCAATGCTCACCGATGCTGAGATAGATAAAATCATTGATGACTTCACTGATGAGTCGGGTGGACCAGCTGAGGAAAGAAGAGAACCAGTTGTACCTACATCATAATTGAGACCAGTTCCAGTAGAGGAGACTCTACTGATGGACTGTGGATCTGAACCAATTGCTCCAGAATCAATACCTATTTTTTCTGTTGAGCGATGATTTTAGATGTTGAAAATCTACTAGAGGCGGAATCGGTCGTCTTTGATATTGTAAAGGACATTTTGTCAGTAGCAGAAGTAGAGGAAACGGATCAAACCTCGCTATCCTCCACCCGTCAGACTCTTGCAAAGGCATCAGCTGATGAACAGATGGAGGGAGTTTTGGGACTGACAATTGTTCCTTACTTCTTTGAAACTCCTCAATATGTCATCCCCACATCCTTCTTACAGTTCATCCAGCGAGTGCCCACACTCTTGTTTGAAGGACCAATCAAATACATCATTCTACCTGCTGAGCACTTTTGACATCTTGATGTGATCAACACCATGATGCTAATAATGCAAACACTTGCAGTGTATACTTTCCCGGTCATACAGATCACCTTGACCCCTGAGGATGGAAGTTATTCATCTTACAAATCTTCACCAGAAGAAGAGATAGCAGAAGAAGTAGAATAAGAAATACCCCTTCAAATCCCTTGAAAACGTTTGAACGACAGATCAAGAATCATACTGTTAATATAATGGTTGAACAGATTCGAATGTTAGAATCTCATAGACTGATCTTGACTTATCTCTTCGGAGATCTCCAAGGGAAAATTTCAGCACAATTAGAAGAGAAATGACTTATATGACTAATACAATGAAGAGATATACTACAACAACTCAGCATACTCTTATTGGTGCTGGAGAGACTCGATCAAGACTTCTGAACTGTTCAGCTCCTGGCTATCAAGGCTTGAAAACCATCTGCCGACCTCTAAAAATGCTGACTCTAAGCAATTTACTATTATAGCAGAACAGTTATCTGTTATCTGGCAATGACCGGTTCAGGAGGAACATCCATTGAGTGGGAAGGCCAGAGCTAAACCAAAGTAGAATCTGTGTAGATCTATCAGATGTTGTATTTCGCTTGTACATTTGGTTGTATAGTAGTTCATGTGTTTTAAACTTATTGGAATATCAGTTCATTTATTTTGAACATGCTTAATCGTAACTAATGTTCTAACTTCGTATTTATTTCGTTAATTTATTTGGAACTCGACTAACAATTCTTCTTTCAAAGTATTTCATCAAACCTTTATGGTATCGATTATTTTTCACCAAAAATGGGGAAGAAATTGAGGGGGAAAGAAAGCATATTAAAGGGAAAACTGAAAAGATTCCAAATTTTGATGAGAAAATAATCAACTACTGATGATATTATGATCAGTAGAGCTTATGCTTTGTTTGTACCAAAAAAAGGGAAATTGTTGGATCACTTTGTTTTGGTACAACAAAGGAACTCAACCGAAGAATCAGAGCTACACCCTCTAAGACAACATACGTATATAAAGTACCTCCACCGATGATGTCGTATTGAGATATTATCAAAAAGATGGAAATTGTTGGATATCAGGTTTTGATATATATATCTAATGAGCATATTCATAAATACTACCAAAAGAATATAATCTACCGACTACTAAGGACTCTCCCCATGATGTAGTCTATCAACTATTTAAACACTGTCAGTAGAGCTACTCTATCGACTACAAAGAAAGATATGTGTAAGGACACCACGTCCTAATCCCGCTATTAGTGCATTATCAGATAAATTAGTGTATGATTTTATCACATTAGGGAATTCTCGTACATGAACCAAGCAATTGTCATGACGACTATAATTTTTTTGACATAAATCCTCTTAATGTCTGATTCCCGTCCCAACTCAACTAACATATGTATACACTTGATAAGGCACTATACATATTCTCAATTCATTATGCAATTTTCTTAAACAATTGTCCGCAACTCATAACTGAAAAGAGAACACTCATAAATCTTATACAATCCATATACACATATCGAACGCCAACATATGAGCATTGAATAAGTAACTGTGTATCTATTCTATAAGAACATTACCCCATACCAATACTGGTATCTCTGTCCTGTGAGCATTCCCATTTAACAGCTCGAAATCATCTCCAGAGCCAATGAGCATTCCCATTCAACAGCTCGAAATCATCTCCAGAGCCAATTGTTGTACATGTTCTACCTGTTTCAACAGAAAGAGCCTCCACACGGGGTGAGCATTCCAATAGCACAATCTCAATATCATCAATCTTACAATTCATAATTTACAGAATATAAAGCTGTAAAGTCATAAAGTACTCTGTGTGTACCATTAGCATATGGGATCTGTTAGGAATCCCATCAAGCAATACGTAGCGAAAAATAAAATTTTGATTCCTACCACGGACCTATACAAAGTAATCATATCGAGATTGATAAGAATCATATCCTAATAGCGTGTTTGAAGCAGATTCCTCGTTGCAACACCTCGAGTCACGAACAAAGATTTGCACCTTTGTCTCTACGGTATCCACACGATCAAATCGAAAATGGGTGTTCAAGAACAAGTTGCTAGACTCGTTCTTAAACCAAAACAAGACTCACGGTTTGAAACCGATCAAACGACGACCGTTCCAACCACCACTATTCACGGTGGCGGCGTGAAGTAGGGTGAGAGTGAGGCGGCGGCCGACGACTTGGATGTAGGTGGCTATTTGGTTTTTAATAATCAACTCTTAATGAAACCTTGTTAGCATATTAGATCTTATATTAGATTTAATTAAAGGGCTTTCAAAAAGCCTTATTGGCCCATACCCAATATCTTAATTAAATCCATATATCTACTATTTGTAATTAAGACTCTTCTTAATTAATTAATTCATCCAATGAATTTTATCTCCCTTTATTGATTTAATCTTTTGTACGACCCGATAGGATCTTGCAATGTTGGCAGCGACATAAAATCTAATTTTATGTCACAAGCAATGAGCGGTATCTAGCAACACATCAAGGCTACCCAAACTACAAGAATGTCATTGACTTGACATAACCTACGAACTGTGATAATATTAACCATGTAACTTAATCCCTTTGTCCAATGTGTTTAGATTGAACACGAGTCATGGAATAGTCATACTCGTATATTCAATCTTTTATTTCTTAATCCCCAAGTAGAACTAGAATAAACAAATAAGCTCGATATCACATATCGACTCATTCGAGCATGTCCATGCATTTTAGTCTTACTTGATCAAGGGCCCAAACATTTCTCCTGTTATCTAGGAGGGACAAATCCTTTCTTGATCACTCAACATCCCTCTACATAATCCGTGGTGTATCCAATGATTGTCTTTATAGTTTACCCTGTTACAGGTAACGTTTGACAATATCAAGATACATGACTCCTTATGTTGGGATCTCTGGTGATCTCAATTCGTAAGGATTACATACATTATTATCACTATGAGAATTGCTTATGACGTTCATATAACTATCCATGTAGCATTCTCATGGTGGGTCTGTCCAGTACATCGTTCTCTAACATGCACCCATGTGTTGATTTGATATCTCATATTCGTGAACAATTCATCAATCAAAACATACTAGTCTCAATGCATTATCATTATCCCGATTCATGATAATACTTGACTAGGGACAATCTTTAAGAACAATATGATATTATTCTAAGGACATTAACTTATATATTAATTCATGTTACACGGATACTCGAATAATATATAATAATGAATTGCCATTAACAAAATCATAATATATTGTATGTCATAAACAATCATCTAATGAGTTATCTTAAGGCATATCCCAACAAATCTCCCACTTGCACTAAGACCAATTAGACATATAGTTAATGCCTAGAGATCTAGTATGCCGATCATGCTTCTGCTGTGATAGTGGCTTCAGTGGGTCAGATACATTATCATCAGTTGGTACTTTGCATATTTTTACATCTCCTCTTTCAACGATTTCTCGAATGAAATGAAAACGCCGAAGTATGTGCTTGGATCTTTGGTGAGATCTAGGTGCTTTAGCCAATGCGATGGCTCCATTGTTGTCACAATAGAGTTCAATCGTATCTTGTATGCTAGGCATCACCCCATGTTCAGAAATGAACTTCTTGATCCAAACAGCTTCCTTTGCTGCATCTGAGGCAGCAATGTATTCAGCTTCAATTGTAGAATCGGCTACTGTCTCTTGCTTTGAACTCTTCCAGCTTACAGGACCTCCATTTAGGCAAAACACATATCCTGGTTGCGATCGGAAATCATCTTTGTCGGTTTGGAAGCTTACATCAGTGTAACCTATTACATTGAGCTCTTCCTCACCTCCATAAATTTAGAATGCATCCTTAGTTCTTCTCAAGTACTTCAGGATACTCTTGACAGCAATCCAGTGACATTCACATGGATCAACCTGATATCTGCTCGTCATGCTCAGGGCATACGAGACATCGGGACGAGTACATATCATGGCATACATGATAGATCCAATAGCTGACGCATATGGGATCTTACTCATGCGTTGTCTCTCATCTGGTGTTGAAGGACACTGATCCTTCGAGAGATGTATCCCATGTGTCATAGGAACGAATCCTTTTCTTTGATTCTTACATGCTAAACTGTTTTAGCACTTTGTCTATGTATGTACTTTGACTTAGGCCAAGTAATCTTCTTGATCTATCTCTATAGATCTTGATACCTAATACATAGGTGGCTTCACCCAAGTCTTTCATAGAAAAGCAATTCCCTAGCCAAATCTTTACAGATTGTAAGGCAGGGATATCATTCTCAATGAGAAGTATGTCATCTACATACAATATTAGGAAGACAATTATACTCCCACTGACCTTCTTGTAGACACAAGATTCATCTACGTTTTTGATGAAACCAAACTCTTTGACTGAATCATCAAAACGAAGATTCCAACTCCGAGAAGCTTGTTTCAATCCATAAATGGATCGTTGTAGCTTGTATATCTTTCCAGCATCCTTTGGATCGACAAAACCCTTAGGTTGTGTCATGTACACATCCTCAAGTAAATTTCCATTAAGGAAAGCTGTTTTGACATCCATCTGCCAGATTTCATAATCATGAAATGCAGCTATTGCAAGTAAGATCCTAATGGATTTAACCATGGCAACTGGTGAAAAAGTTTCATCATAGTTAATACCATGAATTTGTTTGAAACCTTTAGCAACCAGTCGACCTTTAAAGGTTTGTACATTACCATCCATGTCGGTCTTTTTCTTGAAAATCCATTTGCACCCTATGGGTCTTACCACTTCAGGCGGGTCAACCAAAGTCCATACTTGGTTTGCATACATGGATTCCATCTCAGATTTCATGGCCTCTTGCCATTTCTCAGAATCAGGGCCCATTATAGCCTTGATAAGATGACGGCTCATCCTCATCAATAAGTAGTAAGTCACCTTGTTGAGTCACAAGAAATCCATATCTCTGCGGCTCACGGTGTTCTCTTACAGTCCTACGCTGGGCATGTGTCTCTTGAGCAGGCATTTCATCCACAACAGCTTGTGGTGTCTGCTCTGTTTCCATCTCAATATCATGTTCAATGTTTTCTTGTGGTTGAACTTCACTAAGTTCTATTTATCTCCCACTGGTTCTTCTCGAAATAAATTCTCTTTCAAGAAATACACCAGTCCGAGCAACAACCACTTTGTTCTCGGTGGGATAATAGAAATAGTATCCTTTCGTTTCCTTAGGATACCCCACAAATAAACACTTATCAGATTTGGGTCCAAGTTTATTGGAGGTGTGACGTCTCACGTAAGTCTCACAACCCCAAATCTTCATAAAAGACATACTAGGATGCTTCTTAGTCCATATCTCATATGGTGTCTTTTCTATTGATTTAGATGGAACACGGTTCAGTATAAATATTGCTGTTTCTAAAGCATGTCCCCAAAAGGAAGTCGGAAGATCTGCATGACTCATCATTGATCGAACCATGTCCAACAAAGTTCGATTCCTCCTTTCGGATACACCATTCAAAAATACCTGAAGTGGAAGTCACACTTCCCTTTGTCTTCTTAAGATCTTCCAGATATAATTTGCAGTTCCTCTTCCAATGTCCGGTCTCACAGCAATGGAAGCAGTTCCCTTCCTTAGCCACTCATCCCTTTGGCTTGAGTGCAGAAGCATGATGCTTAGATTTAACAAAGACTTTCTTGTTCTTCTTAAGGCCTTTTGCTTTAGCCTTTCCCTTGCTCTTATTCACAATAAGAACATTAGTGGACTTAGACTTCTTTGAGTTTGCTTCATATGTTCTCAACATACCAAGCAATTGCGGCATAGTCTTTTCGATTTCAATCATGTTGTAATTCAAGACAAATTGACTGTAGCTATCAGGTAACGATTGCAAAATTACGTCAGTGGCCAACTCTTGGTCCAATGGAAAACCAAGCTTTTCAAGATTCTCAATATACCCAATCATCTCCAGTACATGAGTTCTAACAAGGCTTCCTTCTACCATTCTGCACTGGAATAACGCTCTAGAGACATCATACCTCTCTTGTCTAGCTTGTTGTTGATAGAGTTTCTTTAAGTGCTCATCATATCGAACGCCTCCGTTTCCTCATGTTGCTTCTGAAGCTCAGAGTTCATGGTGGCAAGCATAAGGCAACCAACATCAAGTGCGTCATTTTGATGCTTCTTGTAAGCATCCTTATAGGCTTTAGCGGCCGTCAGGGGAGGTTCCTCAGCAGGTAAGGGTTCCTCTAGGATATATTGCTTTTTCTCTTGTTTGAGGACAATCCTCAAATTCCTATACCAGTCTAGGAAATTAGTCCCATTTAGTTTGTCCTTCTCAAGGACCGATCACAATGATAGTGTGCTAGTTACGTTGTTTGATGCCATGTATATCTACAATATAAATATGCAAACTAAGTTTATGATTTTAATCATTTAATAAGGTCTTATATTAAATGACACTCCCATTATTTTGTTTAAAATTATCAACCCTCGAAACCTTAGTGGGCCAAGATCCATATTTCACCTAATCATGAGTTAGCTATGGCTAATCACCCAAGACTCGGTTATTTAGGTAGACAACACTTTGTCAATTACATCACATGTAATTCTTGGATGGTTTGACGAACAACACTTTGTTCAAATTCATCTAATGAATTATTATCCAACCCCATGCCTCTAGGTTCCCAATCCTATTGAGATAACCTAGTTAAGTCGGCCCCAGTTTAAAGTAAAACGGATATCACTTTTATCCTTTCGCGCCTTACCAAGATTGTCACGGTGCTTTGCTTTGGCAAACCCATTCATGTTAAATCGAAGTCTTGACGAGTACTTTTAATTTTGGAAGGCATCTAAAACTTAAAATAATTAGAGGGATTTATTGATCTTATGATTTTATTGATAATTAAAAATATGTCTGGTACATATACGCATATACATATCTACATATATGTATAACAATTATCAGTATAAACATGCATCACATACATCAACTTAAATAAAACTTGACATGATTATAGCCCCTACTAAAGATTTTCTCAGGCCAATGAGAAAATCCAAAATGGTTAACCTAAGGTAACTTCTCCAAGCACCTCTTTGGATCCCTTTTGTGAATGACCTCCTCATCCCGACACCTTGGTCCATCTTCATTGATCTCCATCAACAAAATAAACTATACTATATAACAATTACATGATATAGAGAATCCTCGAGTTACGTTCGAGGGGAACATAGGGGAGGGATAACATTTAGGAAAAATAGAGAAGGCACGACTCGCAAGCCGTATTAAATTACAAACATTCACAAATCCTTTCTAATAGGTCATTGGGCTATAACCATGCACCATGCTCAAACAACACATACATGCTATAACAATTAATGAATTAAATTCTAAACATTTTAAAATTTAATTCTAATTAAAACTGTAAAATAAAATTTTATGAAAATTATCGTACGCTCGGGACATCACATGCCACGGATACTCAGCGAGTCTCAAGCCATGGACTTGCTAACCCTAGCAAGCCCATGGTTGCAGCCATGTCTCGGACCAAGGGTTCGAAAACCCTAGCCGAACACACGGACCAACCATGCACGAGACTAGGGTTCGAAACCCTAGCCATGTGCGGCGGCGGGTTGGAGCTTCTCGAGCCAAAAGGGTTCAAAACCCTAGCCACAAGACGGTGGCGGCCGAGAGTCATGGAGCCAAGGGTTCGAAACCCTAGCCTCCTTTGCGGCGTCTCGGCCCATGCTCGAGCCAAGGGTCCGAGACCCTAGCTTGCATACGGCGGTCGTGAGTCCATACGGGCCAATGGCTCGGTTTTGTGCACAAATTATCATATACTTCGATCCGTTAATTATATCACATATAATATTGCGATAATTTCCACAAAATCGACATATCATATATGAATCATACAGTTTTAAAGCATGCAAAAGATTCAAAACCATGATTAAACAATTAATCACATAAATCCGATATCAGCTTTGTACAGGGCTCTAATACCACTGTTAGGAATCCCATCAAGCAATACGCAGCGGAAAATAAAATTCGGATTCCTACCATGGACCTATACAAAGTAATCATATCGAGATTGATAAGAATCATACCCTTGTAGCGTCTTTGAAGCAGATTCCTCGTTGCAACACCTCGAGTCACGAACAAAGATTTGCACCTTTGTCTCTACGGTATCCACACGATCAAATCAAAAAAGGGTGTTCAAGAACAAGTTGCTAGACTCGTTCTTAAACCAAAACAAGACTCACGGTTCGAAACCGATCAAACGACGGCCATTCCTACCACCACTATTCACGGCGGCGGCGTGAAGTAGGGTGAGAGTGAGGCGGCGGCCGACGGCTTGGATGTCGGTGGCTATTAGGTTTTTAATAATCAACTCTTAATGAAACCTTGTTAGCATATTAGATCTTATATTAGATTTAATTAAAGGGCTTTCAAAAAGCCTCATTGGCCCATACCCAATATCTTAATTAAATCCATATATCTAATATTTGTAATTATGACTCTTCTTAATTAATTAATTCATCCAATGAATTTTATCTCCCTTTATTGATTTAATCTTTTGTGCCACCCGATAGGATCTTGCAATGTTGGCAGCGACATAAAATCTAATTTTATGTCACAAGCAATGAGCGGTATCTAGCAACACATCAAGGCTACCCAAATTACAAGAATGTCATTGACTCGACATAACCTACGAACTGTGATAATATTAACCATGTAACTTAATCCCTTTGTCCAATGTGTTTAGATTGAACACGAGTCATGGAATAGTCATACTCGTATATTCAATCTTTTATTTCTTGATCCCCAAGTAGAACTATGTTAGTTCCGAACTTTATCGATGAGATTTTAAAGATGACAAAACATATCAGACCGGATCGAGAGAAATCAGAGTGACCAGATCGATCGCCCAAAACAGATCAAGCTGATAAGATGACAAAGCATATCAGACCGGATCGAGGGTAATCAGACTGACCAGATCGATAGCTCAAAACAGAACAAGCTGATAAGGCATATCACATATACCGGATCGATAGATATCAGACTGACTAGATCGAAGCTTCAGATCGATCTCAATCTTTATCAGATCAGAGCAGTCAATGATGCATAAGAGTGGCTCTTCAGTTCGAATCATTAACGGCTATTTATTGTAGCATTTAATGTCGCAATTAATGCTACAAAGGACCAAAGACTGAAGATTACCATAAAAGGTAAGAAGACAAAGAAGAGCTTACCTGACAGTCGCCGAAAGCATGAACCAGAACGACAAGTATCTTGAAGAAGAAGACTGTAGCTTACTCAGAGATTAAGCAGAATCAAGAGTTGCACATTAAGGGAAATAATGTCGTTGGTACATGAAC
Organism: Haberlea rhodopensis; assembly: GCA_907163345.1. Taxonomy (NCBI): domain Eukaryota; kingdom Viridiplantae; phylum Streptophyta; class Magnoliopsida; order Lamiales; family Gesneriaceae; genus Haberlea; species Haberlea rhodopensis. The sequence continues at coordinate 1,174,154 of CAJQUN010000079.1, forward strand.
CTATAAAAGGATGCAACAACAATACAGATAAATACAAGACTCTCGATGATCAATCAAAAAATAGCACAAGCGTTCAAGCTCAGAATCTCTCGAGCTGAAATTATTCTTAAGCACGATTACATTGTAATATTTGATCATTTAGGATCACTGTGCGCATCTTGTGTATTCTGTATTGAAAAATAGAAGTGAGAAACAAATTGTAACTGTCAGACAGAGAGTGTCTGAACAGATCGAGTGACTAGGAGTTTCAGTCTGGTAGTGAGGTAAATCCAGCTGAATCGGGTTTGTACAACAGGATTGTATAAATCAAAGTCTTCTAGTAGAAACCTTCCTTAATTGGAAGAAGGGGAGACGTAGAAGGATTACACCACCTTCGAACTTCCAAAAACATATCCCGTGTCTTATCTTTCTGCACTCGTTCTTTCATTCAAGCCATCGAGTCGTTCTTACAAATATAAAAACAGACCGTTCCGCACTTATACATTCAGTGGTCTGTTCTATAAAAGAGTTGATTAAGAAACAGATTTCTTTCACTAATCCGAAAGAAATCACAAGGGATTAAATTTTACAAGGAGTGTTCATTCACCCGCCCCCCCTCTAAACACTCCGGACCGATCCTAACAAGTGGTATCAGAGCCAGGTCATCTTAATCAGCACAAAGACACTTGAGCTGATGGCATCATTCAACAAAATTCCTATGTTCTCAAAAGAAGACTATGATGACTGGAGAATCAGAATGCAAGCTCATCTGGCAGCTCAGGATGACGATATGTGGTTCGTCATCACTGATGGACCAATGAAGACTCTGAAAGTCAATACAGCAGTCGCCATTACTGGTGGAGAACCACAAATTGTAGAGAATGACAGATCCCTCTGGACGAATGAGGAAAGAAAGAAAGCAAATCTTGACAACGTTGCCAAAGACATCTTGTTCAAGACATTGGACAAGAACATGTTCAGCAAAATCAAAATGTGCTCTACTGCCAAAGAAATTTGGGAGAAGATAGCACAGCTATGTGAAGGCAACGACCAGACCAAAGAAAACAAGCTGACTGTTGCTCTTCAAAGATTTGAGAGCATAAAGATGAAGAGTGGAGAATTTCTAAATGAGTTTGATGAAAGAGTCACTGGTATCATTAATGAACTGAATGGTCTGGGCAAAGAATACTCAAACAGAGAGATCGCTCTGAAAGTTATGAGAGCCCTGCCAAAAGAATGGGATGTTAAGACCATTGCAATGAGGGAGTCCAAAGATCTGAACAAGGTTGAACTTCATGATCTGTTCGCAGATCTTAAAGCATATGAGTTCGAACTGATAAGCAGAGGTGAAGCAGAGCCATTCATCTCTCAACCAAACAAAGCACTGGCAGCTATTCCAGACCAGATCGCCTCCACATCAGATCGATCTATCGAACAGATAAGTAATGATGCTATGTCATTATTTATCAAGAAATTTGGTAAATTCATGTCTAAAAATAAGAGGAATTTTAAACCCTCTCATTATAAATCAAGAAAGGACGATGCTGTTAATGGTCAGGCTTGCTACAATTGTGGTAAGACCGGACATTTCATTGCAGATTGCACCAGACTGAAGAAAGAAGAACGGAAGGAGAAGCATCGCGATGACAGGAAAAAGAAGCACTACAAAGACCGCAAAAATCATGGAAAGTCCCAAAAGGTCCTAGTAGCTGAAGAAGGAAACAACAAGTGGGCTCAGACTGACTCCGATTCAGAAAGCTCCGAATATTCTTCCAGCGAAAGCGAAGAAGATATTCAATGTCTAATGGCAGACGGAGAGATGAGTCAGACAGACGAGGTATTTGATTTTGACTCAAATGAATTTATACGTGAAGAGCTCATGTCCGCACTGCAAGACATGGCTAATGATTATAGGATCTTAGCTGAATCATTTGAGAAAAATAAAGCTAAAGTCAATGATCAAATGGATGAGCACAACAAACCAAGCTGCTCTGAGCAGGGTGAGTGCAACAATCTCCAGATCGAGCTGAATAAGCTGAAAATCTCCTATGATCAGCTCCATGAAGAAAATAAGAGAATTAGCACACAAAATGCTAAGCTTTCTCATATATTCAAAACATGGACAAAATCCAGAACATATTTGGAAGAATTGCAAGAGGTACAAAGAAAAACGTTGGTGATTTCACCGGCATAGGCTTTGACACCAAAGAATCCACCAAAGATGAATCTGAACTGTTGCTGGTAAAGAACAAAATCAAATGTTAGGATCGGTCCGGAGTGTTTAGAGGGGGGGGGGGGGGGGGGTGGTGAATGAACACTCCTTCTAAAAATTAATCCTTCGTGATTTCTTTCGGATTAGTGAAAGAAATCTGTTTCTTAATCAATTCTTGTACAAAACAGACCACTGAAATATAAGTGCGGAACGGTCTGTTCTTGTATGTAAGATCGGCTCGATGGCTAGTGAGAAAGAACGAGTGCAGAAATAAGATACACAGGATATGTTTCTGGAAGTTCGAAGGTGGTGTAACCCTTCTACGTCTCCCCTTCTTCCAATTAAGGAAGGTTTATACTAGAAGACTTTGATTTATACAATCCTGTTGTACAAACCCGATTCAGACTGGATTTACCTCACTACCAATCTGAAACTCCTAGTCACTCAATCTACTCAGACACACTCTATCTGACAGTTACAATATGTTTCTCACTTTCTGATTTTCAATATAGAAAACACAAGATGCACACAGTGATCCTAAATGATCAAATGTTACAAATAAGACGTGCTTAAGAATGATTTCAGCTCGAGAGCTTCTGAACTTGTAAGCTTGTGCTGAGTTTTGCTTTCTTGTGCGTTTTTCAATTGATCAGCGAGAGTCAGTAGCAAGCGTCAGTAAGTTCCTTTTGTTGCATCCTTTTATAGTTGAAGGCACCAACGACATTATTTCCTTTAATGTGCAACTTTGACTCTGCTTAAACACTGAGTAGGCTTCAGTCTTCTTCTTCAGGAAACTTGCCGTTCTGGTTCATACTTTCGGCGACTGTCAGGTAAGCTACTCTTTGTCTTCTTACCTATTATGGCAATCTTCAGTCTTTGGTCCTTTGTAGCATTAATTACAACATTAAATGCTACAATAAATAGCCGTTAATGATTCGGACTGAGGAGCCATTCTGTATGTATCCTAAGCTGCTCTGATCAGATAAAGATAGAGATCGATCTGAAGCTTCGGTTTAGTCAGTCTGATATTCATCGATCCGGTCTGATAAGTAATGCGACTTATCAGTTGTTCTGTTGTTGAGCTATCGATCTGGTCAGTCTGATTACCCTCGATCCGGTCTGATATGCTTTGACATCTTATCAGCTTGATCTGTTTTGGGCCATCGTTCTGGTCAGTCTGATTTCTCTCGATCTGGTCTGATATGTTTTGTCATCTTTAAAATCTCATTGATAAGATCCGGGACTAACAAATTCCCCCTTTTTGATGATGACAAAACCTAGCTTCTAAGTCTTTTTAGCCAGTCTGATGACTCCTCTGAAGCGAAAACTTTTTGATCGATTACTATTTCTTGTTCAAAATAAATGAACATCATTAAGTTGGATCGATTAGGTTTTATTATTAAGCCTTATGTTGTAGTTCAAAATAAATGAACACGGACTTAATCGAGAGAAGATTTTTATTAATCACCAAAAAATCCTAAATACAGACAGTCTGAAAATACTATTTTCTAGAAGACTGAGACGGAGGCGGCCTGAAGTCTTTCTTCTTTTCCCCCTTTTTGTCAGCAGCAATCTCTTGAAGAAAGTTGACAACTTGTGCTAGCTGCGCGCTGACGAACGTCTTGAGCGCGGAGGGAATTGGCAACAGATGCTCTGACTTCAGTGGCTAGTTCGATCTGCTCTTTTCTCAGACTGTTCTTATAAGAGGCTTGTTGAGAAAACATATCGTTTATGCCTCGCTGAAGACTTCCGATACTGGCAGTCATCTTCTCTTTGAATGAATCAAAGTCCAAAGCTGTAAGCCTCTGACCTTGATGAACTTCGAGAATGCGTTGAGAGAGAGACAGGCAGTTGTCGGAGAGATGCTGAAGAGTCCTTGCCAGAAATGGAGGTGCATCAGATTGTTGGCTGGGAGAGCGATCTGATGAGGACAAAGCCTGTTCATCGTCTTCAGCAACCGGGACAAGTGAAGATACAGCAGCTTGGTGACTTTCGGACCGGATCAAGGTGACCAGATCCGAAGAAAATGTTTGAATAAAGGCCATATCTTCATCTGATTGGATTGGAGGAGTGCTTGGTCTGGAAGGCTCCTCAATCTGGAGAGCTGCAACAACGGTGGACACCACCAGATCCGGATCGACGAATTCTGGAGTGCCAACTGTTGCAAGTTCTACTGTTGATTTGTGCACGGGAGGCTGATGACCCCAAAGGAATGGAGGTTGTTGGAGAGTCCAACAATACATTAAACGGTTCATCATCGGGCACAGACGGAGCATTAGGCAATGGCTGCTCCGCTGTCTGGTCTGGTAGTGGCTCTGCAGTCTGATTTGGTATTTGCTCTGCAGTCTGATCTGCTGCTGGCTCGGCTGTCTGTTCTGCTGCATCAAAATGAATAACCTCAACAAAAGGTTCTGCCATAGTCTTGCTTGCAGAGGGATGATCCGGGCTGGTTGTGGGAGTGGATACACTGAGCTTCTGTCGTTGAAAACGGACAGCTAAGTGAAGAGCATGAACATCCATCTCGAGTTGAGCAATAACAGCCCCATCATCTCTGGCAGTTGGAGCAAGCGGATCGAAGTTCTGTTTCTTAGCAGCTAGGATCAGAGTGGCCAAACTGAATCTTTGATTAGCCGTAAATAGCTCTTTGCGCTGCACGGCAATCCGAACATCATCAGTCTCTGTTCCTTTCAGAACTTCCTCTTCCATCTTCTTCAGTCTGCTCAGCTTACCGAAGAATAACTCAATGTGGTTGATAGTCCGGTACTGGACATATTCATCAAAGACCACGATGAGTGCCTTCACTTTCTCATCAACATCCTCCATAGCGATGTCGATGGCTGTCTGCGCTGCAGATTTGGGTTTAGAGGAGAGGGGTTCGGAGAGAATGGCTTTTCCCTTGCCGGTGAAGGAAGGGGAGTTGATCCCTGATTGGGTATAACCGCCCAACTCAGTGATAACGATTCCTTTCACCATGGGAATGGCAGAGGGGACTCGGATAGTGACTTTAGGTGCAAGGGTTGAAGCTTGTGAAGGTTGGATGGAAGGTTGGGGTGCAGGGGAGGCTTTAGTTGGAGGCAATATGGGTAAGGGTTTCAGGGGTAATGGTTTGCTGGGCTTGGTAATCTGGGTTCTTGGCTATTTGGGAAGTGGCTTGGTTGGTGGCGAGGGAGCAGACTGAGTTTCTTCCAAATCAGTCTGGATGGTCAGTTTGCGCTTGACGCGAGGTTTGCGCACAACAGCTTGTTCTTCGCCCTTCTCAATCTTGACTGTAGCCAGAGTAGCAGGAGTAGGCGGAGCACTCTTGGACTTCAGCAATGCAAGTCCTTTGGAGTTTAGAATCTTAAAGGGGCTGAGAGCGTACTGCTTTCCCAGCTCGATGTCCAAAGACTCCAGTAGTTTGCTGAGAGGAACAGCAAAGCATACGGCTTGCTTAGATGCAATCACCGTTTCCATCAGAACTCCAAACAGAATCACGGACCAGTTCAAGTTCTGTCCGGATACAATAGCCGCCATAGCCCTGAACTTCTCTGCAGTCACGGCATCAAAACTTCCTGCTTTGCCCAACAGAGGCTTACCCACTATCTCACACAGCACCTGGAAATGAAAGAGCATTTCCTTCTTCTTAAACGATGGTTGCAAGCGGTGGCCAAGAATAGATATCTTCCTTTGAAGATCTGAGAGGGACGCCTGAGGAATCTGTCCAAATTCCGTCAGTCCGGAATTGGGGAGGCCAAAGGCTTTGGCCAGCGTCATCGGCGAGATCTCAAAAGATTTGCCCTTGACAGTAGTAGATATGGATGTCTTCTGGGAGACGGCATTGACGAATAGTTCACGGATTTCTGATCCATAAACAACGGTGCCGCATTCCAGAAAATTTCTCAGACCAGAAGATTCCAAAGCTCTAAAGATGGACACCATCTCTGCATCTTCTGCCCTGTAAATATCATTAAACTCAACGGAGAGGGAGTTATGAGTGATGGTAGCCATTGGAATGAAATCAAACGAATGCGAAGATTTACGAGAGTGAGAGAGTAAGAAAACTGATGGTGGTAATTTGTAAAAAGTGAAATAAAATGAAATGTTCAGCCCGCTAAATAGGAGAGAGAAGACACGTGTCTTTATCTCGATGACTGATGAAAAGAAATTCAAAAATAAACGGTCAGGATAACATATAGTTAAGGCGGTTAAAATGCAATCAGTCCGGGCTGTTTTTGTAAAAGTAAAGTATTGACCAAACAGATCATGGGATAACATCAGATTGACATGGATCGGTCTGAAAGTTCGGACCGGTCTGTGTCTTTCTGAAAATTGTATTATCGATCTGTGGTAACAAAAATCTTTAAGTGCGAAAGTAAGAGAACATCTAAACTTATTAAGATAAGTCAATTAAACCAAGAATTTGACGAAAATAATTAAACTTAGCCTCTGGGAGCGGTTTGGTGAAGATGTCTGCTGCTTGCTGCTCTGTTGAGATGTGCTCGATCCGAATTTCCTTTTTGCCAACATGATCTCGAATAAAATGATGACATATATCAATGTGCTTTGTTCGAGAGTGCAAAACTGGATTGTATGTTATAGCGATTGCACTTGTGTTGTCGCAAAATATCGGAGAGTCAACAGCTTGGATGCCATTTGAGCTGGTGTTGAATCCAGAGCATTTGAGCGCAACAGCTTCCAGCGGCTAGATATTCTGCTTCAGCTGTGGATGTGGCAATCGATGTCTGCTTTTTACTGAACCAAGAGATCAATCTTTCACCTAGAAATTGACATGTTCCACTGGTGCTTTTACGATCAATCTTACACCCAGCGTAGTCTGCATCTGAGTATCCGATCAAGATGAAGTTCGAATCTTTGGAGTACCAAAGACCAACGTTCTGAGATCCTTTTAAGTATTTCAGAATACGCTTGGCAGCAATAAAATGTGATTGCTTTGGTTCTGACTGAAATCTGGCGCACATACAGACTGAGAACATAATATCAGGCCGGCTCGCTGTAAGATACAATAGCGATCCGATTAGTCCTCTATACATGGTTACTTCAACTGCTGTTCCCCCTTCATCTTTGTCTAACTTGATTGTTGGACTCATTGGAGTTGATGCAGTTGAGCATGTTTCCATTCCAAATCTCTTGAGGAGCTCTTTGGTATACTTGGTCTGGTTGATGAAAATACCATTGCTGGGCTGTTTGACTTGGAGACCCAGAAAGAATGAAAGTTCTCCCATCATGCTCATCTCAAACTGTCCCTGCATTAGCTTAGAAAACTTCTCGCACAATTTGGGGTTAGTTGACCCAAAGATTATGTCATCAACATGAATCTGAACTAATAGAGTATGTTCCCCCTTAATAAATTTAAATAGAGTTTTATCTACTGAGCCGATATGAAAATCATTATTCAGCAGAAATTGAGATAGAGTGTCATACCAGGCTCTTGAAGCTTGTTTCAGACCATACACTGCTTTATTCAGTAGATACACATGATTGGGATGCAAATGGTCTTGAAATCCAGGTGGTTGCTCAATGTAGACTTCTTCCTGAAGCTTTCCATTAAGAAAAGCGCTCTTAACGTCCATCTGATACACTTTGAAGTCTTTAAAGGCAGCATATGCAAGAAAGATCCGGATGGCATCAAGTCTGGCGACTGGTGCAAATGATTCATCGAAGTCGATTCCTTCTTCTTGTCTGAATCCTTGTGCCACCAGTCTGGCTTTGTTTCTAACCACAGTTCCATCTGCGTCCAGCTTATTTCTGAAACCCATCTGGTTCCAATGACAGGCAGATCGCTTGGTCTGGGGGTTAGACTCCAAACTTGATTTTGTTCGAATTGATTTAGCTCTTCTTGCATGGCCTTAATCCAGTTGAAATCAGTTAGAGCTTCATCGATTTTCTTAGGTTCCAGAGTAGAGATGAAAACAGCATGTGTGAATTCATCCATCATCTGTCCTCTGGTTCTGATCGGTGCAGAGGGACTACCAATCACTAGATTGGGTGGATGCTTCTTAGTCCATCGATAGCTTGACTCTGGATTTTCTGGTCCGGTCGAATGAGTAGCAGCAGCATGATCATCATCTGCTTTAACATTTGAGTGACGATTGTCCGGATCAGCTCGATCTGAAGAGGCTTCAATGGCGTGAACCGGTCTGTCTGGTACTTCTGGTTCTGGTGGATTGTCTCTTGACCTGTTAGCTACAATCTCATCATCAGCTGTTAGCTTCTATATGGATATTTTCCATCTGATTTTGAATTGATTCTTTGTTGCCCTCAATACATAATGATTCATCAAAAACTACATGAACAGATTCTTCTACAGTTAAGGTTCGATTATTAAAAATTCGATAAGCTTTGCTAGATGATGAATATCCAAAAAATATTCCATTATCTGACTTAGCTTCAAATGCTGTAAGATGATTCTTGCCATTGTTATGAACGAAGCATTTGCAGCCAAACACATGAAGGTGAGAAATAGACGGTCTGTTACCAGTCCATATTTCATAAGGGGTGAGGTTCAGCTTCTTGTTGATCATGGACCGATTTTGAGTGTAGCAAGCAGTGTTTACAGCTTCTGCCCAGAACTTTTACGAAATGCCAGAATCAGCAAGCATTGTTCTTGCTGCTTCCTTGAGCGTTCTGTTTCTTCGTTCTGCAACTCCGTTCTGTTGAGGAGTTCGAGCGGCTGAAAACTCATGCTTGATTCCATGATCTTCTAGAAAGGATTCAAGATTCTGATTTGAAAACTCAGTGCCTTTGTCACTACGAATCCTGTCTATGCTGGATGATTTCTCGTTCTGAGTGCGTTTCAGCAGCTTGATCAACTTCGGACCGGTCTGATCTTTACTGCTCAAAATATAGTCCAAGTAAAGCGTGAGTAATCATCAATAACAACAAGAGTATACCGCATTCCCCCTAAACTTGTTATTGGTATAGGACCAAACAAGTCCATATGCAATAATTCTAAACAGCGGTAGGAGGATTTGGCATTCTTGTTTTTGAAGGATGATCTGATCTGTTTGCCCATTTGGCAAGCTTCGCAGATCTTATCCTTAGCAAAATCGATCTTGGGCAGACCGATAACTAAATCATGTTTACACAGGCTGGAAATGGTCTTAAAGTTTATATGATTCAAGCGTTTATGCCATAGCCAGTGTTTATTATCATTGTTAGCGATGAAGCAAGTAGGATTATCAGGTTGAGCATGATTCCAGTTAATCTTATATGTATTTCCATTCCTGATTCCTACGAGCATGGTTATACCGTCCGATGATTTAACAGTGCAAGTGCGTTTGTGAAATTCTACAGCATAACCATTATCACAGAGTTGACTTATGCTGATCAGATTATAGCACAGATTTTCAACTAACAGCACATCATTGATAATAATGTTACCATGGACAATCTTACCCTTGCCCACGGTCTTACCCTTTGAGTTATCTCCGAAGATGATCTTGGGTCCAGTACATTCTGTGACTTCAGACAGCAGCTCGATGTTTCCAGTCATGTGACGGGAACACCCACTGTCCAAATACCAGTCTGATGCGAGTTTCTTCGGTACCTGTCATCAAATATAATTATTGTTTGTACCCAATCCTATTTGGGTCCAGAACGGATTAGCCTTTGGGAACCCACACCTGTATCAGCTTCAATGGCTTGTGTGTGTAAGGTGTGCTGTGTGCTGGTCTGTTTCGATGTTGTGTGTGATAATGTGTGCGCTGTGGAAACCTTTGATTCTCATAAGGTAGTTTATATCTTCGTTGAATCGGTTTCAAATTGTAGTAATTGTATTGTCTTCCTTGCCTCAGATCTTGCACCTTTGGATTTGGTCTTATTCTTGCTGGTGCCTTTTCTTTGGCTTGGTCAACATAACCAATTCCTTTTCTTAGATTTTGATTCACGTAAGAGACTCCTGTTTGAATCTTAGGTGCTTCAGTCTCATATACTGTGCTGGATTTAACAAATGTCATTTGTTTGACTTGGTTCTTTACCAGCAACAGCTCGGATTCATCTTTGGTGCATTCTTTGGTGTCAAAGCCTATGCCGGTGAAATCACCGACGTTTCTTTGAACCTCTTGTAATTCTTCCAAGGATGTTCTGGATTTTGTCCATGTTTTGAATATATGAGAGAGCTTAGCATTTTGTGTGCTAATTCTCTTGTTTTCTTCATGGAGCTGATCATAAGAGATTTTCAGCTTATTCAGCTCGATCTGGAGATTGTTGCACTCACCCTGCTCAGAGCAGCTTGGTTTATTGTGTTCATCCATTTGATCACTGACTTTAGCTTTATTCTTCTCAAATGATTCAGCTAAGATCCTATAATCATTAGCCATGTCTTGCAGTGCGGACATGAGCTCTTCTCGTGTAAATTCATTTGAGTCAAGATCATATACCTCGTCTGTCTGACTCATCTCTTCGTCTGCCATAAGACATTGAATATCTTCTTCGCTTTCGCTGGAAGAATATTCAGAGCTTTCCGAGTCTGAGTCTGTCTGAGCCCATTTGCTGTTTCCTTCTTCAGCTACTAGGACTTTTTGGGATTTTCCATGATTCTTGCGGTCTTTGTAGTGCTTCTTCTTCCTATCATCATGATGCTTCTCTTTCCGTTCTTCTTTCTTCGGTCTGGTGCAATCTGCAATAAAATGTCCGGTCTTACCACAATTGTAGCAAGCCTGATCGTTAACAGTATCATCTTTTCTTGATTTATAATGATGAGAGGGTTTGAAGTTCCTCTTATTCTTAGACATGAATTTACCAAATTTCTTGATAAATAATGACATAGCATCATTACTTATCTGTTCTGCGGATCGGTCTGATGTTGAAGCGATCTGGTCTGGAATGGCTGCCAGGGCCTTGTTTGGTTGAGAGATGAATGGCTCTGCTTCACCTCTGCTTATCAGTTCAAACTCATAGGCCTTAAGATCTGCAAACAGATCATGAAGTTCAACCTTGTTAAGATCTTTTGATTCCCTCATGGCAATGGTCTTAACATCCCATTCCTTTGGCAGAGCTCTCATAACTTTCAGAGCGATCTCTCTGTTAGAATATTCCTTCCCCAGACCATTCAGTTCATTTATGATGCCAGTGACTCTTTCATCAAACTCATTTAGAGTTTCTCCACTTTTCATCTTTATGCTTTCAAATCTTTGAAGAGCAACAGTTAACTTGTTTTCTTTGGTCTGGTCGTTGCCTTCACATAGTTGTGCTATCTTCTCCCAAATTTCTTTGGCAGTAGAGCACATTTTGATTTTGCTGAACATGTTCTTGTCCAATGTCTTGAACAAGATGTCTTTGGCCACATTATCGAGATTTGCTTTCTTTCTTTCCTCATTCGTCCAGAGGGATCTGTCCTTTTCTACCATTTGTGGTTCACCACCAGTAATGGCGACTGCTGTATTTATTTTTTGAATCTTCATTGGTCCATCAGTTATGACGAACCACATATCGTCATCCTGAGCTGCCAGATGAGCTTGCATTCTGATTCTCCAGTCATCATAGTCTTCTTTTGAGAACATAGGGATTTTGTTGAATGATGCCATCAGCTCGAGTGATTTTGTGCTGATTAAGATAACCTGGCTCTGATACCACTTGTTAGGATCGGTCCAGAGTGTTTAGAGGGGGGGGGGGGGGTGAATGAACACTCCTTCTAAAAATTAATCCTTCGTGATTTCTTTCGGATTAGTGAAAGAAATCTGTTTCTTAATCAATTCTTGTACAAAACAGACCACTGAAAATATAAGTGCGGAACGGTCTGTTCTTGTATGTAAGAACGACTCGATGGCTAGTGAGAAAGAACGAGTGCAGAAATAAGATACACAGGATATGTTTCTGGAAGTTCGAAGGTGGTGTAATCCTTCTACGTCTCCCCTTCTTCCAATTAAGGAAGGTTTATACTAGAAGACTTTGATTTATACAATCCTGTTGTACAAACCCGATTCAGACTGGATTTACCTCACTACCAATCTGAAACTCCTAGTCACTCAATCTGCTCAGACACACTCTGTCTGACAGTTACAATATGTTTCTCACTTTCTGATTTTCAATATAGAAAACACAAGATGCGCACAGTGATCCTAAATGATCAAATGTTATAAATAAGACGTGCTTAAGAATGATTTCAGCTCGAGAGCTTCTGAACTTGTAAGCTTGTGCTGATTTTTGCTTTCTTGTGTGTTTTTCAATTGATCAGCGAGAGTCAGTAGCAAGCGTCAGTAAGTTCCTTTTGTTGCATCCTTTTATAGTTGAAGGTACCAACGACATTATTTCCTTTAATGTGCAACTTTGACTCTGCTTAAACACTGAGTAGGCTTCAATCTTCTTCTTCAGGAAACTTGCCGTTCTGGTTCATACTTTCGGCGACTGTCAGGTAAGCTACTCTTTGTCTTCTTACCTATTATGGCAATCTTCAGTCTTTGGTCCTTTGTAGCATTAATTACAACATTAAATGCTACAATAAATAGCCGTTAATGATTCGGACTGAGGAGCCATTCTGTATGTATCCTAAGCTGCTCTGATCAGATAAAGATAGAGATCGATCTGAAGCTTCGGTTTAGTCAGTCTGATATTCATCGATCCGGTCTGATAAGTAATGTGACTTATCAGCTTGTTCTGTTGTTGAGCTATCGATCTGGTCAGTCTGATTACCCTCGATCCGGTCTGATATGCTTTGACATCTTATCAGCTTGATCTGTTTTGGGCCATCGTTCTGGTCAGTCTGATTTCTCTCGATCCGGTCTGATATGTTTTGTCATCTTTAAAATCTCATTGATAAGATCCGGGACTAACATCAAACAAATGACATTTGTTAAATCCAGCACAATATATGAGACTGAAGCACCTACGATTCAAACGGGAGTCTCTTTCGTGAATCAAGGTTTGAGAAAAGGAGTTGGATATGTCAACCAAGCCAAAGAAAAGGCACCAGCAAGCTTTGCGTCTTTCAGACCAAATCTAAGGGTGCAAGATCGAAGGCAAGGAAGACAATACAATTACTATAATTCAAAACCAGTTCAACGATGATATAGACTACCCAATGAGAATCAAAGGTTTCCATATCGCACATATTATCACACACAACATCGAAACAGACCAGCTCACAGCACACCACACACCACACACACACAAGCCATTAAATCTGATACAGGTGTGGGTTCCCAAAGGGCTAATCCGTTCTGGACCCAAATATGATTGGGTACCAACAATAATTATGTTTGATGACAGGTACCGAAGAAACTTGCATCAGACTGGTACTTGGACAGCGGGTGTTCTCGTCACATGACTGGAAACATCGAGCTGCTGTCTGAAGTTACAGAATGTATTGGACCCAAGATCATTTTCGGAGATAACTCAAAGGGTAAGACCGTGGGCAAGGGTAAGATTGTCCATGGTAACATTATTATCAATGATGTGCTGTTAGTTGAAAATCTGTGCTATAATCTGATTAGTATAAGTCAACTTTGTGATAATGGTTATGCTGTAGAATTTCACAAACACACTTGCACTGTTAAATCGTCAGATGGTATGACCATGCTTGTAGGAATCAGAAATGGAAATACATATAAGATTAACTGGAATCATGCTCAACCTGATAATCCTACTTGCTTCATCGCTAACAATGATAATAAACACTGGCTATGGCATAAACGCTTGAATCATATCAATTTTAAGACTATTTCTAGCCTGTGTAAACATGATTTAGTTATCGGTCTGCCCAAGATCGATTTTGCTAAGGATAAGATCCGCGAAGCTTGCCAAATGGGCAAACAGATCAGATCATCCTTCAAAAACAAGAATGCCAAATCCTCCTCCCGTTTTTTTGAAACTATTGCATATGGACTTGTTTGGTCCTATACCAATAACAAGTTTAGGGGGAATGCGGTATACTCTTATTGTTATTGATGATTACTCACGCTTTACATGGACTATATTTTTGAGCAGTAAAGATCAGACCGGTCCGAAGTTAATCAAGCTGCTGAAACGCACTCAGAATGAGAAATCATCCAGCATAGACAGGATTCAAAGTGACAAAGGCACTGAGTTTTCAAATCAGAATCTTGAATCCTTTCTAGAAGATCATGGAATTAAGCATGAGTTTTCAGCCGCTCGAACTCCTCAACAGAATGGAGTTGCAGAACGAAGAAACAGAACGCTCAAAGAAGCAGCAAGAACAATGCTTGCTGATTCTGGAATTTCACAAAAGTTCTGGGTAGAAGCTGTAAATACTGCATGCTACACTCAAAATCGGTCTGTGATTAACAAGAAGCTGAATCTCACTCCATATGAAATATGGACTGGTAACAGACCGTCTATTTCTCACCTTCATGTATTTGGCTGTAAATGCTTCGTTCACAACAATGGTAAGAATCATCTTACATCATTTGAAGCTAAGTTAGATAATGGAATATTCTTAGGATTTTCATCAACTAGCAAAGCTTATCGAGTTTTTAATAATCGAACCTTAACTGTAGAAGAATCAGTTCATGTAGTTTTTGATGAATCTTTGTGTGTTGAGGGTAACAAAGAATCAATTCAAAATCAGATGGAAAACATCCATCTCGAAGCTAACAGTGATGATGAGATTGTAGCTAACAGGTCAAGAGACAATCCACCAGAACCTGAAGTGCCAGCCAGATCGGATCAAGGCAATGAAGCTTCTTCAGCAAAGCAGATGCTGATCATACCACTACTACTACTCATCCGGCTGGACCAGACAATCCAGAGTCAAGCTATCGATTGACTAAGATGCATCCACCTAATCTAGTGATTGGAAGTCCCTCTGCACCGATTAGAACCAGAGGACAGATGATGGATGAGTTCACTCATGCTGCCTTCATCTCAACTCTGGAACCTAAGAAGATCGATGAAGCTCTGACTGATTTCAACTGGATTAAGGCCATGCAAGAAGAGCTTAATCAATTCAAACAAAATCAAGTTTGGAGTCTAACCCCAGACCAAGCGATCTGCCTGTTATTGGAACCAGATGGGTTTTCAGAAACAAGCTGGACGCAGATGGAACTGTGGTTAGAAACAAGGCCAGACTGGTGGCACAAGGATTCCGACAAGAAGAAGTTCTGAAGGGGACAGAGACCGATGATGTTCGGATTGCTGTGCAGCGCAAAGAGCTATTTAAGGCCAATCAAAGATTCAGACTGGCGACTCTGCTCTTACCTGCTAAGAAAGCGAACTTCGATCTGAATGCTCCAACTGCCAGAGATGATGGGGCTGTTATTGCTCAATTAGAGATGGATATCCATGCTCTCCATTTAGCTGTCCGATTTCAACGACAGAAAATCAGCATATCCACTCCAGTAACCAGCCCGGATCATCCATCTGCAAGCAAGACTCTGGCAGAACCTTTCATTGAGGTTATTCCCTCTGGAGCAGCAGACCAGACTGCAGATCGCGCAGCAGATCAGCCAGCAGATCGCGCAGCAGATCAGACTGCAGAACTAGTAGCCGATCAGACAGCGGAGCAGCCATTGCCTAATGCTCCGTCTGCTACAGAAGATGAACCATTGAATGTCTTGTTGGACTCTCCAACAACATCTATTCCTTTGGGATCATCAGTCTCCCACGTTCAAATCAGTCCAACCGCAGAACTTGCAACAGTTGGCGCACCAGAGTTCGTCGATCCGGATCTGGTGGTGTCCACAGTTGTTGCAGCTCTACAAATTGAGGAGCCCTCCAGACCCAACACTCCTCCAGTCCAATTAGATGAACATATGGCTTTCATACAAGCATTTACTTCGGCTCTGGTCACTTTGATCCGGTCTGAAAGTCACAAAGCTGCTGTATCTTCAATTATACCGATTGCTGAAGAAGATGATCATGCATTGTCATCATCAGATCACTCTCCAAGTCAACTATCTGATGCACCTCCATCCCTGGCAAGGACCCTTCATCACTTATCTGACAACAGCTTGTCACTCTCTCAACGTGTTATAGAAGTTCATCAAGGTCAGAGGCTTACATCTTTGGACTTTGATTCATTCAAAGAGAAGATGACAGCCAGTATCGACAGCCTTCAGCGAGGACTGAATGATCTGTTCTCTCAGCAAGCTTCCTATAAAAATAGCCTGAGAAAAGAGCAGATCGAGCTGGCCACTGAAGTTAGAGCATCCGTCGCCAATTCCCTCCGCGCTCAAGACGTTCGTCTTGACGCTATCAGCGCTCAGCTAGCACAAGTTGTAGATTTTCTCCAAGAGATTGCTGCTGACAAAAAGGGGGAAAAGAAAAAAGACTTCAAGCCGCATCAGTCTCAGTCTTCAAGAAAATAGATTGCTTAAATATTAAGACTGTCTGTATGCAAGATTGTTGGTGATCAATAAAGAAATCTTTCTTTGTTAAGTCCTTGTTCATTTATTTTGAACTAAAATAAAAGGCTTAATAATAAAAGGCTTAATCGATCCAACTTAATAATGTTCATTTATTTTGAACAAGAAGAAGTAATCGATCCGAAAGTATACGCTTCAGATTTCTTATCAGACTGGTTAAAAAGACTTAGAAGCTAGGTTTTGTCATCATCAAAAAGGGGGAATTTGTTAGTTCCGAACTTTATCGATGAGATTTTAAAGATGACAAAACATATCAGACCGGATCGAGAGAAATCAGACTGACCAGATCGATCGCCCAAAACAGATCAAGCTGATAAGATGACAAAGCATATCAGACCGGATCGAGGGTAATCAGACTGACCAGATCGATAGCTCAAAACAGAACAAGCTGATAAGGCATATCACATATCAGACCGGATCGATAGATATCAGACTGACTAGATCGAAGCTTCAGATCGATCTCAATCTTTATCAGATCAGAGCAGTCAATGATGCATAAGAGTGGCTCTTCAGTTCGAATCATTAACGGCTATTTATTGTAGCATTAATGTCGCAATTAATGCTACAAAGGACCAAAGACTGAAGATTACCATAAAAGGTAAGAAGACAAAGAAGAGCTTACCTGACAGTCGCCGAAAGCATGAACCAGAACGACAAGTATCCTGAAGAAGAAGACTGTAGCTTACTCAGAGATTAAGCAGAGTCAAGAGTTGCACATTAAGGGAAATAATGTCGTTGGTACATGAACCTATAAAAGGATGCAACAACAATAAATACAAGACTCTCGATGATCAATCAAAAAACAGCACAAGCGTTCAAGCTCAGAATCTCTCGAGCTGAAATTATTCTTAAGCACGATTACATTGTAATATTTGATCATTTAGGATCACTGTGCGCATCTTGTGTATTCTGTATTGAAAAATAGAAGTGAGAAACAAATTGTAACTGTCAGACAGAGAGTGTCTGAACAGATCGAGTGACTAGAAGTTTCAGTCTGGTAGTGAGGTAAATCCAGCTGAATCGGGTTTGTACAACAGGATTGTATAAATCAAAGTCTTCTAGTAGAAACCTTCCTTAATTGGAAGAAGGGGAGACGTAGAAGGCTTACACCACCTTCGAACTTTCAGAAACATATCCTGTGTCTTATCTTTCTGCACTCGTTCTTTCATTCAAGCCATCGAGCCGTTCTTACAAATATAAAAACAGACCGTTCCGCACTTATACATTCAGTGGTCTATTCTATAAAAGAGTTGATTAAGAAACAGATTTCTTTCACTAATCCGAAAGAAATCACAAGGGATTAAATTTTACAAGGAGTGTTCATTCACCCCCCCCTCTAAACACTCCGGACCGATCCTAACAAACTAGAATAAACGAATAAGCTCGATATCACATATCGACTCATTCGAGCATGGCCATGCATTTTAGTCTTACTTGATCAAGGGTCCAAACACTTCTACTGTTATCTAGGAGGGACAAATCCTTTCTTGATCACTCAACATCTCTCTACATAATTCGTGGTGTATCCAATGATTGTCTTTATAGTTTACCCTGTTACATTTAACGTTTGACAATATCAAGATACATGACTCCTTATGTTGGGATCTCTGGTGATCTCAAGTCGTAATGATTACATAAATTATTATCACTATGAGAATTTCTTATGACGTTCATATAACTATCCATGTAGCATTCTCATGGTGGGTCTGTCCAGTACATCGTTCTCTAACATGCACCCATGCGTTGATTTGATATCTCATATATGTGAACAATTAATCAATCAAAACATACTAGCCTCAATGCATTATCATTATCCCGATTCATGATAATACTTGACTAGGGACAATCTCTAAGAACAATATGATATTATTCTAAGGACATTAACTTATATATTAATTCATTACACGGATACTCGAATAATATATAATAATGAATTGCCATTAACAAAATCATAATATATTGTATGTTATAAACAATCATCTAATGAGTTGTCTTAGGGCATATCCCAACAGGATCTCCCACGCTGTTCCTGTTATCACAATCACCAAAATCATTAAACTCCAAAATCAGTTAATCATTACATTGATTAACTATACTCATGCTCAAATCGTCAATTCCATAATCAATTATAGCTAAATCATTACAATAATGATTTACAGAAACCTAATATATCTCAATTAATGATTTCCCAATCTCACATCGTATCACATCGCTCGTTCAACAGCGGTGACATTCTAACCTCTCGTACGCTCGACTACGGTTGCATTCTAACCTCTCGCACGCTCAATAACGGCAGTTTCATAACCAATGCTCACTCAATAGTGACATCATCATACTCGTTGCTCGCTCAACAAAGACATCTCCACAATTCATAACACATACCATTTATCGCAACAATAATATATTATTCATTAATCATGATAATAATATATCTAACTATGCTCATACATCATACGTACCTTATAATCCAATAGTAAGATCCAAACATTGCCTTTGCCATGAGATCCAGTGAATTATTCGTTATACACAGTTAATAATTCACAATCAATTATGTATATATAATCACATACTCAAGCACATACTCAACCTCCTTATACATCATCCTACCATGATGATTAATCACAATCACTGAACTCTGTATACTACTCAAAGGCATCCCATTTTACTCTATGTTCATTGGGTTATAAATTAACTCAAACAAGTAGTATATCTTACTAAAGTTCAACTCAAGCCACTCAATTTAAATGTGTAATATATTCATTGGAATGTAGAAATCATCATGAAAATCTACCATAGATATTCCATCTCCAAAATCCTGACATTTAACAATATTTAAAAAAATTAAAACATGAGTCGCGATCGATCGCCGTCTTCCCGAGATCGATCGCGAAAACCTACTTCCAAGCTTTACTCTTCCTCGATCGATCGCCGAGACCCCAGACCACCCGCGATCAATCGGCAGCTTTGGGCGATCGATCGCCATCACTGTTCATTGCATTCAAAATTTCAGCATTATGTCGCGATCGATCGGCGCCAAAGCAGCGATCGCTCGCGACCTGCGATATTTTGAAATTTTTTTGCTTCCATGGTGTTTTTAAAACCCATACTCAAATCCAGCACCCACAACACTTCAAAAACTCCAATAAAACTTATTAAAACACCAATTACAACATATAACCAATTCCACAAAAACTCCCAAATTCTAAACCCATTATCATACACAACCAAACTCTATGAAACTACTATCAAAACGAAAGATAAAAGCGAGGGAAAGAAGATTACCCAGAAATCTTTGAGAAATCTCACTCCGACCCTTGCTTGATTCTTCTTCCTTGGGAGAAAGAGGGGAAAGGGGAAGGGTTGGGGGAAGGGGAGAGAGGCGGTGAGGAAGAGAGAGGGAGTGACGTGGGGAATGGTTTAACACCGAGTCCACTAGGTATATATAGTACCAAGGCTCCAAAAACCCGAGTTTCAAATACTCGCACCAAAACTCTTTACAAAACATACTTGTTCAATAATTATCTCAATCCAAAGTTCCCCAGACTCCAAATCCCACTACAAACACAAGTCCAAGGTTTAACGTTTCAAGAAGAATAAAATCTCAACCTTTGGATCCAACAACCCCAATACCGGACTAACATCCTCGAGAGTCTCAACACCGTAACTATCTCATAATTACCCCACTTAAATCAATTAAGGGTTATAATCACTCTAGGATTAATACAATTAATTTCCGGATATCACAATATGTTTTGTGGAACAGAATATTACTAATGAAGAAGCATTAGTAGAGTAACGCAAAACATTAATCAAGTACAAATCATCTGGCCGTTGTTAATACTTAAAGGAAAGTAGTACAGTTATGCAGAAGCTCATTAAATGCATCCAACCTTTTCGGGAAATATCGACAATGCATTTAAACAGTTAAAGAGAATATAGTATTGTAGCATAAGTATGGATATTTGAGAATCAATATTGCCGTTGAATTCCTTGAGCTATATAATGAAGACCCTTTGAGAGAAAAAAATGTGGTTGGCAAACACAACATAATTATAATTCGTTCATTATTGCTCAACTACGCTACTAGAGTTATTTGCTTATTAAGAAACAGTTTTAGGCACCGCATCAAAGACATATCGGATCTTCAAGAGAGCATCAGTACCAATTGATTGTTGCCATTAATTGCATAATCATTCAACTCTTTTATCAATTTAAATAATTGTAAAGAGAGAAATCTTTGTAAACCTATTGTAACAGTTGTGACCGTGGGTCAAACTGATTTATCTAGATCCAAGCTGTAAGAGTTACCTCAGTTGTGGAATAGCTAGGAGTTTCAATCTGGTACTGTGTGTAAATCAAGGACTGGGGGAAGAAGATTACCAAAAAATCTTCGAGAAATCGCTCAGAAATTAAGCCTTGCTTGATTCTTCTTCCTTGGGAGAAAGAGGAGAAGGGGAAGGGTTGGGGGAATGGGAGAGAGGCGGTGAGGAAGAGAGAGGGAGTGATGTGGGGAATGGTTTAACACCGAGTCCACTTGGTATATATAGTACCAAGACTCCAAAAACCTGAGTTTAATACTCGCACCTAAACTCTTTACTAAACATACGTGTTCAATAATTATCTCAATCCAAAGTTCCCCAGCCTCCAAATCCCACTGCCAACACAATTCCAAGGTTTAACGTCTCAATGAGAATAAAATCTCAACCTTTGGATCCAACAACCCCGATACCGGACTAACATCCTCAGGAGTCTCAACACCATAATTATCTCATAATTACCCCAATTAAAGCAATTAAGGGTTATAATCACTCTCGGATTAATACAATTAATTTTCGGATATCACAATATGTTTTGTGGAACAAAATATTACCGATGAAGAAGCATTAATAGAGTAACACAAAACATTAATCAAGTACAAATCATCTGGCCGTTGTTAGTACTTAAATGAAAGTAGTACAGCTCTGCAGAAGCTCATTAAATGAATCCAACCTTTTCGGGAAATATCGACAATGCATTTAAAGCTCATCAGTTAAAGAGGATATAATATTGTAGCATAAGTATGGATATTTTGGAATCAATATTACCGTTGAATTTCTTGAGCTATATAATGAAGACCCTTTGAGAGAAAAAAGGGGGTTGGCAAACACAAGATAATTATAATTCGTTCATTATTGCTCAACTATGCTACTAGAGTTATTTGCTTAAACAGTTGCAGGCACCGCATCAAAACATACCGGATCTTCAAGAGATCATCAGTACCAACTGATTGTTGCAATTAATTCATAATCATTCAAACTCTTTTATCAATTTACATAATTGTAAAGAGAGAAATCTTTGTAAAACTATGCAAACAATTGTGACCGTGGCTCAAACTGATTTGTCTAGATCCAAGCTGTAAGAGTGACCTCAGTTGTGGAATTGCTAGGAGTTTCAATCTGGTACTGTGTGTAAGTCAAGGACTGGGGGAAGAAGATTACCCAAAAATCTTCGAGAAATCTCGCTCAGAAATCGAGTCTTGCTTGATTATTCTTCCTTGGGAGAAAAAGGGGAAAGGGGAAGGGTTGGGGGAAGGGGAGAGAGGAGGTGAGGAAGAGAGAGGGAGTGAAGTGGGGAATGGTTGAACATCGAGTCCACTTGGTATATACAGTACCAAGGCTCCAAAAACCCAAGTTTCAAATACTCGCACCAAAACTCTTCACTAAACATACGTGTTCAATAATTATCTAACACTCATTCAATTACATCGCAAACCTCAATCCCAAGTTCCCCAGACTCCAAATCCCACTACCAACACAATTCAAAGGTTAATGCCTCAATGAGAATAAAATCTCAACATTTGGATACAACAACCCCGATATCGGACTAACATCCTCAGGAGTCTCAACACCATAATTATCTCATAATTATCCCAGTTAAATCAATTAAGGGTTATAATCACTCCAAGATTAATACAATTAATTTCCGGATATCACATTTATCCCCTACTAATCAAATTTCGTCATCGAAATTTGTACACGCGTACTCCACGTTCCACCAAGACCACACAACTCGACTCGAATGCATAGTATCGATTCATGAATAAATCATGAACGAAACACCAACCGCGAGGACATCGACCTCGCACAAACTCTGGAATGGAGATATCCTCCCAAACCAACACAATCTTTAAAAGATGTTAACATACATCAGTGTTAACTAACCAAAAGCAGTCGATTAACCTTAACTGTTCTCCACTCGAATCATTCCTGATTCCAATATAGATATCTCATTTATGACACCTCCACAACTTGATCTACGATGCCAAATACACATCGCTACGAAAGAAACCACCTGCATACAACAATGTACTCACACTAAACTCGGTTTCTGTTCTCCAATTCCATCACAATTAATGGAATCTTATTAATCAAGGAGTAGTTGTACCATTTACAACTTGAATCGGGCAACCCACGGCAACCGATCAACACAAAACACATCTTCACAGATGTCAACCACAATGTGTTCCAAGCAATCACATCTTGGCCCCAACACACTGTCAAAAGCTCCACAAAGTCTCAAGATTCCATAGAGAACACGCAAGAAATCAATTGCATTCTCACAACATGTGTCATCAACGACACCAAATGAATTCGAATCCTGGTCATCCCTTAGAATCAACTATTCTAATACAAGGATAACTATCGAATTAACTCACCACGAACTTTCTTAACCAAAAATACGACAACCCCTTATCCGAAGAGAGTCAATTACCACTTCACGATTTCATCCCTCAGAATGAATCGTCCATTCGAGATTACCAATCTCAAGGATGCTACAATCTCTTACAAGAGATTCACTGATCCAGGAACATTAATCAGTTACTCGAGCATAACATGTGTTCGCTTTTATTTTAAACAATTATTTTCAGTGTAGCGGTTTTATACCGCAAGTGCACGGTGTCAAGTTTTAGTATAATGATATAAAAGTAAGGATTGATGTACCCACGTGGACTAGTAGTAATTACCAAATTTAATTAACGTCCTATATTTAACCTACAAAATTGTTGTAAAAGATTAACTACTTTACTCAACTCTAAGAATTACCCACACCACAAAGAAATAAGATACTAAACAATAGAGATAAATATTGAGACTTCAGTTCACTTGAGTAGTCCCCCACATTTCATCTACTAGTTCTAATTAAAATTAATGCATCTAAGGTGACAAGTTTTCCAGTTATATCTAATACACTCTCTCGAGCTATATTAAACCTAACACCAATTCGCAGTAAGTAACTCCCGTTCACTTATTTAACAAATCAATATTGCATACGCTCTATGAAAACCCTTAGCCTTTGATTACTAGATATCTATAGCTATCACAAATGTATTTGACGTCATCTCTCGATCTCGGTCTGAAATCCACGGTTTGTGTTATTTTTCCATATTACAATTTCATCTCTCGATCTCAATTGCAAACAAACATCATTCAAAGGGTAGCTAATCCCTTAAAGCATTAAAAACATAACACAAACACAAAGATAACAAAAGCTCAATAAAAAACTAGAATTAAAATTGTGGGTTCAAACACAAGATCCCATTGTCCCGATAACAAACTTAGTCTAGCATTATAACGGAAAAACAATGTTTTATAACATCTAACAACATTATAAACATTGTAAAATCGAAAATAAAACTAAAAAAAAGTTCATAAATACGCATAAACACTCGATGTTGAATGCGTCGATCTGATGTTCCGTCTTGCTTTGCTTTGAATCTCTCTTGTAGGTGATGACTTTTCCCAAGGGTAGGGTATTATTCAGAGGTAGAACAACCCTATTTTTGATGCAAAAACTACCTTTTATAGTGATCCCCCACGAGTCCACCAAATCTGGCACCAAAATATAGCAAATCTCTTTAAAACGGTAATTTTTTTCGTGCAGGACTCTGTAGCGAAGATCTCTTTGTTTAGGGCGATCGATCTCTTCAATTTTATCTCTATGGAGATCGATCTCTTCATGAAGAGCGATCGATCACCTAAACCTTCTGCCCCGATGCAATCGATCTCTTGGTTTAGGGCGATCGATCTCTTCTTGCATGAAATTTTCTTCACGTCAATGACTGGTAACGATCTATCTCTTGGTTATTTTTCATCAATTCACTCTTTTTCACTTCTATTCCAATATCTTGACTTGTCTTGTCCCAGTTCCACCTTCCAGTCCACAATACGGGGTTTTTCAAGTGTTTCTTGCATATTTACTGGATTCCTAAAAATATACCAAAACACAACCAAAAGCATAAAATCGTGCAAGAATCACTATGAAAATAGTGTAAAAATGACACTTATCAAAATGATGGCGTACTTATATACACACTGATATATATGCATCAACGCCAAATACACCATAGGCATACTCAATGCACTGGACTTTAGTGTCTCCAATTATTATCACAAGCCTCAGGCACAACTGTCAATCACTCGGTTATTCTCACACCGTAGAGAATAATGATTGACGAACTAAAGACTAATGGTGTGACTTCGACATCGACACCACATGCACCGACTCATCAAATCTTTCCGATTCCAGACATGTGTATCAACACCTCCTTCCTTACAAGGAAGGTATCATTTATTCATGACTCTCCAAACTCGAACCATAGTGCATCAATGCTACTATCACCCATCACTCTAAAAACCGCATACGCGACGTGTACAACTCCAACAATGCTCGTTACTAACATAATAGTACTCGGATACTCTCAAGGATCTCCCTAGGAACGTCTTTCCATACGTCACCCAATTAATTCAAGGCTAGTACTATGTCTATCACTTGTAATGCTTACCACAGTTGATTCACAATTCAACCCACAATGGACACCGTACGGTCCTCACGACAGGCATCGCTCCAAACCACAATCAACATACAATAGTATCTCCTCAAGAGATACAATCGATATAGCATTGTTACCACACTAGCTATATCCACGACTCAGGTTACGGTTAATCATTGCATCCACAATGCAAGACTACTCAAATAGAGATAATAATAACTCGTTGACACTCACGTTGGTGCTCCCAATGACACTGAGCTGTCACAACATAATTCCTTAATGTATTTATTCATATAAATGCTCTCTTGAGGTATCTCTTACCTCAAGCTCAAAAAGCATTATAGTGACTATAGCGAGTCCACTATAACATCTAATTGTTTCATTATACGACTCACCATACTCGGTACCAAGCAATATTGTGGCTTCAACGAGCTTGCTATATTATCGCAACGATAATTCATCATACCTATATAGCAAATCGCACCCTCCTACGGTTTATACAAAACCTACCAACATGTCACATGTTCAATCCCGGTATACAATACCGTAGCATCCCCATACTACTATCGCTCTCACAATTCATGAATCACATCATGAATTGCTTATCGTAGTACAAACACTTAGAGATAGTAGATCATCATCTAACATTTCTCTAATACCGATACACAAGGGACAGTCCAATGTCCTAAACCAATCACACTTCAATCCCGACTCATTAGGATTTATCTACATATTCTCATGTGTATATGCGATCATATCCGTTATACACAACATCGATATACATATGTATGCTCCTCGACAACTACATACACTTTGAGTTGCTTGGCCATAGCTAACTCAACGAGTATACCCAAAGGTACCACTACTCATAACACATTCACTTCAATACACTATACAATACAGTTATCCCAACGATAAAACCGTTTTTCCATCGAGCGAACCTGCACGGCATTATGGTCTTGAGTCAACCTGTGACACACCAACACCATCTTTACGCCAATCAGTGGCACTCAAATCACATAACTCAATACATACATCTATATATGTATTATTTATCGCAACGGTGGCACAAGTCACTCATCGGCCGTCATACCGTATCGTCATCAAATACCTCATCTACCTATGACGATACATGTCAACCCGCGACATCCGTAACATCCTCGTCAACCCGTGACATCACATGTTAACACGTGACATTCATAACATCACTTGTCATACATGACAGTCATAGTGATCCCACGTCATCCCGTGACGTTCCATGTCATCCCGTGACATACTCATTCATCACAATCCGGCATGATTGTATTCAATTCAATACAACAAGTTATTAATCTATCATTAATCCAAAATATGTAAAACCTAACATGATTTTACAGTAATAGACATCGTTAACGTAATCGCAGTATAATAATGGCCCTTGCTAACATAATAGCATTATAATAATATCCATCACTAATCTAATAACAGCACATCAATATTAATCCCCCAACGGCGGTACACAATGCTCCTCGCCCAATGGCAGTACACAATCAATATGCATCGCGCAATGGTGGTACACAATCAATACTCGTCGCCCAATGGCGGTAGAATCCCTCGCTGCATATACAACAGGCATAACATCATTGCTATGTAGAGAGAGGCATAACATCATCTCTATGTATACATCGGCATAATCCATCGCTACGTATACATCGGTATAACATAATCGCTACGCATACGACGGCATAATCCATCGCTACATATACAACTACATAATCCATCGCTACGTATACATCGGCATAATCCATCGCTACGTATACAGTGGCATACAAATATCCCTCGCTTCAAGTTTTCGGTGGCTCAATGATATCATTCGCTTCGACATATCAGTGTCCTGCGCTACGATACGACAACGGCTAATACCCTGATTCAACGCAATAAGACAGTGGCAAATATTATGTACACCAGCGACTCAATAATATCCTTTGTTTTGAATTATCGACGGCTCAATGATATCCCTCGCTTCGACATATCATCGTCCCGCGCTACGATACCAGCGGCAAATCCTGATCCAGCGCTCGATAAGACATCAGCAAATATTCTGATCCATCACTGCTCAACTTGTATGTATTATCACAATGATCTCAATATACACAATTCAACATAATATCCTACAATCTCTACTATCTCTACTATGTTATATCAGCGGCTCAATGAATATCCCTCGCTTCGACATATCAGCAACCCGTGCTATGATATGACAGCTGCAAATATCCTGATCCAGCGCTAATCAATATAACCGTAGTGGCCCAATAATCGCAATACATTTGTACGCATAATGACAATATCAAGCATTCATGTATACCCAATAACAAGTCGATATCCATACATACTTGCATTCTCATAATCATAATGTAATCATACCCGATAACTACATTGTCTGTTATCACGTAGCAACAACACAACGTTGTCCACCACTTTCTGCCTTCAGACAGCACATCTCATTCCTCATTTTTTGATTCTTCCGGCCTATTGCACTCCTCAACAATACCACCTTCGGTGCGTATGTTCATTGGCATCACCGGTCATTGCTCAATATCACGTCCATCGTATTCCATACCATCCTCCAACCACAATGGTTAGCAATAACATTTCATATATGATCTCATATCATACTATGCACACAAGCAGAATTATTGTATCACACAAACACCAACTACAATCATGCATAAACTATGTGCTATTCATATCTATCAACACATCCATAGGCCCTCAACAGCCCCAAAAGAGCTAATGTAAGGACCCCACGTCATTATCCCGCTATTAGTGCATTATCAGATAAATAAGTGTATGTTTTTATCACATTAGGGAATTCTCGTACATGTACCAATCAATTGTCACGACGACTATAAAATTTTTGACATAAATCCTCTTAATGTCTGATTCCCGTCCCAACTCAACTAACATAAGTATACACTTGATAATGCACTATACATATTCTCAATTCATTATGCAATTTCCATAAACAATTGCAAGCAACTCATAATTGAAAAGAGAACACTCATAAATCTTATACATCCATATACACATATCAAAATCGCCCACATACGAGCATTGAATAAGTAACTGTGTATCTACTGTATAAGCACATTAACCCGTACCAATATTGGTACCTCTATCCAGGGAGCATTCCCATTCAACAGCTCGAACTCATCTCCAGAGCCAATTGATGTACCTGTTCTACATGTTTCAATAGAAATTGCCCCCACACTGGGTGAGCATTCCAGTAGCACAATCTCAATATCAGCAATCTCACAATTCATAATTTACAGAATATAAAGCTGTAAAGTCATAAAGTACTCATTGTGTGTACCATTACCATATGGGATCTCTCACGATGTTCCTGTTCTATTAATCACCAAAATCATCAAACTCCAAAATCAGTTAATCATTACATTGATTAACTATACTCATGCTCAAACCGTCAATTCCATAATCAATTATAACTAAATCATTACAATAATGATATACAGAAACCTAATATATCTCAGTTATTGATTTCACAATCTCATCACATCGTATCACATCGCATCACATTGCTTGCTCAACAGCGACGACATTCTAACCTCTCGTACGCTCAATAGCGGCGGTTTCATAACCAATGCTCGCACAATAGCGACATCATGATACTCGTTGCTCGCCCAACAAAGACATCTCCACAATCCATAACACATACAATTTATCGCAACAATACTATATTATTCATTAATCATGAGAATAATATATCTAACTATGCTCATACATCATGCGTACCTTATAATCCAATAGTAAGATCCAAACATTGCCTTTGCCCTGAGATCCAGTGAATTATTCGCTATACATAGTTAATAATTCACAATCAATTACGTGTATATAATCACATACTCAAGCACATACTCAATCTCCTTATACATCATCTTACCATGATGATTAATCACAATCACTGAACTCTGTATACTACTCAAGGCATCCCATTTTACTCTATGTTCATTGGGTTATCAATTAACTCAAACAAATAGTATATCTTACTAAAGTGCAACTCAAGCACTCCATTTAAATGTGTACTATATTGATTGGAATGTAGACACCATCATCAAAATCTACCATAAATATTCTATCTCCAAAATCCCGACATTCAACAATATTTAAAAAATTTAAAACATGAGTCACGATCGATCGCCGTCTTCCCGCGATTGAGCGCGAAACCTACTTCCAAGCTTTACTATTCGGCGATCGATTGACGAGACGATCGATTGTCAGACCTCCCACGATCAATCATCAGCTTTGGGCGATCGTTCGCCATCACTGTTCATCGCCTTCAAAATTTCAGCATTATGTCGCGATCGATCGGCGCCAACGCCGCGAACAATCGCGACCTGCGATTTTTCAAATTTTTTTTGCTTCCATGGTGTTTTTCAAACACATACGTAAATCCAACACCCACAAACACTTCATAAACTCCAATAAAAGTCATTAAAACACCACTTACAACATATAACCAATTCCACAAAAACTCCCAAACTCCAAACCCATTATCATACACAACCAAACTCTACCAAACTACTATCAAAACGAAGATAAAAGCGAGGGGAATAAGATTACCCAGAAATATTCAAGAAATCCCGCTCCGAAATTGAGCCTTGCTTGATTCTTCTTCCTTGGGAAAAAGAGGGGAAAGGGAAAGGGTTGGGGGAAGGGGAGAGAGGCGGTGAGGAAGAGAGAGGGAGTGAAGTGGGGAATGGTTTAACACTTAGTCCACTTGGTATATATAGTACCAACGCTCCAAAAACCAGAGATTCAAATACTCGCACCAAAACATACATGTTCAATAACTATCTCGATCCAAGTTCCCCAGACTCCAAATCCCACTACCAACACAATTCCAAGGTTTAATGTTTCAATGAGAATAAAATCTCAACCTTTGGATCCAACAACCCCGATACCCGACTAACATCATCGGGAGTCACAACACCGTAATTATCTCATAATTACCCCAATTAAATCAATTAAGGGTTATAAGCACTCCAGGATTAATATAATTAATTTTCCGATATCACAATATGTTTTGTGGAACAAAATATTACCGATGAAGAAGCATTAGTAGAGTAACACAAAATGTTAATCAAGTACAAATCATCTGGCCGTTGTTAGTACTTAAAGGAAAGTAGAACAGTTCTGTAGATGCTCATTAAATGCATCCAACCTTTTCGGGAAATATCGGCAATGCATTTAATGCTCATCAGTTAAAGAGAATATAGTGCTGTAGCATCAGTATGGATATTTGGGAATCAATATTACCGTTGAATTCCTTGAGCTATATAATGAAGACCCTTTGAGAGAAAAAAGGAGGTTGACAAACACAAGATAATTATGATTCATTCATTATTGCTCAACTATGCTACTAGAGTTATTTGCTTATTCAAGAACCAGTTTCAGGCACGTCAGAGACATATCGGATCTTCAAGAGATCATCAGTACCAAATGATTGTTGCAATTAATTGCATAATCATTCAAACTCTTTTATCAATTTACATAATTGTAAAGAGAGAAATCTCTGTAAACCTATGGTAACAGTTGTGACCGTGGGTCAAACTGATTTGTCTAGATCCAAGCTATAAGAGTGACCTCAGTTGTGGAATTGCTAGGAGTATCAATCTGGTACTGTGTGTAAATCAAGGACTGAATCGGGGTTGTACAACATGATTGTATTACTCAAAGTTTCCTAGTGGAATCTTTCATACGAAGGAAGAAGTGGAGACGTAGAAGCGTTGCTTCGAACTTCCAAAAACAAACCTTGTGTCGTTTACATCCTGCATCCATTTACTGTTCATATTAACTGTTGGTGTCTACTCAGTAGACTATAGACATATTGTTTGCCAATAAACACCAATTCCTTCTTTATCCAGTAGAGATTATCTATTGTGATCATTTCTGTAGCCATCAAGTTCTTCATTAGACTGGTAGACTTGTCTACTGCTGTTACGTAAACAGTAGACTACAGCCACCGGCTCAACTTATTCGCTGCACAGTCGAGTTCTATATACACTTATCTTTAGTTACTCGACTAATCAGTCTTTAAACAAGAAAATAGCTTCTGGTTGCTAACACAATCTAGGGAGATTTCAAAATAGTTAAATATAGCCGTGCAGATTTTCAACCCCCTTTCTATCTGCATACCCAATCCTAACAGTCCAAACTTGTGAGCACATCACATAATTGACTTATAAACCTCGTGTTTTTTAGTAAAAAAAATTTATAATATTTTTTTTGAGTTAATCAATTAATATATAAGTTATTGTAAATTTATATTAAAATAAAGAGTTTTCAAGCTTGATTTTTATAAGATTCTTCATAATCAGTTATAATGATTTTTTGATTAGGGTTATTTTAGTTATTTTTATGTATAATTATTTTATGAATTATTACTATTTAGAAGAATTATTATACTAGGAGAATGTTGATTTTAAAAAAAAAAAGATATTTTGGTTTTTTTAGTATGCAATTATTTTATGGATTATATTTTGGTAGAATAATTGTTAGGTGTATTTTGGGCATTTAAAAAATTACTACAGCATGACACCAAAATTATTCCACACTTCTAAATATTCAAAATCTAGTACACAATATGTGTTGGGTACCTTGCTTATATCAACTCCACAAGAAACTCGTTCACATTGTTGTTGGGTTTCCGTCTCCCGACGTTAGATCCAATTGCAACGACAATATAAACATGAACAGATCTAACCTAGGGACGCACGATCGAGCTAGATTCATATATAAACATGCATAAATTGAATATAAATGTACAAAAAGAGATCAATGATCACCGTCGTAGATCTGAATGATGTGATCCCTCGAGTCTAAACAACCTGATCAGATACATGATCTCAACGCTAGTGCTAGTTTGGTGTTAGTCTTTCTACGACGAGAATTATGTGACTGAGAGTTGTCTTGTTATTCTTTAAGGGACATAAGCTACATATTTATAGATGTAAATAAGTCACTAATCGGCTTGAGTGCTTAAAGCCTAATATGTCAACTCTTGGTTTGTAGAACACATATGCTAACAATCTTCCACTTGCTCAAAAACAACATAAAAACACTAATCTCATAATTCAAGTGTGTCAATCCAATTGAACAACTTGATGTACAACAGTTGCACATAATTATGAGATATAAATATATCATACGTTTTATTTTTAGAACTTTCTATAGATAAAACATTTTCAAATATAGAAACTCCACTAAAGTGAGGAGCTTTCAAAAATTAAATAGATCCCTTAAACATCAATCACATCATTTTGAACACTTAACATTAAGTCTCAATTCTCAACGGTAGATCAGTGGCTGGTTGCTTGTGACCCCGTGAGACTCAAGTGTATCATAACAGTAGGGTCACAACATTTTTGAATTTAGAAGTCAAACAACTTTTTTGGGCTTACCCAGATGCCTCATTCTCAATTAAACTCATTTAATAGACAATGACCGAAATATAGTTCCAGCAACAACCTACTGATCGTGGGTAGCGCCCAGCATCTGCGCTTCACGAATACCTTGATATAAATGACTAGAAATGTACGAGAACCTGTCAGTCATAGTTAGTGTGCGGTACATTCTTTCACTCATATATCCCGATTGAATCTAGGGTATTGGTTGGTTGAGTCCCCTTATGATTTCAATAACTATGTATTTGTTTCACATTATATGATTCATTGTGTAGATATATGAAAAACTCTTTTTTCACAAGCACTACCCACTTTGGCCAGAGATTCCTTGAATAATATCCAGAAAAACACATATGAAATCCTGGTTCATCAAGACCAGTGGTGAATCCCTAACGACAATCATAGGCCTCTGACACCATCATTGAATACCCAAAATAACAACTTTATGACCAACTTTATTAAATCAAAGTACTCAACTATCTGTCAAGACTTCAATGATGCCTCGGGTCATGAGGAGTAATGGTGCACAACTATGACTAGGAATTCTATACTTGACAAATGGTAACCACTTATAGAATTCCGAGTAGAGTCTTTCACTGAACTCATTCCTAATGAGCACATATTCATGTGTGCTGACTTTTCCAAGCCAACGCCGATAAAACGCGGGGCACTATACTAGACACATAATGAATACCAATCTCTAACGAGCATATATCGATATCCCATTCTCGAAGACTCATCGACCAGGAACATTTAGATATCGCAGTCGGGAATGTATTTCAGGGTCACCAACATATGCGTAACCACATTCTGTGGACTATAGCAATCTCAAGGGCTTCATCAATGCATCAAGATGCATGGGTAAACAGATGAAGAAGTTGCATATATATTAATATTCAAACAAAGATTTGGCATAATAAGATTATAAGTACAATTAATCAACTATTGATTTACTTAATCACATATGACAACAATATCTTTCATTTTCCTCAAAACCAACTACTCATGTGTCTCAAGACCAATGGTGTGCGTTTATCGTGTACGCCCAAATTAACCCCACTCTCAGTAATACTAATGTAGAAGTGAAAGTAGGAATCGATCCCACGAAGAATGGTATGCTCTTGTGTTAACGAAAAACAAATAAATAAATGCAATTAGGGGGTTCGTGCAATTTTTAACTATAACTTAATTAAACTAAAGCAAACAAAATCACTAGATTATCAATATTAAAAAGCAATTCTTTGTTTTTGGTCAACTTTACCTTTGAAAATTATTCACCTGATCATCAAATCACAACATACTCGATTTTAATCAATTATTCATCAATTGGAAATTTAATTCCCCCCTTACCTTAATCGTAGTCAAACAGAAAACAATATTCGAATTCGACTCTTATCAAATCTTTAACCAAAACTACAGCCTTAAGATTAATTCAATGATAGCTTCAAAACTAGTAAGTTTGATGAATACAATCAATAAAGACTACATCCGTTATAATTAATCATCCAATCGTTTTTCCTAAGAATTTAATAACACCAACAGCAGGTAATTATCAATCTTAGTTGCTTCTTAATTAGCCTTAGATTACGTATGTGATTACTAGGTGATCAATTTATCAATCAAACACAACAATCATAACAATCATAATTTGAAAAACAAATTGAAATTGAATTAAAATCAAACAATCAAACCAAAATCTTCACAAGTGTTTTAATTCCAAAGGTAAGTATCCCTCAACCAAGAATCAAAAGGTTTAGCTACTCATAATCAAATCAAAAACAACAAAATTTAGTTTATAAAACATCAAATCATCGGTAGAAAAGAAGTTACTAAAGAGAAACACACTCCCGGCTCGTCAATTCCGTCTTCGTGTTTTGATCCTCCAAAGCGTTCTTCAAAAGTTTGAGAGTAAAAAATCTTCTAAAAATCTCAAATTATATTCTAAAATATGAATTATATTGAAAGATGGTCTGATTTAAGGTCCCCAGTGCGAGTTATTGTAGGAGGCTATGCTAGGATATGGTAAAATCTTTCCAAGATGGTAAAAAGACTATATTTCTTTTTTCTCGAACTCTCTGGCGATCGCTCGCTATAAAGTAGCGATCGATCGCTAGCTTTATTTCTTTCGGGCAGATTCCTTTGGCGATCGATCGCCTCTTTTATACCGATCGATCGCTTGGCTCCAATAGACTTTGGCGATCGATCGCTCATTTGTACCGATCGATCGCTGACCCGCATATTTTGTTGGTCAACTTTCTGTCCATAGGCGATCGATCTCCTCTTCTATGCTATCGATCTTGTGATGCCCGGGAATTAATAGTGTTAATCCCGGGGGATAATGATCCTCAATGGATTTTAATTATGACAATTATGAATTAATTGCGGAAATGGGACTCCCGAGGATTTTAAATCCGGTATTTGGAGTCGTTGGATCTAAGGGATGAGATTGTATTCTCATCAGGTGATAACAGTGGAATTAGGTTTTTTGTGGGATCTGGGTCCGGAGTACTTTGTGCTGGGGCTGGTATTGGAAAATGAGGTTGGAGAGTTAATTTTTGAAAACAGATGATTTTTAATGAGTAATGATGTATTTGTGGTGGAGTTGGTAATTTGGAGGCTTGGTAATATATATACCAAGTGGACTCGATGTTACGGGATAACACAAATCATGTCCCTCTCTCCCTCCTCTTATCCACGCCTCTCTCCTTCCCCCCCAAACCCTCTTTTCTCCATTTGGTTAAAAATGGCTAGAAGCTCGGCTTAGGAGCCGGATTTCTCGAATATAATCAGGTATTAGTCTTCCCCTCGTCCTTGTCATCGATTTGATAGTAGTATGTTGGATTTTGGTTGAGTATTATGTTGGGTTTGGAAATTGGGGATTTTGGTTAAAAATCCAAAGTAGAGTTTTTGGAGTTTTTTATTGGTTTTAATTGGAGTATTTGAGGTGTTGAAGGTGTATGTGGCCATTGAAGCTTGAGTTTTTTGGAAAATCGCAGGTCGCAATCGATCGCGGATTGCATGCCGATCGATCGCGACAAGCAGCTGGTTTTCGAGGAAGGCGCACAGTGCGACGATCAATCGCTATGTCTCAGCGATCGATCGCGAGGCATTTGGCGATCGATCGCGAGAGGGCTCTGGTTGGCCACTGGATTGCGCGATCGATCGCGGCTCGTATAAGGGTTTTTTTTGAAAATGTGGGAAAATGTCAGAATTTTGTTATCGAGGTTTAATTATCCAATTTTCGGGGCAATGTCTACATTCCAATGGGAATGCTACACTTTTAAAATGGAGTGGTTGGAGCCAAATTTTACAGAGAATAGGGAATGACAAAATTTAGTAATTGACTAACATTTGAACTTGTAAAATTGAATATTTTAGGTATTATGCATGCTTAACCCGGAGTCTTTTAAAATAGTTAATCGTCAGAGATTGACGATGAGTTTTGAGTATTGTGAACGTGCTTGGGCACGTGGTTGCATGCTTGTAATTGATTATGAGTTATTTATGTGTTAGCACATAATTCATTGGATCACGGGACTAAGGCAAGATTGGATTCGAACTACAGAATTATAAGGCACGTATAACGTACGAGCATAGCCCTTTTATATAATTGCAATTGTTGAATGCATGGTACATTATATTGCAATAATTGGATAGACATTGGAATTATATGGTGTCACTTTTGAGTAAGCAATGATTGGATGTGATTGCCTTTGAGCGAACATCGGTTATGACGCCACTGTTGTTGAGCATGCGTAAGAATAAAATGCCGCTATTGTAGAGCGAGCGGTGAAATAAAACTATGGAACCATTGGTTTAATGTATATGATATCTATAATCATTTACCATGTTTGATTATGAAAATGGCATGGCAAGAATGGGTTTGGTTTATCAATGAGGTGATTATCTGGCATTTGGGGAATTTGATGATTTCGGTTATTTTGAGAACAGGAACAACACAGGGGATCCCGATGAGGATGATGCCATCCAGGGAGTGTCTTTTAATATTCATAGCATTTACATTGTGGAAATTATGATTTGTAATATTGTGCTTATTGGATTTGGGATATTGGTATGCTCAACCCGTGTGGGGGCTGTCTTTGTTGGGGCAGGTGAATAGGTACATCGATGGCTTGGGAGTTGAGCTCGAGCTATGGATTGGAGGTGCTTCCAGGATCGAAGCATCAGTGACGGTATTGAACACATTGGTTTATACATTTGATACACATAATTTTGTTGATGCTCGCATGTGAGCACTATTATATGCGTATATGGTTTGTATAAAAAGGCAAGGGCCTGTCTCTTTTCATTTATTGGTAGAATACAATTATTTATTGGATTGCTAAATGAACTGAGAACATGTTAGTGTATTACAAGGGGTGCATGATATGTATGTGGACTTGGTTGGGGGGAAAGTTGACATTATTTGGAATAATATAAGGAATTTTATTATTGGCATGTCTTGCTATGGTTGCAAGTGGTTCTTCCCCTACATATATGATTGTATGCACTATTTGCATGGCTTAATACACTAATAACGGGTTAAGAGCACAGGGGTCTTTATATTAGTGGTATCAGAGCAGTGGTTTGCTCTTTGGGGCTGTTGAGGGCCTAGGAACATGTCGATGGCAATGGGTAATACATACTTATGCATGATAGTAGTTAGTGTTGTGTGACACAACTATGTTGCTTATGTGTGTTTATGATATGCGTTCATAATTGGAATATGTTGTTGCTAACCATGGTGGTTGCAGGGTCATATGGGATATGGATTATGCATTGTGGTTACATATATATTCGAGTGATGATTTTAATGGTTTGCCGCTAAATGTTGAAGCGATAGTAAATTCCGAATGTCACATTTGAAGCGAGGTGCATTAAAATACACTCTTAACGATGTATACTGCTATATGGATTATGCATTGCGGTTGCATATATGGCGTAGCGATGTGAATACTTGCCGCTGTCATACCGTAGCGATGAGAGAATATTTGCCGCTAATGTGAAGCGAAGAACACGACCGCTGTCATATTATAGCGAGGGATATTATTTGCCGCTGGTATTGTCTAAGCGAGGGGTATTTTCGCTGTCATGTTAACACGATGGGTATTTCTGCTGTCATGTTAAAAACGAGGGGTATTGGTACGACTATCATACCGTAGCGATGAGAGAATATTTGCAGCTAATATGAAGTTAAGAACACAACCGCTGTGATATTATAGCGAGGGATATTATTTGCCGTTGGTATGTCAAAACGGGGAGTATTGGCACCGCTGTCATACCGTAGCGATGAGAGAATAATTGCCGCTAATATGAAGTGAAGAACACGACCGTTGTCATATTATAGGGAGTGATATTATTTGCCGCTGGTATGTCGAAGCGAGGTAGCGATGAAGGATATTTGCCGCTAATATGTAGAAGCGAAGAACATGACCGTTGTCATATTATAGCGAGGGATATCATGCCGCTATTCTATTGGCGATGCTTTATGCCACCGGGTATTCATAGCGATGGTTCATTCCGCCATTCTATTGGCGATGGTTTATGCCGCCGGGTATTCATAGCGATGGTTCATTCCGTTATTCTATTGGCGATGGTTTATGCTGCCGGGTATTCATAGCGATGGTTCATTCAGCTATTCTATAGGCAATGGTTCGTGCTGCCGGGTATTTATAGCGATGGTTCATTCCGCTATTCTATTGGCGATGGTTCACACCGCCCGGTATTATATAGCGATGGTACATTCAAATACATCTATGACGATGGTTCATACCACCGGATATCTATAGCGATGATCTATTCCGCTGATTCTATAGCGAGGGTTCATACCGCTGATTTTATAGTTTGGGATTGTGCAGCCTTCGAGTGATGGATGCTGGTTACGTATCGCTGCTGGGCGAGGAATACGGGTATGCCGCTATCTTGTTAGCAATGAGATATGGTATATTACTGTTTTGTCAGCATGATTGTGGATGTCATGTATGGACATATATCGTCACGTGTTTGATGATGAGATTGTGAATGTCAGGTGTTGACATGTACCGTAATGAGTTGACGATGTTATTTTGGATGTCATGCGTTGACATGTACCGTCACGAGTTGACGATATTATTTTGGATGTCATATGTTGGCATGTACCGTCACGGGATGACGATGGCATAGTGGATGTTCTATGTAGACGCGTAGCGTTGTTTCGATGAATAATACTTCTGAGTGTGCGTATTTAGTAGTATGTCTTGGAGTTCCGATGGTGGGCACCCGGTGGTATCTGCGGCACCAGTTGGCGAGACCTTTATGCCGAGCAGGTTTGTGATAAGTGTCATTTTTACACTTATATTTGCATATATTTCTTGCGATTTTTATAGTGATTCTTGGAAGATTTTATACTTTTGGTTGTGTTTTGTTGTATTTCCAGGAATCCAGTAGAAGTGCAAGAAATACTGGAAAAACCCCGTTTTATGGACTAGAAGGTGGAACAATGATTGGACGAGGCAATCCATGGGAAAAGATGTGAAAATGACTTAAAAAGTGATAAAAGCTTCAGGCGATTGATCGCCTATATCGAAGAGATCGATCGCCTGAAACCAGAGAGCTCATGGAATTTTCAAGCGATAGGCGATCGATCGCAACAAATCAGGCGGTCGATCGCCTCGAGGCAGAACATATAGGCGATCGATCGCCTATCTTGAGAGACCAATCGCCGAGGAGAAAAAGCTGAAGGCGATCGATCGCCTATCTCGAAGAGATCGATCGCGTGCAGAGTCCCAGATTTAAAAAAACTTCCTTAATTAAGTTTTGGGCTATTTTTGGTACCAGATTTCTTTGGGCTCGTGAGGAGAGATATAAATTGGTGTTTTTAGGTCATTTTGAGGGTTCTTTCACCTCTGGATAGGCAGCCACCTCTTGGAAGAGAAGATTGATTCAAGACGATTCAAAGGAACGCAGCTAGAGACGGGAACAACGGATCGACGCACGATTCGAGTGTTTATTAGTATTTCTGAACTTTTGTTTAGTTTTATTTTCGAATTCCAATGTTTATAATGTTGTTAGATGTTATAAAACATTGTTTTTCCGTTAATATGCTAGTCTAAGTTTGTTATCGAGACAAGGGGATCTTGTGTATGAACCCACAGCTTTAATTCTAGTTTTTGATTGAGTTATTGTTATTTTTGAGTTTATGTTATGCTTTTAATGCTTTTAAAGGATTAGCTACTCTTTGAATGTTGTTAGTTTACAATTGAGATCGAGAGATGATATTGTAAAACGGAACCAATAACATAAACCGTGGATTTCAGACCGAGATCGAGAGATGACGTCAAATACACGAGTGATAGCTATAGATATCTAGTAATCGAAGGCTAGGGGTTTTCATAGAACGTATGCAACATTGAATTGTTAAATAAGTGAACGAGAGTTACTTACTGCAATTCAGTGTTAGGTTTAATATAGCTCGAGAGAGTATATTGGATATAACCAGAAAACTTGTCACCTTAGATGCATTAATTTTAATTAGAACTAGTAGGTAAATTGTGGGGGATTACTCAAGTGAACCGAAGTCTCGATATTTATCTCTACTGATTATTATCTTAATTCTTTGTGGTGCGGTTGAATATTGGAGTTGATTAAATTAGTTTATCTTTCAAACACTTTCGTATGTTAAATATAGAATGCTAGTTAAATTTGGTAATTACTACTAGTCCTCGTGGGTTCGACAATCCTTACTTCTAGGTCATTATACTAAAACTTGACACCGTGCACTTGCGGTAGAATCGCTAGAAATTACTGTTTAAAATAAAAGCGATCAAGTTTTTGGCGCCGTTGCCGGGGACTAGTTTTAATAATATCAAACGAGATTAGTTGACTGTAGTTTAGTCATTTGTTTTTTTTGTTATTTTCGATTTTTTTTCTCTTCTACTGTTTCTTTTTGTTTTGGTTGATTGTTACAGGGTACTATCTCTTGGTACATGCTAAGGATTAACAACCATACACTTGAGCCTTTTGATCCCGAGATCGAACGCACTTGTCAAAGGAGGCTAAGGCAAGCAAGAATACTAATGGCCAATAACGAGGAAGTTCTAGTAGCACCAGTAGCAAGGTCACTCATGGATTACGCCCACCCTTCATTCCATGGATCGATGTCGAGTATCACGAGACCCACCATCCAGGCCAACAATTTTGAGATCAAGCCTGCTATCATACAAATGATCCAGCACTCGGTGCAGTTGGGGGGAGCAACCACTGATGATCCCAACACTCACATAGCGAATTTCTTGGAAATTTGCGACACCTTCAAGCATAATGACGTCACTGACGAAGCCATCAGGTTACGACTTTTCCCTTTCTCTTTAAATAATAAAGCTAAATCTTGGTTGCATTCTTTGCCTACAGGATCAATTACCACTTGGGATGGGATGGTGCAAGCTTTCTTGTCCAAATACTTCCCACCATCAAAGACTGCTATGATGCGAAATGATATCACTACATTTGCGCAACATGATCCTGAAACACTTTATGAAGCATGGGAGCGCTTCAAGGACTTACTGAGGAGATGCCCACACCATGGCCTTCCCATCTGGCTGTAGGTACAAACTTTCTATAACAGTTTATTTTCTGATAACCGTTCTTTGATTGATGCAGCATCAGGAGGTACTGTGATGAGAAAGACGCCGGAGGAGGCCTATACACTGTTGGAGGAGATGGCTGCTAATAGATGTCAATGGCAGTCTGAGAGGAACGTGCCAAAGAAGCAAGCTGGAGTTCATCAAGTGAGCGAAGTTACTGCATTGGCCGCTCAAATTGAGGCGTTGAACAAGAGACTAGATAGCATGAGCATGACAGGGATGAAAGCTCAAGGGATTACTTGTGACCTATGTGGAGGAAATCATCCGAGCGCTGAATGCCAAACAGGTAACCCATTCGTTCAGACTAATGAAGCTGTGCATTATGTAGGAAACAGGCCACAAAACAACCCCTACCCAAATACATACAATACGGGGTTGAGGTATCAACCACAACCACCACCGGGTTATCCACCATCGCCGAGCATGGAGGAACTATTGACCAAGTTCATATCCTCAACAGAAACAAGGATGAATAAGCAAGATTCATCTATCAAAAACTTGGAGATCCAAGTAGGGCAATTGGCAACTATCTTGGTTGGGAGAGCACAAGGAACTCTACCGAGTGACACAGAGAAGAATCCAAGGGAGCAAGCCAATGTCGTGACCCTAAGGAGTGGAAAAGAACTTGGTGATGAGAAGGAGACTGAAAAGATTGCTATTAAGCAAGAGGAGAAGGAGCAGCAACGCAACAAGGGTAAGTCCACTAGAGACACTACACCTATCACACCACAAGAAAAGGTACACATTCCTCTCCCATTCCCTGCAGCAGTTAATAGGGCAAAGGTTGATTCAAACTTTGCCAAATTTTTAGACATGCTTAAGAATTTGCATATAGATATACCATTTATTGATGCCTTACGAGAAATGCCAAATTATGCTAAATTCTTAAAGAAGATGTTGTCTAAGAAGCAGAAATTGGGAGAGCACGAGACTGTCTTTTTGACTGAGGAATGTAGTGCTATTGTGCAAAAGAAATCGGCCACCAAGTTAAAAGATCCAGGGAGTTTCTCTATTCCTTGCACTATTGGGCC
Source organism: Haberlea rhodopensis (assembly GCA_907163345.1). Classification (NCBI taxonomy): domain Eukaryota; kingdom Viridiplantae; phylum Streptophyta; class Magnoliopsida; order Lamiales; family Gesneriaceae; genus Haberlea; species Haberlea rhodopensis. The sequence goes on from CAJQUN010000079.1 coordinate 1,216,587, forward strand.
TATTTCTTCCATTAAATTGTTATGTGATTTGGGTGCTAGTGTGAACTTAATGCCTTTGTCTGTTTTTAGGAGACTTGGATTGGGAGAGCCGAAGACCACAAGGGTGGTGTTGCAAATGGTGGACAAGTCTATCACCTACCCACTAGGAATCGTCGAGGATGTGCTAGTCAAGATAGATCAATTCACTTTCCCGGTGGATTTTCTAGTGTTGGATATGGAGGAGGACGCGAGTATACCATTGATCCTGGGGCGCCCATTCCTAGCTACTGGAAGAGCTATTATCGATGTTGAAGAAGGGAAGTTGATCCTCCGTGTAGGAGAGGATCATGTTACCTTTACTATGTTTCAAACTTCACCACATGCACACAACACGCACACATGTTTTATTATTGATAAAATTAATATTTTGCCTGATGATGTGGTGCAAGATACTGATAAGGTGAAGGTGAAGACCGAACCAGAGACTGAAGAAGGCAAGAGCCATGACATGGTGAAGCCAAGGAAGGCGAAGAAGCAAAAAGATAAAAGGACGTTTATGAAGGGAGAGACAGTCCAATTGCATAAAGCGCCACCACCTCGCATTTTCCAAAGCAAGCGAAAGGCTTCATGGGTTGGACCATTCACTGTTACCAAGATATACCCGCATGGAGCCATTAAGGTAAGTGATCCTATTCTAGGAACTTATGTCGTTAATGATGAGAGGTTGAGGCATTACCCAGTTGATTACGGAGATTCAAGCTCCACACACCATCCCAACCTTTGAGAAAATGTGGTAATAAGTCCAGCTTGGGACTATAAATCAAGAACTCTTTTCTATCCCTTTGCTTTGTTTTTAGTTTATTTTGGTTTGTTTTGTTTTTGTTTTTGATTTTGGCGAGACTCCATGTGTGCTGTGATCTGTCCAACAATATGCCCCACAAGCTGACGAGGAATTGGACAACGATCACTGACGATCGTTGTCAACGGTAACTGCTTTGTTTTACTTTCCATGCTTATTACATTGAGGACAATGCATGAATTAAGTTTGGGGAGTGCATTACTGTGTCATGCTTCTTATTTGGAAATTGATCGTTTCTTGAGCACCAACAAAAAAATTTCTTGAAAATGAGTTCAATTTGTAAGATAAGAATAAATCATAGTAGTGGTCTATATTCCATGATGATATTAGTCTCACTATGCATGTCAACTTGAGTTTTGATGATTGTAAGACTTGTTTGTGAATATCTTGTTTTGAGTAGCATGTCAAAGATGAGGAATATTTTGAGCACATTTGAATCATAATCTTGTGAATTGCATTTGTAGTATTGAAAATTTTTGTGAACTTGATGAATTATTTTTGAGCATCTTAGAGTACCTTAGAAACTATTTGATGATGACACTTTGAGGCGAAATTTATAGTTATGAACTTGACTTGGAAATGATTTAGGCGATCTTTGGACCGTTTGAGCCTTTCAAGCTTACCATGTTTACATCAATCTCTAATATCCTAATTTGAGCCTAATTGAAAAAGAATGGAGTATGTTTAACATACTATTAGCCCCCATTCAACATTCTTTGGCAAACTCATTATACCCACCTAATTGAGCCTAAATTGAATTTTTTATCTTCACCTAAGGGAGTATAATGATTCTCATTAGATGCACATGAATTGCTATATTTTGATGAGCTTATTGTAAAAAAGATGATGAATAAGAAAAGAAAAGAATGAAAAAGCTTTGAGAAAAAAAAATTTATCCAACTAAGACCCAAAGTGACCAAGGCTAAAAGAGAAAAAGAAGAGAAGCTCAAGTTGTGCTAACAATATGAACATTACATGCTTATACTCTCTTCTTTGTGCTATCATATCCTTTCTTTGAAGCCAAACACCTAGGCCTAACGCTATAAGCTTAAAAAGACCTATTGATCCAAGTCTAGGGAGTGACTACATTAGTGGAGAAGTGTTTGAAAATAGAAATATGGGGTTGTTGGGTTTTAGGAACCCGAATAATCTTGGTTTTGATGTTAACAAAACTTGTTATTGTGTTGCTAACATATTTCATCAAGTGTGCAGTTCATAGATCATAACTTAAGAGCTTGATGAATTACAAAGAAGTAGCTTGAAAATATCAAGCTGGACCAAGTCTGAAATCCTGGCAGAGCGGATTGTTTTTATCATATCTCATAGCTCGGATATCGAAATGGCGTGCTTCCAAAGAGTTTGAACAGCCAACTCAAAATACTAAAAGTCATATCTCACAACAGATCGGCTAGTTCGAATGTTATCAATGAGAAAAGACGTCCGCAAGATCGAGCTGTACCGCGAAGAAACAGCAAGCTGTTTCAGCAAGCGACTGTCAGTCTGTTAGCCATAACTCTCAGTTCGCTTATCGGAACAATACGATTCAGTATGGATTAAAAAGATAAGACAAATATCTACAAGTCATATTTGGACGTGAAAGACTGAATCGGAAGTTAAGATGTCCAAAAGGCTTCTGTAAGTCACGCCATGTGACACCTGTAAGATCGAGTTGTTTCAGCAAGCAACTGTCAGTCTGTTAGGCATAATTAATTAGCTCGCTTATCGGAACGGAACAATTTTGTATGGGTTGGAAAGATAAGACAAATATCTACAAGTCATCTTTGGAAGTCAAAGACTGAATAGGACGTTAAGATGTCCAAAAAGCTTCTGCAACTCACGACATGTGTTGCTGCATCCAGCAAACAGACAACAGGAGCATTGCCTCGTATTTCAAGCATAACTCTCTCATACAAACTCAAAATCGAGCGATTATTGTAGATCACTTTGCCCAGAAATCAAAGAATCAAGAGCTACAAGCAACAGATCAGAAGAGTAAGTTTATCAATCTGATTTGTATCAAGCTGATTGTCCAGACTGATCCGGCCAGACTAATCTGCCTAGACTGAGCTGTCCAGACCAGACTGACCAGTCCAGACCAGACTGACTTGTCCAGACCAGACCAGCAGACCAGCAGACCAGACATGCTGACCAGACCAGCAGATCAGACAAGCTGACCAGACCAGCAGACCAGACCAGTTCGGTCCGAAATACAAAGAGCCCAGAAACCAGAATATGACTGTTGCAAGCTCGGGAATGGTGCAAAACCTTTTCCAACGGGCATATTCTTATGTCTAACGTATATATCATTACTTGGGGCTATATATACATGATTTGGGAGCTCAATAATAGCTGATTGAAGATCAATCCAAGCCTTTCAAAGCAAACCCACTTGGGATTCAATTGGGGAACTTCAAAGACAAAAGTTGCTAAATGAAGAGCACTCCCCAAACCTTTGGCACCACTTACCTTGCTATATCAGATCTAGTTAGAGATCATTTGTGCCATATATATTCACTCTATTCATTGTATATGAGAGCTTAATAGATGAGTGAATATCATTGTAACGGTTGATGATTTATCACAACCGATGAGAGGTCTTTGTATGTGAGACATTAAAGAACATACATAGTTGAGTTGCTAGGAGTTCTAGTTGGATGGGGCATTCCCAACTGGATCGGGTTTGTACAACGGGATTGTATAAATCAAAGTCTTCTAGTGGAATCCTTCCATGTGGTGGAAGAAGGGGAGACGTAGAAGGATTACACCACATTTGAACTTCCATAAACAAATGCTTGTTTATTTACTTTAATTGTATATCTTTAAAATGCCTTTCAAATGTTTAATCATTTTAGTGCGGGTTATGTCGAGTGTCTTCCGCTCGATTTTGTAATCGAACTCGATATAATCTCTCGGTGCATTAATTCAAGAACACGAGCTATTGAAGGTCAAGTTGGTTGAACTCGGGTGTGGAATGGCAACCCACCCCCGAAATCGATCCTGACAAGTGGTATCAGAGACAGGTTGTTCTTGGAAAGCATTTGAACCGATTTTTGTAGCGGATATCTTTTAAAATCATTTTCAAAATTTCTCATGAGCATGAAATTATTTTCATTGCATAATTTTCTAAAACTTGGTGTATGAAATTTTTTAGCATAAAAATCATTTCATTGCATTCATTTTGCACGAAAATAATTTTAAAATCTATTTTAAATGTTCAAATTCTCATTCAATATGTTTTAAACTCATTTTAAGTTTAAAATTTTTATTTTGAGCTTTTATCTAACAATTTTCGAAGCATTTTAGTTTTTTTGGCAGCTTGCAGCGACTTTGGGAAAATTGGCATAACTTCTTGGTTGGATGTCCAAATGATGAACCGTTTTTTGCGTTGCAAACTAGACTCATAGAGGTTCGCAACGGTATAGGTCTTGCAGCCTAATTCTTCACGAGAAAAAGCAATTTATTCTGCAAAGTTGACTCATGTGTTGCCACCGCAGAAAGATGAAATGGACATTGTTGAGTTTTGTCAATAAATTCAAATTTGTTGCCAAGTATGCTTCATCCATCATCAAAAGAGGTTATTTTTGTTCAAAAATTAATGTGCATTGCATTTTTTTTAATTTGTTTTAGCCTACCCCATTTGCCCCTCACTTGCTCAAATTTTCAAACATTTTAAAATGAAGGGGGAGAGTTTAATCTCAATCCTTGAGGGGGAGTAAATTTATTTGTCTTCCTTTTTGATTCACCCAAAAAGGGGGAGAAATATGTTTAAAAAATATGATTTTTCTTGTTATGCAACATTGTGCTTTAATGTTCATATTTTTATTCAAGTTTTGTGATCATCAAAAAGGGGGAGATTGTTGGGTTTTAGGAACCCGAATAATCTTGATTTTGATGTTAACAAAACTTGTTATTGTGTTGCTAACATATTTCATCAAGTGTGCAGTTCATAGATCATAACTTAAGAGCTTGATGAATTACAAAGAAGTAGCTTGAAAATATCAAGCTGGACCAAGTCTGAAATCCTGGCAGAGCGGATTGTTTTTATCATATCTCATAGCTCGGATATTGAAATGGCGTGCTTCCAAGGAGGTTGAACAGACAACTCAAAATACTAAAAGTCATATCTCACAACAGATCGGCTAGTTCAAATGTTATCAATGAGAAAAGACGTCTGCAAGATCGAGCTGTACCGCGAAGAAACAGAAAGCTGTTTCAGCAAGCGACTGTCAGTCTGTTGGCCATAACTCTCAGCTCGCTTATTGGAACAAGACGATTCAGTATGGATTGGAAAGCTAAGACAAATAACTACAAGTCATCGTTGGAAGTTAAAGACTGAATCGGAAGTTAAGATGTCCAAAAGGCTTCTGCAAGTCACGCCATATGACGCCTGTAAGATCGAGCTGTTTCAGCAAGCAACTGTCAGTCTGTTGGGCATAACTCTTAGCTCGCTTATCGGAACGGAACGATTCAGTATGGGTTGGAAAGATAAGACAAAGATCTACAAGTCATCGTTGGAAGTCAAAGACTGAATCGGACGTTAATATGTCCAAAAAGCTTCTGCAACTCACGACATGTGCTGCTGCATCCAGCAAACAGACAGCAGGAGCATTGCCTTGTATTTCAAGCATAACTCTCTCATACAAACTCGAAATCGAGGGATTCTTGATTCCGTGGAAAGCTAAGAGAAAGGGCTACAACTTTCATGTAGATCACTTTGCCCAGAAATCAAAGAATCAAGAGCTACAAGCAACAGATCAGAAGAGTAAGTTTATCAATCTGATTTGTATCAAGCTGATTGTCCAGACTGATCCGGCCAGACTAATCTGCCTAGACTGACCTGTCCAGACCAGACTGACCTGTACGGACCAGCAGACCAGCAGACCAGACATGCTGACCAGACCAGCAGATCAGACATGCTGACCAGACCAGCAGACCAGACCAGTCCGGTCCGAAATACAAAGAGCCCAGAAGCCAGAATATGACCGTTGCAAGCTCGGGAATGGTGCAAAACCTTTTCCAACGGGCATATTCTTGTGTATAACATATATATCATTACTTGGGGCTATATATACATTATTTGGGAGCTCAATAACAGCTGACTGAAGATCAATCCAAGCCTTTCAAAGCAAACCCACTTGAGATTCAAATGGGGAACTTCAAAGACAAAAGTTGCTAAATGAAGAGCACTCCCCAAACCTTTGGCACCACTTACCTTGCTATATCAGATCTAGTTAGAGATCATTTGTGCCATATATTGTCATGCCTCGATTTGTTGTATACACGTGTGATATGATTATGGTGTAATTATATCAATTGGCGGTATGATATTGGGGGTTCGGGTGGAACCAAGAATGAAATAATACATGTATGAAATGATATATGGCAAGGGCAAGGAATGAAACATGGTGTACAATGATTTAATAACATATCAAGTCATGAACTAGTAGACATTTGATTATGCATGTGAATTGGAGTTGTATTTGAATTTGAATTTTATTTCATGTACATGTTACATAACATGTCATTAACTCCAAATGATATGATAACAAGTGGTTTAGGGAAACTAATGACTTTATATCAAGGTGCTTTTGGAAGAAAATCACATAGTTTCTCATTTTACACCTACTAAAACACTACACAAGCTCCTCTCCAACTCTTTGAAGTTCCTCTTGGTTTAAGCTTGGAATTCATTTGAGAATTGAGCTAGGAAGTGAAGTGAAGTGAATTTATACAATATTGGTAAGGAATTTATAGTTTTGAACTTGAATTGTGTAGTTGGTAATGAAGTATGTGCATTGGCATATCAAGTATTCATATGTCAAATCATAACTTGTTTTTATGCCAAGATATTGATGCTATAATATGAGAAACATGTTTATATGATCCTAAGGTTTTCATGAATTGTGGTTAAAGGATAGGAAATGTATTGTGTAAGAAATACCATGAAGAATGTTGAAAATCGCCATGTTTATTTTCTGAAACAGAGGAGGCGATCGATCGCTGCGTTTTAGGCAATCGATCGCCTATGGCTAACCATGGGTAAGTCGGTGTTTGAGCGATCGATCGCTTCAAAGTAGGCAATCGATCGCCTTGAGGCAGTAGGTTTTTCAAAGGAGAGGCGACCGATCGCTTGAAATTAGGAGATCGATCGCCGAAGATCAAAACGTTAGGCAATCGATCTCCTCAAAGCATGAGATCGATCGCCATGGTTAGGTTTTGAAAATTTTTATATTTTTGTAGAATTTGATTTTAATGCCTATGATAACATGATATATTGTTGGCATTGTTGTAGCATCATCTCACGGGACAGGACAACGAGGCACTTAGCCAGTGACGCCTAATTTATCTCGTTTGTGTCGCAGTACAGGTATGTGTTGACGTACGGAGTATAGATATTGTGTGATGATGTTATGAGATTGATATCATATGACTTGTGTTATGTTATTATCATATGATTGGTAGTATCATATGCCTGTACATTCATGGATATCATGTGTTAGAGATATACGCCTGGTATTGGGTATATGCTCGGTTATGTATTTGAGATATACGCCTGGTATTGGGTATATGCTTGGTTATGTTACATAGAGATATATGCCTGGTTTGGATATATGCTCGGTTATGTGACAGAGAGATATACGCCTGGTTTGGGTATATGCTCGGTTATGCTATATAGAGATATACGCCGGTTTTTGGGTATATGCTCTGGCTATTATCATTTGAGGACGGTACTATGATATGTGCTGCTAATATGAAGATGTGAGGTGGTTCCACTGACATATTGAGCTGAATAGGCATATCATTTTAGTCTCGTGATAATAGGGTATTTGTTGAGACATGTCATGACATGGTGCATTTGAGGATGCATGATACAGAACATTCACATTTGATGATTTATTGTGCTTTATCATTGTTATTGATATTGTGTTTTGATATCGCACTGAGATAGTTGTTTATCTATACTCACGTTTTGTGAATGTTTCTGTAGGATTGCATAGACGTGGGAATCGTGAGTCTTATTCCGCTGCGAGGTGAACCACTGTATAGGAGTTGTACTGGCTTAGGTTGTTAATTTTACATGTAATGTATATGTAGAAAACAAAGTTAGTTGGTTTTTGTACTAGTGGTTTGGTACATCTGTAACAACTTAACTAGTAAGATACTCTTAAGCAGTGCATGTTATTACTTAATTCAGACTCACATACATATGTATGTTAACATGATACATAATGGATTAAGTAAAGAGGACCCCACATTAGTGGTATCAGAGCAGTGGTTCGAGAACGGGGTGAACATGGGTAGAGGAAGTGTATTAGGGAGTTACCTAAACACTTTGAGAATGGTAATAGCATGTTAGGATTTGGAATATGATGTTATTCTAACATGTTATATAATTGTGAATGTTATTGTTAACCCTTGATCTACAGCTATGACAGACAGAGGGTATCATGAGGATGTTGGGGATGCCCTGAGTGGCAATGCTAGTGTGAGGATGGCGCCTATGCCACCACCACCGATTGAGCAAGGGCCAGTGGAACATGTACTGTTGCCTGGAGAATTGACTTTGACGCAATTTCTGAGTTATCAGCCACCCAGGTTTGAGGGGACTGAATCAGGGGAACTGGCAGAGGAATGGCTAGAACGTGTGGAACAGATATTTGTGTCAGCACCATGTGCCAAGACTGCTTGATTACGTTTAGCTGAATTCCAGTTAGCTAAGAAAGCTATGATGTGGTGGAAATCCATAGTACTTGAGTTGAGGGCTCAATGAGAGATAGTTAACTGGAATGTGTTTAGAACGAAGTTCCTGGAGCATTATTTCTCTGTTGTTGCATGGCAGAGGAAAGAGGATGAATTTACAAATTTGAGACAGGGATCAATGACAGTATCTGACTATGATGTGCATTATTCTTCTTTGCTCCGGTATGTGCCACATATCGCTGTAAACACAAAAGCAAAGATCAGACAATTTGTGAAAGGTTTGAGGCCTGAATTGTTTGATAGGGTCATGTCCAATAACCCTACATCATATGAAGAAGCGTTGACTAGAGCCGAAATGGCTGAGATTGCTGTAGGCGTATACAAGGATGTTGGACAAGCCCAACCACCTACATCTGATAGTATGAGACCTAGAGGAGAACCATTTAAATCATCACGAGGTGGTGCATCTTCATCTAGGTTTAGTGGGAAACGTTTTGGACCACGGAAAGGGGATGACCGAAAATCTAAGGGACAGTTCCAAGGTAGTAGTAGTGGCAGTGGTGTGCAATGCTTTAAATGTGGTGGACCACATTTGAAACGAGATTGTCCTCAATTGAATCCAGTAGTTTGTTTCCGTTGTGGGAGGCCAGGACATGTGATCCGTGATTGTCCTCAAGTGAGTGGACAACAAAGGAGAGGACCCATTTCAGAGACTACAGTACAACAGAGACCACAGGGTGTACCACAGTCTAGTGGAGGACGAGGACAGGAACACCTCAGGCTCAGGTGTATGTACTGAACAGGGAGGAAGCAGAGGTAGCTCCTGATGATGTGATAGCGGGTAAGTGTACTTTGTTTACTTATCCTGCTTTACTGTTGATTGATACTGGTGCATCACATTCTTTTATTGCACAAGCATTTATTGATTGGTATCATATATGCTTGTCTCCACTGTTGATGCCTCTTTATGTCTCGACACCCATGGGAACTACTGTGATGACGTGTCAGAGTGTGTCTGATTGTGCTATTCAGTTTGAGACTGAGTATGGGCTACAAGCTGATTTGATTGTATTAGATATGGCAGATTTTGATTGCTTCCTTGGCATTGATGTATTGAGTAAATATCAGTCTGTTGTGGATTGTAGTCAGAAGATAGTGAGATTTCAGTCTGATACTGGAAATCAATGGTTCTTCTATGGCCAGGGATCGAGGGCACGGATTCCTTTGATATCAGCAATCCGAATGTCGCGTTTGTTAGAACGTGGACATGCAGGTTATTTGATTTATGCCCTGGATATAACTGAACCGAAAAGAGAAAGGAAAGTGGAGGAGATATCAGTGGTTGCAGAATATGCGGATGTGTTTCCAGATGAGATACCTGGATTCCCACCGAGTCGAGAAGTGGAATTTGGTATTGATTTGATACCTGGTACTTCTGCAATTTCACGGGCTCCTTATCGGATGGCACCAACTGAATTGAAAGAGTTGAAAACTCAATTGCAAGATTTATTGGACAAGGGGTACATACGTCCTAGTGTATCGCCTTGGGGTGCTCCGGTCTTATTTGTTAAGAAGAAGGATGGGACAATGCGACTATGTATTGACTATCGACAATTGAACAAGGTAACCATAAAGAATAAATATCCTCTTCCGCGTATTGATGATTTGTTTGATCAGTTGCAGGGTTCAAGGATTTATTCTAAGATTGATTTAAGGTCAGGATATCATCAAATACGTGTGAGGGAAGGAGATATACAGAAGACAGCATTCAGAACTCGTTATGGGCATTATGAGTTTCTGGTGATGCCATTTGGCGTGACAAATGCTCCCGCTGTCTTTATGAGTTTAATGAATCGTGTGTTTCAGGAATACCTTGATCGATTTGTCATTGTCTTTATCGATGATATACTGATCTATTCACAGAGTGAGACAGAACATGTTCAACATTTGCATATGGTATTGCAATTGTTGAGGACACATCAGTTGTATGCCAAACTCAGTAAGTGTGAGTTTTGGTTGACTAGTGTCGGCTTTTTGGGACATGTAATATCAGAAGAAGGTATATCAGTTTATCCAAAGAAAGTGGAAGCAGTGTTGAATTGGTCAGCACCTACTTCTGTGCCAGAGATTCGTAGTTTCTTGGGTTTGGCTGGATATTATAGACGGTTTGTTGAAGGATTTTCAGCGATCGCCAAACCATTAACACATTTGACACAGAAGGGAGTATCATTTCAATGGTCAGAGACTTGTGAGCGTAGTTTTCAGGAATTGAAACATCGATTGACTACAGCTCCAGTCTTGATTATTCCATCGGAACATGACAGGTTTGCATTATATACTGATGCATCACTACTTGGTTTGGGTTGTGTCTTGATGCAGGACAAACATGTAGTGGCTTATGCATCACGACAGTTGAAGCCACATGAACTGAGATATCCAGTGCATGATTTGGAATTGGCTGCCATTGTCTTTGCATTGAAGATATGTCGACATTATTTATATGGTACGTCGTTTACCATATACACAGATCATAAGAGTCTAAAATTTCTATTCACTCAAGCGGAGTTGAATATGAGACAAAGGAGATGGATGGATCTGTTGAAAGATTATGATTGTGAGATTGAATATCATCCAGGAAAAGCTAATCTTACAGCAGATGCCTTGAGTCGAAAGGTACATCATACGACTGATGAGATGATTCATTTATCCGCATTGATGACTTCTTGTTGTACTTTGGGTTATGATTTTGATGTGTAAATAGTACCAGTACGGGTATCAACATTGTTGGTTGAACCCGACATTTTTGAGAAAATCAGAATGGCAACACTGACTGATGATGAAGTACAACAGTGGAAGGAAAGTGTTAGGATCGGTCCGGAGTGTTTAGAGGGGGGTGAATGAACACTCCTTGTAAAATTTAATCCCTTGTGATTTCTTTCGGATTAGTGAAAGAAATCTGTTTCTTAATCAACTTTTGTACAGAACAGACCACTGAAAGTATAAGTGCGGAACGGTCTGTTCTTGTATATGTAAGAACGGCTCGATGGCTAGTATGAAAGAACAAGTGCAGAAAGATAATACACAGGATATGTTTCTGGAAGTTCGAAGGTGGTGTAATCCTTCTACGTCTCCCCTTCTTCCAATTAAGGAAGGTTTATACTAGAAGACTTTGATTTATACAATCATGTTGTACAAACCCGATTCAGGCTGGATTTACCTCACTACCATTCTGAAACTCCTAGTCACTCGATCTGCTCAGACACACTCTGTCTGACAGTTACAATATGTTTCTCACTTCTATTTTTCAACACAGAAAACACAAGATGCGCACAGTGATCCTAAGTGATCAAATGTTACAAAGTAAACGTGCTTAAGAATAATTTCAGCTCGAGAGCTTCTGAGCTTGTAAGCTTGTGCTATTTTACTTTCTTGTGCGTTTTTAAATTGATCAGCGAGAGTCTTCTATATTCCTTTTGTTGCATCCTTTTATAGTTGTAAGTGCCAACGACATTATTTCCCTTAATGTGCAACTTTGACTCTGCTTAAACTCTGAGTACGCTACAGTCTTCTTCTTCAGGATACTTGCCGTTCTGGTTCATACTTTCGGCGACTGTCAGGTAAGCTCTTCTTTGTCTTCTTACCTCTTATGGCAATCTTCAGTCTTTGGTCCTTTGTAGCATTAATTACGACATTAAATGCTACAATAAATAGCCGTTAATGATTCGGACTGAGGAGCCATTCTTTATGTATCCTAGACTGCTCTGATCTGATAGAGATTGAGATCGATCTGAAGCATCGATTTAGTCAGTCTGAAATCCATCGATCCGGTCGGATATGCTTTGTCATCTTATCAGCTTGATCTATTTTGGGCGATCGATCTGGTCAGTCTGATTTCACTCGATCCGGTCTGAAATGTTTTGTCATCTTTAAAATCTCATCGATAAGGTCCGGAACTAACAAATTCCCCTTTTTGATGATGACAAAACCTAGCTTCTAAGTCTGTTTAACTAGTCTGATAAGAACTCTGAAGCGAAAACTTTCGGATCGATTACTTCCGCTTTGTTCAAAATAAATGAACATAATTAAGTTGGATCGATTAAGCCTTTATTAAAGTTCAAAATAAAAGAACAAGGACTTAATAAAGAAAGATTTTTATTGATAAAAAATCTCGCATACAGTCAGTCTAAAAATTTAATCAACGAGACTGCTATCTTCTTGAAGTTTGAGGCGGCTTGAAGTCTTTCTTCTTTTCCCCCTTTTTGTCAGCAGCAATCTCTTGAAGAAAATCAACTACTTGTGCGAGCTGCGCGCTGATAGCGTCAAGACGAACGTCTTGAGCGCGGAGGGAATTGGCAACAGATGCTCGGACTTCAGTGGCCAGCTCGATCTGCTCTTTTCTCAGGCTGTTTTTATAAGTGGCTTGCTGAGAAAACAGATCATTCAGTCCTCGCTGAAGGCTGCTTATACTGGCTGTCATCTTCTCTTTGAATGAATCAAAGTCCAAAGCGGTGAGCCTCTGACCTTGATGAACTTCTAGAACACGTTGAGAGAGTGACATGCAGTTGTCAGAGAAATGCTTGGAGAGTCCGTGCTAGTGATGGAGGCGCATCAGATAGCTGGCTGGGAGAGTGATCTGATGATGACAGTGCAAGATCATCTTCTTCAGCAATCGGCATAATGGAAGATATGGCAGCCTGATGACTTTCGGATCGGATCAGGGTGACCAAATCCGAAGAAAATTCTTGAATGAAGGCCAGATCTTCATCTGATTGTTTCGGAGGAGTGCTGGGACTGAGAGGCTCCTCAATCTGTAAAGCTGCAACAACTGTAGACACCACTAAATCCGGATCGACGAAGTCTGGTGCGTCAATTGTTGCAAGAGCTGCGGTTGGACTGATTTGTGCACGGGAGGCTGATGACCCCAAAGGAATAGATGTTGTTGGAGAGTCCAACAACACATTCAATGGTTCATCATCTGTAGCAGACGGAGCATTAGGCAATGGCTGCTCCAGCTGTCTGATCTGCTGGCTGATCTGGTACTAGCTCTGCAGTCTGAGCTGCTGCTTGATCTGCAGGCTGATCTGCGGCTGGTTCTGCAGGTTGCGCTGCTGGCTGATCTTTAGTCTGGTCTGCTGCCTCAGAGGGAATAACTTCAACAAAAGGTTCTGCCAGAGTTTTGCTTGCAGAAGGATGATCCGGGCTGGTTGCTGGAGTGGATATACTGATCTTCTGTCTTTGAAAACGGACAGCTAAGTGAAGAGCATGAACATCCATATCTAATTGAGCAATAACTGCCCCATCATCTCTGGCAGTTGGAGCATTTGGATCGAAGTTCTCTTTCTTAGCAGCTAGGAGCAGATTGGCCAGTCTGAATCTTTGAATTGCCGTAAATAGCTCTTTGCGCTGCACAGCAAGTCGAACATCATCGGTCTCTGTTCCTTTCAGAACTTCCTCTTCCATCTTCTTCAGTCTGCTCAACTTTCCGAAAAACATCTCAATGTGGTTGATAGTCCGGTACTGGACATATTCATCAAAGACAACAATGAGTCCCTTCACCTTCTCATCAACATCCTCCATAGCAATGTCGATGGCTGTCTGCGCTGCAGATTTGGGTTTAGAGGAGAGGGGTTCGGAGAGAATGGCTTTTCCCTTGCCGGTGGAGGAAGGGGACTTGATCCCTGATTGGGTATAATCTCCCAACTCAGTGATAACTGTTAGGATCGGGGTAGTGTTTAGAAGGGGGGGGTTGAATAAACACTAGATACAATTTTGATTTCTTTTCTAGTTAACTGTAAACTGTTAAGTATTACAGTTGCTTCTCAATATCAGGCAAGTCAGTAGACACTTATTATAGTGCGGAAGACGTCTACAGAACTTGTGAGGAATAAAACTGAAGTAATAAAGCAATAAACAAATAACACGAGAGTTGTTTCTGGAAGTTCGAAGCACAACGCTTCTACGTCTCCCCTTCTTCCTTTGCAGAAAGGATTCACTAGAAGACTTGGTTTACACTTTACAGTATACAACCTTCTTACGCACTAACACACTTGGCCTAAACTCCTAGCAATCACACTCTTCTTAACTTTTTGGTTACAATGGATTCTATAACACTCTTTACAGAATAAACTTTCTAGCTTTGAGAGTTTTTGAGCAGCAGACTTCAATTGAAGATAATCTATCACAGATTCAGTTTTGCTGTTTGTCTGCTCTTTGCTGAACGTTTGGAATATCAGTAGTATGACTTTCTTGTTTGCTTTGAAGTATATCTCTTAGTCGAAAATCGCTCAGCACCTCTTCATTCTCTGCTTGGACGTATTTATAGGTTTGGTTGTCCAACGGTAGCTTTTCTGTATATGGAAGAGATTAGCTTTCCAATTTCATATTGTCTTCTTTCTTATTTTGTAAAGCAACGGCTCTTTTCACTCTGACGGTAATGGTGGCGGAGATATAGCAGGGTGCGCCGCTCTGTTGTACCCTTGTCAGAGAATGTTGTACTGATTTTGTCTCGTTGCTTAGTGCTCTTACTGGAAGTTTAGACTTCTGCTGGTTTTCTGTGTTCAACTGGTCGTTCATCCTTTTATGACCAGTTGATGTCTTTGTTCAGTGGGACTATCCGGTTGATAGTTGTTTAGTAGTTGTCTGTCCAGTTGGTGGCTATCAAGTTGATGTCTATCCAGTTGGTAGCCATCCAGTTTATGTCTTGTCCAGTTGGTAGCTATCCAGTTGATGTCTATCCAGTTGGTAGCCATCCAGTTTATGTCTTGTCCAGTTGGTAGCTATAATGTCTATCCAGTTGGTAGCCATCCAGTTTATGTCTTCACCCGGTAGGAGTCTTTATCCAGTTGGTCTTTGTTATCCGGTAGGGCTTCATCTAGTTGGTCTTTGTTATCCGATAGGACTTCATCCAGTTGGTCTTTGTTATCCGGTAGGACTTCATCCAGTTTGTTTTTGTTACCCGGTAGGACTTCATCCAGTTGATCTTTAATATCCGGTTTGTGATCACCAAAACTTAGAAATCGTTTTCCCAACAATTTCCCCCTTTTTGGTGATGACAAAACTAAGCAGTAATGGATTTTCTACTTGAGTAACTAAGATGAGAATCCTGAAAATACTTGAAGACATAATGGAAAAGAAATTTTCATTAAATATAAGCAGAATACAAGTTGTAATCAAACTGGACAATTGAGAGAGATTCATCTTTATTTAAGATGAATTCTAATAACTTGAATAGAATCTAAAACCAATCTAGTTTACACAATATAGCTGATACATGACAAATCTTTAAACAAGCATTGTAGACCCGGAGAGCTTCGATCCACCTAGTGTCAGAGAGGAAGAGCTCGATCCACCTTATTTCAGAGAGGAAGAGCTCGATCCACCTTGTTTCAGAGAGGACCTAATTAGAATACTCTATTTCTGCCGGTCTACCTTGTTTCAGAGAGAAGGTCGGGAAGAGTCATATGTATATACATCAGGCAGCTTCCATGATTTATGGATTCACCTAATGAGATTCTATCTCTGTCTTCCCCCTTTTTGTCATCAGCACCCAGACATCCCCTGAGAGCAGTTCCTGTCTGATGATGAGCATCAGAACAGGATTCAAACGCTGAAGCTTAATGGAGCTGGGTTAGATAAGTAATCAACCCATGATGGGTTGATTTAGATAAGTAATAAACCCATGAAACGGAGAAGTTTTTAACAGAAAACCAAGGAATTTTGAAAGTTTTGAAGTTAATCATGATGAGTGAATGTGTGGTTTGTGAATAAACAAGAGTCGCTATTTATAGAAATGAAAAGGTTGCAATTAATGTGAATGTATTTAAGTTGATCAGTAAATACAAAGAAAAAGTCAACAAAAATAGTAAATAGATAAGAGTAATTAAAGGAGGAGTCAGAAAACGATACTATTTTCGCCCGAACCAATGTTAGGAATAGTCGCGTTTTTCGGCAGGCGGTTGGCGCGGACTCCTAGATCTGGGTTGAGCAGTTGGTCTGGACTGATTGAGTGCTCCAGTTGCAGGGGATGAACGAGCAGTTGAACTGGAAGCCCGCTGTGTTGAGGGAGCAGTTCGGCTGGGTTCAGGTAGTCTGCGAATTATTTGAGGAGGTGCAGGCAGGCTGTTGCATATATCTTGAATCTGAGAGGCAAATGCTGCCTGCATGGTGGCCAACTGATCGGTTAAGACTTTCTTGGCTTCTTCGATCTTTTCTCCAAGAGCCAGGGATGTGGCAGCATGAAGAGATTCAGTATTTTGATTGATCTGAAGCCGAGCCTGGCCAATTCGAGAAAGAGTTTCCGCCACTGTATTCTCAGCAAAGGTTTGAAGTCTGGTGACAGTAGTCGTTAGACTACTTAAGTCCCGGTAGACTTGCTGGAATTGAGAGTCCGTGTGCTGCTGATGGGTGCCTAGAATGAGAGTTGCAGTTCGCTCTTCCTGCTTAAGTTTATGAACATCGCTTGCTAGTGCTGATATAGCAGTGAAGAGATTGGCTAGCTGTGCAGCAATGTTCGGAGGCTCGTCCAGAGGGTTTGTAAAGACAAAAAAATCTTCAGAAAGCTCTTGAACCATGGACGGATCTGCAGCAATCATCGGAGGGACAAGAGCGCTGAGATGAGCATCTTCAACTGCAGTGGAGGGCAACATAGGAGCTTCAACAATTGGTGCAGCTGTAGAATCTGAGATAGTTACAGCCAAAATGGCAGTTTCTTCATTTTGTGGAGCAGCCAAAGTAGTAGTGGGTTGATCAACCGCAGCAGCAGACGACTGGGTGTGATCATTTGAGTGTGAAGACTCACTGGGTTCAGGATTGGCAGAGGATATAGTAACCTGCTGAACCACTGTCTGTATGACTGCATCTACAGTTTTATGATCAACAACCATTGGTTGGGGCTGTTGATCATTATGAGAGCTGGGAGTAGATGGTGCGGCCTCTGCTCCAGTGGGAGTGGTCTCCAGAGCAGTAGAAGTGAGCTCCACAGAAGAGGGGACAATTTTCAAATTTGCAATGACCGTTTGTAGATCCGGCTGATCAGGGCTGGCAACAGTTTCAGCAGTGGAGCAAGAGTGAATCCCAGTGGATATGCGAATATCATGAAGAGCAAGCTCAGCCATTTCGAGCTTGGGTCCAAGAGCATTTAGAACAGCTCTATCATGATTCACTGTTCCTGAATTACCGTTAAATTGTTGAAGGCGGGTTTCAACCAGGGCCTGAAGTTCACCCACATAGATCATCAGGCTAAAAACATCTCGCAGCTTCAAGCTTGTTTCAGGGTCTGAGATTTGAAGATATGCTAGGATTTTGTTCTCATCTGCCCTAGCCTGATCCAGAATTTGATCAAAATCATCTAATCGAACCTTGATACGGGCCTTTACCCATCGATCAAAAATCTCCAGCTGTGGTTGCAGTTTGGCTTCCACTGTATCCATGACCATTTGAATCTCGAAGGCAACAGGAGTGGACACTGGAGCCGTAAGAGATTTTCCTTTTCCAGCAGGGGTGGTCTTGGGATGACAGTATGGACATAATGACTTGGGTGTCCTGAAGCTGATAGAGCCTGGTGCTTGCTGAGAGCTCACCAGTGCTGACGGAGTGTCAACTGGAACCATTGAAGGAGCAGGCACCATGGCTAATGAAGCAGTTGGTTCCTCAGTTGAAGGGATGGCAGGGCTGGGTTCCCTATCAGGATTTACGTCTGTAGGACCGGCGGAGGAGATAGTATCGGAGGCTGCAATGTCTGTCTGTCGGGCGGCCTGAGGAGCAGCTTTTCGTGTTCTGGGCTTCTTAGGAGGGGGAGGAGGGGGAGAAGACTCGGCGGATTCCGAGACAGTCTGTTCAGAGTCACTGATTACCTGAGTCAAGCGACGCTTTGTCACCCCGCCTTCTCTGCCACTTCGTTGGCGATGAAGCTGAAGATACTTGTTAGTGATGAGTCTCCCTGGATGAAGGTGTGAGAGAGCCCCTGTCTTAATGTGTTTGCTCTCAAAAAGACTGCTTAGCGGGAGAGCAAAACCTGATTGACCCTTGCCAGATACTACGAGACTAGTCAGTATTTGAAATAACACAGCTGACCAGTTTATCTCCAACCCTTTGCATATAGCACTCATAACGTCAAACTTTTCAGGGGTAATCATATCAAATGATCTTGCCTTACATAGGAGCCCCTTGGAGATTATGTCCGCCAGTTGTCGATAATGACTCTTCATCAATACTTTCCTGAAAGGAGGACGTTGAAGGCGATGAGCAGAGTCTGAAACTGTGAGACGCATCTCTTCTCTTAGTTCCGCTGGAATAGTGGAAAAATCAGTGAGTCCGGTGGAGGGAAGGCACAGGTGTGTTTTGCAAATTCTGGTTGGGTGATGGTGACCGACTGTCCAGAGACGGATGCCACCACGGTGTCATCCACAACCTCTGCCGAAGCAAAGAACTCTTGTAGCTCGTTCTTGTAAAATGAAAGGGTCTGGCTCAGGATTACCAGGAGTCCGGAGGTATCCAGCCTTTATATCAACTCCTTGGTCTCTTCATCAGAGAATGTGTATATAGAATGAAAATCGATGTGAATAGCATTGGTGATGAAACTCGGCTGAACATTCTTCGACATTTTGAATGAGTAAGAGGAAGAAGCATCAGCAATTTGTTAGAGTAAGGTTTTCTGAAAGAGAAGATAATCGCAGTGATTTGTTGGAGAAGAAGAGTAGTGAAACTAATGGCGGTGAATAAGAAAGTATATGTAACGTCGTACTGTAGATGAGCGGACACATGTATACGTGGCGATCATCTAACGATTTAAAAAGATTTAACAAATAAATAAAAGGACAGGATTTAGGCGGGAGTGAAATAATTTATTTTTATACAAAAGTAATTTTGAATTCCGACGTTCATTAGGTTAATAAGTATCGAGGGTTATTTTTGTCAAAGCATATTTGGTAACATCAGCTGGTATGTAGGGTTCGACTGGTAGGAAAGCATCCACTGGATGTGGAGTCCTACTGGTTCGGATACACCTACTGCAGCTGACCATTGTATTACCAGCTGAGCGTAAATAACCATGATAGAACTATAACAGAAATTCCCCCTAAATTTATGCACATAAACTAACTAATTCCCCCTGAATTCATTACCCAAACAAAATAATCAAGAAGTAATTTCAATTAAACCAAGAATATTTTGAAAGTAAGAAAACTTAGCGTCCGGTAGGGGTTTTGTGAAAATGTCTGCTGCCTGTTGTTCGGTAGAAATATACTCCAGCCGAATTTCTTTCTTCATAACATGATCTCTGATAAAATGATGACGGATGTCAATATGTTTAGTACGAGTATGAAGAACTGGATTGTATGTTATGGCAATGGCAGACGTATTGTCACAGAAAATAGGAGCCTCTGTGGACTCAATTCCATAGTCTCTGAGTTGTTGCTGAATCCAGAGCAGTTGAGCACAGCAGCTTCCAGCAGCAAGGTACTCTGCCTCTGCAGTGGAAGTTGCAATGGATGTCTGTTTCTTGCAACCCCATGATATCAATCGATCACCAAGGAATTGACAATACCCACTGGTGCTTTTCCTGTCAATTTTGCATCCAGCATAGTCAGCATCTGAGTATCCAATAAGATTGAAGGTTGAGTCTCTTGGATACCATAGACCGACATTCTCAGTGCCTTTCAAATATTTTAGGATCCTTTTAACATCAGTGAAGTGCGACTACTTGGGATTTGCTTGAAACCGGGCGCACATACATACTGCAAACATAATATCTGGTCGGCTGGCTGTCAAATATAGTAAAGATCCGATTATGCCTCGATACATTGTAACTTCGACTGGTATTCCTGAATTATCCAAGTCGAGTTTGGCAGATGAGCTCATTGGTGTAGCAGCAGCTGAGCTGGTACTCATTCCATATTTCTTCAGTAGCTCTTTAGTGTATTTAGACTGATTTATCAGGATTCCTTCACTAGATTGCTGGACTTGCAATCCTAAGAAAAATGATAGTTCTCCCATCATGCTCATCTCAAATTGGTCCTGCATAATTTTAGAGAATCTTTCGCACAATTTTGAGTTAGTACTTCCGAAGATAATATCATCAACATAAATTTGAACTAGCAGAGTATGATCTCCCTTTGTAAATTTAAAAAGGGTCTTGTCCACCGTGCCAATAATAAAATTGTGCTCTGTCAAATATTTTGATAAAGTTTCATACCAGGCACGGGGAGCTTGCTTTAGACCATACAAAGCTTTATTGAGACGGAAAACATGAGATGGCTGCTGATGGTTTTCAAATCCAGGAGGTTGTTCAACATAAACTTCTTCCTGGAGTTTGCCGTTAAGAAATGCACTCTTAACATCCATCTGATAGACTTTAAAGTCTTTAAACGCAGCAAATGCAAGAAATATGCGAATTGCTTCTAGTCGAGCTACAGGGGCAAAGGTTTCATCAAAATCAATGCCTTCTTCCTGTCTGTAGCCCTGTGCAACTAATCTTGCCTTATTTCTGATTACTGTACCATTTTCGTCTAATTTATTTCTAAACACCCATTTGGTGCCAATTACAGTGTGATGCTGTGGTCGTGGTACTAGATACCATACTTTGTTTCGCTCAAACTGATTTAGTTCTTCCTGCATTGCTTCTACCCAACTTGGGTCTAATATAGCTTCATCAATCTTCTTAGGTTCTATATGAGATATGAATGCAGCATGAAGAAATTTGTTAATCATTTGTCCTCTGGTGCGTAGAGGAGCAAGAGGGTTACCGATGACCTGCTCAGGTGGATGATCCTTCTTCCACCGGAGCGAAGGTCCAAGAGGGTTGAGTTCTTCAGTTGACTGGATGTGAGTAGGCAAATCAGAGGTTCTGATTGACTCATCTTTCTCATTAGTTCCTTCTACTGCAGCAGGGGTAGATGCAACTGTTTCATTTGTAGCTGGCTGCAGTGCTTGTTGGCCAGCAGACTCCTCTGCTTGAGCTTCAGGAACTTCTGGTTCTAAGGAGCAGTCAGTCCTGCTTTTGTAATCAATCTCATCATCAACATTTTCGTCAATGTAAGTGCTTTCCAGTCGATTACTCAAGTTGTTGATTTGTATATCAGATAGTATACAATCAGTAGGTTCATCAAATTTTACATGCACTGATTCTTCTACATTAAGAGTTCTATTATTAAATACTCTGAATGCCTTACTAACTGTAGAATAGCCAAGGAATATTCCAGCATCAGATTTGGCATCAAAAGCGGTGAGATGAGTCTTTCCATTGTTGTGAATAAAACATTTGCAACCAAACACATGGAAATAGGAAATATCTGCCATTCCAGATCTCATAAGGGGTTTTATTTGCTCGCTTATTAATCATTGATCTGTTATGCGTATAACATGCTGTGTTGACAGCTTCTGCCCAAAATCTCTGCGATATTTCTGATTCCGCGAGCATAGTTCGCGCAACTTCTTTCAAAGTGTGGTTCCTACGCTCAGCAACTCCGTTTTGTTGAGGAGTTCTAGCTGCAGAGTATTCGTGTTTAATACCAAGGTCATCTAGATATGATTCGAGTGATTGATTGGTGAACTCAGTACCTTTATCACTGCGAATTCTATCTATCCCACACGATTTCTCATTTTGGAGTCTTTTCAGTAATTTGATCAGCTTTGGAGTAGCCTGATCTTTGCCACTTAGGAACAAGACCCACGTGAAACGAGTGTAATCGTCTATTACCACTAGGGTATACTTCATTCCCCCTAGACTTGTTACTGGTATTGGACCAAACAGATCCATATGCAGCAACTCTAGGCACCGAGAAGAAGATTTACTCCCTTTGTTCTTAAAGGAGGATCTGATTTGCTTACCAAGTTGGCATGCTGCACAGATCTTATCTTTTGAGAACTCAATTTGCGGCAGTCCAATAACTAGATCAAGTTTACGCAGACTGGCAATAGTTTTAAAATTTAAGTGACTCAACCGTTTGTGCCAAAGCCAATTTTTGGAAGAATTCAGGGCAGCTAAGCAAGTAGAAGAGGTAGGCTGATTAAGATTCCAATCAATTTTATATGTGTTATCATGCCTTCTACCTACAAGTAATATACTGCCATCAATAGATTTAATTGTGCATGAGTGCTGATTGAATTCTACGGAATGACCATTGTCGCACAGTTGACTTATGCTAATCAAGTTATAGCATAGATTTTCAACTAAAAGAATATCTTTAATGATGATGTTACCGTAGATAATCTTACCCTTACCCACGGTTCTACCTTTCGCGTTATCTCCAAAAGTTATTCTGGGTCCGGTGGAGTCCACCAGTTCAGACAATAAGCTCGCATTCCCTGTCATATGTCTAGAGCACCCGCTGTCCAGGAACCATTCTGAGCTCCGAACTGGATGCATTCCAGTTTCCTGCAATTAAAGCGATAGAATGATTGGTACCCAATCCTACTTGGGTCCAGGTAGGATTAGTCCTTTCGGAACCCACACTTGTATGACCCTGAATGACTTAGGTCGGTGTGTGTTCTGAAATGTGTGTGCATTTAAGAATATTGGTGATAATTTTGACTGTGAAGTGTGATAATCTGTGTATGCATGTGCTTTTAGTTTGTAGTTCCTGTTATTTAGCATATACCTCTTCTGGACAGGTTTACAGTTGTAGTACCAGTTGGGTCTAACCTCTCTAGCTGCTCGACCAGTGGGTTTAAGTTCATTTCTGAACTTTTGCCTCGGTTTAGCCTCTTTGAGTGGTTCTACATAACCGATACCTCTGTGATGTGCCTGTTCCTTGATGAGTGTTGCTTTAACAGGTTCTTTAACCAGTTCATAAGGGTCATATACTGTGCTAGATCTTACAAAGTTCATTGATTGAACCTTGCTTTTTGTTAGACACAGTTGAGGTTCATTACCAGATGAACTGCTGTCATTGCTATTATAGACTATGCCTGTTAAATCACCAGCAAGCCTTATAGACTCAAGCATTTCATCCTTTCTGGTAGTCGACGCATTCCAAGTGCTAACCAGTTTGCTAAGTTTCTGGTAAGCATTCTTGGCTTCATCTCTTTCCTTCACTAGGAGACTGGCTGTTTCCCTTAGGCAGTTCAACTCCCTTGATTGTTCACAATCAAGCTTGTTTTTATGCGTTTCAGTTTGGGTTGAGTTCTCAGTCTTATAGCTTTCAAAAGATTCATATAGCGTCTTATACTCATTGATCATGTCCTGCAATGCATTGGTAAGTTCACTATGTGTAAATTCAAATAGGTTAGATTCATGTACCTCATTTTCATTATTTGCCATTAAGCAGTGGACTTCCTCGTCTTCACTCTCGCTGGATGAGCTAGTTAACTCTTCTGATTCAGATTCAGAATCAGCCCATTTGCTCTTACTTTCTTCTGCCATCAAAACCTTTTGATCTCTGTCCTTTTTGGATGATCTTCTGGTTTCTTTGGATTTTCTGTAATCCTTGGATCCTCTTTTGTGATCATCCTTTTTGGGTTTATGACAGTCCGCAATGAAGTGCCCTGGTTTGAGGCAGTTGAAGCATACTCGCTCTTCTTCTTCTGAATTTCCTTTGGAATTCTGCCTCCGAGGATATGATTGATAAGGTCTCTGATTCTTCTTCATGAATTTCCCAAATTTCTTTACAAACATTGCCATAGCATCATTACACATATTTTCTGGAGTCATTTATGTAGGAGTAGGCAGAGACTCCGATGCAGTGAGAGCTTTGGTTGGTTGACTGGTATTTGGTTCATCTTCAACCCGAATGCCTAATTTCATAGGCTTTTAAATCAGCAAACAGATCATGTAGATCTATCTTGTTGATGTCCTTCGATTCTCTCATAGCAATGGTCTTGACATCCCATTCTCTTGGTAGACCTCTCATTACTTTGAGAGTGACTTCTCTGTTGGGTAACTTCTTACCCAGACTGCTTAGTTCATTAATTATTCCAGTCACTCTTTCATCGTACTCGTTGAGAGTTTCTCCATTTATCATTTTGATATGCTCAAACTTCTGTAAAGCCACAGTAAGCTTGTTTTCTCTGGTTTGATCATTTCCTTCACAGAGTTGAGCAATCTTCTCCCAGATTTCTTTGGCGGTAGGGCACATTTTTATTTTGTTGAACATATTTTTGTCCAAAGTTTTGAACAGAATGTCCTTAGCAATGTTGTCTAGATTTGCTTTTTTCTTGTCTTCATTTGACCATTGAGATCTTTCCTTTTCTACCATTTGTGGATCACCACTTGTGATAGAAGCAGCTGTATTGATTTTCATGATCTTCAAAGGTCCTTCAGTGATTACATACCACATATCATCATCTTGAGCACTTAGATGTGCTTGCATACGGATTCTCCAGTCATCATATTCGTCTTTCTTGAACACTGGAATCTTGCTGAATGAGGCCATCATTTTTTGGTAAATGGTAATTTCTCAAGATTGAGAAGACCTAAGCTCTGATACCACTTGTTAGGATCGGGGTAGTGTTTAGAAGGGGGGGGGGTTGAATAAACACTAGATACAATTTCGATTTCTTTTCTGGTTAACTGTAAACTGTTAAGTATTACAGTTGCTTCTCAATATCAGGCTAGTCAGTAGACACTTATTATAGTGCGGAAGACGTCTACAGAACTTGTGAGGAATAAAACTGAAGTAATAAAGCAATAAACAAATAACACGAGAGTTGTTTCTGGAAGTTCGAAGCACAACGCTTCTACGTCTCCCCTTCTTCCTTTGCAGGAAGGATTCACTAGAAGACTTGGTTTACACTTTACAGTATACAACCTTCTTAGGCACTAACACACTTGGCCTAAACTCCTAGCAATCACACTCTTCTTAACTTTTTGGTTACAATGGATTCTATAACACTCTTTACAGAAAACTTTCTAGCTGTGAGAGTTTTTGAGCAGCAGACTTCAATTGAAGATAATCTATCATAGATTCAGTTTTGCTGTTTGTCTGCTCTTTGCTGAACGTTTGGAATATCAGTAGTATGACTTTCTTGTTTGCTTTGAAGTATATCTCTTAGTTGAAAATCGCTCAGCACCTCTTCATTCTCTGCTTGGACGTATTTATAGGTTTTGTTGTCCAACGGTAGCTTTTCTGTATATGGAAGAGATTAGCTTTCCAATTTCATATTGTCTTCTTTCCTATTTTGTAAAGCAACGACTCTTTTCACTCTGACGGTAATGGTGGCGGAGATATAGCAGGGTGCGCCGCTCTGTTGTACCTTTGTCAGAGAATGTTGTACTGATTTTGTCTCGTTGCTTAGTGCTCTTACTGGAAGTTTAGGCTTCTGCTGGTTTTCTGTGTTCAACTGGTCGTTCATCCTTTTATGACCAGTTGATGTCTTTGTTCAGTGGGACTATCCGGTTGATAGTTGTTCAGTAGTTATCTGTCCAGTTGGTGGCTATCCAGTTGATGTCTATCCAGTTGGTAGCCATCCAGTTTATGTCTTGTCCAGTTGGTAGCTATCCAGTTGATGTCTATCCAGTTGGTAGCCATCCAGTTTATGTCTTGTCCAGTTGGTAGCTATCCAGTTGATGTCTATCCAGTTGGTAGCCATCCAGTTTATGTCTTCACCCGATAGGAGTCTTTATCCAGTTGGTCTTTGTTATCCGGTAGGGCTTCATCCAGTTGGTCTTTGTTATCCGGTAGGACTTCATCCAGTTGGTCTTTGTTATCCGGTAGGACTTCATCCAGTTTGTTTTTGTTACCCGGTAGGACTTCATCCAGTTGATCTTTAATATCCGGTTTGTGATCACCAAACCTTAGAAATCGTTTTCCCAACAATAACTATCCCTTTGACCACGGGAATAGCAGAGGGAGGTCTAACGGTGACTTTGGGTGCAGGGGTTGAAGTGGTTGAAATTTGTTTTGAAGATTGGGGTGTAGGAGTGGCTTTAGTTGCTGGCAAAATGGGTAGGGGTAGAGCTTTGATTGGTTTGGTAATCTGGGTTCTGGGCTTCTTGGGAAGTGGCTTGGTTGGTGGCGAGGGAGCAGACTGAGTTTCTTCAGAATCAGTCTGGATGGTCAGCTTTCGCTTGACCCGAGGTTTGCGCGCAACAGCTTGTTCTTCGCCCTTCTCAATCTTGACTGCAGCCAGAGTGGTAGAAGTAGGCGGAGCACTCTTGGACTTCAGCAGTGCGAGCCCTTTGGAGTTTAGAATCTTGAAGGGACTGAGAGCGGACTGCTTTCCCAGCTCGATGTCTAAGGACTCCAGTAGCTTGCTGAGAGGAACAGCAAAGCATACGGCCTGTTTGGATGCAATCACCGTTTCCATCAGAACTCCAAAAAGAATCACGGACAAGTTCATCTTCTGTCCGGATACAATAGCCGCCATGGCCCTGAACTTCTCTGCGGTTACAGCATCAAAACTTCCTGCTTTGCCCAACAGAGGTTTGCCAACGATTTCGCACAGCACCTGGAAATGAAAGAGCATTTCCTTCTTCTTAAACGAGGGTTGCAGGTGGTGGCCAAAAATAGAGATCTTTCCTTGAAGATCTGAGAGTGACGCTTGAGGAATCTGTCCAAATTCTGTCAATCCGGAATTGGGGAGGCCAAAGGTTTTGGCCAGCGTCATCGGCGAGATCTCAAAAGATTTGCCCTTGACAGTAGTGGATATTGATGTCTTCTGGGAGACGGCATTGGCGAATAGTTCGCGGATTTCTGATTCATAAACAACTGTGCCGCACTCCAGAAAGTTTCTCAGACCAGATGTTTCCAAAGCTCGGAAGATGGACACCATCTCTGCATCTTCTGCCCTGTAAATATCATTAAACTCAACGGAGAGAGAGTTGTGAGTAATGGTAGCCATTGGAGTGAAGGTAAACGAGTGCGAAGATTTAGGAGAGTGAGAGAATAAGAAAACAGATAGCGGTAAATTGTAAAAAGTGAAAGAAAATGAAATGTTCAGCCCGCTAAATAGGAGAGAGAAGACACGTGTCTTTATCTCGATGACTGATGAAAAGAAATTCAAAATAAACGGTCAGGATAACAGATAGTTTAAGGCGGTTAAAATGCGACCAGTCCGGGCTGTTTTTGTACAAAAGATGTATTGACCAAACAGATCATGGGATAACATCAGATTGACATGGATCGGTCTGAAAGTTTGGACCGGTCTGTGTCTTTCTGAACATTGTATTATCGATCTGTGGCAACAAAAATCTTTAAGTGCGAAAGTAAGAGAACATCTAAACTATTAAGATAAGTCAATTAAACCAAGAATTTGACGGAAATAATTAAACTTAGCCTCTGGGAGCGGTTTGGTGAAGATGTCTGATGCTTGCTGCTCTGTTGAGATGTGCTCGATCCGAATTTTCTTTTTGCCAACATGATCTCGAATAAAATGATGGCGTATATCAATGTGCTTTGTTCGAGAGTGCAAAACTGGATTATACGTTATAGCGATTGCACTTGTGTTGTCGCAAATATCGGAGAGTCAACAGCTTGGATGCCATAGTCTTTGAGCTGGTGTTGAATCCAGAGCATTTGAGCGCAACAGCTTCCAGCGGCTAGATACACTGCTTCAGCTGTAGATGTGGCAATCGATGTCTGCTTTTTACTGAACCAAGAGATCAATCTTTCACCTAGAAATTGACATGTTCCACTGGTGCTTTTACGATCAATCTTACACCCAGCGTAGTCTGCGTCTGAATATCCGATCAAGCTGAAGTTTGAATCTTTGGAGTACCAAAGACCAACGTTCTGAGATCCTTTTAAGTATTTCAGAATACGCTTGGCAGCAATAAAATGTGATTGCTTTGGTTCTGACTGAAATCTGGCGCACATACAGACTGAGAACATAATATCAGGCCGGCTCGCTGTAAGATACAATAGCGATCCGATTAGTCCTCGATACATGGTTACTTCAACTGCCGTTCCCCCTTCATCTTTGTCTAACTTGATTGTTGGACTCATTGGAGTTGATGCAGTTGAGCATGTTTCCATTCCAAATCTCCTGAGGAGCTCTTTGGTATACTTGGTCTGGTTGATGAAAATACCATTGTTGAGTTGTTTTACTTGGAGACCCAAAAAGAATGAAAGTTCTCCCATCATGCTCATCTCAAACTGTCCCTGCATTAACAGGCTCTTGGAGCTTGTTTCAGACCATACACTGCTTTATTCAGTAGATACACATGATTAGGGAATGAGTGGTTCTGAAATCCCGGAGGTTGCTCAATGTAGACTTCTTCCTGAAGCTTTGCATTAAGAAAGGCGCTCTTGACGTCCATCTGATATACTTTGAAGTCTTTAAAAGCAGCATATGCAAGAAAGATTCGGATAGCTTCAAGTCTGGCGACTGGTGCAAATGATTCATCGAAGTCGATTCCTTCTTCTTGTCTGAATCCTTGTGCCACCAGTCTGGCTTTGTTTCTAACCACAGTTCCATCTGCGTCCAGCTTATTTCTGAAAACCCATCTGGTTCCAATAACAGGCAGATCGCTTGGTCTGGGGGTTAGACTCCAAACTTGATTTTGTTCGAATTGATTAAGCTCTTCTTGCATGGCCTTAATCCAGTTTAATCAGTTAGAGCTTCATCGATCTTCTTAGGTTCCAGAGTTGAGATGAAAGCAGCATGTGTGAATTCATCCATCATCTGTCCTCTGGTTCTGATCGGTGCAGAGGGACTACCAATTACTAGATTAGGTGGATGCTTCTTAGTCCATCGATAGCTTGACTCTGGATTGTCTGGTTTGGTCAGATGAGTAGTAGCAGCATGATCAGCATCTGCTTTGATATTTGAGTGAAGAACATCCGGATCAGCTCGATCTGAAGAAGCTTCAATGCCTTGATCCGGTCTGTCTGGTACTTCTGGTTCTGGTGGATTATCTCTAGACCTGTTAGCTACAATCTCATCATCACTGTTAGCTTCGAGATGGATATTTTCCATCTGATTTTGAATTGATTCTTTGTTGCCCTCAACACATAAAGATTCATCAAAAACTACATGAACAGATTCTTCTACCGTTAAGGTACGATTATTGAAAACTCTATAAGCTTTACTAGTTGATGAATATCCCAAGAATATTTCATTATCTGACTTAGCTTCAAATGCTGTAAGATGATTCTTACCATTGTTATGAACGAAGCATTTGCAGCCAAAAACATGAAAGTGAGAAATAGATGGTCTGTTACCAGTCCATATTTCATATGGGGTAAGGTTCAGCTTCTTGTTGATCATAGACCAATTTTGAGTGTAGCAAGCAGTGTTTACAGCTTCTGCCCAGAACTTTTGCGAAATACCAGAATCAGCAAGCATTGTTCTTGCTGCTTCCTTGAGCGTTCTGTTTCTTCGTTCTGCAACTCCATTCTGTTGAGGAGTTCGAGCGGCTGAAAACTCATGCTTGATTCCATGATCTTCTAGAAAGGATTCAAGATTCTGATTTGAAAATTCAGTGCCTTTGTCACTGCGAATCCTGTCTATGCTGGATGATTTCTCATTCTGAGTGCGTTTCAGCAGCTTGATCAACTTCGGATCGGTCTGATCTTTACTGCTCAAAAATATAGTCCATGTAAAGCGTGAGTAATCATCAATAACAACAAGAGTATACCGCATTCCCCCTAAACTTGTTATTGGTATAGGACCAAACAAGTCCATATGCAATAATTCTAAACAGCGGGAGGAGGATTTGGCATTTTTGTTTTTGAAGGATGATCTGATCTGTTTGCCCATTTGGCAAGCTTCGCAGATCTTATCCTTAGCAAAATCGATCTTGGGCAGACCGATAACTAAATCATGTTTACACAGGCTGGAAATAGTCTTAAAGTTTATATGATTCAAGCGCTTATGCCACAGCCAATGTTTATTATCATTGTTAGCGATGAAGCAAGTAGGATTATCAGGTTGAGCATGATTCCAGTTAATCTTATATGTATTTCCATTCCTGATTCCTACAAGCAAGGTTATACCGTCTGATGATTTAACAGTGCAAGTGTGTTTGTGAAATTCTACAGCATAACCATTATCACAGAGTTGACTTATACTAATCAGATTATAGCACAGATTTTCAACTAACAGCACATCACTGATAATAATGTTACCATGGACAATCTTACCCTTGCCCACGGTCTTACCCTTTGAGTTATCTCCGAAGATGATCTTGGGTCCAGTACATTCTGTGACTTCAGACAGCAGCTCGATGTTTCCAGTCATGTGACGGGAACACCCACTGTCCAAATACCAGTCTGATGCGAGCTTCTTTGGTACCTGTCATCAAATATAATTATTGTTGGTACCCAATCCTATTTGGGTCCAGAACGGATTAGCCCTTTGGGAACCCACACCTGTGTCAGCTTCAATGGCTTGTGTGTGTAAGGTGTGCTGTGTGCTGGTCTGTTTCGATGTTGTGTGTGATAATGTGTGCGCTGTGGAAACCTTTGATTCTCATAAGGTAGTCTATATCTTCGTTGAATCGGTTTTGAATTACAGTAATTGTATTGTCTTCCTTGCCTTCGATCTTGCACCTTTGGATTTGGTCTGATAGACGCAAATCTTGCTGGTGCCTTTTCTTTGGCTTGGTCAACATAACCAATCCCTTTTCTCAGATTTTGATTCACGTAAGAGACTCCTGTTTGAATCTTAGGTGCTTCAGTCTCATATACTGTGCTGGATTTAACAAATGTCATTTGTTTGACTTGGTTCTTTACCAGCAACAGCTCAGATTCATCTTTGGTGCATTCTTTGGTGTCAAAGCCTATGCCGGTGAAATCACCGACGTTTCTTTGAACCTCTTGTAATTCTTCGAAAGATGTTCTGGATTTTGTCCATGTTTTGAATATATGAGAAAGCTTAGCATTTTGTGTGCTAATTCTCTTATTTTCTTCATGGAGCTGATCATAGGAGATTTTCAGCTTATTCAGCTCGATCTTTAGATTATTGCACTCACCCTGCTCAGAACAGCTTGGTTTATTGTGCTCATCTATTTGATTACTGGCTTTAGCTTTATTTTTCTCAAATGATTCAGCTAAGATCCTATAATCATTAGCCATGTCTTGCAGTGCGGACATGAGCTCTTCTCGTGTAAATTCATTTGAGTCAAGATCATATACCTCGTCTGTCTGACTCATCTCTTCGTCTGCCATGAGACATTGAACATCTTCTTCGCTTTCGCTGGAAGAATATTCAGAGCTTTCCGAGTCTGAGTCTGTCTGAGCCCATTTGTTGTTTCCTTCTTCAGCTACTAGGACTTTTTGGGATTTTCCATGATTCTTGCGGTCTTTGTAGTGCTTCTTCTTCCTATCATCACGATGCTTCTCTTTCCGTTCTTCTTTCTTTGGTCTGGTGCAATCTGCAATAAAATGTCCTGTCTTACCACAATTGTAGCAAGCCTGATCGTTAACAGCATCATCTTTTCTTGATTTATAATGATGAGAGGGTTTGAAGTTCCTCTTATTCTTAGACATAAATTTACCGAATTTCTTGATAAATAATGGCATAGCATCATTACTTATCTGTTCAGCGGATCGGTCTGATGTTGAGGCGATCTGGTCTGGAATGGCTGCCAGGGCCTTGTTTGGTTGAGAGATGAATGGCTCTGCTTCACCTCTGCTTATCAGTTCAAACTCATAGGCCTTAAGATCTGCAAACAGATCATGAAGTTCAACCTTGTTAAGATCTTTTGATTCCCTCATGGCAATGGTCTTAACATCCCATTCCTTTGGCAGAGCTCTCATAACTTTCAGAGCGATCTCTCTGTTAGAATATTCTTTCCCCAGACCATTCAGTTCATTTATGATGCCAGTGACTCTTTCATCAAACTCATTTAGAGTTTCTCCACTCTTCATCTATATGCTCTCAAATCTTTGAAGAGCAACAGTCAGCTTGTTTTCTTTGGTCTGGTTGTTACCTTCACATAGCTGTGCTATCTTCTCCCAAATTTCTTTGGCAGTAGAGCACATTTTGATTTTGCTTAACATGTTCTTGTCCAATGTCTTGAACAAGATGTCTTTGGCAACGTTGTCGAGATTTGCCTTCTTTCTTTCCTCAATTCGTCCAGAGGGATCTGTCTTTCTCTACCATTTGTGGTTCACCACCAGTAATGGCGACTGCTGTATTTATTTTTAGAATCTTCATTGGTCCATCAGTGATGACGAACCACATATCGTCATCCTGAGATGCCAGATGAGCTTGCATTCTGATTCTCCAGTCATCATAGTCTTCTTTTGAGAACATAGGAATTTTGTTGAAAGATGCCATCAGCTCAAGTGTCTTTGTGCTGATTAAGATGACCTGCTCTGATACCACTTGTTAGGATCGGTCCGGAGTGTTTAGAGGGGGGGGTGAATGAACACTCCTTGTAAAATTTAATCCCTTGTGATTTCTTTCGGATTAGTGAAAGAAATCTGTTTCTTAATCAACTTTTGCACAGAACAGACCACTGAAAGTATAAGTGCGGAACGGTCTGTTCTTTTATATGTATGAACGGCTCGATGGCTAGTATGAAAGAACAAGTGCAGAAAGATAATACACAGGATATTTTTCTGGAAGTTCGAAGGTGGTGTAATCCTTCTACGTCTCCCCTTCTTCCAATTAAGGAAGGTTTATACTAGAAGACTTTGATTTATACAATCCTATTGTATAAACCCGATTCAGGCTGGATTTACCTCACTACCAGTCTGAAACTCCTAGTCACTCGATCTGCTCAGACACACTCTGTCTGACAGTTACAATATGTTTCTCACTTCTATTTTTCAACACAGAAAACACAAGATGCGCACAGTGATCCTAAGTGATCAAATGTTACAAAGTAAACGTGCTTAAGAATAATTTCAGCTCGAGAGCTTCTGAGCTTGTAAGCTTGTGCTATTTTGCTTTCTTGTGCGTTTTTCAATTGATCAGCAAGAGTCTTCTATATTCCTTTTGTTGCATCCTTTTATAGTTGTAAGTGCCAACGACATTATTTCCCTTAATGTGCAACTTTGACTCTGCTTAAACTCTGAGTAGGCTACAGTCTTCTTCTTCAGGATACTTGCCGTTCTGGTTCATACTTTCGGCGACTGTCAGGTAAGCTCTTCTTTGTCTTCTTACCTCTTATGGCAATCTTCAGTCTTTGGTCCTTTGTAGCATTAATTACGACATTAAATGCTACAATAAATAGCCGTTAATGATTCGGACTGAGGAGCCATTCTTTATGTATCCTAGACTGCTCTGATCTGATAGAGATTGAGATCGATCTGAAGCATCGATTTAGTCAGTCTGAAATCCATCGATCCGGTCTGATATGCTTTGTCATCTTATCAGCTTGATCTATTTTGGGCGATCGATCTGGTCAGTCTGATTTCAATCGATCCGGTCTGAAATGTTTTGTCATCTTTAAAATCTCATCGATAAGGTCCGGAACTAACAGAAAGGATAAGTCAAGGACAAACATCTCAATTTGTACTTACAAGTGATGGAACTTTGAAGTACAGAAACTGTTGGGTAGTACCTGCTTCATTAGGACTACGCCAAGAACTACTACAACGTGCTCATTGTAGTAGATACAATATACATCCTGGAGGAAAGAAAATGTATCATGATTTACGTACCCAATTTTGGTGGAAACGTATGAAACAGGATGTCTTGAGCTTTGTGAAACGATGTTTGATCTGTCAACAAGTGAAAGCGGAAAGACAGAGACCAGAAGGTGAATTACATAGTTTGGAAATTCCTCAGTGGAAATGGGAACATATCACGATGGATTTTGTGACTCATTTGCCACGGACGTCTTCTGGTTGCGATGCTATTTGGGTGATTGTTGACCGACTCACCGAAGTATCTCATTTTGTGCCATATTGTATGACATTTACATATCTGAGAATGGCACAGTTGTACATTCAACATGTAGTGAGACTACATGGTATTCCAGTTTCCATTGTATCGGATAGGGATCCAAGATTTACTTCTCATTTCTGGGAAGGGTTACACACAGCGTTGGGAACTGAAGTGCGGTTGAGTACAGCATATCATCCTCAGACAAATGGACAAACAGAGCGTACGATACAAACGCTTGAGGATATGTTGCGTGCCTGTGTATTAGAGTTTGATACCTCTTGGCAAGAGTCGTTGCCATTAGTGGAATTTTCATATAACAACAGTTATCAGTCTAGTATACAGATGGCACCATTTGAGGCTTTGTATGGGCAACGATGTAGATCGCCATTGTATTGGGATGATGTAGATCGGTCTACTTTACATGGACCGGATATGATTCATGAAATGGAAGAGAAAGTAAAGTTAATTCGATTGAAACTTAAAGCTGCTCAGGACAGACAGGCTGCTTATGCCAATAAGCGACGTAGACCACTTGAATTTCAAGTTGGTGACCGTGTGTTCTTAAAAATCTCACCTTTTAAAGGTGTAGTACGATTTGGTAAGCGTGGAAAATTGTCTCCACGGTATGTTGGTCCGTATGAGGTATTGCAACGTATTGGTACGTTAGCATATCGATTGGCACTACCACCAGCCTTGAGTAGTATTCATGATGTCTTTCATGTTTCATTGTTGAGGAAGTATGAACCAGATCCGAGTCATGTATTACAGATACCTGATGTACAGTTGGATACAGATGTGTCGTATGAGGAACGATCGGTTATGATCTTGGATCGAGCTGAACGCAGGTTGCGTAATAAAGTGATTCCTATGGTTAAAGTACAGTGGGACAAACGGGGTGTCGAAGAGGCAACGTGGGAGACGGAGCAGCATATGATGCAACGGTATCCGGATTTGTTTTCTGGTATGTTGATATGTGGTTTATACATGTTTCTTATGTTCCATATATCATATATGTTCTTATATGACGCATGTATTATGATGTTTGTATAGGCAATTTCGAGGACGAAATTCAATGAGTGGGGGAGAATTGTCATGTCTCGATTTGTTGTATACACGTGTGATATGATTATGGTGTAATTATATCAATTGGCGGTATGATATTGGGGGTTCGGGTGGAACCAAGAATGAAATAATACATGTATGAAATGATATATGGCAAGGGCAAGGAATGAAACATGGTGTACAATGATTTAATAACATATCAAGTCATGAACTAGTAGACATTTGATTATGCATGTGAATTTCATGTGAATTGGAGTTGTGTTTGAATTTGAATTTTATTTCATAACTAGTAAGATACTCTTAAGCAGTGCATGTTATTACTTAATTCAGACTCACATATGTATGTTAACATGATACATAATGGATTAAGTAAAGAGGACCCCACATATATATTCACTCTATTCATTGTATATGAGAGCTTAATAGATGAGTGAATATCATTGTAACGGTTGATGATTTATGACAACCGATGAGAGGTCTTTGTATGTCATTGTAACGGTTGATGATTTATGACAACCGATGAGAGGTCTTTGTATGTGAGACATTAAAGAACATACATAGTTTAGTTGCTTGGAGTTCTAGTTGGATGGGGCATTCCCAACTGGATCGGGTTTGTATAACGGGATTGTATAAATCAAAGTCTTCTAGTGGAATCCTTCCATGAGGTGGAAGAAGGGGAGACGTAGAAGGATTACACCACCTTCGAACTTCCATAAAAAAATGCTTGTTTATTTACTTTAATTGCATATCTTTAAAATGCCTTTCAAATGTTTAATCGGTTTTAGAGCGGGTTATGTCGAGTGTCTTCCGCTCGATTTTGTAATCGAACTCGATATAATCTCTCGGTGCATTAATTCAAGAACACGAGCTATTGAAGCTCAAGTTGGTTGAACTCGGGTGTGGAATGGCAACCCACCCCCGAAATCGATCCTGACAGGGGTACTCAAGGATAATCTTAACTTTCATTACCTAGCATGATTTGATCTATGAAAATTGCATAAAACTTGAGAGTGACAATAGCACACACACACGTTCTGATTCGGAGACATGTTGTTTGATCTAGGAGAAAACACAACTTGTTAAACTTTCTGATTTATTTTTGTTTGTCTGTCAGTGAGATGTCTGAGATACATGATTGACTATGAATTGGTTTATTTGAATCTTCAATGTTGAACTTGACTGTTTGATCTTATTTTTTGCTCGAGACGATCAAGTTTAAGTTTGGGGGAGTTGATAAGTGTGATATTTACATTTAATTTGATATGAGATTAGGGGCGTTTTTGTAGTGATTCTTGGAAAATATTACTTTTCTTGGTTATATTTGTATATTTCAGGAATCCAGGGCTAAATGCATAAAAGTTGAGGAAATAGGCTTAAAATGATGAAAAATGACCAAACTGAACAAATCTGGAAAAGGAGGGGCAAAATCGTAATTTGCTGAAAATAGAGGAGGCGACCGATCGCCTCAAATGAGGCAATCGATAGCCTCCATGCAGTATCAAGAGGCGACCCATCGCCTCATTTGAGCAAATCGATCGCCTAGACTCGAAAAATTCGGGATTTTGTTTCCATCTTGGTTATTTGGTGTCCAAACTTGGTGAAACTCCTCCTACCATAAATATGGATTACCATGGACGTTTTTTGGACTTTTTGGCTCACTTTTGGCCTACAATACACAGCCTCCATCACTCATCATCCTCTCCAACCATCCATACACCATAACCATTGAAAAAGAGACGCATCGGAAGAGACGGGACGACGGAGCAACGCAAGGAGTCAACGCCTCTCGTTATTTCCGTATTTCTAACTCTAGTTCTATATTTTCATTAGATTTTAATGTTTAGAATGTTGAAAAACATGTTTATGCATTGTTATTTGATGGAGATTGTTGGCTAGGTTTGTTATCAAGACTTAGGGGATCCTTTGTATGAACCCATGATTTTAATTGAATGTTTTTGATTGATTCTTATTATCTAAGTGCATAGATCATTGTTCTTCATGCTTTTAAGGGTTTGAACATCCTTGAATGATATTTAAATTACAATCGAGATCGAGAGATAAAATTGTGATTCGATATAGTGATTTATGCCGTGGATTTCAGAATAATATTAAGAGATGAAGTCAAATACACGTGTGATAGCTATAGATATCTAGTAATCGAAAGCTATAAGTTTTCACGGATCTTAATACAATATTGTGTTGTTAAATAAGTACACTAGAGTGACTTACTGCAATTTGATATTAGGTTTAATATAACTCGAGAGAGTATCTTAGATAAATTTGGAAAACTCGTCACCTTAGATTGTTTGAATTCGATTATTAACTAATAGGCAAATTATGGGGATTACATAGGTGAACCGAAAGTCTTGATAATTGTTTCTTTGGATTATTAATCTTATTCACCATTGATTGTTTGGGTTACATATTTAGTTAATTAATCCAATCAGTTATCGTAGACTAAATATTGTTAAACTAGTGGAGTTTGGTAATTATTTCCTAGTCCTCGTGGGTTCGACACTCATACTTATCATATCATTATACTAAAACTTGACACCGTGCACTTGCGGTAGAGAATATCTACACTGGAATATACTGTTTAAAATAATAGCGATCAGTTTGCTCGATAAATTGTTGGATGCACTGTACAGGTGAGAGTACCGCATCATGCATTAGAGGTAAATATTTTACGAGTAGTGGTACCTTTGGGTATACTCGCTGGGATGGCTATGTCCAAGTGATTTGTGGTAAGAGTAGTTATTGAGGAAACTACTCGCTTTTGTCGTTGTGACGTGTGGTAGACATGGTCACACCCACCCTGAGGGTGTTGAAATAAATCCTAATGGATAGGATTGCATTGGGGTTGAGTAGGGAAACCGGGATGTCCATTGTACTTTGGTGTTTTAGAGAAATATTGGGTGATGATCCACTACTCTAATGGTTTGCACGGTATGGCATACCGGGATGGAACGTATGACACGTTGGTAGGTTTGGAATAAGCCTATGGAGGCAGCGATTTGCTAGCCTGGTATTGTTGCAGTGGCATAGTGTACTTGTTGTAGACATTATATTGCTCGTTGGAACCGAGTTTGGTGAATCATATTATGATACGATGAGGGTTTTTAGTAGACTCGGTAGTCACTTTGTGGCATGAGGTTTGAGACAGAGAATACCTCACGGGGGACGTTTTACGTCAAATATTTTGAGGGACTTGTACGGGGGCATCTCAATTTTGTTGGTAGTACCAACGTGAGTGTCGACAAGTCATTGTTGGTTCTGGTTGAGAATCCTTGCATATGGAATGCAATGAGGGACACAATTGGAATTGTGGGATATAGTTAGTGGGGTAGCACTACTATATTGATTATATCTGTTGGAGAGATTTGGGACTTACTGTCATGAAGACAGCTGGTTTTGGTCGAGGATTGTTTGTGAATCAGTAATGGGAAGCATTTCTGGTGTTGGACTGGTAATGGCTTTCTATTTTCGGCTAGATGTACGAGGAGGCGTCTCTGGGGAGATGCTCGAGGTTTGTGGAGTACTATGGTATTAGTACTGAACATTGTCAGATGTGTATACGTTGCGTATACGAATTTCGATTTGGTAATAGTGGCGTTGAGGCACTATTCTGAACCAGTTGTGTAATTGTTGATTCAGGGATATATATTTTGGTATAAATATATCCAGATATTCCGAACGGTGATTCGAGGTTGGAAGGTCATGCGTTCATGACACCTTCCTTGTGACGAAAGCGGCATTCATATCCCTTTTGGGAATCGTTGGAAGATTCGTTGAGTCGGTTGGTGCTGTGTTGATGTCGGAATCACACAATTGGTCGTTGGTTTGTCAATCATCATTCTCCACGATGTGAGAATAACTGGGGATTGACAGTTGTTTTTGGGGCTTTAGGTATGATTGGAGATACCCGAGTCGATTGCATTGAGTATGCATGATTATATTGGTACTTAGGCATGTATACCAGTATGTGTATACGAATGCCATCATTTATTTGGTCATCGTTGAGCATCGGGTTAGTATGCTTGGATGAATGAATCTCCGGTGAGAGATCATGGCACCTTGAGATTGGTAATTCTTTACTGGTTAATTCGATAGCCTCCTTGTGTTAGGATTATTGAATCCTAGGGTAAACGAGGGATGTCCATGATTCAAATTTGTTAGGTGTCGTGATTGACACGTATGGCGAGAATGCAATTGATTTTCTTGCATGTCCTTTTGAGAACTTGAGACCTTGTGGAGTCTCGATGATGTGTTTTGACCAAGATGTGATTTCTTGGAATATACGGTTGTAGACATCTTTGGAGATGTGTTTTGTGTTGACAGGTGGCCGTAAGTAGCCCGATCCTTGTTGCAAGGTGGTACAACTACTCCTTTGATGGAGATGGAAATTGGAGAGCGGAAACTGGATTTGGTATAAGTACACTGTAGTGTACTGGCAATTTCCTTGGTTACGATGTATGTTTAACATCGTAGGCTAAATCGTAGATATATCATTGAAGCGATATCTATTTTGGAATCATGAATGATTCGTTTGATTAGCAGTTATGGTTGACTGACTGCTATTGGGTGGTTAGCATCGGGGTATACTGTGATGCCCGGGGATTAATGGTGTTAATCACGGTGTGGTAGTAATCCTTAATGGATTTTAATTGTGGCAGTTATGAATTAATTGCGGTTTCGGGACTCTCGAGGATTTTAAATCCGGTATTTGGAGTCGTTGGATCCAAGGGATGAGATGTTATTCTCATCGTGGTGATAACCTTGGAATTTGGTTTTTGGTGGGATCTGGGGTCCGGAGTACTTTTTACTGGGGCTGGTAATGGAAATAGAGATTGGGAGGTAATTATTGAAAACAGATGATTTTTAATGAATCATAATGTAATTGTGGAGGTATTGGTATTTTGGAGTTTTGGTACTATATATACCAAGTGGACTCGATGTTTCGTCATTGCACGAACTCTCCTCCCTCCCTCTCTCCTCTCACCTGCGATTTCCCCTCTCCCCCAAACCCCTCTTTTCTCCCTTTGGTAAAAATGGCTCGAGGCTTGGCCCGGGAGCCGGATTTCTCGAAGATAATAAGGTATTGTTCTTCCCCTCGTTCTTATCTTCGATTTGATAGTAATATGGTGGATTTTGGTTGAGTATTTTGTTGGGTTTGGAAATTGGGGGTTTTTGATAAAAAATCAAAGTTGAGTTTTTAGTGTTTTTATTGGTTACAAATGGTGTAATGGATGCGTATGGGGTGTTGGTTTTGAGTTTGGGTGTGAAAACCCCATTAAAACTCGAGTTTTTCGGAATATTGCAGGTCGCGATCGATCGCGGCTTGGCGCCGATCGATCGCGACATAATTCTGGAAATTGGGTGACGATGAATAGTACTCATGATCGATCGCGAGATGTTACCGATCGTTCGCGAGTGGCAGAGAAAGTTGGCGATCGATCGCGGCTTTATGTTTTTCGGGCATTATGGTTGCGCGATCGATCGCGCCTAAACGGCGGTCGATCGCGGCCCTTGTTGTTGTTTTTTTTCTTCGAAATGTTGGAAAATGTCGGGATTTTGGAATCGAGGTTTAATTAGCCGATTTCCGGGGCAATGTCTACATTCCAATGGGAATGCTATACCTTTAAAAAGGAATGATTGGAGCCAAATTTTATTTAATAAAACGGAATACTCGGTTGAGTGATTGGTTAACTTTTGAACTTGCAAAATGTAATATTTTGGGTATTATGCATGCTTAACCCGTGGTCTTTTAAAATGGTAAATAGTCATGGATTGACGATATATTTGGAGGTTGTAAACGTGCTTGGGCACGTGGTTGCATTCCTTATGTTTAATTGTGAGTTATTTGTGTGTTAGCACATACTTCATCGGGTCGTGGGACTCAGGCATGGTTGGACTCGAACTACAGAATTATAAGGTACGTATAACGTACGTGCATAGCCCTTTTATGTAATTGCAATTGTTGAATGCATGGTACATTATATTGCAATAAATGGATAGACATTGGGAATTACATGATGCCGCTTTTGAGCGAGCAATGGTAGGATGTTGTCGCCTTTGAGCGAACATCGGTTATGACGCCACTGCTGTTGAGCATGCGTGAGAATAAAATGGCGCTATTGTAGAGCGAGCGGTGAAATAGAACTATGGAACCATAAGTGAGATATATGGAATATCTGTAATCATTGTTAATGATTTGATATTATTGATTATGATATCGGTACGTGGCAAACGGATTTGTTAATCAATGTAACGATTAACTGGCATTTGGGAATTTGATGGTTTCAGTTATTTTGAGAACATGAACAGCACAGGGGATCCCGAATGAGGGTGATGCCATCCAGGGAGTGTCTTTTAATATTCATAGCATTTTACTTGTGTAAATTATGAAATGTAATATTGTACTTATTGGATTTGGGATATTGGTATGCTCACCCCGTGTGGGGGCTGTCTCTGTTGGGGCAGGTGATTAAGTACATCGATGGCTTTGTAGTCGAGCTCGAGCTATGGAATGGAAGTGTTTCCAGGGATCGAAGTACCAGTGACGGTATTGAGCACCGTGTTTTATACATTTGATACACACATACTTTTTGATGCTCGCATGTGAGCACTATTATGTGTATATGACATGTATAAAAAGGCAAGGGCATTTCTCTCTTCATTTATGAGTTGCATGCAATTATTTATTGAATTGCTAAATGAACTGAGAACATGTTAGTGTATTATACTGGTGCATGATATGTATGTGAACTTGGTTGGGGGAAATTAGACATTATATGGAATAATGTAAAGAATATTATTATTTGCATGATTTGCTATGATGACAAGTGGGTTTTCCCCTACATATATGATTACATGCACTAAATGCTTGGATTAATACACTAATAAAGGAATAAGGGCACGGGGGTCCTTACATATGCTGACGTTCTTTTGAGATTAAGATGGTTGGGAGACTTAATCCATTCCAGATTTTGGTGAGAGATCGGTATCCTCGCAGTTGATGTGTCGTTCATGATATGTTCATGATCCGACGATGTTGATCCGTTTGGATTGTGTGGTCTCGGCGATACGTGGATACACCTGTGCAAATTTTGAGGGCGAAATTTTGTTAGTGGGTGATAATTGTGATGCTCGGAAATTAATAGTGTTAATCCCGGAGGGATAATGATCCTTAATGGATTTTAATTATGACAATTATGAATTAATTGTGGAAATGGGACTCCCGAGAATTTTAAATCCAGTATTTGGAGTCGTTGGATCCAAGGGATGAGATTGTATTCTCATCAGGGTGATAACCGTGGAATTGGGTTTTTGGTGGGATCTGGGGTCCGGAGTACTTTGTGCTGGGGCTGGTATTGGAAAAATGAGGTTGGAGAGTTAATTTTTGAAAACATATGATTTTTAATGAGTCGTGATGTATTTGTGGAGGAGTTGGTAATTTGGAGCCTTGGTACTATATATACCAAGTGGAATCGATGTTACGGGATAACATAAATCATGTCCCTCTCTCCCTCCTCTCATCCACGCCTCTCTCCTTTACCCCCCCAAGCCCTCTTTTCTCCATTTGGTGAAAAATGCTAGAAGCTAGGCCCGAGAGCCGGATTTCTCGAAGATAATCAGGTATTAGTCTTCCCCTCGTCCTTGTCTTCGATTTGATAGTAGTATGGTCGATTTTGGTTGAGTATTATGTTGCGTTTGGAGAGTTTTTGGAGTTTTCTATTGGTTTTAATTGGAGTATTTGAGGTGTTGAAGGTGTATGGGGTGTTGGTTTTGAGTTTGGTTGTGAAAAACACCATTGAAGCTCGAGTTTTTCGAAAAATCGCAGGTCGCGATCGATCGTGGATTGCATGCCGATCGATCGCGACGAGCAGCTGGTTTTTGAGGAAGACGCACAGTGCGGCGATCGATCGCTAAGTCTCAGCGATCAATCGCGAGGCGTTTGCGATCGATCGCGGAGACTCGCGATCGATCGGGAGCTCTGGTTGGCCACTGGATTGCGCGATCGATCGTGGCTTGTATAAGGGGGTTTTTTCGAAATGTTGGAAAATATCGGGATTTTGTTATCGAGGTTTAATTAGCCAATTTTCGGGGCAATGTCTACATTCCAATGGGAATGCTACACTTTTAAAGTGGAGTGGTTGGAGCCAAATTTTACAGAGAATACGGAATGACTAAATTTAGTAATTGGTTAACCTTTGAACTTGTAAAATGGAATATTTTGGGTATTATGCATGCTTAACCCGGAGTCTTTTAAAATGGTTAATCGTCAGAGATTGACGATGGGTTTAGAGGATTGTGAACGTGCTTGGGCACGTGGTTGCATGCTTGTAATTGATTATGAGTTATTTATGAGTTAGCACATAATTCATTGGATCACGGGACTAATGCAAGGTTGGATTCGAACTACAGAATTATAAGGTACGTATAAAGTACGAGCATAGCCCTTTTATATAATTGCAATTGTTGAATGCATGGTACATTATATTGCAATAATTGGATAGACACTTGGAATTATATGGTGTCGCTTTTGAGCAAGCAATGATTGGATGTGATCGCCTTTGAGCGGACATCGGTTATGACGCCACTGTTGTTGAGCATGCGTAAGAATAAAATGCCGCTATTGTAGAGCTAGCGGTTAAATAAAAATATGGAACCATTGTTTTAATGTATATGATATCTATAATCATTTGTTTGATGATTTAACCATGTTTGATTATGAAAATGGCATGGCAAGAATGGGTTTGGTAATCAATGAGGTGATTATCTGGCATTTGGGAATTTGATGATTTCGGTTATTTTGAGAACAGGAACAGCACGGGGGATCCGGGATGAGGATGATGCCAACCAGGGAGTGTCTTTTAATATTCATAGCATTTACATTGTGTAAATTGTGAATTGTAATATTGTGCATATTGGATTTGGGATATTGGTATGCTCACCCGTGTGGGGGCTGTCTTTGTTGGGGCAGGCGAATAGGTACATCGATGGCTTGGGATTTGA
Source organism: Haberlea rhodopensis (assembly GCA_907163345.1). Lineage (NCBI taxonomy): Eukaryota > Viridiplantae > Streptophyta > Magnoliopsida > Lamiales > Gesneriaceae > Haberlea > Haberlea rhodopensis. The sequence continues at coordinate 1,260,916 of CAJQUN010000079.1, forward strand.
GCTCGAGCTATGGATTGGAGGTGCTTCCAGGATCGAAGCATCAGTGACGGTATTGAAATGCATGGGAAAACAGGAAGTGTTTTAATTGTGTTTTATGCATTTACGCTTTATATTCATATTGTGTTGAATATGAATGATATTATTGCTCATGTTTGGGGGTTGTCCTTGTAGGTACACTTTTGGCATGATAGAAGGGCTAAGCGGGTTGAGGTGGTGAGCTTGTGGAGAATTCTTTTGAGGCAGGAAGGACAGGATTAATTTTGTATATTATCTACTCTAGGAGTAGTGTAAAGCTATAATTGATAACATTCTTTTGATTTGGGAATGTAACTAATCCAGGGATAGTCCTTATTTTTGGCATGTAATTCTTAAAGCTCATAGACTCAACACGATTAATTCACTCTGATCATATATATTAGCTCTATTTATGCCTTTGATCCGCACTTAAGGATTAGGGCCCTTACATTAGTGGTATCAGAGCAGTGGTTAGAGAACCCGGGAACGAGTGAAGGGTAGCCTTAGCATGATTGGCTAGGTGCTTACACTTGAGGCATGTTTATGCATATGGTGCATATTGATGTATATTCTGTTATACTAACATGCTTATTATCATTCCTGTTATCTAACGGCATAACATGTATATTTGTTTTGGAATTGTTGTTAACCTTTGTGTTACAGCATGGCTGCTATGAATGCGGGGAACTTTAACGAAGAAGTTGGCGATGTGGGCAGTGTTAACGCTAGCGTTGGACAAGTGAACCCTCTACCTCCACTAGCAGTTGGCATGGAGCCAGTGGCTCAGTTATTACTACCCGGTGAGATTAACTTGACTCAGTTTCTGTCTTACCACCCGCCCCGGTTTGAGGGAAACAGAATCAGGGGAGGAAGCTGAGGAGTGGCTGGAGAGACTTGAGCAGATATTTGTGTCGGCTCCTTGTGCTGTTACAGCGTGGCTGAGGCTGGCGGAGTTCCAGTTAGCAAAGAAACCTCTAATGTGGTGGAGGGGCACTGTAATGGAGCTAAGAGCACTGGGTACTGTGATCGATTGGACACTCTTCAGGACCCGGTTTCTGAACCGGTACTTCTCCGCAGCGGCGAGACAGACGAAGGAGGACGAGTTTACAAGTTTGAAACATGGGAACATGACAGTGTCAGACTATGCCTCGCGGTACTCTTCGTTGCTGAGGTATGTTCCCCACATTGCCACCAATGGGCACGTAAAGATGAGGAATTTTATGAAGGGGCTGCGACCGGAGCTCTATGACCGGGTTATCACCAATAACCCAACTTCTTTTGATGATGCTCTCACAAGAGAGGAGCTTGCCGAGCTTGGAGTGGGAGCTTATCCTAGTGCTGTGCCACCACAAGTACCACAACAGAGGCAAACTAATGACAGCTTGAGGCCCCGGGGAGAGCCATTTAAACCTCGTGGTGCCTCTTCATCTTCACGGTTTGGTGGAAAGAAGTTCTTTGGTCAGAAACAGGAGAACAAGAAGAATTGGTCGGCCAATCGAGGGTCTTCACAAGGGAATAGATCGGGGGAACCAAGGTGCGACAATTGTGGAGGGCCACATTCTTCAAGCAAGTGCCCTGCCTGTTATAGCTGTGGCAAGATGGGCCACATCTCTCGGTATTGCCCCACCCGGGGAGGATAGTTAGAGTTTCAAGGCAACAGGCCGAGGTTTGATGATAGGACTGTACACCAGAGGCAGCAGTTTGGGCCTCGACCATCGGGAGGTCAGACAGTGGGACCGCCCCAGGGACAGGGTTATGCGCTGACTAGAGAGCAGGCCCAGGCAGCCCCAGAGGAGGTGATCGCCGGTATGTGTCATTTATTTACGTACCCTGCTTTTATTTTGATAGATACAGGTGCCTCCCACTCTTTTGTATCTGTTGGCTTTGTGGAGAGACACCATATGCGCACGTCTTCTCTACCCACGCCTCTCCTTGTCTCGACACCCACTGGAAGAAATGTCGTTGCTGATCAGTTCATGGCAGATTGCCTCATTTATTTTGAGGGCAACGAGTTGAAGACAGACTTGATTGTGTTGGGTATGTCGGACTTCGACTGTATCTTGGGCATTGATATTCTGAACAGATATCAGGCAGTGGTAGATTGCCGGCAGAAGACAGTGAAGTTCAGGCCTGATTTGGGTAGTCAGTGGACTTTCTATGGCAACGGTTCTCGTGCGAAGATTCCGTTGATTTCAGCGATCAAGATGACTCAGCTGTTGGAACGTGGCCACACGGGCTATCTTATCTATGCCGTGGACACGTCCGGGAAGAATAAGGAATTGAGAGTTGAGGATGTACCAGTAGTAGCAGAGTTTGCTGATGTGTTCCCAGAAGAGATCCCAGGATTCCCACCGGCTAGGGAAGTTAAGTTTGGGATCGAGTTGTTACCGGGGACATCCGCTATCTCTCGTGCACCTTACAGGATGGCACCGGCAGAGTTGAGAGAGTTGAAGGAGCAGTTGCAGGAGCTCCTTGACAAAGGATATATACGCCCGAGCGTATCGCCATGGGGCGCACCGGTTCTCTTTGTAAAGAAGAAGGACGGTTCGATGCGGTTGTGCATCGATTACCGGCAACTGAATAAAGCCACAGTGAAGAACAAGTATCCTCTCCCAAGGATTGATGATTTATTTGATCAGTTGCAAGGTACCAGATTGTATAGCAAGATTGATTTGAGATCCGGGTACCATCAGATTCGAGTCAGAGAGGAAGATGTACAGAAGACAGCGTTCCGGACTCGATATGGACATTATGAGTTCTTAGTGATGCCGTTCGGTGTGACGAATGCTCCAGCGGTCTTTATGAGCTTGATGAGCAGAGTGTTTCAGCCGTACCTTGATCAGTTCGTCATCGTGTTCATCGACGACATTCTCATCTATTCCCGGAGCGAGGAGGAGCACGTGAAACACTTGAGGACAGTGCTCCAGATTCTCCGAGATCACCAGTTGTATGCCAAGCTCAGTAAGTGTGAGTTTTGGTTGAGCAGTGTAGTATTTCTGGGCCATGTCATATCGAGCAGCGGAATATCAGTGGATCCCAGGAAGATCAAAGCCGTGATGGAGTGGGCTGCCCCCACTTCTGTGCCTGAGATTCGGAGCTTCCTTGGTTTGGCCGGATATTATCGACGCTTCGTCGAGGGCTTTTCGAAGATTGCCAAGCCGTTGACACAGTTGACCCAGAAAGGAGTACCTTTCTTTTGGTCAGAAGCTTGTGAGGAGAGCTTCCAGGAGTTGAAGCACCGTTTGACGACGGCGCCAGTGTTAGTGATCCCTACGGAGAACTCCAGATTTGTTTTGTATACCGATGCATCACTCCAGGGCCTTGGGTGTGTACTGATGCAAGATAAGCATGTGGTAGCTTATGCATCGAGGCAGTTGAAGCCGCATGAGACTAGATACCCAGTCCATGACTTGGAATTGGCGGCTATCATCTTCGCCCTGAAGATTTGGCGACATTATTTGTATGGTACTTCATTTACCATATTCACGGATCACAAGAGCCTCAAGTTTTTATTCACTCAGGCGGAGCTGAACATGAGGCAGAGGAGGTGGATGGACTTACTCAAGGACTATGATTGTGAGATTGAGTACCATCCCGGAAAAGCTAATTTGACAGCAGACGCTTTGAGCCGGAAAGTGAGGAGTTCTGCTGAGGACGTCATCCATTTGTCAGCCATGATGACCTCCTATTGCCATCTGGGCTATGAATTTGACACTGATGCATCACCTGTGTATGTATCGACCTTGTTAGCTGAGCCAGATATCTATGAGAACATCAGGAGAGCTCAGAGGTCAGATGATGAGGTTCAGAGGTGGTTATCTTTAGTACATCTTGGTCAGCCAACGAAATTCAGAGTGGCCGATGATGGATCTTTGAGATTGGGTGACCGTTGGGTGGTTCCGAGTACGCCGGAGTTGCGTAGAGGGATCTTGGAGCGAGCTCATAGTAGCAGACTTAGCATCCACCCAGGCGGGAAGAAGATGTATAAAGATCTACGTGGTCAGTTTTGGTGGAAGAGGATGAAATCTGATGTCGTCGCTTTTGTTAAGAGGTGTTTGATCTGCCAGCAGGTTAAGGCAGAGAGACAGAGACCTGGCGGCGAGTTGAGAAGCTTGGAGATACCGAAGTGGAAGTGGGAACACATTTCCATGGACTTCGTGACTCACCTGCCGAGGAGTGCTTCAGGCTTTGATGCTATTTGGGTGATTGTGGATCGATTGACTAAGGTAGCTCATTTTATCCCCTATAGCATGACTTTCACCTTTTTGAGGATGGCGCAGTTGTATATTCGAGATGTAGTGAGATTGCATGGGATCCCCATGTCCATAGTGTCGGATCGAGATCCGCGATTCACATCTCATTTTTGGGAAGGTCTTCAGTCAGCCTTGGGAACTGAAGTTAGATTGAGCACTGCTTATCATCCTCAGACGGATGGCCAGACCGAGCGTACTATTCAGACGCTCGAGAACATGTTGAGAGCTTGCGTTTTGGAGTTCAATGTTTCTTGGCAAGATTCAGTGCTTTTGGTAGAGTTCTCTTATAATAATAGCTACCAGGCGAGTATTCAGATGGCTCCTTTTGAAGCTCTTTATGGCAGACGGTGTAGATCACCCTTGTGTTGGGATGATCTGGACCACAAATCGGTCGGAGGACCGGAGTTGGTTCGGGAAATGGAAGAGAAGATAAAGATGATAAGGCAGAAAATGAAAGCAGCCCAGGACAGACAGGCAGCTTATGCGAACAAACGGCGGAGACAGTTGGAATTTCAGTTGGGAGATAAGGTCTTTTTGAAGATCTCGTCTTTCAGAGGCGTTGTGCGATTTGGGATGCGCGGGAAACTGTCTCCGAGGTATGTTGGACCGTACGAGATTTTGCAGCGCATTGGCACCTTAGCCTACCGACTAGCTCTGCCGCCTTCTTTATCTGGTATACATGATGTGTTTCATGTGTCTATGCTACGGAAGTATGAGCCGAATCCGTCGCATGTTTATAGCCTTCCGAAGTTCAGTTAGAGTCCGATGTGTCTTATGTGGAACGGCCTGTTAGAATTCTGGATCGAGCAGACCGCAGACTTCGGAACAAAGTGATACCTATGATCAAGGTTCAGTGGGATCGCAGGGGTGTCGAGGAGGCTACGTGGGAGACGGAGCGGCATATGGTGCAACACTACCCGGAACTATTCTCTGGTATGTGATTATGTTTAGTTTCCTTTTGGGGTAAGTGCATGTGATTTCGAGGACGAAATCTTATAAGTAGGGGAGTATTGTGATATCCCCGAAATGATTAATTGCAATTGGGCATTAATTGTGTTTATATGATTAATTATGGTGGTAATTAATTGATTATGTGCTGGATTTAAGTAATGTGTTGAAATGCTTAGTCACATGATAGAGTGACCCGGGAGGGCATTTCAGGGCGTATGTTGTGCATGTTGGGGAAAATTGTTATTAGCATGATTTATTTGCCATGGTTAGCAATTAATTGGAAATCATGAGTTTAATTGATATTTTGTTGCATTTTGGATTAATGCTTTTGAAATATCATGTTGAGGTGTTTTATACACCATGGGTTTGTGGAATGCATTTTAATTAATTAACCCAACCCACTTTATTACCCCAAACCCCCACCATACATTTCACTCTCACTTTTCAACTTTCCCAAATTACACCTCCCAAACCCTCCTTTTGTCCATTTTCGAGTTGGTGCTCAAGGGTAAAGGAAATCCTTCCAAAAATCTTGTTTTGTGGAGTTTATTGGGAGATTTGAGATCCCCAAGAGGTATGGATACCTCATTGTTGGTTTTGAAGTCTTTTGATTGAGTTTGAAATGGTTTGAAGGGTTTTGAAATGGGTTTGCATGAGTTGGTGTTATTTTTGGGTGAGTGTTAGATTTATAGTTGTATGATGTTGTTTATTGAAGATTTGTAGTGATTTGGTATGGTTGATGTTTGCTTATTTGAGGTTGTTTGAGTTTGGGAAGGAGATGGGTGAATAGTCCCCGAAAATCGGATATGCAGAGCTCGGCGATCGATCGGCGCCACCAGCGATCGATCGCGAGTTGCAGGGCTGAAGGCAGTAGCCTTCAGTGATCGATCGCGAGTTTGGCACGATCGATCGGCGAGGTCGCGATGATCGGAGCAAACTCGGCGATCGATCGCGAATTGGAAATTTTTGTTGGGCGAGGCAGTGTGGTCTCGCGATCGATCGGGGCTATATGGCGATCGATCGCGAGACACCAAAATTGATGTTTTTGGATATTTTTGTGGGATTTTTGGTATTGGACTATTATTGGGTTCTAATATTGATTTGTGTGAATGTGTAGAACCATCCCAGGTGGCGACACAGCCAAGGAATTGAAGTCCTACCACATCCTACATTTTGGAAAGGTACGTAGAGGACGTACGGGCACCCAACAGTACATGTATCTAATATACTCATTGTTTATGCATTGTGGATGCGAGTATATATGTGATTATGCATTGTGGATGCAAATACATGTTGAATTATGCATGATGATTGTAGATGCATATGATAATTGGTGCACATCCCATGAGTCGTGGTCATCCCTTGATGATTTTAATGCTTGCCGCTATTTGTTTTGGTTCCGCTAAATGTGAAGCGAGGGGTGGGAGCGTCGCATGTCACATTTGAGCGTGGTTGTCATATAGGGCGAGGAAAGGATATTTGCCGCTCAATGTGAGGCGAGGGGTGGGAGTACCGCATGTCCATTGAAGCGAGGTTATTCTATGCCGCCTATATGTAAATAAGCGAGGGGCATTAAAATACATTGTGATGGACAGACTAGGGAATGGTGACCGGTATTTGATATTGATGAGATGGTATGTGTCATGACATGTGTAGACCATTAAAAATAATCTATTGATTATACTCATGAGTTATGGTACATGGACAACCAAACTGGAAGCGTTTTGAAATGCATGGGAAAACAGGAAGTGTTTTAATTGTGTTTTATGCATTTACGCTTTATATTCATATTGTGTTGAATATGAATGATATTATTGCTCATGTTTGGGGGTTGTCCTTGTAGGTACACTTTTGGCATGATAGAAGGGCTAAGCGGGTTGAGGTGGTGAGCTTGTGGAGAATTCTTTTGAGGCAGGAAGGACATGATTAATTTTGTATAGTATCTACTCTAGGAGTAGTGTAAAGCTATAATTGATAACATTCTTTTGATTTGGGAATGTAACTAATCCAGGGATAGTCCTTATTTTTGGCATGTAATTCTTAAAGCTCATAGACTCAACACGATTAATTCACTCTGATCATATATATTAGCTCTATTTATGCCTTTGATCCGCACTTAAGGATTAGGGCCCTTACAGGTTTATACATTTGATACACATACTTTTGTTGATGCTTGCATGTGAGCACTGTTATATGTGTATATGGTTTGTATAAAAAGGCAAGGGTCTGTCTCTTTTCATTTATTGGTAGCATACAATTATTTATTGAATTGCTAAATGAACTGAGAACATGTTAGTGTATTACAAGGGGTGCGTGATATGTATGTGGACTTGGTTGGGGGGAAAGTGGACATTATATGGAATAATGTAAGGGATTTTATTATTGGCATGTCTTGCTATGGTTGCAAGTGGTTCTTCCCCTACATATATGATTGTATGCACTATTTGCATGACTTAATACACTAATAACGGGTTAAGGACACGGGGGTCCTTACTGATCTCTTCTTCAAAATTACATTTTAAGCCATTTTCTATATCTACCTTGAGTCCTTATCATCTCCAAAGCTTTTCTTGATCTTTATTCACCCTTGCTAGCTCGATTTCTTTGATTTCACATTACATAAATATACGATTAGGTAGCTTATGTATTAAATTATCCATGAAAACATAAAAAAATCGTAGACAATTAAGCGCAATATATGTGTCTATTTCTAGTCACATCAAACTCCCCATACTAATCTTTACTCGACCTCGAGTAAATCAGACAAAAACAAAAATCTTTTTGCTTGGCTCATAGCATCATAACAAATTAACTTGTCCTCTCTTTTATGCCTCAACAATTTTAAACATGTATAGTAATGAAAGGCGGTGAAAGGTTAACAGTGAAACAAGTTCAATCCCTAAACATTTCATACTCAACAAAGCAGTGAACGTGATTGTGTGGTCATAAACAAGTGTCATGTACAAATATAGATCCAATAGAAGTAAACTCACAATATTTCAAGTTATACACTAACACAAGTATAAGCTCACTTGCACACTCTTCTCCACTATCTTAGCCACTTCGCAAACACAAATCAAGTAGGTCTTTATTAGCTTGCACCTTGGCCTAGGTATTGGCTTATGAAAGAAAGGATAAAGATGCATCAAACAAGAGAGTATGGTGATATGTACAATTTAAACTTCTCTTCTTGCATGATTTTCCAAACCTTGTTCATTTTTTGCAAGGTTCATATTTTTTTTCTCTTTTGTCCCTTGGCTCCCCTTGGAGTTATATTTTTATCTATTTTCTCAAGGCATTTTCCTTTTCTTTCATGCATTTCATTCTTTTGATAATGAAGCTCACAAACATTTGATTCAAGATAACACAAGTGCATGTGAATGAAACACGTCATACTCCCATCAAAGGTATGGATAAAATTCATATTTGGGCTTATTAGGGGAGGATGATAAGCTAGTCAAGGAATGTTGTGCTTAGCATACAACCATTCTTTTACATTAAAGCTCAAAAAGGGTACTAGTGATTGATTTTCTTTACATGCTAGGCTTGAAAAGCTCAAACGCATCAAGATTGCCTATATCACGTTCATGTTCGCAAGTAGTCTAGACATACGCCTCAAAGAGCATGTACTTAAATTCTAGCATGTATCAGAGACTTCTTCAGACTATCACAAAGTTCACACAATCTTCACTAAGCTATGCACACTTCACAAGTCGTGGCATATTTGTGCTCAGTGTATTCAACTATTAAGTCAAAGCAAAATTTGTATTAGAGTTCAAAGTGTTCCAAGGTTAACAATTTACCTATGTTCAAAAGCATGCATGTCCTCAATTAGGTTGCATCATGGTCTAGTGATTCTAAGTATGCATTCATTACTAACTATGAGCTCAAAATTTTCAAAATTTCGATTTTTTTGTATTTTTGTAACAGGAAAGCAATAACACATCACTAATCCCTCTCTCATACTTAAATTTTACATTGTCCCCAATGTAAGCCAAAATTGTAAGGAAAGAGAAAAGTCTAACTATGAAAGCAATAAAAAAATAAAGAAAGGGAAACTAACTCCCCTTGGGTTGCCTCCCAAGCAGGGTCTCTGTTTAACATCAGTGGCCCGACTCCAGTCCAAAAGATCACTCGAAGGTAGGTGGATCCTCTAGAGCCACCTTTATGTTCACTTATCCCACTTCCTCGTTTTGGACACCCTCATATGTCGAGATTTAATTTTGAGTATCGGATTATGGAACAGAGTTGGGATAAATGATTCCGGGATTAATGTTAATTAAATTCAAGGAGATTCTTAAATTTTTGGGAATTTCATTTTGGCTCGGGATTAAAATAAATAATTTCGGGTTGAACTTGTGTTGTAAATTAAATTTAAAAAGGACTTCTTGCATTAATTAATTATGAGTAAGTATTTGGAAGGTGCTTGTTAATATGCTTAAATGTGATTCAAGTGTGGGTCTAAGCCTTGTTAGTGGGGGTGAAAAGAACTAACTTCTATGCTTGTAGCCATTGTAATGTTTTGGTGGGTGTTGGGCTATGGTATGAGATGTTACCTTTGGAAGCATGTGTAGTGTGTAAATAAATGGGTAAGATGCATGCTAGTTGTTTAATTGAGTTCTTCCGTTGGGAAGTTGAATCATGTGATATTATGGGCATGACTTTATGATTTAATATGAGATTTTGTGCATCAAATATTGGTTATGAGTTAACCCTTAAAACGGAGATTCTTTTAATTGAATGTCGACCGTAACGGATGTCAGCTCAATCCGAAGGAATTCCTTCACTTCTAGTACGAGTAGCATCCCATTAGGGACCTTTGAGTTCATATAGAGCCTTCTTGAGCTCTCGGACAACGAGGATGGTGACTTGATGGTAAAAATACAAACTTTAAGGTACGTATCAACGTACGAGCAGGTATCTTATGAAGTAAATTCATATTCATGTATTCATGCATTATTGAATGTGGGGAATGAATATGAGGAAATGCACTTATGCATTGAGTTTGGTATATGTGCTATGGTGGACACGTAAATGTACGTGATCTAGGTCTACGAGTTGATTATTGATGCCCTTGGCACATTCGATATGAGAAGTGGTTGAGATGGGATTAATTGATAGGCAGAGCTGCCTTCGAGATAAGATTCGTTGTGATTGAGTATAAATGATAAATTGTGGTTATGTCAAATTTATTGCATTGATGAGTATCATGGTTTGAATAATGATATTGAACTTGATGTTTATGAAAGTGTATAAGATTGAAACATGAACAGTTCGTGCTATGCCGGTTCGGAATTGTACATGGAGTATATTTTATGGGTTTTGAATAATTTAAATTGTTGCATTACAATTTCGTATATTGATGTGTGAATGATTATTGAGTTGGAATATGCTCACCCTGTGTGGGGTTGTTTATGTTGAAACAGGTATAACATGTACGACATTGTCTAGGGAAGAAAACTTGAACACATGGAAAATAGTGCTCGCATGATTATGGTACAAGTATCGGTTGATGGTACATATCACTTATGCATTGAGAATTGATTCATTGATTTGTTGCTCGTATGTGAGTACCTGGATGCGTGAATATGGACTGTATAATAGTGTTGAAGTCCTCTTTTTATAAAGTTGATTGATGTGCATGTTATTTTGAGGAGCATGTGCCTTACGAGTTGAGTTTTGAGGGGAATTTATTATATTATTGCCTGAGAGGTTGTATATGGTGCATATGTGATCTGTATTTTTTGGGTAGTCCTAATTACGGGGAGACTCTGCCCAAATTTTTATAAAAGTCTTATCGTAGATTTGAAGCATGTAATGATTCTTTTAAAGAATAAAAATTTTCATATACATACAACGTTGACGAGATAAGGGGTTGGGGTCTTACACCACCTCTATTCCATTAGCAGAAACATGTCCCAACAATATACCTTGTTCTACCATAAAGTGACATTTTTCAGAATTTAGAACAAGGTTAGTCTCGATGCATCTTTTCAACACAATTGTAAGGCTAGCTAGACAATCCTTGAATGAACTACCGTAAACAATAAAGTAATCCATGAACACCTCTAAAATATGCTCAATAAAATCAGAAAATATGTTAACCATACACCGTTGAAACCTTGTTGGGGCATTGCATAGTCCAAAGGGCATGCGTCGATAGGTGAATGTGTCAAACGGCATGTGAAAGATGTCTTTTCTTGGTCCTCTGGTGCAATTGCAATATGAAAATAACTAGAATACCCATGAAGAAAACAATAGTAGAAATGACAACCTAACCTCTCAAGCATTTGATCAACGAAGGGAAGAGGAAAGTGATCCTTTCTAGTCACAACCTTGAGCATCCGGTAGTCGATACACACTCGCCAACCATTCTTAATACGTGTGGGAACTAGCTCATTATCTATGTTCTTGATCACAATAATACCAGTCTTCTTTGGCACAACTTGGACTGGACTTATCCATTGACTGTCTGAGATAGGGTAGATCACCCAAGCGCAAAAAGCTTCAAAATATCCTCACAACATCCATCATGTGGGTTAAGCTGCCTTTGGGGCTGACGTATAGGGCTCCCTCCTTCTTCAAGTAGAATGTGATGCATGCATGTGGAGGGACTGATTCCCTTGATGTCAGCGATGGTCCAACCTATGGCAATCTTGTGCTCCTTGAGAACATGAATAAGATCCTCCTCTTGATCATCCCCCAACTTGCTAGAGATGATCACTGGCAGTGTATCTCCTTCAACAAGGAATACATACTTGAGATGGCTAGGTAGTGGCTTCAACTCAATTGTGGGTGCCTGCAAAACAGATGGAAGTATTCTAGTGTTAGAAACAGGCAGTGATACAAAAGAAACGTTACCTGACTGAATTAGCTCAGGTGCATCATCCAAGGCAGCTATGATGTCTTTCAACTCATCAAAGATAAGAAACTCAGCATTCTCTTTTTCCATAGCCATGGTAAGAGTGACTTCCAGTTCATCATTCCCTACAATCTCAAAAAATTCCTCTGACAAATAGTCAATAACATCAATAGAACACATAGTGTCATCATTATTGCAAGGATATTTTATGGCATCATAAATATTAAAAATAACAATCTCGCCATCAAATTTCATAGTAAGGGTACCACTATGAACTTCTATCTTGGTCATAGAAGTTTTGAAAAATGGCATTCTTAACAAAATGGGACTATTCTTATCACCATTCTCCATATCAAGCACATATAAATCAGCAGGAAATACCAATTCATTCACTTGCACAATCACATCTTCAATCACACCCTAGGATATGCACTAGACCTATCCGCTAATTGAATAACTACTCCAGTATGGTTCAAAGGACCAAGTTGTAAAGAAGCATAAATAGAACATGGTATGACATTAATCGATGCTCCTAAATCTAACATGGTCTTTTCAAGGCGAGTGTTACCAGTTGTGCACGGGATAGAGAATATACCTAGATCCTTACACTTTGTAGGGATTTTCTTTGGATCACAGGGGACACATTTTCACCCAATTCAATCTTTTGGGATCCCTTCAACCTATGATTTGTTTTCGCAGTGCATAAATCTTTTTAAAAAATTTGCATAACGAGGTACTTGTTGAATAGCATGAAGCAAAGGAATGTTTACCTCACACCATCGAAAAGTTTCATATAAACCTTTAAATCCAGCTTCTTTCCTATTGTCTTTCAATGCTTGGGGGAAGGGGGTGGCACTTTATATTCAGAAAAGGGAGGAAACTTACCTTTTGGTACCTCGTGTTCCACGGTGGTCTTGTCTCCAACTTCAGCTTCCTTTTCCTCATCACCCTTTGGCAAATCTTGCTCCTTGTTCTCCAGTATTTCCAATTCTTACCACTCCTAAGTGTGACTCACTCGCATTCTCCCTCGTATTCACCACTATTTGGGATGGTAAGGTGGTCGATCCATGAGCTTCAACACGATTGAGTGCGGTGGCTAGTTGACCCACTTGAGTGTTCAAGGTTTGAATACTGGATCTCATTTCATGTTTGTAACATTGTGAGCAGGATCCTGAATAATGTTTTCTAGTCTATCACTAGTAGAAGGGAAATTAGACTGTTGTGTCCTCTGAAAAGGTGGCTTGTAGGGTGGTGGATGTTGTGGCACTAGAGGTGGAACATGATTCATCAATTGTGGTCCATAGCTCAGATTAGGGTGGTCTCTCCATCCTGGGTTGTACGTGTTCGAGTATGGGTCATATTTGCGTTGAGGTTGCCCCGGAAATCCACATGCTGCATTCACTTGCTCAGCAGATGTGACTAGAAATAGACATATCTATTGCACTTAATTGTCTACGATTTGGTAGGTTTTGATGGATAATTCGATATATATTCTACATAATCGTATGTTTGTGTAATTGTAGGTGAAATCGAAGAAATCGAGCTAAAAAATGCATATAAAGACCAAGGAAAACTTTGGAGATGATAAGGACTCAAGGTTAATCAATAAAAAGGCTACAAATGTAATTTTGGAGAAGAGATCGATCGCATGGAAGAGGGGATCGATCGTCTATGGACAGAAAGTTGAGCAACAAAAATCACGAGCAAGCGATCGATCGCTACAAAAGAGGCGATCGATCGTCAATGTCTACTGAACCCAATCGATTGATCGCTACAAAAGAGGCGATCGATCGCCCGAAGAATCTGCCTGAAAAAAATAAAGGAGCGATCGATCCCTACAAAAGAGGCGGTCGATCGCCAGAGACTCCGAGAAAAAGGAAATATGGTCTTTTTACCATCTTGGGAAGATTTTACCATATCCTAGCATATCCTCCAACCATAACTCGAATTGGGAACCTTAAATCAAACTATTATGCATCATAATTGGGACTTTTGAATAATTTTAGATTACTAGAATAGATTTTTCTCTCAAAATTGTGAAGAACAACTCGTAGACAAAGAACGAAGACGGAAGCGACGCTCCGGAATCGTGATTCCTTTTAGTAATTCTTCCTTTCTCTATTAGTTTAATGCTTTCTAGATTAGTTTGGATTGATTTTAACCTAGTTATGAGTAGCTAAATACCTTTGTGATTCTCGGTTGAGGAAAACGATACATTGGAGTTTACGATTCTCGTTAGATTAAGTTTTGATTGTTGATTTTCATTGAGTAACTGATTTTATTGACATGATTGTTATGTTTGATTGTTAGATTGATCACCTAGCTGTTGTTCATACAGTTTAACGCTAAATTAGATATCAAATACGGAATTATTTGATCCCTCTAATTTACGTAGCAACTAAGATTGATAAAATTCCGCTTGTGAGTTTGTTAAATTCTTAGGAAAAACAATTGACTAGATTAAAGATAGACACTTGGATTGTGTTGTTAGCTTTATCGATCTCACTAGTTCATATGCTATCATCGATTTAAATCTTGATCGCTTGTATTTTGATTGATTGTTTGATAAGGGTTATACTAGAACCCTTGGGCTACTTAACTAAACTTAAGGTGATATAGGACTTTGATTATTGGATTAAACGTCCATGATGAATATTCATATGGAAATTGAATCGTTTGTGAAGATCGATGATCGAGATAGTAAACACCAATTGTAAAGTTAACCAAAAACAGGGAATCGCTCTTTTCTCATAAGTTAATTCACTTAGTTAATTTTGCATATTAGTTTACTTTTGCATCATAGTATTAATTCCCTTGATTTCAAAGCCCCTTTTTATTTTAGTTTGCATAAATTAACACATAGATATAATCTTTCTCGTGGGATCGATCCCTACTCACGCTACTACATTCATAATTGTTATTAACTTGAGAGGGTTAATTTGGGTGTACGTGATAAACGCTACCACACATCAACCATCTTCCCAAGATGTCTGACAGACACCAATCGTATTAGAGCTTTGTCAGTGGATCTGCTACATTTTTCTTGTGAAGCAACTCTCTCGATAAGGATGTCGCATCTACAATCTTTCTCATTAAATGATATTTTCTCAATATATGTTTGGATTCTGATGAGATATTGGCTATCGTAATAGCTCAACTGTTGTCACAGTACACAGAGAATGTGTCAATTGCACTATAAATTACAACCAACTCTTGGATGAAATTTCATATCCAAACTGCATCTTGGTTGCATCGTATGCTGCAATGTATTCAGCTTCTGTGGTGGAATCCGATGCGGTGTCTTGGTGGAACGTTTCCAAGAGATAACACCATCATTAAGCTTGAATACAAATCCGAACATCGATTTGGAATCATCTACATCCGACTGAAAACTAGCAACAACTTAGCTTTCAAATTTTATTTCTCCATTTACATATCCAAAAACCATGAACATATCATATGTTCTTCAGAAGCACTTGGGATTATTTTCATAATTTTCCAGTGACCTTCACCGGGATCTACCTGATGTCTGATCATTACACTAAGAGCATACTTCACATTAAGCCGAGTACATAACATAGCATACGATATGCTACCAACAATCGAAACATAAGGTACCAATGCCATCTTTTCTCTCTCCTCATCAATTTATGACTCATTGACCTTGAGAGATGAATACTAATGATATATTTGGAGGTTACCATTTTCGACTATTCCACGCTAAACCCTTTAGCACAATGTTTATGTATGTAGATTGAGAGAGCTCAAGCATCCTTTAGATCTATCACTATAGATCATTATGTCAAGCACGTAGGACGCTTCTCCCAAATCTTTCATGGAGAACTTAGTATAACCATGCTTTAATCAATTAATCCAATATCATTCACAATGAGTAGAATATCATCGACTTAAGCACTACAAATATAACCGCGCTCCCACTCTTTTGTAAACACATGATACTTACGGATTTTCAACAAAATCAAACACTTTGGTAATGTTATCAAAACGGAAGTTCTAACTTCGGGACACCTTCTTAGGCCTATAAATGGACATCTAGAGTTTGCAAACATTTTGCTCACTCCCAGTAGTTTTGAACACCTTTGGCTTCTACATTTCTACCTCAATGTTACCATTGAGAAATGTTGTATTCACATTCATTCGTCATATCTAATATTCATAATATGCAGATATAGCTAATAAATATGAATTGACTTTAGAATCACAACCGACGAAAAGTTTATCACAGACAACTCTTTGCCTGTGAGAATAACAAATGCCCACCAGTCTAATTTTGAAGGTCGCTACCTTCCCATCCACTCCAAGCTTTCGCTTATAGATCCATTTGCAACCGATGGGAACAATTCCCTCAAGAGGATCTACTAAGGTACATACCTTATTAAAATACATGGAGTCTATTTCAAATCTCATGGCATCTTGTCAACGTCCCGAAACGATGTCCAACATCGTCTCCTTGAAAGTCCTAGGATCACATCCATGGTCAATATCATTTGACTACTTTCTAGGAGTAAATTCAATCAGGAGTTCTTGAAACACTTTCAGATCCCTTTGGTATGTGTAGTTCAATGGTTATGATTGACTCAATTAATTTTACATTTTTCACTTTTCCAGTGGTTTGTGGTTCTTGAACCCTTTCAAGTTATATTATATTGTCATTCATTTCTAATAGAAGCATTTTCTCTAGAAAGATTGCACTTGCGAAACAAACAATTTGTCTCCAATTCATAATATAAATTTCCACAAAATAACATAAGATGGATCATATATCCAACACATCTCTCACTGACTGCTTCACATAAGCAGAACAATCTCAAATCTATATTTGAATTATTTTTCAGAATCAAATTCATGGACACTTAGCACATGCTAAAGATATATGAGATTTAAGTTACCATTTTTTGTATATTCTTTGAACATAATTATACTAATCGTTCAAAATTTCACCAGATTCAATAAAACATGCATTCTTAAAAATACTGCAAATCACATTCGCGAATTTAAAAGCATATCATTCTCTATCAAAATAGGAACAATGTTTATGATTAAATCCAGAACAAATAAACAATTGCTCAAACCAGTGCCTGACCAGTTCAACATTTTATATTAAATAAATGTTTCAAACAGACTTTGCAACAACTCTTGCTCCAATGCTTTGCCTCAGGTTTCCTAGGGCTCTCTACTTCTTCTCAACATCTGCAACTCTTTGCAAAGATGTGAGCACAATTGGTATCATATACCAAAGAAGTATAAACATATAAACATTAATTTTAATATAAAGTACAGCATTTCCAGAACGTTTCTGGTAGGTATTCCTTGCAGTTTTGTGCCAGTGACCTGCATTGAAAACATAGATGCATTTCCTTTCTTATTTGCTACTATATCAATTTTCATCTTTTGATGTTGGGAACCATTTCCTTTCCTCTTCTTTATTCTTGAACTCTTCTTACCATTGGTAGAAGATTCAACAAGAAGAATACGTTTCTCCTTTTGAATCAAGGACTCATGCGTATCCAACATTTTGATTATAAGATCAAATCTACAGTCAGTTAATGAGTTATTGTCACATTCAAATTTTCTAATTTCTCAACAACAGATATTTTTCTTACACCATACTCATAGACCGAAGCCCAATCTTGCAGGTGAAATGAAAATAGCTCTTTTGAAGTCGCAAGTCTCAGTAATCACGTCCGTTCACCAAACAACATTTGTAGGTGTTTGAAAATATCAACATTGTGAGCAAATTTCTCATAGCTATGTTGAAATTCATGTCACATTGATGCTATCATATAACACCAAGTCTCGACATTATCATACCATAACTTCTCAAGTGAGGTGATCTCTTCATCAGATGACCTGGGAGACACTTCAACAAGAGGCTTTCCAACAAGGATATAAAGCAATTTTTCTGAAGCAAACACTATTTTAAAATTAATAGCCAATCAGAATAATTTGGTCTAGTTAATTTGTTTATATCGAGACTTGATGTAATCGGATTCACGGCAATCACAATAATGAGAATAAACAGAAAATATATGCAAATCGTTTGATTATTAATTAATTCAAAAACTTTCGACTTTAGTTATTGAATGCTCCCACTAAAGTTTTTCGAATTCGTCACCGTCATGACAAACGAACGGAAAATCATATTTTCTTAGTGGGCTTGGAGTCCAACTAGCTCATGATAGCCGCGGGCGAGGGTCCAGCCGACCTCATGATACTAATGGTAGATCACAATTGCATCATATGATATTTTCTGTCAATTGGCATAACCCTAAGGAGGCAGGTCAATTATGTCTTCTCACGTCTAACTAACACATCACACGGATGGCAATATCCGCCAATAAGACCCCACGAGGGTGAGCAATCTTAAAGGTTAACAAAACCGCACCCATAATTAAGTGGCAGTTAAACACACAGCTTTCCCACACGAGATACCCCCCACGAGGATGAGAAAGACATCATGGCATAAGTAGCATCGCATGACTTAACTGTTGATGGAAGACAGGAAACAGCAAACCCTCTGTGCTCCCCTTCACAAATTGATATTAAAATTCTGAATCATATTCAAAAGAGAGATTTAATAATTTTATAATCTCATCTATTGCTTGTTTGTTTGTTTGCCAGATTCATGCAACTATGTTTTATTCATGCAACATCAATTGCACTAATTAAAAATACAAACAAACATTTATCATACATCATATGCATAATAAAAATAAATATGGACGATTGCGATCATTTCTTAATTGATCCATGTGAGCCATACGTGGATCACATTTCTGTTTAAGGTGATACGGGTATGCAATGCAATCCTATTAGATTTTTGCTTCCATTATACATGTCTTGATTCTTGATGCTCCATCTTCAATCTTTATCTCCCACTAATTCTAATGATTTTATTTAAATCGTGCAAACAAGAAAATGATGATACAAATCCGGGGTGAGATACATCAGAAAATAGAGAGAGCAGGCTCGCAGACCCGATAACCAAAATCATAATTATAATGAAAGAACAAAAAACCTAAACATTCACATAAACACGTTGGTCAATGCCAGTAAACATCCACCATGCAATCATATCATATGTAATTAAACATTAAACTAACCATTTACATCATATGCAATGGTACTAATCACATCACATGTAATTAGAACACAATAATTAATTTATTCTATCGTTTCCCCACTAATCGCATCATTAATTTTAAGATAAAACTAACAAATAAGTAAAATAATTTTATTTAATTTTCCAATTAATTGGTAAAATCACTATTTTACCTTTTAATCATCATATTAATTGAAAATAAAATTAATAAATTAAATGAAACATTTTCATCTAATTTCCAATTAATTAAATTTTCATTAACTTGGTAAAATTACTATTTTACCTTTTAATCATAATGGTAATCGAAAATAAAATTAACAAATAAAATAAAACACTTTTATTTAATATCTAATTAATTAAATTTTCAATTACTTGTAAAAATCTTCATTTTACACTTAATAAATTAAAAAAAATCATATTTTTAATAAATTAAGTTTATGATTTATTGTTTCAAAAATCAATGTCCGGACAAAACATCTAAAATGACCCAACATTAATTCATGGACTCCAAACCCTTAGATCCAAAATTAAAAAAAATAAAATAAATTTTAACTAAAATTTGAAATTTTGGTAATATATATATATATATATATATATATATATATATATATATATATATATATATATTGAAAATCATTGTTCATCATTTCCCCAAAATTCGAAATTAGGGTTTAGCAAAAACTAGGCAGCGCCGCCACCAATCCAACGCAGCTGCAACACGTTGCCTCCGCCTGCTTCTTATCGCCGAAGTCGCGCGCATGAACGAGCTGCCGAAAAATCGTTCAGATGTTTTATTTGAAACAATTTTCGGAAACGAGATAGCGATTTTCAGTCAGCGCACGACCACTGATGCCGCGAACCACTCGGCGGCGCAACCCTGGGCGGTCGTGCACGACGGTGGAGAAAGGCACTTCGTGAACCGCCAGTCCTCTAGGGAGAGATGACCGAAAACACTTTCCGGATGGATTCGATTTTTGGGTCTGAAATTAAAACTTCTTTTTAATGTTTTCCGGACGAGATAATTCTGAAATTACGACGATTAGTATCGATTGGAAATGATCTAATAAAAATTAATTATCAAATACATGAATCAAAGCGCAACCTGGCTCTGATACCACTATTGGGTTTCCATCCCCCGGCGTCAGATCCAAACGCAGTGGAAATATAAACATTAACAGATCTAACCCAGGGACGGATGATCAAGCCAGAATCATATATAAACATGCATAAATCAAATATAAATGCACGAAAAGATATTACAGTTCATCGTCGTAGATCTGAATGATGTGATCACTCGAGTCCAAACAACCTGACCATATCCACGATCTCAACGCCAGTGCAAGTTTGATGTTAGTCTTTCTACGACGAGAATTATGTGACTAAGAGTTGTCTTGTTATTCTTTAAGGGACATAAACTACATATTTATAGATGTAATTACGTCACTAGTGGGCTTGTGTGCATAAAGCCTAATAGACCAACTCTTGGCTTGCAGGGCAATATGCTAACAATTGTTTATAGTGGGAATGAAATATAAAAACATGAATACGTTTGAGTCGAGACTAGTGTTTTCCACTATCTCCTTAAGAAGTTTTATCCCGCACACGGTACTCACAGAATATGACAATCTTCTTCCAAGATATAACGACTCTTTGTTTGTGATAGTAACACTACAAATCGCAAGCCTCACAAACATAAATGTTACAAACTCTCTTCTTCAAGAATATCATGCAAAATGCACTTTGATATAATTTTCTCTCAATATTTATGTGATGATCTGAATCTCTAGTGTATATCTTTCAAATGAAAGAATTATATTTATAGAAACATAGAGATACAACCGAGAGAGCCCTTTTCATAACATCATTTCGCACAAATACATGAAAATGTATATTTGGCCATCGCTAGGGTGCCTTGCCTCTGAATCGTCCCAGGTAGACCAGCCGACGCTTTGGGGGCTGCCCTTTCTGCCCATAATTTTTTTTTTCCTTTTTTTTTTTGCTTAATTTCAATTAATTAAGCCTTAAAAATTTCCTAACATTATGACAATAACCATTGCATCTATGTTCTAACAAAGCATTCAAATGGTAATATTAATATAAGTCCAACAAAATATTTCAATAAGATTAAAGAAATTACTACTAGCTACTGTTCTTTGACATAAAACAATGAAAAATATAAGATTATTCATTGTCACACGAAGCTAACAATCTAACTCCAATGTGCATGTCCTGTTCGTCGTCGTTCGAACAAGAAAACACTGGTGTATCCAAGCATATATCAGCACAAAGTTTTAATGGTTAGGGTGTTTGATGATCCTCTGCAGAATAACAGTTCTTGCCTTGCGAATATCACGGCAGCAGCTATCAGCTTGCATTCCCAATTCCTCAGCATCCTTCATGAAACCATCCATTTTCTTCTTGATTTCTTCGACCCCGAATCTCACAGCCTCGTCATTGATCGCAAAATCAGCGTTTGCCAAAAGGGATTCGATCTGGAGCACCAACTTATCAATCAAAACTTGGATGGAGTCCAAATCTTTGATGGTTACATAAGTTCCCACAGTCATACTGTTGATGATCTCCTTCTGTCCCTTCACTGCATTTTCATAGTTCTTGAGAAGCGAATCGATCCACTTCCCCATCGAGCCGAGAGGGATGGAGGTTGCAGCAGCCAAGGCAGCTGCAACAGGTGGTGCTGCTATGGCGGCAGCCACCACCGAGCAAATCAGCAGAGCAGCGAAAGTGGCGGCAAAGATAATGCTAGATAGTTTCCTCCAAGTATGGATGGACTTTAACTTCTTGTCCAATTTGCTCTTCTTAATCTGCAATCTCTCCAGCATTACCATTTGTTGCTTATGCACAGCCTGAAAGCTTCGAAAAAACTCCTCGGTGAAAGGATCCCCTGCCTCCCGAAACGCCCGCAACTCCTTCAAGGTTTTTGCATACTTCTCCTTCCCTGCCACCCCATCTTCTCCTTCTTCTTCGTGAAACTGCTGAAGCGCAACTAGAAGCAGCAACTGGTTATCTCGGGCTCGTTTCAAGTACTTCTCCAACACGGCATAGAAGTCCATAGTCTTGAGGCTGTTCTCGAAGTACTCCTCGACAAGATTGAACAATTCTTGATTGTTCCAAATATCTTTCTTGCAGTCAAGAATCACTTTCACCACTTCTTGATTCATCTCCAAAAGGCATTCGGTGACTTCCCTCAGTGAATCAAAGGACAATGCACGAACTTCGACCCCGCTGGCTAGGGAAGTGATGACATTGTTGGTACGCACTTGGAGTGTCGTATCGAAGGACTGTAAATCCACATCCACCTTACAGGCTGCCACATAGGAGTTCAAATCGGTGGAGTATTGAAGATTGTTGATTGGATCTGCTCCTGAAGTATCAGTAGCTTCTTTGCTCATATGGCTTCCCATTGTCCCAAATTTTCAATAGCTCTGGAAAAACAAAACATCAAATTTCCAATCTTGCAAACCTAGTTGAAGCGGGTCTAGACCCGTCCCGTCGGGGCGGGTTCAATGCCGGTCCGGGTTTGGACCCGCCTCATTGCCATCCGTATTCACACAGATTAAAACAGTATTGTTGCTTCAAAGACTAAAATAAGATCAAATAAAAAAACCAAGAAATAGTTTCATTTCCAGAAAACACAAACAAACGTGCCCATATGACTTCATAAATATTTCCAAAAAAGGCATTTCCAACCCACTTTTACATTCCTACGGTACAATTACTATCTTATATTCAACTTTTCAGCACTACCAAAATAATTTTAGTAATTATTATTTCAATTTACACATCCAAAAGTAGAATCTCAAAAAATATTTCCCAAAAATATTAAAATTAAAAACAACCAAATATGCCCAAACTATCCTTGGGTCAATCCTCTAAAGCACAATTCTGCTGGAATCCCAACAATTCTAAGACAGCAATTTCCAATCAATAACCACACAGAAATCAAACCAATCAGCGTAAAGATTAAAAAACTTAATCTCAATTCCCAAGAACAAAGCAGCTTCGTAAATAAGAGTCATATTGATAGTTGAAACAAAAGTATTCCACTTTCCACAAACTCCACATGAAAATTAACGACAACCCATAAATAAAAACACAAAAAAAAAGCACTCAAAATACCACTACTTCATTGATTTCTCATCGAATCAGCAAGAAAATGACTGGAACATCCGGCCCTTCAAATCAAACCCATCTCAGATATTATTCCAATAATGAAAAAACAATAATTTATGTTGGATAATTTGGTATATGGGAAAGAGAGAGAAAGAGAAGTAATATTATATTCACACAAATAAGGATTAAAATTTTTGGGGAAATGTGAAGTAGCAGATAAAGATTGAGGTTGATTGAGGATGAAGCACAGATTGGAGAAGATGAAATCCGTTAAATAGCCAAGAAAAAAAGATTAAAGTAGTTGAAATTACGAAGAAATAGCTTGCACGCATGAGTTGGTTCATAAATCTTGCTCTGTAATAAATTGTACAGCTATAGAATATAGAATATAGAATAAGTATCAATGTAGAAGAAGAAGAATGGGCTTTTACATTTATTTGATTAAGCCAAACGTAATAATGATAGATTACAAAAGTAGATTTCTAAAGCGGGGAGTAATTGATATCTTTAGTTCTTATCAAAGATTGGACTAATTTTATTGAAAATTGTTGTTCGAATTTTATATGATTTGGAAGATGTTGAAATTGAGTTATTATATAAATAGATGGTTTGATTTGTAATTGCAAAACATTTCATCTCCCCACCTAAGTCACATAATCTGTTTATCTCCCTTCACGCACTGATGCTCCGATCGCGAATTGTCGTATTGAGAGCTTGTACAGCGCTTTAAGATGCACTAAGTTTTAGTAAGTCGCACATTAAATTTTAATAAGTCGCTTTGACGCTCAAGTGGTGAACTGGGATATTGAGTACGTGTATTGCGCTTTACGACTAAATTTTATTAAGTCACGTATTAAGCTTTAATAAGTCGTGAACTTAAATGTTTGATATTTTTAATTCTTCAGAAATAATATAATTCATTTTTAATAAATTTATACTATTATCAAACATGTTGAACACAGAGGTAATATTTTTGATAAATTCATTATCTAAAATATATTTTTCATCTAACAATAATTATACATATTAGGAGAGCGATCGAACAAAAAATTTGAATTGCACTGTAAATAATATAAAAAATATGTAAGTTTGTCAAATATGATATTTATTGTGTATGTTTAACTTTATTCCATCAGTATGTATAAGCATATGCATAATTTTTTAATAGACGCTCTTGAAGTCAAATATTTTTAAAATTGACGTAACTATCGCATCCGCCCTGGCACCAGCATCATGTGACTTAGCTCCCCGCATTTACTATGTTAATGCTAGTGGAGAAACTAAAAAAATGTCGGTATGCATCCGGTTTTGACGTCATTTACCAATTCAATATGAAAACACGTCTTTTAAATTTTAAAAAAAAACATAAATTAAGATACCATCCATTTTGGACCAATAATATTGAGTTGGTCCATAATGTACACAGGTCCATTCAA
The DNA here is from genome assembly GCA_907163345.1 of Haberlea rhodopensis. Lineage (NCBI taxonomy): Eukaryota > Viridiplantae > Streptophyta > Magnoliopsida > Lamiales > Gesneriaceae > Haberlea > Haberlea rhodopensis. The sequence goes on from CAJQUN010000079.1 coordinate 1,285,687, forward strand.
GTATTTTCCTATATTTTATGTGGACAGACCGAGTGACGTGTCTGACACGGAAAAGATACTTCTGAAGTTAATTATACAAGTTAAAAAGTTTGAGTAAATGAAGTTTAGACGTGTTTGTTAATTTCAGTGAGATACATTTATTTACACGCTTCTTAATTTGGTAAGAATATTCTTTTATTTGGATATACTTGTTAAATTTTATGTTAATTTGAGTAATACAATTATAATACCAATCTTATAAACATCATTTAATACCAATCTTTATACATCTCCTATGGACCAAAACCGTGATATCTAAACCCACAAATTTCGTCGCAAAATTAATATATTTCGAATATGTATCGGTTTTATTTTTAAAAAATATTAATAATAACTTTCAAAGGCTATAAATTCAGGGGGTAGAACATTTTATAGATAACTTCAAGGATTTAGCAAAGATTGAACATTTAAGTTAATGAAAATGAGGCAAAACCAAACCTTTACACAATGTGCGTTGATAGCTGAAACCCTATTTCCTCAAATGCAGCCGAATTTGTCATAGTTTTGGTTTACTATTTTCACACCACCTAATACTGGTTTTATAACCTTGAAAGTTACTTGTGTTAAAAGTAACTACTAAAACCCTACGTTTTTTGGGATTTGTTCTTTGCTATCCTATGATGTAAAATTGCATGTTAAAAAATATTTAAAAATGTCAAAGTAGTATTCATATGGAAGAATAAGATATAGATAAATTATTTTATTTAATGATACAATTAATATGCATAAAATTAACTCTTAGATGTTTGTAGAAATGTACAGGAATGTTAAAATTATTTAAAACAAAGGTGAAAGTGACATGATTTTATATAGTGAAATCAACGTTATTATGCGAATGACGGGGAAATTTGAAAAATCATGTAAACTGGGGAGATTTTAAAAAACTATTTTGCCAGTTGATTTAGATAGAATTTTGATTCTCTAACAAGTCAAAATTTGATTCAAATATAATAAATTAAATCTTTTTTTGTTGCAAATTTAGTATGAATTTTACTTAAGTACTGACATAAAATCGGATGTAAATGACATATCCATCTGAAATTGATAACTTCATCAAAAATTTGACTAAAACGTGCAAAAAAATTAATTAATTATACCAAGTCCAATTTTTTACCAACTAAGAGAGCAAGAGTCTATATAGAAAGGGGCGCAGCGGCCTTGTGGCGAGGGGTTCCCCATGCAAAAATAATTTTTTTAAAAAAAAATTATATTTTACAACAAAAAAGTTGTAGTTTACCCTCAAAAAGTACATATTTCTTTATGGCAAAACAAATTCATGTTATTTAAAGTGATTTTCAATATTGCTCCAGCTAATTAAGTGCTAGAGTGTAATATATATATATAACACATGTATATCCAATAGAAAATCAGAATGATCATATTGTTGGTATATTATCATTTTCAAAAACATTGTATCACTAAAAAAGACTCCGGTTGAATTATGAGAACGAGGAATAAACTTTTTTTTTTTTTTTATGGGCAAAGCAATAAACTAGTTAACCTATAATACAAAATTGCCCACCTCATCAAATGTAGCCTAACCTTGAAAGTTTCTTGTGGTAAATGTAACACTATTAAACGCTCACATTTCGAGATAAGAAGTAAAAGCAGGGGTGTGGGACATTCTCCATGGACATAGACAGATTGGTGGTAAGTGTTGAGATAATGTGGGAGAGAAATCCTCCGACGTCACATGTTCGAATCCCGTGTGGGATATTCTCCACTGAAATATTCTGGAGGTTTGTCCTAGGTTCGGGTCCTGTTGGCCCGCTCCTTCAGATACATGCCATCCGTGCACATTCCTCGATTTACCTGGTGGCGGTCCTGAGGGGCTGGGGTTGTCACCCAAGGATTAGTCAAGCACAAACCTAGATACTTTCAAAATTATGTTAGCCATATATAGTGCAAACTTAGTCTCATATAATTTTAAATCCTGATTCCAGCTTTCACCAGAAGTTTTTCATAATAGAAAAATAAAATTAAGATATATTTTGACCCTAAGAAATCTTCTTTTCATTCTCTACTGCTAAACTTAGCTCTATTAACAGATGAGATTTAAAACCCGAGGGAATTATTCCTTAGTAGTATATTTGACTTGTACTTTATTATAAACTAGTTTTTTTCCAACCGTTTCTTGCTTGTACATTATTTTATTGTGTAAATTATTACGTGTTTGGACAATTTTATTGTCTAAATTATTTTTTTGGAGTAATCGATTTTTTTAATTAGTTTTTTTGTAACATATAGTAATATTTTAATTGACAATATTATAAAAATATTACGGTTATTTAATATATTGGGGAATTATAATTATTTTGCTAATCGATTTTTTAAATTAGTTTGATTTTTTTTTTTAAATAGGGTAATATTATAATTAGTAATACTATTGGGGGAATTAAGGTCATTTAATATGTCAAGGGCATTGCGATCATTTTGTATGGTCATATCAACGGACCAAATATTTTATCTTGTGTCCTCACACTTTATATATAGGTTCGGAAAATTATATTAGAGAGTTACTAAAAATTTGTAAATTACGGTTAAAATAATCATAAAATAAAAAAAAATGCCATTAATTCATGCCTTTACATTACTAAATAACAAACTTTAAACTAATCATCTAGATATCAAATACGTGTTAGAATATAGGGGAATTAAAAGGAAGTACCCTTTCGGGAAACATAATCTACTTAAGTCTTGAGAAAAAATATTAGTACAGAAAAATTCAAGTTTGATAAATTTTTAATCAAATAGGTCCAATTTCAAAATATGAAATCAATTTGGTGATTTATTATGACTCTTTTACCCCTCAATGGTTTGGTGAGTTGCATTCTACCCCCTAAGCTTTTGTTTTATTTATAAAGAAGTCTCTGTATAATATTTAATTATCTTTTATATCCTTATACTTATAAAACAACTTCTTCTTTTTAGAAGTCCCCGTTTTTGCGATCCTTGGCACAAAATGGTATCAGAGCCTAGGTTTATTCTGGAAATACTATAATAATATCTTGAATATTAATTTGTAACCTATACGGAGGAGACGATTCAAGGTAATATGGACCCGAACAAATGTTCGAATTGTCATTCATACAGGTGGTACTTCCAGAAATTGGAAGCACTAAATCAGAAACATATGGCAGAAGCTCAACGCTTCAACCATAAGTGGAAACTATTACGAGGAACAGGCACACCATACATAAATCATTACAAACAACTGGAAATGATGGCTAAGAGTGTGATGTCCGGGAATTACTAGTGTTAATCCTGAAGTGGTAATGACCTGTAATGGATTTTAATGTGGCAGTTATGAATTAATTACGATGTTGGGACTCCCGAGGATGTTAAAACGGGGCTCGGGATCTTTGATTTCCAATTGGATGAGATTGTATTCTCATCGTGGTGAAAAAACCTTGGAATTGGGTTTTTGGCGGGATCTGGGGTCCAGAGTACTTTGTACTGGGGCTAGTAAGGAAAATTAAGTTGGAGAGATAATTATTGAAAACAGATGATTTTTAATGAATCATGATGTATTTGCGGAGGTATTGGTATTTTGAGTCTTGGTGCTTAATATACCAAGTGGACTCGATAGTCCGTCATTGCACATAATCTCTCATCTCTCTCTCCTCTCTCGCGCTCAACCCTGTCCCCAACCCTTCTCCTCGTTTCTCTTGATAGCAAATCGATGGAGGCTCGTCTTGGGAGCCCGATTCTTGAAGAAAATGGTAATCTTCGTCTCCTCACCTTTAGCTTCGATTTGATTATCGTGTTGTGCTTGTTGGTTAAGTTTTGAGTTGGGTTTGAGAATTGGGGTTTTGGTTAAAAAGCTAAAAAGTTGTTTTTAGTGTTTTTATTGAGTTTAATTGGTGTAATGGAGGTGTTGAGGAAGTTAGGGGTATTGGTTATGAGTTTGGGTGTGAAAAACACCATTAAAGCTCGAATTTTTTGGAAACGCGCAGGTCGCGATCGATCGCGGCTTGGCGCCGATCGATCGCGACATGTTACTGATTTGGGAAGGCGATGAGCAGTAGCGGCGATCGATCGCGAAAGTGAGCGATCGATCGCAGTGGTCTTGGCGATCGATCGCGAGTTGTGTCGATCGATCGCGACATGTTTATTTTCGGGCAGTTGGATGTGGCGATCGATCGCGGCTTGGAGCCGATCGATCGCGGCACTGTTCCCTTTGATTTTTGAAAATTTTGGAATTATTTTGGAATCAAAGTTTAAGTGGCCCATTGATAGGGTTGAATATTACGCGTTTTTAGGCTATGATATGTATATGTTTTCATATTGATTCTTGAATTATGTTACAGTTTATGGTATAAATTTCTCTATTTCAGGAATCAATGTTGAAATGTAGGGAAAGGTGATGAAATCAAGCTAAAATGATGAAATAATGAATAAAGTTGAAGAAAAGAGGAAAAAACCAGAATCCAAGACACATGTTGCTCATTTTCTCCTCAAATTACTATATGTTTGAGCCATGTTTTGGAAATGTGGTCCATATAAAAGTTGTAGAACTTTCTCTTATCTTCGCGTGGACAGCTGATTCATCAAATTCGGAGTTCTTATGAGCAAGTTATGGCCAAAGTACAAAACTCGCCAGAAGCTGAAAAAGGCGAAGAAAACTTAATGTGAAGCTCGATCGATCGAGCAAGGATTTCCGATCGATCGAGAAAGGCTGAAAAAGCCACGAAATTCTTACTGGAAGGATGGATCGATCGGCCACTTTATTCGGATCGATCGGGACGAGGAGTTTTCATAAAAATACCTTCCTTGTAGAGTTTGTATGCAAAAGGGAAGTCCATAATTCTTTCCCCTATATATTATACACGAGATTTTCAACCCAAAATCAGATTTTAACCCTAGGGAAAAGCCTCCACACTCACATCACAGCCTCCATCTCAGCCCATCTCTTTCCTTCACCCTCTCATACATCAAACCTCCACCAATCTTCCACTCTTCGTCCAACACTCTACACCCATTCACCATCCAAATCTCACGCCTCCTTCCATATAATTCACGTCCATCAACCCCTTTCCTTCACTTCATGTCCAGCCTCCATCCTTCTACCATTCAACCTTTATCCACCATCACCACTTCACCCTAGGAATTGGAACAACCCAACAAGAGAATCAAAGATCACGATCGAGAAAGAAGCGAGGAAGGATCGAGAATCAACGAAGAAGTCGACTTGGGAGTTTGCTTTTACTTTTCTATTATTTGTTTTGAATTATTATTGGATTTATTGTGTTTTGAATGATTGAGAAATATTCTAAACATTGTTTTTCCTTTAATATTCTTGATTGATTGAATTCATATATCCTCTATGAGCATGTGTTATTGTTTTTAATGCTTTTGAAGGATTGATCACCTTTGAATGATATTTTATTATAATTGAGATCGAGAGATGAAATTATAATACTATATAATAATTCATGACGTGTGTTAAAGATTGAGATCGAGAGATAAAATCACACACGAGTGATAGCTTTGGGTTGTTTAATCTAAAGTTAGTGGTTTTCATAAAGCGCATTCAATATTAAATTGTTAATTACGTGAACGGGAGTTACTAGTTGCAATTTGATGTTAGACTTAATATAGCTCGAGAGAGTATATTGAATAAATTCGGAAAACCCGTCACCTTAGAGATGTATGGAGAAAATAATTGTAAGAGTTGGGTTAGGTGAATAATTGTCTTGATACTTTCTTGTGGATTTTTCTCGTGATCGTTGACTATTTTGGTTGGATTATAGTAGCTTAATTTAGTTTAGTTTAATTATTAATTGAGTATCGTAGGTTAAATATAGTTAAAAGAAATCTTATTTGGTAATTGCTTGTTAGTCCCCGTGGGTTCGACAATCCGTATCTTCCTATCTATACTAAAACTTGACACCGTGCACTTGCGGTCTAAAATCGCTAGATTGGAAATAATTGTTTAAAATAATAGCGATCAAGTTTTTGGCGCCGTTGCCGGGGACTAACTTTAGTAATATCATACGAGAAGCTTTGACTGTAATTTAACCAGTTTTCCCTTTGTATATATGTATTTCGAAAAAAAAAAATTATTAAATTATTTTGTTTGTTTGTCTTGTGAGGTACTTGGAGATGCTACATCAACAAGCCTTCACAAGCTTTGCCCAACAACGTTCCGAGCCGTTCTACGCCGTTTGGGAGAGATTCAATGAATTGGCCAACACATTCCGGTATCACAATTTTTCGAACTACACTCTCCTGCAATATTTCTTCAAAGGGTTGGATGCACAGACACGAGAATGGGTATTGAGCGGAGCACTGATGACTGGGAGTCCCCTGGTTGATAGAGATGAGGACAGTGTGGTGCACCTGTTCAATGATATGGCGGACTTCAATCATCAATGGCATTGTGATCTTTCACTACAAGGATGGAGTCACCAATACCCACCGGAGCTTCGCTACCCTATTGATACGCCACAACCATTTGAACATCGTGAAGAGAGGAGAGATAGTTTTGCAGATGTCACAACTCAGTTAGAGGATACCTTAGTGAGATTCATGGCATCAACTGAGAACAGTTTGGAGTGCCAAACCATCTCTATGTGCCACCTGGAGCAGCAAATGGCGGTCCTTATGGAAACAATTTCAACTAGCTGCCAGGAGGAAGAGCGAGAGCTACAAATCAAGAGGCGACAAATCGAGTTTGGTTATGTGATGATGATCACTCAACCAACCAAGTTTGGGGGAGTGATCCTCCTAGTGTGGAAGATTCAAAGGAACTTGAGCCTCTTCAAGAGATTGAGCATACTTCAGAGATGTCACCCGAGGAGTTCCCATGTGAAGATGAATCTAGTGTGATGTTGGAGAAGGAAGAGACTTGCGAAGATTCTGATTTAAGTCCATCGATGGAGACATGTTCTATGCCATACGTGGATCCGTATTTTCCCATCGATGCCAACTTCACCGCACTACATCCTGAAAGAGATAAAGCCAAGTCAAGAATCATTCTCCCATTCTTACCACTTCAAGATGAATGTTGTTGGAGCGACGAGCGTACACTGCTACAATCTTGCCAATCTTGAGGGCATACTGAATGAAGACCCATTAGTGGTATCATACGATACTTACTGTTGGGGTTCAACAATTGGCCTCTGCTTTGTGATCGGTCGAACACGTGGCGCTTGTGCCAGTGTATGGTTGAAAAGATTGATGTTGCGCCATTACCCTTAACTATAGTTATTGGTAAAGCGGTAAGCGCTCGATCCTACAATTGGTATCAGAGCCAAGGTCGCGTGTTCGATTCCAATGAGTTGCAGAGAATGCAATTATTGGGGGAGGGATTGTTGGGGTTCAACAATTGCCTCTGCTTTGTGATCGGTCGAACACGTGGCGCTTGTGCCAGTGTATGGTTGAAAAGATTGATGTTGCGCCATTACCCTTAACTATAGTTATTGGTAAAGCGGTAAGCGCTCGATCCTACACTTACTATGGGCGGCAGCCGCTCTTTGATGGTTGCTTCTGATGGTCAAGCCGACGACTAAAAATCAGCGCTTCTTGGGAGGAAACCCAAGCATATCTTTTTGTTATTTAGTTTTGTTTTATTTTCAGTTTTTTTCATTTTAGTTTTGTTTATCTCTCAAGTCGAATATTTTACCATATGCATTCTTCTCTTGCTAGGTACTTGGTTGGAGCGATGAACCCCTACAATAGTGGAGCTTTCAAAAGCAAACCTTCCTCAACCCTCATGCAAGCGTCTTGATCAGGGGAGTTCACTTTTTCCCTTTTGATTCTTTTAACATTGAGGGCAATGTTTGATTTAAGTTTGGGGGAGTAGTAGCTTGCATGTTTTACTTGTTTTAACCACATGTTGTGTGCTTAAATGACACTTGAATCGTCCGATTATTATGAGCTAAAAAAGTTTTTTTATGAGTTCAAACTTGAGAAAAGAATGAATTATAGTAGTGACTATTCAATGAGGATTTTGATCTCACTATGCATATGAACTTGATTTGTGATTGGACTTGTACATGAATATCCTAATTTGAGTTAGCATGTCAAGAATGAGGAATATATTGAGCACAATGAGTCATGATCTTGTGGATTGCATGTTGAATAGTGATAATTGTTGTGAACTTAATGATTTGTCTTGAGCATCTTAGAGCTATCCTAGAACTTATTTGATGATGACACTTTGAGGCGAAATTTATAGTTACAAACTTGACTTGGAAATGATCTAGGCGATCTTTGACACGTTTGAGCCTTTCAAGCTTACCTAGTCTATATCAATCCCTAGTGTCCCATTTGAGCCTTATTGAAAAAAGAATGGTATATGCATTGCATATAATTAGACCCCATTCGACATTCTTGGCAAACTCATTATACTTACCCTTATTTGAGCCTAAATGAAAAAGTTATCCTTACCCTAAGAGAGTATAATGAATTCCATTCGATGCACGTAAATTGTTATATCCTGATGAGCTTATTGAAAAATATTGATGAATGAGAAAAAGAAAAGAAGAAAAAGAAAGAGCCTTGAAAAGAAAAAAAAATTAACATATAAGAAAGTGGCCAAGGCTATAAAAGAAAAAGAAGAGAAGCTCGATGTGTGCGAAAAATTTGAACTGTAAATGATTATACTCTCTTCTTTGCGCTTATCCTATCTTTTCTTTGAAGCCAACACCAAAGGCCTTACATTAGAAGCTTAAAAAGTCCTCTTGATCCAAGTCTAGGGAGTATCTATCATTAGTGGAGAAGTTGTTTGAAAATAGGCCTATGGGATGCTTGATGATGATCTCGACTTTGAGTTGATTAACATGATTTGATCTTGAATATGTGCATGAAACTTGAGATTGACTATAGCACACACACACGATCCGATCTTGAGATGTGTTGCTTGAATTAGGAGAAAACATGTATTGTCAACTTTTGTATATGTGCATGAGATTTCTGAGAATAAGCAAGTCATGAAATAATTGTTTCAAATATCAAGAATGAACTCTACCTTATGATTTTAATGCTTAATCGAGGACGATTAAGTGATAAGTTTGGGGGAGTTGATAGGGTTGAATATTACGCGTTTTTAGGCTATGATATGTATATGTTTTCATGTTGATTCTTGGATTATTTTATGGTTTATGGTATATATTTCAGGAATCAATGTTGAAATGTAGGGAAATGTGATGAAATCAAGCTAAAATGATGAAATAATGAATAAAGTTGAAGAAAAGAGGAAAAAACCAGAATCCAAGACACATGTTGCTCCTTTATACTCAAATTACTATATGTTCTAGCCATGTTTTGGAAATGTGGTCCATATAAAGGTTGTAGAACTTTCTCTTATCTTCGCGTGGACAGCTGATTCATCAAATTAGGAGTTCTAAAGAGAAAGTTATGGCCAAAATACAAAACTCGCCAGAAGCTGAAAAAGGCGAAGAAAACTTAGAAGCTCGATCGATCGAGAAAGGCTGAAAAAGCCATGAAATTCTTACTGGAAGGCTGGATCGATCGGCCACTTTATTCGGATCGATCGGGACGAGGAGTTTTCATAAAAATACCTTCCTTGTAGAGTTTGTATGCAAAAGGGAAGTCCATAATTCTTTCCCCTATATATTATACACGAGATTTTCAACCCAAAATCAGATTTTAACCCTAGGGAAAAGCCTCCACACTCACATCACAGCCTCCATCTCAGCCCATCTCTTTCCTTCACCCTCTCATACATCAAACCTCCACCAATCTTCCACTCTTCGTCCAACACTCTACACCCATTCACCATCCAAATCTCACGCCTCCTTCCATATAATTCACGTCCATCAACCCCTTTCCTTCACTTCATGTCCAGCCTCCATCCTTCTACCATTCAACCTTTATCCACCATCACCACTTCACCCTAGGAATTGGAACAACCCAACAAGAGAATCAAAGATCACGATCGAGAAAGAAGCGAGGAAGGATCGAGAATCAACGAAGAAGTCGACTTGGGAGTTTGCTTTTACTTTTCTATTATTTGTTTTGAATTATTATTGGATTTATTGTGTTTTGAATGATTGAGAAATATTCTAAACATTGTTTTTCCTTTAATATTCTTGATTGATTGAATTCATATATCCTCTATGAGCATGTGTTATTGTTTTTAATGCTTTTGAAGGATTGATCACCTTTGAATGATATTTTATTATAATTGAGATCGAGAGATGAAATTATAATACTATATAATAATTCATGCCGTGTGTTAAAGATTGAGATCGAGAGATAAAATCACACACGAGTGATAGCTTTGGGTTGTTTAATCTAAAGTTAGTGGTTTTCATAAAGCGCATTCAATATTAAATTGTTAATTACGTGAACGAGAGTTACTAGTTGCAATTTGATGTTAGACTTAATATAGCTCGAGAGAGTATATTGAATAAATTCGGAAAACCCGTCACCTTAGAGATGTATGGAGAAAATAATTGTAAGAGTTGGGTTAGGTGAATAATTGTCTTGATACTTTCTTGTGGATTTTTCTCGTGATCGTTGACTATTTTGGTTGGATTATAGTAGCTTAATTTAGTTTAGTTTAATTATTAATTGAGTATCGTAGGTTAAATATAGTTAAAAGAAATCTTATTTGGTAATTGCTTGTTAGTCCCCGTGGGTTCGACAATCTGTATCTTCCTATCTATACTAAAACTTTACACCGTGCACTTGCGGTCTAAAATCGCTAGATTGGAAATAATTGTTTAAAATAATAGCGATCACCCATTTCCGTGGCAATGTCTATGGGAATGCTATACTTTAAAATGGATTGGTTGGAGCCAAAGTTTAATAAAAATGGAATTTTCGGTTGAGTTTTTGGCTATCATTTAAACTTATAAAATGGAATATTTGGGTATTATGAATGCTTAGCCGGAAGCTTTTATATTGGTGATCGTCATGGATGGACGATAGGTTTGGGAGTTGTGAACATACTTGGGCACGTGATTACATGCCTATGTTTTATTGAGAGTTATTTGCATGTTAGCACTTAATTCATCGGGTCGTGGGACTCAGCCAAGGGTTGGTTCGGACTACGAAATCCTAAGGTATGTATGACGTACGAGCATATCTTTAATATATTATTGCAATTGTGGTGCATGATATAATATATTGTGTTGAACTTGTGGATAATGGAAATGGAATATAGTCGCACTAAATTGGTTGTATTATGAATTGTATGGTGCCGCTATGGAACGAGCAATGTTTAGGGTGTTGTCGCTATGGAGCGAACATCGGTTAGGATGCCGCCGCTGTTGAGCGTGCGTGGTAATTGGACTGTATATTTGTTATTTAGATACGGGTGATATCTAATAACCACAATTATATGAATTGAGTTTTATAAATTATGGAAAATGGATAATTGGAACATGGACATAGTTAATCAAGGTAATGATTAACTGACTTTGTGAATTTGATGGTTTTGGTTATTTGAGAACAGGAATAGCCCAGGGGTTTCTGGATGATGATGATACCATCCAGGGAGTATCTTTTATATTTCATGGCAATTTACATTCGTAAATTATGAATTGCATTATATTGTGATTATTGGATTTGTGGTATTGGTACCGTGTGGGGTTGTCTCTATTGGGGCAGGTGGAACAGGTACAAGGGAAGCTCTAGTGCTGAGATCGAGTTATGGATCGGAGGTACTTCCAGGATCGAGGTACCAGAGCTAATATGGAGCAGGGTATTTTATACATTACGTACGCATACATTTGTTTGGTGCTCGCATGTGAGCAGTGCATATGTGTATATGGGTTGTATAAAAAGGCAATGGCCTTTCTCTTTTCATTTATTTGTGGCATGCAATTAATTTGGGAATTGCTAGATGTATTGAGAATGTAGTTTGTGTATTACAAGGGTTCATGATATGTTAAATGATTTTGGTTGGGGAAACTGGACATGACATAGAATGAAATAAACGGAGAAATTTTATTAAGGGTATATTATGCTAAGTTAGCATATGTTATTTCCCAAATCCAGCAAAAATATATGTGTTAGATGCAATGAATCTTGCAATTCCAGCATGGACTATGGATGTTCGTGCAAATACAATTGCGAACTGCTTTCGTCATTGTAAACTTTGATCAACAGATAACATGGCTTTTGAGAACTCCGATGAACAGGTAGGTGGTGAAAGCACTCAAGAACTCCGAAATTTGATCGAAGAGTTGGGTTATCGCAATGCAATGGATGTCGAAGATGTCCTGAACCACCCAGAAGAAAATGTAGTTGCACAGTTGTTGACTAATGAAGAAATTATTGAGAGCGTTATTGGAACTGATAAAGATGATGATGAAAGTCCATGGAGCCCCCTTCGCAAAACGAGGCTATTAAAGCGGCAATCACATTGAATAATTTCTTGTTGAGCTATGAGAAAACAACACCAGAAGTTCTTACAATGATAAGGAAAATTAGAGACAAGAATCAAGGTGAAATTGATTTCAACAAAAAAAAAGACAATTGAGTCATTTTTAAAGAAACTTTCATAAATCATTCATGTAATATGTAGTATAAAGGAATTATTAATTTATATTTTATATGGGGTCTATAGAAATTTTCAAAAATGTATTATCTTATAATTTTAGCGAATTATTAATTTAGCACCCTACCCCCGAGTTGGGACCGACCAAAAACATTATCTTAAAGAGTTTATTAAATAATCGAGTATTAATTTATAGAGTTTCTACTGTAGGTGGTTATATGCACATGATTATGTGGTTAATACACTAATTGGGGGTTAAGGGCACGGGGGTCCTTACATTAGTGGTATCAGAGTAGTGGTTTGCTCTTTGGGGCTGTTGAGGGCCTAGGAACATTTTAATGGGAATGGGTAGCACATACTTATGCATGACATTAGTTAGTGTTGTGTGACACAACTATGTTGTGTACGTGTGTTTATGATATGTGTTCATAATTAGAATATGTTGTTGCTTGTAGGGTTATATTGGGATACGGATTATGCATTGTGGTTGCATACATGGCGTAGCGATGTGAATACTTGCCGCTGTCATATTATAACGATGAAGAATATTTGCCGCAAATATGTCAAAGCGAAGGATAATTCCGCTGTCATATTACAATTGCGAGGGATATTATGCCGCTAATATGTTGAAGCGAGGGGTATTTCCGCTGTCATGATAAAACGAGGAGTAGTGGCGCCGCTGTCATACCATCGCGATGAAGAATATTTGCCGCTTAAGCGAGGGACATTATACCGCTAATATGGCGTAGCTTTTCGCTGTCATATGATAGCGATGAAGAATATTTGCCGCTTAAGCGAGGGATATTATGCCGCTGGTATGTCGAAGCGAAGTAGCGAAGAGGGATATTTGCCGCTGTATAGCGAGGGATATCATGACGCTAGTTTATTGGCGATGGTTTATGCCGCCAGGTATTATATAGCGATGGTACATTCCGCTAATCTATTGGCGATGGTTCATGCCGTCGGGTATTAATAATAATGGGTTATTCCGCTACATCTATTGGCGATGGTTTATGCCATCGGGTATTATATAACGATGGGTTATTCCGCTACATCTATTGGCGATGGTTTATGCCGCCGGGTATTATATAGTGATGGTACATTCCGCTACATCTATTGGCTATGGTTCATGCCGCCGGGTATTATATAGCGATGGATTATTCCGCTACATCTATTGGCAATGGTTTATGCCGCGTGATATTATATAGCGATGGTACATTCCGCTACATCTATTGGCGATGGTTCATGCCGCCGGGTATTATATATCGATGAGTTATTTTGCTATATCTATTAATGATAGTTTATGCTGCCGGGTATTATATAGCGATGGTACATTCCGCTACATCTATTGGCGATAGTTCATGCCACCGGGTATTATATAGCGATGTGTTATTCCACTACATCTATTGGTGATGGTTCATGCTGCCGGGTATTATATATCGATGGGTAATTCCGCTACATCCATTGGCGATGGTTCATGCTGCCAGATATTATATATCGATGGGTCATTCCGCTACATCTATGGCGATGGTTCATACCGCCGGATATCTATAGTGATGTTTTATGCCGCTAACTGTATGGCGAGGGATCATGCCGCTGATTCTATAGCGATGGGTTATGCCGCTATGTACGTAGCACGGGATTACGCCGCCTTCAAGTGACGGGTACTGCTTGCGTACCACTGTTGGGCGATGGATACAGGTATGCCGCTATCTTGTTAGCGATGAGGTATGGTATATTACTGTTTTATTAGCATAATTGTGGATGTCATGCATTGATATACATATACCGTCACGTGTTTGACGATGAGATTGTGAATGTCAGGTGTTGACATATACCGTCACGAGTTGACGATGTTATTTTGGATGTCATATGTTGACATGTACCGTCACGGGATGACGATGACATATGGTTTGAGTGTCGATGATAAGCACAAGGTGGTGTCTACGTCGTTTTGATGAAATGTGGATGCTCTATGTTGACGTGTAGCGTCGTTTTGATGAGTATACGCCTGGGTGTATGTATTTAGTCATATGATTTGAGTGTCGATGATAAGCACAAGGTGGTGTCTACGTCACCGGTTGACGAGACCATTACGCCAATCAGGTTTGCTCGATGAATTATTGGATGCACTATACCGTTGAGTGTACCACATCATGCATTAGTGGTAAATATTTTACGAGTAGTGGTACCTTTGGGTATACTCGCTGGGATGGCTATGGCTAAATGATTGGTGGTAAGAGTAGTTATTGAGGAAACTACACGCTTTTGTCGTTGTGACGTGTGGTGGACATGGTCACGCCCACCCTGAGGGTGTGGAAATAAATCTTAATGGATAGGATTGCATTGGGGTTGAGTAGGGACACCGGGATGTCCATTGTGCTTTGGTGTTTTAGAGAAATATTGGTGATGACCCACTATTCTAATGGTTTGTACGGTATGGTATACAGGGATGGAACGTATGATATGTTGGTATGTATGGTATAAGCCTATGGAGGCAGCGATTTGCTAGCCAGGTATTGTTGCAGTAATATAGTGTGCTTGTTGTAGCCATTATACTTCTCGCTGGAACCGAGTTTGGTGAATCGTATAATGATACAATGAGGGTAATAGTGGACTCTAGTAGTCACTATGTTGCATGAGGTTTGAGGCAGAGAATACCTCACGGGAACGTTTATACGTTAAATGTTTTGAGGGACTTGTACTGGGAAAGCTCATTTTTGTTGGGAGTACCAACATGAGTGTCGACAAGTCGTTATTAGCTCTGGTTGAGCATCTTTGCATATGGAATGCAATGGGAATCACAATTGGAATTGTGGGATATAGTTAGTGGGGTGACACTACTATATTGACTTTATCTCTTAGAGAGATTTGGATTGCACTGTCATGGAGACAGCTGGTATCGATCGTGGGTTGATTGTGAATCAGCCATGGTAAGCATTACTAGTGTTGGACTGAATAATTGCTTTTATTTTTCGAGAGGCGTATGAGGAGACGTCTCCGGAGAAATGCTCTAGATTGTGGAGTACTATGGCATTAGTGCTGAGCATCGTTAGAATGAGTATGCATGGAGTATACGGGTTTCGATTTGGTAATAGTGGCATTGATGCACTATTCTGAACCAGTTGGGTGTTTATTGGTTTCGAGATACATCGTGGTATAAATGTATCTAATCTTTCCGAACTGTGGTTCGAGGTTGGAGGGTCATGGGTTTATGATTTTTTCCTTGTAAGGAAGGCGGTGTTGATATACCCACGTTTTGAGAATCTTTGGAGATTCGTTGAGTCGGTTGGTGCGGTGTTGATGTCGGGATCACACCATTGGTTGTCGGTTCGTCAATCATCATTCTTCACGATGTGAGAATAACTGGGGATTGACAGTTGGTTTTGGGGCTTTGGGTTGATTGGAGATACCCGAGTTGATTGCATTGTGTATGCATGTTGTATTGGTAATTAGGCATGTATACCAGTGTGTGTATACGAATGCCAGCATTTACTTGGTACTCGTCGAGCATCGGGTTAGTATGCTTGGGTGAATGAATCTCCGATGAGAGATTGTGGCACCTTGAGATTGGTAATCTCGATGACACGATGTATTCTGAAGAATGATCGTGAGGTCCGGTTGACTCTCTTGAGGAGGGATTGTCATGTGTTGAGGCCATGGTAATTCATTTCTGACTAATTTGCTAACGTCCCTGTGTTAGGATTGTTGAATCCTAGGGTAAACGAGGGATGGCCATGTGTCGGATTTGTTAGGTGTCGTGGTTGATACGTGTGGCAGGAATGCGATTGATTTTTCTCGCATGTCCTTTTGAAAACTTGAGACGTTGGAGAGTCTCGATGATGTGTTTGGACCAAGATGTGATTTCTTGGAACATACGGATGTAAACATCTTTGGAGACGTGTTTTGTGATGATCGGTGGCCGTGAGTTGCCCAATCCGTGTTGCAAAGTTGTACAACTACTCCTTGATGGAGATGGATTTGGAAAGCGGAAACAGGGTTTACTGTGAGTATACTATTGTATACTAGTGGTTTCCTTCGTGACGATGCGTGTTGGACATCGTAGGCAAGTGGTGAAGATATCATGGGATGATATTCATGTCAGAATCAGGGATGATTCGTTTGATTTGCAGTCGAAGCCGACTGACTTCTGGGATGGCTCACATCGAAGTATGTTGCCGTCTTTTGAGATTTATGATGGTTTGGAAGGTTACTCCATTCCTGAGATTGGTGCGAGATCAGTGTACTCACAATTGGTACGTCGTTCATGATATGTTCATAATTCGACGGTTTTGGTTTTGTTTGGTTTGTGTAGTCTTGGCAGTACGTGGAGTACGCCTGTGCAAATTTCGACGAAAATTTATTAGTGGGGGATATTTGTGATGTCCAGGAATTACTAGTGTTAATCCCGGAGTGGTAATGACGTGTAATGGGCTCGGGATCTTTGATTTCCAATTGGATGAGATTGTATTCTCATCGTGGTGAAAAAACCTTGGAATTGGGTTTTTGGCGGGATCTGGTCCGGAGTACTTTGTACTGAGGCTAGTAAGGGAAATTGAGTTGGAGAGATAATTATTGTAAACAGATGATTTTTAATGAATCATGATGTATTTGCGGAGGTATTGGTATTTTGGAGTCTTTGTGCTATATCTACCAAGTGGACTCGATATTCCGTTATTGCACAGAATCTCTCATCTCTCTCTCCTATCTCGCGCTCAACCCTGCCCCCAACCCTTCCCCTCATTTCTCTTGATAGCAAATCGATGGAGGCTCGTCTTGGGAGCCCGATTTCTTGAAGAAAAGCTGGTAATCTTCTTCTCCTCACCTTTAGCTTCGATTTGATTATGGTGTTGTGCTTGTTGGTTAAGTTTTGAGTTGGGTTTGAGAATTGGTGGTTTTGGTTAAAAATCTAAAAAGTTGTTTTTAGTATTTTTATTGAGTTTAATTGGTGTAATGGAGGTGTTGAAGAAGTTAGGGGTGTTGGTTTTGAGATTGGGTGTGAAAAACACCATTAAAGCTCAAAATTTTCAGAAACCCCCAGGTCGCCATCAATCGCGGCTTGGCGCCGATCGATCGCGACATAATACTGATTTGGGAAGGCGATGAGCAGTAGCGGCGATCGATCGCGAAAAGTGAGCGATCGATCGCAAAAAGTGAATGATCGATCACAGGGGTCTTGACGATCGATCGCGAGATGTGGCGATCGATCGTGGCATGTTAATTTTCTGGCAGTGGGATGTGGCGATCGATCGCGGCTTGGCGCTGATCGATCGCGGCACTGTTCCCCTTTGATTTTCGAAAATTTTGGAAAATGTTGGGATTTTGGAATCGAGGTTTAAGTGGCTCATTTCCGGGGCAATGTCTACATTCCAATGTGAATGCTATACTTTTAAAATGGATTGGTTGGAGCCAAAGTTTATTTAAAAACGGAATTTTCGGTTGAGTTTTTGGCTATCATTTAAACTTATAAAATGGAATATTTTGGGTATTATGCATGCTTAGCCGGGGGCTTTTATATTGGTAATCGTCATGGATGGACGATAGGTTTGGGAGTTGTGAACGTGCTTGGGCACGTGATTGCATGCCTATGTTTAATTGAGAGTTATTGCATGTTAGCACTTAATTCACCGGGTCGTGGGACTCAGGCAAGGGTTGGTTCGGACTACGAAATCCTAAGGTACGTATGACGTACGAGCATACCTTTAATATATTATTGCAATTGTGGTGCTTGATATAATATAATTGTGTTGAACTGGTGGATAATGGAAATGGAATATAGTCGCACTAAATTGGTTGTATTACGAATTGTATGGTGCCGCTATGGAACGAGCAATGTTTAGGGTGTTGTCGCTATGGAGCGAACATCGGTTAGGATGCCGTCGTTGTTGAGCGTGCGTGGTAACTGGACTGTAGATTCGGTATTTAGATACGGGTGATATCTAATAACCACATGTATATGAATTGAGTTTTATAAATTATGGAAAATGGATAATTGGAACATGGACATAGTTAATCAAGGTAATGATTAACTGGCTTTGGGAATTTGATGGTTTTGGTTATTTGAGAACATGAATAGCCCAGGGGTTTCTGGATGAGGATGATACCATCCAGGGAGTATCTTTTATATTTCATGGCAATTTACATTCGTAAATTATGAATTGCATTATATTGTGATTATTGGATTTGTGGTATTGGTACCGTGTGGGGGCTGTCTCTATTGGGGCAGGTGGAACAGGTACAAGGGAAGCTCTAGATCTGAGATCGAGTTATGGATCGGAGGTACTTCCAGGATCGAGGTACCAGAGCTAATATGGAGCAGGGTATTTTATACATTACGTACACATACGTTTGTTTGGTGCTCGCATGTGAGCAGTACATATGTGTATATGGGTTGTATAAAAAGGCAAGGGCCTTTCTCTTTTCATTTATTTGTGGCATGCAATTAATTTGGGAATTGCTAGATGTATTGAGAATGTAGTTTGTGTAGTACAAGGGTGCATGATATATTAAATGATTTTGGTTGGGGAAACTGGA
Source organism: Haberlea rhodopensis (assembly GCA_907163345.1). Taxonomy (NCBI): domain Eukaryota; kingdom Viridiplantae; phylum Streptophyta; class Magnoliopsida; order Lamiales; family Gesneriaceae; genus Haberlea; species Haberlea rhodopensis. Next base: position 1,304,735 of record CAJQUN010000079.1, read on the forward strand.
CATTATATAATGAAATAAACGGTGAAATTTTATTAAGGGTATATTATGCTAAGTTAGGATATGATTTTTTCCCAACATAGATGGTTATATGCACATGATTATGTGGTTAATACACTAATTGTGGGTTAAGGGCACGGGGGTCCTTACAAAGAGGCTTCATCAAGTGAACCTCAAACTAACTTCAGGAAAACGATCATCCTGAACATGAAGATGTGGTTCCAGCCGCCAATGATCCAACAGGGTCTGGACCAGATGATTAGGAGAACTAACCTTTCGAGAAATCTAACCATATTCTTCTAAGATATCCCAAGATCTTAGAGAGATTCAGAAGACATTGCAGCGTTATGGCTATCTTCAATACCATGTCATTGCACTGATCCATCAGATTCAAAGTCAGATGGAGATTGTGATTAAACATCATCAGGAAATTCTTCAAAACCTTCGAGATGTTCAATCCCGAGTTAAGGAGTTGGAGTCAAGACCAAGTCCAACAGGAAGAAGGAAAGGAGGATGGTTACCACCGTCCTATGGAACAAAACCTCTTTTACATCAAAAGGGGAAAGCGGAGGAGGTCCGAAGACCTTTGACAGAGACTGAAAAAATGATTGCGGTCCTACGATGAGAGCCCATTCTTCCCATAAAGTAATGGAAAGAATTAACCTAGAAGAACTACGTGATCTTGCTGATTCATTTGTGGGATTAATTCTCGTAGAATTCAAGACAGGAGAGCTTGTACCAAGACCTCAACCACAAAAGTGTTTCAGGCCACACAATCCACCCAAGGAGATCAAACTATGCCGCAGAGGGTTCACCTCAGCAACTTTGGATCCCCCAGTTGGAACAAGGAACCGTTCTCGCAGGCCAGATATACATCAAACGCCTTATGGGAAATCTCAACTGGATCCAATCCTTCCATATGGAGTTATGCTCAACATGGATATCTTGGATTTCAAAACAGAGAAGTTCTTATTGATGAATGGGCTTCAACAATGAGAATAGTAGCAGGAACACTTGATATAAGCAAAGAACGATTCATTTTACTTCTCGAAATGAGTCCGGAAGGATCAGTTGTGATGACCAGGGATTATAGGTGTTAATCCCGGAGTGTTAATAACCCGTAAAGTTGTTTTACGTGGCGATTTGGAGTTTAATCGCGGTGTTGGGCCTTCTGGGCTCGTTTAATTGAGTAGTTGGGGTTGTTGGATCCCGAGGTTGAGATCGTACTCTCATTTCGGTGAAAACCTGTGAGTTGGGTTTTTAGTGTGACTCGGAATCTCGGGTGCTGTGTGTGGGCACCGGTATGGGGTTTTTGAGTTAGAGAGAGAGTTTTTGAAAACAGATGATTTTTAATGAATCATGATGTATTTGTGGGGATATTAGTATTTCGGGGTATTTTTGCTATAAATACCAGTGGAACCCGAGATTTTAATTATGGGAGCCATTTTCCTCACCTCTCTCTCTCCTCGCGCGCTGCCTTTCCCGATCCCCTTTGCCACCGTGCAGAAAAGGCCTCCGCCCGCCGCCGTTCGGCGCGTCCGACCCGCCGCCGTGTTCGTCTCTTCCAGGCGGTCCTACCCATACCAACAATTTGAAGTTTGGTCGAGAATCGAGCTCGGATTTGCCAGAAAAGCGTAGGGTTCGAAAACTGGATTTCATCCGATTTTTGGGGCGCGATTTTGGTATGTTTTTGGTACGATTTTTTCTGATGTTTTTGGGGCGTTTTTAAGCTGGTTTTGAGTCGATTATTTCAGACTTTTTGGTTCGAAATTATTGGTTAAGTTTGGTTCGAATTTTCAGCTCGATTTCGTGAGTTAGGGTTCGAATTTTTGGGATTTTTGACAAGGAGTGATGATTCTTGTAATGGATTGATTAATTCATGTTGTAGATGCATTATGATGCTTGATTGTGTTCGAATTTGAGGAATTGGATTCGAATTTAGGGCTGGAATCGAAAATTGGGGATTTTGGCTTGGGGATGATGATTTTCGTTGTTATTGATTAACTCATGTTTTAGATGAATTATGGTAATTATTTGGGTTGGATTTTGTGTTGTGAAGGTTCGAAAATTTGTGGGGAATTCTTGAGCAATTTTCGATATTGGTTATTGTCTTGTGTTGACAATATTTTTGAGGGTTATGGGTGTGCTTGAGCATGAGTTGCATGTTCGTAATTAATTGTGAATTAATTTATCGTGTTAGCACATCGTTCCTCGGAGCATGGAACTCGAGCAAGGTTTGGCTCGGACTTCGGAAATTTGAGGTACGTGCGACGTACGAGCATTACTTTACGTGATAGCAATTGTGAAATGCATAATGTGTTGTAATTGCATTAGATGGTTGTGGGTATGACTATATGCATATATGTGTTGATATATATGGGGTACTGAGTCTATATGACTATTGTACTGCATTTGAGATGCCTGAGAATGATCGTGGGATCATGTACTCATTATAAGACATGTGAGATGTCTAGGTATAATGGAAAATTGGTAAAATAAATGCTAGGCATTTGAACTATCTATGATTGATAGCGAAATTGAGAAATCAGTACTAGATATTGAGATATCTATATTTGTATGTATATTGAACTTGGAATCATTGATTTTTGATACTTGAGAATCAGGCATGCTATGAGTTAAATCAATGTGTTGATTTACTGATTTATGAGATTTGATGAGTTTGATGATTGTGAGAACAGGGACAGTACACGGAATCCCGGATGAGGATGTTGCCATCCAGGGAGTATCATTTAAAATTCATTAATATTTACTTGTGTTGTAAATTATGAATTTCATTATTGTGATTATGAGATTTTGTGTATTGGTATGCTCACCCCGTTGGGGGCTGTCTCTGTTGGGGCAGGTGAACAGGTGCATCGATGGCTGTGGAGCTGAGCTCGAGCTGTTGATTGGATGTACTCCCAGGATCGTGGTACCAGGGCTTGATGGAGCACGGTATCGTATAGAGTACATATATACACCCGAGGGTTTTATACATATTTATGATGCTCGCATGTGAGCACGGTTATGTTTGTATATGGATTGTATATAAAGGCATGAGCCTTTCTCTCTTTCATTATATGTTGCATGCAATTGTGGTAGAATTGCTAATGATATGAGAGTCGTTAGTGTATTATGTGGGGGTTGAAACCCACTTTTGTCGTCTTATGTGTGGCGTCTTCCCTGGCTGGGAATTTACTTGGTATTGCTGCATTCTGATGAGTATTATGTTTTTCCCTGGCCGGGAATTATGTTATGTGTTGTGCTTTTATTTCGGGATAGCTCAATTTACGGGGAGACTCTGCCCAAATTTTTATAAAAGTCCACAATGTAAAAAGTGGCAAAATGGGGTTGGTAATGGGCAACTCTATGAGTCTATATGTTAGTAGAGACGATCTTATAACGTTGAATATTAAAGGAATTTTGTAAGCATCATTTGAGCTTCCCGATTGACTTTTTATTGAAAGCATGTGCCACACATAATGGTTAATACACTAATTAAGGGTTAAGGGCTTGGGGTCCTTACATTAGTGGTATCAGAGCAGTGGTTAGCTCTTTGGGGCTGTTGAGGGCCTAAAACATGCTGATGGGGATGGGTAGCACATATTTATGCATGATAGTAGCTAGTGTTGTGTGACACAACTATTTTGCTTATGTGCATTTGTGATATGTGATCATAGTGAAACGATTGTATGTCACGACATCTATGGAATCATAATATAACCTGTTGATTATGATTGTGAGTTGTGACACAGGGGCAACTAAATGGAGCATTTTGAAATGCATCGGAATATGGGAAGTACTTTGTACTCATGATTTATGCATTTACTCATTATAATCATATTGTGGGAATATGGATTATTGTATGCTCATGGGTTGTGATTGTTCCTGTAGGAACACTATGATGCGAAAGGCTAAGGCCATGGTTGAAAGACACGAAACGGTAACCTGCATTTTATATACATCATGGATTTATGCATTGTTGTTGCATGTGTACATGTAGTGATGATTTTAATGCTTTGCCGCCATTTGTTGAAGCGAGGGTTGGGAGCGCCACATGTCACATTTGTGCGAGGTGCATTAAAATACACTCATGTTGATGTATATTGGATATGGCATATGCTTTGTGATTGCAGGTGTAAATGGAATACTTGGTGAATATCCCATGAGTCATTGTTATGGATGAGTGATGATTTTAAATGCTTGCCGCTATTTATTATTTTGTGCCGCTAAAATGTGAAGCGAGGGGTGGGAGCGCCGCATGTCACATTGAAGCGTGGTTAGCATATGAGGCGAGGAAAGAATATTTGCCGCTAAAATGTGAGGCGAGGGGTGGGAGTACCGCATGTCCATTTAAGCGAGGTTATTCTATGCCGCCTATATGTGAAGCGAGGGGTGGGAGTACCGCATGTTTTATTTGAGCGAGGGGCATTAAAATACACTACCGTGACAATGACTAGGGATCAGCTATATTGACTGGCGATGATTCTTGCCGCCATGGATATTGATAGCGATGGTTCATGCCGCTATATTGACTGGCGATGATTCTTGCCGCCATGTATATTGATAGCGATGGTTCATGCCGCTATATTGACTGGCGATGATTCTTGCCGCCATGGATATTGATAGCGATGGTTCATGCCGCTATATTGACTGGCGATGGTTCTTGCCGCCATGTATATTGATAGCGATGGTTCATGCCGCTATATTGACTGGCGATGATTCTTGCCGCCATGGATATTGATAGCGATGGTTCATGCCGCTATATTGACTGGCGATGATTCTTGCCGCCATGTATATTGATAGCGATGGCCGCTATATTGACTGGCGATGATTCTTGCCGCCATGGATATTGATAGCGATGGTTCATGCCGCTATATTGACTGGCGATGGTTCTTGCCGCCATGTATATTGATAGCGATGGTTCATGCCGCTATATTGACTGGCGATGATTCTTGCCGCCATGGATATTGATAGCGATGGTTCATGCCGCTATATTGACTGGCGATGATTCTTGCCGCCATGGATATTGATAGCGATGGTTCATGCCGCTATATTGACTGGCGATGGTTCTTGCCGCCACGGATATTGATAGCGATGGTTCATGCCGCTATATTGACTGGCGATGGTTCTTGCCGCCATGAATATTGATAGCGATGGTTCATGCCGCTATATTGACTGGCGATGGTTCTTGCCGCCGGATATATTGCTAGCGATGCCTCTTTCCGCTATTATGTGGACGATGATTCATGCTCAGGTGTATAGCGAGGTTTCATGCCACTTATTATATGACGAGGTATCATGCCGTCGATTCTATAGCGATGGATTGTGCCGCTATGTGCTCAGCACAGGATTTTGCCGCCTTCGAGCGATGGGTGCTGACTACGTACTATCGAGCGACGGAGACAGGTATGCCGCTATATTGATAGCGATGAGGTATGGCATATTACTTGTGTTAGCATTATTGTGGATACTATGTGTTGCTATATATATGCCATGTGTTTGACGATGAGATTATGGATGTCGTGTATTGCCATGTACCGTCGTATGTTTGACGATGTTAGTTGGATGTCATATGTTGACATATGCCGTCACGGGACGACGATGACATAGTTGATGTTCTATGTAGACGTGTGGCGTCGTTTTGATGATTACTACATTTATGTTATGTATTTAGTTGTTTGGTTTGAGTGCCGATGATGAGCACATGATAGAGTCTGGGTCACTAGTTGACGAGACCTTTTGTCGAGCAATGATACCCTTGGGTATGCTCGTTGGTTTGGCTAGGGCCAAGTGTTTGGTGGTAAGAGTAGTCATTGAGGAAACTACTCGCTTGTGTTGTGACGTAGGGTAGACATGGTTACACCCACCCTGAGGGTGTCGGATAAGTCTTATCGGACTATGATTGTATCATAAGTGAGCAAGGACACCGGGTTGTCCATTGTGCTTGGTATTTTAGAGGTATGTTGGGCGATGACCCATTACCCTAACGGTTTGTACGGTATGGGATACCGAGATGGAACATATGGTTTGTTGGTGGACTTGATATGAACCTATGGAGACAGCACTTTGCTAGCCAGATATCGTAGTAATGATATAGTGTGCTTGTTGGGGCCGTGATACTGCTCGTTGGAACCAAGTTTGGCAAATCGTAAGGTGATACGATGTGGATTGTGGTGGACTCTAGTAGTCACCATGTCATTTGAGGTTGAGGTTGTGCATGCCTCACTGAAACGTGTATACGTTTATGTTTAATCTTGGTGAGACTTGTCTGGGACAGCTCATAAGGTTGAAGTACCAACAAGAGAGTCATCAAGTCGTTGTTGACTCGATCTGGGGAATCTGTGCATTTGGGATGCAATGGGTGTTATTGTATCCAGTTTTTCCGAACGGTGGTTCGAGACTTGTGGATCTCGAGTTCGATGGCACTTCCCTTGTGGGGAAGGAGGTAGTATTAGACCTATTTGGGAATCTTTGAAGGATTCGGTAAGTTGGTACGTGTGGTGTTGATTTTGGGAATCACGCCGTGTTGTTGATCGTCGATTATCATTCTCCACTGCAATGGAATGACTCAGTATTGACAGTTATGTTTGGGGGCTTAGGGGTATGTTGTAGATACCCGAGCCAAGTGCATTGAACGTGCATGTGATGTCAGTGCTTAGGCAGGTATACCGGTGAGTATACGGATGCTAGTTTTTGACTTCCCTTTTTGTCAAGCATAGAGTTATGCTACTTGGGATGACTAAATCTCTGATGAGAGATATTGAACACCTTTAGATTGGGAATCTCCATGGCACGATGAATTATGAGAAACAATCGTGGATTTAGTTGACTCCCTTTGAGGAGGGATCATCTTGTGTGGGTTGAGGTGTTTCATTGTTGGTGTTTCCTCCGAGTTACACGATAGCCTTCCCAAGTTTGGATTGTTAAATCCTAGGATTGCCAAGGGATGGCAGGAATTCGGATTTATTGGGTGTCGCTGTCGACACAAGCGTTGAGGATGCAATGTGTTTATTGCATGTCCTTTCAGAATTTGAACTCTGTGGAGTCTCAATGGTTTATTTATGATCAGGATGTGATCCTTGGTATATCCGGAGGTGGACATCTTGTGAGATGTCTTTTGTGTGAATCCGTGGCCGTGAGTTGCCCAAATTGAGTTGCAATGATGCGACTGCTCATTCGATGGAGGAGGTTTGAAAGTGGAAACCAGGTTTGGTGTGTATACATCGTGGTATACTAGTGTTTCCCTCGTAACGATGTATGTTAGACATCGTGAGTCTTGATAAAGATATCATTGGACGATATCTACGATGGAATCGGGAGCGATTCGAATCCTTGCAGTTTCAGTTGCCTAACTGCTTTTGGATTATTAGCGTTGAGTGGTGCTGACGCTCTTTGACGTTATGATGGATTTGGAAGTCTATTCCACACCAGAGATTGACACGAGGTCAACGCTCTCACGGTTGAGGTGTCATTCATGATGCGTTCTTACTAGTGGTATTAGAACGAAGGATGACTGTCCGATCTACGGTCGTAAATATTGGTTGTTTTGCAGTCATGAGGGACTAACTTTTGGGATGAACCGCATCGAGGTACGTTTTGCCTCTTGGGTATGAGTTGGTGTTGGTTTTGGTATGTCGCTCTGTTTCAGAGTTCGATGTGAGGTAAGTATTCTCGAGGTTTTTAAGACGATTCTGATATGGTCAGGAATCGAGGTTATGGCTTCATGTTGTTGTGTAGCCCGGGTGTTATGTGATACACCGGTGCTAATTTCGAGGACGAAATTCTTTTAGTGGGGGATATTGTGATGACCAGGGATTATAGGTGTTAATCCCGGAGTGTTAATAACCCGTAAAGTTGTTTTACGTGGCGATTTGGAGTTTAATCGCGGTGTTGGGCCTTCTGGGCTCGTTTAATTGAGTAGTTGGGGTTGTTGGATCTCGAGGTTGAGATCGTACTCTCATTTCGGTGAAAACCTGTGAGTTGGGTTTTTAGTGTGACTCGGAATCTCGGGTGCTGTGTGTGGGCACCGGTATGGGGTTTTTGAGTTAGAGAGAGAGTTTTTGAAAACAGATGATTTTTAATGAATCATGATGTATTTGTGGGGATATTAGTATTTCGGGGTATTTTTGCTATAAATACCAGTGGAACCCGAGATTTTAATTATGGGAGCCATTTTCCTCACCTCTCTCTCTCCTCGCGCGCTGCCTTTCCCGATCCCCTTTGCCACCGTGCAGAAAAGGCCTCCGCCCGCCGCCGTTCGGCGCGTCCGACCCGCCGCCGTGTTCGTCTCTTCCAGGCGGTCCTACCCATACCAACAATTTGAAGTTTGGTCGAGAATCGAGCTCGGATTTGCCAGAAAAGCGTAGGGTTCGAAAACTGGATTTCATCCGATTTTTGGGGCGCGATTTTGGTATGTTTTTGGTACGATTTTTTCTGATGTTTTTGGGGCGTTTTTAAGCTGGTTTTGAGTCGATTATTTCAGACTTTTTGGTTCGAAATTATTGGTTAAGTTTGGTTCGAATTTTCAGCTCGATTTCGTGAGTTAGGGTTCGAATTTTTGGGATTTTTGACAAGGAGTGATGATTCTTGTTATGGATTGATTAATTCATGTTGTAGATGCATTATGATGCTTGATTGTGTTCGAATTTGAGGAATTGGATTCGAATTTAGGGCTGGAATCGAAAATTGGGGATTTTGGCTTGGGGATGATGATTTTCGTTGTTATTGATTAACTCATGTTTTAGATGAATTATGGTAATTATTTGGGTTGGATTTTGTGTTGTGAAGGTTCGAAAATTTGTGGGGAATTCTTGAGCAATTTTCGATATTGGTTATTGTCTTGTGTTGACAATATTTTTGAGGGTTATGGGTGTGCTTGAGCATGAGTTGCATGTTCGTAATTAATTGTGAATTAATTTATCGTGTTAGCACATCGTTCCTCGGAGCATGGAACTCGAGCAAGGTTTGGCTCGGACTTCGGAAATTTGAGGTACGTGCGACGTACGAGCATTACTTTACGTGATAGCAATTGTGAAATGCATAATGTGTTGTAATTGCATTAGATGGTTGTGGGTATGACTATATGCATATATGTGTTGATATATATGGGGTACTGAGTCTATATGACTATTGTACGGCATTTGAGATGCCTGAGAATGATCGTGGGATCATGTACTCATTATAAGACATGTGAGATGTCTAGGTATAATGGAAAATTGGTAAAATAAATGCTAGGCATTTGAACTATCTATGATTGATAGCGAAATTGAGAAATCAGTACTAGATATTGAGATATCTATATTTGTATGTATATTGAACTTGGAATCATTGATTTTTGATACTTGAGAATCAGCATGCTATGAGTTAAATCAATGTGTTGATTTACTGATTTATGAGATTTGATGAGTTTGATGATTGTGAGAACAGGGACAGTACACGGAATCCCGGATGAGGATGTTGCCATCCAGGGAGTATCATTTAAAATTCATTAATATTTACTTGTGTTGTAAATTATGAATTTCATTATTGTGATTATGAGATTTTGTGTATTGGTATGCTCACCCCGTTGGGGGCTGTCTCTGTTGGGGCAGGTGAACAGGTGCATCGATGGCTGTGGAGCTGAGCTCGAGCTGTTGATTGGATGTACTCCCAGGATCGTGGTACCAGGGTTTGATGGAGCACGGTATCGTATAGAGTACATATATACACCCGAGGGTTTTATACATATTTATGATGCTCGCATGTGAGCACGGTTATGTTTGTATATGGATTGTATATTAAGGCATGAGCCTTTCTCTCTTTCATTATATGTTGCATGCAATTGTGGTAGAATTGCTAATGATATGAGAGTCGTTAGTGTATTATGTGGGGGTTGAAACCCACTTTTGTCGTCTTATGTGTGGCGTCTTCCCTGGCTGGGAATTTACTTGGTATTGCTGCATTCTGATGAGTATTATGTTTTTCCCTGGCCGGGAATTATGTTATGTGTTGTGCTTTTATTTCGGGATAGCTCAATTTACGGGGAGACTCTGCCCAAATTTTTATAAAAGTCCACAATGTAAAAAGTGGCAAAATGGGGTTGGTAATGGGCAACTCTATGAGTCTATATGTTAGTAGAGACGATCTTATAACGTTGAATATTAAAGGAATTTTGTAAGCATCATTTGAGCTTCCCGATTGACTTTTTATTGAAAGCATGTGCCACACATAATGGTTAATACACTAATTAAGGGTTAAGGGCTTGGGGTCCTTACATCAGTCAAGATTGCCTGGGATATGGGAGACCGAGGTGCCAAGGAAGAAGTTTTAGCCGGAGAGTCCCTGAAAAAAATCGTGGACAAGATGTCAAAATTCTTTAAAATCTGTTTCACTGGAGTAAGTTACTTCGAAGGAATGGAGGAAGAGAAGGCTAAAAAATACAGACAAGCTCTAATTAGCCTAGAACTACATGATATCTATTATGTAGACGAGTACATCAAACTCTCTACGGAGTATAGATGGAAGGCAAAGATAGAAGAAAAAGATGCAACAGAACTGTTCTTTGCCAAAATACCGAGTCCATGGAGAGAAATGCTTATCCAGGAATATACACCTCATGAAATCGAGACGGTGTCCAAGAGAATGTCATTTCTTAAGATAAAGCTTGCGGAGTGGTGCTACCAAGCAAAACTCCAAATGAATTTCAAGAAGCTCAGAGGAATCAACAAAATAGCTCCTCTTTGTCGTACATGGAATGATATCCCTACAATCATTGGAAACTACCCCCAAAGGCGAAAGATGAAAAAGCACAGAGCTCATCCTTATGCCCGAGGAAGTAGAAGAAGTAGGTATTCATGGAGACCTAGAACGTTCTGGTCAAAGCAGGAAGCCCGAAGTTGCAGATCTGGGCAAAGATCAGGACCAACAAGGAATAGAACATCATCAACAAGTTCTAATCAAGCTAGTTCTAGTAGAACACCAACAAAAAGAACTTTCAGACACACACATATTCGTGCAAATGAGAGTTTCAAAGATTGTAACTGCTGGACATGCGGAGCAAGAGGACATATCTCTACAGATTTTCCAGAAAACTAAAGCCGTGGAGTAAGGCAGTTCGAGCATATCAAAGAATTTGAAGATGCTGTCTATTTACAGGATTTGGTACATGTGTATCAATTTGAGGATATTACTTCAGATGAAAGCATCTACGAAGAGGAAATCTATTCTGATAATGGAGAGCTCAGAATCAGAGTGAAGGATAGTTCTTTCAACATGTGATCAGAGAATAACTGTTGGGGTTTTTTTTTTTTTTATCTCATACCACTGTTTCTCATAAAACTCTTATGAGAATCATGAAGGAAGAGTCAAAGCTTCATATGTATGATGGGTGTACAATTGGAGCAATGGAAAAAGCCATGTATATGATAGGTCTTCGAAGCAGGAATCATCATATTATCCATAGGGTAACAACAGGTGAATTTGCGATCCCAATGGAATTCATGGGAAACCAAATCGAGATGCAGTTAATCCCCTATAGAGAAATCCAGGAGATTAAGAACAAGGTTAAAAGAGAAGTTGCTAACACACTCTCATGGATTCATATCGGAGCCATTAAAGTCATCATCAAAGCAACATTCAAGGAGGGAATTGATTATCCTTTCAACCTGGCGATCTTTGACAAAAGAATCCCGAACCTCAAAGACTCTTGTTTGGGAGCAGTTACGGGAATTTGTATGCGGGAAAGATGGCTTTCAACATCTATCCTAGAATTGCATACAATTTGGGGGATCGAGATTTCAACAAGTTTCTAACTCTTCATCAAGATTTTAAAAGAAATGATTTGATGAAAGAAGGAAACATGCCTTACTCGATCACCTACAAGGTGTCATACGCACTACTCATCATTTAGAAGTATTCTTGAGAAATGCATTCATTGAAGTCCTCGGAATATTCGAGAATTTCGTCAAAGCAGTATTACTGGACATCATTGATACTCCGACAATAGGAGAGATCGACATGAGGATACAAGATCAACATGTTCTGAACAGAAGCAGGAGCCTTATGATCGAGGCAAGAAGGATGTCTTTCCAACATGATAGGTTAATCAGCAACTATCCGAGGGAAAACAGAAGGCAGTCTCGAGCATAATTCCTGATGTATTCAAAACAGCAGGAAAGCTGAAATGCACAGAAGGCTTGGAGAGAAGTGTAGATAATTTTTGACATTACGAAAAAAGATAATGTCTTCCCTTGTGATGTCCTCTACTATTTGCAACAACCTACAGTTGGCAAGTATCAAGGAAACCTTAAAATTGGTGACATTGATCTAACAATTGAAGGAACTGCAGGAAGAATCTCAGAACAGCTTATTCTAGGGATTGAATTTCTCAAGGAACATAAACCTTGGGAAAGATTGCATGATGGAATGGAATTCACGGTGGAAGGAAAAAGATATAGGATCAGATGACCACCAGCCCATTCTCCATATACATCTCCGTCGGGATGTTATATGAAAAATATCAGGCAAAATATTTTGCAGCTTACATTGACTCAGGAGCTGGAATATGTACTGCCAGGCAAGATATCTTCTCCAAAGAAGTTGGTGAGAACTTACCAGCCATTGCCGGAAGAGACTTTTCCAAAATGATCCTTATCCTTAATGAAGGGGTCCATGGAGCAAAAATAATCATAGGCAGAGCCGGCAGTACCCCATGGTACAAATTCAAGACTCCACCTATTTATTTTCATGATACATGAGCAGATATACTACAGACGTTCAAGAGATTTACATAGGAGAACGAGACAAGAAGCACAACCCTTTGTGATCATCGGATTATTGTGCAGCGACTACGGGAGGTATTTCATAGAAAATTCCCCATTAGTTTTCGCACATGGTGATGAAGGAAAACTTTGACACCCAAAGATGAAGGATCAACGGAAATTTGTAGAAGCAATTCTTCAGTTTCGACAACAAGGCCCTAGTGAAAAGGATTCTCAGACTTTTGACTGGGTTAATATTATGTCTTTTAGAGAATAGGATGAGGAAGAAGTTACTCCAGAAACTCTGTTGCTACTAAAAAAGGCATTACAAGATAAAGTTTCACAACCTGAAGCTACCCTCGAAGAGCAAATTACTCTAGAGGATGTGAAAAGGAAAATTCAGAGGAACTACAACGAGGATCCACTGGCATGGTGGAATAAGAATGAACTCAAAGATACTTTGAAGGTGAAAGCTGGAAAAGAACATGTGTTCTTAAGATTCAGACCAATCCCCATGAATATGGAATATCAGATGGATATGCAGATGATACTTAAAGAACATCTTGACCTTAAGTTAATCTCAGCAGGTATTTTCTCCATACAGCAGTCCAGGATTTCTTGTTCGGAATCATGGAGAAATCAAACGAGGAAAGCCAAGATTGGTGATCAACTATAAAGGGATCAACGAAATTTTGGAGTTCGATGTATGTAAGGCCTCGCTACCATAAGTGTGGATTAAGTGCAGTTAAGAGAGCTAAACATGCATTCATCAGAGTATAAGGGTTCATGTTGATGCCTTGAGCTTAAGGATTACAGTGCCAAAATAAAATTTTCAAAAAGGAATTAATTACATTCCCATCAAAATGAATGTAAGTCTATAGATTTACTCTACCCTATGTAGAAACTATACAAAAGAATTCATGTCTTGCTATACAGTAGGACTCCTCACACAACTCACTGCATCAACCCTGGCCTTAGTCCTCCATGCCAAAATGCACCTACAGGAACAACCCCCAAACCATGAGCATATAATAATCCATATTCACAATCATATGATTATAATGAGTAAATGCATAAACCGTAAATGCTTTCCTGTATTCCAATGCATTTAAAACGCTCCCTTTGGTTGTCCATGTACCACAACTCATAATCATAATCAATGGATTATATTACGGTTCCACAAAAGTCATGACATATAACCATTCCATCAATAACAATAACCAATCCCTAGTCTTGTTATAACAGTGTATTTTATTGCACCTCGCTTGTCGTGATCGCGCCACTAATACCCCTCGCTTCGACATATCAACGGCATCGAATAACCACACTTTAATGTGACAGCGGCATGTACCATCGCTTTAACATATTAGCGGCAAATAATCTCTCCTCACTACGATATGACAACGGAAAGTATTCTATCATCGCTTCAAATGACATCGTCAAAGCATTTAAAATCATCACTTGAAAATAACAACGACTCATGGGATGTGCACCAAGCATTCACATATATATATGCAACCACAATACATAATCCAATATGTATATGCAACCCCAATGCATAATCCAATATGTATATAAAATCCATGTTACCGTTTGGTGCCCGTACGCCTCTCTACGTACATTTCCAAAATATGGGATGTCGTAGGACTTTACCCATGCGTTGTGTTGCCACCTGGGAAGGCTCTACACAAGTGCACAACTCAATATTAGAAGCCAAATCATAATCGAATACCAAAATCGCATCAAAATAACAAAAATACCCATATTTGGCGTCTCGCGGTCGATCGCCAATGCGCCCCGATCGATCGGGAGATGCTACTGCCTTATTGCCCAAAAAAATGCCATTACGCGATCGATCGCGGCTTCGCCGATCGATCTCACCAACTCGCGATCGATCACTGAAACCTTCTGTTCCGATACATGATACGCGCAATCTATCACAAAATCATGCTGATCGATCGCCGATATCTGTACACACGAAAATCACCATTTTCATACATTTCATCCATTCCAACTCCTATAACACAAACAACTTCAAACCCCAACCATTCAACACAACCAAATACTTCAAAATCAACAGAAATACATCCATAATCAACATAAATTCCATATCCAACCAAATAATCAACATCCTTCAAAATAAACCAATTTTTCCCCAAAATCAACATTTCAATACCCATCTAAGCATACCCAAATCTTAACAAGAAAGTTTCCTTACCACTTGAACTCATTTCCTAGCAAGATATCCAAGCTTACAAGCTTTCCAAAGCTCCTTTTTCTTACTTGATTTGTGATGACAAAATGAGGAGTGTTGGGGGGATAGGGTTTATCGATTTAGGAGGAGAGAAAGAGTGATAGAGTTGTGTAGTGGGGAATGAGAGGAGTGAGGGGAAGTTGGGTATTAAGGGAGTGGGGGTTTAATTTAACAAATGGTACCCAATTAAATAGCATGATATAGTAAAATATCCCAACATGATATTTTAAAGCATTTACTCAATAAAATACGCCATAACAACAACTAACATGCTTTTTCTACATCACTAGAATAAAGCCCACTAAATCATGCTAAATCACCATTTCCCCACTATGCATCACATGCACCCTGAAATGTATTACCAGTTCATGCCAACCGCATAACTATACATTTCCCAACCATAATAATAATCATTAAACCATAATTATTATTAGAAACCATAAAGCACATGATTAATTTCAGGGATATCACAATAGTCCCCTACTTAGAAAATTCCGTCCTCGAAATTGCATGCACTTACCAATCCAAATCAAAACACAAATTTACATACCAGAAAACAGTTCCGGGTAGTGTTGAACTATATGTCGCTCCGTCTCCCATGTGGCTTCCTCGACACCCTTGTGTTCCCACTGAATTTTGACCATCGGTATCACCTTGTTCCGAAGTCTGTGATCCTCTCGATCCAGGATTCTAACTGGCCATTCAACATAGGACACATCAGAATCTAACTGAACTTCTGAAGGTTGCAACATATGAGATGGATCTGGCTCATACTTTCTCAACATAGACACATGAAACGCGTCATGAATCCTAGACAATGACGGTGGTAAAGCCAAGCGGTAAGCTAAAGTATTAATGCGCTGCAAGATCTCATACGGCCCAACATACCTCGGAGATAGCTTCCGAGGATTCCAAACCTCACAACACCTGTAATGCCTCGATTTGCTTTATACATGTGTTATATGATTATGGCGTAATTATGATTAATTACAGTATGATGTGGACTCGGGTTCGGGTTGAACCGAGTAAGACTATTGCCATGTATGACAATAAAATGTTGAACTAATGAAAGAAAGGACTAATGGTTGTGTGACAATGAAAGAATGTGTCTATATGATAAATCAATACATATTGATATATGAGAAGCAAACTAGAGATGTGAATTGAGAACATATATCATATGTGTCTATTGACTTGGAATGTTGGTGCATGTGCATAGGCAAGAGAATCACAAGCATGAGGGGTATAGTGGGGATGTGAATTTGGTTATACATTAACCATGCATGTGAGAGGAATTACATGTGAATATGCATTTGAAGTTAAAGGTGATTATATAGATGCATATCAGATTTGAAACACATAATTCACCTAAATTCACCTACAAATCTCTACACATTTTCTCTCATCCTCTTGAAGTTTGTTGTGGGAGTTGGTTTGGCAAGAACATCAAGCAAAGATATACTTTGGTAAGGAAAGTAGAAGTTCATGCTTTGGTATCATAATTCATAGATATATGTGTTTAATGTATCAAACTTGAAGTATGTGAGTTGGTGAAAGAAAGATGGAATTGATATGAGTTATAGTGCAAAGAATTGAGTTATATGTTGATAGAAACATGTTTATATGATAATTGAGATTTCATGAAACTTGTTTACATGTTAAAGTTCGAGTTGTAGGAGAAGAGCTAGGAAGATAAGCTCAAAATCGCCATGGTTTTGAAAATCAGTTATCGACCGATCGATCGCTAGGATCGTACCGATCGATCGGTAGAAACAGGGGAAGTAAGGCGGTTCATGTACCGATCGATAGATGAAAGCGACCGATCGATCGGTGAAATGCCGTAGCATTTTTGAGAAATTCAAATATTTAAGCGATCGATCGCTTTTGACCGACCGATCGCTAGGGTTATTTGTTTGGACCGATCGATCGCTAGAAAGACCGATCGATCGGTAGACTTAAAATGTTATATTTTGTAGCTTTTGATATTGAAGCCTCTTATAACATGGTATATTGTTCATGTGCTTGTAGCATCATCACAGGGGACAGGGCAAAGAGGCAATTGACCATTGACGACTGATTTATCTGGTTTGTGTCGCTTTACAGGTACGTGTTGACGTACGGAGTATAGATATGATGTGAGGATGATGTTATGGTTTTGATATCATATGATTTATGTTCGCTTGTATCATATGATTGGTAGTATCATATGCATGTACATACATGGATTTCATATGATTGGGATGGATGCCTTGATAGATATGTGTATATGCTTTGGTAAGATCAGTGCCTTGATAGATATGCCTGGTGTGGTATATGCTTTGGCTGGGATCGTTACCACGATAGATATACTACATATGCTTTGGCTTGAGAGATATACGCCTGGTGTGGGTATATGCTCTGGCTATTATCACAGATGAGTATGGTACTATGATATGTGCTGCTAATATGAAGATGTGATGTGGTTCCACTGACATATTGAGCTGAATAGGCATATCATATGGGGCTCGTGATAATAGGGTAATTGTTGAGACATGTCATGACATAGTGCATTTGTGGATGCATGATACAGAACATTCACTATAGATGATTTTATTGTGCTTTATCATTATTGTTATTCTTTTGATATTGCACTGAGATAGTTGTTATCTATACTCACGTTGTGTGAATGTTTCTGTTGGGACTCATAGACGTGGGAAGACGGGATGTGAGTCATTTTCCGCTGCGAGCTGAACCACTGCCTAGGAGTTATCTTGTAATAGGTTGCTGTTAGTACATATGATGTGTAGTTGGTAGGTTTTGAGAAACCATGTAATAACTTAACTAGTACGATACTCTTAATCAGTGTATGTTCTTACTTAATTCAGACTCACATATGTATGTTAACATGATACATAATCGATTAAGTAACGAGGACCCCACATTAGTGGTATCAGAGCAGTGGTTCGAGGATGAACAAGGGTAGAGGAAGTGAGTTAGGGAGTTACCTAATCACTTAAAGGCATGTGATACTTATGATATAGTGTCTGGGGAAATGCTTTGTATTTGTATCTGTTATTGTTAACCCTTGTTTTACAGGACTTGGTATGAATCCTTATGCGTGGCATAAGTGATGTTGTGGGTGTACCGTGATTGGTATACCGGATTTCTGTACTATCATTTGGCAGGGGAAAACATGATATGTTTCACGGGAGCTATTCCACTGATTCCGTGGTAATGGTATGTAGTTCGATACCGAATCGAAAGAGTAAGTTGTACAGTGGTTGGAGCGTGAAAAGCAAAGCTTGGTATCAGCTCCATGTGCAATGTCAGCCTGCATGAGATTGTGTATTAGACCTAATGATGGACTGGCCACTGACACATGGTGTGTGAATGGAAGTGACGATACAGGTTATTGATCACTGTATCTAGTTCAAGGGCATTCTTGATATTGCAATCTGTGGTTGCATTGCCAGTTCGACATGTATGGTCTGAATGGGAATGGGATACTTTGCTCTTGATCTGTGGATGGTAAAGGCTAACGCAGTGTGTTTACATTGGGAGATGATGCAGACATGGGTTACTTGTGGTACTCGTACATGTATCGAATGTGCGATTCGTGTACAGTACTAGTATTTTTTTTATTAATGTATTCCACAGCGGTAATTGGTGATTTGTGAGATCATCGTGGTGATGATTATCTTGTCAGGGATATCAGCTGTGTATGGTTCTCCGGTATGTATGTGTGGGTTGAACTTCATGTTTGTTGTCATGGAGTTGACAAGGAACATGAAATTGGGAGAGTTCAAAGATAGTGACGCTGAGGCGTATTGATGGAGCAGTACAACCGCAGTATGTTCGACTGTTATCAGTTGATGTCGTTCAAGTCACTCGTGTTTTGGTGACTGGTTCACAGACTGTTTGATCCTTTCTGTGTATTAGCTGCTTGTGTTCGTTCTTGTTATATTATATGGATTTGAGCATGGAAGTCTTTTAGATTGAAAGAAAATGAGTACCGGCGGAGATTGCAGTGATGCAATGATCACCGACAAAGATTGCTGTGACGTCTGCACATGTGATCTTTGTGATGGCTAGACAGAGACATACATGGTGCGATGTGGCCATGTAGGATATCTGGCTAGTATATAGTGATGGGCATGGATATCATTGTTTTGATGTGAATTCCGTCCGAGTTCTAAGGTTGTCCGTATGATATGTGGTATGTGTGGCAGCTATGGGTGTCTTTGATTGACACGAGATACCTCAAGTGCATACAGTTGTGTATGGGATGTTGTATATGAACATCTAGTTCTATGTTCTGAACTATATTTATGAAATTGAAATTGGTTGGTCTGCTTAGAACAGAGTGTGGGTATCTGTGTTATGGCTGAGAGCATTGGATACTTGTATGACTTCTGGATATAGAAAAGGACGTCATGAGAGACATCCGTAAATTGGTTCTTTAGTGGAACTGTGTATGACATCTTGTCATATTTTGGATTATTGCATGACAGTAGTGATCTGTACACGTAAGACCAACAGAGATTAGTTGGCAATGTGAGTATCCGGTAAGCATTGAGTGTGAGCTATTGTATGATAGCATAGCTTGGTGGCTATGATGTATGGTTCACAAGTCTGATGTTGAAGGTCCAAGGTATGCAGATTGAGAAGGAAGTTTGAGTTCCCTTAGATTGCTGGTACACTGCGACTGTAGTGCTGATGCAATCAGAGTTTCCGTTGTGTTGTGATGGTACTATGCGTTTGACATGAAATTCATATATTCTTGAGTCAGGACGGAAGATGTATGACGGATGGGATCGTGATTGTGATATGCCGACCTAGTCATGCGATTGGTTTGCATAGTTGATTGGTTTACATTTTGTGCTCGATAGATGTTGGGTTGATATCTATTGATGGACAGTCTGCGAATATGTTTCACGAGGAAACAATATGGTTGGTGTACTAAACCATGTAATGTTTAATGAATGGTTGGTACGCTACACCATGTGATGGTTATGAGAAGATTGAAGAAGCTCACACGTATGAAGTAGTGTGATGGGACTTGATTTGTCCATGAAATGATTTAGCTTTTGAGCTTGTGTATGGTATTGAAGTTGTGTCATGTTCTAGTGGTATGACCGATATGAGACTGGTTTGCCATATACCAGATGGTGAATGGTATTTTGCTATATGGTATTCTGATATGATATCATTTGATTGTACACAGAAGGTGTACTAGTAACAAATACGGTTACAATACTGTGAAGGTATATCTGATATGGCAATTCTTTTGGGTCCGATTGCAGAGTCATAGTGTCAGAATGACCATGAGTGGGATGGTACTTTGATTGTCATTCATGTCAACAAGAATGTGTGGATTGTGTGATTGCAGTTGAGTTGGAATTTGTTACCTTCCATGTATTGTTGGATTGGCTATTCCTTTATGAACCAGAGGTGATAACGATTTGCTGGGAGCAGTCGTGTTTATTAGGAATGCATTCCAATAAAGAAAGATTCAATGAATATGGTGAGGTAGACAACTGTTGGTTTCGATTATGTACTATATGCGATCATGTTAAATATCTGAGTGATATATTCGATCATGTGATATAGTCGGGTGATATCTTCGATTGTATGATCTATCCGGGTGATATGATAATACATATGGATAGGTTCTTGAAACAGAACCGAATGAGTTATTAGGTACCTGTGATGTGTGGGACTTGTTGACATACTACATGTAGCAAGTGAATTGCACTTGCGGGGAAAACGTGTCGGTTGGAAAACATGTTGGTTTCCATTGCTACATGATATTTTGTGTTAATCATTACTGGGAACAGTGAATAGAAAGTAAGGACTCGTTGTAAAAGCTTGTCATACTCAAGATGGTAGTCTTGGGGGGAAATAGTTGGTACAAAGAATGACATTTCCGGTACAGGGGTCAGATGAGACCATAATCATTGGGTGAGATGACCATATACTCATATGGACATATGTATTGTACATAGCTTTGGTGTACATGATGCATTGATGACATATGAGTGTAATGTGGATTGCTTCTTGTGGTTTGGTCAAGTTCGTGTCCAATGTTTGTTCTGGACTGGTATCGTGTCCAGTGTTTAATCTAGACTGAGAAGTCTGGCATGGGAGATTAGTATGCAAATGATAGATGGATATGTTGTATCTATCACATTGTGTAATTACATACTATAATACAACTTTGTGAAATGTTAGAGCGGAGATAGCTCTGTACACATTTGGATGTGTAGAATATGAATGTGATAAGGACCTAGGTACTTGGTTTAGAGTATCTTGCTGATCTTGATTTTCTGCGTAGGTTTACACAGGAGTACATACGAATGGAAACATTCTAAATCGTTATACAATACACAACGCGGGTATGTGTGTTGCTGTGTTTATAAAGTGTGGCATGATGTGTATGGAAAAGGTGTAATACCAAGATTTGAACCATTGACTGTATTACGATGTGGTGACTAGTTGTCCAAGGAGGGACGGATGTATTAGACATTAGAAGAACAAATGCTTCATTGGGTATCATTTGTATGCATCCAGCAAGACTGGGAGTGGACAGTGACTTGGTTAAGGAAACCACCGGTACAATGAGTTGTATGAGATCAAGTCAGTTTGATGGATACTGTTGTGTATAACAGGATATGTATATGTGCCAACATTCGGACATGATTTCTTGAGTGTTCACTGATACTAGTGAAATGGTTGTCTGTTGATGATATTACAACGATGCATACATACTATCTATGCCCGGCTGGTGTAGAGTGTTGTAAGTATATGGCTACGTGGATAAAAGCGAATGGTAACAACCTGTTATGCGAGAACATGAGTATGCAGTAAAATCCAAAGTGCAATATCTGGTATGTTTTCTTTTGGTTTCTTATACTGCTGGTTTGGTAATTATCTGCTAGTTGAGCATGTTGAGTATGTAGCAGATTTACTTTTGATTATGTATTCCGGCAAATAATGTTGCATTTCTAATGCATGTTTGTGCAAAGCTTATGGCTTTCTACATGAGTTTTAGATGATATATGAAATTCAGATGATGAATATGGAATTTCGAGGACGAAATTCAATGAGTGGGGGAGAATTGTAATGCCTCGATTTGCTTTATACATATGTTATATGATTATGGCGTAATTATGATTAATTACAGTATGATGTGGACTCGGGTTCGGGTTGAACCGAGTAAGACTATTGCCATGTATGACAATAAAATGTTGAACTAATGAAAGAAAGGACTAATGGTTGTGTGACAATGAAAGAATGTGTCTATATGATAAATCAATACATATTGATATATGAGAAGCAAACTAGAGATGTGAATTGAGAACATATATCATATGTGTCTATTGACTTGGAATGTTGGTGCATGTGCATAGGCAAGAGAATCACAAGCATGAGGGGTATAATGGGGATGTGAATTTGGTTATACATTAACCATGCATGTGAGAGGAATTACATGTGAATGTGCGTTTGAAGTTAAAGGTGATTATATAGATGCATATCAGATTTGAAACACATAATTCACCTAAATTCACCTACAAATCTCTACACATTTTCTCTCATCCTCTTGAAGTTTGTTGTGGGAGTTGGTTTGGCAAGAACATCAAGCAAAGATATACTTTGGTAAGGAAAGTAGAAGTTCATACTTTGGTATCATAATTCATAGATATATGTGTTTAATGTATCAAACTTGAAGTATGTGAGTTGGTGAAAGAAAGATGGAATTGATATGAGTTATAGTGCAAAGAATTGAGTTATATGTTGATAGAAACATGTTTATATGATAATTGAGATTTCATGAAACTTGTTTACATGTTAAAGTTCGAGTTGTAGGAGAAGAGCTAGATAGATAAGCTCAAAATCGCCATGGTTTTGAAAATCAGTTGTCGACCGATCGATTGCTAGGATCGTACCGATCGATCGGTAGAAACAGGGGAAGTAAGGCGGTTCAAATACCGATCGATCGCTGAAAGCGACCGATCGATCGGTGAAATGCCATAGCATTTTTGAGAAATTCAAACATTTAAGCAATCGATCGCTAGCTTTTGACCGACCGATCGCTAGGGTTATTTGTTTGGACCGATCGATCGCTAGAAAGACCGATCGATCGGTAGACTTAAAATGTTATATTTTGTAGCTTTTGATATTGAAGCCTCTTATAACATGGTATATTGTTCATGTGCTTGTAGCATCATCACAGGGGACAGGGCAAAGAGGCAATTAACCATTGACGACTGATTTATCTGGTTTGTGTCGCTTTACAGGTACGTGTTGACGTACGGAGTATAGATATGATGTGAGGATGATGTTATGGTTTTGATATCATATGATTTATGTTCGCTTGTATCATATGATTGGTAGTATCATATGCATGTACATACATGGATTTCATATGATTGGGATGGATGCCTTGATAGATATGTGTATATGCTTTGGTAAGATCAGTGCCTTGATAGATATGCCTGGTGTGGTATATGCTTTGGCTGGGATCGTTGCCACGATAGATATACTACATATGCTTTGGCTTGAGAGATATACGCCTGGTGTGGGTATATGCTCTGGCTATTATCACAGATGAGTATGGTACTATGATATGTGCTGCTAATATGAAGATGTGATGTGGTTCCACTGACATATTGAGCTGAATAGGCATATCATATGGGGCTCGTGATAATAGGGTAATTGTTGAGACATGTCATGACATAGTGCATTTGTGGATGCATGATACAGAACATTCAATAGTGATGATTTTATTGTGCTTTATCATTATTGTTATTCTTTTGATATTGCACTGAGATAGTTGTTATCTATACTCACGTTGTGTGAATGTTTCTGTAGGGACTCATAGACGTGGGAAGACGGGATGTGAGTCATTTTCCGCTGCGAGCTGAACCACTGCCTAGGAGTTATCTTGTAATAGGTTGCTGTTAGTACATATGATGTGTAGTTGGTAGGTTTTGAGAAACCATGTAATAACTTAACTAGTACGATACTCTTAATCAGTATATGTTCTTACTTAATTCAGACTCACATATGTATGTTAACATGATACATAATGGATTAAGTAACGAGGACCCCACAACACCTCTGAAAGGTGAGATCTTCAAAAAGACCTTATCTCCCATTGAAATTCCAACGATCGTTGCCGTTTATTAGCATAGGTTGCCTGCCTATCCTGGGCTGCTTTCATTTCTGTCTGATCACCTTAACCTTTTCTTCCATCTCCTGGATCAGTTCCGGTCCTCCGACCGACATACGATCCAAATCATCCAAGTACAACGGTGACCTACAACATCTACCATAAAGGGCCTCAAAAGGAGCCACCTGAATGCTCGCCTGGTAGCTATTGTTGTACGTGAATTCTACCAAGGCCACTGAATCCTGCCACGGAGTATCAAACTCCAACACACAAGCCCGTAACATATTATTCGAGCGTTTGTATGGTACACTCGGTATGGCCATCGGTTTGGGGATGGTAAGCCGTGCTCAATCTCACCTCAGTTCCCAAGGCTGACTGAAGACCTCCCCAAAAGTGAGACGTAAAAATGCTGGTCCCGATCAGACACAATAGAAACTGGGATCCCGAACAATCTCACCACGTACCGAATGTACAACTGAGCCATCCTCAAGTATGTGAAGGTCATGCTTTACGGAATAAAGTGAGCCACCTTCGTCAGCCCATCCACAATCACCCAAATGGCGTCAAATCCCGAAGTCGTCCTCGGCAAATGGGTCACAAAGTCCAGGAATATGTGCTCCCACTCCCATTTAGGTATCTCCAAGCTCTTCAACTCACCACCAGGCCTCTGCCTCTCTGCCTTCACCTGTTGACAGATCAAAAACCTCTTAACGAATGCCACGACATCTCGTTTCATTCCTTTCCACCAGAACTGGTCACAGAGGTCCTTTTACATTTTCCTTCCGCCTGGGTGGATGCTAAACCTGCTATTGTGAGCCCGTTGCAAGATCCCTTGTCGCAATTCTGGCACACTCAAAATCACCCAACGGTTACCGAGCCCCAACGTACCATCCTCTGTAGGGATGGCAATAGGACGGGTCCAGACCCGAACCCGTATTGAACCCGCCCCGCCGGGACGGGTCTGGACCCGCTTAAATCGGGTTTGGGAGCGGGGCGGGGCGGGTCCTGGGATTGGCCGAACCCGCCCCAGACCCGCCCCGCAATACATTTTTTATTTTTTTTAAAAAATATGATATTGATTATACATTTTACTTCTTTAATTGAACAATAAAGTGTCATTATTTAATTTTATATCAAAATTCACGTGTTCATGTTAAAAAAGTTGGACATTTTGAAGGAAATAAGAGCAAATTAATAAATATTTAGTAGTTTAAAGATAGGTTTACAATGCTTATTATATATATTTACTAGAGAAAACATGAAATTTAATCACAAAACTCAACTTTTGTGTTTCAAAATTGATTTCTAGCTAATTTTTTTTTTTTTAAAAAAAAAAAACTGAAACCGGGGCGGGGCGGGTAAACCCGCCGGGTTCGAGGGTCTAAGTGGGGCGGGGCGGGTCTGGGTTTTATGTGTAGCGGGGCGGATCCTGGGATTGGCCAAACCCGTCCCATACCCGACCCGTTGCCATTAATCCTCTGCAATCCTGAATCTTGATGGCTGTCCTTGAAGGACCAATGCTAACCATCTATGTATCTCATCGTCTGTCTTCTAAGCTCTTCTGATATTCTAAAAAATATCCGGCTCTGCCAACAATGTGGACACACGTACCGGCAATGCAGACACATCAAAGTCATATCCCAACTAGCAGTAGGAAGTCAACAGAGCTGACAAATTAATGACATCTTTTGCTGTGCACTTCACTTTTCGGCTCAAAGCGTCAGCTGTCAAGTTAGCCTTACCGGGATGGTACTCTATCTCGCAATCATAGTCTTTTAGCAAGTCCATCCATCTCCTCTGTCTCATATTCAGTTTCGTCTGAGTAAATAAAAACTTCAGGCTCTTATGGTCCGTGTAGATGGTAAATGAAGTCCTACTAAACACTATAGCCGCCAATTCCAAGTCATGAACTGGATATCTAGTCTCATGCTGCTTCAATTGTCTCGAAGCATAAGCTACCACATGCTTATATTGCATCAATACGCAACCCAAGCCCTGTAAAGATGCATCTGTATAAAGAACGAACCTCTCGTTCTCTGTGGGAATCACCAACACAGGTGCAGTCGTCAACCGATGCTTGAACTCTTGGAAGCTCTGCTCACAAGCCTCAGACCAATAAAATGGTACTCCTTTCTGAGTCAACTGTGTCAATGGCTTCACAATCTTTGAGAATCCCTCGACAAGGCGTCGATAATATCCGGCCAAGCCAAGAAAACTCTGAATCTCGGGTACATAGGTAGGCGCAGACCATCCCATTACTGCTTCTACCTTCCTGGGATCCACTGATATCATTCCTGGGATCTACCAATATCCCATCTCTGGAGATGACATGACCCAGAAATACCACACTGCCCAGCCAGAATTCACACTTACTGAGCTTGGAAAACAACTGATTATCCCGGTGAATCTGAAGCACTGTAAGAAAATGTTTCACGTGCTCCTCCTCACTCCTAGAATAGATGAGGATGTCATCAATAAAGACTATGCCAAACTGATCCAGATATGTCGATTCATTAGACTCTTGAAGATAGCCGGGACGTTCGTCACTCCGAACGGCATAACCAAGAACTCATAGTGTCCATACCGAGTCTGAAATGCTGTCTTCAGAACATCCTCGTCTCTAACCCAAATCTGATGGTAACCCGACCTAAAGTCAATCTTGGAATAAATCGTGGTACCTTGCAACTGATCGAACAGATCATTTTTCCGCGGAAGAGGGTACTTGTTCTTTACCGTCACTTTGTTCAACTGCCGGTAATCGATGCACAACCGCATAACTGTACATTTCCCAACCATAATAATAATCATAACACCATAATTATTATTAGAAACCATAAAGCACATGAATAAATTCAGGGATATCACAGTGGATATTTTATTCCAAGCATAGAACATTTGGTAAATAGCATCAAGAATGCCAAAGTGTTTTCTAAGTTCGATTGCAAGTCTGGATTCTACCAGATTAAAATGGAGGAAGCTAGCAGAAAGTTTACAGCATTCTCCACACCACAAGAACTTTATATCTGGAATGTTATGCCAATGGGATTGGCAACTGCTTCCCAGATATATCAAAGAAAGATTGATAATCTTTTCAAAGATTACTTCAGCTTCATTTTCGTTTATATTGACGACATCCTCGTAGCGTCAAAAAACATGAAAGAACATCTTAAACATTTGGAAATCTTATCAGGTGTTTGTTACAAGGAAGGATTAGTGCTTTCCGAAAAGAAACCAGTGGTTGCTACAAGACAAATCAAGTTCCTTGGAATTGAGATCGACGAATCTGGAATCATCCTGCAGAATCATATTGTTGAAAAAGTACAAGGATATCCGAATGACCTCAAGGATCTAAAGCAACTTCAGAGCTTTTTAGGAGTTGTTAATTTTGCTGGAATGTTCATCAACAATCTAGCAAACCACTCAAGAAAGATATTAAGTTTGAGTGGAATGAAGATCTTAGACAAGCTGTCAAACAGCTTAAAGAAGTTTGTAGGCAACTATCAAAGCTTGCAATTCCAAACAACGAGGATGAACTGGTATTATACACAGATGCCAGCGATCATTGGTGGGCTGCAGTACTTATGAAGGCCACAACAGATGGAGAAGTGACATGCAGATATTGCAGCGGTCTATTTGAAAGCACCGAAGTTATCAGATGCCACATCAACGAAAAAGAATTCTTTGCAGTTCGAAAGGCTTTCAAAAAATGGCCATTTTCTTGCAAAAAAGTTTATCTTAAAAATAGATAATACTATTGTTAAGTCTTTCCTAAAAAATATAATTGAATCAAAACCAGAAAAGGCTAGACTATTAAGATGGCAAGCTGAATGCCAATATTATGATTATGATATTGTCATAGTGAAATCTGATAAAAATAATCTTGCAGATTTTTTAATACGATATGGAGGGACACATTGCTAGCGATACCCTCAAACGAGTAAGGAATCTCAGGGAAAACTTGGAGATCCTGGAACGAGACTTTGGGACATCAATGCTGATGTCGCAAGACGACTTCAACGAGCAGATCAGGAACTTGTTACTGATCACATACGAGCATGCTTTCGGGATCATGAACATTTGTTTGAAGTCTTGAAAGGGCTTATCCTTCAGGCTGCACCACCAACGATGCAGAAAGAAGTGTTTAGAGAATGGGGCTCATCTAACCCAGAGGGGATTCAAGTACCCCTGTCACGAGTGCTGCAGATGATGCATTCCTTGAGGATGTACAAGTTGTAGCGAATGTTGAGGGTCATGTGTTATCACAATCTGAATCTTCAAGTCAACCCAGCACCTCTGGGGTAAAAGAGAGGGAGTTGAATCTTAGGCCAATGACTGGCAATTCTAAGGTTCAAACTAACGATGATTTAGTTTCTTCACCTATGCAGGATTACCAACGTACTTGGGAGAAACTAATTACCAGGCGAGATATCAACCCAGACAAATCTATAGTTGATATTTTCGGAAAATATCTGAGAGTTTGGATGAAACCATGTAGCCATCCAAACGATGTTCAAGAATGATATAATTTTGGAGCTCTGGCTTCGGTTTATACTGTGGCACCAACATTCTCTAAAATTTCAAAATTAGCAAAATGGATCAGAGAAGCTGTTGACGAGACTTGGGCCAATAATCCACATTTGGCCGGAGGAGATATCTTGGAGTTGTATTTTTTCAGTGCTGTTCCAGAACCATCAAAGAAAGGCTTCATTGAATATTTTCATTTTATCAAGCTCAGAAGACCAGACGAAAACGCCTTAAAATATAAAAATTGGCGCTACCAGAAAGTATACCAATTTTGGCTGGGACTATCACGGAAGATGAAGTTTCAACTAGACGTGCTGGGGTCTTTGGGTTTGTCTAACCGAAATGGACAAAGTTAAATATTCATTCAAGTTCTTTCAGAATTCAGCCAACGGAAATTTCATGCTGAATTCCATTACAGGAACCTCCACAAGATTTGCCGAAGAACTCTTTGAAAAAAAGAAGAAGGATTCTTTGGGAAAACAAGATTCCGACGGGAAAAGAAACTTACCAAAAATTCTGCAATATGGCACACATTGGCCGATGGATAGACCATATTTGCCAAGCATGCCCTGAGTAGAAAGAACCAGAGTTCGAGAAAGGATTCCGATCCAAACCCGACAGATCAGAGGCAGGAAGAGACAAGAGACCTGCTGACAAGAGAGCCCATTTTCCTAAAGCTCGGGGACCACAAAAACAAATAATGTAAAGATTCTCCGACAAAAGAAAAGGTGTGGACCATTAGAAGTTAGTATAGATACTGTTCAAACGCATTCAGACAAAAATAATGGACCACTCACGAGAAAAGATGGCACACTCAGACAAAGATGCCAGACCACGTGAAAATTAAGGCGCGCTCACAGGCGCACTCAACAATTATCAAGATTTGAAATCCGGATTTGAAGTCCAGGTTTATGCCTATATAAAGCACTCATTTAGGAAGCAAGGACATCGAAAATTCTCCATAGTTTTCTGAGAATAAAAATTTGTAATTTTTCAACTTTCATAGCTTGGTAATATTTCTTTTCTTTTCTTTCTTTTGTAATCGTTTGTAATATTGTTTTGTTTGGGTTTTAGTCTATGTGTTCTTAAGCCTTATTTATATGAGAGGCTAAACAAGTACGTCTCCTCCCAAAAGGAAACGTTTTAATGTATTATATATTATAAATATTCCAGAATAAAAATAAGACTGTTGCTCATTTATCTCCCAGATTTCTTTAAATCTTTCTTATATCTTGATTATACCTTACGCCCTAAAGGTAGGAAACGAATTAGGGATGTACTGTGCAGTTTCTGAAGGAGTCGGATAACTTGCAGACTAACTGGTAGCGTTTATCGCGTACGCCCAAATTAACCCTCTCAAGTTAATAACAGTAAATATGTAGTAGCGAGAGTAGGGATCGATCCCACAGGGAAGTGAATACTTTTATGCTAACAAGTGTCAAAATAGGGGGTTTTCGAATTTGTTGAACTATAACTAAATCAAACGAGAGCAAATAAAAATTCTAGTTTATCAAGATTAAAAAGCGATTCTTGGTTTTCGGTCAACTTTACCTTTGGAAATCATTCACTTGATCATCAAATTACTAAAATATGAATTCATTCAATTATTCATCAATTGAAAACTTAATTCCTTACTTACCTTAATCGTGGTAAAAAAGAAAACATCATTCAATTCGACTCTTATCAAATCTTTAATCAAAACTACAGCCGTTAAGATTTAATCAATGAACGGTTCAAAACTAGTAAGTATGATGAATCTAATCAATAAAAACTACAGCCGTTAGAATTAATCATCCAATCGTTTTTCCTAAGAATTTAAAAACACCAACAGCAGGTAATTATCAATCTTAGTTGCTTCTCCATTAGCATTAGAAAGTGTAAGTGATTACTAGGTGATCAATCTACCAATCAAACACAACAATCATAAAAATCATAATCTGAAAAACAAATTGAAATTGAATTAAAAATTCCACATTCAAACCAAAATTTTCACAAGTTTTTCTATTCCAAAGGCAAGTATCCCTCAACCAAGAATCAAGGTGTTTAGCCTAGCATAATTAAATCTAAAACCAACAAAAATCGTATTAAAAACATGAAACAATTAATAGAAAAGAGAGTTACTAAATCGAAGCACGATTCCGGCTT
Source organism: Haberlea rhodopensis (assembly GCA_907163345.1). Taxonomy (NCBI): domain Eukaryota; kingdom Viridiplantae; phylum Streptophyta; class Magnoliopsida; order Lamiales; family Gesneriaceae; genus Haberlea; species Haberlea rhodopensis. Next base: position 1,335,546 of record CAJQUN010000079.1, read on the forward strand.
GTTGATTCTGTCTTCATTCTTCGATACAAAAATCGGAATAAAAATTATTCTAAAAATTGAAAAATCTGTTCTAAGCTCTCAAAAATCTCCTCAAGTTGATAATTTTCGAGTATAAAGAAGTATGGAGGCTGATGGGTTAGGTTAGAGCTTATGTAGGAAGGAAAGAAATCAAGTTCCCAATATTTCCAAAATACCGCTGGCAATCGATCGCCATAGGGTGGCGATCGATCGCTAGCTCTTTTTTTTCGGGGAAATTATTTAGGCGATCGATCGCCACTTTTCTCGCGATCGATGCTTGGCTCCAATGTACTTTGGCGATCGATCGCCTAAACCTCGCCTATCGATCACCTCTTCGTGAATTTTGTTGCTCAACTTTCTGTCCATAGGCGATCGATTGCCTCCTCCATGCGGTCGATCGCCTCTGCTAAAATTACATTTTTAGCCTTTTTCTTGATCTACATTGAGTCCTTATTAGCTCCAAAGCTTTTCTTGATCTTTATTCGCCTTAGTTAGCTCGATTTCTTCGATTCCACCTACAATTACACAAATATACGATTAGGTAGCATATGTATCAAATTATCCATCAACATACCAAATCGTAAACAATTAAACGCAATAGACGTGTCTATTTCTAGTCACATCAAACTCCCCCATTACTCTTTACTCGACCTCGAGTAAATCAAATAAAACTACAATATTTTTGCTTGGCTCATAGCATCATAACAAACTAACTTATTCTCACTTTAATGCCTCAACAATTTTAACTATGCATAGTAATTAAAGGCGGTGAAAAATTAATAATGGAACAAGTTCAATCCCTAAACATCTCATACTCAACAAAGTAGTGAATGTGCGTGTGTAGTCATAAACAAGTGTTGTGTACAAATTATAGATCCAAAAGATGCAAATCCACAATAGTTCAAGTCATACACTAACACAAGTATAAGCTCACTTGCACACTCTTCTCCACAATCTTAGCTACTTTGCAAACACGAATCAAGTAGGTCTTTATTAGCTTGTAGTGTGTCCTAGGTATTGGCTTATGAAAGAAAGGTAAGGATATATCAAGTAAGAGAGTATGATGATATGCACACTAAAAACTTCTCTTCTTGCTTGAACTTTTCAGCTTTTATCTCAACATTTTTTTCTTCTTTTGTGCCTTGGCTCCCGTTGGAGTCATATTTTTATCTATTTTTCTCAAGGCATTCCTTTTCTTTCATGCATTCACAAAACATTTGAATCATTGATAACATAAGTGCATGTGAATGAAACGCATCATACTCCCTTCAAAGGTATGGATAGAATTCATATTTAGGCTCATTAGGGAAGGATGATAAGCTAGTCCAAGAATGTCGAATGGGGAAGGATGATAAGCTAGTCCTCGTGATCAGTCGAAGTGAGGTGGATCCTCTAGAGCCACCTTGACATTCACTTGTCCACATTCCTCGTCTTGGACACCCTCGTAGTAATGCTTCAATCGGTGACTATTCACCTTGAATGTCTTAGTGGTGTCCAAACTCTGAATTTCCACTGCACCATGAGGATATACATTAGTAATGATGTAAGGTCCATGCCATCTAGAACGAAGCTTACCTGGGAATAGGCGAAGGCGTGAATGGTAAAGGAGAACTTTTTGACCAACTTCAAAGCTCCTTCTTGATATCATTTTGTCATGGAAGTACTTCGTCTTTTCCTTGTAGATCCTTGCACTCTCATATGCCTCATTCCTTATTTCTTCAAGTTCTTGCAATTGCAACTTGCGATGCAAGCCACTCTCATCATAGTTCACGTTGAAATGCTTCACAACCCAGTATGCTCTATGCTCCAACTCTACAGGAAGATGACATGGTTTACCAAAAATGAGTCGATATGGGGACATACCAATTGGAGTTTTATACGCAGTTCGGTAAGCCCAAAGTGCATCATCCAGTCTTAAGCTCCAATCCTTCCTCGTCGGGTTGACAGTCTTTTCCAACATGGCTTTGATTTCTCGGTTAGAGACCTCGGCTTGGCCATTCGTTTGTGGATGGTAGGCGGTGGAGACTTTATGGGTGACATGATATTTCTTGAAAAGACTTTCCACCGTCCTATTGCAGAAGTGTGTACCTCGATCACTGATGATAGCTCTCGGGATTCCAAACCTAGAAAAAAGGTTATGTTTGATAAAATCTGCAACAACTTTGGAATCATCAGTCCGGGTAGCAATAACTTCTACCCATTTTGAAACATAATCAACAACAAGAAGTATATAAATATGACCATGAGAAATAGGGAATGGTGACATAAAGTCGATGCCCCATACGTCAAAAATTTCAGAAATAAGAATGGGTTGTTGAGGCATTTCCTTTCGTTGGGAGATATTACCGGTCATTTGACATTGCGCACAGTTCTTGCAAAAGTGGTAGGCATCACAAAATAGGGTAGGCCAAAAGAATCCACACTCTAGCACCTTCCTAGATGTCCTCTTTGCACCAAAATGTCCCCCACAAGCATAGGAATGACAGAACTTAAGAATGCTATTTACCTCAGTTTCGGGTATGCATCTCCTAATGATTTGGTCCTCACAGTTCTTCCATAGGTAAGGATCATCCCACACATAGTACTTTGCATCACTCCTTATCTTAGCTCTTTGAGACCTAGATAATTCAGAAGGTAGTACATTAGAAGCTAAAAGTTCACAATATGAGCATACCATGGAAGATTGTCGCTTATGGATAGCAGATGCTCATCCGGGAATTCCTCCTTCAAACAAAGCTCCTCATCCACGTGTGGTAGACGGCTTAAGTGATCCGCTACTTTGTTCTCGATGCCCTTCTTATACTTGATTTGTATGTCAAACTCACTCAAGAGCAAAATCCATCTTATCAACCTTGGTTTGGCCTCTTTCTTCGTCATCAAATAGCGAAGAGCTTCATTATCAGAATACACAATGACTTTAGTACCAAGTAGATAAGATCGATATTTTTCAAGAGCAAAAACAACTGCTAAAAGCTCTTTTTCAGTAGTGGAATAGTTCTGTTGAGCATCATTCAAGGTCTTTGAGGCATAGTAGATGGCATGTGAAGCTTTCCCCTCCTTTTGGCCTAAAACAGCACCAACCGCATAGTCACTGGCATCGCACATGATCTTGAAAGGCTTACTCCAATCGGGAGGTTGTATGATGGGAGTAGAAGTCAATGACTCCTTCAGTCGATCAAAAGCTCTCTTGCTTGCTTCATCCATCTCAAAAGAAACATCCTTTTGTAATAGCTTGCACAAAGGTGTAGCTATCTTAGCGAAATCCTTGATGTACCTCCTGTAAAAACCTGCATGTCCAAGAAAAGAGCGCACATCCCGAACACAAGTAGGATAAGGTAAAGACTGCATAACATCAGTTTTTGCTTTGTCTACCTCTATACCTTTAGCAGAAATGACATGACCCAACACTATACCTTGTTCTACCATAAATGACATTTTTCAGAATTTAGAACAAGGTTAGTCTCTATGCATCTTTTTAAAACAAGTGTAAGGCTAGCAAGACAATCATTAAATGAGTTACCGTAGATAGTAAAATCGTCCATGAATACCTCTACAATATGCTCAATAAACTCAGAAAAGATGCTAACCATACACCGTTGAAACGTGGCTGGAGCATTGCACAGTCCAAAGGGCATGCGTCAATAGGCGAATGTGCCAAAAGGGCATGTGAAAGTAGTCTTTTCTTGGTCCTCCGGTGCAATAGCAATCTGAAAATAACCCAAATAACCATCAAGAAAACAATAGTATGAATGGCAAGCTAACCTCTCAAGCATTTGATCAATGAAGGGTAGAGGGAAGTGATCCTTTCGAGTCACAGCGTTTAGCTTCCGGTAGTCTATACACACTCGCCATCCATTTTGAATACGTATGGGTACAAGTTCACCATCTTTGTTCTTTATCACAGTAATACCGGTCTTCTTTGGTACCACTTGGATGGGACTGACCCATTGACTGTCGGAGATAGGGTATATAACCCCAACCGCTAAAAGCTTCAAAATCTCTTCTTTCACCACATCCATCATAGGTGGGTTAAGCTTCCTCTGGGGCTGACGTGTAGGGCTTCCTTCTTCTTCAAGTAGAATGCGGTGCATACATGTGGAGGGACTGATTCCCTTGATGTCAGCGATGGTCCAACCAATTGCAGTCTTGTGCTCCTTGAGCACCTGAATAAGATCTTTCTCTTGTGCATCCCCCAACTTGCTAATGTATTTCCTTCACCAAGGAATACATATTTGAGATGGCTAGGTAGTGGCTTCAACTCTATGGTAGGTGCCTGCAAAACAGATGGAAGAACTATAGTGTTAGAAAAAGGCAATGATATAAAAGAAACGTTACCTGACTGATGTAGCTCAGGTGTATTGACTGCTTTATTTTTAAACAGAAAATTCTCAGTGTATCGATTCTTTACCGCAAGTGCACGGTGTCAAGTTTTAGTATAGTTAAATGAAAGTAAGGGTTGTCGAATCCACAGGGACTAACGTATAAGTATCAAATAAAACTAGTAAAATTATATTTAGCCTACGATTAAAAAGAGGGTAGATTAACTACTGCAAATTTATAACTAAAGGACCTAAATAAAATAAGAATAAATAAAATGAATGGTTTCCGGATATGCAAAGGAATTTCGCTCGAGAAATTTATCTAGCTCTTCGTTCAACTGTGTTTTCTTCAAAGATTCGTTTGAATGGGCAATTACCAAACAATTGATTCTTAAGGTGAAAGGTTTTCGTTATTATTCAATACACTCTCGAGAGCTGTATAGAAACTAATATCAAATTAGAGCAAGTAACACTCGTTCACTTATTTACTAATCCGATATTGCATAAATCTTCAGAACCTAGTTACTCTAAATCTCTCGATTCAAAGTGCTCACGTATGTGATTTTATCTCTCGATCTCAATCTTAAACATACATCATGAATTACTGTAGTGTATTATAACGTTATCTCTCGATCTCGGTTATAACTCACAAAATTCAATCAAAGTTAGCTAGGCTTTGATCTTAATAAGCATTTAATTCATGAACAATAAGTAATCAATCCACTCAAACACATTCGAATCAATAAATCAAACACAATTTTACTCAAACTCGATAAAATAAACTCAATTCAATTCAAAACAAATCAATAAGACGTTTAATTGTTTCTCAACCTCAAAAACATCCAATGAAAATGAAAATCAAATAAATCTGAGTTTAGAAATACGATAAATGCTGGAATGAATCCGTGCGTTGCACCATAATCTCTTCTCTTGCTGCTTCCTTGCACTCCGGAATTATCTCGCTCAAGCTCGGACGAAGAACGAAGGAAGATGGCTTTTCCTCCTTCTTCTAGGCGGCGGCTATTAGGGTTTTTAGGTGATGAAAATCGGCTCTCAACCCTCTCTGATATGATATCATATGGTATGGAAGGGATCTCACATTTAAACCACCGAGAATCACGTTAATTTAGGAAAATAAGATTTTCAGAAAATCGCGTATCGATCGATCGAAAAGATTTTTCGATCGATCGGTGCACTGTTCACTTCAGCCTTTAAAAGTTTCTGCCTCGATCGATCGATCGAGATTTTCATTCCGATCAATCGACACTTCGATAAATTTGGTGCTGAACTCTCTGCTCGGATCGATCGATCGAGAAATAATCTCGATCGATCGAAATTTTGAAAATTCTTAATTCTTCTCTTTTTCGCCTCGATTTCACCCTTTTCCTTCATTTTAGCTCATTTCTTCCATTTCCGACCTATTTTCCTGAAACAAGCAAATAAATACCAAAAAGCGAAATTTCATCCAGGAAAAAGTACGAAAAACGGAAAGAAATTACAGCTAAAAACACTTAAAATCTAAGCCTATCAACTCCCCCAAACTTAGACTTGATCGTCCTCGAGCAAGCAATAACCTCAAAATGTAGAGTTAAACTTAATACTTTGAATGAATCGTCTTTACAACTCAAGGTAAAAGCTCAGCAATCCTACTTACACATCAATAAGAGTCATTCAAAGTTCAACAGGAAGCGTTTTCTCCTAAGCTAAACAATACATCGCAACATCGGAACGTGCGTGTGTGCTATTGTCAATCATGAGGTATAATCATATCTTTAAGATCAAACTGTGCCATAAAAACTCAAAGTCAAGATTACTTTAAAATACTCTACAAATCTACTATCCAGCACTTCTCCACTAATGTAATTATTCCCTAGACTTGGATCAGAATGTCTTTAAAAGCTTATAGCGTTAGGCCTTTTGGTGTCGGCTCCAAAGAAAAGGTAGGATGAATGCAAAGAAGAGAGTATAATAGAATCAGTTCAAAATTTTTCACACACTATTGATCTTCTCTTCAACTTTTTCTAGCCTTGGCCACTTTGGGTCTTATTTGAATGTTTTCATTTTTTCAAGGCTTTTCTCTACATCTTTCTTATTGCTCATTCTTTTGTTCATTTTGTTTTTCACAATGAACTCATCTACATATACAATTCAGTGCAATGAATGAGATTCATTATACTCCCTTAGGGATGGATAAAATTTTTCCTTTAGGCTCAATCCAAGGTAGGTATAATGAGTTAGCCAAAAATATCGAATGTGGGTCTAATTATATGCAATGCATATACCATTCTTTTTCAATAAGGATCAAGAGGGGACACTAAGGAATGATATAGACAAGGTAAGCTTGAAAGGCACAAACAATCCAAAGATCGCCTAAATCATCTCCAAGTCAAGTTCCTAATTATAAAATTTCGCCTCAAAGTGCTTTGAAATAAATTGTAGATTTTTCTAAGATGCTCAAGACTAATCATAGTTAACACAAGTTTTCACTTTATTCAATACATACTTCACTCAATCATGACTCAAAATGTGCTCAAACTATTCCTCAATTTTGACATAACCTGAACAAAGGATATATACAAACAAGTTAAACATTTTCATGACTCCTATCTAGATGAGGATTAATTTCATCATGTAATACCGTTGCAAATCCAACTCATCATTTCTCAAGAATAACTCATTTTACAAAATTTTTTTTTTTTTTTTTTGTTGATAGTGCTCAAGGACGAATTAGTCTCATAAACGTGCAGTCATGCAAGGAAAGAACCAAGACAAGTAGCAAAAACTACAAATATAAACAAATATAAACAAAACCCCCCCAAACTTAATATGTGCATTGCCCTCAATGTACGAGACAAATAAGCGTAAAAGCAAAACACATACCATGACGACGATCGTCACTGATCGTCGTCCTCATCATGCTCCGGAGGGGGAACTGGGTAGTACTGCACAGCACACACGGATTCATGCTAAAAACAAAAGACACAAAATAATAAAATCAATTAAACTAAACTAAAGAAAAAGAAAAAAGAAACGAAGGGAATAAGAAAGAGTTCTTGATTTATAGTCCCAAGCTGGACTGTCACCTCCTCGTCTGTTAACTTGATTGCTCCTTTGGATTATTCACAGAATAACTCGGGAGTGTACCTTGCGTCCTTCCAGAAATCAACGTGGCCAGCTGCCCTATCTGCACTTCCAGGTTCTTAATCGATGCATCCTGATTCTGCATCCTCACATCAGTCGATGAAATCAGTTTTGCCATCAGCTCCTCCATACTCGGTTTTTGTGTGAACCCCGACTGTGGTTGTGGATTCAACACATTCTCTTGGTTTGACCACCTCAGATTTTGGTGGTTCCTCCACCCCGGGTTGTTTGAGTTCGAATATGGATTATTCTGTTGCATGTTCCCTATGAAATTTACAGCTTCAGTAGTTTGATTAAATTGGTTACCTGCTTGGCACTCAATGCTCGGATGACCGCCTCCACATAAATCACAGAAAATAGTTTGAGCTTGCATCGCTGCTGCACCCATGCTATCTATCTTCCGGTTCATAGCTTCCAACTGAGCCGAAATAGCAGTAATCTCGTCCACTTGATGGACTCTCATTGGTTTCTGTGGCGTGTTCCTTTCCGATTGCCACTGATAGCTATTGGACACCATTTCCTCCAATAAGTTATACGCCTCTTCCGGTGTCTTCCGCATGATCGATCCCCCAGATGCTGCATCTATCATTGATTGGTTAACAGAAACAAACCATTGTAAAAAGTCTGTACCTACAGCTAGATGGGTAGACCGTGATGTGGGCATCTCCTCAATAAATCTTTGAAACGATCACACGCCTCGTAAAAACTCTCGGGATCGAATTGCCCGAACGTAGTGATATCGTTCCGCATCTTTGCCGTCTTGGAGGGAGGAAAGTACTTCGATAAGAAAGCTTTTGTCATCCTTCCCATGTTGTAATTGATCCTGCAGGTAAGGAATTTAACCAAGATTTAGCTTTGTCTCTTAATGAAAAAGGGAAGAGCCTTAACCTGATGGCGTCGTCGGAGACGTCATTATGTTTAAACGTGTCACAGATCTCCAAGAAGTTGGAGATGTGAGTGTTTGGATCGTCCGTGGCAGCTCCCCCAAACATTACAGAGTGATGTATCATCTGGATAATTGCAGGCTTGATCTCGAAGTTATTCGCCTGGATTGTTGGCCTAGTAATGCTGGATAAAGATCCATGGAGTGTTTGTTGTGCAAAGTCCATCCTCGATCTCGGGTTCTGTGCTTCGTTATTGTCGGCCATTGCTCGAGCTTCTCGTAATCTTCTAAGTAGAGTTCTCTCTATTTCAGGATCAAATGGCTCGAGAATGGGTTCCTCTCTTCTGAGCATGCACTAGAGAAATGGTTCCTGTACTGGATCAGACAAAAGGAGACAACAACAAAAATACAAAATCAAACACAAGAACAACTGACTAAAACGAAAAAGAAAAATAAAAACGAAATAATACAAATTGGCTAAATTATAATTAACTAATCCCGTATGATATTATACAGATTAGTCCCCGGCAACGGCGCCAAAAACTTGACCGCTTTATTTTTAAACAGAAAATTCTCAGTGTAGCGATTCTTTACCGCAAGTGCACGGTGTCAAGTTTTAGTATAGTTAAATGAAAGTAAGGGTTGTCGAATCCACAGGGACTAACGTATAAGTATCAAATAAAACTAGTAAAATTATATTTAGCCTACGATTAAAAAGAGGGTAGATTAACTACTGCAAATTTATAACTAAAGGACCTAAATAAAATAAGAATAAATAAAATGAATGGTTTCCGGATATGCAAAGGAATTTCGCTCGAGAAATTTATCTAGCTCTTCGTTCAACTGTGTTTTCTTCAAAGATTCGTTTGAATAGGCAATTACCAAACAATTGATTCTTAAGGTGAAAGGTTTTCGTTATTTATTCAATACACTCTCTCGAGCTGTATAGAAACTAATATCAAACAGGAACAAGTAACTCTCGTTCACTTATTTACTAATCCGATATTGCATAAATCTTCAAAACCTAGTTACTCTAAATCTCTCGATTCAAAGTGCTCACGTATGTGATTTTATCTCTCGATCTCAATCTTAAACATACATCATGAATTACTGTAGTGTATTATAACGTTATCTCTCGATCTCGGTTATAACTCACAAAATTCAATCAAAGTTAGCTAGGCTTTGATCTTAATAAGCATTTAATTCATGAACAATAAGTAATCAATCCACTCAAACACATTCGAATCAATAAATTACCATTTTACTCAAACTCGATAAAATAAACTCAATTCAATTCAAAACAAATCAATAAGACGTTTAATTGTTTCTCAACCTCAAAAACATCCAATGAAAATGAAAATCAAATAAATCTGAGTTTAGAAATATGATAAATGCTGGAATGAATCCGTGCGTTGCACCATAATCTCTTCTCTTGCTCCTTCCTTGCACTCCGCACTCAAACACAATTGAATCAATAAATCAAACACAATGATACTAAATCTCAATAAAATAAACTAGATTTAATTCAAATCCAATACATAAGAAGTTTAATCGTCTCTCGACCTCAAAAACATCAAATGAAAATGAAAATAAAATAGATCAAAGTCTATAAATACGATAAACGGCTGGAATGAATCCGTGCGTTGCACCGTGATTTCTTCTCTTGCTCCTTCCTTGCACTCCGGAATCGGTTGGCTCAAGCTCGGACGAAGAACGGAGAAGAAGGCTTGCTCCGGAATCTCCTTCGGCGGCTACTAGGGTTTAGGGTTGTAAAAATCGGTCCTTTTTCTCTCCAAAATCTCTCCTTTATCATATGGAAATGATCCTTAAATAAAGCCACCGAGAATCAATTCAAATTTGGAAGATAAGATTTTCCAGATTTTGCGTATCGATCGATCGAGATTCCTGTTCGATCGATCGGTGCACTGTTCACGTCAGCTTTTAAAACTCTCTGCCCGGTTCGATCGATCGAGATTTTCCTTCCGATCGATCGAAAATTATTGATAAAGTTTCTGCCTGGATCGATCGATCGAGAAATAATCTCGATCGATCGACTCTTTGATCAATTCGCTGCTCAACTTTCTGTCTGGCTTGATCGATTGAGAATAAATCTAGATCGATCGAAGCCTTGAAAAATCCACTTTCTTCATTTGATCTCTTTTTCGCCTCAATTTCGCCCGTTTTCTTCATTTTAGCTCATTTCTTCCACTTCCGACCTATTTTTCTGAAACAAACAAATAAACACCAAAAAGCATAATATCATCCAGGAAAAAGTACGAAAAATGGGAAGAAATTACAGCTAAAAACACTTAAAATTTAAGCCTATCAGTATAAGAACCAGTCCTTTGCAGCGTCCTTCATGGAAAAAGGGAAAGCTCTCAACTTCATTTGCTCCTTAGTAATTCCAGTCGGTTTCATAGTGGTGCAAACCACATGGAACTCCATCAAATGTTTATGAGGATCTTCTCCTGCAAGTCCATGGAAAGATGGCAACAAATGTATTAGTCCAGATTTCAGTTCAAAATTAACATTAGTTGCAAGAGTAGGAAAAGTAATGCAAAGAGGTGGTTCAAATTCGGATTAGCCAGTTGTCGTAAACTCCGATTTGCATCCATGGTGTTCCTTTCTTCCTCTTCTTGCCTTCGGTTTTCTCATCTTCTCCGATGTAGTGTCCTCTCGATCTCAGGATCGTAGTGAATATTGTCTTCTTGATCAGAGGGATCACCTGTACTCATGAACAAACAACACGAGTATAAAATGAAATAAATAAAGCGATGTTAACACAAAAATAATTGCCTTCCCCGGCAACGGCGCCAAAATTTGGTAGCGTTTATCGCGTACGCCCAAATTAACCCTCTCAAGTTAATAGCAGTAAATATGTAGTAGCGTGAGTAGGGATCGATCCCACAGGAAAGTGAATACTTTTATGCTAACAAGTGCCAAAATAGGGGGTTTTCAAATTTGTTGAACTATAACTAAATCAAACGAGAGCAAATAAAAATTCTAGTTTATCAAGATTAAAAAGCGATTCTTGGTTTTCGGTCAACTTTACCTTTGGAAATCATTCACTTGATCATCAAATTACTAAAATATGAATTCATTCAATTATTCATCAATTGAAAACTTAATTCCTTGCTTACCTTAATCGTGGTCAAAAAGAAAACAACATTCAATTCGACTCTTATCAAATCTTTAATCAAACTACAGCCGTTAAGATTTAATCAATGAGCGGTTCAAAACTAGTAAGTTTGATGAATCTAATCAATAAAAATTATAGTCGTTAGAATTAATCATCCAATCGTTTTTCCTAAGAATTTAAAAACATCAACAACAGGTAATTATCAATCTTAGTTGCTTCTCAATTAGCATTAGAAAGTGTAAGTGATTACTAGGTGATCAATCTACCAATCAAACACAACAATCATAAAAATCATAATCTGAAAAATAAATTGAAATTGAATTAAAAATTCCACAATCAAACCAAAATTTTCACAAGTTTTTCTATTCCAAAGGCAAGTATCCCTCAACCAAGAATCAAGGTGTTTATCCTAGCATAATTAAATCTAAAACCAACAAAAATCGTATTAAAAACATCAAACAATTAATAGAAAAGAGAGTTACTAAATCGAAGCACGATTCCGGCTTGTTGATCCCGTCTTCGTTCTTCGAGCGTCTTTACAAAAATTGGAATACAAATTATTCTAAAAATTGAAAAATCTGTTCTAAGCTCTCAAAAATCTCATCAAGTTGATAATTTTCGAGTACAAAGAAGTATGGAGGCTGATGGGTTAGGTTAGAGCTTATGTAGGAAGAAAAGAAATCAAGTTCCAAATATTTCCAAAATACCGCTGGCGATCGATCGCCATAGGGTGGCGATCGATAGCTAGCTCTTTTTTTTCGGCGAAATTATTTAGGCGATCGATCGCCACTTTTCTCGCGATCGATCGCTTGGCTCCAGTGTACTTTGGCGATCGATCGCCTAAACCTCGCGATCGATCGCCTCTTCGTGAATTTTGTTGCTCAACTTTCTGTCCATAGGCGATCGATTGCCTCCTCCATGCGGTCGATCGCCTCTGCTAAAATTACATTTTTAGCCTTTTTCTTGATCTACATTGAGTCCTTATTAGCTCCAAAGCTTTTCTTGATCTTTATTCGCCTTAGTTAGCTCGATTTCTTCGATTCCACCTACAATTACACAAATATACGATTAGGTAGCATATGTATCAAATTATCCATCAAAACATACCAAATCGTAAACAATTAAATGCAATAGATGTGTTTATTTCTAGTCACATCAAACTACACCATACTTACTCTTTACTCGACCTCGAGTAAATCAAATAAAACTACAATATTTTTTTTTTGAGGGGTTGGTCCGCCTAACCCGCAACCCGTCACGATTGTGTTGGAGGTTTTTCAACCCACCTGGAGGTGGGCCTAAACGAGGCTAACCCGTTTGGGTTGGCGTGTCGGGCGAGCTTACCCGTTTTGACACATCTACTCGTGAATACACGAAAATCGGATAACTAGCTCATAGTGTCATAGCCACATTCGTCTAGCAATCAACAACCATATTGGCATAACGGTAGCTATGACTCATCGAATTAAAATGAAGTGTAAAACTTATCGGTACTATTTGAATCTTGACGAATTGAATCAGTTTAAACAATATTGATGGAAAATAAATTATACTGAAATACATAAACAATAGACTTACAGCAACTGTTTATAAACTATTAAATGTCTTCCCAACGGGAATCTAGAAACGATTCTGGACAAGGCCACAACAAGGTGTGTGCCCATAAACTAAAATTTGCCCTCCTATAAGCTCTTGGCTTCCTGGACAAGTGAGTTCCAAGGTGCAACGCACAATCACCTCTGTTCGGATTGAAGCATAATTCCGAGCAGACTCTTTTGAACTATAGTAGTGTGCAGCACTCTCAAAAAATGAATCTATGAATGCAGATTTTTGGATGGATGAAACAATGGAGTTGGAACAGCTTATACAGCTGAGCATCAGACCTCCCAAAAGTCTCACAAATAAAGTGTAATGCTTAGTGGGGTAGCTGAAAAGTCTCAACACTTAACATCAGATATTAAGTATCACACTTAACATCATATTAACTCAGCAATTAAGCTAAAATAGGTGAAAAGTCAGGTAGGTGAAAAATCAAATTTTCTAGAAATCCGAGTAGTAAAAAGATAGAGCTGTCTTCGCGGCAGCGACACATGCGACGTGAGGACGAGCCGAGGCTAGGCGAGCAGAGTGGACGGCGCGTGAGGGACACCCTCTTTTCTACTTAACTACACTATATTGCTTTGTTTATCAATATAAACAAATCATAAGTGTTTCAAAGTTCCAATGTGGGATTTCATTAGCCAATTGAACATTCAAAATTCAATTACCAAATTTTATTCTCATTAACAAAATTTTGGGCTTCTCATTTGGGGGGCTCATTCTTATTAATTCCTACAATCAATTTCCCACATGAATGATGTTGGCAAAAATATTACACAATGCACCAAGATGTAGATTTGAGAGTACTTTGAGAATTCACTGCATCAGGATAGGTGATGATTAACCTTGAACCTTCCTTAGTGAAGTATCATCGGATATACTTGTCAACCAGTGGACACGATGCCTTGAACTGTTCGACGTTTTATGTATACTAAAACAACTATACTCACATAGCTTTATCTCCACACTATTATTGGTTCTTTCGTTGTTGTCCATTTTGGCCCTGAACTGCCTTGGATGTTTCATCGAATGCCTAGAGATTAAGCCCTCTGGTCATCTCATAGAAGCGGCCCCTTCACATTTGATATAGGCGATTTCTCCTAAAGAGTATCATGTCACACCCCACTTTATCATCTCGAGATAGAAGAATCATTAAGAACATAAGATCAGTCTTCCCAATGGTACAAGTCTATCATTCTTTCATCATAGGATTAGGTAAGGAACTTAATTTCCCGAGTGCTATGCTCGATCCCCCCCACAATTTGGTTTTCCTATTGAACCTGCAAATTGGGTTCCCACAATTCAGGTTGGGTTGCCATCATTGTTGGAAATCAATTTCATGGGCTTCAATCTCATTCCCCTCGATGAAACCTCTACTCGGTCTCTCGTTAGACCGTTCGTTAATGGGTCCGCAATGTTTTATTTAGACTTTCACATAATCTAAAGAAAAAAAAAAATTGGTTTTCAGTAGATCTCTTATGGATTTATGTCTCTGACGTATGTTTCAAGATTTCCCATTATACACATTATTTTGTGCTCTTCCCATATCTGACTGACCATCACAGTGCACGCTAATAGGTGGCACGTGTTTTGACCACATTGGAATGTCCTCCAAAAAACTTCGAAGCCGATAAGCTTCTTCTGCTGCAAGATCCAAAGCTATGAATTCAGATTCCATAGTTGATCTTGCAATACACGTCTTGTTTGCATGATTTTCACGAAACAGGTGCACCTCCAATTATAAATATATATCCACATGTGGATTTTATATTCTTGGAGTCCGATGTCCCATTCGCATCTGAGTACCCTTCAATAACTGTTGGATATCTCGTATAACGTAGTCCGTAGTTAGTAGTGCATCTTAGATAGCTAAGAACTCGAACTACTGCCTTCCCGTGCTCATAACTGGGAGCTCTAGTCTGCTCAATCTATTGACTGAGTTAGCTATATCAGGTCTAGTGCAGTCCATGACATGAGACTGCCTATGACCCTAGAGTACTCAAGTTGTCGCACATCTTCTCCGCAACTCTTGCAAAGATTTGACACCACCTCCATATGTTTCATCGCGATGGTATTTTTTCTGTTGGAACTGAACAGGGGGGTGAATGAGATTCCTTGGCTACTTTAGTGATTTAAAGTGATTTTGCAAAAGTCGAGTTTGCGCTACGGAAGACTTGATGTCAATCGAACAATGAACAAGAAGAAATAATAATGTAAATGCGTAAAGTAAATAAAGCAATAAAGAACACAAGTATTTGTTATAGATTGTGATGTAATCATCACTTTCTTCTCCTCTTGTCATTGGTCTTCTCCACTTTGTTCCCAAGTTTTTCTTCCACCTTCTCCTTGCAATTACCTAGCATCATATCAAAGGGAAGAGTATCAATCACATTAACGTTAGAACACATGTGCTTGTTGTGTTGTTGTGACAAAGTTTGAAACATGTTGAAAGTGATTTGATCCTCTCCTACATGGAGGATCAACTTCCCCTCTTGAACGTCAATCAACGCTCTTCCCGTTGCTAGGAATGACCTTCCTGGATCAATGGGATGTCAGCATCTTCCTTCATGTCCAAAATTATAAAATCCACCGGAGTGGTGAATTTATCAACCTTGATTGGTATATCCTCAACTATCCCTTGAGGGTACTTGATGTACTTGTCCTCTATCTGCAATGACATGTTGACCGGTTTGAGCTCTCCTAAACCCAAGCTTCCTATAAATAGATAGAGGCATCAGACATACACTCGCACCCAAATCACATAAAGATTTATGAAAAGACATATTTGTAAGGTATAGTAAAACTCCTTGGATTATTTAACTTTGGAGGTACGTCGTTTTGAATGATAGCAGAACACTCCTCAGTTAAATTTATAGTCCCATGCTCTCCCAATTTCCGCTTTTTTGATAGTATCTCCTTCAAAAACTAAGCATAGTTCGGCATTTGCCGTATAGCATCAATATCAATGTGGAGATTCTTAATCAAATCTAGAAATTTAGCAAATTCTCATCTAATTTTTCTCTCTTATATGCAGCGGGGAATGTGAGTGGGATTTGTAACTTAGGTGATGTGATGGGTGTAGTGTTCATGGTGGGCGTGGTTGAACCTCTTCTTGCTTGATGTCTGACTCGCCCTCATGCTCCTCATGTGCATCATTCTTCTCAGCAACCTCCTTTGCAACAACCTCCTTTACGCTTCGTAGTGTTATGGCATGGACTTGCTCCCTAGGAATCTTTTCAGTGTCACTAGGTAGTGATCCTTGTGCTCGTCCGGCTAGGATTATTGCTAACTTTCCCACTTGGACTTCCAAATTCTTTATCGGCGCCTCGTGATTTTGGAATCTAGTCTCCGTCGATGTGATGAATTTGGTCAACAATTCCTCCATACTCGGTTTAGGTGCATACCCGGTGGTGGTTGTGGATGGTTCCTCAACCCCGTATTGCATGTATTTGGGTAGGGGTAGTTGGGTGGTGGTCGGTTCTCTACAATGACTTCGCTCAAGCTATCAATTTTCTTGTTCATGCTTCCATCTTGGCGGCTAAGGCAATGACTTCGCTCACGTGATGCATTCCAGCTTGCTTCATCGGCATGTTCCTTTCAGATTGCCAATGATAGCTATTGGCAGCCATCTCATCCAACAAGTCATATACCGCTTCAGGTGTCTTCCTATTTATGTACCTCCTGATGCTGCATCTAGCATATAACGGTTAGCAGAAATAACTGTTATAGAAAGTTTGTACCTGCAGCCAGGTAGGAAGACCGTGATGTGGGCATCCCCGTAGTAAATCCTCCCACACCTCGTACAATGTCTCTGGGTCGTGTTGTGCAAAGGTGGTGATATCATTGCGCATCTTGGCAGCCTTGGATGGTGGAAAATATTTGGACAGGAATAAATGCACCATCCAATCCCACGTCGTAATAGAACCTGCATGCAACAAAATGCAACCACGATTTAGCTTTATCCTTTAATGAAAAGGGAAAGAGTCGTAACCCGATGGTGTAGTCAGTAACGGCATTATGTTTAAACGTGTTGCATATTTGCATATCTCCAAGAAGTTTGATATATTAGCGTTGGCATCCTCAGTAGTTGCTCCCCCAAATTGGACTGAGCGCTGGATCATCTGTATGATTGTAGGCTTGATCTCGAAATTGTTAGCCTGGATGCTCGGTCTAGTAATACTCGACATTGATCCTTGGAAAGACGGTTGAGCGTAGTCCATAAGTGACCTTGCGATTGATGCTGCAGGAACCTCCTCGCGTTCCTCGTTATTAGCCATGAGTGTTCTTGCTTGCCTTAGCCTAGTTCGACAAGTATGTTCGATCTCGGGGTCGAAAGGCTCAAGTTTAGGTTTGCCACTCCTTAGCATGCATCGAGAGATAACAACCTGCACAGATCCAACCAAAGAAAGAACAGTAGAAGAGTAGATAAAAAATCAAAAATATAAATAAAAATAAAACAATGACTAAATTACAGTCAAATAATCTCTTCTGATAATACTTTAAACTAGTCCCCGACAACGACGCCAAAAACTTGATCGCTATTTATTTTAATAGAAAATTCCAGTGTAGCGATTATACCACAAGTGTACGGTGTCAAGTTTTAGTATAATATATTTTGAGAAAAGGTTGTCGAACCCACATGGACTAGAAAATAAGTACCAAACTCAACTAGTTTAACTATATTTAGCCTACGATAATTAGTGATGATTATTAAACTAAAGTGACTAAAAACTCGATATTCAACCCAACAAGTAGTAAATATAAATTAGTAGAGACAATTATCAAGACTTCGGTTCATCCATGTAATCCCCCATGATTCGCCTATTAGTTAAGATTTAAAAATGTTCTAAGATGACGAGTTTTCCTAATGCACTTATGATACTTTGGTCAAGCTATAACAAGTCTAATACTAAGATGCAACATGGCAACGGTCATGCACTTACTTAACACTCAATATTGTATGATGATTTATGAAAACTTCTAGCCTTCGATTTTGGTAAATCTATTGCTATCACACATGTGTTCGATTTTATTGGTCACTCTCAATCTAAACCCACGGCCTAATTTATTTTATCGTACTGCAATATCGTATAGTCAAGTCAATCACAATAAATAATCATTCAATGGTGATCAATCCCTTAAAAGCATGAACAACAACAAATTATGCACAAAGAATTGTAAGAATAAATCAAAACTTAATTTAAATCATGGGTTCAAAACATGGGATCCCCTAAGTCTTGACAACAAAACTTAGCCAACAATTGTCATCAAATAATAATGCCTAAAAATGTGATGTCCGGGAATTACTGGTGTTAATCCCGGTGTAGTGATAATCCTTAATGAGTTTTATTTGTGGCGATTGTGTATTAATTGTGGTTTTGGGACTCTCGGGGATTTTAAATCCGGTATTTGGAGTCATTGGATCCAAGGGATGAGATTGTATTCTCGTCGTGGTGTTAATCTTGGAATTTGGTCTTTGGTGGGATTTGGGGTCCGGAGTACTTTGTACTGTGGCTGGTATTGGAATTAGAGTTGGGGAGATGTTTTTTGAAAACAGATGATATTTTATGAATCATGATGTATTTGTGGAGGAGTCGGTATTTTGGAGCTTTAGAGCTATATATACCAGTGGACTCGGTGTTACGGGATAACACAATTCATTCCACTCCTTCTCTCCCCTCCTCAATGCCAACCCCTTCACCCCCATTTCCCTCTTTTCTCCATTGGAGGAGAAATCGATGGTAGCGTGGCTCGGAGGCCGTTTTTCTCGAAGATAATCAGGTATCAGCCTTCCCCTCGTCATTTTCTTCGTTTTGATAGTAGTATTGTAGTTTTTGGTTGAGTTTTGGGTTGGATTTGAGATTTGGGGGTTTTGCTTAAAAATCCAAGTTCTTGATTTTAGTGTTTGTATTGAGTTTATTTGGTGTATTGGAAGTGTTGCGGAAGTTTGGGGTGTTGGTTTTGAGTTAGGGTGTGTGACGCCCCGAAATAATTAACTGCAAGTAAGGCATTAATTATGTTCATGTGTTTAATTATGTGGATAATTATGTGCTTAAATTAATTATCACGATGAAATGCTTAGTCACATGATAGGCATGACCCGGGGGTTACGTTTCAAGGTGCATGTTATGCATGATAGGAAATGGGGTTAACATGATTCAATTGTGTTAATTGTTAATTATGAGGAAAGTATGAATTTAATGAAGTTGGTTGCATTTTTGTAAAATGCTTTTAAAATACCATGTTGGGGTATTTCATACATCATGTTAATTTTGGGTATAATTTAATTAACCCTTTCCCCCACCTTACCCAACTCACTTTACCCTTTTCACTCTTAAATCCCCAATTACTCTCAAACCCTACCCCTTTACCACATTTTCCAAATCCTTCAAAGGAGGAAGGAGGAAACTCCACAAAACTTGTGTTTGTGTGATCTTTGTTAAGATTTGGAGTCTTCAAGAGGTATGGAACCCTTCCTTAAGTTTTTATGAAGTTTGGATTTGAAATGTGATGATTTTGAAGTGATTTAAGTGGGTTTTGTTGGGTATATGTTGTATGTTGTTGGGGTATGATTTTTGAAGTGTTTTATGTGGGTTTTAACAAGTTATGATGATGTTAGTGTGATTGGAAAGTTTGGGTTTGAATGGTATGAGGATGAGCTCGAAAAATGCACATGAAAATGGAGAAATCGCGGCCACTGTAAGTGGCGATCGATCGCTACAAAAGCAGCGATCGATCGCCGAGAAGCAGTACGCGAAGAAGAGCTTAGGCGATCGATCGCCTCAAATGGCGCGATCGATCGCCAACGTCCAGTAGCGAAATGAACATCAAGGCGATCGATCGCCTCATTTTAAGCGATCGATCGCCGCTATGTGAAAAATCTGGCGATCGATCGCCATGTTTTGAGCGATCGATCGCCACTGTTCAAAAATGGGAAAATGTGGATTTTTGATATTTTTGTGGGATTTTTGGATATTGGACTATATTTAGCTTCTAATATCGATTTGTATGGTTATGTAGAACCATCCCAGGTACCCACAACTTCAAGGAGATAAAGTCCTACAACTTCTCCATTTTTGGAATTAAGGTACGTAAGAAGCGTACGGGCATCGGACGGTAACACCCTCCTAACTATGACTATGTATTGATTGCATAAGTTTATGATGATGATATTTATGATGATGATGTTTACGATGATGATCATGATGATGATGATGATGATGCTTACGACGATGTTTATGATGATGATGTTTACGATGATGTTTATGATGATGATGCTTACGATGATGTTTATGATGATGATGTTTACGATGATGTTTATGATGATGATGTTTACGATGATGTTTATGATGATGATGTTTACGATGATGTTTATGATGATGATGCTTACGATGATGATTTTGATAAGTAAGTTTATGATGATGATGTTTACGATGATGACCATGATAAGTAAGTTTATGATGATGATGTAGATGATGATGATGTTTATGATGATGATTGCGATAAGTAAGTTTATAACAATGTTATACGATGTTTTATAAAAGGGCAAGATGCCCATATAGAGAGATGACATACGATGTTATTATGTGGTAAGATGCCACGGGGTAAGACGCCCATATGGTAAGATGTCATACGATGTTATTATGTGGTAAGATGCCACGGGGTAAGACGCCCATATGGTAAGATGTCATACGATGTTATTATGTGGTAAGATGCCACGGGGTAAGATGCCCATATGGTAAGATGTCATACGATGTTATTATGTGGTAAGATGCCACGGGGTAAGATGCCCATATGGTAAGATGCCATACAATGTTATTGTGTGGTAAGATGCCACGGGGTAAGATGCCCATATGGTGAGATGCCATACAATGTTATTGTGTGGTAAGATGCCACGGGGTAAGATGCCCATATGGTAAGAGGCCATACGATGTTATTGTGTGGTAAGATACCACGGAGTAAGATGCCCATATGCATGAAGGTAAATTAGGGTTAACAAGAAGAAGTTAACGAATAACCAGTAAATTACTTAACCAAGACTTCGTACATTTACTGTTGTATCTTGTTATGATGCTTAAATGATGATGATGTTATAAGATGATGAAGTTATAAGATGATGATGCTTAAATGATGATGATGTTATAAGATGATAATGCTTATATTATGATGATGTTATAAATGATGATATGTATAAGATGATAATGCTTATACGATGATGATGCTGTAAGACGACGATATTTATAAGACGTCGATTTTAATCATTCATGTCAAGAATTAATGATTTTATGTATGGCTATGAAACAGGGACAACCAAAAAGGGTTAATACAATTAACCAGGAAGTATACGTTACCAATTACTTTCATGCATTTATTTATATGCCATTGCCCTATGATGTTAAGTAACGATATACATGCTCATGATGGGTTGTTCCTGTAGGTACACTTGTGGGCTAAAGGACTAAGGGCCGGGTTGAGGCAGTGAGCTATGAGGAGCATGAAAGATGTTAGGATTCAGGATTTCTGGATAGTCTCTACTCTAGTAGTGGCATAATTCTATCGCTTTAACATTCGTATTGAGAATGTAATTAATTAAGGTTGAAATTTCATTTTTTGGCCGTAATCTTATTAGCTCAAAGATGCAACCGGAAACCTTAAGAGGTTATGAATGCATGTTTAGTCCTACTAAGGGTATATCATCAGCGATGGATCATAATATTTGCCGTTGTCATGTCGAAGCGATGTACATGCCGCTTCATTGTCGAAGCGAGGGATATTATTGAGCCGCCGATATGACGTAGTAGGATTTGTGAACTGTTGTATTAACCTGGATGCAGGTATATGGAGCTAGTGGAAGGTTCCGGTGGTTGTTATATTCGAGCGAGGGAGGTACTTGCCGCTGTCATATGAAGCGATGGTAATATGATATTTGCCGCTGTCATGTCGAAGCGATGTAAATGCCGCTGTCATTGTCGAAGCGAGGGGTCCTAAAATTCCGATGTTATAACAAGACCGGAACAGCCACATTATCGATATTTGAGCAACGCGATCGGGAACAAAGTGTTGCGTGTAATGCGAGCCACCTCTTGGGTCCGAAAGGAACAAAGTGCTGCATGCATGTGAGTACCTCTTGAGTCCTTGATCTGTTCCGCTGATTCAGTTGGCGATGGTTCATGCCGCCAGGTATATTGATAGCGATGTCTCTTTCCGCTATGTCATTGGCGATGGTTCATGCCGCGGGGTATTCTATTGACGATGGTTCATGCCACCGGGTATTCTATTGGCGATGGTTCATGCCGCCGGGTATTCTATTGGCGATGGTTCATGCCGCCGGGTAGTCTATTGGCGATGGTTCATGCCGCCGTGTATTCTCTTGGCGATGGTTCATACCGTCGGGTATTCTATTGGCGATGATTCATACCGCCTGGCATTCTATTGGCGATGGCTCATACCGTCGGGTATTACATAGGGACGGGTCATTCTGCTACATCTATGACGATGGTTCATGCCGCTAGGTATCATATAGCGATGGTACATTCCGCTACATCTATGGTGATGGTTCATACCGCCGGATATCTATAGCGATGTGTTATGTCGCTGACTCTATGACGAGGGATCATGCCACTGATTCAATAGCGATGGTTATACCGCTATGTGCGTAGCACTGGATTATGCCACCTACGAGCGACGGGTGCTACTGGTGTACCGCTGGTGGACGAGGGATACACGTTTACCGCTATCTTGGTAGTGATGTGGTATGTTATATTACTGCTTTGTTAGCATTATTGTGAATACCATACGTGGTTATATAATGTCATATGTTTGACGATGAGAATATGGATGTCGTGTATCGACATGTACCGTCACGAGTTGACGATGGGATTTTGGATGTCATGTGTTGGCATATACCGTCACGGGATGACGATGACATAGTGGATATTCTATGTAGACATGTAGTGTCGTTTTGATGAATAATACGTCTGAGTGTACGTATTTAGCCATATGGTTTGAGTGCTGATGGCGAGCACGGGATGGTGTCTGGGTCACTAGTTGACGAGACCATTATGCCGAGCAGATTGCTCGATGGATTATTGGATGCATTGTACCGGTGAGTGTACCGCATCATGTATTAGAGGTAAATATTTGTCGAGTAGTGATACCTTTGGGTATAATCGATGGGATGGCTAAGGCCAAGTGATTAGTGGTAAGAGTAGTCATTGAGGAAACTACTCGCTTGTGGTTGTGATGTGTGGTAGACTTGGTCACTCCACCCTGAGGGTGTGGAATAAGTACTATTGGATTAGGATTACACCATGGTTGAGCAAGGACACCGGGATGTCCATTATGCTTTGGTGTTCTAGAGGAATATTGGGTGATGACCCACTACTCCAATGGTTTGTACGGTATGGCATACCAGATGGAACGTATGATACGTTGGTAGGCTCGGTGTAAGCCCATGGGGGTAGCGCATTGCTAGCCAGGTATTCTTGCAGTGATATAGTATGCTTGTTGTAGCCATTACACTGCTCGCTGGAGCTGAATTTGGTGTATCGTACGGTGATACGACTAGGGTTGATCTTGTAGTTTCTATGTCGTATGAGGTTTGAGGCAGGGAATGCCTCACAGGGACTTTATGCGTCAATGTTAAGGGACTTGTCCTGGGACAGCTCAATTTTGTTGGGAATTACAACGTGAGTGTCGACAAGTCGTTATTAGCTCGGGCTGAGCATCCTTGCATGTGGAATGCAACGGGAGTCACAATTGGAATTGTGGGTTATAGTTAGTGGGGTAACACTACTATGTTGATTTTGTCTCTTGGAGAGATTTGGATTGTACTGTCTTGGAGACAGCTTGCATCGGTCGTGGATTGATTGTAAATCAGCCATGGTAAGCATTACTGGTGTTGGACCGAGTAATGGATTTCTTACCTCGGTGAGACGTTGGAGGAGACGTCTCCGGGGAGATGCTCGATTGTGGAGTACTATGGCATTGGTACAGAGCATCGTTGGGATGTGTATACATGGCGTATGCGGGTTTTGATTGGGTAATAGTATTTGTTGCACTATTCTAACCAGTTGTGTATTTCTGGGTTCCGGGATATATTTTGGTATAAATATATCCAGGTCTTCCGAACAGTGGTTTGAGGTTGTAGGGTCATGGATTCATGACACTTTCCTTGTGAGGGAGGTGGTATTGATATACCTACCGATTGGGAATCTTTGGGAGATTCAATAAGTCGGTTTGTGAGGTGTTGATGTTGGAATCACGCCATTGATCGTTTGTCTGTCGATCATTATTCTCTGTGAGATGAGGATAGCTAGGGATTGACAGTTGGTTTTGGGACTTTGGGTATGATTGGAGATACCCGAGTTTATTGCATTGAGTATGCTTGTTGTGTTGGTACTTGGGCATGTATTTGTATACGAATGCCCGTGTTTCGGTACTCGTCGAGCATCGAATTTATATGCTTTGATGAATGGGCCTCCGGTGAGATTGTGGCACCTTGAGACTGGTAATTCTTGCTGGTTAATTCGATAGCCTCCCTGTTTTAGGATTGTTGAATCCCAGGATAAACGAGGGATGGCCAGGATTCGGATTTCTTTAGTGTCATGGTTGACACGTATGGCGGGAATGCAATTAATTGTTCTTGCATGTCCTTTCGAGGACTTGAGACCTTGTGGAGTCTCGATTGTGTGTTTTAACCAAGAAGTGATCTTCTTGGAACACCCGGATGTGAACATCTTTAGAGGTGTGTTTGGTGTTGATCGGTAGCAATGAATTGCCCGATCCGGGTTGCAATGTGGTGCAACTACTCCTTTGATGGAGACGGGTTTGGAGACGGAAGTCGGTTATGGATAGGTGCACTGTTGTGTACTGGTGGTTCCCTTGGCGAATGAGGTATGTTTAACATCGTGGGCTTGATCGTAGAGATATCCTCGAGGCGATATCTATTTTAGAATCACTAATGATTCATTGTTTTGCAGTTAGGGTTGACTAGCTGCTTTTGGGATGTTTAGCATCGGGAATGCTGACGTCTTTCTTTGAGTTTACGATGGTTTGGGAGGTTTACTCCAGTCCAGATTTTGGTGCGAGGTCGGTATCCTCGCGGTTGGATGTCGTTCATGATGTGTTCATGATTCAGCGATGTAAATCTGTTTGGTTTGCGTGGTCTCGGCGTTTGTGGAGTGCGCCTGTGCAAATTTCGGGGACGAAATTTTATTAGTGTGGGATAATTGTGATGTCCGGGAATTACTGGTGTTAATCCCGGTGTAGTGATAATCCTTAATGAGTTTTATTGTGGCAATTGTGTATTAATTGTGGTTTTGGGACTCCCGGAGATTTTAAATCCGGTATTTGGAGTCATTGGATCCAAGGGATGAGATTGTATTCTCGTCGTGGTGTTAACCTTGGAATTTGGTCTTTGGTGGGATTTGGAGTCCGGAGTACTTTGTACTGGGACTGGTATTGGAATTAGAGTTGGGGAGATGTTTTTTGAAAACAGATGATATTTTATGAATCATGATGTATTTGTGGAGGAGTCGGTATTTCGGAACTTTAGAGCTATATATACCAGTGGACTCGGTGTTACGGGATAACACAATTCATTCCACTCCTTCTCTCCCCTCCTCAACGCCAACCCCTTCACCCCCATTTCCCTCTTTTCTCCATTGGAGGAGAAATCGACTGTAGCTTGGCTCGGAGGCCATTTTTCTCGAAGATAATTAGGTATTAGCCGTCCCCTCGTCATTGTCTTCATTTTGATAGTAGTATTGTAGTTTTTGGTTGAGTTTTGGGTTGGATTTGAGATTTGGGGGTTTTGCTTAAAAATCCAAGTTCTTGATTTTAGTGTTTGTATTGAGTTTATTTGGTGTATTGGAAGTGTTGAGGAAGTTTGGGGTGTTGGTTTTGAGTTAGGTTGTGAAAAACACAATTAAAGCTCGAGTTTTTCGGAAAATCGCAGGTCGCGATCGATCGCCGAGGAGCGCCGATCGATCGCGACGAGCAGCTGTAAATTGTTGAAGATGTACAGTGATGGCGATCGATCGCCAAGTCTCGGCGATCGATCGCGAGACGTTTGGCGATCGATCGCGGTGACGCGCGATCGATCGCGGAAGGCTTCTGTTTGGCAGCGGGTGCGCGAGATCGATCGCGACAGATGCGGCGATAGATCTCGGCCTGAAGTCTCTTGTTTTTTTTTTCAAATTTTGGAAAAATGTCGGGATTTTGGAATCGAGGTTTAATTAGCCCATTCCCGGGGCAATGTCTACATTCCAATAGGAATGCTATACCTTTTAAATGGATTGGTTGGAGCCAAAGTTTTATAAACCAAAATTCTCGGTTGAGTTTTTGGCAATCTTTTAAACATATAAATGGAATATTTTGGGTATTATGCATGCTTAGCCGGGGGGCTTTTATTTTGGTAATCGTCATGGATTGACGATATGTTTGGGGTTTATAAACGTGCTTGGGCACGTGGTTGCATGCTTGTGTTTAATTGTGAACTATTTATGTGTTAGCACATAATTCATAGGGTCGTGGGACTCAGGTGAAGTCGGACTTGAACTACGGAATTATAAGGTACGTGTAACGTACGAGCATGACCTTAATTATATTATTGCAATTATTGTGCATGAGATAGATGAATGGTAAGGGTTATTAGCCGATGCTTAGTATATTGTGTCTTGCAAATTGGTTAATGGAAACGGGACTGGGTTGTGTTATGTTGATCTGTCTTATGTAATGTATGGTGCGTCTTTGGAGCGAGCAATTGTCGTGATGTGGTCGCTATGGAGCGAACATCGGTAAGTGATGCCGCTACTTTTGACTGAGCGAGGAAATGTGGCTTTTGACTAGATATCTAGGATATCTGTATTTATTCCCCTATTGATATTGAATTGGATTAGGGATATAGTTAATCAATGTAATGATTGACTGTATATTTGGAATTTGATGCTTTTGATTGTTTTGAGAACAGGGACAATACAGTGGGATCCCGGATGAGGATGATACCATCCAGGGAGTATCATTTAAATTCTTGGCAATTACATTGTCGTAATTTACGAATTATATAATTGTAATTATTGGTTTGGTGGTATTGGTATGCTCACCCCGTGTGGGGGCTGTCTCTGTTGGGGAAGGTGAAACAGGTACAATGGTAGCTCTGGAGCTGTGATCGAGCTATGGATTGGAGGTGCTTTCAGGATCGAGAGACCGGAGCTCATGTGGAGCTGGAAATTGTGTATGCCTTTTCATACCTTACGTACACATAGATTTATTCGATGCTCGTGTGTGAGGAATAATTATGTGTATATGTGTTGTATAAAGAGGCATGGGCCTTTCTCTTTTCATTATATGTGTGAGTAATCAACTAGGGAATTGCTAGATGAATTGAGATTGTGATTGGTGTATTACATAGGTGCATGATGTGTTAAATGGTCTTAATTTGGGAAATTGGATATTGCATGGAATGGAATAGATGAAGCAAGAAAATTTTATAGGTGGTACTGTGTGCCACGTTTACATGTAGTTTCCCTTTACACGTGATTGAATGCACCAAATGCATGGCTTAATGCACTAATTGTGGGTTAAGGGCGCGGGGGTCCTTAAAAAAAATGTATTGCAACAATCTAAACATTAAAATCTGATAAAAATAGATAACAAAGTTTAGAAATACGAAGATAACACTGGACGTTGACTCCTTGGGCTACTAAGTCGTCCCGTCTCACCCCCATTGTTTTCTTCTTCGATGGTTTGATGGTAGATGATGATGGTTGGGGATGGAGTATGGTGGAGGCTTTGTTTATAGGGTGAAATCTGAGCCAGAAGTCCCTTAAAGTCGCCCAAGTCCATCCCTTTGGGGAAGAGTTTACAAGTTTTTGGACACAAAATCTCGATTTTTTCGCGCCTGGCGATAGATCGAGGTGTATTGCCGATCGATCTCCAAAACATTCTTGTTCTATTTTTCAAAATCTGCGTAGCCGCGATCGATCACTAGAGTTTTCTGTATGACCACGATCAACGCTGGATGATCGCGATCGATCTGTGAATTCTTGGCGATCGATCGCCAAAACTGAATTTTTGTTGCTCAATTTTCATAAATGCGCGAACGATCGGTGATGACCCAAGATCAGTCACCAATCTTCATTTTCAATTTCCGAGATTTATTTCCCTTCTTCGACGTGTTCGCTCGATTTGGCCCTTATTCATCATTATTAGCTCGTTTCCTCTACTTTTATGCACTTTGACCTTTATTCCTGAAAAATACAAATATATACCAAAAAGCGATATAGTCCAGGAATCACTGCAAAAACACCCATAAAAGCAGACTTATCAATCATGATATATAATTCAAGGAACATTAACCAAGCCAATAGCTAATTATGTTACTATGATGCTTAAGATAGATATACCTTGGTTGACAAGAGTAAGTTCTTATCATCGGTAGATTTACCTTGGTTGACAAGAGTAAGTTCTTATCATCGGTCCTATAACTCGAGCTTCCTCTATTGTGGTGCATGTGGGGCCTCACTACTTAATCCTTAATGTGTGTCACATTAATACACAATAACAAATATATGAAGTAGGACAAGTAGACAGTCACACTAATTAAGAGCCATACTATGGCAGTTGTTGTTTCCTCACACCTTGGCATAATTTACATCATTTACAAATCAATAATCCTAATAAGTTCATTCCCTTAACCAGTTAGTCATCTAGCAGCAGAAGTCGACTCACAATCCCGACCTTCCCCATCTATGAGTCCCTACATAAACAAACACACACCATGAGTATTGATATATGCTCATCACTATCCAATATCAACAAGAATGTACAACATAATGTATAAACATAGCAACACCTCAACTGTGATTGTTTCTGTACCATACATCACAATATGCAAATATGTCATGACATGTCTCATTCAGCATCTTGTTATAACGGGACATATATGATATTACCTTCCCACTCAATATGTGTGATGCCCGGGATTTAATGGTATTAATCCCGGTGTGGTAATGACCCTCAATGAATTTTAATTGTCGTAATTATGAATTGCGGTGTTGGCACACCCGAGGATGTTAAACCCGGTATTTGGGATCGTTGGATCCAAAGGTTGAGATTGTATTCTCATCGTGGTGAAAAACCTTGAATTGGGTTTTTGGTGGTATCTGGGGTCCGAGGTACTTTGTATTGGGGCTAGTATTGGAAATTGAAATTGGAGAGATAATTATTGAAAACAGATGATTTTAGTGAATCATGATGTTTTGTGGAGGAACTGGTATTTTGAGCTTTGGTGCTATATATACCAAATGGACTCGGTGTTCCATCATTGCACGGAATCTCCTCTCTCTCTTCTCTCTCTCACCACGCCTAAACCACATTTCTCTCCCTCTTTTCTTCCTTTGGTAAAAATGGCTGAAGCTTGGCCCGGGAGCCGGATTTCTCGAAGAAAAGTTGGTAATCTCCTTCCCCTCGCCTTTATCTTTGATTTGATTGTAGAATTGTTGATTTTGGTTTGGATTTGAGTTGAGTATGGAATTTGGGAATTTTGGTAAAAATTGCAAGTTGGGTTTTTGGTATATTTATTGGTTTTAAATGGAGTATTGGTGGTGTTAAAGGTGTATGGGGTGTTGGTTTTGAGTTTGGGTGTGAAAAACACCATTAAAGCTCGAATTTTTCGGAAACCCACAGGTCGCGATTGATTGCGGTTTGGCGCCGATCGATCGCGACATGATACTGATTTTGGAGTGACGATGAACAGTCGCGGCGATCGATCGCGAATAATGGCGATCGATCGCGGGGGTCTTGGCAATCGATCTCGAGATCTGGCGATCGATCGCGACATGTTTTTTTCGGGCAGTAGGTTCTGGAGATCGATTGCGAGGAGGTGGCGATCGATCGCGGCCCTGTTTCCTTTGATTTTTTTTCAAAATTTTGGAAAATGTCGGGATTTAGGAATCGAGGTTTAATTAGCCAATTTTTGGGGCAATATCTATATTTCAATGGGAATACTATACCTTTAAAATGAGATGGTTGGAGCCAAAAGTTTTAATAAAAATTGGAATACTCGATTTAGTATTTGGTTAACCTTTGATCACATGAAATGGAATATTTTGGGTATTATGCATGGTTAGCCCGGAGTCTTTTAAAATGGTTAATCGTCATGGATTGACGATAGGTTTGGAGGTTGTGAGTGTGCTTAGGCACGTGGTTGCATGCTTGTGTTTAATTGTGAATTATTTATGTGTTAGCACATAATTCATCGGGTCGCGGGACTCAGTCAATGTTTGGTTTGGACTACGGAATCATAAGGTATGTATAACGTACGAGCATAGCCCTTTATATTATTGCAATTGTCGAATGCATGGTATATTATGTTTGCAATAAATGGATAGGCATTGGGAATTATATGGTGCCGCTTTTGAGCGAGCAATGATTATTTTATCGCTATTGAGCGAACATAGATTATGACACCGCCGCTGTTGAGCGTGCGTGAGATTAAAATGCCGCTATTGTGGAGCGAACGATGAAATAGAACTATGGAACTATTAGTGAGATATATGGAATATCTGTAATCATTGTTTAATGATTTGATTTGATTTATTATGGTATCAGTATATGGGTAACGGATTTGTTAATCAATGTAATGATTAACTGGCTTTAGGGAATTTGACGGTTTCGGTTATTTTGAGAACAGGAACAGCACAGGGGATCCCGGATGATGATGATGCCATCCAGGGAGTGTCTTTTAATATTCATGGCCTTTATATTCTGTAAATTATGAATTGTAATATTGTGCTTATTAGATTGGTGGTATTGGTATGCTCACCACGTGTGGGGGTTGTCTCTGTTGGGGCAGGTGAATAGGTACATCGATGGCTTTGGAGTTGAGCCCGAGCTGTTGATTGGAGGTGCTTCCAGGATCGAAGTACCAGTGACAGTATTGAGCACAATATTTTATACATTTGATACACATACATTTGTATATGCTCGCACGTGAGCACTGTTATATGTGTATATGGGTTGTATAAAAAGGCAAGGGCCTTTCTCTTTTCATTCATGTGTTGCATGCAATTAATTAAGGAATTGCTAAATGAACTGAGAACATGTTAGTATATTATAAGGGTGCATAATATGTATGTGGACTTGGTTGGGGGAAATGGACATTATAAGAAATAATGTAGAAATTTCACTATTGGCATGTTTTGCTATGATAGCAAGTGGTTTTCCCCTGATTATATGATTGTATGCACTAAAGGCATGGATTAATACACTAATAACGGGTTAAGGGCACGAGGGTCCTTACAATATGTCAGTGGCACAATCTTCACGTCCCATATTAACAGCACATATCACATTTAGGTCCTCACACGTTATAACAACACTTCTCATGCCCAATGGCACCATGCCCTTCATGGCATCAATCATATGACTCAATACCAACATGATTTACAACAATCATATAACTCAAAACATGTATATGCATCATCTCACAGCAATACATTGATCATAACAATAACATCGATACTCGTACGTCAACACGTACCTGTCGTGCGATACAAAATAAATAATTTCAGGCGTCAATGTTTACCCACCTCTCTGTCATGTCCCTTGCGATGGTGCACATAAAGCCAAACTTCTAAGTAACAACAAGTTTCCTTGATCCAAGCTCAAATCCAAGAAAAGAAAGCAATAGGAATTAAGGGTTTGGAAATGAGTTTTCGTAGAGATTTCTTGGTGTGTTTTGTGTACTATGTGTTTCAAAATCTGATATTGATAGATCCTCCAATATGCAATTCAAATGCATGTGAAATTCACACTAAATTCATGTATAATTGTTGCCCCACTATGTGTAACTCATGATCTTCCTACACACAACATGCATCTTCATTCTCTTGTCTATATCACCAAGTCATGTACACATAACTCATTTCATACTTTAACATTGCAATTGTATAAGCAACATTATCAACATTGTAATGCCACGATTTATGCTATATACGTGTGATATGATTATGGTGTAATTATATCACGTAGCGGTATGATATTGGGGGTTTGGGTGGAACTAAGAATGAATTAATACATGTAGCATGCATTTGAAGGTGCATTAGAATGTACATGTGAGTTGCATTTGACATGAGTTTGAAGGGAATTACATGTGCATGTGAATTTACTTGCAATTGGAATTACATTTGAATTTGGGGTTCATTTCATGTACATGTTAGATAACATGTTATTAACTCCAAACAATATGATAACAAGTGGTTAGAGAAACTAATGACCTTATATCAAGGTGCTTTAGGGAAGAGAATCACATAGTACTCACTTTACACCTACTAAAACACTACCAAGCTCCTCTCCATCTCTTTCAACTTTCTTGTGGTTTGAGCTTGGGATTCACTTGTAAATTGAGCTAGGAAGGTGTGTGAAGTGCTTTCTTACTATTTTGGTAAGAATTTCATGGTTTTACACTTGAATTATGTAATTGGTATTGATTTATGTGAAGGGAAATATCAATTATTGATGCTTAGAATCATAACTTGTTTCTTTGCCAAGAATTGGATTCTAGGATGTTAGGAACATGTTTATATGATACTAGGGAGTGCATGAATCATGGTTACATGATAGGAAATGAGGTGTGTAAGAAGTGCCATGAAGATAAGCTCAAAATCGCCATTGTCTCATTTTTCTGATCGCGCCGATTGATCGGCATGTGATCTCGATCGATCGCCGCGAACAGTAAAGTTGTAAGGCGGTTTGAGCATGAGGCGATCGATCGGTGAATTAAGGCGATCGATCGGTGAGCATGTGGCGATCGATCGGTGATTTTGTTCGATCGATCGGTGAAGAGTGAACAGTTCAGCGATCGATCGAGAATTCGGGGCGATCGATCGGTGATGGCAGAATGTTGAAAAATGAAATATTTTTGTAGAATTTGATTTTAATGCCTATGATAACATGATATATTGTTGGCATTGTTGTAGCATCATCTCAGGGGACAGGGCAAAGAGGCAATTAGCTATCAACGCCTGATTTATCGCTTTTGTGTCGCAGTACAGGTACGTGTTGACGTACGGAGTATAGATATGATGTGATGATGATGTTATGGTTTTGATATCATATGATTTATGTTATCTTGTGTCATATGATTGGTAGTTCATATGCATGTTCATACATGGATTTCATATGATTGGGATGGATGCCTTGATAGATATGTGTATATGCTTTGGTGAGATCAATGCCTAGATAGATATACCTGGTGTGGTATATGCTTTGGCTGGGATCGTTGCCACGAGAGATATACTACATATGCTTTGGCTTGAGAGATATACACTTGGTGTGGGTATATGCTCTGGCTATTATCACAGATGAGCATGGTACTATGATATGTGCTGCTAATATGAAGATGTGATGTGGTTCCACTGACATATTGAGCTGAATAGGCATATCATATGGGGCTCGTGATAATAGGGTAATTGTTGAGACATGTCATGACATAGTGCATTTGTGGATGCATGATACAGAACATTCGCGTATTGATGATTTATTTGTGCTTTATCATTGATATTGATATTGTGGTTTGATATTGCACTGAGATATTTGTTATCTATACTCATTGTGTGAATGTTTCTGTAGGAACTCATAAACGTGGGGAGCGTGAGTCTTGTTTTCCGCTGCGAGTGGAACCACTGCATAGGGGTTATCTTAGAGTAGGTTGTTACTTGTACATTTGATGTATAGTTGGTTAGGTTTTTTTGTAAACCTTGTAACAACTTAACTAGTAAGATACTCTTAATTAGTGCATGTTATTACTTAATTCAGACTCACATATGTATGAAATTGAATACATAATGGATTAAGTAAAGAGGACCCCACATTAGTGGTATCAGAGCAGTGGTTCGAGAACGAGGTGAACATGGGTAGAGGAAGTGTATTAGGGAGTTACCTAAACACTTTGAGAATGGTAATAGCATGTTAGTAGTTGGAATATGATGTTATTCTAACATGTTATACACTTGTGAATGTTATTGTTAACCCTTGATCTACAGCTATGACAGACAGAGGGTATCATGAGGATGTTGGGGATGCCATGAGTGGCAATGCCAGTGTGAGGATGGTGCCTGTACCACCACCACCGATTGAACAAGGGCCAGTGGAACAGGTACTGTTGCCTGGAGAATTGACATTGACGCAATTTCTGAGCTATCAACCACCTAGGTTTGAGGGGACTGAGTCAGGGGAACTGGCAGAGGAGTGGCTGGAACGTGTGGAACAGATATTTGTATCTGCACCGTGTGCCAAGACTGCGTGGTTACGCTTAGCTGAATTCCAGTTAGCTAAGAAAGCTATGATGTGGTGGAAATCCACAGTGCTTGAGTTGAGGGCTCAAGGACATACAGTGAACTGGGATGTGTTTAGAACAAAGTTTCTGGAGCATTATTTCTCTGTTGCTGCAAGGCAGAGGAAAGAGGATGAATTTACGCATTTGAGACAGGGATCAATGACAGTATCTGATTATGCTGTGCATTATTCTTCTTTGCTCCGGTATGTGCCACATATTGCTGTTAACACCAAAGCTAAGATCAGACAATTTGTGAAAGGTTTGAGGCCTGAATTGTTTGATAGGGTCATGTCCAATAACCCTACATCATATGAAGAAGCGTTGACTAGAGCTGAGATGGCTGAGATTGCTGTAGGGGTATATACAGATGTTGGACAAGCCCAACCACCTACATCTGACAGTATGAGACCTAGAGGGGAATTATTTAAATCACCACGAGGTGGTGCATCTTCATCTAGGTTTAGTGGAAAACGTTTTGGATCAAGGAAAGGGGAGGATAGAAAATCGAAAGGACAGTCCCAAGGTAGTAGTAGTAGTAGTGGACGTGGATTACAATGTTTTAAATGTGGAGGGCCACATTATCAAAGAAATTGTCCACAGTTTGATACGGTGGTTTGTTTTCGTTGTGGGAAACCAGGACATGTGATTCGTGATTGTCCTCAAGTGGGTGGACAACAGAGGAGAGGATCAGTGTCAGAGAATACAGTGCAGCAGAGACCACAGGGTGTACCACAGTCTGGTGGAGGACAGAGGACAGGAACACCTCAGGCTCAGGTGTATGCACTGAATAGGGAGGAAGCAGAGGAAGCTCCTGATACTGTGATAGCGGGTAAGTGTACTTTATTTACTTATCCTGCTTTTCTGTTGATTGATACTGGTGCATCACATTCTTTTATTGCACAAGCTTTTGTTGATCAGTATCTTATATGCTCGTCTCCACTGTTGATGCCTCTTTATGTCTCGACACCCATGGGAACTGCTGTGATGACTTGTCAGAGTGTGTCTGATTGTGCTATTCAGTTTGAGACTGAGTATTGGCTACAGGCTGATTTGATTGTGTTAGACATGTCAGATTTTGATTGCATCCTTAGAATTGATGTGTTGAGTAAATATCAATCTGTTGTGGATTGTAGTCAGAAAATAGTGAGATTTCAGTCTGATACTGGAAATCAATGGTTATTCTATGGCCAGGGATCGAGGGCAAGGATTCATTTGATATCAGCAATCCGAATGTCGCGTTTGTTAGAGCGTGGACATGCGGGTTATTTGATTTATGCCCTTGATGTAAATGAACAGAAAAGAGAAAGGAAAGTGGAGGAGATACCAGTAGTTGCAGAATATGCGGATGTATTTCCAGATGAGATACCTGGATTCCCACCGAGTCGAGAAGTGGAATTTGGTATTGATTTGATACCTAGTACTTCTGCAATTTCACGGGCTCCTTATCGGATGGCACCAACTGAATTGAAATAGTTGAAAACGCAATTGCAAGATTTATTGGACAAGGGGTACATACGTCCTAGTGTATCGCCTTGGGGTGCTCCGGTATTGTTTGTGAAGAAGAAGGATGGGACAATGAGATTGTGTATTGATTATCGACAATTGAACAAGGTAACAATAAAGAATAAATATCCTCTTCCTCGTATTGATGATTTATTTGATCAGTTGCAGGGATCAAGGATTTATTCTAAGATTGACTTGAGGTCAGGATATCATCAAATACGTGTGAGGGAAGGAGATATACAAAAGACAGCATTCAGAACTCGTTATGGACATTATGAGTTTCCGGTAATGCCATTTGGAGTAACAAATGCTCCAGCTGTCTTTATGAGTTTAATGAATCGAGTTTTTCAGGAATACCTTGATCGATTTGTCATTGTCTTTATCGATGATATACTGATCTATTCGCCGAGTGATGCAGAACATGTTCAACATTTGCATATGGTATTGCAATTGTTGAGGACACATCAATTGTATGCCAAACTCAGTAAGTGTGAGTTTTGGTTGACTAGTGTCGGCTTTTTGGGGCATGTTATTTCAGAAGAAGGTATATCAGTTGATCCAAAGAAAGTGGAAGCAGTGTTGAATTGGTCAGCACCTACTTCTGTGCCAGAGATTCGTAGTTTCTTGGGTTTGGCTGGATATTATAGACGGTTCGTTGAAGGATTTTCAGCGATCGCCAAACCATTGACACATTTGACACAGAAGGGAGTATCATTTCAATGGTCAGAGGCTTGTGAGCGTAGTTTTCAAGAATTAAAACATCGATTGACTACAGCTCCAGTCTTGATCATTCCATCTGAGCATGACAGGTTTGCAGTTTATACTGATGCATCTTTACTTGGTTTGGGTTGTGTATTGATGCAGGACAAACATGTAGTGGCTTATGCATCACGACAGTTGAAGCCACATGAACTGAGATATCCAGTGCATGATCTGGAATTGGCTGCCATTGTCTTTGCATTGAAGATATGGCGACATTATTTGTATGGTACGTCGTTTACCATATATACAGATCATAAAAGTTTAAAATTTCTATTCACTCAAGCAGAGTTGAATATGAGACAAAGGAGATGGATGGATCTGTTGAAAGATTATGATTGTGAGGTTGAATATCATCCAGGAAAGGCTAATCTTACAGCAGATGCCTTGAGTCGGAAAGTACATCATACGGCTGACGAGGTGATTCATTTATCTGCTTTGATGACTTCTTGTTGTACTTTGGGTTATGATTTTGATATGGAATTAGAGCCAGTACGGGTATCAACATTGTTGGTTGAACCCGACATTTTTGAGAAATCAGAACGGCACAACTGGCTGATGATGAAGTACAACAATGGAAGGAAAAGATAAATCAAGGACAAACATCTCAATTTGTACTTATCGATGATGGAAGGTTGAAGTACAGAAACTGTTGGGTAGTACCTGCTTCATTAGGACTACGTCAAGAACTACTACAACGTGCTCATTGTAGTAGATACAGTATACATCCTGGAGGAAAGAAGATGTATC
Source organism: Haberlea rhodopensis (assembly GCA_907163345.1). NCBI lineage: Eukaryota > Viridiplantae > Streptophyta > Magnoliopsida > Lamiales > Gesneriaceae > Haberlea > Haberlea rhodopensis. The sequence continues at coordinate 1,372,997 of CAJQUN010000079.1, forward strand.
ATGATTTACGTACCCAATTTTGGTGGAAACGTATGAAACAGGATGTATTGAGTTTTGTGAAACGGTGTTTGATCTGTCAACAAGTGAAAGCGGAACGACAGAGACCAGGAGGTGAATTACATAGTTTGGAAATTCCTCAGTGGAAATGGGAACATATCACGATGGATTTTGTGACTCATTTACCACGGACGTCTTCTGGTTGCGATGCTATTTGGGTGATTGTTGACCGACTCACCAAAGTATCTCATTTTGTGCCATATTGTATGACGTTTACATATCTGAGAATGGCATAGTTGTATATTCAACATGTAGTGAGACTACATGGTATTCCAGTTTCCATTGTATCGGATAGGGATCCGAGATTTACTTCTCATTTTTGGGAAGGGTTACAGACAGCGTTGGGAACTGAAGTGCGGTTGAGTACAGCATATCATCCGCAGACAGATGGACAAACAGAGCGTACGATACAGACGCTTGAGGATATGTTGCGTGCCTGTGTATTAGAGTTTGATACCTCTTGGCAAGATTCGTTGCCATTAGTGGAATTTTCATATAACAACAGTTATCAGTCTAGTATACAGATGGCACCATTTGAGGCTTTGTATGGGCGACGATGTAGATCGCCATTGTATTGGGATGATGTGGATCAGTCTTCCTTAACTGGACCAGATATGATTCATGAAATGGAAGAGAAAGTAAAGGTCATTCGATTGAAACTTAAAGCTGCTCAGGATAGACAGGCTGCTTATGCCAATAAGCGACGTAGACCACTTGAATTTCAAGTTGGTAACCGTGTGTTCTTGAAAATCTCACCTTTTAAAGGTGTAGTACGATTTGGGAAGCGTGGAAAGTTGTCTCCACGGTATATTGGTCCGTATGAGGTATTGCAACGTATTGGTACGTTGGCATATCGATTGGCACTACCACCGGCATTGAGTAGTATTCATGATGTTTTTCATGTTTCACTGTTGAGGAAGTATGAACCAGATCCGAGTCATGTATTACAGTTACCTGATGTACAGTTGGATACAGATGTGTCGTATGAGGAACGACCGGTTATGATCTTGGATCGAGCTGAACGCAGGTTGCGTAATAAAGTGATTCCTATGGTTAAGGTACAGTGGGACAGACGGGGTGTCGAAGAGGCAACGTGGGAGACGGAGCAGCATATGATGCAACGGTATCCGGATTTGTTTTCTGGTATGATTTTACAGATTTATGATACTGTTGCTATATACATATTGTACTATTGCATACATGATTATGTTTCCTATCTTTTTTATAGTAGGATGATTGAGTTGTGTATCATGATATGCATGTTTTGTATATACAATTTCGAGGACGAAATTCAATGAGTGGGGGAGAATTGTAATGCCTCGATTTATGTTATATACGTGTGATATGATTATGGTGTAATTATATCACGTAGCGGTATGATATTGGGGGTTTGGGTGGAACTAAGAATGAATTAATACATGTAGCATGCATTTGAAGGTGCATTAGAATGTACATGTGAGTTGCATTTGACATGAGTTTGAAGGGAATTACATGTGCATGTGAATTTACTTGCAATTGGAATTACATTTGAATTTGGGGTTCATTTCATGTACATGTTAGATAACATGTTATTAACTCCAAACAATATGATAACAAGTGGTTAGAGAAACTAATGACCTTATATCAAGGTGCTTTAGGGAAGAGAATCACATAGTACTCACTTTACACCTACTAAAACACTACCAAGCTCCTCTCCATCTCTTTCAACTTTCTTGTGGTTTGAGCTTGGGATTCACTTGTAAATTGAGCTAGGAAGGTGTGTGAAGTGCTTTCTTACTATTTTGGTAAGAATTTCATGGTTTTACACTTGAATTATGTAATTGGTATTGATTTATGTGAAGGGAAATATCAATTATTGATGCTTAGAATCATAACTTGTTTCTTTGCCAAGAATTGGATTCTAGGATGTTAGGAACATGTTTATATGATACTAGGGAGTGCATGAATCATGGTTACATGATAGGAAATGAGGTGTGTAAGAAGTGCCATGAAGATAAGCTCAAAATCGCCATTGTCTCATTTTTCTGATCGCGCCGATTGATCGGCATGTGATCTCGATCGATCGCCGCGAACAGTAAAGTTGTAAGGCGGTTTGAGCATGAGGCGATCGATCGGTGAATTAAGGCGATCGATCGGTGAGCATGTGGCGATCGATCGGTGATTTTGTTCGATCGATCGGTGAAGAGTGAACAGTTCAGCGATCGATCGAGAATTCGGGGCGATCGATCGAGAATTCGGGGCGATCGATCGGTGATGGCAGAATGTTGAAAAATGAAATATTTTTGTAGAATTTGATTTTAATGCCTATGATAACATGATATATTGTTGGCATTGTTGTAGCATCATCTCAGGGGACAGGGCAAAGAGGCAATTAGCTATCAACGCCTGATTTATCGCTTTTGTGTCGCAGTACAGGTACGTGTTGACGTACGGAGTATAGATATGATGTGATGATGATGTTATGGTTTTGATATCATATGATTTATGTTATCTTGTGTCATATGATTGGTAGTTCATATGCATGTTCATACATGGATTTCATATGATTGGGATGGATGCCTTGATAGATATGTGTATATGCTTTGGTGAGATCAATGCCTCGATAGATATACCTGGTGTGGAATATGCTTTGGCTGGGATCGTTGCCACGAGAGATATACTACATATGCTTTGGCTTGAGAGATATACACTTGGTGTGGGTATATGCTCTGGCTATTATCACAGATGAGCATGGTACTATGATATGTGCTGCTAATATGAAGATGTGATGTGGTTCCACTGACATATTGAGCTGAATAGGCATATCATATGGGGCTCGTGATAATAGGGTAATTGTTGAGACATGTCATGACATAGTGCATTTGTGGATGCATGATACAGAACATTCGCGTATTGATGATTTATTTGTGCTTTATCATTGATATTGATATTGTGGTTTGATATTGCACTGAGATATTTGTTATCTATACTCATTGTGTGAATGTTTCTGTAGGAACTCATAAACGTGGGGAGCGTGAGTCTTGTTTTCCGCTGCGAGTGGAACCACTGCATAGGGGTTATCTTAGAGTAGGTTGTTACTTGTACATTTGATGTATAGTTGGTTAGGTTTTTTTGTAAACCTTGTAACAACTTAACTAGTAAGATACTCTTAATTAGTGCATGTTATTACTTAATTCAGACTCACATATGTATGAAATTGAATACATAATGGATTAAGTAAAGAGGACCCCACAAACATGGTTACTCCCAATCCCATATACTACTACCCACTTGATTATATTGCATTTAGTCACATAATCATGTCCCTTTGCCATCGAGCCACACTTCATAAAATTTCTCGTACTCGGTTCAACTCGAACTCGAGTCCACGTCATACCGTAATTATTTCATAGTTATCCAATAATCACATCAAACATGTTTGATTCATATTGAGGCATTACAATTCACCCCTACTAATTGAATTTCTTCCTCGAAATTACATCATATACTCAATCATACTTCAATAAGAAATACATACTCAACATATCAAAATTTCAGTAATATGAATACTCACCAGCAGTATAACAAAACCATAAACAACATACCAGAAAATAATTCAGGATACTGCTGCATCATATGTTACTCCGTCTCCCATGTTGCTTCCTCGACACCCCGCCTATCCCATTGTACTTTAACCATCAGTATTACTATCTCAATTTACGCTCTGCTCTGTCTAAAATCCTAATTGGTCGTTCCACATATGACACATCTGTATCTAACTGTACTTCATACGGTTGCAATACATGACTTGGATCTAGTTCATACTTTCTCAACATTGAAACATGAAATACATCATTTATAACAGTCAAAGATGGTGGTAATGACAATCTATACTCCAATGTACCAATACGTTGCAACACCTCATATGGACCAACATATCGTTGTGATAACTTTCCACGCATACCATATCGGACTACACATCTGAAAGGTGTTATTGTCAAAAAAACTTTGTCACCAACTTGAAATTCAAGAGGCCTACGCCGTTTATTTGCATAAGCGGCTTGTCTATCTTGTTGGCCTTCAATTTCAATCTGATCAGCTTCACTTTTTCTTCCATTTCTCGTACAATATCCGGTCCACTTACAGAAGACTGATCCACATCATCCCAATACAACGACGATCTGCATCGTCGCCCATACAATGCTTCAAACGGTGCCATCTGTATGTTGGTCTGATAACTATTATTGTACAAGAATTCTACTAATGACAATAACTCTTGGCACGAGTTATCAAATTCTCATATACATGCCCGCAACATATCCTCAAGCGTCTGGATCATACGCTCTGTCTGACCATCTGTCTGAGGATGATAAGTTGTACTCAATCGTACACCATGTAGTTGTACTACCTCTCGAATGTACAACTGAGACATCATCAAGTAGGTAAAAAATGTCATACTATATGGTATAAAATGAGCCACCTTTGTCAGTCTGTCAATTATAACCCAAATGGCATCAAAACCAGAAGAAGTCCTTGGCAAATGGGTCACAAAATCCATCGTAATATGTTCTCATTTCCATTGAGGAATCTCCAAACTCATCAATTCACCTCATGGTCTTTCACTTTCTACATTAACTTCTTGACATATCAAACATCTCTTGACAAAATAAATCACATCATGTTTCATACGTTTCCACCAATGTACGCAAATCCTTGCACATCTTCTTTCCTCCAGGATGTATATTGTATCTACTACAATGAGCACGTTGTAGTAATTCTTGGCGTAGTCGAGACGTAGCAGGAACTACCCAACACTTTCCATATCTCAAACTTTCATCATTTTCCACTTCAAATTTAGATGGCTTTCCTTGATATATCAATTTTTTCCACTTTGTACTTCATCATAAGTGTTTTAAGCTATTCTGATATTCTTAGAGATATAAGGTTCTATCAATAATGTTGATACTCTTACTGTCATGTCACTTCATCAAATTTATATCCCAAAGTACAACAAGACATCATCAAAGCTGATAAATGAATCATATTCTTGGCAATGTATTGCACTTTTCGACTTAAAGCATCAGCTATCAGATTTGCTTTTCCTAGATGATATTCGATCTCACAATCATAATCTTTCAAAAGATCCATCCATCTCCTTTGTCTCACGTTTAATTCTGCTTGAGTAAATAAAAATTTCAAGCTTTTATGATCCGTATATATGGTAAATGACGTACCATATGAGTAGTGTCACCATATCTTCAGGGCAAAGACTATGGCTACCAACTCCGGATCATGCACTGGATACTTCATTTCATGCGGCTTCAGTTGTCTTGATGCATAAGCCATGACATGTTTATCCTGCATCAATACACAACCTAAACCAAGTAACGATGCATCATTATTTAGTGCAAACCTTTCATGTTCTTAGGGAATTATCAACACCGGAGCCGTGGTCAATCGATGTTTCAATTCCTGAAAACTATGCTCACACACATCTGACCATATGAACGGTACTCACTTCTGTGTCAACTGTGTTAATGGTTTGGCAATCTTTGAAAATCCTTCAACAAACCATCTATAATATTCGGCCAAACCCAAGAAACTACGAATCTCTGGCACAGAAGTAGGCGCTGACCAATTCAATACTGTTTCTATCTTTTTTGGATCTACTGATATACCGTCTTTGGACATCACATATCCCAAAAGCAACACACTATTCAAACAAAACTCAAACTTGCTGAGTTTGGCATACAATTGATTATTCCTCAAGATTTGCAACACAATATGCAAATGTTGGACATGATCTGCCTCAGTCCGAGAATATATCAATATATCATCGATAAACAATCACAAATTGATCAAGGTAATAATGAAATACCCTATTCATCCGACTCATGAAGACAACTGGAGCATTAGGCACTCCAAATGGCATAACTAAGAACTCGTAATGTCCATATCGAGTTCGGAATGTTGTCTTCTGCACTCCTCCTCCCTCACACGTATTTGATGGTATCCGGATCGCAAATCAATCTTTGAATATATTATAAATCCCTGCAACTGATCAAATAAATCATCAATGCGGGGAAGAAGGTATTTATTTTTAATTGTTACCTTGTTCAATTGTCTGTAGTCAATGCACAAACGCATCGATCCATCATTCTTCTTGACAAATAACACCGGGGCACCCCAAGGCGATACACTAGGGCGTATGTATCCCTTGTCAAGTAAATCCTGTAATTGAGTTTTCAATTCCCTCAATTCAGTTGGTGCCATTCTATATGGTGCTCTCGAAATGGCAGAGGTACCAGGTAGCAATTCAATTTCAAATTCCACCTCACGACTTGGTGGAAATCGATGAATCTCATCTAGAAAGACATCCACATACTCTGCTACTACCAGTATATCCTCTACTCTTTTCTCTACTTTCTTTTCTGCTACATCAATAGCATAGATCAAATATCCGATGTGTCCATGTTCTAACAAACGTGACATCCGGATAGCATATATCAATGGGGTCTTTGCACGAGATACCTGCCCATAGAAGATCCACTGGTTTCCATAATCAGACTGAAAACGAACTGTCTTCTGACAACAATCCACAACAGTTTGATATCTACTCAACACATCAATACCCATAATACAATCAAAATCGTTCATATCTAGCACAAGCAAATTCGTCTGTATTTCATATTCATCAAACTGAATAGAGCAGTCATAAACAATCTGACCAGCCATAACATTCGTTCCCATGGGTGTCGAGACATACAAAGGCACTAACATTGGACGAGCACATATGATACCGCTCAATAAAATTCTTTGCAATAAACGAATGTGATGCACCAGTATCAATTAACAATAAAGAAGTATAAGTACATAAACAACACTTACCCGCTATCACATCATCAGGAGTTGCCTCTGCTTGCTCCTTATTCAGTGCGTACACCTAAACTTGGGACGTCCTTGCTATTTGTCCCCCAACTGTACGAGGTACAAACTACGGTCTATGTTGCACTGTACTTTCTGACACATTCCCTCTGCTCTGTTGTCCTCCAGCCGTAGGACAATCCCTCACAATGTGTCCTGTCCTACCACATCCAAAACAAACTGGACCATCTGTATGTTGACACTCTCTCCTATAATGTGGCCCTCCACAATTATAACATCTCAATCCCCTACCACTACTTCCCTGCAACTGTCCTTTCGTGAATCGATCACTACCTCTCCGATTATCAAATCTCCTACCCCTAAACCTTGAGGATGATGCACCTCATCGTGATGGTTTAAATTGATCTCCTATGGGTTTCATACTATTTGTTGTAGGTTTCTGAGATTGACCTACATCTTTATACGCACCAATGCCTACCTCGGCCATCTCTGCCCTAGTCAATGCTTCCTCAAACAAAGTAGGGTTATTAGAAATAATCATATCAAATAACTCTGGCCATAATCCCTTTACAAACTGTCTGATCTTGGCCTTGATGTTTGCAGCTATATGAGGCACATACCTCAACAAGAGGAATACTGCAAAGCATAGTCAACCTTCATTGTACGTTGTTTCATATTTGTGACATCATCTTCTTTCAACTGTCTTGCAGCAACAGAAAAATAGTGATCCAGGCATCGACTCATGAATATATCCCGGTCCACAGACTGCCCCTGAGCTCTCAATTCAATTACTGTTGTTTTCCACCACAGTGTTGCTTTCTTAGCCAACTGAATCTCAGCTAATCTCAACCAGGCTAACTTTGCACACGGAGCTGATACAAAAATCTGTTCAACACGCTCTAACCATTCTTCAGCATGTTCACCAGATTCAGTACCCTCAAATCTAGGTGGCTGGTAACTAAGAAACTAGGTCAGTGTCAACTCCCCAGGTAACAACACCTGTTCCACTATCCTTGGCCTATTGGTGGTGGTGGCACAGGAACTAAACCAGCACTTGCATTCACACTCATAGCATCCCCAACTTCTTCTTGTGGATGCTCAGGTATTCTAGCTGGCATGCTGTACTTCAAGGGTTAACAACAATATTCAGCACATAAAGCATGTTAGGATAACATCATATACTACAACGATTAGATAAATATGCTTTCAAGTAAATATGTATCTCCCTAATTCACTTTCTTTACCCTTGTTCACCCAATTATCTAACCACTGCTCTGATACCACTAATGTGGGGCCTCACTACTTAATCCTTAATGTGTGTCACATTAATACACAATCACAAATATCTGAAGTATGATTAAGTAGACAGACACACTGATTAAGAGCCGTAATATGTCAGTTATTACATTTTCATCACACCTTGACATAATTTACATCATTTACAAATCAATAATCCTAATAAGTTCATTCTCTTAACCAGTAAGTCATCTAGCAGCAGAAGTCGACTCACAACCCCGTCATTCCCCGTCTAGGAGTCCCTACATAAACAAACACACACCATGAATATTGATATATGATCATCACTATCCAATATCAATAAGAATGTGTGACATAATGTATAAGCATAGCAACATCTCAACTGTGATTGTTTCTGTACCATACATCACAATATGCAAATATGTCATGACATGTCTCATTCATCGTCATGTTATAACGGGACATATATGATATTGTCTTCCCGCTCAATATGTCAGTGGCTCAGGCTTCACGTCCCATATTAGCAGCACATATCATATTTCCGCTAACACGCGTTATAACAACCATTTCTCATGCCCAACGACATCATGCCCTTCATGGCATCAATCATATATCTGAATACCAACACTACTGACAACAATCATATAACTCAGCACATCAACACTTACATGTCGTGCGATACAAAATATATAATTTCAGGCGTCAATGTTTACCCGCCTCTCTGTCAAGTCCCCTGTGATGGTGCACACAAAGCCAAACTTCTAAGTTACAACAAGTCCTTGATTCCAAGATCAATTCCAAGAAAAGAAAACAAGAGGAATAGGGTTTGGAAATGAGTTTTTGTAGAGATTTCTTGATGTGTTTGGTGTACTATGTGTTTCAAAAATGTGATATTGACTTAATATATCCTCCAATATGCAATCCAAATGCATGTGAAATTCACACTAAATTCATGTATAATTGTTGCCCCACTAAACATGAATGTTCATTCTCTTGTCTAATATCACCAAGTCATGTACACATAACTCATTTCATACTTTAACTTTGAAATTTTATAAGCAACATTATCAACGTGGTTACTCCCAATCCCATATACTACTACTACCCACTTGATTATGTTACATTTAGTCACATAATCATGTCCCTTTGCCATCGAGCCACACTTCATTAAATTTCTCGTACTCAATTCAACTCAAACTCGAGTCCATGTCATACCGTAATTATTTCATAATTATCAAATAATCACATCAAACATGTATGATTCATATCGAGGCATTACAGTGCATTTGATAGTTTACATTGATGTGCTAGTCCCTTCATCCTCGATCACTTTGTAGTTCCTACTCAACAAGCTTATAATAGGAGGATCTTTGGTACCCATTTTATCTTTGGGTCCTTGTTGGTTAGTAATAATGGGTGACTTTGGAATCCACTTCCACCTCTTGTTTGATTGGTATTGATTTTTGACAAATCTACATTTATTTCTAATATGTCCAGCCTTACAACAATAAGTGCAAGTATGGGGATTATGCTTCGCTTTAGCCAACAAGCTTGAAAATGTTTTTGATTTGTATGAAAAGCCTAGTCCGGCTCTTTGGAAGCTATATCGTTGCAAGCCAAGCAATTCATCCATATTTAAACTACTATCACTAAACTTGCCAAATGATGTCTTTAAATCATGTACTTGTTTTTTTAGAATGATATTTTCTTCTTCCTTCTTAGCCAAGTCTAGTTTGAGCATTTTGTTGCTCTTCTTAGTTCTACCAAGACAATCAATGAGTTCATTATATGCATCAAGTAATTCATCATAGGAGGGTACCACATCATCATCTTCTTCATCTTCATCGCTAAGGGCTATTAGGCAAAGATTACCTACATCTTCATCATCCGAGTCACTATCACTCCATGTAGCCATTAGAGCTTTCTTCTTCTTCTTGTCCACATTCTTCTTCCTAGGACATTCATTAGCATAATGACCTATATATTGACAATTGAAACAAGTTAAACAAGTTACCTCTAGTTTGGAATCATAGTTGGATTGTACTTATCATAGAACTTCTTGAACTATCTTGTGAACAAGGCCATCTCATCATCATCTTTGTCATCGGTTTGTTCATGCCTTCCAACCAATGCAATTCCCTTCCTTTAGTTTTATCTTGCTCCTTCTTTGTTTCCTTTCCGGGTTGACACTTCAAGCTCATGTGACACCAAGGTTCCATGGAGTTCATCAAAATCATATGATGCACTATCTCCTTTGTTGAACTCAATGATTGTCGTCCTCTTGGCATCCCACCCCTTAGGCAAAGCTCTTAGTCCTCTTCTCCATATTTGCTTGGAAGGATATTTTCACCAAGTTGGGCAAGCTCACTGATGATTTGAGTGAGCCTTCTAAACATTAAATCAATGTTTTCTCCGGTCTCCATCTCAAAAGTTTCGTATTTGAGTTATGTGATATCCCCGAAATGATTAATTGCAACTTGGTGCATTAATTGTGTTTATATGATTAATTATGATGGTAATTAATTATGTGTTGGAATTGTTATGTTGAAATGTTTAGTCACATGGTAGAAGTGATCGGGTTGCATTTCAGGGTGCATGTGATGCATGTTAGATATTTGGGGTGTTTTAATGACTTCATGTGTGGGTAGTCATTTTTGAGGAAACATGCATTTGTTTGTAATTGTGGAGCATAGTGGTGTTATGCTTTTAAATATCATGTTGGGGTGTTTTATACACCGTGGTATTGTGGGATGCACCCTATTTTAATTAAAACCAACCCTTATAACCCCCCACCTTTACCAATTCATTTTACTTTACCAAAATCATTCCCACACAAACCCTTCCCCTCATTTTCGTTCTTGAGCTTTGGGGTGAAGAGAAGTCCTTGCAAAATCTTGATTTGTGGAGTTTATTGGGTGATTTGAGATCCCCAAGAGGTATGGATACGTCATGGTTGTTTTTGTAAGGTTTTGTTTAAGTTTGGTATGATTTTGAAAGATTTTAAAATGGGTTTGTTTTGGGTTGTTGTGGTTTTGGTTGTATGTTGGATTTATACTTGTTTTGAAGTATATTTTGGTGGTTTAAGTTGTTATTTATGTTGTTGATTGATTGTATAAGTGTTGGTATGGATTGGAAGGATTTTTGGGAGCAAAAATGGTGAAAATCGCGACTCTGCGCGAGGCGATCGATCACCTGAAAAGAGGCGACCGATCGCCAAAGGACAGTAGCCTTTTCGAAGGATAGGCGATCGATCGCCTAAAATGAGGCGACCGATCGCCGAGAGGCAGTAGCCAAATCAAGGGATAGGCGATCGATCGCCATGTTTGGCGCGATCGATCGCCGCAATGGAAATTTTGAGGCGACCGATCGCCTGAGGGAAGCGATCGATCGCCGCCTGTGGATTTTTGGGAAATGATTTCTTTTGTCAAATTTTTGGTATTTGGCTATTATTTGGCTTCTAATATGGGGTTGTGTGATTGTGTAGAACCATCCCAGGTAGCAACGCAACCAAGGAACTGAAGCCATATCAAATCCACTTTTGGAAAGGTACGTAGATGATTATTGGTGCACATCCCATGAGTCGTGGTCATCCCTTGATGATTTTAATGCTTGCCGCTATTTGTTTGGTTCCGCTAAATGTGAAGCGAGGGGTGGGAGCGCCGCATGTCACATTTGAGCGTGGTTATCATATAGGGCGAAGAAAGGGTATTTGCCGCTCAATGTGAGGCGAGGGGTGGGAGTCCCGCAAGTCCATTGAAGCGAGGTTATCCTATGCCGCCTATATGTAAATAGGGCATTAAAATACATTGTGATGGACAGACTAGGGATTGGTGATCAGTATTTGGTATTGATGAGATGGTATATGTCATGACATATTTAGACCATTAAAAATAATCTATTGATTATACTCATGAGTTATGGTACAGGGACAACCAAACGGGAAGCGTTTGAAATGCATGGGAAAAACAGGAAGTGTTTTATTATGATTATGCATTTACGCTTTATCTTCATATTGTGTTGAATATGAATGATTATTATTGCTCATGTTTGGGGGTTGTCCTTGTAGGTACACGTTTGGCATGATAGAAGGGCTAGACGGGTTGAGATGGTGAGCTTGTTGAGGATGCTTTTGGGACTTGAAGGACGGGATGGCTTCCTATAGTGTCTACTCTAGGAGTAGCTTGAACTATAGTTAAACACATTCTTTTGATTGGAATGTAATTAATCCATTTTAGTAGTCCTTATTTTTGGCATGTAATGCTTAAGCTCATAAACTCAACACGTTCTTTTACACTCTGATTATTATGATAGCTCTATTATGCCTTGATTCCGCACTTAAGGATTAGGGTCCTTACAAGTTACAAAAGATCAATCTTTGTCTCCTTCACTTGGTTTGTACCCACATGACAAATTTGTAGTTTGTCCCAAATTTTTCTTTGCGGTTGAGCACATTGAGATGCGGTTGAATTCCTTCATCGGTTACGGTTCACCATTGCATCCTCAATGCAATAATAGCCAACCAAAAATAACGATAACCGATATTGTTATCAATTCTATTCCGTAACCACTATTACTCATACCAATTAAATCAGATCATGGTACACGTCAATCAAGATCATTCTCATTGGCACACAAACACTGGTATATTTAACAATACAAGGAACATCAAACCTCCATTTCCTCAATAAATTTATATATATCTTGAGGTGTATATCTTATATCCAATCAAAATCATTATAGTGAATAAACCGAGTTCACTATAATCCCACATCGTACCATCACACGATTCACCATAAACATCATCAATGATCAAGATAGTGGCTACATCCAGCCCATTATATGACCATTACATGAAATCGTCAAATGATAGCTAACCTCAAACCTCATGATATATACATATATCACTATCATACTTATCACAAACTTATATTTGGTATAAACCACTGTACTAGTCCTTATACCACTTTTCTTACAATTCGTAAGTTTCATCATGAGTAAATCATTAAAATATTCACCAATTAGAGAAAGTGGATCATCATCTATCACTTCTCTAATAAAGTAACACATCTGGACATCTCAATGTCCTCAATTATTTTCCATCTCACTCCTAACTCATTAGGATATATAATTTTATACGTGTATAATACAATCACATCAATTATACATATCATAAATATAAGTACGTAGTTTCCTTAACAAACTGCATACAAAACATAAGCTGTTTGGTCGTAGCCAACTCATCGAATATATATGCTCAGGTACCAACTACTCGTGGCATCCTCACAACTCACATAAACACATAACATGACTTATCTGTGGTACATCCACCTCATCAAAAATATATGTAGCATCAGCTACTCGTAATACACCAACATGCTCACACATAAACGTAGTATAAACTACTCGTGACACATATATACACGCACATATAATCGTAGCATAAACTACTCGTGGCATATTCACATCGTCACACACATGCATATCGATTATCCGTGGCATATCCACCTCATCACATATAATATACGTAGCACTAGCTACCCGTTGCATATTCACATCGTCACACATATACATGCCAACTATCTGTGGCATATCCACCTCATCACATATAATATACATATATTAATCATTGGTAATCACTTGCCAATAACTCAAAACCATAGTTTTTAAACACGAATGTGTCCATGAAGTGAAGTACATATATCTGCGTTATACATTCACTTAATTGTCAAGTAATTTCACTCGGCATAATAGTTCAGTGTCAATTCGTGACTCACACATTTTAACCATACGCCAACCAGTGGCACATATAATACACAAAATAACTATAATCTTTTAGTCGTTATTAGCGTCGTCACAATTTACCCATTGCTTGCTAGAACAATGGCAAAATAATCTCCATTGCCTGTTATAATTGCATCACAATGCTACAACTTTGATTCAGAGCTCAACTCAAATTCGAAACTCACCCAAGGCATAGACTCGAAACAATAGTCTGTATAAACTTTAAAATCTGTAGCATCAATTTGACAGCAACAGTTCTTGGATGAACTCAAGGATTTCGACTCACAAACACTAATCTTGTAACACTCAAAAAAATAATGCAATGATTGTTGCCAATATGGCTAATAAAACTTTAAAGTTTGATTATTCTTGTGAGTCTTTACATGTGTGGCATTGTAGATTAGGACATGTGAATTATAAGTCCTTACAAAGGTAATGTCTCTTAATCTATTACCTAAATTTAACATCATTCATAAACACAAGTGTGAGACCTGTGTAGAGGCCAAATTAACCAAGTCATCATTCCACTCAATTGAGAGAAGCACCGAACCTTAAATGTAGGGTCTTCCTACCTTAACATCATACTAATAACATATTATGGACTAAACATGCATTCATAACCTCTTAGGGTACCGGTTGTAGCTTTGAGCTAATAAAATTACAAGCCAAAAAATAAAATTTCAGAACTTAATAATTACATTCTCGGTAATGAATGTTAAAGCTATAGAATTACACTACTCCTAGAGTAGAGACTATCAAAATCATGTATCCTATGATCATTCATGCTCCTTTTAGCTCACTGCCTCAACCCAGCCCTTAGTCCTTTAGTCCAAAAGTGTACCTATAGGAACAATCCATCATGAGCATGTACGTCATTACTTAACATCATAAGGTAATGGAATTTAAGTAAATGCATGAAAAATAATCGTAACATATACTTCCTGGTTGATCGTATTAACCCACTTTGGTTGTCCCTGTTTCATAGTCATGCATATAATCATTAGTTCTTGACATAAATGATTAAAATCATTCTTCACATATATGCTCATAATCAACAATGTTATTGAGAGATGGGGATGTTTCTGGCCTTGTTATGTCCGCGGAACAATTGGCCCCCTCGCTTCGACATATAGCGGTACTGTGATTACCCCTCGCTACACCTTGATAGCGGATGTAATCTCCTCGCTAGCTATGTCAGCGGTAAGCACCTTCCTCGCTTTCCCATAACAACTGCCAGTACACTCAACCATTCTCAATAACATAGTTAAACACATACATCATCATCACATCATAAACATCATCGTCTCACACTTACTTATCATGATCATCATCATGAACATCATATCATCTTTACTCATCATAAACATCGTCATCATAAACTTACTTATCATGATCATCATCATGAACATCATATCATCTTTACCATCATAAACATCATCATCATAAACTTACTTATCATAATCATAATCATAAACATCGTAAATACTTATACAATTATTGCGTAGTCATAGTATAAGAATGTGTTACCGTCCGATGCCCGTACGTTTCTTACGTACCTTAATTCCCAAAAGTGGAGAAATTGGAGAACTTTATCTCCTTGATGTTGTTGGTACCTGGGATGGTTCTCTTAAGGACTCCAAATCCTACAATAAATCTCACAAACGAAGGTTTTGTGAAGATTTCTCCTTCCACTTTTGCTCAAAATCGAAAATATGAGATGGGTTAGGGTTGGGGATGAATTTGGGATTTTAAGAGTGATTGATAAAGTGAAGGGGAAAAAGGGGTATAGTGGGGATATATGGGTTAATTTAATTAAATTTGTACTCATTAATTAACATGATGTATAAAATACCCCAACATGGTATTTTAAAAGTATTTTACAAAAATGCACCAAACATCCACTAAATTAATATCTTCCTCATAATTAACACCCAATACAATTAAATCATGTTAACACCCCATTTCCTAACATGCATAACATGCACCCTGAAATGCAACCCCGGGTCACGCTTACCATGTGACTAAGCATTTCAACATGATAATTAATTTCAACACATAAATCAATTATCAACATAATTCATCATATAAACATAATTAATGCCCAGATTGCAATTAATTAATTTTGGGGCATCACAATACTCCCCTACTTATAAGATTTCGTCCACGAAATAGCATGCACTTACCCAAAAAGAAACTAAACATAAATCATACCAGAAATAGTTCCGGGTAATGCTGCACCATATGTCGTTCCGTCTCCCACGTAACCTCCTCGACACCCCGACGATCCCACTGAACCTTGACCATCGGTATAATCTTGCTTCATAATCTGTGATCCTCTCGATCCAGAATTCTGATTGGTCGCTCAACGTAGGATACATCTGAGCCCAACTGCACTTCAGTAGGCTGTAATACATGAGACGGGTCTGGCTCATACTTCCGCAACATAGAGACGTGAAAGACATCATGAATACCAGATAAAGACGGCGGTAGAGCCAAACGGTAGGCCAATGTACCGATACGCTGCATACTTCATACGGCCCAACATACCTCGGAGATAACTTCCCCCGCATACCAAAACGAACTACACCCCTGAAGGGTGAGATTTTCAAGAATACCTTGTCTCCTACTTGGAATTCTAGCGGTCTTCATCGCCTATTGGCATAGGCTGCTTGCCTATCCTGGGCCGCTTTCATCTTTTGGCGTATCAACTTAATCCTTTCCTCTATATCCTTTATCATATCCGATCCTCTGACCGCTTTACTAGTCAAGTCCTCCCAATACAGCGGTGACCTACATCGTCGTCCGTAAAAAGCTTCAAAAGGAGCCATTTGAATGCTCGCCTGATAGCTGTTATTATACGAGAACTCTACTAGCGGTAATGAATCTTGCCACGGAGTATCAAACTCCAATACACATGCCCTCAGCATATCTTCGAGCGTCTGTATAGTACTCTCCGTTTGGCCATCTGTCTGAGGGTGATAAGCTGTACTCAGTCTCACATCTGTGCCCAAAGCTGTCTGGAGACCCTCCCGGAAATGTGAAGTAAACATTGGGTCTCTGTCAGACACAATCGAGACTGGAATTCCGTGCAATCTCACCACATCCCGTACATATAATTGGTTCATCTTTAAGTATGTGAAGGACATACAATAAGGGATGAAATGAGCCATCTTCGTCAGCCTATCCACGATCACCCAGATCGCATCAAATCCTGAGGCCGTTCTTGGCAAGTGGGTCACGAAGTCCATAGATATGTGCTCCCACTTCCATTCAGGTACTTCTAAGCTCTTCAGCTCGCCACCAGGCCTCTGTCTCTCTGCCTTTACTTGATGGCAGATTAGACATCTTTTGACAAAAGCGATCACGTCATGCTTCATCCGTCTCCACCAGAACTGACTACATAGGTCCTTATACATCTTTCTTCCTCCTGGGTGGATGCTAAACTTGCTGCTATGAGCACGGTGCAAGATCCCTTGACGTAACTCTGGTGCCCTCGGCACTACCCAACGGTCACCAAGTCTCAAGGAACCATCCTCAGCCACTCTGAACTTTGATGGCTGTCCTTGAAGTACTATCGATGACCACCTCTGAACCTCGTCATCCGACCTCTTCCCTGATAGCCTGAAATATGTCTGGCTCAGCCAATAAGGTTGACACTCGCACCGGCGACGTGTCTACATCGAAATCATAGCCCAGATGGCAATAAGAAGTCATCATAAATGATAAACTCATGGTATCCTCAGCAGTACTCTTCACCTTCCGACTTAAGGCGTCTGCTATCAAATTTGCTTTATCAGGATGGTACTCAATTTCGCAATCATAATCCTTAAGCAAATCCATCCAGCTTCTTTGCCTCATATTCAGTTCCGCTTGGGTGAATAAGAACTTCAAGCTCTTATTATACGTATAGATGGTAAACGTCGTACCATAAAGATAATGCCGCAAAATCTTCAAGGCGAAAATGATGGCCGCCAGTTCCAGATCGTGAACTGGGTATCTTGTCTCGTGAGGCTTCAATTGCCTCGAAGCATAAGCCACCACGTGCTTATCCTGCATCAATACACAGCCCAAACCCTACAATGATGCATCCGTGTACAAAGCAAACCTCTTATTATTATAAGGAATCACCAATACAGGTGCCGTAGTCAAACGACGCATCAATTCTTGGAAGCTTTCCTCACAAGCTTCGGACCAATAGAACGGGACTCCCTTCTGAGTCAGCTGTGTCAACGGCTTAGCGATCTTAGAGAATCCCTCGACGAAACATCGGTAATAACCTGCTAAACCAAGGAAGCTCTGTATCTCGGGTACAGAAGTGGGTGCAGCCCACTCCATCACAGCTTCAACCTTCTTGGGATCTATAGATATCCCGCTGCTTGATATAACATGACCCAAGAACACCACACTGCTCAACCAGAACTCACACTTGCTGAGCTTTGCATATAGCTGATGATCCCTAAGGATCTGGAGTACCGTCCTCAAGTGCTTCACGTGTTCCTCTTCGGTCCGGGAGTAAATGAGTATATCGTCAATGAAAACAATGACGAACTGATCCAGATACGGTTGGAACACCCTGTTCATCAGGCTCATAAAAACAGCTGGGGCATTCGTCACCCCAAAAGGCATGACTAGGAATTCATAGTGCCCATATCTAGTCCTGAAAGCTGTCTTCTGAACATCCTCTTCTCTTACTCGAATCTGATGATACCCCGACCTCAGATCGATCTTATTGTAGAGCCTCGTACCCTGCAGCTGGTCAAACAAATCATCGATCCTAGGAAGCGGATACTTGTTCTTCACTGTGGATTTGTTCAGTTGTCTGTAATCGATGCACAGACGCATCAAACCATCTTTCGTCTTGACAAATAGGACTGGTGCACCCCAGGGCGATACTCTAGGGCGTATATAACCCTTATTAAGGAGTTCTTGCAACTGAACCTTCAACTCCCTTAACTCTGCTGGTGCCATCCTATACGGGGCACGAGAAATGGCAGACGTCCCCGGTAGTAATTCAATCCCAAACTCGATATCTCTCGTCGGCGGGAATCTGGGAATCTCATCCGGAAAAACATCAGCAAATTCCGCCACTACGGGCACATCTTCGACCTTTAAGTCTTCTTTCTTTTCCGTAACATCGATAGCATAGATGAGATATCATGTATGGCCCCGTTCCAACAACTGTGCCATCTTGACAGCAGATATCAACGGGATCTTAGAACGGGAACCATCCCCAAAGAATGTCCACTGGACTCCCATATCAGACCTGAATCGGACGGTCCTCTGTCTGCAGTTCACAACTGCCTGATACCTGTTCAGAACATCAATGCCCACAATGCAGTCAAAATCTGACATTCCCAGAACAATCAAATTTGACCTTAGCTCGTTATCCTCAAAATAAATGAGGCCATCATAGACAATCCGATCAGTAATCAAACTTCTTCCAGCGGGTGTCGAGACTACAAGAGGCGTGGGCAATGGAGAAGTGCATATGTGGTGCTTTTCCACAAAACTTGCCGACACAAAAGAGTGTGGCGCACCTGTGTCTATCAATATAAAAGCAGGGTGCGTAAATAAAAGACACGTACCCGCTATCACTTCCTCCGGAGCCGCTGTAGCCTGCTCCCTTGTCAATGCATAAACCTGCCCCTGAGGTGGCCCCATCGGCTGACCTCCATACTGCATCGGTACAAACGGTGGTCTATGCTGCACTGCTCTGTCCGCAGGTCTCCCCGCAGAGTTCTGTTGTCCCTCCCGATTGGGACATTGCCGAGCAAAGTGGCCCTTATTGCCACAAACATAACAACCAACGCAGTCTTTTGTAGAATGTGGTTACCCACAAATAGAGTACCGAACCTTCCCAAATCTGTCTCCCTGAGACTGTCCTCTTCCCGACGGGGCATCATTCTTACGGCTTCCTTTCCAACGATTCTCGGGCATCTTACCACTAAACCTCGAAGCCGATGTGTTCCCCCTTGGCTTGAACTGATCACCCCTCGGCCTTAAATTATCACAAGTAGATTTCTGAGGGGGTGCTGGAGGTGGTACAGCATCAGGATATGCACCAACTCCCAGTTCACCTAGCTCAGCCCGTGAAAGGGCGTCATCAAAACAAGCAGGGCCATAAGTGATCACCCTGTCATACAGTTCAGGCCTCAAGCCCTTCATGAAGTTCCTCATCTTTGCTTGAGTACTTGCGGCGATGTGGGGTACATATCTGAGTAAAGAACAGTAATGAAGAGCATAATCTGAAACATGCATTTTACCTTGCTTGAGGTTAGTAAATCTTCCTTAGCTTGTCGTGCAGCAGCTGAAAAATAGTGGGTCAGAAACCGAGTTCTGAACAGCTGTCAATTTATTTCTTGACCCTGAGCCTCTTTCTCTATCACTGTGGTCTTCCACCACATCTGCGCCTTCTTGGCCAACTGGAACTCCGCTAGCCTTATCCAGGCTGACTTAGCACAAGGAGCCGCCACAGATATCTGTTCGATCCTCTCTAACCACTCCTCAGCCTGTTCCCCTATCTCAGTTCCTTCGAACATCGGGGGTCGGTATGTCAGGAACTGAGCCAAACTTAGCTCCCCGGGTAGTAACTGTTGCTCAGAGGGTTCTTCACCCAAGGCTGGCGGTGGTAGGGGATTGGTACGTCCAGCACTTGAATTCACACTCACCGCGTCTCCTATGTTGATATTTGCTGCCATACTGCAAGACAAGGGTTAACAACAATACCCAAAAGCAGTTCATATAATACATCGTTAGAGAAACAAAACATGTTAGTATAACATCATATACTTCATATGCAACACATGCACAAAACATGTTTAAAAGTGAGCACCTAGCTAACTTATTGCTAAGGCTACCCTTCACTCATTCCCAGGTTTTCTAACCACTGCTCTGATACCACTAATGTAGGGTCTTCCTACCTTAACATCATACTAATAACATATTATGGACTAAACATGCATTCATAACCTCTTAGAGCACCGATTGTAGCTTTGAGCTAATAAAATTACAGGCCAAAAAATAAAATTTCAGAACTTAATAATTACATTCTCGGTACTGAATATTAAAGCTATAGAATTACACTACTCCTAGAGTAGAGACTATCAAAATCCTGTATCCTATGATCATTCATGCTCCTTTTAGATCACTGCCTCAACCCGGCCCTTAGTCCTTTAATCCAAAAGTGTACCTACAGGAACAACCCATCATGAGCATGTACGTCATTACTTAACATCATAAGGTAATGGCATTTAAGTAAATGCATGAAAAATAATCGTAACATATACTTCCTGTTTAATCGTATTAACCCACTTTGGTTGTCCCTGTTTCATAGTCATGCACATAATCATTAGTTCTTGACATAAATGATTAAAATCATTCTTCACATATATGCTCATAATCAACAATGTTATTGAGAGATGGGGATGTTTCTGGCCTTGTTATGTCCGCGGAACAATTGGCCCCCTCGCTTCTACATATAGCGGTACTGTGATTACCCCTCGCTACACCTTGATAGCGGATGTAATCTCCTCGCTAGCTATGTCAGCGGTAAGTACCTTCCTTGCTTTCCCATAACAACTGCCAGTACACTTAACCATTCTCAATAACATAGTTAAACACATACATCATCATCACATCATAAACATCATCGTCTCACACTTACTTATCATGATCATCATCATGAACATCATATCATCTTTACTCATCATAAACATAATCATCATAAACTTACTTATCATGATCATCATCATGAACATCATATCATCTTTACTCATCATAAACATCATCATCATAAACTTACTTATCATAATCATCATCATAAACATCGTAAATACTTATACAATTATTGCGTAGTCATAGTATAAGAATGTGTTACCGTCCGATGCCCGTACGTTTCTTACGTACCTTAATTCCCAAAAGTAGAGAAATTGGAGAACTTTATCTCCTTGATGTTGTTGGTACCTGGGATGGTTCTCTTAAGGACTCCAAATCCTACAATAAATCTCGCAAACAAAGGTTTTGTGAAGATTTCTCCTTCCACTTTTGCTCAAAATCGAAAATATGAGATGGGTTAGGGTTGGGGATGAATTTGGGGGTTTTAAGAGTGATTGATAAAGTGAAGGGGAAAAAGGGGTATAGTGGGGGTATATGGGTTAATTTAATTAAATTTGTACCCATTAATTAACATGATGTATAAAATACCCCAACATAGTATTTTAAAAGCATTTTACAAAAATGCACCAAACATCCACTAAATTCATATCTTCCTCATAATTAACACCAAATACAATTAAATCATGTTAACACCCCATTTCCTAACATGCATAACATGCACCCTGAAATGCAACCCCGGGTCACGCCTACCATGTGACTAAGCATTTCAACATGATAATTAATTTCAACACATAAATCAATTATCAACATAATTCATCATATAAACATAATTAATGCACAGATTGCAATTAATTAATTTCGGGGCATCACAAACTTGATCCATACGGATGTATGCGGTTTAAAGTATTTACAATCTAGAGGTGATAAAAATTATTTTATGACTTTTTATCGATGATTGTACAAGATATTGCTATGTATATTTAATGAGAAGTAAAGACGAAGCAATTGATATGTTCATTAACTAAAAGAATGAAGTTGAGAATCAACTCAATAAAAAGATTAAAATCTTCGAAGTGACTGATGCGGTGAATATGAGTCAATGTTTGCACAAATATGTGCTGAGAGTGGCATTTTTCATCAAACCAATGCGCCTTATTCTCCCGAGCAAAAATGACACTGCAGAAAGGAATAATACAACACTTAAGAAAATGATGAATGCAATGCTTATAAGTTCGGACCTACCTCGGAAATTGTGGGGAGAAGATCTGCTTTCCGCCAACTATGTGCTAAACAGAGTACCACACAAAACGTTGGATACAACACCTTATGAATTGTGGAGATACCGCACACCTGGCTGCAAATTTTTAAGGGTTTGGGGCTGTCTAGCAAAGGTACCAATTCCTCCTCCTAAACGGACTAGGATAGGACCTAAGACATTGGATTGTATATTTATCGGATATGCACAAGATAGTAGTGCCTATAAACTTTTAGTGCACAAGTCAGACAATGAAGAAATACATGTAAATACTATCATTGAGGCTAGGGATGCTTCATTCTTTGAGCAAATCTTTCCCCACAAAACTCAGACTGTGACAGAAACCAATATTGAAAGATATGTGGGGAATAGAAAATCTCAAGAGAAATTATAATCACCTAGACGAAGCAAAAGGCCGAGGAAAGAGAAGTCTTTTGGCTCGGATTTCATGACGTATCTGTTGGAAAAGGATCCGGCTACTTTCAAGGTAGCAATGTCCTCTCAAGACTCTGATCTTTGGAAAGAAGTGGTGAAAAGTGAGGTAGAATCTATCTTACATAATCATACTTGGGAACTAATGGATCTTCCTGCAGGTTGTAAACCACTAGGCCACAAGTGGATCTTCAAGAGGAAGATGAAGTATGATGGTACGATAGATAAGTATAAGGCTATACTTGTAGTCAAAGGCTAAAAACAAACTGAGGGTGTTGATTATTTCGACATACGACATTGGTTCTGGAAATGAGTTCGAGCTATTGAATGAGAATGCTCACAGAATTGTGATATCAGTATTAGTATAGGGTAATGTGATTTATGCAAGTAGATATACATTCATTTATTCGAGCATCATGAACATGTGTATATAGTTGTATAACTGTCTTGAAGTCTCCCGCATATCATTGTGGTTATGTATATTGTAGTTTGGGAGGCATGCATTATGATGTGTGTGTATATATATACACATATATATAAGTGATTTGGGTTCATGCCGGGAATAGGGTTTACGGAGAGATTCTGTCGAATATTTTATAGAAGTCGTACAGTAATTTATGATAACTGCTTGAGAGTTTCCCGAGGTTGAAAATGAGTGTATACACAAATGACGATATAATGCATTGATCGCTATTTATTTAAATAGAAAATTCCAACGTAGCGATTTTATACCGCAAGTGCACAATGTCTAGTTTAAGTATAATGGATTTAAGAAAAGGTTGTCGAACCCACATGGACTAGAAAATAAGTATCAAACTCAACTAGTTTAACTATATTTAGCCTACAATAATTAGTGGTGATTATTAAACTAATATTGACTAAAGACTCGATATTCAACCCAACAAGTAGTAAAGAGAATATAAATCAGTAGAGACAATTATCAAGACTTCGGTTCACCCATGTAATCCCCCATAATTCGCATATTAGTTAAGAATTAAATTCAACAATTCTAAGGTGACGAGTTTTCCTAATGCATTTGTTATACTTTAGTCCAGTTATAACAAGACTAATACTAAGATGCAACAAGGCAATGATCATGCACTTATTTAACACTCAATATTGTATGTCCATTTATGAAAACTTCTAGCCTTCGATTTTGGTAAATCTATGCTATCACTCGTATATTTGACTTTATCTCTCGATCTCAGTCTGAAATCCACAGCCTAATTTACTAATACGTATTGCAATATCATATGGTCAATTCAATCGTAATAAATAATAATTCAAAGGTGATCAATACCTCAAAAGTATGAACAACAATAAATTATGCACAAAGAATTATAAGAATCAATCAAAAACCTAAAATTGAATTATGGGTTCAAACATGGGATCCCCTAAGTCTTGACAACAAAACTTAGCCAACAATTGTCCTCAAGTAATAATGCATAAAAATGTTTTGCAACAATACAAACATTAAAATCTGATAAAAATAGAGAACAAAATTTAGAAATATGAAAACAAAGTTAGGTGTTGACTCCTTGCGTTGCTGCGTCTTCACATCTCTGCCGGATTGTCTTCTTCTTCAATTGTTGTGATGGTAGATGATGAAGGTAGAGGATGGAGTATGGTGGAGGCTGATGTTGTATGGTAAATTATGAGCCAAAAGTCCACTAAAAATGTCCAAGTCCGTCCTTTAATAGTGGAAGAAGAGTTTACTATCTTTTGGACATAAAATATCCAACAATGAAACAAAATCTCGATTTTTTCGGGTCTGGTGATCGATCGCGGTGTATTGGCAATCGATCTCCAAAACATTCTGCCCGACGACGATCGATAGCCATCCCTTGGCGATTGATCACGTGAATAGTAACCCAAATTTTATTTATTTATTTATTTTTTGCTAAACTCCAATTCTTGTCATTCTTCGACATGTTCGTTCAGTTTGTTCCTTTTCATCGTTAATTAGCTCAAATCCTCCACTTTTATTCACTTAGATCGAGATTTTTGAAATCAATGAAAATATACAAAAAAAACGTAAAATCGTCCAAGAATCCATACTAAAACGCATATAATTTCATAGCAAAATAAGTGTAAAAATCACACTTATCAACTGCCCCAAACTTAAACTTGATCCTCTCGAGTAAGCAATAAACTCAAAATGTAGAGTTCAATATTGAATATTCAAAGGAACCAATTCATAATCAATCATGTAGCTCACACATCTAACTTACAGACAACCAAGAGTCAACTAGAAAATTTAACAAGTAGTGTTTTCTCCTAGATCAAGCAACATGTCTCCAAATCAGAACGTGTGAGTGTGTTATTGTCACTTTCAAGTTTCATGCAAATTTCATAGATCAAATCATACTTATCAGTGGAAGTTAAGATTATCATTGAGCACCACAGCTGCCTATTTTCAACAACTTCTCCACTAATACATTCACTCCCTAGACTTGGATCAAAAGGTCTTTTTTTAAGCTTGTAATGTTAGGCCTAGGTGTTGGCTTCAAAGAAAAGGTAGGATAGCACAAAGAAGAGAGTATAATGTTTATTTTTTTAGCACAAAATGAGCTTCTCCTCCTTTTCTTCTCTAGCCTCGGCCACTTTGGGTTTTATTTAGACACTTTTTCTCAAAGCTCTTTCTATTCTTTTTTTTTCTCATTCATCATTTTTTTCAACAATAAGCTCATCAAAATATAGCAATACATGTGCATCTAATGATATTCATTATACTCCTTTTAGGTACGGATAGAGTTTCAATTTAGGCTCATATAGGTGGGTATAATGTGTTTGCCAAAGAAATGTTGAATGAGTCTAATAGTATGTTAAACATACACCATTCTTTTTCAATTAGGTTCAAAATGAGACACTAGAGATTGATGTAAACATGGTAAGCTTGAAAGGCTCAAACGGTCCAAAGATGGCCTAGATCATCTTCAAATCAAGTTCATGACTATAAAATTTCGTTTTGAAATGTCATCATCAAATATTTTCTAAGGTACTCTAAGATGCTTAAAAACAATTTATCAAGTTCACAATGATTTCACTACTCCAAATGCAATTCACAAGATTATGACTCAAATGTGCTCAAAATATTCATCATCTTTGACATGCTAACTCAAAACAAGATATTCACAAACAAGTCTTACAATCATCAAAACTCAAGTCGACAACCATAGTGAGATTAATATCATCATGGAATAGACATCACTACTATGATTCATTCTTTTCTCACTAATGAACTCAATTTCAAGAAAAAAATTTTGTTGGTGCTCAAAGAACGATACAATTCCAAAAAAAAAAGCATGATACAGTAATGCACTCCCCCAAATTTAATTCATGCATTGTCCTCAATATAATAAGCATGGAAAATAAGACAAAGCAGTTACCTTTGACAACGATCGTCAATGATCGTCGTCCAATTCTTCGTCAGCTCGTGGGGTATGTTGTTGGACCACATGATAACGCACATGGAGTCTCTCACCAAAATCAAAAGCAAAAACAAAAACAAACCAAAACATAATTCAAAAAAAAAGCTAAGGGGTGAGAACAAGTTCTTGATTTATAGTCTCAAGCTGTACTTTTTACCATGGAAGCTCAAGTGCCGCAGG
Organism: Haberlea rhodopensis; assembly: GCA_907163345.1. NCBI lineage: Eukaryota > Viridiplantae > Streptophyta > Magnoliopsida > Lamiales > Gesneriaceae > Haberlea > Haberlea rhodopensis. Next base: position 1,399,868 of record CAJQUN010000079.1, read on the forward strand.
GGGCAGTGGGGGACGATTTTCCATCATCCACGTGGTAGTGTCGTAACCACTTCTCTTTTACCGTGAACAATGCCCCTTTGTCATCTCTCAAATTCATAGTGTCGCACGGTAGAACATCGACCACTTTGAACGGTCAAGCCCATGGTGAATCTTAATTCCATGGTAATAGTTACATTTTTGCTCTATTCATTAACATCAAGTCTCCCTCACAGAATTTACCTCCTCTTAGGTGAGATTGTGATGTAATTGTCTCTTTCTTCTCCTTCTTCTTGTCATCACCTAGCATCATATCAAGGGGAAGAGTATCAATCACATTAACGTTAGACCACACGTGCTTGTTGTGCGTTTGTGTCAAAGTTTGAAACATATTGAAAGTGATTTGATCATCTCCTACACGGAGGATCAAATTCCCCTCTTGAACGTCAATCAATGCCCTTCCAGTTGCTAGGAATGACATTCTTAAGATTAATGGCATGTCAGCATCTTCCTTCATGTCCAACATAAAATCCACAGGAATTGTGAATTTATCGACTTTGATTGGCACATCCTCAACTATCCCTTGAGGGTACTTGATGGATATGTCTGCCATCTGCAGTGACAAGTTGACCAGTTTGAGCTCTCCTAAGCCCAGCTTCCTACAAATAGACAAATGCATTAGATTAACACTTGCACCCAAATCACATAAAGATTTATTAAAAGAATAGAATTGATTTTGCAAAGTATAGTGAAACTCCCTGGATCATTTAACTTTGGAGGTGAATCATTTTGAATGATAGCAGAACACTCAGTTAAATTTATCATTTCATGCTCTCCCAATCCCACCTTTTTAACAGTATCTCCTTTAAAAACTTAGCATAATTTGACATTTGCCGGATATCATCAATGAACGGCATATCAATGTGGAGATTATTAATCATATCTAGAAACTTAGCAAATTTAGCATCTAATTTTGCTCTCTTATATGCAGCGGAGAATGTGAGTGGGATATCTACCTTAGCAGATGGTGTGATGGGTGTAGTGATCTTAGTATACTTACATTTGTTGCGTGTTTGATCCTCTTTTTGCTTGATGTCTACCTTGCCCATATGCTGAACATGTGCATCCTTCTTCTCATCGACCTCATTTCCGCTCCTCAATGTGATGGCATGGACTTGCTCCCTAGGGTTATTTTCAGTGTCACTAGGTAGTGAGCCTTGTGGTGTGCGCTTATCGTGTACGCCCAAATTAATCCCACTCAATCCTCAAGATTGAGAACAATAATGTAGTAGTGTGAGTAGGGATCGATCCCACGAGGAGGTGTGAATCTTTGTGTTAATGAAAATCAAAATCAAAATAATAAAAGATGGGGTTGTGAATGAATTATACTAATTAAAATTAAAACTAAAGATTAAACTAATTATTAAACTAATGAAAGTGATTCTTGGTATCGGTCGACTCTTCCTTGGAATTATCATCTATTTCATCGATTCACAAGACTCAATTTTTCATATGAATATTCATCGTTGGACGTTTGATCCAATAATCAAAGTCATATCTCACCTTACGTTTAGTTAAGTAGCCCAAGCATTCTAGTTTAACCCTTATCAAACAATCAATCAAAATACAAGCGATTAAGATTTAAATTGATGATAGCATATGAACTAGTGAGATCGATGAAGCTAAACAACATAATCCAAGCGTCTATGTTTAATCTAGTCAAGTGTTCTTCCTAAGAATTTAACAAATTCACAAGCGAAAATTCATCAATCTTAGTTGCTTTGTAAATTAGAGGGATCAAACGATTCAGTATTTGATATCTAATTTAGCATTAGATTTCATGCAAGTTACTAGGTTGTCAATCCAATAAACAAACACAACAATCATATCAATAAAATCAGAAAAACTCTTGATACTCAATAAAATTGATAATTAAAGCATAAGAATCTCCCCAAGATAAATAAAATCCAAGGATTTGTCTTCCTCAACCCAGAATTAAAACTAGCTAGACATAATCTAAGATAAAGCAATAAATAAAAACAAAGGAAAGAAAAAACTAATCCGATCTCCGCTCGTCGAGGTCGTCAATCCCGCCTTCGCTTCGATCTTCGTAGCATCCTTCAACAATTGAGAGTAAAATTATTCTAATGTCTAATCTATGTTCTAAAGTCTGAATTCTCCTCCAATGAGGCTGAAATTTCGAGTTATAGAGGTTAGGAGGCTGAGGGGTAGGTTAGAATCCATGTAGGAAGGAAAGAAATCAAGAATCCAAGCTTTCCAAAACTCTGCTGGCGATCGATCGGCGATGGCTGGTGATCAGCGGCATGAAACATCGTTATAGGATCAGCGGCATAAACCATCGCTATAGAATCGGTGGAATAGATCATCGCTATAGATTCCGGCTGTATGAACCATCGCCATAGATGTAGCGGAATGTACCATTGCTATATAATACCCGGCGGCATGAACCATCGTCATAGATGTAGCGGAATGAACTATCGATATATATACCCGGCGGCATGAACCATCGACAATAGAATAGCGGAATGAACCATCGCTATATATACCCTGCGACATGAACCATCGCCAATAGAATGACGGAATGAACCATAGCTATATAATACCCGGCTGCATGAACCATCGCCATAGATGTAGCTGAATGTACCATCGCTATATAATACCCTGCGGCATAAACCATCGCCAATAGAATAGTCGAATGAACTATCGCTATATATACCCGGCTGCATAAACCATCGCCAATTGAATAGCGGAATGAACCATTGCTATATAATACCCGGCGGCATGTTCCATCGCCAATAGAATAGCGGAATGAAATATCGCTATATATACCCGGCGGCATAAACCATCGCCAATAGAATAGCGGAATGAACCATCGCTATATAATACCCGGCGGCATGAACCATCGCCATAGATGTAGAGGCATGATATCCCTCACTATAATATGACAATGGCGTGTTCTTCGCATTTACATATTAGCTGCAAATATCCTTCATCGCTACCTCGCTTCGACTTACCAGCGGCATAATATCCCTCGCTATAATATGACAGTGGCGTGTTCTTCGCTTCTACATATTAGCGGCAAATATTCTTCATCGCTACGGTATGACAGCGACATTAATACCCCTCGCTATAATATGACAGCAGCGTGTTCTTCGCTTCACATTAGCGGCAAGTATCTATCATGTAATACCCCTCGCTTCGACATACTAGCGGCATAATATCCCTCGCTATAATATGACAGTGGCGTGTTCTTCGTTTCTACATATTAGCGGCAAATATTCTTCATCGCTACGGTATGACAGTGGAAGTATCATCGCTCCGACATGACAGAGGCATCATCGCTTCGATGTGACAGCGGCATGTACCATGCTTCGACACGACAACGTCATCATCGCTTTGACATGTCAGTGGCAATATCAGGAATGTATCACTTTGTTCTGCAGGCTCAAGAGGTACTCCCATGCACGTGCCACTTTTGCCCCCGTAGGCTCAAGAGGTGACCCCCGTACATGTGCACTTTGCCCATTGGACTCAAGAGGTGATCCCCATTCCACACAGTCTCATCCAAATCCCATATGACCCTGCAATCACCATGGTTAGCAACAACATATTCCAATTATGAACACATATCATAACCGCACATAAGCAATATAGTTGTGTCACACAGCACTAACTACCTTCATGCATAAGTATGTGCTTCCCATTTCTATTAACATGTTCCTAGGCCCTCAACATCCCCAAAGAGCAAACCACTGCTCTGATACCATGTAGGGACCCCGTGCCCTTAACCCACGAATAGTGTATTAATCCATGTATTTAGTGCATACAATCATGTAATCAGGGGGAAACACATGCAACCATAGCATTAGATACCATTAATAAAATTTCTTCCATTATCCCATATAATGTTCAATTTCCCCCAACCAAGTCCACATACATATCGTGCACCCTTAAATACACTAACATGTTCTCAGTTCATTTAGCAATTCAATAAATAATTGCATGCAACCCATAAATGAAGAGAGAAAGGCCCATGCTCTTTTATACAAACCATATACACATATAGAAGTGCTCACATACGAGCATCAAATGCGTATGTGTATCTAGTGTATAAAATACCCTACGCGATACCGGTACTGGTACTTCAGTCCTGGAAGCACCTCTAATCCATAGCGTGATCTCTACGCTGGAGCTACCGTTGTACCTGTTCCACCTGCCCCAACAGAGACAGCCCCCACACGGGGTGAGCATACCAATACCACCGTTCCAATAATCACAATATAACAGTTCATAATTTACAGAATGTAAATGCCATGAATTTTAAAAGACACTCCCTGGATGGTATCATCCTCATCTGTGATCCTGTGTTGTTCCAGTTCTCAAAATAACCGAAACCATCAAATTCCAAAAAGCTAGTTAACATCTCATTGATTAACTAAATCCAATCCTTTCATGCCAGTTTCACACTCAAGTATGATTATATCATTAAACAAATGACTATAGATATCACATATATCTAACCAATGATTCCATATTTCTATTTCATCGCTCGCTCCACAATAGCGGCATTTTAACCCCACGCAAGCTCAACAGCAGCGGCATCATGACCGATGTTCGCTCAATAGCGACAACATCCAATCATTGCTCGCTTAAAAGAGGCACCATATAATTCCCAATGTATAGCCATTTATTGCAAATACCATATACCATGCATTTCACAGTTGCAATAATATATAAAAAAAAGCTATGCTCGTACGTTATACGTACATGATTCCGTAGTCCGAACCAAACCTTGACTGAGTCCCGCGACCCGATGAATTATGTGCTAACACACAAATAACTCACAATTAATCACAAGCATGCGACCACGTGCCCAAGCATGTTCACAACTTCCAAACATATCGTCAATCCATGACGATTAACCATTTTAAAATACTCCGGGCTAAGCATGCGTAATACCCAAAATATTCCATTTATAAGTACAAAGGTTAATCACTTACTAAAACGAGTGTCCCATTTTTATTATACTTAGGCTCCAACCATTCCATTTTAAAAGTATAGCATTCCCAATGGAATGTAGACATTGCCCTGAAAATCGGCTAATTAAACCTCGATACCAAAATCCCGACATTTTTAAAAATTTCAAAAAAAACAAACAAAACAGGGCCGCGATCGATCGCCGTTTCCTCGTGATCGATCGCGAGATCCTACTGCCCGGAAGAATTAAAGCCGCGATCGATCGCCAGATCTCGCGATCGATCGCCAAGACCCCGCGATCGATCGCCCATTATTCGCGATCGATCGCCGCGACTATTCATCGTCTCCCCAAAATCAGTATAATGTCGCGATCGATCGGCGCCAAGCCGCTATCAATCGCAACCTGCGGATTTCTGAAAAATTCGAGCTTTAATGGGGTTTTTCATACCCAAACTCAAAATCAACACCCCAACTCCTTCAACACCTCTAATACACCATTTAAAACCCATAAAAATACCAAAAACTCAATTTTGAATTTTTAACCAAAATCCCCAATTTCCATAACCACCCCAAAACTCAACCAAAATCTACAATACCATAATCAAAACAAAGGTAAAGGCGATCGGAAGAAGATTACCAACCTATTCTTCGGGAAATCCGGCTCCCAAGCTGAGCTTCCAGCCATTTTCTCCAAGGGAAGAAAAAGGGGGAGGGGAAATGGGGTTTGGGCGTGGTGAGAGAGAGAAGAGAGAGGGGAGATTCCAGTGCAATGACGGAACACAGAGTCCATTTGGTATATATAGCACCAAAGCTCCAAAATACCAATTCTTCCACAAACACATCATGATTCATTAAAAATCATATGTTTTCAATAATTATCTCTCCAACCTCAATTTCAACTACCAGCCTCAATACAAAGTACCCCGAACCCAAATACCACCAAAAACCCAATTCTAAGGTTTTTCACCACGATGAGAATACAATCTCAACCTTTGGATCCAACGATCCCAAATACCCAATTTAACATCCTCGGGTATCCCAACACCGCAATTAGTTCATAATTGCCACAATTAAAATCCACTGAGGGTCATTACCACACCGGGATTAACACCATTAATTCCTGGGCATCACACAAGTATTACATATCACTATACCCCTCGCTTCGTGTAACAGTGGCAAGTATTTCATATCACAATACCCATCGCTTCGAGTAACAGCGGCAAGTATTCCATATCATAATACCCATCGCTTCGTGTAACAGCGGCAAGTATTTCATATCACAATATAACATTTTGCTCCGCAGGCTCAACAGACCTGCATCAATACAATGACATCAATATGCACAATAAATACAACAATTCACAAGTCCTTCCACGTTATATCAGTGGCTCAATAATATCCCTCGCTTCGCCATACCTGCGACCCGCACTGCGCTATGACAGCGACAAATACCCTGATTCTTCGCTTGATAAGACAACGGCAAATATTATGATACATCGCTAGTCGATATACCCGTAGCAACACAATAATTGCAATACATTTGCATGCTCAATAACAATAGTAATCTCAATGTGCATAATATATACATGTATTCTCATAATCATAATGAACCCATACCTGGTCATCACATCATCTGCCCCTATTGACGACCCCACATTGTCCACCATTCTCTATCCTCAGACAGTGCATCACGTTTCTCATTCCCTGATTTTCCTACAAAATCAGATTCCTTAGCACTTATCACATAAAGTGCAAATCATTCCATCAATACCATTTCCATTGTATTCCATACGATTATGCAACCACAATGGTTAACAGTAACACATTCCATTTATGATCTCATATCATAGTATGCACATAAGCACAATAGTCGTGTCACACAATACTAACCACAATCATGCATAAATATGTGCTACTCATTTCTATCAACCCATACCTAGTCCCTTAACAGCCCAAAAGAGCAAACCATTGCACTGATACCACTAATGTAAGGACCCCGCACCCTTAACCAGCTATTAGTGTATTATCACAATAATGGTGCATGCTTTTATAACATTAGGGAAATCCTCATATATGCCATCTATAAACTTTTGACATTAATCCACATAATGTTCAATTCCCAATACCATCCCACTAGCATGAACATACCAATGTTGAACATGTTCACATGTCCCAACAGAAACAACCCTCACACGGGGTGAGCATATCAATCACACCATCTCAATAACCACAATATCACAATACGTAATTTACAGAATATAAAACTATAAATGTAAAGGATCTCCATGTATAGTATCGTTACTAAATGGGATCCCCCAGGTTGTTCATGTTCTCACAATAGCCAAAACCATCAAATCATCAAAATCAGTTAATCATTACTTTGATTAACTATGCCCACGCTCAAACCATTAATTCCATAATCAATTATTAAATCATTACACTCATGATTTTACATATATCACATATATCTTAACAATGATTCCACAGTTCTATCACATCATATCCCATGTTAACTCAATTGCGGCTTTCCATCCTCTCCCGCGCTCAACATCGCCTGCCTCGCCGCGATCGATCGGTAGATTCTCGCGATCGATCGCGGGTACTGTACATCGTCTCCAAAATCCAGCGTAATGTCGCGATCGATCGGTGCCAAGGCGCGATCAATCGCGACTTGCGATTTTCAGAAAAAAACTTTGCTTTAGTGGCGTTTTTCACACCCAAAATCAAAACCAACACCCCCAACACCTTCACAACCCAAATACTTCATTTAAAGTCAATAAAAACGCACAAAACAACACTTTAACATTTTTAAAAAAAATCCTCAAAACCCAAATCCATAACCACACCAAACCAAACACCACAAAACCACAATCAAAACGAAGATAAAAGTGAGGGGAAGAATCGTACCCAATTATTTTCGAGAAATCTCGCTCCGAAAGCAAACCTCCAGTGATTTTCCTTCCAGGAGGAAAAAGAGGGAAATGGGAAAAGGGGAAGAGAGGAGAAGCGTGAAGAGGAGAGAGGAAAATGAGGTGGGGAATGGTTGAACACCGAGTCCACTTGGTATATATACTACCAAGGCTCCAAAACCCCGAGTCTCACATACTCGCACCCTGACTCATTAAAAATCATATGTGTTCAATAATTATCTCACTCACTATTTTCATTACCAACATCAATCTAAAACTCCCCAGATTCCAGATCCCAATACCAACACAAATCCCAAAGTTAACACCTAAATGAGAATAAAGCTCAACCCCTGGATCCAACAACCCCGATATCGGATTAAAATCCTCGGGAATTTCAACACTGTAATTAGCTCATAACTACACCACTTAAAATCCATTAAGGATTATAATCACTCCAGGATTTATCACGATAATTTCCGGATATCACATTTATCCCCCACTAATAAAATTTCATTCTCAAAATTTGCACACGCGTACTCCACGTACCGTCGAGACCACACAATCCAACTCGGATTCACAACACCCATTCATGAATACATCATGATCGGAATACCAACCGCGAGGACATCGACCTCCCTCCAAATCTGGAATGGAGTTATCCTCGCAAACCATCACAACCTTAAAAGATATTAACATATTAATATACATCGTCGTTAACCACCCAAAAGCAGTTAATCAATCTTACTGCTATCAACTAGAATCATTCATGATCCCAACACAGATATCACCTCACTGATATCTCTACAACTTGGTCCACGATGCCAAATACACATAGCTACAAAGGAAACTACCAGTATGCATCAGTATATCATATTAATCCCAGTTTCCATTCTCCAATCTCATCTCCAGCCAAGGAGTAGTTGCACCACTTGCAACTCGGATCGGGCGACTCACGGCTGCCTATCAACACAAAACACATCTCCAGAGATGTCCACATCCGTGTGTTCCAAGGAATCACATCTTGGTTCCAACACACTACCAAAAACTCCATAGAGTCTCAAAATCCCGTATACACGGCGTATACAAATTCTAACGATGCTCCGTACTAATACCATAATACTCAACGTTTCGAGCATCTCTCTAGAGACGTCTTCTCGTACATCTTACAAATAACGCAAAGCCATTACCCGGTCCACCGCCAGTAATGCTTACCATAGTTGATTCACAATCAACTCGAAACCGATACTAACTGTTTCCACCACAATATTGTTCCGAATCTCTTCAGGAGATACAATTGATACAGTAGTGTTACCACACTAACTGTATCCCACAACTCCGGTTACGTCTCACCATTGCATCCTTATTGCAAGAATTCTCAATCAGAGGTAACAATAACTTGTTAACCCTCTCGTTTGTACTCCCGACCAAGCCGAGCTGAAAGCTCTCTTGAGGTATCTCTCACCTCAACTCAAAGGCATCATAGTGACTACACGAGTCCACTATAACCTCTCATTGTATCATCACACGAGTCCACCACACTCGGTTCCAACAAGCAGTATAGTGGATACAACAAGCTCACTATATACTGCAACAATAATTCAACTTACCTGGCTAGCAACTCGCAGCCTCCTAAGATTTACACAAAACCTGCAAACGTATCATACGTTCAATCCTGGTATACAATACCGCACCATCAATTAGGGTATCCAATATTTCTCTAATACCGATACACAAGGGACATCTCCATGTCCTCACTCAATCACAAATCAATCCTAACCCGTTAGGATTTATTTCATATTCTCATGTGCATGGGCGACCATGTGCACCCTACTCCACATCGACATATGTATGTAGTTCCCTCGATAATTACATACACTACAAATCGCTTGGCCGTAGCTAACTCAACGGGTATACCCAAGGTACCACTACTCGTAACACATTTACCACCATACGTGCTGCAGTACACTTACCTGTATGGCACAACATTTATTCATCGAGCAAACCCGCTTGGCATAATGGTTTCGTGTCAACCTGTGACGCCTATATGTCAATACATGACACCCACAATGTCCTCGTCAACTGGTGACGGTACATGTCAACACATGACATGCACAATTCCTCGTCAACTCGTGACGGTATATGTCAACACATGACATCCACAATTCCTCGTCAACTCGTGACGGTATATGTCAACACATGATATCCACATTTATTGCTAACTCAATGGCAATATAAAATTACTCATCGCTAATATTATAGCGGCACATCTATATTCATCGCCCAATGGCGGTATAATCCCTATGTATACAGCGGCATCACATCATCGCTACATATATCCATTGCTACGTATACAACGCGCAATCCATCATTGGCTAAACAATTATTTGGAACCTTTTTTCGGCGGTAATTCATGCAGCAGCATAATCCGTCGCTACGTATACATCGGCATAAACCATCGCTACGTATACATCGGCATAAACCATCGGTACGTATACAGCGGCATAAACCATCGCTATGTATACAGCGGTATAAACCATTGCTATGTATACAACGGCATAAACCATCGCTACGTATACAGCAGCATAAACCATCACTACGTATACAACGGCATAAACCATCGCTACACAGTGGCATAATCCATCGCTACATATACAGCGGCATAATCCATCGCTACGTATACAACGGCATAAACCATCGCTACGTATACATCGGCATAAATGTGGACTCAAGAGGTGACTCACATGTATGTAGCAATTTGTTCCTTTCGGACTCAAGAGGTGACTAACATGTATGTAGCACTTTGTTCCCAAACTCATCGCTTCGACGTGACAGCGGCATGTACCTTCGCTTCGACACGACAACGGCATATATGTGGTCTCAAGAGGTGACTCACATGTATGTAGCACTTTGTTCCTTTCAGACTCACGAGGTGACTCACGTCACATGTAGCACTTTGTCCCCAAACTCATCGCTTCGACATGACAGCGGCATGTACATTCGCTTCGACACGACAGAGGCATGTACCTTCGCTTCAACACGACAGCGGCATATATGTGGACTCAAGAGGTGACTCACATGTATGTAGCACTTTGTTCCTTTCGGACTCAATAGGTGACTCACACCACATGTAGCACTTTTTTTCCCAAACTCATCGCTTCGACGTGACAGCTGTATGTACCTTCGTTTCGACACGACAGTGGCATATATTCTATGTCACAATACCCCTCGCTTCGTGTAACAACGGCAAGCATTCCATATCACAATATCGCTTCGTGTAACAATGGCAAGTATTCCATATCACAATACCCCTTGTTACGTGTAACATCGGCAAGTATTCCATATCATAATACCCTTTGCTTCGTGTAACAGCGGCGAGTATTCCATATCACAATACCCCTCACTTCGTGTAGCAGCGGCAAGTATTCAATATCACAATACCCCTCGCTTCGTGTAATAGCGGCAAGTATTCCATATCACAATACCCCTCGTTTCGTGTAACAGCGGTGAGTATTCCATATCACAATACCCCTCACTTCGTGTAGCAGTGGCAAGTATTCAATATCACAATACCCCTCGCTTTGTGTAACAGCGGCAAGTATTCCATATCACAATACCCCTCGCTTCGTGTAACAGCGGCAAGTATTCCATATCACAACACCCCTCGCTTCGTGTCGCAACGGCAAGTATTCCATATTAGAATACCCCTCGCTTCGTGTAGCAGCGGCAAGTATTCCATATCACAATACCCCTCGCTTTGTGTACCAGCGGCAAGTATTCGATATCACAATACCCCTCGCTTCGTGTACCAGCGGCAAGTATTCCATATCACAATACCCTCGCTTCGTGTAACAGCGGCAAGTATTCCATATCACAATACCTGCATCAATACAAAAATCTCAATATGCACAATTAATAAAACAATCCACAAGTCCTACTACGTTGTATCAGCGGCTCAATAATATCCCTCGCTTTGAATTATCAGCGGCTCAAAAATATCCCTCGCTTCGACATACCAGCGACCCGCACTACGATATTACAACAGCAAATACCCTTATTCATCGCTTGATAAGACAGCGACAAATATTGTGATCCATCGCTAGTCGATATACCCGTAGCAGTACAATAATTGCATTACTTTCATATGCCCAATAACAATATCCAGCATTCATGCATACCCATAATAAATCATTTCCAATGTATGCATATATCTGCATCCTTATAATCATAAGGCAACCATACCTAGTCATCATCCGTCGTCACCTATTGACGACACCACATTGTCTGCCATTCTCTGTCCTAAGATAGTGCATCACGTTTCTCATTCCCTGATTTTCCTACAAAATCAGATTTCTTAGCACTTATTACATAAAGTGCAAATCATTCCATCAATACCATTTACATCGTATTCCATACGATCCTGCAACCACAATGGTTAACAATAACACCTTTCATTTATGATCTCATATCATAATATGCACATAAGCACAATAGTTGTGTCACACAACATTAACTATAATCATGCATAAATTATGTGCTATCCTTTTTCTATCACCTCTCCCTTGGCCCTCAACAGCCCCAAAGAGCAAACCACTGCTCTGATACAACTAATGTAAGGATCCCATGCCCTCAACCCGCTATAGTGTATTATCACAATAATGGTGCATGCTTTTATAACATTACGGAAATCCTCATATATGCCATCTATAAAATTTTTGACATTAATCCACATAATGTTCAATTCTCAATACCGTCCCACTAGCATGAACATACACCTCATAATACACTAACGTGTTCTTAATTCATCAAGCAATACTCCATAATTAATTGCATGCAACCATATATGAAAAGAGAACTCTAACAACATTATACAACCCATATACACATCAAAATGCTCACATGCGAGCATTGAATAAATGAATGTGTAACTAATGTATAAAGCATACTACTCAATACCAGCATTGGTACCTCAACCCTTGGAGCATTCTCAATCTACAGCCCGAACTCAACTCCAGAGCCAATGATGTACCTATTCACCTGTCCCAACAGAAACAGCCCACACACGGGGTGAGAATACCAATCCTCTATCTCAATAACATCAATATCACAATTCATAATTTACAGAATATAATACTGTACATGTAAAAGATATTCCCTAAATAGTATTGTTATCATATGGGATCCCCCGTGCTGTTCTTGTTCTCACAATAGCCAAAACCATCAAATCCCCAAAATTGGTTAATCATTACCTTGATTAACTATGCCCATGCTCAAACCATTAGTTCCATAATCAATTATAGTTAAATCATTACACTCATGATTTTACAGATATCACATATATCTTAACAATGATTCCACAGTTCTATCACATCATAACACATCACTCGCTCAATAGCGACGTCATTCCATCCTCTCGCACGCTCAACAGCGGCGACATCATAACCGATGTTCGTTCAATAGCGACAACATCATAACCATTGCTCGCTAAATAACGGCACCACATAATTCCCAATGCATATCAAAATGATTGCAACAACCATATATTATTCATGCACATGACAATAATATATCTAGTTATGCTTGTACTTCATACGTACCTTATAGTCCAATAGCCAGAACCAGTCATTGCCTTAGACCCGCGATCCAGTGGATTATTCGCTATATACAGTTAATAGCTCAAAATCAAACATAAGCACACAACTACATGCACAAGTACGTAAACAACCCCCAAATACGTCATCCTACCACGATGATTAATTACCATAATAAATTATGCATACTACTCAAGTCATCCCAACTTAAAGTCCAATGAGTTACCGATTAACTCGAACGAGTAGTACGTTTCATAAAAGTTCAACCCAAACCATTTTATTTTAAAGCGTAATATTCCCATTAGTATGTAGACATCGCCCCAAAAATCTACCAAGCAAACCCCAATTCCAAAATCCCAACTTGTAACAAAAGTTTGAAAAACCAAAGAAACAGGGGCCGCGATCGATCGCCATTTCCCCCGATCAATCGCGAGATCTTACTGCCCTAAAATTCAACCTCTGCAATAGATCGTCGCTTAACACCGATCGATCGCCAACATTGCCTGCCTCGCCGCGATCGATCGGTAGATTCTCGTGATTGATCGCGGGTACTGTACATCGTCTCCAAAATCTAGCGTAATGTCGCGATCGATCGGCGCCAAGCCGCGATCGCGCGCCGATCGATCGCGACCTGCGATTTTCTGAAAAAACTTTGCTTTAATGGCTTTTTTCACACCCAAAATCAAAACCAACACCCCCAACACCTTCACAACCCCAAATACTCCATTTAAAGTCAATAAAAATGCACAAAACAACACTTTAGCATTTTTACCAAAAATCCCCAACCACATCAAACCAAACACCACAAACCACAATCAAAACGAAGATAAAAGTGAGGGGAAGAATCTTACCCAATTATATTCGAGAAATCTCGCTCTGAAAGCGAGCCTCCAACAATTTTCCTTCCAAGAGGAAAAGAGGGAAAGAGGATAAGGGGGAAGAGAGGGGAAGCGTGAAGAGGAGAGAGGAAAGTGGGGTAGGAAATGGTTGAACACCGAGTCCACTTGGTACCAAGGCTCCAAAAACCCGAGTCTCACATACTCGCACCATGAGTCATTAATAATCATGTGTTCAATCATTATCTCACTCTCACTATTTTCATTACAAACCTCAATCGAAAGCTCCCTAGATTTCAGATCTCACTACCAACACAAATCCCAAGGTTAACACCTAAATGAGAATAAATCTCAACCCTTGGATCCAAAAACCCCGTTATCGGATTAAAATCCTTGGGAATCTCAGCACCGTAATTATCTCATAATTACTCCACTTAAAATCCATTAAGGACTATAATCACTCCAGGATTTTTCACGATAATTTCTGGATATCACATTTATCATACATCGACGTTAACCACCCAAAAGCAATTAATCAATCTTACTGCTATCAACTAGAATCATTCATGATCCCAACACAGATATCACCTCACTGATATCTCTACAACTTGGTCCACGATGCCAAATACACATCGCTATGGAGGAAACTACCAGTATGCATCAGTATATCATACTAATCCCAGTTTCCATTCTCCAATCTCATCTTCAGCCAAGGAGTAGTTGCACCACCTGCAACTCGGATCGGGCGACTCACGGCTACCTATCAACACAAAACATATCTCCATAGATGTCCACATCCGTGTGTTCCAAGGAATCACATCTTGGTTCCAACGTTTGAGCATCTCTCCAGAGACGTCTTCTCGTACGTCTTACAAATGACGCAAAGCCATTACCCAGTCCACCGCCAGTAATACTTACCATAGTTGATTCACAATCAACTCGCAACCGATTGTGAGTGTGTGTTAAACTTGACTTTGGTGATCAACCGTGGATGAACGTTGGTGTTATTCTCTATCTTGACAATAACGATATTGTATAATTTATGGAAAAAACAAGGGTTTTAAAAATTAAACGAACAATGGACTGATACACACATATATATATATATGGATACTGAGATATTGGCTTGAACCCTAAATGATTTTAACCCAGTATAGCATCTGCTATTAGTCCATCTCCGCATATATTTATTTGTTTCTTAGTTTCTTAGGTAATGTCATATTTTCATTCTTGTAGTACTAACTTTTTTTTAAAGAAATCATTGCTGCATTCAGGAAGTTATAATTAAAAACAACTACTCCATTACTCTTTTCCCCTTTTCTCTTATGTATTTATTTCTAATTTTTTGCATAATATTATTTATTTGATGTGTTAATTTGTTATTACTATGTGTTTGTCGTTAATCTTAAGTATGTTTGAAGCTTTCTTGTCAAAAACATGTCACATGCTTCCTTCCGCCAATTTCATAGCTTTGCTTTCTCTTTCTTTTCTTTCTTTGAATTAGGTTTATCATGTACCTGGCATTATCAACATCATCAGGATCTAAGCATGTTTGTTTCCCAAGCTAATATGTTGAGCACCCAATTAACATTATTCAATTAGACAAAACATGATCCACACACACCCCTAAATATAGGTGGTCAAAGTTAAAAAAATTCAAGGACTAAAATTTATATTCAAAGAAGATTTGTTTTTTTCTCACATTTTGAGTTTTATTTAATTTGTATATTTATATTCATGTTCTTATATATGCGTCAGAAGTGTTAGTCATATGAAATTTGGATATGAATAGGTGCAATAATCTCTAAAC
This sequence comes from Haberlea rhodopensis, assembly GCA_907163345.1. Classification (NCBI taxonomy): domain Eukaryota; kingdom Viridiplantae; phylum Streptophyta; class Magnoliopsida; order Lamiales; family Gesneriaceae; genus Haberlea; species Haberlea rhodopensis. The sequence goes on from CAJQUN010000079.1 coordinate 1,415,985, forward strand.
CACGTTATATTACTATTATCTTCTTACTCTTTTTCTTGGTGTCCTAATTTTTTAATTTACAAACTCAACTTTGGTAATTAAACACTTAAATTTAATTTTAATTGGATATAAGATAAATATATATAAAAGGTAATATGTTTAAACTCTCATATAAATATATATTACCTTGTATAACAACAGCCATATCATAATACTAAATAAATCTATGGAAGATTACACACACTCTCTCTCAAACTAATTTTTGGCAAGTAAATATTGTTCAAAAAAATTGCACATAGAAGGAAAATAAATTAAAGTGTGCAACCAGTATACTCATGGCGATAGAAACTTGACGCAACCATAACTCATAAATACTCTGTTCAGCACAACTATAACAGGTCGAACTAAGTGTAAAGTGATCTCATGATGGTTGTAATGGCAGATAAGGATGTCAGGACCTCGGTTTGTCTGGACTTTATGTCATGCCAGGACCTTAGTTTGTCTAGGTTATGTCATGCTAGGACCTATGTTGATCTGAGCTTATGTGATGTCATGACCTCGGTTGATATGAGCTTATGTCATGCCATGACCTTGGTTGATCTGGGCTTATTTCATGCGAGGACCTCATTTTGTGTGAGCTTATTCATTCTAGGACCTCAGTTGGTATGTGATTATGTCATGCAAGGACCTTGGATGATCTGGGTTATGTCATGTCAGGATCTCGATTGATCTGGGCTTATGTCATGTCAAGACCTCGGTTTGTCTAGGGTTATGTAATGCCAGGTCCTCGGATGATCTGGGCTTATGTCATGCCATGACCTCGGCTTGCTTGGGCTTATGAAATGGCGGGTCTCAGTTTTGTCTAGACTTATGCCATGTCAGGACCTCAGCTGATATGGACTTATGTCATGTCAGGCCCTCGGTTGATCTGGGTTGTGTCATGTCAGGACCTCGGTTTATCTAGGCTTATGCCATGTCAGGACCCCAGCTTGTATGTGCTTATGATATGCCAGGGCCTTGGTTTGTTTGGGCTTACTCAATAATGTTGAATAAGGATGCCAGGGTCTCTGGGAGTCAAGACCTGCAATAAAATATCTGAGCCGGCTTATCAACATCTTTTCCAACATCAAGTTTTTCTTTTTGCTTTTGTTTTTGAGAATATTCTACATGAATATACTTTTTCGTCCGAATTAATAAATCATCAAAAGTATAGGGAATGCCTTTTGACTAATATGAACTAAAAAGCTCTCCCATGCTCAGACCTTGAGTAAAAGCACTACTTCGACCGAGCAATCGGTATCCAAAGAGGATATATTAAACCTTCGAATATATTCTCACAATGTTTCTCCTTATATTGTGTCATATAAAATAAACTGAGAGATCTCTTCTTATATTGCTTACTGCTAGAATTGATGCAAGAACATGGAACTAATTACATCAAACGAAGTAATGGAACCAGGTTCAAGCTAATTAAACCATTGTTGTGCTTCTTTACCAAAGTCGTTAAGAAAACCTTACATTTTAAATTGTCAGAATAACAATGTAACATAGAAGAGTTCTTGAAATGACCTATGTGTTTCTCGAGATCTGAGCTACCATCATAATCTCCGACGAGAGGAGAACAAAATTTATTTGGCACAACTTTGTTTACAATATCAGGAGAGCATGGAATTCCTTTCCTGAATTCTTATTTTTTTCTCTTTTCTTTATGTATTTGTTTCATTTGATCGCGCAATTGCTCTACTTGGTTACCCAAAGTCCGATGAGATGCATCAGTTTGAGAAACCACTTCCAGTGTTACTTGAACTTCTTGATGTGAACAAACAACTTGATTGTGGCTACACTCTGGCTCAGCATGCTACAACACTTGTTCAACTGTAGCAACAATAAGTCAAGTGAGTTGTTCCAAAGAAAGTTCCCACGACAACATGTACAACTGCATTTGTGCCATGCATGCGACGAGTATCATGATTCTTTCATCACGTATTCACCATAGTAATCCGGTGTTTGTTGTATAAATCGACGTCTTAGAACAAATATCCTACAGACGGCACCAATGTTATTCCAAAGAATTGCACATAGCAGGAAAAATAAATTCATGTCTTAGAAAATAAATGGAACACTATATTTTATGTGGAAAAGCCTAAAACGAAGGAAAAAACCACGGGACCTAATCCATTATATATTCACTATAATATTAATGAATTTACAATGTGTTTTTGTTTACAATTGAAGAACAAAAGATAGCCCTTGAACAGAGAGAAAAATGGAAGAAGTGTTTTGGTGGATGAATGTATCTTTTTTCATGTGTGTGTAATGTATTGCTTATGCTTTGAAAGAAAATTAGAGACAAGAACATATGTGGCAGCATGCATATTTGTTGACACTTGCATAGATGGCAACATATGCATGTTAAGTGACACATGTCAATATCACAGGTAACAGTAAACTTATATTTATATGCCAATAACGGATCGATTTCTCATACAATATTCTCACAATCCAATTACAAGTTTTCCTTTGGAGTTTCTTTCATCAGAAAAGCTCAACTGTGGGTCACGGAGTTTGGAGAGGACCTACCCATTCCCAGCCACCGCCAGGTTCTCCTCTTGCCGGACTCCATGGTTCTGCTCCAATTGTCGGCACCAATCGCTGTTTCTTTCAATGAATATAATAATATCAGCTTATTTCCTGCAAGATATTACTATTGTGGCCACTTCACCATCAATCTGTAGGCTGCTCGTACGCATAGAGCATTTGATCATAAATGCTTCAATATTCTCACACGCAGTCCATCGACAATTCATCGATCTGAACGGGGGTGAATGTAGTTGAAGGGGGTGGAGCTGCCTCCTCAACAAAAAAAAAATTTGTAACTTTAATCTTTTTTTAAAAAAAATGCATTTTATCCCCAAAAAGTATATTTTACCCCTGAAAATTACATTTTGGCCCCGTAAAATTATTTGCTCTCTATTTTTTATATTATTGTTTTTTGTCTCCCTAAACAAAAATTCTAAATTTACCCATTGATTTCAACCATGCTTTGCTAAGCCCCGAAGAGTTCCCAAGTTGGGATTGGTTATCGGATAATGTTCACAACAGAAGCAAAAGTGGACAACTGTCGGAGGAAACAATATCGAATAGTACGGCTAATCGAGACCGACTTGATTTGTATTAGAACTCAATTTAACTGATTAAAGTCAATAATTGTCAATTTTTTTATATTAAAAAAAACCCGAATTCAATTGCATGATTTTTCAAATATACTTTATGCCAAATATGTATAGTTTTGCATACTTCATGCATAGATGTATGGAAAAAATACAGCTACCTCCTATATAGAAAATATTTATTACAACCTTTGATCTCTAATTTGAACAGTAACAGATGAACCTCCTATATAATAAATGTATTACAATATCACACACTCTAGTTTTTAATATATATATATGAAAAATTACAACTGTCTCTCCTATGATCGACATAAATATACATATCATGAGAGATATATGTTATTGTTTAACTAGAATGGTGAAATTCGTTATTATTCAAATTAGAGTGAGTGTATTTGTAATTCCCCCTAAATTAATACTAGTATTTCAAGAGGTCTAGCATACATTTACAATATTTATGTAAAATGATTAAATTTTTAAATAATATTTACTTTTTATTAGTATGAAAAGTTTTTATGTTTTCTAGTTTTTAATCAAATTATTTGTTAATTTGTGCATTATTTCTTTCTTTTTTTTGTTTTTTTAAGGGTGATAGTTTTTTTAAGGACATTTTTCGTGTTTTTAATTTTCGAATAAATTTTATAATATTTATGTTTCGTTTTTTTTCCTTTTTGCTTAAAGTGAGAGTTTTTATTTTATTTTATTTGAAGGGTAGTTCTAACAAAAAAAAATTAATGGTGCTTAATTAATAGTATAGGTACATCAAATTGGCTTATAATGAAAGAAAATTGTTCGGGTTGTAATTTTAATTGGAGATTTAGAGAATGACTAATATTATTTATACTTCAATGGTGTCGGCTGGCCATACCTTCGAAGTCGCCTCCTCTAGGCGACCCTCATACCCAAATTTTGTCGCGATCAGAGCTCACCTCCTCTGTCAACAGACAGCTCCAAAAACTAGTCTAATGTCGTCCCGGATCTAGTTGGCTGCTAGCCCATGTCAGCCGATCGACTCAGGTCCTCGACAATTCCCACCATTCGGCGAACAAAACACCCAAAACAATTGTTCAATCCATGTCACCGATTGCGATAATATCGATGGATAAGATTCACGACATTTATTCAAAAACTCTCGTCAGTTTTTTGGCCCCGATTCCACCGGCCAACGAAATCCTTCGCCTTGTTTCACTCAAGACATCTGCTTCCCAACCCTGGCGACCATAAGGTCCTTAACAATCCCTCAACGCCATGCTCAAATCTCCTCCAACCCAACCCCATATCGAAGACCAAGAATTAATGTACTTAGTTGTTTTGATTATATCAGTATTTGGCTATGATGAACAGACACTCCTAAAAATGACTTGGTACAGCGTCGAACTCTTCTAGGACACTGATACTCATCGGACACGTGAGACATGTCACGTGCCGTGTCCTTAATTTTTTTTTTTAAAAAATGAAATCGGACACACCCGTGGCACACTCCCATCAAAATGAGACACCCGTGTTGGACACGGGCGATGGGCGTATCCGAGACAGAAAAGAACACTTTTGGGGTTAATTGTTCAAGCTAAAAAGTTTTGGGTAAAATAAAATTTGAACGTGTTAGTTAACTTTATGTTAATTGAAGTAATATACATTTTGTGTTAGTATTGGTGATACTTGATTATTTCAGTGACATGTATTTATTTACATTTTTTTTTGAATTTGGCAAGATATTTTTGGTGTTATCTTTTATTTAGACGTGTTTGTTAAACGTTATGTTAATTGAAGTAGTATGTATTTGATGCTGGTATGAGTGATATTATGATGATTGATTTGCATTTATTTATATGCTTCTTGAATTTGTAAAGATATTTTTGTTGCCTTTACGTGGTTTTAGAATTTTAAAAAAATGTGAAGTTTAATATTTTGTACTATAGTTCATGTATAATACATAGAAAATATAAAAATATATAGACGTGTCGTATCTTGAAAATTTTGAAAATTTGTGTCATCGTGTCGTGTCGTGTCAGTGTTGCCTTATCAGTGTCCGTACGTCACATGTATTTGGTTTTAGTTCCAGTGTACTGCACATGTAATGCAACTATTGCATTAGTTACATTGTACTGCACTTCATGTTTCCTCTCCTTGTAATGTTTTCGATGTATTTTTAACAAAATAAGTGGTATAATACCACCTTAATTAAAAAAAGTAATAATTTATAAAATATTTATATTTTTCATGCATAAAGTAAAATATATTTAATTTAATATAAAATAGAGAGCAAAGTTAAACCCAAAATATTATAACAATTTACCTCTTTTGACTACTACGAGAATGGAACCGTTTACGAAATCGTAAGCCTCGATTTCAAGTCATCCCTTGTTTTAAGAACTGTCAGTGAAAAACTCCTAAATTCTCCCACGATTTTGTACTTCGAATTTCAAGAATCTTCAGCCGCTACACAACGGTGAATGTTCCTCCATCTCCCCTTGTTAATTAATGCGCAAAATCATTTTTGGTGATTTATTTATTGGTTTTTCATGTGTACAAAGTTTCTGCTTTTTGTGCCCTAGCATATCTGAAGAGCTGTATGGTTGAAGTTTCAGCAAAAATCCTTTTGTAGAAGGACGTGTATCTGTAATCGTTATAAGTGATGGCAATTTTTATTTTTTATTAAGTGCTGGTTTTATGTAGTTTAATTTTCCGTTTAGCTCGAAGGTTGGGGTCTTTGAAGTAGATATTTATCTGTATGATTGATATTTTGTTAATTTGGTGGTTGGCTTCTATGAATTCTTGTCTAGTGAAGGCAATTTTTTTGCGTACACTTAGATCTCCGTGAACTGCTTTCGCTGAGGTCTTTTGAGGAGGTGCATGATACGGGGTTTTAAAGCCACAATCTTTGGTGGAGGTTGAAGAATTTTTTCCTCAAAAGGAGGCAAATTAAGGATGTGGACAAATGTTTTCAAACTTGTAAGTTCTTGCATTTTAATGTTGCGTTTTCTATGCTATCTGTCACGTTGCCTTATTCGTGGTATATGGCATTTGTCATATCGCCTTGTTGTTGTATTATGGCTCATTCTCGTCAAATGTCTTGTTTACATAGGTTATGGTTAAACTTTTCTGCAGGGTGGTTTGAACCTGATTTCGTGGTTTCAGTTTATTCCCCACGAATTTGATTTTAGCTCTCTTCCTGATAAGAGGTGTGTTCTTGAACCATTTATTGTGGGTGGTTTTGGAATTATTTGAAAAGAGTGTCAGTAAAGAAGTCAACTTGATTAACTGATGGATGATGTCACTACTCACATGACTGCTCTTCATAGCTTATATAGATAGTTTTTTCATGTTGGATCGAATGCCTAAACCTAAATGAAACAGTGGATTAAGGTCGAGAGATACTTCTCAGATTGATTATTGTTTATTATATTTTATTAATTCCATTTGTAGCTTTCTTGACTAATTTTTATTTATTGTCAGACGTTTGGTTTTTGCGTGTTTCTGGGCTCAGTTTGAAAATTATGGACTGAGTTATGTATCTCTGCTGATTTCTTTTGTGCTTGATATTTGCGAAGTGTGAAATTGGACCAGAAAGATGCCTTGCCCCGACTGGTGCTTTCTGCACATCAGCAACTGCAGAATGAAGGATTTCTCAGTACATGGACCAATTCTTTTGTGGGTCCTTGGGACCCTTCACAGGGTTTACATAATCCTGGTAAAGATAATAAGTGGTTTATGAATTAGATTTTTCACCAATGTCTTTGTCAATGTTATCTGCCATCTTATTATGCAGATGAAATGATCAAGCTCTGGCTTTTCCTCCCTGGGCAACATTCCTCTGTTGCTGAGAAAGCTCAGCTTTCTGTTTCTAGGTTGAGAGGTACATTATTAATTAGTAGTGTTAATATTATCAATTAGTTACTGTATTGCCATTTTAACCCTATTGAATGCCATTGTCAAACTCTTTGAATCATGTACTATGGATTTGATTGCTTAGAACTTTATGCTTACGCTTATGTTTTTGTTCTGGCTGAAGTCCTTGCATCTGGACTTTGGGTGGCTCCTGGTGATTCAGAAGAAGTAGCTGCTGCCTTGTCCCAGGCTTTAAGGAACTGTGTAGAAAGGTGTTGCATTGTCCTTTTTTTGTGTGAATTTATTGGTTGAAGAACGTGAGTAGCTAACATGATTTTATTTCATTTGACAGAGTTCTGAGAGGGCTTTCTTATGTACGATTCGGAGATGTATTTTCAAAGCATCATCCATTTATACAGAATGAAGAACTGTTCAGGTTTGTTGATGGAGTTCATGTTGGTATTGAGAAATAGTTTACAAGATTGGGTGTCTGAATATTGAAGATCATGATTTAAATTAAAATTTCTGCATTATCATATTCCACTAATATTTTTGGAGCTGACGTATGATTGGTTATTTTACATCCATGTCAGACATGCAGCTGAGTGACGACATATTTCACACTTGTTGCATTTCAGCTGAGCATGTATCCAGATAAAATCTCAGCCTTAATGCTTGAAAACTTGGACTTGCACACTTATTAGTTTATTTATTATTTATTAAAAAATATATATTCATTCTAATAGTTATTTCAATGTTAACTACCTCATTCATGGAAAGAAATCATTATCTGATCCTAGAGTGCTGGAAATAATGAACTCAAAAGTGTAGCTGTTCTATATTTTTTCATTTGGATGTGGTTTCATAATCTCATACAGTCTTTTTTTTTTTTCATTCTAAGATAATTAGGAGCAACTTTACCCATTACACCCAAAAATTGTCCAAGACCAACATTGGAAAAAGGGCGTGATTTTGTTTTAATGTTTCGCAAGCTAGTGTTTTGGTTCAACCGAGCATTTGTTGCATGGAATAATGCCTGGTTCATTTTAATATCTTGGTTGATTTGAAAAGTTGAGAGTCCATAGCTATTCCCTTCTCTCTTTTACTTTTGTTCTGGATCAACTTTTTTATAGTTTTTATAAGTAATGTTATCAATATCCAAGGAATGAGGAAATGGTAAAGGAGAAATTTATAACAGAGGGTGTGCATCACCTAGTGCAAATGTCTTAATTTTAACACTGAACTTTTTATTTCTCTAAAGTGTAAATTGCGACACAACCAAATACTTAGTTAAATGAATTTCATGTTGGCATTAAGCAAGATCAATTTAAATTTTAAGCTATAATCAAGATGAAAAATAAGACTCGCAGTAGTTGGTCCCTTTCAATTCTCCCTATAATATAAACCCATTGCTGTGACTTTGTTATTTGCCCTCTCTGAAGATTTTTGAATGCCCCTGCTCATGAAGTTGTATTGGTGCTTTGTAGGCGTGGTCAACCTGTTGCCGAGTTCATCTTTGCCGCGACAGAAGAAACAATTTTTGTTCATGTTATTATATCTGCTAAGTTAGTCTCCCCTTAACTCTAACTGCAGCACAATTTGTCCTTTTAATTTTCTTATTGCGTTATAGTGGTATTAAATTTTGTTACAGACATGTAGTCAACACTACTATAATACATATTACATCAGTGAAAAATGATTGTTTTTAGGCATGTTCGAGCTCTTTCAAGTGGCGATGTTGAGTCATTCACCAGCCGTTCTAGCAGGCACGCCAATGAAAGAATATCAGGTCTATTGCTTGGTGCAAACATCTTAATATATCACAATACGAATTTTCAAGCTTTTCTGTCTTTCTTCCATGTGGATTGGTAAAGATAAATCAGAGAGCCATCACTGTTTAATTTTGTGCTCACTCTTCATGTGCCATGTCTCTGGTAGACACTGCTTGAGGATAATACACCTGCGATATTCTTGATGATGATAAAGTATAACAATGGTGATTGAATTTTTCTACGTGTGCACGTCATTGAACTGTATGTGATGCATCAGAGTTAGAATCAAATGAGAATTATTTTAGTACGTCTTGTATTAAATTTATCATCTGTATAATTTATATGTTCTGTTGCTGTCATTATGGCACAGTTGTGTCGGTCCAGTTGACCGGTGCAAAGCTTAGTTGACAGGGTAATTTCTTAAAAGATACCTCTCTTTAGTATTTTTGTATGTTAAAAATTTTCAGCTTCTAATATTAGAACATTGCGTGTTAAGTTTCTACCATCTTTCATTTGATTCTTTAACTCCAAATATTTGATCTAATATTTATGAGATTGCCATGTTATCTCACTTCACTTCTTTTACAGCGTCTTTTTGTTTTTTTGGTTCGTTTATATATTTTTGAGATCCACGGCCTTCCTATGTTTCTTCCTAACTATGTGGTATGCAATATGTTTTGTGCATTTTCTAAGGAAATCATGCTATTATATAAATGATTTTAGTTAAATTTGAATTATATTAAATACTATCTTAGCATCGTCTATGAGATCTTTTCACTTCCATTCGCCTCCTGATATTTGGCGCCAACACATGCTCTTGCAGTTGTTGTCTCCCCTCATGGTATGCGTGGAAAACTTACTGGAAGCTGTCCAAGTAATCTTGTGAAGCAAGTCTATCTGAGGTCAGAATAATCTACTCGCTGCTGTTCATATACGTTTTAATTTTCCAGTCACCAAATAACCTGTCCCAATTCTTTGCATTGCATTTGTTGAATGTGTCTGTACTTTCTTTATCTTTTAAATTCTAAAATGTGTCTTGGTTTTTTTCTTTTGATATATCTGTACAGACCTGGGAAGTTTAGAGGTTCAAATGGGATTGTAGGTCTACCTTACCATGCTTCTCAAGGGTCTGGACCGTCAAGTCAACTGATGGGACAAAACTGCTATGTTGAAGTGACACTTGGCTGCCTTGACAAGCCGGTGCTCTCGCACAAGAACTCTCAGCCTCCTGGTATTGAGAACCCAGCTGTAGTGAGAGGTACTCAGATTGGGTCATCAGAAAACCTTTCAATTTGTGAAAAGGTCTTTGTATATCCCGCCGAGGCTGTTCTTGTTCCAGTTAAGCAGACATCCTTTGCTAGATCAGCTCTGAAGAGGTATCACCATCATTGATGAATGGCCCATTCTGATTGAATGAACTATGTGCGTATGTATGACATATTGGGCCATGTTGTGGCTTGGTTTCTTTCATAATTCTATTTTTATTCTTATTACTCGGTCATTAGCTACATAATTTTTGGTAAATGGAAAATTTGTTCTGTGCTTCCATAATCCATGACAAGAGGGTGAGGAGAAACGTCCACTCACTGTTCAGAGAAATTTGGATGGGGGCTTGAGGAGAGGGTTGAGCGAAGGAGAACTTATGTTTGAATTTTGGTTCTGGTTGATTTATATGCTGAACTCTTTTAGTAATTCAAATTCCTTTATTATGTGACATATAGGAATTCATTAGGGACCGTGAATCATGTTTTTTTGTTGCACCTGATTACCCTTCTCCTAACCCACTTTAACTTTTCCCCTCTGGTCACCCCAGTGATCCCAATTCTGACGATGGAGGCTTAGGTTTTGAGATTTTAACTATTGTAGGAATATATTTATATGGATGTTTTATGTGTGCAAGAACTGGGATATAATGTAACTTGCACTGGATGTAACACACACATGTAGATTGGTTTCTAGCTATCAACATAGCTACCGTTTATCCAGATATAAATTCTCCCTGCCTCATACCCAAATTACACAATCTTGCACCTATTTTTTTTGCATTAGGTAAATGTGCTTTAAAAGGCAGTGTCTGGAAATGTTGCCTTAATAAGTTCAGAGTTAATATTTTTTATGTCTAACATTAAGTTTTTTTTTCTTGTGTATGACCGTATCAATGTTGTGTGCGCAACTAACAACTAACATTATATTCTTAAACCGCAGATTCTGGCTGCAAAATTGGGCTGGTCCATCAGTGTTTGGTTCTATTTTTATGCATTGGTGAGACAATTTTCTCATATATTTATTTTTGTTCTGTTTTAATCCTATCCCTGAGTTTCTGCTTTCACTTTTGTTTTGGTTTTGATAGTGATGAATGGGTGGATGCAAGGGGTGGATCTTTGCTTGAACCAAGTGGATCTCGCTCTCAGCTTGGCTATCACAGCAGTAGCAACAGTAATTGTAGTAGCAATTGTAGCATCAGTAGTTCCTCCAGTGAGAGTGATCGAAAGGCCCTAGGAGCTGGTGATCTTGAGGCAGATGCAGATTCTTTAATGTCCAGAGAGTCTGGTTTGTCTTCCTTGGGCCAACCTCAGAATGCTGACCCCAAAATGGTAATGCTCTTTGTAATTTGCGAGCAACTGGAAAAAAAGTAAAAATGTTTTGGTTAATTTAAGTTTATTAACACCAGTTGAGGTTCTTGAATTTTTTATTTTCCTTATTATTTTTTGACCGCAGTTGTGAGAAAGAAACTGCTTATATGTTGATCTTGAATGGAATTATTTTGACTTTTGTTTTTTTCCCAACTTTATTTTATTTTCTGATTATAAATATGAATAGAAGTTACATGGTGTTAGCGTTTCCCTAGTAGCCAGAAATTATTAGAATGCCATTAAGACATAAGTTCGTCAAGGTATTCTCAAGTGAGAAATTATTATGTTGTCCAAGTTAAACCGTCAAGCTTAAGAATCAAAAGTATAAAGGCTACGCTTTCTGACAATAAATTATGACTGGTGCAGTGTATCATGAGGAAAATCATCTAACGTAACGGCCTTATGTATTTATTTTTCGTCCTTAAATCAATTGCTAAGTGCTGGCAGAACCTTTTCTTTAGCAACAAATATAAGAAGGTATGAAGATCGCTGATTGGAATGAGCTTCAAAACTCTCCAAGCTGATAGTTTGTGGATTAGAGAACTGGTTCTAGTTAATTAGGTATCATGTTATTGGTAGTGTAAGTTTCTTTGTGAGCTGAACTTTTTTTTGACAAACATTACCCCAATTATCCTACTTTCATAACATCACATGTAAAGTAAGTTAGTGGGATACATTGACGATAAGGAAAGACTGTTGGCAATGCAAGCATGTGTTGAGGGCATAGTTATTAAAAGCTCACATAGCGTGCGCTAAAGCTCAAGGCAAAGCGAGGCGCGGGTCTTGCGCCTCGCAGCGCCATGCGCCCCGTGTTTTGGCAAAGCGCGTGCTATGTGCGCTATCTGCTCTTTTTCAATTAGCCAAGGCGTGCGCTATAGCGCGCCTTTGCTAAGGTTGGGCTTTAATTTTAAATTTGGGCTTATTAAAAATAAGCCTAATTAAAGAATATTAGGGTTAAGTTAGAGAGTTTCAGGATTACTGTTACATAAAGTCTTGTTGCATAAACACTCCAGCCTCTTGTCGCCTCAAAGGATAAGCAGGTTGATGTGTTCAAGTGCTCTATTTTTCTTTTCTTCAAAATTACATTGCATTATTTCATTTCCTTTTTTCGTCTCAAATTATTATTTATTTTTGGATTGATTCTCCTTTCTTGTTTTATATTTTCTTTCCTTCTGTGACAAAGTTCATCAGTCATCACAATCGTCAATGAGTCCATTCAATCAAAGTTTGACAAACACTTGAGAATATAGCAAAATATAAATTGCTAAGCTATTAACATTGCTAAAGCATACTGCTAAGTGTTGCTAATGAGTTTGATTAAATTTTATGGATACTTCTGATGTATTAAAAATATATAAGCTATTGCGCTTTACTTTAATAAAGCGCGCGCTTCGCGTCGCGCTATGCGCTATAGCCCCAGGACCTCTTTGCGCTTTAGTGCGCTATGCGCCTTTAATAACTATGGTTGAGGGATTATAACTCTTAGCTTGGCAGTGTCAGTAACAATTTCTATTTTTTATTTGTGTCATTGTAATACTGGACAGAGATAAAAATTTCCAGTTCTATTAACTTTGAGTGTTAGAAATGCTTCTGTTGTAGCGCATAGAGATCTAAAGTTGTCTCCGACTCAAGTGTTCACTGGGTGCAATTTCAGGACTGGGAGTTGGTTCCAGTCGATGTGCTGCTGGCTTTTTTCTGTCTTTTTATGTTTTTGGCGCTCTCAAAGAGAATAAATTAGCTTCCATAGTGAATATGCATGGATAGCACGTTCTTATTGTTTTTTGTGTTGAATTTTGAAAAAGTAGAAATACTGTGAATAGAGAATACAACACAAAATAGGATTTCGTTGATTCGGGTATAAGGGCCTACATCCGAAAAACATTACCCAGAGAGCTAAGTCTCTTACTAACCGCTCAAGCAATCATCAATTCTCTCTCTGTAGCCATGACACGTGAGAACAGATAAAATGTAAATCTCAACCATTCCATTAATATCTACCTGTCTCACATCTCGGTCCACCAGATTATCTTCACGGCCCTAAAAGAAGAAAACACCTATCAATACAATGATGGAGCGCTTAGCCCTAGTGAGAGAAAATCTGAGAGGTAAGGCAAAAATATACCCAAACCCTAACCCTAACCTGCGCGATGGCGCACTTCAGCAGCGCTATTACCCTAAACCACACTACCCATCCCTTTCCGACAGAGAGCGAGCTTAGCCTAGATACCCCGGTAGATCAGTTGAGCACGGCAACGACAGTATCAGAGGGCCCTTGGGAACGACTTATCAAACTCAGGAACATCGTACTATTCTAGAATATCAACGGAGATTTCAGGAAAATACCACCCCCTTCTTCTTCACTAACTTTCCAGAGGAATGGCACACCTCTGAAATGCGCAAGACGTTCCAAAAACTAGGAGAAGTTCGCGAAGTCTTCGTACCCTCGAAGAGAGATATCAGAGGTAATAATTTTGGATTTGTCAAATTTAAGGGTGAGGTGGATGCAAACTGATTGGAGGCTGATTTGAATCAAATTTGGATTGGGTCATACAAAATCAGAGCGAACAGGGCAAGGTTTGACAGATCTTCAAAGATGGTTAATACTGACAGGGATCCAAAATTGATACCCGAAGGCAAAATGGGCAATCTGAGCGGAAAATCTTATGCGGACACTATTAGAGGATAGGAATGGATTGAGGGCTGTATTCTGGGAAAGCTCCATAAACCAGAGGATAGATTGCGAGCCCCGCAAGACCTTGTACTCAATGGATATGGAAATGCCAGAATCATACCTCTTGGTGGACCAATGGTTATCATCCATATGAGAACAAACAAATCCTATAGGATTTATTAACGGAGGAAAATGATTGGTTGGGTGTATGGTTCAATGAAATTAGCCTATGGAATGAGTCAATAAACAAGCAACCTCAGGAAGTATGGGTCAATTGCATGGGTGTTCCAGCCCATGCTTGGAGCCTGAGGTTCTTCGCTGGATAGCCGGCACCATGGGCAAGCTCCTGACACTGAGCGATGAGACACTAAGCAAAGAAAGATTGGACTGTGGGAGGTTCTATTATCGACACATTCTTTAGCATTCATCAACAAACTCATCAAAATAGATATTGATGGTGCTCGTGGCTGAGGTATCCAAAAGTAGGGGTCAGTACAATCAGAACTGGGATTCACCGAATTCTTCTTCGTCGCAAACGGTATGGCAGGAAGAAGATTTCAATATAGATGAACAAAAAGAGCAGGGAGATGATGACTCAGTTTCGATAAACATGGAAGAATAGAGGGAAGTACATGATATGGCTTTGAATTTGGGACTACAAGATTTTATCATCAAATCTGTGGCAACACCAGAAGTCACAGGGGTCGAAACTCTGGAAAAACAACAAACAGAGAGTACAACTAGTAAATCCCTGGGACACTCAGACGTGGAAAGAATGGATAATGATGTCAAGCAGGTTAGAACCCAATTAAAATGGTTGAGAAGCCACTAGAGGACGACTTTCAAAGATTTGAAACCACATATCAGAGAAGGAGGAATTATGAAGCACCACATCCTACCTCTATTCTATGTAGAGGTGAACCAACCACATCCTATGCAAATTTCATATCAAAAGATCAGGATCCTATTGGGGAGGCAACCGAATTATGGAACATTGGGAAGCGAATTTGGCTAATAGGTAAAGGGAATGATAAGGAAATAATCCAACGTTTAATGGAAATGGAAAAAGAGATAGTGGCAGCTATTGGAGTAACAGAAATGAGAAATCAAGAGGTTGGGGATGCCGAAGGTTTCCAATGAAGATAGTAAGCTTTAATGTTAGAGGTTTAGGGGGACGGGGGAAAAAAAGGGAGCTGAGATCACTTGTATTGAAGGAGAACATTGACTTTCTATGTCTGCAAGAAACCAAACTTGATCTTACAACTAAGGATTTCTGCAAATCCATTTGGATGAGGAATTTAACTGGGTTTACAAAGGAGCTATGGGAGCAACAAGGGGGTTAATTTGCATTTGGCGTGAAACGGCATTTGAAATGGTAAGTTGTTGGGGTGAAGATGGATTACTGGGAGTTGCAGGTCTTTGGGGAAAGGAAAAAATGAAGTGCAATATTATAAATGTTTACTCCTCAGGTGATATAACACTAAAAAGGAAGTTATGGGGGAATATAAGCAACAGAATCAACGGGGAGGCCGATGCAAGATGGTGTGTATGCGGCGATTTCAATGCCATTAGATCCATAAATGAGAGGCGAGGCCGAATTGTAATTACTCATACAAGAGATACTACAGAATTTGATGATTTTATCAATAATACGGGCCTCATGGACCTACCATTGATTGGAAGAAAATACACTTGGTATAGACCGGATGGTACATGTGTGAGTCGATTGGATAGATTCCTTATTTCAGACAATTGGTTTCGAGAATGGCCAAATCTGACTCAATGGGGACTTGAAAGAACTTTCTCAGATCATTGTGCAATTATGCTAAAAACACACATGGTAGATTGGGGACCAAAATCATTCAGAGTAATCGACTCATGGTTTCAGCATTGCGAATTTAAGAATTTTGTGGAAAAGGAATGGAACAATTTTCGTGTACAGGGATGGGGTGGTTTCATATTGAATGAGAAGTTGAAATTGTTGAAAAATAGCCTCAGGAAATGGAACAAAGATGTTTTTGGCAGGATGGAGAATAATATCCATATCGTCAAGGAAAAAAGTCATGAGTGGGATCTAATTGTGGAACAAAGAGCTCTATCAACAGAAGAAGTAAGCTTACAACGGTGGAATTTAACAATCTTCAAAATCAGATTCGAATGAAAGACACTCTATTATTCCAGAAAGCAAGAATAAGATGGATACAAAATGGAGACGTCACTTCAAGTTTCTTCCATAAATATGTTAACCGCCGCAAGAAGAGATGAAAATGTGGGGTTGAATATTGATGGTCAATGGACTGACACGGTGCAGGGGGTTAAGGATGGAATACGGAACCACTTCTTGAATCTATTCAGCCAAGAAGAATGGGATCGTCCTAAGATACATGATATCCAATTCCATCGAGTAGGGGACTCAGACAATCAACTTTTGACAATGAACTTCTCAGAAGAGGAAATAAAAGACAGTTTGGAACTGTGAAAGCACAAAGAGTCCTGGACCGGATGGATACAACCTTGGATTCATCAAAAAATTCTGGCACATTCTAAAACATGATTTTTTGAGATTTTTTGATGACTTCCACAAGAATGGGAAGCTTATTAGAGGTGGCAATCCTTCTTTCATGGTGTTAATACCTAAGAAAGAAAATCCTACTTTAATTGGGGAATTTCGGCCTATTGCTCTGATCGCCTGTGTCTATAAAGTCTTGGCTAAATTACTTGCTAATAGATTGAGCAGGGTATTGGACAAGGTCATCTCAGAATCACAATCAACATTTGTAGGAAACAAACATATTCTAGATGGAGGGCTGGTGATCAGTGAACTTATTGATGATTTGAAAAAAAAGAAAAGAAAATGTATGATTTTCAATGTAGATTTTGAGAAGGCACACGACTCGGTTAATTGGAGGTTTCTTGATCAGGTGATGGAGTTGATGAACTTTGACAGTAAATGGAGAGGTTGGATCATGTAATTTGTCTCGAGTGCAAAAGCCTCTATTCTGATAAATGGAAGTCCGACGATGGAATTTGATTTACAACGTGGCCTCCGCCAAGGAGATCCTCTATCCCCATTCCTGTTTGTAATGGTTGCTGAGGCAATGAGCAGAATGATAGACAAGGCTGTAAATTTGAACCTGATATCACCAATTAAGGTAGGTAGAGACGAAGTTGCTATCTCTTACCTTCAATTTGCGGACGACACCTTACTAGTTGGTGAAGCGACGAAGGAGAATGCGGTATCTTTCAAGGCAATTTTGAGAAATTATGAATTAATTTCAAGCCTTAAAATTAATTTTCACGAGAGCAAGCTTATTGGAGTTAATGTGGAACAAAGAAATATTGAAGATGTGGCTCAGTTCCTGAATTGTGATGTGGGGAATCTAGCGTTCAAATACCTTAGTTTGCCTATTGGGATGAATTCGAGAAGAAGTATTATTTGGGAACCAGTGGTTGATAAATTCAGAAAAAGCCTTGCTAGTTGGGAGGATAAAAGTTTGTCTCTTGGGGGCCGTATGATACTGCTCAGTGCCGTGCTTTCTTCACTTTCGATTTACCACTTCACTTTCTTTCGTGCTCCGAAGACTATACTCTCAAAATTAAAATCTTTACATAGAGGGGAGGGGATTAGGAAAATTGCATGGGTGAAATGGTCTGAAGTATGCAAATCAAGAATTAAGGGGGGCTTGGGAGTAAGAAACCTAGAAAACTTTAATAGTGCTCTTTTGGGTAAATGGGGTTGGGACATCATTTTAGGGGGTCAGATTCTTTATGGTGTAGGATCATCACTTCAAAATATGGTCCTATTCGAGGGAGGGGTTGATTGCAGTGTCTCAGATAGATACAAAATCTTTTTTCTTTCTGGTAGAAGGATATTAGGAAAACACTTTTCAACTATTCAACTAACTGGTTCGTTCAGGGTTTGGTTAGGATTGTGGGTAATGGTAATAATACGAATTTCTGGAAAGAATGTTGGGCGGGTAGGGAGAGTCTAAAAATTCAATTTCTTAGATTAGCCTTGATAGCTAGATCACATAATTTGTCGGTCACTCAGATGGGAGTTTAGAGGGAGGGTGTATGGCAATGGGTTTGGGATTGGCGTCGACAATTATTTATGAGGCAGGAAGATCTATTTAATGATTTTTTGAAGACAGGGTTACTCTGATACAGGACAAATTGGACAGCTGGGAGTGGCGACATGACAATTCTAAAAATAGTCTGTGGCTTCGGCATATTACCTATTACAGGACACATATTCATCATAGTCTACACAGTTGGTTGCTTCGGACGCATATGGGCCTATTTGGAACAGTTTCGCACCGAACAAAGTAATTACTTTGGTTTAGAGGATCTTAAAGGGCCACATTCCATCAAAAGTTAATCTTAGAAAAAGAAATATTTCAACGGGAGATTTGCTCAATCTTTTTGTATTTTGCAATACTATGGAGACAACTGTGTGATGCAATGCTATGTTGCACGGATACGCGGATACGTGGATACGCAGATACGGGTACGACCGCATGAGATTTTTGAAATTTGTAGGATACGATACGTCCGGATACGGCAAATTTTATTAATTTATTTATATATATATAAATATATAATTAATAATATTTGTAAGAAATCAAGTTTCAAGCATATAATCAACATTAAACACATTAGAAATCAGAATATTGCAAACTCACCAACTTCACGACAAATGGTAAAATATTAATCCAGGACATCTAAAAATTTCAAGTATATAATCGACAGAAATACATTGAAGTGGTTAGGAAATAGGGATTTAGTTAAATAATTTAATTTTAATTACAGTTTCAACCCTAGTTTTTATAAAAATTTCGAAAGTTCCCGTATCTAACCCGTGTCGGATACGGTCAGCGGCGTATCTTGACCGTATCCGAAACGTATCCGAAATAAAAACTTATTTTTTGTCCCCAGATACGCCACCTGGCGTATCCGATACGTATCGGTGCCGTATCTGTGCGTATCCGTATCCCAGAAGTATCCGATACTTGACCGTGAAATTTTTTGGAGTATCGATGCAACATAGATGCAATGCAACGAATGGCTGGGATTCACAGTCGTGCTACATCAGGATACTCAATCTCACATGTTTCAGCATATAGGATTATGGACACATAACAAGGGCTTAAAAGAGTGAATGACGATTTGGCAGACGGTGATTTGGACAATTTGGTTGGAGAGAAACAAAAGAGTTTTTAGACCTAATGAAGAAGGGGATGATGACGGTTTGGACTTGATCAGATTCCGGAGTTGGTTTTGGATTAAAAATCTAAAACATTTCTATTATTAACTAACAGATTGGATTAGAGAACCTATAGTTTGTCTTCTAAACTAGGTTTTATTCACTAGGTTGTTGGGTGTTTTATTTTCTCTATTTTAATCTACTTATGTAATTTTTGGAGTACTCCTAGTACTCTTTTTAATAAAATTATTTGCTCGACCAAAAAAAAAAATAAAGTCTCTCTGTTTTTTTTTTGGCCTAGAACCTCTGGTTCCTGAAACCGCATTAGGATTTTTATTTCTGAATGTTGAGCATGTGGAAGATGCCAAATTATGTGAGTTAATGAAATTATCTGAAGATGATTAGTGCTGTGATACCAGTTTGGAATTGGATCCTTGTCTAATAATCTGTTTTAGTTTGGAAAGCCTGGAAGCTATTGCGTGTCATAGACTGAGAGGACCTTATATGTGCATTTCATTAATAAAGAGTACTCTCTCTGGTTATGTTGTTCGTTTAGTTCTGCAAGATGATAATATGTAAATGTCAGCTAAAAATCACAATAAAGTCAAATTGATGGCCAAAGTATGGTTGTCATTGTCATATTTTAATCTATTCAGTTGATGTGTTGTGCAATGCTGAACTTTTAAACTGGATTCGGTTTATTTAAAACAGTACGATCCGCTTTTAATTTGATGATTTCTTCTGAAGTTGATTTTGGCTGTTTGCATGAGCTTCTATTAGGTCTAATTATGATATCTTTTATTGCATTTGCATTAAGAGTAATGATTAACCTGTTTTTAAATTTTATGAATATAATTATTTATGCGAATAGGTATACTCGTTTTTATTAGTCGCAGGGTTCTAAGAGGCCACGAACAGGGACATCAGAATCATTTGGTCAAGCTGGTGTGGTTTTAAATCCTTCCACAAGTGATTATGGTACCATGGAAGTCAACAACAACTCGTCCATTGTGAGGGTTTCAAATGATCATGTTGGGTCTTATTGGGGTTGGGACGATGATGATAGAGGCATGGGAATGGATATTCAAGCTTTGCTGTCAGAGTTTGGTGATTTTGGTGACTTTTTTGAGAATGACACTTTGTCGTTCGGGGAGGTAATTTGATCCCCGTCCTTTAGTGTATAGGGTGAATGATTTAGTCTTTTCTTTAGGTAATGATTGTTTAGCTTTTTTGAACTTTATAATTTGTTTTAGTAGTGATAATCTTTCTATTATTGACTCAAAAGACCAGTACTTTTGTGAAAAATGTAATAGTACTTTTTTAGATTAAGAAAAATAACTTCATAAAATTGCGATGCAAATGAAAATGAAGTAGAGAAAGATGTCTAACTGCCTCTGTGGTTCTGAAAAGTGGCCACCTTCAGACTTGGAAGACTCCTGAACCACGAAAGTTATCGAAGGAAGAGGATGAAGAGATGCATCCTAATCGATTTTATGTGATCCTAGAGCCTTTCTTTCTTTGCATGCCTCACCCAGTGCCTGAACTTCTGCTGTGGAACTTTCCATCAGAGTCTACTGTCAAGTTTACTGTTGACTTGGAAGACTCCCAAACCACGAATTGGTTAATTTTGATTTTTCTTTGTTGCATCACGTAAGGAAAATAGATTCCTAGATTGTGAAGATTTCTTTAATGCATTAATTGGAACCAGATGAGAATCTCAACTTTAGATGAGCCAATAGAAGAGGAAAATCTAATAATTTTTATGGAAGTTGAACGAAACTAGAGATCTCAGCATGCAGAAAACCGAAATGCTGGAGGAAGAAAAATAATATGATACAATTCACTGATTTGTCGATGTGGATGTTACTGAATCTTTTTTCCTGAGTTGGTAACTTGGTAATCTACTTTTAACTTGCTTGGACTGTTATTGAACTTGTTTCTGCACCTTAACTTTCTGCAAAAATAATTTGCTTATTTCATAGGACTGTAACATTACCCTATAACAGCTCAGCAGCTTCCTGGAAAAAATCGAAATTGAGAATATAATCAAGCTTTATTGATCAACTTTGCGTTAAGAAAGAATTTGTGCTCCCCCAGTTATCATTCATCTTACTGGGATTTCAAATGTTTTCTGCTATCTGTTGTCGTAATTATACTAATTATAATTATGATTTTTATTTCATTGTTTTGTTCTGTGAATCCACTTTTTATATCCCCCTTCTTGAGAGTATTTTGACTTAAACTATTTTTTGACTTTTGATTGTTATATGGTGAAGCCTCCAGGAACTGCAGAGTCTCACGAACTCCCGTTTCATGCATCTGATGGTGGAGAGCTAGGTAGCAGCCCCTGCAACTCACTGATGGATGTCTCCGATCAAATGATTTTGCCTGTAGGTTTTCCAACCTTTGATAGCTTTAATCACCTACCAGCTCCTGGTCCTGTGGAAGATTCAAGCAAAAATCAAGAGGCCATAAAGGGTCCTGCTTCTGCTATCGACACCTGCACTATGCCACCATTCAGAGGCGAGTTTGATCATGTTTTAAAGGCGGAAGCGCTTATGACATTTGCTCCAGAATATGGGGCTGTAAAAACCCCTCAGAGTGAGATATCCTCGGTGATGCTACGAAGTCCATATGTTCCACAATCTTGCAAAGTGGATTCGGCTTCAAGCTCGAACAATTATGTATACTCTGCAACTCCACCTTCTTCTCCTTTCTGTGATGGATCTGATGAGAAATCTATCATGCATTCAAGGATGAAAGCATGCACTGAAAAGAATGATTCTAATTCGATTTTAAAATCAAAGAAATACTACACCCATGTTGACAAAGGAAACGGGCAAATCATTGAAAAGCTCCCTAACCGTGACAATGACTTTTTTGAAGGTGATGATGGAGTTGGATCGTCACAATTTTCTGTTCTCACTCAGACAAATTCTGAAATAAGCGATGGCTCATTGAGGGAAGATAATATTCTTCTATGTTCTAGGACTGTCCTTGCAACAGAAACTGAATGCCTCTTGTGCCAGGCTACCATGTGCAGGCTGCGGCATACATTGTTGTCTCCTAGCAAATTTTCATCTGCAGTCCTGAATGGGTTGCCTGCAAGTGGCATTTCCAATCAGGTCCATGTTGATCCAGGCATCATGGTGGACAATATTTCGAGTAAATCTGAGTTGAGAAAGAAAGAAACTATACCTGTTAGGATAGCTGGTGATATAGATGGAGGAATACTTGATGGGCCACTGAGTGCACCTGTTGGAGTTTGGCGTTCTGTTGGAATTCCTAAAGTTTCAAAAACAAGTACTCCAACTGTGGAAGTGAGTTCATCCATGCCACACAATTCATTCATCGAAGAAAGCATGCTTTCTTATGGACTTCGGCAACCACTTCAGGAACTTCTTGATGGCATCGCGTTACTTGTACAGCAAGCTACTTCATTCGTTGATGTGTCTCTGGATGCTGATTGTGGTGATGGGCCGTATGGTCTGCTTGCACTTCAGGAGCAGTGTAGGCGTGGGTTTTCATGTGGACCCTCTATGGTCCATGCTGGTTGTGGAGGAGTTTTGGCTTCTTGTCATTCCTTGGATATTGCTGGCGTGGAGCTCCTTGATCCACTCTCAGTTGATGTAAGGCTCGTATTGTTATGGAGTTTGGTTTCCTTTTCTCTAGGGTCTGATTTATTGAATGACGATAAGTTGGATTTAAATGAATAAGAAGGATGATTTTCCAAGTAATAATATGAAAGACATTTCACAAATGTATGGGTGTTGTTGGGGAACAAGTTGAGAGAATTTTGGGTTAGAGTTCTGGATTTTTTGTTCGTCCTCCTTGCATTTCTATCTATGAGAAGGAGTGGTCGAAATGACTTTTGAGTCTTTCAGATGTCCCTAGTCACTATCATCAATATTCGTTATTAATTTTTGAAACTGTCTTTTATGTCTTGGAAATTTTAGTTTGTTAAATAACGGTGAATTTGGATTGTTAGTGACAGAGGTAAATCATATGTTGGTTTCACAATTTGGTTGTTGCATTATATTTTAAGTGGATGAAAATGATTATAAAATAGTTATCTCCTTTAATGTGCGTCTTTTGTGATTAAGTGGATTAAGGTTTATGTGAATTGTACTCTTATGGTGTATTGTCGAGACTAAAGATGAGCTCGATGTCAATGTATTGCATGAGTGACTTATGCAGTACAAACTTCTGTTATTGCCATTCGAATCCAATATGTCAGTATTATATTATTTATTGTTATCAGTATTTTATCGAATTGTATTATCATTTTCAGGTTCAGGCATCTCTAACTATTAGTTTGTTGCAATCAGACATAAAAGCAGCTCTAAAATCTGCATTTAGCTGTGTGGATGGTCCTCTATCTGTTATTGATTGGTGCAGGGGCCGCAACCAACCCAATGAATCAGGCATAACATGTAATGGATTTTCTTCAGAATCTACTGCAAGTGTGAGTGATTGCCGGGATTCTTCTAGTACAGTAACACTCTCAGTTGGAGAACCCATGAGCCCATCTATGTCGTCTGTTGGTGGAGCATCTTCCCAAAAAGGTTTGATTATACTTGACAACTGATTTAGGGTCTTGCATTACCTGTTGTACAGTTATCCAGTTTCTGTTTCATTAGATGGAACAAGAGGGGATGAGGCAAGTGAAAGACATTTAAACCAGGACACTTCTTTATCGGAGTTGGATCAGCAACTATGCTCACGGTTTCGCCCCACAGTTTCTGTAGTTCCATTTCCTTCCATACTTGTTGGGTACACCTGCTATTTACTTTTTCACGGCAATCATTTCCAATTCTGTCTGCTAACATGTTGAATCTGAAGAACTGTGTTGTGTTTATTTAATTTACTTGTAAATGTACATTGATTTATTTCTGAAATGGGTATATAATTGTACTGCGCCATTGTCTCATCATTGTTAAGATGCCGACAGTTTGGATGATACAACATACCATGATGTAGGATTTCAAACAGCTTGTTTCTTGTCTTGTTCACCATAACTTGTTTAGCTGTAATTCATGTAAAAAGCAAATAATTGCATCCTGTGTCATGCTGACTGTACTCCCATGTAATTTATATTTTATTTTATTTTATTTTATTGCTATAAATTATTAGTATTATTTTCTTTCCTATTGTGGCACAGAATGACCAATTAAGTTATTTTATCCTTATAGGTACCAAGATGATTGGCTTAAGACATCAGTTAGCTCCTTACAATTCTGGGAAAAGGCTCCCCTTGAACCATATGCAACCCCAAAACATGTAATATTTGTTACCCTTTTGGTGCGAGCTTTTATGCTACCTTGTTTGATACATATATCAGTGTTATCAAAACTTGTGGATTGCTGAATTACACCTTTTTCCTCTGGTAGATGAACTACTATGTTGTATGTCCAAATATTGATCCACTCATTACAGCGGCCACAGACTTTTTCCTGCAGCTTGGAACTGGTTAGTGCCGGTGAATCGTCTTTTTCTTTTTTTTTTAATCTCTAATTATTTTATTTGCACAGTGGTTCCTGGATTGAGTTTCTTTCACATTGATGACTTATTGTCTGATTTTTCTCTCTGCAGTTTCAAGTTCTTGTTTAATTTATTTATTTTAATATGAGTTAATTGCATAACATCCTCAGTAAGTTTGAAGTATAGATTAAAGACAATTTATGTCTATCACTATGTCCAAGTAGTTTTTTTGTGGATGTATAAGGCTTTTCTTTGGGGATGCATTGGCTTTTTAGTGTTTCATTTATAGGTTGTGGGTAAAGTTCTAAATATCAATGTGCATTGCTCGGGAAACAGATTGGCCCCTGCATTTTTTAGTTGTGGACTGATGTATACTTGTGCTTCAAAAAAAAAATTGTCGAGTCTTCGCAAAAGTTAACTGGAACCACTGGAAAGATGGTCCAGATTAGCAGCCATGACTGTATACATTTCCAAATGTGTCTGATGGATTTAGGATTTCTTTTGGTGGTGTCGTTGGCCTATACTTTTTTCACATTAGTTATTATTTCCCAGTTTTTTGCCTGTTAAAAAGAACATTTTTGTCCGAAATATATTTGCACTGGCTTTCAGGAAAAGTCGTGTATTATTTTTGTTTGATTCTACCCATGAGTTGTCTTTATGTCTGCTTGAGTGACTTGTCATGGATTACATATTATAGGCGTACTAAGTTTAAAGATTGGAAATTTATCATTTATTAATGTGTATTTTGGTTTGTCTTTTTTTCGTGAGTGAACATGTATCTATTAAATTAAATGTTCTAGATTTCATGACTTCTTGCTATGGGCTTTTCTCGTAGTTTATGAAGCTTGCAAACTGGGAACGCATGCTCCCCAAAGTCTTGGGAATGAGATGGAAATAGATTCTGGAAAAATTACTACTCCTGGTTTTGTCTTACTCGATTGTCCCCAGTCGATGAAGATAGATACAAGTAATGCATCTATGCTGGGTTCGATTAGTGATTATTTTCTCTCTCTGTCCAATGGTTGGGATCTGACTTGCTTTCTAAAGACTCTTTCCAAGGTTCTCAGAACCTTGAAACTTGGTACATCTACAATCACAAATGCCAAGGAAAGAAATGGTGGACCATGCACTGTAAGTTGTAAATGTCCATACTTATTTGTTCTAGCAGATCTTGTTCTCTTTTTAAATAATATTTTTATAAATTACCCCATACCTAATCTCTAGAATTAGGACTTGTAACTTCCAACTGTCCAAATCAGCTGGCGTTTATCTTTTAAAACTGTAAGTATATTGTTCGGGACTAGTTCCTTTTGCATTTTATTAACAGAATCGGTTGGTAAAGTGGTGCTGCAGCTGTACCTCTGCCTCATTTTCTATTTCTCTTCATTCTCTTGGATTGTGCTCAACCTCGCATCTCTATCTCTGATTCCTTCATGTTCTTGAATAAACTACCCATGCCTTATTTATCTCAAGTGCTTAGAACTATGATGGATACCTAATTATTGAGTTCAAACCTTGACAAAAACATTGATCTCATATTATTATTAGGGGCATTAGGATCTGTCTTTTTATTGCTGATGACAAATTTTTGACTGAGCTTGTGAAGCATAGAAATAATAGAAACCTTTATTTGCTATGTTGTCGTATCTATTAATTAGAGTATATGTAATAGATGCCTGAAATCTGAATGTTACTCTTCAATATATCTTTATCATACTATTGACTTTATTCAACTGATCTTGTGTTAAAACCTTCGTTTTTTTTTGTTGAGCCTCGTAGCATTTGATTTTCTATACTCTTTTCATAGGGGTTCTCAAGTTGGTTTTTTAGCTCTCGAATTTGAATGCACATAACCCTTTTACGATTGATCATATTTTAAGGGCTCAATGATTGAGCAGTTTTACCTTTCATACCCTGAGATGGGCCACAAAGTACCTGTTGATAATTGTTTTTGTCTGTTTCGGTCCTTGGATCAGGTAGTCTATGTGATATGCCCCTTTCCCGAGCCTCTTGCAGTTCTACAAACTGTGGTTGAATCCTCTATTGCTATTGGATCAATCATTCGGTCTTCAGATAAAGAGAGGAGGTCTATGATGAACAATCAAGTTGCAAAAGCATTGAATTACTCAGCAGCTGTGGATGAGTCATTTTCTAATGTATTAACTCTCACAGGATTTAACATCCCTAAGTTGGTACTGCAAATTGTGACAGTTGATGCCATTTTTAGGGTAACTAGTCCGTCACTAAATGAGCTCATCATTTTGAAGGAAACTGCTTTCACAGTTTACAATAAAGCTCGCCGAATTTCACGTGGAGTCTCCACCGAGACTTTGCCTACTTTATCTCTACCAGGAAGGTCTCATTCAGTCTTAATGCATATGGCTTCACCAGGTATGTGGAAGGACTGTGTTGGTCCTCGGATTGTGGGACCACCTCTTCAGAGAGAAAATGAACTTGATGCAAGCTTGAGACCAGGTACATGGGATAACTCTTGGCACACAGCAAGGAGTGGGGGACTTGGATGTGATCCCAACAGAACTGGAGATGTCTTTTCTCTGGATGAAATTCGCTGTTTATTTGAGCCACTTTTTATCCTCGCAGAACCTGGTTCCCTTGACCGTGGGGTTTCTCCCTTTTTGGGGAATCCTACTTTTGACTCGTTGAAGCCATTATCAGATGATTGTGCAAGTACTAACTTTGTGCAAAGTTCTGCATCATCAGGTAGCGGAGATAATGCTCGTAATACTCAGCCTGATGCCCTGGATTCAGATGGTTTCGCATCTGTTCATCAAAAAACACTCCCCAGTCTGCATTGTTGTTATGGGTGGACTGAGGATTGGCGTTGGATGGTGTGCATATGGACTGATTCGAGAGGAGAACTGCTCGATAGTTATGTCTACCCTTTTGGAGGTATCAGCAGTCGGCAAGACACCAAGGGTTTGCAGTCCCTTTTTATTCAAATACTGCAACAAGGATGCCAGATTCTTCAGGCTTCTTCTCCTGATATTGGTATTGCTAAGCCTAGAGATCTTGTTATCACGCGAATTGGATGTTATTTTGAGCTCGAGTGCCAGGGTAATGAATTGGCTTTTTTCCATTTTGTGGTTTACTAACTCAATTTTTTTTGCTTGGATCCTCTCTTCGTCTCTACTTATTAGGCTTGATAATAATTTTTCATTTTTGCTTATCTTTGTGTGATCCTTAATAAATAACTCTAGGCATAATGAGAACCTGCTGATGGTAATATCTTCTTCTTTTTGGCATTTGAAGTAGAAGGAAATTTTAAGCAAGGTTGTTGGTTTCAAAGCTACCAAATTTCTGACATCAATAGAAGTTCAATAAAACCAACCAACTGTCTGACATCATTAGGCATTCCCTGTTGAATCTCTGAGCTTAACCAAACTATGTCTTTCTGTAGAGTGGCAGAAAGCTTTGTATTCAGCTGGGGGTTCCGACGTTAAGAAGTGGTCTGTGCAGCTTCGACGGTCCTTCCCTGATGGTATTCCTCCTAGTAGCAATGGAACTTCTATGCAGCAGCAGGAAATGAGTTTAATTCAAGACAGAACATTACCTTCTTCACCAAGTCCATTGTCTAGTCCACATCCCAAGTCTTCGTCCTTCATGAAAGGTGGTATGGGGCAACCTTCCTCCAGAAAGCAGCTAATGGGCGGGCATGCAGTGTTGGATAATTCGAAGGGCATACTGCAGTGGGTGCAGAACATTAGCTTTGTTTCAGTCTCGATCGATCACTCCCTACAACTAATGTATCAAGCAGATTCTACATATCCTGGTACTTATGATTGCATTTTCTCCTGCATGTTCTGCTTTCATCTTCAAACAAATTAGTTCTATTATTTTGTCATATTTTGCTTTTAGGCCCTTATCTTTTCACTTTTTATGGCTTACAGAAATTAGGAGTCATCACTTATCACTAATATGTCTAGAGCAGCCTGTCTAACACTCTGCTCGTTTGAATTTACATTTGGTCCCTAATTTGTACTTTTAGGGGTTTCTGAGAGTGAGCATGGATTTTTCCATTTGGTTATTCCTGCAAAATTGCCTTTTCATCTTCAAGACGATTGCTTATTTGGACTCTGGGCAAAATATCCCTATTGAACAAATGGATGCCAACAAATAAGTGGCTCACATCCACGCATTACACTTATCAACTATTGCTTTTACTGTTTTTGATAATCATTGCAGGGTCAAATCAAGGTAGCGTCACGTCAAGCCAGTCAGGCTATCTCGAAGGATATACTCCTGTGAAATCCCTCGGCTCTACTTCTGCATCCTACATTTTAATCCCATCACCAAGCATGCGATTTCTGCCTCCTGCAGTTCTTCAGCTCCCTACATGTCTCACTGCAGAGTCCCCTCCTCTTGCTCACCTCTTGCACAGCAAAGGGTCTGCAATCCCCTTATCCACTGGTTTTGTCGTTTCAAAAGCCACACCTTCCGTGAGGAAAGATTCCAGAACCCTTTCAAAAGATGAATGGCCTTCGGTCCTTTCTGTCAATTTAATCGACTACTATGGAAGTAGTAACTTAAATCAAGAAAAAACACCCAAGGGCGTCACCAAGGTATCAGGAAAGGGATTAAACTCTGATGCCAAAGATTTTGAAGTTGAGACGCATTTAATTCTCGAAACTTTAGCAGCAGAACTCCACTCTCTGTCATGGATGACAGTTAGCCCCGCCTACTTGGAGAGGCGAACTGCCTTGCCTTTCCATTGTGACATGGTTTTAAGACTAAGAAGGCTTCTTCATTTTGCTGACAAGGAACTCTCTCGGCTTCCAGATAAGGCACGAGGATCGTGAAAGGTAACTGTAACTTATGGAGGTTGTTATTTGGGTAAGGTCATTCTCGTACGTGCATAATCAGTCATAGCAGGATTGGAACGGATAACGTTCCTGCTGACTAGCAGCGGCGTTCAATTATCAGTGATCAGTTGGTATCAGGCTAGATGTGTAGTTCTAACAATGAGTATAGTATGTAATTCAGAAGTAGTGATAGCAACTTGTGTAAATTAGGTAACAAATGTAGGTGTTGGTTGATCTCGCCTGAGCAAATATGATTTTAGTTGTTTTTTGCTTGTATCATGTATGTGTGCGTGCGTGGTGTTATATACTAATTTAATTGGTTTTTTATTTATGGAAACTGTATTTTTTGCAAGTATGAATTCTGAATGACTCGAATTTATACTGGTTATGTAAGTTGGTTTTTTGAACCTTTACTTATATTCGTTGTATTGAAGCATTATTCGACCACCACAAACTCGAAAAGATGTTGAAGAATCAGTGTAAGTAATATTTTCGATTTTGTTGTGAGAACTAAAATTTCTTAAAAACCACTATGAAAGAAACTTGCACATACATTGGGATAAGTAGAGCCAAGGATAATGCACACTCCAACACATTAGGCATGACTAAAATCACAAAACTGTGACAAATGGAACTATATGTTTGTGTTGAGGGTAAGAAATCAGAACAAATACCCATTTGAAGTAAGAAATACTAATCTTTCTCCTATCATTCCTCCAAAAAGTTACTGAAAATAGTTTCTTTTTTCAAATCCAAAGGAGGCAGGCAATCTTTGTAATGTGAAAGTAAGAACATTGATGATATTGACACTTCTATTTCTGTCTGGCTCATGGAAATTGAAGAGACGCAGTTCACTGAGCTTCTTAAACTCTTCTTCTCCCACTCTGAATCTTGATCATTCCCATTATGACGTAACATAGTTGTTTTAAGCGACCTTGGAATTACATAATTGCATAACGAACCTGCAATAGCAAAAGAGTAGATAGAAGCTAAAGCAAACTTGATTGATCATTCAAGTTATAAAATTTGCTCTGATGAAAAAAAGGTAATATAAGATAGACAACCTATTCTTGCGAGGCGATTAACCCATTTTGGGATCCTGTTTCTTGTCATCTTGTAACATATATCCTCGGAGAAATGGTTGCAGTTCTTCACAACCAAGTGATAAGTATCACCATGGTAATATCTTGATTGGTACTTCAAGAATTCCCTAACTTGGTGTGGATTCAAATACGTAGTTCCCATGTAAATCGACTTTCTAAATCGAAATCCGGGACAATGTCTAGGCTCAATTTCAAATATACCACTTGTGG
Source organism: Haberlea rhodopensis (assembly GCA_907163345.1). Lineage (NCBI taxonomy): Eukaryota > Viridiplantae > Streptophyta > Magnoliopsida > Lamiales > Gesneriaceae > Haberlea > Haberlea rhodopensis. Next base: position 1,446,858 of record CAJQUN010000079.1, read on the forward strand.
GGTAGTCAAGTGCGCCAAATGCATATTCCACCCCATGTACTGTAAAAGAAAGTTCGTACATATAGGATACAGCAAGTGATCACAGTACCAACCACGAAATGATTGGTATAATTGTCAAGAATCATTATAATGTATGTAAAATTGAGCTTTTTGTGGTCTAGAAACTGAGAGTTTCAGCATACCTTCTAAACCAGAGTGGAAGACACCGATTCCAGCCCAGTAGAAGTAGGCGTTCATGGGCGTTAAGTCGTATATGTTTAGATACACTGGCGCATGGCCAGGATTGTTGTTTCCAGACTCCGCATTAGGGAACACATAAAATCTCGTTGCGGATTCTCGTTGTATATGAAGAGGTATGATAGATCGCCACCCATTTTTGAATTTTGACTTCATATTCGGCTATGGGGTAATAAGGAATGCTTGGTTAATCCGTTCGAACCTGTCACAGAATTAAAGTTGTCAATAACTCCACATGAAGTAATCATTTCACAGCTGTAATTTACATAAGAAAAGTGTTTTGAAGGTAGTTATCCTCAAGAATAATCAAGAAAAGTGGTGTTAAATTTGCTAGAAATCAAAGGAAGGCCAAGGTTTTACACTAAACAAGCACATTTCCTTTAGGTCATACCTGAGAGACAACGTTTCACCATTATCGGCCTAACACCTAAATCCGAACAGGTTCTGGGTGGATTCGGGAATTTAATAGAGCAACAGGCATCTTGCATTTGCAAAATGAAATTTCAACTTTTCCATTGTTGCAAAAGAATCCCATATTCTGTTAGCGATATAGTTCATGAACTCAAAAACGATAATGGAATCAAGAAACACAAAACACCAAACAGTTTAAATTTAGATTAAGACATTGTGAATGTGTAGACCCAAATTAAAATCTTGAAACTTGTCAGCCGAGCAGCCATCAAAAAATTCAAAATTAAGAGCATATACTCATTTTAAACCTGCTTTCCAATCCATAAAAACAGAATATAGCATCACAGCCGATGCAAAAAAATTAAATATTTATGTATCAAGAAATAAAGGTTGATACCAAAGCAAGATTTAAACGAAGTTTACAGTCAACACTTAATACCTTACTGAAAGGTGATGCACATTCTCAAACCAGATATGAATGCTCCACCATAGAAAAAAAGGCCAATTTTTCGAAATTAAGGGTGGAGAATATATCATGCATGTGCCTGAAACATGCGCATTTTTGGTTCTTTTTATCTTTTGAGAATAAAGGACAATACTGAGAAAAGGGTAAGCACAAATTCAGAGCCCACAAGTGCCCCTTTTGTTCATGAGAAAGGAAGAAGAAAAAGAACAAAAGTAAAAAAGAGAGAAAAGGCTGACTGGTGATTTGAATTTTATTGTTTGACATGCTAAATTCCATGTTTATGGCAGATAGAAGGATTTGATTTTGATCCAAATATCGGCATATTTAGGCCTTGTTAAGACACTGAATTCAAAGGGTGCAAGAATGATAGTTAATTTGTTATTTTCCTAATAGTAAAGGTCAAAGGGGTATTTGAGTTCCCGACTATATATATATAGAATTTTTCCAGATTTTTTTAATTATAACAAAACTACTTTTTTTGTAATAAATTTCCATCTAAAAAACGCACTTTAATCTTTACGGGGACCATATTTCAAGATACAATTTATCTAAACAACAACAATTTTATCATTGTATTAATTTATTTATTAACGTTATATCTGCAATGATAAAATCACAAAGCTTCCTATAATATGGATTCTCTCTCTCTATTTATGAAGTTTATTTGACATGCGAAATATTTAGCTATTAAAATATGTACTTGATTGTCTATCTATATGACCACCAAAAGTTTAAATATTTATTTTACACTCAGCTCTATGTATTTATATATCTAGTCAATCTTTAAGCATTACCCAATAACAAGGCCATGAATTAAAAAAAAAGGGTTATGAATAAAAAAATCAAAAAATTTATGTTATTTGGGTTGTATTTCCAACTAACCCAATCGATGTAGTAACCAGAGTTTTGAAAATCGAACCGGATCGACGGTTTAACCGATTTAACCGATAATCGATGCTTACTCCAGTCAACTGATCCTCTAAAACATCATGCTAAAAAATCGGTGGGAACCGGATTAAACCGGTAAAAAACCGGTTCAACAAGTGAACCAGGTCTATGGTTGAACTGGTTGATTCCTTCAATTTCTTTCTTTGATAAAAAAAATTTATTTTTTACATTTCTTAAAATTATAATCAAATTTTTAGAACAAAAACATATTATATATAATTTATTGTCATTGAAATAATTACAAAATAATATTTTACGTATGTCAAATCCATATAATTTCATAAAGGTATCTTGTATATTATATATAAATATGCTTAATTTCTCGTAAATTATAAAAGATTTGAATCATTTCATAATTTTTTAAATATTTTTTCTTTTAGGTATGGAACATTGTTTTTTTTTTTTGTATTGTTTCATTTTTTTAGATGTTTTGGTTTTTTGTATTGCTGAACATTTGGTTTGATCTGAAGGTTTACATGTTATGTAGGTGTAATGATATTTTTTTGTTATGAACAACTTGAAACTATAATAAATACATGGTATATATATTTTAAAAAAATTAAAATATATATTACATAATGCTGACGTCATCACAGGTTGGACGAGCGGTTCAACCGATCGAACCGATCAAACCTGTAGTTAGTAAGGGCATCGTTTCATGTCCGGTCCGATTTTGAAAACACTGGTAGTAACGAATTTGACTAGGAAAGTTTTCAATTATTTTTGGATCGAACTCTAGAAAAATAATTTCTTAACGAGTATGAGAACATAGGCTTAGTTTAAAGAACGTGGTGGGCTTCAAATTCATGAAATCAGCAAATTAACTGTTGGCCCATATATATTTTTGGGCATTAGGCCCAATTATGTTATTATTGAATTATGATGTGTTCATCATTTCTCTCAAGAAAAATTAAGAACTTATCATTCAAGGCATCATCTTAATTTGTTATAATTACTATATTATTATTACAACTTACAAGTGACATTCTCTAAGTAGTTAATCTATTATATAATTGTTTGTAATATCGAGATTAACATCTAATTAAAATTCAATGAAATTTTAATTTCTATAAAATTTAGTCATTAATTAACTTAGTTGCTTTATTTCTATATAAAAAAATTAGATAAATATTTAGTGTATGTACATGCACAAGTTCTTCATGTGCTGATTGCCACTAAATTATCAGAGTTTCATATGATCCAATTTGTATATTAATGTGATTAACGTTAGAGGAATTTACACCTAGATACCACTTTTAAAAATATATTGCAACTAAATCACCCAAAAAAAATTTTTCCAACTAAATCCCCCTTCCAAAAAACCTTTTTCAAATAAGTATATATTTTATTTTCCTTTATTTATAAGTCTTGTCTCATTCCTTTATTACCTCTATACCTCCATAAATACATCTACACCAGCTTTGAGATACATCGTCAATTCCCTTCACTTGAAAATATTTCTCCCAAATTCAATTTCTGCGCTTCGATCGTGTACAATTTGTTTGGAATATTTCAAAATAATCCTAGCACCAATTGTATGTTTAATGTTTTCAACAGATTTGTTTGACGAATTGATTTAATTATGTTTAAGTTCTTCTCTATTCAATGTATTTGGCATTTTTTTTTGTTGTTTTATGGATTTTTGTGCTCCAATTAAAACTGATTTGTTATTTCAATTATTATACACATAATCTATTTGTCAAAAAGTCTCTTTAGGTAATGAAACCTTTTCTAACAAATTCAAAATAGATAATGCTATAAACGGAGCCGCGACTTCATCGTAAACTTAAGTCCAGTTTTGTCGCCAATAATTACACCATTTGGAATTCATAGAAGAGTTCTGCATTTTCAAATATAAATGTTAAAATAATGTATTAATATGTATGGATGCATGCAAATTACATGCACCGATAGACTCATAATATCTTTAACCAAAAACATAGTTATGAATTTCTCAAATACAACCATATGTTGTTTATATATATATATATAATATTTCTTATTAAAGAATTCCAGATTTTGTGATTATTTTGCACAAAATAAACTGGTAATTGAAATATTAAACCTGCTTACAGCTTCTGTTACAGTTCATTATCTTTATTTCACGGTATCTGGTGTTTCTTTCACTTTTCTTTTTAACTCGTAGCATTTATATCATTTTGTGATTATTTTGCGCTTGACATTGATGCTGGATGAACTTATTAGGAATAATCACTTGTTTCAAAAGTATTTCATTAGCCACATGTATTTCATTAACCAACAAAAAGAAAATTAAACTATAATATTTTGCCAATTTTAATTTTTCGATCTACTGCTCCTTTCAACAAACCCAAGTAAAGCACTATTTTAACAAATTTCATAAAATAAAGAAGAAGCATAATATTTCCAAGATTTTAGTAAGTCGGTGCATGTGAATTACATGCACCGCCGAGTCTATCAATGCATGTAAATTACATGCAACGATAGACTCATATTGTATTTAACTAAAAATATAGTCATGAAACATCTCAAATACACTTTAATTTTGAGTTTCACATCAAAATTTACAACAAAAAAATCATCTCTCATTGAAGAATTTTTTACCAATTTTAATTCACCGAGCTATTGCTCATCCCAACCAACCTAAGCAGAATATCTCCAAGAATTTAATAAGTTGATGCATATGAATTACATGCACCGCCGAGTCTATTGGTGCATGTAAATTACAAGCACATATAGACTCATATGGTAAGACCCCGATGATAATAAATCTGGATTAACGATGATTAAGCAAACCCAGATAATTAAAAGTGCAAACTTTAAATTAAGGTGCATGTGTCAACCAACTAGTGGAACATATTTTTAGTGCATGAGCATGTATATGATCGCATGGTACTTGGAGAACAAATGACACTAATTAATTTAACTCATGTTTAATACATGATTTTGGACCATTATTCTTGCAAGATAGTGATGTATTGACACATGGATTCCACAATACATCAAATACATTAAAAATAATGCATTTTAGCATGGCATCTCACGCACACTTCCCCAATTTCAGATTTGATTTTTATGATAGTGTAAGACTTTCTCTCTCCCCCTTCAACTGAAACAAAAACACTCCTTCTCTCTTAAAATGCATTTCGAAAATTTCACCTCTTTTTCCTCTCAAATTCTCTTGCAACTTTGAGTGCATGCCACATGCAATTTGAGATTTAGAACCTACAAGGCAAGGGTGATAGTTGGATGCAAGAATTTTCAAGTTTGAAGCAAATTTGGGGGAGTTCAAGCTAGGAAAGAATGATGGTGATGGTTGCGTGCTAAACCCTTGAAGGTAATGGAAGGTATAACACTTTTCTTGAGTTTTATTAACTTTGATTTAGGTTAAAGGATCGAAATTTGTGAGTCTTGGCATGAGAAATAGTAGTGAACTACATGTTGTCAAATGAATCAGCAGAAAATAATGTTACATGCAGTAGATGGGTTCGAATTTTCGTTTTGCTTAGAATCGAATATGACTTAGAGTTCCAAATGAAAGTTATAGGTATTTGAGTTATCTTTCTGTGGTTACAATTTGAGACAATTTGGACTTGTAATGAGTGAGATATGCTCATTTTACTAAGATGTACCAGATTTGGCCTCTGCATGCACTATAATTGTACATGCAGTGTAAAATTCCGAACTTTTGACAAATCTTCCTTTCGAGTTTGTTGTATGTCTTCAAAATCAAAGTTGTAGATCTTTTCGTTTTATACAATTTTTTTTTAAAAAAGAAGCATACGATTTTGAGCTCAGATGATAAAGTTATGTCAATTTTACTTTCAATGCTCATTTTTGCCTCTGCATGTTCATGCATGTTGCATGCAGAATGTAATTCGAGTTTTTGGGCAAATTTTGTTCTGCATTTGATGTCGATCATCGAATAAAAATTGTAGGACCTTGAATTCTCTTGAATTTGAAAAAAAGAGGACTTAAGTTGGACTTTTTCAATTAGTTATGAATTTTATGCTTTAAGTGTTCAATCTGTGTTATGCATGTGGGCGAAAATACACATGCATTGTGTTCTTCGGATTCCTGAGCATTTTTGGCTAGGAATTTTGGAAATTACTTAGAAATAGGAATTGTATTGTTTTAAGTTGGCTATAAATTTCCACTAGAATCACTCAATTTGGATTTGAAACGAAAACGTTATGACACTTTTACTAAAACCGCTCAAGCTGGAAAATAGATTTTCAAAAGCTACGTTTTTAATGTTTAAAGTACTTTTAAATGGAGGAATCAGCTTGACACCATAAGATAAGAAATGAAGTCCTTTGAGGTTTTGAACTTTTAGCACCAGAATCGGGTCATTTGGATGTCGTATGAATTTATAGTGATTTTTCTATTAAAATGGGTGAAGCTGAAAATTTAAGAAAGTCGCTAAGGGTCAATATTTAGATGTTGCATTTGAGTCAATGCATTATTTGAACACTTAGTGTTATTTGGAATTTACATGACCAGGTTAATAGATTCCGGGGTTGATTTGAGGAGTACTCAGTAGATTAGCTTGGGTTATGAGGTACGTAGAAATGAGTTTTATCATGACGTCTGATGAAGACGTGTAATGATGCTATCTTGTGATTTTACATGTCATTAATTGATTTATATGATTTAATTGTCACTATATGATTCTTATTTGACTATATGACATGTTGAGACACATTGTAGTACATGATGTGTGAATTACATTATATGAATTGATTTTCACGTGAGATTGCATGGCATATTGAGTTGCATATGTCATATGCTGCATAGATGATTCATGGGCATATCATATTGATCTATCCACTTCTTTGATATCCATGATGATGACGGAGTTGATTTACTCTGAGTGTCAGGGATGATGGGCACGACGTTGACAGGCAGTATAGGTAGCGACTGTAGTCACGCGCGTTGCTACCAGACCTAGACACGAGGGATGACGAGCACAACACATGATGATTCTCCTAGCGCAAAGTGTGTGTGTTGTCATCCTCTGCTAGAGCTTATATTGATTGATGATACCTTCCTTTGGACTCCGATAATGGTATCTTGAGATTCGATTCTTTATACCCATTCATACATGATATGCATTGTATAATACTTTGTAACTCTTGACATGATTTATTTATTTCTCGTGTTGGGTTCTGACCCCTTCGTGGGGGCCTGTCATGTCTTTGTTGTATGGGCATGATAGGTGGTTCAGGTGGACGTACTGCGGATGCTCGAGGTGAAGCATCGATGAATACTAGAGCTTCGTGAAAGTGAGCTCAGATTTATGTTTTAAGTTTTGAGTCCCAGTAATTGTTAGATTACTTTTAATTACAGTTTAAATTACCGAGGTATGTCCCGATTATCTGTATTTTAAGTATTTTATTACTGGTTGGTTACATACTTGCTTATGTGATGAGCAACATGTTGAATTGGGAAACTGGAATTTCATATTTTCAGTATTACTTTATATGTATCACCTAAAAGCGAAAAATTTTTAGGGCCATTTAACAGGACATTTGAAATATATCTTCCGCTTCTTATGCAACTTAATCATTATGTGTTAATTAAACACCACATTAGGAACGGGCCCTCACATTATGGTATCAGAGCATAATCAGGGATATGCTCGAATTAGAGCTATTACACTGAGTCTAGTCACAAATAAAATTGTTTGTGCATGTAATTGACTACGTGTTTTTATATGCTCTTGCATGCTATGCTTACATGTTAGATAGTGAGATTTTAGACATAACGGATTATTAAGCAGGGACAACTAGATATCATATCTCTGAGTATTATAATATGCTGAGTTGCATATAATTTTGAGAATTTGAGAATTTTATCTGTTAGCATTAACAGTTGCTGATCGGATGATGATGTAGAGTAAGTGATGAGAACATCTATGACTTGAGATATGTATATGATGTTTTGATTTTATGATGAACAGTTAGCGTTTAGACAGGTAGCAGTGATATGGACTTTAATAGCTATCTATCGTACCTGTAGGCACGGTAAAGTGTTAATTGAATTATAACTTAGTGATAATTATTGAGAATTTTATTTATCACTTTGGAACTTAATCCTTGTGATTAGTGGGATGACACTAGAACTATTAACCCTACGTTTTGTTGATTGACATTGGGATTTGAGTCCGAAAGACCATGGTAATACGTATGAGTTTACGTCAAAACCTGTGCACGTCGAGATGATAATTTAGTACTTGAGGATATTGAAATTAGTGATTTTTCAATTTAAGAATAGAGTATAGTTGTTGTGAGAAACAACGAGAATTGGTTTGAATGACGACTTGGATATGGGGACTGTCGTAATTCAGTTCCAGTTTATGTGTCCGAACTATGAATAAAAACTACAATATGAATTATTCTAGATGACATTATCTAGAGCAATGGTAGTGATGGAAGATGGGTTTTCCCTCTTGTTGACACGGGAAAGGATGTTTAGGAGAAGGCCATGTTGATTACATGAAAAATGATAATCGATTATCGTGGACTTGAGAAATGGAAGTATGTGCTTAATCACGATAACTATGCACTAGCGAAGAGATTAGAATTAGGAAGTGTTTCTGCTGAAGGATAAGACATCGATGAGCTAGAACTGGGTTAAATGATAATGAAGTGACTATCATTTAGAATAATCCAAGTAGTCCTAGAAAAGTTTCAGATGTATCACTCCAGTTCATTCAGCTCTAGTAATTCTGGAGGTACTAAAAGATTGTAGGATACCAGATCTTTTTGAGGTCACTGTGGATGTAAATATCTATTGATCCATGTGAAAGAATAAGAGGAACTAATATCGATTGTGGCCAGTCAGAGCATATATGTTATGTGCTCGGAAGAAATACAGCCATAACAACAAATACCCTGAGCTAGGGGTAGATATCAGAGTTGTTAATCTTTTCGATCACCCAGTTCTAGCAGCAGTTAGTTACTGTAGACCAGAGGTAATACCTGATAGTTATTTTTGTTTTCCAACAGGACAGAGAGTATAATTTGATAGAGGATAAGGTTAAAAATGCTTCAGTACTGGTGATCGCAGATACATGTCATGTATTTGATAACACTGCACAAACAATGTTTTCATACATTGCATCAAATGTGCATTGACAATGATGATTTGGATAAGACACCAGCTGTGATGATTATGCGATCTATACATGTAATAGTGAACTGTATCTTACAGTTTGATAATAGTATTATGGATTTGAATTTAATGGTGTTGCCGAGATAGGATTTTGATTGTATCGAGGTATAGATATTCTGATAAGTTTCGGAATATTAGAGATGGTTTTTTTTATGGTGTAGTGAAGTTTTGACTGTATTGTGGCTCTAAATAAAATGTTTATAGCCATGAATAGCAAGCTAAGATACTGATAGTATCAGCTATGAAAATATTATTGTTGCGATACTTGGAAAATGAGGGAGATTTGATAATAAGCAGTTGATGATGATCAGGAAGAATCGAGATTGACTGATATCCTAGTGGTAAGAAACTTATCAAGATTGTCCTGAGGAAATAAGAGAATCTCCACAAGAGAAGGAATTTGATTTTAACTGTTCGTTGATGCAAAGGAATAGATTCGATATCGAAAGCACTGTATGGAATGGCATCAACAGAGTTGACAGAGATGTTCGTGAATAAGAAAGATGGCATTATGAAGAGATGTATAGACTTAAGGCAGTGGAACCAGGCTACTATCAAGAATAAATATCCATTGCCTAAAACGAGAATTATTTGATCGGTAGTAAGAAATGTCGAGGTATAAGAAGAATGATTTTTAAATCTGGTTACCATCAGTTTATGTCAGAAAAGAAAACGTTCTCTACAATTGGTCAAACCAGATATAGGCATGTTGAATTTTTGGTAATGCTGTCTGACAATTATACCAGTAGTGTTTATTAATTTGATGAACAGAGTATTCCGTAACTGTTTGGACAGAACTGCGTCATAATATTCATCAGTGGTATACTCGTGTATTCGAGATACAGAAGGAACCACACAAGAAAATTTACGATTGGTAGTCCGATCTATTAACCAGTTGACCAAGAAGAAATTTGAGTTCCGTTTGGTCAGATGAATGTGTAAGCAGTTTTCATAAACTGAAACAGAAGTGGACTACAACCCCAGTGTTGATTTTGTTTAACTGGTTCAGGGGGATATGTATTTTGTGCAAATACGTTGGTCAATGATTTGGGATACATTCTTATGCATCATGAGGAGATGATTGCATATGCTTTGGATAGTTGAAGCTGAAAGATCATGATATCCTGTTCATAAATTCGAGCTTGTGGCTAGTATTTTTGCCTTGAAGATGTGGCAATGTTATCTGTATGGCGAACAATTCATAATATACACTGATTTTAGGAGTTTAAAATATCTATTATTCAGTCAGAGTTGAACATGTTTATTAAAGAATTTGACTCTGATAATCAATATCAATCAAGGACAATGAAACTAGTAGTAGATGCATTGAACCGAAATTTGCAAGGTGCAATGGTAGCATCAATGTATGCTTTGCGGTTTGAGTCACCTCTGATTTCCAAGATCAGAAATACTAGAATGACAGACTCATACAGATATTGATTGAAAAAATTGGTTCTGTCATCAACCAACTAGATGTTAGTAAGCCATTTAGTGGCTGGTTGCGATTGAACAATCAGTAAATAGCATCGAATCCTACCGATTCGAAAGAAGTATTACTACGGAAAGTATACTATAGATGTCATAGTGTTATTCTGGGAATGATGAGATGTATCATTCGTGATATTCTATTTATGATGGGATGGTATGAAGAAAGAATTAATTTGAATTTTGTGGCAAATTGTTTGACATGCCAGTAGGACAAGATAAAAAGACGAGACCTATTGGAATACTACAGAAATTGTAAGTATCACAATGAATTTGATTAATATATAGCTTTGAGTTTTATAATTCAATTGTTTAAATCACACAGAGAATGTAAAACAAGTTGAATCAGAATTGATTGACTATTCAATACAAGATATTGATTTCATATGATTGTCTGTATGCCTATGAGAAAACGACATGTAGATATGGATAATGTGGTTTAGTTACAGTGAGTTTCTGTAATAAATATACCTGATAGAGATTCGAGGATAATATCTGAATTCGAAAACTGTCTTCAGATGTCATGGGTACTAAGTTAGCAACGAGTATTGCTTATCATACACAGAATGATGGACAAACTGAGAGAATTATCCAGACTTTGGAATTATGTCCCGATTAATAGTGATGAATTCAGTGGGAGTTGACAGTAATTACTATTCACTAGTAAAATTTCTATAATTTAAGTTCCAAACAACTATCGGATGTTATTGGTTCAGGTTTTGTAGAGCCAGAATTGCCGATCGTTGATATGATGATATGAAATTGATAATGAATTTTTAGCACAACTTGAGATTGTTGAGGAAATGCCAGGAACAATGGATTTTCTGCGAAAACGATTGAAATTGGCATAAAATGAGCAGATTTGCTACGCCAACAAGAGAAATATATCGTTTACGATGTTGCCTCAATTTTTGAACCTTGCGGAGTCATAGAGAAGCTTGGCTCAGTGGTAATACCGTTGACACTACGACAACAGTTTTCACTGATACATGATGATTCTTATGTATCTATGGATGAGATTGAGACATCTCATATGTTTTAAATTGTTGAGTTATACCCAGTCTTGCAATTTCGAGGACGAAATCATTTTAAGAGGGGGAGAAATGTAAGGCCCCGATGCTAATAAATTCGGATAACGATGATTAAGCAAACCCGGATAATTAAAAGTGCAAACTTTAAATTAAGGTGTATGTGTCAACCAACTAGTGGAACATGTTTTTAGTGCATGAGCATGTGCATGATCACATGGCACTTGGAGAACAAATGACACTAATTAATTTAACTCATGTTTAATACATGATTTTGGACGATTAATCTTGCAAGATAGTGATGTATTGACACATAGGATTCCACAATACATCAAATACATTAAAAAAACATGCATTTTAGCATGGAATCTCACGTACACTTCCTCAATTTCAGATTTGATTTTTATGATAGTGTAAGACTTTCTCTCTCTCCCTTCAACTCAAACAAAAAAACTCCTTCTTCTCTCTTAAAATGCATTTAAAAAATTTCACCCCTTTTCCTCTCAAATTCTCTTGGAACTTTGAGTGCATGTCACATGCAATTTGAGATTTAGAAGCTACAAGGCAAGGGTGATAGTTGGATGCGAGAATTTTCAAGTTTGAAGCAAATTTGGGGAGTTCAAGCTAGGAAGTAATGATGGTGATGGTTGGGTGCTAAACCCTTGAAGCTAATGGAAAGTATAACATTTTTCTTGAGTTTTATTAACTTTGATTTAGGTTAAACGGTCGAAATTTTTGAGTCTTGGCATGAGAAATAGTAGTGAACTACATACTGTCAAATGAATCAACACAAAATAATGTTACATGCAGTAGATGGGTTCGAATTTTCGTTTTGCTTAGAATTCGAATCTGACTTAGAGTTCCAAATAAAAGTTATAGGTCTTTGAGTTATCTTTCTGTGGATACAATTTGAGACAATTTGGACTTGTAATGAGTGAGATATGATCATTTTACTAAGCTGTGCAAGATTTGGCTCTACATACACTGTAATTGTACATGCAGTGTAGAATTTTGAACTTTTGACAAATCTTTCTTTCGAATTTGTTGTCGGTCTTCAAATCAAAGTTGTAGATCCTTTCATTTTATGTAATATTTTAAAAAATAAGCATACGAGTTTGAGCTCAGATGATAAAGTTATGTCAGTTTTACTTTCAGTGCACATTTTTGCCTCTGTATGTTCATGCATGTTGCATGCAGAATGTAATTCGAGTTTCTGGCAAACTTTTGTTCCAAATTTGATGTCGGTCTTCAAATAAAAATTGTAGGTCTTTGAATTCTCTTGAATTTGAAAAAAAAAAGAGGACTTAAGTTGGAGCCATTTTCAATTAGTCATGAATTTTATACTTTAAGTGTTCAATCTGTGTTATGCATGTGGGAGAAAATACACATGCAGTGTGTTCTTCGGACTCCTGGGCATTTTTGGCTAGGAATTTTGGAACATGTTTAGAAATTGGAATTGTATTGTTTTAAGTTGGCTGTAAATTGCCACTAGAATAACTCAATTTGGATTTGAAACGAAAAAGTTACGACACTTTTACTAAAACCTGGAAAACAGATTTTCAAAAGCTACGTTGTTAGTGTTTAAAGTACTTTTAAATGGAGGAATCAGCTTGAAATCATAAAATAAGAAATGAATTCCTTTGCGTTTTTGAACTTTGAGCACCAGAATTGGGTTATTTAGATGTCGTATGAATTTATAGTGATTTTTCTATGAAAATGGGTCAAACTGAAAATTTAAGAAAATCGCTAAGGGTCAATATCTAGATGTTACATTTGATTCAATGCATTATTTGACTACTTAAATGACTAGGTTAATAGATTTTGGTGTTGATTTGAGGAGTACTCGATAGATTAGCTTGGGTTATGAGTTACGTGAAAATGAGTTTTATCATGACGTCTGACGAAGACGTGTAATGATGCTATTGTGTGATTTGACATGTCATTAATTGATTTATATGATTAATTGTCACTATGTGATTCTTATGTGACTATGTGACATGTTGAGATACATTATAGTACATGATGTGTGAATTACATGATATGTATTGATTTTCATATGAGACTGCATGGCGTATTGAGTTGCATATGTCATATGATGCATAGATGATTCATGGGCATATCATATTGATCTATGCACTTCTTTGATATCCATGATGATGACTGAGTTGATTTACTCTGAGTGTCGGGGACGATGGGCACGGCGATGACAGACAGTATAGATAGCGACTGTAGTCACGCGCGTTGCTACCGGACCTAGACACGAGGGATGACGAGCACATCACAGGATGATTCTCCTAGCGCAAAGTGTGTGTGTTGTCACCCTCTGCTCAAGCTGATATTGATTGATGATACCTTCCTTCACATCAATCAGAAATCAATACTCGTATGTCAATACGTACCAGTCGTGTTGTACAGAATATAGAAAATCAGGAGTTAATGCTTAACATCCTTTCTGACATGTCCCCTGTGATGATGCTACATGAATATCAACATTTATCATGTTAAAATAGGCTTCACCATACGTTTCACAAAATATAACATTTTCAGCAATTTAATCCTAGCAATCGCTCGGTCAGATCTAGCGATCGATCGCTTCAATATTGTAAACCTTGCGATCGATCGGTATTTATGTAGCGATAGCTATTTAAGTCAAATTTTTACATAATGCTACGACCTTTTAGCGATCGATCGCTACAAGCGTAAATCGCCTTATAGTTTCCCCTGTCTCAACGATCGATCGGCACTATCTTAGCGATCGATCGCGGGACAGCAGAAGTTTCAAACAATGGCTATTTCAAGTCTATCTTCATGGTGCTTCTCATACACCTCCATTTCTATAATCAAAACGTGATAACTTCATACTATAATGAACATGTTTTTTATAACATTACAACTTGTTTCTTTGATTAAAATTCATTTTGTTTCTTGTTTCACCACATTCACATAGCATGTTTCAATTCTTCACAACTAAGCACAAATACACCAACAAGTATCCTAAACCATTAAAATCCTACTTTCCTTACCAAGTAATGCACTTTCCTGGTCTTCTACAAGTTGCTTGCAAGCTCAACTCCAAGACAGAACTCCATCGATCGGTCGCTACACAAACCCGCAAATCATCATTTTCATTTCTCCAAAAACCTCCCCTATCCATACCACGACCTTAACCTACTCGATTCCAACCACAAATAAACATCCTTGGACACTCAACAATGGTTAAAACCATTTTAGTTCAAGAAAACAATAAGAATCCAAGATTCTTCATTTACGACCCCAACTCCTAATCTCGTCATTAGTGCGTTTAATTATGTATACATTATCAACATCATGATATTCTCATCACATGCTTCTTAAATATGGCATGACTCCTTATAAATTTTCGACATAATCCCTTAAAACCCGATTCCTAACGCAACTCAATTCACATATATATACAATTTGTAATGCACTGATTTTATTACAATTCATCATGAACTTTTACTCTTAAATCAATAGCATGCAATGCCTAATTGAAAAGAGAAATGTCATGGGCATTTATACAACTCATATACACATATATCTATGCTCACAGACAAGCATTAAATAAATAAGAGTGTATCTACAGGTATAAATCATGTTACCAATACCAATGCCGGTATCTCACTCCTAAGAGCATCCTCATTCACTATTTTGAGCTCACTTCCAAAGCCAATGTCGTAGCTACTTTACCTATTTCAACAAAAATAGCCCCCGGACATGTGAGCATGCCTTATCACAATAATCATACTCATAAAAAGAGCATAAGGATCATAATGTCACAATTTAAGATTATTGAGTATGTACTCCCTGTACAAAATTCAGAATCCATATAGATTTAGTGAATTGTTCCTGTTTCAATCTCACACACTTTCATAAAATAAAGTTTAGTATTGTTATTCAAAACACGATACTCATCGGTACGATAAATTTAATACACCAAAATCTATTATTTATGCTTAAACATAAGCAATTTCATAGTGCAGGGAATCCTGCCTATTAATCTATCTCATTCTCAATAATACATCGGATAGATCATGCCCAATGCATCAATAATCAACTCGTATGCTCGGATCACGTACAACTACGTATCTACTATACCACATATCTACATATATTCATTTCATTACTCGTATACTCGGATCACATACAATCACATATCCACCATAACACATATGACATACTTCACACACATTCAACATTACATTTAACAATACACGAATCTATGAATATGTAATTACTTCATAGTATGTACCTGCTCGTACGTCACTACGTACCTTAAGGTCGACAACATGATTAAGACATTCTCGACATCCAGATGCTCGTACAGTATCTATATTGAATATCAATTCAATATTACTTTCACAAAAATAACCCTCAACAATCTCATCGTATCTCCTAAATTTGTCATGCCTCCGTAACTACACAGACAACCAATTTATCCGTTGTTCACCTAAAGTATTCATTAATTCATGTTATGTAGTATATGCATTTCTAAGGTTCAATTCGTGCAACCTTATTTCATTGTTATCATCAAAATTTCCCAAACTATCATAATTACCATCAAAATCAATTATAACATACTTCATCTCAAACTTTAAAGAAATTAGAAATTCTGATGGATATGTAGCGACCGATCGGTAGGCACCAAAAAAATTCCCCCTTTGCTACGATATTTGACCGGTTGATTGGTCCTTCTGATCGATCGGTCGGTCGTTGCTGTAAATCTAAAAACACCATTTTTATTCACCTCAAAACTTCACCCAACTACAACACCAACCTCAACCTTCTATCCAAACATCAAAACCTCAGTCGATAATTACCATAGACGTGGTGGTGTTACCACAGCGGTTACACCCCGCCCTGTCTCATCACTGCAACAGTAACAGATGAACATAACAATAACATGTTTCATTTTAAATCCATCCTCTACTATTACATCTGTATAATTGATTGGCATAAATCAATATGAATCAACAGAGCTAATTTTAATCGATGTATGACCACTTGATAAACCAAATAAAATGGTTTACCTCAACTCCTCATTTTCCTGGAATATTATAATATCCTCTTGAGTCTAAATCTCATATACTCAAGGAACAACCATGTGGATGTTTATAACACAACGTTCAATGTCATCTGCAATCAATGCCTCATCAATTCCCATCTCTAATAAATTGGCAGTACATCATACTCATTGCTAACACAATAGCAGTACCACAATAATCATTGTTAACAAAATAACACATAATATTCATCGCCCTACAACGGTAAAAACTATGGGGTCCTCATTAATTAATCCGTTATGTATCCAATTCTTATACATATGTGAGTAAGAATTAAGTAATATCACAACTGATTAAGAGTTTACTAGGTCAGTTATTACAGTGTTTACAATTTCTGCCATAATTTACATCACATATACATAAACACATCATATCGAAGTTCAACTCCTAAGCAGTGGTTCAGTTCGCAACAGAAATTGACTCACAATCCCGTCCTCCCACGTCTATGAGTCCATACAGAAAAAATCACACAACATGAATATTGATAGTCAAACATCTCAGTTCTATATCAATAAGAAACATAATACGATAAATCACTATCGTAAAATATCAACTATAATTGCTCTGTACCATGCATCATAAAATGCAAATATGTCATGACATGTCTCCTCCATCATCCTGTTATAACGGGACATATATGATATGCCTATCTTAGCTCAATATGTCAGAGGAACCTCTTCACATCTTCATGTTAGTAGCATATATCATATTTCCGTCATCACACATTATAACACCAAAGCATATACTCAACCAGGGCTTACCTCTCATGCCAAACCATATGCTCAACAATAGTATACTTCTCGTGGCATCAGTCTCAACAACATGCATGTATACCACCATGAATGTATACCCATATGATATCATCAATCATATAATACAATCTCAACATATAGCAGTAACATCACATCAATCGGTAATCAATACTCGTAAGTCAACATGTACCTATCGTGCGATACAATATATATAAAGTCAGGTGTCAATGTTTAATCGCCTCTCTGTCCTATCCCATGTGATGATGCTACATGAATACCAACAATGTATCATGTTATAATAGGCTTCACAATCATAATCCACAAAAATATCACATTTTTCAACATGTTAACCCTAGCGACCGATCTCTATGTTTTATGCGATCGATCGCCTCACCCTTTATAAAACGTTCTGCCTCAATGCGATCGATCTCTTCACGTGATCGATCACTACTAGCGACCGATCGGTACAAGCTAAGCGATCGATCGCTAAACACACCGCCTCTCTTGTGTTTAGCCTTAAGCGATCGATCGCTGCGTATGTAGCAATCGATCGCAATGCTCTGTTTTTCTTAGAACATGGAAATTTTGAGCTTATTCTCATGATGCACCTCTTCCAACTCAATTTATTCTACTCAAACATGATACAAGCATTCAATATTATCATATGAGTGAAGTTCCTTAACTAAACACATCAATTCATTACATGTAATCATTTGAATTCAAGAATTTCCACTTCATATGCTTATCTTCCAACTCAACTTACAAACCAATACCTACTAAGCACATAAAGCACGTACACATAACTCTTACCTACTGGAATTCACTTCTAGTTCACAAGCTTTGTGATTCCAAGCTTAATGCCAACACAAGAGTGCAAGAGTAAGCAACGGTTGGAGAGGAGCTTGGGAAGAGACTTATGACTGAAAAGTGGTGTATTATGTGTTTGAATTCAGATATATAACTCCTATATATCTTCCACTATATCCATATGAAATGTAACTCAAATGCATATTCAAATGCTAAACCAAATGACTCTCACATGCACATCAAATATCAAGCCAAATGCATGTCAATTTGGTATTCAACTACATGTAACTCTAGTTGTCTTGCTACATGTTCAACAACCATGTACATCAATTCATTATTTCCAACTATGTTTACTTTCATGCACATTATTCTTTTCATTCATCGCAATGACTCAAACTCGAGGTCGAACCGAGTCCATATCATACCGTAATTATCACATAATTACGCCAGAACCATATCAAACATGTATGAGTCATATCGAGGTATTACAATTCTTCCATACCAATTGAATTTCGTCCTCGAAATTGACTATACATAACCTGAACAACACAAACAGATACTCAATCCTACGATCATACTGCAATAAAGCAATAAACAAATCATA
Organism: Haberlea rhodopensis; assembly: GCA_907163345.1. Lineage (NCBI taxonomy): Eukaryota > Viridiplantae > Streptophyta > Magnoliopsida > Lamiales > Gesneriaceae > Haberlea > Haberlea rhodopensis. The sequence goes on from CAJQUN010000079.1 coordinate 1,465,832, forward strand.
TTTGCAACGTTGCAGTAAATACTCATCAATAGTATAATAAAAAAGTAAACTCATACAAGAAAATAACTCAGGATATCGCTGCATCATATGCTGCTCTGTTTCCCACGTTGCCTCCTCGACACCCCGTATGTCCCACTGTACCTTGACCATTGGGATTACTTTACTACGCAATTGCCACTATGCTCTATCCAAGACTTAATCGGTCTCTCCTCATATGACACATTTGTATCCAACTGTACTTCAGACGGTTGTAATACATGACTCGTATCTGGTTCATATTTCCTTAACATCGAAACATGAAACACATCATGGATACCACTCAACACCGGGGGTAATGCCAATCGGTAAGCCAACCTACCAATCCGTTGCAATACCTCGTACAGACTAATATATCAGGGTGACAACTTTTCACGCATACCGAATCGTACCACACCTTTAAAAGGTGATATTTTCAAGAAAACTCGCTCACCAACTTGGAATTTGTGATATCCCTGAAATTAATCCTGTGTTTTATGGCTTTTAATAATAATTATGGTATTATGATTATTATAATGATTGGGAAATGTATAGTTATGTGGTGGGCATGAACTGGTAATACATTTCAGGGTGCATATGGTGCATGTTGGGGAAATTGGTGATGTGGCATGATTTATTTGAGATTGGTTCTCATTAATCTGGAAAAGCATGTAAATTGTGGTTATGGTGCATTTTATGAGTAAATTCTTTAAAATATCAAGTTGGGGTATTTTAATACATCATGCTAAATACCTGGTCATCATTCTAATTTAATCCCCTTCTAATAAAATCCTACACCCCACCCTTATTTACTCTCATTTCCCCACCACTCTCCATTTTTATCACTCAACCCTTCCCCAAAACCCAAAAATTGATTTTTACATGGAGGAGGAGAGGAGAAGAGTTCCAAACTTGGTTTTGCTTGTGTCTTGCTAAGGATTTGAAGCTTTAGTGGTAATGAACCCTCCCCTTTAATGTTTAATCATGTTTTGAAAAGTTTTGGGTTTGATTATTTGGGGGGAAAAGGGATTGATTTTGATATATGGTGTTTTATGTGTTGATGTTTGAGTTTTGTTGATATTGATGTATTTTGTGTTGTATATTGAAGTTTTGGTTATGTTGAATGGTTGGGGTTTGAGGTTGTATGAGTTGGAAGGATAAGGTGTGAAATGGCAAAAATCGCGTTTCGATCGGTGCATTTTACCGATCGATCTCGAGCATCATGGTGCGCGGGCAGAGACTTTCTGCGATGATCACGAGTTTGCGCGATCGATCGGTGTTGTCCCTGATCGATCAGCAGGTATTCAGCGACCGATCACGGAGTGGCAATTTTTGGGCATTGAGGCAGGGGAGTCTCGCGATCGATCGGCGCGTTTGGGTGATCGATCGCGAGACACGAAATATGGGACTTTTGGATATTTTGTTGGAGTTTTGATATTGAATTATGATTTGGCTTCTAATATTGAGTTGTGCACTTGTGTAGAGCCTTCTTAGGGGGCAACACATCGCAGGGGATAAAGTCCTGCAACATTCCCATATTTTGGAAAGGTACGTAGAGAGACGTACGGGCACCCAAAAGGTAAAATGTCTTTGTACATTTTGGATTATGCTTTGTGGTTGCATATATATATTGGATGCTTGGTGCATATTATGGATAGTCATTGTTAAACTCGAGTGATGATTTTAATGATTTGCTGCTGTCATTTGAAGCGATGAGAGAATACTTGCCGTTGTCATATCATAGCGAGGAAAGAATATTTGCCGCTAATATGTTGAAACGATGGTAAATGCCGCTGTCACATTAAAGCAAGGGTATTCGATGCCGCTGATATGTCGAAACTAGGGGTATTAGTGTCGCGGTCATGACAAAGCGATGTGCATTAAAATACACTGTTATAACAAGACTATGATGGGTGATTAGTGTGGGCGGGTTGAATATATGTCATGACATTTGTGGAACCATATTATAATCCATTGATTATGAGTATGAGTTATGGTACATGGAAAACCAGGGAGCGTTTAAATGCTTGAATACAGAAAGTGCATTGTATTTACGGTTTATGTGTTTACACATTATAATCATATTGTTGTGAATATGGATTATTATATGCTCATGGTTTGGAGTTGTTCCTGTAGGAGCTTTTGGCATGGAGGGCTAATGCCAGGGTTGATGCAGTGAACTGTGTGAGGAGTGCTACTGGTATAGCAGTACATGAATTCTTTTGTATAGTTTCTACATAGGGTAGAGTAAAGCTATAGCCTTTACATTCATTTGTGGGAATGTAACTAATTCCTTTTGGAAGTTTTATTTTGGCACTGTAATCCTTAAGCTCAAAGCATCAACATGAACCCTTATACTCTGATGAATGCATGTTTAGCTCTCTTAATGCACTTAATCCACACTTAAGGTAGCGAGGCCTTACATTAGTGGTATCAGAGCAGTGGTTAGAGAACCAGTGATGAGCGAAGGGTAGACTTAGTGAACAATTTGAATAGGTGTTCACTTATGAGCATGTTCATGCATGTGGTGCATATTTGAGTATATAAGTGTTATACTAACATGCTTGAAGAATTGTTATCCATGTTAACTAACGGAGTATTATATGAATTGTTCTGGTGTTATTATTGTCAACCCCTGTACTATAGCATGGCAGCCAGAAACTTGGAACACCTCGATGAAGGGATGGGAGATGCAATGAGTATAAATGTGAGTATTGCACTGACTAATCCTCTACCGCCACCGTCTGTGGGCGTGGAACCTATTGCACAGCTGTTACTGCCCGGGGAATTGAGTCTGACACAATTCTTGACCTTCCATCGCCTTGATTTGAGGGAACTGAGACTGGGGAAGAAGCAGAAGAATGGCTTGAGAGAATTGAGCAGATATTTGTATCGGCACCATGTGCCAAGACTGTTTGGTTGAGACTGGTGGAGTTCCAATTGGCTAATAAATCTTCCATGTGGTGGAAGACAACTGTTGTGGAGTTGTGAGCTCAAGGGATATTGGTGGACTGGAGTTTGTTCCGGACTCGATTTTTGAGTTGATATTTCTCGACGGTGGCGAGACAACTGAAGGAAGACAAATTCACTAACTTGAAGCAGGGCAACATGACTGTTTCCGACTATGCTCTACAGTATTCATCCCGGTATGTCCCTCATAGTGCTACAAATGGCCATGCTATAATACATAGGGTCCTCTCTATTAACCCTTGTTCTTTTGATGATGCATTTATAAGAGCAGAGCTAGCGGAAATTGGGGTGAGTGCTTACAAGGATGTTGTACCCCTATATGTGCCATCTCAGAGGTCAACGTCTGACAGTCTGGGACCACGAGGGGTTCAGTTTAAGCCTCGTGGGGCTTCTTCATCTTTCCGATTTAGTGTAAAGCGATCTAATGACCGAAGGTCGGGAGATCGAATGGGTAATGCACCGACCAACCAGGGCCAACACAAGCGAGTAGGACGGAGGAAACGAGATGCGGTTATTGTGGAGGACCGCACTTGATGCGTGACTGCTCGGCATGCTATAGTTGTGGCAAGATGGGCCACATTGCTTGGCATTGTCCTAACCGTGGAGGACAATCAGATCTCAGGGTAACAGGGCAAGATTTGATGGCATGGAAGTACAACAGAGGCAACCGGCTGTACCTCGACAGTCAGGAGGCCAGACAGTGGGACCACCTCAGAGGCAGGTATACGCACTGATGAGAGAGCAGGCTGAGGCAGCCCCAGAGGAAGTGAAGTGGGTAAGTGTTATTTGTTTACCTACCCCCGCTTTTATTTTGATAGATACAGGTGCCTCCCGTTCCTTTGTGTTTGTGGATTTTGTGGAAAGACATCATATGTGCCAGTCTCCGTTGCCCACGCCTCTTATGGTCTCGACACCCACCGGGAAGTATGTGATTGCTGATCAGATATTATCTGACTGCCTCATTTATTTTGAGGGCAATGATCTGAAGGCTGATTTGATTGTGCTGGGAATGACGGAATTCAATTGCATTGTGGGCATCGATGTCCTAAACAGATATCAAGCAGTGGTTGATTGCCGACAGAGAATGGTTTGCTTCCGATCTGATCATGGGATTCAGTGTATATTTTATGGAAGTGGTTCTCGTCCGAAGATTCCGTTGGTATCGGCTATCAAAATGTCACGGCTATTGGAACGTGGACATTCGGGCTATCTCATCTATGCCATTGATGTTGCAGAAAAGATGAAAGAGCTGAAAATCAAGGAGATACCTGTGGTTACAGAATTTGCCGATGTATTCCTGGAAGAGATTCCAGGTTTTCCGCTGAGTAGGGAAGTTGAGTTTGGGATTGAGTTATTACCAGGGTCGTCCGCTATTTCTCGTGCCCCTTATATAATGGCACAAGCGGAGTTAAGGGAACTAAAGGTGCAGTTGCAAGAACTTCTTGACAAGGGATACATACGTCGTAGTGTATCGCCTTGGGGTGCACCGGTCTTATTTGTAAAGAAGACGGATGGTTTGATGCGTTTGTGCATCGCTTACCGGCACTTGAATAAAGCGATGGTAAAGAACAAATACCCTATTCCATGGATAGATGATCAGTTTGATCAATTGCAAGGCACGCAGCTTTATTCCAAGATTGACTTGAGGTCAGGCTACCATCAGATACGAGTTAGAGAGGAGGATGTTCAGAGACAGCATTTCGGACTCGGTATGGGCACTACGAGTTCTTGGTCATGCCATTCGGAGTGACGAATGCCCAGCTGTCTTTATGAGTCTGATGAATCGGGTGTTTCAACCGTATCTGATCAGTTCGTCATAGTATTTTTTGACGACATTCTTGTCTATTCCAAAAGTGAAGAGGAGCATGTGAGGCATTTGCATACAGTGCTTCAGATTCTCAGAGATAATCATTTATTTGCCAAGCTCAGTAAGTGTGAATTCTGGCTGGGCAGTGTGGTATTTATGGGTCATCTCATCTCCAGAGACGAGATATCACTAGATCCCAGGAAGGTAGAAGTAGTTATGGAATGGTCTGCACCTACCTCTGTACCCGAGATTCAGAGTTTCTTGGCTTGGCCGGGTATTATCGATGTTTTGTCGAGGGATTTTCTAATATTGCCAAGCCATTGACACAGTTGACACAGAAGGGACTGTCATTTTATTGGTCTGAGGCTTGTGAACAGAGCTTTCAAGAATTCAAGCAGCGGTTGACGACTGCACCTGTGTTGGTGACTCCCACGGAGAACAAGAGGTTCTTCATTTATACAGATGCATCGCTACAGGGCTTGGGATGCATATTGATGCAAGATAAGCATGTGGTGGCTTATTCTTCGAGGCAACTGAAGCCGAATGAGACTAGGTATCCAGTTCATGACTTGGAATTGGCGGCTATTGTGTTTGCCTTGAAGATTTCGCGGCACTATTTGTATGGTACGTCGTTTACCATATACACGGACCACAAGAGTCTGAAGTTCTTACTTACTCATGCGGAGTTGAACATGAGGCAGAGGAGATGAATGGACTTGCTAAAGGACTATGATTGCGAGATAGAATACCATCCGGATAAGGCTAACTTGATTGACGCTTTGAGTCGGAAAGTGAAGTGCACAACGGAGGATATCATTCATTTGTCAGCTTTTTTGACTTCCTACTATCAGTTGGGTTATGACTTTGATGTATCTGCATCACCGGTATGTGTATCAATATTATTAGCTGAGCCAGACATTTTTGAGAATATCAGAAAGGCTCAGAAGTCAGATGATGAGATATAGAGATGGATAGCATTGGTACTTCAAGGACAACCATCGAGATTCAGGATTGCAGAGGACGTTACGTTGAGGCTTGGTAACCGTTGGGTGGTCACAAGTGTGTCAGAGCTACGCCAAGAAATCTTGCAGCGATCTCACAGCAGCATATTTATTATTCATCTGGGCGGGAGGAAAATGTATAAGGATCTCTATGACCAGTTCTGGTGGAAATAGATGAAACGAGATGTTATAACATTCGTTAAGAGGTGTTTGATATGTCAACAGGTGAAGGTAGAAATGCAGAGGCCTGGTGGTGTGTTGAAGAGCTTGGAGATACTTGAATGGAAGTGGGAGTGGAGCACATATCCATTGACTTTGCCGAGGACGGCTTTGGGATATGACGCCATTTGGGTGATTGTGGACATGCTGACAAAGGTGGCTCACTTTATTCCATACAGTATGACCTTCACATACTTGAGGATGGCCCAGTTATACATTCGGGTTGTGGTGAGATTGCATGGGATCCCGGTTTCTATTATGTCTGATCGAGACCCACGCTTTACGTCTCACTTTTGGGAAGGTCTTCCATCGGCTTTGGGAACTGAGGTGAGATTGAGCATGGCTTACCATCCCAAACAGATGGCCATACCGAGCGTACTATAGAGCTCGAGGAATATGTTGTGAGCTTGTGTGCTAGAGTTTGACTCCACGTGGCAGGATACAGTGGCCTTGGTGGAATTCTCGTACAACAATAGCTACCAAGCGAGCATCTAGATGGCTCCATTTGAGGCCTTGTATGGTCGGCGTTGTCGATCACCATTGTACTGGGACGATTTGGATCGTAAATTGGTCAGAGGACCGGAACTGATCCGGGAGATGGAAGAAAAGGTTAAAGTGATCAGACATAAAATGAAAGCAGCTCAGGATAGGCAGGCAACCTATGCTAATAAACGGTGATGCCGTTGGAATTTCAATTGGGAGATAAGGTCTTTTTGAAGATCTCACCTTTTAGAGGTGTTGTGCGGTTTGGAATGCGCGGGAAACTATCTCCGAGGTATGTTGGACCGTATGAGATCTTGCAGCGCATTGGTACTTTGGCTTACCGCTTGGCTTTTCCACCTTCATTGTCTGGGATTCATGACGTGTTTCACGTGTCTATGTTGAGGAAGTATGAGCCACATCCGTCTCATGTGTTGCAACCTTCAGAAGTTCAGTTGGATTCTAATGTGTCCTATGTTGAACGGCCGGTTAGAATTCTAGATCGAGCGGATCGCAGACTTCGGAGCAAGGTGATACCGATGGTAAAAGTTCAGTGAGATGACAGGGTGTCGAGGAGGCCACGTGGGAGACGCAGTGACATATGTTGCAGCACTACCTGGAACTATTCTCTGGTATGTGAATTTAAATTTTGATTTGGCTTGGGTAAGTGCATGCTAATTTCGAGGATGAAATTTTCTAAGTAGGGGATTATTGTGATATCCCTAAAATTAATCCTGTGTTTTATGGCTTTTAATAAAAATAATGGTAGTATGAATATTATTATGAATGGGAAATGTTTAGTTATGCGGTGAGTATGAACTGGTACTACATTTAAGGGTGCATCATTGGGGAAATTGGTGATTTGGCATGATTTATTTGAGATTGGTTCTCAGTAATTGGAAAGCATGTAAATTGTGGTTATGGTGCATTTTATGAGTAAATGCTTTAAAATATCAAGTTGAGGTGCTTTAATACATCATGCTAAATACATGGGCATCATTCTAATTTAATCCCTTCTAATAAAATCCTACAACCCCACCCTTATCTACTCTCATTTCCCCACCACTCTCCATTTTTATCACTCAACTCTTTGCAAAACCCAAAAATCGATTTTTGCAAGGAGGGGGGGAGGAGAAGAGTTCCAAACTTGGTTTTGCTTGTGTCTTGCTAAGGATTTGAAGCTTTAGTGGTAATGAACCCTCCCCTTTAATGTTTAATCATGTTTTGAAAAGTTTTGGGTTTGATTATTTGGGGGGAAAAGGGATTGATTTTGATATATGGTGTTTTATGTGTTGATGTTTGAGTTTTGTTGATATTCATGTATTTTGTGTTGTATATTGAAGTTTTGGTTATGTTAGATGGTTGGGGTTTGAGGTTGTATGAGTTGTATGAGTTGGAAGGGATAAAATGTGTGAAAATGGTGAAAATCGAATTTACAGGCATCCCCGATTGATCGGTGCATTTTACCGATCGATCGCGAGCAACATGGTGCGCGGCAGACACTTTCCTAGATCGATCGCGAGTTTGCGCGATCGATCGGCGAAGTCCACGATCGATCGGCACGTATTCAACAATCGATCGCGGAGTGTCAATTTTTGGGCATTGAGGCAGGGGAGTCTCGTGATCTATCGGCGCGTTTGGGCAATCAATCGCGAGACACGAAATATGGGAGGTTATTAGATGGTGCTGATATGTCGAAGCGAGGGGTATTAGTGCCGCGTTCTGACAAAGCGATGTGCATTAAAATACACTGTTATAACAAGATTATGATGGATGATTAGTGTGGGTGGGTTGAATATATGTCATGACATTTGTGGAACCGTATTATAATCCATTGATTATGATTATGAGTTATGGTACAGGGACAACCAAAGTGAGCATTTTAAATGCATTGGAATACAGGAAGTGCTTTGTATTTACGGTTTATGCATTTACACATTATAATCATATTGTTGTGAATATGTATTATTATATGCTCATGGATTGAGATTGTTCCTGTAGGAGCTTTTGGCATGGAAGGCTAAGGACAGGGTTGATGCAATGAGCTGTATGAGGAGTGCTACTGGTATAGCAGGACATGAATTCTTTTGTATAGTTTCTACACATGGTAGAGTAAAGCTATTGTAAGGACCCCTGTGCCCTTAATCCATTATTAGTGTATTAATCCATGCCATTAGTGCATACAATCATACATGAAATCACTTATCATCATAGTCATTCGTGCCTCATATAAAAATCCTTTACATTATTCCATATAATGTCTAGTTTCCCCAACCAAGTTCACATACATATCATGCACCAATATAATACACTAACATGTTCTCAGTTCATTTAGTAATTCAATAGATAATTGCATAACACACACAAATGAAGAGAGAAAGACCCATGCCTTTTTATACATACCATGTACACATAATAGTGCTCACATGCAAGCATCGAATAAGTATATGTGTATCAAATGTATAAAACGTCGTGCTCAATACCGTCACTGATACTTCGATCCCTCGAATCACCTCCATTCCATAGCTCGAGCTCAACTCCAAAGCCATCGATGTACCTAATTACCTGCCCCAACAGAGACAGCCCCCACACGGGGTGAGCATACCAATATCCCAAATCCAATAATCACAATAATACAATTCATAATTTACAACAATGTAAATGCTATGAAATAAAAAATATACTCCCTGGATGGTATCATCCTCATCCGGGGTTTCCTGTACTGTCCCTGTTCTCAAAACACTGAAACCATCAAATTCCCAAATGCTAGTTAATCATTACATTGATTAACATATCCATTAGCCATATACCGATATCATAATCAATAGCATCAAATCATTAAACAATGATTACAGATATTCCATATATCTCACTTTTGGTTCCATAGTTCTATTCCATTGCTCGCTCTACAATAGCAGCATTTCATTCCCACGCATGCTCAACAGCAGTGGCGTCATAACCGATGTTCGCTCAAAGGCGACGACATCCTAATCATTGCTCGCTCAAAAGCGGCACCATGTGATTCCCAATGCATATATATCAATTGTAGCAATTACCACAAACCATGCATTTTCATATACATTTATTGCTAATACCATATATCATGCATTCCCATACACATTCATTGCAATACAGTGTACCAAGCACTCAACAATTGCAATTATATAAAAGGGCTATGCTCATACGTCATACGTACCTTAAACTTTCGTAGTTCGAGTCCGACCTCGCATGAGTCCCACGACCCGATGAATTATGTGCTAACACATAAATAGTTCACAATTAAACATAGGCATGGAATCACGTGCCCAAGCACGTTCACAACTTCCAAACCTATCATCTATCCATGACGATTATCAAAATAAAAGCCCCCGGCTAAGCAACATAATACCCAAAATATTCCATTTTATGCGATTAAAAGATAGCGAAAACTCGACCGAGGATTCCATTATATAAAATTTTGGCTCCAACCAATTTATTTTAAAAGTATGGCATTCCCATTGGAATGTAGACATTGCCCCGAAAATCGGTTAATTAAACCTCGGTTCCAAAATTTCGACATTTTTCCAAAATTCCAAAAAAAAAACAAACTCCTACAGGCGGCGATCGATCGCCACTTTCAGTGCGATCGATAGCCCCTGTCCAGAGGGCGACAACACTGACTCGCGATCGATCACCAGTCCTCGTAATCGATCGCCAACTCGCTCACGATCGATCGCTGAGAACTCGCGGTCGATTTCCTGCACTGATCATCGCCACTAAAATTTGAGCTGCTCGTCGCTGATCGATCCCCACTCCTCGGCGATCGATCGCCACCTGCGATAATCCGAGAAATTCGAGCTTTCATGGTGCTTTTGACACCCAAACTCAAAACCAACACCCCCAACATCCTCAACACCTCCAATACACCATTTAAACTCAATAAAAACACTAAAATCAACATTTTAGATTTTTAACCTAAACCCCCAAATCTCAAATCAAACCCATAACTCAACCATTTTGCACAAAACTATAATCGATTTGTTCCAAGAGGAGAAGAGGGGAAGGTTTTGGGGTGAGGGAAAGAGGTGTGAGGGAGAGGATAGAGGGAAATGATTCCGTATAATGACGAAATATCGAGTCCATTTGGTATATATAGCACTCAGGCTCCAAAATACCAATACCTCCACAACTACATCATGATTCATTAAAAATCATCTGTTTTCAAAAATCATCTCTCTAACCTCAATTTCCATTACCATCCCCAGTACAAAGTACTCCGGGCCCCAAATCCCACCAAAGACCAAATTCCAAGGTTATCACCACGATGAGAATACGATCTCATCCCTTGGACCCAAACGACTCCAAAACAGGATTTAAAATCCCCGTGAGTCCCAAAATCACAATTAATTCATAATTGCCACAAATAAAATCCATTAAGGATTATTACCACACCGGGATTAACACTAATAATTCCCGGGTATCACAATTATCCCCCACTACTAAAATTTCATCCTCGAAATTTGTACGGCGTACTCCACGTATTGCCGAAACCACATAATCCAAACGGATCTACATCGTCGAATCATGAACATGTCATGAACGACACACTAACCGCAAGGATACCGACCTCGCACCAAAACCTGGAATGGGGTAACCCGCCCAAATCATCATAAACTCAAAGAAAGACGTCAGCCTTCTCCGATGCCAACCATCTCAAAAGTAGTCAGCCAACCCTAACTGCAGATCAAACGAATCATACGTGATTCCAAAATAGATATCGTCTCGATGATATCTTTATGATCTAGCCTACGATTTTAATCATACATCGTCATTAATGAAACCACCAGTACACTACTATGTACTTATACCATATCCGGTTTCCGCTTTCCAAGTCCATCTCCATCAAAGGAGTAGTTGCACCACATTGCAACACGGATTGGGCCAGAACACGGCCCCGATAAACACGAAACACGTCTCCAAAGATGTCTACCACCGCGTGTTCCAAGAAATCACATCTTGGTCCGAACACACAGACGAGACTCCACAAAGTCTCAAGTTCTTGAAAGGACATGCAAGAATAATCGATTGCATTCCCGCCACACGTGTCAACCACGACACTAAACAAGTCCGAATCCTGGTCATCCCTCATTTACCCTAGGATTCAACAATCCTAACACAAGGAAGCTATCGAATTAACCAGCAAGAATTTCCATGGTCCCAAAACACGACATCCCTCCTCAGGGGAAGTTAATTGGACCTCACGATTATTCCTCAGAATACATCGTGCCATCGAGATTACCAATCTCAAGGTGTCACATTCTCACACCGAAGATTCATTCATCAAAGCATATAAATCCGACGCTCGACGAGTATCAAGGAAAAGTTGGCAGTCGTATACCCATACCGGCACACATGCCCAAGTACCGACACCACATGCATACTCGATGCAACAGACTCGGGTATCTCCAATCATACCCAAAGTCCCAAAACCAACTGTCAATCCTTGATTATTCTCACTCCTCGGAGAAAGAGGGTTGACAAACCAAAACCGAAGGGTGTGATTTCAACATCAACACCACACAAACCAATCCAACGAGTCTCCCAAAAGACTCAACCGGTAGGTATATCAATATCGCCTTCCTCACAAGAAAAGTGTCATGAATCCATGACCCTCCAACCTCGAACCACCGTTCGGAAAACTTGGATATATTTATACCAAAATACATCCCGGAACCCAAAAATACACAACTGGTTAGAATAGTGCATCAACGCCACTATTTCCCAAATCGAAACCCGTATACATCATGTATACTCAAACTAATGATGCTTTGTAGTAATGCCATAGTACTCCACAATCTCGAGCATTATCCCGGAGATGTCTCCCTGAACGTCTCACTGGAAGTACGAAGCCAACACCTAGTCCAACACTAGTAAGGGCTTCCCCCGGTTGATTCACAATCAACCCATAACCAATACCAGCTGTCTCCATGACAGTACAATCCAAATCTCTCCAAGAGATAAAATCAATATAGTAGTGTTACCCCACTAGCTATATCTCATAAATCCAATTGTGACTCACGTTGCATTTCCCATGCAAAGATGCCAACCAGGGCTAACAACGACTTGTCGACACTCACGTTGGTATTCCCAACAAAATAGAGTTGTCCCAAAACAAGTCCCTCAAAAAAATCGACGTATAAACGTCCCAGTGAGGTATTCCCAACCTCAATCATCATGCCACATAGAGACTACAAGAGTCTACCATAAGTCCTCATCGTATCATCATACGATTCACCGAACTCGGTCCCAACGTGCAGTATAATCGCCATAACAAGCACACTATAACACTGCTACAATACCTGGCTAGCAAAACGCTGCCCCCATAGGCTTATACCAAGCCCACCAACGTATCGTTCGTCCCATCCCGGTACACCATACTGTAACATCCATTAGAGTAGTGGATCATCACCCAATATTTCTCTAATATCAATGCACAAAGGACATCTCGGTGTCCTTGCTCAACCACAAAGCAATCCTAATCCCGTAGGATTAATTCCACACCCTCAGGGTGGTGTGATCATGTCCACCACATGTCACAACGGCATGAGAAAGTAGTTTCCTCAACAACTACTCCTGTTACCAGTCACTTGGCCATAGCCATACCAACGAGTATGACCGAAGGTACCACTACTCGTAAAATAGTTACCTCAATTATGTTCTGCGGTACACTTCCCGTACGGCGCACCCAATATTCATCGAGCGACCTGCTCGGCATAATGGTCTCGTCAACTAGTGACCCAGACACTACCATGTGTTCACCGTTGGCACTCAACCATATGACTAAATACATATACTTAAATGTATTAATCATCGGAACGATGCTACGCGTCTACATAGACATCCACTATGTCTTCGTCATCTAGTGACGGTACCTGTCCACATATGACATTCAATATAACATCGTCAACTCATGACGGTACATGTCGAAACACGACATCCGTAGCCTCATCGTCAAACACATGACGGTATACATATATCAACACATATCATCCACAATAATGCTAATAAAACAGTAATGTGCCATACCTCATCGCTAACAAGATAGCGGCATACATGTCTCCGTCGTCCAACAGTGGTTCGCAATCAGCACCTATCGCTCGTAGGAGGCATAATCCAGTGCTACGTACATAGCGGTATAACTCATCGCCATAGAATCAACAGCATGATCCCTCGCCATAGAGTCGGTGGCATAAAACATCGCTATAAATATACGGCGGTATGAACCATCGCCAAAGAGGTAGCGGAATGTACCATTGCTATATAAAATCTGGCGGCATGAACCATCGCCAATAGAATAGCGGAATGAACCATCGCTATATAATACCCGGCGGCATGAACCATCGCCAATAGAATAGCGGAATGAACCATCGCTATTAATACCCGGCGGTATGAACCATCGCCAATAGAATAACGGAATGAACCATCGCTATGAATACCTGACGGCATAAACCATCGCCAATATAGCGGATCCCTAGTCTTGTTACGGTAGTGTATTTTAATGCACCTCTCTTGTCATGACTGCGGCACTAATACCCCTCGCTTCGACATACAAGCGGCATCGAATAACCTCGCCCAAATGCGACATGCGGCAATACCCTAGCTTCAACATTTGGCGGCAAATATTCTTTCCTCGCTACGATATGACAACGGCAAGTATTCTATCATAAAATCAAGTGACAGCGGCAAAGCATTTAAAATCATCACTCATCCATAACGATGACTCATGGGATATTCACCAAGTATTCCCTCTATACATGCAATACATTGCATATTCCATATTCCAATATACATCACCACGAGTGTATTTTAATGCACCTCGCTCAAATACGACATGCGGCAACACCCTCGCTTCAACATTTGGCGGCAAAGCATTAAAATCATCACTCCAATATATACAACCACAATGAGTGTATTTAATGCACCTCGCTTGTCATGACAGCGGCAAGTGTTCTATCATCTCTTTGGTTGTCCCTGTGCCACAACTCATAATCATAATCAACAGGTTATATTATGATTCCATAGATGTCATGACATAACTGTTCCACTATGATCACATATCATAAATGCACATAAGCAAAATAGTTGTGTCACACAACACTAACTACTATCATACATAAATATGTGCTACCCATTCCTATCAGCATGTTCCAAGCCCTAAACAGCCCCAAGGAGCAAACCTGGCTCAGATACAGCTAATGTAAGGACCCTCGTGCTCTTAATCTGTTATTAGTGTATTAATCCATGCCATTAGTGCATACAATCATACATGTGGGGGTGAAATCACTTATCATCATAGTCATTCATGCCTCATATAAAACTCCTTTACATTATTATATATAATGTCTAGTTTCCCCAACCAAGTTCACATACATATCATGCACCAATATAATACACTAACATGTTCTCAGTTCATTTAGCAATTCAATAGATAATTGCATAACACACACAAATGAAGAGAGAAAGACCCTTGCCTTTTTATACATACCATGTACACATAATAGTGCTCACATACAAGCATCGAATAAGTATATGTGTATCAAATGTATAAAACGTCGTGCTCAATACCGTCACTGATACTTCGATCCCTCGAATCACCTCCATTCCATAGCTCGAGCTCAACTCCAAAGCCATCGATGTACCTAATTACCTGCCCCAACAGAGACAGCCCCCACACGAGGTGAGCATATCAATATCCCAAATCCAATAATCACAATAATACAATTCATAATTTACAACAATGTAAATGCTATGAAATACAACATATACTCCCTGGATGTATCATCCTCATCTGGGGTTTCCTGTATTGTCCCTGTTCTCAAAACACTGAAACCATCAAATTCCCAAATGCTAGTTAATCATTACATTGATTAACATATCCATTAGCCATATACCGATATCATAATCAATAGCATCAAATCATTAAACAACGATTACAGATATTCCATATATATCACTTTTGGTTCCATAGTTCTATTCCATTGCTCGCTCTACAATAACGGCATTTCATTCCCACGCATGCTCAACAGCAGTGGCATCATAACCGATGTTCGCTCAAAGGCGACGACATCTAATCATTGCTCGCTCAAAAGCGGCACCATGTGATTCCCAATGCATATATATCAATTGTAGCAATTACCATAAACCATGCATTTTCATATACATTTATTGCTAATACCATATATCATGCATTCACATACACATTCATTGCAATACAGTGTACCAAGCACTCAACAATTGCAATTATATAAAAGGGCTATGCTCGTACGTCATACGTACCTTAAACTTCCGTAGTTCGAGTCCGACCTCGCATGAGTCCCACGACCCGATGAATTATGTGCTAACACATAAATAGTTCACAATTAAACATAGGCATGCAATCACGTGCCCAAGCACGTTCACAACTTCCAAACCTATCGTCTATCCATGACGATTATCAAAATAAAAGCCCCCCAGCTAAGCATGCATAATACCCAAAATATTCCATTTTATGTGATTAAAAGATAGCCAAAACTCGACCGAGAATTCCATTATATAAATTTTGGCTCCAACCAATTTATTTTAAAAGTATGGCATTCCCATTGGAATGTAGACATTGCCCCGGAAATCGGTTAATTAAACCTCGATTCCAAAATCCCGACATTTTTCCAAAATTCCCAAAAAAAACAAACTCCTACAGGCGGCGATCGATCGCCACTTTCAGTGCGATCGATCGCCCCTGTCCAGAGGGCGACAGTACTAACCCACGATCGATCGCCAGTCCTCGCGATCGATCGCCTGCACTGATCATCGCCACTAAAGTTTGAGTTGCTCGTCGCGATCGATCGCCACCTGTGATAATCTGAGAAATTTGAGCTTCCATGGTGTTTTTGACACCCAAACTCAAAACCAACACCCCCAACATCCTCAACACCTCCAATACACCATTTAAACTCAATAAAAACACTAAAATCAACATTTTAGATTTTTAACCAAAACCCCCCAAATCTCAAATCAAACCCATAACTCAATCATTTAGCACAAAACTATAATCGAATCAAAGCTAAAGGAGAGGAGAAGAAGATTACCAGCCTTTCTTCAAGAAGTCGGGCTCCCAAGACGAGCCCCCATCGATTTGTTCCAAGAGGTGAAGAGGGGAAGGGTTTGGGGTGAGGGAAAGAGGCGTGAGGGAAAGGAGAGAGGGAAATGATTCCGTATAATGACGGAATACCGAGTCCATTTGGTATATATAGCACTCAGGCTCCAAAATACCAATGCCTCCACAACTACATCATGATTCATTAAAAATCATCTGTTTTCAAAAATCATCTCTCTAACCTCAATTCCCATTACCAGCCCCAGTACAAAGTACTCCGGGCCCCAAATCCCACCAAAGACCAAATTCCAAGGTTATCACCACGATGAGAATACGATCTCATCCCTTGGACCCAAACGACTCCAAAACAGAATTTAAAATCCCTGTGAGTCCCAAAATCATAATTAATTCATAATTGCCACAAATAAAATCCATTAAGGATTATTACCATACCCGGATTAACACTAATAATTCCCGAGTATCACAGCTATAGCCTTTACATTCATTTGTGGGAATGTAACTAATTCCTTTTGGAAGTTTTATTTTGGCATTGTAATCCTTAAGCTCAAAGCATCAACATGAACCTTTATACTCTGATGAATGCATGTTTAGCTCTTAATGCACTTAATTCACACTTAAGGTAGCGAGGCTTTACATAATTCAAGCGATCTACATCGCTTATTCGCATATGCAGCTTGTCTATCTTGTGCAGCTTTTAATTTCAATCTGATCAGCTTCACTTTCTCTTCCATTTCTCGGATCATATCCGGTCCACTGATAGAAAACTGATCAACATCATCCCAATACAATGGTGATCTACATCATTGCCCATATAGTGCCTCAAACGGTGCCATCTGTATACTACTCTGATAACTATTATTGTATGAAAACTCAACTAATGCCAACGATTTGTGCCAAGAGTTATCAAACTCCAATACACATGCATGTAACATATCCTCAAGCGTCTGTATTGTATGCTCTGTCTGTCCATCTGCTGAGGATGATAAGCCGTACTTAATCGTACTTCAGTCCCAATGCTGACTTTAAGCCTTCCCAAAAATGAGAAGCAAACCTCGAATCTCAGTCTGATACAATCGAAACTGGTATTCCATGGAGTCTCACTACATTTTGAATATACAACTGAGCCATTCTCAAGTAGGTAAATGATATACCGTATGATATGAAGTGAGTTACTTTCGTTAGTATGTCAACGATCACCCAAATAGCATCATAACCATAAGAAGTCCTTGGTAAATGGGTCACAAATTCATCGTAATATGTTCCCATTTCCATTGAGGAATTTCTAGACTTCTCAATTCATCTCCTGGTCTATGTCTCTCTGATTTCAACTGTTGACAAATCACACATCGTTTCACAAATTCAAGTGCATCATGTTTCATGCGTTTCCATCGGAACTGTGTACGCAAGTCTTTATACATTTTATTGCCTCCAGGATGTATATTATATCTATTACAATGAGCACGTTGTAGTAGATCTTGGTGTAGACCCAATGTAGCAAGTACTACCCAATACTGTCCATATTTAAAACTCCCATCACCTGCTAGAACAAAAGCAGATGTATGCCCTTGACTTATCTTCTCCTTACTATTGTACTTCACCATCAGTGATTTGTGTCGTTCCAATCTTCTCAAAGATGTCGGGCTCAACCAAAAATGTTGATACCCTTACTGGTATGGTCACTGCATCAAACTCATAACTCAATGTACAACAAGCAGTCATTAAAGCTGATAATTTAATCATATCATTCGCAGTGTATTGTACCTTTCGACTTAAGGCATCAGCTATCAGATTGACCTTCCTAGATGATATTCGATCTCACAATCATAATATTTCAAGAGATTCATCCATCTCCTTTGCCTCATGTTCAACTCTGTCTGAGTGAACAAAAATTTCAAGCTTTTATGATAAGTGTATATGGTAAAGGATGTACCATATAAATAATGTCGTCATATCTTCAAGGCAAATACTATGGCTGCCAACTCCAGATCATGTACTGGATATTTCATCTCATGTGGCTTTAATTGTCTTTATGCATATGTTACAACATGTTTATCATGCATCAATACACAACCTAAACCAAGTAATGATGCATCAATATAAAGAGCAAACTTGGCATGCTCTGATGGAATAATCAACACCAGAGCAATAGTCAACCGATGTTTCAATTCCTGAAAACTATGCTTACAAGCATCGGACCATCTGAAAGGTACACCATTAAGAACTCATAATGGCCATAGCGAATTCTGAATGCTGTCTTTAGTACATCTCCTTCCCTCACACGTATTTGATGATATCCAGATCTCAAATCAGTCTTAGAATAGATCATCGATCCATGCAACTGATCAAACAAATCATCAATACGGAGAAGATGATATTTATGTTGGGATATGCCCTAAGACAACTCATTAGATGATTGTTTATGACATACAATGTATTATGATTTTGTTAATGGCAATTCATTATTATATATTATTCGAGTATCTGTGTAACATGAACTAATATATAAGTTAATGTCCTTAGAATAATATCGTATTGTTCTTAAAGATTGTCCCTAGTCAAGTATTATCATGAATCGGGATAATGATAATGCATTGAGACTAGTATGTTTTGATTGATGAATTGTTCATAGATATGAGATATCAAATCAACACATGGGTGCATGTTAGAGAACGATGTACTGGACAGACCACCATGAGAATGTTACATGGATAGTTATATGAACGTCATAAGCAATTCTCATAGTGATAATAATGTATGTAATCCTTACGACTTGAGATCACCAGAGATCCCAACATAAGGAGTGATGTATCTTGATATTGTCAAACGTTACCTGTAACAGGGTAAACTATAAAGACAATCATTGGATACACCACGAATTACGTAGAGGGATGTTGAGTGATCAAGAAAGTATTTGTCCCTCCTATATAACAGGAGAAGTGTTTGGGCCCTTGATCAAGTAAGACTAAAATGCATGGCCATGCTCGAATGAGTCGATATGTGATACCGAGCTTATTCGTTTATTCTAGTTCTACTTGGGGATCAAGAAATAAAAGATTGAATATACGAGTATGACTATTCCATGACACGTGTTCAATCTAAACACATTGGACAAAGGGATTAAGTTACATGGTTAATATTATCACAGTCCGTAGGTTATGTCGAGTCAATGACATTCTTGTAATTTGGGTAGCCTTGATGTGTTGCTAGATACCGCTCATTGCTTGTGACATAAAATTAGAGTTTATGCCACTGCCAACATTGCAAGATCCTATCGGTCACACAAAAGATTAAATCGATAAAGGGAGATATAATTCATTGGATGAATTAATTAATTAAGAAGAGTCTTAATTATAAATATTAGATATATGGATTTAATTAAGATATTGGGTTTGGGCCAATGAGGCTTTTTGAAAGCCTTTAATTAAATCTAATATAAAATATAATGTGCTAACAAGGTTTTAATTAAGAGTTGATTATTAAAACCTAATAGCCACCCACATCCAATCTCTCGGCCGCCGCCTCCTCTCATCCTCCATCTTCACGCCGCTGCCGTGAATAGTGGTGGTAGGAACGGTCGTCGTTGATCGATTAAGAACCGTGAGTCTTGTTTTGGTTTAAGAACGAGTCTAGCATCTTGTTCTTGAACCCCCTTTTCGATTTGATCATGTGGATACCGTAGAGATGAAGGTGCAAATCTTTGTTCGTGACTCGTGGTCTTGCAAATGGATTCTGCTACAAACACGCTACAAGGGTATGATTCTTATCAATCTCGGTATGAATAACTTTGTATAGGTCCAGTGGTAGGAATCAAATTTTATTTTCCGCTGCGTATTGCTTGATTGATTCCTAGCAATTTATTCTTAATCGTTACTTTGTTCAATTGTCTATAATCAATGCACAGTCGCATTAATCCATCATTCTTCTTAACAAACGACACTGGAGCTCCCCAAGACGATACACTAGGATGTATGTATCCCTTGTCCAATAAATCTTGCAACTGAGTTTTCAACTCTCTCAGTTCAGTTGGTGCCATACGATATGGCGCTCGTGAAATTGCAGAGGTACCAGGTATCAATTCAATTCCAAATTCCACTTCACGACTTGGTGGAAATCCAGGAATTTCATCTGGAAATACATATACATATGCTACAACCACTGGTATCTCTTCAATTCGTCTTTCCATTTTCTTATCTGTTACATCAACAACGTAAATCAAATATCACATATGTCCATGTTTTAGCAACCATGAAATACTAATCACAGATAAGATCCATGTCCATAGAAGATCCATTGGTTTCAAGTGTCAGGCTGAAACCAAACCGTCTTCTGGCAACAATCCACAACAGGTTGATATTTACTCAACACATCGATACACAGAATACAGTCAAAATCAGTCATATCTAACACAATCAAATCTGTCTGTATTCCATATTCATCATCAAACTTAATAGAGCAAGCATTCACAATGTGACAAGTCATTACTGTAGTTCACATGGGTGTCGAGACATACAAAGGCATCAACAATGGAGACGAGCATATATGATACTGTTCAACAAGAGCTTGTGCAATAAATGAATGTGATGCAACAGTATCAATCAAATTAAAGCCAGTTAAGTAAATAAACAACACTTACCCACTATCACATCATCAGGAGTTGTCTCTGCTTGCTCCTTGTTCAATGCACAGACGTGAACTTGGGGCGGCCTTGTTCTCTGTCCCCCACCAGTCCGAGGTACAAACTGTGGTCTCTGCTGCACTGTACTATCAGATACACTCCCTCTAATCTGTTGGCCTTCAGCGTGAGGACAATCACGTACCATGTGTCCTGGTCTACCACAGCCATAACAAACTGACCCCTCACTGTGTGGACGATCGCGTCTAAAATGAGGTCCGTCATAATTAAAACATTTTAATCCTTTACCACTGCCACTACTGCTGCCTTGAGACTGTCCCTTGGCACCTCGTTCGCCCCCTTTTCAAGAATCAAATTTCTTTCCACCAAATCTTGAGGAAGATACACCTCCTCGTGATGATTTAAACTGATCCCCTCTGTTCTCATACTCTATGATGTAGGTTTTTGCACTTGTCCTACATCCTTATACGCTCCTATTCTGATCTCAGCCATTTCAGCCCTTGCCAACGCCTCCTCAAATGAAGTAGGATTATTAGAAATAACCCTATCAAACAACTCATGCCGTAAGCCTTTTACAGTCTGATTTTTGCCTTCGTGTTTGCAGCTATATGAGGTACATACCTCAACAGAGAAGAATACTGCAAAGCATAATCAGATACTTTCATGGTTCCCTATTTCAGATTGTTGAATTCATCTTCTTTCAATTGCCTAGCAGCAACAGAGAAATAATGATCCAGAAAGCGAGTTCTGAATGCATCCCAGTCCACAGTCTGCCCTTGAGATCTCAATTCAAGTAATGTTGCTTTCCACCACATCATTGCTTTCTTAGCCAATTGAAACTCAGCTAAACGCAACCAAGCTGTATTTACACATGGTGCTGACAAAAAGACCAGTTCAACGCGTTCTAACCATTCCCCAGCCTGTTCCCCAAATTCAGCCCCTCCAATCGAGGTGGCTGATAACTCAGAAATTGAGTCAATGTCAATTCTCCAGGTAACAACACACGTTCTACTGGTCCTTGACCCACTGGTGGTGGTGGCACAGAAGCCAAACCAACACTAGCATTGCCACTCATGGCATCCAAACATCGTTTTGTCGTACTCTATCTGCCATTACTGCACTACAGGGGTTAACAACAAGAGTCGAATATATAAAGCATGTTAGTATACCAACATATCAAACAATATCAACATGCTTTCAAGTGATTAGGTAACTACCTAACTCACTTCCTCTACCCTTGTTCACCCAATTCTCGAACCACTGCTCTGATACTACTAATGTGGGGTCCTCGTTACTTAATCTGTTATGTATCCAATCCTTATACATATGTGGATAAGAATTAAGTAATAACACACACTGATTAGAGCTTACTAGATCAGTTATTACAATATTTACAACTTCTGCCATAATTTACATCACATGTGCATAAACACTTCATATCGAAGTTCAACTCCTAAGCAGTGGTTCAGTTTACAGTAGAAATCGACTCATAATCTCGTCCTCCCACGTCTATGAGTCCCTACATAAAAAAATCACACAACATGAGTATTGATAGTCAAACATCTCAGTTCTATATTAATAAGCAACATAATACGATAAATCACTATCGTAAAATATCAACTGTGATTGTTATGTACCGTGCATCATAAAATACAAATGTGTCATGACATGTCACATCCATCATCCTATTATAACAAAACATATATGATATGTCTGTCTTAGCTCAATATGTCAGTGGAACCTCCTCACACTTCATATTAGCAGCACATATCATATTTCCGTCTTCACACATTATAACAGTCAAAGCATATACTCAACCTGAGCATACCTCTCATGCCAAAGCATAAGCTCAACAATAGCATACTTCTCGTCGCATCAGTCTCAACAATATGCATGTATACCACCATGAATGTATACTCATATGATATCATCAATCATATAATACAATCTCAACATATAGAAGTAACATCACATCAATCAGTGATCAATACTCGTACGTCAACACGTACCAGTCGTGTGATACAACATATATAAAGTCAGACGTCAATGTTTAACCGCCTCTCTGTCATGTCCATTGTGATGGTGCTACATGAATACCAACAATGTATCATGATATAATAGGCTTCACAATCAAATTCTACAAAAATATCACATTTTTCAACATGTTAACCCTAGAGATCGATCTCTATGTTTTATGCGATCGATCGCCTCACCCTTTATAAAACATTCTGCCTCATTGCGATCGATCTCTACTTTCACGCGAAAGATCGTTACCTAGCGATCGATCGGTCGATCGCTAAACACACCGCGTCTCTTGTGTTTAGCGATCGATCGTGATGCTCTATTTTTCTTAGAACATGGCAATTTTGAGCTTATTCTCATGGTGCACCTCTTCCAACTCAATTTCTTCTACTCAAACATGATACAAGCATGCAATAATATCGTATGAGTAAAGTTCCTTAACTAAACACCTCAATTCATTACATGAAATCATATTTGAATTCAAGAATTTCCACTTCATATGCTTATCTTCCAACTCAACTTACAAACCAATACCTACTAAGCACATACACATAACTCTTACCCACTAGAATTCACTTCTAGTTCACAAGCTTTGTGATTCCAAGCTTAATACCAACACAAGAGTGCAAGAGCAAGCAAGGGTTGGAGAGGAGTTTGGGTAGAGATTTATGAGTGAAAAGTGGTGTATTATGTGTTTGAATTCAGATATATAACTCCTATATATCTTCCACTATATCCATGTGAAATGCAACTCAAATGCATATTCAAATGCTAAACCAAATGACTCTCACATGCACATCAAATGTCAAGCCAAATGCATGTCAATTTGATATTCAACTACATGTAACTCTAGTTGTCTTGCTACATGTTCAACAACCATGTACATCAATTCATTACTTCCAACTATGTTTACTTGCATGCACATTATTCTTCTCATTCATCGCAATGACTCACACTCGGTCTCGACCCGAATCCATATCATACCGTAATTATCACATAATTACGCCAGAACCATATCATACATGTCATATCGAGGCATTAACAATACCCCTCGCTTCAATATGACAGTGGCATGGTCATCGCTTCGACATATCAGCAACGAGTAATCTATTTCCATATATCATAATCACATGACAAATATCAATGCATGTTTATAAATAACATATACATACATTATCATATTTACCAAAATATACCATAATCTTGCCAATAGATACCATCGACATATCAGTTCCGATTATGTTCCGTTGTTGCATCACCACTATAATGATAACAAAAGAAAAAAATAATATCTCTTTATCCATTCTAGTCATGATCGCTTTCACATGTACATTTATCATCATAATATGTCATAAGTCAACAAAGACAATTCAAATCCACATATATTCATTGCTCACTCTCTAGAGGCAGCACATATAATACATTGCACACATCCTCAACAGCGATCCGATAAAACATCGCTCGCGCGTCAGCGGCGACCCTGACAATCATAACATCGCAGGCTCTCACCAGTGCCGACCCTAACAATCATAACATTGCACACTCTCACCAGCATCGAACCTGACAATAATAACATCGCACGCTCTCACCAGCGTCGACCCTGACAATAATAACGTCGCACGATCTCACTAGCACCGACCCTAACAATCATAACGTTGCACACTCTCACAAGCGTCGACCCTGACAATAAGAACGTCGCACGCTCTCACCACTGTCGTCCCTGACTATAATAAAATCGCAGCTCTCACCAGCGCCTACCCTAACAATCATAATGTTGCACGCTCTCACCAGCGTCGACCCTAACAATAATAACGTCGCACGCTCTCTCTAGAGTCGACCCTGTCACATCGCTCATTCATCGGTGGCAACCCTATCACATCGCACACTCGTCAGTGGTGACCCTAGCATATTGCTCGCTCATCAGTGCGACCCTGTCATGGTAACTCAATACCAAATCACCCTCCACAAGAATTGTCAATCGCCAATAGCAACACTGATGAAAATTCTGCACCGAAAACCTCATTACCATAATCACTGTCAAAATACTCGTGAGGGCATAGCTACATCATCAATACATAATACAATATACAGGGATAATTTGAACTAGCATTAGTACATCGTGGCGTACCTGTGTCATCACTTTCATGACATACACATATCCAATCATCACATCGTCTATTTATTATGTCCCTAGATATTGTATCTTGTTTCTCATTTTTTTGATTCTCCTACAAAATCAGATTTTGTAGGATCGAGCACTTACCGCTTTACCAATAACTATAGTTAAGGGTAATGGCGCAACATCAATCTTTTTCAACCATACACTGACACAAGCGCCACGTGTTCGACCAATCACAAAGCAGAGGCAATTGTTGAACCCCAACAATCCCTCCCCCAATAATTGCACTCTCTGCAACTCATGGGAATCGAACACGCGACCTTGGCTCTGATACCAATTGTAGGATCGAGAGCTTACCGCTTAATCAATAACTATAGTTAAGGGTAATGGCGCAACATCAATCTTTTTCAATCATACACTGACACAAGCGCCACGTGTTCGACCGATCACAAAGCAGAGACAATTGTTGAACCCCAACAGATTTCTCAGCATTGTATATACATATACGCAATATATGCATAAAACTCAACTCAATAAAATGCATTTATTAATTTACTAGCAACAACGTTCAATTACCATCGACATTAATTACCGTCAGCGTGGTATGTCATTCATCATGCATCTCACAATACATTTTCATTTTTATTTTCACAATAATATATTTAGTAATATATCATAAAACGAGTTACCCGGCTCAATAGCTTTTCAACAATACTGTCATCAATAGATATGTTCACCGGCATCAGCCATTATTCCTCATTATCATGTTCCTCATGATCTATACTCGATTCTGCAACCGCAACAGTTAGCAATAACAAAAAATTTCATTGCCTCATATCATTAAATGCATAAATATATATACGTCATGTCATTTTGACAGAAATCATGCATAAAGTATGTGCTATACAATTCTCTCAACATACTCTTAGGCCATCAAACTACCCAAAGAACAATCCACTACTCCGATACCACTAATGTAAGACTCCAACTTCTAATCTCGTCATTAGTGCGTTTAATTGTGTATACATTATCCACGTCATGATATTCTCATTACATGCTTCTTATATATGACACGACTTCCTTATAAATTTTCGACATAATCCTTTAAACCCGATTTCCAACGCAACTCAATTCACGTATGTATACACTTTGTAATGCACTAATTATATTCCAATTCATCATGTACTTTTACTCTTAAATCATGCAATGCCCAATTGAAAAGAGAAATGCCAAGGACATTTATACAACTCATATACGCATATCTCTATGCTCACAAATGAGCATTAAATAAATAAGAGAGTATCTACATGTATAAATCATGTTACCAATACTAATGATGGTGCCTCACTCCTAAGAGCATCATCATTCACTATTTTTCCTCATTCACTATTTTGAGCTCATTCCAAAGCCAATGTCGTACCTACTTTACCTGTTTCAACAGAAACAGCCCACCGGACAGGTGAGCATAACTTATCACAATAATCATACATGCATAAGGATCATAATTTCACAATTTAAGATTATTTAATACGTACTCCCTGTAAAAAATTCAGAATCCATAGAGCTTTCACGAACTGTTCCTGTTGCAATCTCACACACTTTCATAAAATAAAGTTCAATATTGTTATTCAAAACATGATAATCATCGGTATGATAAATTCAATACTCCAAAATCTATTATTTATGCTTAAACATAAACAACTTCATAGCGCATGGAATCGTGCCTATCATTCTATCTCATTCTCAGTAATACCTCGCATGGATCATGCCCAATGCATCAATAATCAACTCGTATGCTCGTATCACGTACAGCTACGTATCCACTATGCCATATATATACACATATCATTTCTTTACTCGTATACTCGGATCACGTACAATTACGTATACACCATAACACATATGACATACTTCACATACATTCAATCATTACATTTAACAATACACGAATATATGAATATATAATTACTTCATAGTATATATTTGCTCATACGTCATTACGTATCTTAAGGTTGACAACATGATTAAGGCATTCTCGACATCCAGAGGCTCGTACAGTATATATATTGAATATCAATTCAATATTAATTTCACAACGATAACCCTCAACAATCTCATCATATCACATTAATTTGTCATGCCTCCATATACTACACAAACAACCCATTTATCCTTTGTTCACTTGAAGTATTCATTAATTCATGTTATGTAGTATATACACTTTTAAGGTTCAATACATGCAACCTTATTTTATTGTTAAAAAACTTTCCCAAACTATCATAATTATCATCAAAATCTTTTATAACATACTTCATCTCAAACTTTGAAGAAATTAGAAATTCCGAGATCTTAATCCGACCGATCGATCGGTTGCTCCTACAGATCGATCGCTCACCTCAGCCGATCGATCGGTCGGCTCTCCCGATCGATCGGTAGGCACCAAATTATTCCCCCTTTGCTATGGTATTTGACCGATTGATTCTTCCTTCTGATCGATCGATGCTGTAAACTGAAAAACAGCATTTTTATTCGCGTCAAAACTTCACCCAACTACAACACCAACCTCAACCTTCTATCCAAACATCATAAGAAGTAGTAAATCACATATCAACAAACTTATAAACCAAAATCTCCAATAACAAACTACCCCACAATATCACCCTTGAAATTTAAAATACCAACATCACTAACTCAATAAACCCCATTAAACCCATATTTCACAAGATAAACATGAAAAAAGGAAGGTTTAGATGTTGAATACCTTCCACTACAACCTTGAACACAAATAAAGCTTGGATTAAACTTTGGAAATTCTTCTTGCTCGTAGGCGATTTTTGTGGCGTGGAAGGGGAAAGAAGAAGAGTGATTGTGTGTGTGGGGCTTATGGTGTGTCTCCACCCATAATTTATCCAAATTTAAAATTGCACAAAACCCGCTCAAAATGTTATTTGTACAACAATTCTCACACTCCACATAATAGTAATATTCACTATTACACTCAAATTAAACTCAAGCATCAAAATGTCAAGATTTCCCAACATAATTCTTCTAGGTAGTTATTTATTCCACTTCCACCGAATTACAATTCCAACATTTTAGTTCTATAATTATCTCATCATTTACATCAACTAAAATCAACTAATTAAACATATTAGGTCTGGGCATCACACTTCAAAACCCACAATTTCGACCCAACTCAAAACCATAATTTAAAACTTACAAAAATACTATCAAAACAAAGATAAGCGATAGGGGAAGAAGATTACCCAACAATTTGCTCAAGGATCTCACCCATAATCGAGCACCATCGATTTCTCTTAAACAGGAAGAAACAAAAAGGGGGAGAGAAGAGGGAGTAAACGGTGAAGATGAGAGAAGAGAGAGAAGTGAGTGCAAATGAATGAACACCGAGTCCACTTGATATTTATATAGTATCAAGGCTCCAAAAATCCCGAGTCTCAAATACTCGTACCAAAACTCTTTATTAAAACAAGTGTTTAATAATTTATCTCCAACTCGCTCAAATACAACCCAAACTTCGATCCAAAATCTCCAAACCTCGAAATCCTAATACCTCTACGATTCTAAGGTTCAACAAGACCCAACGAATCCGACACTTGGTAATCCTCCCCTAGAATCTCAGTTCCTGCAATTATTCCATAATTATTGCTCAACTTCAATAATTACCTTTTTATTAACAAAATAACTCAATTTAATCAAGGTAATTAATTTCCAGGCATCACAAATATAGTCATGGAACATCTCAAATACACTATAATTTTGAGTTTTACATTCAAAATCTAAAAAAAAAATTATTTCTCATTGAAGAATTTTTGCCAATTCAATTACCCGAGCCACTACTCCTCCCAACCAATCCAAGCAGAATATTTTCAAGATTTTAGTAAGTCGGTGCATGTGAACTACATGCGTCGCTGAGTCTATCGGTGCATGTAAATTACTTGCACCGATAGACTTATACTGTATTTAACCAAAAACATAGTTATGAAACATCTCAAATACACTTTAATTTTGAGTTTCACATTCAAAATCTAAAAAAAAATCATTTCTCATTGAAGAATTTTTTGCCAATTTTAATTTCCCGAGCTACTACTCCTCCCAACCAACCCAAATAGAATATTTTCAAGATTTTGCATGTGAATTACATGCATTGCTGAGTCTATCGATGCATGTAAATTACATGCACCGATAGATTCATACTGTATTTAACCAAAAACATTGTCATGGGACATCTCAAATACAATTTAATTTTGAGTTCACATTCAAAATCTACAAAAAAAAACATTTCTCATTGAATTTTTTTTTCCCAATTTCAATTCCCCTAGCTACTCCTTCTCCGAACAAACCCAAGCAGAATATTTCCAAGATTTTAGTTCACATGCGCCACTGAGTCTATCGGTGCATGTAAATTACATGCACAGATAAACTCATTTTGTATTTAACCAAAAACATAATCATGAAACATCTCAAATACACTTTAATTTGGAGTTTCACATTCAAAATCTACAAAAAAAAATCATTTCTCTTTGAAGAATTTTTTGCCAATTTCAATTGCCCGAGCTACTGCTCCTTCCACCAACCGAAGCAAAATATTTCAAAGATTTTTAGTAAGTCGGTGCATGTGAATTATATGCACAGTTGAGTCTATCGTTGCATGTAAATTACATGCACCGATAGACTCATGATAAGTGTCATTTTTACACTTATTTAGATGTGATTTTCTAATGGTTTTTGTATTGATTCCTGGATGATTTTACTTTTTTTGGTATATATTTGTATGTTTCAGGAATCAATGTTGAAATGCATACAAGGAGAGGAAATGAGCCCAAAATGATGAAAAATGACCGAACCTCGAAGCCAAGGAAGAAAGGATGAAAAGAAAAATAAAACAAAATTAATATAGCTCGATCGATTGAGCTACCATCTCGATCGATCGGCTGGTCCAGTAACTTTGCTCGATCGATCGCCAGACATCGAAATTTTTGGGATTTTGTTTCCATCTTGGTTATTTTGTGTCCAAAGGAGATGAAACTCCTCCAACATTATATATGGATTGTTTTGGACGTTTTTAGGGACTTCTTAGCTCATAATTTAACCTACAACCACAGCCTCCATCACTCTCCATCAACAACTGATAGGCTTAGAATTTAAGTGTTTTTAGCTGTAATTTCTTCCCATTTTTCATACTTTTTTCCTGGATGATATTATGCTTTTTGGTGTTTATTTGTTTATTTCAGGAAAATAGGGTGGAGATGGAAGAAATGAGCTAAAATGAAGGAAACGGGCGAAAGTGAGGCGTAAAAGATGAGAAAATGAAAAAGATGGATTTTTTGAATCTCGATCGATCGAGATTTACTCTCGATCGATCGAGCCAGGCAGAAAGTTGAGCATCAAAGAATTTCAAGTCTCGATCGATCGGAACAATTTCTCGATCGATCGAGTGAGGCAGTAACTTCAGAGCTAATTTTATCAAAGTCTCGATCGATTGGAAGGAAATCTCGATCGATCGAGCGAGGCAGTAAGTTTCAAAGGCTGACATGAACAGTGCACCGATCGATCGAGAAAACCTTCCGATCGATCGATACGCAAAATCTGCAGATTTTATTTTCCATGTTTATCGTGATCTGTGGAGGGTTTAAAAGAAGAAAATCATTCAAAAGACACCATATCAGACGATATTTCTGAACAAAATAAGAACCCTAGCCGCCGCCTAGCCGCCGCCAAGGAGATCCGTTCTTCAGGTTCTTCGTCCGAGCCAAAGCCAATCAATTCCGGAGTGCAAGGAAGGAGCAAGAGAAGAGATTTCGGTGCTACGCACGGATTCATTCCGCCGTTTATCGTATTTCTAGACTCTAATCTATTTCATATTAATTTTCAATTGATGTTTTTGAGGTCGAGAGACGATTAAACTTCTTTGTATTTGATTTGAAACAATTCTAGTTTATTTTATTCGAGTTTTAGTTTCGTTGTGTTTGATATATTGATTCAATTGTGTTTGAGTGTATTGATGTCTATTGTTCATGAATTAATTGATTGTTAAGATCAAAGCCTAGCTAACTTTGATTGATTCTGAGAGTTATAACCGAGATCGAGAGATAACGTTGTAACACGCTCCATTAATTTATGATGTATGTTATGATTGAGATCAAGAGATGATATCGCATACGTGAGAACTTGGAATCGAGAGATTTAGAGTTATAAGGTTTTGATAATTTATGCAACTTTGAATTAGTAAATAGGTGCACGATAGTGACTTATTCTAATTTTTTGTTAGTTTCTTTACATCTCGAGAGAGTGTATTGAATAATAGCGAAAACCTTTCACCTTTAGAATCAATTGGTTGATAATTTGCTTATTCAAATGAATCATTAAAGATAACACAGTTGAACGAAGAGCTTGGTAATTTTCTTGAGCAACTTACCTTCGCATATCCGGAACCATTCATTTTATTGTTTCTTGTTTAAGTTTCATTTCTTAGTTTAAGTTTGCTTTAGATAATCACATTTGTTAATCGTAGGCTAAATATAATTTTATTAATCTTATTTGGTACTTATACGTTAGTCCCTGTGGATTCGACAACCCATACTTAATTTTCACTATACTAAAACTTGACAGCCGTGCACTTGCGGTAGAATCGCTTCACACTAATCTTTGAAATAAATCTTTTGTTTAAAAATAAAGCGGTCAAGTTTTTAGTTGATAGGCTTAGAATTTAAGTGTTTTTAGCTGCAATTTCTTCCCATTTTTCATACTTTTTCCTGGATGATATTATGATTTTTGGTGTTTATTTGTTTATTTCAGGAAAATAGGGTGGAGATGGAAGAAATGAGCTAAAATGAAGGAAACGGGCGAAAGCGAGGCGTAAAAGATGAGAAAATGAAAAAGATGGATTTTTCGAATCTCGATCGATCGAGATTTACTCTCGATCGATCGAGCTAGGCAGAAAGTTGAGCATCAAAGAATTTCAAGTCTCGATCGATCGGAACAATTTCTCGATCGATCGAGCGAGGCAGTAACTTCAGAGCTAATTTTATCAAAGTCTCGATCGATCGGAAGGAAATCTCGATCGATCGAGCGAGGCAGTAAATTTCAAAGGCTGACATGAACAGTGCACCGATCGATCGAGAAAACCTTCCGATCGATCGATACGCAAAATCTGCAGATTTTATTTTCCATGTTTATCGTGATCTGTGGGGGGTTTAAAAGAAGAAAATCATTCCATTCAAAACACACCATATCAGACGATATTTCTGAACAAAAGAAGAACCCTAGCCGCGGCCTAGCCGCCGCCAAGGAGATCCGCTCTTCAGGTTCTTCGTCCGAGCCAAAGCCAATCAATTCCGGAGTGCAAGGAAGGAGCAAGAGAAGAGATTTCGGTGCTACGCACGGATTCATTCCGCCATTTATCGTATTTCTAGACTCTAATCTATTTCATATTAATTTTCAATTGATGTTTTTGAGGTCGAGAGAAGATTAAACTTCTTTTGTATTTGATTTGAAACAATTCTAGTTTATTTTATTCGAGTTTTAGTTTCGTTGTGTTTGATATATTGATTCAATTGTGTTTGAGTGTATTGATGTCTATTGTTCATGAATTAATTGATTGTTAAGATCAAAGCCTAGCTAACTTTGATTTATTCTGAGAGTTATAACCGAGATCGAGAGATAACGTTGTAACACGCTCCATTAATTTATGATGTATGTTATGATTGAGATCGAGAGATGATATCGCATACGTGAGAACTTGGAATTGAGAGATTTAGAGTTATAAGGTTTTGATAATTTATGCAACTTTGAATTAGTAAATAGGTGCACGAGAGTGACTTATTCTAATTTATTGTTAGTTTCTTTACAGCTCGAGAGAGTGTATTGAATAATAGCGAAAACCTTTCACCTTTAGAATCAATTGGTTGATAATTTGCTTATTCAAATGAATCATTAAAGATAACACAGTTGAACGAAGAGCTTGGTAATTTTTTTGAGCAACTTACCTTCGCATATCCGGAACCATTCATTTTATTGTTTCTTGTTTAAGTTTCATTTCTTAGTTTAAGTTTGCTTTAGATAATCACATTTGTTAATCGTAGGCTAAATATAATTTTATTAATCTTATTTGGTACTTATACGTTAGTCCATGTGGATTTGACAACCCGTACTTAATTTTCACTATACTAAAACTTGACAGCCGTGCACTTGCGGTAGAATCGCTTCACACTAATATTTGAAATAAATCTTTTGTTTAAAAATAAAGCGGTCAACAACCATCAATCATACACCACAAAACCATTGAAGAAGAAGACGTATCGAAAATAATTTTATGTAGATTATTGTTGGCTAAGTTTGTTGTCAAGAGGGGATCCTTTGTATGAACTCATAATTCAAATTAAGGTTTTTGATTGATTCTTACATGTCTTTGTGCAGAATTTTTTGTGATTCATGCTTTTAAAGGAGTGATCACCTTTGAATGATTATTTATTGTAATTGAGATCGAGAGATAAAATTTTAATACGATATAATAACTTATGCCGTGGAATACAGGCTGAGATCGAGAGATAAAGTCAAACACACGTGTGATAGTTATAGATATCTAATAATCAAAGGCTGGTAGTTTTCATAGATTGACATACAATATTGATTATTCAATAAGGAAACGAGAGTAGCTTATGGTAACGTTAGTATTATATTTGTTATAACCGGACCAAGGTATAACAAGTGCCTTAGGAAAGCTCGTGACCTTAGATCGTGTGAATTTAAATCTTAACTAATAGGCGAATTACGGGGGATTATATTGGTGAACCAAAGTCTGTATAATTGTCTCTATTGATTCTATATTCATTATCTACCATGTGTTGGGTTGAATTTTGATTTATCAGTCTAATTAGTATAATAATCATCACTAATTTTTGTAGGCTAAATATAGTTAAACTAGTTGAGCTTGGTAATTATTTTCTAGTCCCTGTGGGTTTGACACTCGTACTTTTCATATCATTATACTAAAACTTGACACCGTGCACTTGCGGTATAAATCGCTACATTGGGAAATAATTGTTTAAAATAATAGCGATCAAGTTTTGGCGCTGTTGCCGAGGACTGGTTTAAAGTAATATCAGACGATATTAGTTGACTGTAGTTTAGCCATTTTTTTTTTTGTTTTCGATTTTTTTTCTTTTATACTACTCTACTACTGCCATTTTTTGGTTGGATTGTTGCAGGTTATTACTCCCTAGTGCATGCTAAGGAGTGAACGACCAACAATTGAGCTTTTTGACCCTGAAATTGATAGAACTCTTCTTAGGAGACTAAGAGAAGTTCGAGCGATGGCTGAAAACAATGAAGGAGAAGGCGGAAGAGATGAAAGACAGAACGAAGAGGTGCCTAATAGATGATCACTCATGGACTATGCCCATCCTTCATTCCATGGATCACTGTCTAGTATCACTAGACCGAGCATCCAGGCTAACAATTTTGAGATCAAGCCTGATATCATAAAGATGATCCAACACTCGGTCCAGTTTGGGGGAGCGGCTACTGGTGATCCCAATGCCCACATCTCCAACTTCTTGGATATTTGTGATACCTTCAAGCACAATGGCGTTACTGACGACCCCATCAAGTTACGTTTTTACATTTATTTCCTTTCTCTTTACGTTATAAAGCCAAATCTTGGTTGCAATCTTTGCCCGCAGGTTGTATCACTACGTGGGATGGGATGGTGCAAGCTTTTATATCAAAATACTTCACACCATCAAAGAAGGCCAAGATGCGCAATGATATCACAACTTTTGCCCAACATGACCCAAAGACATTGTATGAAGTATGGGAGCGCTTCAAGGATCTACTGCGGAGATGCCCACATCATGGCCCCCTATCTGGCTGCAAGTACAAACTTTTTATGACGGTTTATTTTATGATAATCATTCTATGATTGATGCAGCATTAGGAGGTACAGTGATGAGAAAGATGCCCGAGGAGGATTATACAGTGTCGGAGGATATGGGTGCTAATAGCTGTCAATGGCAGTCCGAAAGGAACGTGCCAAAGAAGCAAGCTGGAATGCATGAAGTGAGTGAAGTCACTGCCCTAGCTACCCAGTTGGAAGCACTGAACAAGAAGATAGACATCTTGAGCATGCATGCAATGCAAGTTCTAGCCGTTACATGCCAGTTGTGCTAAGGCGGACATCAAGCAAGAAGAGGATCAAACACGAGACAAAGGTAAGTCTACTAAGACCATTATACCAATCACATCTGCTAAGGTAGATATCTCACTCCCATTCCCCGCTACATATAAGAGAGCAAAAATTGATGCTAAATTTGCTATGTTTCTAGATTTGATTAATTATCTACACATTGATATGCCTTTCATTGATGCTATCCGGCAAATGCCGAACTATGCTAAGTTTTTGAAGGAGATACTGTCAAAAAAGCGGAAACTGGGAGAGCATGAGACGATAAACTTAACTGGGAGTGTTCTGCTATATTTCAAAATGATTCACCTCCAAAGTTAAAGGATCCAGGGAGTTTCACTATACCTTGCAAAATCAACTCTATGTCTTTTAAAAAATCGTTATGTGATTTGGGTGCAGGTGTGAATTTAATGCATTTGTATGTCTACAGGAAGCTGGGTTTAGGAGAGCTCAAACCGATCAATGTGTCACTGCAGATGGCGGACAAGTCCATCAAGTACCCTCAAGGAATAGTTGAGGATGTACCACTCAAAGTCGACAAATTCATCATCCGGGTGCATTTTATAGTGTTGGGCATAAAGGAAGATGGGGACATGCCATTGATTCTAGGAAGACCGTTCCTAGCAGCTGGAAGGGCATTAATTGATGTCCAAGAAGGGAAGTTGATCATTCGAGTAGGGGGGTCAAGTTTTTTTTATATGTTCAAAGCTTTGAACACTACGCACACTAAGTACCAATGTTTCAATATCAATGTAATTGATCCATTATCTGTTAATGTGACGCAGGTATCGAGGAAGGAGAATAAAGTGATGGCCACATCGAATGGCCATAAAAAAGGAGGAAGAATCTGTGATGAGGACTTGGTTATAATGAATAGAGCTAAAATGCGACTATTTCCATGGAAGTCGGACTCACCATTCAAAGTTGTCGATGTTCTATCATGCGAGACTATCAATTTGAGAGATGACCAAGGGGCACTATTCACGGTAAAAAAGAAGTGGTTACGACACTACCACAAGGATGACGACAAAATCATCTCGCACTGCCTCTTGCGGCACTTGAGCGTACATGGTAAAAAGTCCAGCTTGGGACTATAAATCAAGAACTTTTTCTTATCCCTTATCTTTGTTTGGTTAGTTTTGTTTTTGTTTTGGTGAGAGACTCCATGCGTGCTTCATGTGTTCCAACAATATGCCCCACGAGCTGACTAGGAAGTGGACGACATTCACTGACGAATGTCGTCAAAGGTACATGTTTTGTCTTATGTTCCATGATTATTACATTGAGGACAATGCATGGAGTAAGTTTGGAGGGGTGCATTACTGTCTCATACTTTCTCTTTGGAATTGTATCGTTCTTTGAGCACCAACAAAAAAAAAGTTTGTTTTCTTGAAAAATGAGTTCAACCTTAAGAAATAAATGAATTAAAATTGCAACTATATTATACAATGAAATTAATCACCATCTCAACTTGAGTCTTGAAATTTTTTGACTTATTTGTGAATATCTTTGGTTGAGTTAGTACTTCAAAATTAAGGAATATTTTGAGCACTTTTGAGTCATGATTGTGTGGATTATATGTTGGAAAGTGAAAAATTTTGTGAACTATGATTTGTCTTGAGTATCTTAGAGCACTCTAGAGCCTATTTGACGATACTTTTAGGTGAAATTTTATAATTATGAACTTGACTTGGAAATGATCTAGGCAATTTTTGGAACGTTTGAACCTTTCAAGCTTACCATGTATACATCAATCCCTAGTGTCCTATTTTGAGCCTAATTGGAAAAAAAATGTAGTATGTTTAACATACTATTATCCCCCATTCAATATTGATTGGCAAACTCATTATACCCACCTATTTTGAGCCTAAATTGAAAATAAAAAAAAAGTATCCTTACTTAAAGGGAGTATAATATACTTTGATGAGCTTATTTTTGAAAAAAAATTATGAATGAGAAAAGAAAAGAATAGAAAGAGCATTGAGAAAAAATATCTAAATAAGACCCAAAGTGGTCAAGGCTAGAAAAGAAAAAGAAGAGAAGCTCAAATTTGTGCTAAATTATGAACATTACATGATTATACTCTCTTCTTTGTGCTATCCTATCTTTTCTTTGAAGCCAACACATAGGCTTAACATTACAAGCTTAAAAAGACTTTTTGATCAAAGTCTAGGGAATAATTACATTAGTGGAGAAGTATTTGAAAAGTAAGCTTATTGAGTGCTTGATAGTAATCTTGACTTTGAGTTTATTAGCAATATTTGATTTTGAAGATATGTATTGAACTCAAGATTGACAATAGCGCACACACACATTCCGATTTTGTGATATATTGTTTGGCTTAGGACAAACACTTCTTATTGATTTTTGGAGTACGTCTTGTTGATGTTTTAGAGGGATTTCTAAGCTTTACATTTGAGGTGCTAAGTTAGTTCTTTTAAAGTATTAAGGATGAACCTACATTTTGATCTTATTTTCTTGCTCGAGACGATCAAGTTTAAGTTTGGGGGAGTTGATAAGTGTCATTTTTACACTTATTTAGATATGATTTTCTAATGTTCGTATTGATTCCTAGATGATTTTACGATTTTTGGTATATATTTGTATGTTTCAAGAATCAATGTTGAAATGCATAAAAGGAGAGGAAATGAGCCAAAAAATGATGAAAAAGACCAAACCGAGCGAACGCGTCGAATTTAAGGAAGAAAGGAATAAAAAATATATGTATAACTCGATCGATTGAGCTACCATCTCAATCGATCGGCTGGTCCAGTAACTTTGCTCGATCGAGCGATCGCTAGACATCAAAATTTTCGGGATTTTATTTCCATCTTGGTTATTTTGTGTCGATGAAACTCCTCCGACATTATATATGGATGTTTTGGATGTTTTTAGGGACTTCTTAGCTCATAATTTAACCTGCAAACATAGCCTCCATCACTCTCCATCAACAATCGTCAATTATACACCACAAAACCATTGAAGAAGAAGACGCATCGGATGAGACGGGACGACAGAGCAACTCAAGGAGTCAACACCTATCGTTACTATCGTATTTCTGAAGTTATTTATCGTTTAGTCTTAGATTTTGATGTTTAGAATGTTACAAAACAAATTTATGCATTATTATTTGATGGCTACTGTTGGCTAAGTTTGTTGTCAAGACTTAGGGGATCCTTTGTATGAACCCATAATTTAAATTAAGGTTTTTGATTGATTCTTACATATCTTTGTGCATAATTTATTGTGATTCATGCTTTTGAAGAAGTGATCACCTTTGAATGATTATTTTATTATAATTGAGATCGAGAGATAAAATTGTAATACGATATAGTAACTTACGTCGTGGATTTCAGACTGAGATCGAGTCATAAAGTCAAACAGACGTGTGATAGTTATAGATATCTAGTAATCGAAGGCTGGTAGTTTTCATAGATCGACTTACAATATTGATTGTTCAATAAGGATACGAGAGTAGCTTATTGTACCGTTAGTATTAGATTTGTTATAACCGGACCAAGGTATAACAAGTGCATTAAGGAAGCTCATCACATTAGATCGTTTCAATTTAAATCTTAACTAATAGACGAATTATGGGGGATTACATGGGTGAATCAAAGTCTTGATAATTGTCTCTATTGATTCTATTTGAGTATCAGTCAAATTAGTATAATCATCACTAATTTTCGTAGGCTAAATATAGTTAAACTAGTTGAGTTTGATAATTATTTTCTAGTTCCTGTGGGTACGACACTCGTATTTTTCATATCATTGTACTAAAACTTGACACCGTGCACTTGCAGTATAAATCGCTACATTGAGAAATAATTGTTTAAAATAATAGTGATCAACTCATACTGTATTTAACCAAAAATATAGTCATGGAACATCTCAAAACTGTAATTTTGAGTTTTACTTCCAAAATCTATATAAAACAAAATCATCTCTCACTGAAATGTTTTTTGCCAATTTCAATTCATCGAGCTACTGCTCCTCCCAACCTACCAAAGCATGATATTTCCAAGATTTTAGTAAGTTCGTGCATGTAAATTACATGCATCACTGAGTCTATCGGTGCATGAAAATTTCATACACTGATAGGCTCATACTTTATTTAAACAAAAAACATAGTCATGAAACATCTCAAATACACTTTAATTTTGAGTTTCACATTCAAATCTAAAAAAAATCATTTCTCATTGAAGAATTTTTTGCCAATTTCAACTCCCCGAGCTACTGCTCGTCCCAACCAACCCAAGAAGAATATTCCAAGATTTTAGTAAGTTGGTGTATGTGACTTACATGAATAGCCGAGTCTATTGGTACATGTAAATTAAATGCACCGATAGACTCGTACTGTATTTTAATCAAAAACATAGTAATAGAACATCTCAATACATTGTAGTTTATTTCCATAATTCATGTGCCACTACATACACTCGTTTTTGTTAATATTATAAAGTATTTTCTTGTTCAACTTTCTCAGTGTGTTTCTATCTAAAACCGTAATATTTTAAACACTCGCGATTCAGCTAAAACAATACTTAAATAACAACTTAAACAATAAGTTTAAGTTAAGAGACATTTTGACAAATATATAATATGCGCAATAATTGAAATAATAATTCAATACTAATTGTGGCACAAAATCAATAAAAAAGCAAAAAACAAAAGTCAAAAATCAAAAATCAAAAAATTGTTCCATAGAGAAGAACGTAAACATATTAGAGAATGGAATGAAATTTATTTTGGTTCATTTGCATTACGTAGTGCACGCGGCAAATTATGAAGAAAGAAATCCCAAGATTTCATGGTGATAGGGATTTCATGAAGCTTAGAGTGGAGATGCAGGGTCCTAGAGTTGTCAACTGAGGAATTTGCTGAAACTTCTGAGACCATGGATCAATTTGAGCGACAATTTGTTAATTTAATTGAATTTCCTAAGAGATGGAGAATAATGGGCAGGGGCCATCGTTTGAACACTGAAATTTTGATCATTTTGACCGAAATTGAACATACATCAACGAATTGTTTTGGTAGATTGGACTAAAAAAACTCACCTAGTAATATCGGCTCGGAATTTTTTCAATTTATTATTGTGAAAAAAGATCACAAATGTTGTGATTGGGCCATTTGTGGCCCAAAAGCTGATGGGTCTTTATGTGGTAAAGATGAGAGATGAACCAGATATGCTGGGCCCAGCATTTTAATGGCCCAAAGTAATTCACGTGTCAAAATTAAAAAGTGTATTCTGTTGCTAAATAACTAAGGACGTGTCCAGTTCTGATTGGTTATAAGCTATCCCTTCTACGCACACATAGGGATGGCAATGGGACGGGTCTAAACCCGGACCCGTATTGAACCCGTCCCAAACGGGACGGGTCTAAACCCGGTCAAACGGGTCCCGGGGCGGGTCTGGACCCGGTCAACGGGTTTATGAGGCGGGGCGGGGCGGGGCGGGTCCTGGGATTGGCTGGACCCAACCCGGACCCGCCCCGTATAACATATAAATTATAAAAAAAAAATAACTTCTGCCGAGAAACACTAAATGACTAAACCCTCGCCACTCAGACTCTCATCCTCACAAACCACAGCCCATCTGCGCGACTCCACTCCCCGAGAAACACTAAACCCTCGCCTCAGGGTGCCACTCAGACTCTCACCCGCACAAGCCACAACCCATCTGCGCGACTCCACTCCCTGCGCGACGCGACTCCCTGCGCGACGCGACTCAACTCCCTGCGGCCTGGGCGACGCGACTCCACTCCTGCGCGACTCCACTCCACTGCGCAACTCCACTCCACCGCGCAACTCCACTCCCTGTTAAGTAATTTTTGGATTTTACATGCACTGTGATTCACGCTTGCTTGCAATATGCTTGTTGTTGATTTTTTGTGTTTTTGTTTTAATTAATGGGTTTTTACGCTGCTTGATTAAAATTTAGGGTTATTTTTTACTTTTGCTTTTCATTGAAATCAAGAGTATGATTCCATGAATTAAGGGGTTTGAATGTTCTTTGATTCTTTGAAGATCTGTTCTTTTCGAATTTTTTCAAACTGTAAATGGTTGGAGCTTATGTTTTCCATGGCGCTAAGAAGTAAGAACAGCTTCTAAGAAAGAAGAAAATCCACTCGATTATACCTGCAAAAAAACACAAAAAAACTAAACGGGTTCGCGGGTCCCGGCGAGGCGGGGCGGGTCGTGGATTTTTTTTTTTGAGGCGGGGCAGGTCCTGGGTTTGGTCAAACCCGTCCCAGACCCGACCCGTTGCCATCCCTACGCACACATGCCTGCCGACTAGGGATGACAATGGAACGGGTCCAAACCCGGACCCGCATTGAACCCGCCCCGCCGGGGCGAGCCTGGACCCGCTTCAACCGGGTTTTGAAGGGGGCGGGGCGGGTCCTACGATTGGCCGAACCCACCTCGGACCCGCCCCGCTATACATTTTTTATTTTTTAAAAAAAAATATGATATTGATTATACATTTTACTTCTTTGATTAAACAATGAAGTGTCATTATTTAATTTTATATCAAAATTCATGTGTTCATGTTAAAAAAGTTGGACATTTTGAAGTAAATAAGAGCAAATTAATAAATATTTAGTAGTTTAAAGATAGTTTTACAATGTTTATTATAAATATTTACTAGAGAAAACATGAAATTTAATCACAAAACTCAACTTTTGTGTTTCAAAATTGATTTCTAGCTAAATTTTTTTTTTAAAAAAAATAAAAAATAAAAAAAAACTGGAATCTGGGCGGGGTGGGTAAACCCGCCGGGTTCGCGGGTCTAAGCGGGGCAGGGCGGGGCGGGTTTTATGTGTAGCGGGGCGGGTCGTGAGATTGGCCAAACCCGTCCCATACCCGACCCGTTGACATTCTTACTGCCGACGCGAA
The DNA here is from genome assembly GCA_907163345.1 of Haberlea rhodopensis. Lineage (NCBI taxonomy): Eukaryota > Viridiplantae > Streptophyta > Magnoliopsida > Lamiales > Gesneriaceae > Haberlea > Haberlea rhodopensis. The sequence continues at coordinate 1,508,334 of CAJQUN010000079.1, forward strand.
GGGTTAGTTTGAAAAATGATATTGACCAAGTATTTTTTGATTTTTGATCTTATTTAAAGATTGTTTTATGAAATGGCATTCAAACACATACAAAAATAAAGGTCAAAACAAAGCTAAAAAAATAAAAATGTTATATTTCAAAATTATAGTCAAACAAATGTTATTTGTTTAAATAATCCCAACTTGCTTGGCTTTAGTTAGATTTATGGCCTCCTTCATAATTTTTTATTTTTTATTTTTTATTTTTTATTTTTTATTTCTAACATTTCTAATTTTAATTTTTAAAAATTAACCTTCATTTATACTTTTAATCTGAAATGTGCCAAAATACCCTTCCCTCCTAAAACTCAAATGCACCAACTCCAAAATGCTAATAATCCCCCCTCACGTCTCCCTTCTCTGTACCTATTTTTTGTCTTAATAAATTTTTCCACCAATCGTTTAAAGATTGAGAGTTAAATTTTATTGAAGTGTTAGAAACTTGTTTAACTTGGTTTTAAATAGATGTTCAAGTTCAAATCATATTTCAGTTCAGCGATATTATTATAATTTATTTTTTTACAATTAAAATTGGAACAAAAGGCACTATTATTATTTTTGTTTAAATATTTACTTCAACGACATTTTCTACTAGGGGTGCTTAACGGGTCAGGTAAATCTGGACCCAGCCCAAAATCGGACCGATTCCAAATAGGGCTAATTGGTTTGGAACCGGTAAGATACCGATTCGGATCGATTCTACCATCCAGAACCGGTATCTTACCGGTTCCGGACTAAATGGATCTGGGTTGAAATCGGTAGAATCGGAACCAGATCAGACCGGTTTTGGATTTGATCGGTTTGAGTTGCCCCATTAAGCACCCCTATTTTCTACTGAGTATCATCACATATATGTTTTTTACCAATGCGACTCTATTTTTTTTTTTTGAAATAATAATTATTATTTTTGGCAAAAATAATGCATTTTTGTAAGAGTTTTAAAAATACATCAAACCGCTGCCAGCTGCAACGGAGGTATGCAAAAACACAGGCCTCCGTTGCAGTTGGCAACGCAGGATTGACACAGTGTTCTCTGTCAGCTGCAGCGGACACCGTGTTTTAATTTTTTTTTATAAAGAATATAGTTTTTAAAACCGGACGAATAAAAGGACACTGAAAAATGATTTTGATGCATTGAATATTAAAGAGGAGCGCGGAGAATGATTTTGATGCATTGAATATTAAAGAGGAGCGCGGAGATTGATGGTTATTTAAAAAAATAACCCCAAAAACAATGTTTTTAACAAATTAACCGAATTTAAAAATTGTTAACAAAGTAACCCGAGACACCAAAGTTGGCATCTCCTACTTTTATTTATTTTTATGTTGGAGGCGCCAACTGTGTTGGCGCCTCCAACATATATATATATATATATTTTTAACAATGTTGATGCGCCAACTCTCCAACATATGTTTTTATTTTTTAATTTTTAATTTATTATTATTATTATTATATAATAAAAAAAAAACCAACAAAAATTCAATGTAGTGTTCAACGTCAATCACTATCTCAAAAACTATTATTGATAGTACAAATATTTTCTCAAATATATAATGTCTTGTGAACTGTCGGTTGAGTCCAATCATTCTCTCATATTCAAAATTCAAATAATAACGTTCCCATGAGTTAGAATACTCACTTTGACCATTTTAAAATTTGAATCACATTCAAATAAGTATAAAATACTATCTTTTGATCTGAACAAAGATTAATATGTGTCCCACTTGGAGGTGTAGTTGAAGTTAGGGTGTAAATGAATCGAATCGAGCCGAATATGAAGAAATTTTTAAGCTTCGAATTTGGCTTGAAATAGTTATATTCGAACTCGGGTTTGATTCAAAGTTTGAATAGTTTTGAAAATTTGGCGTGAGTTTGGTTCGAAAAGATTCGAGCATGTTCGCGAGCTATTTGAACTATTGCTCGAGAATAAATACCCGAAATGTTCAAAATATATTTATTTAATTTATATTTATATTAATAAAATATTAAAGTTCGCGAGCGGCTCGGAATGGCCGTCGCGGAACATTATTAATACGGGTATGAGTTTAGACCCGTCTCATTGACATCCCTAAGATTAATCCTCGTTACGATGATGCTGCATCCGTTCTTTGGTTTGAAGTGAAACCATGTGCAATGTTTCAAGTCATCAATTGTTACAAGGAAGGTGACGAGATAATTATATAAATTTTATGTTTAAAAAATTTAATAATGTTCCGCGACGGCCATTCTGGGCCGCAAATTTTTTTTAGAATTTGATAATAAAAAAATTGTTTAAATACAATTTTAAAATTATGGACGATGTTTTTACAATTTACCTGATAAGATAAGACATATTATTATTATATATTTTAATCATAAATTGTTTGTTTTTTTATTAAAAAAAAAAAACTAAGTTGGACATGCCAACCTGATAAGTGATTTTAAAGAATAAAAGTATGTTTGGTAATATATTTTTGAAGGAACAATTTATATTAACTTACAAAATCATGTAAAATTCTGGTTTTGTGTAAAATTGTCAAATTATATTTGAGTTGATATATTTTCTAGACAATGATAAGGTGAGATATATTTTATTATATTTTCTTTATATTTTAAATTGTTTTATTTATATAAGAAAAACAAAAAAAAAAAAAACAAGTTGGACACGCCAACTTGGTTGGCGTTTCCAACTTTAATAAAAAAAAAAAAAAAGTTGGACACGCCAACTAGGTTGGCGTATCCTACTTTAAAAGTTGGTCCCACCATCTCAGTTGGCGTGTCCTACTTTAAACTTGGTCACGCTATTTCAGTTGACGTCTTCTTCTAAACACGCCAATTGAGTTGGCGTTTCGGGTCAGTTTGTAAATTCTTTTTATATTTTAGGTTATTTTATCAATATTTTTTTTAAAATAGATTAATAATTTAAAAAACCCTTGATTCAGTGCTTACAAATAAAAATTATTTTTAATTTAAAATATTTTGGTATGCTACTATGCAGATGATGAATGCACGCATATTAAAATATTTTATGATATATTAAAATAAATAATATTTTTTTCCTGCAAGTGATATGATAATTTAAATTTAGATAAGATTGGAATAAATTTTACAATTAAAATTGAGATAGTAATATATTTCGTGGATTTTGATTTTTCCACTATCAAAATTTTAATTGTAAAATTTTGTATGATCAATCGCTTGCTGCTTTACCAAAACTTATTGATGTTGATAATGGTGCAACTCTAATTTTTTAGACCGTTGAGCAGCACAAAACTCACGTTTCGATCCTCTCCAAGCAGGGACAATTATTACACTCCAACAAATTTAGTCCAATCTTATCTATGTTTAAATTATTATATCACTACCACAAATTTTTTTTTTCTAAAACATCAAAAATTTAAAAGTAGTTAAAATTATCATATTTAAATAATTATTCTAATTAATTTATAGAAAAGCTTGTAAAAATTATATTTAATATTTTTTTATTTTAATATAATCTCTAAAATTTACATAAAAATTATTTAATACTAAAATATTTTACTATGCGTGCATTCATCATCTGCATAGTAATATACCACAGTTATGTGAAGCTTGTGCATAGTAATATTTAATACAAAAATATTTTAAATTACAAATATTTTTTAGTTGTAATCACTGAATCATTATTTACAGTCCTCTTTAATATTCAATGCATCGAAATCATTCTCCACGTGTCCTTTTATTCATCAGTTTTTACACTTTGTCAATCCTCCATTGCCAACTACATCAAGGCCAGAGGCATACCCTATGTGTGGACTTGTGGGGCTGAAGCCCCTCACCCAATCCCAATTTTTTTTAATAATTTTTGTAGTCTAAAAAATAAGGTTAAATAACTTTTCTTATTCTTTTTCGGTTTTAGAACTTGAAAAATAAGAGATTATTTTAGAAAATGATTTTGAAAATATGAAACGTGAAAGACACAAAGAAAAAGAAAATACCAAGAAAGTTTTGAAGCCCTTGTTTTTTGGCAGCAGTTTGAGGAAGTTTTGAAGCCCTTACGGAACAAAAGGCACTATTATTTTTTACATGTTTTAATATTACCTCATCAACGACATTTTCTACTGAGTATCATCACATATATGTTTTTTGCCCCATGAGAACTAGAATATATATTGAATATATTTTATAATATTTATTATATGAGTATACATCCATCTTTCTTTTAGTATGGAAACCTAATATGACACGGCAAACAAATGACTACTATTTTTAATAGCAAGAGAGTATGCATATTGCCCCCAGGGGCATAGCCGAGTTGGTAAGGTCTGTGGTGATGTAGGGGAACCCCTCGACATCAGGTTCGATTCCCGTGTGGAGCGCATTCCCTGCTGAAATATTATGGGGGTGTGCTCTGGGGTCGTGGCCTGTAGGTCCTCTCCCACATATGTCTGTCAGCTCGAGCACATCCCTCGGTTTACCTGGTGGCGGCGTTGAGGGGCCGGTTCCGTCACCCAAGGACTAGTTAGGCGAAAGCCTGGATACCTTGTAAATAAAAAAAAAAAAAAAGAGAGTATGCATATTGCTACTATGGTAAGAAAAATTTAATCTTGTCTAAAATATCAAATAAATTCATAAATTGTATTATTATTTTTGCATAAATAATTTAATAATATATATTTCGGGTATCGGCATTACATTATGGTGTTTTTTGTGCGTTGCACTCTTAAATTCAAATTTACGCCATTGAAATATCACTGGAAAAAACTACCGGAGACAAAGCATGTGTCAAAAATTCATATTTATGGTGCTAAGCGCAAAATCACCTTTATCCAAGTGTTGTATCGCCAAAACTCATTGAAAATATACTCAGTCATTTACATTAATTGTATTATTATTTTGCATAAATAATATTACTAATAAAGTTCCGGTGTAAGAAATTCTTTTGTTTGCATGATCGATCGACATTAAGATGAAAAAGATTTAAGAGGATGAAAGATAATTGAATTGTTTTTTTTTTATTTTAGAAGGGTAAAAGTGTAAACTTTATTGAATGGACAAATTGAGAGTAAATATCTCCTGCTTTTTAGGAACACACTTGAAGAGGTTATAAAACTACCACAACCGAAGGCATCCAACTCCGATTTCCTTGAATTAAACGATTCGGTGGATTTTCTCTCTTTTGCTCCAGGAACTATCCTCTATTTCCGTTTCAAGCAAGAGGAGTTGCAGGTCAGCTTTCATTTTTCCGCGTAACCATCTGTAGTTGATGATTTTGCTGTGTGCAATTTTGGCGAATTTTATTCTTGTTTCAGTGAAATTTGTTCATGAAAATGTTATTTTTCCAGTTAGAATTCAACCGATTTCGAACGTTTTTCCTCCTCAGATCAGATATGCTGAAGGTTGACTTCGTTCGTTTGGTCGTGTTGCTTCGGTGGCTTGAATCAGCGTCAGTGATTATTTGTATCTTTTTATTACTGCATATTTGATCTAACCTGTAGTTGTCGATTAATTTAGTGTGTACTATTTGTGATTGTAGTTTTGACTTATAGCATCATTCTGCGAGTGCTCTGCATTTTTTAAATGTTTTAAATTCAAGGAATTTGTTGTCGACTAACTTTCAGGTTGAGGTATTTGCAGAATATTGGATTTAGGGGATGAAATGCAGAAGGTATGCGTCTGGATTTGCTCGGTGAGTATTGCATATCTTGGTTCTTCCGAATGGTATGGTACAACTGTTGCTCCATTGGGGGTCGTTTTTTAAATTTTCTTTCAATTTTATGTGAGTTTTGCTCCGAAATTTAACAAAAAATTGCATCAAAATTGACGACGTACTTCACGCATTTCATTTACTGTTTCATACTATCCTCTGAGTTTTGGTGTCGAGGAATGAAAAAAAATTTAGTATTGCGCAATCCCACTCTTTCTAATCGTACATAACTGGAACTCTGTAAAGAGACATAATGCAGCATATTCTTTAATTAATGAGAAACCAATCATGTATCTGATTTAAGTTCTGGTCGCTGGTGGAACTATGACGTCAATGTGATGTAAAAATGGTTGTATATATAGTTGGGGTTCAAAATCATTGCCCCATGGATTCTTAACATGGTATCTGATCAGGCTTTTCATATGATTGATTATTCCGCTCACGTGCTCACCGTCTTCCGCGTTATCAGTCAACATGTTTGACTTAAATAATATCACACGTGAGTGGACGTGCTGAGAGTTGTTGTCCCATATTAGGAACTTGAAAGCTATATTTGCTCATTATAAAAGATTCTGCGTTAGTCCACTCATAAGAGGATAGAAATGCTATATGCTTAAATGGAAAGAAAATAGGTCTTTGGTATGAAGAAATTTATTTCATTCTCTTTTTCGATTATGTTCTCATGTTGTTAACAGCTCTACGTATATTGGTTCAGATTATACATAACATTTACCTTTGCCATTCAAGAGAAAATGACTCGGATGTTCTCGTTGTGAATTTGTTGTGTTGGAGAAAGTTAATGCTTCTGCTCAATGCTGCTTTTTATCTTGTTGTCGGTGGGATATGGAAATCTAGGAGGGTAGAGTTGGTTAATTCTGTAAAATACTTGTGGTATTTATCAGATTTAAAATTTTCACAGTGTCGCAATATTGGGCTTCGTTTTCTCTGGAACATTATGCATCTGATCGTGAATATATGGTACTTCTTGTTGAGTCGGGTCAAGGCACTTGAAAGTTTCCTTATCTCCAGTGGTTTCCTGAAGAGTTACAGAGATCTTGACATCAGTAAAGTTCAGTATCTGGCCGTTGTTATAGATAGCGAAGAAGCCGTTCACACTACAAAAGTTCTTCACCTATTGAGGTGGCTTGAAGCTATTGGAATAAAGAAGGTGTGTCTATATGATCCAGATGGTAAGATCCCTGCTATAAATTAATCCATGATGGTCTATTGCTAACATATTTTTGACCTTAGAGCATTGTGATTACAAATCCTTTCGTGCTGTAGGAGTGCTGAAGAAATATAAAGAAGCCTTCACTCTGTGGTTAAGAAGCGAAAAAATCTCCATGGTACTGCCTTACACGAAGATAGTTTGTAGTTTTTCTCTCGTAAATTCCACCACACATTGCCCTTTAAATCAAAACTGAACCATCTTTACACAGGAAACTTTGAGTGACCCACTTCTCGAGCAGAAATATATGAGTTTGGAAGTCACTTCTTTCTCAGATGGGAAACATGCAGTTGCCAAAGCAGCTAATTTTCTTCTAGAGAAGCATTATGCAAGTTCCGTTACCGAGAAGCCGAATTTGGCGGAATCTGATATGACCATTGCTCTTGGAGCAATAGGTTTGTTCGTTTGCTTGCGTGTTCCCCCAATTCTATGTTTCTGATTTATTATCATTTTTATAACATGCCAACTTTATCATTTTTATAACATGCCAACTTTATGGTGAAATCAGGTTATGGGGAACCAGAACCTGATCTCATGTTGATTTATGGGCCTGCAAGATGTCACCTGGGATTTCCAGCTTGGAGAATTCGTTATGCTGAGATGGTGTGAGTGTTAGAATCGCCCTTCAACCTGTTTTTTTTTCCACCCTTGCTATGAAAATTAGAAGTGCATATACACCTTTTTACTCTCTTGTAGCAGCCAAAGCAAACCTCTACTAAACTTGGGCAGTCGATTTGTTTTGTTGAGTCTCTCCTTTTAATCTTTGACCAAATATCTCACTCATTCAGTTCTGGAACACTGAACTTTGTCTATATTGTTTGATTGCAGGTACATGGGACCATTGAAGTCTATAAAATTCGGTTCCCTCATAAAAGCCATTTATAGGTTCACAACGGTCCGTCAAAACTACGGTATGCATACATATGCATTTCAATTCTGTGAATTTTAATGAACATTGTTATACTTGTGCTGAATCCGCTCCAACTAGAAACTGGAAGTTTAATGACAGATCTAGATAAATTATTGGACCATTTTTTTATTCCCAAAGAAAAATGAGGGCGACTATTTTATTGAAGCCACGCTGTTAATAGGCTTCTTTCGACCTTGACCTTTCTGGATTCTGGAATACATTTATAAACGTTTTATATTCTGGTCTATTCAAGTCATTATTCTTACATATTTGGGGACACAAATTGTAAATGAAGTTAGCAGCACTAGTAAATATTACGGAGTTTTATCTAAGTTATAACAACAAAATAATTGTAAAAATGTGATTTGTGGTGTGGTGTTATCAGTAATTTGATGGGATTATGTAAATAACCACCGTTTCCCATTTGCATGTAGTATTTCGCTTTATATGTCAAGCATGCATTATGCAAAAAACAATTTCTAAGCATCTCACTTTATGGTTCTGTTATACACTATATTGATCTCTTGTTTCAATCATATAAAATTCTATCTAAATTATATAACCGTCTATGCGGAAAACAACAATCGCCAAAGTCCATCCGTATAAGAAAACATCCTTCTTATTTGACATGTTGAATAGGAGGTCCTATTCTTATTTGCAAATGATAATATCGAGTGAATTTATTGACCTTGCCTGTTCATTTTCAATTTGTCCTCCAGGTAAATGAATGGGATCTCAAAACATGCAAGAATTATATATGTGTTGTGGAGGAACCGTTGGGCGGGGAATGCTTCAAATAATCCAGTGTCGAGAGTTATTGTGTTGTGAGCTGATGAAGTTTCCTTGTTGAAAACAGACTTATTCAACTGTATCAAAAAAGTCTCAGAATTATTTACCTCGAAACATAACTTATATTTTGGACCTACCAATATGTCTACCGGAGAACTAGTTCGGTACAGCTAGTATCTGAAACATTTTAAGATGAAATCAATTAGAAAAGAATCACTATACGTATGACCAAATTTGGGAGCACAAACATCCATAAAAGACGGTGGTTTTGATATGTTATTCATCCAAAAAGCATCCATACAAAATGCTCTTCTCAAGACCCAAAAGGTTACAAATACTAACTGGAACAATAGGAGGATACTCCCTGGCAAGTATTTCTGTGTCGAAAAATATATTTATCAAGAACTGATAACAAGACACTTGACCATTTCACCAACGGCGGAAAGTTATTCTATTCTGGCTCTGCAGTTATCACTTGTTCTTTACAATAACATAATTTTTGTTCTTTACATTTCACCAACGGCGGAAAGTCATTCTATAAAGTCATTCTATTCTCGCTCTGCAGTTATCACTTGTTCTTTACAATAATATAATTTTTGCCTTTTGCATTCATCATCATAATTTCGAGATGTATCTCAGAAGAATATGAGACATTTTTAAAACATAATCAATCCTGCCACATTAAGTAAACGTATAAATCACGTGACTTTCCTCGATTTTGGTGGCAATGCCATGTAAAGAATATCACAAGATTGGTTTAGCAGCCTTCAGGACGTCCTTAAATTTAGTACTCAGTTTCCAGCACCCCATCAATTAGCCCGAACTCCAAGGCCTGCAAGGAAGAACAGAGGTCGGGCAAGGATGTTGATACTATTTCACATACTCATTGTTCTAAATGGATCCCACAAAGGTTCGAATATCCAGAATTCTTCTTCCATTTCGAACCATATCATTGATTAACCTTTGCTTTATGATGTATATGAAACAGACACGTCATACATGCAAGCACAAGGGTTAACACTGGTCGAGATATGCAACTTATTGGTATTTCTCAAGACATTCAAAAACAATTTTATCTCTTAGAAACCCGAATTTGCGTGACTTATGTCCCATGCACACCATTCAAATATCACCAAAGGACTCATCCATTTCATCAGTTTTACCACTCTACTGCGCTTTTCCCACGGCTAAAAAGTCACCTTTTACTTTTACCATATTTAAAATTCATATAAAATAAAAATAAAGAAAGGAACCGCATCATCAGTTATCATAAGGAAACTTAAATATATCATAACAGCACCTCAGACATAGACAAGAACCGGTCTCTCTCTGTGTACATTTGCACCTCCTCAAGAGTTCGTCCAGTAAATGCAGCATACATTTTGTCAATTTTCTGCATCAAATAACGCTAACTTAGAATATCACTACATCCACTAAGCCCCAATAGGAACTACATATAATGGGAAAGGATTAAACTATAGATTCAACTAGTCTCAACTAATCAAACCTTATGGTCAAGCAATGATAAGTAAGAAAGATACATCCACTAATATAACAAGAGAATGTTTTAGCCACCAATTTTAGTGAATGATCGCTCAAGAGTCGAGTTCCATGAAATAATGTACCCTAAAACAGGGGTGAATGCACACATTCGTAGCCCCATCAAACAGACGAACACAGTGATCACATTTGAAAGTTTATGGTTTTAAAAATTAATCAAGTCATACATAATAATTACTCAGAAACCAGTAGAGCATGTACACAAACAATGAGAGGAAACTGACATGACGGGATTGAACTGCTTCATTTACTTGGCGCCGTACATCTTCCACATGACCCTACAGAGAGAAAAGTGGAGTCAATCCCATACATAATAATGTAGGCAGCTTGTGTGTGTATTAGGATTCATTTATGTGAATGATGATGACAGGAAGGGATGCCAGCTCAATCTCAAGTAACACTGGGTGACCTCTAATTACTGGTGTCCTGAAGTTGGAAAATATCAGTTTATTAACACATACCAAATGAATTTCTCTTCATGTTTCATATAACTAAATCTAAGGTTGATAAGTTTCTCAGTGGAAACATTCTCGAAACTATTAGCGCAAATGAACATTGCAGCCCAACAAAGATCTAGAAAGAGCAGCAAAGTAGGACAATAGATATGGTTTTGACGGATTAGAAAAAGGAATTTTGATCATGGACTCGAGTGTGGTAATCCAACTCTAGGATATAATGTCTTGCTTCAAAATTGTACGGGCATTCAAGAGTTAGTTCATACCCCACACCCACTTTGTGGTTGATGTACCATAACACGGGCATTTGGTATGGCATACCGCATTCCATTTACTCCACCAGCAAGAAGAAGCGCACCTGTACTTGCAGCTACTCCAAAACATACTGTACCAACCTTGGGCTTAATCTAAGGCAACAATTAGAGCAGAACATAGTTTCAGAAAATTCAAGCAACAAGTAGAAAGATGCATGCTCAAAACTTAAAGATGAAATCTTTCCAGGATTCCCTTCTGGAAATTTAAGCATTTAGGCTTATGGAGGCAAAAAAATCTGACATAGAATTAAACAGAAATTGCAATCAAATACTAAAGCAAATGAATCTTACCCAGGACATGCAGTCATATATTGCTAAGACAGAGTAAGTGCTGCCACCCGGGCAGTTCAGATATATCTACCAAGAAGAAATTTCAACAAATGTAAACAACAGTCATAAACAGGGCACATCAATCTTAACTTAGACTATGATTATGAGTTCTGAAATTTGAAAGAAAATATGCACGCACCAAAATATCTGATTGTTCATCGATTGTCGCCAAAGTTACTAGTTGTGATATAACTCGCTGGGCCACCGGCGAGTTAACTGGCTGCCCAATGAAGATTATACGATTTCTGAACAATAGCGTAGAAAGATCCAAAGGTCCAGCTGGTGTCATCACTGCAGGCATGATGGGCTGATTCCCCTTTTTGGCTTCTATAACGCCATTACTGATAAACAAATACATACTTTCAACTACTATCTTTTAAAAAACAGTATAGATATCAAATTCATAAGAAATGATCGATTCTGGTTTAACTAAAAAACGACAGAACATACCCAAGAACATGATACTAGAGCTATAGTTTATAAACCATTTTACCTGCTAAGGAGGTACCAATTTTGTGACATAAACAGCGAAATATGTACTCATAGGATCATGAAAATACACTCACAAAACCCAGCATAATTATTTAGCTATGTCTCTAATCTCTATCCATGTATTCTGTGTGTGTCTATGCATGTGTAAGTGGGTATTTTTTAGTGAACTTCCCAAGACTGAATCCTATCCTCTCCAAACGCGATAAGGAAACATCAAGCAAGAGCAGAATTGACAGCAGCTAATGACAGTACGCCAAATCATCAAGCATGCATCAAGTTTCATCCAAGCAACTCCCCAAAGCCAAATCTAAGTTCAAGTTGCTTGAGCTGACGAGCTAGATATATCCAATGATTTCAAGGACAGAACAACGAACCAGGAATCAGCAAAAATATTATTCTGGTCAATCTTTGACGGCAATATGCTTGTTCTACTAGTAAATCCTGGTACAAGCATTAGTAACACCATTATAAAAATTATTCCTCACGGAGGAATCCCATCTCCCTCTAACACAGAAAGCATTTAATACAAACACAACTGCATAGATTTCAGTAGTTCATCACATATACGCAGAAAAATAATGTCAACTAGAGAAAATCGAAAACTAATTCCCTTTCACATTCAATTAAAAGTAGTTGAACAACACGCTCTCGCTGGAATTTCAAATGTAGGCATACCCATAACCGAAGAATCACCATAGGAACCTGACAGAGCTGAAACTATAGGTCTCAACCCCAAATTTCTGGCGCAAACAGAAATATAAATGAAAATCAGAACAAGAAAATTAAGCAACATGATCATTCAACAAAAATCGAGAAAAACAAATAAAAATAGTAAAAACAATTCCATACGCAGGATTAGAATACCTCTGATAACATAGTGCCGACGATGAACTTCTGTGACGAAGAGAAGCTACAGCTAAATTTATGATATGAATAAAAATAGAAAGAAGAAACAAGACAAGGATTTTGGGAACTTTTCTTGAATGATTTCTCATTAATGAACCGTTACAATTTATAAGAAATGAAATAACAATAGTGCTAACAACTAGGAATTGTTTAGGACAATCTTTATTTGACTAAAACCCTAACAAAAAAAGAAATGAGACTTAGTCTCAAGCATAATCCCATGCAGCGCTATTATGTTCACGTGCACCAGGACTTCTTCTTCATGCATGCCTATTCTTCCTCCTGCATGACCATGTAAGAAGTGGAAGAAGTGGTCGTATCATTCCCACCCACTGAAAGATCCTTGCCCGCAAGGAAAAATTTTGGATAGGATTTGGAGAAACGCCACTTATTTTCCCAGGTGGCGTCTTCTGGTAAAGTCCCGTTCCAATGGATCAAGATTTCATTTTTTGGACGATAATTCCCCATTCGATGACGCGGCGGTCTAGGATAGCCAACGTTGTGGAAGAATAACCGAGTTGTCTGTGACGGGAGGAGGTTGGCTGGAAATAGGAGTGACCAATGGACCCAAGTGTTTGGGTAACAAGCTAACATGAAAGACATCGCGAATTTGAGAGCTCCGGGGAAGTGATAGACGATAGGTTACGGAACCTATTTTAGCAATTATCGGATAAGGCCCATAGAACCGTGGATAAGGCCCATAGAACCGTGGAGCCAGTTTTAAGGAGGCACGAAACACCACAGAATTTTGACTATATGGTTGAAGCTTGAGATACACATAGTCACCGACCTCGAAGGAAACCTCTCGCCGATGTTGATCCGCTTGACATTTCATGTGATTGCTAGCTATTGAGAGATTCTGATGCAACTCCCGAACATTCGTCCACCGCTTGGACGCGGGAACTCCCTGGAATGTAAGTTAGCAAATTAGGAGGTGATACTCAGTAAACGGGTTCGAAAGGGGATATTTTGGTGGAGGAGTGAATGGAGGTATTATAGATAAATTCGGCCCAAGCAATCCAATCGACCCATTTCTGTGGTTGGGCACCTGTAAAACATCGTAAGTATTGTTCCAACGTGCGATTCACCACCTCGGTTTGTCCGTCCGATTGCGGATGATAACTTGAGCTCATACAAAGTTTAGTTCCTTGTAGTGTAAATAATGTTTGCCAAAAGGAGCTTAGGAAAACCTTAATCCCGATCGCTCACTATGGACGTTGGGAACCCATGAAGTTTCACCACATTGGATATGAAGGCCTTTGCTACGATCACGGCTGTGAAGGGATGTTTTAAGGCACAAAATGTGCGTATTTTGAAAGGCGATCCACAACAACCATAATGACGGTACAACCGTTCGATGGTGGCAACCCGTCGACGAAGTCCATGGAAATCTCCCTCCAAATCTGCGCAGGAATGGGAAGGGGCTGTAGGAGGCCTGCTGGTTTCATACAATCATGTTTGTATTGTTGGCAAATGTTGCAACTTCGTAAAAATTCCTTCACAGTGCTGCCCATTTTTGGCCACCAAAAACTTAGCTTGATGCGGGATAATGTCTTGTAAATTCCGAAATGACCCCCCGTCGGAGAGGAATGGCCATCTGCAAGAACTTGTTCGATTAATTTTGAAGCAGGTTGTAAGTATATTTTTCCATCTCTGAACCACACCCCACCTCGTTGAGTGAATAGAGGGGATGATTGATTTCGATTTAATCCGGATAGAAAGAAGATTGCATCACCTCTTCTTGTAATTGCGGCCACCATGTTGCGTGCGGCATCGACATTCAATCTTACGAGAAAGCGCATCCGCCGCTTGATTTTCAGAGCCACGCTTGTATTCAATCTCGTAATCATATTGTGAGACCCCGATATCTCAAGATACTAATAGGTGCGATTAAGAGAACTAAGCATTTCAATATCAGAGTATTTAATCGTGTTGACATTTTGAGCTTACAGTTCAAATGTACCCATAAAAATTTCAACAGATAATAGTTACATTCCTCAAAACAATAGGAGTGACACTATAATTCTACTCTACTACTTGTAGAGACTACGCATAAGAACTCTGTCCTGCTATTGTAGCAGCACTCCTTACAGCTCAAAGTATCAGCCCCGACCCTAGTTCTCCTTAGCAAAAGCACCTACAAAGACAACCCCCAACACACGAGCACATAGCTATCCATATACAACACAATATGAATACGTAAGGCGTAAATGCATAAGCATAAATACAAAACACTTCCTGTATTTTCATCGCATTTACAATGCCCATTGGTTGTCCCTGTACCACAATTCATAATCAAAACACTATATGAATGTATGGCTTCACTAATAAATGTCATGACATATCATCTCTTTTTCTTGAGTCAGTCATCATCAGTTATTTTAATGCTTCTTCGCTTTACAATCTCAAAACAAGCAGTATCTCATCCTCGCTTCTTCATACTAGCGGTATCTCATCATCGCTTAGTATGGTATACCCCGCCTCCATGTGCAAGCGAGCCTCCCCCTCCCGCTCCACATTTTTAGCGGTCAAGCGTAAGCATTAAACCTTCACTGTGATCACCCCTGACTCGTGGAATACACCTCTTTATTCCACATCACAATATGCAACAACAATGCATAATATGCAACAACAATGCATAATAACATGTACCAACTCTTAATGCATCACATTGCATTCATCATGTGTCAAACAGACAAACATAAGTACATGTTACCGTTGGGATGCCCGTACGTCGCTTACGTACCTTTCCAAAATGTAGTGTGTGGTGGGACTCTATCCCCTGCGTTGTGTAGCCGTCTGTGAAGGCTCTACACCAGTGTACAACACAATATTAGATGCCAATATATGATCCAAAATCAAAAATCCAACAAAATATCAATATTTCAAAATTTTGCCTCTGGCGATCGATCCCTACCACTTGGCGATCGATCGCCAAACTCCACTGTCCCATGGCGATCGATCGCGCCATTCATGGCGATCGATCGCGTGCCTTTGATTTTGGCTACTGGACCTCGGCGATCGATCGCGCCATTTGTGGCGATCGATCGCCACATGGTCTGTGCGCGACACTTTTCCAGAATGCTCAACACTGATTTTCACACCTTTCATTCTAACATGTAAGACATACAACATGCCTAAGCAAACATGCTAGTAGCTACAATACACTACCCTGAGTGTAATCATACAAGATATATATCCCAACCACAAACCCACATGCATTAAAAGCACCCTATAACATCAGTACTCAACCAACTTTTTCGAAAAACAGAGCATTATCTTCCTGCCCAGATTTTTGAGTACCCACTTTCAAGCAATGAAATCTACCACTCAAGTCATGAATATTGCTCGAATAAAAATGCCAAAGGCTTCACAAAACTACCATGCATATTTTCACATCAAAGGTTTACCCTAAAACCCATCTAACATGCATAATATCGCCTCCTCAAAATCACTCCCAGTCCACATTTTCCAGAAAAATAGGGCATACTCCTACCCAGATTTCCGAACACCCTACTTTACATGCTTATTTCCCCAACATAAAACATGTAAAATACATAAGGAAAAATACTGAGAGCTACATAACAACACCATGTAAGCATTTAAATCGAAGGTTTTAAGAAACCTAAGCTAACATGCCATTTTGCACACCAACAAAAGTATGAACTCAACAACTAAATTTCAAACCCAGAAATGGTTTCTCACCCCTTTTTGCTCCGATTTTTGGAAGCTTTCCAAGCAATAAAAATGGAAGGTCTCCTCTCTAACTCCCTTAGCAGCTGTTGTACGAATTGTGGGAGAGAATTGGAGTGATTTCAGACATGGGAGGGTTGGGTGAGAGATGGGACAAGGGGTATGGGCAAGCAGCTGGTAGCTGGCAGCAGGGCATGGGTCAAGGGGGGTGGTTGGGTGGTGGGTTATGTGATGTGTTATGTTTTGGTCCCGGTATTTAGCACGATGTATTAAAATATCCTCACATGATATTTTATAGTATTTTCTCAATAAAATACTTCAACTCCCATTTAAAAAATGCTTTACCAAAACAAACAACAAACAACACACACCCCAAAATCCCAACATATAACACATGCACCCTCACATGCATTTCCCAATATTATCAATTCAACACAAGAATTAATACCATAATTTTCACAACAATGATTCATGTTTAAATAACACCTAATCATTTCGGGGATATCACAATACTCCCCTACTTATAAGATTTCGTCCTCGAAATCAGCATGCTTACCAACATGAAGTAAAACAAAACATAAACGCATACCAGAAAACAGCTCTGGATAATGCTGCACCATGTGTCGCTCTGTCTCCCACGTGGCCTCCTCGACACCCCTACGATCCCACTGAACCTTGATCATAGGAATAACTTTGTTTCTCAGTCTGGACTTGCCCTATCTAAAATCCTGATAGGCCGCTCAACATAGGAAACATCTGACTCAATCTGCACCTCTGAAGGCTGCAACACATGTGAAGGATCCGGCTCATACTTCCTCAGCATAGACACATGGAATACATCGTGTATACCAGACAGAGAAGGCGGTAAAGCTAATCGGTACGCCAGAGTACCCACACGCTGTAAGATCTCATACGGCCCCACATATCTCGGGGACAACTTCCCCCGCATACCAAACCGTACTACGCCTCTGAAAGGTGAGATCTTCAGAAAGACTCTGTCGCCCAACTGAAACTCCAACGGCCTACGCCACTGATTGGCATACGCTGCCTGTCTGTCCTGAGCTGCCTTCATCTTTTGCCTTATCACTTTTACCTTTTCTTCCATTTCCCGGATCAAATCTGGTCCTCCGACTGATTTGCGATCCCCGTCATCCCAACACAAGGGTGACCTACAACGCCTACCATAGAGGGCCTCGAAAGGAGCCATCTGTATACTTGCCTGGTAGCTGTTGTTGTAAGAGAACTCCACCAAGGCTATAGAGTCCTGCCATGAAGTGTCGAACTCTAGCACACAAGCTCTCAACATATCTTCGAGCGTCTGTATTGTACGCTCGGTCTGTCCGTACGTCTGAGGGTGATAGGCTGTGCTCAGCCTCAACTCTGTACCTAGAGCTGTCTGCAGACCCTCCCAGAAGTGAGATGTGAACCGCGGATCTCGATCGGACACTATCGAAACAGGGATCCCGTGCAGTCTCACTACATCTCTGACATATATCTGTGCCATCCTCAAGTGCGTATATGTCATACAGTAGGGAATGAAATGAGCACTCTTTGTCAATCTGTCGACGACTACCCATATAGCATCGAAACCTGAAACAGTCCTCGGTAAGTGGGTCACGAAGTCCATGGATATGTGCTCCCACTTCCACTGTGGTATCTCCAAGCTCCTTAGCTCACCTCCAGGCCTCTGCCTCTCGGCCTTTACCTGTTGACAAATCAAACAGCGCTTGACAAAAGAGGTGACATCTTGTTTCATACGCCTCTACCAGAACTGGCTGCGTAGATCCTTATACATCTTTTTCCCGCCCGGGTGGACACTCATCCTGCTGCAATGAGCTCGCTGTAATATACCCTGACGCAACTCGGGTGTATCTGGAACCACCCATCTGTCGCCAAGTCTCAGAGAACCGTCCTCAGCCACTTTGTATCTCGATGGCTGCCCTGAATGAACCACTGACATCCATCTCTGAACCTCTGTATCGGTCCCCTGAGCCTTTCTGATGTGATCATAAATAACAGGCCCGGCTAACAAGGTCAAAACCTGTACTGGTGAAGTAGACACATCATAATCAAATCCCAAATGGCAGTAGGAGCCCAACATAGCTGATAGACACATGGCATCCTCTGCTGTGCTCCTCACCTTCCGACTCAAAGCGTCGGCTGTCAAGTTTGCCTTCCCGGGATGGTATATGATTTCACAATCATAATCCTTCAGCAGATCCATCCATCTTCTCTGTCTCATGTTCAGCTCAGCCTGTGTAAACAAGAACTTCAGGCTTTTGTGGTCAGTGAAGATGGTGAATGAGGTACCGTATAAGTAGTGTCGTCATATCTTCAAGGCGAACACTATAGCTGCTAGCTCCAGATCATGGACCGGATACCTCGTCTCATGTGGCTTCAATTGTCTCGAAGCGTTAGCCACAACGTGCTTATCCTGCATCAGCACGCATCCTAAACCCTGAAGCGATGCGTCGGTATAGAGAACGAACCCTTTGTTCTCCCTGGGAATTACCAAAACTGGCGCTGAAGTCAATCTGTGCTTCAACTCCTGGAAGCTCTGCTCACAAGTTCCCGACCAAAGGAATGGAACTCCCTTCTGAGTCAGCTGTGTAAGTGGCTTGGCGATCTTTGAGAAACCCTCGACGAAACGTCGGTAATAGCCAGCCAGACCAAGGAAACTTCGAATTTCACTGACTGAAGTAGGGGCAGACCAATCCATAACTGCCTCTATCTTCCTCGGGTCTACTGATATCCCCTCTCGTGATATGATATGGCCCAAAAATGATACACTGCTCAGCCAAAACTCATACTTGCTGAGTTTGGCGTACAACTGATGATTTCTGAGAATCTGAAGTACTGTCCTCAAATGATCGGCATGTTCCTCCTTACTCCTTGAGTATACGAGGATGTCATCAATGAATACGATCACAAACTGATCGAGGTACTCTTGAAATACTCTGTTCATCAAGCTCATAAAAACTGCAGGTGCATTTGTCACTCCGAATGGCATCACTAAGAACTCGTAGTGCCCATACCGAGTTCTAAAAGCCGTCTTTTGGACATCGCCAGCTCTAACCCGCACCTGATGATAGCCTGACATCAAGTCTATCTTTGAGTACACCTCTGTACCCTGAAGCTGATCGAACAGGTCATCAATCCTCGGAAGTGGATACCTGTTCTTCACTGTGGCCTTGTTCAGTTGCCTGTAGTCAATGCACAGACGCATTGAACCATCCTTCTTTTTCACGAACAATACTGGTGCACCCCAAGGCGATACACTAGGACGAATGTATCCCTTGTCCAGGAGCTCCTGTAGCTGCACTTTCAGCTCCCTCAGCTCTGCCGGTGCCATCCTGTATGGGGCACGAGAAATAGCAGAAGTCCCCGGCAGCAGCTCAATGGCGAACTCAACATCCCTGACAGGCGGAAATCCCGGAATCTCATCTGGGAACAAATCAATGAACTCCGCCACAACTGGAATGTCCTCGGCTCTCACTTCCTTTTCGTCCGATGCATCCATGGCATAAATAAGGTACCCAGTGTGGCCACGTTCCAATAACCATGACATCTTAACCGCTGAGATCACTGGAATCCTTGGACGAGAGCCGTCCCCATAAAAAGTCCACTGGAACCCCTGATCAGATAGAAAACGTACCATCCTCTGTTGGCAATCTACCACAGCTCGGTATCTGCTCAACACATCAATGCCGATAATACAGTCAAAGTCTGCCATCTCTAACTGAATCAGATCGGCCCTCAGATCATTGCCCTCAAAATAAATGAGGCAATCAGATAACAGTCGATCCGCAATCACATGCTTTCCCGTGGGTGTCGAGACCATGAGAGGCGTGGGTAACAGAGACGAGCACAAGTGGTGTCTCTCCACAAAAACAACAGATACAAAAGAATGAGAAGCACCTGTATCTACCAAAATAAATGCAGGGTACGTAAATAAATGACACGTACCAGCAATGACCTCCTCCGGGCTGCCTCAGCCTGCTCCCTAGTCAGTGCATACACTTGTCCCTGCGGTGGTCCTGTCGCCTGACCTCCCTGTGGTCGAGGCACAAACTGCTGCCTCGGTGGTGCCGTCCTAGCATCAAATCTCGGCCTATTCGGCCCTGAGTCTGCCTGACTTGCCCGATTGGGGCAATTCCGTGCTGGTGGCCCACCTTGCCACAAACATAACAGCCTCGGCAGTCACGTGACAAGTGAAATCCTCCACAGCGGTCACACCTGTCCCCTCCTGTCTTACTCCCCTGTGTAGGTCCTCGATTGCTCTGCTTCTGACTCTGAGATTTCTTCCCGCTAAATCTGGAAGATGATGAGGCTCCACGAGCCTTGAACTGATCCCCTCGTGGTTTCAAACTATCAGTAATAGGCCTCTGTGATGGCACGGAAGAGGGTACAACGTCCTTATATGCTCCCACTGCAATCTCTGCCAGCTCTGCCCTAGTCAGGGCGTCATCAAAAGAGCTGGGGTTGTTGGAAACAACCCGATCAAACAATTCTGGCCTCAGTCCCTTCAGGAAATGCCTCATCTTCGCATGGCTTCTCACAGCGATGTGGGGGACATATCTCAACAGTGAGGAATACTGCAAAGCAAAGTCTGAAACTGACATGTTGCCTTGCTTCAAATTAGTGAACTCGTCCTCCTTGACTTGTCTGGCAGTGGCAGAAAAATACCGGTTAAGAAACCGGGTCCTGAATACAGTCCAGTCCACTACCATACCTTGGGCCCTCAGCTCCATCACAGTGGTTTGCCACCACATAGAAGGCTTCTTCGCCATCTGAAACTCAGCTAACCTCAGCAATGCGGTACGTGCACAGGGCGCAGTCACAAGTATCTGCTCTATCCGTTCTAGCCACTCTTCGGCCCCTTCTCCAGACTCGGTCCCCTCAAACATGGGTGGACGGAAGTTCAGAAACTGTGTCAAACTGAGCTCCCCTGGTAATAACATCTGTGCACTGGGCTCCACTCCTACAGCAGGTGACGGTAAAGGATTTATATGAGCAACACTGGCATTCATACTGCCCATATCCCCTACCTCTTCATTGAGGTTCTCCGGGTTAATAGCCGCCATGTTGCAACATAAGAGTTAACAACAATACCAAAAGCAGTTCATAGTATAAGCCGTTAGATAACAAGAGTATTATATTCAAAGCATGTTAGTATAGCACTTATACAAAAATATGCATCACATGCATAACATGCCCAACAATGAATACCTAGCCAACTTGTTTCTAAAGGCTACCCTTCACTCTTCCCTGGTTATCTAACCACTGCTCTGATACCACTAAATGTGAGACCCCGATATCTCAAGATACTAATAGGTGCGATTAAGAGAACTAAGCATTTCAATATCAGAGTATTTAATCGTGTTGACATTTTGAGCTTACAGTTCAAATGTACCCATAAAAATTTCAACAGATAATAGTTACATTCCTCAAAACAATAGGAGTGACACTATAGTTCTACTCTACTACTTGTAGAGACTACGCATAAGAACTCTGTCCTGCTATTGTAGTAGCACTCCTTACAGCTCAAAGTATCAGCCCCGACCCTAGTTCTCCTTAGCAAAATCACCTACAAAGACAACCCCCAACACATGAGCACATAACTATCCATATACAACACAATATGAATACGTAAGGCGTAAATGCATAAGCATAAATACAAAACACTTCCTGTATTTTCATCGCATTTACAATGCCCATTGGTTGTCCCTGTACCACAATTCATAATCAAAACACTATATGAATGTATGGCTTCACTAATAAATGTCATGACATATCATCTCTTTTTCTTGAGTCAGTCATCATCAGTTATTTTAATGCTTCTTCGCTTTACAATCTCAAAACAAGCAGTATCTCATCCTCGCTTCTTCATACTAGCGGTATCTCATCATCGCTTAGTATGGTATACCCCGCCTCCATGTGCAAGCGAGCCTCCCCCCTCCCGCTCCACATTTTTAGCGGTCAAGCGTAAGCATTAAACCTTCACTGTGATCACCCCTGACTCGTGGAATACACCTCTTTATTCCACATCACAATATGCAACAACAATGCAAAATATGCAACAACAATGCATAATAACATGTACCAACTCTTAATGCATCACATTGCATTCATCATGTGTCAAACAGACAAACATAAGTACATGTTACCGTTGGGATGCCCGTACGTCGCTTACGTACCTTTCCAAAATGTAGTGTGTGGTGGGACTCTATCCCCTGCGTTGTGTAGCCGTCTGTGAAGGCTCTACACCAGTGTACAACACAATATTAGATGCCAATATATGATCCAAAATCAAAAATCCAACAAAATATCAATATTTCAAAATTTTGCCTCTGGCGATCGATCGCCAAACTCCACTGTCCCATGGCGATCGATCGCGCCATTCATGGCGATCGATCGCGTGCCTTTGATTTTGGCTACTGGACCTCGGCGATCGATCGCGCCATTTGTGGCGATCGATCGCCACATGGTCTGTGCGCGACACTTTTCCAGAATGCTCAACACTGATTTTCACACCTTTCATTCTAACATGTAAGACATACAACATGCCTAAGCAAACATGCTAGTAGCTACAATACACTACCCTGAGTGTAATCATACAAGATATATATCCCAACCACAAACCCACATGCATTAAAAGCACCCTATAACATCAGTACTCAACCAACTTTTTCGAAAAACAGAGCATTATCTTCCTGCCCAGATTTTTGAGTACCCACTTTCAAGCAATGAAATCTACCACATAAGTCATGAATATTGCTCGAATAAAAATGCCAAAGGCTTCACAAAACTACCATGCATATTTTCACATCAAAGGTTTACCCTAAAACCCATCTAACATGCATAATATCGCCTCCTCAAAATCACTCCCAGCCCACATTTTCCAGAAAAACAGGGCATACTCCTACCCAGATTTCCGAACACCCTACTTTACATGCTTATTTCCCCAACATAAAACATGTAAAATACATAAGGAAAAATACCGAGAGCTACATAACAACACCATGTAAGCATTTAAATCGAAGGTTTTAAGAAACCTAAGCTAACATGCCATTTTGCACACCAACAAAAGTATGAACTCAACAACTAAATTTCAAACCCAGAAATGGTTTCTCACCCCTTTTTGCTCCGATTTTTGGAAGCTTTCCAAGCAATAAAAATGGAAGGTCTCCTCTCTAACTCCCTTAGCAGCTGTTGGACGAATTGTGGGAGAGAATTGGAGTGATTTCAGACATGGGAGGGTTGGGTGAGAGATGGGACAAGGGGTATGGGCAAGCAGCTGGTAGCTGGCAGCAGGGCATGGGTCAAGGGGGGTGGTTGGGTGGTGGGTTATGTGATGTGTTATGTTTTGGTCCCGGTATTTAGCACGATGTATTAAAATATCCTCACATGATATTTTATAGTATTTTCTCAATAAAATACTTCAACTCCCATTTAAAAAATACTTTACCAAAACAAACAACACACACCCCAAAATCCCAACATATAACACATGCACCCTCACATGCATTTCCCAATATTATCAATTCAACACAAGAATTAATACCATAATTTTCACAACAATGATTAATGTTTAAATAACACCTAATCATTTCGGGGATATCACACATATCCAAGGATTTTTGGAAGCCAGCGAGTTTGTGCCGGTGTGGTGATTCGTTGCTCTAACAAGTACCTTAGACTTTTTTGGTCCGTGTGCACGGTAATGGTTTCCCAAGCAAATATGGACGCCATTTGAGGATGGATTTGACATTATGTATCGGGTACAAACTAAACAAAATCAAATGATCACATAGCAAGCAAACAACAATTAGTTTCCCCACATGTCACCATGTGGTCAAGCACAATTATCACAACACTTCACATGTCCATTAAACCACATATTAAATCATAATGAGAAGACCAACAAGTTGTTCCTGACCTATGCACAAAATGTTAACATGCTTCTTAATTGAATCATAAGTATTCAACTGAATATTAACTTTTTCAATGGCACTAGACAAAGTTGATGTTAACATGAGAATTATAATAAAATATGTTTTATAAATTAATGGAGAATGATTACAAATCTGTTGTTTTTTCCTTTCAGTTGTGAAAGAACATAAAGCCCAAGAAAAAGGTGGTGGTCGAACTGAATCAAATAAAGCTTGTACCTCGAATGGTTGTGATATCCGGAAATTATGGCGTTGATCCCGGAGTGATTATCATCCTTAATGGATTTTAATTGGAGTAATTATGAGATAATTACGGTGTTGAGATTCCCGATGATTTTATTCCGGTATCGGGGTCGTTGGGTCTAAGGGTTGAGATTTATTCTCATTAAGGTGATAAACCTTGGATTTGTATTGGTAGTGGGATCTGAGATCTGGGATCTGGGGAGCTTTGGTTTGATGTCGGTAATGAAAATAGTGAGTGTGAGATCATTATTGAACACAGATGATTTTTAATGAGTCGGGGTGCGAGTATTTGAGACTCGGGTTTTTGAAGCCTTGGTACTATATATACCAAGTGGACTCGGTGTTCAATCAGTTGGCATTTTATTCTCTCTCTCTCCCCCTCACGTTTCATCTCTCCCCCCAACCCTTTTCCCTTTTTTTCTTCTTGGAGAAAAATCGAGCAAAGGCTCGATCTCGGAGCAAGGTTTCTCGAAGGTAATTTTGTAATACTCTTCCTCTATCTTCTATCTTCGATTTATACTAAATTTGTGGTATTTGGTTAAGCATAGAGTTGGGTTTGGGTTTTTGGTTTTTTGGAGATTTTTGGTTGTTATGTTTTGGGAAGGATTTATGGTTCCTTGTTGAGGTTTTGGGGTGTATTAGGTGTTGGGATTAAGTTTGTGGTGGGGTGGGGTGGGGGGGGTGGGGGGTTTAGCTTGTAAAATGCAATTTTTGGTTGTTGCAAGGTACGCCGATCAATCGGCAAGTGGGCTCGATCGATCGCGCGTCGTTAACAAAATTTGACGACGATGAACAGTGTGCTCTCGATCGATCGAGAGCCTTTGGCCGATCGATCGAGAGGCCGTTTTTTTTTAGAAATTGTTGGTTGTTTTGGAATCGATGCATGCTTCACCCGTATCTTTTAAATGGTTAATCATCATGATTGATGATGTATTTGGAGGATGAATACGTTCTTGGGTATGTGTGTGTGGGCATGAAATTAATTGTGAGTTATTAACTTTTTTTAGCAAATAATTCACGGGATCTCGGGGCAAAGGCAATGATTGGCTCTTGCGATTGGATCATAAGGTACGTGTAACGTATGCACATAAGGATATATATATTATTGTCATGAATAATATACTATTGTTGCACTGAATCGGTACGAGTTGCGTGTTATATGGTGCCGCTATGGAGCGAGCAATGATTGGATGTTGTCGTTGTGGAGCGAACATCGGTCATGATGCCACCGCTGTTCAGCATGCGAGAGATTAGAATGCTGCTCCTGTCGAGCGAGCGATGTAATAGAATTGTGGAATCATGGTATAAATATGTGTTATCTGTAATCATTACTATAATGATTTATTCATATTTAATTATGAAATTGGCATGGTAGGAATGGGCATAGTTAATCAATGTGGTGATTAACTGATTTTGAGAATTTGATGGTTTTGGTTATTGTAATGACCCGACACTTTTCATGATCATGTCATTTAACAATCAGGTTTAAAGGTTGAAGGTAAATTATAACTTGGGAACATATATAATGACACTACTATATCAACCATTAGAATTAGTGTTAGCTTAAACACGAAATACTCATGTTATTAGTTGTACCCTATATATGCATTGAGGATATAATGTTAGAATGAAGTATTATATCCAAAAAGCCTAACTAATAAAGTATGTGCAAAATAATGATATATGACTTATTAAGATAGCCTCAATATACTGCAATTATTATTAAACATATGGTATTACATCTAGTTATTCATTTTCATACATCTCGATAAAGGCACATATAACACAAATTAAGCAAAATCATCGAGATATGGACAAAACCTGGTGAGTATATCCTTATAACTTGGTATTGAACTTTATATGAGTATGCGATTTGTATTATATGAGTACCTGAAATTGGTGAATGAATTGCAATGAATGCAATATGATGTGCAAGAACTAAATTGAGTGACATGGACATGTTGAAATGTGATGTTATACGATCTATATGATGTTATTTACCATATGATTACGATGATATGCATATGATTATGACACGTGCATTCATAAGAGATTAAAGAACTTTGTTATGGCCACTAATGACCTTGAACCATGTGTTATTGCATTCTGAGTACGGTCAGAATTACAGAATCAAATAATATAGATCCCGAGTTAATTGAGAACTCAAAAGGGGATCTACAGAGTGCCATGGGCATATCGTGATCACGAATGGTTCTTGGTATTAGTTGGTGCATAACAAAATAACAATACAGACATACATGTGCATCATTTCATTTTATATGAATCATGTTAACTTATGTTATGATGAATCATGTGAGTATATTCATGTGCTTATGTGGATATGAATTATATACTTATGTGAGTTTAAATACTACGTTATCTGAATATGCTTATTGAGAATGCAACTCACCCAAATGCAAATGTTGATTTTCAGTTGATGTAGATAAAGTTTGAGCATACAAGGTGTTTCTGCATATTTTGAAAGTATGGATCCAAGGTCGGCTGGCTGACTCTAGTCCTTCTCCCTCAGCTCATCATTTTTATATACTGTATAGGTTTTTGGTTGGGTCGTGAGGGGTACAACCTTGGTCATTTTGTGGCATACATATCTCTATATGCCTTGCAAATTATATTATGATAAATGTCTTGATTGCATGATGTTATGAGATTGAACTTTCCGCTGCCATTAAATATTATGTTATATGCCCCATGTGTATATGTGATATGTGTAAAGGTTGTCACAGTTATTGTGAGAATAGCACGGGGAAATCCCATGTGATAACGATACTATACAGGGAGTATCTTTTAAATTTACAGCTTTATCTCTGTGAATTATAAGTTGTGATTTTGCTGTTATTGAGATGGTGGATTGGTATGTTCACCCCGTGTGAGGGCTGTTTTTGTTGGGACAGGTAGAACAGGTAAGGTGATGACTCTGGAGTTGAGTTCAAGTTGTTGCTTGGAAGTGCTTCCAGGGCCGAGGTACCATTATTGGTATTGAGTAGTACGTTTATACAATAGATACACAATGATTATTCAATGCTCGCCTTTGAGCATTCTGATGTGTATATGGGTTGTATAAAGGTATGGGCTTTTCTCTTTTCGTTTATGGGTTGCATGCGATTAATTATGATGAATTGCATGATGAATTGAGAATACATTAGTGTGTTATGTGATGCATACTTGTGAGTTGGGTTGTATTGGGAATTAGACAT
Source organism: Haberlea rhodopensis (assembly GCA_907163345.1). NCBI lineage: Eukaryota > Viridiplantae > Streptophyta > Magnoliopsida > Lamiales > Gesneriaceae > Haberlea > Haberlea rhodopensis. The sequence goes on from CAJQUN010000079.1 coordinate 1,536,126, forward strand.
AAGTGGATTAATGTCAAAATTTTATAGATGGCATGTATGTGAGAATTCCCTAATGGTATGAAAGTATGCACCATTATGTGATAATGCACTACTAACGGGTTAAGGGCGCGGGGTCCTTACAATGGTGGACGATGGTTGTCGGTTGAGGTGGTAGAAGCGGCGATTGAGGTGGCGGAGGCAACGGTGAGTCAATCTCCAAAGATGTGGCTGCTGCTAGTTTGCATTTGAAGACTACAATCTCTAGACTCCAATGTAAGATTAAAACATTTATTTGGGACTGGTTAAAACATTTATTTGATACATGTGCTGAATAAAAATTGGGCTAGTGCTGAATATAAATAAATTATTGGATATATTTATAGGTGATACCTCCTAAATATGCCAACCTGCCTAGCCGACCTGATGTAACGTGTATTATTTGCCTTCTTCAGAAAGACCTTGCCTCTTGTTCTGTGTTGTTTCCTCTGACCGACCTGTTTGGCCGACCTGTGTTACCCCACCTGTTTGCCCTCCGCCGAACGGCCAGGCTACCTCTTTTGAGAGCCGAGCTCGTTGGCCGAGCTCTTCTCATTCCCGGCTTGGTTCGTGTGCACAAGCAGGAAACTAAATCCCCTAAGCTAGGTAAGTCCTAGATCTGTGGAGCAATATCAGGGATTTGATTGTATTCACAAGATCTTAACATATCTGGGTAAGATTTGGATAAACATGGAAGGAGTCCTTGTTGCATGATAACTCTTGGGTCTCCACCTATAAATACCAGGTTTGGTGTATCAATTATGGGGGGGGGGGGGGGGGGGGGGGGGGGGATGATTCACAATCTTCTTACTTTACAAGTATATATTTTCTCTTATCCTCTCGCCTGACTTGAGCGTCGGAGGGGACCCGCCGGAAAAACTTCCGGCCCCCCCTTCTCACGGTTAATTCGTGATTTCAGGTCATATCAGAGGCTACGTACTGCTACCATCGTCGTTATTTCGAGTATTAAAGAAGAAAGAGAGGAGAACCCCCTCTCAATTCATAGCAGCAGGTCATCGCAAGTTTTGGTGATATCAATTGGCGCCATCTGTGGGAAACATGAGCAAAGACGTAGAGACTGACAACAGAAAAGGAAGAAGATCGAATAACATGTTGACCTCTAGAGGTTCATAGCAGAAAGATGAGTAACAACTTCCGGAGATGTACATGGGAGATCTAACATCCTAGAAGAACTTGGAAGATCTAATCTCATATGGTGAACGCAAGAGATCTAACATCCTAGAAGAACTTGGAAGATCTAATCTCATATGGTGAACGCAAAAGATCTAACCTCCACTAACGAACGTGGATATAAGTTTAGAAAAGTTGACTCGTTCATTGTCATGACTATTAAGGGGACACCAAAGACTAATCAGATGCCCCAGCTGCTTGGAGGTCATCCCCAACTCTCCAACTAGAGTTCAGCCTTTATTCTTCAATTAGATGTCATCAAGAGCCCTTCATCTTGGTTAACATGAGCTCATCCTTCGCTTTGCAATTAGATGTCATCAAGAGCTCTTCATCCTGGTCATCAGATGGAGATCATCCTCAACTCATAAGATGGAGGTCAACATCACCTATTCAGAAGAGTTCACATCAGCTCATCAGACTGAAATCATCTCAGCTATTTCAGTAGAGCTCATCCTAAGCTCATAAGACAGAGATTATCTCAGCTCTTCAGATTGTGATCTACCTCCGGAGAGTTCATCATCATCTATTCAGTAGAGCTCATCCTCAGCTCATTAGATGGAGATCATCTCAGTTCTTCAGTAGAGCTCATCCTAAGCTCAGATACAGATCATCCTCAACTCATAAGATGGAGGTCAACATCACCTATTCAGAAGAGTTCATCCTCAGCTCATCAGCCGGAAATCATCTCAGCTCTTCAGTAGAGCGCATCCTCAGCTCTTCAGATGATGATCTACCTCGGAGAGCTCATAAACACCTATTCAGTAGAGCGCATCATCAGCTCATCAGACTGAAATCATCTCAGCTATTTCAGTAGAGCTCATCCTCAGCTCATCAGATGGAGATCATCTCAGCTCTTCACTAGAGCTCATCATTAGCTCTTCAGATGGTGATCTACCGCGGAGAGCTCATCATGGATAGCTCATCATACAGAGCTCATCATCACCTATTCAGTAGAGCTCATCCTAAGCTCAGATACAGATCATCCTAAACTCATAAGATGGAGGTCAACATCACCTATTCAGAAGAGTTCATCCTCAGCTCATCAGCCGGAAATCATCTCAGCTCTTCAGTAGAGCGCATCCTCAGCTCTTCAGATGATGATCTACCTCGGAGAGCTCATCATATAGAGCTCATAAACACCTATTCAGTAGAGCTCATCATCAGCTCATCAGACTGAAATCATCTCAGCTATTTCAGTAGAGCTCATCCTCAGCTCATCAGATGGAGATCATCTCAGCTCTTCACTAGAGCTCATCATTAGCTCTTCAGATGGTGATCTACCTCGGAGAGCTCATCATGGATAGCTCATCATACAGAGCTCATCATCACCTATTCATTAGAGCACATCCTCAGCTCATCATGGATAGCTCATCATACCTCCTAAATATGCCAACCTGCCTAGCCGACTTGATGTAACGTGTATTATTTGCCTTCTTCAGAAAGACCTCGCCTCTTGTTCTGTGTTGTTTCCTCTGACCGACCTGTTTGGCTTACCTGTTTTACCCCACCTGTTTGCCCTCCGCCGAACGGCCAGGCTACCTCTTTTGAGAGCCGAGCTCGTTGGCCGAGCTCTTCTCATTCCCGGCTTGGTTCGTGTGCACAAGCAGGAAACTAAATCCCCTAAGCTAGGTAAGTCCTAGATCTGTGGAGCAATATCAGGGATTTGATTGTATTCACAAGATCTTAACATATCTGGGTAAGATTTGGATAAACATGGAAGGAGTCCTTGTTGCATGATAACTCTTGGGTCTCCGCCTATAAATACCAGGTTTGAGGTATCAATTATGGGGGGGGGGGGGGGATGATTCACAATCTTCTTACTTTACAAGTATATATTTTCTCTTATCCTCTCGCCTGACTTGAGCGTCGGAGGGGATCCGCCGGAAAAACTTCCGGCCCCCCTTCTCACGGTTAATTCGTGATTTCAGGTCATATCAGAGGCTACGTACTGCTACCATTGTCGTTATTTCGAGTATTAAAGAAGAAAGAGAGGAGAACCCCCTCTCAATTGATAGCAGCAGGTCATCGCAAGTTTTGGTGATATCAATAGGTAACAAATTTTTTTTTTGGACCCGAACTACGGCTCGAGGCAGCCCCAACTGTATATCCACTGGGATGGATCATATCAAATGGGTATATGAAAAGGACGTGAATACTCACAAACATGAGAAATCAGGACCGTTGGATCATGATTGGATTGATCGTTTTCATTTAGGTCGAAGGGGTGTAATTGCATTTATATACATCTATCTCCATTTTGTTCTTCAGTTTATAAAGTGAGTTCTTGTGATTTGGAAAGTTACTAGTAAGAGATGAGATAACATTCTTAAGCTTAAGACGACTGTAATTGTTAACGTTTCTTGATCAGTTCATTAAGTTTTGCTAATGAGCCAAATGGTTAGATTGCTTAATTGAATGGTAGTGAGAGATTCGTGCACCGTGTTTGCTTTTTAACAAGTGCATGCACTCTACATTAAACAATAAAAATAATAAAATCTAAAATTGTAATTACTTAAAAAAATTAATTGAACAAAACTAAGTCAAATTCATAAAATATAGGAAAACACATCAGGCCAGAAGGCAAATTTAATTTTTTATTATAAAAAAAAAAAAATCATAAAATATTTTTGTTTGAAAAAGTTTAATATTCTACTATAATTTGCACTCTAAGAGTGCAAATTATAACACTATTCTAAAGTTGCACTCTTGGAGTACAACTTTACAAATTTTTTTTTTTATAAAGTTGCAATCCAAGAGTGCAAATTTAGAATAATATTATTTTAATTATAAATTAAAAATAATTTTAAATTCTTGATTATTAAAAATAATTTTTTTTATTGGTATTATGTTTTACATAAAAATTTTAAACCACATAAATAGTTGAAATATGAATAAATGATATGAAATAGCACAGGAAGACAAACATCGGTGGTGCAATGCAACTTTTGCAGGTAATAAGAATTACAAGCCTCTGTTATTTGAATTAAATGATATATAAACTTACATTATGTTATATTAACCTTGTACTCGATTCAAAAAAATTACAGATTTGGGCATATACGAGGATAAAGAGTATTCATCCTAACACTCATGGTTCTCGAGTACAACAAGGCCAAATTATAGTCAACGAGGATCTAATACTTCCTACCCCTCCATATGGTGCAAGGTATAATTACACTTGTTATTTATATTTATTAGTTTTAAATATTGCACTAACATTGCCATGTCGATTTTATTAGGTGGTCTAGTTTTTTTAGATTTGGACACACTGTCCGACATGCTTTGCGTGTATTTCGTGACACATTTGATAGGATGTATTGGGATCAGGTAATAAATACTTTCTTGAGAATATCACTTGTATATTAATAATTATGTATTTATGATAGTATGTTATTGATATCCCTAGTTCTGGAGGCCCAGTAGGTCTTGAGGGTCCGAACTTTATTTGGGCCCGGTCAGTGGGGGGCCCATTTAACCAACAAGGGAAGTCCTTAGGGCCGATACCGTGCTGTCCTCATCGAGCTCGCCGCCCGACCCGAGTTTATCGCGGGCACGATCACCTCTGGCTTGCTGCCACTATCGTGTCCGAGCAGGGCCCTATTTAGAGTTCCTGGGCTGCAATCCTATGGTGGTCCTGTATACCGGGACTAGGGTTGCAGGAATCGGACACCTATTAAAGTAAAGGCTAGGCCTACTAACCAATCAAAGGGTGGTCAAGTACTGTGGGTAAGAAAAGCATATTCCCGGACGCAGAGAATCACCAGAGCAAAAGGATCGTACGAGGTAGGTAACAGATGTAGATGGTCCCCAGTCCGTGGTCCCCCCTCTCAGTTCCAGATATTGTCCTATTGATTTGTGTGAGTTAAGATTGCTTTAATGATTACATGGAAATGGTAGCACACACACACGTGAGAATTCTTGAGAAAATGATATGCATGTCTGAATACTTCTGAGGCCTACACAATTGGAATGTTTTACAACTTTGTTTTGTGTGTCTTTTCGTGTCAGTTTATTTTTGATTTGTTTTTGTGTTGTTTTGCTCGGGACTAGCAAAAGTTTAAGTTTAGGGGGTTTGATAAGTGTATTTTATAAACTTATATTTCTTCTTATTTTGCATGGTTTAGTGTTAGTTTTCGATCAGAATTACGCTTTTGCATGGTTTAAGTTTAGGGGGTTTGATAAGTGTATTTTATACACGTAATTCTGATCGAAAACTAACACTAAACCATGCAAAATAAGAAGAAATATAAGTGTATAAAATACACTTATCAATGCCCCTCAGGTAGGGGTGGTTACCGAACTACGGCTCGAGGCAGCCCCAACTGTATATCCACTGGGATGGATCATATCAAATGGGTATATGAAAAGGACGTGAATACTCACAAACATGAGAAATCAGGACCGTTGGATCATGATTGGATTGATCGTTTTCATTTAGGTCGAAGGGGTGTAATTGCATTTATATACATCTATCTCCATTTTGTTCTTCAGTTTATAAAGTGAGTTCTTGTGATTTGGAAAGTTACTAGTAAGAGATGAGATAACGTTTCTGGATAATTTAATATCATTAATTGATTTATTTCTAAAAACTACTCATCCTTGTTTTCTCATACGTATTAAACTGAAAATTGTTGCTTTATACTAGTATAGCTAAACTTCTTAGTGTGTGCAACTTTTTAACAAGAAACCAACTAAAATTAAAATGGATTAATCAAACAAAACCCTCAGAAAAACTAGATAAGTTTAGTATAATTTTTCTTAAAATGAATTTCGGTTGAACGAGATATTATTTAATAAAGTAAGCAAATTGAAAACTGATATTTAGGGAAAAAATGTCTCATAATGGAGAAAATAAGACTATAAATTTTATTTATATAGTGTTTCAAAGTACTAACGACTAATTAAGTCAAGCCATCCTATAATAGAATCCTATGAGTTGTGATAATGACGCTTTACGCACCATCCTAGCCCAAGGTCGAGCTTGTGTATGCCATGGAATGGCTCATTGGTGTGGGCCATGTGGCAAATGGTCTAGTGAGCACATGCATGGGATGACACCATGCAGTTGATCGCTAACTAGGTTCATCGACATAAAATTTGGCAAGAAAATATCGGAGTGCAATCAGAGTCGTTCGATCATGATTGGATGGATCAAGGGCGGATCCAGTATTTAAATCCGCTCGGGCTGATAAATAAACATAAAAAATTAAATGCCAAGATATTTTTATTAAATAAGAAATATTACAAATTGCATACTCACAAAAGTAAGAAATGAAACATCTACTTCAGTTGTGCCCTGTGGTTTTTGATAACATAAACTTCATCAATGATCGACTCAGAATCAATGCTTTTAGTCAACTCGCGTTCAATATAAACTATCATAGAGTTTGACATGTATTCAACTTCCATTTTGTTACGAAGAACAATTTTATCATGATTCATCACTGAAAATGTCCGCTCTGTTGTTGTAGTAGATACGGTAAGGGTTAAAACAAGACGAATCAATATGTCGATCAAATTATAGTCTCTTGCCATATTTGTCTCGGCTAATCTTTGCTCTAATTGACCTCTCAAATAGTGCATCTCTTGATAACTGAAATCAGCAGGATAAAACTTCTCAACAAGTGTGTATATATGTTCAGCTTGAAACAATTTAAGTTGTCCTTAGGTTCCAAACAAGAGCTAAGTGTAATAAGTTCTAATGATACATCGTTGAATTTACTGTTAATTTCTTCAACTTGAAAATCAATTTTAGCATTAAATACATCAAAGCGATAATGATACTCAACTGTGATGTCATCTCTTTGCTGATACGAACGACTTCTTGCTGCTTTATAGATATCATCCATATTAGGTATCTCAATACCGTACTCTCTGCAAACTTCTTCAACATGTGTAAGAAGAATATCAAAATCTTCCCCCTTTAGCGTTTGAAGTAAAACTTTCGTAGATGAGACAGGTAAGGACCCTAATCCTTAAGTGCGGAAACAAGGCATAATAGAGCTAAATAAATGATCAGAGTAGAGTAAACAAGTTGAGTCTATGAGCTTAAGCATTTACATGCCAAAATAAAGGACTACAAAAAGGATTAATTACATTCCAATCAATGAATGTTCATCTATAGTTTTATACTACTCCTAGAGTAGATACTATCCAAAATAATCCTGTCCTTTAATCCTCAAAAGAATGCTTCACAAGCTCACCACCTCAACCCGTTCAAGCTTGCTATCATGCCAAAAAGGTACCTACAAGGACAACCCCCAAACATGAGCAATAATAATCATTCATATTCAACACAATATGAAGATAAAGCGTAAATGCATAATCAATATAAAACACTTCCTGTTTTCCCATGCATTTCAAACGCTTCCCGTTTGGTTGTCCCTGTACCACAACTCATGAGTATAATCAATAGATTATTTTTAATGGCCAAACATGTCATGACATCATACCATCTGAACAACACCAAATATTGGTCACCATTCCCTAGTCTGTCCATCACAGTGTATTTTAATGCCCCTCGCTTATTTTCATATGGGCGGCATAGGATAACCTCGCTACAATGGACATGCGGCGCTCCCACCCCTCGCTTCACAGAGAGCGGCAAATACCCTTTCCTCGCCCCATATGACAACCACGCTCAAATGTGACATGCGGCGCTCCCACCCCTCGCTTCACATTTAGCGGAACCAATACAAAAAGCGGCAAGCATTAAAATCATCAAAGGATGACCACGACTCATGGGATGTGCATCCAATAATCATAATATGCATCTCTCATCAATATGCATCAATTACCATGTATATGCATCCACAATGCAATACCTCATATGGCATAAATCAACATGTATATGCATCCACAATGCAATACCACATATATACTCGCATCCACAATGCATAAACAATGAGTATATAAAATACATGTTACCGTTGGGTGCCCGTACGTCCACTACGTACCTTTCCAAAAGTGGAATATGGTAGGACTTCAATTCCTCGGCTGTGTTGCCACCTGGGTTGGTTCTACATATTCACAAATACCAATATTAGAACCCAATAATAGTCCAATACCAAAAATCCCACAAAAATAACCAAAAACATCATTTTTGGTGTCTCGCGATCGATCGCCATCAAGCCCCGATCGATCGCGAGAACACACTGCCTCGCCCAACAATTTTTAACAATCCGCGATCGATCGCGGAGCTAGCGCCGATCGATCGCGGCCTCGCCGATCGATCGCGCCCAGCTCGCGATCGATCGCTGAGGCTTACTGCCTCAGCCCTGCTGCTCGCGATCGATCGCGAGAAAAACGCCGATCGATCGCCGAGCTGTGGGCATGCGTGGTTTGGGCACTATTCACCCATCTTCAACCCCCACTCAAAAACACCCACATACACCAATATCAACCAATACCAATAACTCAAAACCAACACTAAACATCAACATAAACCCAATTAAACAACATCCAACCAAAACACTACCAAAATCACAACACCCAACACAAACCCATTTTTAAACCCTTCAAAACCAACCCAAACTAAAACAAAACCTTACAAAACTAAACATGAGGTATCCATACCTCTTGGGGACCTTAAATCACCCAACAAACTCCACAAATCCAAGTTTTGCAAGAACTCCTCTTCACCCTTGAGCTCAAAAACGAAAATGTGAAGAGGGGAAGGGTTTGGGTGTTGGAAATGATTTGGTAAAGTGAATAAGAGTGGATGGGGTGGGGTTGGGTATAAAAGGTGAGTTATTAAATCAAATGCATACCAAAATAATCCCATGGTGTATAAAACACCCCAACATGATATTTTTCAAAGCATTTACTCAAAATGCACCATAATATCAATTAACACATGATTTCCAATTAATTGCTAACCAATGCAAATAAATCATGCTTCCAATAATATTTACCCAACATGCACCACATGCACCCTAAAATGCAATCCCGGGTCACCCCTTACCACATGACCATGCATTTGCATAAGGTAAATAAATCCCAACACATAATCAATTACCACATAATTAATCATGTAAACATAATTTAAAGCCAAATAGCAATTAACCATTTCGGGGATGTCACAATACTCCCCTACTTATAAGATTTCGTCCTCGAAATCACATGCACTTACCCCAACAGAAACAAAACATAAACTCATACCAGAGAATAGTTCCGGGTAGTGCTGCACCATATGCTGCTCCGTCTCCCACGTGGCCTCCTCGACACCCCTGCGATCCCACTGAACTTTGATCATCGGTATCACTTTGTTCCGAAGTCTACGGCCTGCTCTGTCCAGAATTCTAACAGGCCGTTCCACATAAGATACATCTGACTCTAACTGAACTTCGGAAGGCTGTAACACGTGAGACGGATCCGGCTCATACTTTCGCAGCATCGATACATGAAACACATCATGTATACCAGATAAAGAAGGCGGCAAAGCCAGTCGGTAAGCCAATGTGCCAATGCGCTGCAAAATCTCGTACGGTCCAACATACCTCGGAGACAGTTTCCCGCGCATCCCAAATCGCACAACGCCTCTGAAAGGCGAGATCTTCAAAAAGACCTTATCTCCCAACTGAAATTCCAACGGTCTCCGCCGTTTATTTGCATAAGCCGCCTGCCTGTCTTGGGCCGCTTTCATTTTCCGCCTTATAATCTTTATCTTCTCTTCCATTTCCCGGATTAACTCAGGCCCTCCCACTGATCTACTGTCCAAATCATCCCAACACAAGGGCGATCTACATCGTCTGCCATAAAGAGCTTCAAACGGAGCCATCTGAATACTTGCCTGGTAGCTATTGTTATACGAAAACTCTACCAAAGGCACTGAATTCTGCCAAGAAGCATCAAACTCCAAAACACAAGCTCTTAACATGTCCTCGAGCGTCTGAATAGTGCGCTTGGTCTGGCCATCCGTCTGAGGATGATAAGCAGTACTCAATCTGACTTCAGTTCCCAAGGCTGACTGAAGGCCTTCCCAGAAATGAGATGTGAATCGCGGATCTCGATCTGACACTATGGAAACGGGGATCCCATGCAATCTCACCACATCTCTAATATATAACTGCGCCATCCTCAAGAATGTGAAAGTCATGCTATAGGGAATAAAGTGGGCTACCTTAGTCAATCTGTCCACAATCACCCAAATAGCATCGAAGCCTGAAGCACTCCTCGGCAAATGAGTCACGAAGTCCATGGAAATGTGCTCCCACTTCCACTTCGGTATCTCCAAGCTCCTCAATTCGCCGCCAGGTCTCTGTCTCTCTGCCTTAACCTGCTGGCAGATCAGACACCTCTTCACAAAAGCGACGACATCAGACTTCATTCTCTTCCACCAAAACTGACCACGCAGATCTCTGTACATCTTCTTCCCGCCTGGGTGGATGCTAAGTCTGCTACTGTGAGCCCGCTCCAAGATTCCCTTACGCAACTCCGGCGTACTCGGAACTACCCAGCGGTTACCCAATCTCAAAGATCCGTCGTCGGCCACTCTGAACTTCGTCGGCTGACCAAGATGCACTATAGACAACCATCTCTAAACCTCAGCATCTGATCTCTGAGCTCTCCTGATGTTCTCATAAATATCTGGCTCAGCTAATAAGGTAGAGACATACACTGGTGATGCATCTATATCAAAATCATAGCCGAGATGGCAATAGGAGGTCATCATAGCCGACAAATGGATGACGTCCTCAGCAGAACTCCTCACTTTCCGGCTCAAAGCGTCTGCTGTCAAATTGGCTTTCCCGGGATGGTACTCAATCTCGCAATCATAGTCCTTGAGTAGGTCCATCCATCTCCTCTGTCTCATGTTCAGCTCCGCCTGAGTGAATAGAAACTTGAGGCTCTTGTGATCCGTGTATATGGTGAATGAAGTGCCATATAAGTAATGCCTCCAGATCTTCAGGGCGAAGATGATAGCCGCCAATTCCAAGTCATGAACTGGATATCGGGTCTCATGCGGCTTCAACTGCCTCGATGCATAAGCTACCACATGCTTATCTTGCATCAGAACACATCCAAGGCCCTGCAGTGATGCATCAGTATACAGAACAAATCTGGAGTTCTCCGTCGGGATCACTAACACTCGCGCCGTCGTCAACCGGTGCTTTAACTCCTGGAAGCTCTCCTCACAAGCTTCTGACCAAAAGAAAGGCATACCCTTCTGAGTCAACTGAGTCAGCGGCTTGGCAATCTTGGAAAAGCCCTCAACAAAGCGCCGATAATACCCGGCCAAACCAAGAAAACTCCGGATCTCAGGCACGGAAGTGGGGGCAGCCCACTCCATCACAGCCTCAATCTTCTTGGGGTCCACTGATATCCCGCTGCTCGAAATGACATGCCCCAGAAACACTACTCTGCTCAGCCAAAACTCGCACTTACTGAGCTTAGCATACAACTGATGCTCTCTGAGAATCTGAAGCACTGTCCTCAAGTGTTTCACATGATCTTCTTCACTCCGGGAGTAGATAAGAATGTCGTCAATAAACACGATGACGAACTGATCAAGATACGACTGAAACACTCTGTTCATCAAACTCATAAAGACGGCCGGGGCGTTCGTCACACCGAACGGCATCACCAAGAACTCATAATGCCCGTATCGAGTCCGGAACGCTGTCTTCTGCACATCATCCTCTCTGACCCGAATCTGATGATACCCGGATCTCAAATCAATCTTACTATACACCCTGGTACCTTGCAACTGATCAAACAAGTCGTCAATCCTTGGGAGAGGATACTTGTTCTTCACTGTAGCCTTATTCAGCTGCCGGTAATCGATGCACAGCCGCATCGAACCGTCCTTCTTCTTCACAAAAAGAACTGGTGCGCCCCATGGCGACACACTCGGGCGTATATAACCCTTGTCAAGGAGATCCTGCAACTGCTCTTTCAACTCTCTCAACTCTGCCGGTGCCATCCTATAAGGTGCACGAGAGATAGCGGATGTCCCTGGCAACAACTCGATCCCAAATTCAACTTTCCTGGCCGGTGGAAATCCTGGGATCTCTTCTGGAAATACATCAGCAAATTCTGCCACAACTGGTACATCCTCAACTCTCAGTTCTTTACTCTTTCCCGACGTGTCCACGGCATAAATAAGATAGCCCGTGTGCCCACGTTCCAACAGCTGAGACATCTTGATCGCTGAAATCAACGGAATCTTCGCACGAGACCCGTTGCCAAAGAAAGTCCACTGACTGCCCAACTCAGGTCTGAACTTCACTGTTCTCTGTCGGCAATCTACCACTGCCTGATATCTGTTCAGAACATCAATACCCAAGATGCAGTCGATGTCTGACATACCCAGCACAATCAAGTCTGATCTCAACTCATTGCCCTCAAAATAAATGAGGCAGTCTGCCATAAACCGATCAGCAACAACATTTCTTCCAGTGGGTGTCGAGACTAGTAGAGGCGTGGGCAAATGAGACGTGCGCATATGGTGTCTTTCCACAAATCCCACAGACACAAAGGAATGGGAGGCACCTGTATCTATCAAAACAAAAGCAGGGTACGTAAATAAATGACACGTACCGGCAATCACCTCCTCTGGAGCTGCCTGAGCCTGCTCCCTGGTCAGTGCATATACTTGCCCCTGGGGTGGTCCCACTGTCTGACCTCCCGATGGACGAGGCCCAAACTGCTGCCTCTGTTGCACTGTCCTGTCCTCAAACCTTGGCCTGTTGCCCTGATACTCTGACTGGCCTCCCCTGGTGGGACAATACCGAGCAATGTGGCCCATCTTGCCACAAACATAACATGCAGGACACTTGTTTGAAGAATGTGGTCCTCCACAGTTGTTGCACCTCGGCTCTCCCGGCCTATCCCCTTGTGAAGATCCTCGATTGGCCGACCAATTTCCTTTCTTGCCATCCTGTTTCTGACCAAAGTATTTCTTTCCACCATACCGCGAAGATGAAGAGGCACCACGGGGTTTAAATGGCTCACCCCGAGGCCTCAAACTGTCACTAGTCTGCCTCTGTTGCGGTACCGGTGGTGGCATGGCATAAGCTCCCACTCCTAGCTCAGCAAGCTCCGCTCTCGTGAGAGCATCATCAAAAGAAGTTGGGTTATTGATGATAACCCGGTCATAGAGCTCCGGTCGCAGTCCTTTCATGAAATTTCTCATCTTGGCACGTCCATCAGAGGCAATATGGGGAACATACCTAAGTAGTGATGAGTACTGTGTGGCATAGTCTGCCACTGTCATGTTCCCCTGCCTCAGACTTGTAAATTCATCCTCCTTTGTCTGTCTTGCTGCTGCGGAGAAGTATCGGTTCAAGAACCTGGTCCTGAAGAGCGTCCAGTCAATCACAGCACCCAGTGCTCTCATTTCCATTACTGTGCTCCTCCACCACATCAGAGGTTTCTTGGCTAATTGAAACTCCGCTAGCCTCAGCCAAGCCGTCACAGCACAAGGAGCCGATACAAAGATCTGCTCAAGTCTTTCTAACCACTCTTCAGCCTCTTCTCCGGACTCTGTCCCCTCAAACCGGGGCGGATGATAAGACAGAAACTGCGTCAAGCTAATCTCACCCGGGTAGCAATAACTGAACTATTGGTTCCATCCCGACAGCCGGTGGAGGTAGAGGATTAGCCTGTCCAATACTCGCATTTACACTCCCAACATCTCCGACTTCCTCATTAGCAGCCATGCTGTAACACAAATGTTAACAACAATCCAAAGCAATATATATCATGTCGTTAGATAACAGGAGTGATATAAGCATGTTAGTATAACCAAATATACACCAATATGCACCACATGCATAAACATGCTTCAAATGTAAGCACCTAGCCAAACATGCTAAGGCTACCCTTCACTCGTTCCCGGGTTCTCTAACCACTGCTCTGATACCACTAATGTAAGGACCCTAATCCTTAAGTGCGGAAACAAGGCATAATAGAGCTAAATAAATGATCACAGTAGAGTAAACAAGTTGAGTCTATGAGCTTAAGCATTTACATGCCAAAATAAAGGACTACAAAAAGGATTAATTACATTCCAATCAATGAATGTTCATCTATAGTTTTATACTACTCCTAGAGTAGATACTATCCAAAATAATCCTGTCCTTTAATCCTCAAAAGAATGCTTCACAAGCTCACCACCTCAACCCGTTCAAGCTTGCTATCATGCCAAAAAGGTACCTACAAGGACAACCCCCAAACATGAGCAATAATAATCATTCATATTCAACACAATATGAAGATAAAGCGTAAATGCATAATCAATATAAAACACTTCCTGTTTTCCCATGCATTTCAAACGCTTCCCGTTTGGTTGTCCCTGTACCACAACTCATGAGTATAATCAATAGATTATTTTTAATGGCCAAACATGTCATGACATCATACCATCTGAACAACACCAAATATTGGTCACCATTCCCTAGTCTGTCCATCACAGTGTATTTTAATGCCCCTCGCTTATTTTCATATGGGCGGCATAGGATAACCTCGCTACAATGGACATGCGGCGCTCCCACCCCTCGCTTCACAGAGAGCGTCAAATACCCTTTCCTCGCCCCATATGACAACCACGCTCAAATGTGACATGCGGCGCTCCCACCCCTCGCTTCACATTTAGCGGAACCAATACAAAAAGCGGCAAGCATTAAAATCTCAAAGGATGACCACGATTCATGGGATGTGCATCCAATAATCATAATATGCATCTCTCATCAATATGCATCAATTACCATGTATATGCATCCACAATGCAATACCTCATATGGCATAAATCAACATGTATATGCATCCACAATGCAATACCACATATATACTCGCATCCACAATGCATAAACAATGAGTATATAAAATACATGTTACCGTTGGGTGCCCGTACGTCCACTACGTACCTTTCCAAAAGTGGAATATGGTAGGACTTCAATTCCTCGGCTGTGTTGCCACCTGGGTTGGTTCTACATATTCACAAATACCAATATTAGAACCCAATAATAGTCCAATACCAAAAATCCCACAAAAATAACCAAAAACATCATTTTTGGTGTCTCGCGATCGATCGCCATCAAGCCCCGATCGATCGCGAGAACACACTGCCTCGCCCAACAATTTTTAACAATCCGCGATCGATCGCGGAGCTAGCGCCGATCGATCGCGGCCTCGCCGATCGATCGCGCCCAGCTCGCGATCGATCGCTGAGGCTTACTGCCTCAGCCCTGCTGCTCGCGATCGATCGCGAGAAAAACGCCGATCGATCGCCGAGCTGTGGGCATGCGGGGTTTGGGCACTATTCACCCATCTTCAACCCCCACTCAAAAACACCCACATACACCAATATCAACCAATACCAATAACTCAAAACCAACACTAAACATCAACATAAACCCAATTAAACAACATCCAACCAAAACACTACCAAAATCACAACACCCAACACAAACCCATTTTTAAACCCTTCAAAACCAACCCAAACTAAAACAAAACCTTACAAAATTAAACATGAGGTATCCATACCTCTTGGGGACCTTAAATCACCCAACAAACTCCACAAATCCAAGTTTTGCAAGAACTCCTCTTCACCCTTGAGCTCAAAAACGAAAATGTGAAGAGGGGAAGGGTTTGGGTGTTGGAAATGATTTGGTAAAGTGAATAAGAGTGGATGGGGTGGGGTTGGGTATAAAAGGTGAGTTATTAAATCAAATGCATACCAAAATAATCCCATGGTGTATAAAACACCCCAACATGATATTTTTCAAAGCATTTACTCAAAATGCACCATAATATCAATTAACACATGATTTCCAATTAATTGCTAACCAATGCAAATAAATCATGCTTCCAATAATATTTACCCAACATGCACCACATGCACCCTAAAATGCAATCCCGGGTCACCCCTTACCACATGACCATGCATTTGCATAAGGTAAATAAATCCCAACACATAATCAATTACCACATAATTAATCATGTAAACATAATTTAAAGCCAAATAGCAATTAACCATTTCGGGGATGTCACATGAGACATGGTCCATTGCACTTAAATATCAAGAGACTTATATTGCAAAGCTCGATAAAGTATATCTGTAAGTCCTATGATTTTATGCATCGGGTACAAACTAAACACGAAATCAAATGATCACATAGCAAGCAAACAACAATTTGTTTCCCCACATGTAGAATTAAATGAGCATTCAACCACCATGTGTTCAAGCACAGTTATCACAATGTTCAAGCACAATTATCACAACACTACACATGTATATTAAACCACATATTGAATCATAACGAGAAGTCCAACAAGTTGTTCCTGACCTATGTACAAAGTTGATGTTAACATGCTTCTTAATTGAATCATAAGTATTCAATTGAATATTAACTTTTTCAATGGCACTAGACAAAGTTGATGTTAACATGAGAATTATAATAAAATATGTTTTATAAATTAATGGAGAATGATTACAAATCTGTTGTTTTTTTTTTTTTTTCTTTTTCTCTCAGTTGTGAAAGAACAGAGAGGCCAAGAGAAAGGTGGTGGTCGAACTAAATCAAATAAAGCTTGTACCTCAAATGGTGAATGATGGTTGTCGGTTGAGGTGGCAGAGGCAACGGTGAGTCAATCTCCAGAGATGTGGCTGCTGCTAGTTTGCATTTGAACACTACAATCTCTAGACTCCAATGTAAGATTAAAACATTTACTTGGGACTAGTTAAAACATTTATTTGAAACACGTGCTGAATAAAAATTGGGCTAGTGCTGAATATAAATAAATTATTGGATATATTTATAGGTAACAAATTTTTTTTTGGACCCGAGCTACGGCTCGAGGCAGCCCAACTGTATATCCACTGGGGTGGATCATATCAAATGGGTATATCAAAAGGACGTGAATACTCACAAACATGAGAAATCAGGACCGTTGGATCATGATTGGATTGATCGTTTTCATTTAGGTCGAAGGGGTGTATTTGCATTTATATACATCTATCTCCATTTTGTTCTTCAGAAAAGTGAGTTCTTGTGATTTGGAAAGTTACTAGTAAGAGATGAGATAACATTCTTAAGCTTAAGACGACGTTTCTTGATCAGTTCATTAAGTTTTGCTAATGAGCCAAATGGTTAGATTGCTTAATTGAATGGTAGTTACTTGGCTAATCATTCTTTTGTTGGTTGAAGTATATCGATCGTAATTTGTACTTGGAAGAACAAAGAGAAATTAATTCATGAGAGTTGATCAAAGTTAAGCTAAGAGAATAAACTTGTAGAGTTGATTGTATAAACTTCGTTCTTGAATTAAAGCAAAACTTGGTTCCTCTTAATTCTTTTTCCTCAGAAATACTCCGCAAATACACCATTCCTCCAACAATACAGCACACATTCTGAATAAGAGAGACATCAACTCTCATTATCTATTACAGCTTGACATACATGCATGTGTCCTAAATTAGAAGCACCAATTTCCAATTATAGTGTCCTATGAAGCATGGTTAATGAGATATTACGGTATGGATATTACCCACGTTATAGATCTAATGACTACTATTAACCCGAACATATAGGATCCAAGGTTGACCACACATGAAAAAGATTTGGATCAATAATGATCACTGGATCTGTTCTGAGAGTAACAATAACTTAATAATGTCCTTTTTTTTTTTTGAAACTAACAGATTGGCTTTTTACTAACGTTTGGTGGGGACATAATCATGTAACTAGTCCAAAGATTAAACTCATATCGGAATAAATACAAGACTATCAGCCGGGAAGAAATGGCACACAGGCGCCGCACCAGGCCGAGTTTTAAGAACTCGAAACCCGGCATGCTCCGGATCCCAATCCGAGGTATCCATATGGCAAATTGCCGCAGCTTCCACTCTTCGGCCATCGTCTCCTTCCACCGAGACCTTGTAAACCACGTTGTCTCCTGCCTGAGCATGGCAGTAGAAAACCGCGTATGGATACGGCAAGCTATGGCACGACACCAGTTCCGAAGCTGGAATCTCCGACGGGTCTTCACAAACTGTGTAGTTCTGCAGAGGGGAGACCGATTCATTCAGGTACTTGGTATTCAATACCTGGAACTTCTTCGATCTGGGGGTGAACACGGCGTGGACGAAATCCAACATGGATTCTAGAGCAGTGGCGCAGATTTTGGTCTCGCCTTTGATCGGTTCGGCTTCGCAGTGACGGAGGGTGGATTTCATGGCTTTGGCTTGTTTGGAATCTGATGGAAATGAGAAAAAATTGAGAATATTGGGGAATTGGGATGTAGAGAAATGGATGGAGTCGGATTCCTGCCTGGAAAGAAAACGCGGAGACGCTGACGGGCCTTTTCTGGGAAAATAAATCGGAATCCTGTTCCCGACTGTGAGATCATTGTGATTAAAGAACACGTTCATCTCAGGATCCAAGCCTGGATTTTCGTCTCCATTGTTGACCCGAATCGAAGATGGCTATCTCCATGATCGGTCGCAACATTCAAGGGGTCAGCAGGTACATGTTTGTGGAAATTTTCACGTGCGCTTTGGAGAGACAGCACTGCAAATGGGTTCAGTAAAATTCATGAAACATGTAAGAATTTAGCCTGAAATTTGAGAATCAGCCATGAAATCTGTATATAATCATGATTTACAATACCTGAAGCGAAAACAGGGAATACAGGAGGAAGATGAGAGAACCGAACTGGGAAGCCATATCTTCTGTAATTTCTTGAAGTTTTTTGCAATTATGAGTAGTTGTATATTCAATAATGGTTTTTGGTGATTTCTAATGATTTTTTTTTAAACGATAGACTTGAAGTTATAGATTTCTATTAACTTTTATAGAGTTTCATAGAGTTATACAAAATTTTAATTGACTTCATTCTAGATTTTTATTAACTTTTAATGACTTTTTTTAGATGATAGACTTTTGTAGAAATAGATTTATATTGACTTTTATTGTATTACACATAGTTATAAAAAGATTTTTATAAACTCTTGTAAGTTTTTTTTATAAAATTCTATTACAAACTTTCAAAGAATTTTATAGATTTTGTAACTTATAATTGAAAAAAAAAATACCATCATTTAAATATTAATATTTTTCCTAAAAACTCAATGAGCCATAAATATTTTAATAAGATATATTGAATATATTTCACATAATTAATTTAATTATGTAAGTAAAACATACATTTTTATACTACTATTATTATAAAAGAAATATCTTGTATGAATATAACATTAAACTAGTAAATATTTTTAATAATTTATTTTAAATATATTGATATATTAAGATCATTAATCATGGTTTATGTTAGAAATAATGTATTATTCATCGGTCTACTGGCTTTCAAAAATAAAATTACCAAGAACGTAAAAAATTACGATTCAAGTATTGACCCACCAAAATTGTTGTAAAACAATTAAATTATGTCAAGATAAAATAAAAATTATGTAAGTTTTTTTATATCAACGTTTATAATGATATTGTTTGTGCAAAAGCATAAGCTAATGTGTAAACACTAAAAATAATTGTTATTGCGTAAAGAGATAATTATGTGAGTATTTCTCAATTAAAAGTCTATTCAAATCTCTAGGATGAGTGGAGGGGAATTTTTTACTTTTTAGAGTTGTATCTAGAGCTTCAAGATTTGTATTTGAAAGAATTCCAGAGAATCATTAAAAGTCTATTGACATTTGGATATCTCTAGACTTTTAAAAAGTTTTTAAAGTTATATTTTAATATCACATGACTATTAAAATTCTACACAAATCTATTTTGAATATCAATAGATTTATATAAATTACATAAAAGTTTAGATTGAATATTAGTAGATTTATAAAGTATATAAAAGTCTAGATTAAATACCTCTAAACTTTTAAAATCCACAAAAATCATTAAAAGTTTAAATTAAATACACTACCTTAATTTTGATTCTGGTTTGAAATATGTTGACTTCTCGTTAAAGTCTACTAAAACATTGAGCAAGTGGAAAGAGTACACGATTATTTATGTGGTGGAGTAGTCTTAATTTGGATTCTCAGTCGAGATGGTCACGTCGAACTTACTTAGTACAATTTATCTGCATTACAAGTTTGTAGGCTATTGCATTAGTATGGGGATTTATCTAATGCGCACTCCAAAGATAGCGGGGAGCGGGTTTCGCTTCATATATATATATATATATATATATATATATATAGTTTTAAAAATTACTTTTTTTGAAAGATTAAAGGTTGGTTATCTTTTATTTAATTCGTTACTTGACCATCTATTAATGGTTGATGGCTACAGCCACCATACGATCAAAATTTAGGATCAATATGTAAAATCCACAATTTCGATTTAGGAATCAATGATTCTGATTTCGATGGGAGATGAAACCGGAATCGAATAGCTTAAGTATGACTCTGGTTATGGTTGCGATTGGTTTGGATTTGATTCGGTTTAAAGATTAAGAAAAAAATACTGGCATAACTCATGAGGTAATCTAACTATTTAAAGTTAATTATACAACAGTTACGTCATAAATTATTATGGGTATTTGATTTTTTATTACAAAATAAAAATTGGGGTTAACTTTAATTTATGTAAACTAAATAATTTAATTTTGCAATTTAAGTTGTCTATGTATATTTCAAGACTTTAAAAGTTAAATTAAATTCTGGTTATGCCACCGAATATAAATAAAATCGGACTCATAATTTCAACTTTTATAAATTTGTTGTGATTTATTCATTTTGATTATTATTTTCTCAAATAATCTAGACAAATTGCATCTCCCCCTGCTTTACAACGATTTTCTCCATGTATCAGTAGTCTATGAAGGCTTCCTGTTCATTATGATGATTTACTTATACTATTTTTATCCTTCTAATTATAAACAAATTTTAAAACTGGCCACATTGTCACATCAATAACTTTTGTTATAATTTCATTTAACAATTTCAAATCATCTTTATCCGTACATCTAACTTCAATTTCAATCAAAGACAATGCTTTATAATATTTTTATGCATGTTTTAATATATTTTAGACCTATTTATAATATAATTTGTGTTGTTACTTTCATGACTTGATTTTTTATTTGTAAAATTAATCAAAGCTATCCAAAAATTCTAAAAATATTTTAAAATAAAAATAATAATATTTTCATATTGATGTGATTCGAGATTTTGATTATAAAGTAGAATAACGTGGTAATGCAAAATAACAATAAACACACCAAGATTTTTTACGTGAAAAACCCTCAAATTGAGAGAAAAACCACGGGACCTAGTCCAGTATAAAACTTCACTATGAATATTGGTGACTTACAAGACTTTCTAAACACAACAAAAAATCGCTCAATGACTTACACGAATATTTTTAGAGAAATAACGAAAAGAACCGAACAGACATAAGTTTGCTCTCTTCGGAGTCTTTTTGCCCAGAAAAATCCAACCCTTTATGTGATGATATCTGCGGGTATTTATAGGACTATTCCTAGTGATTGGCTCGCGGGAGATCCGGAACACAATGTCCTCTGATCGTGGCTTAACTGGAGCCCCACACGTCCGAGAAATCCGCGCCCCATTATTGCACGTTCATTCACGCCGGTTAATTTGTTAGTTATTCCCGAGTCTTCCGCTAATCTTTGACCAGAAAATCGAGGAGGGTTAGCAGCTGTTCGGTACAAACCCTGCTCGGTGTTTTCCGTTCGGTGCACTCTGTTCGGTATATGTCTTTTTTCAGCCCTTGAGGGATTTTACCCGAGGAGGCCAATATAACATATGACATCACCTCACCCCCTTAAAGTAAAGTAAGATGAGAGTAGTGAAATCTTGGTTTATTGTCTTCGGGTAAAATCCTGATATGCTCGGGGTATTTTAACCGCCCAATTTTCCCGCCTAAAGAATTCGAAAATCTTGCGACGTTTCGTTTCCCGAGGCACATCTATAACCGTTCATGGGATTTATTTTGAACGGTGTCGATTTAACGACTGTTCAAGTGGCCCCCCACTATAAATACTCGCTCATTCCGTTGATTTTAACTTACTTTTCTGCAATTCGCTTCCGAGCTAGCATTAGACGTCCATCCAACTTTTCCTTCCTACTTATTTCCTTTCCATTCATCGAGTATGTCTTCTTCTGACGATTATTCGAAAACTATAGACATGTTCGAGGAGGAGGGTATCCTGAGTCCCTCTCCTCGACATTCTTCTTCATCTGATAGTGAGGAGACTTCCAGCTCGTCGTCAGCCCCTGATGCTCGCAGAGAAGAGCTTCAGGCTGCGACAGAGCAGGACCTGATAAAGGCCCGTGTTCCCTGGTTTGAGATATTTGAATCCGGGATTAAATCACAACGGCACCTATCCAGTATCCAAACTAAATGGGGGATTTCCGAGGGGACATCTATTATTGTTCCCCCTCCCAGATCTCGCCCCCACCTGCCTCCCGAGGGTTATTTTCCCTTCTACATAGACCAACTCCGAGGGGGACTTCGTTTTCCTATCCCTCCTTTTTTTGTAGATGTTGCTTCCTATTTTGCCATCTCTCTAAGTCAGTTATTCCCCAACAGTTATTGATTGTTGGCGGGTTTTTACGTAGTCTTATCCTTTTTTGGCTTTTCTCCGACTCCTGAACTCTTCCATTGTTTCTTTCAATTAAATCGAAAGGAGATCGGGCTTTTTTACTTTTCTTCTCGAACGGGGATGGGTTTTCTGAAAAATTACCCCTCCTCCATAAAAAAATTGGAAAAGATTTTTCTTCTTTGCTCGCCCACTCCAACCCTGGGATTGTCCCATGGAGTGGAAAGAAAACTTACCGAAGGGCAAGTCAATCAAGGGGCTACTTGAGGGAGAAACATATCTATCAGTTCGTCGTAAGCTTGGCGATCAGTGTTTTAACCTTGGGGAGCTGATTGACGACGGACTGCTGTACTTGTTCCAGCTTAGTCTTAAGGGTGTTTCCCTAAAAGTGCCCCTCGGTGAGTATTTACCGAGCATCTTGCTTTGTTTGCTTATTTTGTTTTAACATGCTTGAATAATTGCTATGATGTTTCTTTCTTGCAGAAAACAAGATGCTGAAAGCCAAGATTGCTGCTAGCCTGAAGAAAATTGCCGCACCAGAGAAGGCTACCAAACCGACCACTGGAACAAATCCTCCCCCATCTGTTACACCTGCTCCCCCCGAAGAGGTGATTGAAGTACCTGAGACGGAAGCCTTGATTCCTCGATCATTGAAGAGGGCGGCCCCCGAGGGCCAAGGTTCTTCCTCTAAACTTCCTCCTACCAAGAAAACTCCTTCTCCTCGAATCTCCCTTACCCACCGAGCTAGTCCACCTCTTCAAACTCGAGCTGTTTCTCAACCTGCTCCTGGTGATTCTAGCTCTTCTCGGCCAACCTCCCGATATCATATACCCGATTGGATTTATCCCCCCAACGTCACCATTCTGAGAAAACCGGACCCCAAAATTTCTCACTCTATTATTTGCAATTGGGCCAATTCTCCGACCGTAAATACCTCGGAGGATTGGCCTTCAGCAACTTGATAAATGATTTTTCCACTTCCCTCACTCAGGTAACTTATATCCATTTCCGTCTGATGAACTTTTTGTCTTCGGTATATTAACTTCATTTATTCTCTTGCAGACCAATCTAATGGCCGGCGAGATTATGACTCACTTCCAATCTATGAGGTCCTCAGATGAGGAGAATCAGAAACATCTCAAACAGCTAGAAGGTATCGGCGAGGAGATGAAGAAATCCATAAAGCTACTGGAGGAACGATACTCTGCTGCTGTTGCTACTCGGGATAAGACAGTGGAAGCTCTTGAGGAAGCGCACAAGAAGTTAGCCGACTTTGAGGAGGCTAACACCACTTTATCCGGGCAGTTCGGGTCCGTGACTGAAGAGAATAAGTCCATCTTAGGGCAACTTTTACAAGAGAAATCATTGCGAGCTGAAGAGAACAAGTCCCTTTCTGAACAGCTTGACCAGGAGAAACTATCTCGGGCTGCTCAGATCGAAGAATCCTCGCTCATCAAGAAAGAAGAGTTTATGAAGTCTGAGGAGTATGGTGATATTCTGGGCGAACGCGCTGCCAAATTCCTTAACTATGGTTTTGAAGCGTCTGTTCGTCAATTTAAAGCTGCTGGCTATCCTCCTGAAGGAACTTCAGCAGACTTTATAAATGTTGATGAGGCCCTGAATACCGTTCCCGATGAGTTCCTCCAGCTGTAGATTTAGGGATGTATCCCTTTTGTTTTAATTGTAATCCTTTGGGAATGATATTATGACTCTCCTTGTCTTCTTACAATCTTGTGCAAGCTAGTCTCTTCACCAAGAAAAATTTTAAGCAAATAAAGCTCGATTGGAAAATATCCCGAAGTAATGAATATAACCGAGCTCGGGGAAAAGACATCCCAAGCAGATAAATATGGTCGAGCTTCAGAGAGAACATCCCCAGCGTAATAACATGATACCACTTAAATTTAAATGTTGACCAAGCATCCCGATCCAACGAATAAACGATGGTGTTTTTAAGTTTAAACGTTGACCAAACATCCCGATCCAACGAGTGAACCGAACATTGCTCGCTACCCCGAGCATAATCACTTAGTCCCATTTTAGGTTCAAATACAGACCAAACTTCCCGATCCTGTATTTAACCCGCCAACAATGGACTATAATAACATAAGCTCGCTACCCCGAGCACAATAACATGGAATATTTAAGTTTAAACGTTGACCAAACATCCCGATCCAACGAGTAAACCGAACGTTGCTCGCTACCCCGAGCATAATCACTTAGTCCCATTTTAGGTTCAAATACAGACCAAACTTCCCGATCCTGTATTTAACCCGCCAACAATGGACTATAATAACATAAGCTCGCTACCCCGAGCACAATAATATGGAATTTTTAAGTTTAAACGTTGACCAAACATCCCGATCCAACGAGTAAACCGAACGTTGTTCGCTACCCCGAGCATAATCACTTAGTCCCATTTTAGGTTCAAATACAGACCAAACTTCCCGATCATGTATTTAACCCGCCAACAATGGACTATAATAACATAAGCTCGCTACCCCGAGCACAATAATATGGAATCTTTAAGTTTAAACGTTGACAAAACATCCCGATCCAACGAGTAAACCGAACGTTGTTCGCTACCCCGAGCATAATCACTTAGTCCCATTTTAGGTTCAAATACAGACCAAACTTCCCGATCCTGTATTTAACCCGCCAACAATGGACTATAATAACATAAGCTCGCTACCCCGAGCGCAATAATATGGAATTTTTAAGTTTAAACGTTGACCAAACATCCCGCTCCAACGAGTAAACCGAACGTTGCTCGCTACCCCGAGCATAATCACTTAGTCCCATTTTAGGTTCAAATACAGACCAAACTTCCCGATCCTGTATTTAACCCGCCAACAATGGACTATAATAACATAAGCTCGCTACCCCGAGCACAATAATATGGAATTTTTAAGTTTAAACGTTGACCAAACATCCCGATCCAACGAGTAAACCGAACGTTGCTCGCTACCCCGAGCATAATCACTTAGTCCCATTTTAGGTTCAAATACAGACCAAACTTCCCGATCCTGTATTTAACCCGCCAACAATGGACTATAATAACATAAGCTCGCTACCCCGAGCACAATCACTTAGTCTCATTTTGGTTCAAATACAGACCAAACTTCCCGATCCTGTATTTAACCCGCCAACAATGGACTATAATAACATAAGCTCGCTACCCCGAGCACAATAATATGGAATTTTTAAGTTTAAACGTTGACCAAACATCCCAATCCAACGAGTAAACGATGGTGTTTTTAAGTTTAAACGTTGACCAAACATCCCGATCCAACGAGTAAACGATGGTGTTTTTAAGTTTAAACGTTGACCAAACATCCCGATCCAACGAGTAAACCGAACATTGCCCAATAAAAAGGAAATTTATTTAATTAGGAAATATACATGGGAACAGCAATGATAACTAAAAGATTACACAAAATACTTTCTTAAATTATGAATATTCCAAGTTCTCACCAGTTCCAGACCTTCATGATCTTCCAGCCTGTAGGCTCCTCTTCCAATCACCCATTTTATTTTATAGGGGCCTTCCCACTTGGGTGCTAATTTCTTTACTTCCCCCGCGGGATTGATTCTTCGCAGCACTAGATCTCCCACCTGAAAAGCCCTTGGGCGAACCCTCCGATTATAAGCATTGGTCACCCTTATTTTATACAATTCCACTTTAGCCAAAGCTTTTTCTCTCAACTCCATAATCCCATCTAACTCCAACTTCCTTTTTTCTTCATTCTGATCGGGATCATAGCTTTGTACTCGAAGAGATTCCACTCCAATTTCTACTGGAATGAGGGCCTCCGATCCATATACTAAGCTATAAGGAGTCTCTCCTGTAGATACCCGAAGAGTCGTTCTATAAGCCCATAAGACCCCGGGTAATTCATTTACCCACTCCCCACGAGCCTCTTCTAGTCTTGTCTTGATCCCGTGCAATAAAATCCGATTAATCACTTCAGCTTGCCCATTTGCTTGATGATAGGCGACTGAAGTGAAGACTTGTTTAATCTGCATATCTTTGCACCATTCTTGTATTCTTCCTCCCTGAACTGTCTTCCATTGTCGGAAATTATTCTTCGAGGTATTCCGAAGCGGCATACTATGTTCCTCCATAAAAATCTGATGACTTCTTCCTCAATTATTTTAGCCAATGGTTCGGCTTCCACCCATTTAGTGAAGTATTCAACGGCTACTAGGAGAAATTTTCTCTGCCCTGTAGCGGGAGGAAATGGTCCAACAATATCCATTCCCCATTGATCAAAGGGACAGGAAATGATGCTACTATTAAGGATTTCCGCAGGTACATGGGATAAATTCGCATGCCTTTGGCAATTAATGCATTTCTTCACAACTTCCTCAGCGTCTTCCCTCATCGTCGGCCAATAGTACCCAGCTCGGATAGATTTTTGGTACAACATGTTAGTCCCTACATGATTTCCGCAACATCCTTCATGAATCTCCTTTAATAGATGCTCCCCTTCTTGCCTCGAGGTACATTGTAAAAAAGGAATTGAGAATCCTTTCTTGAACAACTTGCCTTCTATCAACACAAACCGGTTCCCCATTCTTTTAACTTTAGCAGCTTCCTTTGGGTCAGGAGGCATAACCTTTGTCTTCAAAAATTTAATAAAATGCTCTCGCCAATCGGATATAACACATGGCTCCACACTCATGATGCTATTGACGGATGTATGAGAGATCAAAAGCTCTTGCACGAGCACATTCCTGTTCTTCCATTCGTGTACCGAACTAGCTA
Source organism: Haberlea rhodopensis (assembly GCA_907163345.1). Classification (NCBI taxonomy): domain Eukaryota; kingdom Viridiplantae; phylum Streptophyta; class Magnoliopsida; order Lamiales; family Gesneriaceae; genus Haberlea; species Haberlea rhodopensis. The sequence continues at coordinate 1,563,628 of CAJQUN010000079.1, forward strand.
ATTTTGCTAATTCATCGACACGAGTATTCTCTTCCCTTGGTATTTGCGTTAATTCCACCTCTTGAAATTGAGCTATCATTGCCCGCACCTTTTCCACATACTTTCTAAGCTTCTCTTCTTTCACCTTATATACCCCCTTCACTTGATGAACAACCAGCATCGAATCCATAAAAGCTTTTATCCTCCTGGCTCCAGCGTCCAATGCTATTTGGAGGCCTGAAATGATAGCTTCAAATTCAGCTTCATTGTTTGAGGAAAGAAATCCAAACTGGACGGCAACCCTGATTTCTTCCCCTTCAGGACTAATGAGTATGACACCTGCTCCACTTCCCAATCGAGTAGATGATCCATCTACAAACAAACTCCATTCTTTTTCCTCCGGAGTATGAGTGACTTCCACCAGAAAATCTGACAGAGCTTGAGCTTTGATTGTAGTTCGGGGTTGATAAGTGACATCAAACTCACTCAGCTCTGTGGCCCATTTTACTATCCTCCCTGATATTTCGGATTTGGATAAAAGTCTACCCAAAGGAGTGTTTGCTATTACCATGATAGGATGAGACAGGAAGTATGGCCGAAGTCTTCTCGCTGTGGTGACTAGAGCTAATGCCAACTTTTCAATTTCAGGGTATCGTTGCTCGGCTCCTTGCAGGGTTCGGCTGACATAATATACAGGCTGCTGTTGTCCTGACCTTTCTCTGATTAACACTGAACTAATTACTTCTTTGGCCACCGATAAATACACGAGAAGCGTTTCCTTAGGATCAGGCTTGTTTATCAAAGGTAACTGAGCCAAATAATCTTTCAGATCCTCGAAGGCCTTTTGACATTGGTCATTCCACTCGAACTTGACTCCCTGCCTTAATGCTTTGAAGAAAGGCAAACTCCGATCAGCTGATCGGGATATAAATCGGCTCAGTGCCGCTATTCTTCCTGCTAATCTTTGCACTTCATTTAGTGTTCTCGGGGGGTTCATTTCTTGTATGGCCCGGATTTTCTCCGGGTTAGCTTCAACACCTCTTTCCGTGACCATGTACCCTAGAAATTTGCCGCTACGAATCCCGAAAGTGCATTTTGCGGGATTCAACTTCATGCCATATTTTCTTAAAGTGTTGAAAACTTCTTCCATATCTTTGACTAAGTCCTCGGCTTTTCGGCTCTTGATCAGGACATCATCAACATACACTTCAACATTCCGACCAATTTGTTCTTTGAACATTTTATCCATCAATCTTTGATAAGTGGCCCCCGCATTTTTCAATCCGAAGGGCATTACCACATAACAAAAGGTTCCTCCTGCTGTTATGAAACTTACTTTTGATTGAACCTCCTGTGCCAAAGGGATCTGATGATATCCTTGATAAGCATCCATAAGACATAACAATTCATGTCCAGCAGTAGAATCTACAAGCTGATCGATTCTGGGTAGGGGATAACAATCTTTGGGACATGCTTTATTCACATCCCTAAAATCCACACACATTCTCCATTTATCACCGGCTTTAGGCACCAAAACTACATTCGAGAGCCATGTAGGGAAACCGATCTCGCGAATGTGGCCTGCCTTTAACAACTCTTCTACCTGCTTGGCAATGACAGCGTCCTTTTCTAGTCCAAAATGCCTTCTCTTTTGCCTTATTGCCCGAACATTGGGGTCCACGTTGAGGCGGTGTTCGGCAACCTCAGGTCTTACTCCCACTAAATCAGATGTACTCCATGCAAATACATCCACGTGTTGATTTAAACAATTAACCACCTTTTCCCGTAATTCTGGATCAAGTTGGGATCCTACCCTAGTAATTCGAGTAGGGTGACCCATCTCGATGTTGAGGAACTCCTCTTCGGGTGTTACTCGTTCCTCCTCGCCCCGCTTCCTCTTTTCACTTCCTCCTCGTTCTCTTCCTTCGTTATTCTGCTCTCTTTCTTGCCTTATCTCTTGTACATAACATTTCCGTGATGAGCTTTGATCACCTCTTACTTGCCCCACCTCTTCTCCTACTGGAAATTTCATGGTTAGATGATAGGTGGAGGCAACGGCTTCGAAAGCAGCTAGGGCTGGTCTTCCCAATATTACATTGTAAGAAGATGGTGCATCCACAATGAGGAAATTTATCATCTTTGTTTTGATCCTTGATTCTTCACCAAGTGTAACTGGTAGAGACACCTGCCCTATCGGATTTATGACTTCCCCTGTAAATCCGTGCAAGGACATATTCACTTTCAATATAGGCAAGCTTCCCAAGTCCATTTGGTTTAACGTACTAAGAAAAAGTACGTCCGCCGAACTTCCTGTGTCCACGAAAATCCTCTGCACATTATAATTAGCCACTGTAGCAGAGATAACCAACGCATCATCATGAGGAAAATGGATTCCTTGCAGATCTGCAGGCCCAAAAGATATGGACGGACCCTCATGTACATGATTGGGGTCAAGAGATAGCACTTGAAGCTTCCGGGCGTGATTCCTTCTTGCTCTGTTCGAATCTCCACCCGACATTCTCCGGATATCATGTGTATAGTTCCCCGATTAGGGGTATTGTTCAAGGTTTCCTCTCTCCCTCTACTCTTTCTCCCCGAACTGACCAAGGGACTGGCTGAGGTGCTCCTCTTCCGGGATTTATGTTAACTTTAGGAGTGAAATTATTGTCTTTGAACTCCTCGTTAAATCCCCGCCCTCCATCAGACTCATTAGATCTCCCACCTCGGAAACCTCATCCTCGATATCCTCTTCCTCGGAAGGACCCTCCTCGGATCATTCCTCCTCGAAAAGGTCCCCCCCTATGAGGTCCACCCCGCCCCCTCTTTGGCATACTTTGGTTCATGGCCACTTCCCGATGAGGTCTCATCGGTAGATACTGGTCAAAACTTCTTTTGATTGGCTCCACTGGTTTATTCTTTCTGTTCACTTCCTCCCCAATTTTACCATCTCTTCTTTGCTTCATCCTTTGGGCTTCTTCCAAATTAATGTACTTGGAAGCTCTTCCCAACAGTTCATCATAATCAGAAGGTGGCTTTTTTGCCAAAGATCGGAATAAGTCTCCTTCTTTTAATCCTTGAGTGAACGCGCTGATGAGTATTTCAGAGGTGACATGTGGAATATCAAGACATGCATGACTAAATCTTTTCAAAAAATCTCGAAGAGATTCCTTCTCCGCTTGCTTAATCCCGAACAGACTGAGAGCTGTTCTCTTGCAACTCCGGCTGCTTGCAAACTGATGCAAAAATAGAGAGCTAAACTTCGGGAAAGATTCAATGATTCTTGCTGGCAACTGATTAAACCATGCTTGCGCTGCACCCGATAATGTAGTCAGGAAAACCCGACACTTCACTCCATCCGTAAGTTGATGAAGAAGCGAAGCGTTTTCAAATCGAGACAGATATTCTTCGGGATCTGTACCACCATCGTAGTTTCCCACATTTAGAGTCCTAAAGTTTGGGGGCAAAGGATCGTCAATCACATGGGAAGCAAATGGAGTACTCCTCTGTGGAGGATATAGACGTCCTTCCATCTTATTACGCATCTGCTGCATCTCACTTTTCAGCTCTTCCATTTGGCGATTTAACGCTTTATCAGTTTCGTCATTCAAATGATTAGGAATATTTCTAACTTCTTCAGGTTCTTTTTCAAGCCCTTTTTCAGGCTCCTTTTCAGGCTCCTGTCCGGAGGCCAACTCTTCCCCTTCTTCTTCTTGCACAGTTTCTTGTTTCAGGGGAGGGGCCATAAATTGCATCATGATCTCTCCGACAGTTTTAGTTATCATTTCTGTCAAATGCTCCATGGGCATTCCCCCAGCAGGAAATGACCGAGGAACATGTTGAGATGACCCCGCATTTTCTGGCCCTTCTCTGGGTTCAGCGAGCGAGTATGGATGACAATTGGATCCATTTCCCCTGGAAGCTTGCCCCCTACCTTTACCTCTGGCCATCTTGCCCTTTGATTTATTTTTGTTAGAAAACTCGTCCTACTTCAACGTCTTTGCCCTAAAGTTCCCACAGACGGCGCCAATGATATGATTCGAGATTTTGATTATAAAGTAGAATAACGTGGTAATGCAAAATAACAATAAACACACCAAGATTTTTTACGTGGAAAACCCTCAAATTGAGAGAAATAGTCCAGTATAAAACTTCACTATGAATATTGGTGACTTACAAGACTTTCTAAACACAACAAAAAATCGCTCAATGACTTACACAAATATTTTTAGAGAAATAACGAAAAGAACCGAACAGACATAAGTTTGCTCTCTTCGGAGTCTTTTTGCCCAGAAAAATCCAACCCTTTATGTGATGATATCTGCGGGTATTTATAGGACTATTCCTAGTGATTGGCTCGCGGGAGATCCGGAACACGATGTCCTCTGATCGTGGCTTAACTGGAGCCCCACACGTCCGAGAAATCCGCGCCCCATTATTGCACGTTCATTCACGCCTGTTAATTTGTTAGTTATTCCCGAGTCTTCCGCTAATCTTTGACCAGAAAATCGAGGAGGGTTAGCAGCTGTTCGGTACAAACCCTGCTCGGTGTTTTCCGTTCGGTGCACTCTGTTCGGTATATGTCTTTTTTCAGCCCTTGAGGGATTTTACCCGAGGAGGCCAATATAACATATGACATCACATATTATTATAGTATACTTGCCAAATAATTTTTTCCAAGATATTATTTAGTTTATATTTAATTTTTGTATTAATAATTAAAATGATGGAAAATAATCACATACGTTAAAAATAACATTTATATTATTTATACTTTAATTACAGATATTTTATTTAGATATACTATTTATATTATAATAATATTTATATTATATTTCTAATAATTATAGATATAATATTTATAGATATGAGATTTATATAATCATAAGATTTTTATTATTTATATAATATTTATATACTTTAATGATAATATTTATATTATCTAACTTTAATTAAAAATATAATATTTAAAATATATATATATATATAAAACATTTATAAATCAATTTGAAATTTTTGAAAAAAAACTAAAAAAACAATATAAAAAGGAAATTGCAGGCATTGCAAGGGCAATTATAAAACTTGCATGGTTGCAATTTCTCCATGTAATCCCACTTGCAATTGTGAATATTATAATTTGTAAGTGGGATAAAGATTATCTTATATCGATTGATACCCGGATGGGTCAAACCCGTAAAAACAGCTCACAGATCAGCCATAATTCATCCGAACATACAAGAAAAACGACTGAATCAACACCTTGGGTAAGCTCTATGAGCTTGCCCATGTGGCCTTGGGCGAGCACCAAGCTTGTCCACGGATGGCGAGCTCTCCAAGGCGGCCTCTCCGGCTAGCTCACTAGCTTGTCTCAATTGTTCGGCCTTGTTGGTCTTTCCGAGCTAAGTCACCAGAACTTCCGAGTAATGCCACTAGTCAAGTATGCCAAACTACCAAAATTGTCTAGCTCTGAGCATGCTTAGCTCCCAAAATGCCAAGCTCTGAGCATGTCTAGCTTCCAAAATGCGTAGCTCCAAGCATACCTAGCTCCGAGCATGCCAAGCTCCAAGCATGCCTAGCTCCCCAACGTGCCAAGCTCCAAGCATACCTAGCTCTAATCATGCCTATCTCCCAGCATGTCTAGCTCTCAACATGCATAGCTTACCTAGCTCTCAGCATGCCTACCTCCCAACATGCATAGCTCCAAGGATGCCTAGCTCTTAGCTCCGAGCATGCATAGCTTTGAGCATGCCTAGCTCCCAACATGCATAGCTCCAAGCATGCCTAACTCCTAGCTCCGAGCATGCCTAGCTCCAAGCATGCCTAGCTTTGAGCATGACAAGCTCCCAACATGCGTAGCTTCAGGCATGCCAAGCTAACAAACATGCTACACTCCTAGCAAGCCAGCAACTTGGTTTAGGCAAGCTAGTGGGCGAGCTCAGAGCTCGTTCGCGCCACCTGCCAGGCGGGTTCAGAGCTCGCCTGACGGTCTCTCTGGTCCATATTAGCCTTCCCAAGCAACTCCACTAATCAAGCATCCAAGCTACCAAGTGTCAATACGCCTCAAGGGAATAAATTAAAGGTCCGACAAAGATCTTGAGTGACCTTAGTAGTGATATGAAATCATGACTAGGCGTAAGTTCTAGAGATGGTCCATCACCTATTTCATTTGATGGTTCCCTACGGCATCTAATATGGTCCCCTGGTGTTCCCCTTCAGGTAGTATCACTCAAGGTGAGAAACCTAACTTCCAGTGGCAATGGTGGCGAGCTAAAATCCTAATTGGCATGGACGAGCTAAACTTCATAGCACGGCCTCACAAATTAGCGTACAACTCATATCTCTAAGTACAAATCTGATCACAAAAAGCTACAAGCATATCGTACGGGGAAAGTGACATCCTCTAGTCCCCGATATAAATCAGATCCTAAAGGCTGTGAGCATATCGTACAGGGAGAGTGACACCTACTAGTCCCTGGCTCTAGGACCCTGGTCCCCACCCTTAGGTTCAGAAGATGTCCCTAGGTCCCCGACAGATGGTTAAAGGCTGTCTCATCTCCATCCCCTATAAATACCAGATTTGTTGACGGGAATAAGGTATTCACTCTACTCTATGAGTGTTCAATGGTTTGGTTAACCGACCGAACCGAACCTAACCAAACCGAACAAGTTCAGTTCAAACAGAACAGAAGAAATTCGGTTCGGTTTTTTGTTTTTCAAAATTTGCAAATTCGATTTTTGGTTATTACCCTCGGTTAACCAAACTGAACCGAAAATTGAAGTTTTTTTTTTTTAAAATTACAAAATATAAAATTAAAATTACAACTTAAAATTTAAAAGCCTAAACCTAAGTACTAACACACAAACGCTGGCTTTTAGTTTAGCTCTCCGCCTCTCTCCTTATCTCCAAATTTCATCGCTTCATCGCCTCTCCAGTCTCCAGTCTCCATCTGCAGCTCCGCTTTCCCGTCACCTTTCGCTGCTGCGCTTCCCAAGGATGGAAGGACCCAAGCTCTCCCCATCTCCGTCTCATCTTTCCGTTCATTGGCTCCATCTGTTCCGGTCATCCCGCTGTCCCAGTATCACCATCATGAGGACTTCCCTGTCACCTCACCGCTGTCCCGTCGAGGGGAGCCGTCGAGTTCTCCTTCCCCGAATCCACATACTATAATTTACCTACAATTTTAATCTTTTATGTTCATAGTTTGATTTCCAATTTTCCACAGTCTACACTCTACTCTACACTTATATTTTCTATTTTAATTAGGGTTTTTTTTTAATTAGTGCTAACATTGTGTTTATTACTTTGGTATATTATATTAAAACTTAAAAAGTGATGGATACCACATCGCTACCAGAGAATGAAGCATCTAATAGGCAAGATGAAGAACTTGGGAATGATCAATAGTTAGAACATACACAAATTGGGAATGAGAGTCAAACTGAACAAAAGAACAAGAGGAAAGACATATCAAAGAGGTCTCTTGTTTGGGATCACTTCAATATTTACCATGATAAGAATGACAAACGACGAGCTAAATTTAGTATTATGATCGAGATTATGTTGCTGATCCTACTAAGAATGGCACTTCTAGTTTAAATAATCATTTAAGAGTGTGCAAAAACCATTTAGAGTGACAAATAACTATTCAATTAGTAGTTTTTGTCAAAATGGGGATCCAAGATATACATCATCTCATGTTACTCATGCTAGTAAAAAATTTGACCAAGAAGCTGTTAGGAGAGCAATTGCACATATGATTATTATGGATGAATTGCCTTTTATGTTTGTGGAAAATGAAGGATTTAAGCATTTTATCTCTGTTGCATGCCCTCAATTTGCGGTTCCTTCTAGAACTATAGTCACTAGATATTGCTTTAAGTTGTATTTTGAAGAAAAGCAGACACTAAAAGAGTACTTTAATATATCACAATAAAGAGTTGCTCTTACTACCGATACATGGACATCTAATCAGAAAATCTGTTATATGTGTTTGACTAGCCACTTTATTGATGATAATTGGAAGTTGCATCATGTTATAGTCATAAAGGTGACAACAATGGTCTCTTGATTGAAAAATGCTTGCTTGATTGGGGAATATAGAATGTGTTTACCATCACTGTTGATAATGCTTCTTCCAATGATACATCGGCAGCTTACCTAAATAAAAGATTTGTTGCTTGGAAGAAGGCAATCTGCGATGGGAAATTTTTGCATATGAGATGTGTAGCTCACATTATTAATCTTGTTGTAAGAGATGGGTCGAAAGAGGTAAATTCTTCAGTTGAGCGGGTTCATGCATGGTCAGGTATATGAGACAATCACCTGCTAGGTGGAAAAAAATTCAAAGGATATGTCACTGAGGAGAAAATAGAAAGAAAGAAGTTATTGTGCTTAGATTTTTCAACTAGGTGGAATTCCGTTTTCTCGATGCTTGAGACTGTTTTAATATTTCGGGATGTTTTTGATAGGTTTGAGATATATAAAAAAGAATTTTCTTCAGATTTTATGTCTAGTGGACCTTTTGGTAATATAGAATTGCCTACAAATTCTGATTGGGATGTTGTTGCACTGTTGGTGAAAGTATTGCAACATTTTTATGACTTAACTCTACGACTTTCAGGTTTTTTGTTTGTGACATTTAATATTTTTCTTGATGAAATTAGGGATATTGATTCTATAATAACAAGGATGGTTGATTGGTGGTGATGATGATTTAGCAAGTATTGCACGTAGAATGAAATTGAAGTTTGATAAGTATTGGGGTGACCCCGAAAAGATGAACATGATGTTGTTTGTTGTCGTGATACTTGTTCCCCGACACAAGTTAAAATACGTTCAATTCCTTCTTAGTGGCATGTATGAGGGTGTAAAAGGAGTAGTTACTTGATCCCCGACACAAGTTGAAATACATTTATTTCCTTTTTAGTGACATGAATGAGGGTGTAAAAGGAGAGAAGATGTGTGAGTTGTCTACTAAAGCTTTGCATGAAGTTTTTGAGGATTATAAAAAGTTGTATGCTCATCGACCGCGAGCAACAACATCATCACAACCATCATATGTTCTGGGGATGGTAGTACTTCTTGTGATTCTGAAACAGATGGCAAGGTCTATTAGAAATGACAAATATCAGAGATTACAAATTGAAGAAGGAGAGACAGAAGATGAGACAGAGCTGGACGAGTGAAAAAGCTGAGACAGACGTTGATGACTTTAATATCCTTGAATGGTGGAAATTAAATAGCCAAGATTTCCCATTTTATCAAGATTGGTTCGTGATATATTTGCAATGCTGATATCTACTGTTGCTTCTAAGTCTGTCTTTAGTACTGGAGGTCGTATAGTTGATGATTTTAGGGATTCTTTGACTCCTAGAATGACACAAGCCCTCATTTGTAGCAAAGATTGGCTACGAAATGGACCAATGAAGCCGATTGAAGAAGATTGTGATTTGATGGAAGGAATCGACTAAGGTAATTATACAATATATGAATGTTCTACATATTTTAGAATGATACTCTTGATATCTATATTTTAGATTTAAGTTTTAAGTTTTAACTCTTTACTTATATATATTTTCTTAAAGTTGATCTCAAGTATTGGTGCAGAGTCGACTGTTATCGGTTTGTAATATGGTAAAATAGTGCACACATTTTTTTAGTTAAATATTTATGTTGTTAGTGTTAGTCAAGTATTCTGATTTGTTGCTTTCTTTTCTTTGTATGTACATGCATTCCAAATGAAGCATATTTGGTCCTGGGAGTGGGAGGTGATGAGGATATGTCAAGTATAACAATTATGATCAGAATTATTGTGATTTGTAGTTTGTAATATCCAAATGAAGCGTGATTGGGCTTGTACGTTTTGATATTTTGAGTTTTGTATGATGTATTAGAGCTTGTATTTATGTTGAATTTTATGAAAATAAAATCCAATCCAAAAAAAAGTTTAATTTTTTTTTAAAAAAAATTATAAAAAATGTAATTTTTTAAACAAAGAAAGTTCTTTTAACAGAAACTGAACCAAAAACGAACCAAAATTTTCGGTCAAATCGAAATCGAACCGAACAATTTTGGTTCGAATTTCGGTTTGCAAATTCTAAAACGAAAGTTCGGTTAACCGAACTTTTGGTACGGTTAACCGAACTTTTGGTACGGTTTGGATCAAACCGAACTGTTTGCACACCTCTACTCTACTCATAATTTTAAGCTCATCTCGTTACTCTGCCCTTTTGCCGATTTCTGACTTAAGCGTTGGACGGGACTCGCCGGGACATCCTTCCGGCTCCCTTCTCACACTTGTTCGTGATTTCAGGCCTCACCAGCACTCGGAGCTGTTATCGAAGTTGTTACCAGCACCCTCCTTCCGTCGGAAAGAAGACATCTCATTTTTAGTAAGCATCATTTGGCGTCGTCTGTGGGAACACTTGAGCAAAGACGTACTGTTAGATGGTAGCAAAAATAGTAGAAGGATGAATATGGTGGAATCGTGCCCATAGTAACGAAGCTAAGGACTTTCTCCAATGGAAAATGTAGGAGGCGTCAACTTGGAGCAGCTTGCAAAGTTCATGAACAAGACTTTAGGGGAGATCATGAGGGGGGAATATGCACACCTCACCTCCCGCCGGTCGTCATGGGATATGTTGGAACCGAAGAGGGGGGTGAATGAGGTTCCTTGGCTACTTTAGCTTTTTTAAAATGAGTATGCAAAATAAAAGAGTTTGCGCTTGCGGAAGGCTTATGTCAATCGATAAATAAATAAAATAAAGAAGTAAATAAATAAATAAATGCGTAATGTAATAAAGCGGTAAATGACAAGAATATTTGTTATAGAAGTTTGGCTATGGATCACCTACGTCTCCTCTTCCCGGCTAGATAACTTCCAACCGAGGTTCTACTAGAACAAAAGGTCTTGGCCTTGAGGGCTCCAAGTTAGCCACTACACACTCTTCCCGAGTACACAAAGCTCTTCCCGAGCACAACACTCTTCACGAGTTTTCTTGACCTTAAGGGCTCCAAGGATAGCCACACAAAAACACTTCCCGAGTTACCAACACTCTTCATGAGTCTTCTTGGCCTTAAGGGCTCCAAGGATAGCCACAACACATGCACCAACTTTACTTGTTGATGACTTTACAATTTCCAACTTGCTTTGGTGTTGGAGGACCTTACAAATAAATCAACAACACCTTCACGGTGTACCAACACGAAGAAAACAAGACTCTCACAAAATGAAAGAATCACAAACTCCAATACAACACAAATGTATGGAGATTGCAATGCTATGAGAATTTTGAATAAGCAAAGCTTTGATGAAGTTTGTAGGCTTGTTTCTTGTCTTCAAAATGCTCCAAAGCATCCATATTTATAGTGTAGGAGGCCCCATAGGCTCCTACTAGCCGTTGCTACACATAAGGCTTGAATCACTCCTCGATCGCCTCAGCCATCGCCTCAGGCGATCACCATCGCCGTCCCCCAACGTTCAGCATAAATCACGCATCGCCTCAGGCGATGTCCCCATCGCCTAGGCGATCACCAATGAAAGTAAATGCCGTAGCCTCAGCTGGTCCAAAATCATCATCGCCTCAGGCGAAGTCGACATCGCCTCAGGTGTTCAACGCATCGCCTCAGGCGATCAGCCCATCGCCTCAGGCAAACTCCCCCTGCACGCGAGCCTCGGCGTCGCCTCTGTCGATGTGCGTGGCGATGCAATCCTGGCAGCCATCGCCTGGGGCGATCCACACCAGAATTTGCACACTTGATTTTCTTCAATCAATCCACTTTTTAATCAATTAATCTGCACACTAAGTAGACACATTAGTATAACAAACATAAGTTTTGTTGATCATTAAAACTCAAAAATAACCCGGAGATAAATTAAAGCATTAAACACAACCATGTGTTTAAGGCTCAGCAATCTCCCCCTTTTTGATGATCACAAAACTTGAATATGTAATATGCATGAAATGTGAGTAAACATGACTCCCCCTTAACAATTGCATAGCACATATAAGATTACCAAGTAAAGCATAAAGCAAATAACTCTCCCCCTCAAACCATGCATATAAGAACTCTCCCCCTTAAACTATGCATGTATTTAGTTTCAAGTTTATCACAAAATTCTTCTCCCTTTTTGTGATAATCAAAAAGCATAAAATTCAAATAAACATAGCATAATTATATGTTGACACATAGCCATATTTTAATACTTTACACATGTTCTGTAAGTAATCCAACAAGTATACAATGCAGCGGAATTTAAAATTTGGATTACTATAACCGCGGATCTATACATAGGTTATCATATCGGATAAAGGATTTACAAAAGTCTCACCCTTGTAGCGTGTTTGAGCAGATTCCACGGAGCAGCACCACGTCCAACGCCTTCTTCGAGTCACAAGCAAAACTTATCAAGTTTTGCCTCAACGGTATCCACACGATCAAATCGGGAGAAGGGATAGTCAAAGAACAAGTTGCTAGACTCGTTCTTAAACCGGAACAAGAAGCACACTCGATTCTAAATCGAAAAGATGGCACGAAATTCACCACAACTCACGTCGGCTATGATGAAGCCGAGAGAGCTTGGAGAGGAGGCGGCCGTGTGCTTAGTGTTAGGTTGGAATGATATGAATTGTGTTACAAACAATTAATCATAACCTTGTATTTATATTATAAGATTTAATTAAGGTTTAAGGCTTTCTTAAAGCCTCATGGGCCCAAACCCATGATTTAATTAAATCCTTATAATCTTTTAATTAAGACTCTTCTTAATTAATTAATTCATCCAATGAATTTAATTTCCCTTATCGATTTAATCTTTTGTGCGACCCGATAGGATCTTGTAATGTTGGTAGTGACATAAAATCTCATTTTATGTCGCAAGCATTGAGCGGTAGCTAGCAACACATCAATGCTACCCAAATTACAAGAATGTCAATGACTCGACATAACCTTTAGAACTTGTGATAATATTAACCATGTAACTTAATCCCTTTGTCCACGTGTTTAGATTGAACAAGAGTCAGGGAATAATCATACTCGTATATTCAATCTTTATTTCTTGATCCCCAAGTAGAACTAGAATAAACGAATAAGCTCGATATCTCATATCGACTCATTCGAGCATGGCCATGCATTTTAGTTCTCACTTATCAAGGGCCAAACACATCTCCTGTTATATAGGAGGGACAAATCCTATCTCGATCAGTCAACATCCCTCTACATAATTCGTAGTGTATCCAATAGTCGCCTTTATAGTTTACCCTGTTACGGGTAACGTTTGACAATATCAAGATACATAACTCCTTATGTTGGGATCTCTGATGATCACAAGTCGTAAGGATTACATACATTATTATCACTATGAGAATTGCTTATGACACTCATATAACTATCCACGTATCATTCTCATGGTGGGTCTGTCCAGTACATCGTTCTCTAACATGTACCCATGTGTTGATTTGATATCTCATATCAATGAACAGTTCATCAATCAACACATACTAGTCTCTACGTATTATCATTATCCCTATTCATGATAATACTTGACTAGGGACATCTTTAAGAATAATACAATATTATTCTAAGGACATTAACATATATATTTAATCACATTGCACAGTTAATCGAATAATATATAATAATGAATTGCCATTTCATAAAATCATATTACATTGTATGTCATAAACAATCATCTAATGATATGTCTTAGGGCATATCCCAACAAATCTCCCACTTGCACTAAGACCACTTAGACATATACCTAATGCCTAGAGATCTAGTATGACGATCATGCTTCTGCTGTGACAGTGGCTTCGTCAATGGGTCAGATACATTATCATCTGTTGGTACTTTGCATATTTTAACATCTCCCCTTTCAACAATTTCTCGAATGAAATGAAAGCGCCGAAGTATGTGCTTGGATCTTTGGTGAGATCTAGGTTCCTTAGCCAATGCGATCGCTCCATTGTTGTCACAATAGAGTTCTATCGGATCTTTAATGCTAGGGACCACTCCAAGTTCAGAAATGAACTTCCTGATCCAAACAGCTTCCTTTGCTGCATCCGAGGCAACAATATACTCAGCTTCCGTTGTAGAATCGGCTACTGTCTCTTGCTTTGAACTCTTCCAGCTCACAGCATCTCCATTTAGGCAATACACATATCCAGATTGCGATCGAAAATCATCTTTGTCGGTTTGGAAGCTTGCATCAGTGTAACTCATTACATTGAGCTCTTCCTCACCTCCATAAATCAAGAATGTATCCTTAGTCCTTCTCAAGTACTTCAGGATGTTCTTGACTGCAATCCAGTGACCTTCACCTGGATCAACTTGATATGTGCTCGTCATGCTCAAAGCATACGATACATCGGGACGAGTACATATCATGGCATACATGATAGATCCAATAGCTGACGCATATGGAATCTTACTCATGCGTTGTCTCTCATCTGTTGTTGAAGGACACTGTTCCTTCGAGAGATATATACCATGTGTTATAGGCACGAATCCTTTCTTTGATTCTTGCATGCTAAACCTTTTAAGCACTTTGTCTATGTATGTACTTTGACTTAGGCCAAGAAGCCTTCTCGATCTATCTCTATAGATCTTGATTCCTAATACATAGGTGGCTTCTCCCAAGTCTTTCATCGAAAAGCAATTCCCTAGCCAAATCTTTACAGATTGTAAGGCAGGGATATCATTCCCAATGAGAAGTATGTCATCTACATACAACACTAGGAAAATGATTACGCTCCCATTGACCTTCTTGTAGACACAAGGTTCATCTACGTTTTTGATTAAACCAAACTCTTTGATTGCATCATCAAATTGATTCCAACTCCGAGAAGCTTGCTTCAATCCATAAATGGATCGTTGTAGCTTGCATATCTTTCCAGCATCCTTTGGATCGACAAAACCCTCGGGTTGTGTCATGTACACATCCTCGAGCAGATTTCCATTAAGGAAAGCTGTTTTGACATCCATCTGCCAGATTTCATAATCATGAAATGCAGCTATTGCAAGTAAGATCCTTATGGATTTAACCATGGCCACTGGTGAAAAGGTTTCATCATAGTCAATACCATGAATTTGTTTGAATCCTTTTGCAACCAGCCGACCTTTATAGGTTTGTACATTACCATCCATATCGGTCTTTTTCTTGAAAATCCATTTGCACCCTATGGGTCGTACCCCTTCAGGTGGATCAACCAAAGTCCATACTTGGTTTGCATACATGGATTCCATCTCAGATTTCATGGCCTCTTGCCATTTCTCAGAATCAGTGCCCATTATAGCTTGTTGATAAGATGACGGCTCATCCTCATAAATAAGTAGTAAGTCACCTTGTTGAGTCACAAGAAATCCATATCTCTGTGGCTCCCGGTGTTCTCTTACAGACCTACGCTGGGCTTGTGTCTCTTGAGCAGGTACTTCTTCCACAACAGCTTGCGTTGCCTGCTCCGTTTCCATCTCAATCTCAGGTTCAGTGTTTTCTTGTGGTTGAACTTCACTAAGTTCTATTTTTCTCCCACTGGTTTTTCTAGAAATAAATTCTCTTTCAAGAAATACACAAGTCCGAGCAACAACTACTTTGTTCTCGGTGGGATAATAGAAATAATATCCTTTCATTTCCTTAGGATACCCCACAAATAAACACTTATCAGATTTGGGTCCAAGTTTGTTAGTGGTGTGACGTCTAACGAAAGCCTCACAACCCCAAATCCTCATAAAAGACATACTAGGACGCTTCCCAGTCCATATCTCATATGGTGTCTTTTCCACTGATTTAGATGGAACACGGTTCAGTAAGAAAATCGTTGTTTCTAGAGCATGTCCCCAAAACGATATCGGAAGATCTACATGACTCATCATTGATCTAACCATGTCCAACAAGGTTCGATTTCTCCTCTCGGATACACCATTCCATTGTGGAGTATACGGAGGAGTGAGTTGTGGGACTATCCCACACTCCTTTAGATAGTCATGAAACTCTTGACTTAAGTACTCACATCCTCGATCTGATCGAAGGATTTTAATACTCTTGCCAAGTTGGTTTTGTACTTCATTCTTGAAATCTTTGAACTTTTCAAAGATTTCATGCTTATGCTTCATTAGGTACACATACCCATATCTACTGAAGTCATCAGTAAATGTAACGAAGTACTGAAAACCACCTCTAGCTTGTGTACTTATTGGCCCACATACATCACTATGTATTTAGTCCCAATAAAACATTTGCCATTTCAACATGTCCCTTGAAAGGGGCTTTAGTCATCTTGCTCATTAAATAAGACTCGCATGTTTCATATGATTCAAAATCAAATGAATCTAATACTACATCCTTATCAAGTTTAGATATGCGGTTCTCGTTTATGTGGCCCAAGCGACAATGCCAGAGATAAGTCGGATTACAATCATTATTTTTAATCCTTTTAGTATTTATGTTATAGATAGGCATATCAAGATTTAATAAATAAAGACCATTCACCATTTGTGCACTAGCATAAAACATATCATTTAAATAAATAGAACAACAGTTGTCCTTTATCATAAATGAAAATCCACACTTGTCTATACAAGAAATAGAAATAATGTTTTTGGTAATGGATGTTACAAAATAACAGTCTTTTAAAATCAACGATAAACCAGAAGACAAAGATAAATAATAATCTCATATAGCTAATGCAGCAACTCTTGCTCCATTTCCAACCCGGAGATCTACTTCGCCTTTTGCCAACAATCTACTCTTTTTGAGGTCCTACACATTTACACAAATGTGAGATCCACATCCAGTATCTAATACCCATGATGAAGAAGTAGATAAATTGACTTCTATAACAAAAATACCTGAAGTGGAAGTCACACTTCCTTTCTTTAGATCCTCCAGATATACTTTGCAGTTTCTTTTCCAATGGCCGGTCTCACCGCAATGGTAACAGTTCCCTTCCTTTGCTATCCCTCCTTTTGGCTTCAGTGCATAAGACTTTGGCTTAGATTTAACAAAGACATTCTTTGCTTTCTTATTGCCTTTAGCTTTGGCCTTTCCTTTGCCCTTATTCACAATAAGAACATTTGTGGCCTTAGTCTTCTTTGTATTTGCTTCATATGTTCTCAACATACCAAGCAATTGTGGTAGAGTCTTTTCCATGTCAGTCATATTGTAATTTACTACAAATTGACTGAAGCTCTCAGGCAACGATTGCAAGATCACATCAGTGGCCAACTCTTGGTCCAATGGAAAACCCAGCTTCTCCAGATTCTCAATGTACCCAATCATCTTGAGCACATGAGTTCCAACTAGGCTTCCCTCTACCATCCTGCACTGGAACAACGCTTTAGAGACGTCATACCTCTCTTGTCTAGCTTGTTGTTGGTACAATTGCTTTAAGTGTTCGATCATATCGAACGCCTCCATTTCCTCATGTTGCTTCTGAAGCTCAGAGTTCATGGTGGCAAGCATAAGGCAGCCAACATCAAGTGCGTCATTCTGATGCTTCTTGTAAGCATCCTTATCGGCTCTCGTAGCCGTCAGGGGAGGTTCCTCAACAGGTAAGGGTTCCTCTAGGACATATTGTTTCTTTTCTTGCTTGAGGACTATCCTCAGATTCCTATACCAGTCTAGGAAGTTTGTCCCATTTAATTTGTCCTTCTCAAGGACCGATCGCAGTGATAATGTGCTCGTTGTATTGTTAATTGCCATGGATATCTACAATATAAATATGCAAAATAAGTTTATGATTTAATCATTTAACATGGTCTTATATTAAATGATGCTCCCACTATTTTGTTTAAAAATATCATCCCTCGAAACCTTTAGTGGGCCAAGATCCATATTTCACCTAATCTTGAGTTAGCTTTGGCTAATCGCCCAAGACTCGGTTATTTAGGTAGACAACACTTTGTCAATTACATCACATGTAATTCTTGGATAGTTGGACGAACAACGCTTTGTTCAATTCATCAAATGAATTATTATCCAACCCATGCCTCTAGGTTCCCAATCCTATTGAGATAACCTAGTTAAGTCGTACCCAATTTAAAGTATAACGGATATCACATTTATCCTTTCGCGCCTTACTACGATTGCCACGGTGCTTTGCTTTGGCAAACCCACACATGTACAATCGAAGTTATTGACGAGTACTTTTAATTTTGGAAGGCATCTAAAACTTAATATTTTAGAGGGATTTATTGATCTCATGATTAGTTTGATAATTTAAAATGTCCACTACATATAGGTGTATACATATCTACATATATGTGTAATACAATTATCAATCTAAAACTTAAGATAAATCATGCATCAACATACATAATTAAACGTGACATGGTTATAGCCCCTACTAGCGATTTTCTCAAGCCAATGAGAAAATCCTAAGAGTCAACCTAAGGTAACTTCACAAGCACCTTCCTTTGGCTCCAATTTGTGAATGGCCTCCTCATCCCGGCACGATACTCCGTCTTCATTGATCACCATCAACAAAATAAACTACACTATTTACAAGATATAGAATTCCTCGATTCACATTCGAGGGGAACATAGGGGAGGGATTACATTTAGAATAAAATAGAGAAGGCACGACTCGCAGGTCGTATTATAAATTACAAACATCCACAAATCCTATCTAATTGGTCAAAAGGGCTATAACCATGCACCATGCTCATACAACACATAAAACATGCTTTAACATTTAATTAATTAAATTCTAAACATTTTAAAATTTAATTCTAATTAAAACTGTAAAGTAGAATTTTGAAAAATTATCGTACGCTCGGGACATCACATGCCACGAACTTAAGCGACTAAGCCACGAACCACCATGGTTCGAACCAACCAAACACACGGCTGGACCAATTATGGGCCTAGGGTTTAAAACCCTAGCCCATGGCCAAACCATGACCGAGTGGCGGCGGTGCTAGGGTTCCAAACCCTAGCCGCCGTGCACCATTTTGAGTTTTTCATCGAGCCAACTTGTTCGAAACGTCGGAATTCTTGAGCCACGAATCATGGTCAGGTCATGCACGGTGGTGGCTCAACCATCTCGAGCCAAGGGTTCGAAAACCCTAGCTCTCATGTGGTGAAGCCACTTATCCATGCATGCTTGAACCATTATCGAGCCAAAGAGTTCAAAACTCATCCATGTCTCGAAACCTCCATGCACGAACATGAGCCACAACGACTAGGCCATCTCGAGCCAAGGGTTCGAAAACCCTAGCCCTCGTGTGGCTAAGCCGTGGGTCAATTGTGCTAGGTGGTGGCCGAAACATTGGCCAATTAATTTGATTATTCGCCAATTATATCAAATACAATTTTACGATGATTTTCACAAACTCGATATTAACATATCATATATGTTTATACAGTTTTAAAAGCATGCAATAATAATCCTAATATGATTAAAACAATTTAACCACATAAATCCGGTATGAGCCTTGTACACGGCTCTGATACCACTGTAAGTAATCCAACAAGCATACAACGCAGCGGAATTTAAAATTTGGATTACTATAACCGCGGATCTATACATAGGTTATCATATCGGATAAAGGATTTACAAAAGTCTCACCCTTGTAGCGTGTTTGAGCAGATTCCACGGAGCAGCACCACGTCCAACGCCTTCTTCGAGTCACAAGCAAAACTTATCAAGTTTTGCCTCAACGGTATCCACACGATCAAATCGGGAGAAGGGATAGTCTAAGAACAAGTTGCTAGACTCGTTCTTAAACCGGAACAAGAAGAACACTCGATTCTAAATCGAAAAGATGGCACGAAATTCACCACAACTCACGTCGGCTATGATGAAGCCGAGAGAGCTTGGAGAGGAGGCGGCCGTGTGCTTAGTGTTAGGTTGGAATGATATGAATTGTGTTACAAACAATTAATCATAACCTTGTATTTATATTATAAGATTTAATTAAGGTTTAAGGCTTTCTTAAAGCCTCATGGGCCCAAACCCATGATTTAATTAAATCCTTATAATCTTTAAATTAAGACTCTTCTTAATTAATTAATTAATTCATCCAATGAATTTAATTTCCCTTATCGATTTAATCTTTTGTGCGACCCGATAGGATCTTGTAATGTTGGTAGTAACATAAAATCTCATTTTATGTCGCAAGCATTGAGCGGTATCTAGCAACACATCAATGCTACCCAAATTACAAGAATGTCAATGACTCGACATAACCTTTAGAACTTGTGATAATATTAACCATGTAACTTAATCCATTTGTCCATGTGTTTAGATTGAACACGAGTAATGGAATAGTCATACTCGTATATTCAATCTTTATTTCTTGATCCCCAAGTAGAACTTGAATAAACGAATAAGCTCGATATCTCATATCGACTCATTCGAGCATGGCCATGCATTTTAGTTCTCACTTATCAAGGGCCAAACACATCTCCTGTTATATAGGAGGGACAAATCCTATCTCGATCAGTCAACATCCCTCTACATAATTCGTAGTGTATCCAATAGTCGCCTTTATAGTTTACCCTGTCGCCTTTATAGTTTACCCTGTTACGGGTAACGTTTGACAATATCAAGATACATAACTCCTTATGTTGGGATCTCTGATGATCACAAGTCGTAAGGATTACATACATTATTATCACTATGAGAATTGCTTATGACACTCATATAACTATACATGTAGCATTCTCATGGTGGGTCTGTCCAGTACATCGTTCTCTAACATGTACCCATGTGTTGATTTGATATCTCATATCAATGAACAGTTCATCAATCAACACATACTAGTCTCTACGTATTATCATTATCCCTATTCATGATAATACTTGACTAGGGACATCTTTAAGAATAATACAATATTATTCTAAGGACATTAACATATATATTTATTCACATTGCACAGTTAATCGAATAATATATAATAATGAATTGCCATTTCATAAAATCATATTACATTGTATGTCATAAACAATCATCTAATGATATGTCTTAGGGCATATCCCAACATGTTCCTCATCAAGCATGTAATAAGCATAACAAGCCTAAGATCAAATCATTTAGAGGAACAACAAACACGCGTTTAAGGCAATCAACAATGAATTCTAAATGTGCAAAAATGTGCATATGTTCTACCAAGAGTTCATGCACTTTTGCCCAATAGACATTAAATTTATCAAAGCATCATTAGATAATTTAACAAAACATATAATTGCATATTTCCACATTGCATATTAAACTTTGAATTCATGACATATCAAGATACTTACTATAAAAAGATAAGCATACATCATGCATAAAAACAATTTATATGTGCATATGCTAAGGGGTAATGCCTTTTACTCCAATGAATATTGAGCTTCATTATTTATTGGTCACAATTAATTTGTTGCAATGAAATTTTTGAATTGCTCTTTTAAATGCATAAAATAATTTATCTTTGATGACAAGAATGCGTTCTTGTCATTGGTCCTATACCTCGCGCTTCTTCTATTGAGGTGAATGAGATAATCTCCTCATTTGAGTTGCTTGTGCCTTCATCCTCCATCCCATTGTTGTCCCTACAAAACAAATTTACAATTGGAGGATCTTTGATACTCATTTGATTTTTAGGTCCTTGAGGGTTAGCTTTCAATGGCACCTTTGGAATCCATTTCCACCTCTTGTTAGGTTGGTATTGGTTCTAGCAAACCTACATTTATTCTTAGTATGACCATTTTTACAACAATAATTGCAAGTAGGAGAATTATGCTTGGCATTAGCCAACAAGCTTGAAAAAGTTTTTGATTTGCTTGAGAAGCCTAGACCGGCTTTATCGAAGCTACAACGTTGCAAGCCAAGCAATTTATTCATTTTTAAACTACTATCACTAAACTTGGCAAAAGATGTCTTTAAATCAAGCACTTGATTTTTCAAAATAATATTTTCCTCTTCCTTCTTAGCCAAGTCTAGCTTAAGCAATTTGTTGCCCTTCTTGGTTTTACCAAGACAATCAATGAGTTCATTATAAGCATCTAATAATTCATCATAAGATGGTACCTCATCATCATCCTCTTCCTCTTCATCTCCAAGAGCCATTAGACAAAGATTTGTGGATTCTTCTTCATCGGAGTCACTATCACTCCATGTAGCTATTAGGGCCTTATTCTTGCCTTTATCTTCATTCTTCTTCCTAGGACAATTGTTAGCATAATGACATTTATCTTGACAATTAAACAAGTTACCTCGTGTTTGGAATCATGTTTGGTAGCACTAGAGGTCTTTGGCTTGTTGTGTTTGTTGAAGAATTTCTTGAACTCGCTAGTGAAAAAGATCATCTCTTCATCATCATCATCATCATCTTCAACCTCGGAATGATCTTTCCTTCCAACCAAGATGATCCCCTTTCTCATAGATCTATCATCCTCCTTTATTCCTTTCCTTGTTCACACTTCAAGCTCATGGGTCACCAATGTGCCATGAAACTCATCAAGGTCATAATATGCACTTTCTCCTTTGTTAGACTCAATGATGGCCGTCCTCTTTGCATCCCATTCTTTTGGTAAGGCTCTTAGAGCTCTTCTCCATATTTGCTTTGGAGGATACTTCTTTCCAAGTTGGGCTAGCTCGTTTATGATTTGGGTGAGCCTTCTAAACATCGAATCAACCTCTTCTCCGGACTCCATCTCAAATGTCTCATATTTGAGTTGTAGTAGGTCTATCTTTGTCTCTTTCACTTGGTTGGTTCCTTCATTACAAATTTGCAATTTGTCCCATATCTCCTTTGCGGTTGAGCACATCGAGATCCGGTTGTACTCCTTCATATCTAAAGCACAATACAAGATATTAATAGCTTTAGCATTTTGTGAAATTAATATCATATCCGCTCTTGTGAAATCGTCCATTTCTTTGGGAACACTTATTCCCCCAACTTCCTTTAAAGGAATACGTGGACCTTTCATAATGATTTTCCAAAGGTCATAATCTACGGATTGGATGTATAGAGAGATCTATTTTTCCAATACCCATAGTTATCACCCGTGAAGAGCGGAGGGCGATTTGTCGATTGACCTTGAGCAAACTCATTTGCTAGATTAGCCATATAAAAATTTTGATTTAAAACAAAAATCAAATGGCTCTGATACCACTTGTTGGAACCGAAGAGGGGGGTGGGGGGGGGGTGTGAATGAAGTTCCTTGGCTACTTTAGCTTTTTAACATGAGTTTGCAAAATAAAAGAGTTTGCGCTTGCGGAAGGCTTATGTCAATCGATAAATAAATAAAAAAAGAAGTAAATAAATAAATAAATGCGTAATGTAATAAAGCGGTAAATGACAAGAATATTTGTTATAGAAGTTCGGCGATGGATCACCTACGTCTCCTCTTCCCGGCTAGATAACTTCCAACCGAGGTTCCACTAGAACAAAAGGTCTTGGCTTGAGGGCTCCAAGTTAGCCACTACACACTCTTCACGAGTACACAAAGCTCTTCCCGAGCACAACACTCTTCACGAGTCTTCTTGGCCTTAAGGGCTCAAAGGATAGCCACACAAAAACTCTTCCCGAGTTACCAACACTCTTCATGAGTCTTCTTGGCCTTAAGGGCTCCAAGGATAGCCACAACACATGCACCAACTTTACTTGTTGATGACTTTACAATTTCCAACTTGCTTTGGTGTTGGTGGACCTTACAAATAAATCAACAACACCTTCACGGTGTACCAACACGAAGAAAACAAGACTCTCACAAAATGAAAGAATCACAAACTCCAATACAACACAAATGTATGGAGATTGCAATGCTATGAGAATTTTGAATAAGCAAAGCTTTGATAAAGTTTGTAGGCTTGTTTCTTGTCTTCAAAATGCTCCAAAGCATCCATATTTATAGTGTAGGAGGCTCCCTGGGCTCCTACTAGCCGTTACTACACATAAGGCTTGAATCACTCCTCGATCGCCTCAGCCATCGCCTCAGGCGATCACCATCGCCGCGCCCCAACGGTCAGCATAAATCACGCATCGCCTCAGGCGATGTCCCGATCGCCTAGGCGATCACCAATGAAAGTAAATGCCGTAGCCTCAGCTGGTCCAAAATCATCATCGCCTCAGGCGAAGTCCACATCGCCTCAGGTGTTCCACGCATCGCCTCAGGCGATCAGCCCATCGCCTCGGTCGAACTCCCCCTGCACGCGAGCCTCGACGTCGCCTCTGTCGATGTATGTGGCGATGCAATCTTGCAAACATCGCCTGGGGCGATGGTCACCATCGCCTGGGGCGGTCCACACCAGAATTTGCACACTTGATTTTCTTCAATCAATCCACTTTTTAATCAATTAATCTGCACACTAAGTAGACACATTAGTATAACAAATACAAGTTTTGTTGATCATCAAAACTCAAAAATAATCCGGAGATACATTAAAGCATTAAACACAACCATGCGTTTAAGGCTCAACAGGATACCATGCTTTTATAAAAATGCTCACAAGATGATCGAAGCATTAGCTGGCAAAGTCACCTTCGAGCCATCCCGCTTGAAGTCATCCTTAGCTTTCCAACATTAGCTCAACAATAGCGCCCTAGTGTGAACTCAACCTTAGTTCCCACCGTGAGCTCATTCTTAGCTCCCCGGCATGAACTCATCATTAGCTCGATGGATGTCATCCTTAGCTTCTCAACACGAAGTCGTACTTAGCTCTGAAGGTGTAGGTAATCCTTAGCTCCTCACCTTGAGCTCATCCTTAGCTCTCTGGAACCAAGGTTTGAACAATCCCTCAACCTATAAACTTGGGAACAATGGGCGAAATACGTTAAGATGTCATGAAGAAGAGAAAATAGAAGAGCAGACACAGTGGAATCCCTTGTGGAATAGAGGAATGTCAAGCGCCCCAGGTGATGAACTTGGGAGATATGAAGAACATCTAGTCGAGTTCATGACCAACACTATGAAGAAAGACCTTAAGAAGAATCAACACCCACCACCGACCAGAGATGGGGCACGATTCCCAGATCCCGAGGAAGACATTGAAGTCCAACGAAGCCACGCTGACGGGATAAATCTCATCCAAAGCACATATCCTCAGGAGCATCTCGAAGATTTGAGAAGGTGGTAATATTGCGCCGATACTCCGGTGGTGTAAAGTATAGGGTGTTCCTCAACATGATTAGTGAGATCGGCCCAGCAATGGTTCAACATGTTGAGTCCTAACACCACAAAGTCCTTCCGAGACTTTATCTTAGCCTTCTTACACCAATTTGATAGCAGTACAGAAGATATTGCTTAGTCTATCTATATGAAACATCAGGATCATGACTCATTGCAAAATTTCAAGCATCGCTTCAACAACGCCACCCTGGATGTCATCATTGGCTCATCAGATGAAATTCAACCTTAACTCAGCAGCTGAAGCTCATCCTTGTAGTGTCTTGTATATAAAGCCCAAAATAATGAGATATATGTTAGATGCAATAATATAGGCGTTGAGAGAGTTTTGGTAAGTTTCACGAGCTGAGTCATTTTTTGGTTTCCGGACAATTTCTGAAAGTCTGCTGATTTGCTTCGGTAGGGTATGTCTACTGGTCGAGTCCGCTACTCGGAGTCCGCTGGTCGACGTCTGCTGTTAGTGTCTGCTTGTAGTATATACTTGTAGTATCTGCTTGTAGTGTCTACTGGTAGCGTCTACTTATCCAGCTCAGTTTCTTCAACCCATTTATGTTCTAATCATCAAGCTCATAATCATGATTCATTCAATTACACTTGATGAAATATGTTAGCAACACAATAACAAGTTTTGTTAAGATCAAAGCCAAGATTATTCGGCTTCTCAAAACCCAACAATCTCCACCTTTTTGATGATCATAAAACTTGAATAAAAGTATGTACAGTTAAGCACCATATTGCAAAACAAGAAATCATATTTTTAAACAACATATTTCTCCCCTTTTTTAATAAAAGCTTCCTCTTCTCAAGAATTGAATTAAATCTCCCCCTTATTTTTAAAAGGTTTGAAAATTTGAGCAAGTAATGGGCAAATGATGTAGGCAAAAACAAATTTAAAAAAATGCAACGCACATTAATTTTTGAACAAAAATAACCCCTTTTGATGGTGGGTGCAACATACTTGAATTTCTTGACAAAACCCAGAAATGTCCATTTCATCTTTTCTGCGGCAGCACACATGAGTCGATTTTGCATAATAGACTGCTTTTTCTAGTGAAACTAGGCTGCAAGACCTATACCACCGCGATCCTCTACGAGTCTAGTTTGCTACGCAAAAAATGATTTGTCTTTGGATATCCGAGCAAGAAGTTATTCCATTTTTCCCAAAATCGCTGCAAACTGCAAGAAAAACTCAACTATTTCTAAAATTGTTAGAAAAAACTCAAAATAACAATTTTAAAATTCAAAACTAGCATAGAACAAGATTTAAAAACATTTTCGTGCATAATGAATGTAATACAAATTAGTTTAATACTCACAAATATTTTTACACCAAAATTTTGAAATATATGCAATGAAAATATTCATGCTCATGAAACCTTTTCTTTAAAAGATTCCGCCTAAAACCGGTTAAATCCTTTCCAAGAACAACCCGCTCTGATACAATTTGTTAAGATCGATCCGGGATGGGTGGCCAATCCACATCCTAGTTCAACCAACTTGAGCTTCAATAGCTCGTGTTTTTTAAATAGTTAAACCAAAAGATTATGTCGATTTTGTTTTCAAAATAGAGCCGAAGACAACCATTTGAAAATCATTTTAAAGATATGCAAGTAAAATATGTAAAAAGAGTTTGGTTGTAGCATTTTATCAGACACTTAGTGAGATATACTTGGTGTTTTATCAAGCATATAAAATGCTTCACAATGCATTCTAAAAACAATAAGGTAAATAATGATATAATACAAATGCACAAGTATTTGTTTATGGAAGTTCGAACATGGTGTGATCATTCTACTCTCCCCTTCTTCCATTGAATGAAAGGATACACTAGAAGACATTGAGTAATACAATCCGTACAATCCCGTTGTACAACTGATCGCTTTTATTTTAAACAGTTATTTCCAGTGTAGCGATTCTATACCGCAAGTGCACGGTGTCAAGTTTTAGTATAATGAAATTAGTACGAGTGTCGAACCCACGAGGACTAGTAAATAAGTACAACATTCGATTAGATTAACTATATTTAACCTACGATTATGGAATGATTAACAAATTAAATTGACTCAAACACAAAAATCAACCTAAACAACAGCGATGGATTATTGAAGAAATATGATCAAATAATTATCAAGACGTCGGTTCACCATGTAATCTCCCAAAAGTTGTCTATTAATTAAGATTCAAAATTCTACGTTCTAGGGTGACAAGTTTTCCTATTTCATTCGTTATACCTTGGTCCGGTTATAACAAGTCTATCATTAATTTACAATAAACCACTCCCGTGTCCTTATTGAATCATTAATACCGAAAACGCTTTGTGAAAACTACTAGCCTTCGATTTTGGTAAATCTATTGCTATCACATGTGTGCTAGAGTATACTTGGTCCGTCTCAACCTAAACCCACGGCCTAATTTACTACGTCGTATCGTAATCTCATATGGTCAATTCAATCACGATTACCAAAATCATGCAAAATCTTTTACAAGCATTAAAAACATAAATTATGCACAAAGATCATGGAAATCAAATCAAAATCGTTAATTAACTCAATGGTTAAAACATGGGATCGATGATAAACAAAATTAGCCAACAACCATATAATGCAAAAATATGTCTTTAAACTACTTCAACATCAAAATCTGAAATTTAAAATAACTAAGTTCAGAAATACTAAGATAACGAGAATGACACTCCGTGCGTCACTCCGTTCTTCCGTTCCTTACTTTGCTCTTGCTCTTCAATGAATCGTGGTGTGTTTTGTTGTGGATTGGAAGAAAAGGCTGCCCTTAGGTCTCAGAAAAAGTGTCAAAAAGTCCCCCAAAACGTTTGAAAATCTTCTATAAATAGTGTGGAGGAGTTTTGCAAAGTTTGGACACAAAATCACCAAGTAGGAAACAAAATCTCGTTTTTTCCGGGTTTGGCAATCGAACTTCGTCAGTTGCCGATCGGTCGGCAAAACATTCTAGACAAAATAACCAAAATTTATATATCCGCGATCGATCTTCGTAAGTTGTCAATCGATCGCGGAAATCTTATGGATGGTGGCGATCGATCTTCGAAAGTTGCCGATCGATCGTGTATTTCAAAATCTCCAATTTTGCAATATGGTCCTTCCTTTTCCATATTTAGCCCGGTTTGGTCCTTTTTCATCATTTATAGCTTATTTACTCCACTCTTATGCAATTGGAATTTACAAATATATACCAAAACGCGTAATATTTTCCAAGAATCACTACAAGAACACCCTTAATCATATATCAAATTAAGTGTAAAAATCACACTTATCAACTCCCCCAAACTTAAACTTGATCGTCTCGAGCAAGAATAAAGTCAAAAAGTCGAGTTCAATATTGAAGATTCAAATAAACCAATTCGCAGTCAACCATGTAGCTCAGATATCTCACTTACAGACGAACAAAAACAACTCAGAAAGTTTAACAAGTTGTATTTTCTCCTAGATCAAGCAACATGTCTCCAAATCAGAACATGCGTGTGTCCTATTATCACTTTCGAGTTCCATGCGAATTTCATAGATCAAATCATGATAGTCAATGAAAAGTAAGATTATCGTTGAGCATTCCATTGACCTATTTTCAAACAACTTCTCCACTAATGTAGTCACTCCCTAGACTTGGATCAATAGGTCTTTTTTAAGCTTGTAACGTTAGGCCTAGGTATTTGGCTTCAAAGAAAGGATATGATAGCACACAGAAGAGAGTATAAGCATGTAATGTTTATATTTTTAGCACAAAATTGAGCTTCTCTTCGTTTTCTTCTAGCCTTGGCCACTTTGGGTTTTATTTAGTCATTTTTTTCAAGGCTTTTTCTATTATTTTCTTTTCTCATTCATCAATTTTTTTTCAATAAGCTCATCAAAATATAGCAATTCATGTGCTTAATAAATTCCTCATCTTAGACATGCTACTCAAAACGAGATATTCACAAACAAGTCTTACATCATCAAAACTCAAGTTGACATGCATAGTGAGATTAATATCATCATGGAAAGAGACAACTACTATGTTTCATTCTTATCTTACTAAATGAACTCATTTTCAAGCTATTTTTTTAGTTCTCAAGAAACGATCTAATTTCACGGAAAAAGCATGACACATGCACTACTCCCTCAAACTTAATTCATGCATTGTCCTCAATGTACTAGGCATGGAAAATGAGACAAAGCATTTACCTTTGACAACGACCTTCAGTGATCGTTGTCCAATTTCTCGTCAGCTCGTGGGGTATAGTGTTGGACAGATCACAGCACGCATAGAGTCTCACCAAAAATAAAAAAACAAAACAAAAGCAAACCAAAACAAACCCAAAAGCAAAGAAAAAACAAAGCAAAAGGATAAGAAAAAGTTCTTGATTTATAGTTACAGACTGGACTTTTTACTACATGTCCTCAAAGGTTGGAATCGTTTGTGGAGCACGAATCTCCATAATCAATTGGGTAATGCCTCAACCTCTCGTCATTAACGACATAAGTGCCTAGAATAGGATCACTTACCTTAATGGCTCCATGAGGTATATCTTGGTAACAGTGAATGGTCCAACCCATGAAGCCTTTCACTTGCTTTGGAAAATGCGAGGTGGTGGCGCTTTATGCAATTGAATTGTCTCTCCCTTCATAGACGTCATTTTATCTTTTGCTTCTTCGCCTTCCTTGGCTTCACCCTGTCATGGCTCTTGCCTTCTTCAGTCTCTAGTTCGGGCTTCGCCTCACCTCATCAGTACCTTGTACCACATCATCAGGCAAAATATTAATTTTATCAATAATAAAACATGTGTGCGTGTTGTGTGCTTTTGGTGAAGTTTGAAACATGGTAAAGGTGACATGATCCTCTTCTACACGGAGGATCAACTTCCCTTCTTCAACATCAATAATGGCATGCTCGCATCCTCCTCCATATCCAACATAAGGAATTCCACCGGGAAAATAAATTGATCTATCTTGACTGGCACATCCTCGACGATTCCTAGTGGGTAGGGGATAGACTTGTCCGCCATTTGCAACACCACTCTTGTGGTCTTTGGCTCTCCCAGTCCACGTCGTCTAAAAATAGACAAGACATTAAGTTCACACTAGCACCAAAATCACATAATTATTTAATGGAAGAAATAGGCCAAATTGTGCAAGGAATAGAAAAACTTTCAACTTGCCGACTTCTTTTGCAAAATGGCACTACATTCCTCGGTCAATAAGATAGTTCGTGCTCTCCCAATTTTCGCTTCTTAGACAACATCTTCTTTAAGAATTTAGCATAATTTGGCATTTCTCATAATGCATCAATAAATGGTAAGTCTATATGCAAATTCTTAAGCATGTCTAAAAATTTGGCAAAGTTTGAATCAACCTTTGCCCTATTGATTGCTGCAGGATATGGGAGAGGAATATGTACCTTTTCTAGTGGTGTGCTAGGTGTAGTAGACTTACTAGACTTACCATTGGCGCGTGATTGATCATTCCCCTCTTGCTTGATTTCTAGCTTTTTAGTCTCATTCTCTTTGCCAAGTTCCTTTCCACTTCTTAGGGTCACGACATTGGCTTGCTCCCTTGGATGCTTCTCTGTGTCACTCGGTAGAGTTCCTTGTGCTCTCCCAGCCAAGATAGTTGCCAATTTCCCTACTTGAATCTCCAAGTTTTTGATAGATGAAGCCTGCTTATTCATCCTTGTTTCAGTTGATGATATGAACTTGGTCAATAACTCCTCCATGCTCAGCTGTGGTGGATAAACCCAGTGGTGGTTGTGGTTGATACCTCAACCCTGTATTGTATGTATTTGGGTAGGGGTTGTTTTGTGGCCGGTTTCCTACATAATTCACAGCTTCATTAGTCTGAACGAATGGGACCTGTTTGGCAATCAACGCTCGGATGATTGCCTCCGCATAGGTCACAAGTAATCCCTTGAGCTTTCATACCTGTCATGCTCAAGTTATCTAATCTCTTGTTTAATGCCTCAATTTGAGAGGCCAAACAAGTAACTTCGCAAACTTGATGAACTCTAGCTTGCTTCTTCGGCACGTTCCTCTTAGACTACCATTGACAGCTATTAACGTGTGACATCCCCGAAATGGTTAATTGCTATTTGGCTTTAATTGTGTTTACATGATTAATTATGTGGTAATTGATTATGTGTTGGAATTTATTTACCTTATGTGGAAATGCATGGTCATGTGGATAGGATGACCCGGGGTTGCATTTTAGGGTGCATGTGGTGCATGTTGGGTAAATATTATTGGAAGCATGATTTATTTGCATTGGTTAGCAATTACTTGGAAATCATGTGTTAATTGATATTATGGTGCATTTTGAGTAAATGCTTTGAAAAATATCTTGTTGGGGTGTTTTATACACCATGGAATTAATTGGTATGCATTTGATTTAATAAAACCCACCCTTTTATTCCCAACTCTTATTTCACTTTACCAAAATCATTTCCAACACCCAAACCCTTCCCTCTTCTTCACATTTTCGAGCTCAAGCCTAGGGTTGAGGAGAAACCTTTCAAAAATCTTGATTTGTGGAGCATATTGGGTGATTTGAGATCCCCAAGAGGTATGGGTACCTCATGCTTTAATTTTGTGAAGTTTTGTTTGAGTTTGGTTTGGTTTTGAATGGTTTTAAAATGGGTTTTGATGGGTTGTTGTGGGTTTGGTTAATGGTTGGATTTTTGGTTGTTTTAAGGTGCATTTTGGAAGTTTATGTTGTTATTTGAGTTGTTGGTTTGTTGGTTAAGAGTTGGAATGGGTTGGAATGGTTTTGAGATGCAAAAATGGAGGATTTTCGGGTTACAGGGGATGGCGATCGATCGCCCATTCCAGGCGATCGATCGCGCCCAGGCAGTGGGCTTTTCAAGCCTTTGGCGATCGATCGCCACTCTTGGGCGATCGATCGGCGGGTCTGGCGATCGATCGCGCCAGGGGTGGCGATCGATCGCGCCAGGGTTGGCGATCGATCGCCGAAGGGGTGCAAATTTGGTACTCGGGTAGTAGGGTTTGGCGATCGATCGCCGTGAGGGGCGATCGATCGCGAAGGCCAGAATTTTGTATTTTTGGATTTTTTGTGGGATTTTTGGTATTGGACTATTATTGGGTTCTAATATTGGTATTTGTGAATATGTAGAACCAACCCAGGTGGCAACGCAGCCAAGGAATTGAGGTCCAACCACATTCCACATTTTGGAAAGGTACGTAGTGGACGTACGGGCACCCAACGGTAACATGTATTTTATATACTCATTGATTATGCATTGTGAATGCGGGTATATATGTGGTATTGCATTGTGGATGCATATACATGTTGATTTATGCCATATGAGGTATTGCATTGTGGATGCATATACATGGTAATTTATGCATATTGATGATAGATGCATATTATGATTATTGGATGCACATCCCATGAGTCGTGGTCATCCTTTGATGATTTTAATGCTTGCCGCTTTTTGTATTGGTTCCGCTAAATGTGAAGCGAGGGGTGGGAGCGCCGCATGTCACATTTGAGCGTGGTTGTCATATGGGGCGAGGAAAGGGTATTTGCCGCTCTCTGTGAAGCGAGGGGTGGGAGCGCCGCATGTCCATTGTAGCGAGGTTATCCTATGCCGCCCATATGAATATAAGCGATGGGCATTAAAATACACTGTGATGGACAGACTAGGGAATGGTGACCAATATGTGGTACAATTGAGATGGTATATGATGTCATGACATGTTTGGCCATTAAAAATAATCTATTGATTATACTCATGAGTTCTGGTACAGGGACAACCAAACGGGAAGCGTTTGAAATGCACGGGAAACAGGAAGTGTTTCATATTGATTATGCATTTACGCTTTATCTTCATATTGTGTTGAATATGAATGATTATTATTGCTCATGTTTGGGGGTTGTCCTTGTAGGTACCTTTTTGGCATGATAGATGGGCTTGAACGGGTTGAGACAGTGAGCTTCACGAGCATCTTTGGTAGATGAAAGGACAAGATTCTTTTGTATAGTGCCTACTCTAGGAGTAGCGTAAAACTATAGTGGACACATTCATTTGTTGGAATGTAATTAATCCTTTTGGTAGTCCTTTATTTTGGCATGTAAATGCTTAAGCTCATAGACTCAACTTGTTTACTCTACTCTGATCATTTATTTAGCTCTATTATGCCTTTATTCCGCACTTAAGGATTAGGGTCCTTACATTAGTGGTATCAGAGCAGTGGTTAGAGAACCCGGGAACGAGTGAAGGGTAGCCTTAGCATGTTTGGCTAGGTGCTTACATTTGAAGCATGTTTATGCATGTGGTGCATATTGGTGTATATTTGGTTATACTAACATGCTTATATCACTCCTGTTATCTAACGACATGATATATATATTGCTTTGGATTGTTGTTAACATTTGTGTTACAGCATGGCTGCTAATGAGGAAGTCGGAGATGTTGGGAGTGTAAATGCGAGTATTGGACAGGCTAATCCTCTACCTC
The DNA here is from genome assembly GCA_907163345.1 of Haberlea rhodopensis. Classification (NCBI taxonomy): domain Eukaryota; kingdom Viridiplantae; phylum Streptophyta; class Magnoliopsida; order Lamiales; family Gesneriaceae; genus Haberlea; species Haberlea rhodopensis. The sequence continues at coordinate 1,597,191 of CAJQUN010000079.1, forward strand.
CACCGGCTGTGGGAATGGAACCAGTGGTCCAGTTATTGCTACCGGGTGAGATTAGCTTGACTCAGTTTCTGTCTTATCATCCGCCCCGGTTTGAGGGGACCGAGTCCGGAGAAGAGGCTGAAGAGTGGTTAGAAAGACTTGAGCAGATCTTTGTATCGGCTCCTTGTGCTGTGACGGCTTGGCTGAGGCTAGCGGAGTTTCAATTAGCCAAGAAACCTCTGATGTGGTGGAGGAGCACAGTAATGGAAATGAGAGCACTGGGTGCTGTGATTGACTGAACGCTCTTCAGGACCAGGTTCTTGAACCGATACTTCTCCGCAGCAGCAAGGCAGACAAAAGAGGATGAATTTGCAAGTCTGAGGCAGGGGAACATGACAGTGGCAGACTATGCCACACAGTACTCATCACTACTTAGGTATGTCCCCCATATTGCCTCTGATGGACGTGCCAAGATGAGGAATTTCATGAAAGGACTGCGACCGGAGCTCTATGACCGGGTTATCATCAATAACCCAACTTCTTTTGATGATGCTCTCACAAGAGCGGAGCTTGCTGAGCTAGGAGTGGGAGCTTATGCCATGCCACCACCGGTACCGCAACAGAGGCAGACTAGTGACAGTTTGAGGCCTCGGGGTGAGCCATTTAAACCCCGTGGTGCCTCTTCATCTTCGCGGTATGGTGGAAAGAAATACTTTGGTCAGAAACAGGATGGCAAGAAAGGAAATTGGTCGGCCAATCGAGGATCTTCACAAGGGGATAGGCCGGGAGAGCCGAGGTGCAACAATTGTGGAGGGCCACATTCTTCAAACAAGTGTCCTGCATGTTATGTCTGTGGCAAGATGGGCCACATTGCTCGGTATTGTCCCACCAGGGGAGGCCAGTCAGAGTATCAGGGCAGCAGGCCAAGGTTTGAGGACAGGACAGTGCAGCAGAGGCAGCAGTTTGGGCCTCGTCCATCGGGAGGTCAGACAGTGGGACCACCCCAGGGACAAGTATATGCACTGACCAGGGAGCAGGCTCAGGCAGCTCCAGAGGAGGTGATTGCCGGTACGTGTCATTTATTTACGTACCCTGCTTTTGTTTTGATAGATACAGGTGCCTCCCATTCCTTTGTGTCTGTGGGATTTGTGGAAAGACACCATATGCGCACGTCTTCTTTACCCACGCCTCTCCTTGTCTCGACACCCACTGGAAGAAATGTCGTTGCGGATCAGTTTATGGCAGACTGCCTCATTTATTTTGAGGGCAACGAGTTGAGATCAGACTTGATTGTGCTGGGTATGTCAGACTTCGACTGCATCTTGGGTATTGATGTTCTGAACAGATATCAGGCAGTGGTAGATTGCCGACAGAGGACAGTGAAGTTCAGACCTGAGTTGGGCAGTCAGTGGACTTTCTTTGGCAACGGGTCTCGTGCGAAGATTCCGTTGATTTCAGCGATCAAGATGTCTCAGCTGTTGGAACGTGGGCACACGGGCTATCTTATTTATGCCGTGGACACGTCTGGAAAGAGTAAAGAACTGAGAGTTGAGGATGTACCAGTTGTGGCAGAATTTGCTGATGTATTTCCAGAAGAGATCCCAGGATTTCCACCGGCCAGGGAAGTTGAATTTGGGATCGAGTTGTTGCCAGGGACATCCGCTATCTCTCGTGCACCTTATAGGATGGCACCGGCAGAGTTGAGAGAGTTGAAAGAGCAGTTGCAGGATCTCCTTGACAAGGGTTATATACGCCCGAGCGTGTCGCCATGGGGCGCACCAGTTCTCTTTGTGAAGAAGAAGGACGGTTCGATGCGGTTGTGCATCGATTACCGGCAGCTGAACAAGGCTACAGTGAAGAACAAGTATCCTCTCCCAAGGATAGACGACTTGTTTGATCAGTTGCAAGGTACCAGGGTGTATAGCAAGATTGATTTGAGGTCCGGCTATCATCAGATTCGAGTCAGAGAGGAAGATGTGCAGAAGACAGCATTCCGGACTCGATATGGGCATTATGAGTTCTTAGTGATGCCGTTCGGTGTGACGAACGCCCCGGCCGTCTTTATGAGTCTGATGAACAGAGTGTTTCAGCCGTATCTTGATCAGTTCGTCATCGTGTTCATTGACGATATTCTTATCTACTCCCGGAGTGAGGAGGAGCATGTGAAACACTTGAGGACAGTGCTTCAGATTCTTAGAGAGCATCAGTTGTATGCTAAGCTCAGTAAGTGCGAGTTTTGGCTGAGCAGTGTAGTGTTTCTGGGGCATGTCATTTCGAGCAGTGGGATATCTGTGGACCCCAAGAAGATTGAGGCTGTGATGGAGTGGGCTGCCCCCACTTCTGTGCCTGAAATTCGGAGTTTTCTTGGTTTGGCCGGGTATTATCGACGCTTTGTTGAGGGCTTTTCGAAGATTGCCAAGCCGCTGACTCAGTTGACTCAGAAGGGTATGCCTTTCTTTTGGTCAGAAGCTTGTGAGGAGAGCTTCCAGGAATTGAAGCACCGGTTGACGACGGCGCCAGTGTTAGTGATCCCGACGGAGAACTCCAGATTTGTTCTGTATACTGATGCATCGCTTCAGGGCCTTGGGTGTGTTCTGATGCAAGATAAGCATGTGGTAGCTTATGCATCGAGGCAGTTGAAGCCGCATGAGACCAGATATCCAGTTCATGACTTGGAATTGGCGGCTATCATCTTCGCCCTGAAGATCTGGAGGCATTATTTGTATGGTACGTCGTTTACCATCTATACGGACCACAAGAGCCTCAAGTTTTTATTCACTCAGGCAGAGCTGAACATGAGGCAGAGGAGATGGATGGACCTACTCAAGGACTATGATTGCGAGATAGAGTACCATCCGGGGAAAGCCAATTTGACAGCAGACGCTTTGAGCCGGAAAGTGAGGAGTTCTGCTGAGGACGTCATCCATTTGTCGGCTATGATGACCTCCTATTGTCATCTCGGCTATGATTTTGATATAGATGCATCACCAGTGTATGTCTCTACCTTATTAGCTGAGCCAGATATTTATGAGAATATCAGGAGAGCTCAGAGATCAGATGCTGAGGTTCAGAGATGGTTGTCTATAGTGCATCTTGGTCAGCCGACGAAGTTCAGAGTGGCCGACGACGGATCTTTGAGATTGGGTAACCGCTGGGTAGTTCCGAATACGCCGGAGTTGCGTAAGGGGATCTTGGAACGAGCTCACAGTAGTAGACTTAGCATCCACCCAGGCGGGAAGAAGATGTACAGAGATCTGCGTGGTCAGTTTTGGTGGAAGAGAATGAAGTCTGATGTCGTCGCTTTTGTGAAGAGGTGTCTGATCTGCCAGCAGGTTAAGGCAGAGAGGCAGAGACCTGGCGGCGAATTGAGGAGCTTGGAGATACCGAAGTGGAAGTGGGAGCACATTTCCATGGACTTCGTGACTCATTTGCCGAGGAGTGCTTCAGGCTTCGATGCTATTTGGGTGATCGTGGATCGATTGACCAAGGTGGCCCACTTTATCCCCTACAGCATGACTTTCACATTTTTGAGGATGGCGCAGTTGTATATTAGAGATGTGGTGAGATTGCATGGGATCCCCGTTTCCATTGTGTCAGATCGAGATCCGCGATTCACATCTCATTTTTGGGAAGGCCTTCAGTCAGCTTTGGGAACTGAGGTCAGATTGAGCACTGCTTATCATCCTCAGACGGATGGCCAGACCGAGCGCACTATTCAGACGCTCGAGGACATGTTAAGAGCTTGTGTTTTGGAGTTTGATGCTTCTTGGCAAGATTCAGTGCCTCTGGTAGAGTTTTCTTATAACAATAGCTACCAGGCAAGTATTCAGATGGCTCCGTTTGAAGCTCTTTATGGCAGACGATGTAGATCACCCTTATGTTGGGATGATTTGGACAGTAGACCAGTCGGAGGGCCTGAGTTGATCCGGGAAATGGAAGAGAAGATAAAGATTATAAGGCAGAAAATGAAAGCAGCCCAAGACAGACAGGCAGCTTATGCGAATAAACGGCGGAGACCGTTAGAGTTTCAGTTGGGAGATAAGGTCTTTTTGAAGATCTCGCCTTTCAGAGGCGTTGTGCGGTTTGGGATGCGCGGGAAACTGTCTCCGAGGTTTGTGGGACCGTACGAGATTTTGCAACGCATTGGCACATTGGCTTACCGACTGGCTTTGCCGCCTTCTTTATCTGGTATACATGATGTGTTTCATGTATCGATGCTGCGGAAGTATGAACCGGATCCGTCTCACGTGTTACAGCCTTCCGAAGTTCAGTTAGAGTCAGATATATCCTATGTGGAACGGCCTGTTAGAATTCTGGACAGAGCAGACCGTAGACTTCGGAACAAAGTGATACCGATGATCAAAGTTCAGTGGGATCGCAGGGGTGTCGAGGAGGCTACGTGGGAGACGGAGCAGCATATGGTGCAGCACTACCCGGAACTATTCTCTGGTATGAGTTTATGTTTAGTTTCTGTTGGGGTAAGTGCATGTGATTTCGAGGACGAAATCTTATAAGTAGGGGAGTATTGTGACATCCCCGAAATGGTTAATTGCTATTTGGCTTTAATTGTGTTTACATGATTAATTATGTGGTAATTGATTATGTGTTGGAATTTATTTACCTTATGTGGAAATGCATGGTCATGTGGATAGGATGACCCGGGGTTGCATTTTAGGGTGCATGTGGTGCATGTTGGGTAAATATTATTGGAAGCATGATTTATTTGCATTGGTTAGCAATTAATTGGAAATCATGTGTTAATTGATATTATGGTGCATTTTGAGTAAATGCTTTGAAAAATATCTTGTTGAGGTGTTTTATACACCATGGAATTAATTGGTATGCATTTGATTTAATAAAACCCACCCTTTTATTCCCAACTCTTATTTCACTTTACCAAAATCATTTCCAACACCCAAACCCTTCCCTCTTCTTCACATTTTCGAGCTCAAGCCTAGGGTTGAGGAGAAACCTTTCAAAAATCTTGATTTGTGGAGCATATTGGGTGATTTGAGATCCCCAAGAGGTATGGGTACCTCATGCTTTAATTTTGTGAAGTTTTGTTTGAGTTTGGTTTGGTTTTGAATGGTTTTAAAATGGGTTTTGATGGGTTGTTGTGGGTTTGGTTAATGGTTGGATTTTTGGTTGTTTTAAGGTGCATTTTGGAAGTTTATGTTGTTATTTGAGTTGTTGGTTTGTTGGTTAAGAGTTGGAATGGGTTGGAATGGTTTTGAGATGCAAAAATGGAGGATTTTCGGGTTACAGGGGATGGCGATCGATCGCCCATTCCAGGCGATCGATCGCGCCCAGGCAGTGGGCTTTTCAAGCCTTTGGCGATCGATCGCCACTCTTGGGTGATCGATCGGCGGGTCTGGCGATCGATCGCGCCAGGGGTGGCGATCGATCGCCGAAGGGGTGCAAATTTGGTACTCGGGCAGTAGGGTTTGGCGATCGATCGCCGTGAGGGGCGATCGATCGCGAAGGCCAGAATTTTGTATTTTTGGATTTTTTGTGGATTTTTGGTATTGGACTATTATTGGGTTCTAATATTGGTATTTGTGAATATGTAGAACCAACCCAGGTGGCAACGCAGCCAAGGAATTGAGGTCCAACCACATTCCACATTTTGGAAAGGTACGTAGTGGACGTACGGGCACCCAACGGTAACATGTATTTTATATACTCATTGATTATGCATTGTGAATGCGGGTATATATGTGGTATTGCATTGTGGATGCATATACATGTTGATTTATGCCATATGAGGTATTGCATTGTGGATGCATATACATGGTAATTTATGCATATTGATGATAGATGCATATTATGATTATTGGATGCACATCCCATGAGTCGTGGTCATCCTTTGATGATTTTAATGCTTGCCGCTTTTTGTATTGGTTCCGCTAAATGTGAAGCGAGGGGTGGGAGCGCCGCATGTCACATTTGAGCGTGGTTGTCATATGGGGCGAGGAAAGGGTATTTGCCGCTCTCTGTGAAGCGAGGGGTGGGAGCGCCGCATGTCCATTGTAGCGAGGTTATCCTATGCCGCCCATATGAATATAAGCGAGGGGCATTAAAATACACTGTGATGGACAGACTAGGGAATGGTGACCAATATGTGGTACAATTGAGATGGTATATGATGTCATGACATGTTTGGCCATTAAAAATAATCTATTGATTATACTCATGAGTTCTGGTACAGGGACAACCAAACGGGAAGCGTTTGAAATGCACGGGAAACATGAAGTGTTTCATATTGATTATGCATTTACGCTTTATCTTCATATTGTGTTGAATATGAATGATTATTATTGCTCATGTTTGGGGGTTGTCCTTGTAGGTACCTTTTTGGCATGATAGATGGGCTTGAACGGGTTGAGACAGTGAGCTTCACGAGCATCTTTGGTAGATGAAAGGACAGGATTCTTTTGTATAGTGCCTACTCTAGGAGTAGCGTAAAACTATAGTGGACACATTCATTTGTTGGAATGTAATTAATCCTTTTGGTAGTCCTTTATTTTGGCATGTAAATGCTTAAGCTCATAGACTCAACTTGTTTACTCTACTCTGATCATTTATTTAGCTCTATTATGCCTTTATTCCGCACTTAAGGATTAGGGTCCTTACATAACGACCATCTCCTCCAACAGTGTATAGGCCTCCTCCGACGTCTTTCTCATCACAGTACCTCCTGATGCTGCATCAATCATAGAACGGTTATCAGAAAATAAACCCTTAAAAGTTTGTACCTGCAGCCGATGGGAAGGCCATGGTGTGGGCATCTCGTCAGTAAGTCCTAGAAGCGCTCACATGTTTCATACAGTGTTTCAGGATCATATTGCTCAAATTTAGTGATATCATTTCGCATCTTAGGAGTCTTTGATGGTGGGAAGTATTTTGACAAGAAAGCTCGCACCATCCCATCCCAAGTGGTAATTGATCCTGTAGGCAAAGAATGCAACCAAGATTTAGCTTTATTATTTAGAGAGAAAGAGAACAGTCGTAACCTGATGGCATCGTCAGTGACGCCATTATGCTTGAAGATGTCTCAAATTTCCAAGAAATTCGGTATGTGAGTGTTGGGATCATCAGTGGCCGCTCCCCCAAACTGAACCGTGTGATGGGTCATTTGTATGATTGCAGGCTTGATTTCAAAGTTGTTCGCTTGTATGCTTGGTCTAGTGATACTAGACAATGACCCATGGAACGAGGGATGAGTATAATCCATGAGGGATCTTCTATTAGGCACCTCTTCGTTCCGTCTTTCATCTCTTCGACCTCCTCCTTCATTGTTTTCAGCCATTGTTCGAACTTCTCTTAGTCTTCTAAGAAGAGTTCTTTCAATTTCAGGGTCAAAAGGCTCAAGTGCCGGTTGTTCACTCCTTAGCATGCACTAGGGAGTAATAACCTACAAAATCCAACCAAAGATAAGGCAATAGTAGAATAGTAGATAAGAAAAGAGAGAAGGAAAAAAAATCAAAAACAACAAAAAGAAAATGGCTAAATTACAGTCAGCTAATCTAGTATGATATTACTTGAATTAACCCCGGCCACGGCGCCAAAAACTTGATCGCTTTTATTTTAAACAGTTATTTCCAGTGTAGCGATTCTATACCGCAAGTGCACGGTGTCAAGTTTTAGTATAATAAAATTAGAAGTACGAGTGTCGAACCCACGAGGACTAGTAAATAAGTACCACGTTCGATTAGATTAACTATATTTAACCTATGATGATTAACAAATTAAATTGACTCAAACACAAAAATCAACCTAAACAGCAGCGAGGATTATTGAAGAAATATGATCAAATAATTATCAAGACGTCGGTTCACCCATGTAATCCCCCAAAAGTTGTCTATTAATTAAGATTCAAAATTCTATGTTCTAGGGTGATGAGTTTTCCTATTTCATTCGTTATACCTTGGTCCGGTTATAACAAGTCTAGCATTAATCTACAATAAACAACTCATGTGTCCTTATTGAATGATAAATACCAAAAACGCTTTGTGAAAACTGCTAGCCTTCGATTTTGGTAAATCTATTGCTATCGCACGTGTGCTAGATTTTAATTGGTCCGTCTCAACCTAAAACCCACAGCCTAATTTACTACGTCGTATCGTAATCTCCTATGGTCAATATGATTACCAAAATCATGCAAAATCTTTTACAAGCATTAAAAACATAAATTATGCACAAAGATCATGGAAATCGAATCAAAACCGTTAATTAACTCAAGGGTTCAAACATGGGATCCCCTATGTCTTGATAAACAAAATTAGCCAACAACCATATTCAAATTATAATGCAAAAATACGTCTTTAAACTAGTTCAACATCAAAATCTGAAATTTAAAATAACTAAGTTCAGAAATACTAAGATAACGAGGATGTCACTCCGTGCGTCGCTCCGTTCTTCCGTTCCTTGCGTTGCTCTTGCTCTTCAATGAATTGTGGTGTGTTTTGTTGTGGATTGAGGAAGAAAAGGCTGCCCTTAGGTCTCAGATAAAGTGTCAAAAAGTCCCCCAAAACATCTGAAAATCTTCTATAAATAATGTGAAGGAGTTTTGCAAAGTTTGGACACAAAATCACCAAGTAGGAAACAAAATCTCGATTTTTTCGGGTTTAGCGATCGATCTTCTTCAGTTGCCGATCGATCGACAAAACATTCTGGACAAAATAACCAAACTTATATATTCGTGATTGATCTTCGTAAGTTGCTGATCGATCGCGGAAATCTTCTGGATGGTGGCGATCGATCTTCGAAAGTTGCCGATTGATCGCGGATCTCAAAATCTCCAATTTTACGATATGGTCCCTCCTTTTTCATACTTAGCTGGCTTGGTTCTTTTTCATCATTTATAGCTTATTTACTCCACTCTTATGCAATTGAACCTAGATTCCTGAAATATACAAATATATACCAAAACACGTAATATTTTCCAGGAATCACTACAAAAACACCCTTAATCATATATCAAATTAAGTTTAAAAATCACGCTTATCAACAACCCCACTTCGGGTAATACCACAAAGATAGCCTAAACTCCTAGCTCACATAGATCACACGTCATGTTCTTTAACGTCTCACATGTAAAGACCTCACCCAGTTGTGATAAATCACCAACTGTTACAATTATATCCACTCTTGTATTTTAGCTCACAAATACAATGGATAGAGTGAATACAAAAACACAAATGTTCTCGTAACCAATCTTATATAAGCTTGAAAGAGGTACCAAAAGGTCTGGGGAGTTCTCTTCAGTTAGCAGATTTTATCTTTGAAGTTCCCCATTTGATCCCAAGTAGGTTTGCTTGTAATGCTTGGATTGATCTTCAACCACCTGTTTTTGAGCTTCCAACTCTTGTATATATAACCCCAAATAATGATATACACGTTAAATACACTAATATAGCTGTTGAAAGAGTTTTGGTAAGTTTTCCGAGCTTGCAGCAGTCATATTCTGATTTCTGGGCCTTTTCTGGAAGTATTGTGATTTGCCACGGTAGGGTAGGTCTACTTGCAAGTCTCCTGGTTGAATACGCTACTCAAAGTCCGCTTGTCAATGTCTACTGGTAGTGTCTGCTTGTAGTGTCTTCTTATAGTGTCTACTTGTAGTGTCTATTGGTAGTGTCTACTTGTCCAGCTCAGTTTCTTCAACCCATTTATGTGCTAATCATCAAGCCAATAATCATGATTCATTCGATGCACACTTGATGAAATTTGTTATAACAAAATAATATGTTTGTTAACATCAAAACAAAGATCATTCGGTTCCCAAAACCCAACACATCTTCTTCTACTAGTGGTCGTGCCCCCATCAAATCCACCTGTAGTACAAGAAAACAATGATTGTATTGCCGACTTCGATGATGTGCATGATATTCTCGAAGAAACAGAACAAATTGCAGAAACCTGTCGCAACGGCGCAAGGCAGGTCATCCACAAGATTTTGGATCATTTCGATGAGGTTACAAAACCAGGTACAAATGAATTTGTCGTTGTTTGTCAAATATGTAAAACCACTTATAATTATAAAATAGGCGGTTCTGCCGGAGGTACCGAAACTTTTATGAAACATTTAGTTAAGAAACATAATTTTGATGAACATAATTTTGATGAGATTACTCTACAACCGGTAAGTAGGGAACCAAAACAACTTCAAATTAACCATCAAACTGACATTAATTTCATTTTATCACCTAGAATAAACCACGAGTCACTTGTTCGCTTTGTTATTAGATGTGAACTTCCTTTTTTTTGTTATCTGAACAGAATAACTTTGTTGAATTTGCTTCTGATGTCAAACCTGATTTTAAGCATATTTTTAGACACACTTTGCGAAAAAATTGTATGGATGTGTTTGTTGAATTTCGTAAATCTTTAATTGATCATATTTCTTCTATAAACTACAGAGTTAGTTTAACTTCTGATATTTGGATGAACATCAAACAAATTTCATTTCCTTTTACTTGTCATTGAATTGATGATAATTGGTGCTTGCAAAAATGAATTTTGTCACTTGATAAAATATATTCTTCACATTAATTGCTACACATATTGTTAACATTTTTATATTCTATGGAATTGCAGATAAATTTTTTTCGCTTACACGTGACAATACAACAAATAATATGACGACAATAAATGATCTGAAAGTGCAATTCAACCAATAGTTGAGGTGCCCCAAAAAACCAATACTTGATGATGTTTTTTTCCATGTTAGACGTGCATGTCAAATATTAAATTAGCTGTAAAAGATCATTATGAAGATTATGAATATCGTAGCATACTTGTGCAAGTCAAGGACTTCGATATACCCCTTTTCCATCACCTATAGAAACTCAATGAATTATTTGCATCACATGTTAGAATCGATGTTACCTTATCATGATGCTTTAACTTCATTCTACAAAAATTATCAAATGTCTGACAGTGATGATTGTTATTTATTGTGTCATTCGGATTTGTATTTTGGTACTCAATGTACTGCTTATGCAAAATATGCTAATATGATTAAAAATGGATAAAATGGTAATTGTGATATATATATTTGAATATGTTTTCTGCATTAAAGTCTGTCGATGGACTAAATGACATCAAGTTTGGATCAGAATGAATAAGGTATGTTCCGATCGAGTAAATAATACAAGAATTATTTCTTGATGTTCGAAGCACAACGCTTCAGTGTCTCCCATTCTTCTTTTGTAGGAAGGATTCACTACACCACACATTCATTTTTATGGATGAAGGGAGGTAGGAAGAAAATAATGGCTCGGGGAAAGTTTCATATTTCTGCATCTTGCCCAAGGCTTGCCCGTGGTGCTAGCTATTTGGGACACTTTTTCCAAACACAAATCCAACATTACTTGTGCATTTTTATGGATGAAAGTAGCTAGGAATGAAAGTTTTAGTTCTATGAGTTTTCTTTAATTCGCCACCAGAATCACTCATTTCTTGCTTTATTATCTACTTTTAAAAAAGCAACCTATCGTTTTTGGATGTTTCTTATCCTATTTCTCATTATTTTCTTCCTCTTGTATTTAAACTGTTTTTAATTTATCGAAATGATTTGGCAAAATTCGTTAATCTTATGGAGGCAAAATTTTAAAAATATTGGGGGAAAAAATCACACGTGCACTGCATATCTACACTTTTATATCCTAGTCAAGGCATCGGCTCGTTTGATACTTTTGTTGAATATTAGACTAAGTTTTTCAAGAAGGATATTGACGATCAGAAGACGCCAATCATATAATTTCTCTAAAATATGTTTGCTTTGTATCATACTGAACAGGGACTGGGATCATCGTCATAGAGAGGAGATGAGGAAGAAGAAATGACCCAGTCAAGAAATGGAGGGATTAATCTGCTAAGGAGTCATGGCAGAAAGAAGTTGAGAGAAAGCGGAGTTGCATCAACCACGTCGAACGAGTTACAGTTCTTCTTGGGTCAAATGTTCGCTACAGATGAAATTTTTGACGTACTAGAGTGGTGGGAGACAAACACTAGAAAATATCATCTCTTAGCCAAAATGGCTAGAAACATTTTTGCTGTTCAAACATCCAGTGTTGCATCGGAGTCGGCCTTCTCAACTTGTGATCGAACATTGAGACCATAGAGGTTCTCTTAATGAAGAATCATTGTGCATGCTTAGATTGCTAAAAGATTGGTTCGATACCGAATAAATACAATGAGGAGTCGACGAGTACGGCAACCAAAGTTTTGAAGAAGAAGAAGAATATATGAAGTATATACTAATCAATTATGATGAATAATGTAGCTTTTTTTATTTATCAATTTCAAATGCTGTAGTTTTTACCTCATATTTTGTATATATTCAATAAAGAATATAATTTTACATCCCAATTCCTGTATTAGTTGAACAAGATATTTAGAAATCTCGAAAAATATTCTAAATTTCAAAAAGAGTTAAAAAGTTATTTGTCGGACCGGTTCTGGATTGGAATCGATCAAATCCGGACTGGTTCCAACCGGAACGGGTCCAGGATTCCGATCCTGATAATTGAATCGCATTGCCATGGAATCGGAACCAAAATCGGATCAATCTGGTTGGGAACCGGATTGATCCGGTTCCAACCCAGGATATTCCGGAACCGGTTGGATCTGCTCTGTTAGCACCTTGACGTAAAACATTCTAATGTTAAGAGTAATTTTTTGTTATGTGTTAATGTATTGAGTTTTTAGTTTGTTATGTTAATTTGTTTACTTGAAAGCTAATGTTATTATGGAGATTGAGTATTTTAGAGAAAAAATGGTTTATTCTCACAGACAAAATAAAGTTTTATAATATAATATGACAACAATATAGGCTAGGGCTAGGTCAGAAACTGGAAAGTCCTTAACACCGGCTTCCTAGAAACCTACAGAGCCAAGCTAAAGCTCATTTTCTCTTACGACTCGAACAGGAAGGACCTATCTCGGCACTTGAGAGTAGGTAGCTATTTGATGATCTAAAAGAAAAAAACCTTTTGCAGCAATCAGTTTAAACAATTGTGATGAAAAAATAAATTATACTGTATGTAGAAACAATATACTTAAAGCAACAAATAAGTCGAACTAAAAAAAGCAGTAAACTTACAGCAGCATCGATAAAGAAAAGACTTAACAACAAGAATCTGGAAACGATTCTGGACGAGGCCACGGCAAGCCGTGTGCCCGTAAACTCAAATTTGACCGTATTAGCTTCTGGCCTCCTGGACAAGTGAGTTTCAAGGTACAAAGCCCAATCACCACTGTTAGGATTGAAGCAGAACTCCGAGCAGACTACTTCAAACACTAGTAGTGTGCAGTACTCTCAAAACAAAATGTTATATGTATGTATGGAGATTTTCGATTTTTAGAAAACATAGAGCTGGGCAGCTTATATAGCTGAGCAGCAGACCTCTCCAAAGGTCTCAGAAATTAAGTGTAATGTTTAGTTGTGTAGATGAAAAGTCTCAACACTTAACATCATATTAATATGGATTTAAGTCTCACACTTAAATCTGAAATCAATTCTGCAGGAGGTGAAAAGTCTCAAACTTAATACTAAGCAGAATATGAAGAGTCAGGTAGGTGAAAGTCATTTCAGAAATCCGAGTAGTAAAAAGATAAGGTTGCCTTCGCGGTAGCGACACGCGCGATGCGATGCGAGGAGCACCCATATTTTATACTTAACTATATTCTATTGATTTGTTTCTAAATATAAACAACCATAAGTGTCTCATAATTCCAATGTGAGATTTCTTTAGCCAAATGACAATTCAAAATTAACTTACCAAATTTTGTTCTCATTAATAAAATTAAACAAAATTATTGGGTTCTTATTTATTAATCCCAACAATCCCCCACGTGAATGCAATATGGCAAAAAAATTAAACAATGCACCTAGATGAAGATTTGAGAGTATTTTGAGAATTCAATGCATCATGATAGGTGGTGGTTAACCTTGAACCTTCCTTAGTGAAGTATCATCGGATATACTTGTCAACCAATGGAGGCGATGCCTTGATTTGCTGTACGTTATATGCATACCAAGACAACAATACTCACACAACTTCATATCCACACTATTATTGGTTCTTTCGTTGTTGTCCATTTTGGCCCTGGACTGCCTTGGTTGTTTCATCGAATGCTCTAGAGATTAGCCATCGTGTCATCTCATAGAAGCGGCCCCTTCACATTCGATATAGCCGATTCTCCTAAGAAGTATACTGTCATACCACACTTTATCATCTCGAGATAAAAGAATTATTAAGAGCATGAGCTCAGCCTTCCCGAAATAAAGGTCTATCAATCTTTCATCACATGAATAGGTAAGGAACTCAAGTGCTTTGTTCGATCCGACACCACCCCCCCCCCCCCCCCCAATTTGGTTTTCCCATTGAACCTGCAAATTGGAATTTACAATTCAGGTTGGCTTGCCATCATGGTTGGAGATCAATTTCATGGGCTTCAACCACATTCCCCTCGATGAAATCTCTAGTCGATCTCTTGTTAGACCTTTCGTAAATGGGTCCGCAATGTTTTCTTTAGACTTCATATAATCTAAAGAAATAACAAAGGTTTTTAGTAGATTTCTCACGAATTTATGTCTCCGACGTATGTGTCGAGATTTCCCATTATACCCATAGCTGACTGACTATCACAGTGCATGCTAATGGGTGACACATGTTTTGACCATAATGGAATGTCCTCCAAGAAACTCCGAAGCCAATCAGCTTCTTCTGCTGCAAGATCTAAAGTTATGAATTCATATTCCATAGTTGATCTTGCAATACACGCCTGTTTGCATGATTTCCATGAAACAGCTGCACCTCCAATTATTAAGATATATCCACTCATGAACTTTATATTCTTGGAGTCCAATATCCAATTTGCATTAGAGTACCCTTCAATTACTGATGAATATCTCGTATAATATAGTCTGTAGTTAGAAGTGTATCTTAGATATCTAAGAACTCAAACTACTGTCTTGCAGTGTTCATAACTGGGATTACTCGTATATCTACTCAATCTGTTGACTGAGTTAGCTATATCAGGTCTAGTCCAGTTCATGAGGTACATTAGATTGCCTATGATCCTAGAGTACTCAAGTTGTTGCACACCTTCTCCATAATTCTTGCAATAATTTGACACCACCTCCATAGGTGTTCTCGCGATGGTATTACTTCCGTTGTCAAACTTGTCAAGTATCTTCTCAACATAATGTCTCTGGGGGAGAGAATAGCCATTTGCATCTTTGGTGATCTTCATCCCAAGAATCACATCTGCCAGAACTAGGTCTTTCATCTCAAAATTTCACGACAACATTTTCTTGATAATTTTGATGCTATTGTTATTACCAACAATTATCATGTCATCTACGTAGAGACATACTATCACATAGTTTGTATTGTCTCCTTTCAAGCAGACACATTTATCGCTTTGGTTTGTTTTAATCCCTTTTGAAAGCATGAAGTTATCAAACTTTTCTTGCCATTGTTTAGGTGCTTGTTTTAATCCATACAAGGATTTCACAAGTCTACATACCTTCATTTCTTCACCTGGAACTACAAACCCTTCAAGTTGGTCCATGTAAACCTCATCTCTAACTCTCCATTTAGAAAGCCGTTTTTACATCCATTTGATGAATCTCTAAGTTATATAATGCAACAAATGCAATTATTAACATTATCGATGTTTTCCTGGATACATGAGCGTATGTGTCGAAATAATCAACACCCTCAGTTTGTCTGTAGCCTTTTGTTTACAAGTTCAGCCTTGTACTTATATACCTTACCATCAACTTTCATCTTCCTCTTGAAGATCCACTTGTGTCCTACTGTTTACAACCTGCAGGAAGATCTACTAGTTCCCAAGTATCCCATAGCTGACTGACTATCACAGTGCATGCTAATGGGTGACACATGTTTTGACCACAATGGAATGTCCTCCAAGAAACTCCGAAGCCAATCACCTTCTTCTGCTGCAAGATCTAAAGTTATGAATTCATATTCCATAGTTGATCTTGCAATACACGCCTGTTTGCATGATTTCCATGAAACAGCTGCACCTCCAATTATTAAGATATATCCACTCATGAACTTTATATTCTTGGAGTCCAATATCCAATTTGCATTAGAGTACCCTTCAATTACTGCTGAATATCTCGTATAATATAGTCTGTAGTTAGAAGTGTATCTTAGATATCTAAGAACTCAAACTACTGTCTTGCAGTGTTCATAACTGGGATTACTCGTATATCTACTCAATCTGTTGACTGAGTTAGCTATATTAGGTCTAGTCCAGTTCATGAGGTACATTAGACTGCCTATGATCCTAGAGTACTCAAGTTGTTGCACACCTTCTCCGTAATTCTTGCAATACCTCCATAGGTGTTCTCGCGATGGTATTACTTCCGTTGTCAAACTTGTCAAGTATCTTCTCAACATAATGTCTCTGGGGGAGAGAATAGCCATCTGCATCTTTGGTGATCTTCATCCCAAGAATCACATCTGCCAGAACTAGGTCTTTCATCTCAAAATTTCACGACAACATTTTCTTGATAATTTTGATGCTATTGTTATTACCAACAATTATCATGTCATCTACGTAGAGACATACTATCACATAGTTTGTATTGTCTCCTTTCAAGCAGACACATTTATCGCTTTGGTTTGTTTTAATCCCTTTTGAAAGCATGAAGTTATCAAACTTTTCTTGCCATTGTTTAGGTGCTTGTTTTAATCCATACAAGGATTTCACAAGTCTACATACCTTCATTTCTTCACCTGGAACTACAAACCCTTCAAGTTGGTCCATGTAAACCTCATCTCTAACTCTCCATTTAGAAAGCCGTTTTTACATCCATTTGATGAATCTCGAAGTTATATAATGCAACAAATGCAATTATTAACATTATCGATGTTTTCCTGGATACATGAGCGTATGTGTCGAAATAATCAACACCCTCAGTTTGTCTGTAGCCTTTTGTTTACAAGTTCAGCCTTGTACTTATATACCTTACCATCAACTTTCATCGTCCTCTTGAAGATCCACTTGTGTCCTACTGTTTACAACCTGCAGGAAGATCTACTAGTTCCCAAGTATCCCATAGCTGACTGACTATCACAGTGCATGCTAATGGGTGACACATGTTTTGACCACAATGGAATGTCCTCCAAGAAACTCCGAAGCCAATCAGCTTCTTCTGCTGCAAGATCTAAAGTTATGAATTCATATTCCATAGTTGATCTTGCAATACACGCCTGTTTGCATGATTTCCATGAAACAGCTGCACCTCCAATTATTAAGATATATCCACTCATGAACTTTATATTCTTGGAGTCCAATATCCAATTTGCATTAGAGTACCCTTCAATTACTGCTGAATATCTCGTATAATATAGTCTGTAGTTAGAAGTGTATCTTAGATATCTAAGAACTCAAACTACTGTCTTGCAGTGTTCATAACTGGGATTACTCGTATATCTACTCAATCTGTTGACTGAGTTAGCTATATTAGGTCTAGTCCAGTTCATGAGGTACATTAGACTGCCTATGATCCTAGAGTACTCAAGTTGTTGCACACCTTCTCCGTAATTCTTGCAATACCTCCATAGGTGTTCTCGCGATGGTATTACTTCCGTTGTCAAACTTGTCAAGTATCTTCTCAACATAATGTCTCTGGGGAGAGAATAGCCATCTGCATCTTTGGTGATCTTCATCCCAAGAATCACATCTGCCAGAACTAGGTCTTTCATCTCAAAATTTCACGACAACATTTTCTTGATAATTTTGATGCTATTGTTATTACCAACAATTATCATGTCATCTACGTAGAGACATACTATCACATAGTTTGTATTGTCTCCTTTCAAGCAGACACATTTATCGCTTTGGTTTGTTTTAATCCCTTTTGAAAGCATGAAGTTATCAAACTTTTCTTGCCATTGTTTAGGTGCTTGTTTTAATCCATACAAGGATTTCACAAGTCTACATACCTTCATTTCTTCACCTGGAACTACAAACCCTTCAAGTTGGTCCATGTAAACCTCATCTCTAACTCTCCATTTAGAAAGCCGTTTTTACATCCATTTGATGAATCTCTAAGTTATATAATGCAACAAATGCAATTATTAACATTATCGATGTTTTCCTGGATACATGAGCGTATGTGTCGAAATAATCAACACCCTCAGTTTGTCTGTAGCCTTTTGTTTACAAGTTCAGCCTTGTACTTATATACCTTACCATCAACTTTCATCTTCCTCTTGAAGATCCACTTGTGTCCTACTGTTTACAACCTGCAGGAAGATCTACTAGTTCCCAAGTATGATTTTGTAAGATAGATTCTATCTCACTATTTGTCGCTTCTTTCCAAAGATCAGAGTCTTGTGAGGACATTTCTTCCTTGAAAGTAGCCGGATCCTTTTCCAACAAATATGTTAGGAAATCTGAGCCAAAAGACTTATCTTTTTAGCTCTTTTGCTTCGTCTAGGTGATTCTACGTTCTCTTGAAATTCTCTATCCCCACATATCTCTCAACATTGGTGAGTTTTGTGGGAAGATTTCCTCAAAGAATGAAGCATCTAGCCTCAATTATAGTATTTACATGCATTTCTGCATTATATGACTTGTGTACTATAAATTGATAGGCACTACTATCTTGCGCATATTCAATAAATAGACAATCCACTATCTTAGGTCATATCCTAGTCCGTTTAGGAGGAGGAATTGACACATTTGCTAGACAGCCCCAAATCCTTAAAAATTTGTAGCTAAGTGCGCGACCTTTCCACAATTCATAAGGCATTTTATCCAACTTTTATGTGGTACTCTGTTTAGCACATAGTTGGCGGAAAACGGAGCTTCTCCCGACAAGTTTCGAGGTAAGAAGTTATAAGCGTTGCATTCATCATTTCCTTAAGAGTTCTATTCTTCCTTTCAGCCATACCATTTTGCTCGTGAGATACGATGTAGTGGTTTGATGAATAATGCCACTCGCAGCACATATTTGTACAAATGGTGACTCATATTCACCGCCTCAGTCACTTCGAAGATTTTTAATCTTTTTATCGAGTTTATTCTCAACTTCATTCTTGTAGTGAATGAGCATTCAATTGCTTCGTCTTTACTTCTCATTAAGTAGACATAGCAATATTGTGTACAATCATCGATAAAAGTAATGAAATAATTTTATCATCTCTAGATTGTACATACTTTAGATCGCATACATCCGTATGGATCAAGTTTAACGGTTCGGTGCTTCACCCAATTTAGTGGAATGAACACTTGGTTAATTTGGCCTCTACACAAGTCTCACACTTGTGTTTATGGTTGATGTTATATTTAGGTAATAGATTAAGAGACATTAGCCTTTGTAAGGACTTATAATTCACATGTTCTAATCTATCATGCCACAAATATAAAGACTCACAAGAATAATCAAACTTTAAAGTTTTATTAGCCACATTGACAACAATCATTACATTTTTTTGCTTGTGCTGGCCTCATTCGCTGCATTTACATAAATCTCAACCTCTATACTAGACTTAGCCTTAGGAGCTAGAGAAATTATAGTCATCTTGAAGAGGTTATTGGCCAAGTAGCATTTGTCCACGAACATACCACACTTGGACAGAATGACTTTATCGGATTCAAACACAAGCCGGAAGCCTTTCTTATTCAGCACTGCTCCTGCGATGAGATTTTTCCAGATCTCTGGTATGTGGAGCACCTCGGTAAGAGTCAACTCTTTGCCGAAAGTCATCTTTAGCACAACCATTCCCTTGCCTTCAACTTTTGAAACTGCTGAATTTCCCATGTAGCAGCGCTCATCATTTACCGGTTGATAGGTCTTAAACATCCATTTGTTGACACATATGTGGCGAGTAGCCCCCAGTGTCCACACACCATTCCTTAGAGTTTCTACCAACAAGGTTCACCTCTGACACCACAGCAGTCAGATGCATGTCATCCATGTCAGAGCTCGGGTTGTCCTCAGCAATGTCGGCATGAGCAGGTCTCTTGCCTTTGCCTTTGTTTGGTAATATCTTCCTTTTACCCTCATTGGTTTGGCATTGAGTACAACCCTTAGCCTTATGGTTAGGTTTACCGAACACTTAAATTCAACGGTGAACCTCATGTTCTGAGTATCTCCGTTGGAATCAAAAGTGTGTTTGCGCTTATTCCAGCGGGAGCTGTTCCCAACTTCAACCACGTTGGCCTGGGAAATCATTCCAATTGATTTCTTGTAAACATTTGGTTGCCTTGCTCGATGCGCAGGCTCCTGATAAGGTCCTCGAGACTCATCATCTTTCACTTGTGCTTCAGGTAGCTCTTGAAACCCTTCCAAGATGGCGGTAATTTTTCAATCATCATCGCCACTTGAAGGGCATCATTTAGCCCCATACCTTCGGTAGCAAGTTCATTATTTATCAGCTGCAGCTCTTTCTTATTACTCAACAACGCTCTTGCCATTTACCATTCGATAGTCATGGAATCGACAGGCTACAAATTTCTTTGCACCTGCGTAGTCAACTTTGTACTTCATTTGTTAGGATCGGTCCGGAGTGTTTAGAGGGGGGGGGGGGGTGAATGAACACTCCTTATAAAATTTATCCCTGGTGAATTCTTTCGGATTAGTGAAAGAACTCTGTTACTTAATCAACTCTTTGAACAGAACAGACCACTAAAAAGGTGAGTGCGGAAACGGTCTGCTCTTGTAAAAGTAAGAACGGCTCGATGGCTAAGTGCAGAAGGATAAGACACATGATATGTTTCTGGAAGTTCGAAGGTGGTGTAATCCTTCTACGTCTCCCCTTCTTCCAATTAAGGAAGGTTTATACTAGAAGACTTTGATTTATACAATCCTGTTGTACAAACCCGATTCAGACTGGATTTACCTCACTACCAGTCTGAAACTCCTAGTCACTCAACCTGCTCAGACACACTCTGTCTGACAGTTACAATAAGTTGCTCACTTCTATTTTTCAATTCACAATGCGCACAGTGATCCTACAATGATCAAATGTTACAAAGTAATTGCGCTTAAATAAATAACTTCAGCTCGAAAGCTTCTGAACTTTGTAAGCGTGTGCAGATGCTTTCTTGTGTGTTTTTCAATTGATCAGCGTGAGTTGGAATCCCCCATGCTTGTCTTCCTTTTGTTGCATCCTTTATAGTTGAGGGTAGCAACGGCATTGTTTCCCTTAATGTACGACTTTGACTCTTTTTAAACTCTGAGAAAGCTACAGTCTTCTTCTTCAGGACACTTGCCGTTCTGGTGTATGCTTTCGGCGACTGTCAGGTAAGCTCTTCTTTGTCTTCTTACCTTTAATGGCAATCTTCGAATTTTGATCCTTTGTAGCATTAATTACAGCATTAAATGCTACAATAAATGATCGTTAATGGTTCGGACTGAGAAGCCATCCTTTATGTATCTTTGACTGCTTTGATCTGATAAAGATTGAGATCGATCTAAAGTATCGATCTAGTCAGTCTGGAATCCATCGATCCGGTCTGATATGTGATATGCTTTATCAGCTTGCTCTGTTTTGCGCGATCGATCTGGTATGCCTGATTTCCATTGATCCGGTCTGAAATAATTTGTCATCTTGCTCTGTTTTGTCCGATCGATCTGGTCAAACTGATATCTATCGATCCGGTCTGAAATGTTTTGTCATCTTTAAAATCTCATCGATAAGGTCCGGAACTAACAAATTCCCCCTTTTTGATGATGACAAAACCTAGCTTCTAAGTCTTTTTAACCAGTCTTGATAAGAGCTCTGAAGCGAATGCTTTCGGATCGATTACTTCTTTGTTCAAAATAAATGAACTTCATTAAGTTGAATCGATTAAATCTTTATTATTAAGCCTTATGATGAGGTTCAAAATAAATGAACACAGACTTAATCAAACGAGGATTTTATTGATCACCAAGAAAATCCTAAAAATACACAGTCTGAAAATATTATTTTCTAGAAGGCGGCCTGAAGTCTGTCTTCTTTTCCCCCTTTTTGTCAGCAGCAATCTCTTGAAGAAAGTCGACAACTTGTGCTAGCTGCGCGCTGATAGCGTCAAGACGAACGTCTTGAGCGCGGAGGGAATTGGCAACGGATGCTCTGACTTCAGTGGCTAGCTCGATCTGCTCTTTTCTCAGGCTGTTCTTGTAAGAGGCCTGTTGAGAAAACAGATCGTTTATGCCGCGCTGAAGGCTTCCGATACTGGCATTCATCTTCTCTTTGAAGGAAGCAAAGTCCAAGGCTGTGACCATCTGACCTTGATGAACTTCTAAAATGCGTTGAGTCAAGGACAGACAGGTATCAGAGAAGTGCTAGATAGTCCGTGCCAGGGATGGAGGAGCATCAGATAGCTTGCTGGGAGAGTGATCTGATGATGAGATGGCATGGTCATCTTCTTCAGCAATCGGCACGATGGAAGAAATGGCAGCTTGATGACTTTCGGATCGGATCAGAGTGATCAGATCCGAAGAGAAACCTTGAATGAAGGCCAAATCTTCATCTGATGGTCCCGGAGGAGAGTGGGGACTGGGAAGTTCCTCAACTTGGAGAGCTGCAACCACTGTAGATACCACGAAATCCGGATAGATGAGGTCTGGTACTTCAGTTGTTGCACATGCTTCAGCTGGACTGGGTTGTGCACGGGAGGCTGATGACTTCAATGGAATAGATGTTGTCGGAGAGTCCAACAGAACATTCATTGGTTCATCATCTGTTGCAGACGGAGCATTAGACAATGGCTGCTCCGCTGTCTGGTCTGGTATGTGCTCTGCAGGCTGATCCTCTGTCTGTTGTGCTGCATCAGAAGGAATAACCTCGATAAATGGTTCTGCCAGAGTCTTGCTTGCAGAAGGATGATCCGGGCTTGTGGCTGGAGTGGAGATACTGAGCTTCTGTCGTTGAAAACGGACAGCTAAGGATAGAGCATGAACATCCATCTCAAGTTGAGCAATCACAGCCCCATCATCTCTGGCAGTTGGAGCAAGCGGATCAAAGTTCTTCTTTTTGGCAACAAGAAGCAGATTAGCCAGTCTGAATCTGTGTTTTGCCGTAAATAAATCTCTGCGCTGCACGGCAAGTCGAACATCATCAGTCTCTGTTCCTTTCAGAGCTTCATCTTCCATTTTCTTCAATCTGTGCAACTTACCGTAGAACAGCTCAATGTGGTTGATAGTCCGGTACTGGACATATTCATCAAAAACCACAATGAGTTCCTTTAGCCTCTCATCAACATCCTCCATGGCGATGTCGATAGCAGTCTGCGCTCCAGATTTGGGTTTAGTAGAGAGGGGTTCGGTGAGAATGGCTTTTCCCTTGCCGGTGGAGGAAGGGGACTTAATCCCTGATTGGGTATAGTCTCCCAACTCAGTGATGACTATCCCTTTGACCACGGGATTGGCAGATGGAATTCTAAGGGTGACTATGGGTGCAGGGGTTGAAGCTTGTGAAAGCTGGGTGGAAGGTTGAGGGGCAGGGGTTGCTTTAGAGGGTGGTAGTATGGGTGGAGGTAGAGATTTGGCTGGTTTGGTAATCTGGGTTCGGGGCTTTTTGGGAAGTGGCTTGGTTGGTGAGGAGTGAGCAGACTGGGTGGCTTCTGAGTCAGTCTGAATGGTCAGCTTCCGCTTGACCCAAGGTTTGCGCACAGCAACTGGTTCCTCGTCCTGCTCAACCTTGACTGCAGCCAGAGTAGCAGGAGTAGGCGGAGCACTCTTGGATTTTAGCAGTGCAAGCCCTTTGGAGTTAAGGACCTTAAAGGGACGGAGAGCAGACGGCTTGCTCAGCTCGAGGCCTAAGGACTCCAAGAGCTTGCTGAGAGGAACAGCAAAACATACGGCGTGCTTAGATGCAATCACCGTTTCCAGCAGTACTCCAAACAAAATCATGGACCAGTTTATCTTCTGGCCGGATACAATAGCCGCCATGGCCCTGAACTTTTCGGCAGTTACAGCATCGAAGCTTCCTGCTTTACCCAAAAGTGGCTTGCCTACCACTTCGCACAGCACCTGGAAATGGAAGAGCATTTCCTTCTTCTTAAAGGAGGGTTGCAATCGTTGGCCAGAAATAGAAATCTTCCCCTGAAGATCTAAGAGTGACGCTTGAGGAGTCTGTCCGAACTCTGTCAGTCCGGAACTGGGGAGGCCAAAGGTCTTGGCCATCGTTGTTGGCGAGATCTCGAAAGATTTGCCCTGGACAGTAGTAGAAATGGATGTCTTCCGGGAGATGGCGTTGGCGAACAGCTCGCGGATTTCTGATTCATACACAACTGTTCCGCATTCCAAGAAGTTCCTTAAACCAGATGATTCCAGGGCTCTAAAAATGGACACCATCGCAGCATCTTCTGTTCTGTAAATGTCATCAAACTCAACGGAGAGTGAGTTATGAGTGATGGTAGCCATTTAAAAAGAGTTTAAAGGAAGTGCGAAGAGTAAGAGAGTGAGAGAGTAGGAAGGTAGAAAGCGGTAAATTGTGAAAAGTGAACAAGTATGAAATGTTCAGCCCGCTAAATAGGAGAGAGAAGACACGTGTCTTTATCTCCAAGACTGATAATTAAATAATTCAAAATAAACGGTCAGGATAAAGAAAGATAAGGCGGTTAAAGTACAACTAGTTAAAATGGTCAATCAGTCCGAGCTGTTTTTATTATCCAGACAGATCATAGGATAAAACCAGACTGACAAGGATCGGTCTGAAAGTTCGGACCGGTCTGTGTCTTTCTGAACATTGTATTATCGATCTGTTGTAAAAAAATCTTCAAGTGCGAAAAGAATAAAAACATCTAAACTAATTAAGATAAGTCAATTAAACCAAGAATTTGACGGAAATAATTAAACTTAGCCTCAGGAAGCGGTTTACTGAAGATATCTGCTGCTTGCTGTTCTGTTGAAATGTGCTCGATCCGAATTTCCTTTTTGCCAACATGATCTCGAATAAAATGATGTCGTATATCAATATGCTTTGTGCGAGAGTGCAGAACAGGATTATACGTTATAGCGATTGCACTTGTGTTGTCGCAAAATATCGGAGAGTCAACAGCTTGGATGCCATAGT
Organism: Haberlea rhodopensis; assembly: GCA_907163345.1. Lineage (NCBI taxonomy): Eukaryota > Viridiplantae > Streptophyta > Magnoliopsida > Lamiales > Gesneriaceae > Haberlea > Haberlea rhodopensis. The sequence continues at coordinate 1,622,228 of CAJQUN010000079.1, forward strand.
CTTTGAGCTGGTGTTGAATCCAGAGCATTTGAGCACAACAGCTTCCAGCGGCTAGGTATTCTGCTTCAGCTGTGGATGTGGCAATTGATGTTTGCTTCTTACTGAACCAAGAAATCAATCTTTCACCTAGGAATTGACATGTTCCACTGGTGCTTTTACGATCGATTTTACACCCAGCGTAGTCTGCGTCTGAATACCCGATCAAGCTGAAGTTTGAATCTTTGGAGTACCAAAGACCATCGTTCTGAGATCCTTTTAAATATTTCAGAATACGCTTGACAGCAATAAAATGTGATTGCTTTGGTTCTGACTGAAATCTGGCGCACATACAGACTGAAAACATAATATCGGGCCGGCTCGCTGTAAGATACAATAGCGATCCGATTAGTCCTCTATACATGGTTACTTCAACTGCCGTTCTCCCTTCATCTTTGTCTAACTTGATTGTTGGACTCATTGGAGTTGATGCAGTTGAGCATGTTTCCATTCCAAATCTCTTGAGGAGCTCTTTGGTATACTTGGTCTGATTGATGAAAATGCCATTGTTGAGCTGTTTTACTTGCAGACCCAGAAAGAATGACAATTCTCCCATCATGCTCATCTCGAACTGTCCCTGCATTAACTTAGAAAATTTCTCGCACAATTTGGGGTTAGTTGACCCAAAGATTATGTCATCAACATAAATCTGAACTAATAGGGTATGTTCCCCCTTAATGAATTTAAATAGAGTTTTATCTACTGAGCCGATCTGGAAATCATGGTTCAGCAGAAATTGAGATAGAGTGTCATACCAGGCTCTTGGAGCTTGTTTCAGACCATATACTGCTTTATTCAGTAGATATACATGATTGGGATACAAATGGTTCTGAAATCCAGGTGGTTGCTCAATGTAGACTTCTTCCTGAAGCTTTCCATTAAGAAAGGCGCTCTTAACGTCCATCTGATATACTTTGAAGTCTTTAAAGGCAGCATAAGCAAGAAAGATTCGGATAGCTTCAAGTCTGGCGACTGGTGCAAATGATTCATCGAAGTCGATTCCTTCTTCTTGTCTGAATCCCTGTGCCACCAGTCTGGCTTTGTTTCTAACCACAGTTCCATCTGCGTCTAGCTTATTTCTGAAGACCCATCTGGTTCCAATAACAGGCAGATCGCTTGGTCTGGGGGTTAGACTCCAAACTTGATTTTGTTCGAATTGAATAAGCTCTTCTTGCATTGCTTTAATCCAGTTGAAGTCAGTCAGAGCTTCATCGATCTTCTTGGGTTCCAGAGTAGAGATGAAGGCAGCATGAGTGAACTCATCCATCATCTGTCCTCTGGTTCTGATTGGTGCAGAAGGACTACCAATCACTAAATTAGGTGGATGCTTCTTAGTCCATCGATAGCTTGACTCTGGATTGTCTGGTCCGGTCGGATGAACAGTAACAGCATGATCAGCATCTGTTTTAATATTTGAGTCAGGAGCATTCGGATCAGCTCGATCTGAAGTTTCTTCAAAGCCTGGATCCGGTCTGTCTGGTAATTCTGGTTCTGGTGGATTGTCTCTTGACCTGTTAGCTACAATCTCATCATCACTGTTAGCTTCGAGATGGATATTTTCCATCTGATTTTGAATTGATTCTTTGTTGCCCTCAACACATAAAGTTTCATCAAAGACTACATGAACAGATTCTTCTACAGTTAAAGTTCGATTATTAAAAACTCGATAAGCTTTGCTAATTGATGAATATCCTAAGAATATACCATTATCTGACTTAGCTTCAAATGCTATAAGAAGACTCTTACCATTGTTGTGAACGAAGCATTTACAGCCAAATACATGAAAGTGAGAAACAGATGGTCTGTTACCAGTCCATATTTCATATGGAGTGAGATTCAGCTTCTTGTTAATCATAGATCGGTTTTGAGTGTAGCAAGCAGTATTTACAGCTTCTGCCCAGAACTTTTGAGAGATTCCAGAATCAGCAAGCATTGTTCTTGCTGCTTCCTTGAGCGTTCTGTTTCTTCGTTCTGCAACTCCATTCTGTTGAGGAGTTCGAGCAGCTGAAAACTCATGCTTGATTCCATGATCTTCTAGAAAGGATTCAAGATTCTGATTTGAAAACTCAGTCCCTTTGTCACTTCGAATCCTGTCTATGCTGGATGATTTCTCGTTGAGTGCGTTTCAGCAGCTTGATCAACTTCGGACCGGTCTGATCTTTACTGCTTAAGAATATAGTCCATGTAAAGCGTGAGTAATCATCAATAACAACAAGAGTATACCGCATTCCCCCTAAACTTGTTATTTGTATAGGACCAAACAAGTCCATATGCAGTAATTCTAAACAGCGGGAGGAGGATTTGGCATTCTTGTTTTTGAAGGATGATCTGATCTGTTTGCCCATTTGGCAAGCTTCGCAGATCTTATCCTTAGCAAAATCGATCTTGGGCAGACCGATAACTAAATCATGTTTACACAGGCTAGCAATGGTCTTAAAGTTGATATGATTCAAGCGCTTATGCCACAGCCAATGTTTATTATCATTGTTAGCGATGAAGCAAGTAGGATTATCAGGTTGAGCATGATTCCAGTTAATCTTATAAGTGTTTCCATTCCTGATTCCTACGAGCATGGTTATACCTTCTGATGATTTAACAGTGCAAGTGTGTTTATGAAATTCTACAGCATAGCCATTATCACAGAGTTGACTTATGCTAATCAGATTATAGCACAGATTTTCAACTAACAGCACATCATTGATAATAATGTTACCATGGACAATCTTACCCTTGCCCACGGTCTTACCCTTTGAGTTATCTCCGAAAATAATTTTGGGTCCAATACATTCTGTCACTTCAGACAGCAGCTCGATGTTTCCAGTCATGTGACGGGAACACCCACTGTCCAAATACCAGTCTGATGCGAGTTTCTTCGGTACCTGTCATCAAATATAATTATTGTTGGTACCCAATCTTATTTGGGTCCAGAACGGATTAGCCCTTTGGGAACCCACACCTGTATCAGCTTCAATGGCTTGTGTGTGTAGGGTGTGCTGTGTGCTGGTCTGTTTCGATGCTGTGTGTGATAATGTGTGCGCTGTGAAAACCTTTGATTCTCATAAGGTAGTCTATATCTTCGTTGAATCGGTTTTGAGTTATAGTAATTGTATTGTCTTCCTTGCCTTCGATCTTGCACCTTTGGATTTGGTCTGATAGACGCAAATCTTGCTGGTGCCTTTTCTTTGGCTTGGTCAACATAACCAATTCCTTTTCTCAGATTTTGATTCTCGTAAGAGACTCCTGTTTGAATCTTAGGTGCTTCAGTTTCATATACTGTGCTGGATTTAACAAATGTCATTTGTTTGACTTGATTCTTTACCAGCAACAGCTCAGATTCATCTTTGGTGCATTCTTTGGTGTCAAAGCCTATGCCGGTGAAATCACCGACGTTTCTTTGAACCTCTTGTAATTCTTCCAAGGATGTTCTGGATTTTGTCCATGTTTTGAATATATGTGAGAGCTTAGCATTTTGTGTGCTAATTCTCTTATTTTCTTCATGGAGCTGATCATAAGATATTTTCAGCTTATATTCAGCTCGATCTGGAGATTTTTGCACTCACCCTGCTCAGAGCAGCTTGGTTTGTTGTGCTCATCCATTTGAGTACTGATTTTGGCTTTATTCTTCTCAAATGATTCAGCTAAGATCCTATAATCATTAGCCATGTCTTGCAGTGCGGACATGAGCTCTTCTCGTGTAAATTCATTTGAGTCAAGATCATATACCTCGTCTGTCTGACTCATTTCTTCGTCTGCCATAAGACATTGAATATCTTCTTCGCTTTCGCTGGAAGAATATTCAGAGCTTTCTGAGTCTGAGTCTGTCTGAGCCCATTTGCTGTTTCCTTCTTCAGCTACTAGGACTTTTTGGGATTTTCCTTGATTCTTGCGGTCTTTGTAGTGCTTCTTCTTTCTATCATCATGATGCTTCTCTTTCCGTTCTTCTTTCTTCGGTCTGGTGCAATCTGCAATGAAGTGTCCGGTCTTACCACAATTGTAGCAAGCCTGATCGTTAACAGTATCATCTTTTCTTGATTTATAATGATGAGAGGGTTTGAAGTTCCTCTTATTTTTAGACATAAATTTACCGAATTTCTTGATAAATAATGACATAGCATCGTTACTCATCTGTTCAGCAGATCGGTCTGATGTTGAAGCGATCTGGTCTGGAGTGGCTGCCAGGGCCTTGTTTGGTTGAGAGATGAATGGTTCTGCTTCACCTCTACTTATTAGTTCAAACTCATAGGCCTTAAGATCTGCAAACAGATCATGAAGTTCAACCTTGTTAAGGTCTTTTGATTCCCTCATAGCAATGGTCTTTACATCCCATTCCTTTGGCAGAGCTCTCATTACTTTCAGAGCGATCTCTCTGTTAGAATATTCCTTCCCCAGACCATTCAGTTCATTTATGATGCCGGTGACTCTTTCATCAAACTCATTTAGAGTTTCTCCACTTTTCATCTTTATGCTCTCAAATCTTTGAAGAGCAACAGTTAGCTTGTTTTCTTTGGTCTGGTCGTTGCCTTCACATAGCTGTGCTATCTTCTCCCAAATTTCTTTGGCAGTAGAGCACATTTTGATTTTGCTGAACATGTTCTTGTCCAAAGTCTTGAACAAGATGTCTTTGGCCACATTATCGAGATTTGCTTTCTTTCTTTCCTCATTCGTCCAGAGGGATCTATCTTTTTCCACCATTTGTGGTTCTCCATCAGAGATGGCTACTGCTGTATTGATTTTTAAGATCTTCATTGGTCCATCAGTGATGACGAACCACATATCGTCATCCTGAGCTGCCAGATGAGCTTGCATTCTGATTCTCCAGTCATCATAGTCTTCTTTTGAGAACATGGGGATTTTGTTGAATGATGCCATCAGCTTAGTCTTTGTGCTGATTAAGATGACCTTGCTCTGATACCACTTGTTAGGATCGGTCCGGAGTGTTTAGAGGGGGGGGTGAATGAACACTCCTTATAAAATTTATCCCTGGTGAATTCTTTCGGATTAGTGAAAGAACTCTGTTACTTAATCAACTCTTTGAACAGAACAGACCACTAAAAAGGTGAGTGCGGAAACGGTCTGCTCTTGTAAAAGTAAGAACGGCTCGATGGCTAAGTGCAGAAGGATAAGACACAGGATATGTTTCTGGAAGTTCGAAGGTGGTGTAATCCTTCTACGTCTCCCCTTCTTCCAATTAAGGAAGGTTTATACTAGAAGACTTTGATTTATACAATCCTGTTGTACAAACCCGATTCAGACTGGATTTACCTCACTACCAGTCTGAAACTCCTAGTCACTCAACCTGCTCAGACACACTCTGTCTGACAGTTACAATAAGTTGCTCACTTCTATTTTTCAATTCACAATGCGCACATTGATCCTACAATGATCAAATGTTACAAAGTAATTGCGCTTAAATAAATAACTTCAGCTCGAAAGCTTCTGAACTTTGTAAGCGTGTGCAGATGCTTTCTTGTGTGTTTTTCAATTGATCAGCGTGAGTTGGAATCCCCCATGCTTGTCTTCCTTTTGTTGCATCCTTTATAGTTGAGGGTAGCAACGGCATTGTTTCCCTTAATGTGCGACTTTGACTCTTTTTAAACTCTGAGAAAGCTACAGTCTTCTTCTTCAGGACACTTGCCGTTCTGGTGTATGCTTTCGGCGACTGTCAGGTAAGCTCTTCTTTGTCTTCTTACCTTTAATGGCAATCTTCGACTTTTGATCCTTTGTAGCATTAATTACAGCATTAAATGCTACAATAAATGACCGTTAATGGTTCGGACTGAGAAGCCATCCTTTATGTATCTTTGACTGCTTTGATCTGATAAAGATTGAGATCGATCTGAAGTATCGATCTAGTCAGTCTGGAATCCATCGATCCGGTCTGATATGTGATATGCTTTATCAGCTTGCTCTGTTTTGCGCGATCGATCTGGTATGCCTGATTTCCATTGATCCGGTCTGAAATAATTTGTCATCTTGCTCTGTTTTGTCCGATCGATCTGGTCAAACTGATATCTATCGATCCGGTCTGAAATGTTTTGTCATCTTTAAAATCTCATCGATAAGGTCCGGAACTAACATCATTTCTAACGATTCCCTAAGATCATTCACAGTTTCTTTCGGGGAATACACATTGAAAAGTGCAGCGTCTAGAGAATTCAGTACGTAGTTGCGATAGAGGTAGCTCGGCATTCATCCACGATTCAACTATCACAGCAGATTGATGATCCTCTTTGTCCTCCAGTAGTTTCTCCTCTTTGAGAAACATGATCAAGTTCAAGGTGGTCAAGAAGAACATCATCTTCTGCTGCCAACGCTTAAAGTTGAAACCTTTGAACTTTTCTGGTTTCTCAAATTGAGAGAACGACACTGGGTTTCTCAGAACTGGCATAACGGGCTTAGTGCCGCTAGCTTTCACCACTGTAATCTCAGTATTCGCAGCATTTCGATTTGGAATCTGGTCAGCCATTAGCTAAAACATAACACAAACGACACAACACAAATAATATCAAACTAGTTTTAAAAAGAACAGTATATATACTTTGATAGTGCAGAAAGAATGATTGGTTGAAAATTCAACAATTATCTAATAGCAAAGTATGATTTTCCAAACTGATTCAGATCCAAAACAGAAACAAAAAAAACAAAAAAAAATTTGAGTTTACGATTGTTGTTTCTGTTTATTTAAATAGAGGGATATAATCAGTTTAAATAATTGGGATGAAAACAGAATGTTATATGTATGTATGCAGATCTTTGGTTTTTAGAAAACATAGAGCTGGAGCAGCTATATAGGAGAGCAGCAGACATCTCCAAAGGTCTCAGAAATTAAGCATAATGTTTAGTGGAGTAGATGGAAAGTCTCAACACTTAACATCAGATTAATAAGGATTTAAGTCTCACACTTAAATCTGAAATCAATTCTCCAGGAGGTGGAATGTCTTAAACTTAATACTTAGCAGAATATGGAAATTCAGGTAGGTGCGGTGCAGCGAGCCGAGCCGAGCCGAGCGGACGGACTAACGACGCCAATCTTTTCTACTTAACTACACTATTGATTTGTTTCTCAATATAAACAAATCATAAGTGTATCATAATTATAATGTGGGATTTCTTTAGCCAATTAACTATTCAAAATTAACTTATCAAATTTTGTTCTCATTAACAAAATTAAACAAAATTATTGGGCTTTTATTTATTAATCCCAACAATAACATGGGTAAAAAAGTTATAAAACCAACTCCAATTATGCCAAAGAACCCATGCTGATGCCTCTACAATTTCTTTTTTTGCAAAACGACATACACATGAGCATGGGAATGGTTCCGGGTAACAATCTGACATGTTGGGGCGGGTCTGGACCTACTCTAACGGGTTTTGGAGTGGGACGAGGCGGATCCAAGGTTTGACCTAACCCTCCCCGGACTCACCCCACTATACATATTAATTATATTAAATTTAATATCGAATATACATTTCTAACGTGACATTATTTAATTTTATATCAAAATACATGTGTTCATATTAAAGAAGTTGGACATTTTGAAGGGAATGCGAGCAAATTAATAAAGATCTGGTAGTTTAAAAATTGTTTTACATTATAAATATTAACTAAAGGAAAACATGAAATTCAATGACGAAACTCAATTTCTGTCCTTTAACAGTGATTCCTATCTGATAAAAATGTTTTTTTAGAAAAAAAAAAAACAGTTTTGAAGCGGGGCGGGGCATGGTGTGACGGGCAATAATGGGACAACTTTTTTTTGTAGTGAGGCGAGTCCAGGTTGGCCAATCTCATCCGAGTCCCTCCCCGTTGCCATTCCTATTACACATTTCTGAGTAAATTTTATTTTGCTTAGTTATTAAATTAATTTTTTTTTGAAAGTCAAATATACAAATTGGGAAAACATGTTTTGGTATTACAAAGCAACAGAATCGCTGAATCAAGATCAGCTCCACATATAGAACTGATGGATCAACTCAGCAGACAAGATCAGCTTTAGCGGACACCAAGTGTATTAGAACCAATGGTTCAAGGAAACTAAACAGATGGTTAGTTCAAGTTCCCTGTGATAAAGTCGATGCAAACATTTGAATATGGCATTTCATTGTTGGATGTTAAAAGATGAAAGACAGTCAGGGGTATACACGAACCGAATATGTTCACTAACTTTTCGAGTCAGCTTGAAAAGTATTTGATTCGTATCGAAATTCTCGTATTCAAGCCGAACTCGAACATGTTCGAACTTTTTTCAAGCCGAACTCGAGCCTAAATTACTTTGTTCGATAGCTCGTGAGCCGCTCACGAACTTTAATATTTTATTAATATATTATAATTATATATCAAATAAATATATTTTGAACCTTTCGGGTATTTATTTTCGAGCAATAGTTTGAATAGCTCGCGAACATGTTTGAATATTTTCGAGCCGAACTTGAACGCGAACTTTGATTCGAGCCGAACTCAAGCCAAATTTTTAAAAATATTCGAGCTTAGAAATTGAACTCGAGCTCGAATATAATCATTTCGAGCCGAATTAGAACCTAAAATGTTCTGCATATTCGACTCAATTCGATTCGTTTGCATTCATAAAATCAATACACTAACAAATAGAGATTTAACTGCATCAAATACTATTATGAGTTAAGGACAACAAAGCATTTGAAAGTTATTGTTTTTAAATAAAAAAAACAAATTCTCTTATTTTAAAAAAAAATATTTTTGCTACCCCCAACCCCAATTTTTTGTTCTACCTCGTCCCCCCAAAATTTTTTTGGGTCTGCCCTGTAAATGTTTATAAGTGTATTGGTGTGTATGATATGACCCGATCTATACAAGAATTTCGCTCTTCATTTTACCTTGTCTAAAAAAATTGATATGACTTGTTGGGATTCATGAGCATATTTTTCTTTATTTGCATGGATTTTGTGATTCATCTATATATGCTGGATAATCCCTGACCATTTTTATTTTTATCCACTTAGTTGCCAAGATCATACACATAAAATACATGGGGTCGTCTGAACTTCTGTGTCAAATCGGTCTTAACATACTTCATGCATGTTGCAATACCGCTCGGAAATTCGGAAGCTCGAGAGTTTTGAACTCACTAGTCAAATAAGGTATAGTTTGGAATCTAATATTGAATGAGCGGAGGATATGAATACGAGATATGAGTGATAAAAAAATTACACGATATGAATGTGCAATATAAACGATAAAAAATTGATGGATATAGATAATTTATGTAGTTTGATTAATCATATGGTGCTTGATGTGCAAGTTGAATGTGAGTTAAGTAATCAATGATTATCTTATCAACCACGCTAAACAATATCTAATTTGATGAGTTCTTGGGATATTAGCAATGAAAAAAGAATTTACTTAAGGGAGCACTCAATTCACAAGATAATAATTTAAATATAAGATATACAGTAAAATAAAAATTGAAAAATCATTTCTAGGCACACTTCAATCTATCAAGAAATTATATAAAAAGAATTGGAAAAAATATATTTCAGATATGCTATACTGCAAGACAATATTCGTGAACTACATTAAAAGATTGATTTTATAAATTTAATAATCATTTGACTCTTTATGTAATGTGATGCCACCATAATTATTATAATGTTTGAAAAAGGTTAGACTGTATAAAAATAGTAATAAAAAAAGAACCTAATTGTATATGTCATGTTGGCTTTAAAGTCAACTTTCAGATTTTTATCTTCTATTAAACTAATAATCCAATTTGCTCATAACAACTAGGATTAATCATATTTTAATCCTAATTACAGATTAATTAAATCTAGGACACGTCTCACTTTATTTTGTACAAGTTATCTATATTATATGCTAAACAAAAAAAAAATTATTCAACTTTTTTTCTGCTTTTTTCTAAAATAATCACTCTTTTTTTAAAAAAACAAACCTTCGCCGCAATTTAATGGAAAAAAGATTAGTAATTATTTCTTTAAAATAATCTATCATTGTTAAGTTTGTATTAATTCCTTTCTTCACTTTATTGTCAGTTCTAAAGTACTAAATTATCGTACATACATTTATACTATTTCACTATTTTGCATTCAGAATATGGAAAAATTACAATTTTGATCCTATATATTTGTCTTTTAGTGATCTTGAATCTATATGTCATCACATTTCACTCCCAGTCCAATATTTCGTAATTTTAGTCGTTTTTTTTTTACATGGAGCAAATGTTGTTATAACGTGCGCAGTTCCATATCATCACTCCAAAGGAAAAAAGAAAGGAATAAAATTGCCTAATATTGAAAGATACACTACTAATACTAAAATTTGATAATACAGAAGACCAAAATCGTAAAGAAGCAAACATACATGATCAAAAGTGTATTTTTTTCCTGCTGAAGTGCTAATACAAAATTATTAATTTTTTTTTTAAAAAGTAAATGAAAATCTAACTCTACTTTATAATTTAGCCTTAATAAATTCTTCTATTATGCATCATATTGATGAAGAGTTTGACTTCATATTTTGGCACTAAATATACGTAGTGCCCGAATCCATCGACGCATGAGTGCGTTGGTGACTCAATTCTCTACACATAAGTTCCGCAACATATCAGATATATAAGCCCAAATAATCTAAGACCTTAAAAAGTTGAGTGTGAATGGGAAACATTAAGGACTATTTTTTTGGAGGGAGGGAGAGGATACAGTAAGGACTTTATGGTATGAAACTATGTGTTTCATAAGGCTATCTTCATCTTTTTGGACTTTGGAGTGTACTTTATCTCTAGTCAACCCACTCAAAAATCTGTAGTGCATCTATAGGGTAAAAAGGGAGTGGATTCGGTTGGCTACTCATAGAGAAGTCAAAGAAAACCAATTTATTAAAAGAATTAAAATTACCCTTTGAAATCTATTGATATGTAGTGTGTCAACAATTGGTTCTTAATCCACATGGGGATTGGAATTTAACTAATGGATATTATAAATAGGAAGCTTTCAAGATTAATAAAATACGTCGGAGCCCGGACAGCCCACGGCCGTGGACGACGGTGATGATTGCTTGTGGGACTGGTGGTTTATTGGTGGTTGACGATGTAAAAATTTATTACATAAATTTTACTTATCATTCCATCAAATCGTGCCATATGACGCTGAAATGTGACCAAATGTGTAAGTGTTGGATGAGTTCAACTTATTGTCATTATACTACATCTAATGATCTAAATTTGATTTGGATACGTATGGCCTACTAAAAATGGACATCATATCAAAATTAAATTTGGATCATTAGATCTATGAGGGTATTATCCTAATACTAGTGTCTCATTTCCTACAAGTGTTCACCAGACGGAAAATATAACCATTCACCAAAAGCCAAGTACTCAGCCCTGCCACTTGGACACCAAATGATGTGTTTATTCACCAAAGTTCTCTCAACATTTTAATTTCTTTAAATACACTCCCTCCCCACATTTGTATTCATTCGTATTCAAGTCAACTCCTTCTAAATTTTCTGTATTTCATTTCTATCCCCAGATTTTTTTTAAAAAAGCTGTTAGATTCGAATTTCTAACACATAAATCTTAAATTTGAACTTAGATATGAGAATGTAATAGATCGAGATATTTTAGTATAAAATAATCAGAGAAAGCTCTAAATATTTTGTCATTCGTATATTTCAAAACCACCCTGATAAAAAATCAGTAGGAACCGTATTAAATAGGTAAAAAATCGGTTCAACCAGTGAACCGGTTGACTGGTTGAACCGGTATATTTCTTCATTTTTCTTTCATTTTTTAATTTTTTTAAAATTATAAATCAAATTTGTAGAACAAAATATATTATATATAATTTACTGTTATTGAAATGATTACAAAATAATATTTTATGTGTGTTTTTATCAAAATATACATATAATTCAATAAATGTGTCTTGTATATTATATATAAACATGCTTATTTTCTCGTAAATTATAATATATGTGAATAATTTCATAATATTTTATTATAATTTTGGGATATTGTTCTTTTTGGGCATCATTTGTTGTTTTTTTAGATGTTTTATTATTATTTTTATGTTAGACATTTGATTTTATCTGATTTTTGAAGTTTGACATGTTATATTGGTGTAATGATATTTTTTAGTGTGAACAACTTGAAACTATAGCAAATACATGGTATATATATTTTACAAAACTTAAAATAAATATTACATAATGCTGACGTCATCGTCACTGGTCACACTGCCGAAACTTTTATAATCATTTTTCCTACTCTCTCAAAATAGATGACACCTGCATATATCCGAAATTTATACCCAAATTATTTGCGGAGATAGTGACAAATTAAGTCTCCAACATATACTACCAATTTGACTCATTTTCAAATCACATTAACTCTTAGCCAAACGAAATTAAGGTATACTAATTAATCCTCTCCTTTGTCACTTTATATTTTGGCTGCAAATGGGGGTGGTTATATATGCAAATTGAGTGCATAACTCTTGCAATTATCAATTAATAGATTTTTCGTCAACTTGGTATTTGAATAATAACATAACAAAGTCACACAAAATGGATACTTTGCATGTTGACAAAAGGACATTTGTTGTGCTTTTGCCTTGGTTGACTATGTGCTCACATGTGGCCATGATTAGTGGCTAATAATTACAAGATTTTGGAAAGTAGTGCTCTTATTGGTCAATTTAGTTCATTATTCTAGTTATTAGGAAATATTAGCCAGGATTTGTCTGACATGAATATGCATATGTCTTGATGCACCAACACACCCTGTGCACCAAAAACAAACCCATATTAGTCATTAAATAATGCTAATATAATAATGAGCCTGACGTTTAATGTACTACACGTGAAATATATATATATATATATATAAAAGTCAAAGGCATCACAATCTCATCTAGAAAGGCATACTACTTTGTTGAAATCGAAATTTTTTATTATGTGGTCATATGGAGTTTTTATAGTTTTATCACTTTTAGTCATAGTATGCATTTAAATCCAATAAATACTTTTAAACTATGGTTAATTTTTCCTGCTTTTCAGTAATTTGGTCAAAGTTTAAACACGAAATATCAGCAATATCCAGAATCACATCAATAACATCTAGTGTTATATTAGCACATCGATGAAAATGGAGCTAAATGTGCAAAAAACACTAATTTATTGTATGAACACTAAATTTTAACTACTTAGATGAGTAAAACCTGGTCTGGACCAACTTTTATTATAATTTTTAGAACTTTTCTTATTTTTTTATATATTATAAATACAACCATAATCGTATTCCTAAAGACCAAAACTTTTAAAATTCTAAACTCTTATAGGACAAAAAATACAACCATAATCGTATTCTTAAATTATTTTCAACCTTCAAAATCCATTCTCTTTGAATTTACAGATCCTATTCAACAATTTTTTTTACCAAAAATCAAGACTCAATACTCCACCCTACCAAAACAATAGTCATGCATATGTAATATATAGGTAGCACTAAGCTTTTTGATTGCTCAATTTGTCAATTGTAAAAAAGGGATGGCTCACAATCTTATAACGTAGGAAGTTGACTATTAAATTATTATCTCCTTGTCGAAAAAATAAAAAAAAATAAAAAATCAATCAATCAAATCTTATTTTAGGTGTATGTCTAATCTCTATATAATACTAAAGTCAGAGGCTGTAAACTTTACAAGAAGAAAAAGTAAACCAAATTTAGGGTTCCATCGAGTTTTGAATATGGGAATGAGAGCTTTTTCAACCTTCTTCCTCCTCTCGATTCTATCGGTAAGATGTTATACTTATATATATATTATGCTTCATAATTGATATACAAAAAGAAGATAGATATCTCGGTGTCGAAAATTCGCTAAGCCTAGTAATTGTCTTGTTGTATGTTCTTACATGGAGGTTTTAGCATCGTCTTGTATGATTTTTGATGTTTTTCTTTAAAAAATTACAATCTGTTCATACCTAAAACTTGATTGTGATTTCTGTTTTAACTTAATATGTTTGGTTTCTAATTTATGATCATATTGTGATCTTGTACAAAATTAAATTTTAATCATGAGGGTTTTTCTGGATCATTTCTTGAAATTTCTAGGATTTCATATATTTCCATGATTCAGTAATTATGATATTGAATAGGGTTTAGTGGCTTTCATCATCAAGTTTTCTGGGCTGGCCATAAAATACAAATCCACATTTTTCTGAAATCAAATTTCTTGAATCCACAATAGATATTTTAAACTTATGATAAACTTTTAATTAAAAATATGATTAATTATTTTTTTAAAAAAAACAATCTTTCAGTTTGCTTATATTGCTGGTGCAAGAAAAGATGGAGGAAAGTATTGGAAAAGTAGGATGAATGGTGAGCCAATGCCTGAAGCAATCCAAGACCTCTTCAATGAAAACCCTTCCTCAGGAATGAAAATGGACCGGTTTGTTCGAGATTTCGGCGCCAAGCGAACTTTTATAATATATCACAGCCACAGTGTTCATTCTGAAGAACCATAGCCTACTCCAGTGAATGGTTGAAATAATACCAAGTACAAGCAAGAAGGAAGATGGATCCATGTGTTTTAGTGTTTGTGTTTAAATATTTTGGAGTTTGAGTTAAGTTGATTTGTAATGAATGTTTGAATGTTTGAATGCATTTAAATTTGTTGGATTTGATTTGCTGTTCGGGTTCGTATGATCATGGATTCTTGGAAGTGTTTTGTGAAATATATGTCGGGAAAATTGTGTACCAACTACCAAGTGGATGTATGTGTCTCTTTTGGATGATAAATATGGCATGTGAATAGGTAAAATATAGTCGAAGCAAGAGTTGATCTGTTTGTTATTAAAAAGATAGTCATATATTGATATTTACAATCGTTGGCAATATATTTTCTAAGCTACAACGACTAACTTTCAAGTAGTAGCACTACAAACTTCGAAGTCCAAAGATATGAACTACGAAATGCTTTCCAATACTTTTGCATTTGTGTAAAAACTTAATGAACCGCCAAATGTTTTACAATACTCTTGCGTTTTGTGTAAAAACTTTGACTGGATTCAATTTTTATATTCCAAATGTTGAATTGTTAAACATATGAATTTAATATTTTATGTCTTATAAAATTGTATTTTAAATGTTTTTTTTGCTAATCAAATTGTATTTTAAATGTAACTGCAAAAATTTCGAAACTAAAATGAAATCAGAGAAAAAGGATGAAGAAAAGTTTCTATGTATTGGAAAAGATATATGGGTATGTTTTTTAATCTTTTTCCAAAAATTGTGGATGGATAAATTTAAAAAGGTCTCGTAGAATGTGCTTTTCCAATACTACTATAAACTTGTAGGACTAATCAAATATAGCCCACAAAATTGTTTTTAATGAAAAACATAGTCTTACATAAATGTTTTTAACAAGTTTCACGAGTATCTCCACCAGCAAACACCACGACGTATAACTTGAGGACCCAATCACATAAACAATATGCTAAATTTGTTGCTTGTGGTTTAGTTTATTAATTTGGTTGTCTTTATACTTTAGTTGGTTTTTTTTATTTTGATGCAGTGCATTTTTGCACAAACTTATGTTTTATAGTACATCCAGTCATGGTCTAATATCCTGCATGTAATGTTATTTCTTTTCGTGCAATAAATAAGTGATCATATGCCAAGAATTTTTTTTTTAACAAATTTAATCTCATAAAAATTAATGAAAAAATTTCGGGCCACCAAGTTGCGGGACGTGTGGGTATGAGTTGCGGAACGTAGCGCACATGATGGGGAAATGTGATAGTTTTCTCGAGCTAAAATTTATCTCATAATTAAATAGGAGACTTTGATACCATTTTTGATTAAAAACAAAGTTTGGGATTAGTATTGATTAAAAACAAAAGTGTGAGACTATTTTTTATTAAAAACTATTTTCAGATTATATTTGATTAGTCATAAAAGTTTAAAAGTCTGTGATTAGTATTGTAAAGACCCCTATTACATAGGACCATTTTTGAGTTTACTTAATTTTGGATTGAAAGATACAGATTCACTATAGGGATCTTATGGGGCACCACCTTGATTTTCTTGATTCGGGGCTTTGGCGTTGCAACGTAGCTCTGTCCACCTTCACATTTCAAAGAGAATATAACTTTGGGTATTATTTTTTCATTCACCCAAATATCAGTTTTGAGAAAATAGAACATTCTCTGTGTTAATCTACTCACAGTATTATTTTAAGAAATTGGCAATCGACTCAATGACCCCTTTAAATTATTTTAAGAAATTGGTGCCGAAACCATTTTTCTAGCAATAAAATATAATTTATTGTTATAAATCGATGTACGAATTATGTTAATTATTCAATATTAACATCTTGCATAAACTTTGATCATCAGAGCTAGTGATGAGTGCCACAATAACAGTTAGTGAAGCTAACTTTTTTCCTTAATAGCAAGTAGGGGTGCTTAACGGATTGGACCGGTCCGGAACCGGCCGGTTCCGAATCCGTTAAGCAAGGAACTGGTCCGGTCCGTTAAGGAACCGGATCGGACTCGGTTCCGGTTCCAACCGGTCCCGGGTCGATCCGGTCCCGACTGGATTTTTTTTTTCGCATTTTTTTTAAATGTTTTAATTTTAATTTTTTTATGTTGTAAACGTTTCCCCAATATTCATCACAAATTCAATATATTTCTTCTTCATTTCATAATATAGATGCATACAAATAATTGTAAAGAGATGGCAATTGAAAATCTAAATAAAAAAATATAATTATTTAGCACTCTTCATAATTGATAAGTATTGTTTTTGCGTTCTCTTCTTCTGGCTCATCATAATGATTTACGAATTCGACAACCGCCCACTCTCTTCTATCCTTACATTCTGCTTCAAACCAATCTTTAAGTAACGTGAGCATGCATAACGAATCAACAGATAGACTACTTCTGTATTCTCCAATAATTCGGCCACATGTTGAGAATGCCGATTCAGAAGCGACGCTTGAAGCTTGTACCGCATACACGTCTCTAGCCATTTTGGCTAAGATAGGGAATTGTGCTGCATTTGACTTCCACCATTGTAAGACGTCGAAGTTGTCTTCCGTTACAAATTGATAATTCAGATAAATTTGCAACTCAGTCGACGTGAAGGTCCTTTTCCCTTAAGTTTTTTCCTGCCCAGCATCCTAAGCAAATTGATGCCTCCACCTTTAGATTGAGCTTGATGTTGTTCTTCAACAAGCCTTTGTTGTGATGATTCACTTGCATGTTGATTATAATACAAGTGAAACATATTTAGAGAGATTGCATTGTAGACGTCTTTTGATCGTCAACAACCTTCCCCAAAAATTTAGCATAATATTCAAAAAATATCTCAAATGAAGATAAACATTGACTAGGATCTAGCAATGTTGTGATGCAGTGCACGTGTGAGATTTGTTTCAAATACTTTATAAATTTAGTTTTCATTGCACTAACAAAAGCATACAAGTCATAGTCATCTCTAAATTCCATAAACTTATCAAACATATTAAATACTAAAGGAAGAAAATAAACGGAAGTTGGATAAGTAACACAGGAGAAGCGTTCCGTCGCTTCTTTGAAAGTACCTAACAATGATACACAATTTTCAACAAATTCCCAATCCTCATTAGTCAAATAAATACTTTCATTGCTATCAGGCATTTGATATGAATTATAAACTGGAGTTAAAATATCTTTGTAAGGTAACATAGCATTCAACATATTGTCCAACGAATTCCACCTAGTTTCTATTGGTGATGGAAAAAGAAGATGTTTTAAACCATTAGATAAACATAATTGTTTCCAATCGCGCTTAACACGGCTCATGTGTAACCATTTAACGCAGTATTTCATATTCTCAATACATGCTGAGTGATTGTCTTCATAACCAACTTTAATAACCAAATTAATCACATGACATGCACATCTAACATGAAAAAAAACACCAACAAGCATTGGTTTCAGATAGGTCTTTAAATCACGCATCGCAGCATTGTTATTCGCAGCGTTGTCTAATGTGATTGAAAATACCTTATCCTGGATTCCATAATGTCTACAAGTGTTGAATACATATTTAGCAATTACATAACCAGTATGTGCACAATCTAACTCATCTAAAGACAAATCCGTATTTGCATACACCAATTATCATCAATCAAATGACAAGTGACAACAAGATATGAATCCGAATTTACATTTGTCCTAATATCAGTTGTTAAGCTAACCCTATAAGGCAAACTACAAAGATGTTGAAACAATGTACTTCTATATTCAACAAATACATCCATACAATTTCTTTTTAGTGTGTGCCTAGAAATATGTTTAAACATGGGTTGTATAGACGAAGCAAATTCAATAAAACCAGCATGTTCAGCTTGTATAAAAGGTAGTTCACATCTAATCACATATCTAACAAGTGACCTACAGTTAATTTCAGTAGTTAAAATAAAATTCGTGCTAGTGAGAACATTAATTTGTGCTTGTGTTGCTTCTCGACCTAATGGTTGTAATGTTGTCTCATCAAAATTATGTTTTTTTACTAAGTGTTTTTTAAATGTTCCGGTGTCTCCATTGGAACCACCAGCTTTATATGAATATTGCATTTGATATAATTTACATATTGCAACAGATTCATTAGTACCTTCTTTTTGAACGAGTTCGGAGTGATCCCATATCTTACTTCTTTTGGCACGAGTCGGTTGTCTACTCACTGCTGTAGTGGCTCCGGATGACTCCACTTGTTGTCTCTCTTGGGCTTGGGCAGCAGGAGGTTCGGCAGGTTGTTCGGGTTGTTGCAGTTCGATATTCATAGAGGAATCACCAACATTGAGGTCAGCAAAAAAATCATAACTTTCATTTAACTCGGGTATTGGCACAGGCAAATTCATTGCCGAGATGAACTCAGTGATAGACGACGCGGGACGAGACCCCGACTGCTACCCCGACTACGACCAGCGTCGCTGCTAGATGAAGATGCCATTATTATATAATAAATTGTAGATAGCACAATTGAGAGGAAAATATGAGATTGAAGTATACAACTTTGCAATAAAGAATTGTGAGGTTATAAAAACAGATCACACATATTTATAGATTTTTATTAAACAAAATTTTTTTTTAAAAAAATGAACATTGGCAACGGCCGGCTATAAAGTCGTTGCCATGCTGACCAACCACACACTTTTTTTTAAAAAAAAAATCAACCGGTTCCGGAATCGGATCCAAATCGGTAGCACCGAAACCGGTGGTGCTACCGATTTGGTTCCCAGGAACCGCCCCGAACCGGTTTGTTACCGGTTCCGGGGCGAACTGGAACCGGTTAGTCCGGTTCCGGTTTTGGACCGGACTAACCGGTCCGGTTCCGGGCCGGGTCCGGATTGACCCGACCCGATAAACACCCCTAATAGCAAGCATGCCTCTTCAGCAAACTGAATTTTGTTTCAAAATTCATTGCAACAACCCAAAAACTTGATGAGAGGGACTTCAAATATATAGGTTGCTTATATTTATTGAGTTGAGTTTCCTCACGTGGAGATGACTCGAGCCCAATATATTAGTACATATGGTACAAGCTCATATGGAGTATATAAGGGTGTGTCAAACCCTAACAGCCATCAGGTTCAATAGCAAAAACACAACAAAAGTGAGAGAAAAGAAGTGAGAATTTTTGGATCTGAAAATTCCTGCAGAACAGCTTTCTTCAAGAAGCATTTTCGCAAACCTCAACCATCTGTAATTTGGACAGCACGTTCACAAGGGAGTATGCTAAATAGTGAACGGTGTAGATCGGGTTACGTTGTCATTTGGGTTGGTTTCAAATGGCATAATCGAAACTGCTGTTTTCTGATGAGAATCTGGATTAGTCTGATTGCAAAGGTCGTTGTCAGAAATTGAACTGTTGGATTGTGCTCAAATATGGGCCGCGTATTCATAATATCTTGGGGTATGTTTTGAATAGTGGAGATCGAATTTGGATATCTTTATCGAAGGGAACAGATTGTGGTTTGGAGGCCTTTGGGTAAGATATTTATATTCTTGTGTTATTTCAAAAATTTATTATCTTGAAATTGATTGAATTGTGTATTGATTGATTCTGGTTGTAGACAGATTGTAATCTCTTTATTCATTATAGTGGAGGTTGTTTTGGTGGACTACGGTCCCGTGGTTTTTACTTCACACCGGGGAGATTTTTTATGTTAAAAATTGCTCGTGTCGTTTTTTATTTGCTTGATTGTACTTGTTGGAATTATTGGTTATCTATTAGACGTTGTTTCCTGTTAGTTTCACATAAGAGAGAGATAATTATTTGTTCTGCTGCGTTATTGATTCATGGGTTTATCCCAACAATATTAGCAGTAGAGCAATTGTGTAAATTGGAAACAATTTCAAGAAATTATATTTTGGTCTATAAATTTTTTAAATACAATAATTTTGTAAAAATACACTTCAAAATGTAATATATAGTCATCAAAGAAACTAAATACAAATCTAGAAAACTTGAAAATTTAAATAAATAATACAAAAAAGCCAATAAGGGAAGACTATTTTCATTATCGATTGGGCAATTTCACATTGGCATCACGGTAGATTTAATGGCCTTGATCTAAATTTTTTTTATGTGGAGTCAAGCATGCATCTCATATATTGGGGTAATGATAATCACTAGATCTAGGGTGCGCTTGGTTCGTGGATATGATAAGTGAATGATAGATAATCTGGTTAATAAAGAGAAGATTATAAAGTGAGGATAAATAATCTTATGCTTTGATGTCTATGATTAGTAACACAAGGAAAAATAATAATGTGTTTGATATAGGTGATTAAATATTGTATAGATGTAAATTATATAGTAAAATGACTGAAATACCCTTGAATGATTTTGAATTTAATCATTATAGTATTCCATATTATGTTTTAGAATAATTTCCGATTCGATAAAATATTTATTTATAAATTTATTTTTAAAATTAAATTCAAAACTTTTATTTTAGTGATTAAAGGAAATTAGAATAGAACTTATAAATAAGAAAAATATTAATCTTGACGATAAAATATATGGAATAATAACAATAGTATTTTAATATTAAATATTTTAATAATAAGTAATAAGACTAATAATATTAATACTAATACTTATTATTATTATTATTATTATAAATCTATTTCTTATTATACAATTATTATTAGTATTATTATTTTAATTCATATTATTTGTTAGTATTATTTTATTATTAATTCGTTTCTTCTTATTAATTATTATTCTATAATTTATGTTGTTTTTATTATTTATTATAATTTTATTTCTTATTATTTATTATAAATTTATTTCAGGGCTTCACCTACTCAAAAGGGTATAGGTGTAAAACCACCTTCTCAATCTTCATTACTGTATGGATTTGCATAGACATCACACCACCACAAAGGGATGCTACAACCGTGGCTTCTCCAATTAATCACGGGCTTTCATGATTTTTCGGGCTTCTCAATACATGAGAAGAACAAATGATGACTCAGGATAATTAATTAAACATGGCTTAATCCTATGAGCCGAACATTGCCCTATAGTAGGAGCAATTCAAATGTATAATATCATCGATATGTGATATCATGGTTGTAGTCTAGTGGTAGTCACTCCTCTGCCATTGTAAACGACTCGAGTTTTGGAATTGTTAAAAAAAAAAATCATCGTTACTTATGCCAGCATAGTGTCTATTTTACTCATAATTTTACTTCAAGCCTAAAAGAATTATTCTCGGATGGAATATTCACTTTTAATTTACAAAATATTTCTTTACACATTTGTCAAAATAAATATATATTTAATACAAACAATTAATTTATGTAATTAATGCAATTAAACCAATTAATTAATTTACATAACTAATTTAATTTCTTTAAACAATTGACTCAATTAATTTAAACCGATTACTCGGTTAATTTAAATAAATAATTTTATTATTTATTGAATAAATAAATTACTTGATGTAACGAACATTTTCATGACATTTATTATAATTTCATCATTCATGGCATAATCAGAGACATAACAAATAAAGTTTTTATTATTTTGAAATGAATAGAGACATTATACTGTAAATGATTATGTTCAGATATTAATTCTAATAAAGTTTTTTGTTTTAGAGAATAACTCGTATTTGTAATTGTTACAGTACTGATACTTTATTTGAAATCATGTGTTAGAGATTTTTATTTGAAAAACGTGGCGGTTTGAATCTTCTTATATTTTAAATAAATAATTTCTTCTCAAAAGTATATATATATAATGCACGGACACTCCTAAAAATTATTTGGTGCAATGTCGAACACACCGGACACTAGCACTTCTCAGACACTCACCGGACACACGTCGGACACGCCGCGTGACTGTGTGTCCTAATTTTTTTTAAAAAAAATTAAATCGGACACTAATATCGGACGCTTCCCTCAAAATCGGACACCCATGTCATATATGGCTGATGGGCGTGTCTGACACATAAAGGACACTGATGTCATAGGATAAACCAATTTCTTCGGTAAAATCCCAAGCGAGAGCCGAACAAGAAGAATTTTGTCGGGCATACTGGTCAAAGTGTAGCAAGAAACCCAGGCGTAACAGAAAAATCACCCGGTGCGGACGAACGTGCGACAATGGGGGTGGATTTCTCGGACATGTCTTGAACCAATAAAGCCACGATCAGAGGAGATCGTGGTCCGGATTTTACGCACATTAATTGTCAGAATCACTACTATAAATACGTCATGTTGGTCTCAGTTAAGGTGTTGAACTTTCTATGCAAGAAAAGACTTCGAAGAGAGCATATTATATTGGTATGTTAGGTCTTTTACTCTTATGATTTATTGAAAGTTCTTATTTGAGTCTAAGTCCTGTAAATCCGTAAAAAGTCATAGTGAAGATTTATACTGGACTATTTCACATGGTCTTTCCTTCAATTTGGAGGTATTTCTCGTAAAAATTGTGGTGTCTTTCATTTATTTTCCACAACACACATATTCTACCGAATACAGAAAATAACGATCACATCATTGGCGCCGTCTGTGGGAAATATCGAGCTAAGAAGTTGAAGCAGGGAAAAGTTTTACTGGGGAGGAAAAAAATGGCAAGGAGCAAGGGTAGAGAACAGAGTTTTAGTGGTTATATCCAAAATCCCCCTTCATACTCATCTCTGCTACATGAAGAGGAGAAGGATGATGTGGAATCAACACATAACATTACTCGATCTAATCCCCATGCATTTCCCACTATGGGAATGCCAATGGAACAATTTACTGAGGCTATTGCAGAAATTGTAGGGGAGGTCATGAAGCAATTTATGACCC
Source organism: Haberlea rhodopensis (assembly GCA_907163345.1). Lineage (NCBI taxonomy): Eukaryota > Viridiplantae > Streptophyta > Magnoliopsida > Lamiales > Gesneriaceae > Haberlea > Haberlea rhodopensis. Next base: position 1,645,620 of record CAJQUN010000079.1, read on the forward strand.
TGCCCCAACAAGGAAGAACAATTAAAGAGAAGATCTGGCTTCTTCAGAATAACATGAAGATGAGACTTAGAAGGTTGATGACCTCTCCAGTCAAATAGGAGAGAAGAGTACCAAAACTTTTCACCATCAGATGTAGGATCTAAAAGATGAGTTGCAGCAGATGCGCAACAAGATGGTGGGGCGCATCTATTCTGTACGGAGGAGCACACCATTTGCTCTTGAGGTTCTCGACGATCCATTACAATCTAATTTCCGAACCCTAAATGTGGGAACTATGATGGCGGCGAAGACCCCAAGGAGTATTTAACCCGATTTGAGAATGCTTCACTCCTTCACCAACTTACAGATAGGGTAAAGTGTAGGGTTTTTCTGACCACCTTAGCAGGAGCAGCTCAATCCTGGTTCAATCAATTGCCACCAAGGATCATAGATACATTCCCGAAGTTCAGCTCGTTGTTCTTACATCAATTTGCGAGCAGCAGAAGTTGCAAAAGAACAGCCCTCAGCTTGTTCGGAATTAAACAATTGGAGAAAGAATCGCTACGGGTTTCGTGAAAAGGATCAATCAAGCTCACCTCGACGTTCCTTATGTCACTTAAGAGATACTCGCCAGTGCCTTTACTCAAGGGTTACAAGAGGGAGATCTGTTAAGATCATTGGCCAAAACACCTCCATCTGATTATGATGAGTTGCTAGGAAGAGCTTCTGAGTATATCAACTTGGAAGAAGCCCAGAAAATGAAGCAAAAGAAAGACATAAAGTCTGGAGGCGAGCCAAACCAAAAAGATAACCATCCTGAACAATCAAAAAGGAATTTTGAGCAATATCTCCTGATGAGGCCTCCAAGAGAGGTGGCCATGAATCAGCGAGTCCCGAAGAGGGGTCGAGGAGGACATTTACGAGGATCATATTTCTGAGGCCGAGGAGTGAACATATTCGGAGGAAGGCAAGAGCCCAACGATGGACCAATCTTCAATAATCCTCCCCTCTATGCAAATCTGGGGAGAGGGGTTCCCATACCATGGGCAGTTAGGAGAAAGACAGGAGGAAAATGATGTTCAGGCAATTTAGCATGATGTATTAAAATATCCTCACATGATATTTTATAGTATTTAATCAATAAAACACTTCAAATTCCAATTAAACATGCTATACCACAATGACCAACACACACCCCAAATAATCATGCCATAACCCAAATTCCCAACATATATCACATGCACCCTGAAATGCATTAATAGATCATGACCACCACATGACTAAGCATTTCCCAATATAAATAGATCAACTCCATAATTTAACACCATAATCCTCATATAACATAATAAATGTTCAAATACACATAATCATTTCGGGGATATCACAATACTCCCCTACTTATAAGTCCTCGAAATCAGCATGCACTTACCCAAAACAAAATAAAACATAAATCACATACCAGAAAACAGTTCCGGATAGTGCTGCACCATGTGTCGCTCCGTCTACCACGTGGCCTCCTCGACACACCTACGATCCCACTGAACTTTGACCATAGGTATCACCTTGTTCCGAAGTCTGCGATCTGCCCGATCCAGAATTCTGATAGACCGCTCCACATAGGATACATCGGACTCTATCTGAACCTCATAAGGTTGCAACACATGAGAAGGATCTGGCTCGTACTTCCGCAACATAGATACGTGGAATACATCGTGTATACCGGACAGAGAGGGCGGTAAGGTCAGTCGGTAAGCCAGGGTGCCAACACGCTGTAAGATCTCGTACGGTCCAACATACCTCGGGGATAACTTCCCCCGCATTCCAAAATGTACTACACCTCTAAAAGGTGAGATCTTCAAGAAGACCCTATCGCCCAATTGAAACTCTAACGGCCGACGCCGTTGATTAGCATACGCTGCCTGCTGTCCTGAGCTGCTTTCATTTTCCTTCTGATTACCTTCACCTTTTCTTCCATTTCTTGGACCAACTCTGGTCCTCCGACCGATTTACGGTCCACTTCATCCCAATATAAAGGTGACCTTAACGTCTACCATAGAGAGCCTGAAAAGGAGCCATCTGTATGCTTGCCTGGTAGCTATTGTTATAAGAAAATTCTACCAAGGCTACTGAATCCTGCCAAGAAGCATCAAACTCCAACACACATGCCATCAACATGTCCTCGAGCGTTTGGATAGTACGCTCGGTCTGGCCATCCGTTTGGGGATGGTATGTTGTGCTCAACCTCATTCTGTACCCAGAGCTGACTGAAGACCTTCCTAGAAGTGAGATGTAAACCGCGGATCTCGATCAGATACAATCGAAATAGGGATCCCATGCAGTCTCACTACATCTCCGACATATAACTGAGCCATCCTCAAGTACGTGAAGGTCATATTGTATGGAATGAAGTGAGCCACTTTAGTCAGTCTGTCCACGACTACCCAGATAGCATCAAAACCCGAAACGGTCCTCGGTAAGTGGGTCACGAAGTCCATGGATACGTGCTCCCACTTCCACTCTGGCACTTGCAAGCTCCTAAGCTCACCACCAGGCCTCTGCCTCTCAGCCTTCACTTGCTGACAAATCAAGCATCGCCTAACGAATGTAGTAACATCTTGTTTCATTCATTTCCACCAAAACTGGCCACATAAATCTTTGTACATTTTCTTTTCGCCCGGGTGGATACTCATCCTGCTGCAATGGGCTTGCTGTAATATTCCCTGACGCAACTCAGGCGTATTCGAAACTACCCATCGGTCACCTAACCTCAAAGAGCCTTCCTCGGCTATTCTGACCCTCGATGACTGACCCAGAAGAACCACTGACAACAATCTCTGGACCTCTTCGTCTGCCCCCTGAGCCTTCCGGATGTGTTCATAAATGTCCGGCTCAGCTAATAAAGTCAATACCTGTACCGGTGAAGCAGACACATCATAATCAAAACCCAACTGACAGTAGGAAGTCATCATAGCTGACAAACACATGACGTCCTCTGCTGTGTTCTTCACTTTCCGACTCAAAGCGTCGGCTGTCAAATTTGCTCTTCCCGGATGGTACTCAATTTCACAATCATAGTCTTTCAGTAGGTCCATCCATCTTCTTTGTCTCATATTCAGCTCAGCCTGCGTAAACAAGAACTTCAGGCTCTTGTGATCGGTGTAGATGGTAAATGAGGTACCATATAAGTAGTGTCGCCATATCTTTAAGGCAAACACTATAGCTGCTAGCTCCAAATCATGGACTGGATACCTCTTCTCGTGTGGCTTCAATTGTCTCGAAGCATAAGCCACTACATGCTTATCCTGCATCAGTACGCATCCTAAACCCTGAAGGGATGCATCAGTATAGAGAACGAACCGTTTCTCCCTGGGAATCACCAATACGGGTGCCGAAGTCAATCTGTGCTTCAACTCCTGGAAGCTCTGCTCACAAGCTTCCGACCAAAAGAATGGAACTCCATTCTGAGTTAGCTGCGTCAATGGCTTGGCAATCTTTGAAAACCCTTCGACGAAGCGTCGATAATACCCGGCCAAACCAAGAAAACTTCGGATCTCAGGAACTATAGTAGGCGTAGACCAATCCATAACTACCTCTATCTTCCTGGGGTCTACTGATATCCCCTTACTAGAGATAATATGACCCAGAAATGTTACGCTGTTCAGCCAGAACTCACACTTGCTGAGTTTGGCGTACAACTGATGATCTCTGAGGATCTGAAGCACCGTCCTCAAATGATTGGCATGCTCCTCCTTACTTCTTGAATAAACCAGAATGTTGTCAATAAATACGATCACAAACTGATCAAGATACTTCCGAAACACTCTGTTCATCAGGCTCATAAAGAAAGCCAGGGCATTCTTCACCCCGAACGGCATCACTAAGAACTCGTAGTGCCCATACCGAGTCCGAAAAGCTGTCTTTTGTATGTCATCAACTCTAACTCGTATCTGGTGGTAGCCTGACCTCAAGTCAATCTTCGAGTAAAGCTCTGTGCCCTGAAGCTGATCAAATAAATCATCAATCCTCGGAAGAGGATACTTGTTCTTAATCGTCCCTTTATTCAACTGACGGTAATCGATGCACAGGCGCAACGAACCATCCTTTTTCTTCACGAACAAGACTGGCGTACCCCAAGGCGATACACTAGGACGAATGTACCCCTTGTCGAGGAGTTCCTGCAACTGCACTTTCAGCTCCCTCAGCTCAGCCGGTGCCATCCTATAAGGGGCACGGGAAATAGCAGATGTCCCTGGCAGTAACTCAATCTCAAACTCAACATCTCTGATCGGCGGTAATCCTGGAATCTCATCCGGAAACACATCGGTGAATTCCGCAACTACTGGTATATCCTCGATCCTCAACCCTTCCTTTTCCTCTGATACGTCCACGGCATAAATAAGATAGTATGCGTGACCGCGTTCTAACAACCAAGACATCTTAACTGCTGAAATCAACGGAATCCTTGGACGAGAGCCGTCCCCATAGAAGGTCCACTGAAACCCTTGATCAGACAGAAAACGCACCATCCTCTGTCGGCAATCAACCACGGCTTGGTATCTGCTCAACACATCAATACCGACAATACAGTCAAAATCTGCCATATCCAACAAAATCAGATTTGCCCTCAGATCATTGCCCTCAAAATAAATGAGGCAATCAGATAATAGTCGATCCGCAATCACATGCTTTCCCATGGGTGTCGAGACCATAAGAGGCGTGGGCAACAGAGACGAGCACAGATGGTGTTTCTCCACAAAAGCAGAAGATATGAAAGAATGAGAAGCACATGTATCTACCAAAATAAATGCAGGGTACGTAAGTAAGTAGCACGTACCAGCAATCACCTCCTCCGGAGCTGCCTCTGCCTGCTCTCGAGTCAGTGCATATACTTGACCATGCGGCGGCCCTGCTGCCTGACCTCCCTGTGGTCGGGGTGCAAACTGTTGTCTCTGTGGTACCGTCCCGGCGTCAAATCTTGGCCTATTCGGCCCAAAGTCTGCCTGACCTCCCCGATTGGGACAAACCCGAGCCAGGTGGCCCATCTTGCCGCAAATATAACAGCCTCGACAGTCTCGTGTCAAGTGAGATCCTCCACAGTTGTCACATTTGTTCCCTCCTGTTCTACTTCCCTGTGCTGGTCCCCAATTGCCTTGCTTCTGATTCTGAAATTTCTTCCCACCAAATCTAGGAGATGAAGAAGCCCCACGAGGCTTAAACTTGTCTCCTCGTGGCCTCAGGCTGTCAACAACCGGTCTCTGTGGTGGTACGAAAGGGGGTACAGCTTCCTTGTACACGCTAACCCCAATACCACAATGACCAACACACACCCCAAATAATCATGCCATAACCCAAATTCCCAACATATACCTGAAATGCATTAATAGACCATGACCACCACATGACTAAGCATTTCCCAATATAAATAGATCAACTCCATAATTTAACACCATAATCCTCATATAACATAATAAATGTTCAAATACACATAATCATTTCGGGGATATCACAGAACCACATGCTACCATAACATAACATACCAATAATAAAATTTCTTACATTAAACCATGTAATGTCCAATTTCCCCCAATCAAGTCCACTTGCATAGCATGCACCCTTATAATACACTAACATGTTCTCAATTCATTTAGCAATTCCTCACATTAATTGCACGCAACATATGAATGAAAAGAGAAAGGCCCTTGCCTTTTATACAAACCATATACACATATAAACGTGCTCACATGCGAGCACCCAACGAATGAATGTGTATTTAATGTATAAGGTACTCTACTCAATACCGGCACGGGTACTTCGGTCCTGGAAGCACCTCAAATCCATAGCTCGATCTCAACTCCGGAGCTACCGTTGCCAGTTCAACCTGCCCCAACACAGACAGTCCCACATGGGGTGAGCATACCAATACCATGGATCCAATATTCACAATACATAATTTACAGAATATAAAACTGCAATGCAAAAGATACTCCATGTATAGTATCGTTACACATGGGATTCCTGTGTTGTTCCTGTTATCAAAATAACTGAAATCACCAAATTTCCAAAAGCCAGTTAATCATTTCATTGATTAACTAAATTCGTTCCCTGATTGTCAATACCATAATCAATGTACCAAATCATTAAATAATGATTACAGATATTCCATATATCTAACCACTAATTCCACAGTTTCATTACCTCGCACGCCCAATAGTGCGGCATCATAACCAATGTTCGCTCCATAGCGACAACATCTCAACCGTTGCTCGCTCCGTAGCGGCTCCATATATTCCACCATACATATCCATTTGTTACAATTACAATATACTATGCGTTTCATAGTTGCAATAATATAAAAGGCTATGCTCGTACGTTATACGTACCTTATAATCTCGTAGTCCGAATCAAACATGGCCTTAGCCCCGCGACCCGGTGAATTATGTGCTACCACATAAAATAACTCACAATTAATTACAAGCATGCAACCCCGTGCCCAAGCAATTTCACAATCTCCATTTATATCGTCAATCCATGACGATTAACCATTTTAAAAGACCGGGCGAAGCATGCATACTAACCAAAATATTCCATTTTGAATGTTTAGAGATAATCAATAGTACAATTGAGTAGTCCATTTTTATTAAAGTTTGGCTCCAAACATTCCATTTTAAAAGTGTAGCATTCCCATTAGAATGTAGACATTGCCCAGAAAAACCGGTTAATTAAACTCTGTTTCCAAAATCCCAACTTTTAACAATGTTTTGAAAAACTCAAACTTTCGAGCCGCGATCGAACGCGGCTTTTGTCGCGATCGATCGCGCGCACCTGCTGCCAAACAGAACCTTCCCGCGATGAATCGCGAGTCTCCGCGATCGATCCCCAAACCCCTCGCGATGGATCGCTGATACTTAGCGATCGATCGCCAACACTGTGCATCTTCTTAAATTTCCAGAATCTCGTCGCGATCGATCGGCGCCAAGCCGCGATCTATCGCGACCTGCGATTTTCCCAAAAACTCGAGCTTCAATGGTGTTTTTCACACCCAAACTCAAAACCAACACCCCTTACACCATCAACACCTCAAATACTCCATTTAAAGCCAATAAAAACACCAAAAACACAACTTTGAATTTTAACCAAAAATTCCCAAATTCCAAATCCAACCAATCCTAACCAAAATCCACAATACTACTATCAAATCGAAGATAAAAGTGAGGAGAAGAAGATTACCAAATTATCTTCGAGAAATCCGGCTCCCAAGTCGAGTCTCCAATGAATTTGCTCCAAGAAGAAAAGGGGAAGGGAAATGGGTTTGGGGAGAGAGAGACGCGTGAGAGAGAGAGAGAGAGAGGGAGAAGGAAAAAAATGATTGAACATCGAGTCCACTTGGTATATATAGTACCAAGGCTCCAAAATCCCGAGTCCCCCACATATACATCATGACTCATTAAAAATCATTTGTGTTCAATAATTACCTATCAATCTCAATGTCCATTACCAGCCTCAATTCAAAGCACCCCGGACCCCAGATCCCACCAAAAACCAAATTCCAAGGTTTATTACCACGATGAGAATACAATCTCAACCCTTGGATCCAACGACTCCAAATACCCTTAAAATCCTCGGGAGTCCCAATACCGTAATTAATTCATAATTGCCACTATTAAAATCCATTAATGATCCATACTACACCGGTATTTACACCAATCATTCTCGGGCATCACAATTATCCCCCACTAATAAAATTTCATCCTCGAAATTTGCCAGGCGTACCCCACGTACTGCCAAGACCGCACAATCCAAGCGGATTCACATCGTCGAATCATGAGCACATCATGAACGACACACCAACTGCGAGGACACCAACCTCGCACCAATTCTGGAATGGAGTAAACCTCTCAAACCATTACAATCTTAAAAAGACGTCAGCATACTTTGATGCTAATCACTCAAAAGCAGTCAGTCAACTCTAACTGCCAGCTACTCTAATCATCCCTGATTCCAACGTAGATATCTCTTCCACGATATCTCCACCACTTAGTCTACGATGTCAAACACACATCATTACGACGGAGACCACTAGTATACCACAGTATACACTTACCGAACCCGGTTTTCCGCTTTCCAAATCCATCTCCGTCGAGGGAGTAGTTGCACCATTTGCAACTCAGATCGGGCAACTCACGGCCACCGATCAACACAAACACATCTCCAAAGATGCCTACATCCGTGTGTTCCAAGAAATCATATCTCGGTCTGAACATACCATCGAGACTCCACAAGGTCTCAAGTTCCCATAGAGAACATGCAAGAAAATCAATTGCATTCTCACCATAAGTGTCAACACGACACCCAACAGATTGAATCCCGATCATCCATCGTTTACCCTAGTTTTCAACAATCCTAACACAGTGATGCTATCATATTACCCAGTAATGAATTAGCATGGCCTCAATACACGACAATCCCTCCTCAAGGTAGTCAACCAGACCTAGCGATCATTATTCAGAATACATCGTGTCGTTGAGATTTCCAATCTCAAGATGCCACAATCTCTCACCAGAGATTTATCCGTCCAAGCGTACTAATCCGATGCTCGACAAGTACCAAAGTACGGGTATTTGTATACACACACCGGTATACATGCCTAAGTGCCAGCACCACATGCATACTCAATGGGGTATTTCCAATCATACCCACAAGCCCCAAATACCACTGTCAATCCTCAGTTATTCTCACCCAATGGAGAATGATGATCGACGCACCAACGACCAAGGGTGTGATTCCAACATCAACACCACGCAACCAACTCATCGAATCTTCCAAAGATTCCCAATAGGTATAAGAATACCGCCTTCCTCACAAGAAAAGTGTCATGAACCCATGACCTCCAACCTCGAACCACGTTATGAAAACCTGGATATATTTATACCAAAACATATCTCAAAACCGATAAATACACAACGCATACACATTTTAACGACGCTCTGTACAAATACCATAGTACTCCACATTCTCGAGCATCTCTCCAGAGACGTCTCCTCGTATGTCTCACCAAAAATATAAAGCCATCACTTAGTCCAACACCAATAATGCTTACCATGGCTGATTCACAACCGACACTCGACCGATACAGTTGTCTCTATGACAGTATGCTCTAAATCTCTCCAAGAGATACAATCAATATAGTAGTGTTACCCCACTAACTATATCCCACAATTCGGATCGTGTCCCCCATTGCATTCCATATGCAAGGATTCTCAACCAGAGCTAACAACGACTCATTGACAATCACGTTGGTACTCCCAACAAAATTGAGTTGTCCCAGTACAAGTCCCTCAAAATATTTAACTTAAAGTTTGGCTCCAACCATTCCATTTTAAAAGTGTAGCATTCCCATTGGAATGTAGACATTGCCCCGAAAAATCGGCTATTAAACTCCGTTTCCAAAATCCCAACTTTTAACAAAGTTTTGAAAAAGTCAAACTTTCGAGCCGCGATCGATCGCCACTTTGGTCGCGAGCGATCGCGCGCACCTGATGCCAAAACAGAACCTTCTCGCGATCGATCGTGAGTCTCCGTGATCGATCGGCAAACCCCTTGCGATGGATCGCTGAGACTTAGCAATCGATCGCCAACACTGTGCATCTTCTTAAATTTCCAGATCTTGTCGCGATCGATAGGCGCCAAGCCACGATCGATCACGACCTACGATTTTCCCAAAAACTCGAGCTTCAATGGTGTTTTTCACACCCAAACTCAAAACCAGCACCCCTTACACCATCAACACCTCAAATACTCCATTTAAAGCCAATAAAAACACCAAAAACACAACTTTTAATTTTAACCAAAAATTCCCAAATTCCAAATCCAACCCAAATCCTAACCAAAATCCACAATACTACTATCAAATCGAAGATAAAAGTGAGGAGAAGAAGATTACCAAATTATCTTCGAGAAATCCGGCTCCCAAGTCGAGCCTCCAACGAATTTGCTCCAAGAAGAAAAGGGGAAGGGAAATGGGTTTGGGGAGAGAGAGACGCGTGAGAGAGAGAGAGATGGAGAAGGAAAAAAATGATTGAACATTGAGTCCACTTGGTATATATAGTACCAAGGCTCCAAAATCCCGAGTCCCCCACATATACATCATGACTCATTAAAAATCATTTGTGTTCAATAATTACCTATCAATCTCAATGTCCATTACCAGCCTCAATTCAAAGCACCCTAGACCCCAGATCCAAGGTTTATTACCACGATGAGAATACAATCTCAACCCTTGGATCCAATGACCCCAAATACCAGATTTAAATTCCTTGGGAGTCCCAATTCAAGAGATGAATCCTCCTCAGTGTAAGTAATCCAAGAGCATACAACGCAGCGGAATAAAATTTTTATGGATTACTAACCAGCAGATCTATACATAGGAATTCATATCGGATAAAGGAATTACAAGTGTCTCACCCTTGTAGCGTGTTTGAAGCAGAATCTTCGTTGTAGCACCACGAGTCACAAACGAAAGTTTGCACCTTCGTCTCTACGGTATCCACACGATCAAATCGAAAGGGATGTTCAAGAACAAGTTGCTAGACTTATTCTTGAACCAAAGCTCAACTCTCGGTTCAAAACCGATCAACGGCTACCAACAATTCCGACAAGCAAGCGGCGGCGTGGCTCTTGAAGGGAATGAGGCGGCCGAGAGGAAGAGAGAAGTGGAGGCTAGGTTTTGATATCAAACAATGATATGAAAGAATAATTAACCATTAATCAAAACCTTGTATTTATATTATAAGGCTTTTAATTAAGGTTCAAGACTTTCTTAAAGTCTTATGGGCCCAAACCCATGATTTAATTAAAACCGTTTAATCACTTAATTAAGACTCTTCTTAATTAATTAATTCATCCAATGAATTTAATTTCCCTTATCGATTTAATCTTTTGTGCGACCCGATAGGATCTTGTAATGTTGGCAGTGACATAAAATCTCATTTTATGTCGCAAGCATTGAGCGGTATCTAGCAACACATCAATGCTACCCAAATTACAAGAATGTCAATGACTCGACATAACCTTTAGAACTTGTGATAATATTAACCATGTAACTTAATCTCTTTGTCCATTGTGTTTAGATTGAACACGAGTCATGGAATAGTCATACTCGTATATCCAATCTTTATTTCTTGATCCCCAAGTAGAACTAGAATAAACGAATAAGCTCGATATCTCATATCGACTCATTCGAGCATGGCCATGCATTTTAGTTCTCACTTGATCAAGGGCCAAACACATCTCTTGTTATATAGGAGGGACAAATCCTATCTCGATCAGTCAACATCCCTCTACATAATTCGTAGTGTATCCAATAGTCGCCTTTATAGTTTACCCTGTTATGGGTAACGTTTGACGATATCAAAATACATAACTCCTTATGTTGGGATCTCTGATGATCACAAGTCGTAAGGATTACATACATTATTATCACTATGAGAATTGCATATGACGATCATATAACTATCCATGTTGCATTCTCATGGTGGGTCTGTCCAGTACATCGTTCTCTAACATGTACCCATATGTTGATGTGATATCTCATATCAATGAACAATTCATCGATCAACACATACTAGTCTCTACGTATTATCATTATCCCTTTCATGATAATACTTGACTAGGGACATCTTTAAGAATAATACAATATTATTCTAAGGACATTAACATATATATTAATTCACATTGCAGAGTTAAAAGAATAATATATAATAATGAATTGCCATTTATAAAATCATATTACATTGTATGTCATAAACAATCATCTAATGATATGTCTTAGGGCATATCCCAACAAATCTCCCACTTGCACTAAGACCACTCAGACATATACCTAATGCCTAGAGATCTAGTATGACGATCATGCTTCTGCTGTGACAGTGGCTTCGTCAATGGGTCAGATACATTATCATCTGTTGGTACTTTGCATATTTTAACATCTCCCCTTTCAACGATTTCTCGAATGAAATGGAAACGCCTAAGTATGTGCTTGGATCTTTGGTGAGATCTTGGTTCCTTAGCCAATGCGATCGCTCCATTGTTGTCACAATAGAGTTCTATCGGATCTTTAATGCTAGGCACCACTCCAAGTTTAGAAATGAACTTCCTCATCCAAACAGCTTCCTTTGCTGCATCCGCGGCAGCAATATACTCAGCTTCCGTTGTAGAATTGGCTACTGTTTCTTGCTTTGAACTCTTCCAGCTCAGAGCACCTCCATTTAGGCAATACACATATCCAGATTGCGATCGAAAATCATCTTTGTAAGTTTGGAAGCTTGCATCAGTGTAACCCATTACATTGAGCTCTTCCTCGCCTCCATAAATCAAGAATGTATCCTTAGTCCTTCTCAAGTACTTGAGGATGTTCTTGACAGCAATCCAGTGACCTTCACCTGGATCAACTTGATATCTACTCATCATGCTCAAAGCATACGATACATCGGGACGAGTACATATCATGGCATACATGATAGATCCAATAGCTGACGCGTATGGAATCTTACTCATGCGTTGTCTCTCATCTTCTGTTGAAGGACACTGTTCCTTCGAGAGATAAATGCCATGCGTCATAGGCACGAATCCTTTCTTGGATTCTTGCATGCTAAACCTTTTAAGCACCTTGTCTATGTATGTACTTTGACTTAGACCAAGAAGCCTTCTTGATCTATCTCTATAGATCTTGATTCCTAATACATAGGTGGCTTCTCCTAAATCTTTCATCGAAAAGCAGTTCCCTAGCCAAATCTTTACAGATTGCAAGGCAGGGATATCATTTCCAATAAGAAGTATGTCATCTACATACAACACTAGGAAAATGATTACGCTCCCACTGACCTTCTTGTAGACACAAGGTTCATCTTCATTTTTGATAAAACCAAACTCTTTGATTGCATCATCAAAACGAAGATTCCAACTCCGAGAAGCTTGCTTCAATCCATAAATGGATCGTTGTAGCTTGCATATCTTTCCAGCATCCTTTGGATCGACAAAACCCTCGGGCTGTGTCATGTACACATCCTCGAGCAGATTTCCATTAAGGAAAGCTGTTTTGACATCCATCTGCCAGATTTCATAATCATGAAATGCAGCTATTGCAAGTAAGATCCTTATGGATTTAACCATGGCCACTGGTGAAAAGGTTTCATCATAGTCAATACCATGAATTTGTTTGAATCCTTTTGCAACTAGCCGACCTGTATATAGGTTTGTACGTTACCATCCATATCGGTCTTTTTCTTGAAAATCCATTTACACCCTATGGGTCGTACCCCTTCAGGTGGATCAACCAAAGTCCATACTTGGTTTGCATACATGGATTCCATCTCAGATTTCATGGCCTCTTGCCATTTCTCAGAATCATTGCCCATTATAGCTTGTTGATAAGATGACGGCTCATCCTCATCAATAAGTAGTAAGTCACCTTGTTGAGTCACAAGAAATCCATATCTCAGTGGCTCCCGGTGTACTCTTACAGACTTACGCTGGGCTTGTGTCTCTTGAGCAGGTGCTTCTTCCACAACAGCTTGCGGAGCCTGCTCTGTTTCCATCTCAATCTCAGGTTCAGTGTTTTCTTGTGGTTGAACTTCACTAAGTTCTATTTTTCTCCCACTGGTTTTTCTAGAAATAAATTCTCTTTCAAGAAATACACCAGTCCGAGCAACAACTACTTTGTTCTCGGTGGGATAATAGAAATAATATCCTTTCGTTTCCTTAGGATACCCCACAAATAAACACTTATCAGATTTGGGTCCAAGTTTGTTAGTGGCGTGACGTCTAACGAAAGCCTCACAACCCCAAATCTTCATAAAAGACATACTAGGACGCTTCCCAGTCCATATCTCATATGGTGTCTTTTCCACTGATTTAGATGGAACACGGTTCAGTAAGAAAATCACTGTTTCTAGAGCGTGTCCCCAAAACGATATCGGAAGATCTGCATGACTCATCATTGATCTAACCATGTCCAACAAGGTTCGATTTCTCCTCTCGGATACACCATTCCATTGTGGAGTATACGGAGGAGTGAGTTGTGGGACTATTCCACACTCCTTTAGATAGTCATGAAACTCTTGGCTTAAGTATTCACCTCCTCGATCTGATCGAAGGATTTTGATACTCTTGCCAAGTTGGTTTTGTACTTCATTCTTGAAATCTTTGAACTTTTCAAAGGTTTCATGCTTATGCTTCATTAGGTACACATACCCATATCTACTGAGGTCATCAGTAAATGTAACGAAGTATTGAAAACCACCTCTAGCTTGTGTACTTATTGGTCCACATACATCACTATGTATTAGTCCCAATAAAACATTTGCCCTTTCAACATGTCCCTTGAAAGGGGCTTTAGTTATCTTGCCCATTAACAAGATTCACATGTTTCATATGATTCAAAATCAAATGAATCTAATACTCCATCCTTATGAAGTTTACATATGCGGTTCTCGTTTATGTGGCCCAAGCGACAATGCCAGAGATAAGTCGGATTACAATCATTATTTTTAATCCTTTTAGTATTTATGTTATAGATAGGCATATCAAGATTTAATACATAAAGACCATTCACCATTTGTGCACTAGCATAAAACATATCATTTAAATAAATAGAACAACAGTTGTCCTTTATTATAAATGAAAAACCATACTTGTCTAAACAAGAAATAGAAATTATGTTTTTAGTAATAGATGGCACAAAATAACAGTCTTTTAAAATCAATGATAAACCAGAAGGTAAAGCTAAATGATAATCTCCTATAGCTAATGAAGCAACTCTTGCTCCATTTCCAACTCGGAGATCAACTTCACCTTTCGCCAACGTCCTACTCCTTTTTAGATCCTGCACATTTACACAAATGTGAGATCCACATCCAGTATCTAATACCCATGATGAAGAAGTAGATAAATTGACTTCTATAACAAAAATACTTGAAGCGGAAGTCACACTTCCTTTCTTTAGATCCTCCAGATATACTTTGCAGTTTCTTTTCCAATGGCCGGTCTCACCGCAATGGAAACAGTTCCCTTCCTTTGCTATCCCTCCCTTTGGTTTCAGTGCAGAAGACTTTGGCTTAGATTTAACAAAGACCTTCTTTGCTTTCTTGTTGCCTTTAGCTTTGGCCCTTCCTTTGCCCTTATTCACAATAAGAACATTTGTGGCCTTAGTCTTCTTTGTATTTGCTTCATATGTTCTCAACATACCAAGCAATTGTGGTAGAGTCTTTTCCATGTCAGTCATATTGTAATTTACTACAAATTGACTGAAGCTCTCAGGCAACGATTGCAAGATCACATCGGTGGCCAACTCTTGGTCCAATGGAAAACCTAGCTTGTCCAGATTCTCAGCACATGAGTTCCAACTAGGCTTCCCTCTACCATCCTGCACTGGAATAACGCCTTAGAGACGTCATACCGCTCTTGTCTTGCTTGCTGTTGGTACAATTGCTTTAAGTGTTCGATCATATCAAACGCCTCCATTTCCTCATGTTGCTTCTGAAGCTCAGAGTTCATGGTGGCAAGCATAAGACACCCAACATCAAGTGCGTCACTTTGATGCTTCTTGTAAGCATCTTTTTCAGCTCTTGTAGCCATTAGGGGAGGTTCCTCAGCGGGTAAGGGTTCCTCTAGGACATATTGTTTCTTTTCTTGTTTGAGGACTATCCTCAAGTTCCTATGCCAGTCTAGGAAATTCGTCCCATTTAATTTGTCCTTCTCAAGGACCGATCGCAGTGATAAAGTGCTAGTAACGTTGTTAGTTGCCATAGATATCTACAATATAAATATGCAAAATAAGTTTATGATTTAATCATTTAACATGGTCTTATATTAAATGATACTCCCACTATTTTGTTTTAAAAAATATCAACCCTCGAAACCTTTAGTGGGCCAAGATCCATATTTCGCCTAATCTTGAGTTAGCTTTGGCTAATCGCCCAAGACTCGGTTATTTAGGTAGACAACACTTTGTCAATTACATCACATGTAATTCTTGGATAGTTGGACGAACAACACTTTGTTCAATTCATCAAATGAATTATAATCCAACCCATGCCTCTAAGTTCCCAATCCTATTGAGATAACCTAGTTAAGTCGTACCCAATTTAAAGTATAACGGATATCACTTTTATCCTTTCGCGCCTTACTAAGATTGACACGGTGCTTTGCTTTGGCAAATCCACACATGTACAATCGAAGTTATTGACGAGTACTTTTAATTTTGGAAGGCATCTAAAACTTAATGTTTTAGAGGGATTTATTGATCTCATGATTAGTTTGATAATTTAAAATATGTCCACTACATATAGTTGTATACATATCTACATATATGTGTAATACTATTATCAAACTAAAACATAAGATAAATCATGCATCAACATACATAATTAAACGTGACATGGTTATAGCCCCTACTAACGATTCTCTCAAGCCAATGAGAAAATCCTAAGAGTCAACCTAAGGTAACTTCACAAGCACCTTCCTTTGGCTCCAATTTGTGAATGGCCTCCTCATCCCGGCACGATGCTCCATCTTCATTGATCACCATCAATAAAATAAACTACACTATTTACAAGATATAGAATTTCTCGATTCACATTCGAGGGGAACATAGGGGAGGGATTACATTTAGAATGAAATAGAGAAGGCACGACACGCAGGTCGTATTATATATTACAAACATCCACAAATCCTATCTAATAGGTCAAAGGGCTATAACCACGCACCATGCTCAAACAACACATAAGGCATGCATTAACATTTAATAAATTAAATTCTAAACATTTTAAATTTAATTCTAATTAAAACTGTAAAATAATTTTGAAATTATCGTACGCTCGGGACATCACATGCCACGAACTAAAGCGACTAAGACACGAACCACCATGGTTCGAACCACAAAGCACACGGCTTGACCATTAATGGGCCTAGGGTTCGAAACCCTAGCCCATGGCCGAGCCATGGCTCGAGCGGCGGCGGCGCTAGGGTTCCAAACCCTAGCCGCCTCGCACCTTCATGCAATTTTATCGAGCCATCTTAATTGTAACGCCGGAATTGGTTAGCCACGAGTCACGGTCAGGCCATGCACGGGGTTGGCTCAACCATCTCGAACTAAGGGTTCGAAAAACCTTGCTCTCATGTGGTAAAGCTACTAACCATGCATGCGTGAACCATTATCGAGCCAAAGAGTTCAAAACTCATCCACGTCTCAAAACTTTAGCAAAATAGGCGACGTTTGCCGAGCCATGCACGGCTACTAGGGTTCGAAACCCTAGCCGTCATGAGCTAGCCGTCACGTCCAATGGGTTCTAAACCCTAATTAATTTTCGACACTTCCATGCACAATTATTAGCCACAACGACTAAGCCATCTCGAGCCAAGGGTTCGAAAACCCTAGCCCTCATGTGGCTAGCCGTGGTGTCATTTGTGATGGTGATGGCCGAAAACTTGCTCAATAAATATGATTATTCGCCAATTATATCAAATACAATTCTATGATGATTTTCACAAACTAAATATTAACATATCATATATGTTCATACAGTTTTAAATAGCATGCAATATTAATTCTAATATGATTAAACTATTTAACCACATAAATCCGATATGAGCCTTGTACACGGCTCTGATACCACTGTAAGTAATCCAAGAGCATACAACGCAGCGGAATAAAATTTTTATGGATTACTAACCAGCAGATCTATACATAGGAATTCATATCGGATAAAGGAATTACAAGTGTCTCACCCTTGTAGCGTGTTTGAAGCAGAATCCTCGTTGTAGCACCACGAGTCACAAACGAAAGTTTGCACCTTCGTCTCTACGGTATCCACACGATCAAATCGAAACGGATTTTCAAGAACAAGTTGCTAGACTTATTCTTGAACCATAGCTCAACTCTCGGTTCAAAACCGATCAACGGCTACCAACAATTCCGACAAGCAAGCGGCAGCGGCCGTGGCTCTTGAAGGGAATGAGGCGGCCGAGAGGAAGAGAGAAGTGGAGGCTAGGTTTTGATATCAAACAATGATATGAAAGAATAATTAACCATTAATCAAAACCTTGTATTTATATTATAAGGCTTTTAATTAAGGTTCAAGACTTTCTTAAAGTCTTATGGGCCCAAACCCATGATTTAATTAAAACCTTTTAATCACTTAATTAAGACTCTTCTTAATTAATTAATTCATCCAATGAATTTAATTTCCCTTATCGATTTAATCTTTTGTGCGACCCGATAGGATCTTGTAATGTTGGCAGTGACATAAAATCTCATTTTATGTCGCAAGCATTGAGCGGTATCTAGCAACACATCAATGCTACCCAAATTACAAGAATGTCAATGACTCGACATAACCTTTAGAACTTGTGATAATATTAACCATGTAACTTAATCCCTTTGTCCATTGTGTTTAGATTGAACACGAGTCATGGAATAGTCATACTCGTATATCCAATCTTTATTTCTTGATCCCCAAGTAGAACTAGAATAAACGAATAAGGTCGATATCTCATATCGACTCATTCGAGCATGGCCATGCATTTTAGTTCTCACTAATCAAGGGCCAAACACATCTCCTGTTATATAGGATGGACAAATCCTATCTCGATCAGTCAACATCCCTCTACATAATTCGTAGTGTATCCAATACTCGCCTTTATAGTTTACCCTGTTACGGGTAACGTTTGACGATATCAAAATACATAACTCCTTATGTTGGGATCTCTGATGATCACAAGTCGTAAGGATTACATACATTATTATCACTATGAGAATTGCATATGACGATCATATAACTATCCATGTTGCATTCTCATGGTGGGTCTGTCCAGTACATCGTTCTCTAACATGTACCCATATGTTGATTTGATATCTCATATCAATGAACAATTCATCGATCAACACATACTAGTCTCTACGTATTATCATTATCCCTTTCATGATAATACTTGACTAGGGACATCTTTAAGAATAATACAATATTATTCTAAGGACATTAACATATATATTAATTCACATTGCAGAGTTAAAAGAATAATATATAATAATGAATTGCCATTTATAAATCATATTACATTGTATGTCATAAACAATCATCTAATGATATGTCTTAGGGCATATCCCAACACTCAGACCCTGAACGAAGTGCAGAGAATAGCAGGAATAATAGTTGCTCTGAGTAGGTTCATATCCTGATCAGCTGATCGGAGCCTACCATTCTTCAAAGCGCTAAGGCAAGGAACTCGATTCGAGTGGAATGATCAATGCCAAAAGATCTGAGGATTTGAAGAAGTATCTAGCTGAGTTGTTGTTGATGAACAAACCTGGGCATAATTAGACTCTCCTCGCCTATTTATCTTTGGTCGAGGAGGTCATTAGCTCAGTCTTAGTCAAAGAAAAAGCGGGGCAACAACTACCAGTGTATTATGTGAGTCGAGCATTACAAGGGGCAAACAAAGATACCCTGAGGTTCGTGGTAGTGACCAGTACCCCACTGGGAAAGTTGTTATCCAAAGCAGAAATATCTGGAAGTATGGTAATATGGGCTACTGAACTCAGTGAGTTCGATCTTACATACCAACCCCGAACTGCCATCAAAGCTCAGCCTTATCAGATTTTCTGGTGAAAATGGCCCATACCGAGGAAAAAGAATGGAATCTTTATGTGGACGGATCCGCTACTCATCTCGGAAGTGGTGCTAGCGTGGTTCTTATTAGTCCCGAAGGGGAAGAGATAAATGTAGCAATTCAGATCGACTTTCATTCCTCAAACAATGAAGCTGAATTCGAGGCTCACATTTTGGGGCTCTTAATAGCACTTGACACGGGGGTTCAGAAGGTAGCAGTGTTTATGGACTCCATGGTCGTGGTACAACAAGTGAATAGTACGTATAAGGTGAAGGAAGAAAAGCTGAGGAAATACAAAACTGCTCGGGCACTGAAGAGTAAGTTTCAAAAAGTAAATTAACACAAGTCCCCGAGAGGAGAATAACCGAGTCGAAGAATTGGCTAAACTGGTTAGTTCAATTCATGAGTGGAAAAACAGGAGTGTGCTGGTGATGTGACTAGAAATAGACACATCTATTGCGCTTAATTGTCTATGAATTGGTATGTTTTGATGATTAATTTGATACATATGCTATCTAATCGTATATTTGTGTATATGTAGGTGGAAACGAAGAAATCGGGCTATTAAAGGTGATCAAGAAATGCATTGGAGATGGCAAGAGATCAAAGTAGACCAAGAAAAATGCATAAAAGTTGGCCAAGACAGACGATCCATCACCCAGGAAGTAGAGATCGATCGTCTCGAGGCAGAAAGTTTCAGGAACAAAATTATTATCTTAGCCATTGATCGCAACTTTCCAGCGATCGATCGCTCACCCGAGAAAAATGAAAAAAAAAATAAGCTAGCAATCGATCGCCAGTAGAGTTTTGGAAAGTTTGGATTCTTGATTTCTTTCCTTCCAACATGGACTCTAACCTATCCTCCAAGATTCCCCTACATATATGCCTCGAATTTCAGACTTTGAAGACAATTAGGTAGAGTAGGTAGAATAGTTTAGACTATTTTATAATTTTTCTTTCAATTTTGTTGAAGACGGCTACAAAGATCGAAGCGAATGCGGGATTGACGACTTCGACGGAGAGGAGATCGGATTAGTTTTCTTCCTTTCTTTTATTTATCGTTTTCAGTAGATTATGTCTTGCTAGTTTTAATTCTTGGTTGAGGAAGACAAATCCTTATATTTATTTATCTTGAGGATTGAGTGGGGTTAATTTGGGCATACACGATAAGTGTTACCAGCTGGTACAAGAGCTCATATATCTGTCAATATTATAATGAGTCTTAAGCCCTGCATAATGGGAGATTGGAAAGAACATATCTTTAAATTTTTGAAAAGCAATGACATCCCCTCTGATCCGAGAGAGCCAGCTCGGGTGAAAAGAATGGGGAATCAGCTCATATTGGTAGAGGGAAAACTGTTCAAGAAGGGTTTCCCTTTTTTACATTGTGCTTCTAACCAAGAAGGAGAATACATGTTTAAAGAAAGTCATGAAGGTTGTTGTGGGGACCACCTTGGTGCAAACATGATATACCAAAAGGCAAACCAACCTGGATACTATTGAGCTACCATGAAGACGATGCCGACGACATTGTCAGAAAATGTAATAATTGCCAGAAGCATGCCAATTTATCGCATGTACCAGCAGAAGTCCTTAGTAGCAGCATCACTTCTGATCCCGTTGATCGATGGGGAATGGATATTGTGGGACATTTTCCCCCAGCAACTGGAGAAAGGAAGTTTTTTTTAGTCGCTGTTGAATACTTCACCAAGTGGGTGGAAGCCGAGCCCCTTGCCAAGATCACCGAGGATAAAGTGATTAAGTTCTTATGGAAAAACATAGTATGTCGATTCGGAATACCGAGGAAATTGGTCTCAGATAAAGACAATTTCAGGGGAAGAGAGTTCAGGATTGGTGCAAAGACATAAAAATTACACAAGTATTTACCTCGGTAGCTTATCCTCATCCAATGGACAAGCTGAGGTGATGAATCGGATCCTATTACATGGGATTAAAACCAATTTGGAATGAGCTAGAGGAGCATGGGTTGATGAATTACCTGGTTTACTATGGGCTTACCGAACTACACCACGAATATCAACGTGAGAAACTCCATATAGCCTGGTATATTGTTCTGAAGCCCTGATTCCCACTGAGATCAATGTAGAATCTCTTCGGGTACAATATTATGATCACAACAGAAATGAGGAGGCAAGAAGGTTAGAACTGGATGAGATAGACTTGTTGAGAGAAAACGCAGCCGCACGCACTGAGATGTACAAGATAAGGCTCACTAACGCTTATAATCGGAGGGTTCGCCCAAGGGCTTTCTAGGTCGGGGATTTGGTATGTCGATAACCAACCCGGATGGGATGTAAAGAAACTAGAGCCAAAATGGGAAGACCCTTACAAAATGAAGGCTGTGATTAAGCTAGGGTCATATAGACTGGAAGATCAACTGGGCCGAGAACTTGCAAGACCATGGAATGTTCACAACCTTAAGAAGTACTTTATATAATAATTTGATTGTTATTTTTATGATTTTTAACGTACTTTGGATGTTAATAATAAGTTTACTTTTGTATAAGCTTTGTTCAAAATTTTATTAGTTTATTCATGGGATCAGGATGTTTGATCTATGTTTAAACATACAATTGCCTAAGTGATTGTGCTCGGGATGTTCGAGCTTTGTTCGGAATT
This sequence comes from Haberlea rhodopensis, assembly GCA_907163345.1. Classification (NCBI taxonomy): domain Eukaryota; kingdom Viridiplantae; phylum Streptophyta; class Magnoliopsida; order Lamiales; family Gesneriaceae; genus Haberlea; species Haberlea rhodopensis. The sequence continues at coordinate 1,667,901 of CAJQUN010000079.1, forward strand.
TTAATAGTTTAATCATGGGATCGAGATGTTTGATCCATGTTTAAACCTAAAATTTCCTAAGCGATTATCCTCGGGATGTTTGAGCTTGTTCATAATTTTATTAGTTTATTAATGGAATCGGGATGTTTTGTCCATGTTTAAACCTTAAAACTGCCTAAGTGATTGTGCTCGGGATGTTCGAGCTTCGTTTGGAATTTTATTAGTTTATTCATGGGATCATGATGTTTGATCCATGTTTAAACATAAAATTGTATAAGTGATTATGCTCGGGATGTTTGAGCTTGTTCGGAATTTTATTAGTTTATTCATAGGATCAGGATGTTTGATCCACGTTTAAACATAAAATTGTCTAAGTGATTGTGCTCGGGATGTTCGAGCTTCGTTCTGAATTTTATTAGTTTATTCATGGGATCGAGATGTTTGGTCCATGTTTAAACCTAAAATTGCCTAAGTGATTATGCTCGGGATGTTTGAGCTTCGTTTGGAATTTATTAATTTGTTCATAGGATCGGGATGTTTGGTCCATGTTTAAACCTAAAATTGCCTAAGTGGTTGTGCTCGTGATGTTCGACCTTTGTTCGGAATTTTATTAGCTTATTCATGGGATATGGATGTTTGGTCCATGTTTAAACCTAAAATTATATAAGTGATTATGCTCGTGATGTTTGAGCTTGTTCGGAATTATATTAGTTTATTCATGGGATCGAGATATTTGGTCCATATTTAAACATAAAATTGCCTAAGTGATTACGCTCGGGATGTTCGAGCTTTGTTCGGAATTTTATTAGTTTATTCATGGGATCGGTATGTTTGGTCAATGTTTAAACCTAAAATTGCCTAAGTGATTGTGCTCGGGATGTTCGAGCTTTGTTCGAAATTTTATTAGTTTATTCATGAGATCGGGATGTCTGGTCCATGTTTAAACCTAAAATTGGCTAAGTGAATATGCTTGGGATGTTGGAACTTGTTCGGCATTTTATTAGTTTAATCATGGGATTGAGATGTTTGGTCCATGTTTAAATTGATTGCACTTTTCTTTAACACAAAATTATTATCAATTTAAAATCAATGTGGGAATATATCGCAAGCGCACGATGTTAAGTTTTAATATAGTATGAAGAATACGGATTGTCGAACCCATAGGGACTAATAAGCAAGTACCAAATAAGACGCTTTAAATTATATTTAACATACGATAATGAATTAAATAAAATACTAATTAATTAAATTAACTACTAATCCAACCAAGTCAATCAAAGTAACGAGAAAACTCTGCTAGAGAATATTATCAAGACGTGGTTCACCAATGTAATCCTCAACAATTCTCAGTTGAATATCCAAATATTTTCAAGGTGACGAGTTCTTCTAAGTTATCTAATATACTCTCTCGAGCTATATTAAACCTAATATCAAATTGCAGTAAGTGACTCTCGTGTACTTATTTAACAACTCAATATTGAATTAAGAGCCGTGAAACTACTAGCTTTTGATTACTAGATATTTATAGCTATCATACATGTATTTGACTTCATCTATATCTCAGTCTGAAATCCACGGTATGAGTTATTAATTCCATAGCATAAAATAATCTCTCGATCTCAATTATGATACTAACATCATTCAAAGGTGATCAATCCCTCAAAAGCATTAAAATCATAAAACATACATAAAGAATTATAAGGATTCAATCAAATAAATAATCTTCAAATCATAGGCTCATGACAAAGGTTTGCTTAGCCTCGATAAATAAATTTAGTTCAACATAATAACGTGAAAAGCAAAACAAACAAAAATCAAAGACAAAGAAAAACACTCGATGTCGACTTCGTTCTTAGATCCTTGCTCATTCTCTCGCTTCCTTATTGATCGTCTCTTTAATCGCTTTGTTGGAGATGTTCTAAAAAATAGGATGAATTGTTGATGAAGGATAATAGATGGTAGAAAGATGAAAGTGGCGTGTGATGGAGTGAAAGGCGTGAAGTTGGTAAGGGTTCTGGAAGTGTGATTCGTGGAATTCGGTTGAAGGCGTGAGGTGATATGGTCCCCGGTTATATGAATGATGCCAATAATAATATATTATTTCCTTCCATATGTTGATGGATATTCTTGGCCCATTAATTTGTTATGAAAGTTTCCTTGCATGTGTTTGTGAATCTCTATTTGCATGAACAAAAAGCTAAGAATCTGCTCAATTTCCCATGTTACGTGCGCTGCTGAATCTTATGTTTCTTGCAACTTGATTCTTATTTGCATGCAATACATGAATTCCTTCCTTGCATGAGTGTGCTGCTGAACCTTCTGATGTGCTGTGTGAATTTGCTCTCCCTGATATGATAGTTCCCACGTGAATCTGTTGCATAAATTTATTTCCTTGTGCAAGCCAATCTCTGTCCAACAATATTTTGTCAGAAATCCCGACTGGCGATCGATCATCGCTGAATACCGATCGATCGCGAGTTGCTAATTTTCGTCATCGATCGGTTGGTTATTGGCGATCGATCACCTAGTGTATTTTCCTTCCAACTCGAGATTTGGTCATTCCATTGAAGTGCTGGCTATATTCATTCATTTTCCACATTTTTAACGTTATTTGGCTCATTTTCTTCATTTCCTTGTATTTATACGTAAATTCCTGAAACATGCAAATTAACACAAAAAACATAATATTGTTCAAGAATCAAAATAAAATATATCGAGAAAACCTAGAAATATAAGTGCAAATGGCACTTATCATAAACCTTGCTTAAGTGATTGTGCTCGGGATGTTCAAGTTTCGTTCCGAATTTTATTAGTTTATTCATGTGATAGGGATGTTTGGTCCATGTTTAAACATAAAATTGCCTAAGTGATTGTGCTCGGGATGTGCTTTGTTCGGAATTTATTAGTTTATTCATGGGATCGGATGTTTGGTCCATGTTTAAACCTAAAATTGCTTAAGTGATTGTGCTCAGGATGTTCGAACTTTATTCAGAATTTTGTTAGTTTATTCATGGAATCGGGATGGTTGGTCCATATTTAAACCTAAAATTGCCTAAGTGATTATCCTCGGGATATTTGAGCTTGTTCGGAATTTTATTCGTTTATTCATGGGATCGGGATGTTTGGTCCATGTTTAAACCTTAAAACTACCTAAGTGATTGTGCTCAGGATGTTCGAGCTTCGTTTGTAATTTTATTAGATTATTCATGAGATCGAGATGTTTGGTCCATGTTTAAACATAAAATTGCATAAGTGATTATGCTCGGGATGTGTGAACTTGTTCGGAATTTTATTAGTTTATTAATGGAATCGGGATGTTTGGTCCACATTTAAACATAAAATTGTCTAAGTGATTGTGCTCGGGATGTTCGAGCTTCGTTTGGAATTTTATTAGTTTATTCATGGGGTCGGGATGTTTGGTCCAAATTTAAACATAAAATTGCCTAAGTGATTGTGCTCGATGTTGGAGCTTCGTTCGGAATTTTATTAGTTTATTCATGGGATCGGGATGTTTGGTCCATGTTTAAAACATAAAATTTCCTAAGTGATTGTGCTCGTGATGTTTGAGCTTATTCGTTATTTTGCTAATTTATACAGAAAAGAATTGATAAAAAGGTACTTTCGTTCATTGAGGAAAATGGTTACAGGAGCAAGCATAAAAGCAGAAAAAACAACCCTACCCTATCATTTGAATAGCACGTCGGGAAGATCGGCCAGGGCTGCTTGTTGGTCCAAGAAGTTCAAAGAGGTGCCCTCAGGTTGATAACCCTTCGCCTCAAATTGGCGAGCAGCTTCAAACCCATGCTCGAAGAATTTGGAAGCGCGGTCAGACACCGTATTGCCATACTCCTCGGACTTCAGAAAGTCAGCTTTCCTCTTCAACCAGGTTTCCTCGACCCGAGCTTTGAAAGAAGCTTTTTCTTGAGCATATTGCTCGGATAGAGTCTTGTCGATTTCTTTGTGATCAACCATTTTTTTCTCCAGCTCCTCTGACTTTTTTTGCTCTTCTTCGAGAGCCTTTTGAACCCCTTCCTGAGCTTTTTTATCATATTTGTGCTGCTCCTGGAGAATGGTCATGTTCTTCTTCTACAAGTCCTCACACATAATTTGGAATTGCTCCAGCTCCTTGTGTCGAGCTGCGTTCTCCGGTCCGAGTGGAGTGGAATCGGTTTAGGAGCTCGCCCGCCATCACCTGGGCCTGCAAAATAGTACAGCGGGGTAAGGAGCAGGAACAAAAGTACTTAGAAAATTATGGGAAAAGAATCTGACTTACCTTCACAAGAGAAGTAGAGAAATCATTCACCAAGTTGTTGAAAGCCAACTCCCCGAGAAGCTTTCTGTGTGGATTGTTGGGATAGAAGGAAATGATGGATTGGGAGGTTCTGGGGTCAGGTTTTTTCATGAAAGGAACATGAGGAGAATAGTCCCAGTTGGGAACATGTTTTCGGGGGCCATGTCGAAGGTTGTTGGGAGCAGAGTAAGGTGTTGGTTGGGTTGAAGCTCGGAGTTCTGGAGGAAGAACCCTGCCCTCGGGCGCCGCCCTCTTACGAGGACGAGTAACCAAGGATTCCCCCTCGGGTTGATCAGTGATGTCTATGATCGGGGAAGTGGGGGGGGGGGGGGGGACCAATGGCAGGGCTCCACAACCAAAGGTGTTGGATCCTTTGATCCCGATGCCTTCCCCGAAGCTTGGTTCTTCGAGGTCTTACCCTTCAAGTTGGCCAGTGTAAGACCCCAACTCATAATCTCGTCATTAGTGCATTTATCATCGCATTTTGTGTTTACTATTATAAAATTTGGGGATTTCTCATTTTCATGCTTCGTAACTATGGCATGACTTCTATAAAATTTCCGACATAATCCCTTCGTAAACCCCCATTTCTAATTCAAAAACTCAATTCATTAATGTATATGTTTTATAATGTGTCATCCGTATCATCAATTCATCATGCAATGTAATTACTCTAACGTATTTGCATGCAACATTCAAATGAAAAGGGAAATCTCACGACCTTTTTTATACAAATCACATACAGATATCAAAATGCTCATAGACGAGCAACGAATAAATGTGTATTTATTTGTATGAAACATTTCACTCTATACCAACATTGGTACCTCGCCTCTAGGAGCATCCTCATCCACCCGTTCAGCTCATTTCTCGAATCAAAGTTGTAGATGTTCTACGTTCAACATAACAGCCCCCCATGTGGGGTGATCATACTTATACCATAATCTCAATATCATTACATATACAATTAATAATTTACAGAATGTAATGCTGTAATTTAAATGAATACTCACTGAGTATACCACAACCATATGAGATTATATTAAATTGTTCATGTTCTCTCAATATTCAAAATCATTAACTTCAATATGATATCAAGGCATATTCTTAATTCATTTAATTTAAAATCGATACATAAATATCCACGTCAGTTCGTGACGTTTCGTGTCATCCCGTGACCTTCCATTAATTCCACGTCAACCTGTGACTTTCCAATAATCCGACGTCAACCCGTGAACGTCCAGTCAACCTGTGACATTCCAATAATCCGACGTCAACCCGTGAACGTCCAACGTCAACCCTTGACATTCCAATAATCTGACGTCAACTCGTGAACATCCAATGTCAACGCGTGACATTCCAATAATTCATCGTCAACCTGTGAACGACCAATGTCAACACGTGGCATTCCAATAATCCACAAATATTATCATAGTTCAATTACTAAACGTAAACATAATATGCTTCTATTACTCGTACATAAACACGTACTCAATCAATACAACAATAATATTATTGTTAAACGTAACAGTAATGTAGTTACCTATGCTCGTAGATCACGCGTATCTTATTGTCCAATTGCAAGAGCTACTCCTTGCCATTGCCTCGAGATACAGTGAATTCACATGACATCAACAAATTCAAAATCTATCACGTGCACACTACTCATTTTCAAGCATGGATTTAAAATCAAAATATACCCTCTAACCACGATGATTCACTATGAAAAAGGCTCGGGCAAAGCACACGTCGAAATCGCAACATAAAAAAATAATTTTCAAAAATCTGCCTTCGGCGATCGATCGCCACTTGCGATTTTTTTTCAAAAAAATCAAGGTCGCGATTAGGGGTGCTTAACGTGCTGGGTCAATCCGGACCCGGCCCAAAACCAGACCGGTTAGTCCGGTTTGGAACCGTACTGGGCTAACAGGTTCCGAACCGGTCCGGAACCGGTATCTTACTGGTTCTGGACTAAACGGATCAGGTTCCGGGTTAAAACGGAACCGGATTCGTTAATTTAAAAAAAATTAATTTTTTTTGAAAATTTATATAAATATATTTGATGTTAGTTTAGAAATACAAATGCCCATTAGCTCAATTGGTTAGAGCTTTAGAGTAGAAGATGATGGTCGTGTGTTTGAGTCCTCAAAGCAACAATTTCCCTTGATTTTTTTGGAAAAAAAATTCAAAAAAACAAGTTCTGGGTTGGAAGCGGTCCAACCCGGTAGAACCGAACCGAATTCGATCTGGTTCCTTATCGGATCAGATCGGACCGATTCCGGACTTAGGGGATCCGAAACCGGTTGGTTCCGGATTGGACTGGTCTGGGTTGCCCCGTTAAGCACCCCTAGTAGCGATACATGGCGATTTTCGACCCAAAAAACTCAATCAACCCAATCATAACCACAATCAAACATCCTTGAGTATTAGACAAGGATCATAACACCATTTCTTTCAAAGAAAAGCAAAAAAATCATGATTTGCAAAAACCTTTACCCAAAATTTACATCATCTCCAAAACTATATCAAACTTTACAAAAGCACATTCAAAACAACCACAATCATGAGGGGAAGATAATTACCTATCAATATGCTCGAAAATCCAACAAGAATCGAGCTCTCCATCGATTTTCTCTTCAATAAAATAAGAGAAGGGAGAAGGATTTGGGGAAGGGGAGAGATTGAGGGAGAGAGACGTGGGAGAGAGAGAGAGAGAGAGATAGATAGATAGATAGAGAGAGAGAGAGAGAGGGAGGAGAGTGAGGGATAATTGAACATCGAGTCCATTTGGTACATATATAGTACCAAGGCTCCAAAAATTTGATTTCAAATATTTGCGCCAAAACTTTTACAAATATGTTCAATAATTTAACTCTCCTTTGCTTAGAACATCAACCTTAATCCCAAAACCCCCAAACTCAAAATCTCATTACTAAAATGATTCCAAGGTTCAACAAGCCAACAATTATTTATCTCCCAATTCCATAATTATTGCTCAATTTCAATAATTACTTCACAATACATACTCATAATTACTTTCACAATTCACATGATTCATTTCAACATTTATCCATTCAATAATTATGACACCCACAAAGGAATCGGAAGATTGAAGATTTTGAGATCCACGATCGATCGGCAAAGAATGAAGATCGATCGCTAACGTACAGAGCATTCTCGCGATCAAACGGTGGGAAGCCAAGATCGATTGCAGATATGAATATTTTGGCTATGAACGTCCAGTAGGAAGTGGCGATCGATCGGCACTGAATGAAGATCGATCGCTGATAAGTGTTTTATGAAAAAAAAGACTTTCCATGTTTGGTTCAAGGTGGACTCCTCCCCACTCGGATTTTCTTTACTTATCAGACCTAGGCACGAAAAATTAGGTGACTTTTGACACTTTTTCCGAGACCTAAGGGCACCCTCTTCATGCCCCATCCACAACAAAACATACCACAATTCATTGAAGAGCAAGAGCAACGCAAGGAATGGAAGAACGGAGTGACATCCTTGTTATCTTAGTAATTCTGAACTTAGTTATTTTGAATTTCAGATTTTGATGTTGAATTTGTTTAAAGACATATTTTTGCATTATAATTTGAATATGGTTGTTGTCTAATTTTGTTTATCAAGACATATGGGATCCCATGTTTGAACCCTTGAGTTAATTATCGGTTTTGATTCGATTTCCATGATCTTTGTGCATAATTTATATTTTTAATGCTTGTAAAAGATTAGTTACCTTTTGCATGATTTTGGTAATCGTGATTGAATTGACCATAGGAGATTACGATACGGCGTAGTAAATTAGGCCGTGGGTTTTAGGTTGAGACGGACCAAGTAAAATCTAGCACACGTGTAATAGCAATAGATTTACCAAAATCGAAGGCTAGTAGTTTTCACAAAGCATTTTTCGGTATTAATTGTTCAATAAGGACACGAGAGTGGTTTATTGTAGATTAATGCTAGACTTGTTATAGCCGGACCAAGGTATAACGAATGAAATAGGAAAACTCGTAACCCTAGAACATAGAATGTTGAATCTTAATTAATAGACAACTTCTGGGGGATTAAATGGGTGAACCGACGTCATGATAATTATTTGATCATATTTCTTCAATAATCCATCGCTGCTGTTTAGGTTGATTTTTGTCTTCGAGTCAATTTAATTTGTTAATCATTCAATAATCGTAGGTTAAATATAGTTAATCTAATGAACGTGGTACTTATTTACTAGTCCTCGTGGGTTCGACACTCGTACTTCTAATTTCATTATACTAAAACTTGACACCGTACACTTGTGGTATAGAATCGCTACAGTGAAAATAACTATTTAAAATAAAAGCGATCAAGTTTTTGGCGCTGTTGCTGGGGATTAGTTTAAGTAATATCATACTAGATTAATTGACTGTAATTTAGCCATTTTCTTTTTGTTGTTTTTGATTTTTTTTCTTCTCTCTTTTCCTATCTACTATTCTACTATTGCCTTCTCTTTGGTTGGATTTTGTAGGTTATTACTCCCTAGTGCATGCTAAGGAGTGAACAACCGGCACTTGAGCCTTTTGACCCTGAAATTGAAAGAACTATTCTTAGAAGACTAAGAAAAGTTTGAACAATGGCTGAAAACAATGAAGGAGGAGGTGGATGAGATGAAAGACAACGAAGAGGTGCCTAATAGAAGATCCGTCATGGATTATGCTCATCCCTCGTTCCATGGTTGTCTAGTATCACTAGACCAAGCATACACGCGAACAACTTTCAAATCAAGCCTGCAATCATACAAATGATCCAGTACTCGGTGCAGTTTGGGGGAGCGACCACTGATGATCCCAACACTCACATAGCGAATTTCTTGGAAATTTGCGACACCTTCAAGCATAATGGCGTCACTGACGACGTCATCAGGTTACGACTGTTCCCTTTCTCTCTAAATAATATAGCTAAATCTTGGTTGCATTCTTTGTAGGGGTGCTTATCGGACCGGGTCGATCCGGACCCGGTCCGAAATCGGAACCGGACTAACCGGTCCCGAACCGGTCCGGAACCGGTTTGATACCGGACCGGATCGGTTCTACGTTCCGGATCCGGTATCTTACCGATTCCGGATCCATTTTTTTTAAAAAAAAAAAATTTTTCGATTAATCCTTTCCTTTTTTCCTTTTTTTAAAAAAAAAGAAAAATTCCGGTTCCGGGTTGGAACCGGTCCAACCCGGAACCGGAACCGATCCGGTTCCTTACCGGATCGGACCGATTCCGCCCATAACGGGCCAGAACCGGCCGGTTCCGGTCCGGACCGGACCGGTTCGAACCGGTAACCACCCCTAATTCTTTGCCTACAGGATCAATTACCACTTGGGATGGGATGGTGCAAGCTTTCTTGTCAAAATACTTCCCACCATCAAAGACTGCTAAGATGCGAAATGATATCACTACATTTGCGCAACATGATCCTGAAACACTGTATGAAGCATGGAAGCGCTTTAAGGACTAACTGAGGAGATGCCCACACCATGGCCTTCCCATCTGGCTGCAGGTACAAACTTTCTATAACGGTTTATTTTCTGATAATCGTTCTATGATTGATGCAGCATCAGGAGGTACTGTGATGAAAAAGACGCCGGAGGAGGCCTATACACCGTTGGAGGAGATGGCTGCTAATAGCTGAGAGGAACGTGAAGAAGAAAGCTGGAGTTCATCAAGTGAGCGAAGTTACTGCTTTGGCCGCTCAAATTGAGGCGTTGAACAAGAGATTAGATAGCATGAGCATGACAGGGATGAAAGCTCAAGGGATTACTTGTGACCTATGCAGAGGCAATCATCTGAGTGTTGAATGCCAAACAGGTAACCCATTTGTTCAGACTAATGAAGCTGTGAATTATGTAGGAAACGGGCCACAAAACAACCCCTACCCAAATACATATAATACGGGTTGAGGTGCCAACTACAACCACCATCGGGTTATCCACCACAGCCGAGCATGGATGAGCTATTGACCAAGTTCATATCATCAACTGAAACAAGGATGAATAAGCAAGATTAATCTATCAAAAACTTGGAGATTCAAGTAGGGCAATTGGTAACTATCTTGGCTGGGAGAGCACAATGAACTATACCGAGTGACACAGAGAAGAATCCAACTGAGCAAGCCAATGCCGTGACCCTAAGAAGTGGAAAGAAACTTGGCAAAGAAAATGAGACTAAAAAGCTAGAAATCAAGCAAGAGGGGAATGAGCAATCACGCGCCAAGGGTAAGTCTACTAAGTCATCTACACCTAGCACACCATTAGAAAAGGTACATATTCCTCTCCCATTTCCTACAACAGTCAATAGGGCAAAAGTTGATTCAAACTTTGCCAAATTTTTAGACATGCTTAAGAATTTGCATATAGACATACCATTTATTGATGCATTATGAGAAATGCCAAATTATGCTAAATTCTTAAAGAAGATGTTGTCTAAGAAGTAGAAATTGGGAGAGCACGAAACTATCTTATTGACCGAGGAATGTAGTGTCATTATGCAAAAGAAATCGTCCACGAAGTTGAAGGATCCAGGGAGTTTTTCTATTCCTTGCACAATTGGGCATATTTCTTCCATTAAATCATTATGTGATTTGGGTGCTAGTGTGAACTTAATGCCGTTGTCTGTTTTTAGGCGACTTGGACTGGGAGAGCCGAAGACCACAAGGGTGGTGTTGCAAATGGCGGACAAGTCTATCACCTACCCACTAGGAATCGTCGAGGATGTGCCAGTCAAGAAAGATCAATTCATTTTCCCGGTGGATTTCCTTGTGTTGGATATGGAGGAGGATGCGAGCATGCCATTGATCCTGGGGCGCCCATTCCTAGCTACCGGAAGAGCTATTATCGATGTTGAAGAAGGGAAGTTGATCCTCCATGTAGGAGAGAATCATGTCACTTTTACCACGTTTCAAACTTCACCACAAGCACACAACACGCACACATGTTTTATTATTGATAAAATTAATATTTTGCCTGATGATGTGGTACAAGGTACTTTTGAGGTGAAGGCGAAGCCCGAACAGAGACTGAAGAAAGCAAGAGCCATGACAGGGTGAAGCCAAGGAATGCGAAGAAGCAAAAAGATAAAAGGACGTTTATGAAGGGAGAGACAGTTCAATTGCATAAAGCGCCACCACCTCGCATTTTCCAAAGCAAGCGAAAGGCTTCATGGGTTGGACCATTCGCTGTTACCAAGATATACATGCATGGAGCCATTAAGGTAAGTGATCCTATTCTAGGCACTTATGTCGTTAATGACAAGAGGTTGAAGCATTACCCAATTGATTACGGAGATTCATGCTCCACAAACGATTCCAACCTTTGAGGACATGTAGTAAAAAGTCCAGCTTGGGACTATAAATCAAGAACTTTTCTTATCTTTTTGCTTTTTTGCTTTGCTTTTGGGTTGTTTTGGTTTGCTTTTGTTTTGTTTTTTATTTTTGGTGAGACTCCATGCGTGTTGTGTTATGTTCCATTACTTTGCCCCATGAGCTGATGAGGAATTGGACAACGATCACTGACGGTCGTTGTCAAAGGAAGACTTTCCATGTTTGGTTCAAGGTGGACTCCTCCCCACTCGGATTTTCTTTACTTATCAGACCTAGGCACGAAAGTTAGGCGACTTTTGACACTTTTTCTAAGACCTAAGGGCAGCCTCTTCATCCCCCATCCACAACCAAAACTACCACAATTAATTGAAAGCAAGAGCAATGCAAGGAACGGAAGAACGGAGCGACGCACGGAGTGACATCCTCGTTATCTTAATATTCCTGAACTTAGTTATTTTGAATTTCAGATTTTGATGTTGAATTTGTTTAAAGACATATTTTGCATTATAATTTGAATATGGTTGTTGGCTAATTTTGTTTATCAAGACATAGGGGATCCCATGTTTGAACCCTTGAGTTAATTATCGATTTTGATTCGATTTCCATGACATCATGCACTTGCGATATAGAATCGCTACACTGGAAATAACTGTATAAAATAAAAGCGATCACTTCCACTCCTTTATTGAAGAAGTATAGTGCTTGACAGTAAACTTGATTGTGAAAAATCAAAGGAGTTGGAATGCTTAAGGGAAAAAGTAAATCTACTCGAAAAAGAAAAAGACAGAAACTCATCAATTTGGTTCGCACATGGAACATATCAACCGCTAGAAAAGAGAAAATACTTTAGTCGGTTAGGCTTGATGGCATAGGCTATATCAACCATGACAGTAAAGCCTCTAGCACAAGATCTCAACTATGTCTGGTGAAAAACAAGTAGATCCAGCACAATATATGAACCAAGTTAGCTGGAAATGTAATCTGTCAAGCCAATTCTCGTTAAGGAACGTACATCACATAAAGGTATTGGTTATGTCAAGCCAGTAGAGAAGACTAGAGCAATACAGAAGTCCAATAAGGGACATAAGCCTACTGGTCAAGTAACTCGAGAGGCAAAACCTAACTGGTATTATAATTGTATGCATGTCCAGAAGAGATATATGTTTCCAAATAGGAATCAAAAACCAAAACAACATGCATACACTCATTATCACACGCAACACCGAAGAACACCACCACCATCTACTGCACACACATTTGAGGACACACACAGACCCAAAAGGTTCAGGGTTATCCAAGTGTGGGTCCCGAAAGGACTAATCATGTCTAGAACCAAGTAGGACTGGGTACCAATGATTTCATCGCTTTAATCGCAAAGATCTAGAATCCAGCAAGTTCAGAGCTCAGAATGGTTCCTGGACAGTGGATGTTCTAGACATATTACAAGAAGTGCATATATATTGTCTGAGTTAGTAGACTAAAACGGACCAAGAATAACGTTCGGAGACAACGTGAAAGGTAGAACCGTGTGTATGGGTAAGATTATCCATGGTAACATTATTATTAAAGATGTACTGTTAGTTGAAAATTTATGCTATAATCTGATTAGCATTAGTCAACTATGTGATAATGGACACTTAGTAGAATTCAAACCAGTACACCTGCACAATAAGATCTACCGTAATATTCTACTTGTAGGTAAGAGGCATGACAACACTTATAATATTGATTGGAATTTTGATCAGTCAGCCTCACCTACTTGCTTTGCTGCCTTGAATAGTTCCAAAAATTGACTTTGACACAAACATTTGAGTCACTTAAAATTTGAAACTATTGACACTCTGCGTAAGCTTGATTTAGTTGATGGATTGCCCCAGAGTTCTCAAAAGACAAGATTTGTTCATCATGCCAGCTTGGTAAGCAGATCAGATCAACCTTTAAAAATAAAGGTAGTAAATCTTCTTCTCGGTGCCTAGAGTTGCTGCACATGGATCTTTTTGGTCCTATGTTAGGAAAACATTTCTAAGTTTTGGTGGTGACAAACATCAACCGGATGAAGACCAACTGGGTGACAAAGACTTACCGGGTGACAAACATCAACCGGATGAAGACCAACTGGGTGACAAAGACTTACCGGGTGACAAACATCAACCGGATAAAGATCAACCGGGTGACAAAGACTTACCGGGTGACAAACATCAACCGGATGAAGACCAACTGGGTGACAAAGACTTACCGGGTGACAAACATCAACCGGATGAACACCTACCGGGTGACAAAGACCAACCGGGTGACAAAGACTTACCGGGTGACAAACATCAATCGGATGAACACCTACCGGGTGATGGACATCAACTGGATACACAGACACCAACTGGTAACAAACACCAACTGGGTGACTAACACCAACCAAATGGACACCTACCGGATGGACACCTACCGGATGGACACCAACCTGATGGACACCTACCGGATGGACACCAACCTGATGGACACCTACTGGATGGACATCAACTGGACAAGCATCTACTGGATAGTCATATATTGAGCAAAGACATCTACTGGTTACAAAAGAATGAACGACCAGTTGAACGAAGAAAGCCAGCATAGGACTAACCATCCAGCAAGAGCTCAAAGCAACGAGACAAAACAAGTACAACCTATTCTGACAAAGGTACAACAGAGCGGCGCACCCTGCTATATCTCCGCCACCATTAGCATCAGAATAAAAGAGCCGTTGCTAAACAAAATAGGAAAGAAGACAATCAGAATATGGAATGGTAACAGAATATGGATCTCTTCCGAATATAGACAAGTTGCCGTTAAAGATCAAGATGTCTATAAATACGTCCAATTGAAGAATGAAGAGGTTAGCTGAACCATCCAATCAAAAAGAGAGAAACACTTCATGCAAAAAGAAAATCATCTCACTGATATTCTCTAAAAAGTTCAGCAAGAGCAGACAAGCAGTACCACTGAAATCGTGACAGATTATCCTCAACTGAAGTCTGCTGCTCAAGAACACTCGAAGCTAAATAGTTCATTTCCTAAGAGTGTCATACAAACTATTGTAATAGAATCAAGAGTTTGTGATTGCTAGGAGTTTAGGCCAAGCTGTGTGAGTGCCTGAGAAGGTTGTATACTGTAAAGTGTAAACCAAGTCTTCTAGTGTAACCTTCCTGCAAAGGAAGAAGGGGAGACGTAGAAGCGTTGTGCTTCGAACTTCCAGAAACAATACCTGTGTCATTTACTTACTGCTTATTTATCATTCAGTTTTTATCTCTCACAAGTCCAGCAGACGTCTTCCGCACTATATTCAGTCTACTAACTTGCTGTATATGGAGAAGCTGCTGCAGTACTTAACAGTCTGCAGCTAACCCGAGCAAAATCGAAATTGAACCTAGTGTTTATTCAACCCCCCCTTCTAAACACTACCCCGATCCTAACAAGTGGTATCAGAGCTTAGGTCTTCTCAATCTTGAGAAATTACCAAAAACTGATGGCTTCATTCAGCAAGATTCCAATGTTCAAGAAGGATGAATATGATGATTGGAGAATTCGTATGCAAGCACATCTAAGTTCCCAAGACGATGACATGTGGTTCGTCATCATTGATGGACCAATGAAGATCCTAAAAGTCAATACAGTAGCTGCCATTACTGGTGGTGAACCTCAGATGGTCGAGAAGGACAGATCCTTCTGGACAAATGAAGAAAAGAAAAAGGCAAATCTGGACAATGTGGCGAAAGACATACTGTTCAAAACTCTGGACAAAAATATGTTCAACAAGATCAAAATGTGTCCCACGCCAAAGGACATCTAGGAAAAGATTGCTCAGCTATGCGAAGGAAATGATCAAACCAAGGAAAACAAACTCATTGTTGCCCTACAGAAGTTTGAAAATATCAAAATGATGTCCGGAGAAACTCTCATCGAATACAATGAGAGAGTAACCGGAATCATAAATGAACTTAATAGCCTTGGTAAAGATTTATCCAATAGGGAAATCACTCTAAAGGTCATGAGAGGTCTCCCAAGAGAATGAGATGTAAAAACGATTGCTATGAGAGAATCCAAAGATCTAAACAAAATAGATCTACATGACTTATTTGCTGACTTAAAAGCATATGAGTTTGAACTAGGTATTCGGATTGAAGATGAACCCAGCACCAGTCAACCAACCAAAGCTCTTACTGCATCTGAAGCTCTACCTATCACAACAGAGATGACCCCTGAAAAAATATGCAACGATGCAATGGTGTTGTTTGTCAAAAAATTTGGAAAGTTTATGAAGAAGAGTCAAAAGACCTATCAGTTTTCCCCAAGAAAACAGAACTTCAAAAATAGATCAGATGAAGATGATCGAGTATGCTTCAACTGTCTTAAGCCAGGACATTTTATCGCTGACTGTCCTAAACCAAAGAAGGATGATCAAAAGAGGGGATCCAAGGATTATAGAAAGTCAAAGGAGAATAGAAGATCATCCAGAAGGGACAAAGAACAGAAGGTACTGGTGGCGGAAGAAAACAAGAACAAATGGGCTGACTCAGAGTCAGAATCAGAAAAGTCTTCCAGCTCATCCAGTGACAGTGAAGATGAAGAAGTTCATTTTCTAATGGCCAACGACGACTGTGAGGTAAATGATCCAAATCTTTCTGAGTTTACACATATTGAGCTCATGAATGCATTACAGGACATGATAAATGAGTATCAGATGTTGTATGAATCCTTCGAGAACTACAAGACTGAACCACTAGTCCAAACAGAACAGCAAAACAACGAATGTGATTGTGAACAATCAGATGAGTTGAAAAGCTTGAGGGATAAAGTAAGTCGGCTCGAGAAAGAAAGGGATGAAGCAACGTGTGCACACCAGAAACTCAGTAAGCTGGTTCGCACATGGAATGCATCTACTGCCAGAAAAGATGAAATGCTTGAGTCAATAAGGCTTGCTGGTGATCTTACCGGTATTGGCTACTCTAACAATGATAGTAGTTCATCCGGCATCAAATCTCAAGTGTGTCAGAAAGGAACAAGATTCAAACAATGAATTTTATGAAATCAAGCACAGTATATGAACCAAGTGAGTTGGTTAAAGAATCTGTTGAGCCAATACTCATTAAGGAACGGGCATCACACAAAGGTATTGGTTATGTTGAGCCAAAAGAGAAAGCTAGACCGGGGCAAAAGTTTAGGAATAAACATAAACCCACTGGTCAGGCCACTCGAGAGGTAAAACCCAACTGGTATCATAATTGTATGCCTGTCCAAAAGAGAGATAGGCTTCCAAACAGAAACAAAAACCTAAACAACATGCATACACTCAGTATAGCACATATCACCCAAGAACATCCTTATCATATAATGCACACACAATTCAGGACACACACAGACCCAAACAGTTCAGGGTTATACAAGTGTGGGTCCCGAAAGGACTAATCATGTCTGGAGCCAAGTAGGATTGGGTACCAATCATGTTATCGCTTAAATTGCAGAAAGCTAGAATGCATCAAGTTCGGAGCTCAGAATGGTTTCTGGACAGCGGATGTTCTAGACATATGACAGGGAATGCGTGCTTATTGTCTAAATTGGTGGACTCCACCGGACCTAGAATAACTTTTGGAGACAACGTGAAAGGTAGAACCGTGGGTAAGGGTAAGATTATCTACGGTAACATTATTATTAAAGATATTCTGTTGGTTGAAAATTTATGTTATAACTTGATTAGCATAAGTCAACTCTGTGACAATGGTCACTCTGTAGAATTCAACCATCACTCATGCACAATCAAATCTACTGATGGCAGTGTATTACTTGTAGGAAGAAGGCATGATAACACTTATAAAATTGATTGGAATCTTAATCAGCCTACCTCCTATACTTGCTTTGCTGCCTTGAATACTTCCAAAAATTGGCTTTGGCACAAACGACTGAGTCACTTAAATTTTAAAACTATTGCCAGTCTGCGTAAACTTGATCTAGTCATTGCACTGCCTCAAATAGAGTTCTCAAAAGACAAGATCTGTGCAGCATGCCAGCTTGGTAAGCAAATCAGATCCTCATTTAAGAACAAAGGGAGTAAATCTTCTTCTCAGTGCCTAGAGTTGCTGCATATGGATCTATTTGGTCCAATACCAGTAACAAGTCTAGGGGAATGAAGTATACCCTAGTGATAATAGACGATTACACTCGTTTTACATGGGTCCTACTTCTTAGTGGCAAAGATCAGGCTACTCCAAAGCTGATCAAACTACTGAAAAGACTCCAAAATGAGAAATCGTGTGGGATAGATAGAATTCGTAGTGATAAAGGTACTGAGTTTACCAATCAGTCACTCGAATCATATCTAGATGACCTTGGTATTAAACACGAATACTCTGCTGCAAGAACCCCTCAACAAAACGGAGTTGCTGAGCGTAGGAACAGTACTTTGAAAGAAGCTGCGCGAACTATGCTCACAGAATCAGATATATCGCAGAGATTTTGGGCAGAAGCTGTCAACACAGCATGTTATACGCAGAACAGATCAATGATTAATAAGCGAGCAAATAAAACCCCTTATGAGATCTGGAATGACAGTAAGCCAAATATTTCTTACTTCCATGTGTTTGGTTGCAAATGTTTTATTCACAACAATGGAAAGACTCATCTCACCGCTTTTGATGCCAAATCTGATGCTCGAATATTTCTTGGATATTCTACAGTTAGTAAAGCCTTCAGAGTATTTAATAATAGAACTCTTACTATAGAAGAATCTGTGCATGTAAAATTTGATGAACCTACTGACTGTACTGTATCAAATCTGCAAATCAACAATCTGAGCAATAGACTTGAAAGCGCTTATATTGATGAAAATGTTGATGATGAGATAAATTACGGAAGCAGAACTGACTGCTCTTTAGAACCAGAAGTTCCGAAAGCTCAAGCAGAGGAGTCTGCTGGACAACAAGCATTGCATCCAGCTGACAATGACACTGTTGATCATACTCCTGCTGCAGTCGAAGGAACAAATGTAAAAAATGTGTCAATCAGATCTTCTGAGCTACCCACACATATTCAGTCAAATGAAGAGCTCAACCCTCTTGGACCTCCGCTCCGGTGGACGAAGGATCATCCTCCCGAGAAGGTCATAGGTAACCCTGTAGCTCCTATACGCACCAGAGGACAAATGATTAATGAATTTCTTCATGCTGCATTCAGATCTCACATTGAACCTAAGAAGATTGATGATGCAATGGTAGACCCAAGCTGGGAAGAAGCAATGCAGGAAGAACTGAATCAGTTTGAGCGAAACAAAGTATGGTATTTAGTACCACGACCAATGTATCACACTGTAATAGGAACCAAATGGGTATTTAGAAATAAATTAGATGAAAATGGTGTAGTTATCAGGACACAAGGCTACAGACAGGAAGAAGGCATTGATTTTGATGAAACATTTGCCCCAGTAGCTCGATTAGAAGCCATTCGCATATTTCTTGCATTTACTGCTTTTAAATACTTTAAAGTCTATCAGATGGATGTTAAAAGTATGTTTCTTAACGGCAAACTCCAGGAAGAAGTTTACATTGAGCAACCTCCTGGATTTGAAAGCCATCAGCAGCCTTCTTATGTTTTTCGTCTAAACAAAGCTCTGTATGGTCTGAAGCAAGCCCCCCCTGCATGGTATGAAACTCTGTCAAAATATTTGATTGAGCATAACTTTACCATTGGCACGGTGGACAAGACCCTATTTAAATTCACAAAGGGTGATCAGACTCTGCTTGTTCAAATTTATGTTGATGATATTATTTTCGGCAGTACTAACTCAAAACTTTGCGAAAGAATTTCTAAAATTATGCAGGATCAATTTGAGATGAGCATGATGGGAGAATTATCATTTTTCTTAGGATTGCAAGTCAAGCAATCCAGTGAAGGAATTCTGATAACTCAGTCTAAGTATACTAAAGAACTGCTGAAGAAATATGGGATGAGTACAAGTTCAGCTGCGGCCACACCAATGAGCTCATCTGCCAAACTCGACTTGGATAATTCAGGAATCCCAGTTGAAGTAACAATGTATCGAGGCATTATCAGATCATTACTTTATTTGACGGCCAGTCGACCAGACATCATGTTTGCAGTTTGTATGTGTGCTCGGTTTCAAGCAAATCCCAAGCAGTCACACTTCACAGCTGTCAAAAGGATCCTCAAATATCTGAAAGGCACTGAGAATGTTGGTCTATGGTACCCAAGAGATTCAACGTTTAACCTTATTGGATATTCAGATGCTGACTACGCAGGATGCAAAATTGACATAAAAAGCACCAGTGGATATTGTCAATTTCTTGGTGATCGATTAATCTCATGGGGTTGCAAGAAGCAGACATCCATAGCAACGTCCACTGCAGAAGCAGAATACCTTGCTGCTGGAAGCTGCTGTGCTCAACTGCTCTGGATTCAACAACAACTGAGAGACTATGGCATTGAATCCACTGAAGCACCCATCTTTTGTGATAATACGTCTGCCATAGCTATTACGTACAATCCAGTTCTTCATACGCGCACCAAACATATTGACATTCGTCATCATTGCATCAGAGATCACGTTATGAAGAAAGAAATTCGGCTAGAATACATTTCTACCGAACAACAGGCAGCAGACATCTTCACAAAACCTCTACCGGAAGCTAAAAATTTTATTAACAGGATTTTTGCTGCTTTTCTGCATCTTCACCAAAAATGTCGAAGAATACTCAGCCAAGCTTCATCACAAATGTTGTTCATGTGGATTTCCATTCCATCTCCACATCCTTTGATGAAGAAACAAAGGAAGTCTTTCAAAAATTGGATACATCGGGACTTCTAGTAATTCTCAGCCAGGCTCCAACTTTCTACAAAACTGCTTTACATGAATTCTTCGCCACCGCTAAAATTGAAAATGATTCCGCGGTGGCCTCTGTTTCTGGACAACTAGTTACCATCACTCAACAGGAATTCAGCACTCACCTTTGTCTTCCATCCACTGGACTCACAGATTTCTCCACAGTTCTAGTGAATGTCAGGGAAGAAATGCGGATCATCTTCTCCGACTCAAATGATATTCTCCGACGTCCTCCATTCAAGAAGGTGCTGATGAAGAGTCATTTCCGTCAACTGTCCGATGTTATTTCCAAGGGGCTGCTGTGCAAAGCTGGCTCTTTCGATATCATCACCCCTGAGAAGTTTGACGTCATGAGCGCCATCTTCAAAGGAATTGAAGTCAACTGGTCCGTTGTTCTATTTCAGGTCCTCACTGGACTAATCTCTTCAGGAAAGGGACAATCTGGCTTTGCCCTGCCTCTCAGCAATATTTTTGCTAGCAAAAACATTCAGGCAGGGGCCTCCTCCGACCTTCATCCAGGGAGACTTATCACTGCTAAGTATCTTCAGATACACATGTAAGTAATCCATCAAGCAAAGCAACGCAGCGGAATAAAAAAATTTTATGGATTACTAAACACCGGATCTATACATAGGTAATCATATCGGATAAAGGATTACAAAAGTCTCACCCTTGTAGCGTGTTTGAGCAGATTCCACGGAGCACCACGTCAAACGATCCCGAGTCACGAGCAACACCTCCAAGGTCTTGCCTCAACGGTATCCACACGATTAAACGAACAAGGGATGTTCAAGAACAAGTTGCTAGGCTTATTCTTGAACCAAAACCGAACTCACGGTTCAAAACCGATCAATGGCGGCCAATCAAAACTCACACAACTCACGGCGGCGGCGAGTGTGATTGTCGAGTTGAGAGAGGCGGCCGAGAGCTCAAGCTAGGTTTTGGTTTTGATGATTGTGATATCAAGGAATGAATAATCAATTAATCACCTTGTTATCATTATAAACAATTTAATTAAAGGCTTTCACAAAGCCTCATGGGCTCAAACCCATGATTTAATTAAATCCTCATAATTATTTAATTAAGACTCTTCTTAATTAATTAATTCATCCAATGAATTTAATTCCCTTTATCGTTTTAATCTTTTGTGCGACCCGATAGGATCTTGTAATGTTGGCAGTGACATAAAATCTCATTTTACGTTACAAGCAACGAGCGGTGTCTAGCAACACATCGAGGCTACCCAAATTACAAGAATGTCAATGACTCGACATAACCTTTAGAACTTGTGATAATATTAACCATGTAACTTAATCCCTTTGTCCTTTGTGTTTAGATTGAACACGAGTCATGGAATAGTCATACTCGTATATTCAATCTTTATTTCTTGATCCCCAAGTAGAACTAGAATAAACGAATAAGCTCGATATCTCATATCGACTCATTCGAGCATGGCCATGCATTTTAGTTCTCACTTGATCAAGGGCCAAACACATCTCCTGTTATATAGGAGGGACAAATCCTATCTCGATCAGTCAACATCCCTCTACATAATTCGTAGTGTATCCAATAATCGCCTTTATAGTTTACCCTGTTACGGGTAACGTTTGACAATATCAAGATACATAACTCCTTATGTTGGGATCTCTGATGATCACAAGTCGTAAGGATTACATACATTATTATCACTATGTGAATTGCATATGACGATCATATAACTATCCATGTTGCATTCTCATTGTGGGTCTGTCCAGTACATCGTTCTCTAACATGTACCCATGTGTTGATTTTGATATCTCATATCAATGAACAATTCATCAATCAATACATACTAGTCTCTACGTATTATCATTATCCCTATTCATGATAATACTTGACTAGGGACAATGTTTAAGAATAATACAATATTATTCTAAGGACATTAACATATATATTAATTCACATTGCACAGTTAAACGAATAATATATAATAATGAATTGCCATTCATAAAATCATAAACATTGTATGTCAAAACTATCATCTAATGACTTGTCTTAGGGCATATCCCAACAAATCTCCCACTTGCACTAAGACCACTCAGACATATACCTAATGCCTAGAGATCTAGTATGACGATCATGCTTCTGCTGTGACAGTGGCTTCGTCAATGGGTCAGATACGTTATCATCTGTTGGTACTTTGCATATTTTAACATCTCCCCTTTCAACGATTTCTCGAATGAAATGAAAGCGCCGAAGTATGTGCTTGGATCTTTGGTGAGATCTAGGTTCCTTAGCCAATGCGATTGCTCCATTGTTGTCACAATAGAGTTCTATCGGATCTTTAATGCTAGGAACCACTCCAAGTTCAGAAATGAACTTCCTAATCCAAACAGCTTCATTTGCTGCATCCGATGCAGCAATATACTCAGCTTCCGTTGTAGAATCGGCTACTGTTTCTTGCTTTGAACTCTTCCAGCTCACAGCACCTCCATTTAGGCAATACACATATCCAGATTGCGATCGAAAATCATCTTTGTCAGTTTGGAAGCTTGCATCAGTGTAACCCATTACATTGAGCTCTTCCTCACCTCCATAAATCAAGAATGTATCCTTAGTTCTTCTCAAGTACTTCAGGATATTCTTGACAGCAATCCAGTGACCTTCACCTGGATCAACTTGATATCTGCTCGTCATGCTCAAAGCATACGATACATCGGGACGAGTACATATCATGGCATACATGATAGATCCAATAGCTGACGCGTATGGAATCTTACTCATGCGTTGTCTCTCATCTGGTGTTGAAGGACACTGTTCCTTCGAGATATATATACCATGTGTCATAGGCACGAATCCTTTCTTTTATTCTTGCATGCTAAACCTTTTAAGCACTTTGTCTATGTATGTACTTTGACTTAGGCCGAGAAGCCTTCTTGATCTATCTCTATAGATCTTGATTCCTAATACATAGGTGGCTTCTCCCAAGTCTTTCATCGAAAAGCAGTTCCCTAGCCAAATCTTTACAGATTGTAAGGCAGGGATATCATTCCCAATGAGAAGTATGTCATCTACATACAACACTAGGAAAATGATTACGCTCCCACTGACCTTCTTGTAGACACAAGGTTCATCTACGTTTTTGATAAAACCAAACTATTTGATTGCATCATCAAAACGAAGATTCCAACTTCGAGAAGCTTGCTTCAATCCATAAATGGATCGTTGTAGCCTGCATATCTTTCCAGCATCCTTTGGATCGACAAAACCCTCGGGTTGTGTCATGTACACATCCTCGAGCAGATTTCCATTAAGGAAAGCTGTTTTGACATCCATCTGCCAGATTTCATAATCATGAAATGCAGCTATTGCAAGTAAGATCCTTATGGATTTAACCATGGCCACTGGTGAAAAGGTTTCATCATAGTCAATACCATGAATTTGTTTGAATCCTTTTGCAACCAGTCGACCTTTATAGGTTTGTACATTACCATCCATATCGGTCTTTTTCTTGAAAATCCATTTGCACCCTATGGGTCGTACCCCTTCAGGTGGATCAACCAAAGTCCATACTTGGTTTGCATACATGGATTCCATCTCAGATTTCATGGCCTCTTGCCATTTCTCAGAATCAGTGCCCATTATAGCTTGTTGATAAGATGACGGCTCATCCTCATCAATTAGTAGTAAGTCACCTTGTTGAGTCACAAGAAATCCATATCTCTGTGGCTCCCGGTGTTCTCTTACAGACCTACGCTGGGCTTGTGTCTCTTGAGCTGGTACTTCTTCCACAACAGCTTGTGGTGCCTGCTCTGTTTCCATCTCAATCTCAGGTTCAGTGTTTTCATGTGGTTGAACTTCACTAAGTTCTATTTTTCTCCCACTGGTTTTTCTAGAAATAAATTCTCTTTCAAGAAATACACCAGTCCGAGCAACAACTACTTTGTTCTCTGTGGGATAATAGAAATAGTATCCTTTCGTTTCCTTAGGATACCCCACAAATAAACACTTATCAGATTTGGGCCCAAGTTTGTTAGTGGCATGACGTCTAACGTAAGCCTCACAACCCCAAATCTTAATAAAAGACATACTAGGACGCTTCCCAGTCCATATCTCATATGGTGTCTTTTCCACTGATTTAGATGGAACACGGTTCAGTAAAAAAATCGCTGTTTCTAGAGCATGTCCCCAAAACGATATCGGAAGATCTGCATGACTCATCATTGATCTAACCATGTCTAACAAGGTTCGATTTCTCCTCTCGGATACACCATTTCATTGTGGAGTATACGGAGGAGTGAGTTGTGGGACTATCCCACACTCCTTTAGATAGTCATGAAACTCTTGGCTTAAGAATTCACCTCCTCGATCTGATCGAAGGATTTTGATACTTTTGCCAAGTTGGTTTTGTACTTCATTCTTGAAATCTTTGAACTTTTCAAAGGTTTCATGCTTATGCTTCATTAGGTACACATACCCATATCTACTGAGGTCATCAGTAAATGTAACGAAGTATTGAAAAATCACCTCTAGCTTGTGTACTTATTGGTCCACATACATCACTATGTATTAGTCCCAATAAAACATTTGCCCTTTCAACATGTCCCTTGAAAGGGGCTTTAGTCATCTTGCTCATTAAACAAGATTCGCATGTTTCATATGATTCAAAATCAAATGAATCTAATACTCCATCCTTATGAAGTTTAGATATGCGGTTCTCGTTTATGTGGCCCAAGCGACAATGCCAGAGATAAGTCGGATTACAATCATTATTTTTAATCCTTTTAGTATTTATGTTATAGATAGGCATATCAAGATTTAATAAATAAAGACCATTCACCATTTGTGCACTAGCATAAAACATATCATTTAAATAAATAGAACAACATTTGTCATTTATCATAAATGAAAATCCACACTTGTCTAAAGAAGAAATAGAAATAATGTTTTTGGTTGGCACAAAATAACAGTCTTTTAAAATCAACGATAAACCAGAAGGCAAAGATAAATAATAATCTCCTATAGCTAATGCAGCAACTCTTGCTCCATTTCCAACTCGGAGATCAACTTCGCCTTTCGCCAACAATCTACTCTTTTTGAGGTCCTGCACATTTACACAAATGTGAGATCCACATCCGGTATCTAATACCCATGATGAAGAAGTAGATAAATTGACTTCTATAACAAAAATACCTGAAGTGGAAGTCACACTTCCTTTCTTTAGATCCTCCGGATATACTTTGCAGTTTCTTTTCCAATGGCCGGTCTCACCGCAATGGAAACAGTTCCCTTCCTTCGCTATCCCTCCCTTTGGTTTCAGTGCAGAAGACTTTGGCTTAGATTTAACAAAGACCTTCTTGTTCTTCTTGAAGCTCTTAGCTTTTGTAATGCCTCGAATTATGTTATATACGTGTGATATGATTATGGTGTAATTATATCACGTGGCGGCATGATAATGGGGGTTCGAGTGGAACCAAGAATGACTTACTACATGTATGAAAAGAGATATGGTAATGGTGTACAATGAGTTGAACCATAATATATCAAGAAATATGAAATGTATATGCATTTGAAGGTGCATTAGCACGTGTATTTGAGTTGCAAGTGGGCATTTGAATATGCATGTGAATTGCATTTGACTTGGAGTTGCATTTGCATTTGGATGTCATCTTCATGTACATGACACTTAACATGTAATTATCTCCAAATGACATGATATCAAGTAAATTAGGGACTTAAGGTTCTATATCAAGTGGCTTAGAGGTGAAATCACATACTACACCACTTTTCACCTAAAAGTCTCTACAAAGCTCCTCTCCAACCCTTGGAGATTTGCTTAGGCAAAGCTTGAGTTTTCACTTGTGAAGTGAGCTAGGAAGTTGGGTGAAGTGATTTCTTAGCATCTTGGTAAGGAATTCATAATTGAACACTTGAATTATGTTATGAATGTTAAGATATGTGAAAGGAAAGATCAAGGGTGCATGTAAAGAATCATATCATGTTTATATGCTATGAATAGAAACATATTATTATGGTCCTAGAGATTTCAAGAAACATGTTGATATGGTTCAAATTGAGGTATAGGAGAAGAACCATGGAGATAAGCTTGGAAATCGCCATGTTCAAAACTTTCTGGACATCGGCGATCGATCGCGAGCTTTGTGGCGATCGATCGCCGAGGCAAAGTAATTTTAAGGCGGTGAAAGTGTGTGGCGATCGATCGGTGAAATTGTCGCGATCGATCGCTGTGAACAGAACATTGTGGCGATCGATCGCCAAGTTATTGCGATCGATCGCGAGGGGACAGAGAGTTTTGGCGATCGATCGGTGTTGATGGCGATCGATCGCCAGTGCTAAAATATTGAAAAATGAAATATTTTTGTAGAATTTGATTTTAATGCCTATGATAACATGATATATTGTTGGCATTGTTGTATCATCATCTCAGGGGACAGGACAACGAGGCACTTAGCCAGTGACGCCTAATTTATCTCGTTTGTGTCGCAGTACAGGTACGTGTTGACGTACGGAGTATAGATATTGTGTGATGATGTTATGAGATTGATATCATATGAATTGTGTTATGTTGTTATCATATGATTGGTAGTATCATATGCCTATACATTCATGGATATCATATGTATGTGAGATATACGCCTGGTTTGGGTATATGCTCGGTTATGTATTTGAGATATATGCCTGGTTTGGATATATGCTCGGCTATGTGACATAGAGATATATGCCTGGTTTGGATATATGCTCGGTTATGTGACAGAGAGATATACGCCTGGTTTGGGTATATGCTCGGTTATGCTATATAGCGATATATGCCGGTTTTTGGATATATGCTATGGCTATTATCATTTGAGGACGGTACTATGATATGTACTGCTAATATGAAGATGTGAGGTGGTTCCACTGACATATTGAGGCATATCATTTTAGTCTCGTGATAATAGGATATGTGTTGAGACATGTCATGACATGGTGCATTTGTGGATGCACGAGACAGAACATTCACATTAGATGATTTATTGTGCTTTATCATTGTTATTGATATTGTGTTTTGATATCACACTGAGATAGTTGTTTATCTATACTCATGTTTTGTGAATGTTTCTGTAGGATTGCATAGACGTGGGGAATCGTGAGTCTTATTCCGCTGCGAGGTGAACCACTGCATAGGAGTTATACTGGCTTAGGTTGTTCATTGTACATGTAATGTATATGTAGACAACTCATTTAGTTGGTTTTTGTACTCAGGATTTGGTACTGTAACACCTTAACTAGTAAAATACTCTAAATCAGTGTATGTTCTTACTTAATTCAGACTCACATATGTATGTTAACTGGATACATAATGAATTAAGTAACGAGGACCCCACATTAGTGGTATCAGAGCAGTGGTTCGAGAACGGGGTGAATGTGGGTAGAGGAAATGTATTAGGGAGTTACCTAAACACTTTGAGAATGGTAATAACATGTTAGTTTTGGAATATGATGTTATTCTAACATGTCATATACTTGTGAATGTTATTGTTAACCCTTGTTATACAGTTATGACAGACAGAGTACCACATGAGGATGTTGGGGATGCCATGAGTGGCAATGCTAGCGTGCGAATGGTGCCTGTACCACCACCACCGATTGAGCAAGGGCCAGTGGAACAGGTACTGTTGCCTGGAGAATTGACTTTGACGCAGTTTTTGAGTTATCAGCCACCCAGGTTTGAGGGGACTGAATCAGGAGAACTGGCAGAGGAGTGGCTGGAACGTGTGGAACAGATCTTTGTGTCAGCACCGTGTGCCAAGACTGCTTGGTTACGTTTAGCTGAATTCCAGTTAGCCAAGAAAGCTATGATGTGGTGGAAGTCCACGGTACTTGAGTTGAGGGCTCAAGGACATACAGTAAACTGGGATGTGTTTAGAACAAAGTTTCTGGAGCATTATTTCTCTGTTGCTGCAAGGCAGAGGAAAGAGGATGAATTTACAAGTTTGAGACAGGGAGCAATGACAGTATCTGACTATGCTGTGCATTATTCTTCTTTGCTCCGGTATGTGCCACATATCGCTGTCAATACAAAGGCAAAGATTAGACAGTTTGTGAAAGGGTTGAGGCCTGAATTATTTGATAGGGTGATGTCCAACAACCCTACATCTTATGAAGAAGCGTTGACTAGAGCCGAGATGGCTGAGATTGCTGTCGGGTGTATAAAGATGTTGGACAAGCCCAACCACCTACATCTGACAGTATGAGACCTAGAGGAGAACCATTTAAATCATCACGAGGTGGTGCATCTTCATCTAGGTTTAGTGGGAAACGTTTTGGATCACAAAAAGGGGGTGATCGCAAATCTAAAGGACAGTTCCAAGGCAGTAGTAGTGGCAGTGGTGTGCAATGTTTTAAATGTGGTGGACCACATTTGAAACGAGATTGTCCTCAATTGAATCCAGTCGTTTGTTTCCGTTGTGGGAGACCCGGACATGTGATCCGTGATTGTACTCAAGTGGGTGGACAACAGAGGAGAGGACCCATTTCAGAGACTACAGTACAACAGAGACCACAGGGTGTACCACAGTCTGGTGGAGGACAGAGGACAGGAACACCACAGGCTCAGGTGTATGCACTGAATAGGGAGGAAGCAGAGGCAGCTCCTGATGATGTGATAGCGGGTAAGTGTATTTTGTTTACTTATCCTGCTTTACTGTTGATTGATACTGGTGCATCACATTCTTTTATTGCACAAACATTTATTGATCGGTATCATATATGCTCGTCTCCACTGTTGATGCCTCTTTATGTTTCGACACCCATGGGAACTACTGTGATGACTTGTCAGAGTGTGTCTGATTGTGATATTCAGTTTGAGACTGAGTATGGACTACAAGCTGATTTGATTGTGTTAGATATGATAGATTTTGATTGCATCCTTGGAATTGATGTATTGAGTAAATATCAATCTGTTGTGGATTGTAGTCAGAAGATAGTGAGATTTCAGTCTGCTACTGGAACTCAATGGTATTTTTATGGCCAGGGATCGAGGGCAAGGATTCCTTTGATATCAGCAATCCGAATGTCGCGTTTGTTAGAGCGTGGACATGCGGGTTATTTGATTTATGCCCTTGATGTAAATGAACAGAAAAGAGAAAGGAAAGTGGAAGAGATACCAGTAGTTGCAGAATATGCGGATGTGTTTCCGGATGAGATACCTGGATTCCCACCGAGTCGAGAAGTGGAATTTGGTATTGATTTAATACCGGGTACTTCTGCAATTTCGCGGGCTCCTTATCGGATGGCACCAACTGAATTGAAAGAGTTGAAAACGCAATTGCAAGATTTATTGGACAAGGGGTACATACGTCCTAGTGTATCGCCTTGGGGTGCTCCGGTATTGTTTGTGAAGAAGAAGGATGGGACAATGAGATTGTGTATTGATTATAGACAGTTGAACAAGGTAACAATAAAGAATAAATATCCTCTTCCTCGTATTGATGATTTGTTTGATCAGTTGCAGGGATCTAGAATTTATTCTAAGATTGATTTGAGGTCCGGATATCATCAAATACGTGTGAGAGAGGGTGATGTACATAAGACAGCAATCAGAACTCGTTATGGACATTATGAGTTTTTGGTGATGCCATTTGGAGTGACAAATGCTCATGCTGTCTTTATGAGTTTAATGAATCGGGTTTTCCAGGAATACCTTGATCGATTTGTCATTATCTTTATCGATGATATACTGATCTATTCACGGGTGATGCAGAACATGTTCAACATTTGCATATGGTATTGCAATTGTTGAGGACACATCAGTTGTATGCCAAACTCAGTAAGTGTGAGTTTTGGTTGACTAGTGTCGGCTTTTTAGGACATGTTATTTCAGAAGAAGGTATATCAGTCGATCCAAAGAAAGTGGAAGCAGTGTTGAATTGGTCAGCACCTACTTCTGTGCCAGAGATTCGTAGTTTCTTAGGTTTGGCTGGTTATTATAGACGGTTCGTTGAAGGATTTTCAGCGATCGCCAAACCATTGACACATTTGACACAGAAGGGAGTATCGTTTCAATGGTCAGAGGCTTGTGAGCGTAGTTTTCAAGAATTAAAACATCGATTGACTACAGCTCCAGTCTTGATCATTCCATCTGAGCATGATAAGTTTGCAGTTTATACTGATGCATCTTTACTTGGTTTGGGTTGTGTATTGATGCAGGATAAACATGTAGTGGCTTATGCATCACGACAGTTGAAGCCACATGAAATGAGATATCCAGTGCATGATCTGGAATTGGCTGCCATTGTCTTTGCCTTGAAGATATGGCGACATTATTTATATGGTACGTCGTTTACCATATACACAGATCATAAGAGTCTAAAATTTCTATTCACTCAAGCGGAGTTAAATATGAGACAAATGAGATGGATGGATCTGTTGAAAGATTATGATTGTGAGATTGAATATCATCCAGGAAAAGCTAATCTTACAGCAGATGCCTTGAGTCGAAAGGTACATCATACGGCTGATGAGGTGATTCATTTATCCGCATTGATGACTTCTTGTTGTACTTTAGGTTATGATTTTGATATGGAAATAGTGCCAGTAAGGGTATCAACATTGTTGGCTGAACCCGACATTTTTGAGAAAATCAAAATGGCACAACTGACGGATGATGAAGTACAACAGTGGAAGGTAAGGATAAGTCAAGGACAAACATCTCAATTTGTACTTACTAATGATGGAACGTTAAAGTACAGAAATTGTTGGGTAGTACCTGCTTCATTAGCACTACGCCAAGAACTACTACAACGTGCTCATTGTAGTAGATACAACATACATCCTGGAGGAAAGAAAATGTATCATGATTTACGTACCCAATTTTGGTGGAAACGTATGAAACAGGATGTATTGAGTTTTGTGAAACGGTGTTTGATCTGTCAACAAGTGAAAGCGGAAAGACAGAGACCAGGAGGGGAATTACATAGTTTGGAAATTCCTCAGTGGAAATGGGAACATATCACGATGGATTTTGTGACTCATTTGCCACGGACGTCTTCTGGTTGGGATGCTATTTGGGTGATTGTTGACCGACTCACCAAAGTATCTCATTTCGTGCCATATTGTATGACGTTTACATATCTAAGAATGGCACAGTTGTACATGCAACATGTAGTGAGATTACATGGTATTCCAGTTTCCATTGTATCGGATAGGGATCAGAGATTTACTTCTCATTTCTGGGAAGGGTTACAGACAGCGTTGGGAACTGAAGTGCGGTTGAGTACAGCATATCATCCTCAGACAGATGGACAAACAGAGCGTACGATACAGACGCTTGAGGATATGTTGCGTGCCTGTGTATTAGAGTTTGATAACTCTTGGCAAGATTCGTTGCCATTAATGGAATTTTCTTATAACAACAGTTATCAGTATACAGATGGCACCATTTGAGGCTTTGTATGGGCGACGATGTAGATCGCCATTGTATTGGGATGATGTGGATCAGTCTTCCTTACATGGACCGGATATGATTCATGAAATGGAAGAGAAAGTAAAAGTCATTCGATTGAAACTTAAAGCTGCTCAGGATAGACAGGCTGCGTATGCCAATAAGCGACGTAGACCACTTGAATTTCAAGTTGGTGACCGTGTGTTCTTGAAAATTTCACCTTTTAAAGGTGTAGTACGATTTGGGAAGCGTGGAAAATTGTCTCCACGGTATATTGGTCCGTATGAGGTATTGCAACGTATTGGTACGTTGGCATATCGATTGGCACTACCACCGGCATTGAGTAGTATTCATGATGTTTTTCATGTTTCATTGTTGAGGAAATATGAACCAGATCCGAGTCATGTCTTACAGCTACCTGATGTACAGTTGGATACAGATATGTCGTATGAGGAACGACCGGTTATGATCTTGGATCGAGCTGAACGCAGGTTGCGTAATAAGGTGATTCCTATGGTTAAAGTACAGTGGGACAGAAAGGGTGTCGAAGAGGCAACGTGGGAGACGGAGCAGCATATGATGCAACGGTATCCGGATTTGTTTTCTGGTATGAGTTTACAGTTTTATGATACTGTTGCATACATGATCATGTTTCCTATTTTCATATCGTAGGATTGTTGAGTTGCGTATTAGATCTACATGTTTGTATATGCAATTTCGAGGACGAAATTCATTAAGTGGGGGAGAATTGTAATGCCTCGAATTATGTTATATACGTGTGATATGATTATGGTGTAATTATATCACGTGGCGGCATGATAATGGGGGTTCGAGTGGAACCAAGAATGACTTACTACATGTATGAAAAGAGATATGGTAATGGTGTACAATGAGTTGAACCATAATATATCAAGAAATATGAAATGTATATGCATTTGAAGGTGCATTAGCATGTGTATTTGAGTTGCAAGTGGGCATTTGAATATGCATGTGAATTGCATTTGACTTGGAGTTGCATTTGCATTTGGATGTCATCTTCATGTACATGACACTTAACATGTAATTATCTCCAAATGACATGATATCAAGTAAATTAGGGACTTAAGGTTCTATATCAAGTGGCTTAGAGGTGAAATCACATACTACACCACTTTTCACCTAAAAGTCTCTACAAAGCTCCTCTCCAACCCTTGGAGATTTGCTTAGGCAAAGCTTGAGTTTTCACTTGTGAAGTGAGCTAGGAAGTTGGGTGAAGTGATTTCTTAGCATCTTGGTAAGGAATTCATAATTGAACACTTGAATTATGTTATGAATGTTAAGATATGTGAAAGGAAAGATCAAGGGTGCATGTAAAGAATCATATCATGTTTATATGCTATGAATTGGATTCTTTGATTGTAGAAACATATTATTATGGTCCTAGAGATTTCAAGAAACATGTTGATATGGTTCAAATTGAGGTATAGGAGAAGAACCATGGAGATAAGCTTGGAAATCGCCATGTTCAAAACTTTCTGGACATCGGCGATCGATCGCGAGCTTTGTGGCGATCGATCGCCGAGGCAGAGTAATTTTAAGGCGGTGAAAGTGTGTGGCGATCGATCGGTGAAATTGTCGCGATCGATCGCTGTGAACAGAACATTGTGGCGATCGATCGCCAAGTTATTGCGATCGATCGCGAGGGGACAGAGAGTTTTGGCGATCGATCGGTGTTGATGGCGATCGATCGCCAGTGCTAAAATATTGAAAATGAAATATTTTTGTAGAATTTGATTTTAATGCCTATGATAACATGATATATTGTTGGCATTGTTGTAGCATCATCTCAGGGGACAGGACAACGAGGCACTTAGCCAGTGACGCCTAATTTATCTCGTTTGTGTCGCAGTACAGGTACGTGTTGACGTACGGAGTATAGATATTGTGTGATGATGTTATGAGATTGATATCATATGAATTGTGTTATGTTGTTATCATATGATTGGTAGTATCATATGCCTATACATTCATGGATATCATATGTATGTGAGATATACGCCTGGTTTGGGTATATGCTCGGTTATGTATTTGAGATATATGCCTGGTTTGGATATATGCTCGGCTATGTGACATAGAGATATATGCCTGGTTTGGATATATGCTCGGTTATGTGACAGAGAGATATATGCCTGGTTTGGGTATATGCTCGGTTATGCTATATAGCGATATATGCCGGTTTTTGGATATATGCTATGGCTATTATCATTTGAGGACGGTACTATGATATGTACTGCTAATATGAAGATGTGAGGTGGTTCCACTGACATATTGAGGCATATCATTTTAGTCTCGTGATAATAGGATATGTGTTGAGACATGTCATGACATGGTGCATTTGTGGATGCACGAGACAGAACATTATTAGATGATTTATTGTGCTTTATCATTGTTATTGATATTGTGTTTTGATATCGCACTGAGATAGTTGTTTATCTATACTCACGTTTTGTGAATGTTTCTGTAGGATTGCATAGACGTGGGGAATCGTGAGTCTTATTCCGCTGCGAGGTGAACCACTGCATAGGAGTTATACTGGCTTAGGTTGTTCATTGTACATGTAATGTATATGTAGACAACTCATTTAGTTGGTTTTTGTACTCAGGATTTGGTACTGTAACACCTTAACTAGTAAAATACTCTAAATCAGTGTATGTTCTTACTTAATTCAGACTCACATATGTATGTTAACTGGATACATAATGAATTAAGTAACGAGGACCCCACAGCTTTAGTCTTTCCTTTGCTCTTATTCACAATAAGAACATTTGTAGGTTTAGACTTCTTGCTATTTGCTTCAAAAGTTCTAAGCATGCCAAGTAACTGTGGTAGTGTCTTTTCTATTTCAATCATATTGTAATTTAAGACAAATTGACTGAAGCTTTCAGGCAACGATTGCAAGATCACGTCAGTAGCCAACTCTTGGTCCAAAGGAAAACCCAGCTTCTCCATATTCTCAATATACCCAATCATCTTGAGTACATGAGTTCCAACCAGACTTCCTTCTACCATTATGCACTGGAATAACGGCTTAGAGACATCATACCTCTCTTGTCTTGCTTGTTGTTGGTATAGTTGCTTAAGGTGCTCGATCATATCAAACGCCTCCATTTCCTCATGTTGCTTCTGAAGCTCAGAGTTCATGGTGGCAAGCATAAGGCACCCAACATCAAGTGCGTCACTTTGATGCTTCTTGTAAGCATCTTTATCGGCTCTTGTAGCCGTTAGGGGAGGTTCCTCAGCAGGTAAGGGTTCCTCTAGGACATATTGTTTCTTTTCTTGTTTGAGGACTATCCTCAAGTTCCTATGCCAGTCTAGGAAATTTGTCCTTCTCAAGGACAGATCGCAGTGATAAAGTGCTTGTTACGTTGTTAGTTGCCATGGATATCTACAATATAAATATGCAAAATAAGTTTATGATTTAATCATTTAACATGGTCTTATATTAAATGATACTCCCACTATTTTGTTAAAAAAATATCAACCCTCGAAACCTTTAGTGGGCCAAGATCCATATTTCGCCTAATCTTGAGTTAGCTTTGGCTAATCGCCCAAGACTCGGTTATTTAGGTAGACAACACTTTGTCAATTACATCACATGTAATTCTTGGATAGTTGGACGAACAACGCTTTGTTCAATTCATCAAATGAATTATTATCCAACCCATGCCTCTAGGTTCCCAATCCTATTGAGATACCTAGTTAAGTCGTACCCAATTTAAAGTATAACGGATATCACTTTTATCCTTTCGCGCCTTACTAAGATTGCCACGGTGCTTTGCTTTGGCAAACCCACACATGTACAATCGAAGTTTTTTGACGAGTACTTTTAATTTTGGAAGGCATCTTAAACTTAATATTTTAGAGGGATTTATTGATCTCATGATTAGTTTGATAATTCAAAATATGTCCACTACATATAGGTGTATACATATCTACATATATGTGTAATACAATTATCAATCTAAAACATAAGATAAATCATGCATCAACATACATAATTAAAACGTGACATGGTTATAGCCCCTACTAGCGATTTTCTCAAGCCAATGAGAAAATCCTAAGAGTCAACCTAAGGTAACTTCACAAGCACCTTCCTTTGGCTCCAATTTGTGAATGGCCTCCTCATCCCGACACGATGCTCCATCTTCATTGATCACCATCAACAATTAAACTATACTATTTACAAGATATAGAATTCCTCGATTCACATTCGAGGGGAACATAGGGGAGGGATAACATTTAGAATAAAATAGAGAAGGCACGACACGCAAGACGTATTATAAATTACAAACATTCACAAATCATATCTAATAGGTCAAAGGGCTATAACCATGCACCATGCTCAAACAACACATAAAACATGCTTTAACATTTAATTAATTAAGTTCTAAACATTTTAAAATTTAATTCTAATTAAAACTGTAAAATAATTTTTGAAAAATTATCGTACGCTCGGGACATCACATGCCACGAACTTAATGCGACTTAGCTACGAACCACCATGGTTCGAACCAACCATACACCACGGCTGGACCAATTATGGGCCTAGGGTTCGCAACCCTAGCCCACGACATGGTCCGAGCCGATGGCTTGGGTGCGGCGCCGCTAGGGTTCCAAACCCTAGCCGCTTGCACCATGTTGGTTTCTATCGAGCCAACTTGTTCGAAACGCAGAATTTTATGAGCCACGAGCCACTGTCCAACCATGCACGGTTCATGACGGTGGCGGCTCAACCATCTCGAGCCAAGGGTTCGAAAAACCCTAGCTCTCATGTGGTGTAGCCGCCAACACGTATGATTCCGAGAATCATGGTCCGAACCATTATCGAGCCAAAGAGTTCAAAACTCATCCACGTCTCGAAACCTCCATGCATGAACATGAGCCACAACGACTAGACCATCTCGAGCATAGGAGTCCGAAACCCCTAGCCCTCACGTGGCTAAGCCGTGGGTCAAATGCATGGTGGTGGCCGAATTCAACTTGTTACGGGTTCGATTGTTCGCTTCGTGTATCGTATACAGCAAACATCAATTATATCAAATATAATTTCATGATAATTTCACAAACTTAATATTAACATATCATATATGTTCATACAATTTTAAATAGCATGCAATATTAGTTCTAATATGATTAACACAATTTAATCACATAAATCTGATATGAGCCTTGTACACGGCTCTGATACCACTGTAAGTAATCCATCAAGCAAAGCAACGCAGCGGAATAAAATTTTTTTATGGATTACTAAACACCGAATCTATACATAGGTAATCATATCGGATAAAGGATTACAAAAGTCTCACCCTTGTAGCATGTTTGAGCAGATTCCACGGAGCACCACGTCAAACAATCCCGAGTCACGAGCAACACCTCCAAGGTCTTGCCTCAACGGTATCCACACGATTAAACGAACAAGGGATGTTCAAGAACAAGTTGCTAGGCTTATTCTTGAACCAAACCCGAACTCACGGTTCAAAACCGATCAATGGCGGCCAATCAAAACTCACACAACTCACGGCGGCGTTGGTGGCGGCGGCGAGTGTGATTGTCGAGTTGAGAGAGGCGGCCGAGAGCTCAAGCTAGGTTTTGGTTTTGATGATTGTGATATCAAGGAATGAATAATCAATTAATCACCTTGTTATCATTATAAACAATTTAATTAAAGGCTTTCACAAAGCCTCATGGGCTCAAACCCATGATTTAATTAAATCCTCATAATTATTTAATTAAGACTCTTCTTAATTAATTAATTCATCCAATGAATTTAATTCCCTTTATCGTTTTAATCTTTTGTGCGACCCGATAGGATCTTGTAATGTTGGCAGTGACATAAAATCTCATTTTACGTTACAAGCAACGAGCGGTGTCTAGCAACACATCGAGGCTACCCAAATTACAAGAATGTCAATGACTCGACATAACCTTTAGAACTTGTGATAATATTAACCATGTAACTTAATCCCTTTGTTCTTTGTGTTTAGATTGAACACGAGTCATGGAATAGTCATACTCGTATATTCAATCTTTATTTCTTGATCCCCAAGTAGAACTAGAATAAACGAATAAGCTCGATATCTCATATCGACTCATTCGAGCATGGCCATGCATTTTAGTTCTCACTTGATCAAGGGCCAAACACATCTCCTGTTATATAGGAGGCACAAATCATATCTCGATCAGTCAACATCCCTCTACATAATTCGTAGTGTATCCAATAATCGCCTTTATAGTTTACCCTGTTACGGGTAACTTTTGACAATATCAAGATACATAACTCCTTATGTTGGGATCTCTGATGATCACAAGTCGTAAGGATTACATACATTATTATCACTATGAGAATTGCATATGACGATCATATAACTATCCATGTTGCATTCTCATTGTGGGTCTGTCCAGTACATCGTTCTCTAACATGTACCCATGTGTTGATTTTGATATCTCATATCAATGAACAATTCATCAATCAATACATACTAGTCTCTACGTATTATCATTATCCCTATTCATGATACTTGACTAGGGACAATGTTTAAGAATAATACAATATTATTCTAAGGACATTAACATATATATTAATTCACATTGCACAGTTAAACGAATAATATATAATAATGAATTGCCATTCATAAAATCATAAACATTGTATGTCAAAACAATCATCTAATGACTTGTATTAGGGCATATCCCAACAACACAGGCAGCGGAGTGGTAGAGAGGTTGGTTTGACGAAGCGTCGATCGACTCAAGTTATAAGTGATTCTGAACAAACAATATCTGAATCCGCTGAGTCATCTCCTCCCCCTCCTCCTCCTAAGAAGCCCAGAACCAGAAAAGGGGCTCCTCCTGCTCTCCGAAAGACAGTCACTGTTGCCTCTGATACCATCTCCTTTGCAGTTCCCACAGCAGTCATCCCTAGTAGGGAGCCAAGTCCAGCAAATCCTCCTCCAGAGGACCCAACTGCATCAGCTGCCTCATTAGCCATGGTACTTGCTGCACCAGTGGATCCTCCAAACCAATCCTCTCAACAGATAAGCACTCAGCAAGCTCCTGGCTCTATCAGTTTTCGGACACCCAAGACTTCTTGTCCTTACTGTCATCCCAAGAACACTACCACTGGAAAGGGAAAAGAGCTTATGGCACCAGTGTCCACACCCGTCGCTTTTGAGATACAAATGGTAATGGATGAAGTAGAAGCCAAGCTGCAGCCACAGCTTGAAATTTTTGATCGATGGGTGAAGGCACGCCTAAACATTTGCTTCAATGACTTCACTCCAATTCTGGATCAAGCACGGGAAGATGAGAACCTCATGTTGGCTTATCTTCAAGTCACGGACACTGAGAAGAGTCTGAAGCTTAGAGATCTCTTCCGCATGATGATTTATGTGGGAGAACTTCAAGCTCTTGTTAAATCCCGTCTTCAACAATTCAATATTGATTCCGGCATAGCGAATCATGATAGAGCAGTTCTGAATGCTCTAGGACCAAAGCTGGATATGGCTGAGCATGCTCTTCATGATCTCCGCATATCAACCGGACTCCACTCCTGCTCTACAGTCTCAAGAGATGCAAGTCCAGCTCCAACTGATTTGGAGATAGCTACCACTGATTTAGTGATAGCTCCAAGTGACCTGGAACTAACTCCTCCTGACTTGGAAACTGTTCCACCCACATTGGAGATATCCCCCCCCCCCCCCCCTGACTTAGAGACTATCCCTATAATGCCTCGATTTGTTGTATATACGTATGATATGATTATGGTGTAATTATATCAAATGATGGTATGTTAATGGGGGTTCGGGTGGAACCAAGAATGAAGTAATACATGTGTGAAATGATATATGGTAAGGGCAAGGAATGAAACATGGTATATAATGATTTGAAATATAGTAACATATCAAAGAACATGAAATAGTAGGCATTGGAAATTGTATGTGTGAAGTTCATTTGAAGTGGAGTTGCATTTGAAATTGAGTTTCATTTCAAGTACATGTTACGTAGCATGTCATTAGATAGTAAGTGTTTAGGGAAACAAATGACCTTATATCAAGTGAATTATGGAGGCAAAATCACATAGTGCTCACTTTACACCTACTAAAACACTACACAAGCTCCTCTCTATTTCTTTCAAGGTTTGTTGGTTTGAGCTTGGGTTTCAATTGTAACTTGAGCTAGGAGGGTGTGTGAAGTGGAATTGTACCATCTTGGTAAGAAATTCATAGTTGTATACTTGATTTTGTCATTGGTGTTGATGTATGAGACATAGCATATCAAGTGTTCATGTGTACAATCATAACATGTTTATATGCTAGGAATTGGAATCTATGATGTTAGAATCATGTGAAGATGTTCCTAGATAGTGCATGAAACATGTTTACATGTTAAAATTTGAGTTGTAGGAGAAGGGCTAGGAAGATAAGCTCAAAATCGTCATTTTGTTTTCTGAAACAGAGGAGGCGATCGATCGCTGTGTTTTAGGCAATCGATCGCCTATGGCTAAACATGAGAGTGGCGGTGCATTGAGCGATCGATCGCTTCATGTGGCAATCGATCGCCTTGAGGCAGTAGGTTTTTCAAAGGAGAGGCGACCGATCGCTTGAAATTAGGAGATCGATCGCCAAAGATCAAAACGTTAGGCAATCGATCGCCTCAAAATATGAAATCGATCGCCTGGTTAGGTTTTGAAAAAATGTTATATTTTGTAGAATTTGATTTTAATGCCTATGATAACATGTTATATTGTTGGCATTGTTGTAGCATCATCTCAGGGGACAGGGCAAAGAGGCAATTAGCTATCAACGCCTGATTTATCGCTTTTGTGTCGCAATACAGGTACGTGTTGACGTACGGAGTATATATATGATGTGATGATGATGTTATGGTTTTGATATCATATGATTTATGTGATCTTGTATCATATGATTGGTAGTTCATATGCATGTTCATACATGGATTTCATATGATTGGGAAGGATGCCTTGATAGATATGTGTATATGCTTTGGTGAGATCATTGCCTCGATAGATATGCCTGGTGTGGTATATGCTTTGGCTGGGATCGTTGCCACGATAGATATACTACATATGCTTTGGCTTGAGAGATATACACTTGGTGTGGGTATATGCTCTGGCTATTATCACAGATGAGCATGGTACTATGATATGTGCTGCTAATATGAAGATGTGATGTGGTTCCACTGACATATTGAGCTGAATAGGCATATCATATGGGGCTCGTGATAATAGGGTAATTGTTGAGACATGTCATGACATAGTGCATTTGTGGATGCATGATACAGAACATTCACGTATTGATGATTTATTTGTGCTTTATCATTGATATTGATATTGTGGTTTGATATTGCACTGAGATATTTGTTATCTATACTCATTGTGTGAATGTTTCTGTAGGAACTCATAAACGTGGGGAGCGTGAGTCCTGATTTCCGCTGCGAGTGGAACCACTGCATAGGGGTTATCTTAGCGTAGGTTGTTACTTGTACATTTGATGTATAGTTGGTTAGGGTTTTGTAAACCTTGTAACAACTTAACTAGTAAGATACTCTTAATTAGTGCATGTTATTACTTAATTCAGACTCACATATGTATGTTTAATTGAATACATAATGGATTAAGTAAAGAGGACCCCACATTAGTGGTATCAGAGCAGTGGTTCGAGAACGGGATGAACATGGGTAGAGGAAGTGTATTAGGGAGTTACCTAAACACTTTGAGAATGGTACTAACATGTTAGGATTTGGAATATGATGTTATTCTAACATGTTATATACTTGGAAATGTTATTGTTAACCCTTGATCTACAGCTATGACAGACAGAGGGTATCATGAGGATGTTGGGGATGCCTTGAGTGGCAATGCTAGTGTGAGGATGGCGCCTGTGCCACCACCACCGATTGAGCAAGGACCAGTAGAACAGGTATTGTTGCCTGGAGAATTGACATTGACGCAGTTTC
The DNA here is from genome assembly GCA_907163345.1 of Haberlea rhodopensis. Classification (NCBI taxonomy): domain Eukaryota; kingdom Viridiplantae; phylum Streptophyta; class Magnoliopsida; order Lamiales; family Gesneriaceae; genus Haberlea; species Haberlea rhodopensis. The sequence continues at coordinate 1,709,824 of CAJQUN010000079.1, forward strand.
TGAGTTATCAGCCACCTAGGTTTGAGGGGACTGAATCAGGGGAACTGGCAGAGGAGTGGCTGGAACGTGTGGAACAGATTTTTGTGTCAGCACCGTGTGCCAAGACTGCTTGGTTACGTTTAGCTGAATTCCAGTTAGCCAAGAAAGCTATGATGTGGTGGAAGTCCACAGTACTTGAGTTGAGGGCTCAAGGACATACAGTTAACTGGGATGTGTTTCGAACGAAGTTCCTGGAGCATTATTTCTCTGTTGCTGCAAGGCAGAGGAAAGAGGATGAATTTACAAATTTGAGACAGGGATCAATGACAGTATCTGATTATGCTGTGCATTATTCTTCTTTGCTCCGGTATGTGCCACATATTGCTGTGAACACCAAAGCTAAGATCAGACAGTTTGTGAAAGGGTTGAGGCCTGAATTGTTTGATAGGGTAATGTAACCCTACATCATATGAAGAAGCGTTGACTAGAGCCGAGATGGCTGAGATTGCTGTAGGGGTATATACAGATGTTGGACAAGCCCAACCACCTACATCTGACAGTATGAGACCTAGAGGGGAATCATTTAAATCACCACGAGGTGGTGCATCTTCATCTAGGTTTAGTGGGAAACGTTTTGGACCACGAAAAGGGGATGACCGAAAAGCGAAAGGACAGTCCCAAGGAAGTAGTAGTAGTATTGGACAAGGACTACAGTGTTTTAAATGTGGAGGGCCACATTATCAAAGAAATTGTCCACAGTTTGATACGGTGGTTTGTTTTCGTTGTGGGAAACCGGGACATGTGATCCGTGATTGTCCTCAAGTGGGTGGACAACAGAGGAGAGGACCAGTGTCAGAGAATACAGTGCAGCAGAGACCACAGGGTGTACCACAGTCTGGTGGAGGACAGAGGGCAGGAACACCTCAGGCTCAGGTGTATGCACTGAACAGGGAGGAAGCAGAGGCAGCTCCTGATACTGTGATAGCGGGTAAGTGTATTTTGTTTACTTATCCTGCTTTTCTGTTGATTGATACTGGTGCATCACATTCTTTTATTGCACAAGCTTTTATTGATCAGTATCATATATGCTCGTCTCCACTGTTGATGCCTCTTTATGTTTCGACACCCATGGGAACTACTGTGATGACTTGTCAGAGTGTGTCTGATTGTGCTATTCAGTTTGAGACTGAGTATGGGCTACAGGCTGATTGATTGTGTTAGACATGTCCGATTTTGATTGCATCCTTGGAATTGATGTATTGAGTAAATATCAATCTGTTGTGGATTGTAGTCAAAAGATTGTGAGATTTCAGTCTGATACTGGAAATCAATGGTATTTCTATGGCCAGGGATCGAGGGCAATGATTCCTTTGATATCAGCAATCCGAATGTCGCGTTTGTTAGAGCGTGGACATGCGGGTTATTTGATTTATGCCCTTGATGTAAATGAACAGAAAAGAGAAAGGAAAGTGGAGGAGATACTAGTGATTGCAGAATATGCGGATGTGTTTCCAGATGAGATACCTGGATTCCCACCGAGTCGAGAAGTGGAATTTGGTATTGATTTGATACCTGGTACTTCTGCAACTTCACGGGCTCCTTATCGGATGGCACCAACTGAATTGAAAGAGTTGAAAACTCAATTGCAAGATTTATTGGACAAGGGGTACATACGTCCTAGTGTATCGCCTTGGGGTGCTCCGGTTTTATTTGTTAAGAAGAAGGATGGGACAATGCGATTGTGTATTGACTATAGACAATTGAACAAGGTAACAATAAAGAATAAATATCATCTTCCTCGTATTGATGATTTATTTGATCAGTTGCAGGGATCAAGGATTTATTCTAAGATTGACTTGAGGTCAGGATATCATCAAATATGTGTGAGGGAAGGAGATATACAGAAGACAGCATTCAGAACTCGTTATGGGCATTATGAGTTTCTGGTGATGCCATTTGGAGTGACAAATGCTCCTGCTGTCTTTATAAGTTTAATGAACCGTGTTTTTCAGGAATACCTTGATCGATTTGTTATTGTCTTTATTGATGATATACTGATCTATTCGCAGAGTGATGCGGAACATGTTCAACATTTGCATATGGTATTGCAATTGTTAAGGACACATCAGTTGTATGCCAAACTCAGTAAGTGTGAGTTTTGGTTGACTAGTGTCGGCTTTTTAGGACATGTTATTTCAGAAGAAGGTATATCAGTTGATCCAAAGAAAGTGGAAGCAGTGTTGAATTGGTCAGCACCTACTTCTGTGCCAGAGATTCGTAGTTTCTTAGGTTTGGCTGGTTATTATAGACGGTTCGTTGAAGGATTTTCAGCGATCGCCAAACCATTGACACATTTGACACAGAAGGGAGTATCATTTCAATGGTCAGAGGCTTGTGAGCGTAGTTTTCAGGAATTAAAACATCGATTGACTACAGCTCCAGTCTTGATCATTCCATCTGAGCATGATAGGTTTGCATTATATACTGATGCATCTTTACTTGGTTTGGGTTGTGTATTGATGCAGGACAAACATGTAGTGGCTTATGCATCACGACAGTTAAAGCCACATGAACTGAGATATCCAGTGCATGATCTGGAATTGGCTGCCATTGTCTTTGCATTGAAGATATGGCGACATTATTTATATGGTACGTCTTTTACCATATATACAGATCATAAAAGTTTAAAATTTCTATTCACTCAAGCAGAGTTGAATATGAGACAAAGGAGATGGATGGATCTGTTGAAAGATTATGATTGTGAGATTGAATATCATCCAAGAAAAGCTAATCTTACAGCAGATGCCTTGAGTCGAAACGTACATCATACGGCTGATGAGGTGATTCATTTATCCGCATTGATGACTTCTTGTTGTACTTTGGGTTATGATTTTGATATGGAATTAGAGCCAGTACGGGTATCAACATTTTTGGTTGAACCCGAAATTTTTGAGAAAATCAGAACACCACAACTGACTGATGATGAAGTACAACAATGGAAGGAAAGGATAAGTCAAGGACAAACATCTCAATTTGTACTTACCGATGATGGAATGTTGAAGTACAGAAACTGTTGGGTAGTACCTACTTCATTAAGACTACGCCAAGAACTACTACAACGTGCTCATTGTAGTAGATACAGTATACATCCTGGAGGGAAGAAAATGTATCATGATCTACGTACACAATTTTGGTGGAAACGTATGAAACATGATGTATTGAGCTTTGTGAAACGGTGTTTGATCTGTCAACAAGTGAAAGCGGAAAGACAGAAACCAGGAGGTGAATTACACAGTTTGGAAATTCCTCAGTGGAAATGGGAACATATCACGATGGATTTTGTGACTCATTTGCCACGGACGTCTTCTGGTTGCGATGCTATTTGGGTGATTGTTGACCGACTCACCAAAGTTTCTCATTTTGTGCCATATTGTATGACATTTACATATCTAAGAATGGCACAGTTGTACATTCAACATGTAGTGAGACTACATGGTATTCCAGTTTCCATTGTATCGGATAGGGATCCGAGATTTACTTCTCATTTTTGGGAAGGATTACAGACAGCGTTGGGAACTGGAGTGCGGTTGAGTACAGCATATCATCCGCAGACAGATGGACAAACAGAGCGTACGATACAGACGCTTGAGGATATGTTACGTGCCTGTGTATTAGAGTTTGATACTTCATGGCAAGAGTCGTTGCCATTAGTGGAATTTTCATATAACAACAGTTATCAGTCTAATATACAGATGGCAACATTTGAGGCTTTGTATGGGCGACGATGTAGATCGCCATTGTATTGGGATGATGTGGATCAATCTTCCTTAACTGGACCGGATATGATTCATGATATGGAAGAGAAAGTGAAAGTCATTCGATTGAAACTTAAAGCTGCTCAGGATAGACAGGCTGCGTATGCCATTAAGCGACGTAGACCACTTGAATTTCAAGTTGGTGACCGTGTGTTCTTGAAAATTTCACCTTTTAAAGGTGTAGTACGATTTGGGAAGCGTGGAAAATTGTCTCCACGGTATGTTGGTCCGTATGAGGTATTGCAACGTATTGGTACGTTGGCATATCGATTGGCACTACCACCGGCATTGAGTAGTATTCATGATGTTTTTCATGTTTCACTGTTGAGGAAATATGAACCAGATCCGAGTCATGTCTTACAGCTACCTGATGTACAGTTGGATACAGATGTGTCGTATGAGGAACGACCGGTTATGATCTTGGATCGAGCTGAACGCAGGTTGCGTAATAAAGTGATTCCTATGGTTAAGGTACAGTGGGACAGACGGAGTGTCGAAGAGGCAACGTGGGAGACGGAGCAGCATATAATGCAACGGTATCCGGATTTGTTTTCTGGTATGGTGATATATTATTGATACATGTTTCTTCTATTGTATCTCTCATATACATGTATTATGATGTTCGTATATGCAATTTCGAGGACGAAATTCAATAAGTGGGGGAGAATTGTAATGCCTCGATTTGTTGTATATACGTATGATATGATTATGGTGTAATTATATCAAATGATGGTATGTTAATGGGGGTTCGGGTGGAACCAAGAATGAAGTAATACATGTGTGAAATGATATATGGTAAGGGCAAGGAATGAAACATGGTATATAATGATTTGAAATATAGTAACATATCAAAGAACATGAAATAGTAGGCATTGGAAATTGTATGTGTGAAGTTCATTTGAAGTGGAGTTGCATTTGAAATTGAGTTTCATTTCAAGTACATGTTACTTAGCATGTCATTAGATAGTAAGTGTTTAGGGAAACAAATGACCTTATATCAAGTGAATTATGGAGGCAAAATCACATAGTGCTCACTTTACACCTACTAAAACATTACACAAGCTCCTCTCCATTTCTTTCAAGGTTTGTTGGTTTGAGCTTGGGTTTCAATTGTAACTTGAGCTAGGAGGGTGTGTGAAGTGGAATTGTACCATCTTGGTAAGAAATTCATAGTTGTATACTTGATTTTGTCATTGGTGTTGATGTATGAGACATAGCATATCAAGTGTTCATGTGTACAATCATAACATGTTTATATGCTAGGAATTGGAATCTATGATGTTAGAATCATGTGAAGATGTTCCTAGATAGTGCATGAAACATGTTTACATGTTAAAATTCGAGTTGTAGGAGAAGGGCTAGGAAGATAAGCTCAAAATCGTCATTTTGTTTTCTGAAACAGAGGAGGCGATCGATCGCTGTGTTTTAGGCAATCGATCGCCTATGGCTAAACATGAGAGTGGCGGTGCATTGAGCGATCGATCGCTTCATGTGGCAATCGATCGCCTTGAGGCAGTAGGTTTTTCAAAGGAGAGGCGACCGATCGCTTGAAATTAGGAGATCGATCGCCAAAGATCAAAACGTTAGGCAATCGATCGCCTCAAAATATGAAATCGATCGCCTGGTTAGGTTTTGAAAAAATGTTATATTTTGTAGAATTTGATTTTAATGCCTATGATAACATGTTATATTGTTGGCATTGTTGTAGCATCATCTCAGGGGACAGGGCAAAGAGGCAATTAGCTATCAACGCCTGATTTATCGCTTTTGTGTCGCAATACAGGTACGTGTTGACGTACGGAGTATATATATGATGTGATGATGATGTTATGGTTTTGATATCATATGATTTATGTGATCTTGTATCATATGATTGGTAGTTCATATGCATGTTCATACATGGATTTCATATGATTGGGAAGGATGCCTTGATAGATATGTGTATATGCTTTGGTGAGATCATTGCCTCGATAGATATGCCTGGTGTGGGATATGCTTTGGCTGGGATCGTTGCCACGATAGATATACTACATATGCTTTGGCTTGAGAGATATACACTTGGTGTGGGTATATGCTCTGGCTATTATCACAGATGAGCATGGTACTATGATATGTGCTGCTAATATGAAGATGTGATGTGGTTCCACTGACATATTGAGCTGAATAGGCATATCATATGGGGCTCGTGATAATAGGGTAATTGTTGAGACATGTCATGACATAGTGCATTTGTGGATGCATGATACAGAACATTCACGTATTGATGATTTATTTGTGCTTTATCATTGATATTGATATTGTGGTTTGATATTGCACTGAGATATTTGTTATCTATACTCATTGTGTGAATGTTTCTGTAGGAACTCATAAACGTGGGGAGCGTGAGTCCTGATTTCCGCTGCGAGTGGAACCACTGCATAGGGGTTATCTTAGCGTAGGTTGTTACTTGTACATTTGATGTATAGTTGGTTAGGGTTTTGTAAACCTTGTAACAACTTAACTAGTAAGATACTCTTAATTAGTGCATGTTATTACTTAATTCAGACTCACATATGTATGTTTAATTGAATACATAATGGATTAAGTAAAGAGGACCCCACAATCCCACGTACACTGGAGCTGACTCCTCCTGTCATAGAGATCTCCTCTACAGCTGATCCCATTATCTCCTCCGCTCCAAGTCCTGCATATGATCAACCGCACCAACTGATGGATGTTGATCATGAGAATGTTGACACAGTGATTCAGACCGTGGTTCATCAAGTTACACTCTCTTCTGGAAATGATGAGCCCAGCAAACACTCCTCACACTCTGCTGATCACATCCAGTCGTCTGCAGCTGCGCTGGAACAAGATGTTACCAGCATGGATGTCATTGCTGCCGACGCACCTACTGCACCAATTGTTGAAGACACTGCTCTACTGACCACTGCTGTTATTGAGGGTCCTCCCAGCGTTCTCACTGCTAATGCAGAAACTCAAACAGATGATCTGGATCATTCGATGGCTCAAGACCCTCCTGAGGATTTCTTTGACTTCTCAACTCATATTCCTCTGGAAGGGCCACCTAACATTGCTGATCAACTGACGCAACTATCCAACGACATCTCTGCATTAGCTAGTGACGTCAACAAGCTTAAACAGGAAGAGCGCACTGCGACTCTTATTCTTGGGAGTCACCAGCAGCACACCGACTCTCAATTCCAGCACATCTATCGAGACATCAATAGTCTCACAACTACTGTAACCAGGCTTCAGACGTTTGTTGTGGATGCCTTTGCGGACTCACTTTCTCGGATAGGGCAGGCTCGTCTTCAGATCAATCAACAAAATGAATCACTTCATGCTGCCACCTCACTGGCCCTTGGAGATCGGATAGAAGACGCCAAGAAAGCCCTATCAGATCAACTGGCAACCTTGCAGGCAGCATTTGCTTCTCAAATTCAAGACTTGAGCAACAGTCTGCCTGCTGCTCCTCAAATCATTAGAAGACTGCCTGAGTCCAGCAGACATGCTCCTCAGACCCAACGAGACCAGAGACTGCTCATCGCTCATCTACTGCAGCTGGAGCATCCAGTCGATCAAGGCCTCTCTCTCAGCAAAGGTCCCACAGCTCTCGACAAACTCAGGCTGACACTCCACCCTCCACCCATGACTACTCCTCGCATTGGCTTGGGGGCAAGCAGTAACTTTTATTGTCTTTTTGCATTTATCATTATCTGGTTTTCATAAATATTCAGTATTGTCAATTCATCTTTATTTGTTTTCTTTTTTCATGATATGACACTTCACACTACAACTTGCTAGTTCTTCGCTATAAATAGCTTGCTAATTCTCAAACTCAAATCATCAATCATGCAACTCTTAACTAATATTCTTACTTGTCTTGCAACTATTGCTACATAAATATCTATTCATGGGTTTATTACTTATCTAAATCAACTCTCATGGGTTGATTATTTATCTAACCCACGTCTGCTAGCTTAAGCTTTCTGGACCAGCCCTGGTGCGTCCCACCATCCTGGAACTTTTGGAACAGCAGATGCCTGGGTGCTGATGACAAAAAGGGGGAAGACAGAGATAGAGTATTTTCATTGAAGACAGAGATCTTGCCAAATGAATATATGACTACTTTGAAGATAATGGACTCTTTCTAGGCCTTTCTCTGTTCTAAGATTTTCTGTATGCACTTTTTCTCCCACTCCCTTTGTCAATAACCCTGAAACTAGCCAGCTCAGATCATTCCATACTGGCTATGTTTCTCTATTTGGATAGATTGTAAAAATAGGTCTTGTAAGATGTTCCATGTAATGGTCTATGTAATTTGTAAGATATATCATGTAAGTTGTAATCAAAATTCATTTTATATAAAAATGATATTTCTTTTTGGCTCAGTTTGATTACTACTTGTAATCTGCTTATTTACTCTAACAAATTGCAAAAGTCTTTGTTTGTCTCTAAGTCTTAACATGAGTCGTCGTTCATTATGATAAAGCAAGAGTCTCCAGTACTAAGTTTTGTCATCACCAAAAAGGGAGAAATTGTTAGGAAAATATTTCTAAGTTTTGGTGGTGACAAACATCAACCGGATGAAGACCAACTGTATGACAAAGACTTACCGGGTGACAAACGTCAACCGGATAAAGACCAACCGGGTGACAAAGACTTACCGGGTGATAAACATCAACCGGATGAAGACCAACTGGGTGACAAAGACTTACCGGGTGACAAACATCAACCGGATGAACACCTACCGGGTGACAAAGACCAACCGGGTGACAAAGACTTACATGGTGACAAACATCAACCGGATGAACACCTACCGGGTGACAAAGACCTACCGGGTGATGGACATCAACTGGATACACAGACACCAACTGGTATCAAACACCAACTGGGTGACTAACACCAACCAAATGGACACCTACCGGATGGACACCAACCTGATGGACACCTACCGGATGGACACCAACATGATGGACACCTACTGGATGGACATCAACTGGACAAGCATCTACTGGATAGTCATATATTGAGCAAAGACATCTACTGGTTACAGAATAATGAACGACCTGTTGAACGAAGAAAGCCAGCATAGGACTAACCATCCAGCAAGAGCTCAAAGCAACGAGACAAAACAAGTACAACCTATTCTGACAAAGGTACAACGGAGCGGCGCACCCTGCTATATCTCCGCTACCATTAGCGTCAGAATAAAAGAGTCGTTGCTAAACAAAATAGGAAAGAAGACAATCAGAATATGGATCTCTTCCGAATATAGACAAGTTGCCGTTAAAGATCAAGATGTCTATAAATACGTCCAATTGAAGAATGAAGAGGTTAGCTGAACCATCAAATCAAAAAGAGAGAAACACTTCATCGCAAAAAGAAAACCATCTCACTGATATTCTCTAAAAAGTTCAGCAAGAGCAGACAAGCAGTACTAATCGTGACAGATTATCCTCAACTGAAGTCTGCTGCTCAAGAACACTCGAAGCTAAATAGTTCATTCCTTAAGAGTGTCATACAAACTATTGTAATAGAATCAAGAGTTTGTGATTGCTAGGAGTTTAGGCCAAGCTGTGTGAGTGCCTAAGAAGGTTGTATACTGTAAAGTGTAAACCAAGTCTTCTAGTGTAACCTTCCTGCAAAGGAAGAAGGTGAGACGTAGGGTTTAGTCAGTTTCAACATCAAGTCTTCTGGATTATTTCTTAAAATTTTTAGGATTTCATATATTTCCATGCTTTGAGTAATTATGGAATTTTATAGGGTTTAGTCGGTTTCAACGTCAAGTTTTCTGAAGTGGCCATAAAATACACATCAACATTTTTCTGCAATCAAATTCCTCGACTCCACAGTAGATAAATTAAGCATGATAAAATTCAATTTAAAATATGATTAATTCTATTTTTTTTTTTTTAAATGCCTCGATGCTTACATATTTCAGATTTATTTATTAGAATGTGATTAGATATTTTAGTTTGTATCTTGCTGATTTGGTACACAGAAAACCATAAATAGAGCATTATTTTTCAGCTATTTTTGTAAACTCTGCTCTATCATCTCATTAAATAAAGAAGTTTTTCTTCTCCTCAATTATGGAGGATATTGCTTTGGGATGAGCTGGAGGATTTTCAGCCTGTAAGCGTATGTCATTGTGGACAGATTCTTATGATAGAGCCTCTTCCTGCTATTTCGAAGATCTTCTCTTTGGCAGCATTTGCCAATACTCCACAAAGTCTATAATTAATCTGCAACACTCTGCAGTGCCACATAACTCGACTGTTGCGGCTACAAAGGCTCCTCAATCTGCTAAGGGAGGTAAAAGTGATAAAATTGTGTGTACATATTGTGATTTTACAGGGCATACTATCGATAAGTGCTACAAACTACATGGCTACCCACCGGGTCATCCAAAATTCAAGACAAAGCAGAACAATGGAAAGGCAAATGCATGTGAAGGAACTGATTCGCAACTTCAACGTAGTTCTGGACCTACTCAGGAATTACAGCAATCCGAACCTACTTTCTCGTGTTTTCATGGAATATACTCTCAATCTTTTAATCCTTGCTCTTTATCTCACAATGATTGGATTTTGGATACATGGGCAACTCACCATATTTGTTGTGCTTTGCCTTTGTTTCACTCGTACAAATCTGATTCCTCCTTCGTTAAATTACCAAACAATTCCACATTGTTAGCCACACATGTTGTGGTGATACTGTTGGGTTTCCGTACCCCGGCGTCAGATCCAAACGCAGCGGAAATAATACAATAAACAGATCTGACCCAGGGACGAAAGATCGCGCCTGATTCATATATTAACATGCAAATATCGAATATTAATGCACGAAAAGAGATTACCGTTAACAGCGAAATCAATCTGATGGCGGTGATCCTCGGTCCAATCAACCTGACCAGATCTACAAGCCCGGCACCAGTGCTAGTGTGATGACGGCTTTTCTATGAGAGTGTGTGTATTGAATGGAATCAGTTAACCCTAGAGTGAACCTTATATTTATAGTGTTTATGAGACAGCTAATTGGGCTAGGGCTCATAAAGCCCATCGGGCCAATAAAGCCCATCGGGCCAACGTTTGGCTTGCTGGGTATTTTATGCTAACAATCTCCCACTTGCCCAAAAGCCAACACAAAACAATAAAATCATAATCCAAGTAAGTCAATCCAATTGAACAACTTGATGTACAACCATTGTACATAATTATGAAACATAAATATATCAAATGATTTAATTTTAGAACTTTCTATAGATGAAACACTTTCAAATATAGAAACTCCACTAGAATGAGGAGCTTTCAAAAATTAAATCCATCTATATTAAATCACTCAATTTGAGCACTTAACGTTTAAGTCTCAATTCTCATCGATAGATCGGCGGCCGGTTGATTGTGACCCAGCGAGGCTCAAGTGTATCATAGCAGTAGGATCACAACCTTTGTGATTTTAGAAGTCAAACAACTTCTTGGGCTTACCTTGAATGCCCCATTGTCAATTAAACTCCTTTAATATACAATGACGGAAATATAATTCCAGCAACAACCTACCGATCGTGGGTAGCGCCTAGCATCTGCGCTTCACGAAGACCTAGATACAAATGACTAGCAACGTACGAGAACCTGTCAGCCATAGTTAGCGTGCAGTACATTCCTTTCACTCAATATGTCCTGATTGAATCTAGGGCATTGGTCGGTCGAGGCCCCTTATGATTTCAATAACTATATATTTGTTTCACGTTATATGATTCATTGTGTGCGTATATGAAAAACTCATTTTTCACAAGCACTACCCACTCTGGCCAGAGATTCCTCGAATCATATATAGAAAAACACATAGGACATCCTGGTTCATCAAGACCAGTGGTGAATCTCCAACGACAATCATAGGCCTCTGACAGCATCACTGAATACCCAAAATAATTACTTTATGACCCACATGTGATCAGTCATTAAATCAAAGTACACAGTTATCTATCAAGACCTCAATGACGTCTCGGGTCATGAGGAGTAATGGTGCACAACTATGACTAGAAATTCTATACTCGACAAATAGTAACCACTTATAGAATTCCGAGTAGGGTCGTTCAGTGAACACATTCCTAATGAGTACCTATTCATGTGTGCTGACTTCTCCAAGCCAACGCCGATGAAACGCGGCGCACTACACTAGACACATCATGAATACCAGTCTCTAACGAGCATATATCGATATCCCATTCTCGAAGGCTCGTCGACCAGGAACATTTAGAAATCGCAGTCGAGAATGTATTTCATGGTCACCATCATATGCGTAACCACATTCTATGGACTATAGCAACTTCAAGGACTTCATCAATACATCAAGATGTATGGGTAAACAGATGAAGAAGTTCCATATATATTAATATTCAAACAAAGATTTGTCATAATAAGATTATAAGTACAATCAATCAACTATTGATTTACTTAATCATGTATGACAACAATATCTTTCACTTTCCCAAAGCCAACTACTCATGTGTCTTAAGACCATCTTCCCAAGATGTCTAACAGACACCAATCATTGTAAATGCTTTGTCAGTGGATTCACTATATTTTTCTGTTGAAGCGATTCTCTCGATAATAATGTCGCGTATACCATCTCTCTCATTAGATAGTATTTTCTCAATATAAGTTTGGATACTGATGAGATCTTGGCTATACATAATAGCTCAAATGTTGTCACAGTACCAGGGACTGTGTCAACCGCACTAGAAATTACACCCAACTCTTGGATGAAATTTCATATCCAAACTGCCTCTTTGTTGTATCGTATGCTGCAATGTATTCAGCTTCAGTGGTGGAATCCAATGTGGTGTCTTGCTTGGAACGTTTCCAAGAGACATCACCATCATTGAGCTTAAATACAAATCCGAACATCGATATGGTATCATCTACATCCAATTTAAAAACCAGCATCAGCTTAGCCTTCAACTTTTATTTCTCCACTTACAGATCCAAAAACCACGAACATATCATAAGTTCTTCATAAGAACTTGAGGATTATTTTCACAGTTTTCCAGTGACCTTCACCGGGATCTGTCTGATGTCTGCCCATTACTCAAAGAACATAGATTAGGCCAAGTACATACCATAGCATACAATATGCTATTAAAAGTAGAAATATAAGGTACCAATGTCATCTTTTCTCTCTCCTCATCAATCTTAAAACCCATTGACTCGAGAGATGAATACTATGACATATTATGAAGTAACTCATTTTCGACTATTCTATGCTAAACCCTTTTAGCACAATGTTTATGTACGTAGATTGAGATATCTCAAGCATCCTTTAGATCTATCCCTATAGATCCTTACGCTAAACACGTATGACGTTTCCCCCAACCTTACATGGAGAAATTAGTAGATAATCATGCTTTAATTGATTAATCCAATACCATTCATAATGAGCATGATATAATCAACTTAAAGCATCACAACTATAACCATGCTCCCACTAACCCTTTTGCACACACATGTCACTTCCGGATTTTTAACAAAACCAAACACTTTGATGATGTTATCAAAACGGAAGTTCAAACTTCGGGATGCCTTCTTAGGCCTATAAATGGACTTCTGGAGTTTGAAAACATTTTTCTCACTCCAAGAAGTTGTAAACACATTTGGCTGCTACATTTCTACCTCAATGCCACCAACTGAGAAATGTTGTGTTCACATCCATTACTTATATCTCATATTCATAATATAAAGATATAACTAATAAAATCTAAATAGACTATAGCATCATAACCGATGAAAATTTTCTCATAAACAACTTTTTGCCTATGAGAATAATCGTTTCTCACCAGTCAAGCTTTGAAGGTCACTACCTTCTCATCCACTCCAAGCTTTCACTTGTAAATCCATGCAGCCAAAGGGAACAATTCCCAAAGATGATCTACTAAGGCCCATACCTTATTGGAGTACAAAGAGCCCATTTCAGATTTCATGGCATCTTGCTAATGTCCCGAATCAATATCTGACATCGCCTCCTTGAAAGTCCAAGGATCATATCCATGGTCTATTTCTTGACTACTTTCAAGGAGTAGATTCATTTTATCAGGAGCTCTTGAAACATTTTCAAATCTCCTTGGTGTGTGTAAATCAAAGGTTGTGATTGACTCAATTAATTTAACTGTTTTCACTTTTCTAGTGGTTTGTGGTTCTTGAACCCTTTCAAGTTATATTATATTATCATTCATTTCTAATAGAAACATTTTCTCTAGAAAGACTGCACTTGCGAAACAAACACTTTGTCTCCAATTGATAATATAACTTTCCACAAAATAACATAAGATGGATCAACTATCCAACTCATCTCCCATTGGCTGCTTCACATAAGCAGAACAATCTCAAATCTATATTTGGATTATTTTTCAGTCCATATCGTATATGGAGTTTTGGTCACTGCATTTGTATGAATTATGTTCAACCAATATGTAACTTTAGAGAGTTACTGGGAGAGAATCACATTCTCTCTAAGATAACTCAACATCATCTTACACTAACATTTAGTGCTCCACATACGTCCATATGAATCAAATTCAATGGACATTCAGCACATGCTAAATATATGTTGGATTTAAGTTATCATTCTTTTTATATTCTTTGAATATAATCATACTAATCATTCATAAGTTCACCAGATTCAATAAAACATGCATTCTTAAAAATACTGCAAATCACATTCGCATATTTAAAATAATATCATTCTCTATCAAAATAGGAACAATGTTCATTATTGAATCTAGAACAAATAAATAATTGCTCAAACCAGTTCCTAACCAGTTCAATATTTTATATTAAATAAATGTTTCAAACAGTCTTTGCAACAACTCTTGCTACAATGCTTAGCCTCAGGTAGGTGTCACCTTCCTAGGGCTCTCTACTTCTTCTCATCACATGCAACTCTTTGCAAATATGCGAGCATAACTGACATCATATACCAAAGAAGTAGAACCAATAGAAACATTTAATTTTAATATAAAACATACCCTTTCTAGAACGCTTCTAGTGTAGGTATTCCTTACAATTTTGCGCCAGTGACCAGCAGTGAAAACATAGATGCCTCTCCTTTCATAGTTGCTACTATATCATTTTTCGTCTTTTGAGGTTGGGAACCATTTCCCTTCCTCTTCTTTATCCTTGAAAAATACCATTGCTAGAAGATTCGACAAGAAGAACACGTTTCTTCTTTTGAATCAAGGACTCATGAGTTTCCAACATTTTTACTATAAGATCAAATCTACAGCCAGTTAATGAGGTATTGTCACATTCAGATTTTTCAATTTATCAAGAAGAGATATTTTTCGTACACCATGCTCATAGACCGAAGCCCCATCTTGCATGTGAAATGAAAATAGCTCTTTTGAAGTCACGAGTCTCAGTAATCGTGTCCGTTCACCAAACAACCTTTGTAGGTGTTGGAAAATATCAGTAATGTGAACGAGTTTCTCATATCTGTGTTGAAACTCATTGGTGACATTGATGCTATCATATAGCACCTAACCGAGAGATTATCGTCCCACCACTTCTCAAGTGTGGCGATCTCTTCACGAGACGAACGGAGAGACACTTCAACAGGAGGCTCTCACCAAGGGTATATAGCAATCTTTTAGAAGCGAGCACTATTTTAAAATTAATAGCCAATCAGAATAATTCGGTGGTTAATTTGTTTATATCGAGACTTGATGTAATCGGATTCACGACAATCACAATAATGAGAATAAACAAAAAATATAAGCAAACCGTTTGATTATTAATTAATTCAAAAACTATGGACTTAGTTATTGAATGCTCCCACTAAATTTTTCGAATTCATCACCCTCATGACAAATGAACGGAAAATCATATTTTCTTAGTGGGCTTGGAGTCCAACTAGCTTATGAAAACCCCGGACGTGGGCCCACCGGCTTCATGATACTAAAGGTAGATCACAATTGCATCATATGCAACCCCCAAGATATTTGTCTCGCGATTGGCATAACCCTACGTGGGCAGGACAATTATGCCTTCTCACGTCAAACTAACCCATCCCACGGATGGAAATGTCACGCCCAAAAGACCCCACGTGGGTGAGTAATCTAGAAGGTTAACATAACCACACCCTTAATTAAGTGGCAGTTAAACGCACAGCTTTCCCATGCCAGATGCCCCCACGTGGGTGAGTAAGGCAATATGACACAAGTAGCGTCTCATGGCTTAACTGTTGATGGAAGACAGGAAACAACAAACTCCTTTGGGCTCCCTTTACAGTTTGATATTAAATTTTTTGAATCATATTCAAAAGAGGGATTTAATAATTTTCAAATCTCATCAAGTACTTGTTTGTTTGTTTGCCGGATTCATGCAACTATGTTTTATTCATGCAATCATATGTACTAATAAAACATACAAACAAACATTTATCATACATCACATGCATAATAAAAATAAATATGGACGATTACGGCCTTTTCCTAATTGATCCACGTGAGCCATACGTGGATCACAAGTCTGTCTAAGGTGATGCAGGTATGTAATGCACTCCTATTACATTTTTGCTTCCATTATACATGTCTTGATTCTTGATGCTCCATCTTCAATCTCGATCTCCCACTAATTCTAAAGTTATTACATTTAAATCGTGCAAACAAGAGAATAGGGATACAAATCCGGGGTGGGATACATCAGAAAATAGAGAGAGCAGGCTCGCAGGCCCGATAACCAAAATCACAATAATAATGAAACAATAAAAACCTAAACATTCACATATACACATTGGTCAAGGCCCGTAATCATCCATCATGGAATCACATCAAATGTAATTAAACATTAAACTAAACAATTACATCATATGTAATTGTACTAATTACATCACATGTAATTAGATCACAATAATTAATTTATTCTATCGTTTCCCACTAATCGTATCAATAATTGAAAATAAAATTATAAATTAAATAAAACCATTTTATTTAATTTCTAATTAATTAATTTTCATTCAATTGGTAAAATCTCTATTTTACCTTTTAATCATAATGATAATCAAAAATAAAATTAACAATTAAATGAAACGCTTTCATTTAATTTTCAGTTAATTAAATTTTCAATTACTTGGTAAAATCACTATTTTACATACAAATCATAATATTAGCCAAAAATAAAATTAACAAATTAAATGAAACATTTTCATTCAACTTCCAATTAAAATTTTCAACTAATTGTAAAATCTCCATTTTACACTTAATAAATTAAAAATCATATTTTTTAATTAATTACGTTTATGATTTATTATTTCAAAAATTAATATCCGGATAAAATATCTAAAATGACCCAAAATAATTTATGGACTCCAAACAATTTGGATCCAAAATTAGAAAATCAATTTCAACCCAAAATGCATTATTAATTTCGGCTTTTTTTAAAAAATATTTTTTTTTTAAATCCCGAAATACTGTTCATCTTCCCCCACATTTCAAAAACTAGGGTTAGAGTTAGGTTTTGCAGCCGCCAGCCCGCGCCTCCTACCTCGCCAGCCTGCTTGCGCCCCCTCCTCACCCTCGTCGTTCAGTCGCCGGCCTTAACAGCGCACACAACGAGATGAGTAATCGCAGAGGCGCGCACGATTTTCGACGGCAACATTTGCAGAATCCATGGCGGTTCGAATTTCTTCTGCAAACATGCTCGATCGAAATCCATCAGCAACGATTGCAGATGTTCGAACGAGTCTCGCACGCGACAACTCCTTCGCGTCTCCGATTGCCGCCTGGCCGTTCGCCGCCTCGCGGCTGTCGGCCAACCATGGTGGCGATGAACAGTAACCATTTGGTCTCCATTAAAACACTTTTTAATGTATTTTCTATATTTTCCGGACTCCGTAATTTCTGAAATTCATAAGCGATTAATATTGATTGGAAACGATCTAATAAAGATAATTATCAAATATATGAATCAAAACGAAACCTGGCTCTGATACCACTGTTGGGTTTCCGTACCCCGGCATCAGATCCACACGCAGCGGAAATAATACAATAAACAGATCTGACCCAGGGACGAAAGATCGCGCCTGATTCATATATTAACATGCAAATATCGAATATTAATGCACGAAAAGAGATTACCATTAACAGCGAAATCAATCTGATGGCGGTGATCCTCGGTCCAATCAACCTGACCAGATCTACAAGCCCGGCACCAGTGCTAGTGTGATGACGGCTTTTCTATGAGAGTGTGTGTATTGAATGGAATCAGTTAACCCTACAGTGAACCTTATATTTATAGTGTTTATGAGACAGCTAATTGGGCTAGGGCTCATAAAGCTCATCGGGCCAACGTTTGGCTTGCTGGGTATTTTATGCTAACAGATACGTATGTAGTGACCTTTTTTGTGTTACATGTACCCCAATTTCAATTCACTCTTCTTTCTGTTAGCTCACTTACCAAACAATCCTCATGCTCAGTCATTTTTATGTCAAATATTTGTAAAATTCAGGACCAACACACGAGGAGGGTGATTGGGATGAGTAGGCAGGTTGGAAACTTATATGTTCTCAGTGGCTTCGACTTCTCACCAACAGTTTGTAATGTTTCCTCTTCTAAAACTGAACTTTGGCATTTTAGATTGGGGCATCCCTCATTTGTAAAACTTTATGTTGTAAAAAAGTGCTACACTTCAATCTTCTTGTGATGACGTTTTACATTGTGATATCTCATCTATCAAAAGAGAAATGTTTACCTTTTGTCTCACATGGTCTTATCTGCTAGTTGCTTTGATCTTGTACATATAGACATTTGGGGATCATGCTGCTTATTGGACCGGGTTAACCGGATCCAATCCGGAATCGACCGGATAAATCAGGCTTGGAACCGGAACCAGTTAACCCGGTTCCAAATCGATATCCGATCCGGTATTTACTGGTTCAGATTTGTTCTGGGGGTTCGGAACCATCCATCCACAGGTTCAGGTTTCATCGGTTCCAGAACCGAAACCGACGAAACAAATTTAAAATATAAATAATTTTTTTATAATTTTGCCATTGGCACCATGGCAGATCACAACGGTAATATGGTCGTTGGGATAGTTTTTTATTTTTTTTAAATTACAACTATAAATACAACTTCATTTATAGGTAAAATTCATCCAATTTTTCCAAGTTACCTCTCATTCTCTCATTATCGTATCATTATTAGTTTGGTCTAAAATCAACCAAAGTTTCCAAGTTAGCTATCTCATTATCATTATTTTGTTGTTGGGATAAATTATATTCAATATATGATGGCATCTTCTTCTATTGGTGATGGTTGTACTCCATTAATTCCACATGTAGTACAAGACAATATGATTATTTGGCCGACCTTGATGATATACATAATATGCATGAAGATGAGGAGCAATTTGCAGAACACCCCGATGCCCAAATTCGCCACATGCAGGATCATCCACAACCACTACTGATATGAGTCGATCAACTAACTGTCACAAGTGAAGAAAGTTTGGGATCATTTTGATCTCGAGACAAAATCGGGTACGAACGGATCTGTTGTTATTTGTAAAATATGTAAAATCACGTATAATTATAAAACAGGTGGTTCCACATACGGTGCCGAAACTTTTAAGAAACATAATTTTGATGATGCTACTTTACAACAATTAAGTAGAGAACCAACCCAACTTCAAATTAATCATCAATCTGGCACTAATTTTATCTTAACACTGGAAAAAAACAAAAGATTATTCTGTTGGGGCAACATTTCTAAGTTTGGTGATAACAAACGTCTACTACTTGAAGTGTTTACAGCATCGAAGAAGTTACTGATGAAAAGACCGTTGATTGACTCTACAAAGGTCTACCGGGAACAAAGAGTAGAAGATATCATCTACCGGGCCCAAAGAATAAGAGTCATCGTCTACCGGATGCAAAGAATAAACGTCTACTGGAACAATTGCACACTTTACAAGGATCCTCACCCGAATTGTTGTGGTTCTATTGAACAAGTTGACTTGTGAATTCTTGCAGGGATGAGCTCCACTTATATTGATGAGCTCAACTTATTAATGCTGAGCTCCACTTATTATTACTGAGCTCCACTTATTATGAGATCGGACAAGTTCAGCTATTGGAATATTTATTTGGAGTCAATTGGAAATTCAAAAGTGCAGAGAATGGCGCATGGATGGTTCTGACCTAATACTTAATTCGAGACGACTAGTTACACTCTAGCTCGACTAGATGGGGAGGCTAGTGTTATACATGTCATACACAGTAGATTCATGGCCCATTTCTTTTTATTCCTGGCAATTTTATTGCTTCATGCCAAAATAGCATAGGATGCTTTCCCCCTCTCCATTTTCTAATTAATTCCGGACATCATCACTGAAGGAAATAAAAGAGGGGTACCGATGGAAAGAGGAGATAGGTTTTTCACCATTTTTGGAGGAACCGTGATCATCTCTCGCGGTTCATCTTCTTCCCAGAATAAGCTTTTCCATTCGTTTTTTGTATGCTTCATTTATTGAAAAAAAAAACATTGTAACTCATGAAGATTGATAGTGAAAATTCTACTGGACCAGGTCCAGTGATTTTTTCCATGCTTTTGTGGTTTTCCACGTAAAAAATCAGTTGTCCAATTTATTTTCTGCACATTTGTGATTTATAAAAATCAAAATCTCATAGTGGATATCCAACCTTGTTGACTGGATATCCCAATATCTAGGTTAAAAAATGGATATCTAAATTATGAGATTGGATAAACGCCTTGGAGATTAATCTCCAACTCATTCATATTATAAGGGGTGTAGCCTGCAAAAATTGTACGGGATAAACAAAAGGCCTTTAATGATTCTTAAAACATATAAGAATATGTTGGAGTATAGCATGATACTCTTATAGAAGATCATATATGTAAGTGTGAAGTGTGGTCGCTTCAAATAACGGAAAGCACTAGTGAAACCAAGCGTGTTCCACAACCGTAAAAACAATACTAATGTTAGAATTGTTATGGTATGATTTTAGTTGTCTCGGTTTATACCAACGGCTAAATAGTTCAAGACTATAAGGTCACTATTAAGTCAAGTAAATCATATTGAATACCATTATGGATGGTTCAAAGCCAAAAGTCATCTCTCCCGATGCAATAACAATTCATTAAAGCACTCATCCAACATCATGTGCATTCATGCATTAATTTAATTCATATCGAATATTGTAGGAAAATTAATTGATTTAAATTAAGAATTGTACCTTTCAAGTATGGGTGCAACCTTTCATTAAAAATTATTTTGAAATTCAGCATCTCTTCAAGGAAGCATTGCATCCCTTCATCTATAGATGCAATTTTTCATGAAGAAATGCATCCAAATGTTGTATCTTGGTGATGTCCATTGGATTACTATATAAACAACTCCTCCATTTAGTTCTAGATACACAATATATGTTGATTAAACATAACATAAAGATCAAGTGCACTTGCATCTCATACATTTCAACAAAGTTGAGCCTTTAAACCTTCGTGCTTTCAGGACTTGTGATTTGAAGTGCTTATATCACAAACAGTCATATCCGAGCACCATAGCGTGGCAATATTGTCTTAAGGACGAAGATTCCAAATCTTGTCTCAACATTCTTCATCAAAAATTATTGTTACTTTGCTTGTCACTACCCCAAAAGATACACATCTAGAAATATTATAGCATAGTCGGTGCGGAGCCTTGCTGAGTATTTGGACCCTGCTTCTGCTTTCTTGACCAGAATCTTGTCAGCCTCAGCCTATACATTCATAGAATCTTTTCAGCCTTAGCCATTAGTTCAGCCTCGGTCACCTCGGCCTCAACTATTAGTTCGGCCGCTGTCACCTCGGCCACTCAAAGAAGAATTGAAAAGGAGGAAAATACGGTGATAGTGATGAGGACAGTTCTTCGAGGAAGGAAGTTCATCATGCAGCCAAAATTAGTTTTAAGGTTCGTCAAGTTATAATATTAGTGGATTGTGCCAATGGTGCATTAATTTTACCTAATAGATTTCAAATTCCGGAAAGTTTTGATTTAGACAAACACATAATTTAAGATGGGAGCAAACAAACCAATGATAGAATTTCAAGAAACAAAACATTACATGGAAAAATTCGTCATTTAGAACGTGGCTATAAAGTATAAACCAATACAATAATAATAATAATAAAATGAAATGCCAAACATATGATAGTGGTCTTCATGACAGAATATATTATATACGATAATATATTTTTTTTAAACGTGATATTACTATATATATATATATATATATATATATATATATATAATTTTAAACAAAAGAAATCGAAATGTCTAACACATTTTATTTTATTTTATAAAATATTTTTAATATAACAAAATGATCCCACATGTATTTTACTAGCTAAGCATAAATATTGATCCATGAGTCTGAATTGGTTTCAGTTTTTTTGGATCAACTAAGCTTGGATTGTCCTAACCATATGAATCTTCGGTTAAAATCAGTAATCTGCGATACTTTTCTCTTTTTTTCTCATCCACCCTCGTCTAGTCGGTCTTCTTCCTCGTATCTTTCGACCCTTCTTGATTTGTAGTTTTTGGAGTGCTGCTTGCTTAGGCCCATCTTCTTCGCCATTCTTTTCTTACTGCGAAGGGATTCATCATCTAATGATTCAATATACGTTAGTGAAACAGGTTCTATAGCAACAAAAACACCAGCAGAGCCAGCTCCAATATCATTTTTCCCATCACTTTCGAGCCAAAAAATAATAATAATCAGTTAGAAAATACCACAAGCATGAAGAAACTCACACACGCACACGCACACATATATATTGAAAAAAGGCATGTGAATTACGTACGCAAAACTACAAAAATAAAAAGGGTCGGTTGAGTGGAAAAAAGTAAACATTCATTAAACATCAAACCTTGTATTATCCGAGCAAGGAATCACCAAAATAAAATTGGTCAACGCCCAAATCATCCAAAGCACGATTCTTGTGACTAATATTTGGAAAACTATTATGATTATCAAGTCCAATTACTCAAACAACATAGCAACAAATAGAGTAATCAAATGTCTCACAAAAAAGACAATATAAAAGCTAAAATATAAAAAATACTCTACCAATGACAAAAGAACGTAGGTGGAAGTATAATTTCTAAATATACATGTATCATGCGAAAGGGAGGTGATCTTCAGCACTTTCACTTGACTTTTGGACACAAGCATCATCCTGCTGAGCCGGAACTGTGAGTTTATCATCATCCTAAAGAAATAGGAAAGAATCAACTTTAAAAATTCTTAGATCAAAAGAGACGGAGCATTTAGTCTTTAGATAATACAATTGAATTCCTCTTTGGATTATTTAAAATCTACACCAAAATTTTCATCTTATGGCTTTGCCATTTGTCTCGTATTTAGTCACAGATTTCTCTCGAGCTTGGTCTGCAGCTTCACTCAATCTAACCAAATTCCTTCATGAAAAAACTGAGAATTCTATTTCATTTAAGTTGGTTTGTGTGGCCTTTGTACCAAACCACACTTAAGATGGACTTTCAAGATTTAAACCAAGATATTTTGTTCGACAACAGCGTCCACACATATCAAACCATTGAATATTCACATAAACCAGGAACAACGATATTATGAAACCTAGTAACAACAACGAGAGGATGGTACATTAACGTCACAAAGCAATACCTCATTGTTACCCTTAAATAAAACAACGGCTCGAAAAAGACGACACTCATCACTTCTACTGTTACGTGCCCAGAAAGTCATGCAGTAGTGATATGCAACTGAAATATGGTAGAGCTTCTCAACTTTTACGAGAATGAAATTCTTTTGCTGTTATTACCCAAAAAGCATGCAGAACAAAATTAGTACGTGTACTAAAAAATCTGGGCTGCAAAAATGCTAAATAATATGTCTAACTTCTTTTTGATTGTAGAAGTTTATAGCCAATTTTGCGTATTCTGTGACCCAGTCGAAGCAGTTGACATCCACAAACGTCATCATTCCACACTTCTCATACAAACAAGGGTCAATATAGTCATCACACATCTGCCAGAAAAATTTAAACAAAGGTTAGTTTTAGACGTAAAATGATACAAATTGTTCCACGAATTCGATCCAATATGTAACATCCAATTCATGAGTGAAAAATTGTGTCTGGTAAGAAATTTGCAGCAAATTTTATTTCCAAATTTTTTGTTTCTTCTAAGCAAGGATGAGTAGAAACGAAGAAATTTGTGTACCTTATGAAGATCTGACAACGATTTCTCTCCCATCGTACGGAACACTGCAAAATCAGCATCGCAATGCAATTAAATGTTATTCACAAATATCCAACTATTTGTTCGCAGTACAAAACAATACTTCAATTGGTTGCTTACAATTAAAACACAAATATACAAAAATCTATACATATAAGGCGCATAAATGTATGCATATAATTTCTCTGGGAATAAAAAGGAAGATAATAGTATGTTCGTATCAAGGATCTCAAGAAAATATGTCGCAAAGAAAGAAGCATGCATACGGCATACCTACCTACATACATATATATATATATATATATATATATATACACACACACACATATGCAAATAATTACAAAATTATTAGTGCAAGGATTTTTACTTGCCATAGAAGAAGATAGAACCGAATGAGATGAAATAGTCAGTATCCTTAAACAAATAAAATTATTACCAAGATATATTTGACCACGTAATGCTCGAATTACTCTTAAGTTGAAGTGATATTTTTTCATGAGGTTTGAGTATCCAACACATCAATCATAGTTCCAAAACTATAACTATTAGATTTCATTTTAATAAGAAATTCTATCAAGTACAAATTATAAATATGTGATGGAAATAGAAATTTATTTTGGGAATAGAAAATTCATGATGAAAACGAAATTCAACTAAGACCCCGACTTCCTCATAGAAATGTCAGATACACTTAAGGAATCTGATTTATAAATTTTTTAAAAATTTTCATTATCACTCACTTTTCCACAATTTAATAATTTTTTTCACTTTGATCAAATCTCAAGAATGAGACAACTATAATTTCGATATGAAACCACTTTTTGTCGCAAAAATTGTACTCATATCATCATATGTATTTCCAATATATCGTTTTTATATCAAACATTTAATATGATTTAATTTCTGTTCAATCGATAATTGATCATGTATACCAACAAGCACATCCTTTAATATCATAGTAAATACTTTGTCGGATCAACTACCTGTACAAAAACCGATGAATCATTTTCCCCATGAAGTCATACAATACCAGATTAATTGAATTATATTGCATGCTTTGCAAAGACTCAATTCTTAATCCTAATAATTATAGTTTTCATTATTATTTTATTGGGTTTGATCCATCATCAATCAGATACTGGTCCTATGGCATTGGGAATTTTGAGAACCGTTCCATCAAACATAAGAAAAAGCTTACATATATTTAACAATGCAGAACTAAAGGGAAAAAGCATGAAAAAAGCACTCTTAAATTTCACAATGAGGTTGAAACTATCAAATAACATTTAAATATAATGAATCATAATTATTCACTACTAATTCTTACTTGTAGGCGAGACAAGAATCACACCATCAAAACCAGGAGCAGAGCCATCTCCAAGATCATTTTTACTGCTTTCACGTTTGACAAAAGAAGCTAGTAAGAAAATGTTGTACAATCATGAACCTAATCTCACACAATACAACAGATTTCAATTAAATGATGGCTTTCAGTGAACCAAGATACACCATACAACTATAAACCCAAAAATACCAATATGTGTGGAAAAAGAAACATTTCATTTTCTGACACTATTAAAAAATTGGCAAGGAGTCACGACGCTTTGATCAGTCCAGGCCAACAACAAGATCCTCACAATAATATTTGGAATCATAGAAGGTAAAGCATTATGATTATCAAGTGCAATTAATCACATAGCTATTGAATGAATAGAACAATTAGATGCCCTAACAACTAAAAAAACCTTAAAGGCAGAACATAAAAATACTCGATCAATGGCAAATGAACACAGGAACATATTAAAACATAATTTCTGGATATACTTGTACCATGTGTCAGAGGGCTGATAGCTTTCACCTAGCTTTTGGACATAATCATCCACATTGTCAACCAGAATTGAAATTTCACCATCATACTAAAAATAAGACAAAAATCAACCTCAAGACTTCTTAATCAACGAGTAAATAATGATAAAAGGAACAACATTTGTCACACAATTGCATTCCTCTTCCGCATATTTAAAATCTTCTTTAAATTTTACATCTTATGATTTTGACATCTGTGGCATACTTCGTTCCAGGTTTCACTCAAGCTCGGACTATAGCAGCACACCACACCAACCGGAAACTCGAGAAATAACTTCAAGCATTTACCCAAAATCACCCTAACACAAGCATCAAACTCCATTTGGCAGGCTACATTTAGAACTTGCTAACCAACATGCACCATATCTCTACTTTGTCTTAAACATTACCTCTTCCCGTTTCATATTTTATGGCTATGGACTTTGAAACATTAACAAAATCCGAAAAAAAAAATCCACACATGTATCATATAATTAAAATATAGTTAAAATAACCAAACAACACATAGTGTGAAAGGTAAAATGACCTAAATACTAAACCTAAACTTCTTCATGACAAACTGAGAATTTTATTTTATTTAAGTTGGTCTGAATTGGCGTGACTAGCATTTGTGCCTACAGCCTTTGTGCCTACACTGAAGATGGAATTTTATGACTGTTATTAACAAAGATATTTTGTTTGACACAACTATATCCACACTCCACACAACACAAACCATTGAACATTCGCATAAACCAATAACAAATATTGCAGAAATTCTAATCAAATATGTATAAAAATAACTAGGATATGATGGCGAGGATGGTACCTTGATCTCACAAAGCGATACCTTCCTATTCGGCACACAAACAACACACCGAAAAAGACGGCACTCATCACTTACATCATCCTGTGCCGAGAAAGTCATGTAATTATATACACTTGCAATGTTAAGCTTGTAAACCTTCACGAGATTGAAATTCTTTTGCTGTGATCAACATAAAAAAAATGTCAGAACAATTTTTTTACATGCATTAAACAATAAGGGCTGCCAATAGATCAAATAATTTGTCCAACATTTTTCCTATTGTAGACGTCTAAGGCTAGTTGTGCCCTATAGTTGACACGATATACGTCGTTGTCAATGTTCACATATGTTCTGGCTCCACCGGGAGCAATTTCACGCCCGTCAAACCCATAATATCGATCACACGTCTGTCAAAAAATTTTGTTTAAAAAAACGTTAGCGTCCGAGAAAATAATGTCAGACACGTTTGATAATACAGAGAATCCTCAAATAACAAGTCCAAAATGTTAAATCTAATTCAAGACTCTATAGATTGTGGGTCAAAAGAATAATATAGAAATTCGCAGCAAAGTTTGTGTTTCTTGTCCGCAAGGAAAAAATGTGTAATAAGGATGAAATCACGTACCTCACGAAGCTCCTGTTTGTCTCTCATCAGATGAAAGTCCGAATGGAAAAATTGTTCGCTTTCGATTTCAATGTCGTCTGAATCCAAATGGAAAAATTGTTCTGAAACGCATCTATCGCAGAATCGCCTATGTAGATATTCAAATCTCGTGCAGTACCCTTAAGATTTCGGCCCAATCAACCAGACCCAATTCTATTGGGTCTAATTCATCTCGTGAGAAATTTAAGTTGAGAAAATTACATATAAGTATCACTTTTCAAAATGTATTTTAATTAAATCTATCAAAATATTTATTTTTCAACTAAATATACCTTTTAAAAAACTTATTTCACATAAGTTCAATTTATTAAACTCTAATCTAATTGGTCAATTTTTATTACTAAATTACCCATGTTGCAAGAAATAAAAACCATCATAAACAATTCACGTAATTTATTATTCCTCACATAACGATTATCGTTTTCTCAAAAAAAAATTCATCTAATTCATTGAGCAGCTGATTTCGATCGTGTTTTAATTCGTTTACTGATTTTAGATTGTTCGATCTGTTATATATTCAATTAACTGTAATTTGATCAATTTTTCCTGAGATTTTTATCGTTAATTCTGATGGATTACGAAATCATGATTCTTTTGAAATTTAGAGATGAAACATTGGTTTTTAATGTTAAACACAGTTTCGAATTCAGTGATTTAATAGGTTGTGCATCTGCTAAGTGGTGTGATTTGAATGACGGTGAATTTTGTTTCAAATACTCAATAATGGGCACCCTAATTGTTGTTTGAGTAATGCGATTGATATGAGAAATATGTTTTGTTGTGTAAGATTATCAATCTTTGTTTATTGACAGTGCATGTTGTTGATTGTAATGCTTCATTGTTGAGGTCTGTTGATGAAGGTGGCGATAGTTTACCGATTGTGTCTACAGGTGCATGTGACATACATGCACCGCTAGACACAATTGCATGTGATATAGATTTTTTGACAGAGTCAAGCGGTATACGCAATATACATGCACCTCTAGAGTTTATTTCTGTCCGTGATTTACATGCATCAATAGAATCAGGTGGTGCACATATATCGACAAAACAAATTTGCAGTTCACCATCAGGTTTAGGATTTGATTCAGACTATCGAAGAATGAACATTAAAGGCAAGGAGAAGTTGTTGTTATGTTTTGGATGGTCATCAATTATTAGTAAGGTGGGTCAAGTATTTACAGTGGTGTTGAAGAGTTTCGAAGTGAGTTGAGTAAATATTCCATGGAGGTTGGTTTTGATTACAACTATGTGAAAAAGAATAAAGATAGAGTAGTTGCTGAATGTTCTAGGAAGCATGTTGATGGGTGTGGTTGGTTTGTGAGTGCCAACATTTCACGTGTAAATGGTTCTTTCTACATAAAGAAATTGAACAACATTCACATTTGTGGTCTACGAGTCATGAAAGACAAATAAAAAAGGATTGTTTCACATTTAATATCAGAAATTATTTGTGAACGAGTCAGTTCCAATCCAAACTTTTCTGCTAGGTCTGTAATGGAGTTAATGAAAAAAGATCATGGGTTGGATATAGCGTACATTAAGGCATGGAGAAGTGTGGAGGAGGCTAGGTCTACTGCTTTTGGAAATTATGATGAGTCTTTCAAGGAGTTGAAGTGGTACATCAAAGCGGTGAAGACGACTAATGTTGGGAGTTTTGTAGAGCTTGAAGTTGACGACTGTAACCGATTCATCCGTTTGTTTGTGTCGTTTCGTGCTTGTATGGATGGTTTTAAATTTTGTCGCCCTATGTTATTTCTTGATGGAACTTTTTTGAAATCCCGTTTCAAGGGCATACTTCGGTCAGCTACTGCAAAGGATGGGAATCAAGGTAAGATGCAACAATATTATAATGTAAATGAGATATTACATGCACTGAAGTCTGTCGGTGCATGTATATTACATGCACCGATAGACTTGCGCGTATATAACATGTTGCAGGATATATAAACTAATCGGATCGAATGCGGTGCATGTAATAAACATGCACCGCTAGTCAATCGGTGCATGTATATTACATGCACCGATAGAACTTGGTGTCTCTAACATTTAGTACTACATATGCATGTAACTGAGAATCGGTGCATGTATATTACATGCACCGCAAGTCTATCGGTTCATGTATTATACATGCACCGATAGAACTTGGCGTCTCTAACATGTACCACTAAAGGTTATATAAGTGCATCATATAACATAAATTGTATATTTTGCTTTATATTTTTTGATTATTTTATTGTAGGGTTGTTCCCCTTGGCTTTTGCTGTTGTGGACTCAGAGAACTTTGATAATTGGTGTTGGTTTCTATCTTGCTTGAGCAAGATTGTAGATAATGGTGGAGATATTGTTTATATATCTGATCGGAATGTTGGTTTGATGGAGGCTTTATCTGTTGTGTTTGGACCTTCTCCAAAACACTTTTTTTGTTTTTATCATTTGAAATGCAACCTCCGGGACAGATATGCTGGCAAACATTTTTCAAACCAGTTTTGGGAAAGGATTTGTTACTTGTTGGATGAGTGCATATTCGCCGACGGTGGCTATTTTCACAGAGAAGCTTGCTATTTTGAAACGAGAAGGTGGTTCAATTGTAGAAGGGTTTTTACAGGGTCTATCTTTGGAGAAATGGAGAAATGCTTACTCATGTGGCATGCGATATAGAGAGAGGTATTCAAATGCAACAGAGTCTTTCAATTCTTGGATATTAGAGGCAAGGGGTCTGCCTATTACTCACATGGTGGATTGTATCCGGGTTAAGCTGATGAGCTGGTTTTATGATAGGAGATCAATGGCTGCACGATGGAGAGGGGTTCTGCGTGCGAAGATGGAAAAGTAATGGTCTTTTACGAAAATCAAGGTCGTGCATAGAATGTGAAGATGTCTTCTGACTGTTGTTTCGAGGTGTTTTCATATCCTTCAGTTACTGTGCGCCTTAATATTCATACGTGTACTTGCTATCAGTGGCTGCTTGAAGGATTCCCATGTCCTCATGCAATTGTTGTATTTAGGAGGAACAAGATGGCCATAGATGAAGTTGTTGATGTATATTTCCATGTTCGTACTTATAAGAGTTGCTATGAAGGAGTTATAATTCCGATTCCATGACGTTCAAGTGATGATTTTGCTCAGATTGTCACGGATATGAATATTTTACCACCACAAACAAAAAGGCAACCGGGTCGTCCAAAGAATATGAGAATTAGATCCAAAGGTGAAAACATTCGACAGTTGCGTTGTAGTCGGTGTAAAAAATATGGACATAATAGGAAGACTTGTAAGGAACCTATTTGATGTTTTTTGTAAGTTTATGTTGAACAAAATTTAATTGCAGAAATTATTTGTTTGATTTGTTATTGGTTATTTAACATAATGATACAAATACATGCACCATTTCTGTCTATAGTTGCATGTAATTTATGTGCACCTATAGATTTAAGTTTCACTTATAGGTGCATGTCATATACATGCACCAAAAGATTCAAGTTGAACATGGATAAATGAAAATGTGTATTCTATCGGTGCATGTGATATACATGCACCGATAGAAACAAAATGTTAATGCATGTTTGTTTACATGCGTCGTTGATTTGAATAACAAAAGTAAACAAATACATGCACCGCTTTCTGTCTACAGGTGCATGTGATTCACATGCACCGATGCAAAAAAATTTGAATTGCTACATGTTATTTACATGCACCGGTTGATTCAAGTTGTTCATATTGTATAAATGCAACTTTGTTTTATGCTTGTGTATTTACATGCATCGTTAGTACATATCAAGTAAAATAATCATAAAAGATTTATTCAAGCATTGCATGTTATGTAATTGCAACTAAAGGTCTATCGTTGCATGTGATTTCACATGCACCGATAGAAAATGTTGGATAAATGCAATTAATGAATTAGCGGTGCATATATATCACATGCACCTATAGAAACAAAATTTTAATTAATGCTTGTGTATTTACATGCATCATTAGTACATATCAAGTAAAATCATTATAAAAAATATATTCAAGCCTCGCATGTTGGATAAATGCAACTAATGATCTAACGGTGCATGTGAAATCACATGCACCGATAAAAAAATTTTGAATTGGTACATGTTATTTACGTGCACCTGTTAATTCAAGTTGTTCATATTGTATAAATGCAACTTTGTTTTATGCTTGTGTATTTACATGCATCGTTAGTAAATATCAAGTAAAATCATCATTCAAGCATTGCATGTTATATAATTGCAATTAAATGTATATCGATGCATGTGATTTCACATGCACTGATAGAAAAAAATGTGAATATTTGCATGTTATTTACATGCACCGATTGAAACCAAATTTGAATTAACAAAAGTAAACAAATACATGCACCGCTTCTGTCTACAAGTGCATGTGATTCACATGCACCTATAGAATCATTCGGTGCATGCGAAGGGACACACACAATAAAAATTAAACAAAGTGCACTTGTAGGATTCAATTTTGTCCAGTTCATCATTAACCAACTAAAACACCAACATGAGTATGTACAGTTATTCAAGAACAAAAGTTTGTTTGTTTACAAAATTATACATTTACAATACAAAATATATCTACAACAAAGTATTAATCGTTGTCTTATACATTTTGGAGGATGATTTTCACCATTTTTGCTCTATAAATACTATTTATATCTACATTTGAATACTTGGGCACTTCTTGTCCTCTCATAATTCTTTCAATGTTCATGCAAAACACGGCACAGTCTACCGAGCCAGACTTTTGTTGCATTGCTTCTTTGAATGTTATGATTTCGTATGTCTTCACGTGTGTAGGTGATGCCTGCTGAAATGGGAGACTCCTGAATGATTTTCTTCATCTTCTCTTCAACGTAGACTTTCTATATATTGGAAGAAGTATTGTTATCAAATGGTAATTTTATAAAAAGTATTGAATTTAAAAAAATAAGTGTATTTAAAGTAAACCTTACCAGTAATTTGGCCTTTTCAAAGTAATAATTCGTCTCCCCCTCAATTCGTGTCCTTATTGAATTGTAATGAGTCCAAACTGACTCTTGAATATCAAAGACAAGCAGTGTCCAGTGGTATCCTAGTGTTTTTAAGTGGTCTTCTTTGTCTGGTGTGTTTATTGAAAAAACCAAAAACCTATATGACATTGCCTCTGGTAGGAATTTATCAATGTTGTTTCTGCTGAGTCTTTGTAGTAGCTTCCTAGTGAGATCAGTGTTGCGTATTGCTGCGAATTTGTATGAAATAATTGCATGATATACGAATTTTGGTTGGTATGGTTTTTGGTTGGATATTAGATTTTTGGTTGTTTAATGGTGTTTGTTGAAGGTTTTTAGTGTTTTTATGTTTTGGGTTTGTTGGTGTAAGTGTTGGTGATGATGGGAAGAAATTTTGGGGCAAAAATGGTGGATTCTCGATGTGTTATCCAAAGTTGAATGGTATGAGTGCACTTTGTTTAATGAGAAAAAAATATTTAATAGTTGAGTTTTATTACCCAACACATGCTGTTAAACACATAAGCTATCTTCTTTTTTTCGGTCTTGGCAATGTGGTTATTTACAATAATCGTCCAACGGTCAATCATCTATAAGTAATGATCAATCAGTTTCGCATATATGTATAGTAGTTCATATGCGAGACATAAACCTAATGTTATGTCGCCGCATGTGTATTTACATGCACCAATAGATTCGAGTTGTTCATGTTTGATAAATGCAACTTTGTTTTATGCTTGTGTTATTTACATGTATCGTTAGTACATATCAAGAGAAATCATTATAAATATTTATTCAAGCATCGCATGTTATATAATTGCATCTAATTAGAATGGTGCATGTCATACCACATGCACCACTCTACTTAAATTGCATATTCCAGTATAATTAAATTGTATACACCAGTAAAGTTAAATTGCATGCACCAGCACAAGTTAAATTGCATGCACCAGCGTAGTTAAATTGCATGCACCATAGCACCAGCATAGATAAATTGCATGCACAGTCTACTTAAATTGCATGCACCGGCATAGTTAAATTGCATGCACCGGTATAAGTTAAATTGCATGCACCAGTCTACTTAAATTGCATGCACTAGTATCGAAAAATTGCATGCACCAGCACAAGTTAAATTGCATGCACCAACATAGTTAAATTGAATGTATAAGAAACTTACATAATCACGGGCGAGCTCTTTGATGTCAATGTTTTGAATCCTTTTGTAAAAATCCTCAAGATTCCACTTAAGGAACCTTGGGATAAGTTGGGCTGGACTGGATTTATGAGCTCTGTCCTCTCACATAACCAATACTGCAAAGTATATAGAATTGATGTTATTATAAAAACATGAAGAAATAATTGTTGTTTAAAGATTCATTATAAAGACTTCTAACAGGTAGTAATAGAAAACAGCTGGAGTGTTTTTCAGAGTTAGGTTGCATCAGGCTGTTGAGCAATGTATTCAATATGTGTTTGGCTCGTAGCTGCAAATCATGTCCAGGTCCTCAACAACTGATGTGTAGGCCCATGGAATGTTCGATGATTTTGTTGATATGAAAAAGGCTGCAAGAATGTATAGAGTCACCAAACGAGCAACGTCATTGACATCAATATCAATGTTGCTTTGTGCCTTTATTTTCAGTTTTTGTAGATTAAACTCTTGCTCATCCTTATGTCTTTTTTATCTCCTTTCTTTTCTGGAAAGCATCTATATAAGAATTCCGTATGTTTGTAATCCTGAAGCTGCATATCAATGTCTTCTTTACCATATCTTATTCCAAAGAGTACACGCACATCATTTGTCCTGATTTTCATTGTATATAATCCGAATGTGAAATCTTGAGATTTTCTGTTGAAGCAGCCAATGATGTCTTTTACTAATATGTCACGCTTTTTGCAATGATCGAGGACAATTATGTTGGAAAAAATGGAGTTTAGTAAAGGCCAGAACGGTGTCTTCATTAACACTCTGATGTGAACTTGACTGAGTTGAAGTGCCTTTATCTCTGTTATAACTGCCTGTAGGTTGGCCCGATATGTGGTTTGTTTATTCCAATTTTTTGTAATTTCTTCTGAGCTTGGTGATGATGGAGGTGTAACTGAGAGAATATTTTATGTTAGTTAAAAAACTAAAACAATGAATTTAATAAATTGAGTTCATCGGTGCATGTAGATAGTCTGTCGGTGCATGTATGTACTAACGATGCATGTTAATACACAAGCATTAATTCACATTTTGTTTTTTTTAGTACATATCAAGTAAAATCATAATAAAAGATATATTCAAGCCTCACATGTTGGATAAATGAAATTAAAGAACTATCGGTGCATGTATATCACATGCACCGATAGAAACAAATGTCAAATATTTACATGTTGGATAAATGCAGTGTTTTATATTGGTGCATGTATTATACACATGCACCGATAGAAACCAACTGTGAATTAATGATTGTGTATTTGCATGCATCGTTAGTACATATCAAGTAAAATCATTATAAAAGATTTATTCAAGCATCATATATCGATAAATGCAACTAATGGTATACCGGTGCATGTGAAATCACATGCACCGATAGAAAAAATTGTGAATTGGTGCATGTGTATTTACATGCACCGATACATTCAAGTAGTTCTATTGGATAAATGCAACTGTTTTTTTCGCTGCGTGTATTATACACATGCATCAATAGAAACAAACTGTGAATCAATGTTTGTGTATTTACATGCATCGTTAGTACATATCAAGTAAAATCATAATAAAAGATATATTCAAGCATCACATGTTGGATAAATGCAATTAAAGAACTATCGGTGCATGTATATCACATGCACCGATAGAAACAAATGTCAAATAATTACATGTTGGATAAATGCAATGTTTTATATCGGTGCATGTATTATGCATATGCACCGATAGAAACCAACTGTGAATTAATGATTGTGTATTTACATGCATCGTTAGTACATATCAAGTAAAATCATTATAAAAGATTTATTCAAGCATCGTATGTCGATAAATGCAACTAATGGTATACCGGTGCATGTGAAATCACATGCATAGATAGAAAAAAAATGTGAATTGGTGCATGTGTATTTACATGCACCGATACATTCAAGTAGTTCATGTTGGATAAATGCAACTGTTTTTTTTCGGTGCGTGTATTATACACATGCACCAATAGAAACAAATTGTGAATCAATGCTTGTGTATTTACATGCATCGTTAGTACATATCAAGTATGTACACATATGTAACACTTTAGCATAAAAAAACTAAAAAGATGACATGCACCGATAGACTCATGTTACTTTAGAATAGAAAACTAAAAACATTTCTTAATGCGGTATTAATAAGGTATTCAATAGTACTCTTGCATTATAGACACAAGCACTTACAGTAACACACAAATAGTTTAATATGTGAAAACCCTAGATTAATGATTACCAAATAGTTTAATATGTGAAAACCCTAGATTAATGATTACCAGATTTTGGAGCACCTTTTTTCTTTCCCTTGTTGTTTGTTGGTGGTTTGGTTTGAGGAATCTTCTTTGATTTTTGGAGCCATATTATTAGGTTTTCGCCTCAGAAGGATTGACAAAATTACAGTAAAATACTTGTACGATTTCGATTAAATTTTTGAAAACTTATAGGAATCTTTGAACGATTTCGATGAAATGTTGGAGGAATGATTGGAAATTTTTTTAGCGTTGAAGAAGAAGATGCGCGATGATTTGAACAAGAAATAACAGAAGCGATGAAAAAGTGCAGAAAGTTTTCGACGATGAATGTAATTACGCTCATTCGGACTTAAATGAAAGGCAAATAATTTGGTGGACTAGGCCGAAAAATCTTTTATGTTTTGATATCGGCCCGAAATTTTCCCATTTAAGTTTATAGATAACTTCTCATGATAATAAACATATTTTTTAAATAAAAAATACTCTATTGCTCTTCCCTTCTTCCTTTTTCTCCTCTCTCCAAAATTGAACCAAAAAAAAATAAGCCGAGAGAGACTCTTCAAGACGATTCCCACCGCCCCCGTGTTCGTTTTTTTTTTTGCTAAACCGCCGTGGAATCAATGAATTGAAATTATCTTAAATTATTATGTAGTGTTATACCAATTTTGGTCACATATTAATAATAAACTAATATGGGAAAAATAAATGTGATATCAGATTTTTTGCGTGGAAATCCGAGTGTAAAAACTACTAGACCTAATCCAGTATAAATTTTCAAATATAAACAAATGATTACATGAGTTTTCGTACATCATTAAACAAATAAAATACAAGGTGAAAAATCTGAGCACAGGAGGAGAGAATGAGTTGCTCCATTGAAGAGAGGGAAAATGAATCCTTATCCTCCCCCTGCCCTAAGAAGTATGGGCCCCTTTATTTTAAGGGTAATGAGCCCTTTTCAACTGGGTTGTGGGCCATGTTATAACACTTGTTGGGGTTCAACAATTGCCTCTGCTTTGTGATCGGTCGAACACGTGGCGCTTGTGTCAGTGTATGGTTGAGAAGATTGATGTTGCGCCATTACCCTTAACTATATTTATTGGTAAAGCGGTAAGCACTCGATCCAACAAGTGGTATCATAGTCACTTGGTTTTTGTTTTTAAACCAAAATTTTTATGGCTAATCTAGCAAGTGAGTTTGTTCAAGGTCAATCGACAAATCGACCTCCGCTCTTCACGGGAAATAACTACGGATATTGGAAGAATATAATTTCTCTATATATTCAATCTGTAGATTATGACCTATGGAAGATTATTGTGATAGGTCCACATATTCCTTTGAAGGAAGTTGAGAAATGAATGTTCCCAAAGAAATGGACGATTTTACAAGGGCGGATATGATCTTAATTTCTCAAAATGCTAAAGCTATTAATATTTTGCATTGTGCTTTAGATATGAATGAGTATAACTGGATTTCGATGTGCTCAACCGCCAAGGAGATTTTGGACAAACTTCAAATTTGTCATGAGGGAACCAATCAAGTGAAGGAGACAAAGATCGATCTCTTGCAACTTATGAAACCTTTGAGATGGAGTCCGGAGAAAATATTGATTCAATGTTTAGAAGGCTCACTCAAATCATCAATGAGCTTGCCCAACTTGGTGAAAAGTATCCTCCCAAACAAATATGGAGAAGAGCTCTTAGAGCTTTGCCTAAAGAATGGGATGCCAAAAGAACGGCTATCATCGAATCCAACAAAGGAGATAGTGCATCATATGATATTGATGAACTTCATGGTACCTTGGTGACCCATGAGCTTGAGGTGTCAACCAGAAAGGAAATGAAGAAGGAGGAAGGAAAAGCAAAAGGCAAGGGTATTGTCTTGGTTGGAAAGAAAGCACAATCCGATGACGAAGATGATGAGAAAATGGCATTGTTCACAAGGAAGTTCAAGAAGTTCTACCGGAAATACAACAAACCAAGAACCTCCGAATCCAACAAGAATTCTACTAAACGAGAGGTAACTTGTTATAATTGTCAACAAAATGGTCATTATGATAATGAATGTCCAAGTAAAAAGAAGGCGGATAAGGGAAAGAAGAAAGCTTTAATGGCCACATTGAGTGACAGTGACTCAGATGAAGAAGTAGCAAATCTTTGTCTAATGGCTCTTGGAGATGAAGATGAAGATGATGATGATGAGTACCATCTTATGATTAATTATTAGATGTTTATAATGAACTTATTGATGTTCTTGGTAAAGCTAAAAAGAGTAATAAAATGTTAAAGTTGGACTTGGCTAAAAAGGAAGAAGAAAATATCACTTTGAAAAATGAACTACTTGATTTGAAGAAATCATTTGGGAAGTTTAATGATAGTGGTTTATGCTACATGAATTGTTTAGCTTGCAAAGACGTAGCTTTGATAAAGCCGGATTAGGCTTCTTAAGCAAATCAAAAATATTTTCAAGCTTGTTGGCCAAAGCCAAGCATAATCCCCCTACTTGCACCTATTGTTGTAAGGTTGGTCATGTTAGAAATAAATGTAGATTTGTCAAAAATCAATACCAACCAAACAAGAGGTGGAAGTGGATTCCTAAATCCCCCATTGTTACTAACCAACATGGACCCAAAGAACAATTGGGTACCAAAGGTCCAAATATTAAAAATTTGTTTTTGTAGAGATGAACAAGTAAGAGATCCAATGCTTGGTATCTCGATAGTGGATGTCCAAGACATATGAC
This sequence comes from Haberlea rhodopensis, assembly GCA_907163345.1. Classification (NCBI taxonomy): domain Eukaryota; kingdom Viridiplantae; phylum Streptophyta; class Magnoliopsida; order Lamiales; family Gesneriaceae; genus Haberlea; species Haberlea rhodopensis. The sequence goes on from CAJQUN010000079.1 coordinate 1,748,426, forward strand.
GGGTGACAAGAACTTGTTCTTGTCACTAAAAGCTAAAAGTGGAGGAAGTGTCACATTTGGAGACAATAGCAAAGGAATCATTGAAGGCGTTGGCTCAATTGGTAACTCTAACTCTACTATTATTGATGATGTACTTTATGTCAAAGGACTAAAGCATAATCTTCTTAGCATAAGTCAATTATGTGATGAAGGTTATGAAGTCTCATTTGCATCACTTCATTGCACCGTATCATACACACATGACAAATCCATTAAATTCATTGATTATAGAAGTGAGAATGTGTACAAGGTTGATTTGGATAATCTTTCTTCTCAAAATCTAAAATGCCTTGTAACATTGAATGATAACAATAGTGTGTTATGGCATAGACGACTTGGTCATGTTGGATTGAGCACCATTGGTAAAATTCAAAAACTTGATCTTGTTGTTGGATTGCCTAACCTTGATTTACAAGTTGATTCTATTTGTGATGCTTGTCAACTAGGAAAGCATACTAGAGAATCTTTCAAAAATAAAAATGTTATCTCCACTTGAATTGCTTCATTTAGACTTGTGTGGTCCTTCAAGAACAACTAGTCTAGGTGGAAAATTGTAATGCCTAGACATTAATCATCCATGTTTTTCTTTGATTATGAAATAAGTACGGTATGAGATGAACTCGGGTTCGGATTGAACCGAGGAAGAATGTTGACATGCATGATAATAAAATGTTGAAACAATGAAAGAAAGAACTAATGGTTATGTGGCAATGAAATAGTGTGCATATATGATAAACAAACTAGAGATGTGAATTGAGAACATAGACCATATGTGTCTATTGACTTGGAATGTTGGCGCATATGCATAGACAAGAGAATTTCAAGCATGAGGTGTGTAGTGGGATGTGAACTTGGCTATACATTTACCATGCATGTGAGAGGAATTACATGTGAATGTGCATTTGGAGTTAAATGTGATTATATAGATGAAAATCAGATTTTAAACACATAATTCACCTAAACTCACCTACAAATCTCTACACATGCTCTCTTGACTCTCTTGGTGTCTTTGCTTGATTCTAGCTTGGAAGCATGTTCAACATGAAGTATGTGGTAAGGAAAGTAGATTTCCATGCTTTGGTATCATAGTTAATGGATCTATGTGCTTAGTATGTCAAACTTGAAACATGTAAAGTTACTATTTGCACATGAATTTCTATGAGTTGAAGTGATCATTTGAAAGTATACAATTATGGAAAGATGTGTATATGATGCTAGTTTATCTAGTGATCAAGTTGTTATAGTAGAAATTAAGGTGTATGAGAAGAACCATGAAGATAAGCATCAAAATCGCCATGGTTTTGAAAATCTGTTGTCGACCGATCGATCGCTAGGCTCGTACCGATCGATCGGTGAAACAGGGGAAAGTAAGGCGGTTCATGTACCGATAGATCACTGAAGGCGACCGATCGATCGCTCAAATACCGTAGCATTTTAAGAAATTCAGACTTTGGAGCGATCGATCGCTAGCTTCTAACCGACCGATCGTTAGGGTTGAATGTTTGGACCGATCGATCGCTAGAGTGACCGATCGATCGGTAGACTTAAAATGTTGAACAACATTATCTTGTTGTGGAAATTAATAGTTCAACCTCTTTTAACATGATATTGTTGGTATTGTTGTAGCGTTATCACAGGGGACAGGACAACGAAGCGTTTACACATTGACACCCGATTTATATCTTTTATGTAGCATGACAGGTACGTGTTGACGTACGAGTAATGATATTCAATTTATGACATTATATCCTGATATATGATGTTGATATATTGTTGATTTCGATATGAGATGGATATCTTGTTTATTGAAACATGAGATTTATATGATTGGATGGATGCCACGATAGATATGTAGTATATGCTTTGGCTGGGATTGTTGTCACGATAGATATGCTACATATGCTTTGGCATGAGAGATATACGTCGGTTGGGTATATGCTCTGGCTGTTATAACATGTGAGGACGGTACTATGATATGTGCTGCTAATATGAAGATGTGATGAGGTTCCACTGACATATTGAGCTGAGATAGACATATCATACTGGTTTGGTTATAACAGGATGGGGACGATTATACGATATGTGCTGCCAAGTATGAAGATGTGAGGAGGTTCCACTGACATATTGAGCTGAGATAGGCATATCAGATCGGTCCTGTTACCATTGTTGGGCATGCTACATATGTTGTTGAGAGTAATGCCATGATAGGTATGCTATTGTTGAGCATATGCTTTGGCATGCGAGGTATACTCTGGTTGAGTATATGTTTGGATTGTTATAATGTGTGAGGACGGAAATATGGTTTGTGCTGCTAATATGAAGATGTGAGGAGGTTCCACTGACATATTGAGCTGAGATAGACAAATCATATTTGTTTCGTTATAACAGGGTGATAGATGAGATCTATCATGATATATTTGTATTTTGTATGATGAGGTATGTACAGGGATATGTACAGGAACAACCAAAGAGGAGTATTGCAAATGCATGATTTACACAAAGTTGTTTATATAGTATTGATGCATTATTTTGATGTTATTGTGGACATCATTTCAATACTCATGTATTTTGTATGGTTGTTCTGTAGGGACTCATAGCTGGGGAGAGCTGGGATTGTGAGTTTACCTTCTGCTGCTAGACGTGAAACTGAGCGAGATTTGTTGGTTTGTACTATGTAAATGATATACAAGATGTAATGTATATGAATAATGTAAGTAAAAGACATAGTGAACAATCTCAATCAGTAGTCATAACATCTTAATCCTAATTACGTCGAACGTGATTTACGTAATTGAACACTTAATGAAGGATTAAGGTGACGAGACCTCACAAAAATCTTATGCATTTGTCATTGTGGATGATTTCTCTAGATTCACTTGGACATTGGTCTTAGCCCATAAAAGTGATGCCTTTGAGAGTTTCAAAATATTTGCACAAAGAGTTGAGAATGAGAAAACTCTTTTCCGTAGTGACCACGGAACCGAATTTGAGAATGAAAATTTTATAAACTTTTGTGATGACAAAGGCATTGGTCACAACTTTTCTTGTCCTAGGACACCTCAACAAAATGGTATTGTTGAAAGGAAGAATATGACATTAGTGGAAATTGCGCGTACTATGCTATGTGAATATTCACTTCCAAAATATTTTTGGGTCGAGGCAATGAGCACCGCATGTTATATCATTAATCGTTCATCAATAAGGCCAATTCTCAAGAAAACTCCATATGAATTATGGAGGGGGAGAAAGCCTAACATTTTTTACTTCAAGGCATTTGGTTCAAAGTGCTTCATTCACAACAATGGTAAGGATAACCTTGGTAAGTTTGATGCCAAATCGGATGAAGGTATAATTCTTGGCTATTCCAATACTAGTAAGGCATATAGAGTGTTTAATAAAGTTAGCCTTATTGTTGAGGAATCTATTCATGTTATATTTGATGAGACTAACCCTCGAGTATCGAGAATTTCTCTTGATTGTGATGAAGAAGAATTACTTGAGCAAAGGATAGAGTCAACCACCCTTGAGGACTTTAGTGGTGACAAAGAAGAACAAATAATGGAGTCAAGTAATTCCAAAGAGGATGGGGAACTTCCAAAGGATTGGAAAACCACCAAGGATCATCCCATGGATCTCATTATCGGCAGTCCATCAAAAGGGGTAACAACTCGATCCTCATATATCAATATTTGCAATCATCTTGCTTTCATTTCTCACATAGAGCCTAAGGATATTGATGATGCATTGCTTGATGATTCTTGGATCTTGGCTATGCAAGAGGAACTAAATCTATTCAAAAGAAATAAAGTTTGGAATCTTGTACCTAGGCCTTCGAACTACACCATTGTTGGAACAAAATGGGTATTTAGAAATAAAATGGATGAACATGGGATGATTATTCGAAACAAGGCTAGGTTGGTAGCTATAGGATATTGCCAAGAAGAGGGCATAGATTTTGATGAAACATATGGAAACGTTACTCGCTTAGAATCCATTTGCATGTTACTTGTTTTTGCTTGCTTTAAAGATTTTAAGCTCTTTCAAATGGATGTTAAGAGTGCCTTCTTGAATGGTGATTTGAAAGAAGAGGTGTATGTTGAGCAACCACCCGGCTTTGAGGATCCACATTTTCCCGATCATGTTTTTAAACTTGATCAAGCTTTGTACGGTTTGAAACAAGCTCCTAGAGCTTGGTATGAAAAACTATTTTCATTCTTAATCAAGAATTGCTTTACAAGAGGAAAAGTTGATATTACTTTGTTTACCTTAATTAAGGGAAATTATTTACTTATTGTTCAAATATATGTTGATGATATCATATTTGGTGCTACTAATGAATCTTTGTGCAAGGAATTTTCTAAATTAATGCAAGATAACTTTGAAATGAGCATGATGGGAGAACTCAACTACTTTCTTGGATTGCAAATCAAACAATGCAAAGATGGAATCTTTATAAGTCAAGGAAAGTATGTCAAAGATATGCTAAAGAAATTTGGAATCGATAATACGAAGAGTGCATCAACACCAATAAGCTCATCAACCAAACTTGACAAGGATGAACAAGGTAAACCAATTTGTCAAAAGCTTTATAGAAGTATGATTGGCTCTTTGCTTTATTTAGTAGGTCGGATATCATGTTTAGTGTATGCTTATGTGCTAGATTTCAATCATCACTAATGGAATCACACTTGTTCGCCTTAAAACACATTTTTATATATCTTACAAAAACTCCAAATCTCGGCTTGTGGTATTCTAGAAACTCTTTCTTTGATTTGAAAACTTACTCCGATGCCGATTTTGGAGGATATAAGGTGGATAGGAAAAGCACTAGTGATACTTGTTTTTTTCTCGGTAATAGCTTGGTATCTTGGTTTTCCAAATAGCAAAATTGTGTTGCACTCTCTACAACCAAAGCCGAATATATGGCCGCCGGTAATTGTTGTGTACAAATAGTGTGGATGAAAAGCCAATTACTTGATTATGGGCTAGATTCAAAAGTGTTGTGACAACACTAGCACCATATGTTTATCTAAAAGTCCAATTCAACATTCTCGGATTAAGCATATCGATATAAGGCACCATTTCATTCGTGACCATATCAAACAAAATGATGTTGAATTATTTTATGTTAATACCAATGATCAAATTGCCGATATTTTTACAAAAACCACTAGACGAAAATACTTTTATTTTTCTTCGTGGTGAATTGGGTATAATTGAACTTTGAGCATGTTTATATACCTTAAGAATTGATATCATATTTAGGGGAAGCTACTCTAATTCGTCACATGCATAGAGCAATTGTGAAATTCATTTACATAAATTAATTATGTTTAATGAATTTTGTAGCTCAACATTTAATTAGCGCATCTTGAAATCACCTTTAAAAGTCACAAATTGTGGATTATTTTGTTTTTGAGATTATGTGAATTATTTTAATTGTTTTTGTTGATAGATGGTATAATTGAAGATAGGTTAACTAAAAATAAAATTTTGGTCTAAAAAGTAGCTCAAATTCTTGCCAACCCATCGCCTCAACATCCTGTGTGGAACGCCTCGTCCGTGGCTCGCATCGCCTCAAACGATGGCTCGCATCGCCTCAGGCGTTCGTTCATCGCCTCAGGCGTTCTATAGATCGCCTCAGGCGATCTGGTTTTTGAAAGTCTGTCAGCTACGACCTTTTGCTCGATTTTCTGCACTTTTTCGAGTTTTTCAACCATAATTCGAGCAACCTTCATTTCTGGAATCACAAATCAATTCTAAGCTCTTTCCATTCATCAATTTCACTTTCTAAACAACATTTCTTCCAATTGAAAATCTTGAAACCCTAACCCCAAATTTGTCTCAATTCTCCTCAATTTCTTGCTCAGATGTCTAGAATCAATTGAGAAGAAGGAGAATCAAGCCGAACGAGACGTTCTAATTGATCTACTAGAAATTATACGGGTCCTCCTCTCGATGGTAAGCCAATTCCCGAAGATTACCATTCTCGAAAATTATATTCCGGCTATGTGTTTGATTTTGAATTCCTTAGAACTCCTCAACTCCCCATTCTTGATTGGATTCAATTCCAACATTGGGAAAACTTTTTCAAACCTCCTAGGAAGAATGATTTCTTGTACCCATCCATGATTCACTCATTTTATGCTAATCTTGAATTGTTTGAGGGAGATGGTGAATTGACTATCAAAACCATTGTTTGTGATCGCCCTATTGAATTCACTAGTACCGAATTGGGGAACAATCTTTGAATTCCTTCGGAGGGACCAGCTAAATTTGCTCTAGCTACTTGGCCTAATGATGGGGTATGCGATCCTGCCCAAGCATTGTATCTCATTTTTGGCTGCTCTCCCCAATGTTCAAATCAATCTTTTCTCGTGAACTCAATTCCTACGACCTACCAAATTTTGCACAAGATAATGATCCCTTGGGATGATGATCGTCTTAGATTGAGATTTTCTGATGTATACTTGACGTATTACATCATCACCATGACCCCCTTCAATCTACCCAAATTCATTGTCCAAATTTTTAAGAACGCAGCCCATAATCCCAAAAAAGTAATTCTTCATTTCGGGCGTGTCTTAACCAAAATTTTTCTTCACTTCAATCTTTCCTTCAATGACAATGAAAAGATTCTATCAAGCCTAAGAACACCTTCAATCTTCGGTGTTTCCTTTATAACAAAATTTGTTGGAATCCTTTCACTTCTTGTTGGGTTAATGATCTGGAAACTTGCTATCTGCTTTCAATCCTAAAGACCACTCATCATTACCCATTGAAAGGATGATTAGTGATCAAAGACTCCACTTTCCATTCTTAATTGAACCAAACCAAGAGGAGCAACCTATTCCACCTCAATCTCCCTCAACTTTTGATGACATGATGAACATTGGGGTGGATATTCTGGCTCCTGACAGTCATCAAAACACATTCTACATTTGAGTCAATCAAGATGCTTTTGCCTTCTTCACCTCTCAATTTCAAAATCTTCGAGATGATATGCATTCTCAATTTCAATCCTTGAGAGTCGATGTCAATACTCAATTCCAATCCATTCGAGATGATGTTGCGTCTCTTCGGGCTTATCAAGACTCATCTAGAGAAGATTTGTCATATTTACGACATGAGATGGATGCTCTTCGATCTCAGTTTCCCGGTGCCCGCATGGACGAGGATCCTAATCACGGGAATGACGATGATGGTGACATAGATTAAGTTGTCTAAGTTTTTTTTAGTGTTTTTTTGATTTTATCATTTTGGAATTGTTTGTAAGAATTGCATTGTTATGATGTTGGACTAGTTTGTTGCATATGTTGAATGTATATTTAGTTGATATTGTGATGCTTGTTGATGGCTTTTTGGTTTATTTAATTTATAAAGGAAACTCTGTCCAATTTTCTTAAAAATCTTATACCTTTTTATTCTCACAAAAAGGGGGAGAATGAATGTGTAAACTTGATTGTTGAAATGCTATTTGCAACATGTTGTTTTTACAACTTGTGACGCATTTTTAAAAGGTGATAAAAATGCACATTGAAACATTGATTGTCATTGCATTCATTAAGGGGGAGTATAAACTCTTGCATTCATTAAGGGGGAGTTTAAACTCTCTATGCATTGCATTGTTATAGTTTAATTTTTTTTTCAAGTTTACCAGGTTTTGTGATCATAAAAAAGGGGGAGATTGTTGCGCCTTAAAACGCTACAATTCTCATTTCTCTAATTTGAATAAAATTATCTATTTTTGTTTTGATGATTACAAAACCTATGATTTTTGTACTAATGATTTGTGTTGAGTATGGAGCATAATTTATGATCAAATTAAGCATATTGAAGATTGACAAGGTGTTGAAATGTTAAGAGAAAGCAAATTTTTTGTTCAAACGGATCGCCCCAGGCGATGGGTGCCAGGCGAGGCATTGTTGCGCCCATCGACACAGGCGATTGTGAGGCATGCGCGCTACCGAGTTCGCCCTAGGCGATGCTGATCATCGCTCCAGGTGTTGGCTACCATTCAAGACATCGCCCCGCACATCGACTGAAGCGACGCCGAGGACCGCGCGCATGGAGAGATCGCCCGAGGCGATTGCTAGAACGCCTGAGGCGATTCCTGGAACGTTTGAGGCGATGGCATGTTTGTTTGAGGCGATCCAATAATTTTAGCTACGGCATTTATTTTTGGTGGTGATCGCCTGAGGCGATCCGCACACCGCCTGAGGCGATCTGTGCAATATTGTGACCGTTGGTGCGTGGCGATGCAGATCGCCCGAGGCGATGCAGGAGTGATTTATGCCTCAAGTGTAGCAACGACTAGTATGAGCTCTGGGAGCCTTCTACACTATAAATATGGATATTTGGCCTCAAGTTGATGCTAAGAAACAACAAGATACAACACAAGCAAGCTATACTCAAACCAACTCAAGCTATCATAGCAAAACTTCATATATTTCTATTCTAGTGTCATGTATTGAGAGTTTGTTTCTTATCCTTGTGTGAGAGCTTTGTTCCTCATTTGGTTACACCATGAAGGTGTCATTTGTTGTAGCACACAAGTTGTGAATCATTGCAAAGGTCCTCCAACACCGACGCAAGTTGGAAAATTGTATAAGTAGCCGACAAGTGAAGTTGGTGCAAGGTTGTGGCTATCATTGGAGCCCTCAAGGCCAAAAAGAAGTTGTGTGTGGCTATCCTTGGAGCCCTTAAGGCCAAGAAGAAGTTGTTCTAGTGGAACCTCGGTTAAACGGTTTCTAACCAGGAAGAGGAGACGTAGGCTATTCATTGCCGAACGTCTATAACAAATTCTCGTGTTCTTTATTGCTTTATTCATTTTAAAACCTTAAAGTAGCCAAGGAACCTCATTCCCCCCTCTTCGGTTCCCGCTTCCCTGATGAGCCATGGGAGGGCGAAACCAGTAGGCATCGGAGATGGAATATGGCTTAACCTCGGAGTTATGGGGATCTGGGGTCGCCGCACGGGTTGTCGTCTGAGCTAAAACTCTGAGCCCGTGACAAATGGTATCAGAGACAGGTTGCGTGTTCGATTCCCATGAGTTGCAAAGAGTGCAATTATTGGGGGAATGATTGTTGGGGTTCAATAATTGTCTCTGCTTTGTGATCGGTCGAACACGTGGCGCTTGTGCCAGTGTATGGTTGAAAAGATTGATGTTGCGTCATTACCCTTAACTATAGTTATTGGTAAAGCGGTAAGCACTCGATCCAACAACACAACATCCTATTATGATCATGCACCGAAGAGAACAAAGAAGGAAGGGAGCTCCAAGGACGTTGGTAGATTTTGTTGATACATGAATGGGGTATAGTTGTGCATGTTGAATATCTGTATAGTTGTGTTGTGTTTTGAATTTCTGTTGTAGTCGTTAATTGTAGTTGATAGAGTGTCAATGCGTGCTTGACGAAACTTTGTAACTAAACACTATAAATAGCAGAATAATAATTGAAGGGAGGGAGAACCATTTATCAAGTTTAACATATTCTCTCGGTCAATTCTCTTCTCTCTGAATCTTCTATACTCTGGTTGTGACCATTTCTCGGTAATTGGTTAATGTTGCTTGACTATGTTGTTGTGGAATCCTTTATCTTCAAATTGGTGCTATCGTTCTTGATCTCAATATTCATTCCATTTTTCTAATTTTCGATCACAATCTCTTCGCCTATTTCCTCGAAATTTTGGAACCTTCGATGGTAATTTTGCTGTGATGTCTACAGTCGTTGATGCTCGATTGTGAACGTAGGAATAATTTGGTTGATGTACTTGTGATTTTGTGATTCTCGTTTATGCTTTCGTTCGTACATTATCCGTGAGTTGATTTGTGAATTGTGCGAATTGACGAAGAACCGCCAATAATTGGAGATTTAGGAATTTCGTTACAATACTTCGCAATTACGATTTTCGATCACATACTGATTTTTTTCTCTCGTTGCTCCATCATTGATGCTCAAGTTATTGAAAAATTATAGATTGGTGTTTAGTCTACAAATTACAGATTGGAAAATCAATGAAAAATTATAGGCAAATTCTTCGTCCATGCCTTCCTTCATCTCGTCCAATTTATTGATTTCACTTTTGAAGTTGACGTCGTGTTGCATCCTTGGACAATAGACATTTATTGTGTATTTGATCGCTGCATTGTTCATGATTATTACATTGTGGAATTGTTGCTATCTTCTTCAATTGGTTATGAATTTCTGGATTCTTAATTTCTCAATAGTAGTTTCTTTTTATGCTCACAAGTTGTTCGACAAAAGTTTTAATTTAGAAATTGGCATTACTTTGGGTGAACTTTACTGTAAATGGAGGAAAAACAACAGTACGATATACATTCTTGCCCGACTAATAGCTATCGAAGAAAGGAAAAAAATGTGGAGCGATAAATGGAAAGTCAACATCTAGAATTACAGAAGATTGCAGACAATGGAGCAAACACTAACCCGCTTTTCTGGAGATAATCCATCGACATGGAATTCTCAAGCTCAAAGGTACTTCAATTACTATAATGTTCCGGACCATCGTCGATTGCTCATTGCGTCATATTATTTGGATGATACTGCTTTGGATTGGTTTGAGTAGATGAGTAGAAATGAGTTAATTTCTTGTTAGGAAACTTTTTTGGCGGCATTAGAGAAGAGATTTTGTCATTCCGACTCTTCTTTTGGCAAAGAAAGCACGAGCACTGAAAATTTTAAGGGGGTGAAGGTATGCTGCCAAGTTAGTAGCCATCAAATTCTTGATGACTCCTCACATTCTGATATTGATATTGATTATTGAAACACTACTAACACAAAGGAGAACTCATTGGTCATACAAAAAGTTACGAAAAGAAGATGCTGCGAATGAGAGGATTCAAGCCGCAGAAAGTGCAGCAACTTTGCATGGCCAAGAGAAGAATCACATCAAAGCTGAAGAAGAGGTAATGGGGACTGACATAAAACATGACGTCAAGAGCCTTGACACAGATAAGGGTGGAGTGCCTTTTGAATCCGCTTCTAAGAGAAGAACATTTTTTGAAAGTCTTGAATTGTGTGGTGGATGTGAGTACTGATGTGATACACCGACGTGAAAGTGAATCAGCGAAGATTTGCAAGCATGAAATTGATACGGAAATTGAAAGTAGGAACACTATGGTCCGATTATTTGCTTCACCAGTGGATAATGACTGTCAAGACTTGCTGCCTAATTCTGAGCTGATATTGCACTTTGAGAGATCTTGCCACAAGTTTTCGGAGTCAATGTTTAATGTTGGTTCTCTAGGTTTAATGAAAATTAACAGGAAAGATATTGTGTATAAGATTTATCCTAGGTTGAGACCTTTTATGTATGATGGGGAGTTTGCACTAGATGGAAATGCAAATGACACAAATAACCTGAGCTTGGTAGATATTATCTGGGAAAATATCATGATAGAACAAATTGAGTCGGAACTTGTTATTTTTGTGCAGGGGGAACATAAGCCAGATAATGAATTTTTTTGTAACAAAATGGTGTCAAGCAAGAAGTTTAGTTTTTACAGTGAAGCAAATGCAATTGTTCTGTTGATGGTTCTCCTATACAGTAGCCACATTGACATTATTACCTTGGGAAATGCATATCATGGTGGACCACTCAAATATTGGTTTAGTGGATCGCGTTGCCGTTGGAAGAAAACATCTTGCCATATTGGGTGACCCTTTCTAGTGTTGCACCTTGAGGACAAGGTGGCTTTTGATGGGTTCGATAATGATAAGATCATGTACCGAAGAGCACAAAGAAGGAAGGGAGCTCCAAGGACGTTTGATTTTGTATCCGGAGCATGAGTTTACAGAAGGAAGTCACGTTGTTGCTACATGAATGAAGTATAGTTTTGTGCATGTTAATATCTGTACAGTTGTGTTGTGCTTTGAATTTATGTTGTAGTCGTTAATTGTAGTATGCTAGAATGTAAAGGGGTGCTTGACAAAACTTTGTAACTAAACACTATAACTAGCAGAATAATAATTGAAGGGATGGAGAACCCATTTATCAAGTTTAACAAATTCTCTCTGTCAATTCTCTTCTCTCTGAATCTTCTATACTGTGGTTGTGATCATTTCTCGGTAATTGGTTAATGTTGCTTGACGGTGTTGTTGTGGAATCCTTGATCTTAACACATCCCCTCTAGGCGAGCTAGTATAAAGCTGTCTAGATTGTTCTGGTATATTGGTAGGACGTAAGAACTGTCTGCGCTCATTCTTACGAACTAACACCTTAACACAAATGACACAAATAACCTGAGCTTGGTAGATATTAGCTGGGAAAATATCATGATAGAACAAAATGAGTGGGAACTTGTTATTTTTGTGCAGAGGGATCATAAGCCAGATAATGTATTTTTTGGTAACAAAATGGTGTCAAGCAAGAAGTTTACTTTTTACAGTGAAGAAAATGCAATTGTTCTGTTGATGGTTCTCCTATACAGTAGCCACATTGACATTATTACCTTGGGAAATGCATATCATGGTGAACCACTCAAATATTGGTTTAGTGGATCGGGTTGCTATTGGAAGAAAACATCTTGCCATCTTGGGTGACCCTTTCTAGTGTTGCACCTTGAGGACAAGTGGCTTTTGATGGTCGGTAATTATATGATCATGCACCGAAGAGCACAAAGAAGGAAGGGAGCTCCAAGGACGTTTGATTTTGTATCCGGAGCATGAGTTTACAGTAGGAAGTCACGTTGTTGTTACATGAATGAAGTATAGTTTTGTGCATGTTGAATATCTGTATAGTTGTGTTGTGCTTTGAATTTCTGTTGTAGTCGTTAATTGTAGTTGCTAGAATGTAAAGGCGTGCTTGACAAAACTTTGTAACTAAACACTATAAATAGCAGAATAATAATTGAAGGGAGGGAGAACCCATTTATCAAGTTTAACAAATTCTCTCTGTCAATTCTCTTCTCCCTGAATCTTCTGTGCTCTGGTTGTGATCATTTCTCGGTAATTGGTTAATGTTGCTTGACTGTGTTGTTGTGGAATCCTTGATCTTAACACATCCCCTATAGGCGAGCTAGTATAAAGATGTCTAGATTGTTCTGGTATATTGGTATGAAGTAAGAACTGTCTGCGCTCATTCTCGGAACTTACGAACTAACACCTTCCCGAGCCAAGATATACCACCAACAATAATATATACCCCAGCTAAATATGATAAATGCAGCTAAGCTCTGCAATGCAGAGTTCACAAATTTTGTTCAGCGGCGTAATCATAGCCATAAGAGCTCAGGTCGGCCATAACAATGAGATCACATGTCCATCAGAACAGCGTGGACTAGGTATGAGGTGATCAGGAATCTCGAACTGAAACTGTAGTGATCGAGAATCCCGAGTTGATAAAACCCTTTTCAATGGGCTGTGGGGCCATGGTATAACATATAGTATGATAAAATCAATTTGGAAAAAGGAAACTGGAGATGTTTTTTATATATATATACATATTTTTTTCCGAAAATTGTGGATTGAAAGATACAAATTTTCATAGTCATGACTCGAGGTCCAAGTGCTACGATACCATCCTGCTTTTCTTGCATCCGAAGGCTTGGCGCTGCAACGTAGCTCTGTCCACCTTTACAAGCCAATAATTTCAAGCAGAATACTGCTTCGGTTATTAATTTTTCATTCACCAAAACAATGGTTTTGATAAAGTAAAAATTCTCTGTTACTCACAATATGTTTTATATATCCATCAAATTTGTTTGGTAGTTCACTTAACCCCTTAAGAATATTTTTAGAAATTGGTGTAAAGTAATAAATATAATTTTGTGTTATAAATCTATGTAACGAATTATTTTTAATTATTCAATGGTAACATCTTGATTATGCATGAATTTTGATCACTAGAACTAGTATGAGGGCCACGACAATCTTTTGAATATAAGAGTGGATCGGCTGGTTCAACCGGTGACCGGTGTTTGGTTTGGTCCGATTGACCCTCTAAAACTACCCTGCTAATAAATCGGTAGGAACCAGATTGGACTGATCGACATACGAACAGGTCGATTCCTTCATTTTTCTTTTTTAAAAAAAAAATTTAATTTTTTTAAATCATAAATCAAATTTTTAGAACAAAATTAAATTAATTTAATTTATTGTTATTGAAATAATTTACAAAATAATATTATCTTTATGTCTTATCAAAAAATCTATATAATTTCATAAAGGTATCTTGTATATATTATATATAAATATGTTTAATTTATTGTAAATTGTAAAAGATGTGATGTAACACTCTTTTTTTTTTTAAATAAATAATAATAATAAGTTATCAATATTATTATTAGGAGTTGGTATAGATTTTTTTACCATGACAAATGTCATCATGCATGTAACTCATCTGCTCAAATTTTGCCTATAAATACACTCCAAATTCATCATTTTCAGCTGCCAAAGAAATGTCACAATTTTAGACCAAAAGTAATTCAAAATTCATAAAATTAACCAAACCTTTCCAAAAATTCTGAAAATTTTACCCAACCATCCTTATCAACCCATAAACAAACGTATGTGGGTGATGTACCAAAATCATCAGGCAAAATAGCTAAAAATTTTCTGAACCGTGAAGAACAATGCCAAGAAAGTTCACCTTGAGGTAGTACGTTCAAACCCCTGTTCCATACGTTGTTTTCTGTTTTCGGTCTTACGTACAAACTTAAATTTGTTTAAAATTTTTTACAGTATATATTCGCGTCGGCCGTTTGCCTAGAAAGTCGACGTACGTACAAGTTCCGGCTACCTAAAACACCCTACTTAATCATTCTGAACAATCAGAATCTGGGCAAAATCAGTTGCGAAATTTAAAACGGTTTCTGAACGAAAGTAGTAGATCTCTACGAGACAATAAACCCCTGAAATTTTCAGTAGCGCGTGACACCAAAGAGCTTGTCACACGCCGTCAAGGTGGCGCATGTGTTTCATGCACCTCCACGATTTTCACTTTTCCGGCTGCCGAACATTGCTGCACTTATTCTAGGCACATCTGGAAAGTTTCGTGTTTTTCGACTTATGGTTGAATTATCATGAATTTTTAAATTCTTATTCAAAATTACCCGGACAAGTTTTGGCACAAAAATGATTTTTTAGAAGATTCAACTACATATCAGAGTTGCTAATCACTATAAATTACTTATATTATGTTTATAGGAATTTCATTGGAATCTGGATTCAAAAATCGAGTCAATCCAGTAAAATATCTTAAGATGGTGAGGTGATGTGTACTACCGATTTCTTTCAATATAGTCATTTTGGCATTTGGCCTGGAACTTACATTATATGTTTATTCATTACCATACTTTTCATATATGTTATCATATTGTGCATCACAACAGTTCATTGATCGTATTGTCTACATGCATTGTTACCTTGTTCATCACTATTCTGTTTCTTCGAATGACTAAATGACTGAATGGAGCCCTGGATATTTATCCACTGGACAACGCGGCTACGGCCCGGAAAGTGAGTTCAATGAACAACGGATGACAGTCCGGGTATATGGTTCATCTGAACAACGTGCACCGTATTACGGTCAGGAGAATGGTTCACCTTGCCTCATAAATGAATGAATATAAACATCATATCTGAATATGTGGGGAAAAGTGTTACACTAAATGTCGGGTGGAAGCCACATCTTTAGTCCACAATATTCACCCTAATGTTCTAAATCGTATTGTTCATTGATAGTTTCCTTAAATGTTGTGTTATTTCTTTATTACATTACATGACATATTGATACATTGCATCATTGATAAGTATAAAATATAAACCATTATTGTTCCCTCAATAAGTCCTTAAAGACTTAACCTTTATTTTCTTGTTATTTGTGAGTTCCAGATACATGAGAACCGGAGGCAGAACCGGAGGAAAATTAGGAGGAAAAAAATGTGACACCCCAACCTTTTCATTACACATGACACGCATATCTCTTTTATACACGTGTAAATACATGAGGCATGTCGCCTAACATTTAACCTGTAAGGGCGTCACATTACTTATATACATACACATGACTGTGACTATAGCATTACTATAGTACCATATTTAATTCGTTGCAGCGGAAATTTTACTTTATAACATGTAAATTTAAAACTTTTCCATAACCATATGTACATGGCATATATGCCACAAAAATGGACTGATGCTATATCTCGCATTATCCATACCAAAAACCTATACACTTATATGTACAATGATGAGCAGAGGGAGAAGAACTACAGATCAGCCGGCCAACCTTGTATCCATACTGGAAAATACTTCAAAAAGACTTCTAGACCTTCCTCTAGAGTCGACTTTTACTTTGGATTATCTGAAACAAAACACTTCACTGAGTATATACAAATAACCGATATTCAACATCACATAAGTATATAACTCATCAAAACTGTAGTAATACTTGTACAACAAGTAATTCACATGTACACATGTATGTATGATTATTTGTTCTTCTGTTATGGATCAACTAGAATCATGAACAATTTGTGATCACAAGATGGTCATGGCACTCTATAGATCCCCTTTTGAGTTCTCAATGAACTCGAGATCGATATTCTTTGATTCTGTAATTCTGACCGTACTCAGAATGCATTAACACATGGTTCAAGATCCTTAGCATCCATAACAGAGTTCATTAATCTCTTATGTATGCACATGAATGCACAGAATCACATTTCAATATAATGAAACATCACATCATATACAACACGTATTTACATCCTTTATAGACGCAATTCATAGAACATAAATCATATACTTATTGTTGGAATCGAAGAGGGGGGTGAATGAGATTCCTTGGCTACTTTAGCGTTTTAAAATGAGTTTGTAAAAATAAAATAGTTTGCGCTTGCGGAAGCCTTTAGTCAATCGATAAATGCAAAGAGTAAAGAAATAATGCGGTAAATGACAAGGATATTTGTTATAGAAGTTCGGCGATGAATCGCCTACGTCTCCTCTTCCCGGTTAGATAACCTCCAACCGAGGTTCCACTAGAACAATAGATCTTGGCCTTGAGGGCTCCAAGTTAGCCACACAACAACTCTTCCCGAGTTTACAACGCTCTTCCCGAGCACACTACTCTTCCCGAGTACACAACGCTCTTCCCGAGCACAATACTCTTCCCGAGTACACAAGCTCTTCCCGAGCACAATACTCTTCCCGAGTATACAAAGCTCTTCCCGAGCTACCAACACTCTTCACGAGTCTTCTTGGCCTTAAGGGCTCCAAGGATAGCCACACACTTGCACCAACTAGACTTGTTGATGACTTTACAATTTTCCAACTTGCTTTGGTGTTGGAGGACCTTTACAATAACTCAACACACACCTTCACGGTGTACCAACACGAAGTGAACAAGACTCACACACAATAGAAGAATTGCAAGCTCCAATACAATAACAATGTATGGAGATTGCAAAGCTTAATTCAAATAATAATTATCAAGACTTTTGTATAAGTTGTAGGCTTGTTCCATAGCTTCAAAATGCTCCAAAGCATCCATATTTATAGTGTAGGAGGCCCCCTAGGCTCCTACTAGCCGTTGCTTCAAATAAGGCTTGAATCACTCCTCGATCGCCTCGGAAATCGCCTCGGGCGATCGCCATCGCCGCGCCCCAACGGTCAGCAAAAATCACGGATCGCCTCAGGCGATCCAAATTAAATCCCAATGTCGTAGCTTCAGCAGCCTGAAATCTTGCATCGCCTCGGGCGAAGTCCACATCGCCTCAGGCGTTCCAGCCATCGTCTCGGGCGTTCAGTACATCGCCTCGGGCGATCTTCCCTGCGCGCATGCCCGCGCATGTCTCGGCGTCGCTTCAGTCGATGTGCGGGGGCGAAGTCCCTGTGGCTGCCATCGCCTTAGGCGTTGGTCACCATCGCCTGGGGCGATCTTCCTCGCATGCTCGCCTAGCCATCGCCTCTGTCGATGTGCGTGGCGATGCCCCTCCTGGCACCCATCGCCTGGGGCGATCCAGGCCAGAATATGCACACTTGAAATTCTTCATTCCAATCCACTTTTCATCACTTAATCTGCACACTAAGTAAATGCATTAGTATAACAAACACAAGTTTTGTTGATCATCAAAACTCAAAGATTGACCGGGGATAATTTAACGCATTAAACGCAACCATGCGTTTAAGGCTCAACACTTATGTACAGTTAAATACCAAGTTATAGGATATACTCACAAACGATATTCCTATCTCGAAGAACTCTTTTAGTTCGCCTTATCTGTAGCTTGTTCGAGATTATGACATATAAATACATTTATCTCAAACACATGAATAAATCATCTAATATTACATTTAACATGTTTTCATAGTTCACATACATCATACTAGGCTTCCCATACTTAAACTCATCAAAGAAAACCATTTTTTTCAAAATTTTGGTTGAAGAGATCGATCTCTACACAGAGGCGATCGATCGCTACATGGCAGAATGGTTTTGTTGAAAATTCTGCATTTTTCAGCTTTGACACCTTTTGGTATAAAATTCATAACTAATTCATCTGAACTCCAAATGAGCCCCACTTTACGTCCAATTAAAGATAACTCAAAGATCTACAATTCATATTTGAAATGCGTAAATTAATTCAATCATCTTCATAGACAAAATTAGCCAAGAACATCAAGTTTCAGAAATCATTTCACTTTAGAGGTCAACTTGTACATGGTTTAGTAAAATTGACATAACTCATGCATTATAACTCCCAATTACTTGAATTTACTATCAAATTAAAGATAACTTAACATACTACAACTTTCATGTGAACACCAACATCAAAATTAAAGTCTAAGAATTCCAACAATTCGAAACACCATAGGAGTTCTGTTTTTCAGCAGATTTCTTATACAAACACATGTTCCTTCTTTCCAAAACCTCTTCTACCTTTTGTTAAACCTATTTCCTTCATGTATAACATCAAAATCTACTTCAAAATATGTGTTTTCATCTAAGACATGCAAACCCTATGTTTCTTCTCAACCAACATCAACAAACACATCATTAAAACTTGTCAAAATCATAGAAATTAAAGAGTACAAACATAGGTATACCTTCCTCTACAAGTTTTTGGCACAAAACTTGAGTTTCTATGGAATTTGGATAGCTTTCCCTCAAGGAGCAGATGAAGAAACGAAAATGGAAGATAAAATCTGATTTTCTTCCTTCCTAAGGCACTAGATAACTATTAATTATATTACATATTGCACTTTAGTCCTTCAAATCTCTATCATCTTATACTTAAGTCCCTCAACTATGTATATTCCTTATTTTACCCATATTCTCGATATAATGAAACCGACTCATTAGATTTCAATTCTTATCATAATTATCACTCAAGTCATGCATTCAATAGAATCCAAAACACTATCGTCACAATAGACCCAACATTTATGCATATCAAATGCTTCTATATGAGTCATGATGTTCATGCATGATCATGTAAATCATGTAAAAGTTTGGGTCGTTACAACTCTTCCCTCCTTTAAAAAATTTCGTCCTCGAAATTTGTACCTGTATCAGGAAATAACCATGGATACTGTTTCCTCATATGTTCAACTGTTTCCCAAGTAGCTTCACGTTCTGAATGATTTCTCCATTGTACTTTTACCATAGGAATTGTGCGATTCCTTAACTGTTTATCCTTGTATGCTAATAGCTTAACTGGTTCTTCAACATAACTTAAATTTTCAGACATTTCAATTGGTTCATCATGAAGAACATGAGATGGATCAGATCTGTATCGTCGTAACATACTTACATGAAACACATTATGAATTTGAGCCAAATGAGGTGGTAATGCAAGTTGATATGCTAAAGGTCCCACTTTATCAAGTATCTCATACGGACCGATATATCGTGGACTCAACTTTCCTTTCTTTCCAAATCGTAGAATACCTCTCCAAGGAGAAACACGAAGAAACACTTTTTCACCAATCTGATAGTCCATTTCTCTTCTATGTTGATCAGCATAACTCTTTTGTCGATCTTGTGCCGCTTTCCATATAGTTTTTACAATATGTATCTTTTCAACTGTTTCTTGAACAAGATCTGGACCTTCTATGATTCGCATTCCTTCTTCGTTCCAACATATTGAACTTCTACATTTCCTACCATATAAAGCTTCGTATGGTGCCATACCAATACTGCTATGATATTGATTATTATAAGCAAACTCCATCAAAGCAATATACTCATCCCATGAACCTTTGAAATCAAGAACACATGATCGAAGCATCTCTTCTAAAGTCTGAATCGTTCTTTCTTATTGTCCATCTGTTTGTGGATGAAATGTTGTACTAAAATGTAATTTAGTACCCAAAGCTTCTTGTAAACTTCCCCAAAATCTCGATGTAAAACGAGGATCTCTGTCTGATAAAATAGATAAAGGCACACCATGTAATCTAACAATTTCATTCACATACTTTGATGCTAAACTTTCAAGTGTAGATCCCCATCTAAATGGTAAGAAGTGAGCTGATTTTGTCAATCGGTCTACAATCACCCAAACTGCATCATTCTTCTTCTGAGTTACAGGTAAACCATAAACAAAATTCAGTGTTATACGTTCCCATTTCCAAACTGGAATCGGTAGTGGATGTAATTTCCCAACTGGTGCTTGATGTTCAGATTTCACCTGTTGGCATGTCAAACATTTTGATATATACTCAGCTACATCCTTCTTCATTCTATGCCACCAATAATGGGTTCTCAGAGTTTGATACATCTTAGTACTATCGGGATGCATAGCATAAGGTGCAATGTGTGCTTCCTCCATTATTTCATGTCTTATACTATCCACATTAGGAACACAAAGTCGATTATGAATCATCAAAGTACCATCATCATTG
Source organism: Haberlea rhodopensis (assembly GCA_907163345.1). Lineage (NCBI taxonomy): Eukaryota > Viridiplantae > Streptophyta > Magnoliopsida > Lamiales > Gesneriaceae > Haberlea > Haberlea rhodopensis. Next base: position 1,769,335 of record CAJQUN010000079.1, read on the forward strand.
ATCACAAAATATGTACTCTTTCCATGTTTCACTTTTTCTATAATACTAATCAATTTATCATCACGACACTGAGCATTTTTAATTCTTTCAGTCATCACTGGTCTAATACAAAACGAAGCACATATGATACCAGTTTCATTCACATTCAAAGCAATATTCAGCTTTCTCAAGTCTAACAAATATGGTAACGAATGCACTGACAGATAAGAAACAGTACCATATGATTTTCTGCTCAAAGCATCAGCACAACATTTGCCTTTCCAGGGTGATACTCAATAGTACAATCATAGTCTTTTAATAATTCAAGCCATCTTCGTTGTCCCATGTTCAACTCTTTCTGACTCAATAAATATTTCAAACTTTTATGATCGGTAAAGATTTGAAATGTGGTACCATACAAGTAATGTCTCCATATCTTTAATGCAAAAACAACTGCGGCAAGTTCAAGATCATGTGTAGGATAAAACATCTCATATGGTTTAAGTTGCCGAGAAGCATAAGCAATAACTTTACCATGTTGCATTAAAACACATCACAAACCTTGATAAGAAGCATCACTATAAATAACAAAATAATTGGTACCTGATGGAATCGTCAGAACTGGAGCAGTTGTGAGTTTTTCTTTTAATTTATCAAAACTTCTTTGACATTCATCTGTCCACTTAAAAGAAACATTTTTGTGCAACAACTTTGTCAATGGAGTAGCAATAAGTGAAAAGTTCTCTACAAATCTCCTATAATAGCCAGCTAAACCAAGGAAACTACGAACTTCTGTAACATTTTTTTGGACTTTTCCACTTCGTTACTGCTTCAATTTTCACTGGATCAACTTGTATACCCTCTCCAGATACAACATGCCCCAAAAATACAACTTGATTCAGCCAAAACTCACATTTACTCAATTTTGCATACAACTGTTTATCACGTAATGTTTGAAGCACAATTCTTAACTGTTGTTCGTGTTCTTCAGTAGATTTTGAATAAATCAGAATATCATCGATGAAAACAATCATAAATTTATCCAGATAGGGTCTAAACACATCATTCATCAATGCCATAAAGACAGCAGGTGCATTTGTCAACCCAAATGGCATAACAAGAAATTCATAGTCACCGTACCTGGTTCTAAACGATGTTTTCGGTATATCCGTTTCTGAAATTTTCAACTGATGGTATCCAGATCTCAGATCAATTTTAGAAAAGACAGTAGCACCTTGTAATTGATCAAACAAATCATCTATTCTGGGTAGTGGTATTTGTTCTTAACAGTCACACGGTTCAACTGTCGATAATCAATACATAATCTCAAGGTACCATCTTTCTTTTTAACAAACAACACAGGTGCGCCCCAAGGTGATATACTCGGTCTAATAAATCCCTTATCCAGTAATTCTTGTAACTGAGTTTTCAATTCATTTAGTTCAATAGGTGCCATTCTGTAAGGTGAAATAGAAATCGGTGTAGTTCCACTAGGCATATCAATAATAAACTCAATATCTCGATTAGGAGGTAATCCTGGTAATTCATCTGGAAATACTTCTGGATATTCTCTGACTACTGGAATATCTTCAAGTTTCAAACCACATATCCTGCTATTTATAATATAAGCTAAATAAGCTTCACAACTTCCCTTAATCAATCTAGATGCCGTAGTTGTAGAAATGATACATGTCTGTAAAATTTGTCTTTTAAACACAATCTGAGTTTGATCAGGAAGTTGTAATACTATCTCTTTAGTAAAACAATCCAATTTAGCATGATATGCAGTCAACCAATCCATACCAAGAATTATATCAAAATCCTTCAATGGCAACACAATAAGGGTAGCAAACAACTCAGTATTTCCAATCAACAGTTTACACTGACGATGCACCATATTCACAACAACTATACCCCCAACTGGAGTTCGAACATATAAATCATAGCTCAATGGTTCTGGTTTTGCATGGACATGTGTTATGAATGCTTGTGATATGAAAGAATGAGTTGCACCAGGATCAAATGAACATAAGCAATTGTATCAAAGATCGATAAATTACCGGTGATAACAGCTGGTGCAGTACTTGCTTCTTCTTGAGTCATCGCAAACACACGGGCCTGATTATTAGCTTTGCTTTCGTCCAAACCAACACCTCTTCCCATACCAGGCTTTCCTCGACCTCTGCCTCGACCAGCATTAACATTACTTGACATTGGTTGGTCCACTGTAGGCTCATCTTGTGGTTTATAACAGTTTCTTGCAATGTGACCCGGTTCACCACATCGAAAACATTTTCGTGTCAGAAGTCTACGTTCTCCAAAATGATTCTTGCCACAATGGATACAAGTTGGTGATGTTGAGGTAAAACCAGAAATTTTACTTGCTAATGGTGCACCACTGAAACTGGCACCTTTGGAACCACTAGGAAAAGGTTTTTGTGTAGGTACTTGGAATACCTTCTTTTTACCAACACCACTACTTTCTTCACTTTGTCGTTTCTTGAAAGCTTTGGATTCAGCTTCCAACTTCTCATCACGAATAACTGCAGATTTCAACTTACTATAGGATTCCAAATCTGTTGTTGTGAGGCGATCACGAATAGTGAATCGAAATCCCATTTCAAACCTGCTACATTTCTTCTTCTCAGTAGCAACCATGTGTGGAGCATAACGTGACAACTGATTAAACAACACTTCATACTCTGCCACTGATCTGTTCCACTGCTTCAATTCAAGAAATTCTTTCTCTTTCTGATCTTTGTACACTTCAGGTAAGTATGCATCATTAAACTGAGTCAGAAAGTCCTCCCAAGTCAAAACAGGTGGATGAATAGCACTGTTTGGAACGATTTCCCACCAATAGATTTAGAATTCTTTCTGTTCTTTTCAGCCATGTCTCAGCCTCCGCTGGATTGGTAGTACCCCTAAACTCTGCAGCTCCCATCTTTCTTAGTTTATCATACCTCCTTTCACAAAATTCATGAGGAGGAGCATGTGGAAACTGTCTATAAGTGTCATGAACAGGCATTCCTTGAACATGAGGAGGAAAAGAATGTGATGCATGAGACTCAGGCTCGGCTGCTTCTTCCCCTCTATGGCTTTGCTCATCATTTACCCTTTATGACACAATAATAACTTATGTAATCATGTAACACATACTAACAATGCAACATATCATAATGATGCATGGTCATAGTCTACAGAATCTTAGACCTTTGCTCTGATACCAAATCAACTGTGACACCCCTACCTTTTCATTACACATGACACGCATATCTCTTTTATACACGTGTAAATACATGAGGCATGTCGCCTAACATTTAACCTGTAAGGGCGTCACATTACTTATATACATACACATGACTGTGACTATAGCATTACTATAGTACCATATTTAATTCGTTGCAGCGGAAATTTTACTTTATAACATGTAAATTTAAAACTTTTCCATAACCATATGTACATGGCATATATGCCACAAAAATGGACTGATGCTATATCTCGCATTACCCATACCAAAAACCTATACACTTATATGTACAATGATGAGCAGAGGGAGAAGAACTACAGATCAGCCGGCCAACCTTGTATCCATACTGGAAAATACTTCAAAAAGACTTCTAGACCTTCCTCTAGAGTCGACTTTTACTTTGGATTATCTGAAACAAAACACTTCACTTAGTATATACAAATAACCGATATTCAACATCACATAAGTATATAACTCATCAAAACTGTAGTAATACTTGTACAACAAGTAATTCACATGTACACATGTATGTATGATTATTTGTTCTTCTGTTATGGATCAACTAGAATCATGAACAATTTGTGATCACAAGATGGCCATGGCACTCTGTAGATCCCCTTTTGAGTTCTCAATTAACTCGGGATCGATATTCTTTGATTCTGTAATTCTGACCGTACTCAGAATGTATTAACACATGGTTCAAGATCATTAGCATCCATAACAGAGTTCATTAATCTCTTATGTATGCACATGAATACACAGAATCACATTTCAATATAATGAAACATCACATCATATACAACACGTATTTACATCCTTTATAAACGCAATTCATAGAACATAAATCATATACTTATGTACAGTTAAATACCAAGTTATAGGATATACTCACAAACGATATTCCTATCTCGAAGAACTCTTTTAGTTCGCCTTATCTGTAGCTTGTTCGAGATTATGACCTATAAATACATTTATCTCAAACACATGAATAAATCATCTAATATTACCTTTAACATGTTTTCATAGTTCACATACATCATACTAGGCTTCCCATACTTAAACTCATCAAAGAAAACCATTGTTTTCAAAATTTTGGCTGAAGAGATCGATCTCTACACAGAGGCAATCGATCGCTACATGGCAGAATGGTTTTGTTGAAAATTCTGCATTATTCAGCTTTGACACCTTTTGGTATAAAATTCATAACTAATTCATCTGAACTCCAAATGAGCCCCACTTTACGTCAAATTAAAGATAACCCAAAGATCTACAATTCATATTTGAAGTGCGTAAATTAATTCAATCTTATTCATAGACAAAATTAGCCAAGAGCATCAAGTTTCAGAAATCATTTCACTTTAGAGGTCAACTTGTACATGGTTTAGTAAAATTGACATAACTCATGCATTATAACTCCAAATTACTTGAATTTACTATCAAATTAAAGATAACTTAACATACTACAACTTTCATGTGAACACCAACATCAAAATTAAAGTCTAAGAATTCTAACAATTCGAAACACCATAGGAGTTCTGTTTTTCAGCAGATTTCTTATACAAACACATGTTCCTTCTTTCCAAAACCTCTTCTACCTTTTGTTAAACCTATTTCCTTCATGTATAACATCAAAATCTACTTCAAAATACGTGTTTTCATCTAAGACATGCAAACCCTATGTTTCTTCTCAACCAACATCAACAAACACATCATTAAAACTTGTCAAAACCATAGAAATTAAAGAGTACAAACATAGGTATACCTTCCTCTACAAGTTTTTGGCACAAAACTTGAGTTTCTATGGAATTTGGATAGCTTTCCCTCAAGGAGCAGATGAAGAAACGAAAATGGAAGATAAAATCTGATTTTCTTCCTTCCTAAGGCACTAGATAACTATTAATTATATTACATATTGCACTTTAGTCCTTCAAATCTCTATCATCTTATACTTAAGTCCCTCAACTATGTATATTCCTTATTTTACCCATATTCTCGATATAATGAAACCGACTCATTAGATTTCAATTCTTATCATAATTATCACTCAAGGCATGCATTCAATAGAATCTAAAACACTATCGTCACAATAGACCCAACATTTATGCATATCAAATGCTTCTATATGAGTCATGATGTTCATGCATGATCATGTAAATCATGTAAAAGTTTGGGTCGTTAGAAAAAATGAACATGTTGGCTTACCAGTACTTAGTATTTTATCTTTTGCTAGAATATCAAACCATTTTAAGGAGTTGTTTTGAGTTGTATTTTGTTAAATATGTTATATTAAATGTTTTGAATTATTACATATTTACTATACAAAAGTAATATCATAGAAATTTATATTTATATATTTACGAATAGATTTTGGTACCAGATAAATGATAAAGTAATATGTCTCGAGTCGGGTTTCACAGTGGTGGTATCAGAGCACCAGGTTTACATGGTTCTAGGCACTATTAGTACATTTTATACATTTTTATATTTTATAACTTGTTTTTTTTACATGTTTCACAGATGACTGCCCCGTATCATCCACTTCTAATGAATTGGGAAAGTGAGATTGCCAGTTTACTAAATGAAGTAACTGACTTGCGCAAAGAAATATGGATATTAATTGAAAGAAACAAGGCTGGAGAGCGTGAGTTGGGACAAGTTTTGGAGGAAAGGATAGACTAAGGTTCCATTGATGCGCGAGTTCTATGATAGTCGGTTGAGGAGTTTGCTGAGTGGGTTACCTTTCAGGATTTTTCGCAGGAAAATTTAGTACCCACTACTATGTTTGAAGTAGGAGAGCCAAGTGCTCCAGTCTGTCGTCACACTGCACGTATTTCCATCCCAACAATATACCCTACTAGGGATCCGCTTAGTTGGAATCAGTTCATAGATCCCCTGTTTCCTAATATAATATATTCCTTTGACCCACTGATGGGATATATTGATGACATGCTTCTTGATGAATTTGAGTTAGCTCCGGGGATGGAGTTGGGAGAGTTTGCACTGAGTGGTGATATAGCAGTACCAGTGACCACCACTACCACAATATCACCATCGACCTTGACAGCCAAGATAGGGACGGAGGTAGAAAAGGAATCAGAACCATCCAAGTGTACGCCATCAGAGCCTGAGGAAGAATTACGTTTCACCGCACCACTGAGATCACATTCACACCACAATATTGCCATGCTGTCAGATGATGAGGATTAGGATATGATCGTCTATCACCATCTCGTAGCGTTAAGAATCAAGTGGTTTAAATCGTCCTTTTGGATAGGCTGACGATTATTTTGTTAACATTATCATTTTTGTGTGTGTTTATTTTGTCTTTCTGAAAATGATGATGTACTAACTAGTATCTGATATTAAATGAATATTGTGTAAAAAAAATTAATAATAATAATAATGATGATAATATAAATATATGTATGATGAATATTAAAATTATGCATGTCAATGAAATATGCAATTTTGTGTATATTCAGTAGCATTTTACTTGTGTTGTCTCGTAATTTATATATTATAACTATGTAATAGGATATCATTTTCACATAATAAATCTAGCACGGGAAATCACAATAATGAAATGAATTCTCCTGAGAAAGTAAAGAATCGTAGAAGAAACGACGAGCAAGAAGAACAACATCCTTGACAAGAGCTCTAGGAGTTCGATTTCACTTGTTCATCCACTACACTTATCATTCATTTATCTCAATATTATGGATTTTCCTAGTTTACTAGCCGAGAATTCTTATTTATTTTCTACTCCCTCTCTCGAGTGTTAAGTAGAAGTGATCGTCTAACATCAATCTTGATATCTCTATCTAATCAACTATCAAACAATTGAAATTGCACAGTAATTCCTTTAAGGACTTCTGTGGAGTTATAGGCCTCTCGAACACTATAAACTTCCACGATATGATTCCCTTCTTTCCTATTCACAACCCCCTCTCTCGAGTGATAGATTACAAATATATCATCATTCAATATGTGGCTAGTAGATCAAAAGTATTAAGAACAGGGAAACATAAATAAATCATATGAAAATCCAAATAAATCAATCAATTCATAATAAGCGCAGTTTCAAAATAAACTACATTGTTCTCCTAGAAAAATAGAGTTAGTTCATGATAGAATGAATTAAATACATAGACATGTTTAAACAATCCATAAAACCAAATACAAGTTAGAAATACAAAATGACTTAGAAGCTATTCTTCGTTCCCAGATGAACGTCTCCGTCTCGTGATGAAATCTCTACTTTTTGCTCCTAGTCGTCGTCTTCTCTTTTTCTCCTCCTCAAAACCTAGTTCTTTTTCTGATTATGTCCCCCAATATCCTCCAAAAAACGCCCCTTTTAACTCCTAGAATTCAAGTGTATCATATAAGAAAGGTAGGAAAAGTTTTCAAAACTTCTGTGGCGTATTTACGCCGACGATAATGGCGTATCTACACTGATGATGTGTAATGACCCGACACTTTACATGATCATGCATACGCATCATGTCATATATTTTGACATTTTATATGTGCATTGGAAAGCATAGAGCTTGTGAATAGAACACAGTTGAAAAGAATAAGAAGAATATATATATATATATATATAGATATATATATTATTAAAAATAATAATAATATATTAATGAATAAATATAAGAAATAAAATGAATAGATTTGTATATTGAATAAAGTTAGAGAATAGATTGTAACATATTGATTAAATTTATAATAATATATATATTGAATAGATGTTTAATATATTGTTGAGTAGATTTGAAAATAGTGAATATATTAGAATATATTGAATAAAAGTTGAATGTATGAAAAGATATTGAATAAAAGTGAAAATATTGGATTAAATTTAAGAAATATATGTTGAAGGGTATTTTGGTAATTTTCAAAATTTAGAAAAAAATAAAAATAAAAAGTAAAATTGGGAACCGACTTCAATATTATGGATTTGCACACATTCACATGTTTTAGTAGGTGTAAATGCCGTGAGGGAGAAGAGAGAAGAGAGAAAGGAGATTGTTCCGGTTTCGTTGATTTCCGGACTTCGAAACGACTTCAAAACGAGAAAATAAGTACATATCTGGAATCCTCGCTTTGCTACCTTCCTTTTGATGTAGTTTTTCGTTACCTTTTCTTCTGTTTATTTTATGGCTTAATTTGAAATAATGCCCAAAGAGTATGAAATTAATATATGCGATAGAGTAAACAATGATGAACAATCTTTAACGAGCAAATTGAGATTATGTTGTAGTTTCGAATTTATACAAATTTATGGCATAACTGTAATTAATTCATAGTAAACATATGATATTAAGTTTGGTTGTGCATTTGAAATGCACTTATAGGTTCTACTTTCGATACTGGCACCAGTAAGGCGAATTAAGCAATTCCTACGAGATAGGAGTATCGATTATGAGTATATCCTTATAATTTGGCATTTAATTTATATGAGTATGTGATTTGTGTTCTATTAGTACGGTGAATTGGTGAATGGATTGGAATGAATGCAATATGTGCAAGAACTAAATTGAGTTATGAAATGTACATGTTGAGACGTGATGTTATACGATCTATATGATGTTATTTACTATATGATTACGATGTTATGCATATGATTATGACATGTGCATTCATAAGACATTAAAGAACTCTATTATGGCAACTAAAGACCTTGAACCATGTGTTATTGCATTCTGAGTACGATCAGAATTACAGAATCAAATAATATCGATACCGAGTTAATTGAGAACTCAAAAGGGGATCTACAGAGTGTTGGGATATGCCCTAAGACAAATCATTAGATGATTGTTTTGACATACAATGTTTATGATTTTATGAATGGCAATTCATTATTATATATTATTCTTTTAACTGTGCAATGTGAATTAATATATATGTTAATGTCCCTAGAATAATATTGTATTATTCTTAAAGATGTCCCTAGTCAAGTATTATCATGAATAGGGATAATGATAATACGTAGAGACTAGTATGTGTTGATCGATGAATTGTTCATTGATATGAGATATCAAATCAACATATGGGTACATGTTAGAGAAAGATGTACTGGACAGACCCACCATGAGAATGCAACATGGATAGTTATATGATCGTCATATGCAATTCTCATAGTGATAATAATGTATGTAATCCTTACGACTTGTGATCATCAGAGATCCCAACATAAGAAGTTATGTATCTTGATATCGTCAAACGTTACCCGTAACAGGGTAATCTATAAAGGCGACTATTGGATACACTACGAATTATGTAGAGGGATGTTGACTGATCGAGATAGGATTTGTCCCTCCTATATAACAGGAGATGTGTTAGGCCCTTGATCAAGTGAGAACTAAAATGCATGGCCATGCTCGAATGAGTCGATATGAGATATCGAGCTTATTCGTTTATTCTAGTTCTACTTGGGGATCAAGAAATAGAGATTGAATATACGAGTATGACTATTCCATGACTCGTGTTCAATCTAAACACAAAGGACAAAGGGATTAAGTTACATGGTTAATATTATCACAAGTTCTAAAGGTTATGTCGAGTCATTGACATTCTTGTAATTTGGGTAGCCTCGATGTGTTGCTAGACACCGCTCCTTGCTTGCGACATAAAATGAGATTTTATGTCACTGCCAACATTACAAGATCCTATCGGGTCGCACAAAAGATTAAATCGATAAGGGAAATTAAATTCATTGGATGAATTAATTAATTAAGAAGAGTCTTAATTAAGTAATTAAATGGTTTTAATTAAATCATGGGTTTGGGCCCATAAGACTTTAAGAAAGTCTTGAACCTTAATTAAAAGCCTTATAATATAAATACAAGGTTTTGATTAATTGTTAATCATTCTTTTATATCATTGCTTGATATCAAAACGTAAACCTACTCTAGCTCTCTCTCTCTCGGCCGTCCCTTCATCAACCATCACCACCGCCGCCGTCGAGTTGGTTTTGTTTTTGATTGGCCGCCGTCGATCGGTTTTGAACCGTGAGTTGAGTTTTGATTTAAGAACTAGTCTAGCAAACTTGTTCTTAAATCCCCTTTTCGAGTTGATCGTGTGGATACCGTAGAGGCAAAGCTAGACAAGTTTTGCTAGTGACTCGGAGGAGGCGTTGGACGTGGTGCAACTCCGTGGAATCTGCTCAAACACGCTACAAGGGTGAGACCTTCGTATATTCCTTTATCCGATATGAAATCCTATGTATAGATCCATTGTTCTAGTAATCCAAAATTTTATTCCGCTGCGTTGTATGCTCTAAGGATTACTTACAGTGGTATCAGAGCCAGGTTCAAGGCTCATATCGGATTTATGTGATTAAATAGTTAAATCATATTTAGATTAATATTGCATGCTATAAAATTGTATATAATCATATATGATATGATTAAATTGAGTTTGTGAAAATCATCGTATAATTCTATTTGATATAATTGGCGGATAATTGTATACGATACACGAAAGCGTAAAATCGAGGTGTTAGCTCATGCATGGCTCACGGCCGACGCCACCAAATGGCTAGGGTTTCGAACCCTAGTCACCATGGCTCACGGCCGACGCCACCAAAGGGCTAGGGTTTCGAACCCTAGTCACCATGGCTCACGGCTGCCGCATGAGCTAGGGTTTCGAACCCATTGGCTCGTGCATGGCCAAGCAGCCGCCACTTAAGGGCTACGGTTCGGACCCTAGCTCGAGCGTGGGCCGAGCCGCCGCACAAATTAGGGTTTTGAACCCATTGGCTCGTGACGGCTAGCTCATGACGGCTAGGGTTTCGAACCTTAGCAGTCGTGCATGGGCTCGGTCGCCGCCGCTCAATGGTTCGGCCATGGGTTAGTGTTTCGAACCCTAGGCCCATAATTGGTCCAGTCGTGGTCCATGTTGGTTCGAACCATGGTGGTTCGTAGCTAAGTCGAAATTAGTTCGTGGCATGTGATGTCCCGAGCGTACGATAATTTTTCAAAAAATTCTATTTTACAGTTTTAATTAGAATTAAATTTAAGATGTTTAGAATTTAATTAATTAAATGTTAATGCATGCTTTATGTGTTGTTTGAGCATGGTGCGTGGTTATAGCCCTTTGACCTATTAGATAGGATTTGTGGATGTTTGTAATATATAATACGACCTACGAGTCGTGCCTTCTCTATTTCATTCTAAATGTTATCCCTCCCCTATGTTCCCCTCGAATGTGAATCGAGGAATTCTATATCTTGTAAATAGTGTAGTTTATATTTTATTGATGGTGATCAATGAAGATGGAGCATCGTGCCGGGATGAGGAGGCCATTCACAAATTGGAGCCAAAGGAAGGTGCTTGTGAAGTTACCTTAGGTTGACTCTTAGGATTTTCTCATTGGCTTGAGAAAATCTTTAGTAGGGGCTATAACCATGTCACGTTTAATTATGTATGTTGATGCATGATTTATCTTATGTTTTAGATTGATAAAAGTATTACACATATATGTAGATATGTATACAACTATATGTAGTGGACATATTTTAAATTATCAAACTAATCATGAGATCAATAAATCCCTCTAAAATATTAAGTTTTAGATGCCTTCCAAAATTAAAAGTACTCGTCAATAACTTCGATTGTACATATGTGGGTTTGCCAAAGCAAAGCACCGTGGCAATCCTAGTAAGGCGAAAGGATAAAAGTGATATCCGTTATACTTTAAATTGGGTACGACTTAACTAGGTTATCTCAATAGGATTGGGAACTTAGAGGCATGGGTTGGATTATAATTCATTTGATGAATTGAACAAAGTGTTGTTCGTCCAACTATCCAAGAATTACATGTGATGTAATTGACAAAGTGTTGTCTACCTAAATAACCGAGTCTTGGGCGATTAGCCAAAGCTAACTCAAGATTAGGCGAAATATGGATCTTGGCCCACTAAAGGTTTCGAGGGTTGATATTTTTTAAAACAAAATAGTGGGAGTATCATTTAATATAAGACCATGTTAAATGATTAAATCATAAACTTATTTTGCATATTTATATTGTAGATATCCATGGCAACTAACAACGTATCAAACACATTATCACTGCGATCGGTCCTTGAGAAGGACAAGCGAAATGGGACAAATTTCCTAGACTGGCATAGGAACTTGAGGATAGTCCTCAAACAAGAAAAGAAACAATATGTCCTAGAGGAACCCTTGCCCGCTGAGGAACCTCCCCTAACAGCTACAAGAGCTGATAAAGATGCTTACAAGAAGCATCAGAGTGACGCACTTGATGTTGGGTGCCTTATGCTTGCCACCATGAACTCTGAGCTTCAGAATCAACATGAGGAAATGGAGGCGTTCGATATGATCGAACACTTAAAGCAATTGTACCAACAGCAAGCTAGACAAGAGAGGTATGACGTCTCTAAAGAGTTGTTCCATTGCAGGATGGTAGAGGGAAGCCTAGTTGGAACTCATGTGCTCAAGATGATTGGGTACATTGAGAATCTGGACAAGCTGGGTTTTCCATTGGACCAAGAGTTGGCCACCAATGTAATCTTGCAATCGTTGCCGGAGAGCTTCAGTCAATTCGTAGTAATTACAATATGACTGACATGGAAAAGACTCTACCTCAATTGCTTGGTATGTTGAGAACATATGAAGCAAATACAAAGAAGACTAAGGCCACAAATGTTCTTATTGTGAATAAGGGCAAAGGAAAGGCTAAAACTAAAGGCAACAAGAAAACAAAGAAGGTCTTTGTTAAATCTAAGCCAAAGTCTTATGCACTGAAACCAAAAGGAGGGATTGCAAAGGAAGGGAACTGTTTCCATTGCGGTGAGACCGGCCATTGGAAAAGAAACTGCAAAGTATATCTGGAGGATCTAAAGAAAGGAAGTGTGACTTCCACTTCAGGTATTTTTGTTATAGAAGTCAATTTATCTACTTCTTCATCATGGGTATTAGATACTGGATGTGGATCTCACATTTGTGTAAATGTGCAGGACCTCAAAAAGAGTAGATTATTGGCGAAAGACGAATTTGATCTCCGAGTTGGAAATGGACCAAGAGTTGCTGCATTAGCTATAGGAGATTATTGTTTAGCTTCACCTTCTGGTTTATCATTGATTTTAAAAGACTGTTATGTTGTGCCATCTATTACTAAAAACATAATTTCTATTTCTTGTTTAGACAAGTATGGTTTTTCATTTATAATAAAGGACAACTGTTGTTCTATTTATTTAAATGATATGTTTTATGCTAGTGCACAAATGGTGAATGGTCTTTATGTATTAAATCTTGATATACATATCTATAACATAAATACTAAAAGGATTAAAAATAATGATTGTAATCCGACTTATCTCTGGCACTGTCGCTTGGGCCACATAAACGAGAACCGCATATCTAAACTTCATAAGGATGGAGTATTAGATTCATTTGATTTTGAATCATATGAAACATGCGAATCTTGTTTAATGGGCAAGATGACAAAAGCCCCTTTCAAGGGACATGTTGAAAAGGCAAATGTTTTATTGGGACTAATACATAGTGATGTATGTGGACCAATAAGTACACAAGCTAGAGGTGGTTTTCAATACTTCGTTACATTTACTGATGACCTCAGTAGATATGGGTATGTGTACCTAATGAAGCATAAACATGAAACCTTTGAAAAGTTCAAAGATTTCAAGAATGAAGTACAAAACCAACTTGGCAAAAGTATCAAAATCCTTCGATCAGATCGAGGAGGTGAATACCTAAGCCAAGAGTTTCATGACTATCTAAAGGAGTGTGGGATAGTCCCACAACTCACTCCTCCGTATACTCCACAATGGAATGGTGTATCCGAGAGGAGAAATCGAACCTTGTTGGACATGGTTAGATCACTGATGAGTCATGCAGATCTTCCGATATCGTTTTGGGGACACGCTCTAGAAACAGCGATTTTCTTACTGAACCGTGTTCCATCTAAATCAGTGGAAAAGACACCATATGAGATATGGACTGGGAAGCGTCCTAGTATGTCTTTTATGAATATTTGGGGTTGTGAGGCTTTCGTTAGACGTCACGCCACTAACAAACTTGGACCCAAATCTGATAAGTGTTTATTTGTGGGGTACCCTAAGGAAACGAAAGGATACTATTTCTATTATCCCACCGAGAACAAAGTAGTTGTTGCTCGGACTGGTGTATTTCTTGAAAGAGAATTTATTTCTAGAAAAACCAGTGGGAGAAAAATAGAACTTAGTGAAGTTCAACCACAAGAAAACACTGAACCTGAGATTGAGATGGAAACAGAGCAGGCACCGCAATCTGTTGTGGAAGAAGTACCTGCTCAAGAGACACAAGCCCAGCGTAGGTCTGTAAGAGAACACCGAGAGCCACAGAGATACGGATTTCTTGTGACTCAACAAGGTGACTTACTACTTATTGATGAGGATGAGCCGTTATCTTATCAACAAGCTATAATGGGCAATGATTCTGAGAAATGGCAAGAAGGCCATGAAATCTGAGATGGAATCCATGTATGCAAACCAAGTATGGACTTTGGTTGATCCACCTGAAGGGGTACGACCCATAGGGTGCAAATGGATTTTCAAGAAAAAGACTGATATGGATGGTAATGTACAAACCTATAAAGGTCGCCTGGTTGCAAAAGGATTCAAACAAATTCATAGTATTGACTATGATGAAACCTTTTCACCAGTGGCCATGGTTAAATCCATAAGGATCTTACTTGCAATAGCTGCATTTCATGATTATGAAATCTGGCAGATGGATGTCAAAACAGCTTTCCTTAATGGAAATCTGCTCGAGGATGTGTACATGACACAACCCGAGGGTTTTGTCGATCCAAAGGATGCTGGAAAGATATGCAAACTACAACGATCCATTTATGGATTGAAGCAAGCTTCTCGGAGTTGGAATCTTCGATTTGATGATGCAATCAAAGAGTTTGTTTTATCAAAAACGAAGATGAACCTTGTGTCTACAAGAAGGTCAGTGGGAGCGTAATCATTTTCCTAGTGTTGTATGTAGATGACATACTTCTCATTGGAAATGATATCCCTGCCTTGCAAT
This sequence comes from Haberlea rhodopensis, assembly GCA_907163345.1. Classification (NCBI taxonomy): domain Eukaryota; kingdom Viridiplantae; phylum Streptophyta; class Magnoliopsida; order Lamiales; family Gesneriaceae; genus Haberlea; species Haberlea rhodopensis. Next base: position 1,784,623 of record CAJQUN010000079.1, read on the forward strand.
CTGTAAAGATTTGGCTAGGGAATTGCTTTTCGATGAAAGACTTGGGAGAAGCCACCTATGTATTAGGAATCAAGATCTATAGAGATAGATCGAGAAGGCTTCTTGGTCTAAGTCAAAGTACATACATAGACAAGGTGCTTAAAAGGTTTAGCATGCAAGAATCAAAGAAATGATTCGTGCCTATGACACATGGTATATATCTCTCGAAGGAACAGTGTCCTTCAACACCAGATGAGAGACAACGCATGAGTAAGATTCCATATGCGTCAGCTATTGGATCTATCATGTATGCCATGATATGTACTCGTCCCGATGTATCGTATGCTTTGAGCATGATGAGCAGATATCAAGTTGATCCAGGTGAAGGTCACTGGATTGCTGTCAAGAACATCCTGAAGTACTTGAGAAGGACTAAGGATACATTCTTGATTTATGGAGGTGAGGAAGAGCTCAATGTAATGGGTTACACTGATGCAAGCTTCCAAACCGACAAAGATGATTTTCGATCGCAATCTGGATATGTGTATTGCCTAAATGGAGGTGCTGTGAGCTGGAAGAGTTCAAAGCAAGAAACAGTAGCCGATTCTACAACGGAAGCTGAGTATATTGCTGCCTCAGTGCATCAAAGGAAGCTGTTTGGATGAGGAAGTTCATTTCAGAACTTGGAGTGGTGCCTAGCATTAAAGATCCGATAGAACTCTATTGTGACAACAATGGAGCGATCGCATTGGCTAAGGAACCAAGATCTCACCAAAGATCCAAGCACATACTTAGGCGTTTCCATTTCATTCGAGAAATCTTTGAAAGGGGAGATGTTAAAATATGCAAAGTACCAACAGATGATAATGTATCTGACCCATTGACGAAGCCACTGTCACAGCAGAAGCATGATCGTCATACTAGATCTCTAGGCATTAGGTATATGTCTGAGTGGTCTTAGTGCAAGTGGGAGATTTGTTGGGATATGCCCTAAGACAAATCATTAGATGATTGTTTTGACATACAATGTTTATGATTTTATGAATGGCAATTCATTATTATATATTATTCTTTTAACTGTGCAATGTGAATTAATATATATGTTAATGTCCCTAGAATAATATTGTATTATTCTTAAAGATGTCCCTAGTCAAGTATTATCATGAATAGGGATAATGATAATACGTAGAGACTAGTATGTGTTGATCGATGAATTGTTCATTGATATGAGATATCAAATCAACATATGGGTACATGTTAGAGAAAGATGTACTGGACAGACCCACCATGAGAATGCAACATGGATAGTTATATGATCGTCATATGCAATTCTCATAGTGATAATAATGTATGTAATCCTTACGACTTGTGATCATCAGAGATCCCAACATAAGGAGTTATGTATCTTGATATCGTCAAACGTTGCCCGTAACAGGGTAATCTATAAAGGCGACTATTGGATACACTACGAATTATGTAGAGGGATGTTGACTGATCGAGATAGGATTTGTCCCTCCTATATAACAGGAGATGTGTTAGGCCCTTGATCAAGTGAGAACTAAAATGCATGGCCATGCTCGAATGAGTCGATATGAGATATCGTGCTTATTCGTTTATTCTAGTTCTACTTGGGGATCAAGAAATAGAGATTGAATATACGAGTATGACTATTCCATGACTCGTGTTCAATCTAAACACAAAGGACAAAGGGATTAAGTTACATGGTTAATATTATCACAAGTTCTAAAGGTTATGTCGAGTCATTGACATTCTTGTAATTTGGGTAGCCTCGATGTGTTGCTAGACACCGCTCCTTGCTTGCGACATAAAATGAGATTTTATGTCACTGCCAACATTACAAGATCCTATCGGGTCGCACAAAAGATTAAATCGATAAGGGAAATTAAATTCATTGGATGAATTAATTAATTAAGAAGAGTCTTAATTAAGTAATTAAATGGTTTTAATTAAATCATGGGTTTGGGCCCATAAGACTTTAAGAAAGTCTTGAACCTTAATTAAAAGCCTTATAATATAAATACAAGGTTTTGATTAATTGTTAATCATTCTTTTATATCATTGCTTGATATCAAAACCTAAACCTACTCTAGCTCTCTCTCTCTCGGCCGTCCCTTCATCAACCATCACCACCGCCGCCGTCGAGTTGGTTTTGTTTTTGATTGGCCGCCGTCGATCGGTTTTGAACCGTGAGTTGAGTTTTGATTTAAGAACTAGTCTAGCAAACTTGTTCTTAAATCCCCTTTTCGATTTGACCGTGTGGATACCGTAGAGGCAAAGCTAGACAAGTTTTGCTAGTGACTCGGAGGAGGCGTTGAACGTGGTGCAGCTCCGTGGAATCTGCTCAAACACGCTACAAGGGTGAGACCTTCGTATATTCCTTTATCCGATATGAAATCCTATGTATAGATCCATTGTTCTACTAATCCAAAATTTTATTCCGCTGCGTTGTATGCTCTAAGGATTACTTACACAGAGTGGCCATATCATGATCACGTATTGTTCTTGGTATTAGTTGGTGCATAACAGAATAACAATACGGACACATGTGCATCATTTCGTTTTATACGAATAATGAGAATTGATGTAAAGATTATGATGAATCGTGTGAGTTTATTCACGTGCTTATGTGGATATAAATTATATGCTTATGTGATGTTAAATACTACGTTATTTGAATATGCTCATTGAGAATGCAACTCACCAAATTCAAATGTTGATTTTCAGTTGATGTAGATAAAGTTTGAGCATACAAGGTGTTTCTGCATATTTTGGAAGTATGGATCCAAGGTCGGCTGGCTGACTCTAGTCCTTCTCCTCAGCTCATCATTTGCATATACTGTATAGGTTTTTGGTCAACTTTGGTTATTTTTGTGGCATACATATCTCTATATGCCTTGTAGATTATATGATAAGAAATGTCTTGATTGCATGATATGAAATATGATAAGTTTCGCTGCCATTAAATATTACGGTGTATGCCTCATGTCATGTGTATGTGTTATATGTGTAAGGGTGTCACATGATGTGTTAAAAATTTGGCTTCCAGCGTGATTGGCATATTTACGCCACGGATCTGGCGTAATTATGCCTCCACTGGCGTAGCTACGCCTAAAAATGGCTTAGTTCCGCCTACTTTAATTCTTTAGAAAATTGCAATGGCCGTAGCATTGGCGCATGCTTTAATTTTTCGCAAATTGCATTTGTCGTAGCTCTTGCCACGTAGTTACGTGGATTCCTACGTGACAAAACAATACCAAAAACGTAATTCTGATAAAAAACCAACAATAAACCATGTAAACTATAAAGGAATATGAGTGTATAAAATACACTTCGCAAAGGACGACTTTGATGCGCAAGACGCGCCAAAGGGCTTTTTTTTGCCTACTCATCATGTTGAACAGCTCTGGAGGGGGTTATGAGAGTTCTGAAAAATTCAGTTAGCCGTGCCCTGCTAAACTTTAGTTTCTGACTTCAGTGTAAATGGTACACTTACAACATGTGATATTTTTTCTTTAAAGTTCGTAAAACCTCCATCATAAGTCAGCAATAGGAAATAAGTTGTTTGCAGCCCTCTGCAAACTCTGCTTATTAAAAAGCTTCCATATCATGCTAAGATAATTTATAGCATGTTGCACTTGTTTGATCATTTTGATATTATGCACTCATATTGACAATGACCAAATGTACGCGTTGATGCTATTGCTTTTCAGGCTGCAAAGAAGGTTTATTAGCTCCTTCTTGGGGATGGTTTGAATGCAAAAACTTATCACATATCCAGGCATGAGCTTATCTTATTTCTTTCGCTTTCCATTTAAAAGGATGTGAAGATGGTGGAGGAAACAATCTTCCGCAACCTGTATGTTGCTGAGACACTGGCAGATAACAAAACAAGACTCAAAAAGAAACTGACATTTGGTTATATATTTATGATTTGGAATCATTGATCAGGATGTCTCCTATCTGGTTGACTTCAGTATATGCTAGATACTAAGTGCGTGGATCGAAAAGTTTCTATTGTTTCTATATCTTAGAATATATTGATATATGTTCCTGTTCATGTCTATCTCGAAAGTCTTGATATTAAATGAGAAGTGTTAGGCCATTAGATTTCAAACACCCCTTGAGTTGCCAACCAAATCTATTTGCATATAACTGACCCCAAAGAAAAAAGTCAGCTTCCATCTAATTGATTAGTTTGGACATTATTTAGATGCCTTGAGATGAACGAGGTATCATTTTACTGTTACTGATTGTTTGCCCAACTCTTAAGTACCTCAGCAAGGCTAATCATCTGTCAGAGTTTTGTATTTAGTGGCTATGCTAACAGATTATACTTGCTGAATTGGTTACAACTGACAATGTTTTACTCTGCATTTCATACGATTTTTTAGAAGAAACGAAGGAGTGGAAGCAGCTCGCAAATGCTTTCTGGAGGCTTGGAAATCTCCAAGTTGCAGTTACCATCTGTATGTTGCGTATGAAATGTTGGCCTTCTGTCTTGATAAGGACTCCAAGTTACAATTGATTTTAGCTTTTACATTTTTATGATGTTAAAACTAGTATTTTTACCTTTGTATCTTTATTAATTCCTTCGCCTGCATATGAGATAGCGTCCTTATTTCCTGTTAATTTCTCATTTCAAAGCTGAAGAAAATATGATCATTGATAAGTTGCAATATATGTATTCAAGTTGTCTAGTTTTCTTCATTTTTTGCAGGTTGCACACAATATTTTGTTTTATGCATGAGCCTGGCTATATTCTTTCTTGAGTGAGTTCTTTTATAAAATTTACCAAGTAAGAAGTTAGTTTTACGGAGAACATGCTCTATTTCAAAGAACGTCTGATGTTGTTTCTATCTAAGTTTATATATACTGTACCCCTTTTGAAGCTCAAGGAATACTATATCCCTTTTAAATTTAAGAATCAAACAAATAATTTTTATTCAGCTCGTATCATGGGCTGGTTGGTCTATCTAGTCCATGGTTGACTCGCCTTCTTGATAATCTTTGTCTTGATGTTAAAAACTGTTTGTTACTCATATTATGTGGCACACTTGTCAATGCATTAGGTTATGGTCATTTAGTTGTATATTTACAACTGTGGTAAACAAGCGTCACTTTTTCATGTTACTTAAATTGTTTGAACAAAATACAGAATAAGGAAAAAGAATATATTATGTATTTGACTGTTTTCCGAGCTCTTTGTGCTTTCACGTTATTTGTCATAAATCATAATTGGAGATTTTATTTTGATGGCTTTATGTTGCAAATATGCTGATTTCTTGTGCCGTTTCAATGATGATAGAAATATTCGTACTTTGCTAGCCCTTTGTGCTTTCACGTTATTTGTCATAAATCATAATTGAGGATTTTATTTTGATGGCTTTATGTTGCAGATATGCTCATTTCTTGTGTTGTTTCAATGATGATAGAAATATTCGTGCTTTGTTTGAAGGAGTGTTGAGCTCGCTCCCAAGTCCCACCAGACGATCTGCTGCGGTTCTACAGCAGTGTCTATTATTTTCTGTTATTGCTGTCGTAGTCTTCCTTTTGAGGTTTGCTTTTTTTTTTTTCTTTGAGGAAGGGGGGGGGTTAATTTTGTAATTTGAATACTTCACACTTGAGTTTGAAAATATTTCTCTCTAGCAATTTTGAACATTTTTTCTAAAGGAGGAGCATCAACAAGCTACCCAAGTTATTGTAAAATTGTTGTTTTAAAAATCTAGCATAAGGCTGAAGCAATATGATATCCACAGCCAGATTTTCTTTAGTTCCCACTCTTTTAAGACCAATAATACTATGTCATAAAGTAACAAAAGTTCATCTTGTACCTCTCATCATGATTTTGATTTTCTTTTTTAACGTTTTGTACTACATGCCTTCAAAATGGATCACCATTGAGGCATGAGATGAAAAGAAATAATTGTTGATTATATTGTCATTAAAAGGATGTTGTTTTGTTTTAGGTTTGGAAACGATTTAGCGAATTTGAGCAGACATGTGGAGATCTTGCCAGCCTTGTAAAGATTACTTTATTCTTGTGCATCTCTACATGTGATGTTCTTGTTCCATCATTTAATCTTTATTTTTGTTTATTGTGGGATGTAGTTTTGCAGTGTTCAGTACGTCTTGATTCACAAATATAATCAGGTTTTCTGAGACTAAAGCAAAAAATTATCATAGTTGACTTCTTTTATGGGACTGATAAAAAATGTGAGTTATTATGTATCCACATATGTTTTTTATTTGATCCGTACTTTCATCTAAACTGTTATGGGTTGAACAAAGGAGCAAAGAAGCATTGTCTCGTATGGGAGAGGATGGAGGATCAATTTTGGAGAGTTCTCCGCAAGATGTTGTATCCGCCAGAGACTTGGATCATTATATACCCTCGCTCATGTCTGATAAATACAGCGGAACAAATAAATTTTAATCTTCACTCATTGGTTGAGAAAATTAAGTCTGTCAACTTTTTTGTTCACATGGTGAAGAATGATTAAAGTTACATACTTACATTCATTTTCCATTAGTGGTTCTCTAAGAGTATCAACAAGAAGATTGAAAATCATGTTCCTCATAATGGAGCTAGTTCTTAAGGTGATGTAATTATTTTTACTCATCTTGATATTCATGGGCTATCATTGCACATATGATCTTTCTATTGCAAATGCAGATAGGAGCATTTCGAAAATTCCGAATGTATAAAATCACTTTGAGAATATTCTGAGAGTACGCTAATAATTTATATCATTTGTTTTCATTCTTGTGAAGAAGATAACCCAAAAGTATTGACCACAAATCTTTCTTATGTTCACAGGGCAAGAAGCTGCTGACACTTTCACTATACAAAGCCAACTGTTACCTAGAGGTGCTTTCAATTTATTCACCACATGAAAAAGATGAACAAACAGACACTAAAATTGCACCAAATTTTCCCGTCCATGCAAGTTGGATGTTCACTAAATATTATTCATACTAGTTTATTTGGCACCACGCAAGGCGTGGTGCCACTGAACAGATGATGTGAATAATAAAATTCATTTTTGCCCTGGATGATTAACTCATCATGTTTCACAATAATTCATAAGGGGTTATCAATGAACTCAAGATCTTATAACCAAGGCCTGTCATTCAACCATACTATAGTCTAGTTGCTGCAAGATTCCAGAGCTAAACTTGTATTTTTACATGTACAAAATCTTTAAGAGCCACGCGTTTATCACCTGCGGAATTCATTGGAGTAAAAGATAGAATGTGCTCCACCAACTTAGCAATCAAATGACAAAATTATATTATTCTCCATATATTTCATATATTTTTATTACTGATTTTCTCACCATTGGTACGAAAATACTGAAGTGGGCTTTAACAAATCCCTCAAAATGATGTTCGTAAATGCAACAGAAATGAGTTCAAGATTCTAGAATTCATACACAAAAAAAGAAAACATAATATTTGAGTTCGTAACATGCAATGATTGTGATAGTGAACCTAATGCCCAGTAACTTGGCTGGCTTTTAGTTATGATTTGTGCTACAAAAAATGATGTCAATGCATGAAGCGCAAAGATTGATAGTGCACCTAATTTTAATCCATGTGACAGGAATATAGGTATGATTTACACTGCAAAACATAAGTATAACAAGATTATTAGCCATAATATAATGACATGCAAATTATTATATGTAAATTCCCCTAAAAAATTAAAAGATATAACTCACATCTTAGCCACGTCAATAATGCATTGCCGACATGTCATTTCTGAAAGCTTTAATTTTTTAATCTCCCTATCAACAAAACATGGCGGTCCAGAAGTATCACATTAGCAAATACCACTGTATACAAAGGAATGTTTAATAAAATAAAGATCATCTGGCAAAAAAACAAGTGTGTCTTCATGAGAAACTTAGAGGTTATTTTGGTGATGGATTATAAAAATGAAAGAAAATCTACCAAGGAAGCTTCAATCCTATAATCCAAACAAAGCCAAAGTCATTTACATCATAGAGAAATTCACGACTTAAGAATGATTAATATAATAACCAAACAGAATACATGGCAAAAGAAGATAATGGTGCCACTGAACAGATGATGTGAATAATAAAATTGCTTTCTGCCCTGGATGATTAACTCATCATGTTTCACAATAATTCATAAGGGGTTATCAATGAACTTCAAGATCTTATAACCAAGGTCTGTCATTCAACCATACTATAGTCTAGTTGCTGCAAGATTCCAGAGCTAAACTTGTATTTTTACATGTACAAAATCTTTAAGAGCAACGCGTTTATCACCTGCGGAATTCATTGGAGTAAAAGATAGAATGTGATCCACCAACTTAGCAATCAAATGACAAAATTATATTATTCTCCATATATTTCATATATTTTTATTACTGATTTTCTCACCATTGGTACGAAAATACTGAAGTGGTCTTTAACAAATCCCTCAAAATGATGTTCGTAAATGCAACAGAAATGAGTTCAAGATTCTAGAATTCATACACAAAAAAAGAAAACATAATATTTGAGTTCGTAACATGCAATGATTGTGATAGTGAACCTAATGCCCAGTAACTTGGCTGGCTTTTAGTTATGATTTGTGCTACAAAAAATGATGTCAATGCATGAAGCGCAAAGATTGATAGTGCACCTAATTTTAATCCATGTGAAAGGAATATATGTATGATTTACACTACAAAACATAAGTATAACAAGATTATTAGCCATAATATAATGACATGCAAATTATTATATGTAAATTCCCCTAAAAAATTAAAAGATATAACTCACATCTTAGCCACGTCAATAATGCATTGCCGACATGTCATTTCTGAAAGCTTTAATTTTTTAATCTCCCTATCAACAAAACATGGCGGTCCAGAAGTATCACATTAGCAAATACCACTGTATACAAAGGAATGTTTAATAAAATAAAGATTCTCTGGCAAAAAAACAAGTGTCTTCATGAGAAACTTAGAGGTTATTTTGGTGATGGATTATAAAAAGGAAAGAAAATCTACCAAGGAGGCTTCAATCCATATAATCCAAACAAAGTCAAAGTCATTTACATCATAGAGAAATCCACGACTTAAGAATGATTAATATAATAACCAAACAGAATACATGGCAAAAGAAGATAATGGAAATGCCTATGTTAGTACTGAATATTTTTTGTTTGGGATGCTCTAACTATACATTATGCGATCATTTCTCTATGATTTTTCTTGCACTGCCCCTTCCAACGGGTTTCGAAGATAAAAATCCTTTATCAGCCCATAAACTGGCCTAGGGAAATCCATGAACTCAATTTGATTATTCTTTGTTACTAAGCATATGAACCATGAATTTTTTTATTTTCAAGTTCTGAAAATAAAGTAGGTGGATCTAAGATGCAAAATAGATTGCTCATGTTTTAGCAGCTTGCGTGCCCTTTCCATTGTCAGCACCAAAGTATATGTGCATCATAGAGGATATGAAAATGATAGAAAGACATAAAAGAACCAAAATATTACAAATTTAATACGAAGATAAACCGTATTCATTAATGTTAATAGACAAAAAGAACATGGTACAAATTATTTATAACGCATCATCGGGGAACAAGCACAACCGGATGGGCTAAAACTCAGGTAGACACGATAATCAACTCTCAAATTTATATATCATGAAACAATGAGAAATTCCAGAATCTGAATCCTACTAAAAATGATGACATTACGTTGAAAAAACCCCAACAAAATCTATCTCTGTTAGTCTATTGGTTATCTGGCCACACCAATGTAGAATATCAACAAGTGAATTCAATCGAGCAAACACCAAACAAGAATACAAATGAAGGTATGTACTAATATTAATTGAAATAGCTGAAATAAGAAAAATAATCCCAGAGGCAATGCTCTATAACCCTAGCCTAATGTTAGTAAATCCCTAGCCTAAGCTAGTTACAATATTAAAGCAAAAAAAAAAAAAACAGAATGAATGCATTGTCTTCTCCTTTTTCAATTTTTTATCCCTCTCCCACACTTCTGGATCTTTCTACTTGGGACTCTTGGGCCTAAGTCCAATATATTAGGGCCCATAGAAATATTAAAATTCCTAACAACCTCATGCTTCAAAGTAAACACAACAAGTTGAGATGTAATTTATTTGACTAAGAAACAAACTCACAGCTTTTCACGGAGCTCGGTCGCGTTCTTGGCAGTACCACGAGGTGTTGGAAGGTGGGTCGAACAAGTCGACAACCGTTTCTTCCCCAAAATAGCAGCACATTTCGATCAACACAGTTAGTAAAGAAAATTGGAATGCAAATGAAAATCTATACAATCATATAATCCACGATTTAACCAAGCAAAAACACAAACCCATCAAGTAAAAAAATTGATTAACAAGAATCAAAACTCACGAGCAGTATCAATGTCATGCACACACAATAGGAATACGAAGTGCAATGGAAATCGATACAATCTTCCGACTCAAGATGAATTAAGCTAAAAAATAAACCAAACGAGATAAAAATCGACCAACTAAAAAAATCGAAACTCTCAGCCCAAGCCATGGAAGCCGACGACCAGAATCCCAAAAAGATAGCAAGAAAGCAAGCATAAGACCAGTTTGATAAAGCCAAAAATATTTTACATTGATGTCTCATGCACACAAGCAATCATACACACCAAACCCTTCACGCAACACACAAGCACAACCCATATCATAAAACTATAAAGTGAAAAAATAAAGAAAATAAAACATTCTCAGACATAAGAAATAGAGAACTTCTCCTTCTAGGCTTGGTGCTTGGTGGTGAAATAGACTGTTCCATCATCAATATGCGAAGTATCCTTCGATCCATGCTTGAAGGATATCAATTTTCCAAGAGTCTTCGATCTTTTCTCTAGATCTTCGAGCAGAAACTAACACCAAGAATGTGTAAAGAAACAAAAGCGTAAACAAGATGAAGAGGGAAAATGAGCTTCAAAAGTGACAGGCAAAAAAAACCTAAGGTTCAAACACCAATCTGGGAAAAGGAGATGGGAAAGAAGCTTGAAAAGTCGGCCAATATCAAATCGGGAGCAGTGTGTAATATAATAAATAATAAATAAATACAAAATAATAAATAATAAATAGCGAATAGATAAAATAAGGAAAATAAATAAATGAGGACAGTAACTCTACCACATTTATATAATAGTAAATAAATAATAAATAAATACAAAAAAAGTTAGATAAGAGATATCACTAATTAGTGAAGGGTGTTGTCTAGCTGTTATTGTCATATTATATGTATGTTATATGTTATACATATGTCATGGTTAGTTGCAAAAACTTAGAAATACAGGAACGAGAATCAGAAAACTTCTAATATCTTATTTCAATTAAATTGGAAGAAATGAATTAGTGAATTGAATGAATATTTGCACATTTGCAGATTTTCTTAAATTCTTACACTGAAATCCCATTGGAGTGAATGAAGGATATCGAGATTACAAGGAAAATATAGGTATGTTGCGATCTGTAACATACGACAAGTATCTGTATTATTTGATACATGATTTGTCTGATTTCTCTCTTTGAAACTCTTAATTAAGCATCCTTACCCAGTTACAATTACCAACAAAGCTAGTTACCCTTACCAACGAGGCAAAAAAACTCAGCACACGCCTATTTTCCTGTCTGCATGCGCAAATATCACCTCTACTAATCACACCATTTTGCCTCTTGCCCCTCCATTACAGAACCATGTAAGCTTACCCTGTAAGTTTTCATTTATCATTGTGTTCTTTTTCCGATTTATGTTGAGCATCTTTCCTGATTTTGTTATAATGTTTTTTTTATTTTTAATGTTAGTTTCTTTTTAAAAAAGTTATTGTAATTATTATTATTTCTTTTCAAAAACAAGAGCTTGTTTGTTTAGTTTCTTTTATGGTTTTGGTTAGCATTAATATGCTAATTAGTTATTCATGAAAAATTGAATACGAACATAATTAATTATTTGTTTGCTCCTTTTAGGTGCTTCTTTTGCAATGTTGGGTGATATTTTAGCATGTTGATTCAACAAATATAGAAAGATGCAACAATCTCTGTGATTTTGTATTTTAGGGTAAGAATTGGTTGCTGAGTGGGCATGTGTTTGCTACCTAATAGTAGCGTTGATTTCAACTACCATGATTTTTTGGTTCATATTAAATAAGTTTTTAATAATTTATTGTGTATTTATAATAATTTTTAGATTATGAGTAATATTATCATTTAAAATTGGATATATATATATATACACATATATATTGCATATCTATGTGGGCTTTAGATAAAATGACAAACAATCAAGAAAGAAATATAAACTGGAGAACTTTTGAGGTTTATGTATTGTTATACAACTAGATACTACCATGAAAATAACTATAATCTATAGTGTATATTAAACCTGGATCCGGTAGTTGTATTATCAATGTTTCATAAAAATACCCTGATTAAATTTCAAAAACCCAAGATCCTTAAACAATGAATATAAAAATAAAAATAAAAACACGTAGCAAAAATAAAAGATATTTTATTAAAAATACAAAAATATTCAACAAAATTAAATAATTAAAAAAATGAACTATTTTTTATATAGAAAAATATACTACTTTAAAAATATAGAAAGATTTAGGAGGTTTATGCATTAAAGTAACCATGAAAGCGACTTGATCGGACAAATACGGAACATAAGTCGTGCTAAGGGGTGAAATGTTCTCATTTTTCTTTTTTGTTCATTTAGGTAAAAGTCTCAATTTTTTGGGAAACATTTTCTGTGTTTTTTTCTTTTTGTTTGCATCTAGAGAGAGCTCTTTTCCCAATATCGATATTATAGGGCATACAGTGTAGTGATAGAATCTTGAAATCATACTAGCAGTCGCTCAACATATATACTGGCTGATAGTTCAATCCAAAATACATCATTCCTCTATTATTCTCCCCCCAAAACCCTTTAGAACCTACATCTCCCAGATTTGCTAATTTAATTAATAATGTAAAAATAGAAGAAAAGTACGTTGCTAACGTGATTTGTGTACCGTGTACAAAACGTTTTTTTATTTTAGTTGTTTTTTTATTTTTAATTTTTTAAAGTCCGCACTATCGTTTTTTAAGAACGGACTTATCTTTTTATGAATATGACCGTTGTTTATCGAGGATATGCTACGTACGGTGGCGAATGATTTTAACGTTGGAAGGCATGAAGCTTTGCCGTTAATCGAATTTCCTATATTAATAACTACCAAACGAGCATATGTTTAACACTTTTGAAACCTCTTAGATGAGACGAATTAAATTGCATTATTCTGAATAGAAATCGATGAAAAACCAGTTGATTGGACCTGGTATACTACGAGAAACGAATGATAAGACATTTGGTGGGTGATGACCACACAGGACCGTCAAGCATGTTATCCTTTTAAATGAAGACGACCTACAGAAGTTAAGTTAGGAGATCGTATGCTTCTGAAAGTTTCTCTTCTAGAGACACTAATCGTTTTGGATTGCGAGACCAACTATCACCTTGTTACATTGGCCCGTGCAAGATCCAAGATCGAGTTGGAAATCTTGCCTATAGATTAGCATTGTCACCAGCTGTATCGGTTACTCGTGATGTAATTCTTCATGTTGCTATGTTGCAAATATATTAATCGAATCTACATGTCTTTCAGCCTAATGAGATTGGAATTGCTCATTCTTGTAAAACATCTTGTTTACATTTTGGATCGTAAGGATATATACATATTCCATTTTGTTCAATATGTCATGTCGTGTATTCTGATCCATATGTTGTTTGATCTGAATCTATGTTAGTGATTTCGAGGACGAAATCTGTTTAAGTGAGGGAGAAATGTAAGGCCCCGAGATTTGATTACTATTAATTAAATACAATTTGGAAATTTATTAATAATGAATTTGGAATTAATTAATTAAAAATGAAATTGACAATATGAATATCAAACGACAATCAAATCGGAACATGAGATATTTTTAAAACGGTCGAATAAACTCTGATAATATTTTGAAAATAATTTATTAAAATGAAGAATTAAATGTTGTATTATAGTGGTGGATATAAATCACAAGTATCGACTGTGTATTTAATAATTCGGTACACCGATAACACTAATTTGTTTGGATTATTAACGTGTGTAGCGCATGATTATTTACACACACAACACCTTATACACCTACTAAAAAGTCAAGCATTCTCTACTCTGTTCTTCCGCCTCATCCTTCGCACACCTCTTCTCTTGCCGTAAATCCCCTGCGCCTGCCACCGTGCGCCACCGCCTCGACGAGTCCGACATACCACCATCTTCCCCTCTCTCAGGCACACGTTTCCATACCAAGAACCATCGGTTTGCACCGGATTTGAACAGGAAGTCCGGAAACTTGTACTGCTTGGGGACCTTCGATTTTGAGCACCATTTCTTCGATCAGTTGTATAGGTATGGTGCTACAGATGCCTTAGCTAATTACTTCCTTGCATTTTGATTTTCTTGAGTTTTTATTGAAATTTTCGTACTGCATGGTGGTGGAAAACGGGACGATCGATTTTCTTAGATTGAGGATGAAGGTTTTTAAGTCTTAGTTAGTCGATTATTAATTCGTTTAAACTATGTTCTGGCTTAATGAATATATATAAGAGAATTGTAGAAACTTTGAACTAGTAGATATGTTTGGATTATTTTGTACTATTGGTGCGATTCGTGTTTCTAGTTCGATTGATTTCGTGCATGTGGGGGTGAAGGTGCTTAAATCCTTCCCTGGATCGATTTTAACCCATTTTTAATCATGCTTTAACTTGATGAAACATGTTTGAAAGGATAGCATGTAATTTCCATCACATTTTTGGGATTGTGTCGATTTTTGCCTTGTTATTGTTTGGGGAAACTGTAATGTAGTGCAGTGAGAGAAACGGGTGAAGCAAGAGACATAAATCTCTTTCAAACTTCAAACTCGGAAATATCGAGAAATGCGAACAACCTACAAAATTTATCCTCTATTATGTAAATTTTCTATTGATATGAGTTTCCTGTATTATTCCTAAAATTGAGGTTTTGAATGGCATTTGAGCCTCCAAATCAATTAAATAACTGTGTTCTTGGGCTGCTAGTTTACATCCAAAGCTAGTTTTCTTAGTTCTTTTAGATTTTGATTTGGAAACTTGATAAATATGGGTTCTAAACTTTGAATTAAGTATTTAATCATCTAATATCATATAAATTAGGAGATATTAAGAAGTAGAAATTGAATCCTGATGTAGTTCCTGGACAATAAGATTTGCTCGCATTGTTTTACTCATATCACTAATTAGTGAAGGTTGTTGTCTAGCTGTTATTGTCATATTATATGTATGTTATATGTTATACATATGTCATGGTTAGTTGCAAAAACTTAGAAATATAGGAACGAGAATCAGAAAACTTCTAATATCTTATTTCAATTAAATTGGAAGAAATGAATTAGTGAATTGAATTAATATTTGCACATTTGCAGATTTTCTTAAATTCCTACACTGAAATCCCATTGGAGTGAATGAAGGATATCGAGATTATAAGGAAAATAGAGGTATGTGTGCGATCTGTAACATACGACAAGTATCTGTATTATTTGATACATGATTTGTCTGATTTCTCTCTTTGAAACTCTTAATTAAGCATCCTTACCCAGTTACAATTACCAACAAAGCTAGTTACCCTTACCAACGAGGCAAAAAAACTAAGCACACGCCTATTTTCCTGTCTGCATGCGCAACTATCACCACTACTAATCACATCATTTTGCCTCTTGCCCCTCCATTACAGAACCATGTAAGCTTACCCGGTAAGTTTTCATTTATCATTGTGTTCTTTTTCCGGTTTATGTTGAGCATCTTTTCTGATTTTGTTATAATGTTTTTTTATTTTTAATGTTAGTTTCTTTTTAAAAAAGTTATTGTTATTATTATTATTTCTTTTCGAAAACAAGAGCTTGTTTGTTTAGTTTCTTTTATGGTTTTGATTAGTATTAATATGCTAATTAGTTATTCATGAAAAATTGAATACGAACATAATTAATTATTTGTTTGCTCCTTTTAGGTGCTTCTTTTGCAATATTGGGTGATATTTTAGCATGTTGATTCAACAAATATAGATAGGTTCAACAATCTCTGTGAATTTGTATTTTAGGGTAAGAATTGGTTGTTGAGTGGCATGTGTTTGTTACCAATAGTAGCTTGTGATATACCATTTTGATTTCAACTACCATGATTTTTTGGTTCATATTAAATAAATTTTTAATAATTTATTGTGTATTTATAATAATTTTTAGATTATGAGTAATATTATCATTTAAAATTGGATATATATACACATATATATTGCATATCTATGTGGGCTTTAGATAAAGTGACAAACAATCAAGAAAGAAATATAAACTGGAGAACTTTTGAAGTTTATGTATTGTTATACAACTAGATACTACCATGAAAATAACTATAATCTATAGTGTATATTTAGCATGGATCCGGTAGTTGTATTATCAATGTTTCATAAAAATACCCTGATTAAATTTCAAAAACCCAAGACAATGAAATTAAAAATAAAAAGCAAACACGTAGCAAAAATAAAAGATATTTTATTAAAAATACAAAAATATTCAACAAAATTAAATAATTAAAAAAAATTACTATTTTTTATATAGAAAAATATACTACTTTAAAAATATAGAAAGATTTAGGAGGTTTATGCATTAAAGTAACCATGAAAGCGACTTGATCGGACAAATACGGAACATAAGTCGTGCTAAGGGGTGAAATGTTCTCATTTTGTTTTTTGTTCATTTAGGTAAAAGTCTCAATTTTTTGGGGAACATTTTCTGTGTTTTTTTCTTTTTGTTTGCATCTAGAGAGAGCTCTTTTCCCAATATCGATATTATAGGACATATAGTGTAGTGACTCAGAATCTTGAAATCGTACTAGCAATCACTCAACATGTATACTGGCTGATAGTTCAATCCAAAATACTTCTTTCCTCTATTATTCTCCCCCAAAACCCTTTAGAACCTACATCTCCCAGATTTGCTAATTTAATTTAACAATGTAAAAATAGAAGAAAAGTACGTTGCTAACGTGATTTGTGTACCGTGTACAAAACGTTTTTTATTTTAGTTGTTTTTTTATTTTTAATTTTTTAAAGCCCGCACTATCGTTTTTTAAGAGCGGACTTATCTTTTTACGAATATGACTGTTGTTTATCGAGGATATGTTACGTACGGTGGCGAATGATTTTAACGTTGGAAGGCATGAAGCTTTGCCGTTAATCGAATTTCCTATATTAATAACTACCAAACGAGAATATATTCAACACTTTTGAAACCTCTTAGATGAGACGAATTAAATTGCCTTATTCTGAATAGAAATCGATGAAAAAACAGTTGATTGGACCTGATAAACTACGAGAAACGAATGATAAGACATTTAGTGGGTGATGACCACACAGGATCGTCAAGCATGTTATCCTTTTAAATGAAGACGACACAGAAGTTATGTTAGGAGATCGTATGCTTCTGAAAGTTTCTCTTTTAGAGACACTAATCGTTTTGGCTTGCGAGACCAACTATCACCTTGTTACATTGGCCCGTGCAAGATCCAAGATCGAGTTGGAAATCTTGCCTATAGTTTAGCATTGTCACCAGCTGTATCGGTTACTCGCGATGTAATTCTTCATGTTGCTATGTTGCAAATATATCTTTCAGCCTAATGAGATTGGAATTGCTCATTCTTGTAAAACATCTTGTTTACATTTTGGATCGTAAGGATATATACGTATTCCATTGTGTTCAATATGTCATGTCGTGTATTCTGATACATATGTTGTTTGATCTGGATCTATGTTTATGATTTCGAGGACGAAACCTGTTTAAGTGAGGGAGAAATGTATGGCCCCGAGATTTGATTACTATTAATTAAATACAATTTGGAAATTTATTAATAATGAATTTGGAATTAATTAATTAGAAATGAAATTGACAATATGAATATCAAACGACAATCAAATCGGAACATGAGATATTTTTAAAACGGTCAAATAAACTCTGATAATATTTGAAAATAATTTATTAAAATGAAGAATTAAATGTTGTATTATAGTAGCGGATATAAATCACAAGTATCGACTGTGTATTTAATAATTTGGTACACCGATAACACTAATTTGTTTGGATTATTAACGTGTGTAGTGCATGATTATTTTCACACACAACACCTTATACACCTACTAAAAAGTCACGCATTCTCTACTCTGTTCTTCCGCCTCATCCTTCGCGCACCTCTTCTCTTGCCGTAAATCCCCTGCGCATGCCATCGTGCGCCACCGCCTCGACGAGTCCGACACACCACCATCTTCCCCTCTCTTAGGCACACGTTTTCATACCAAGAACAATCGGTTTGCACCGGATTTGCACAGAAAGTCCGGAAACTTGTACTGCTTGCGGACCTTCGATTTTGAGCACCATTTCTTCGATCAGTTGTATAGGTATTGATATCACCAAAAAGTGTGATCTTCTATAAATGTCGTGCTATGATGAAACAAACGGTTTATCTTCAATTAAACCGCAGTGATCTGCTCCAAAGTATCTCTGTGTATCAAAGAGAAAGGGTAAGATGACTCCGCCCGTAGGCGAAGACACTCCGACGCTAAAGTCAGTATATGTTTCAATAGAAAAGTATTGAAATTGTAGGAATAGCGTGTAATTATTGCGTAATTGAACGTACCTCAATGAGGGTAGGAGCCCTTTATTTATAGATGTAGATGTAGAGTTCTAATCAATATAGGAGAAGAATTCTAGTCAATCTATAATTGTAGAGTTCTAGTCAATCTGGGAGAAGAGTTCTAATCAACATGAAATTGTATTGTATATGGCAGCTTGATCCATGTCTATCCCGAGAATATTGAGAAAAACCCTACGACTCCTTTTTGTTTATTAAAATGGGCTAATTGGGTTGGTTAAAACCCGTTAGGTAGATCGATCCTCCATAGAGGGGTATCACAAGTCCCCCATCCTAGTCGAACTGACGTCGAAGACCAGAAGTTCGTTAAATGTTTAACCGACCTGTTCCTAGTGCCCCTGCTGTTTACTTCAATGGGAATATGAGATATAGTCGAGCTCCGTGATGAATAAACATGCGGTACTAATAACATTGGATTTATGAATATTAAGCGTCCGAAGCTCCATAATTAATAGAAATCTCAAGCCCTAGTGATGAAAAATATACGATGCCAATGAAACTTGATTGATTTCCAGCATCAATAGAATCCTGAGCTGAGCAGATAAGCCCGATCGGGCACCAGATGTAATACGGAGCAAATAAAGCTCATCTGAGCTGATTTGAGCTATATCGGATAAATATGTGCAAATGACGTTCGACTAAACTAAGCTCCAGAGGTAATAGGTATGCGTAGCAAATGATGTTCGCCTGATCCGAACTGAGCTCCAAATATAAATAGGGGCGTAGTGTGCTCGCCTGATCCGAACTGAGCTCCAAATATTAATAGAGGAGAAGTGTGCTCGCCTGCTCTGAACTGAGCTCCAGCGATAATAAATAGGAGCAAAGATGTGCTCGTCTGATCTGAACTGAGCTCCGGAGATAATAAATAGGGGTGAAAATGTGCTCGTCTGATCTGAACTGAGCTCCAGCGATAACAAATATGAGCGAGGAATGCTCGCCTGAACCGTGCTCCGGAGATAATAAATAGGAGCAAAAATGTGCTCGTCTGATCTGAACTGAGCTCCGGAGATAATAAATCGGAGCAAAAATGTGCTCGTCTGATCTGAACTAAGCTCCGGAGATAATAAATAGGGGCGAAGTGTGTTCGCCTGCTCTGAACTGAGCTCCAGCGATAACAAATATGAGCGAGGAATGCTCGCCTAAACCGTGCTCCAGAGATAGGTTGCACACCCATGCTCCTGGCGTAACCAGGGCTGAGCTCGTGCTCCTCAGGTAGGTTGCACACCCAAGCTCCTGGCGTAACCAGGGCTGAGCTCGTGCTCCTGAGGTAGGTTGCACACCCATGCTCCTGGCGTAACCAGGGCTGAGCTCGTGCTCCTGAGGTAGGTTGCACACCCATGCTCATGGCGTAACCAGGGCTGAGCTCGTGCTCCTCAGGTAGGTTGCACACCCATGCTCCTGGCGTAACCATGGCTGAGCTCGTGCTCCTCAGGTAGGTTGCACACCCATGCTCCTGGCGTAACCAGGGCTGAGCTCGTGCTCCTGATGTGCCAAGGGCTTATTGACAACGCCTTGGGCTTCTGAATAGGGCCTTACTGCAAGATTGCACGCCCGAGCTCGATGTAATAAGGCCTTACTGCAAGATTGCACGCCCGAGCTTGATGTAATATGGCCTTACTGCGAGATTGCATGCCCGAGCTTGATGTAATAGGGCCTTACTGCCAGATGGCACGCCCAAGCTGATAAATAGGGGCTTACTGCGAGATTGCACGCCCGAGCTTGATGTAATAGGGCCTTACTGCCAGATGGCACGCCCGAGCTGTCATAATATGGTCTTATTGCTAGATTGCATGCCCGATATCGATGTAATAGGGCCTTACTGCTAGATTGCATGCCCGGGCTCGATGTAATAGGGCCTCACTGCAAGATTGCATGCCCGAACTGTCATAATATGGCATTACTGCTAGATTGCATGCCCGATATCGATGTAATAGGGCCTTACTGCTAGATTGCATGCCCGAGCTCGATGTAATAGGGCCTCACTGCAAGATTGCATGCCCGAGCTCAATGTGATATGGCCTTACTGCCAGATTGCACGCCCGAGCTCGATGTAATAAGGTCTTACTGCTAGATTGCATGCCCGATATCGATGTAATAGGGCCTTACTGCTAGATTGCATGCCCGGGCTCGATGTAATAGGGCCTCACTGCAAGATTGCACGCCCGAGCTCGATGTAATAAGGCCTTACTGCTAGATTGCATGCCCGATATCGATGTAATAGGGCCTGACTGCTAGATTGCATGCCCGAGCTCGATGTAATAGGGCCTCACTGCAAGATTGCATGCCCGAGCTCAATGTGATATAGCCTTACTGCCAGATTGCACGCCCGAGCTCGGTGTAATAAGGCCTTACTGCTAGATTGCATGCCCAGGCTGACATAATAGGGGCTTACTGCGAGATTGCATGCCCGAGCTATTGAGTTGACCTGAAACAGTGAAATAATGCAACACAACCTATATATGAACTTCGAAGTAGTAGCTTAAAAAGAAATAACCGTAACGACGTGTAGACCGAGCACCGAAGTTGAGGTCAACTGCCGGACTAAAATATGTCATGAGCTCTGTAGTACTGAGCTAGAGGCCGAGGACCCAAGTGAGCTATGAATGAGATTTCCAAGGTGCTACGCGGGGATCGGACTTGGCCAGCAATTTCGAGCTATGTGCCTGGCAACACGGGTTGAGCACATGCAATATGCACATGCTCAAATGTATCATGTCCTTAGCTCGGTGTGTAAGTACAGTACGTAGTTAAGCGAAGAACCATATTCGATAAAGATCGACAAGGCCATTTGCAGCACAGGATACAGAGATGACCATAATTCATAAGATCACTGCTCTGAACATAAGATCTGAGGTTCGAAGCTCGATGATGCAGCACCAGTAATTAATATTATAGTCTTGTAAGAATTCAACTGGAATAACCATCAGAAAAGAACTTAGGATAAAAATGAAAAGGGAATATCCCCATAAGCACCAAAAGCTAACAAGACTGGCACTTGAACCCATATATTGAAGTAAAAAGTAGTATGCAAGTGGAACTATAAGTGCATATCCATATACGGATCCTGCTGCCACATTTACATATTTGACATCAAAGGTCCATGATGAAATTTGTTGATGTTTCTCTGCATCAGGCAGGTGGCGCAGTTTCCAAGGGAAGCAATCACAAAAACCAATGTTGTGAAGATCCAGACAAGACCATAAAGATCAGGGTTCACGTCAATTTGCTGACAAAATCTCCACTAATAAGATATAAAGGACTAATCAATATGTTCAATATATTATATGTATCCACGTTGAAATATTGTGTGTAGGAAGAGATACTAAATAATCCCTTCCAGTTTGTTGGCTGCTGCTCTCCACCATCGCTGGCACCACCTAAAATTTGATATCCTTGACTCCCACCACCACCATTGTTGGGAGAAAATACTTGCAAATTCGCACCAGGAAACTCTTTATTTGTGGTCTTCTGATATTCAATAACAACAGCCGGAACAGAACCAAGCAAGTGGCTGGAGGGAAGATTGGTGAAGGACTTCCATGGGATTCAATCGATTCACGAAAAGAGAAATTTCCTCTTGTAGTGAAGGTATATAATCTATATCAGTCACCAAAAGAGCCATTTAAATTGCTCAAACACCAATCTGCACTCATACTGGAATTTCCATTGGTTTGTTTATCACAGGGATGATATGTCGTCTCCACATGTGAGCCTCGAGACACATGCCACTTACTCTTTCACTTCCATCCCCAAATGATGAGGAACGCAGCTCAGCTTCGAAGCCGCAAGCAAAAAATCAGACTACAACGGTCGTTCCCAGCGGCGTTGGGAAACCCCACCCAGAGGCCGCTTTGCGAGACCTATGTCTTTTTTGGGGAGGCTAAAATCGAGGATTTGAGCTCTCAATTACAGACACAGGCTGCACAACAATTCAGGATGCCAGATATGGGCTCTGTGATGGCCAAGTCTGGAATGGCTGCAGACTTGGCTGCAACAACAGCTGCTAATGTGCATGCGGATGACGAAGAGGAGGAGGTTGATGAGACTGGAGTTGAGGCTTTGCCTCTTTCTGAGCTTCAAAGATGAGAGCAGTATGAGCGGGAAAAGAGGTCGATCTAGCAGCTCTGTCCAAGAGTGGTGCTGGGAGAAACCACTTCGGATGATAATGGAGATTTTTCTTCCAGCGTGGAAGCTGTGCAGCCTTTTTTCATTCTCATCATCGACACCTTGATTTTTTTTTTTTCAAACTTGAAGCTTTTTAGCGAGTTTGACCCTGGAAAGCACCGAGGAAGAAGCGATCGAACCTCTCCCAAAATTACTACAGATCTCAACGCCTTAGCTTGTGATAAATTTTGGTAAAGTAGAAATAGCAAAGCATGGATCTGAGAAAAAGGGGAGCCACACGTGCTTCCATGGCGGCAACAGGAAGAGAGAAGATATTTGAGTTTCTTCACTGTATTGTTTCACGATGGGAACAACCTTGGGTCACCAGTGGTGTATTTTGTGTTCGATGTTGGCACTATGACGGCTGAGGGTCCCCGGAGAGTTGAGGGATCTGGAATATTATTATTTTTTCTTTATTCTCACGTCATAACTCAAATGTTCCCACAGACGGCGCCAATTGATATCACCAAAAAGTGTGATCTTCTATAAATGTCGTGCTATGATGAAACAAACGGTTTATCTTCAATTAAACCGAATTGATCTGCTCCAAAGTATCTCTGTGTATCAAAGAGAAAGGGTAAGATGACTCCGCCCGTAGGCGAAGACACTCCGACGCTCAAGTCAGTATATGTTTCAATAGAAAAAGTATTGAAATTGTAGGAATAGCGTGTAAGTATTGCGTAATTGAACGTACCTTAATGAGGGCAGGAGCCCTCTATTTATAGATGTAGATGTAGAGTTCTAATCAATATATGAGAAGAATTCTAGTCAATCTATAATTGTAGAGTTCTAGTCAATCTGGGAGAAGAGTTCTAATCAACATGAAATTGTATTGTATATGGCAGCTTGATCCATGTCTATCCCGAGAATATTGAGAAAAACCCTACGACTCCTTTTTGTTTATTAAAATGGGCTAATTGGGTCGGTTAAAACCCGTTAGGTAGATCGATCCTCTATAGAGGGGTATCAGGTATGATGCTACAGATGCCTTAGCTAATTACTTCCTTGCATTTTGATTTTCTTGAGTTTTTATTGAAATTTTCGTACTGCATGGTGGTGGAAAACGGGACGATCGATTTTCTTAGATTGAGGATGAAGGTTTTTAAGTCTTAGTTAGTCGATTATTAATTCGTTTAAACTATGTTCTGGCTTAATGAATATATATAAGAGAATTGTAGAAACTTTGAACTAGTAGATATGGTTGGATTATTTTGTACTGTTGGTGCGATTCGTGTTCTAGTTCGATAGATTTCGTGCATGTGGGGGTGAAGCTGATTAAACCCTTCCCTGGATCGATTTTAACCCATTTTTAATCATGCTTTAACTTGATGAAACATGTTTGAAAGGATAGCATGTAATTTCCATCACATTTTTGGGATTGTATCGATTTTTGCCTTGTTATTGTTTGGGAAAACTGTAATGTAGTGCAGTGAGAGAAACGGGTGAAGCAAGAGACATAAATCTCTTTCAAACTTCAAACTCGGAAATATCGAGAAATGCGAACAACCTACAAAATTTATTCTCTATTATGTAAATTTTCTATTGATATGAGTTTCCTGTATTATTCATAAAATTGAGGTTTTGAATGGCATTTGAGCCTCCAAATCAATTAAATAACTGTGTTCTTGGGCTGCTAGGTTACATCTAAAGCTAGTTTTCTTAGTTCTTTTAGATTTTGATTTGGAAACTTGATAAATATGGGTTCTAAACTTTGAATTAAGTGTTTAATCATCTAATATCATATAAATTACGAGATATTAAGAAGTAGAAATTGAATCCTGGACCATAAGATTTGCTCACATTGTTTTACTCATATCACTAATTAGTGAATGTTGTTGTTTAGCTGTTATTGTCATATTATATGCATGTTATATGTTATACATATGTCATGGTTAGTTGCAAAAAACTTAGAAATACAGGAACGAGAATCAGAAAACTTCTAATATCTTATTTCAATTAAATTGGAAGAAATGAATTAGTGAATTGAATGAATATTTGCACATTTGCAGATTTTCTTAAATTCCTACACTGAAATCCCATTGGAGTGAATGAAGGATATCGAGATTACAAGGAAAATAGAGGTATGTTGCGAACTGTAACATACGACAAGTATCTGTATTATTTGATACATGATTTGTCTGATCACTCTCTTTGAAACTCTTAATTAAGCATCCTTACCCAGTTACAATTACCAACAAAGCTAGTTACCCTTACCAACGAGGCAAAAAAACTCAGCACACACCTATTTTCCTGTCTGCAGGCGCCAATATCACCTCTACTAATCACACCATTTTGCCTCTTGCCCCTCCATTACAGAACCATGTAAGCTTACCCTGTAAGTTTTCATTGATCATTGTGTTCTATTTCCGGTTTATGTTGAGCATCTTTTCTGATATTGTTATAATGTTTTTTTATTTTTAATGTTAGTTTCTTTTTAAAAAAGTTATTGTTATTATTATTATTTCTTTTCGAAAACAATAGCTTGTTTGTTTAGTTTCTTTTATGGTTTTGGTTAGCATTAATATGCTAATTAGTTATTCATGAAAAATTGAATAAGAACATAATTAATTATTTGTTTGCTCCTTTTAGGTGCTTCTTTTGCAATGTTGGGTGATATTTTAGCATGTTGATTCAACAAATATAGATAGGTGCAACAATCTCTGTGATTTTGTATTTTAGGGTAAGAATTGGTTGTTGAGTGGGCATGTATTTGTTACCTAATAGTAGCGTGTGATATACTATTTTGATTTCAACTACCATGATTTTTTGGTTCATATTAAATAAATTTTTAATAATTTATTGTGTATTTATAATAATTTTTAGATAATGAGTAATATTATCATTTAAAATTGGATATATATATACACATATATATTGCATATCTATGTGGGCTTTAGATAAAATGACAAACAATCAAGAAAGAAATATAAACTGGAGAACTTTTGAAGTTTATGTATTGTTATACAACTAGATACTACCATGAAAATAACTATAATCTATAGTGTATATTCAGCATGGATCCGGTAGTTGTATTAATCAATGTTTCATAAAAATACCCTGATTAAATTTCAAAAACCCAAGATCCTGAAACAATGAAATTAAAAATAAAAAAAAACACGTAGCAAAAATAAAAGATATTTTATTAAAAATACAAAAAATATTTAACAAAATTAAATAATTAAAAAAATGAACTATTTTTTATATAGAAAAATATACTACTTTAAAAATATAGAAAGATTTAGGAGGTTTATGCATTAAAGTAACCATGAAAGCGACTTGATCGGACTGTTCCGTAACATAAGTCGTGCTAAGGGGTCAAAAGTTCTCATTTTTGTTTTTTGTTCATTTAGGTAAAAGTCTCAATTTTTTGGGGAATATTTTCTGTGTTTTTTTCTTTTTGTTTGCATCTAGAGAGAGCTATTTTCCCAATATCGATATTATAGGACATATAGTGTAGTGACTCAGAATCTTGAAATCATACTAGTAGTCGCTCAACATATATACTGGTTGATAGTTCAATCCAAAATACATATTTCCTCTATTATTCTCCCCCAAAACCCTTTAGAACCTACATCTCCCAGATTTGCTAATTTAATTTAATTAAAAGAAAAGTACGTTGCTAACGTGATTTGTGTTCCGTGTACAAAACATTTTTTATTTTAGTTGTTTTTGTATTTTTAATTTTTTAAAGTCCGCACTATCGTTTTTTAAGAGCGGACTTATCTTTTTACGAATATGACCGTTGTTTATCGAGGATATGTTACGTACGATGGCAAATGATTTTAACGTTGGAAGGCATGAAACTTTGCCGTTAATCGAATTTCCTATATTAATAACTACCAAATGAGCATATGTTTAACACTTTTGAAACCTCTTAGATGAGACGAATTAAATTGCCTTATTCTGAATAGAAATCGATGAAAAACCAGTTGATTGGACCTGATATACTACGAGAAACGAATGATAAGACATTTAGTGGGTGATGACCACACAACATCGTCAAGCATGTTATCCTTTTAAATGAAGACGACCCACAGAAGTTATGTTAGGAGAGCGTATGCTTCTGAAAGTTTCTCTTTTAGAGACACTAATCGTTTTGGCTTGCGAGACCAACTATCACCTTGTTACATTGGCCCGTGCAAGATCCAAGATCGAGTTGGAAATTTGCTGACCGCTTATTTTTTTAACAAAAGATATTTCAAAGAATGGGTTGAAGCGATTCTACCGCAAGTGCACGGTGTCAAGTTTTAGTATAGTGAAAATTTAGTAAAGGTTGTCGAATCCACAGGGACTAATGTATAAGTACCAAATAAGATCAATCAAATTATATTTAGCCTACGATTAAAGGAGTTTGATTAACTAAAGCTAGATGAAACTAAAGAATAAAGATTAAACTAAAAACAAAGAATAAAATGGTTCCGGAAATGCGAAGGTAAGTCACTCGAGTGATTCAACGGAATTCTCAAATTATCACTCAATTGATTTTAAAGGTGAAAGGTTTTCACTATTATTCGATACACTCTCTCGAGCTGTAACGAAACTAACAATAAATTAGAATAAGTCACTCTCGTGCACCTATTTACTAATTCAAAGTTGCTTAAATCATCTAAACCTATTAACTCTAAATCTTTCGATTTCAAGTTCTCACGTATGCGATATCATCTCTCGATCTCAATCGTAACATACATCATAAATTAATGGAGCGTGTTACAGCGTTATCTCTCGATCTCGGCTGTAACCCTCAAATTCAATCAAAGCTAGCTAGACTTTGATCTACACAATCAATTAATCTATGAACAATAAATATCAATGCGCTCAAATACCAATGAATCAATAAATTAAACACAACGAACTAAAACTTCAATAATATAAACCAAATTCAATTCAAATCAAATACAGATGAGTTTTCTTGTCTCTCGACCTCAAAAACAACAAATGAAAATGAAAATCAAATAAACTAAAGTTCAGAAATACGATAAACGATGGATGAATCCGTGCGTTGCACCGTGATTTCTTCTCTTGTTCCTTCCTTGCACTCCGGAACGGATAGGCTCGACTTTGGACGAAGAACGGAGATTGGATCTCCTTCTTCCGGCGTTGGGCGGCGGCTAGGGCGGCTGCTCTTGACCTAAAAAGTCTGATATTCTCTCCTCTAATTCGTCCTCTAAATTCCTCCTTTAATTCTGTGGAAGAGATCCCCTAAAAAGCCCTCCAGAATCACGATAAAAAAGGAAAATAAAATCTTCAGATCTCGCGTCTCGATCGATCGAGAATTTCACCGATCGATCGGTGCACTGTTCACGCCAGCTTTTGTAACTTACTGCCTCGCTCGATCGATCGGGAATTTCCACCGATCGATCGAGAATTTGAAAATTTCAGCTCCGAGGTTACTGCCTTGCTCGATCGATCGATATTTCCACCGATCGATCGAGACTTCAAAAATTCTGACTCTCGCTTCTGGCTGGCTCGATCGATCGAGATCTGAAGAAATCATCTTCTTCATTTTCTCATCTTTTATGCCTCGATTTCGCCCGTTATCTTCATGTAAGCTCATTTCTTCCACTTCCGGTCTAATTTCCTGAAACAAACGAATAAACACCAAAAAGCATAATATCATCCAGGAAAAAATACGGAAAAAGGGAAGAAATTATAGTTAAAATCACTCAAAATCTAAGCCTATCAACTCCCCCAAACTTAGACTTGATCGTCCTCGAGCAAGCAATAAACTCAAAAAAAAAAGTTAAACTCGATACTAAGCATGAATCATCTTTACAACATGTGTAACAGCTCAGAAATCCTACTTACACATCAATAGAAGTCAATCAACATTTAACAAGAAGCATTTTCTCCTAAGTTAAACAATACATCGCAACATCGGAACGTGCGTGTGTGCTATTGTCAAACATGAGTTACATATATATCTTTAAAATCAACATGTGCCATATTAACTCCTAGTCAAGATTACTTTGAATTACTCTACAAGTTTACTATCCAGCACTTCTCCACTAATGTAATTGTTCCCTAGACTTGGATCAAAAGGTCTTGAAAGCTTATAACGTTAGGCCTTTTGGTGTCGGCTTCAAAGAAAAGGTAGGGTGAATTCAAAGAAGAGAGTATAACAAAATCAGTTCAACTCTTTTTGAGCTTCTCTTCAACTTTTTACTAGCCTTGGCCACTTTGGGTCTTATTTTGAATTTTTCTTTTCAAGGCTTTTCTCTACATCTTTTCTCTTTTTTTTTTTCTTTGCTCATTCTTTTGTTCCTTTTGAACTCATTTGCATATAACAATTCTGTGCAATGAATGAGATTCATTATACTCTCCTAGGGGTAGGTAAAATTTTTCTTTTAGGCTCAAACCAAGGTGGGTATAATGAGTTGCCAAGAATGTCGAATGGGGGTCTAATCATATGCATTGCATATACCATTCTTTTTCAATAAGGCTCAAAAGGGGACACTAATGAATAATGTATAACAGGTAGGCTTGAAAGGCTCAAACGGTCCAAAGATCGCCTAAATCATCTCCAAGTCTAGTTCCTAATTATAAATTTCGCCTCAAAGTGCCTTCAACTAAACTGTAGAGTTATCTAAGATACTCAAGACTCATCATAGTTAACACAAGTTTTCAATTTAATCAATACATACTTCACTCAATCATGACTCAATAAGTGCTCAAAGTATTCCTCCGTTTTGACATGTAGTTAACAAAGGATATATACAAACAAGTTAAACATTTTCATGACTCCTATCTAGATGAGGATTAATTTCATCATGTATTACCATTGTAATTCCAACTCAACAATTCTCAAGAATAACTCAATCCATAAAAAAAAAAATTTTGTTGGTGATGCTCAAGGACGATTTAGTCTCAACATCATGCAGTCATGCACGGTAGGGAAACAAACAAGTAGCAAGATGTGCAAAAGCAAGATTATGTACAAATACTCAAAAACCCCCCCAAACTTAGCATGTGAATTGCCCTCAATGAACAAGAAAAATAAATGCCAAGGCAAAGACACATACCATGATGACGATCGTCACTGATCGTCATCCTCATCATGCTCCGGAGGGGGGACTGGGTAGTGTTGCTCCTCGCCCTGATATGGCGAAAATGGTGGGTACTCAGAAGGTGGAGGTGCATGCGGATGATAGGGTGCAAAGTGTGGCTCCGGCGGGAACTGGAATCCTGGAAAGCCCTGGGCCATGGTAGTGTTCCATGCACTCTGATAGTGCATGAACTCCATCTGTCTCTGAGCTACCTGCTCATGGTCCATCTGCAATGCTCTTTGCATGCTATGAATGTCCCGCTGCATGCTGTGAATGCTCTGCTGCTCCAGGCGAATGTTTTGGAGATCCCTATGAAGAGAATCCAAAGTAACTCGTGTATGCTCTGCAGCAGAGGATGATGCTCCAGCTTGTGTATTGTCCGAAGGTCTGCGTCGGTTTGTAGGATCGGCTACAATGATTGGTGTCTTCGGCGGGAGTAGCTCCTCGTCTTCCCCCCATGTCACTCCGTTCCTCTGACATAAAGCAGTGATTGTGGATGGAAACGGTAGTGCGGAGGTCGGTGGGCTACTTCCAATTTCAGCAATGTGATCAGCAATGATCTCGCCGAAGTCCACTTCCTTCCCTGAGAGGATGGCATAAACCAGGACCGCTCTATCTTTTGTCACCTCAGAAGTGTGGGTCGATGGCATGACCCGTGAGGCGACAAATGAAAACCATGCTTGGGCCTCTGGCTTCAAATTCTTCTTTAGAACCAACTGTGGCTCTGCTTTATCATTCCTCTGCCAATCCACTCCCGGCTTGCCAATGACTGTCAATACCTCATCGTAGTCAATCCTGCTACTCTTAAAAGATTGGTATGCACAGTTTTGAAGTAACGGCATCCGGTGAATATTGTTGATTGCGGCTCGATCCACCAACACATCCTTCCCTCGAACATAAACACTTACTTGGTGCCCTGGTCTAACAGCTCGAAGATTCGTGTAAAACTCCCTTACCAGTGGCACCACAGCATCAATCGGTGTCTGAATGAATTGAAACCATCCTTTTCGGCGTACTGTCCTAATGACAGGACACTCCAATTTATCCAAGCTCATTCCCCTCTCTCGGCTCAGGGGTTTCTTATGGTAGATGGGGTATAACTCAGCAATCTTGGCATTTAGAAATTTCTGTTCATCATAAACTGACTCAGAAACAGTGGCCTCTGCCTGCTTTTGCTTCTGAGAAGCTTCCGCCTGCTTTGACCTCTTTCTGGATGACATTCTCTTGCCAAATGATTCCCAACGAATTCAATTCAATTCACTAACACCCCACAACACTGTCAATCCAACACCCTTCAATACCACAAAACTTCCTCCTAATTGAAATTCTTTTCCAACCCACTGCTAATAAAATTCACGAAATAGCACCAAAAGCTAAAATCTTGGATGATTGGAAACCAATTACCTCTTAAAAATTTGATCTTGGAAAAATGTGGCACTCGGCTTGGAATTCCCTTCTTTCTGCGCTTCTACCCAATTTGCCTTTCAAATCTTCAAATCTGCAATGAAAATCTCATTAGGATGAATATTACTTCTTAGAATTGAAGTAAATTGAAATTTGATGAACAAAAGATTGAGATTGGAAGAAGGGATTTGAAAGAGGCGCTAGGGTTTTGTTTTGGAGAGGAGAAAAATAAATTGGGGAAAGTGATGGCTGCTGCGTCTGCGCCTATATTTTTCAAAGTTTTCACTCGCTCGATCGATCGGAAAAATTCTCGATCGATCGAGCGAGGCAGTAGGCACAAAATCATTTTAAAAATTCGGGCGATCGATCGAGATTTACACCGATCGATCGCCAGCAGCAGCAACCAAAATTTTAAAATTTTTCTTTTTCTCAACATCTTTCTCTCGGATTGCTTCGCCTATAACCACTTGCTCTTGCTTTCACATCTGCATTAGAAAAGACACGAATTCATTCCTAGACACACTCAAAAACAAACAGACTAACAAAAACTCAACAAAACAAGAAATCAAAAACAAAACTCAAGGAAAGAAAGAACGGAAGTTCTTAATTTATAGTCCCAAGCTGGACTGTCACCTCCTTGTCTTCATCAATTTGATGGCTCCTTCGGATTCTTTA
Organism: Haberlea rhodopensis; assembly: GCA_907163345.1. NCBI lineage: Eukaryota > Viridiplantae > Streptophyta > Magnoliopsida > Lamiales > Gesneriaceae > Haberlea > Haberlea rhodopensis. The sequence continues at coordinate 1,816,695 of CAJQUN010000079.1, forward strand.
CAGAATCACTCGGGAGCGTACCTTGCGTCCTCCCAGATATTAGCGTGGCCAACTGCCCTATCTGCACTTCCAAATTTTTAATAGATGCATCCTGATTCTGCATCCTCACCTCTGTTGATGAAATCAGCTTCGCCATCAATTCCTCCATACTCGGCTTTTGTGTGAACCCGGCCTGCGGTTGAGGGTTCAACACATTTTCTTGATTCGACCACCTCAAATTCGGGTGGTTCCTCCATGGTTGGTTGTAATTCGAGTAGGAATTATTGTGTGGCCTGTTACCTACAAAATTAACAGCTTCAACGGATTGGTTAAATTGATTACCTGCCTGGCACTCGATGCTAGGATGACCGCCTCCACACAGCTCACAGAAAATAGTTTGGGCCTGCATTGCTGCTGCTCCCATGCTGTCTATCTTCCGGTTCATGGCTTCTAATTGAGCCGAAAGAGCAGTGATCTCGTCCACTTGATGGACTCTCATTGGTTTCTGTGACGTGCTCCTCTCGGACTGCCACTGGTAGCTGTTGCACGCCATTTCCTCCAACAAGCTATATGCTTCTTCCGGCGTCTTTCTCATTATGGATCCCCCAGATGCTGCATCAATCATGGAACGGTTAGCAGAAAATAAACCGTTATAAAAAGTTTGTACCTGCAACCAAATGGGTAGACCGTGGTGTGGGCATCTCCTCAACAACTCTTTAAAACGATCCCACGCTTCGTATAAAGTTTCGGGGTCAAACTGACCAAAAGTCGTGATATCGTTCCGCATCTTCGCCGTCTTGGAAGGGGGAAAGTACTTTGACAAAAACGCCTTTGTCATCCCCTCCCATGTTGTGATAGAACCTGCAGGTAAAGAATTCAACCAGGCTTTAGCTTTGTCTCGTAATGAAAAGGGAAAGAGCCTTAACCTGATGGCGTCGTCAGAGACGCCATTGTGTTTGAATGTATCACAAATCTCCAAAAAGTTGGAGATGTGATTGTTCGGATCATCTGTAGCTGCTCCCCCGAACATCACCGAGTGCTGAATCATTTGTATGATTGCCGGCTTGATCTCAAAATTATTCGCTTGAATCGTCGGTCTTGTGATACTCGACAACGATCCATGAAATGCAGGTTGTGCAAAGTCCATCATCGATCTAGGGTGCTGTGCTTCGTTATTGTCAGCCATTTCTCGAGCTTCTCGTAATCTTCTTAGTAACGTTATCTCTATCTCTGGATCAAACGGCTCGAGAAAGGGTTCCTCTCTTCTATTCATGCACTAAAGAACTGATTCCTGTACAAAATAGACAAAAGGAGACAACAAAAATGCACAAACTTATTCACAAAGATCAACAAAAGAAAACAAAGATAATAAAAATGCAATAATAAAAGAATTGGCTAAATTACAATTAACTAATCTCGTATGATATTATACAGATTAGTCCCCGGCAACGGCGCCAAAAACTTGACCGCTTATTTTTTAACAAAAGATATTTCAAAGAATGGGTTGAAGCGATTCTACCGCAAGTGCACGGTGTCAAGTTTTAGTATAGTGAAAATTTAGTAAAGGTTGTCGAATCCACAGGGACTAATGTATAAGTACCAAATAAGATCAATCAAATTATATTTAGCCTACGATTAAAGGAGTTTGATTAACTAAAGCTAGATGAAACTAAAGAATAAAGATTAAACTAAAAACAAAGAATAAAATGGTTCCGGAAATGCGAAGGTAAGTCACTCGAGAAAATTACCAAACTCGTCGTTCAATTATATTATCTCTACTGATTCAACGGAATTCTCAAATTATCACTCAATTGATTTTAAAGGTGAAAGGTTTTCACTATTATTCGATACACTCTCTCGAGCTGTAACGAAACTAACAATAAATTAGAATAAGTCACTCTCGTGCACCTATTTACTAATTCAAAGTTGCTTAAATCATCTAAACCTATTAACTCTAAATCTTTCGATTTCAAGTTCTCACGTATGCGATATCATCTCTCGATCTCAATCGTAACATACATCATAAATTAATGGAGCGTGTTACAGCGTTATCTCTCGATCTCGGCTGTAACCCTCAAATTCAATCAAAGCTAGCTAGACTTTGATCTACACAATCAATTAATCTATGAACAATAAATATCAATGCGCTCAAATACCAATGAATCAATAAATTAAACACAACGAACTAAAACTTCAATAATATAAACCAAATTCAATTCAAATCAAATACAGATGAGTTTTCTTGTCTCTCGACCTCAAAAACAACAAATGAAAATGAAAATCAAATAAACTAAAGTTCAGAAATATGATAAACGATGGATGAATCCGTGCGTTGCACCGTGATTTCTTCTCTTGTTCCTTCCTTGCACTCCGGAACGGATAGGCTCGACTTTGGACGAAGAACGGAGATTGGATCTCCTTCTTCCGGCGTTGGGCGGCGGCTAGGGCGGCTGCTCTTGACCTAAAAAGTCTGATATTCTCTCCTCTAATTCGTCCTCTAAATTCCTCCTTTAATTCTGTGGAAGAGATCCCCTAAAAAGCCCTCCAGAATCACGATAAAAAAGGAAAATAAAATCTTCAGATCTCGCGTCTCGATCGATCGAGAATTTCACCGATCGATCGGTGCACTGTTCACGCCAGCTTTTGTAACTTACTGCCTCGCTCGATCGATCGGGAATTTCCACCGATCGATCGAGAATTTGAAAATTTCAGCTCCGAGGTTACTGCCTTGCTCGATCGATCGATATTTCCACCGATCGATCGAGACTTCAAAAATTCTGACTCTCGCTTCTGGCTGGCTCGATCGATCGAGAATAAATCTCGATCGATCGAGATCTGAAGAAATCATCTTCTTCATTTTCTCATCTTTTATGCCTCGATTTCGCCCGTTATCTTCATGTAAGCTCATTTCTTCCACTTCCGGTCTAATTTCCTGAAACAAACGAATAAACACCAAAAAACATAATATCATCCAGGAAAAATACGGAAAAAGGGAAGAAATTATAGTTAAAATCACTCAAAATCTAAGCCTATCACTTGCCTATAGATTAGCATTGTCACCAGCTGTATCGGTTACTCGCGATGTAATTCTTCATGTTGCTATGTTGCAAATATATTAATCGAATCTATCATGTCTTTCAGCCTAATGAGATTGGAATTGCTCATTCTTGTAAAACATCTTATTTACATTTTGGATCGTAAGGATATATACATATTCCATTGTGTTCAATATGTCATGTCGTGTATTCTGATCCATATGCTGTTTGATCTGGATCTATGTTTGTGATTTCGAGGATGAAATTTGTTTAAGTGAGGGAGAAATGCAAGGCCCCGAGATTTGATTACTATTAATAAAATACAATTTGTTAATTTATTAATAATGAATTTGAAATTAATTAATTAGAAATGAAATTGACAATATGAATATCAAACGATAATCAAATCGGAACATGAGATATTTTTAAAACGGTAGAATAAACTCTAATAATATTTTGAAAATAATTTTTTAAAATGAAGAATTAAATATTGTATTATAGTGGTGAATATAAATCTCAAGTATCGACTGTGTATTTAATAATTCGGTACACCGATAACACTAATTTGTTTGGATTATTAACTTGTGTAGCGCATGATTATTTACACACACAACACCTTATACACCTACTAAAAAGTCACGCATTCTCTACTCTGTTTTTCCGCCTCATCCTTCGCGCACCTCTTCTCTTGCCGTAAATCCCTTGCGCCTGCCACCGTGCGCCACCGCCTCGACGAGTCCGACACACCACCATCTTCCCCTCTCTCAGGCACACGTTTCCATACCAAGAACCATCGGTTTGCACCGGATTTGCACAGGAAGTCCGGAAACTTGTACTGCTTGGGGACCTTCGATTTTGAGCACCATTTCTTCGATCAGTTGTATAGGTATGATGCTACAGATGCCTTAGCTAATTACTTCCTTGCATTTCGATTTTCTTGAGTTTTTATTGAAATTTTCGTACTGCATGGTGGTGGAAAACGGGACGATCGATTTTCTTAGATTGAGGATGAAGGTTTTTAAGTCTTAGTTAGTCGATTATTAATTCGTTTAAACTATGTTCTGGCTTAATGAATATATATAAGAGAATTGTAGAAACTTTGTACTAGTAGATATGTTTGGATTATTTTGTACTGTTGGTGCGCTTCGTGTTTCTAGTTCGATAGATTTCGTGCATGTGGGGGTGAAGCTGCTTAAATCCTTCCCTGGATCGATTTTAACCCATTTTTAATCATGCTTTAACTTGATGAAACATGTTTGAAAGGATAGCATGTAATTTCCATCACATTTTTGGGATTGTGTCGGTTTTTGCCTTGTTATTGTTTGGGGAAACGGTAATGTAGTGCAGTGAGAGAAACGGGTGAAGCAAGAGACATAAATCTCTTTCAAACTTCAAACTCGGAAATAACGAGAAATGCGAACAACTTACAAAATTTATTCTCTATGATGTAAATTTTCTATTGATATGAGTTTCCTGTATTATTCCTAAAATTGAGGTTTTGAATGGTATTTGAGCCTCCAAATCAATTAAATAATTGTGTTCTTGGGCTGCTAGTTTACATCTAAAGCTAGTTTTCTTAGTTCTTTTAGATTTTGATTTGGAAACTTGATAAATATGGGTTCTAAACTTTGAATTAAGTGTTTATTCATCCAATATCATATAAATTGGGAGATATTTCCTGGACCATAAGATTTGCTCACATTGTTTTACTCATATCACTAATTAGTGAAGGTTGTTGTCTAGCTGTTATTGTCGTATTATACATATGTTATGGTTAGTTGCAAAAACTTAGAAATACAGGAACGAGAATCAGAAAACTTCTAATTATCTTATTTCAATTAAATTGGAAGAAATGAATTAGTGAATTGAATGAATATTTGCACATTTGTAGATTTTCTTAAATTCCTACACTGAAATCCCATTGGAGTGAATGAAGGATATTGAGATTAGAAGGAAAATAGAGGTATGTTGCGATCGGTAACATACGACAGGTATCTGCATTATTTAATACATGATTTGTCTGATTTCTCTCTTTGAAACTCTTAATTAAGCATCCTTACCCAGTTACAATTACCAACAAAGCTAGTTACCCTTACCAACGAGGCAACAAAACTCAGCACACGCCTATTTTCCTGTCTGCATGCGCAAATATCACCTCTACTAATCACACCATTTTGCCTCTTGCCCCTCCATTACAGAACCATGTAAGCTTACCCTGTAAGTTTCCAATTATCATTGTGTTCTTTTTTCCGGTTTATGTTGAGCATCTTTTGTGATTTGGTTGTAATGTTTGTTATTTTTAATGTTAGTTTCTTTTTTAAAAAATTATTGTTATTATTATTATTTCTTTTCGAAAAGAAGAGCCTGTTTGTTTAGTTTCTTTTATGGTTTTGGTTAGCATTAATATGCTAATTATTTCTTCATGAAAAATTGCATACGAACATAATTAATTATTTGTTTGCTCCTTTTAGGTGCTTGTTTTGCAATGTTGGGTAATATTTTAGCATGTTGATTCAACAAATATTAATAGGTGCGCCAATCGTCGTGATTTTGTATTTTAGGGTAAGAATTTGTTGTTGAGTGGGCATGTGTTTCTTACCTGATAGTAGTGTGTGATATACTATTTTGATTTCAAATATCATGATTTTTTGGTTCATATTAAATAAATTTTTAATAATTTAGAGTTTATTTATAATAATTTTTTGATTGGGAGTGATATTATCATTTAAAATTGGATATAACACACACACACACACATATATATATATATATATATATATATATATATATATATATATATATATTTATTTGTGGGCTTTAGATAAAATTACAAACAATGAAGAAAGAAATATAAACAGGAGAAATTGTGAAGTTTTTGTATTGTTATACAACTAGATACTACCATGAAAATAACTATAATCTATAGTGTATAGTCAGCATGAATCCGGTAGTTGCTTTATTAATCTTTCATAAAAATACCTTGATTAAACTTCAAAAACCCAAGATCATGAAACAACAAAATTAAAAATATAAAAAAAACACGAAGCAAAAATAAAAGTTATTTTATTAAAAATACAAAAATATTCAACGAAATTAAATAAATAAAAAAATGAACTATTTATTATATAGAAAAATATACTACCTTAAAAAATATAGAAAGATTTCAGAGGTTTATGCATTAAAGTAACCGTGAAATAGCTTCCTACTGTCATTTATTTTTTTGTTTTAGCTCCCCAAACCCAATTAAAATGCCAAAATAACCTTCAATTTTTTTGAAAAACCAAAAATATCATATTTTTATATTATTTATTCATTCTTTTTTTTATTATTGGTATTCTCTTTCCTCCACACGCAATAACTCTAGTAAGTCTGTATTCATTACAAAAGTGTAGATTATTTCCTTTTTTCTGAAAAAATGGGCACTAAATATTTTCTAAACCAACAAGACAAAACCATTTACAGTTTTGTCCCTTTCTGTAAACATCTTTTTACCATCACAACAATTCGTGCAGTAGCGGACGCAAGATATTTGGGAAGGGGTGCAAAAAAATTTTAAAATAAAAATTTTATGCAAAATAAAAATTTAGGGGTCAAAGTATAATTTAAAGAGGGGCAAATATAATTTTTAAGAGGCAAATTACATTTTAGGGTAAAATAGCAAAAAAAAATTTAAAATTTGTTTAAGGTAAAAAAAAAAAAAATGGCAAGGGGGCAAGTTAAAGCACATAAAATAACAAAAAAAACATTAAAGTTTTTTTTGGTAAGACAAGATAATATTAATAGGAGTATAAGAGGTACTACAACCCATAAACAAAAATCCCAAATGTGGTATACCGTGGCCGCAAGTGCAATGCCTCGAGCCTTCGTGATACAAGTCGTGAGCCTAAGTTACTTCTTGAACCATTTTAAGGCACTCCTAAGTGATGTCATAGCATGTTGAACCACCCCCCTTACCTTGTCCATATAGCTTTACTGAAAGGGCGTGTGAAGAAAAGGTAATTGATGCTATCCAGTACAGTGTCACAAATTGAGCAAGTTTCGTCCACAACAAAAGGTAGCCTATCAGATGTAGCAAGCCTCTCCCGCTCCCCAAGCCAAAGGATGAAAGATGCTTAGGCGAGAGATAAGATTTCAAATCACACTTAGCCTCCAAAGGGCTACCTTCAAACCAGGATTGTAATGTGACTGAGGCAAGGATAGGACAACCAAGACAATCCAGTAGAACGTCACGAATGTAGATGATGCTCTTGATCATGGTAGAATCAGTGTTCTTCGCTTGCCAAGACCATAAATCCACACGCTTGAGATAAACATGAACGAGTACAAAGGGACTGCTTATCGGATTGAATGTCCCAAAGAGCTTTAGAAAGTAGAGACTTGTTCCAGCTTCTAAGATCACATAGACCGACCCCTCCCCCTCATCCTTGGCAAGACACATGGAGGCCCAAGAGACATAGGGTATTTCGAATTCCAAATGAAAGACCGACAAAGGTTGTAAATACGGTCAGTAATACCAAATGGGATCGACAAGATGGATAACCAAAAATACTCAACTTCTTGTAGCTTAGTATGAATGAGCTCAAGTTTTCCGGCATATATAGGATCGCCAAGGCCAGATTCCAGGATGCAAGTGATGCCCATAAGAGTGCCAAGTCCGCAGTACGAAGACGATCCGTAGCAAGGGAATCCCAATATATCTGAAAGTGAGTGATCCATGGGAAAAACCCGTGATAACATGCAGCTGATCATTCAAGGCCAAGTCAACACCTACATTATAGATACAAGACTTCATATAATCCGTTTTAACGCTGCCTGAGATAGTAGTGTACTGTATCATTTCTTGTTTTACTCCTTTTCTGCTATCATGAGCGTTTGGTGGTTATTTTCCGCCCTTATATAAACTTCATTTATTCTACTTCTGAATTATTATGCAATACACAATATATCTCACAATGTTTCTTCTTCTTTTTGGTATCAGTAGACAGTTTTTGATCAATTGATTGGGTCATCTTTTGATCCTCGTTCTTCCGCATTGCTTCTCGATTTCTCGACTCAACTTTTTTTTTTTGGAATTGATATGTTGTTTCCTATCGCTGAATTCATGGCAGCATCTGCATCAGACAAGTCCATCGTTGATGATAAAGAGCCCTTAGTTTCTTCATCATTCTGATAATCCAGGTGACAATTATGCTTGCTAGAGTACTGTCATGCTCATCGCACATTATTATTTCTTTTCAATTTGAAAGAAGAAAAGAAGAGCTTGTTTGTTTTCGTTTTGGTTTTGGTTTTGGTTTATTTCTCATATTTCTTCATGAAAAATTTGAGATGCTTTCGTATGCTATTGAATTTCCATTATCGAACTTTTTAAATTGTATTTTTGGAAAACAATTACTGAGGGCTTCATGCTTAATAATTAAAATAGACAAATTGAGAGGAAACAAAGATAATCACCATTTAATTATATTCATGATGTGGCAAGATAATCGCAATCGCTATTGGTGATTTTTAATATTAATAGTTTTTTACCCTGAAAATTAATTGATTAAATTCAGAATGTTCAACTAAATGTATAGTAATATTAATCTCGATGTGTGAATAAATCACATGTGATATTCAAAGGCATTAGAGAATATCCTCAAACAATTTTCAAAAACAAAATTAATAATGATAATCGTACTCTTTTGCAGGCGGTTCTCTTAGCAACTATTGTAAAACTCAGCTCTCTCTCTCTCTTTGTTGAAATGGACATGAGCAGGTAATATAATATCTTATTATTTTAACATTGATTTGTATGTGTATATGTTTTGTTGTCTGTTGGATCTTGAATAGACAGACCAGATTTCAAAACTTATGTGAGGAACGATAAAATTCGTACTGATTTGAACAACATATCAAGATAGGGTAATAAGTTTGTGAATCTCGAACTCCTTCCTTTACTTCAATCTTCGTTTAAGCTCCAAAGATCTTTCTTGTTGTATCACCGGATTACAAGAACCAACATTTGAGCGTTTTAGGATAAAGGTTTGATTCAATGCTAACTATTAGATTTGCTCTATTTTTGTCACCACATGAGATAGAGCACAACTGAAGGAATTCCTTAAGAAAGTTCTTCCACTTGAGATGATATTAGCTACTCATATTTATAGAAAGAGAAAATGTGTTTTTTAATTCTTTTAATCAACTTTTAATCAAAATTCAAACACATGATCCGGATAGAAGAAGTAGATGAGATAACCTTTTGAATTGAGTTGGTTATGTAATTAACAATTCAACTCATCTTATCTTTGTAAAAATTATTTCTTTTGACATTCCCGTTGATTCATGTACAACAAATTAAAAACTAGTTCTTTTAAAAAAAAAATAATTAAAAATAATTATTTGATTATTTGCACTTGTTAGTAACCAAATGTCACATGGATTGCTCATCATCAATGATATTTAACGCTATCCTTATCACATTAAATTTTTCCCATTTAAATAATCATATAATTTAAAACATGTAAAAAATAACTAAAAATTCAATATTATAAATTAATTAACTCAAACCTTATAAAACTTTGTTCTTATAATTTATCGAAGCCAACAAGAGAAACTATGGACATTATAAGTTTTAGCTCCAACAATAATGACAATTAATTAACACTTTAATTAATTCGTCAAAATTATTATTGTCTTAGTAAACAAATCAGCTATGTTGTTCGCAGAAGCGATATTTTCAAATGAAAGGTCACCTCACTGGACAATGTCCCTCACTTGGAATTTTCTTTCTATGTATTTTCCTCTTTTGTGGCTCATTGGTTTTTTTTGCATTTGCCACTGCTCCACTATTTTCACAGTAGAGTTTGATAGGTTCATGCATATTTGGAATGACTTCCAGATCTTTTAAGAACTCTCAAAGCGCAATCTTTTGCAGCTTCACAAGCAGCCATATATTCAGATTCCATTTTCGAGTCAGCTATGCATGTTAGTTTCACTCTTCTCCATATAATAGCCCTACTTCCTAAAGTGAATACAGCTCCGGAAGCTGATTTCCTGCAGCCCCCTGTCTGATTGAAAATCAAAATCTGTATGTCCGAAATCAAAATCTGTATGTCCAATAGGAACCAACTCCCTAGCAGAGTCTACTAGCATATAGTTCTTTGTTCTCCTAAGATACTTGAGTATATGCTTGACTGCAATCTAGTGATCCAATACTGGGTTGGTATCGGCTAACTACTCCCACTACAAAGCGTATGTTGGGTCGAGTGCACAACATGGCGTACATTAGACTACCAACTGCTGATGCGTAAGGAATATGTCTCATATTCTCCTCTTCTTGGGGTGTCTTAGGACACTGTTCCTGATAAACTCCATGTCGGGAAGGTAAATTTCCTTTCTTGGAGTTCTGCATCGCAAACCTGACAAGCACTTCGTCAACATATGATGCTTGAGATAATGCCAAAACCCTATTCTTTCGATCCCTTATGATTTGGTATGTATTTGGCTTCTCTTAAATCTTTCATTTGGAATTGGCTAGCTAACCAGTTCTTTAGATTGGACAAATTTCCTACATAATTTCCAATGAGTAATATGTCGTCCACATAAAGAACAAAGAAGACCACCTTATCTTCGTCCTTCTGTTTGTCGATGCATCGTTTACCTAGATTTTGTTCAAAACCATAAGATTTAATGACTTCATTGAATCTGATATTACATGACCTAGAAGCCCGCTTCAATCCATAAATAGATCTTTGCAGTTTGCAGACTTTCTGCTCCTCGCATGGTTCTATGAAACCTTCTGGTTGAACCATATAAATGGTTTTCTCAAGATGACCATTCAAAAACGCTCTCTTAACATCCATTTGTCAAATCTCATAATCATAATTAGCAGAAACGAATAATAGAATTCGGATAGATTTAAGCATGGCTACTGGAGGATACTTGGGCAAAACCCTTTGCCATAAGCCTTGCCTTAAAAGTCTCCACTTTTACATCGGCTCCTCTCTTTCTCTTATAGATCCATTTACTACCGATATGCTTTACACCTTCAGGTAAATCTACAAGTTTTTAGACTGAATTGGAGTACATGGAATCCATTTCAAGTTTCATAGACTCCTTCCATTTTTTCACAATCAACATCTTTCATCGCTATTTTGTATGACAATGGATCATAATCACTGCCATTAGTTACAACAACATTTGCCTCACCTTTATCACGAAAACGGGAAAGTCATCCTATTTCTCTCCCACTGCGTCATGGCGGTGGTATTGGTATTTGATTGTCCAAGGTGGTTTCCTTACTTTGTCTTTCACCAACAATGTTGGTGTGGGGCCAATCTCATAAGCCAGCAACTCTTCCAATATATAGCATTTGTTGATACAGACACTTTGTTATCTTGAGTACTATAAAATGACCATCATATTGTTTCTTAAGGGTAGCCTACAAATACATACTTCTGAACGTGAATCCAACTTCCCAATCTTTCCCTTTAACACATGTGCTGGACTCCCCCATATGCGGATATGTCTCAAACTAGGTTTGCGACCATTCCACAACTCTAAAAGATTCTTTGGAATTGACTTAGATGGAACTAAGTTTAGAATGTGTACCGTTGTTTGCAGCGCATATCCCCAAAACGAGACCGGTCAAGAATAATATCTCAACATAGATCTCATCAAATCACGTAGAGTTCGATTTCTTCTTTTAGCTACACCATTTTGTTGTGGCGTTCCAGGTGCAGTGAGATGTGAGATAATTCCATTTTCAATCAAATGATATTTGAATTCATAATCCAAGTATTCTCCTTCTCGATCAGATCTAAGAGTTTTAATCGATTTGCTGAGTTGCTTTTCAGCTTCAACATGGAATTGATTGAACTTTTCTAATTTTTCAGATTTTATTTGCATCAAGTATGAATATCCATATCTCAAATAATCGTCAATAAAAGCGACGAAGTACTCATAACCTCCTCTAGCCTTAACGTACAAAGGTCCACACACATCTGTATGTATATGAGTTGCTCAGCTTCTTTTGCTCTTTCACTTTTTGCTGAAAAAGGTCTCTTGTTTATTTTTCCTTCTAGGCAAGATTCACAGACAGGTAAAGTGCCAACTATTCGCTCTCTCAAAGGACCACCCTTTGTTAGTCTTTCAATTCTTTCTATATTAATATGACCAAGTCTAAGATGCCATACGCATGTATCATCTGCTTTAGAAATCTTTCTCTTGTTTGGGTTTGGTTTAGCGACTTTGAACATTTGATAAAGATTTAATAAAATATAAACCACCATCAACATAACCAGAACAAATCATAATACCATTCCTATAAAGTGAAACCGTTTCAAGATTAACGGAATAGTAACAGATTGCTTGCAACTTGGAAACAAAAATCAAATGAAACATGGAATGAAATCAACACTGTCCATCAATAAATATTTATTCTGTGAAGAAGAAGGTCGCACTTTCCCCACAGCTGTCGCATCGACTCTCCACATTCCCAACTCTCATCTGAAAAACTCCATCTTCAAGATCCCTGGACGACTCCAGCATCTGTAAATAAGTATAACCATGGTTAGATGCCCCTGAATCAATTATCCAGTTTGTGAAATCATCCTCAACAAAGCAGGTTTCCATGAATCTAGTTTACCTATTTCATTTTGAGCTCTTTGAGGTACTTTTTGCAGTTCCTCTTTCAGTGGCCATCCTGGTTGCAGTGGAAACATTTCCTTTAGGTTAGGCCTGAGCTCAAGTTTTCTTCTTCTTTTGGATCTTCTTGCTTTTTTGCCCCATGTTCTTCTTTTTCTTGTTCCTTGAAAAAGATGCTTGCTTTGAGCTACATTGACTTCAACAACAGTTGCTTTGTCTTCCTTATCCTCTATAATGGTTTCATATGTTTGTTGCTCATTCAGCAGTTCAGTCAGATTAAACTTGTTCTGAACTGAAGGAATACATGAGAAATGGTCTCCAAGATCATGCCCACTTGAGTCTTGTCATCAATGCTCGCACCATTAATTTCGGTATCATTCAGAAGGTTAATCATCTTTAGCACATAACATTCTTCATTTTACCGTTCATAACGACTTTTAATGCACATGTTTGGCCTGATCCCAGGGTTTTGCGAACATCTTTTGGAGAGAATCCATGATTTCTCTCGCAGTTTCAAAGGCCAACTGCTTGGTCCTAAGCACTTCATTCATAGCCGCTAACAGGTGGCAGCGGGCTTTGTTGTTCGCATTTACCCGGCAGTTGTTTTCCTCAGTTACGACCATTGACGCCCTCCTTTAAGACATAATGGAAGTTCTCGTTTATGAGTAGGATGTTCATATTAATTTTCCACTTCTTAAAGTTATCACCATTCACGTTTGTTTTTAAGAAAAGCCACCGGTGTCATGATGGGGGGTTAGACAGACCCCTACCCATTTATTCATACTAAAAAAGGACAATACATGAGAGCGAGACCATACCAAAACCTCTCGAGTAAGTAATTACACAACTTTATTCTTGAACCTTACATAGGGAAAACCAATCCTATCAAACTTGCATAAAACCTCTAATTTTCCTGCATAGCGAGTTTGCTTGAATTATGTTGAATCGGCGATCATTCATCGCTATGTTGTCAAGTTCATCAGCCACTGCATTACCTTCCCTGATTACGTGAGAGAGGTGTATGGGATATTTAAGCATAATCGATTGAATTTGACACATAATATGACAAAGATCCCATTTTGTTTTCCTTGTTTGAATTATCCGAATAGACATTAAAGAATCAGATTCCAGCCAGAGGGAAAAATCGTTTTGTTTGCAAATTTGAAGCACCTTTAGAATACCACCAAGTTCTGCATGTATGCTTGATCCTATTAGTCATAATCGGGTTCGACTTTTTTTGGATACAAGTAGGGGTGCTTACCGGATCGACCCGGTCCGGTACGATCCGAAACAGGCCGGTTTTGGATCCGGTAACGCCAGAACCGCTCCGATCCGGTAAGGAACCGGATCAGATCCGGTTCTGGTCCCAACCGATTCCGGGTTGATCCGATCCGTTGCTTTCTTTTAATTTTTTATTATTTCAGTTCTTTCCACCCGTTCAAATTTTTATACTTAACTTATAATTGTCGCCGTAGGATATGTCAATCCTAAAATACATCATAAGTCAACCTTGGTATTATAATTGGTGGACACCCTCCGTAGGGAGGACGAAATCAAAACGTCTCAAGGAGCCACCAAAAGTTCTCGATGTTGTACTAACAATGTCGACCTACGGTATATATATATATATATATATATATATATATATTACCCTTCACAACCCTATACATATATTTTTAATGTTTACTTGAAACATTTAATGTCCATATTTTAAGTTGGAAATTAACATTAATAATTTAATTTCATATTGCCCATTTCGATCAATAAGAATCTTATTCTTATAAAATAACTTTTATTTTAAGATTGGGTGTTATAATAACATTAAATTCTATAAGCCCTTTTCTTAAAAAAAAATAAGAATCTTATTCTTAATTTAATTTAAGATAACCTTTATCTCAAATTTGGATTATAAAATTAACTCTTAATTCACAAAATAGATCCATTAACTAAATTAATCAAATTAATTTATCTTATTAACTAATTTAAAGGGAATAATAGAATTAACAATTAATATATTAATCCAATTAGCTAAGTTAGGTCTATGTATATATAATAAAAGTAATCGCATTATTTAATATATCACTTTTGACTAACTTTCAAGGCTAAAAAATTAACAATTAATTTAAACCTAATTAGTTTAATTGAATAATCTTATCCTATTTAATCACCTTAAATAAATCATCATGAGTATAACAAAAAATTAACTAAAACAATTTTTAGATAAAACTAAAACAATTTTTAGATAATTAATTAATTAAATACACATGATCAATGACATGATAATGTGTATGCACTATCCAAGTCTACATGACATATTATACGCATGATAATATTAACAATTTAATGACATACATCAATAATAAAATAAGCATAGAACATTGGCAGGTTTCCATGGACCTAATTTATATGAAATTAAATTTCAAAATTAAACGTCTTGTCCCCATCTTTCTGGTCAGAATCAAATGGTTTTCAAAAAAATTAAGAGGGCAATAACTATTATCTTGCAGAATTGGTATGGAACAATTCATCGCGGAAATCGTTCATCACATGAATTAAAAAATGTTATGTAAATGAAATTGTGCCCACCACATACATAATAATCAAATAATTAAGGATCAAAACGATATGAATAAAAACTGGCTTAATAAACCTAGCTCTGATACCAATGGTTGAATCTTGAATAGACTAGATTTCAACTTATGTGCGGAATGATAACATTCATATTGTGAATAACATATCAAGATAGGGGTGATAAGTTTCTTACAACGGAAATTTATTAGGAGGTGAATCTCGAACACCTTCCTTTACTTCAAACTTCGTTTAAGCTCCAAAGATCTTTCTTGTTGTATCTTCGGATTACAAGAACCAACATGTGGGCATTTTAGAATAAATGTTCGATTCAATGATAACTATTAGATTTGCTCTATTTTTCTCAACACATGAGATATAGCACAATTGAAGGAATTCCTTACAAAGTTTTCGTTTAATCAAAATTCAAACACATGATCCTGATGGAAGAAGTAGATGAGATAACCTTTTGAATTGAGTTGGTTATCTAATAACCAATTCAACTTATCTTTGTCTCTGGAACAATTATTTCTTTGAAGTTTCCTTTGATTCATGTACAACTAATTCAAATTTAGTTCCTTTTAAAAAGAAATTAACAGTAATTTTTTATTATTATTTACACATGTGAGTAATCAAATGTCACATGGATGCTCATCATCTCATGATATGTAATGTGATGTATCATATTAAATATTTCCCATTTAAATAATCATATTATTTAAAACATGTACAATTAATTTAAAGTTCATAATTATAAATTAATTAACTCAAACCTTATAAAACTTTGTTCTTGTAATTTATCAAAGCCAACAAGAGGAACTATGGACGTTATAATTTTTAGCTCCAACAATAATAGCAATTAATTAACACTTTAATTAATTCTTCAAAATTATTAATTCCAAATTATTCCACTAAAAATTTGGAATTGCACTATTAAAATTATAACAATGATTTTGATTCAACGAATATGAATTGCTTATGGTATAGTCACTACATATAGATCAATCCTCCATAAATGGTTCGTAATTAAAGATAGAAATTCCGTTTACCATTTTAATTACATATTTTTCGTAAGTACCATTGATTATCTAATAAATAGTATACTTTACGATCGAATCATAAAATTGAGTGCTCTTACTATTCAAGTACCGAATCAATACTTATGTAAACTATTATCTACTTTTACAAAAGGAATGAATTTCATTTTGTAAATCAATATTCCCAGATATTCATCTCATTACATTTCCAAAGTACCAAGAATTGGATGCTATAATATGCATCACTACACGGTATATAAAAAAAAAAAAAACTTAACAAATACGAGTTTATTAATTACTCAGAATTAAGATTGTTTTATATCTGACCATCATTGATTAATAATAATTTCCCTAGTTTGATAACGGATTTATTAGAGATTCAATATTAATCGTGTTACTGTCCCATATGATCATATTATACATAAACGCTTTCATTCCAATAATATGATTATTTACAGTCAAGATAAGATTACATCATTCGGAATATAATGAACCGCGTTCGTGTTGAAATTAAAGATCCCAACCTTAATTTAATATCACAGACTAAATATTTAGATTATTTAAACTTTAAAATATTATCCTCATGCACATAACACCTTATGCACAATATTTAAAGACTTTTGAATAATCAAGTGATTTTTTATATTTATCAAGCTTCGAAACATGCATGCAAAAGTAATTGAAAATAAATTCCTCAACACTTCAATAAACATCAAATGTTCTTAAACTCATTTGTTATTTTGGGCATACATCCCAACATTATGTGCATACGATCATGTACGTGTGTATGTTGCGTAATTCATTTGTAGAAATTTGTTTGTTGTTAACAGGTTGCGTAGACATCTAAGAGAATATCTTAGTATCTATGGGAGAGAGATGCATACATTCGATATTTTAGAACAATATCTGTCCCCAATAAGAGATCAAAGAGGTGGGGGACAGTGCGCATTTGTTTCAGCAGTAGCATCTATAGAGATGCTTTATAGAATTAATGAATTCGAGATCAGTAACTGGTCCGGAAAATATTTTTTCGATATCGATGACATCTTCGACAATTTATATACAAAGTATAATCATCTTGATCGAGCTGAAGAGAAGAAGAATGATATAAATGGATGGCTAGGCACCAGAGTCTATTATATTCTTGAATTTGTGAAAGAATATGGTTTAAAAGCTAGCACCATCTGCTACAATCCCCGAGAGAGGAATTTACTCTCTCATTTCGACAATGAGGTAAAACAACATCTTGCAATTTATATTTGTTTAAACATGCTCATACTAAATTCTCTTCTTTTTTATAGGCTCCAAGATACAAAATTGATTCATACAAGAAATTGGAATGGCACGAGGTGACAGGATGCATACAATTTTCTCATGTTATTGCTGTGATGTTTACCTACGAAAGCTTTGCAGACTGTAAAACAGTATGCATTTATCTACAAATTATTTCTATCTAATCTTTAACAATAGTATATTTTTTTCATAATCTGAAATTATAAAATAATTTATGTATAGGTTGTATATAAAGGACCGAGTGCAAAGGAAAAAGCAATCCCAGAAGAGGATAAGGATTCACACTCAGTTTTGATAGTTGGAAGTGCTATAGTCAAATCTGAGAGCGAATATCATAAATATGTAATTGTACAAAATAGTAACGGAAAAGGTTTCGGCTTCTCAGGATTTGCTGAGATGAGGCTCGACTATAAGAATTTGTTTGTTGAATTTTGGCTGCCGATGAAATCGAAAAATACCGATGTGGTACGTCTTTTTAGAAGAATTTAAAATTATTATAACTTATTGTTTAATCTCTGGTATTTTTTTTTTCATTTAATATTTTTATGTCATATAATTGAAGGTGAGTTACAAGCGTAAACATTCGGATATCGGGGAACAACATGATAAGGGGGGCACTTCTTCACGTCCTTCAGTATGTGTTATCAAAGATTATGTACAACCAAGTCTTATACATTCTGTTAATTGCAACCTTTGTTGTTTATATATGTGCAAGCAATAAATACATGTATTTATCTGGAAAAACATTATTTTTTCATAATATTTGCAGTTATATTACCTGACTTAGAAATAATCATATAGCTTCAACGAACAAGTCAAAGTATATGTTTTATGTATCTAAAACTATAAAGTTTCTTTTAAAAAATTTCAATAAATTAATGGAGTTACTTGTTTGTCTTAATAAAATAGACTTACTTATTTATGGTGCAAATCTTTTTCTTGACTTTTGGTGTCAAAGTCATTGTTATATTAAACAGGTGTATGAGTGGTCTGAGTTGAACAGAATGCATCCTCCTCATTGATGTTGGACTCTTTTACCCAATAACTTCCTTCAACCCACTCTTCAATGGCATGAATTTCTCCACAACTTGACAATTTCCCTTATCCTACACCTCAGCCTTTCGTCGATCATGATGTTCTTTGCAAAGGGTTTCTGGAGAAGTACGATTCCTGCAAAAACCAACCGTTAAGACTCCCGATATCTATTGATGCTTTCTCTGCCTCTGTCTGTGTACTGAGATAATATTGTATGACTGATTTTAAGCACAAGTGTAGATCCAATCGTTCAAGCAAGCGATTTGGATGGCGGAGTCGAGCTTCGATGAGTTACTGCAGATGACTGATTGTTTCGGATCTACCTTTATATGTTATACCCTGTTTCGAATATGTGTTCCTATATGCTCCTTTTTTAACTTGTGCTTTTGATATCCGATGGCTGTTTCTTGTCGTAGGATGAACTCAACCTATTGAGGGATCTTGACATCAAGTCACATCCAAATGTAGCGGATTTGATTGGATTCCATTGTGAAAGACGTCTGGCGGTCATATGAGGGAGGATTTTTCGAACTTTTGCACAACATTAAGTAGCATTTGTTGTTTTGTATCTGTAATTTTAAACGATAAGTAGTTTTCTCATGACTTTCTACTATATACATTTAGTTGGAATGATAGAATGAAGGTGGACATAGAATGTGGTTGCACTAGTACCTTTTATTTTGTTAGTAACATTTATTAGCATAATGTTACGCTGTAGTCATGATAAATATCTGGATGGTATGCTTCCATTCCTCTGTTCTTTGATTTTTATCTTTGAGTCTAGCTGATTATATTTTGTCAATGTTCGTCGTATATCCACAGCAATTTTCGAAGGTAAATTTAATTAGGGACACATTCTTTTCTTTAAGTTGTGGAACCCTCATATCCTGTTATTTTAGAGCATTAATGATGTTGTGATGATCTCTATCAAACCTAAAAAAGACACGCAGTTTGTTTGAAACTCATGGCTAGATTTGATCCAGTAATTACCCTATTGATTATGTCGATAAGAGGGCATATTTTTTTTTTTAAATCGATTAAGATATCACTTTTTCCATATATACTGAATTTTTTAAGAAGGATTTATACTTATTGGATATGTTATCAAGAAGAAGTTTTACGTTTTTACTTATTAGCATCAGCTTATACTTTTTAGGTATGTTAAGGATTCGTTCAGTTTCAAGGTTTATTATCTGTTGCTCACTTGTTGACATGGACTATATTTAGACAGGATTTGTTTGCTTGGTGATTATATGAATTAATACCCCTATAGGATCATGTACTCCAATTCTTTTCTTCTTCTTCAAAACCATGCACCAATTACCACTAAGTATAGAAAATGAACCTGGTTTCTACTTTCAACTGTTAGCAAAATCCCCATCAAGCCTAAGTCGGACCACTTACACTCTGATGAAGATCGTGCCTCTGGTCAGCAACATCCTTGACAGCACCGGGGCCATGTTGAATAAAACCAGTAGATAGTTTTGATGAAGTTCCAATCTCCACTCCTCATCATATTGAAGTTCTGAGTTACTAGAACAATGTTGAATACATCCTTGGATATAGTTTGGGATATATTTTCAGAGTAGATGTGTCAAAATGAGCTATGTCCGCCGGGTTGACCCAACCCGACCCACCAAATATTTGGCGGATTGTTGGGCCAGGAATTTTTGAGCTCGCCTATGGGCCAACTCGTTTGGGCCGCGGGTTTTGGCTCCCGCGGGTTGGCCTTTGTTTTTAGCTGGTGGATTCCTTCCGTCGCTGCCACAGCTGAAAATGCCCAGCAGCATCCTGCATTTAAATTGGTTCGTTCATTCAGAATATTTTCTACTTAAAATATGATATTTATTAGAAAACGAAAGTGGGTATTAGTTGATTTTGTATATGGCCTTTTTTTTTACGCATTAACTTGTGCCATCGATTTGCTCATGTCTCTCGACCATTGACGACGCATGAGGGCACGCGGGCAGTGGCTTGGTAACCCCACAACTGCAGCACAAAGAGAGTGGTAAAAACAAGCTTCCAAGTTGGTGTGAAGGCCATTCTTGCGAGCACTTTATAATATAATATATTGAATTTGTGATGCTTAGCCATTTTGAATCCCTTCGGCAGTTACATCTACAATGAGAAAGTGAATGTGAAGGTGCCATAATAACTCCCTGGAAACCCCGAGATGTTGGAGATATCCATCCTAAATCACTAAGTTTCGTGAACGCTGCTTTGTTCAATTAATATGTATGTGTTTGTATACTAATTTGTTTTTTCGGATGCTAAAACAACATATGCATAATGACAAAATATTATGGTTGCATTTTCTTTTTTCTTTTCTTGGGCAGCCACACTCTTTTCTCCAATATTTTGTTTATAGATATATATAGAGATAGTTTATTTCATTCTTAATTTTGAGGGCTAAAGAGTGGCCAATAAAATCCTACCATGTACGGTTTGGGCGGGTACTAGAATTATAATTTGTTTCTCAAGTTGTTTTTTTTAAAACAAAATTTATTTTTTCGGCCGGTTGGCTCGTCAAACCCACGGCCCACCTTGGTTGGTTGGATTGAGGTTTTCCCAACCCGCATGGAGGCAGGCTCAAACGGGCGGTTAGGCGGGGCATTCCTTTTGGGTCGGACTGACAACTCTAATTCAGAGAAATGGAGTACACTGTCACGCAGTGTAAGACCCCGAGATTTGATTAATGTAAATTAAATAATTTTTATGAATTCATGGATAATTAATCTGATATTAATTAATTAGAGGTGAGATTGACAATATGAATGTCAATTGACAATTAAATCGGAACATGATATATTTTTGAAATGGTCAAATAAACTCCAATAATATTTTTACAAGAAATGATTTAGTAAATTGAAGAAATAAATTTGTGATATAGAAGTAGATGTAAATTCCATGTGTCGTCTATACATTCAATGTATCAGTACGACGATGACACTTCGATGTTCATAACTGGGGTTATGCTGCTATTTGTATTCTGTACATTAACACTTAAAACTCTAAGGTGATTTCAGCAAACCCGATCCTTCCACCCGGAAAAGCGTCGCGCCCACAGCCGTCCGACCACCTTCCGTCGAGCCCGACCTACCCTCACCTTCCTCAGTCACCGACGCACCTTTCCACACCAAGAATCCTTGGTGAAAGCTTCGAAATCCGTCGGATTTTGCCCAAGAAGCGATGAGGCGTGAACAACTAGGGTTCTTGCGGTTTTGTGCGATTTTCAAATTTTATAGGTAATCCTCCCTTGTTTCATAATAGTCCTTTCCCCTTGCATTGTTCTGAATTCTGGTTCGATTTTGTTGTTGTGCACCGATCGCGTTTTCTTGCATGTGACAGTTAAATGTTCTTGGCCTCTTGTCTATTTTTGGTTCGATTTTGGTAGGGTGGGTTTGAGAGCATCCTGGTTGTTTGAAATCATGTAGCCTTCATGTTCAAAAATTTTGACAGTTGGATTCGAAAATATTATGTTCTAGGATTTGAAATTTCTACTGCTTGTCAACTATGAAAATCTTGTTCTTTTGTTCGATATCTTGTTGTTTGACCATACATATTGATGTTATGGGTTCAATTTCCTTGTTTAATCGAGTTTTAGTTGCATGGACGTCCATGGTGTGTATGAGTGAGAGTTTCAGCGTGTATATGTGTGGGTGTTCGAAAATACAGTGTGTGTGTGTGTATAAGACAACAGGTGTGTGTAGATGTTGTGATCGAACCTCGGTGTAGGTGCATGTTTTAGCAATGCTTGAGTCAATGTGGGGTTTAGTTGACGATTACAGCGCTTGACTGACATCCTTGCTATAATAATGAAGTTAGTTAAATTCCTTTTGAAGCCCTAAATTCTTAGTTTGAATGGCGTGAGTCCTTACTGTGTATAAAGATGTGTTAATGGCCGCGAGCATGTACTATTAATTCCAAGTTCAAAATGAGTTTAGTTTCCAAGTAATGATTAATATTGAATGATTTAAATGGAAGTAATATAACTCTTAAAGTAAAAGCATATGCTAAACATAACAAGACATTATAGAGAGCAATATCTATTGTACTAATAATGGAAACTGCATAGTAAAGAAAGGGTGTTGAAATAAATCAATAGTTGATTAAAATGAATATTCGGTTTGTGTAGATTGATGTTCTGTGTTGAAATCCCATCTACGACATAAACAACAATATTTGGATCAAAAGGCATAAGATATGTTGCGATCGGTAACATACGACATATATCTGTATTATTTGATACAAGATTTGCTGAACTTATGTTAATTAAGTGAGATTATTTGGCTATGTGATTTTAGTTGAATTATGGAGCATTCATAGCATTCAAAATTGGCATATCGGTATATGAAAATAAATATTTTGTTAACACACGTCATTTTAATAAATATGCATCGATACATGACATACGCGTTGAGCATTTCGTTTTGATCTTACCACTCCTTTGATAACATCTGATTATGATGGATCTTTAGTGTCGTAGGGATGTTGTGCACGGCGTTGACTGATATTTTAGGTAGGGATTGTAGTCACGCCCGTGGTTACCGGACCTATGCACGAGGGATGCTGGGTACAACACGGGCACGGCGAGAGATGTCGTAGCGCAGTGTGTGTGCCGCCACTCTCTGCTCGAGCTTGATATTGTTGATGACTATTCTTTAGATTCCGAAAGTTTGATATCTCGAGATAATTTCTACCTTACATGCATTGTATTTCATTACATCATATATCACATTTTATAGATACATGTTGTAAGTACTTGATAGTTCCATATTGGGCTTTGGCTCACCCTCAAGGAGGCTGTTGTTGTCTTCGTGTGTGGACAATGACAGGTAATACAGGTGACCAGGATCCTAAAGAGGGAATGCTCGGTGGAAATATTACCTGAGATTGTTTACTATCTATCCCAGTAGTAAATAGTTAATTATTTATGCCATTGTGTGTCATGGAATATAAAATATGTAAACTAAGTTTATTTATGCCCAGCCTTGAATATGTGATGATTTTTTGTGTTTATTTACTGTTGATGGTATTATGTAAATATTTTCAGTATTGGTACATCGATATGCATATGATAGATAGTATAATGTAAATATTTTTAGTATGGATTATGCGTTGAATGCTTATTGTGCATGATTATGGTATTATGTAGTTACTTTCAGTAATGGTGATATTGATATATGTATTATTATTTGTTTGTCGTGCCGAAATTATTTAGTTCCCTCAAAGTCGTGTGGTTAAAATGTTAAAAGGTTTATTATTTGTTGTTCACTTATTGACATGGACTATATTTAGACAGGAATTGTTTGCTTGGTGATTATATGAATTAATACCTATAGGATCATGTACTTCTTTTCACCATGGAAATAAATATTCTAAACAAAAGAAACGAAACGACTCCAATTCTTTTCTATTTCTTCAAATACATGCACCAATTTACCACTAATTATAGAAATGAACCTGGTTTCAACCTTCAACTAGTGCAAAATCCTCCATCAAGCCTATGTCAGACCACTTTCACTCTGATGATGATCGTGTCGAATCTGCTCAGCAACATCCTTGACAGCACCTGGGCAATGTGGAACAAAAACAGTAGATAGTTTTGATGAGTTCCAATATCTATTCCTCATCATGTTGAAGTTCTGAGTTACCAGAACAATGTTGAATACGTCCTTGGATAATTTCATATCAACTTGGTTTATATACGTGCATAAACACATCGGTGGACAATTTCATATCAACTTGGTTTCCTAGCATTGTTGAATTTCATGGCCTCCATTTCAATAGTGTTCAAAGCCACCTGCCACAGTCCAAGAATTTTCAAAGCTTCTGAATAGCCATCACCAGCCACCGGCCAACAATCTCCACCTTGGCGTTTTTTCAGTCAATATATGATGCCTCCTTCAGTATGCTCTTAGGCGTTGGATACTTGAGAGATATTGATCAAGTCCAACAGTGTTGAAACTTGATCCCTGTCACCACCTTTGTTACATATCTATAATTATATGCAGTCGCAATTTTCTGAGTAGAATATCTCCCTCTTCGATGATTTCCCGAACAAAGTGGTAGCGGACATCGATGTGTTTGGTGCGCCTATGATGAACTTGGTTCTTTGCCAGACATATGACACTTTGACTGTCACAGAAAATCTCTGTATTTTTCTGCCTGATGCCCAAGTCTTTCACCAAATTATGCAACCAGATGCCTTCCTTGAATGCTTCTGTGATCGCCATATACTCTGCCTCTGTTGGAGACAAAGCAACTGTGGACTATAGTGTAGATCTACATTTCACTGGTCCTCCTGCCATGGTAAACACATAATCAGTAGCTGATCGACGCTTATCAAGATCACCAGCATAATCCGAATCGATGTATCCAACTAGACGGTTAATTTTGTCTTTCTAAAATTTCAGATCAACATCCACGGTACCCTGAGTATAACGTAGAATCCACTTTATTGCATGCCAATGTTCTTTACCAGGGTTGTGCATGTATCGGCTCACAATGCTAACTGCATGAGAAATGTCAGGTCTTGTGCACACCATTGCATACTCAGAGCTCCGACAGCATTTGCATAAGGAATGCAATCCATTTGTCTCATCTCAGCATCTGTAGTAGGAGACATTGATGCATTCAGTTTGAAATGCGGAGCTAACAGGGTACTTACAGGTTTGGTATTCCCATCTATACCAAATCTCTGGAGTACCTTCTTCAGATACTGTCTGAGTCAGACAGAGTGTGCATTTTATTCTATCTCTCTTGATCTCCATTCCAAGAATCTTTTTGGCTTCTCCAAGATCTTTCGTCTCAAATTCTGAATTGAGTTGAGCCTTCAATTTATCAATTATCTTACTTTTAGATGCGATCAGCATATCATCAACATATAAGAACATATAGATAAATGTACCATCTTGGAGTTTCTTCAGGTATACAGAATGATCAAAATGACTGCATGTTTACCTCCGATTCTTCATAAAACCGTCAAACTGTTTGTACCACTGTCTCGGTGACTGCTTGAAACCATAGAGTGACTTGTCTAGTTTACAAGCCCAATTCTCATGACCGGGAACTTTGAATCCATCAGGTTGAGTCATATAGATCACCTCGTCCAAAGTTCCATGAAGGAATGCTGTTTTGACATCAAGCTGGGCTAGCTCGAGATCAAACTGTGCAACCAAAGCTAGTAAGAGTCGGATAGACGAATGCTTGACAACAGGTGGGAAAACCTCATCATAATCCATTCCTTCATTCTGAGCGTAGCCTTTTGCTACAAGTCTAGCTTTGTATCTGATATTATCTTTGCCTGATGCACCTTCCTTCTTTGCAAAGACCAGCTTACATCCAATCGTTTTCTTTCCTTTAGGAAGTGGAACCAGCTTCCAAGTTTTATTCTGAGAAAGCGATTTCATTTCTTCATCCATCGCCGTCTTTCACATGGCCTTTTCTGTACTATACATAGCTTCATTGTAGTTGTACGGAATACCATCTTGATCAATTGGAAGATCGAATGCTATCATATCAGTAAACAGAGAAGGTTTCCGGATAATTCTCTTTGGTCAACTGGTAGCAACAGATTCGGGTACTTATGTTAAATCTGGCATCTCTGTTTGAACAGAGTTATCATTCTGATCGTCAGAGTCTTCTTCAAGATGATCATCAATCTGAACAGGGTGGTTTGGAGTTGTGGGAATCTCGAACTCCACCTGTAACTGAGAACTCGGGTCTTGGTTCTCCATCTCTGACTCTTTCTGTTTCAGCATACGGATTTGTCAAAGGTAACGTCTCGCTCTAGACAATCTTCTTTGACTCAGGGTTCCAAAGACAGAATGCCTTCACTAAAGCCCATGAAAACAGCTTTTTTGGCTCTAGGTTCCATCTTGATTTTCTGACGTGAAAGTATGCGGGAAACCCAAATATATGCAGAGAATCATAATCAGAAACGGGTCGTCCAGACCATATATCCTTGGGAGTTTTTCCATCTAGTGGAGATGTTGATAACCTGTTGATGATATAAGAGGCATATGACAAGGCTTCAGCCCAGAATTCCTTGCTCAGTCCAGATTGGGATAACATGCAGCGGACTTTATGAATTAGAGTATTATTCATCCGTTCTGCTACACCATTTTGTTGTGGCGTGCCTGGTACGGTGAAATGTCTGACTATCCCTTCTTTCGGCAGGTTTTCTGAAATGGGTCTGACTTGTATTCTCCACCATTATCAGATCTGATCCTCTTTATCTTTCTTCAGGTCTTGGTTTTGATCATCTTCTTCCAGTTGAGGAAGATGTCCAGAACTTCATCCTTGTGCTTCATAGTATACACCCAGACATATCTCGAGAAATCATCTATAAATGTAACAAACCAACGTTTACCTCCAATGAAGCATTTTGAGAAGGTCCCCAAACGTCGGTATGCACATTGTCTAATATCCCTTTGGTACGATGGATAGCAGTACCAAACTTGACACATGTCTGCTTTCCCAAGACACAATGTTCACAGAAGTCAAGTTTCCCAATTTTGACACCTTTCAGAACACCTCGATTCACTAAATTCTGCAAAGCCTTCTCACTGACATGTCCTAAGCGCATATGCCAGAGCCGTGAGGTATCAGGTGAATCATCTCCGGTTCTAGTGGAGCTTGCATCTCTCCCAAAGATTGTGTGACCATCCAAAAAATATTGATTTCTTTCCTTAGTACCTTTAATCGCTAAGAGTGCACATCGTACAACTTTCAGAACTCTGCCATCCAAGGTTATTTTGTATCCATTGGACTCGAGGACTCCAAGTAAGATCAGATTCTTTTTCAAATCAGGAACATATCTCACCTCTGTAAGTTATTTGATCATATCGTCGTGCATCTTCAAGCGGACTGATCCAATGCCCTTGTCTGACAGGCATTGTCGTTGCCCATGAGTACAACTCCACCATTGATTTCTGCGAAGTCTGGAAACCACTGGCGATATGGGCACATATGAGAAGAACAACCAAAATCCAGAATCCATCTATCAGATGAATTGAATGAAGATGCTGAAACTAAGAATGCCGAGTCATCTTCATTGTTAGAATTTTGTTGTGCCACGTTCGCATTAGACTTATCCTTGTTAGGACAATCCTTCTTCCAGTGCCCTTTCTGGTAACAATAGGCACATCCATGCTTTGCAGGACATCTTCGTGTTGATTCTCCTCCGGACTTCGATCTGGATCTGCCTTGTACCTTGACAGATTGTCTGTTGTTTTTTCTCCCTCTGGATGCCATCAGTGCTTCAGATGTGGTATCTATATTATCATGTTGGTCTTTCCTCCAATATTAATTATTTACCAACACATTGAAAACATCCATGAATTTGACTTAGTCTTTGCCATATAACAAAGTCGTGGTCAGATGATCATAAGATTCTGGTAGGAAATTCAACAGTAGAAACGCCATATCTTTATCTTTTACTTCAACTTCCAGATTTTGCAGATCAACAATAATTTTGTTGAAATCATCAAGATGTTCTATCATTGGCATACATTTCTTATACTGTAAAGGAAGAGCTTCTTTTTTCAGATAGAGCCGGTTCTCTATGCTTTTCGTTATGTACTTGTCTTCCAGCTTCTTCCATAGACTCGTTGCGGAAGTCTCTTTCATGACAAAGTACTTCCGCTCCTTGGATAAGCAGAGCCGGATCGTGCCGCAAGCTTGTCTGTTGACATAGTCCCAATCCTCGGGTGACATTTCTTTGGGCTTGGACTCCAAGACTATATTAGATCCTTCACGGAATAGGAGATCTAATACTTCACATTGCCACATGCCAAAGTTGTTGGTGCTGTCAAATTTCTCCACCTCGAACTTTGCATTTGATAGCATCGTTCGTCTCACTGAACCGCTAATGGATGCTTCTTGATCCATCACTTTGAGCTTTTGGGTAGCTTTTTAGTAGAAACAGATTCTAAGGGTCAAAACAGTGGGGAACCAGTCCTCGATCAGCAAAATTGAACTTAAAACGAGCCAAAAATGGGCTATTTCAGTTTCAGACCGGTCTGGACAGGTTCAGAGCCTATTCGGTCGAACCACCTGGTTTAACTCGGTTCGGCTGGACCGGATGGTTCGGGCTTGGTTTGGGCTGGGCCTGCCGGTTCGAGCTGATCAGGCCTTGGGTCGAGCCGTATGTGGGTTGACCGTGCCGGGTCGGATCTGGGCTGCAGGTCGGTTCGGTTTGACCCAGTTCAAATCTTAAATGGATCCTTTCTTTCTCCCACAACTATCTGCCATGCACGTACAGGCTTAAAAAAATTTCAGAAGTTTTTCAAAATTTAAATTCAATTTCCCGTTGACTCGAAAGTCAAAATTAGAAACAGAAAATTGTTCCGGACTCCACGAGACGAATCTAGTGGTGTGGCCAGAAATCAATTTCGGACACTTAAATTTTCGGGCATTTTCAGGAATACATGGCTCTGATACCATTTATTGTGCCAGAATACCCAAATAAAGTGTAAACATCATATAGATACACAACACACACTAATATTTACGTGGTTCGGCAATTGTCTACGTCCACGGGAGGCAAACACAATCTATTGGAAATTTCAGACGAAAATTACAAACTCTCCAGGATCACCTCACAACTCACATACACTAGTACCGAAAGCTCAAAAGCTTATTATATGTGATTTGAGGCATTGTGAGGGTAAGGGTGATGGGTTTATATAGGTGCATAAACCCCTCGGTGGACAATACCATGCCAACTTGGTTTCCTACCATTGTTGAATTACGTGGCCTCCATTTCAATAATGCTCAAAGCCCCCGGCCACCGTCCAAGAATTTTCAAAGCTTATGAAAATAGCAATCACCGGCCAATAGAAATCATATAATCTCTATTGATTGAAATTGTGGCACATGCTCTATCAATCTCCAATCTCGATGTAGTGCACACACAAATATGTTGGATTGTCCCAACCATATGAAACAATTCTTAGGTTATAATCTGTCATCTGCGATGCTTTTTTTCATCACCTCCTAATCGTCTTCTTCTTCCTCTTTATCTTTCGACTCTTGTCTTGATTTGCATTTTTTGGAGCACTGCTTGCTTTAGGCCCCTCTTCTACACCTTACTTCGAAGGGATTCATACTTTAGTGAAACGGGCTTTATACCAACAGAAATACCAGCAGAGCCTGTTAGGAATCCATCATACAATATGTAATGCCTCGAATTGTTGTATACACGTGTGATATGATTATGGTGTAATTATATCAATTGGCAGTATGATAATGGGGGTTCGGGTGGAACCAAGAATGAATTAATACATGTATGAAATGATATATGGCAAGAAATGAAACATGGTGTATAATGATTTAATAACATATCAAGTCATGAACTAGTAGGCATTTGATTATGCATGTGAATTTACTTGCAATTGGAGTTGCATTTGAATTTGGATTTCATTTCATGTACATGTTACTTAACATGTAATTACCTCTAAATGACATGATAGCAAGTGAATTAGGGAGCTAAGGATCTATATCAAGTGACTTAAGGGTAAACTCACATACTACACCACTTTCACCTCAAATTCTCTACAAAGCTCCTCTCCAACCCTTAGAGATTTTAGTAGTTGAAGCTTGGTTTTTCACTTGTGATTTGAGCTAGGAAGTTGGGTGAAGTGATTTCTTCACATCTTGGTAAGGAATTCATAGCTTTACACTTGAATTATGTCATTGGTGTTGCATATGTGAAGTAAAATATCCAATGTTCATGTGAAGAATTGTATCATGTTTCTATACTCTTATTTGGAATCTATGATGTGAGAAACATGTTAATATGTTCCTAGGGATTGCAAGAAACATGTTGATATGGTTCAATTTGAGTTATAGGAGAAGAACCATGGAGATAAGATTGAAAATCGCCATGCTCTAAACTTTCTGGGCATCGGCGATCGATCGGTACGTGTATGGCGATCGATCGCCGAAGACAGCCAACTTTTAAGGCGGTGAAAATGTGTGGCGATCGATCGGTGAAATTGTCGCGATCGATCGCTATGAACAGAGCATTGTGGCGATCGATCGCCAAGTTGTTGCGATCGATCGCGAGGGGACAGAATGTTATGGCGATCGATCGGTGTTGGTAGCGATCGATCGGTGATGTAGAAAAGTTGAAAAATGTTATATTTTTGTAGAATTTGATTTTAATGCCTATGATAACATGATATATTGTTGGCATTGTTGTAGCATCATCTCAGGGGACAGGACAACGAGGCACTTAGCCAGTGACGCCTAATTTATCTCGTTTGTGTCGCAGTACAGGTACGTGTTGACGTACGTAGTATAGATATTGTGTGATGATGTTATGAGATTGATATCATATGAATTGTGTTATGTTATTATCATATGATTGGTAGTATCATATGCCTGTACATTCATGGATATCATGTGTTAGAGATATACGCCTGGTATTGGGTATATGCTCGGTTATGTATTTAAGATATACGCCTGGTATTGGGTATATGCTTGGCTATGTTACAGAGAGATATATGCCTGGTTTGGATATATGCTCGGTTATGTGACAGAGAGATATACGCCTGGTTTGGGTATATGCTCGGTTATGCTATATAGAGATATACGCCGGTTTTTGGGTATATGCTCTGGCTATTATCATTTGAGGACGGTACTATGATATGTGCTGCTAATATGAAGATGTGAGGTGGTTCCACTGACATATTGAGCTGAATAGGCATATCATTTTAGTCTCGTGATAATAGGGTACTTGTTGAGACATGTCATGACATGGTGCATTTGTGGATGCATGATACATAACATTCACATTTGATGATTTATTGTGCTTTATCATTGTTATTGATATTGTGTTTTGATATCGCACTGAGATAGTTGTTTATCTATACTCACGTTTTGTGAATGTTTCTGTAGGATTGCATAGACGTGGGAATCATGAGTCTTATTCCGCTGCGAGGTGAACCACTGCATAGGAGTTGTACTGGCTTAGGTTGTTAATTTTCTATGTCATGTATGTATAAAAAAGTTAGTTGGTTTTTGTACTAGTGGTTTGGTACATCTGTAACAACTTAACTAGTAATACTCTTAATCAGTGCATGTTATTACTTAATTCAGACTCACATATGTATGTTAAGATGATACATAATGGATTAAGTAAAGAGGACCCCACATTAGTGGTATCAGAGCAGTGGTTCGAGAACGGGGTGAACATGGGTAGAGGAAGTGTATTAGGGAGTTACCTAAACACTTTGAGAATAGTACTAGCATGTTAGTATGTGGAATATGATGTTATTCTAACATGTTATATAATTATGAATGTTATTGTTAACCCTTGATCTACAGCTATGACAGACAGAGGGTATCATGAGGATGTTGGGGATGCCATGAGTGGCAATGCGAGTGTGAGGATGGCCTGTGCCACCACCACTGATTGAGCAAGGGCCAGTGGAACAGGTACTGTTGCCTGGAGAATTGACTTTGACGCAGTTTCTGAGTTATCAGCCACCCAGGTTTGAGGGGACTGAATCAGGGGAACTGGCAGAGGAGTGGCTAGAACGCGTGGAACAGATATTTGTGTCAGCACCGTGTGCTAAGACTGCTTGGTTACGTTTAGCTGAATTCCAGTTAGCTAAGAAAGCTATGATGTGGTGGAAATCCACAGTACTTGAGTTGAGGGCTCAATGACAGATAGTTAACTGGGATGTGTTTAGAACGAAGTTCCTGGAGCATTATTTCTCTGTTGCTGCAAGGCAGAGGAAAGAGGATGAATTTACAAACTTGAGGCAGGGAGCAATGACAGTATCGGACTATGCTGTGCACTATTCTTCTTTGCTCCGGTATGTGCCACATATCGCTGTAAACACAAAAGCAAAGATCAGACAGTTTGTGAAAGGATTGAGGCCTGAATTGTTTGATAGGGTCATGACCAATAACCCTACATCATATGAAGAAGCGTTGACTAGAGCCGAGATGGCTGAGATTGCTGTAGGAGTATATAAAGATGTTGGACAAGCCCAACCACCTACATCTGACAGTATGAGACCTAGAGGAGAACCATTTAAATCATCACGAGGTGGTGCATCTTCATCTAGGTTTAGTGGGAAACATTTTGGATCACAAAAAGGGGGTGATCGAAAATCTAAGGGACAGTTCCAAGGTAGTTGTAGTGGCAGTGGTGTGCAATGCTTTAAATGTGGTGGACCACATTTGAAACGAGATTGTCCTCAATTCAATCCAGTAGTTTGTTTCCGTTGTGGGAGGCCAGGACATGTGATCCGTGATTGTACTCAAGTGGGTGGACAACAGAGGAGAGGACCCATTTCAAAGACTACAGTACAACAGAGACCACAGGGTGTACCACAGTCTGGTGGAGGACAGAGGACAGGAACACCTCAGGCTCAGGTGTATGCACTAAACAGGGAGGAAGCAGAGGCAGCTCCTGATGATGTGATAGCGGGTAAGTGTACTTTGTTTACTTATCCTGCTTTACTGTTGATTGATACTGGTGCATCACATTCTTTTATTGCACAAACATTTATTGATCAGTATCATATATGCTCGTCTCCCCTGTTGATGCCTCTTTATGTTTCGACACCCAATGGAACTACTGTGATGACTTGTCAGAGTGTGTCTGATTGTGCTATTCAGTTTGAGACTGAGTTTGGGCTACAGGCTGATTTGATTGTGTTAGCCATGACAGATTTTGATTGTATTCTTGGAATTGATGTATTGAGTAAATATCAGTCTATTGTGGATTGTAGTCAGAAGATTGTGAGATTTCAGTCTGATACTGGAAATCAATGGTTCTTCTATGGCCAAGGATCGAGGGCAAGGATTCCAAATGTCGCGTTTGTTAGAACGTGGACATGCGGGTTATTTGATTTATGCCAATTGAACCGAAAAGAGAAAGGAAAGTGGAAGAGATACCGGTGGTTGCAGAATATGCGGATGTGTTTCCAGATGAGATACCTGGATTCCCATCGAGTCGAGAAGTGGAATTTGGTATTGATTTGATACCTGGTACTTCTGCAATTTCATGAGCTCCTTATCGGATGGCACCAACTGAATTGAAAGAATTGAAAACTCAATTGCAAGATTTATTGGACAAGGGGTACATACGTCCTAGTGTATCACCTTGGGGTGCTCCGGTCTTATTTGTTAAAAAGAAGGATGGGACAATGCGATTGTGTATTGATTATCGACAATTGAACAAGGTAACAATAAAGAATAAATATCCTCTTCCGCGTATTGATGATTTGTTTGATCAGTTGCAGGGTTCAAGGATTTATTCTAAGATTGATTTGAGGTCAGGATATCATCAAATACGTGTGAGAGAAGGAGATATACAGAAGACAACATTCAGAACTCGTTATGGACATTATGAGTTTCTGGTAATGCCATTTGGAGTGACAAATGCTCCTGCTGTCTTTATGAGTTTAATGAATCGGGTTTTCCAGGAATACCTTGATCGATTTGTCATTGTCTTTATCGATGATATACTGATCTATTCACGGAGTGATGCAGAACATGTTCAACATTTACATATGGTATTGCAATTGTTGAGGACACATCAGTTGTATGCCAAACTCAGTAAGTGTGAGTTTTGGTTGACTACTGTTCGGCTTTTTGGGACATGTAATATCAGAAGAAGGTATATCAGTTGATCCAAAGAAAGTGGAAGCAGTGTTGAATTGGTCAGCACATACTTCTGTGCCAGAGATTCGTAGTTTCTTGGGTTTGGCTGGATATTATAGACGGTTTGTTGAAGGATTTTCAGCAATTGCCAAACCATTGACACATTTGACACAGAAGGGAGTATCATTTCAATGGTCAGAGGCTTGTGAGCGTAGTTTTCAGGAATTGAAACATCGATTGACTACAGCTCCAGTCTTGATCATTCCATCGGAGCATGACAGGTTTGCATTATATACTGATGCATCTTTACTTGGTTTAGGTTGTGTATTGATGCAGGACAAACATGTAGTGGCTTATGCATCACGACAGTTGAAGCCACATGAAATGAGATATCCAGTGCATGATCTGGAATTGGCTGCCATTGTCTTTGCATTGAAGATATGGCGACATTATTTATATGGTACGTCGTTTACCATATACACAGATCATAAGAGTCTAAAATTTCTATTCACTCAAGCGGAGTTGAATATGAGACAAAGGAGATGGATGGATCTGTTGAAAGATTATGATTGTGAAATTGAATATCATCCAGGAAAGGCTAATCTTACAGCAGATGCTTTGAGTCGAAAGGTACATCATACGACTGATGAGATGATTCATTTATCTGCTTTGATGACTTCTTGTTGTACTTTGGGTTATGATTTTGATGTGGAAATAGTGCCAGTATGGGTATCAACATTGTTGGTTGAACCCGACATTTTTGAGAAAATCAGAACGGCACAACTGACTGATGATGAAGTACAACAGTGGAAGGAAAGGATAAGTCAAGGACAAACATCTCAATTTGTACTTACAAGTGATGGAACTTTGAAGTACAGAAACTGTTGGGTAGTACCTGCTTCATTAGGACTACGCCAAGAACTACTACAACGTGCTCATTGTAGTAGATACAGTATACATCCTGGAGGAAAGAAAATGTATCATGATTTACGTACACAATTTTTGTGGAAACGTATGAAACAGGATGTGTTGAGCTTTGTGAAACGATGTTTATCTGTCAACAAGTGAAAGCGGAAAGACAGAGACCAGGAGGTGAATTACATAGTTTGGAAATTCCTCAGTGGAAATGGGAACATATCACGATGGATTTTGTGACTCATTTACCACGGACGTCTTCTGGTTGCGATGCTATTTGGGTGATTGTTGATCGACTCACCAAAGTATCTCATTTTGTGCCATATTGTATGACGTTTACATATCTGCGAATGGCACATTTGTACATTCAACATGTAGTGAGATTACATGGTATTCCAGTTTTCATTGTATCGGATAGGGATCCGAGATTTACTTCTCATTTCTGGGAAGGGTTACAGACAGCGTTGGGAACTGAAGTGCGATTGAGTACAGCATATCATCCTCAGACAGATGGACAAACAGAGCGTATGATACAGACGCTTGAGGATATGTTGCGTGCCTGTGTATTAGAGTTTGATATCTCTTGGCAAGAGTCATTGACATTAGTGGAATTTTCATATAACAATAGTTATCAATCTAGTATACAGATGGCACCATTTGAGGCTTTGTATGGGCGACGATGCAGATCGCCATTGTATTGGGATGATGTGGATCAGTCTTCCTTACATGGACCGGATATGATTCATGAAATGGAAGAGAAAGTAAAGTTAATTCGATTGAAACTTAAAGCTGCTCAGGACAGACAGGCTGCTTATGCCAATAAACGACGTAGACCACTTGAATTTCAAGTTGGTGACCGTGTATTCTTGAAAATCTCACCTTTTAAAGGTGTAGTACGGTTTGGTAAGCGTGAAAAATTGTCTCCACGGTATGTTGGTCCATATGAGGTATTGCAACGTATTGGTACGTTGGCATATCGATTGGCACTACCACCGGCTTTAAGTAGTATTCATGATGTCTTTCATGTGTCACTGTTGAGGAAGTATGAACCAGATCCGAGTCATGTATTACATATACCTGATGTACAGTTGGATATAGATGTGTCGTATGAGGAACGACCGGTTATGATCTTGGATCGAGCTGAACGCAGGTTGCGTAATAAAGTGATTCCTATGGTTAAAGTACAGTGGGACAGACAGGGTGTCGAAGAGGCAACGTGGGAGACGGAGCAGCATATGATGCAACGGTATCCGGAATTGTTTTCTGGTATGTTGATATGTTATTTATACATGTTTCTTATGTTACATATATCATATATGTTCTTATGTGAAGCATGTATTATGATGTTTGTATAGGCAATTTCGAGGACGAAATTCAATAAGTGGGGGAGAATTGTAATGCCTCGAATTGTTGTATACACATGTGATATGATTATGGTGTAATTATATCAATTGGCGGTATGATAATGGGGGTTCGGGTGGAACCAAGAATGAATTAATACATGAATGAAATGATATATGGCAAGAAATGAAACATGGTGTATAATGATTTAATAACATATCAAGTCATGAACTAGTAGACATTTGATTATGCATGTGAATTTACTTGCAATTGGAGTTGCATTTGAATTTGGATTTCATTTCATGTACATGTTACTTAACATGTAATTACCTCTAAATGACATGATAGCAAGTGAATTAGGGAGCTAAGGATCTATATCAAGTGACTTAAGGGTAAACTCACATACTACACCACTTTCACCTCAAATTCTCTACAAAGCTCCTCTCCAACCCTTAGAGATTTTAGTAGTTGAAGCTTGGTTTTTCACTTGTGATTTGAGCTAGGAAGTTGGGTGAAGTGATTTCTTCATCTTGGTAAGGAATTCATAGCTTTACACTTGAATTATGTCATTGGTGTTGCATATGTGAAGTAAAATATCCAATGTTCATGTGAAGAATTGTATCATGTTTCTATACTCTTATTTGGAATCTATGATGTGAGAAACATGTTAATATGTTCCTAGGGATTGCAAGAAACATGTTGATATGGTTCAATTTGAGTTATAGGAGAAGAACCATGGAGATAAGTTTGAAAATCGCCATGCTCTAAACTTTCTGGGCATCGGCGATCGATCGGTACGTGTATGGCGATCGATCGCCGAAGACAGCCAACTTTTAAGGCGGTGAAAATGTGTGGCGATCGATCGGTGAAATTGTCGCGATCGATCGCTATGAACAGAGCATTGTGGCGATCGATCGCCAAGTTGTTGCGATCGATCGCGAGGGGACAGAATGTTATGGCGATCGATCGGTGTTGGTAGCGATCGATCGGTGATGTAGAAAAGTTGAAAAATGTTATATTTTTGTAGAATTTGATTTTAATGCCTATGATAACATGATATATTGTTGGCATTGTTGTAGCATCATCTCAGGGGACAGGACAACGAGGCACTTAGCCAGTGACGCCTAATTTATCTCGTTTGTGTCGCAGTACAGGTACGTGTTGACGTACGTAGTATAGATATTGTGTGATGATGTTATGAGATTGATATCATATGAATTGTGTTATGTTATTATCATATGATTGGTAGTATCATATGCCTGTACATTCATGGATATCATGTGTTAGAGATATACGCCTGGTATTGGGTATATGCTCGGTTATGTATTTAAGATATACGCCTGGTATTGGGTATATGCTTGGCTATGTTACAGAGAGATATATGCCTGGTTTGGATATATGCTCGGTTATGTGACAGAGAGATATACGCCTGGTTTGGGTATATGCTCGGTTATGCTATATAGAGATATACGCCGGTTTTTGGGTATATGCTCTGGCTATTATCATTTGAGGACGGTACTATGATATGTGCTGCTAATATGAAGATGTGAGGTGGTTCCACTGACATATTGAGCTGAATAGGCATATCATTTTAGTCTCGTGATAATAGGGTACTTGTTGAGACATGTCATGACATGGTGCATTTGTGGATGCATGATACATAACATTCACATTTGATGATTTATTGTGCTTTATCATTGTTATTGATATTGTGTTTTGATATCGCACTGAGATAGTTGTTTATCTATACTCACGTTTTGTGAATGTTTCTGTAGGATTGCATAGACGTGGGAATCATGAGTCTTGTTCCGCTGCGAGGTGAACCACTGCATAGGAGTTGTACTGGCTTAGGTTGTTAATTTTCTATGTCATGTATGTATAAAAAAGTTAGTTGGTTTTTGTACTAGTGGTTTGGTACATCTGTAACAACTTAACTAGTAATACTCTTAATCAGTGCATGTTATTACTTAATTCAGACTCACATATGTATGTTAAGATGATACATAATGGATTAAGTAAAGAGGACCCCACACAATATGCAGCGGAATTTAAAATTGGATTCCTACCAAAGGACCTATACAAAGTGATCATATCGAGATTTATTAAGAATCGTACCCTTGTAGCGTGTTTGTAGCAGAATCCTCGTTGCAAATCCACGAGTCACGAACAAAGATTTGCACCTTTGTCTCTATGGTATCCACACGATTCAAATCGAAAAGGTGTTCAAGAACAAGTTGCTAGACTCGTTCTTAAACAGGAGCTAAACTCATGGTTCAAAACCGATCAATCGACAACCATTCAAAAGCACTATTCACGGCGGCGGTGGCCGAGTGTGAGTATGAGAGTGACTATTAGGTTGTATGATGTGTAGGATTAATTCCCAATTAACCTTGTTATCAAATAATATATATGTTAGATTTAATTAAAGGCTTTCTTAAAGCCTCATTGGCCCATACCAATAATTAATTAAATACATACATCTAATATATATAATTAAGACTCTTCTTAATTAATTAATTCATCCAATGAATTATATCTCCCTTTATCGATTTAATCTTTTGTGTGACCCGATAGGATCTTGCAATGTTGGCAGCGACATAAAATCTAATTTTATGTCACAAGCAATGAGCGGTATCTAGCAACACATCAAGGCTACCCAAATTACAAGAATGTTGTTATGATCGGTCCGGAGTGTTTAGAGGGGGGGGGGGGGGTGAATGAACACTCCTTTAAAATTAATCCTTTGTGATTTCTCTCGGGTTAGTGAGTGAAATCTATTTCTTAATCAACTTCTCAGCAGAACAGATCACTGAATATGATAGTGCGGAACGATCTGTTCTAGACTGGTAAGAACGGCTCGATGGCTTAAAGACTTTGATTTATACAATCCTGTTGTACAAACCCGATTCAGCTGGATTTACCTCACTACCAGACTGAAACTCCTAGTCTCTCGATCTGTTCAGACACACACTGTCTGACAGTTACAATTGAATCTCACTTCTCTATCTTAGTAAAGAATACAAAAGATAGACTAATTTTGTCTATGCACACAATGATCCTGAGATGATCAAATATTACAATATGCTTGTGCTTATGAAAACTTTCGGCTCAAGAGTATCTGGACTTGTAAGCTTGTGTTTTTGTTTTCTTTTCGTTTCTTGATTGATCAGATCGTCAGCTTGAGCTCTTTAGTTGCATCCTTATATAGTTGATTGTACCAACAACATTATTTCCTTTTCTGTGCAACTCTTGACTCTGCTCAAACTTTGAATAAGCTACAGTCTTATTCTTTTAGGCACTTGCCATTCTGGTTCATGCTTTCGGCGACTGTCAGGTAAGCTCTTCTTTGTCTTCTTACCTTTTACGAGAATCTTCAGTCCTTGGTCTTTTTCAGCATTAATTGCAACATTAAATGCTTCAATAAATAGCCGTTAATGATTCGGACTGAAGAGCAAAGTTTATTCAACCTTGTCTGCTCTAATCTGATTATTGTTGAGATCGATCTGAAGCTTCAATCTGGTCAGGCTGATGTTCATCGTTCCGTTCTGATTTTTGCGATAGACCATATCAGCTTGATCTGCTTTTGTCAGGGTTGATCGGTCTGATCTGTTTTGTCATCTTTAAAATCCGGAACTAACAAATTCCCGCTTTTTGATGATGACAAAACCTAGCTTCTATGTCTTTTAATCAATCTTTGAATAGAGTTCTTGCATATCAATTTAATCTTCTTGTTCAAAATAAATGAACAGAGTTAAGTTGTAGTTCGGATTGATTAAGCCATTTTGTTCAAAATAAATGAACTAAGACTTAAATAAGAACTCTGATTTTTATTGAATAAAAATCTGATATACATTTACAGACATATCTGACTTACATAGACATCTACTTCCTTGCTGAAGACTGAGCTGGCTTGAAATCCTTTCTCTTTTCCCCCTTTTTGTCAGCAGCAATCTCCTGAAGAAAATCGACGATCTGTGCGAGCTGAGCGCTGATAGCATCAAGACGAGTGTCTTGAGCAATAAGGGACTTTGCGACGGAAGCCCGAACTTCAGTGGCCAGCTCGATCTGTTCTTTTCTCAGGCTGTTTTTATATGAAGCTTGCTGAGAGAACAGGTCATTCAGTCCGCGTCGTCATCTTCTCTTTGAAGGATTCAAAATCCCTGAATGTAGCCCTTTGACTCTGATGAACTTCTATGACTCGTTGAGATAGAGATAGACAGTTATCAGAAAGAAGTTGAAGTGACTTGGCCAGAGATGGGGCATCATCAAGATAGATGGCTTGGAGAGTGATCAGATGGCGACGTAGTATGATCAACCTCGGCGGCAATTGGTACAAGTGAAGACATATCAGATTGGCGTGTTTCGGACTGGATCAAAGTAACCAAGTCCGAAGAGAAGTCTTCCAAAAATGCCAAATCTTTAGCAGACTGATCTGGAGGAGTGATAGGTCTGGTAGGCTCCTCAACCAATAAAGATGCAAAACTGTTGACACCACCAGATCCGGATCGACGAAGTCTGGTGAGACGACTGTCATATGCTCGGCGGTTGGACTGTGCTGAATGTGGGATACTGAGGATGTCAGAGGGATGTAGGTTTTTGGAGAGTCCAGCAAGACATCCATGGCTTCAGTCTCTGCTGCAGACGGAGCATTAGTCAGTGGATGCTCCGCTGTACCAGAAGGAATTGGCTCAAAGAATGGTTCGGCCATAGTTTTGCTCGCAGATGGATGATCCGGGCTGGGAACTGGAGTGGATATGTTGAGCTTCTGTCGTTGAAAATGAATAGCCAAGTGAAGAGCATGAACATCCATTTCCAGCTGAGCAATGACAACACCATCATCTTTGGCAGTCGGAGTGTTGGGATCAAAAATTGCCTTCTTGGCTGCAATGAGCAGGTTTGCCAGTCTGAATTTGTGGTTAGCCTGGAACAAGTCGTTGCGATGAACCGCAATTCGTATGTCATCAGTCTCTGTCCCCTTAAGGACTTCTTGTTCCATCTTAAGGAGTCTTTTCAGCTTGCCGAAGAACAGATCAAAGTGGTTGATCGTTCTGTATGCAACATATTCATCAAACACCACCGTAAGCTCCTTTACTTTTTCTTCAACATCTTCCATGGCGATGTCGATTGCAGTTTGAGCGGCTGACTTGGGTTTGGAAGAGAGGGG
Organism: Haberlea rhodopensis; assembly: GCA_907163345.1. Classification (NCBI taxonomy): domain Eukaryota; kingdom Viridiplantae; phylum Streptophyta; class Magnoliopsida; order Lamiales; family Gesneriaceae; genus Haberlea; species Haberlea rhodopensis. The sequence continues at coordinate 1,858,313 of CAJQUN010000079.1, forward strand.
TTCAGTGAGAACTGCCTTGCCTTTGCCAGTGGGAGACGAGGTCTTGATCCCTGATTGAGTGTAGTCTCCCAATTCTGTGATAACAATGCCTTTGACCACAGGGATGGCAGAAGGGACTCGGATGGTGACTTTGGGTACAGTGGTTGGAACTGTTGAAGGTTGAGTTGGAGTTTGGGTAGCAGGGGTGGCTTTTGTTGAGGACAAGATAGGTATGGTTTTGATGGGCTTGGTGATCTGGGTTCTTGGCTTCTTTGGAGGAGGCTTGGCTGGAGATGAAGTAGCAGAGGTAGACTGAGTTTCCTCTGAGTCAGTCTGGATTGTCTGTTTGCGCTTGACTCGAGGTTTTCTATCAGCAGCCTGTTCTTGTCCCTGTTCAATCTTGACAGCCACCAGATCGGAAGGAGTGGGTGGGGCACTTTTGGACTTGGGTAGCGCCAAACCCTTGGGGTTGAGAATCTTGAAGGGGCTTAGAGCAGACGGCTTCCCCAGCTCGATATCCAGTGTCTCCAATAGCTTGCTGAGAGGAACAGCAAAGCAGACAGCCTGTTTGGAGGCAATGACTGTTTCCAGCAGAACTCCAAACAAAATCACGGACCAGTTCATTTTCTGTCCGGAGTAAATAGCAGCCATGGCCCGGAATTTTTCGGCAGTGATGGCGTCATAGCTTCCGGCTTTTCCCAATAGTGGCTTGCCAACAATCTCGCAGAGAACTTGGAAATGAAATAACATTTCCTTCTTCTTGAAGGATGGCTGCAGTCTGTGGCCAAAAATAGATACTTTCCCCTGAAGATTGGTGACAGTCGCCTGAGAATGTGGCCAAACTCAGTCAGTCCGGTGTTGGGAAGACCAAAGGTCTTTGACAGCGTTGACTGAGAAATATCAAAAGATTTGCCCTTGACGGAGGTGGAGATGAACGTCTTCTGAGACACAGCATTGGCGAACAACTCTCGAATCTTTGACTCGTAAACCACCGTCCCGCATTCTAGAAAGTTCCTTAATCCTGAAGATTCCAAAGATTTGAACATGGAGACCATTTTTGGATCTTCAGCCCTGTAGATTTCATTAAACTCAACAGAGAGAGAGTTGTGAGTGATAGTGGCCATTTGAGTATGTAAAGAAGATTGCAAAGAAATTGGAAATATTTGAAAGTTAGAAACAGACAGCAGTAATTCGTAAAAAGTGAAATGAAAGTGATATGTACAACTCGCTAAATAGGAGAGAGATGACACGTGTCTGTATCTCGATGACTGATATTTAAGTAATTCAAAATAAACGGACAGGATGAAAGAGAGATAAGGCGGTTAAAATTCAATCAGTCCGGGCTGTTTTAAACAATTACTTTATTAAAGACTGGTTGACCAGATAGATCATGGGATAATATCAGATTTGACATAGATCGGTCTGAAAGTTCGGACCGGTCTGTGTCTTTCTGATCGTTGTATTATCGATCTGTGCCAGTATACAATTTTTAAAGCAAAAGAGAGATACCTCTAAAATATCAAGATAAGTCTATTAAACCAAGAATTTGACGAAAATAATTAAACTTAGCCTCAAGGAGTGGTTTGGTGAAGATATCTGCTGCTTGCTGGTCTGTTGAAATATGCTCGATCCGAATTTCCTTTTTGCCAATGTGATCTCGAATAAAATGATGTCTGATATCAATATGCTTTGTTCGAGAGTGCAGAACTGGATTATACGTTATAGCAATGGCACTGGTGTTGTCACAAAATATCAGAGATTCAACAGCTTGAATGCCATAGTCTTTGAGCTGATGTTGAATCCAGAGCATTTGAGCGCAACAGCTTTCAGCGGCAAGATATTCTGCCTCAGCTGTAGATGTGGCAATAGATTTTTGCTTCTTGCTAAACCATGAGATCAATCTTTCACCTAGAAATTGACATGTTCCATTGGTGCTTTTGCGATCAATCTTACACCCAGGATAGTCAGCGTCTGAATATCCAACTAACCTGAAATTTGAATCTTTGGAGTACCAAAGACCAACTTTCTGAGATCCTTTTAAGTATTTAAGAATGTGCTTAGCAGCAATAAAGTGTGATTGCTTTGGATCTGACTGAAATCTAACGCACATGCAAACTGAGAACATAATATCAAGTCGGCTCGCTGTAAGATACAATAGCGATCCGATCAAACCTCGATAAATGGATACCTCAACTGTTGTTCCCCCTTCGTCTTTATCTAGCTTAATTGAAGGACTCATTGGAGTTGACGCAGTTGAACAAGTCTCCTATCCGAATTTTTTGAGGAGCTCTTTGGTATACTTGGTTTGATTGATAAAAATACCATTGCTGAACTGTTTGACTTGAAGACCCAGGAAGAAAGATAATTCTCCCATCATACTCATTTCAAACTTTCCCTGCATTAACTTAGAGAATTTCTCGCAGAGTTTGGGGTTAGTTGACCCAAAATGATATCGTCAACATAAATTTGAACTAATAAGGTATGTTCCCCTTAATAAATTTAAATAAAGTTTTATCCACTGAGCCGATCTGAAAATCGTGGTTCAGAAGAAATTGAGACAGAGTATCATACCATGCTCTTGGAGCTTGTTTCAATCCATATACTGCTTTATTCAGTAGATATACATGATATGGAAATGAGTGGTTCTGAAATCCAGGAGGTTGCTCAATGTAGACTTCCTCCTGAAGCTTACCATTAAGAAAAGCACTATTTACGTCCATTTGATATACTTTGAAGTCTTTAAAAGTAGCATAAGCAAGAAATATTCAGATTGCTTCAAGTCTGGCGACTGGTGCAAAAGATTCATCGAAGTCAATTCCTTCTTCTTGTCGGAAGCCTTGTGCCACCAGTCTGGCATTGTTTCTAACCACAACTCCATCTGCGTCTAGCTTGTTTCTGAAAACCCATCTGGTTCCAATAACAGGCAGACCACTTGGCCTGGGGGTTAGACTCCAGACTTGATTTTGTTCAAATTGATTAAGCTCTTCTCGCATGGCTTTTATCCAGTTGTAATCAGTCAAAGCTTCATCAATCTTTTTGGGTTCCAGATTAGATATAAAAGCAACGTGAGTGAATTCATCCAACATCTGTCCTCTGGTTCTTATGGGTGCAGAAAGACTTCCAATTACTAGATCAGGTGGATGCCTCTTTGTCCATCGATAGCTTGATTCTGGATTATCTGGTCGAGACGGATTAATAGTAGTAACATTATCAGCATCTGCTTTAATATTAGAGTTCTGAATCTCCGGATTGGCTCGATCTGGAGGAGCTCGATCTGGAAGAACTTCAGTGTCTTGATCCGGTCTATCTGGTACTTCAGGTTCCGGTGGATTGTCTCTTGACCTATTAGCTACAATCGCATCATCACTGTTAGGTTCGAGATGGATATTTTCCATCTGATTTTGAATTAATTCCTTGTTACCCTCAATACACAAGAATTCATCAAACACTACATGAACTGATTCTTCTACAGTTAAAGTTCGATTATTGAAGATGCGAAAAGCTTTACTATTGGATGAATATCCTAAGAATATCCCATTATCTGACTTAGCTTCGAATGCTGTAAGATGATTCTTACCATTATTGTGAACGAAGCATTTGCAGCCAAATACATGAAGGTGAGAGATAGACGGTCTGTTACCTGTCCATACTTCATATGGAGTAAGATTCAACTTCTTGTTAATCATAGATCGATTTTGAGTGTAGCATGCAGTATTTACAGCTTCTGCCCAGAACTTTTGGGAAATTCCAGAATCTGCAAGCATTGTCCTTGCTGCCTCCTTAATCGTTCTGTTCCTTCGTTCCGCAACTCCATTTTGTTGAGGAGTTCGAGCGGCTGAGAATTCATGCTTAATTCCTTGGTCTTCTAGAAAAGATTCAATATTCTGATTTGAGAATTCAGTGCCTTTGTCACTTCGAATTCTATCAATACTTGATGATTTCTCATTCTGAGTGCGTTTCAGCAGCTTGATCAACTTCGGACCGGTCTGATCTTTACTGCTCAAAAATATAGTCCATGTAAAACGTGAGTAGTCATCAATAACAACAAGAGTATACCCCATTCCCCTAAACTTGTTATTGGTGTAGGACCAAACAAGTCCATATATAATAGTTCTAAGCAACGTGAGGAGGATTTGACATTCTTGTTTTTGAAGGATGATCTGATCTGTTTGCCCATTTGACAAGCTTCGCAGATCTTATCATTGGCAAAGTCGATCTTGGGCAGACCGACAACTAAATCATGTTTACACAGGCTAGAGAGAGTCTTAAAGTTGAGATGATTCAAGCGTTTATGCCATAGCCAGTGTTTATTATCATTATTCGCGATGAAGCAAGTATGATTATCAGGTTGAGCAAAATTCCAGTTAATCTTATATGTGTTTCCATTTCTGATTCCTACAAGCATGGTTATACCGTCTGACGTTTTAACAGTGCAAGTGTGTTTGTGAAATTCCACAACATAACCATTATCACATAGTTGACTTATACTGATCAGATTATAGCATAGATTTTCAACTAACAGCACATCATTGATAGTAATATTACCATGGACAATCTTACCCTTGCCCACGGTCTTACCCTTTGAGTTATCCCCGAAGATGATTTTTGGTCCAGTGCACTCTGTGACTTCAGACATCAGCTCGATGTTTCCTGTCATGTGACGAGAACACCCACTGTCCAAGTACCAGTCCGACGCTTGTTTCTTCAGTACCTGTCATCAAGCATAATTACTGTTGGTACCCAATCCTACTTGGGTCCAGAATGGATTAGCCCTTTGAGAACCCACACCTGAATTAGCTTTAATGGCTTGTGTGTGTCTGGTGTGATGTGAGCTGATCTGTTTCGATATTGTGTGTGATAATGTGTGCGATATGGAAACCTTTGATTCTTATAAGGTAATCTATATCTTCGTTGAACTGGTTTTGAGTTATAGTAATTGGATGGTCTCCTTGCCTTAGATCTTGCACATTTAGGTTTGGTCTGATAGACACAAAGCTTGCTGGTGCCTTTTCTTTGGCTTGATCAACGTACCCAATTCCTTTTCTCAAACCTTGATCCCCGAAGGAGACTCCCGTTTGAATTGTAGGCACTTCGATTTCATATACCGTGCTGGATCTAACAAATGTCATCTGTTTGATTTTGTTCTTTACCAGCAACGATTCAGATTCATCTTTGGTGCAATCATTGATATCAAAGCCTATGCCGGTGATGCCACCGACATTTCTTTGTACCTCTTGCAATCCTTCCAATGATGCTCTTGATTTTGTCCATGTTTTGAAAATATGAGAAAGTTTAGCATTTTGTGTGCTAATTCTCTTGTTTTCTTCATGGAGCTGTTCGTAAGAGATTTTCAGCTTATGCAGCCCGATCTTTAGATTATTGCATTCACCTAGCTTAGAGCAGCTTGGTTTGATATGCTCATCTATTTGATCATTGGCTTTAGCTTTAGTTTTCTCAAATGATTCAGCTAGTATTCTATAATCATTAGCCATGTCTTGCAGTGCGGACATAAGCTCTTCACGTGTGAATTCATTTGAGTCAAGATCGAATACCTCGTCTGTTTGACTCATTTCTTCGTCTGCCATTAGACATTGAATATTCTCTTCGCTTTCGCTGGATGAATATTCGGAGCTTTCTGATTCCGAGTCAGTCTGAGCCCACTTGCTGTTGCCTTCTTCTGCTACCAGAACCTTTTGGGACTTCCCATGATGATTTTTATGATCTTTGTAGTGCTTCTTTTCCTTGTCATCACGATGCGTATCTTTTCGTTCATCTTTCTTTGGTCTGGTGCAATCTGCAATAAAGTGTCCGGTCTTACCACAATTGTAGCAAGCCTGATCATTAACATCATCGTCTTTTCTCGATTTATAGTGATGAGAAGGTTTAAAATTCCTTTTGTTCTTAGACATGAATTTACCAAATTTCTTGATAAATAATGACATATCATCATTACTTATTTGTTCGATAGATCGATCTGTTAAGGGGGTGGTCTGGTCTGAATGGCTGCCAGTGCTTTATTTGGTTGAGAGATGAATGGCTCTGCTTCACCTCTTGTGATCAGTTCGCACTCATACGCCTTAAGATCTGCGAACAGATCATGAAGTTCAACTTTGTTCAGATCTTTAGAGTCCCTCATTGCAATAGTCTTGACATCCCACTCTTTTGGCAATGCTCTCATTACTTTCAGAGCAATCTCTCTTTTAGAGTATTCCTTGCCCAGACCATTTAGTTCATTGATAATACCAGTAACTCTTTCATCAAACTCGTTTAGAGTTTCTCCAATCTTCATTTTTATGCTCTCAAATTTTTGTAGAGCAACAGTCAGCTTGTTTTCCTTAGTCTAGTCGTTCCCTTTACATAGCTGTGCTATCTTCTCCCACATTTCTTTAGCAGTTGAGCACATTTTGATTTTACTGAACATATTCTTGTCCAACGTCTTGAACAAGATGTCTTTGCCTACGTTGTCTAGATTTGCTTTCTTTCTTTCTTCATTCGTCCAGAGGGATCTGTCCTTCTCGACCATTTGGGGTTCACCACCAGTAATGGCGGCTGCTGTATTGACTTTCAGAATTTTCATTGGTCCATCAGTGATGACGAACCACATATCGTCATCTTGTGCTGCCAGATGAGTTTGCATTCTGATTCTCCAATCATCATAGTCTTCTTTTGAGAACATGAGAATCTTGTTGAATGATGACATCAGTTCAAGTATCTTTGATGATTAAGACGACCTGCTCTGATACCACTTGTTAGGATCGGTCCGGAGTGTTTAGGGGGGGGGGGGGGGGGGGGATGAACACTCCTTTAAAATTAATCCTTTGTGATTTCTCTCGGGTTAGTGAGTGAAATCTATTTCTTAATCAACTTCTCAGCAGAACATATCACTGAATATGATAGTGCGGAACGATCTGTTCTAGACTGGTAAGAACGGCTCTATGGCTTAAAGACTGTAACGTAGAGCGGAAAGATAAAAGACAGAATATGTTTCTGGAAGTTCGAAGGTGGTGTAATCCTTCTACGTCTCCCCTTCTTCCAATTAAGGAATGATTCCACTAGAAGACTTTGATTTATACAATCCTGTTGTACAAACCCGATTCAGCTGGATTTACCTCACTACCAGACTGAAACTCCTAGTCTCTCGATCTGTTCAGGCACACACTGTCTGACAGTTACAATTGAATCTCACTTCTCTATCTTAGTAAAGAATACAAAAGATAGACTAATTTTGTCTATGCACACAATGATCCTGAGATGATCAAATATTACAATATGCTTGTGCTTATGAAAACTTTCGGCTCAAGAGTATCTGGACTTGTAAGCTTGTACTGTTTTTGTTTTCTTTTCGTTTCTTGATTGATCAGATCGTCAGCTTGAGCTCTTTAGTTGCATCCTTATATAGTTGATTGTACCAACGACATTATTTCCTTTTCTGTGCAACTCTTGACTCTGCTCAAACTCTGAATAAGCTACAGTCTTATTCTTTTAGGCACTTGCCATTCTGGTTCATGCTTTCGGCGACTGTCAGGTAAGCTCTTCTTTGTCTTCTTACCTTTTACGGTAATCTCCAGTCCTTGGTCTTTTTCAGCATTAATTGCAATATTAAATGCTTCAATAAATAGCCGTTAATGATTCGGACTGAAGAGCAAAGCTTATTCAACCTTGTCTGCTCTGATCTGATTATTGTTGAGATCGATCTGAAGCTTCGATCTAGTCAGGCTGATGTTCATCGATCCGTTCTGATTTTTGCGATAGACCATATCAGCTTGATCTGCTTTTGTCAGGGTTGATCGGTATGATCTGTTTTGTCATCTTTAAAATCCGGAACTAACAAATGTCATTGACTCGACATAACCTACGGAATGTGATAATATTAACCATCTAACTTAATCCCTTTATCCAATGTGTTTAGATTGAACACGAGTCATGGAATAGTCATACTCATATATTCAATCTTTTATTTCTTGATCCCCAAGTAGAACTAGAATAAACGAATAAGCTCGATATCACATATCGACTCATTCGAGCACGGTCATGCATTTTAGTCTTACTTGATCAATGGCCAAACACTTCTCCTGTTATATAGGAGGGACAAATACTTTCTTGATCACTCAACATCCCTCTACATAATTCGTGGTGTATCCAATGATTGTCTTTATAGTTTACCCTGTTACAGGTAACGTTTGACAATATCAAGATACATGACTCCTTATGTTGGGATCTCTGATGATCTCAAGTCGTAAGGATTACATACATTATTATCACTATGAGAATGCTTATGACATTCATATAACTATCCATGCAGCATTCTCATGGTGGGTCTGTCTAGTACATCGTTCTCTAACATGCACCTATGTGTTGATTTGATATCTCATATCTATGAATAATTCATCAATCAAAACACACTAGTCTCAATGCATTATCATTGTCCTTATTCATGATAATAATTGACTAGGGACAATCTTTAAGAATAATACAATATATTCTGAGGACATTAACTTATATATTAATTCATATTACACAGATACTCGAATAATATATAATAATGAATTGCCATTAACAAAATCATAATACATTGTATGTCATAACAATCATTTAATGAGTTGTCTTAGGGCATATCCCAACAGAGCCAACTCCAAGATCATTTTCCATCACTTTCGAGCCAAAAGTAATGAGTCCGAAAATATCACACAAGCATGAAGAAACACATATCAATTACATAATATTGATGGCATGCTATCGGTAGTTAATGCAACCAAATTGTGGCTACAAATATGTTTGCCCAACACGAATTTATGTTTGTGTAATTTTATAATTACCATTTGGAATTTAACATTGTCTTATGCGTGTGTGTTAAAATATAATTATAAGATAAATATATCGTTAACTGAATTTGTTTAACAGAAAAAAAAACATTAATGCCATTTTTATATGTTATTGTACTCGACATGTTTGATTTATACTACGATTTTTATGTCTTTATTATATTTTCTTACTAATTTTACATTTTAATTACAAATTAATCATATGATTGTGTAGTAACTTTAATTAACTACTTGGCGTGCTAGATTTAAGCGATGCTTTCTCATTTTCTCATCCACCCTCGTCGTCTTCTTCTTCTTCCTCTTCCTCTTTTATCTTTCGACTCTTGTCTTGATTTGTATTTTCTTATTTCGAAAGGATTCATCATCTAATTATTCAGTATACGTTAGTTGAACAGGCTTTATACAAAAGACACACCAGCAGAGCCAACTCCAAGATCATTTTTCCATCACTTTCGAGCCAAAAAAAAAAATATTTCATGAGTCAGAAAATACCGCACAAGGAAACACCAAAGTAGAATTGGTAGCATCAAATCACCCAAAGAACGATCCTTGTGACTAATATTTGGAAAATTATTATGATTATCAGGTCCAAATAATCACATAGCATAGCAATAAATAGAATAATTAGATGTTTCACAAAAAAGACAATCTGAAAGCTAAAATATAAAAATACTCTATCAATGACCAAAGAACCTAGATGGAAATATAATTTGTAAATGTATATATACCATTATTAACAGGGTGATCTTCATCACTTTCATTATCTTTTGGACTCAAGCATCATCCTGTAATTGTAAGTTTATCATCACCCTAAAGTAATAGGACAAGAATCAACTTCCAAATTTCTTATAACACAAGAGTTTAGTATTCTAACTTTCTAAGCTAATAAGATTTATACAGAAACATCTTGGGTATATAAATAATATATATATATATATATATATATATATATATATATATATAAGAATTTGTTGTGTTAACAATATCACGTCATATATACTAAATCAAAATAAAAGTCAAATAGCTTAAGAGGGCTTAAATTCCGATTTTTTAACTAAATAACCCAAAAAAAATACATTTAACAAAATAACCTGATTGAACGGGATTTAGCAATGTGACCCAAGTCGCCATTACAGATGGCGTATTCATTAAAAAAAATTAATGAAGGCACCATCTGAGATACTCTTTCCTTAATTTTCTTTTTAAAATTGAATTTAAACTTTTTTAATTTTAAGCCTGTGCATTAATTATGTATAACCTAGTAAAATGAGCCAAACAATAATTCTTGACCAAGGTAAGAAAATAATAATTAATCAATTTATATCCTTGAAAACACACATAATATTTATATGAGATAATGGAAGTATGTGAAATGATTAACAATCTTTTTATGATGGATATTTTTTTTTGATATATTTTCAATGTTGATGAGAATAAATCACATATATGATTTGATCTACCCGATATGACAGCAAAGAACATATCTCCATGTATTAATTATGTATAACCTAGTAAATTGAGTCAAGCATTAATTCTTGACCAAATAAGAAAATAATAATAATAATAATAATAATTAATCAATGTCTATCCTTGAAAACACATAATATTTATATGAGATAAAGGAAGCACGTGAAATGATTAACAATCTTTTTATGATGAATAATTTTTTTTCTTTTTTTGGATATATTCCCATTATTGTGTGAAAATAATCATATATATGGTTAGATCTACCCCATATAACAGGATACGAACTTATAAAAGCTAGTCTAACTATCAATATTTCAATGTGGGAATTTAATTTAATTTTATTTTGCATTAAAAAACTATCTAATACATAATTTAATATTTTTATTGCTATGAAGGAACGATGACTTTGGTAAATGGCGACACACTAAATTTAGTGGGAGACGAATATGATAAAATACATAAATAGAAAAATTAATTTTTTTTCTAATTTGAGAGAGCGCATGTCTCTACGCTGTTATTTATAATCAAGTCACAAGGGACTACCTACTTCAACTTTTACTTGTAAAAAGATTGTTAATCATTTCACGTGCTTCCATTATCTCATATAAATATTATGTGTGTTTTCAAGGATAGACATTGATTAATTATTATTTCTTACCTTGGTCAAGAATTAATGTTTGGCTCATTTTACTAGGTTATACATAATTAATGCATAGGATTCAAATTAAAAAGTTTAAACTAAACTAAAAAAAATATTAATGAATGAGTCATCTCAGATGGAGTCGCCATCTGTAATGGCGACTTCAAATGAAGTCGTCATTTCAGATGGCGACCGAAGTCGCCATTTCAGATGGCGACTTGGGTCACTTTGCTAAACCCCGTTTAAACGGGTTATTTTGTTAAATGTAATTTTTCGGTTATTTAATTAAAAAACCCGCTTAAATTCTGTCTCGATGCTTCGTATTTCAGTTTGCTTATATTACATTATAATTATCATGACCATTGTAATTATTATTATTATAGTTAATTAACGTTATTACTTACAATAATATAATTATTATAAAAATATATTAATTATAAGCATAAATATATTGATTATAATATTATTTTATTTGTTATTATAATTATGTGCAATTACCGGTATCTAAATGAGTATTTCTACGAGTAAAAGTATACACATGGAAGTATGCAATTTTAAATTTTACAACATAATTATCTGCAATAACTTATCAAATGCAATCAACTCATAAGTGACTAAAGTCGTTTCTATCAAAATCTATAATATAAATCGTAAGGTTGTAATATGTACAAGTGTCATTATTTATTATTATTGCTATTATTATTAAAAAAAGCAATAATAATAATAACTAACTTAATGAATTTAATGGGGTGTATTCAATTTAAACTTTTATTGATTTTTAATGACTTTTTTAAATGATAGATTTTTGTGGAGTTAGATAGATTTTTATTGACTTTTATATAATTCTACAGAGCTATAAAAAGATTTTCATAGACTTCGTTCTAGATTTTTATAGACTTTTAATAACTTTTTTAAAATGACTGATTTTTGTGAATATAGATTTATAGTTATAAAAAGATTTTCATAAACTCTTGTAGACTTTTTCATAGAATTCGATTACAAGATTTTAGATATTTTTAGACTTTCATTGAATTCTGTAGATTTTGTAACTCATAATTGATTTCTTTGAACTATCAATTGAAAATGAATAATTTTTTTCTATTAAATAAATTTTTATCTTTTAATGTAAATAAATTTTACTTATTTAAAAACTACATCAGTTTGATTCATGTAAAATGATGAATAAACTGCAATTTAATTTATAGAAATCAAAATTCAACAAGTCAGTTCAACATGCATAAGTAATAAATCAATAATTTTTTAAAAATACATAACACTTATATCAATTTAGATAAATAAATATCAAAATACTGAGAAAATTTGATATATTTTAAATAGTCTTTCATGAAAAAATATCTAAAATTCATCGTTAACATTATGGTCAACAACACTCCACATTCGAGTGATTGTATTATCCCTCATGCATTAGTGTTCGCTCATTGTTGTTCTTGAGTAGCAAAGAATGAATCAAAGTCGTCATCTTCATAAACTTTTTCTGATGAAGATGATGAAGTTCCATTAGCTGATTTAACTAAAAAAACCATCAGAACGACACTCATTGTTTAAAAGTTATATAATCTGGCACAAGCCGATACAATCTCTGCTTGTGTTGTACATGGGAATGGAGGAGGAGCCATTTGAAATTGAATTTTTGACTAACCATTGAACATGAATAACCTCTTCAACTTAAATAATTTCTTATATATTAGTATAAATTAATTTTTCAACTTAAAAATTAAATCAATTGGATTTTGAAAAATCATGAATGCATCATTATTAAATTTATTAAAATTAAATTTTAAATTATTAGAACCAATTCAACATACATAATTAAGTAATTAATATTTTTTAAAAAATATATTTTATCAATAGTAGATAAATAATAATCAGAATACTGAGAAAATTTTAATTTTCAGTATTTTTTTGTGAAATAAATATTTAACGTTCATTTTTGAAATATGTTCAAAGTCACTCCACACTTTAGTACTCTTTTGGTGTAAGTTATAAGTTTTATCGTCATAAAAATCGTTGAAATTCTCAAGATGAGAGAAATTGAAGCTATGCCGATAAAATTAAATATGTATCCTTTTTAGCAGTGAAAGTTCAGATTTTGATTGATTGATACTTTGGTTTTAATTGAATTCTGACTATATGTTTTCCAAATATTGAAAAAATTATTTGATTTTTCTTGATTTTATTAAAATAAAAAATTGTTGTGTTGTTTGAAAAATTCCGATGAGGAGATTATGGGAAAGCATAAGCCAAAGTGTAAAAGCTAATAAATTAATTGTTACTGGCGTAAAGAAATAGTTTATACGGGTTACATTCAATTAAAAGTTCGTCCAAATCTCTAGGATGAATGAATGAGAAATGTTTACTTTTTAGAGTTGTACCTAGAACTTCAATGTTTATATCTAAAGAATTCCACAAGAGTCATTAAAAGTCTATTGACATTTGGATACCTCTAAACTTTTATAGAGTTTTTAAAAGTCATGTTTGAATATTATATGACTTTTAAAAACTCTATGAAAGTCTATTTTGAATACCGGTAGGCTTATATGGAGTATATAAAAGTCTAGATTTAATACCAGTAAACTTGTATAGAGTATATAAAAGCCTATATTGAATACTTCTAGACTTTTAAACTCCACAAAAGTCAATAATAATCTAGATCAAATACACCCCCTACAATTACATAATTAAGATGTGAGTAAATGACAGAATTCAAGAACAATACATTATATGGGGAAAAAAAACATCATTAAAAATGTAGGCGCCACGCAATACAATGAAAAAAAATTAAGTACTTTTTTTTTTATAAAAGAAGAATAAAACAAGGGGGACTTACCAAAAAATCCCCAAACCTAATCTAGTTGTAAAGATCAGTCCCTAATAAACAAAATAAGCTCTACAATTCCTAGTTAGAGAAACGCTATTTTCACATCCCTATATGCAATTGACTACAACACCCATCATCTCCTAATTTCTACCATCGATTAACTCTCTATCTTCTCCTAAATTTCTTCCTCCATTTTTACGCTAACATTTTTTGCCAAATTTCTTTACTGATTTTCGTCTTTGGTTTGAATCACTTTTTCCCCAGATTTCTTTGCCCGATTATAGCGCTGGCACGTTCCATTTTCAGATTGTAAGCTTTCGATCGAAAATCTTGGTAAGTTTTCCTGGAAAAAATATGTTAGTGACATGGGAAATGCCTCAAACAATTATGAAAAACAATGGTATTGTTTCTTTGGTTAGATATGATGCAACTAACTATCTGCAGTTGTGTATTTATCAGATTTCATATTTGTACTACATATTCTTCTGTTTCTTGTTGCTGGTTTGTTTGGTCAAGTAATGTGAACATAAACAATACTATTTTTTTGGTTTTTAAACCGTTTATTGGGAATCTTGGGATGATATTTGCCTTTCTTGGAGTTAAAATTTGATGAGAACTTATTCGTTTAGCATGTAGCATAAGCTAAGTAATTAACGACAGTAAATAATCGGCAATCATTGAATAAAAACAAATTCTTCCTATTTGACTAGCTTTGAAGCGTGGGCGAATAATTAACCTATGAAGTGATTCTGAAAAGTTGTCTTAATTATCAGATTGACCGTTAAAATGGACATATCTTTCATGTTGTCTATTAATGATGATGATGATGATAAGAGAGGGTCCCTTGGAGGCACTTGTCTTAACGTTGGATGAATCCCCTTCAAGGTGGATGCCTCTGTTTGTCTGATTTTCCAAACCAGTTGGAATTTTTGTTGCTTGATGATTTTGTTCATCTATCAAGTTGATATTTCCTGTTCCTGATTTTTGTTACTCGGATGGTGTCTTGGTTAGTATTGATTGAAGATTGGGTGTGCCGTGGTGTATTGTGTTTGTATTGTGACTTTGTATTTATGTGTACAGTTATGGGGATTCGTTAACCTAATAATTAGAATTCTCAGATAGTCTCTATCGAGCAAGGAACCACACATCAACAACACATCGTGTTTGCTGAAATGAAGGATCTTGCAGATGAAATCCTGTCACATGAGCTCGTGTCACCAACATTGATCATCATTGTGAAAGATGTCTTCTTTCGCCATTGTGGCCATATGCCATCAAGAAAATTCAACGTTGATATTCTTGGTTTGTTTGTGTTTAGTTTTGTTTGATTTGGTTTGGTTTGTATCATATATTTACACTATGAGATCATTTTACTGTTTGTACAATTGAGACGAACAACTTAGTATGTAGTTGCCATCAATTTGTGTGTACTTTTACCTTATAAAGGAAATGTGGATCATCATTTCACTTGGACAAATAGACAAATAGTTCTGATGTTTATTATGTTTATTTCACTTTGAAATATGTGGAGTAATAGTATATGCATGTTAACACAAATTACATTAACTAGTGTCACAAATTAATTCATGTTGTACAACAAATTAGCTTATATAGTACCACACATGATATTATATGGTACCCAAAAATATGTTATTTAGTACCCCAAATTAGCTTATATAGTACAACAAATTATGTTAATTAGTATCACAAATTAGCTTATATAATACCACAAATCAGCGTATATAGTACAAAAAATCAGCATATTTAGTACACCAGAGTATCTTACATAGTACCACATTATTTTATTTAGTACCAAAAAATATGTTATTTAGTACCACAAATCAATATATTTATTGCTGCGTATCAGTATATGTGGTACTACTCAATATATTTGGTACCATAAATCAGTATATTTAGTACCACATAGTAGCTTATATAGTACCACATTGTTATTTAGTACCACAAATCAGTACATTTAACACATATTTGCTTATATAGTACCACAGATCAATATATTTGATACCACAAAACACTATACTTAGAACCAATGCCAAAAGAGGAAAAAGAAGCATCGCATGGCAGAATGTGCAGTGTTTGGGCGCTGCAAAGGTGGCGCCCAGTGCTGCTAACTTTGAAATTTTGGTTAAAAATTGGATTTAGTACCACATATCAGTATATTTAGTACAACATAGTAGCTTATATAGTACCACATATCAGTATATTTGGTACTACAAATCAGTATATTCAGTACCACATAATAGCTTATATAGTACCTCAAGTTATGTTATTTAGTACCAAAAATATGTATTTAGTACTACAAATCAGTATTTTTAGTATCATTAGTAGCTTATATAGTAGCACAAATTAGTATTTTTAGTACCACAAATTAGTATATATAGTACCACGATTACCTAAAATATTATACATTTAATATATGTTATTGATATATATAACTTGGTATATTTGCAAAAGATTTATATATAATATGTCATTATGTTATATAACATCGAAATGCATAATTCACATATTAGCTTACTTAGTACCATATTATCATACATTTAATATATGATAATGATATATATAACTTAGTATATTTGCAAATAGATTTATATATAATATGTCATTTTATGTTATATAACATGCGAAATACATAATTCACATATTAGCTTACTTAGTACCATATTATCATACATTTAATATATGGTAATGATATATATGACTTGGTATATTTGCCAATAAATTTATATATAATAAGCCATTTTATGTTATATAACATGCGAAATACATAATTCACATCTTAGCTTACTTAGTACCGCATTGTCATACATTTAATATATGAAAATGACATATATAACTTGGTATATTTGCAGATAGATTTATATATAACATATGAAATACACAGTTCACATCATACCTTACTTAGTACCACAATATCATACATTTATGATATGATCATGATGTATATTTGCAAATAGATTTATATATAACATGCAAAATAGATATTTCAAATCTAAGCTAATTCTGATTTGTGGTACAAAATATATTGATTTGTAGTACTATATAAGCTAATTTGTGGTACTAAATAACATATTTTGGTACTAAATAACATAATTTGTGGTACTATATAAGCTAATCTTTGGTACTAAAAATACTGATTTGTGGTATAAAATATATTGATTTGTGGTACTATATAAGGTAATTTGTGGTACTAGATATACTGATTTGTGGTACTAAATAACATATTTTGGTACTAAATAACATAATTTGTGGTACTATATAAGCTAATATTTGGTACTAAATATACTGATTTATGGTAACAAATATATTGATTTGTGGTACTATATAAGCTAATATGTAGTACTAAAATACTGATTTGTGGTACTAATAACATAGTTTTGGTATCAACTATACTGATTTGTGGTAATATATAAGCTATTATCTTGTACCAAATATATTGATATGTGTAAACAAATATATGATTTGTGGTACTATATAAGCTAATATGTGGTACTAAATAAAACTTTTTGGTACTAAACAACATAATGTATGGTACTATGTAAGCTACTCCATGGTACCAAATATACCGATATGTGATACCAAATATACTGATTTCTTGTACTATATAAGCTAATATGTGGTACTAAATATTGTTAGTGTTAAATAACATAATTTGTGGCAATATATAAGTTACTATTTGATACTAAATATACTGATTTATGGTACCAACTATACTGATTTGTCGTACCAAATACACTATTTTGTATACTAACTATATTGATTTGTGATATTAACATATTGTTGGTACTAAATAAAATAATTTGTGGTAGCATATAAACTACTCTGTAATACTAAATATATTAATTTGCAGTACTATATAACCTTGTGGTACCAAATATACTGATCTATGATACTATATATATTGATTTGCGTACTACATGATACAATTTGTGGTACACATAAACTAATTGGCGATACTATATTTTGTGGTACTACATAAAGTAATTTGTACTATATATATTCATTTGTGCTACTCTAGAAGCTAATTTTCGATACTATATATACTGATTAGTTGTACCATATATTATATTTTGTGGTACTATATAAAATAATTTGTGGTATTATATATATTAATTTGTGATATTTTATAAGTTAATTTGCGGTACTATATAAACTGATTCGTGGTAATATATAATATATTTTGCGGTACTACATAAACTAATTTATGGTACGAGATATATTGATTTGTGATACTATATATATTAATTTGTGGTATTATATATAGTGATTTGTGGTACTACAATTTTCTTTTGATAAGACAAAATATTATTAATAGTAATATGAGCATAATGGGTACTCCAACCCTTTTACAAGTCACTTGAATCTACTGGCAATGTCCAATACAAAAAAATAATAATAAACTAAAGAATATATAGAACAACAAGTGACTTAGAAAACATAATAAAACTAAGGGAAAAGAAAACAACACTCAATTAGTAAAATCTACTAAGACCCACTAAAATCCCACCATCAACCAAAATTGGCCAAAAAGAGCAAACTAGCATAGCAAAAGCAGCTACCAAACTAGGCAAATCTGAAAAATAGCATGAATCACCTTGGAAACCAAGTCACTCGACCTCAAAACAATAGGCCAAGAGAAGTAAACTTCCACCCTAAGCTGTGAAGAACTGAGAAGAAGTAATATCATTGGACACATTCCAACAGCTGCCAACCCAAAACCATTAGCTAGTTGTTTCATCCTCAGCGATTGATTCTTCACAAGCTATGACACTACTCCATCCGTCATACTATAATTATAACCAATTGCGCATAATTTCTGAAACACACTCAATGCAGGATGGGATAGGATATTGTTGGCAATTTATAACTTTCGCATAAGCTAGCCAATAATTTTCACAACCGAACTCAAAAATCTTCAGATAAAAATAGGGAAACCAAAATTCTCATGCACAAAAAAATACCAATCATTCTCCGACTTCTGGATCAAATGTCGTTGGCTTCCCTTCACTCAAAAATTATTTCCATTATAAAAGTTCCTATATCAACAAAACAACGTATGCATTAGATTCTTTGGCTAAATACCAATCATAATATTTAATACATGGTTTATTTTAATGTGAATTGAAGCTGGAATCTATTCTGCACAATTCCAGTAATTCACCAATGAACCTCAAAAATCATCGTTAGGCAGTAGAAACTCACAAAGAAAAAAAAGAATATCAACATGCTATCAACACAAGTTCCAAAAATGAATTTTGCTTTCCATAATGATCGATGCAACAAGAAATAACCAATTTCCAACCTAAAAATTTATCAAAACAGAAAGTTTTCCACTTACCTTCTCATTTGAATCCAAGTCAGTCAAATTTATGATTAAAGAGAGTACGAGTACAGTTCCTAAGAGAGCAACTAGTTGTTCTTAGTTTTCTTCTTGGAGTTTTCTCAAGAATATAAAATTTGTTTGTATTTTCTTCCCCCCAATTTCTGCAACATTCTTTTATTTCTCAAGGATGAAGAAACTTGGGGATCGACGTTTGGTTTTGGGAAGAAAGAAGACATGGGTTCTGGAGAAAGCAAGGGAGAATGGATTTGGAAACTGAAGTAAGATTAATGGAAGAAGAAGAGAGATAAATCAAAGAATAAGTGAGATTTATAATAATAAATAAGGATATTTTGGTCATTTTCAGGAATTGGGGATCAAATTCAAACAAATAAATTGAGTTAGAGAGTTTAAAATATATTTATCTTACATAGGACTGAACATAAAGCGTAAACTGTGAAAATGAATTTATCCCCAATTTGCCAATAAAACAACACGTTTGATAGTCTTCATGATAAAGGTAAAACAATTATTGAAATGATTATATATATTTTTTAAATGTGTTAAAATATATTTATCTATCTGGATTCATGTGTGTGTATATATATATATATATAGATGTTTCATTAATATACAATTCAAGCAAAAGAAATTGAATTTCGGAACAATTTTCAGTTTATTTTATGAATACTTTTTAAAACAACAATATAAATAAATATATAAATATATTTATATATATACACAACTCAAGCAAAGAAATTGAATTTCGGAACAATTTTTAGTTTATTTTATAAATACTTTTTAAAACAACAAATTACTCCTCCCATGTATTTTTTTACTAGTTAATTAAGCATAAAAGTGTGAAACTAGAAACGTATCCAAATCCATCTTTAAATGGTCGTGTGCCAGTATCTGAGAAATAACAAGAAAGAGCTTCACAAACAGAATATAAATTAAGTTAAACCCAATATAATCACATCTAGATATAATGTTTGATAACCATTCGCTCCTAATTCTAATTAGCACCTGAAACCCACTGCTATTTTGAATTGTTTTGGGAAATAGCACTTATTTAATATTTCAAACTCCCGTCGTCACCACCAGAACCAGCAGTAAAGCCACAGTTTATACCAACAGAACCACCAGCAAAGACAACTCCAAGATCATTTATACCATCACTTCAGAACAAAAAAACAAAAAAAGAGTCCGAACATACCACACAAGCATGAAGAAATTCCCACAAAACATCCATACATACATATATATATATATATATATATATATATTTCAAGAGAGGAATGTCAAATACATACACAAAACTACAAAAATAAAAAGGACAGAGTGGAAGAAAGAACTATCCATTAAACATCTAACCTTGTATTATCCGAGCAAGGAATCACCATAGTAGAACTGGTAGCAGCATCAACACCATCATCATCCATAGCACGATCCTTGTGACTAATATTTGGAAAACAATTATGATTATCATGTCCAATTAATCACATAACATAGTAATAAATAGAATAAGATACTTCACAAGAAGACAATCTGGAAGCTAAAATGTAAAAATAGTCAATCTATGACAAGAATATAGGTGGAAGTATAATTTCTAAATATACATGTACCATGCGTTAGGGGGCTCTTCATAACTTTCATTTAACTTTTGGACACAGGCATCATCTTGCTCAACCGGAATTGTAATTTTATCATCATCCTAAAGAAATAGGACATGAATCAACTTTCAAAATTCTTATATATAAAAAAAAGGCTTAGTCTTCGATGATACAATTATATTCTTCTTTGGATTATTTAAAATCTGCACCAAAATTTACATCTTATGGCTTTGCTAGTTGTCTCGTACTTAGTCATAGGTTTCACTCAAGCTGGTCTGCAGCCTCACTCAGTCTCACTTCACATGGCACCACAACTCAAAAAAGATCTTCAAGCATTTACTTAAACACCCTGACAAATGCATCAAACTCATTTGGTGGACAACATCTGCAACTTGAGGACCAGCACTCACCATATCTTTCCTCTGCCTTCAAGGTTATCTTTCCCCATTTTATATCCTATGGTTATAGACTCTGAGAAGAATTAGACAAATTCACGCATTTGTCATACAAATAAGACCGAGCTAGCAACCCATAGTTTGAAAGTAAGTTAAATCTTATATTTAAGTTGGATTGAATTGGTCTGTGTAGCCTTTGTACCAACCTATACTTAAGATGGACTTTCAAGATTGTAAACCAAGATATTTTGTTTGACAACAGCGTCCACACAAATTCACATAAACTAGGAACAATAATAGTATGAACCCTGTAACACGATGGTACATTAACCTCACAAAGCAATACCTCATCATCACCCTTAAAGTAAACAATGGCTCGAAAAAGACGACACTCATCACTTCTACCATTCCGTGCCCAGAAAGTCATGCAGTAGTGATATTCAGCTGAAATATAGTAGAGCTTCTCAACTTGTACGAGAATGAAAGTCTTTTGCTGTTATTACCCAAAAATATGCAGATTAGTATGCGTACTAAAAACTTCTGGTCTGCAAAAATGCTAAATAATATGTCTAACTTCGTTTTTATTGTAGATGCTTATGGCCAATTTCGCGTATTCTATGACCCAGTAAAAGCACCTCACATCCACAAATGTCATTGTTCCACACTCCTCATACAAACAAGGGTCCATATAGTCATCACACATCTGTCAAAAATTTTAAACAATGTTTAGTTTTCAATGTTCAATAATACAGATTGTTCCACCAATAAGCGGATCCAATATGTTAGGTCCAATTCATGAGTAAAACACTGTGGTCTGATAAGAAATTTGCAGCAAATTATCTTTCCAAATTTTTTGTTTCTTCTAAGCAAGGATAAAACAAGATCTAAAGAAGTGAATCTCATGGAGAAGAAAGGAAGAAATTTGTGTACCTTATGAAGATCTGACAACAACTTCTCTCCCTTCATATGAAACACTGCAAAATCAGCATCGCAATATAATTGAAAATAACTTCTTTTGTCATTGCTCGGGTTATATTCACAGCTATCCAACTATTTTCGCAGTACAAACAATACTTCATTTGGTCGGTTACAATTAAAAAACAACAAATATACACAAATCTATACATACAAGTGGCATAAATGTATGCATATAATTTCTCTGCGAAAAAAGGAAGATAATAGTGCCATAGGAGAAGATAGAAGGGAATGATTTAGATGAAATATTGTACATTGAAGATTGAAGATTGAAGCAGTTTCCTTCAATAAATAAAATAATTACCAAACTATATTTGACTACACAATGCTCGAATTACTCTAAGTTAACGTGATATTTTTTCATGAGTATTGAGCCTCCAACACATCAATCATAGTTCCAAAACTATTACTTTTAGATTTCATTTAAAAAGGAAATTCTTAACATTATAATATTATTCAAAAAGAAAACAGAAATGATAGTACTCCAATCTTATTTGATGATAATTATCATATGAGATGTTTGATAGTTTTCTTTTTCTTTTTCTTTCCTTGGATGCCTTACATTTGTGTTTTTTGTTTCTACATGTCGTGACGAGCTTATAAGAAATAGAGAGTAGCAAGGAGATGTTTTTCAAGGTTTTCTGTTGATGTTGAATATGTACTAATTTGACAGATATTTTGTGAACCAAGACAAGTACAAAATGTAAATATGTGATGGAAATAGAAATTTTAGGGAATAGAAAATCCGTATCATTTGATGAAAATATGGATGCCTCATGGCAATGTTAGATATTCTTGAGGAGTTTGATTTATAATTTTTTTAAATTTTCATTATCACTCACTCTTCCGAAATTTAATAATTTTTTCCCACTTTGATCATATCTCAATAATGAGACACATACCATTTCTATATGAAAGCACTTTTTTGTCCAAAAAATTGAAATCATATCATCATTTGCAGTTCCAATATATCATTTATACAAAAGATTTAATATGATTTAGTTTCAATTCAATCAATAATGATCATGTTATACCAACAAGCGCATGCTTTAATATCATTATAAATAGTTTGTCACTTGGTTTTAAATATTTTGGATCAACTGTACAAAAAATGATGAATAATTTTACTTATGAAGTCATACAACTGATCAATTGACATTATATTAAATGCTTTGCAAAAACTCAATTCTTAATCCTAATAATGATTAGTTTTCATGATTATTTTATTGGTTTTGATCCAATCATCAATCAGATATTGGTCCTATGGCATTGAGAAAATTTGAGAACCGTTCTATCAAACATAAGAAAGAGCTTACCGTTTAAACATGCATAACTAAAGGGATAAGCAGGATAAAAGCACTCCTAAATTTCACACTGAGGTTAAAACTAGCAAATAACATTTAAATATAATGAATCATAACTACTCACTACTAATTCTTACTAGTAGGCGAGACACGAATTACACCGTCAGAACCAGGAGCAGAACCATCTCCAAGATTATTTTTACTGCTATCACGTTTGACAAAAAAAGCTAGTAAGAAAATGTTGTACAATCATGAAACTAATCTTAAAAATTAAACATATTTCAATTAAAAGAGGCTTTCACCAAACCAAGATACACCATAGAGCTATAAAATAAAAAAGACCAATATATGTGGAAAAAGAAATATTTCTTAAACATTTAGTTTTTTGATATTAATAAAAAATGGCAAGGAGTCACGATGCTTTGATCAGTACAACAACACGATCCTCGTAATAATATTTGGGAGTGGTGCCATGACCCATCTAAAGTCGTATACGGTTTCCTCGGCTTATGTCTTATTCCAAGAAGAGGTTCATTCGGACATGGATTTCTTAAAGGAGACCGAAATCATCTGGAGCACTCTAGCACCTAACAAAGCGGTTGCATTACTTTGGAGAGTCTTCAGAGACCGGATACCTACAAAACAGAACTTGCAAAGAAGAAATATTAGAACTGGACCAATTTCGGATTTTTGTGATCCTTGCCAAGCGGAGGAGGAGCACTAATAACCTCGCGTGCTCGGTAGCTTACTCACTTTGGATGAAATGCTATGATTGGTTGGGTATGCAGCTTACCTTACCAGAAGAACCCGTTCAACACCTACTCCAACATCGAAGACTTTAGAATCACAGGAAAAGCTGGAAGGAATGGCTAATTATTTGGTTTGCAGTGCTATGGGCTATTTGGTTAGATAGGAGCAGGAGAATCTTATGCGATCCGCAGACAAAGGGATAGAACTTGAATTTAGTAAAATATAGGAGTTGGCTTTGGTTGAAAAGGAGTAGGAATAAGAACTTTTGTTACTCGTTTTCAGACTGGGATAGGGAACCAGTTGCTTGTTCGCTATCTCCGTAGTTTATGAGATAGATTTGTTTTTCTGTTGTGTTTCCCTATTTTCTTTGTGTAAATTTTTTGAGTACTTCTTGTACTCTCATTTATATAATTATATTTTGACCGATCAAAAAAAAAAGCAAAGAAAGTAAAACTTATGATTATGAGGTCCAATTAAGGACATAGCTCATTAATGAATAGAACAATTAGATGCCCTAAGAACTAACACATCCTAAAGTTACAACATAAATATACTCGATCAATATCAAATGAACACAAGAACACGTTAAACATAATCTCTGGATAAAGTTGTACCATGTGCCAGAGGCATGATCTTCATCACTTTCACCTAGTTTTTGGACATAATCATCCACATCGCCAGCCAGAGTTGAAATTTCACCATCATGCTACAAAAAATAAGACAAAAATCAACCTCAAAACTTCTTAGTCAACAAGTACATAATGATAAAAAGGAACAAATTTGATGACACAATTGCATTCCTCTTCCGCGTATTTAAAAAATTCTTTAAATTTTACATCTTATGGTCTTGACATCTGTGTCATACTTCGTTCTAGGTTTCACTCAAGCCCGGATATAGCAGCACACTACACTAACGGAAACTCGAGAAAACATTTCAAGCATTAACTTAAAAGCATGCGTCATATCTCTACTTTGTCTTACAGATTACCTCTCCCCATTTCATATCTTAAGGCTATGGACTTCGAAACATCAACAAAATCCGGGAAAAAAAATCCATGCTGGTATCATATAGCTAAAATAACCTAACAACCCGTCGATTGAAAGGTAAAATGAACTAACTACTAAACCTAAACTTCTTCATGACAAACTGATAATTTTATTTTATTTAATTTGGTTTGCATTGGCGTGTGACTAGCCTTTGTGCCTACGCTGAAGATGGAAGTTCAAGACTGTTAACAAAGATATTTTGTTTGACGCAACTGTGTCCTCACTCCACGCAACCATTGAACATTCACATAAACCAATAACAAAGATTGCAGAAATTCTAATAAAATATGAATAAAAATAACTAGGATATATCATGGGGAGGATGGTACCTTGATCTCACACAGCAATACCTTCTTCTTCAGCACATCTACAACACATCGAAAAAGATGGCGCTCATCACTTGCACTATCCTGTGCCCAGAAAGTGAGGCAATCATATCTACTTGCAATGTTGAGCTTGATAACCTTCACGAGATTGAAATTTTTTTGCTGTGATCAACACAAAAACAAATGTCAAAACAAAATTTTCATGTGCATTAAACAATAGCTGCCAATAGATCAAATCATTTATCCAACGTTTTTCCTATTGTAGAAGTCCAAGGCTAGTTTTGTCGTAGAGTTGACACCATATACTTCGTCGTTGTTGTCAATGTTCACATGTGTTCTGGCTCCACCGGGAGCAATTTCACGCGGGTCAAACCCATAATATTGATCACACATCTGTCAACAAATTTTGTTTAAAAAAAGTTTAGTGACCGAGAAAATGGTGTCAGATACATTTAATAATACAGAGAATTTATCCCCAAATAACGAGTCCAAAATGTTAGATTCAATTCAAGAGTATATAAATTGTGGATCAAAAGAATAATGCCGAAATTCGCAGCAAAGTTTTCTTTCCCAAAGTTGTGTTTCTTGTCCGCAAGGAAAAAAATGTAAGCGATCCAAAGGATATCGAGTCATATGGAGTAAAAAGAATGAAATTGCGTACCTCACGAAGCTGCTGTATGTTTCTCATCAGATTGAAGCCCTACACAAATTTGGTCGTCTTCGATCGCAATATCGTTTGAATCCAAATGGAAAAATTGATCTGAAACGCATCTATCGCAATATCGCTGATATATGCAAATCTCGTGCGGTAACCTATCGGCCCATTCAATTGGACCCAGTTGTATTGGATCTACTCTAATGGGTTTTTTAATGGTAAAATTACGGGCCGATATTCATTCATGAACCTTAATCTATCCTAGTCCAGCGAAAAAATATTAGTTGATCTAGATCCATTCTTGGTTGAAATGACAATAATAAACTCATGTGGTCCAAGTGGTCAACGCGGTCCAACCAATCTTTAATAAAATTGCATTCTTAACCACTAGAAAATGTTTAAAGAACAAAATATGTCTCTATATATTATTCATAATCGTTTTTATCCTAATATTTACCAAACAGTAGCATCATATGAACATGAGATCCTTCAGTTTCTGTCATCTCGGAATGAATCCCAAGAGCATACTTTTGCAAAGGACTCACAGTTTATATAATGTTTGTCTAATTATAATTCAAAACCCAATTTGAAGATCATGTTTTAAAATAAATAACAGGCCCATCATGCTTCCGTATTACAATAAAATTTTAACAAACTGAAATATATCATTTTGACCATAACGGCACCGGGTGAGGTGGGTCGCAAAGCCATCAGTCAAAAACTTACTGCCTCCAGACTGTTTTACGAATGACTCCTCACCATCCAACCCCAGCTCACAGGCGAGGTTAGTCTGCCAGTTATCCGACTCCTTCAGAAACCGTATAGCACAGGCCCTAATTTGTTTCTTACCTTAGGGCGTAAGGTATAATCAAGATATAAGAAATATTTAAAGAAATCTGGAAGATAGATGGGCAACAACCTTATTTTTATTCTAGAATACTTATAATATCTAATACATTAAAACGTCTTCTTTTGGGAGGAGACAGACTTGTTTAGCCTCTCATATAGATGATGCTCGACTCAAGAACACATAAATTTAAACAGAACAATATTACAAACGATTACAAAAGAAAAGAAAAAGAAATATTACCAAGCTACGAAAGTTGAACAATTACAAAGCTTGGAGACTCTAATATTTATTCTCAGACAACTATGGATAATTTTCGATGTCCTTAGCTTCCTGAATGCCTTGGTACTTATAGAAGTCTAGAGGTGGATGTGAAATCCGGACTTCAAATCTTGTTTATCATCAGACGTCATTGAATGCGTCTTCTTTCTTGTTTGGTATCTTGTGGTCCCTTCGACTTTCGGCCGAAGAGACTGTCCTACCATTTTGTTATCTTTTTATAATGGTATTGGTCCTCGTCAGAGTCACATGACTCTTGTCTACCTGTGGTCCCTAGAAATTTGATTTTTGCAGTCCGCGTGGGAATCTTCCACGTTTACCCGGTCCTGCTTTGTCATCTTTCTTCTGGTCCCTTTTGACAGGGAATCCTTTCTCGGACAGTGGCTCTTTCTGCTCTGTGCAGCTCGGGTAGATGTAGTCCTGCCATCTTCCCACATGAGCCATGTTGCAGAACTTACGGCTAGTTCTTTGGTTGCCTGAATCTTGTTCTCCATAATATATGCCTCTTATTTTCAAAGATGTCATCGGCAAATTTTGTAGAATGGCTTATCATGGAGTTAACCATACGTTCGTTGTTTTCTGGAAAATTATGAATGTATACTTGACTTTGTCCATCTCAGTGAGACAGACACATAATCCCCAACCTCTTCTGGTAGTAATGTCATCTTCTATGAGCGGGGAAACCAGTGTTGTTCCTTCAGGCGGTGGTTTTATTTGATCCATCGCCTTCCAGTTAGGCCTTTGTAACTTCACAAAATGAAAACTAGGGTGAAGGCCTTTTCCTGTGATTTCTGGGGCTGCAGTTATGAATTTCAGCTCCAGAACATCTCCCCATCCAAGTGTATGATTATTCTGCCATGAGTCATACACTCCTTCATAGATCCAATCCGGTAAATTTTGTGATTTTCTGAAAACTTGGTGATGTGGTAAAGACTGAAGCTAGGCAGCCAAAATCAAACCACTCAAGAACACTTTCTGGTTTGACACCAGGATGCATCCACATTCTTGGGTATTTTCCTGACCAGTCTGCTGTAATTTCCAGGAAATATACCCACTCTTGTATAAAGTTCTCCCAATTTCTCTGATATTCCTGCAAAGGGGGGGTTGGGAAAACTTTATTCTCGTTAGTATTAACCTTAGATTTGCCCGCCGATATCTTCCTCTTTAACCCCTGAGGTGTTGGGTTGGCTTGATTCTTCAGATATCCTAGATACATGGTAATCAATTTTTCCTTCTGTATCCTCCCCGAAAAGGATCAATACTAGGACTCGTAGTGGTGGTACTTGAATCATCCACACCGGTTGATGAGCCCGGCTCTCTGAAACACAACTTTAGCTTCACCGCTGAAGCATCCCGTCGGAGGGAAATATAAAGACTGTCCCATAAACAGGTATGAGCCTGCATGCTAGCCTTCATAGCCTGTTGGACCTTCGTGAGATCCAGTTCCTGTACTTGACCCTGCAACCTGGGAATTGATCACTGATAATTGTGATTTTTACATTTAATTTGATATAAGATTAGGGTTGTTTTTGTAATGATTCCTGGAAAATACTACGGTTTTTGGTATATATTTGTATATTTCAGGAATCCAGGTCCAAATGAATAAATTTGGAAGAATTAAGCTAAAAATGATGAAAAAGGACCCAACCGCGCACAACCGGATATTATCAAACAAGGAAGGAGGACTTTTATTTGGAGAGAGATTTTCATTGGCTGGAGATTAGGAATTGACGTAAACACACGACCGGGAATAAATTGAGGATGAGATTATTTTATAAAAGGTGTGAGTAGCAATTTACGCGAGACAGGAGTTACTAAAGTGTAAGGCCCCGATGCTAATTAACCCGGATTAACGATGATTAAGCGAACCCGGATAATTAAAAGTATAAACTTTGAATTAAGGTGTTCCGGACCACGATGGGTCAACCAACTAGTGGAACATGTTTTAGTACACGAGCATGTGAATGATCACAAGGCACTTGGAGAACACATGCCACTAATTAATTTAACTCATGTTTAATACATGATTT
This sequence comes from Haberlea rhodopensis, assembly GCA_907163345.1. Taxonomy (NCBI): domain Eukaryota; kingdom Viridiplantae; phylum Streptophyta; class Magnoliopsida; order Lamiales; family Gesneriaceae; genus Haberlea; species Haberlea rhodopensis. The sequence continues at coordinate 1,887,619 of CAJQUN010000079.1, forward strand.
TGGACCATTAATCTTGCAAGATAGTGATGTATTGACACATGGATTCCACAATACATCAAATTAATTAAAAATCACACATTTATGCATAGAAGCCCACGCCTAACCCATGCACAATTCAGATTTTTGGCTCAAAATTCCATCACCTTTCCTCTCTCTTCATTCCCAATGCTCCCCATTCTCTCCTCCTTCTCTCCTCTTTCTTTCCACCTTCAAATTTCGAAAATTTCAGGCTTTCTTAGCACCAATTTCTCTTGCAATTGCTAATGCATGTTACATGCAATTAGTAATTTAGAAACCCCAAGACAAGGGTGTTAGTTAGGTGCAAGAATTTTCAATTTTGGAGCAAGTTTGGAGGAGTTCAAGCTAGGAATGAGCCATGGTGGAAAACTTTTGGGTCTACAAGGGTATGGACTTGTTTTTATTTATTTTAGTTGGATTTTATGGATTTTGTGTCGAAAATATAGTGAGAACCACAAAAATGTTGGTGTCTTTTTATTAAAGCAGAATCTGAAAATATTTGATGTTGCATGCAGTAGATGATTTCGAAAATTCGATTTACTTAGTCTCGGACTTTGACTTAGAGTCCTAAACGAATGTTGTAGATCTTTCAATTTTTTATGCAATTTAAAAAAACAAAACATGCAATTTGGGTCTCGGAAATAAAAGTTATGTCGATTTTACTTTCAGTGCTCATTTTTGACTCTGCATGTCCATGCATGTCACATGCAGACTGTAATTCGACTTTCTGAGCATATTATCTTGCGAATTTGATTTCAATCTTCAAACACAACTTGTAGATCTTTTACTTCTCTTGAGTTTAAAAAAAAAAAGAGCACTCAATTCGGACTTATTTTCCAGTAGTTGTGAATTTTATACTTTAAGTGCACAATCTATGTCCTGCATGTGGACGAAAATACCATGCAGTGTGTTGTCCGAGTTCCTGACGTATTTGGCTAGGAATTCCTGAAAATGTCCAGACATAAGTATTTTAGTACTTTGAGTTGGCTGTCTTTTGCCATGGAATCACCCAATTTGAAGTTAAAATGAAAACGATATAGCGATTTTACTAAAACTGCTCGAGCTGGAAAACCGAATTTCAAAAGCTATGTTTTTAGTGTTTTTACTACCTTTATATGGAGGAATTAGCTCGACATCATTAGAGAAGAAAATGCAGTCCTTTGAGTTTTTGAACTTTGAGAACTAGATTTGGGTCATTTGGACATCATATGAATTTATTATGAATTTTGAATGAAAACTGGCCAGTCTGAATTTTGAAGGAAAATCAGTAGGAACCATCCTTAAAACTTGTTGTAGTTATTGTGCCTACTTAAGCACTTAGTGATAATTTTTAGTATATATGACCAGGTTAATAGATTCCTGGGTTGATCAAAGAAGTCTCGGTAGATTAACTTGGGTCGAGGTACGTTGAAATGAGTTATATCATGACGTCTGGCAAAGACGCGTAATGTTAATGTATGGCCTTATATGTCATTATTTGATTTATATGACTTATTTGTCACTAAATGATTCTTGTGTGACTACATGATAAATGGAGATGCATAGAAGTTCATGATATATGAATTACATGATATGTATACATTTTCACACGAGACTTTATGACATGTTGAATTGCATATGTCATATGATGCATAGATGAATACATGGGCATATCATATTGATCTATCCAATCCTTTGATATATTTGTTGATGATTGAGTTGATTTACTCTGAGTGTCGGGTACGACGAGCACGGCGATGACAGGCAGTATAGGTAGCAATTGTAGTCACGCGCGTGTCACCGGACCTAGACACGGGAGATGGACGAACACAACACATAGGATGAGTCTCCTAGCGCAATGTGCGTGTGTTGTCACCCTCAGCTCGAGCTGATATTATTTGATGATACCTTCCTTTGGACTCCGATATTTGGTATCTTGAGATTTGATTCTTTGTACCCATTCATACATTGCATTCACACATGGTATGCATTGCATGTTACTTTGTCATTCTTGACGTGATTCTATTTATTTCTCGTACTGGGTTCTGACCCCCTTCGCGGGGGTTGTCATGTCTTTGTTGTATGGGCATGACAGGTGGTACATGTAGACGTACTGCGGATGCTCGAGGTGAAGCATCAATGAATATCGGAGCTCCTTGAGAGCGAGCTCAGGTTATGTTTTATGTTTTGAGTCCCAGTAGTTGTTAGAGTATTTTGACTTATGTTTTAAATTTACCTGGGTATGCCTGAGTATCTGTATTTTAATTATGCTACTACCGGTTGATGTTATACTTGGTAATTATGTTATGATCAACAAGTTAAATTGGAAACTAAAATTATATATTTTCAGTATCAGTATATATATATCACCTAAAAGCGAAAAGTTTTTGAACGTTTGACAAGACATTTGAAATAAATCTTTCGCTGTTTACGCAAATAATCATTATGTGTTCATTAAACACCACATTAGGAACGGGCCCTCGCATTATGGTATCAGAACATATATCTGGGATATGCTCGAACTAGAGTTAGGACACTGAATATAGACACAAATGAATTGCGTGTGCATGTGTCTGGCTATGTGATTTTATATGCTCTTGCCTGCTATGATTACATGTTAGTTATGAAATGTTAGACATGTAATGGATTATTAAGCAAGGATAGCGAGATGTCATATCTCTGAATATTTTAATATGCTGATTTGCATATAATGTAGAGAATTTGAATGCTGAGTTGCATAGAATCTAGAGAATTTGAATGCTGAGTTGCATACAAACTAGAGCATTGAAGAATTTTATCTGTTAGCACTAATAGTTGCTGATAGGATGTTGATATAGAATAAGTAATGAGAACATCTCTGACTTGAGATTTATATATGGTGTTTTGATTTCTGATGGACAGTTAGTGTTTGGACAGGTAGCAGTGATATGGACTTTAAGAGCTATCTATCGAACCTGTAGACACTATAAACTGTTAATTGCACTATAACTTAGTGATAATGTGTCCATTATTGGAAATTGTATTTATCACTTTGGGATTTATCCTTGTGAATAGTGGGATGACACTAGAACTAATTAAAACACATTTTGTCGATTGACATTGGGAATTTAAGTCTGAAAGACCAAGGTTCTACGTATGAGTTTACATCAAAACCTGTGCACGTTGAGATGATAATTTAGAACTTGAGAATATTGAAAGTAACGATTTTTCAGTTGAAGGATCGAGTATAGTTGTTGTGAGAAACAACGAGAATTGGTTTGAATAAGGACTTGGATGTGGGGACCGTCGTAATTTAGTCCCAGTCTATGTGTCCGAACTATGAATAAAAGAAAATATGAACTCTTCTAGATGATAGTATCTAGAGTAATGGTCGTGACCAATGAAGATTTTTCCTCTTTTGTACTGGGAAAAGATGTTTACGAGAAGGCCATTTTGATGACATGAAAAATGATAATTGATTAACGTGGACTTGAGAAATGGAAATATCTGCTTAATCTCGATAGTTATTCACTAATGAAGAGATTAGATATTGAATGAAGAATAAGACACCGATGTGGTGCGAAGTAGTTAGAACCGGATTAAAGATTAATGAAGTAACTATCATTGGGATAATCCAAGTAGTCCTAGAAAAGTTTCAGAAGTATCACTGCAATTATCCAACTCTAGTAGTTCTAGAGGTACTATGAGATTGTAGAATATCAAATCTTTTCGAGGTCACTGTGGATGTAAATATCTACTGATCCATTTGAAAGAATAATAGGAACTGATATTGATGGTGGTCAGTCAGAGCATGTGCGTTGACCGCTTTATTTTTAAACAATTATTTTTCAAAGATTTGTGTGAAGCGATTCTACCGCAAGTGCACGGTGTCAAGTTTTAGTATAGTGAAAATTAAGTAAAGGTTGTCGAATCCACAGGGACTAACGTATAAGTACCAAATAAGATCAATCAAATTATATTTAGACTACGATTAAAGGAGTTTGATTAACTAATGCTAAATTAAACTAAAGAATAAAGATTAAACTAGAAACAATGAAAAGAATGGTTCCGGAAATGCAAAGGTAAGTTACTCGAGAAAATTACCGAGTTCGTCGTTCAATTATGTTATCTCTAATGATTCAATGGAATTCTCAAGTTTATCAACCAATTGATTTTAAAGGTGAAAGGTTTTACTATTATTCGATACACTCTCTCGAGCTGTAACGAAACTAACGATAAATTAGAACAAGTCACTCTCGTGCACCTATTTACTAATTAAAGTTGCTTAAATCATCAAAACCTATTAACTCTAAATCTTTCGATTTTAAGTTCTCACGTATGCGATATCATCTCTCGATCTCAATCGTGACATACATCATAAATTAATGGAGCGTGTTACAACGTTATCTCTCGATCTCGGTTGTAACTCTCAAATTCAATCAAAGCTAGCTAGACTTTGATCTACACATGCAATCAATCTATGGACAATAAATATCAATACGCTCAAATACCAATGAATCAATATATTAAACACAACGAACGAAAACTTCAATAATATAAACCAAATTCAATTCAAATCAAATACAGATGAGTTTAATTGTCTCTCGACCTCAAAAACTTCAAATGAAAATGAAAATCAAATAAATTAAGGTTCAGAAATACGATAAACGATGGATGAATCCGTGCGTTGCACCGTAATTTCTTCTCTTGTTCCTTCCTTGCACTCCGGAAGAGATTGGCTCGACTTTGGACGAAGAACGGAGATTGGATCTCCTTGGCGGCGTTGGGCAGCGGCTCCTTGACCTAGAAAATGTCTGATATTGGATGTAAAATTCGTCTCAAAAATTCGTCCTTTATTGTGTAGAAGAGAATCCCTCTTAATAGCCCTCCAGAATCACGATAAAAAAGGAAAATAAAATCTTCAGATCTCGCGTCTCGATCGATCGAGATTTTCACCGATCGATCGGTGCACTGTTCACGCCAGCTTTTGGAACTTACTGCCTCGCTCGATCGATCGACATTTTCCACCGATCGATCGAGAATTTGAAAATTTCAGCTCCGAGGTTACTGTCTCGCTCGATCGATCGATAATTTCACCGATCGATCGAGCCTTCGAAAAATCAGACTCTTGCTTCTGGCTGGCTCGATCGATCGAGAATAAATCTCGATCGATCGAGATCTGAAGAAACCATCTTCAATATTTTCATCATCTTTTATGCCTCGATTTCGCCCGTTATCTTCTCATTAGCTCATTTCTTCCACTTCCGATCAAATTTCCTGAAACAAACGAATAAACACCAAAAAGCATAATATCATCCAGGAAAAAGTACGGAAAATGAGAAGAAATTACAGTTAAAATCACTCAAAATCTAAGCCTATCAACTCCCCCAAACTTAGACTTGATCGTCCTCGAGCAAGCAATAAACTCAAAAAGAAAAGTTAAACTCGATACTAAGCATGAATCATCTTTACAACATATGTAACAACTCAGAAATCCTACTTACACATCAATAGAAGTCAATCAACATTTAACAAGAAGCATTTTCTCCTAAGTTAAACAATACATCGCAACATCGGAACGTGCGTGTGTGCTATTGTCAAACATGAGTTACATATATATCTTTAACATCAACATGTGCCATATTAACTCCTAGTCAAGATTACTTTGAAATACTCTACAAGTTTACTATCCAGCACTTCTCCACTAATGTAATCGTTCCCTAGACTTGGATCAAAAGGTCTTAAAAGCTTATAACGTTAGGCCTTTTGGTGTCGGCTTCAAAGAAAAGGTAGGATGAATTCAAAGAAGAGAGTATAACAAAATCAGTTCAACTCTTTTTTGAGCTTCTCTTCAACTTTTTTCTAGCCTTGGCCACTTTGGGTCTTATTTTGAATTTTTCTTTTCAAGGCTTTTCTCTACATCTTTTCTTTTTCTTTGCTCATTCTTTTGTTCCTTTTGAACTCATGTGCATATAACAATTTTGTGCAATGAATGGGATTCATTATACTCTCCTAGGGTAAGTAAAAATTTTCTTTTAGGCTCAAACCAAGGTGGGTATAATGAGTTGCCAAGAATTTCGAATGGGGGTCTAATCATATGCAATGCATAAACCATTCTTTTTTCAATAGGCTCAAAAGGGGACACTAAGGAATAATATATAACAGGTAGGCTTGAAAGGCTCAAACGGTCCAAAGATCGCCTAAATCATCTCCAAGTCTAGTTCCTAATTATAAATTTCGCCTCAAAGTGCTTTCAACTAAACTGTAAAGTTATCTAAGATACTCAAGACTCATCATAGTTAACACAAGTTTTCAATTTAATCAATACATACTTCACTCAATAATGACTCAATAAGTGCTCAAATTATTCCTCAGTTTTGACATGTAGTTAACAAAGGATATATACAAACAAGTTAAGCAGTTCCATGACTCCTATCTAGATGAGGATTAATTTCATCATGTATTACCGTTGCAAATCTAATTCATCAATTCTCAAGAATAACTCAATCAATAAAAAAAATTTGTGTATAGTGCTCAAGGACGAATCAAGTGACAATTAAGCACACAACATGTGGATAAAACAAATTAAACACGCAAGCCACTCCCCCAAACTTAACTGAAACATTGTCCTCAATGTTTAAAAGAATCAAAAGGGAAAAAGTAAACTCCCCTGATCAAGATGCTTGCATGAGGATTGAGGAAGTTTGGCTTTTTAAAGCTCCACTGTTGTAGGGGTTCATCGCTCCACTTGAGTACCTCGCAAAAGAAGAATGCTAGTAAAAAAAAAATCGACAAGAGAGAAAAACAAACTAAATGCAAAATTGAAAATAACACAAAGCTAAATGCAAAAGGATACGCTTGGGTTGCCTCCCAAGAAGCGCTGATTTTTAGTCGTCGGCTTGACCATCAGAAGCAACCATCAAAGAGCGGTTGCCGCCCATAGTAAGTATCGTATAATACCACTAATGGGTCTTCATTCAGTATGCCCTCAAGATTGGCCAGATGTCTCCAGTGTAAACTCGTCGCTCCAACAACTTTCGTCATAACATTGTGAGCACGGGAGAATGATTCTTTGCTTGACTTCATCTCATATGGGGTGTAGTGCGGTGAAGTTGGTGGCATCGATGGGAAATACATATCCACATATGGCATATAACATGTCTCCATCGATGGGTGCATATCAAGGTTCTCGAAACTCTCATCCTCCAACATCACTCTTGTCTTGTTTTCCCATAGGATCTCCTCAGATGACTTTTCCACTGTAGGCTCAATCACTTCCATAGGCTCAACTAACCTTGATTCTTCCCCATGAGTCGGATCACTCCCCCAAACTTGATTGGTTGAGTGATTATCATCATGTAACCAGGCCTGATTTGTAGATCTCGTCTCCTCCTCTTGGCAGCTCATTGAGATGGTTTCCACTAGAATTGCATATTGCTGCTCTAGATGACGTATATAATTGGTCTGGTTCTCTAAACGTTGCTCAGTTGATGCCATGAGTCTAAATAAAATATTCTCTGATTGAGCCATTCCTTCTACAAAACTATCTTTCTTCTCGCCGTGATGCTTAAAGGTTTTGTGCGTATCATCAGGGTAGTGAGGCTCTGGTGGGTATTGGTGACTCCAACCTTGCAAGGAAGGATCAAAATGCCAGTGGTAATCAAAGTCCGCCATATCATTGAACAGGTGTAATACACTGTCCTCAACTCTATCAACCAGGGGACTCCCAGTCACCAGTGCTCCTCTGAATACCCATCCTCGTGTCTGTGCATCCAAACCTTTGAAGAAATGTTGCAGAAGAGTATAGTTCGAAAAGTTGTGATACCTGAATGTGTCTGCCAGTTCATTGAATCTCTCCCACGCCGAATAAAACGGCTCTGAAAATTGTTGGGCAAATCTTGTGAAGACTTGTTGATGAAGCATCACAAGTACCTCGCAAGAAAAACAAATAACATATATAAATAATTTTTTTTTTTTTCGAAATTAACAAAAAGAAAAAGAAAACAAAAACGCAATAATAAAAGAATTGGCTAAATTACAATTAACTAATCTCGTATGATATTATACAGATTAGTCCCCGGCAACGGCGCCAAAAACTTGACCGCTTTATTTTTAAACAATTATTTTTCAAAGATTTGTGTGAAGCGATTCTACCGCAAGTGCACGGTGTCAAGTTTTAGTATAGTGAAAATTAAGTAAAGGCTGTCGAATCCACAGGGACTAACGTATAAGTACCAAATAAGATCAATCAAATTATATTTAGCCTACGATTAAAGGAGTTTGATTAACTAATGCTAAATTAAACTAAAGAATAAAGATTAAACTAGAAACAATGAAAAGAATGGTTCCGGAAATGCAAAGGTAAGTTACTCGAGAAAATTACCGAGTTCGTCGTTCAATTATGTTATCTCTAATGATTCAATGGAATTCTCAGTTTATCAACCAATTGATTTTAAAGGTGAAAGGTTTTACTATTATTCGATACACTCTCTCGAGCTGTAACGAAACTAACGATAAATTAGAACAAGTCACTCTCGTGCACCTATTTACTAATTTAAAGTTGCTTAAATCATCAAAACCTATTAACTCTAAATCTTTCGATTTTAAGTTCTCACGTATGCGATATCATCTCTCGATCTCAATCGTGACATACATCATAAATTAATGGAGCGTATTACAACGTTATCTCTCGATCTCGGTTGTAACTCTCAAATTCAATCAAAGCTAGCTAGACTTTGATCTACACATGCAATCAATCTATGAACAATAAATATCAATACGCTCAAATACCAATGAATCAATATATTAAACACAACGAACGAAAACTTCAATAATATAAACCAAATTCAATTCAAATCAAATACAGATGAGTTTAATTGTCTCTCGACCTCAAAAACTTCAAATGAAAATGAAAATCAAATAAATTAAGGTTCAGAAATACGATAAACGATGGATGAATCCGTGCGTTGCACCGTAATTTCTTCTCTTGTTCCTTCCTTGCACTCCGGAAGAGATTGGCTCGACTTTGGACGAAGAACGGAGATTGGATCTCCTTGGCGGCGTTGGGCAGCGGCTCCTTGACCTAGAAAATGTCTGATATTGGATGTAAAATTCGTCTCAAAAATTCGTCCTTTATTGTGTAGAAGAGAATCCCTCTTAATAGCCCTCCAGAATCACGATAAAAAAGGAAAATAAAATCTTCAGATCTCGCGTCTCGATCGATCGAGATTTTCACCGATCGATCGGTGCACTGTTCACGCCAGCTTTTGGAACTTACTGCCTCGCTCGATCGATCAACATTTTCCACCGATCGATCGAGAATTTGAAAATTTCAGCTCCGAGGTTACTGTCTCGCTCGATCGATCGATAATTTCACCGATCGATCGAGCCTTCGAAAAATCAGACTCTTGCTTCTGGCTGGCTCGATCGATCGAGAATAAATCTCGATCGATCGAGATCTGAAGAAACCATCTTCAATATTTTCATCATCTTTTATGCCTCGATTTCGCCCGTTATCTTCTCATTAGCTCATTTCTTCCACTTCCGATCAAATTTCCTGAAACAAACGAATAAACACCAAAAAGCATAATATCATCCAGGAAAAAGTACGGAAAATGAGAAGAAATTACAGTTAAAATCACTCAAAATCTAAGCCTATCATGCGTTACGTGTTCAGGAACAGATGCAACCATAACAAAATACCCTGAGCTAGGGTTAGATATCAGAGTGGTTATTCTTTTCAACCACTCAGTTCCAGCAGCAGTCAATTACCTGCAGACCAGAGGTAATACCTAATAGTTCGTTTTGGTTTCCTAACAGACCAGAGAGTATACCTTGATAGAGGATAAGAGTACAGATGATTTAGGAGTAGTGATTGCAGATACATGTTGTGTATTTGATCACACTGCATGAGTTTGATTTGAGACAAAAGCATTATTTTCATACATTGCATCAAATGTGCATTGATAATAATGAATTGGAAAATACACCAGCAGTGATAATTATACTATCCACACTTGTAATAGTGAACTGTAGCTTACAGTCTGATGATAGTGTTGTGGATTTGAATTAAATGGTGTTGCCCAAATATGGTTTTGATTGTATCAAGGGCATGAATACTCTGATAAATTTTGAGATATTGTAACTTGATTTAAGGGTATAATGAATTTTCGACAGTATTGTGGCTACAAATGAAATGTTTATCGCCACGAATAGCAAGCTAAGATACTATAGTATCAGCTATGAAAATATTGTGGTTGCAATACTTGGAAAACGGGGGATATTTGATAATAAGCAGTTGATGCTTATCAGGAATAGTCGATGTTGACTTATATCATAGTGGTAAGAAAACTTACCAAGATTGTCCTGAGGAAATAAAAGAATTTTCACTAAAGAAGGAAATCGATTTTAACTATTCGTTGATGACAAGGAATAGATTTGATATCGAAATCACTGTACGGAATGCCATCAACAGATTTGACAAATGCAGAAGAATAGTTGTAGAATGTCTTTGATATGAGTACATATGTCTGAGTATGTCACTTGAGGAAACATCAGCATTGTTCGTGAAGAAGAAAAATGATATTATGAAGATGTGTATCCACTAAAGGTAGTTGAAGCGGGCTACTGTCAAGAATAAAATACCCACTATCTAAGATTGAGAAGTATTTGATTAGTTGTAAAAAAATTCGATGTATAAGAAGAATGATTTTAAATCTGGTTATCATCAGTTCGAGTCAGAAGAGAAAATGTTCTCTAGGCAATTGGTCAAACAAGATATATATAGGCATTTGGAATTTTTGGTAATGCCGTGTGGTCTGACAACTATACCAGTAGAATTATGAATTTGATGAATAAAGTATTCCATAACTTTTTGGGTGGAATTGTAATCATATTCATCAGTGGTATCCGAGATTCGAAAGGAACCACACAGAACATCTACGATATGTTATTCAGACGCTTCTTGAAGCTCAAATTGTATACCAAGTTATCGAAGTAAATCTTGGTTGAATTGAATGTTATTTTGGGATAGGTGATACAGCTCACATGATACCTGTTGATCCCAGTAAAGTAGAAGTAATACTAAATTGGGCTAAGACCAACCGGTGTACTCAAGATACGAATTTTTACGAGTTTGGCCAGATATTACAGGCTTTATGGAAGGATGAATCAATTGACCAATAATAAATTTGAGTTTCGTTTGGTCAGATGAATGTGTGTCGTAACGAAAATGAAGTGAACTACAACACCAATGTTGATTTTGTTGAACTGGTCAGGGAAATATGTAGTTTGTGCAAATTGGTCAAAGATATGAGATATGTTCTGATGCATCATGAGGAGATGATTGCATATGCCTTAAGATGGTTGAAGTTGAAAGAATGATGATATATTGTTCATGAAATTGAGTTTGCAGCCTTTATTTTTGCCTTGAAGATGTGGCAACGTATCTGGGTGGCGAACAATTCATAATACACTCTGATTTTGGGAGTTTAAAATATCTATTATTCAGTCAGAGTTGAACTCGAGATAGAGGCGATGACTAGATTTATTAAAAAAAATTGACTTTGGTAGTCAATATCAATCAAGGAAAATGAAACTAGTAGCAGATGCACGTGCAAGGTGCAATGATAGCATCAATATCTGCTTTGCAATTTGATCACCTCAAATTTCGAAGATCGGAAAGACTTGAAAAACATACCATACAAATATTGATTGAAGAAATTGGTTCTATCTCATCAACCAACGAGATTTTAGGAAGCCATTCAGTGGTGGGTTACGATTAAACAATCAGTACATATCATCAAATCCTATATTGAAAGCACATTATAGATGACATAGTGTTATTCTGGGAATGATGAGATGTATCATTCTTGAGTTCCTATTTCTGACGGGATGGTATAAAGAAAGAAATTTTGGAAATTTCGTGGCAAATTGTTTGACATATCAGCAGGTCAATATAAAATACGAGACCTAATGGGATACTAGAGAATTTGTAAGTACCACAATGAATTTGGAAAATTCTAGCTTTAAGTTTTATAGCTCAAATTGTTTAGATCAAACAGAGATTGTGAAACAAGTTGAATCGGAATTGATCCGAGGATAATATCATAATTCGAAAACTACTTTTAGAATGTCATGGGTACTAAGTTAGCAATGAGTATTGCTTAGCATACCCATACTGATGGATAAACTGAGAAAATATCCAGACTTTGGAAGTTATGTCTCGATTAATAGTGATGAATTTAGTGAGAATTGACAAAAATCACTATTCACTAGTAGAATTTTCCTATAATTTAAGTTTCAGACAACTTTTGGAATGGCATCGGTTCAGGTTTTGTAGAGCCATAATTGTCGATCGTTGATATGATGATATGAAATTGATAATGAATTTTTGGCACAGCTTGAGATTGTTGAGAAAATGCTAGGAGCAATAAATTTTCTGCGAAAACGATTGGAATTGGCTTAAGGTGAGCAGATTTGCTACGACTAAAGAGAAATATATCGTTAGACTTCGAGTTGAGAATCATGTAAATATGAAGATATTACCTTTGCGATGATCAATATGATTCGTTAAGTGAGGTATGATGTTGCCTTGATATTTTGAACCTTGTAGAATCATAGAGAAGTTTGGTTCAGTGGTATATCATAGACACTACCACATCAGTTGTTATTGATACATGATGATTCTTATGTATCTATGAATGAGATAGAGACATCTCATATGATTTAATTTATTGAGTTATACTCGGTTTTGCGATTTCAAGGACGAAATCTTTTTAAGAGGGGAAGAAGTGTAAGACCCCGATGCTAATTAACCCGGATTAATGATGATTAAGCGAACCCGGATAATTAAAAGTATAGACTTTGAATTAAGGTGTTCCGGATCATGATGGGTCAACCAACTAGTGGAACATTCTTTAGTGCATGAGTATGTGCATGATCACATGGCACTTGGAGAACACATGCCACTAATTAATTCAACTCATGTTTAATACATGATTTTGGACCATTAATCTTGCAAGATAGTGATGTATTGACACATGGATTCCACAATACATCAAATTAATTAAAAATCACACATTTATGCATAGAAGCCCACGCCTAACCCATGAACAATTCAGATTTTTGGCTCAAATTTCCATCACCTTTCCTCTCTCTTCATTCCCAATGCTCCTCCTTCTCTCCTCTTTCTTTCCACCTTCAAATTTCGAAAATTTCAGGCTTTGTTAGCACCAATTTCTCTTGCAATTGCTAATGCATGTTACATGCAATTAGTAATTTAGAAACCCCAAGACAAGGGTGTTAGTTAGGTGCAAGAATTTTCAATTTTGGAGCAAGTTTGGAGGAGTTCAAGCTAGGAAGGAGCCATGGTGGAAAACGTTTGGGTCTACAAGGGTATGGACTTGTTTTTATTTATTTTAGTTGGATTTTATGGATTTTGTGTCGAAAATATAGTGAGAACCACAAAATGTTGGTGTCTTTTTATTAAAGCAGAATCTGAAAATATTTGATGTTGCATGCAGTAAATGATTTCGAAAATTCGATTTACTTAGTCTCGGACTTTGACTTAGAGTCCTAAACGAATGTTGTAGATCTTTCAATTTTTTATGCAATTTAAAAAAACAAAACATGCAATTTGGGTCTCGGAAATAAAAGTTATGTCGATTTTACTTTCAGTGCTCATTTTTGACTCTGCATGTCCATGCATGTCACATGCAGACTGTAATTCGACTTTCTGAGCATATTATCTTGCGAATTTGATTTCAATCTTCAAACACAACTTGTAGATCTTTTACTTCTCTTGAGTTTAAAAAAAAAAAAGAGCACTCAATTCGGACTTATTTTCCAGTAGTTGTGAATTTTATACTTTAAGTGCACAATCTATGTCCTGCATGTGGACGAAAATACCATGCAGTGTGTTATCCGAGTTCCTGAGCGTATTTGGCTAGGAATTTTGGAGAATGTCCATACATAAGTATTTCAGTACTTCGAGTTGGCTGTCTTTTGCCATGGAATCACCCAAATTGAAGTTAAAATGAAAACGATATAACGATTTTACTAAACTGCTCGAGGTGGAAAACGGAATTTCAAAAGCTATGTTTTTAGTGTTTTTACTACCTTTATATGGAGGAACTAGCTCGACATCATTAGAGAAGAAAATGAAGTCCTTTGAGTTTTTGAACTTTGAGAACTGGATTTGGGTCATTTGGACATCATATGAATTTACTATGAATTTTGAACGCAAATTGGCCAGTCTGAATTTTGAAGGAAAATCAGTAGGAACCATCCTTAAAACTTGTTGTAGTTATTGTTCCTACTTAAGCACTTAGTGATAAATTTTAGTATATACGACCAGGTTAATAGATTCCGGGGTTGATCTGAGAAGTCTCGGTAGATTAGCTTGGGCGAGGTACGTTGAAATGAGTTTTATCATGACGTCTGACAAAGACGTGTAATGATGCTAATGTATGGCTTATATGTCATTATTTGATTTATATGACTTATTTGTCACTAAATGATTCTTGTGTGACTATATGATAAACAGAGATGCATAGAATTTCATGATATGTGAATTACATGATATGTATACATTTTCACATGAGATTTTATGACATGCTGAATTGCATATGTCATATGATGCATAGATGAATACATGGGCATATCATATTGATCTATCCAATCCTTTGATATCCTTGTTGATGATTGAGTTGATTTACTCTGAGTGTCGGGGACGACGAGAACGACGATGACAGACAGTATAGGTAACAACTGTAGTCACGCGCGTGTCATCAGACCTAGACACGAGGACTGGACGAACACAGCACATAGGATGAGTCTCCTAGCGCAATGTGCGTGTATTGTCACCCTCTGCTCGAGCTGATATTATTTGATGATACCATCCTTTGGACTCCGATATTTGGTATCTTGAGATTCGATTCTTTGTATCCATTCATACATTGCATTCACACATGTTATGCATTATGATACTTTGTCATTCTTGACGTGATTCTATTTATTTCTCGTACTGGGTTCTGACCCCCTTCGCGGGGGCTGTCATGTCTTTGTTGTATGGGCATGACAGTTGGTACATGTAGACGTACTGCGGATGCTCGAGGTGAAGCATCGATGAATACCGAGCTCCTTGAGAGCGAGCTTAGGTTATGTTTTATGTTTTGAGTCCCAGTAGTTGTTAGAGTATTTTGACTTATGTTTTAAATTTACCGGGGTATGCCCCGAGTATCTGTATTTTAATTATGCTACTACCGGTTGATGTTATATGATAGGGTTGAATATTACGCGTTTTTAGGCTATGATATGCATATGTTTTCGTGTTGATTCTTGGATTATTTTATGTTTATGGTATATATTTCTCTATTTCAGGAATCAATGTTGAAATGTAGGTAAAGGTGAAAAATCAAGCAAAAATGATGAAAAAATGAATAAAGTTGAAGAAAAGAGGAAAAAAAACCAGAATCCAAGACACATGTTGCTCCTTTCTCCTCACATTACTATATGTTCGAGCCATATTTTGGAAATGTGGTCCATATAAAAGTTGTATAAATTTCTCTTATCTTCGCGTGGACAGCTGATTCATCAAATTTGGAGTTCGTATGAGAAAGTTACGGCCAAAATATGAAACTCGCCAGAAGCTGAAAAAGGCGAAGAAAACTTTCTGTGAAGCTCGATCGATCGAGCTAGCATTTCCGATCGATCGAGAAGGGCTGAAAAAGCCACGAAATTCTTACTGGAAGGATGGATCGATCGGCCACTTTTCCGGATCGATCGGGACGAGCATTTTTCATAAAAATACCTTCCTTGTAGAGTTTGTATGCAAAAGGGAAGTCCATAACTCTTTCCCCTATATATTATACACGAGATTTTCAACCCAAAAGCATGATTTTAACCTAGGAAATACACTCATTCACCATCCAAATCTCAGCCCCCCCTTTTCTTCACTCTAACCTCATGCCAATTCCTTCACTCCACCACACGTAAAAACCTCCACCAATCTTCCACTCTTCTTCCAACACTCATCACCATCATCCATCATGACCACTTCACCCTAGGATTTGGAACAACCCAACAAGCCGATAAAAAGAGACGATCGAGAAGGAAGCAAGAGAAGGAGCGAGGATCTACAACTGAAGTCGACATCGGGAGTTTATTCTTGTCTTTTAATATTAGTTTTGATTTGTTTTGATTTACTATGTTGAACTAATTTATTTATCGAGGCTAGGCGAATCCTTTGTTATGAACCTTCGATTTGATGATTTAATGATTGAATTCTTATAGTTCTTTGCTTATGTTTATGTTCTTCATGCTTTTAGAGGATTGATCACCTTTGAATGATGTTAGTATCGTAATTGAGATCGAGAGATGATTTTATGATACTGAATTAATAACTCATACCATGGATTTAAGACCGAGATCGAGAGATGGCGTCAAATACATGTGTGATAGCCATAGATTCTAGTAATTGAAGGCTAGGAGTTTTCATGGATCTTATGCAACATTGAATTTGTTAAATAAGTGAACGAGAGTTACTTACTACAATTCGGTGTTAGGTTTAATATAGCTCGAGAGAGTGTATTAGATAAATTGGGAGAACTCGTCACCTTAGAAATATTTGAATTTTCAATCGAGAATTGTAGGGAATTGCATTGGTGAGCCAAAGTCTCGATAATCTTCTCTAGTGGATTTTTCTCGTTTACTTTTATTGACTTGGTTGGATTAGTATTTTATTTTAATTAATTAGTCGTTAACTATAAATTAATTTCGTAGGTTAAATATAGTTAAAAGTGTCTTATTTGGTACTTACTTGTTAGTCCATGTGGGTTCGACAATCCGTATCTTCCTATCTATACTAAAACTTGACACCATGCACTTGCGGTAAAGAATCGGTACACTAAGAAATATTTGTTTAAAATAAAAGCGATCAAGTTTTTGGCGCCGTTGCCGGGGACTAACTTTAGTAATATCATACTAGGTTCTTTGACTGTACTTTAACCATTTTTTTGTTTTTATATTTCGAAAAAAAAAGGATTTGTATATATTTATTTTGTTTTTGTTTTGTTTGACTTGTGAGGTACTTGGAGATGCTACATCAACATGCCTTCACAAGCTTTGCCCAACAACGTTCCGAGCCATTCTACGTTGTTTGGGAGAGATTCAATGAATTGGCCAACACATTCCGGTATCACAACTTTTCGAACTATTCTCTCTTGCAATATTTCTTCAACGGATTGGATGCACACACACGAGAATGGGTATTGAGCGGAGCACTGGTGACTGGGAGTCCCCTGGTTGATAGAGATGAGAACAATGTGGTGCACCTGTTCCATGATATGGCGGACTTCGATCATCACTGGCATTGGAATCCTTCACTGCAGGGTTGGAGCCACCAATACCCACCGGAACCTCGCTACCCTATTGATACGCCGCAACCATTTGAACATCTCGAAGAGAGGAGAGATAGTTCTGCAGATGTCACAACTCAGTTAGAGGATACCTTAGTAAGATTCTTGGCATCAACCGAGAACAGTTTGGAGTGCCAAACCAACTCAATGCGTCACCTGGAGCAGCAAATGGCGGTCCTCATCGAAACAATTTCAATTAGTTGCCAAGAGGAAGAGATGAGGGCTACAAATCAAGAGGCGACGAATCGAGTTTGGTTATATGATGACGATCACTCAACCAACCAAGTTTGGGGGAGTGATCCTCCTAGTGTGGAAGAGTCGAGGGAACTTGAGCCTCTTCAAGAGATTGAGCTTACTTCAGAGATGTTATCCGAGGAGTTCCCATGTGAAGATGAGTCGAATGTGATGTTGGAGAAGGAAGAGACGTTCGAAGATTATGATTTGAGCCCATCGATGGAGACATGTTCTATGCCATATGTGGATCCTTATTTTCCATCGATGCCAACTTCACCGCACTACATCCTCCAAAATGCAAAGCCAAATCAAGAATCATTCTCCCATGCCTGCCATTTAAAGACGAATGTTGTTGGAGCGACGAGCTTACATTGTTACAATGTTGCCAATCTTGAGGGCAAACTGAATGAAGACCCATTAGTGGTATCATATGATACTTACTATGGGCGGCATCCGCTCTTTGATGGTTGCTTCTGATGGTCAAGCCGAAGACTAAAAATCAGCGCTTCTTGGGAGGCAACCCAAGCGTATCCTTTAGTTATTTAGTTTTATTTTACTTTTTCAGTTTTTGCATTTTAGTTTTGTTTATCTCTCAAGTCGACTATTTTACCATTTGCATTCTTCTCTTGCTAGGTACTTGGTTGGAGCGATGAACCCCTACAACAGTGGAGCTTTCAAAAGCAAATCTTCCTCAACCCTCATGCAAGCGTCTTGATCAGGGGAGTTCACTTTTTCCCTTTTGATTCTTTTAAACATTGAGGGCAATGTTTGATTTAAATTTGGGGGAGTAGTAGCTTGCATGTTTTACTTGTTTTAACCACATGTTGTGTGCTTAAATGACACTTGAATCGTCCGATTATTATGAGCTAATTTTTTTTTTATGAGTCAAACTTGAGAAAAGAATGAATTATAGTAGTGACTATTCAATGAGGATTTTGATCTCACTATGCATATGAACTTGATTTGTGATGATTATTGGACTTGTACATGAATATCCTAATTTGAGTTAGCATGTCAAGAATGAGGAATATATTGAGCACAATGAGTCATGATCTTGTGGATTGCATGTTGAATAGTGATAATTGTTGTGAACTTGATGATTTGTCTTGAGCATCTTAGAGTTATCCTAGAACTTATTTGATGATAACACTTTGAGGCGAAATTTTATAGTTACAAACTCAACTTGGAAATGATCTAGGCGTTCTTTGAAATGTTTGAGCCTTTCAAGCTTACCATGATTCATATCAATCCCTAGTGTCCCATTTGAGCTTTATTGAAAAAAGAATGGTATATGCATTGCATATAATTAGACCCCATTCGACATTCTTGGCAAACTCATTATACTTACCCTTATTTGAGCCTAAATGAAAAAGTTATCCTTACCCTAAGGGAGTATAATGAATATCATTCGATGCACTTGAATTGTTATATCTTGATGAGCTTATTGAAAAAAAAATTGATGAATGAGAAAAGAAAAAGATAGACAAAAAGCCTTGAGAAAAAGATAAACATATAAGACCCAAAGTGGCCAAGGCTATAAAAGAAAAAGAAGAGGAGCTCGATGTGTGCGAAAAATTTGAACTGCAAATGATTATACTCTCTTCTTTGCTCTTATCCTATCTTTTCTTTGAAGCCAACACCAAAGGCCTTACATTACAAGCTTAAAAGTCCTTTTGATCCAAGTCTAGGGAGTAACTATCATTAGTGGAGAAGTTGTTTAAAATAGGCCTATGTGATGCTTGATGATAATCTCGACTTTGAGTTGATTAACATGATTTGATCTTGAATATGTGCATGAAACTTGAGATTGACTATAACACACACACACGTTCCAATTTTGAGATATGTTGCTTGAATTAGGAGAAAACATGTCTTGTCAACTTTTGTATGAGATTTCTGAGAATAAGCAAGTCATGAAATAATTGTTTCAAATATCAAGAATGAACTCTACCTTATGATTTTAATGCTTAATCGAGGACGATTAAGTGATAAGTTTGGGGGAGTTGATAGGGTTGAATATTACGCGTTTTTAGGCTATGATATGTATATGTTTTCGTGTTGATTCTTGGATTATTTTATGGTTTATGGTATGTATTTTTCTATTTCAGGAATCAATGTTGAAATGTAGGGAAAGGTGAAAAATCAAGCAAAAATGATGAAAAAATGAATAAAGTTGAAGAAAAGAGGAAAAAAACCAGAATCCAAGACACATGTTGCTCTTTTCTCCTCAGATTACTATATGTTCGAGCCATGTTTTGGAAATGTGGTCCATATAAAAGTTGTAGAAATTTCTCTTATCTTCGCGTGGACAGCTGATTCATCAAATTTGGAGTTTGTATGAGAAAGTTACGGCCAAAATACAAAACTCGCCAGAAGCTGAAAAAGGCGAAGAAAACTTTCTGTGAAGCTCGATCGATCGAGCTAGCATTTCCGATCGATCGAGAAGGGCTGAAAAAGCCACGAAATTCTTACTGGAAGGATGCATCGATCGGCCACTTTTCCGGATCGATCGGGACGAGCAGTTTTCATAAAAATACCTTCCTTGTAGAGTTTGTATGCAAAAGGGAAGTCCATAACTCTTTCCCCTATTTATTATACACGAGATTTTCAACCCAAAAGCATGATTTTAACCTAGGAAATACACCCATTCACCATCCAAATCTCAGCCCCCCCTTTTCTTCACTCTAACCTCATGCCAATTCCTTCACTCCACCACACGTAAAAACCTCCACCAATCTTCCACTCTTCTTCCAACATCCTTCTACCATCAATCCATCCTTCAACCTTTCACCCTATGATTTTGGAACACCTCCAACAAGGCGATTAAAGAGACGATCGAGAAGGAAGCAAGAGAAGGAGCGAGGATCTACAACCGGAGTCGACGCTGAGAGTTTTTCTTTGTCTTTAATTCTTAGTTTTGTTGTGTTTTGATTTATTATGAGGAACTAATTTTATTTATCGAGGCTAGGTGATCCTTTGTTATGAACCTTCGATTTGATGATTTAATGATTGAATTCTTATAGTTTTTTGCGTATGTTTTATGTTCTTCATGCTTTTAGAGGATTGATCACCTTTGAATGATGTTAGTATCGTAATTGCGATCGAGAGATGATTTTATGATACTGAATTAATAACTCATACCATGGATTTAAGACCGAGATCGAGAGATGACGTCAAATACATGCGTGATAGCTATAGATATCTAGTAATCGAAAGCTAGGAGTTTTCATGGATCTTATGCAATATCGAGTTGTTCAATGAGTGCACGAGAGTGACTTACTCCAATTTGATATTAGGTTTAATATAGCTCGAGAGAGTATATTAGATAAATTTGGAGAACTCGTCACCTTAGAAATATTTGAATGTTCAATCGAGAATTGTAGGGAATTGCATTGGTGAGCCAAAGTCTCGATAATCTTCTCTAGTGAATTTTTCTCGTTTACTTTTATTGACTTGGTTGGATTAGTAGTTTATTTTAATTAATTAGTCATTAATTATAAATTAATTTCGTAGGTTAAATATAGGTAAAAGTGTCTTATTTGGTAGTTACTTGTTAGTCCTGTGGGTTCGACAATCCGTATCTTCCTATCTATACTAAAACTTGACACCGTGCACTTGCGGTCTAAAATCGCTAGATTGGAAATAATTGTTTAAAATAAAAGCGATCAATTATACTTGGTAATTATGTTATGATCAACATGTTAAATTTGAAACTGGAATTATATATTTTCAGTATCAGTATATATGTATCACCTAAAAGAGAAAATTTTTTAGGGCCGTTTGACAAAGCATTTGAAATAAATCTTCCGCTGTTTACGCAAATAATCATTATGTGTTCATTAAACACCACATTAGGAATGAGCCCTCACATAAAGTGAACAATATCAGATTGGTTGAGAAACATACATATATCAGATTATATTATCAAAGAGAGAAAGTCAGGGGGAGGAGACTTCACGTACGTAAAACACGTGAAGAGGATAAACGTGTGAGCGTTTGTATTTTCAGGTCATTGTTATTTTGTATTTTCAGGTCATTGCAGAAGATCTTTACTGACATCTCTGCTATTATATTGAGCGTTGGAGAAGAAAGAGAGGTGAACCCCCTCTCTATTGATATCAGCAAGTCACCGCAAATTTTGGTGATATCAATTGGCGCCGTCTGTGGGAAGTTTATTTACTGAATTGAAGACGTTGATATGGCGGGACGACGTGGACGTGGGCGTGGAGTCAGGAGGAATCAGGAAGAAAGATTAAATCCTAGTATGGAAAATCAAGATGTCCCTCCACAGCAGGAAGATCAAGCACCTCCATCTGTTATGAATGCGGGAGATCTGACTATGGAGCAATTGGCACAATTCATCAGTCAGACCATGCGAAATACTTTTTTCCAGCACCGGGTTACGCCACCAACGGAGTCAAACCAACCTCCACCCCCTTCGCAAACAAATCAGGCGCCTTCGCCTGTTCAACCAGAGCAGGTCCCTGAAAACAATAGGGTAGCCAGTGCTGTGGTAGATACACAAGTAGAGCCTCCGTTAATAGATCCAATGGAAGCTGTATGGGGAGAGATAAGGCGATTGGGTCAGCATCTTGGTGGCCGAACTCCAGTGGCTAGGAGAGAAAGTCCATTCTCCCTAATTATTCTAGGAGAGGAACTCCCGCCAAATTTCAGACAACCTGCAGTGGGAGAATATGATGGAAGCACAGATCCAGAAGAGCATCTTGGAAGATTTGAGAATGCTGCTCTGTTGCATAGGTATTCTGATGGGATCAAATGCCGTGTTTTCCTTACCACATTGGTTAGATCGGCACAACAGTGGTTTAATTTACTTAAACCAAACACTGTAAGCTGCTTTGAGGAGTTCAGTTCGGCTTTTCTAAACCAGTTTGCCAGCAGTAAGAGGTATCAAAAAACTTCTTTGAGCCTGTTCACTACCAAGCAGAATGAACAGGAGTCCTTGAGGGAGTTCGTACAACGCTTTAATGGGGCAGCCTTAGAGGTCCCCACTGCAACGGTGGATGTCCTTATTAACGCCTTTACACAAGGGCTTAAGGCAGGAGAGTTCTTTAAATCCTTGGTAAAGAAACCTCCTAGAAGTTATGACGAACTTCTAGGAAGAGCTGAAAAGTATATCAATCTAGAAGATGCTCAGAGACAGAGAAGGGTTGATCTGCGGCCATCAGAAAAGAAGGATAAGTTAGAGTTAAGCAAGAAAAGAACTGTTGATAGGGCTGATGAAAGTGGTCGAACTAGAAGTCAATTTGCATCACGCATACCTCTATCCATGAGCTTGGAAAGAGCTATGGAAATATGTGATGATAGAAAGAAACTGGAAAGACCCAGGAAGTCGGATAACGGGTCCCGTACCCCTATTTCTGATAAGTATTGTGAATTCCATAGAGAGTACGGTCATGTAATGAATGAGTGCCAGAAGCTTGAAGATGAGGTAGAAAGAATCATCAAAAGAGACTCTGAAATAAAAAACTCTGCTAACAAGGAAGCAAGAACCTTCTCAGAAAGGACAGGGTAGAAGCCGGTACCGAGGTAAAAGAAGAGAAAAGACACCATATAGGGGCCGAACCAGGTCCCGTGAAAGGGGTATTGCTCCTAAAGAAACAGATAATCAAAGGAGAAGGGTCGAACAGGTGGATAATAATCCCACCCGAGGAACTATTAATATGATCTCAGGGGGATGCACTGATGGAGACTCGGGCAGAGCTCGGAAAAGTCATGGTAGAAGAATGGAAAATTTCGAAGTATCGGAAGAGTTAATTACAAGGGATGAGCCTGTCATAAGCTTTGGGCCAGATGATCTAAAAGGAGTTGCAACACCACACAATGATGCCCCAGTGGTCACTGTAACCATAGCTAACTATGATGTAGCAATGATCTTCATCGATACTGGGAGTTCAGTCAATGTCTTGTTCAAAGATACCTTAGAAAAGATGCAGATAGAGGGGTCAAAATATGAACATATTGCAACTCCTCTGTATGGGTTCACCGGGCACGCAATTCAACCACTTGGACAGATCAACCTGCCCTTATCTCTGGGTCATGGGATGTCTCGCATTACAAAGATGGTTAATTTCACTGTGGTAGAGGCACCTTCATCATATAATGCAATCTTAGGCCGACCTGCAATGAAGGACTTCAAGGCGGTAGCTTCTACCTATCATCAGAAATTAAAATTCCCAATGGGTAGAGAAGTTGGGGTTCTTTGTGGTGACAGAAGACAGCCCGCAGATGTTATGTGGACGAAGTAAAAGAAGACGTTAAGCGAGCTTGTAGGGAGGTTGGTTGTATTGAAAGAGCTGGGTATAGTGTTCCGAATGACAAAGGCATTCCCAACAGCTTGGATGAAGAACCTGAAATGATTGAGCTCGTCTCTACTAATCAAAAAGTAAAAATAGACAAGGACTTGGAAATAAATATTAAAGCCGATCTCATCTCATGTTTAATTAAAAATGAGGATATCTTTGCCTGGAGTGCTCGGGATCTAAGAGGAATTAGACCAGACGTGCTAGAACATCATTTGAATGTGCTCTCGGGAGTCCAACCTGTAAAACAGAAGAAAAGACATTTTGGACCTGAAAAGGATAAGGTCATAAGAGAGCAGGTGGAGGAGCTCCTTCGGGCAGGTCAAATTCGAGAAATACAATTTCCAACATGGCTCTCAAATGTGGTCTTAGTACCAAAGAGCTCTGGAAAGTGGAGGATGTGTATAGACTTCAGAGATCTTAATAAGGCATGTCCGAAGGATTGTTACCCATTACCAAGGATTGATCAGATGGTTGATTCAACAGCAGGACATCAGTACTTGTGCTTAATGGATGCCTACCAGGGATATCATCAGATTCCTTTGGCTAAAGAAGATCAAGATAAAGTTAGTTTTGTCACATCAGATGGGACTTTTTGCTATGTTGTTATGCCCTTCGGGCTCAAGAATGCAGGAGCTACTTACCAGCGTTTGATGGACAAGGTGTTTTCAAAATAGCTAGGCCGCAATGTGGAAGTATATGTAGACGACATTCTTGTAAAATCAAAAAGTGGCACCGATCTAATTGCCGATCTGACTGAGACTTTCTCCACCCTTAGGTCTTACGGGTTAAAGTTAAACCCCCAGAAATGTGTGTTCGGGGTAAAAAGCGGAAAATTTCTTGGCTATATAGTGACAGAAAGGGGGATTGAAGCTAATCCAGAAAAGGTGAGAGCTATCTGTGAGATGTCTCCGCCGAAGAACCTTCAAGAGGTGCAACGCCTGGCAGGAAAAATCGTTTCTTTATCACGATTTATTTCTAGATCAGCTCATAGAAGTCTCCCCCTTTTTAAGATACTCCGGAAGGCTGGGAAATTTGATTGGAACGAAAAATGTGGAGAAGCATTTGAAGAATTGAAAAAATACTTAGCTGAACTTCCCATTTTGGCCAAGCCTCTGCAGGCAGAGAGGTTATACGTCTACCTATCAGCGACTGAGGAAGCAATCAGCTCGGTTCTCGTCAAAGAAAGGGAATCAGAACAGCAGCCGATATATTACTTATCTCATGCCTTGAAAGATGCTGAGCTGAGGTATCAGGAGATCGAGAAGTTGGCTCTAATGTTGATCATCACAGCTAGGAGACTCAGGCCTTATTTCCTATCCCATCCTATAATGGTGCTAACAAACAGTTCCCTGGGAAAAATACTCAGCCGCGCGGATGTCTCTGGACGACTTGTTAAATGGACAACTGAACTAGGTGAGTATGATATACAGTATAAGCCACGCACAGCTATCAATGCTCAGGCCTTAGCAGATTTTATTGCGGAGACTGTGCATCCCGAAAAAGAAGAATTATGGAAAGCATTTGTAGATGGTTCTTCTTGTAATGAGAGAAGTGGGATTGGGGTTGTGCTGATCTCTCCTACCGGAGAAGAAGTATGTTTGGCAGTTCGATTGGATTTCCGAGCTTCCAACAATGAAGCAGAGTATGAGGCAGTATTGACTGGATTAAGGGCTGCTCGAAATGTTGGAGCTAAGCGTATACATGTCATCTCTGACTCACAGCTTGTAGCCCAACAAATGAATGACGCCTATGAGGTTAGAAACGAGAAGCTAATCCATTATGCAAGTACCATAGAAAAAATAAAGGAGGGATTTCTAGAGGTAACATTCAAACAGATCCCAAGAGAGGAGAATAGAAAGGCCGACAGTTTGGCAAGAATGGCTAGTGCTCTCCGCGCTTGGCAAGATAGAGACGTGGTGTTTCAAATTGAGTTAACTCCTAGTCAGGATGTCCCGTCTGAATCTGTGGAAGAGAATGATTGGAGACAAGAGCTCTTAGACTATCTTACCAATTCCAAGCTCCCAACTGATACCAAAAAAGCTTATAGACTCAAAAAGAGGAGTCAGAGATTCATACTTATCGAAGGAATCTTGTACAAGAGGTCTTTTACCCAACCACTTCTGCGTTGTTTGGGTCCAAAAGAATCAGACTACGTATTAAGGGAAATACATGAGGGGTGCTGTGGAAATCACCTAGGATCATATTTCTTGGCAAAGAAGGTGCTCCTTGCTGGATATTTCTGGCCTACAATTCAGAAGGACTCTGCTACTATGGTTATATCCTGTGACAGTTGTCAAAGACATTCAAGGCTTCAGCATCATCCAGCGATGATGATGAAAGCCATTGTGGCAGCGTGCCCGTTTGATCAGTGGGGCATTGATATAGTAGGACCATTTCCAACAGGTAAAGCTCAGAAGAAATTTTTGATCGTAGCCATTGATTATTTCTCTAAGTGGGTAGAGGCAGAGCCATTAGCCAGAATCACCGAGGAAGAGGTCTTCAACTTCATCTGGAAAAACATTGTTTGCCGATTTGGTGTCCCGCGGAAGATCATCTCGGACAATGGAAGGCAATTCCAAGGAGCTTTGCTCAGGGCATGGTGTGAAGAATTAAAAATCCATCAGGCTTTCACTTCTGTTGCATATCCTCAGAGTAATGGTCAGGTAGAAGTCACTAACAGGTCTCTCGTACAAAGCATTAAAACTAGTTGGGAAAAGCTAAAGGAAATTGTGGGGAAGAACTACCTAATGTTCTATGGTCATATCGAACTACACCAAGAACGGGAACAGGTGAAACCCCATTCAGTATGGTCTACGGAAATGAAGCGGTACTCCCAGCTGAAATTGGAGCGGAATCATCAAGAGTGCATTTCTATGATGAACAAAACAGCGATAAAAGAGCTGCTGACCTGGACCTGATTGAAGAAGTAAGGGAGGCTACGGCCATCAGAATGGAAGCCTATCGTAATCGTGTGAAGCGGATGTACAACAGACGAGTCATCCAGAAAACTTTCCAGGTCGGCGATCTCGTACTAAGAAAGGTGCAAGAGGTTCAAGTGGGCAAGCTAGACCCTAAGTGGGAGGGTCCCTTCAAGATTGTTGAAAAGCTAAGCTCAGGAGCTTACTACCTAGAAGGTCCTGATGGGAAGATGTTGAAAAGACCATGTAACGCTTACCATCTCCGAAATATTATTCTTAGTTCAACTCTTTAAATTTTAGCAAAGATTGTTTTTGTTTTTGGATGATATACTATTTTATTATACAGTTTTATAAGTTTTATAATTTTTGCAAGATATTGTACAACTAGGAAAAGGGTTTTCACCCTACCTCAGGAGCACGAGCTCAGCCCTGGTCACACCAGAAGCATGGGTGTGCAACCTACCTGAGGAGCACGAGCTCAGCCCTGGTCAAGCCAGGAGCATGGGTGTGCAACCTACCTGAGGAGCACGAGCTCGGCTCTGGTCATGCCAGGAGCATGGGTGTGCAACCTACCTCAGGAGCACGAGCTCAGCCCTGGTCACGCCAGGAGCATGGGTGTGCAACCTACCTGAGGAGCACAAGCTCAGCCCTGGTCACGCCAGGCGCATGGGTGTGCAACCTAACTGAGGAGCATGAGCTTAGCCCTGGTCACGCCAGGAGCATGGGTGTGCAACCTACCTAAGGAGCACGAGCTCAGCCCTGGTCACACCAGGAGCATGGGTGTGCAACCTACCTGAGGAGCACGAGCACAGCCCTGGTCACGCCAGGAGCATGGGTGTGCAACCTACCTCAGGAGCACGAGCTCGGCCTTGGTCACGCCAGGAGCATTGTGTGCAACCTACCTGAGGAGCACGAGCTCAGCCCTGGTCACGCTAGGAGCATTGGTGTGCAACCTACCTCAGGAGCACGAGCTCAGCCCTGGTAACGCCAGGAGCATGGGTGTGCAACCTACCTCAGGAGCACGAGCTCAGCCCTGGTCACGCCAGGAGCATAGGTGTGCAACCTACCTGAGGAGCACGAGCTCAGCCCTGGTCACGCCAGGAGCATGGGTGTGCAACCTACCTCAGGAGCACAAGCTCAGCCCTGGTCACACCAGGAGCATGGGTGTGCAACCTACCTGAGGAGCACGAGCTCAGCCCTGGTCACGCCAGGAGCATGGGTGTGAAACCTACCTCAGGAGCACGAGCTCAGCCCTAGTCACGCCAGGAGCATGGGTGTGCAAGTCAGGCCGAGCTGCATCGCTCTTGGTCCCAGCTGTTTAATGTTTTCCATTACGTGGTAAATTATTAAACTAGGCCGAGCTGCATCGCTCTTGGTCCCAGCTGTTTAATGTTTTCCATTACGTGGTCAATTATTAAACCAGGCCGAGCTGCATCGCTCTTGGTCCCAGTTGTTTAATGTTTGCCATTACCTGGTAAATTAGTAAACCAGGCCGAGCTGCATCGCTCTTGGTCCCAGCTGTTTAATGTTTTCCATTACGTGGTAAATTATTAAACCGGGCCGAGCTGCCGAGCTGCATCGCTCTTCATCCCAGTTGTTTAATGTTTTCCATTACGTGGTAAATTATTAAACTAGGCCGAGCTGCATCACTCTTGGTCCCAGCTGTTTAATGTTTGCCATTATCTGGTAAATTATTAAACCAGGCCGAGCGGCATCGCTCTTGGTCCCAGCTGTTTAATGTTTTCCATTACGTGGTAAATTATTAAACTAGGCCGAGCTGCATCGCTCTTGGTCCCAGCTGTTTAATGTTTTCCATTACGTAGTAAATTATTAAACTAAGCCGAGCTGCATTGCTAAGGTCCCAGCTGTTTAATGTTTGCCATTACGTGGTAAATTATTAAACCAGGCCGAGCTGCATCGCTCTTGGTCCCAGCTGTTTTATGTTTTCCATTATGTGGTAAATTATTAAAGCAGGCCGAGCTGCATCGCTCTTGGTCCCAGCTGTTTAATGTTTGCCATTACCTGGTAAATTATTAAACCAGGCCGAGCTGCATCGCTCTTGGTCCCAACTGTTTAATGTTTTCCATTACGTGGTAAATTATTAAACTAGGCTGAGCTGCATCGCTCTTGGTCCCAGCTGTTTAATGTTTGCCATTACCTGGTAAATTATTAAACCAGGCCGAGCTGCATCGCTCTTGGTCCCAGCTGTTTAATGTTTTCCATTACGTGGTAAATTATTAAACTAGGCCGAGCTGCATCGCTCTTGGTCCCAGCTGTTTAATGTTTTCCATTACGTGGTAAATTATTAAACTAAGCCGAGCTGCATTGCTAAGGTCCCAGCTGTTTAATGTTTGCCATTACGTGGTAAATTATTAAACTAAGCCGAGCTGCATTGCTAAGGTCCCACCTGTTTAATGTTTGCCATTACGTGGTGAATTATTAACCTAGGCCGAGCTACGTCATGCTTGGCCCTACCTGTTTAATGTTTGCCATTACGTGGTGAATTATTAACCTAGGCCGAGCTACGTCATGCTTGGCCCTACCTGTTTAATGTTTGCCATTACGTGGTGAATTATTAACCTAGGCTGAGCTACGTCATGCTTGGTCCTACCTGTTTGATGTTTGACATCACGTTGTAAATTATTATGTTTGGCCGAGCTATGTCGTTCTTGGCCCTACCTGTTTAATGTTAGCCATTACATGGTGAATGGTTAAGCTAGGCCAAGTCACGGACACTAAGTATTCTCTAATTAAGCTCCGCCATACAAAATTGACAAGAACCGTAAAACAGAACTAACATTAAATAAAAGAACAATTCGGAAGGACTACAAAAGTATATCTATAGATCAGGGGGGAGAGAGGCATCTACTTTTTCTACATCTAGAAAATCCAAAGCGACGTCAGGTACAAGACAGCCATGCTCTTTAATCTGGCTAAGACATCCCTGGAAACCAGCCTCAATAAAAGTAAGGAGTTTCTCCCCTACCAACTCCTCAGACTTTTGCTTCTCCTCAGCCGCCTCCTTCAGAGATTTAGCAAGTTCCTGCTCAGCAGAGTTAGCTAGCCCTTTAGCTAAGGCTAACTCATTACGCAGCTCCCGGATCTCAGCCTCATGTTGACGTTTCTGGGCCTCAATCAAAGAGCGAGCCTCGGCCTCAGCGATGGTCTTCTTATCAATCTGAGCTTTTAGCTCAGAGATTTCATTCTCATGAAGAGATTTGGCCTCAGCAAGGGTGTCTTGCATATGATCAAAGACCTTGGCATCTTTTAAGGATTGTCTTCGGATGAAAGACACCCTGGACATAAACTCCCCCATCAAGAGCATAGCCTCGGTCAGACTGCTCCCAGTTCGAGTCATCAGGTCCCCCCAGCTCAGTTGGCTCATAAAAAGGGCATCCTCCGTAGTAGGCATATCACGAGCCACAACTAAGGCAACTGTGCTCGGTCCTTCCCCAACTAGTCTGACACCACCTCGATAAGCCTCCATCACCCGCTCACGACACCTCTCCACACGAGCCGGTGCACCCCCTTTCTCACCCGTCGAAGGGAGTTCGGACGGATTGGTACGTGACCGAACTTGCCTCAGAGGCTGAGCTTCAACAGCAGTAGACCCTGACGAGCCACCGAGAGCTGCCTGTCTTTTGCGGGAGAGCTGGGCTACATCTTCGGTGGGGCTCTCACCTCCTATATCCACAATGGTGACTCCCTCGGCTGCTGGGGGTTGGCCCTGTTTTTGCTTCCTTTTCTGAATAGCTTTCAACACTAAGGAGCTCATAACTCTGTCTTCTGTATAAACAGATAAATAGTTCAGTCAAACCGAACAAAAAACACTTGTGAGTAAAATAATTGTTACAACATGCTAGAACAAGTACCGGCTCTCCCCCTCAATGTCAGATCAGCCGGACCCAGCCCAGCAAAACAAAGGAGATCCTCCACCAACAGCTTAGATGAATTAAAACAGTGACCTCCTATGGCGTTCATTACATCTAAGAAGGCGGTGCTCTTTTTGAAATTTTTGGGAGGAGAGGGGAGAGTCGGGAGATGTTCAAGCCAATCAGAGCAGCAGACCCAGGGCTGAGAAGGCTTTACAAAAAAGAACTCATTTTTTTAGTCTTTGATTTTGCTAGGATAACCCCCAACAAACGCACAGCCAGGTCGGCTAGTGACATACCAGGGTCCCTCATCCGATCTCTTGATATGAAAAAAATAAGAGAGAGAGGGGTGGTCATAAGGTAAGCCTAACGCCTTAAAAATAACTAATAGACTACACAAAATTCGGAAGGAGTTGGGAGAGAATTGGCTAAGGTTTAGCTGGTAAAAACTACTGAACTCCTGAAAGAAGTCAGGAAGAGGAAAACGTAAACCCCCTTCTAGTTGACCGCGGTAAAAGGTAAAAAAGCCCTTAGGGGGTTGGTTGGATCGTTGAGAAGAGGAAGGGAATATCAACTCATAATCAGAAGGGGCTTGGCTGAGCTGACGTATTTTGGCCTCATCTGACTCATCCAAGGCAGGAACATAGAGTTCATACCAAGGATAATTGCCCGGAGGCGACTCTGATCTAAGACGAGGGCTGGCCTCAGTCAGTTGAAGGTCGGGTTCAGCTGAGGTCCCAGCTTCCTGGGGAGCCTCAGTGCGCACCACTTCTTCAATAGGCTCAACTCCCTCAGGGAGGGCAATCCCTTCGGGATAAAAGGAGCCGTACTGATCTACCGCTTTAAGCTCCTCGTCAGTTAGAGGGGAAGGAAACAACTGATCAGGTGAAGACATTTTAACAAAAACAGCTGAGAAAAAACGTACCTAGGAGTTTTCAGAAATAAAAATGGAATGCTAAAGAGGTCGGATCCGATCTGTTTCAAAAATTGCAAAATGGACAATGAGGGACCCGGAACGGTATATATAGGGAGACCTCAACGAATCTCGGCCGTTGATCCCTGATGCGCTGTACGGTCTAGATTAGCCTCGGGAATCGGGCGGGGAGCCCAACGGTCGTAATTGTAGTTCGAAATTCAAATTATGTAGCCGTTATTTCCCGCCTAAATCAAGTTTTGCTATTTTGAAGAATTGGCTCGTCAGGATAACTCAGCAAATACGAGCTTCTGGTCTAAAACGTCAGCTCGACAGGGAGGGGGGACTATGATACCTCCTAAAAGATACCACCTGACGAGACGACCTGGCTCCATGGTATATTTATCGCCTTTCTTCGACGAGAGCTCTCCTACCATTCCGAACTCTTGGTGATGTCCGACCTGTTTGGCCGACCTGTTGCACCTCACCTGTTGCCCCTCCGGTATCTCGGCGAGCGACCTCTTTTGGGAGCCCGAGCTCATATGCCGAGCTCTTCTCATTTACCGGCTCTCAGCAAGGAAGCTAGTCCTCCAAGATACCTAGTCCTAGATCTGCGGAGCAATATCAGGGATTTGATTGTATCCACAGGATCTTGACATATCTGGGTAAGATTTGGATAAACATGGAAAGAGTCATTGCTACAATACAACTCTTAGGTCTCCGCCTATAAATACCAGGTTTGGGGTATCAGTTAATCTCTCTGATTATTAATTGTCTTTACCTACCGCATATATCTCCATATATTCAATCGCCTGACTTGAGCGTCGGAGGGGATCCGCCGGAAAACTTCCGGCAACCTTCTCACTGTTATTTCGTATTTCAGGTCATTGCAGAAGATCTTTACTGACATCTCTGCTATTATATTGAGCGTTGGAGAAGAAAGAGAGGTGAACCCCCTCTCTATTGATATCAACAAGTCACTGCAAATTTAGGTAATATCACATAGAATAAGTTGACGTGAACAAAGCAACACAGCGAGAGACGGAGCTACGGATCGACGACGCGATTCAACATCGCTAGTTTATGCGTATTTCTAAACTTTGTTTGTTTCTATTTGATTTCCTTATGCTTTTGATGTTGAAAAACATGATTTTACATTTGATTTTAAATATGTTGCTAGGCTAAGTTTGTTATCAAGACTTAGGGGATCCCATGTTTTGAACCCATGATTTAAATTGAATGTTTTGATTGATTCTTATATATTTAAGTGCATAGATCATTGTTCTTCATGCTTTTAAGGGTTTGGCCATCCTTGAATGATAATAAATTACAATTGAGATCGAGAGATAAAATTGGATTTCGATATAGTGATTTATGATGTGGATTCAGGCTGATATCGAGAGATAAAGTCAAATACATGTGTGATAGCAATAGATATACCAAAATCGAAGGCTAGAAGTTTTCATAGATCGATTTACAATATTAAATGTTCAATAAGGGTACGAGAGTGGCTTATTGTTACGTTAGTATTAGATTTGTTATAGCCGGACCAAGGTATAACAAGTGAATTAGGAAAACTCGTCACCTTAGATTGTTTGAATTTAATTCTTAACTAATAGGCGAATTGTGGGGGATTACATAGGTGAACCGAAAGTCTTGATAATTGTCTCTATTGATTTTATTCTCATTCTCTATTGATTGTTTGGGTTACATATTGAATTAATTTGTCACTTTAGTTAATTAATCATAACCATTTTTCGTAGGCTAAATATAGTTAAACTAGTGGAGTTTGGTACTTATTTCCTAGTCCTCGTGGGTTTGACACGCATACTTATATTATCATTATACTAAAACTTGACACCGTGCACTTGCGGTATAAAATTGCTACACTGGAATCGATTGTTTAAAATAATAGCTATCAATCACCAGGCCGTCGATCTTCTTGTCTAGCTCCTCCAGATTTTCTCGGATGTGCTTTGATCTCGTTATGATGGAATTAGCTTCACTCGCTTCCATCTCTTGTCAAAAAATTTGCAAGAATATTTTTATCAGATTTCACAATGACAATATCATAATCATAATATTGACACATTCAGTTTGCCATCTTAAAAGTCTAGCCTTTTCTGCTTTTGATTCAATTTTATTTTTTATAAAGGGCTTGACACTCGTATTATCTATTTTCAAGATAAATTTCTTTGCTAGTAGAGTGGCCATTCTTAAAAGCCTTTCGAACTGCGAAGAATTCTTTCTCTTTGATGTGCCATCAGATGACTTCGCTGCTGTCAAATAGACCGCTGCAATATCTGCATGGCACTTCCCCATCTGGTGTGGCTTTCATAAGTACTGCAGCCCACCAATGATCACTGACATCTGTATATAATACCAGTTCATCCTCATCGTTTGATATTGCAATCTTTGATAGTTGCCTGCAAACTTCTTTAAGCTGTTTGACAGCTTGTCTGTGATCTTCATTACATTCAAACTTAACATCTTTATTGAGTAGTGGACTGAACACCTTCCTATGGTTTGCTAGATTGTTGATAAACATTCCAGATAAATTAACAACTCCTAAAAAACTCCGAAGTTGCTTTAAATCCTTGAGGTCTTCCGGATATCCTTGTACTTTTTCAACAATATGATTCTGCAGGATGAGTCCAAATTTGTCGATGTCGATTCCAAGGAACTCGATCTGTCTTGTAGCAATCACTGCTTTCTTTTTGGAAAGCACTAACCATTCCTTGTAACAAACATCTGAAAAAATTTCCAAATGTGTAATATGTTCTTTCGTGTTTCTTGACGCAATGAGTATCTCGTCAATATACACGAACATGAAGCTGAAGTAATCCTTAAAATGATTATCCATCTTCCTTTGAGATATCTGTGGAGCATTTGCCAATCACATTGGCATGACATTCCAGATATAATGTCCTTGTGGTGTGGAGAATGCTATGAACTTTCTGCTAGCTTCCTCCATCTTAATCTGGTAAAACCCATACTTACAATCGAACTTAGAACACTTTGGCATTCTTGATACTGTTAACCAAATGTTCTCTGCTTGGTATACAATATCCGTCGAAATCCAAGATGTCATTGATTCCTTTGTAGGTGATAACCAAACTTCGCTTTCCCCTTTTGATTTCTCTGTGATTCCAAACAAGGAATCCTGCACTGCTATATGGAGAAACCCCTGCTGAGATTAACTTAAGGTCTAGATGTTCCTTAAGTATTATCTGCATATCCATCCGATCTTCCATGTTCATGGGGATGGGT
Organism: Haberlea rhodopensis; assembly: GCA_907163345.1. Classification (NCBI taxonomy): domain Eukaryota; kingdom Viridiplantae; phylum Streptophyta; class Magnoliopsida; order Lamiales; family Gesneriaceae; genus Haberlea; species Haberlea rhodopensis. The sequence continues at coordinate 1,922,542 of CAJQUN010000079.1, forward strand.
CTGAGCTGACGAACTCATTTTCCTTTCCAGCTTTCACCTTTAAAGTAGCTATGAGCTCATTCTTACTCCATCATGCCAGTGGATCCTCGTTGTAGTTCCTATGAATTTTCCTTTTCACATCCTCTAGAGTATTTTGCTCTTCAAGGGTAGCTTCAGGTTGTGCAACTTTATCTTGTAATGCCTTTTTCAGTAGCAACAGGATTTCTGGAGTAACTTCTTCCTCATCCTTTTATCTAAAAGACATAATATTAACCTAGTCAAAAGTTTGTGAATCCTTTTCACTAGGACCGTGTTGTCGGAACTGAAGAATTGCTTCTCCAAATTTCCGATGATCCTTCATCTTTGGGTGTCGAAGTTTTCCTTCATCACCAAGCTTGGTGCGAAAACTAATGAGGAATTTTCTGTGAAACGCTTCCCGTATTAGCTGTACCATATCTTATGATCACAAAGGGTTGTGAAAATAAGTCTTCTCGTCTCATTCTCATGAGTGAATCTCTTGAATATCTGTAGGAAATTGTTTCCTAGCAGCATATCAGCTCATGCATCATGGAAATAAATGGGTGGAGTTTTGACTTTGTACCACCGGGTACCGCCTGCTCCTCCGATAATTATTTCCGCTCCCGGACTCCTTCATTAAGAATAAGGATCCGTTTGGAAAAGTCTTTTCCAGCAATGGCTGGTAATTTCTCATCAACTTCTTTGGGGAAGATATCTTGCCTGGCAGTACATATTCCAGCTCCGGAGTCAATGTAAGCTGCAAAATATTCTACTCGATATTTTTCATATAGCATTGTGATGCCCGAGAATTATTGGTGTTAATTAATCCCGGTATAGTAATAATCCTTAATGGATTTTAATTGTGGCAATTGTGAATTGATTGCAGTTTCGGGACTCTCGGGGATGTTAAATCCGGTTTTTGGAGTCGTTGGATCCAAGGGATGAGATTGTATTCTCATCGTGGTGATAACCTTGGAAATTGGTTCTTGGTGGAACCTGGGGTCCGGAGTACTTCGTACTGGGGCTGGTAATGGGAATTGAGGTTAGAGAGATGATTAGTGAAAACAGATGATATTTAATGAATCATGATGTATTTGTGGAGGACTCGGGAATTTGGAGTTTTGGTACTATATATACCAAGTTGACTCGGTGTTTTGGACACAATTCTCTCCTCTCTCTCTCTCTATCGCTCAAAACCCCTCTCTTTTCCACCATTTTTGCCTTGGTGCATAAATCGTTGGAAGCTTGGCTCGGGAGCCAAATTTCTCGAAGATAATAAGGTATTATCCATCTCCTCGCATTTATCTTCGATTTGATAGTCTTATTGTGGTGTTTCGGAAGGTTTTGAGTTGGGTTTGAGAAAATGGGTTTTTAAAGATTTTTGGATTGTTGTGTTTTGGGGTTGATTTATAGCCCATTGTTGAGGATTGATGGTTTATTGGATGTTGGGTTTGATTTCTGGGAGTTTTAAGCTAAAAAACAACGCCATTTTTAGGCTTTTACAGTGCTCGCCGATCGATCGGCATTGAGGCCTCGATCGATCGGGCGTTTTTTCTGAAAAATGAAGACGATGAACAGTAGATGGCGATCGATCGGGTGAGACTACCGATCGATCGCGGGCGCGTGGCGATCGATAGGCCAGTCTCGCCGATCGATCGAGCGCGGGGGAATTTTGGTGCCAAATCTTCCTGTGGCTCTCGATCGATCGAGAGCTGATGTCCGATCGATCGAGAGCTGATGTCCGATCGATCGAGAGGCCTGGTTTCATGGCATGTTTTGGGTTGATGTTATGTAATCGATGCATACTTCGGCCGGGGTCTTTTTAAATGGTTAATCGTCATTGATTGATGATATTTTTGGGGATTGTAGACGTGCTTGGGCACGTGGTAATGATTAACTGGCATTTGGAAATTTGATGGTTTCAGTTGTTTTGAGAACATGGAAAGTACATGGAATCCCGGATGAGGATGATACCATCCAGTGAGTATATTTTGTATTTCATAGAATTTACATTGTTGTAAATTATGAATTTTATTATTATGATTATTGGATTTGGGATATTGGTATGCTCACCCCGTGTGGGGGCTGTCTCTGTTGGGGCAGGTGATTAGGTACATCGATGGCTTTGGGTATGAGCTCGAGCTATGGATTGGAGTGCTACCAGGGATCGAAGTACCAGCGACGGTATTGATCATGATACTTTATACATTAGATACACGTATACTTATTCGATGCTCGCATGTGAGCAATAGTATGTGTATATGGATTGTATAAAGAAGGCAAGGGCCTTTCTCTTTTCATTTATGTGTTGCATGCAATTAATTATGAATTGCAAAATGAATTGAGAGCATGTTAGTGTATTATATTGGTGCATGAGATGTAAGTGGTATTGGTTGGGGAAAACTAGACATTATATGGAATAATGTAAAGAATTTTTATTATATGCATGAATGGCTATGATGATAAGTGATTTTTCCCCTACATGTATGATTGTATGCACTAATTGCATGGATTAATACACAAATAATGGGTTAAGGGCACATGGGTCCTTACAAGCATCCCGACGGAGATGAATATGGAGAATGGGTTGGTGGTCATCTGATCCTATATCTTTTTCCTGCCACCATGAATTCCATTCCATCTTGCAATCTTTCCCAAGGTTTATGTTCCTCGAGAAATTCAATCCGTAGAATAAGTTGTTCTGAGATTCTTCCGGCAGTTCATTCAATTGTGAGATCAATTTCACCAATTTGAAGGTTTCCTTGATATTTGCCAACTACCGGTTGTTGCAAATAGTAGAGGACATCACAAGGGAAGAGATTCTTTTTTTCCGTAATGTCAAAAATTATCTGCACTTCTCTAAAGTCTTATGGGCATTTCAGTTTTCCTGTTGTTTTGAATACATCAGGGATTTTCTGAATTCTGCTTGAGACTACCTGCTATTTTTCCCTCGGATAGTTGCTGATTAACCTATCATGTTGGAAAGACATCCTTCTTGGCTCGATCATAAGGCTCCTGCTTCTGTTCAGTACAGGTTGATCTTGTATCCTCATGTCAATCTCTCCTATTGTCGGAGTATCAATGATGTCCGGCAATACCGCTTTGATGAAATCTTTGAAGATTCTGGGGACTTCGATGAATTCCTTTCTCAAGAATACCTCGGAATGATGAGTATTCGAGAGTGCTCATGATACCTTGTAGGTGATCGAGTAAGACATGTTCCCTTCTTTTATCAAATCTTTTCTTTTAAAATATTGAGGAAGAGTGATAACTTTGTTGAAGTCTCGATCTCCCATATTGTATGCAATCCTCGGATAGATGTTAAAGGCCATCTTTCCTGCATACAGATTTCCTACAACTGTTCCCAAACAAGAATCTTTGAGATTCGGGATTCTCTTGTCAAATATCGTCAGGTTGAGGGGCGATTCAATTCCTTCCTTGAATGTTGCTTTAATGATGACTCTAATGGCTCCGATATGAATCCATGAGAGTGTATTAGCAACCTCTCTTTTCACCTTGTTTTTAATCTCCTGGATTTCTCTGTAGGGGATTAATTGCATCTTGATTTGGTTTCCCATGAATTCCATCGGGATTGCAAATTCACCTGTTGTTACCCTATGGATAATATGATGCTTTCTTCTTTGAAGACCAATCATATCCATGGCTTTTTCCATTGCCCCAATTATAGATCCATCATACATTTGAAGCTTTGGTTCTTCCTTCATGATCCTCATAAGAGTTCTCTGATCACGTGTTGAAGAAACTCTCCTTCACTCTGATTTTGACATGGATTCACCTCCATTATCAGAATAGATTTCTTCTTCGTAGATGCTATCATCTGAGGGAATATCCTCAAATTGATACACATGTACCAAATCCTGAAAATAGACATCATCTTCAAGTTCTTTGGATGCTCGAACTGTCTTACTCCACGGCTTTGGTTTTCTGGACAATCTGTAGATATATGTCCTCTTGCTCCACATGTCCAGCAGTTAAAATCTTTGAAACTCTCATTTGCACGAGTATGTGTGCGTCTGAAAGTTCTCTTCGTTGGTGTTCTGCTAGAACTAGCTTGATTAGAACCCGCCGACGAGATTCTAATCCTTGTTGGTTCTGATCTTTGCCCCGATATGTAGCTTCGGGCTTTCTGTTTTGACCAGAACTTTCTAGGTCTCCATAAAGACTTACTTCTTCTTGAACTACTTCCTAGGGCATATGGATGAGCTCTATGTTTTTTCATCTTTCGCCTCTGGGTGTAGTTTCCAATATTTGTCGGGATATCATTCCCTGTACATCAAAGATGAGCTATTTTGTTGATTCCTCCGAGCTTCTTGAAATTCTTTAGGATCTTTGCTTGGTAGCACCATTCCGTAAGCTTTACTTTAAGAAATGACATTCTCCTAGATACCGTCTCGATTGCATGAGGTGTATACTCCTTGATAAGCATTTATCACCATGGGCTCGAAATTTTGGCAAAGAATAGTTCTGCTGTATCTTTTTCTTCTATCTTTGCCTTCCATCGATACTCTGTAAAGAGTTTGATGTACTCGTCTATATAACATATATCATGTAGTTCCAGGCTAAGTAGAGCTTGTCTGTATTTTTTAGCCTTCTCTTCCTCCATTCCTTCGAAGTAACTTACTCCAATGAAATAGATTTTAAAGAATTTTGCCATCTTGTCCACAATTTCTTTCAGGGACTCTCCGGCTAAAACTTCTTCCTTGGTACCTGGGTCTCCCATATCCCAGGTAATCTTGACTGATCCTTCCAGACTCATTTTAAGGAGTAAAAGAACCCTTCTTTGCTTAGGTCAAGTGTTCCTGCTGCTATTCTCATTGCTGAAGCCCATTCATCAATAAGAACTTCTCTGTTTTTGAAATCCAAGATATCTGTGATATCCCCGAAATGATTATGCATTTGGGCATTAATTATGTTTATGTGGTAATAGGGTATTAATTAATTTAGTGTTGGAATTAATTAATTTGGTGAAATGCTTAGTCATGCGGTGGGCATGACCTGGTAATGCATTTCAGGGTGCATGTAATGCATGTTGGGAATTTGGGTGCTAGCATGGTTTATTTGTGGTGGTTAAAGGTTATTTTGGTGAAGCATGTTTTAATTGAGGTTATGGTGCATTTTTGTAAAATGCTTTTAAAATATCACGTTGGGATATTTTATACATCATGCTAATTAATGGGTACCATTTTTAATCTTTAACCCACTTACACCCCTTTCGCCTCTTTAACTCCCATTTATTACCAAACACTCTCAACCCTAACCCAAACCTCCAAATTTTCGTCCAACCCAAGAAAGGAGAGGAGAAATCCTTGCAAACTCTTCATTTGTTGGAATCTTGATAAGATTTTGTTGGGAAAATGATTTCTAAGTTTTGGTGATTACAAACATCAACCGGACAATACATCAACCGGGTGAAGTCATCAACTGGATGGACATCAACCGGACAATACATCAAACCGGGTGAAGACATCAACTGGATGGACATCAACCGGACAATACATCAAACCGGGTGAAGACATCAACTGGATAGCTACCAACTGGACAAGACATAAACTGGATAGCTACCAACTGGATAGACATCAACTGGATAGCTACCAACTGGACAAGACATAAACTGGATGGCTACCAACTGGATAGACATCAACTGGATAGCTACCAACTGGACAAGACATAAACTGGATAGCTACCAACTGGATAGACATCAACTGGATAGCCACCAACTGGACAGACAACTACTGAACAACTATCAACCGGATAGTCCCACTGAACAAAGACATCAACTGGTCATAAAAGGATGAACGACCAGTTGAACACAGAAAACCAGCAGAAGTCTAAGCTTCCAGTTAGAGCACTAAGCAACGAGACAAAATCAGTACAACATTCTCTGACAAAGGTACAACAGAGCGGCGCACCCTGCTATATCTCCGCCACCATTACCGTCAGAGTGAAAAGAGCCGTTGCTTTACAAAATAGGAAAGAAGACAATATGAAATTGGAAAGCTAATCTCTTCCATATACAGAAAGGCTACCGTTGGACAACCAAACCTATAAATACATCCAAGCAGCGAATGAAGAGGTGCTGAGCGATTTTCAACTAAGAGATATACTTCAAAGCAACCAAGAAAGTCATACTACTGATATTCCAAACGTTCAGCAAAGAGCAGACAAACAGCAAAACTGAATCTGTGATAGATTATCTTCAATTGAAGTCTGCTGCTCAAAAACTCTCAAAGCTAGAAAGTTTATTCTGTAAAGAGTGTTATAGAATCCATTGTAACCAAAAGTTAAGAAGAGTGTGATTGCTAGGAGTTTAGGCCAAGTGTGTTAGTGCCTAAGAAGGTTGATACTGTAAAGTGTAAACCAAGTCTTCTAGTGAATCCTTCCTGCAAAGGAAGAAGGGGAGACGTAGAAGCGTTGTGCTTCGAACTTCCAGAAACAACTCTCGTGTTATTTGTTTATTGCTTTATTACTTCAGTTTTATTCCTCACAAGTTCTGTAGACGTCTTCCGCACTATAATAAGTGTCTACTAACTTGCCTGATATTGAGAAGCAACTGTAATACTTAACAGTTTACAGTTAACCAGAAAAGAAATCGAAATTGTATATAGTGTTTATTCAACCCCCCCCCCCCCCCCCCCTTCTAAACACTACCCCAATCCTAACAAGTGGTATCAGAGCCAGGTTTTCTCAATCTTGAGAAATTACCATTTACCAAAAACTGATGGCCTCATTCAGCAAGATTCCAATGTTCAAGAAAGACGAATATGATGACTGGAGAATCCGTATGCAAGCACATCTAAGTGCTCAAGATGATGATATGTGGTATGTAATCACTGAAGGACCTTTGAAGATCATGAAAATCAATACAGCTGCTTCTATCACAAGTGGTGATCCACAAATGGTAGAAAAGAAAAGATCTCAATGGTCAAATGAAGACAAGAAAAAAGCAAATCTAGACAACGTTGCTAAGGACATTCTGTTCAAAACTTTGGACAAAAATATGTTCAACAAAATAAAAATGTGCCCTACCGCCAAAGAAATCTGGGAGAAGATTGCTCAACTCTGTGAAGGAAATGATCAAACCAAAGAAAACAAGCTTACTGTGGCTTTACAGAAGTTTGAGCATATCAAAATGATAAATGGAGAAACTCTCAACGAGTACGATGAAAGAGTGACTGGAATAATTAATGAACTAAGCAGTCTGAGTAAGGAGTTACCCAACAGAGAAGTCACTCTCAAAGTAATGAGAGGTCTACCAAGAGAATGGGATGTCAAGACCATTGCTATGAGAGAATCGAAGGACATCAACAAGATAGATCTACATGATCTGTTTGCTGATTTAAAAGCCTATGAATTCGAATTAGGCATTCGGGTTGAAGATGAACCAAATACCAGTCAACCAACCAAAGCTCTCACTGCATCGGAGTCTCTGCCTACTCCTACAGAAATGACTCCAGAAAAGATGTGTAATGATGCTATGGCAATGTTTGTAAAGAAATTTGGGAAATTCATGAAGAAAAATCAGAGACCTTATCAATCATATCCTCGGAGGCAGAATTCCAAAGGAAATTCAGAAGAAGAAGAGCGAGTATGCTTCAACTGCCTCAAACCAGGGCACTTCATTGCGGACTGTCCTAAACCCAAAAAGGATGATCACAAAAGAGGATCCAAGGATTAAAGAAAATCCAAAGAAACCAGAAGATCATCCAAAAAGGATAGAGATCAAAAGGTTCTTGATGGCAGAAGAAAGTAAGAGCAAATGGGCTGATTCTGAATCAGAATCAGAAGAGTTAACTAGCTCATCCAGCGAGAGTGAAGACGAGGAAGTCCACTGCTTAATGGCAAATAATGAAAATGAGGTACATGAATCTAACCTATCTGAATTTACACATAGTGAACTTACCAATGCATTGCAGGACATGATCAATGAGTATCGGACGCTATATGAATCTTTTGAAAGCTATAAGACTGAGAACTCAACCCAAACTGAAACGCATAAAAACAAGCTTGATTGTGAACAATCAAGGGAGTTGAACTGCCTAAGGGAAACAGCCAGTCTCCTAGTGAAGGAAAGAGATGAAGCCAAGAATGCTTACCAGAAACTTAGCAAACTGGTTAGCACTTGGAATGCGTCGACTACCAGAAAGGATGAAATGCTTGAGTCTATAAGGCTTGCTGGTGATTTAACAGGCATAGGCTATAATAGCAATGACAGCAGTTCATCTGGTAATGAACCTCAACTGTGTCTAACAAAAAGCAAGGTTCAATCAATGAACTTTGTAAGATCTAGCACAGTATATGACCCTTATGAACTGGTTAAAGAACCTGTTAAAGCAACACTCATCAAGGAACAGGCACAGCACAGAGGTATCGGTTATGTAGAACCACTCAAAGAGGCTAAACCGAGGCAAAAGTTCAGAAATGAACTTAAACCCACTGGTCGAGCAGCTAGAGAGGTTAGACCCAACTGGTACTACAACTGTAAACCTGTCCAGAAGAGGTATATGCTAAACAACAGGAACTACAAACCAAAAGCACATGCATACACAGATTATCACACTTCACAGTCAAAATTATCACCAATATTCTTAAATGCACACACATTTCAGAACACACACCGACCTAAGTCATTCAGGGTCATACAAGTGTGGGTTCCGAAAGGACTAATCCTACCTGGACCCAAGTAGGATTGGGTACCAATCATTCTATCGCTTTAATTGCAGGAAACTAGAATGCATCCAGTTCGGAGCTCAGAATGGTTCCTGGACAGCGGATGCTCTAGACATATGACAGGGAATGCGAGCTTACTATCTGAACTGGTGGACTCCACCGGACCCAGAATAACTTTTGGAGATAACGCGAAAGGTAGAACCGTGGGTAAGGGTAAGATTATCTACGGTAACATCATCATTAAAGATATTCTTCTAGTTGAAAATCTATGCTATAACTTGATTAGCATAAGTCAATTGTGTGACAATGGTCATTCCGTAGAATTCAATCAGCACTCATGCACAATTAAATCTAATGATGGCAGTATATTACTCGTAGGTAGAAGGCATGATAACACATATAAAATTGATTGGAATCTTAATCAGCCTACTTTATCTACCTGCTTAGCTGCCCTGAATTCCTCCAAAAATTGGCTTTGGCACAAACGGTTGAGTCACTTAAATTTTAAAACTATTGCCAGTCTGCGTAAACTTGATCTAGTGATTGGACTGCCTCAAATTGAGTTCTCAAAAGACAAGATCTGTGCAGCCTGCCAACTTGGTAAGCAAATCAGATCCTCTTTTAAGAACAAAGGGAGTAAATCTTCTTCTCGGTGCCTAGAGTTGCTGCATATGGATCTGTTTGGTCCTATACCAGTAACAAGTCTAGGGGGAATGAAGTATACCCTAGTGTTAATAGACGATTACACTCGTTTCACGTGGGTCTTGTTCCTAAGTGGCAAAGATCAGGCTACTCCAAAGCTGATCAAATTACTGAAAAGACTCCAAAATGAGAAATCGTGTGGGATAGATAGAATTCGCAGTGATAAAGGTACTGAGTTCACCAATCAATCACTCGAATCATATCTAGATGACCTTGGTATTAAACACGAATACTCAGCAGCTAGAACTCCTCAACAAAACGGAGTTGCTGAGCGTAGGAACCGCACTTTGAAAGAAGCTGCGCGAACTATGCTCGCGGAATCAGAAATATCGCAGAGATTTTGGGCAGAAGCTGTCAACACAGCATGTTATACGCAGAACAGATCAATGATTAATAAGCGAGCAAATAAAACCCCTTACGAGATCTGGAATGGCAGTAAGCCAAATATTTCCTATTTCCATGTGTTTGGTTGCAAATGTTTTATTCACAACAATGCAAAGACTCATCTCACCGCTTTTGATGCCAAATCTGACGCTGGAATATTCCTTGGCTATTCTACAGTTAGTAAGGCATTCAGAGTATTTAATAATATAACTCTTAATGTAGAAGAATCAGTGCATGTAAAACTTGATGAACCTACTGATTGTATACTATCTGATATACAAATCAACAACTTGAGTAATCGACTGGAAAGCACTTACATTGACGAAAATGTTGATGATGAGATTGATTACAGAAGCAGGACTGACTGCTCCTTAGAACCAGAAGTTCCTGAAGCTCAAGCAGAGGAGTCTGCTAGCCAACAAGCACTGCAGCCAGCTACAAATGAAACAGTTGCATCTACCCCTGCTGCAGTAGAAGGAACTAATGAGAAAGATGAGTCAATCAGAACCTCTGATTTGCCTACTCACATCCAGTCAACTGAAGAACTCAACCCTCTTGGACCTTCGCTCCGGTGGAATAAGGATCATCCACCTGAGCAGGTCATCGGTAACCCTCTTGCTCCTCTACGCACCAGAGGACAAATGATTAATGAATTTCTTCATGCTGCATTCATATCTCATATAGAACCTAAGAAGATTGATGAAGCTATATTAGACCCAAGTTGGGTAGAAGCAATGCAGGAAGAACTAAATCAGTTTGAGCGAAACAAAGTATGGTATCTAGTACCAGGACCACATCATCACACTGTAATTGGCACCAAATGGGTGTTTAGAAATAAATTAGACGAAAACGGTACAGTAATCAGAAATAAGGCAAGATTAGTTGCACAGGGCTACAGACAGGAAGAAGGCATTGATTTCGATGAAACCTTTGCCCTGTAGCTCGACTAGAAGCAATTCGCATATTTCTTGCATTTGCTGCGTTTAAAGACTTTAAAGTCTATCAGATGGATGTTAAGAGTGCATTTCTTAACGGCAAACTCCAGGAAGAAGTTTATGTTGAACAACCTCCTGGATTTGAAAACCATCAGCAGCCATCTCATGTTTTCCGTCTCAATAAAGCTTTGTATGGTCTAAAGCAAGCTCCCGTGCCTGGTATGAAACTTTATCAAAATATTTGACAGAGCACAATTTTATTATTGGCACGGTGGACAAGACCCTTTTTAAATTTACAAAGGGAGATCATACTCTGCTAGTTCAAATTTATGTTGATGATATTATCTTCGGAAGTACTAACTCAAAATTGTGCGAAAGATTCTCTAAAATTACGCAGGACCAATTTGAGATGAGCATGATGGGAAAACTATCATTTTTCTTAGGATTGCAAGTCAAGCAATCTAGTGAAGGAATCCTGATAAATCAGTCTAAATACACTAAAGAGCTACTGAAGAAATATGGAATGAGTACCAGCTCAGCTGCTGCTACACCAATGAGCTCATCTGCCAAACTCGACTTGGATAATTCAGGAATACCAGTCGAAGTTACAATGTATCGAGGCATAATCAGATCTTTACTATATTTGACAGCCAGCCGACCAGATATTATGTTTGCAGTATGTATGTGCGCCCGGTTTCAAGCAAATCCCAAGCAGTCGCACTTCACTGCTGTTAAAAGGATCCTAAAATATTTGAAAGGCACTGAGAATGTCGGTCTATGGTATCCAAGAGACTCAACCTTCAATCTTATTGGATACTCAGATGCTGACTATGCTGGATGCAAAATTGACAGGAAAAGCACCAGTGGGTATTGTCAATTCCTTGGTGATCGATTGATATCATGGGGTTGCTAGAAACAGACATCCATTGCAACTTCCACTGCAGAGGCAGAGTACCTTGCTGCTGGAAGCTGCTGTGCTCAACTGCTCTGGATTCAGCAACAACTCAGAGACTATGGAATTGAGTCCACAGAGGCTCCTATTTTCTGTGACAATACGTCTGCCATTGCCATAACATACAATCCAGTTCTTATACTCGTACTAAACATATTGACATCCGTCATCATTTTATCAGAGATCATGTTATGAAGAAAGAAATTCGGCTGGAGTATATTTCTACCGAACAACAGGCAGCAGACATTTTCACAAAACCCCTACCAGACGCTAAGTGTTCTTACTTTCGAAAAATTCTTGGTTTAATTGAAATTACTTCTTGATTATTTTGTTTGGGTAATGAATTCAGGGGGAATTAGTTAGTTTATGTGCATAAATTTAGGGGGAATTTCTGTTATAGTTCCATCATGGTTATTTAAGCTCAACTGGTAATACAATGGTCAGCTGCAGTAGGTGTATCCGAACCAGTAGGACTCCACATCCAGTGGATGCTTTCCTACCAGTCGAACCCTACATACCAGCTGATGTTACCAAATATGCTTTGACAAAAATAACCCTCGATACTTATTAACCTAATGAACGTCGGAATTCAAAATTACTTTTGTATAAAAATAAATTATTTCACTCCCGCCTAAATCCTGTCCTTTTATTTATTAGTTAAATCTTTTTAAATCGTTAGATGATCGCCACGTATACATGTGTCCGCTCATCTACAGTACGACGTTACATATACTTTCTTATTCACCGCCATTATTTTCTCTACTCTTCATCTTCTCCAACAATTCACTGCAATTATTTTTCTTATTTCAGAAAATTTTTCCTCTAGCAAGACTACTGCTGTTATTCATCCAAAATGTCGAAGAATGTTCAGCCGAGTTTCATCACCAATGCTATTCACATCGATTTTCATTCTATATACACACCGTGGTGGCATCCGTCTCTGGACAGTCGGTCACCATCACCCAACCAGAATTTGCCACACACCTGTGCCTTCCCTCCACCGGACTCACTGATTTTTCCACTATTCCAGCAGAACTAAGAGAAGAGATGCGTCTCACAGTTTCGGACTCTGCTCATCGCCTTCAACGTCCTCCTTTCAGGAAAGTATTGATGAAGAGTCATTATCGACAACTGGCGGACATAATCTCCAAGGGGCTCCTATGTAAGGCAGGATCATTTGATATGATTACCCCTGAAAAGTTTGACGTTATGAGTGCTATATGCAAAGGGTTGGAGATAAACTGGTCAGCTGTGTTATTTCAAATACTGACTAGTCTCGTAGTATCTGGCAAGGGTCAATCGGGTTTTGCTCTCCCACTAAGCAGTCTTTTTGAGAGCAAACACATTAAGACAGGGGCTCTCTCACACCTTCATCCAGGGAGACTCATCACTAACAAGTATCTTCAGCTTCATCGCCAAAGAAGTGGCAGAGAAGGCGGGGTGACAAAGCGTCGCTTGACTCAGGTAATCAGTGACTCTGAACAGACTGTCTCGGAATCCGCCGAGTCTTCTCCCCCTCCTAAGAAGCCCAGAACACGAAAAGCTGCTCCTCAGGCCGCCCGATAGACAGACATTGCAGCCTCCGATACTATCTCCTCCGCCGGTCCTACAGACGTAAATCCTGATAGAGAACCCAGCCCTGCCATCCCCTCAACTGAGGAACCAACTGCTTCATTAGCCATGGTGCCTGCTCCTTCAATGGTTCCAGTTGACACTCCGTCAGCACTGGTGAGCTCTCAGCAAGCACCAGGCTCTATCAGCTTCACGACACCCAAGTCATTATGTCCATACTGTCATCCCAAGACCACCCCTGCTGGAAAAGGAAAATCTCTTACGGCTCCAGTGTCCACTCCTGTTGCCTTCGAGATTCAAATGGTCATGGATATAGTGGAAGCCAAACCGCAACCACAGCTGGAGATTTTTGATCGATGGGTAAAGGCCCGTATCAAGGTTCGATTAGATGATTTTCTAGGGCAGATGAGAACAAAATCCTAGCATATCTTCAAATCTCAGACCCTGAAACAAGCTTGAAGCTGCGAGATGTTTTTAGCCTGATGATCTATGTGGGTGAACTTCAGGCCCTGGTTGAAACCCGCCTTCAACAATTTAACGGTAATTCAGGAACAGCGAATCATGATAGAGCTGTTCTAAATGCTCTTGGACCCAAGCTCGAAATGGCTGAGCTTGCTTTTCATGATATTCGCATATCCACTGGGATTCACTCTTGCTCCACTGCTGAAACTGTTGCCAGCCCTGATCAGCCAGATCTACAAACGGTCATTGTAAATTTGGAAATTGTCCCCTCTTCTGTGGAGCTCCCTTCTACTGCTCTGGAGACCACTCCCACTGGAGCAGAGGCCGCACCATCTACTCCCAGCTCTCATAATGATCAACAGCCCCAACCAATGGTTGTTGATCATACAACTGTAGATGCAGTCATACAGACAGTGGTTCAGCAGGTTACTATATCCTCTGCCAATCCTGAACCCAGTGAGTCTTCACACTCAAATGATCACACCCATTCGTCTGCTGCTGCGGTTGATCAACCCACTACTACTTTGGCTGCTCCACAAAATGAAGAAACTGCCATTTTGGCTGTAACTATCTCAGATTCTACAGCTGCACCAATTGTTGAAGCTCCTATGTTGCCCTCCACTGCAGTTGAAGATGCTCATCTCAGCGCTCTTGTCCCTACTACTGATACTCCACTGATTGCTGCAGATCCGTCCATGGTTCAAGAGCTTTCTGAAGATTGTTTTGTCTTTACAAACCCTCTGGACGAGCCTCCGAACATTGCTACACAGCTAGCCAATCTCTCCACTGCTATATCAGCACTAGCAAGCGATGTTCATAAACTTAAGCAGGAAGAGCGAACTGCAACTCTCATTCTAGGCACCCATCAGCAGCACACAGACTCTCAATTCCAGCAAGTCTACCGGGACTTAAGTAGTCTAACGACTACTGTCACCAGACTTCAAACCTTTGCTGAAAATGCAGTGGCGGATGCTTTTACTAGAATTGGCCAGGCGCGTCTTCAGATCACTCAAAATAATGAATCTCTTCATGCTGCCACCTCATTGGCTCTTGGAGAAAAGATTGATGACGCCAAGAAAATCTTGACCGATCAGTTGGCCACCATGCAGGCAGCATTTGCTTCTCAAATTCAAGATATATGCAACAGCCTGCCTGCAGCCCCTCAAATAATTCGTAGACTACCTGAACCCAGCCGAACTGCTCCCTCAACACAGCGGGCTTCCAGTTCAACTGCTCGTTCATCCCCTGCAACTGGAGCACTCACTCAGTCCAGACCAACTGCTCAACCAAGATCTCGGAGTCCGCGCCAACCGCCTGCCGAAAAACGCGACTATTCAAACATTGGTTCGGGCGAAAATAGTATCGTTTTCTGACTCCTCCTTTAATTACTCTTATCTATTTACTGTTTTTGTTGACTTTTTCTTTGTATTTACTGATCAACTTAAATACATTCACATTAATTGCAACCTTTTCATTTCTATAAATAGCGACTCTTGTTTGTTCACAAAACACACATTCACTCATCATGATTAACTTCAAAACTTTCAAAATTCCTTGGTTTTCTGTTAAAAACTTCTCCGTTTCATGGGTTTATTACTTATCTAAATCAACACCCCATGGGTTGATTACTTATCTAACCCAGCTCCATTAAGCTTCAGCGTTTGAATCCTGTTCTGATGCTCATCATCAGACAGGAACTGCTCTCGGGTGATGTCTGGGTGCTGATGACAAAAAGGGGGAAGACAGAGATAGAATATTCTCATTAGGTGAATCCATAAACCATGGAAGCTGCCTGATGTATATACATATGACTCTTCCCGACCTTCTCTCTGAAACAAGGTAGACCGGCAGAGATAGAGTATTCTAATTAGGTCCTCTCTGAAACAAGGTGGATCGAGCTCTTCCTCTCTGAAATAAGGTGGATCGAGCTCTTCCTCTCTGACACTAGGTGGATCGAAGCTCTCCGGGTCTACAATGCTTGTTTAAAGATTTGTCATGTATCAGCTATTTTGTGTAAACTAGATTGGTCTTAGATTCTATTCAAGTTATTAGAATTCATCTTAAATAAAGATGAATCTCTCTCAATTGTCCAGTTTGATTACAACTTGTAATCTGCTTATATTTAATGAAAATTTCTTTTCCATTATGTCTTCAAGTATTTTCAGGATTCTCATCTTAGTTACTCAAGTAGAAAATCAATTACTGCTTAGTTTTGTCATCACCAAAAAGGGGGAAATTGTTGGGAAAATGGTTTCTAAGTTTTGGTGATTACAAACATCAACCGGACAATACATCAACCGGGTGAAGTCATCAACTGGATGGACATCAACCGGACAATACATCAAACCGGGTGAAGACATCAACTGGATAGCTACCAACTGGACAAGACATAAACTGGATAGCTACCAACTGGATAGACATCAACTGGATAGCTACCAACTGGACAAGACATAAACTGGATGGCTACCAACTGGATAGACATCAACTGGATAGCTACCAACTGGACAAGACATAAACTGGATAGCTACCAACTGGATAGACATCAACTGGATAGCCACCAACTGACAGACAACTACTGAACAACTATCAACCGGATAGTCCCACTGAACAAAGACATCAACTGGTCATAAAAGGATGAACGACCAGTTGAACACAGAAAACCAGCAGAAGTCTAAGCTTCCAGTTAGAGCACTAAGCAACGAGACAAAATCAGTACAATATTCTCTGACAAAGGTACAACAGAGCGGCGCACCCTGCTATATCTCCGCCACCATTACCGTCAGAGTGAAAAGAGCCGTTGCTTTACAAAATAGGAAAGAAGACAATATGAAATTGGAAAGCTAATCTCTTCCATATACAGAAAGGCTACCGTTGGACAACCAAACCTATAAATACATCCAAGCAGAGAATGAAGAGGTGCTGAGCGATTTTCAACTAAGAGATATACTTCAAAGCAAACAAGAAAGTCATACTACTGATATTCCAAACGTTCAGCAAAGAGCAGACAAACAGCAAAACTGAATCTGTGATAGATTATCTTCAATTGAAGTCTGCTGCTCAAAAACTCTCAAAGCTAGAAAGTTTATTCTGTAAAGAGTGTTATAGAATCCATTGTAACCAAAAGTTAAGAAGAGTGTGATTGCTAGGAGTTTAGGCCAAGTGTGTTAGTGCCTAAGAAGGTTGTATACTGTAAAGTGTAAACCAAGTCTTCTAGTGAATCCTTCCTGCAAAGGAAGAAGGGGAGACGTAGAAGCGTTGTGCTTCGAACTTCCAGAAACAACTCTCGTGTTATTTGTTTATTGCTTTATTACTTCAGTTTTATTCCTCACAAGTTCTGTAGACGTCTTCCGCACTATAATAAGTGTCTACTGACTTGCCTGATATTGAGAAGCAACTGTAATACTTAACAGTTTACAGTTAACCAGAAAAGAAATCGAAATTGTATCTAGTGTTTATTCAACCCCCCCTTCTAAACACTACCCCGATCCTAACAGATTTGAAGTCCATAAGAGGTATGGATCCATCCTTGATGTTTTTGTGAGGTTTTATTTTGAAATGGGTTTGATTTTTGGGATTTAAAATGGTATGATTTTGGGTTTGTGTTGAGTTTGGTTGGGTGTTGGATTTTTGGTTGTATTAAGGTGTATATTGAAGGTTTTTAGTGTTTTTGTATTGTTGATGTAATGGTGTTTGAGTTGGGTTGGTTTGGGAAAAGATTTGAGGTGAAAAATGGTGGAAATCGCGTGCACAGGCTGTGGCGATCGATCGCTGTAAATGGCGTGATCGAGCGCCGAGAGGCAGTGGCAAAATTGGGTGCGAGCGATCGATCGCCGTAAATGGCGCGATCGATCGCCTCGAGGCAGTGAGGTTTGGTGATCAATCGCTATGCCGAAGCGATCGATCGCCTCGACATAGCGATCGATCGCCAGCAGTCAAATTTTGGGAAATTGATTTTTATGTTGGATTGTATTGGACTATTATTGGCTTCTAATATTGGTTTGTGTGATTGTGTAGAACCATCCCAGGTGGCAACACAGCCAAGGAAATGAAGTCATACCAAATCCACTTTTGGAAAGGTACGTAGAGAGACGTACGGGCACCCAACGGTACATGTATCTTATATACGCATTTGAATATGCATTGTGGATGCAAGTATATATGGAATTGTGCATCGTGGATGCAAATACATGTTGAATTATGCATTATGATTGCATATGTATATGATGATTGTTTGGTGCACATCCCATGAGTCATGGTTATATTAGAGTGATGATTTTAATGTTTTGCCGCTGTCATTTAAAGCGATGTTAGAATACTTGCCGCTGTCATATTGTAGCGAGGAAAGAATATTTGCCGCCAAATGTTGAAGCGAGGGTATTGCCGCATGTCGCATTTGAGCGAGGTTATTCGATGCCGCTAATATGTCGAAGCGAGGGGTATTAGTGCCGCTGTCATGACAAGCGATGTACATTAAAATACACTGTTATAACAGACTAGGGATGGATGATTGGTGATAATGAAATGGTGATATGTCATGACATTTGTGGAACCATTAAATTATCTATTGATTATATGATCGATATTATTTTAAACAATAATTCTAAGTGTAGCGATTTTAGATCGCAAGTGCACGGTGTCAAGTTTTAGTATAGTGATATAAAAGAAAGGATGTCGAACCCACAGGGATTAAAGTATAAGTACCAAATAAAATTAGCAAAATTATATTTAGCCTACGAAAAAGATGATTAATTAACTAATTAAACTAAAGACTTAAAAACTCAAAAATAAAACAACTCCTTTGAAGATGCGAATGAATTCCGCTTAAATTTATCACAATGTTGGTTCAATTGTGTTATCGTCAATGATATGCTTGTTAAAACAATTACTAATCAATCAATTCTTAAGGTCACGGATTTCCGAATATAATCAATACACTTTCTCAAGCTATATTGAAACTGATATTAAATTGACACAAGTAACTCTCGTTCACTTAAACCAATTTAATATCGAATAAATCTCAATGAAAACCGTTAACTTTAAATCTCTCAATTCAAAGTGATCACGTATGTGATTAAATCTCTATATCTAAATCTTAAACATACACCATGAATTATTATAGCGTATTATAATATCATCTCTCGATCTCAATTATAATTCACAAATTCAATCAAAGTTAGCTAGGGTTTGATAGCATTAAGGTTATAATTCATGCACATAAGAATTCATTCACTCAAGCACAACCAAATCAATGATTCAAGCACAAAATTCCCTAAACTTGATGAAATAAACTTAATTAAATTCAAATCAAATTAACAAGATGTTTAATCGTCTCTCAACCTCAAAAACATCAAATAAATATGAAAATCAAATTAACTAGAGTTTAGAAATACGATAACGTAGGAGCGAATCCGTGCGTTGACCGATACTTCTTCTCTTGCTTCCTTCCTTGCACTTCAAATGATTTCTTCAACCTTCTCTTGTTCTTGGAAGATGATAGGAGGCTCAATAATATGATTTAGGGTCTGATTATGCTCTCAAGAATGGCCTCCAATTTCGTGCCCTACTTCCCTAATTTATAGAGGAGGGGGTGGATGGAAGAGTTTCCAAAAATCAAACCAAATCAAGTTTTTAATTTTCTGAAAATTCTGCGTGTCGATCGATCGGTGTATATGTCTCGATCGATCGAGCGTTTTCAACTTCCGTTCCTGACTTCTCTACCTCGCTCGATCGATCGAGGTTAAGTTGCCGATCGATCGAGCTCTCTTCATTTTTTCTTGCCAAGTCTCTGCCAATGTCGATCGATCGAACACAAGTTTCCGATCGATCGAGCTCCGCTTTTCTTTGTTGGCCAAAACTTATGCCTCCTTCGATCGATCGCCCTCCTATTCCGATCGATCGGTCATGCCAGAATCCAAATTCTTCATTTCTTGGATCGGTTTGATCCGTTTTCTTCATTCTAGCTCAATTCTTCAATTTTCCACCTAGATTTCTGAAACAATCAAATAAATACCAAAAGGCATAACATCTGCCCGGAATCTACACGAAAATATATACAAATCAAAGCACAAATACACGTAATAATCAATCATATCAACTCCCCCAAACATAGATTTGATCGTCCTCGAGCAAACATTAAGATTAAAATGCAAAGTTCATCATCAATACTTTGAATGAATTAACTTAGCAACTCAATTGTAAAAGCTCAGAAATCCGACTAACACTTCAACCATAGGTCAATCCAAAAATCAACAAGACGTGTTTTCTCCTAAGCCAAGCAATATATCGCCAAATCGGAATGTGCGTGTGTGTTCATGTCAATCTTGAGTTTCATATATTTAAGATCAAATAATGCTATTAAACTCAAAGTCAAGATTACTTTTAAACACTTTATAAGCCTACTTTTCAAGCACTTCTCCACTAATGTAATTATTTCCTAGACTTGGATTAATAGGTCTTTTAAAGCTTGTAATGTTTGGCCTATGTGTTTGGCTTCAAAGAAAAGATAGGGAAACACAAAGAAGAGAGTATAACTTATAAAAGTCACTGTTTAGCACAATTTATCGAGCTCCTCTTCTTTTTTCTAGCCTTGGCCACTTTGGGTCTTATTTATTCAAATTTTTTTTTTCCAAGGCTTTTTGTCTATCTTTTTCTTTTCTCATTCAACAATTTTCAACAATAAGCTCATCTTAAATGTAGCAATTCAAGTGCATCTAATGAGACTCATTATACTCCCTTAGGGTTAAGATAAAAAATTTCAATTTAGGCTCAAGTAGGTAGGTATAATGAGTTGCCAAAGAAATTTGTTGAATGGGGGTTAATAGTATTTTAAACATACTCCATTCTTTTATCAATTAGGCTCAAATTAGGGAACTAGAGATTGATATAAACATGGTAAGCTTGAAAGGCTCAAACGGTCCAAAGATCGCCTAAATCATTTCCAAGTCTAGTTAATTTCGCCTCCAAGTGCTCTCAAATAGGTTCTAGAGTGTTTCAAGATCCTCAAGACAAATCATAGTTAACAAAAATTTCCCAAGATATAATTCCCTCAATCATGACTCAAAAGTGCTCAAAATGTTCCTCAATTTTTGAAATATTAACTCAACCTAAGATATTCACAAACAAGTCAAAAATCTTCAAACTTTAGTTGAGATGGGGATTAATATCATCATGTAATACCATTGCAAGTCTAATTCATTATTTCTAAATGATGAACTCATTTTCAAGAAAAATTTTTTTATATGCCCAAAAATGATCTAATCTTATGATAAACTAGTCATGCAAGGAAGTAACACAAGACAACAGCAGAAACCAGTAAACACCCCCCAAACTTAGTACATGCATTGCCCTCAATGTATAGTATATAATAAGCGTAAAAGCAACACACATACCTTGACGACGATCGTCAGTGATCGTCGTCCTCATCATGCTCCGGCGGTGGTACTGGATAGTATGGCTCCTCTGGCTGGTATGGTGGGTATGGAGGAAAATCTGGTGGTGGTGGTTGGTATGGTTGGTACTAAGGTGTTGGTGGTTGGTATGGTGGGAATGGTTGAAATTGCGGCTCGGGCGGGAACTGAATAGTTGGGAATCCTTGGGCCAATGCATTGTTCATGCACATTGGTATTGCAGGAACTCCATTTGGTGCTGACTTATCTGCGCTTGGCACCACTGTAGTTCCCGTTGCAAATTTTGGATGCACTGCTGCTCCAGGCGGATGTTTTGGAGATCCCTATGAAGGGAGCCCAAAGTGATCGATGAATGCTCTGCAGCGGAAGAGGATGATGGCCCAGCCTGTCTGCTGCTCGAAGGCCTTGGCTCGGCCCTACGTCGGCCTGTAGGAGGTGGTGGCCCATCAACCACAATTGGTCCTTTAGGTGGTAGGAGTTCCTCATCGGCGTCCCACTTCACTCCACCTCTCTTGCAAAGAGCTGTGATAGTAGATGGAAAAGGTAGCGCGGAGGTGGGTGGACTCCTGCCGATGTCACAGATGTGTTCATTGATAATGTGCCCCAAATCCACCGTTTGCCTTATGAGTATGGAAAATACCAGGGCAGCTCTCTCCTTGGTAACCTCAGAAGT
The DNA here is from genome assembly GCA_907163345.1 of Haberlea rhodopensis. NCBI lineage: Eukaryota > Viridiplantae > Streptophyta > Magnoliopsida > Lamiales > Gesneriaceae > Haberlea > Haberlea rhodopensis. Next base: position 1,944,313 of record CAJQUN010000079.1, read on the forward strand.
GTGGGTCGATGGCATGACCCGGGAGGCTCTGAAGGAGAACCATGCTTGTGCCTCTGGTTTCAGATATTTCTTTAGGTGAGGCTCTCCATTGTTGTTTCTTTGCCAGTCAGTCCCCTCAATACTGATTACCGATAGTACCTCATCGTAATTGATCTGGCTTGTCTTGAACACTTGGTAATCACTATTCTTTATTGAAGGCATCCTAAAAATCTCATTTAATTTGAAGCGTTCATATTCAACATCTTTACCCCTTACAAATACAACCTCCCTTGAATTTGGGTGGACTGTCCTCAAATTAGCATAGAATTCCCTCACAACAGGGACCACCGCATCAATAGGTTGTTGAATGAATTCAAACCAACCTCGTCGCCTTGCTTCATAATGACCGGGCATTCAAGTCGATCTAAACTCATTCCCCTTTTGCGACTGAGGGGTTTGCGGTGATAGCTGGGGTACAATTCCGCCGTTACGGAATTCACAAAGCGCCGCTCATCATAATCTGCAGACGAAGTGGTGGCTTCGACTTGCTTTTGCTTTCTCTTTGGTGCCATTGATCAATTCACAATTCTTACTTCTTCAATTCCCAACCACACAAGAATATACCAAATTTACCAACCACAGCAAGAATTCACAAATCTTACCAACCAACTTTTTACTTCCCCAATATTTAACTACTCAATTCCCAAATTCACCAAAAACTTCAATCCTTATATATCCAAACAAAAATATTCACTAATTCATGGATATATAGAAGAGTTGAAACCGAATTACCATGAAAATCTAGGTGATGTTTTGGAATTTGCTTGAGTTCATCCTTTTTGATGAAATCTCCCAATTTCAGTTGTGAAACTTCAAATCTATTGCAAAAAGTGTGATTAGATGAAGCTTTGAAGCAAAAATTGCAAGATTTGTGAGGTTGTGGGAAGAATTATAGAAGAAATTGAGGATTAGGTCAAAGGAACGATTTTTTCTGTGAAGAAAATTGGGAAGGTTTGTTTTTTTCTTTTGGGATGCTGCTGATATCTGACATTAAAAACGAAAATTTCTGTCGCCCGATCGATCGAGAGTTATCGCTCGATCGATCGGCGAGATAGAAAATTTTTTCTTCTTTTTATAACTTTCCTAGATCGATCGAGGATAATCTCCCGATCGATCGGTGACTCCAGAAAAAACTTTTTATTTTTGCAACCCATGATCGATCGATCGAGCGTTAATCTCGATCGATCGAGCCTTCCAGACCAATTTTCACCAAAAAATTTCAATGTTCGATCCGCCCCACCAATTGGACTCATTCCATTTTTCTACATTTGAATATTAATGCACGGAGTTAGGCTCGAAGAATAACAAGAATGAAAATAAGAAAATAAAATAAATAAATTTAGACTAAAAAAAAAATGAAAAACAAACAAGGGATAGAGGAAAATTCTTAATTTATAGTCCCAAGCTGGACTGTCACCTCCGTCTTAGTGGTCCATTTTTGCTTGCTCCTTCGGGTTTTTCACTGTATCAGTAGGTACTGTCCCTTGAGCTCGTCCATGAATTATAGCTGCCAGTTGCCCCACTTGAACCTCCAAGTTTTTTATAGATGCATCCTATTTGCATCCTAGTTTCTGTTGATGATATTAACTTGGTCAAGAGCTCCTCCATACTTGGCTTAGACACATTTCCCGGTTGTTGTTGTGCGTTCAACACGTTGTTTTGGTTGGACCATTGCAAATTTGGATGATTCCTCCATCCCGGGTTGTAAGTATTGGAGTATGGGTTATTGGGCTACCTGTTTCCTACATAATTAACGGACTCATTAGACTGTATGAATGGATTACCTGCCTGGCACTCAGTGCTTGGATGATTGCTTCCCCATAATTCACAAGTGATAACTTGAGCTTGCATCGCTGTCATGCTCATGCTATTTATCTTTTTGTTCAACGCTTCCAACTGTGCCGAAAGAGCAGTGATGTCCTCAATTTGATGAACTTCGCTAGGTTTCTTTGGCACATTCCTCTCCGATTGCCATTGATAGCTATTAGAATTCATCTCTTCCAAGAGTTCATAGGCTGCTTCCGGTGTTTTGCGCATAATGGATCCTCCTGAGGCTGCATCTATCATAGAACAGTTAGAATAAAATAAACCGTTATAAGAAGTTTGTACCTGGAGCCAAATAGGAAGACCATGGTGTGGGCATATCCTAAGCAAATCCTTGAAACGATCCCACGCCTCATATAGTGTTTCAGGATCATATTGCCCGAACGTGGTGATATTGTTTCTCATCTTTGCCGTTTTGGAAGGGAAAAATATTTAGACAAAAATGCTTGCGTCATCCCCTCCCAAGTGGTGATAGATCCTGCAGGTAAAGAGTTCAACCAAGCTTTAGCTTTATCTTTTATCGAAAAGGGAAATAACATTAACCTGATGGCGTCGTCAGAAACGCCATTATGTTTGAAGGTATCACAAATCTCCAAGAAGTTGGAGATGTGAGCGTTCGGGTCATCAGTGGCTACTCCCCCAAACATCACTGAATGCTGGATCATCTGTAGCTGGCTTTATCTCAAAATTGTTGGCTTGAATGGTTGGCCTTGTAATGCTTGACAGTGATCCATGAAAAGCTGGTTGAGCAAAATCCATCATAGACCTTGGATTCGGTGCTTCATTGTTCGCGCCCCTTCTTGATTGTTATCAGCCATTGCTCAAGCTTCCCTTATTCTTCTTAGACACGTACGCTCGATTTCTGGGTCAAACGGCTCGAGTGTGGGCTTGCTATTCCTTAGCATGCACCAAGACGATGACTACCTGTAAACATCAACCCAAAAAGAGAAAATGTGAATGTAGTAAACCCAATGGTCAAAAGTGACAAACAAAACAACAACAAAAATTAATGGCTAAATTACAATTAACTAATCTCGTATGATATTATACAAATTAGTCCCCGGCAACGGCGCCAAAAACTTGATCGCTATTATTTTAAACAATAATTCTCAATGTAGCGATTTTAGACCGCAAGTATACGGTGTCAAGTTTTAGTATAGTGATATAAAAGAAAGGATGTCGAATCCACAGGCTCTAACGTATAAGTACCAAATAAAATTAGCAAAATTATATTTAGCCTACGAAAAAGATGATTAATTAACTAATTAAACTAAAGACTTAAAAACTCAAAAATAAAACAACTCCTTTGAAGATGCGAAGGAATTCCGCTCAAGAAATTTATCACGATGTTGGTTCATTTGTGTTATCGTCAATGATTTGCTTGTTAAAAGAATTAATAATCAATAAGGTGACGGATTTCCGAATATAATCAATACACTTTCCCAAGCTATATTGAAACTGATATGAAATTGACACAAGTAACTCTCGTTCACTTAAACCAATTTAATATCAAATAAATCTCAATGAAAACCGTTAACTTTAAATCTCTCAATTCAAAGTGATCACGTATGTGATTTAATCTCTCGATCTAAATCTTAAACATACAACATGAATTATTATAGCGTATTATAATATCATCTCTCAATCTCAATTATAATTCACAAATTCAATCAAAGTTAGCTAGGCTTTGATAGCATTAAGGTTATATTCATGCACATAATAATTAATTCACTCAAGCACAACCAAATCATGATTCAAGCACAAAATTCCCTAAACTTGATAAAATAAACTTAATTAAATTCAAATCAAATTAACAAGATGTTTAATCGTCCTGGGCTGCTTTCATTTTCTGCCTTATCATCTTTATCTTCTCTTCCATTTCCCGTATCAACTCCGGTCCTCCGACCGATTTGTGGTCCAAGTCATCCCAACACAAGGGTAATCTACACCGTCTGCCATAAAGAGCTTCGAAAGGAGCCATCTGAATGCTCGCCTGGTAGCTGTTATTATAAGAGAACTCTACCAAGGCTACCGAATCTTGCCAAGAAACATCGAACTCCAATACACAAGCCCTCAACATGCCCTCGAGCGTTTGGATAGTACGCTCGGTCTGGCCATCCGTTTGAGGATGATATGCAGTGCTCAATCTAACTTCAGTTCCCAAGGCTGACTGAAGACCTTCCCAAAAATGAGATGTGAATCGTGGATCTCGATCCGACACTATGGAAATGGGGATCCCATGCAATCTCACCACATCTGGAATATACAACTGCGCCATCCTCAAAAAGGTGAAAGTCATGCTATAGGGGATGAAATGAGCTACCTTAGTCAATCGATCCACAACCACCCAAATAGCATCAAAATCTGAAGTACTCCTCGGCAGGTGAGTCACGAAGTCCATGGAAATGTGTTCCCACTTCCACTTCCGGTATCTCCAAGCTTCTCAACTCGCCGCCAGGTCTCTGTCTCTCTGCCTTAACCTGCTGGCAGATCAAACATCTCTTAACAAAAGTGACGACATCAGTCTTCATTCTTTTCCACCAGAACTGATCACGCAGATCTTTATACATCTTCTTCCCGCCTGGGTGGATGCTAAGTCTGCTACTATGAGCTCGCTCCAAGATCCATCTACGCAACTCCGGCGTATTCGGAACCACCCAACGGCTACCCAATCTCAAGGATCCGTCCTCAGCCACTCTGAACTTTGATGGCTGACCAAGATGTACTAAAGATAACAATCTCTGAACCCCATCATCTGACTTTTGAGCTCTCCTGATGTTCTCGTAGATATCTGGCTCAGCTAACAAGGTCGATACATACACAGGTGATGCATCTATGTCGAAATCATAGCCTAGATGGCAATAGGAGGTCATCATAGCCGACAAATGGATGACGTCCTCAGCAGAACTCCTCACTTTCCGGCTCAAAGCGTCTGCTGTCAAATTAGCTTTTCCGGGATGATACTCAATCTCACAGTCATAGTCCTTGAGTAAGTCAATCCACCTCCTCTGCCTCATGTTCAGCTCCGCCTGAGTGAATAAAAACTTGAGGCTCTTATGATCCGTATAAATGGTAAACGAAGTACCATACAAATAATGTCGCCAAATCTTCAGGGCGAAGATGATAGCCGCCAATTCCAAGTCATGGACTGGGTGTCTAGTCTCATGCGGCTTCAACTGCCTCGACGCATAAGCTACCACATGCTTAGCTTGCATCAGTACACACCCAAGGCCCTGAAGTGATGCATCGGTATACAAAACAAATCTGGAGTTTTCCGTAGGGATCACTAACACTGGCGCCCTGGTCAAACGGTGCTTCAACTCCTGGAAGCTCTCCTCACAAGCTTCTGACCAAGAGAAAGGTACTCCCTTCTGGGTCAACTGTGTCAACGGCTTGGCCATCTTCGAAAATCCCTCGACAAAGCGTCGATAATAACCGGCCAAACCAAGGAAGCTCCGTATCTCAGGCACAGAAGTGGGTGCAGCCCACTCCATCACAGCTTCAATCTTCCTGGAATCTACAGATATCCCACTGCTAGATATGACATGCCCCAGAAATACTACACTGCTCAACCAAAACTCACACTTGCTGAGCTTGGCATACAACCGGTGATCTCTGAGAATCTGGAGCACTGTCCTCAAGTGTTCCACGTGCTCTTCCTCGCTCCGGGAGTAGATAAGAATGTCGTCGATAAATACAATGACGAACTGATCAAGGTATGGCTGAAACACTCTGTTCATCAGACTCATAAAGACCGCTGGAGCATTCGTCATGCCGAACGGCATCACTAGGAACTCATAATGTCCATATCGAGTCTGAAATGCTGTCTTCTGCACATCTTCCTCTCTGACTCGAATCTGATGGTACCCGGATCTCAAATCAATCTTGCTATATAATCTGGTACCTTGCAACTGATCAAACAAGTCATCAATCCTTGGGAGAGGATACTTGTTCTTCACTGTGGCCTTATTTAGTTGCCGGTAATCGATGCACAACCGCATCGAACCGTCCTTCTTCTTCACAAAGAGAACCGGTGCGCCCCATGGCGATACGCTCGGGCGTATATATCCCTTGTTCCTGCAACTGCTCCTTCAACTCTCTCAACTCTGCCGGTGCCATCCTGTAAGGTGCACGAGAGATAGCGGATGTCCCCGGTAACAACTCGATCCCAAACTCAACTTCTCTAGCCGGTGGGAATCCTGGGATCTCTTCTGGGAATACATCAGCAAACTCTGCTACCACTGGTACATCCTCAACTCTCAATTCTTTATTCTTCTCAGACGTGTCCACGGCATAGATGAGATAGCCCGTGTGGCCACGTTCCAACAGCTGAGTCATCTTGATAGATGAAATCAACGGAATCTTCGCACGAGAACCGTTGCCATAAAAAGTCCACTGAACTCCCAAATCAGATCTGAACCTCACTGTTCTCTGCCGGCAATCTACCACTGCCTGATATCTGTTCAGAATATCAATACCCATGATACAGTCAAAGTCTGACATGCCCAACACAATCAAGTCTGCCTTCAACTCGTTGCCCTCAAAATAAATGAGGCAATCTGCCATAAACTGATCAGCAACGACATTTCTTCTAGTGGGTGTCGAGACCATGAGAGGCGTGGGTAAAGAAGACGTGCGCATATGGTGTCTCTCCACAAAGCCCACAGATACAAAAGAGTGGGAGGCACCTGTATCTATCAAAATAAAAGCAGGGTACGTAAATAAATGACACGTACCGGCGAGCACCTCCTCCGGGGCTGCCTGGGCCTACTCTCTAGTCAGCGCATACACCTGCCCCTGGGACGGTCCCACTGTCTGACCTCCCGATGGTCGAGGCACAAACTGCTGCCTCTGGTGTACTGTCCTGTCGTCAAATCTCGGCCTGTTGCCCTGAAACTCTGACTGTCCTCCCTGGGTGGGGCAATACCGAGAGATGTGGCCCATCTTGCCACAGCTATAACAGGCAGAGCACTTACTCGAAGAATGTGGCCCTCCACAATTGTCGCACCTTGGCTCCCCCGGCCTATTTCCTTGCGTAGGCCCTCGGTTGGCCGACCAATTGTTCTTCTTGCCCTCTTGCTTCTGTCCAAAGAATTTCTTCCCACTGAACCGTGAGGATGAAGAGGCACCACGAGGTTTAAATTGCTCTCCTCGGGGCCTCAAGCTATCAGTAGCTTGCCTCTGTTGTGATGTTTGTGGGGGTGCGGCACTAGGATAGGCTCCAACTCCAATCTCCGCAAGCTCTGCTCTTGTGAGAGCATCATCAAAAGAAGTGGGGTTATTGGTGATAACCCGGTCAAAAAGTTCCGGTCGCAACCCCTTCATGAAGTTTCTTGTGATATCCCCGAAATGATTAATTGCAATTGGGCATTAATTGTGTTTATAATTAATTATGGTGGTAATTAATTGATTTTGTGCTGGATTTATTTAATGTGTGGAAATGCATGGTCACATGGAAAGGATGACCCGGGAGTGCATTTCAGGGTGCATGTTGTGCATGTTTGGAAAATTATTATTAGCATGATTTATTTGCCATGGTTAGCAATTAATTGGAAATCATGAGTTTAATTGATATTTTGGTGCATTGTGGTGAAATGCCTTTTAAATATCATGTTGGGGTGTTTTATACACCATGGGTTTGCGAAATGCTTTTAATTAAAACCCAACCCCTTTTATACCCCAACCCCACCCTACCTTTACCTCACTTTCATTTTACTTTACCAAACCACCCAAACCCTTCCTTTTTCTCCCATTTTCGAGTTGGAGCTTAAAAGTGGAGAGAAACATTTCCAAAAATCTTGTTTTGTGGAGTTTATTGGGAGATTTGAAGTCCCCAAGAGGTATGGATGCCTCATTGTTGATTTTGTAGTGTTTTATTTGATTTTGGAAATGGTTTAAATGGGTTTGTGTTGGGTTGTTGTGGTTTTGGTTTAATGTTGGATTTTTGAGGAGCTTTAAGTGTTTATGGAAGGGTATTATGTATTTGATGTTGTTGGTTTGTTGGTAGGGGAGTTGGAATGGGTTGGAATGAAGTTTTGGAGCATTAATGGCGATTTTTCGCGATACAGGGCTCGGCGATCGATCGCCCGTTTTTGGCGATCGATCGCGAAGAGGCAGTGCGCTCCAGAAGCATTTGGCGATCGATCGCCACATTTGGGTGATCGATCGGCGAGGGTGGCGATCGATCGCGCCAAATGTGGCGATCGATCGCCGAAGGAACAAAAATTCGTGTTCGGACAGTGTGATCTCGTGATCGATCGGCCCTTTGCCGCGATCGATCGCGAGTTATAAAATATGGTGTTTTTGGATTTTATTGTAGGATTTTTGGTATCGGACTATTATTGGGTTCTAATATCGATTTGTGTGAATATGTAGAACCATCCCAGGTGGCGACACAGCCAAGGAATTGAAGTCCTACCACACCTACTTTTTGGAAAGGTACGTAGAGGACGTACGGGCACCCAACGGTACATGTATCTAATATACTCATTGTTTATGCATTGTGGATGCGAGTATATATGTGGTTATGCATTGTGGATGCAAATACATGTTGAATTATGCATGATGATTGTAGATGCATATGATTATTGGTGCACATCCCATGAGTCGTGGTCATCCCTTGATGATTTTAATGCTTGCCGCTGTTTGTTTTGGTTCCGCTAAATGTGAAGCGAGGGGTGGGAGCGCCGCATGTCACATTTGAGCGTGGTTATCATATAGGGCGAGGAAAGGATATTTGCCGCTCAATGTGAGGCGAGGGGTGGGAGTACCGCATGTCCATTGAAGCGAGGTTATTCTATGCCGCCTATATGTAAATAAGCGAGGGGCATTAAAATACATTGTGATGGACAGACTAGGGAATGGTGACCGGTATTTGATATTGATGAGATCGTATTATGTCATGACATGTGTAGACCATTAAAAATAATCTATTGATTATACTCATGAGTTATAGTACAGGGACAACCAAACGGGAAGCGTTTGAAATGCACGGGAAAAACAGGAAGTGTTTTATTACGATTATGCATTTACGCTTTATATTCATATTGTGTTGTATATGAGCTATATTATTGCTCATGTTTGGGGGTTGTCCTTGTAGGTACACTTTTGGCATGATAGAAGGGCTAAGCGGGTTGAGGTGGTGAGCTTGTGGAGAATTCTTTTGAGGCATGAAGGACATGATTAATTTTGTATAGTATCTACTCTAGGAGTAGTGTAAAGCTATAATTGATAACATTCATTTGATTTGGGAATGTAACTAATCCAGGGATAGTCCTTATTTTTGGCATGTAATTCTTAAAGCTCATAGACTCAACACGATTAATTTACTCTGATCATTTATATTAGCTCTAATTATGCCTTTAATCCGCACTTAAGGATTAGGGTCCTTACATTAGTGGTATCAGAGCAGTGGTTAGAGAACCCGGGAACGAGTGAAGGGTAGCCTTAGCATGATTAGCATGATTGGCTAGGTGCTTACATTTGAGGCATGTTTATGCATGTGGTGCTTATTGATGTATATTCTGTTATACTAACATGCTTATTATCATTCCTGTTATCTAACGGCATAACATGTATATTGTTTTGGAATTGTTGTTAACCTTTGTGTTACAGCATGGCTGCTATGAATGCGGGGAACCTTAACGAAGAGGTTGGCGATGTTGGGAGCGTGAACGCTAGCGTTGGACTAGTGAACCCTCTACCTCCACCAGCAGTAGGCATGGAGCCAGTGGCTCCGTTATTGCTACCCGGTGAGATTAGCTTGACTCAGTTTCTGTCTTACCACCCGCCCGATTTGAGGGAACAGAATCAGGAGAGGAAGCTGAGGAGTGGCTGGAAAGACTTGAGCAGATTTTTGTATCGGCTCCTTGTGATGTTACAGCGTGGCTGAGGCTGGCTGAGTTCCAGTTAGCAAAGAAACCTCTAATGTGGTGGAGGAGCACTGTAATGGAACTGAGAGCACTGGGTACTGTGATTGATTGGACACTCTTCAGGACCCGGTTTCTGAACCGGTACTTCTCCGCAGCGGCGAGACAGACAAAGGAGGACGAGTTTACAAGTTTGAAATAGGGGAACATGACAGTGTCATACTATGCCATGCGGTACTCTTCGTTGCTGAGGTATGTTCCCCACATTGCCACCAATGGGCACGCAAAGATGAGGAATTTTATGAAGGGGTTGCCACCGGAGCTCTATGACCGGGTTATTACCAATAACCCAACTTCTTTTGATGATGCTCTCACAAGAGCGGAGCTTGCCGAGCTTGGAGTGGGAGCTTATCCTAGTGCTGTGCCACCACAAGTACCACAACAAAGGCAAACTAATGACAACTTGAGGCCCCGGGGAGAGCCATTTAAACCTCGTGGTGCCTCTTCATCTTCACGGTTTGGTGGAAAGAAATTCTTTGGTCAGAAACAGGAGAACAAGAAGAATTGGTCGGCCAATCGAGGGTCTTCACAAGGGAATAGGCCGGGAGAGCCGAGGTGCGACAATTGTGGAGGACCACATTCTTCAAGTAAGTGCCCTGCCTGTTATAGCTGTGGCAAGATGGGCCACATCTCTCGGTATTGCCCCACCCGGGGAGGACAGTCAGAGTTCCAGGGCAACAGGCCGAGGTTTGATGACAGGACAGTACACCAGAGGCAGCAGTTTGGGCCTCGACCATCGGGAGGTCAGACAGTGGGACCGTCCCAGGGACAGGTGTATGCGCTGACCAGAGAGCAGGCTCAGGCAGCCCCAGAGGAGGTGATCGCCGGTACGTGTCATTTATTTACGTACCCTGCTTTTATTTTGATAGATACAAGTGCCTCCCACTCTTTTGTATCTGTTGGCTTTGTGGAGAGACACCATATGCGCACGTCTTCTCTACCCACGCCTCTCCTTGTCTCGACACCCATTGGAAGAAATGTCGTTGCTGATCAGTTCATGGCAGATTGCCTCATTTATTTTGAGGGCAACGAGTTGAAGAGAGACTTGATTGTGTTGGGTATGTCGGACTTCGACTGCATCTTGGGCATTGATGTTCTGAACAGATATCAGGCAGTGGTAGATTGCCGGCAGAAGACATTGAAGTTCAGACCTGATTTGGGTAGTCAGTGGACTTTTTATGGCAACGGTTCTCGTGCTAAGATTCCGTTGATTTCAGCGATCAAGATGACTCAGCTGTTGGAACGTGGCCACACGGGCTATCTCATCTATGCCGTGGACACGTCCGGTGAGAATAAGGAATTGAGAGTTGAGTATGTACCAGTAGTAGCAGAGTTTGCTGATGTGTTCCCAGAAGAGATCCCAGGATTCCCACCGGCTAGGGAAGTTGAGTTTGGGATCGAGTTGTTACCGGGGACATCCGCTATCTCTCGTGCACCTTACAGGATGGCACCGGCGGAGTTGAGAGAATTGAAGGAGCAGTTGCAGGATCTCCTTGACAAAGGATATATACGCCCGAGCGTATCGCCATGGGGCGCACCGGTTCTCTTTGTGAAGAAGAAGGACGGTTCGATGCGGTTGTGCATCGATTATCGGCAACTGAACAAAGCCACAGTAAAGAACAAATATCCTCTCCCAAGGATTGATGATTTGTTTGATCAGTTGCAAGGTACCAGATTATATAGCAAGATTGATTTGAGGTCCGGATATCACCAGATTCGAGTCAGGGAGGAAGATGTGCAGAAGACAGCATTCCGGACTCGATATGGACATTATGAGTTCTTAGTGATGCCGTTCGGTGTGACGAATGCTCCAGCGGTCTTTATGAGCTTGATGAACAGAGTGTTTCAGCAGTACCTTGATCAGTTCGTCATCGTGTTCATCGACGACATTCTCATCTATTCCCGGAGCGAGGAAGAGCACGTGAATCATTTGAGGATAGTGCTCCAGATTCTCAGAGACCACCAGTTGTATGCCAAACTCAGCAAATGTGAATTTTGGTTGAGCAGTGTAGTGTTTCTGGGGCATGTCATATCGAGCAGCGGGATATCAGTGGATCCTAGGAAGATTGAAGCTGTGATGGAGTGGGCTGCACCCACTTCTGTGCCTGAGATACGGAGCTTCCTTGGTTTGGCCGGATATTACCGACGCTTCGTCGAGGGCTTTTCGAAGATTGCCAAGCCGTTGACACAGCTGACCCAGAAAGGAGTACCTTTCTTTTGGTCAGAAGCTTGTGAGGAGAGCTTCCAGGAGTTGAAGCATCGTTTGACGACGGCGCCAGTGTTAGTGATCCCTACGGAGAACTCCAGATTTGTTTTGTATACCGATGCATCACTTCAGGGCCTTGGGTGTGTACTGATGCAAGATAAGCATGTGGTAGCTTATGCATCGAGGCAGTTGAAGCCGCATGAGACGAGATACCCAGTCCATGACTTAGAACTGGCGGCTATCATCTTCGCCCTGAAGATTTGGAGACATTATTTGTATGGTACTTCGTTTACCATTTACACGGATCACAAGAGCCTCAAGTTTTTATTCACTCAGGCAGAGCTGAACATGAGGCAGAGGAGGTGGATGGACTTACTCAAAGACTATGATTGTGAGATTGAGTACCATCCCGGAAAAGCTAATTTGACAGCAGATGCTTTGAGCCGGAAAGTGAAGAGTTCTGCTGAGGACGTCATCCATTTGTCAGCCATGATGACCTCCTATTGCCATCTGGGCTATGATTTCGACATAGATGCATCACCTGTGTATGTATCGACCTTGTTAGCTGAGCCAGATATCTATGAGAACATCAGGAGAGCTCAGAGGTCAGATGATGAGGTCCAGAGGTGGTTATCTTTAGTACATCTTGGTCAGCCAACGAAATTCAGAGTGGCCGATGACGGATCTTTGAGGTTGGGTAACCGTTGGGTGGTTCCGAGTACGCCGGAGTTGCGTAGAGGGATCTTGGAGCAAGCTCATAGTAGCAGACTTAGCATCCACCCAGGCGGGAAGAAGATGTATAAAGATCTACGTGGTCAGTTTTGGTGGAAAAGGATGAAATCTGATGTCGTCGCTTTTGTAAAGAGATGCTTGATCTGCCAGCAGGTTAAGGCAGAGAGGCAGAGACCTGGCGGCGAGTTGAAAAGCTTGGAGATACCGAAGTGGAAGTGGGAACACATTTCCATGGACTTCGTTACTCACCTGCCGAGGAGTGCTTCAGGCTTTGATGCTATTTGGGTGATTGTGGATCGATTGACTAAGGTAGCTCATTTCATTCCCTATAGCATGACTTTCACCTTTTTGAGGATGGCGCAGTTGTATATTCGAGATGTGGTGAGATTGCATGGGATCCCCATTTCCATAGTGTCGGATCGAGATCCACGATTCACATCTCATTTTTGGGAAGGTCTTCAGTCAGCCTTGGGAACTGAAGTTAGATTGAGCACTGCTTATCATCCTCAGACGGATGGCCAGACCGAGCGTACCATTCAGACGCTCGAGGACATGTTGAGAGCTTGTGTTTTGGAGTTCGATGTTTCTTGGCAAGATTCAGTGCCTTTGGTAGAGTTCTCTTATAATAACAGCTACCAGACGAGTATTCAGATGGCTCCTTTTGAAGCTCTTTATGGCAGATGGTGTAGATCACCCTTGTGTTGGGATGATCTAGACCGCAAATCGGTCGGAGGACGGGAGTTGATTCGAGAGATGGAAGAGAAGATAAAGATGATAAGGCAGAAAATGAAAGCAGCCCAGGACAGACAGGCAGCTTATGCGAACAAACGGTGGAGACCGTTGGAATTTCAGTTGGGAGATAAGGTCTTTTTGAAGATCTCGCCTTTCAGAGGCGTAGTGCGATTTGGGATGTGCGGGAAACTGTCTCTGAGGTATGTTGGACCGTACGAGATTTTGCAGCGCATTGGCACCTTAGCTTACCGACTAGCTCTGCCGCCTTCTTTATCTGGTATACATGACGTGTTTCATGTATCGATGTTGCGGAAGTATGAGCCGGATCCATCGCATGTATTACAACCTTCCGAAGTTCAGTTAGAGTCCGATGTGTCTTATGTGGAACGGCCTGTTAGAATTCTGGATCGAGCAGACCGCAGACTTCGGAACAAAGTGATACCTATGATCAAGGTTCAGTGGGATCGCAGGGGTGTCGAGGAGGCTACGTGGGAGATGGAGCGGCATATGGTGCAACACTACCCGGAACTATTCTCTGGTATGTGATTATGTTTAGTTTCCTTTTGGGGTAAGTGCATGTGATTTCGAGGACGAAATCTTATAGGTAGGGGAGTATTGTGATATCCCCGAAATGATTAATTGCAATTGGGCATTAATTGTGTTTATATGATTAATTATGGTGGTAATTAATTGATTTTGTGCTGGATTTATTTAATGGGTGGAAATGCATGGTCACATGGAAAGGATGACCCGGGAGTGCATTTCAGGGTGCATGTTGTGCATATTTGGAAAATTATTATTAGCATGATTTATTTGCCATGGTTAGCAATTAATTGGAAATCATGAGTTTAATTGATATTTTGGTGCATTGTGGTGAAATGCCTTTTAAATATCATGTTGGGGTGTTTTATACACCATGGGTTTGTGAAATGCTTTTAATTAAAACCCAACCCCTTTTATACCCCAACCCCACCCTACCTTTACCTCACTTTCATTTTACTTTACCAAACCACCCAAACCCTTCCTTTTTCTCCCATTTTCGAGTTGGAGCTTAAAAGTGGAGAGAAACATTTCCAAAAATCTTGTTTTGTGGAGTTTATTGGGAGATTTGAAGTCCCCAAGAGGTATGGATGCCTCATTGTTGATTTTGTAGTGTTTTATTTGATTTTGGAAATGGTTTAAATGGGTTTGTGTTGGGTTGTTGTGGTTTTGGTTTAATGTTGGATTTTTGAGGTGCTTTAAGTGTTTATGGAAGGGTATTATGTATTTGATGTTGTTGGTTTGTTGGTAGGGGAGTTGGAATGGGTTGGAATGAAGTTTTGGAGCATTAATGGCGATTTTTCGCGATACAGGGCTCGGCGATCGATCACCCGTTTTTGGCGATCGATCGCGAAGACGCAGTGTGCGCTCCAGAAGCATTTGGCGATCGATCGTCACATTTGGGCGATCGATCGGCGAGGGTGGCGATCGATCGCGCCAAATGTGGCGATCGATCGCCGAAGGAACAAAAATTCGTGTTCGGACAGTGTGATCTCGCGATCGATCGGCCCTTTGCCGCGATCGATCGCGAGTTATAAAATATGGTGTTTTTGGATTTTATTGTAGGATTTTTGGTATCGGACTATTATTGGGTTCTAATATTGATTTGTGTGAATATGTAGAACCATCCCAGGTGGCGACACAGCCAAGGAATTGAAGTCCTACCACACCTACTTTTTGGAAAGGTACGTAGAGGACGTACGGGCACCCAACGGTACATGTATCTAATATACTCATTGTTTATGCATTGTGGATGCGAGTATATATGTGATTATGCATTGTGGATGCAAATACATGTTGAATTATGCATGATGATTGTAGATGCATATGATTATTGGTGCACATCCCATGAGTCAGTGGTCATCCCTTGATGATTTTAATGCTTGCCGCTGTTTGTTTTGGTTCCGCTAAATGTGAAGCGAGGGGTGGGAGCCCCGCATGTCACATTTGAGCGTGGTTATCATATAGGGCGAGGAAAGGATATTTGCCGCTCAATGTGAGGCGAGGGGTGGGAGTACCGCATGTCCATTGAAGCGAGGTTATTCTATGCCGCCTATATGTAAATAAGCGATGGGCATTAAAATACATTGTGATGGATAGACTAGGAAAATGGTGACCGGTATTTGATATTGATGAGATGGTATTATGTCATGACATGTGTAGACCATTAAAAATAATCTATTGATTATACTCATGAGTTATAGTACAGGGACAACCAAACGGGAAGCGTTTGAAATGCATGGGAAAAACAGGAAGTGTTTTATTACGATTATGCATTTACGCTTTATATTCATATTGTGTTGTATATGAACGATACTATTGCTCATGTTTGGGGGTTGTCCTTGTAGGTACACTTTTGGCATGATAGAAGGCTAAGCGGGTTGAGGTGGTGAGCTTGTGGAGAATTCTTTTGAGGCAGGAAGGACAGGATTATTTTGTATAGTATCTACTCTAGGAGTAGTGTAAAGCTATAATTGATAACATTCATTTGATTTGGGAATGTAACTAATCCAGGGATAGTCCTTATTTTTGGCATGTAATTCTTAAAGCTCATAGACTCAACACGATTAATTTACTCTGATCATTTATATTAGCTCTAATTATGCCTTTAATCCGCACTTAAGGATTAGGGTCCTTACATTTCTCATCTTCGCATGTCCGTTGGTGGCAATGTGTGGAACATACCTCAGCAACGAGGAATAATGCATGGCATAGTCTGACACAGACATGCTCCCTTGTTTCAAGCTTGCAAACTCGTCCTCTTTCGTCTGTCTCGCCGCCGCAGAGAACTACCGGTTCAGAAACCGGGTTCTGAAGAGTGTCCAATCAATCACTGCACCCTGTGCTCTCAGTTCCATCACCGTGCTCCTCCACCACATTAACGGTTTCTTTGCCAACTGGAACTCCGCCAGCCTCAGCCAAGCTGTAACAGCACAAGGAGCCGATACAAATATCTGCTCAAGCCTTTCTAGCCACTCCTCGGCCTCCTCTCCTGATTCTGTCCCCTCAAACCGGGGCGGGTGGTAAGACAGAAACTGAGTCAAGCTGATCTCACCAGGTAGTAATAACTGAGCCACTGGTTCCATGCCTACAGCTGGTGGAGGTAGAGGGTTTGCCTGACCAATACTAGCGTTCACGCTCCCAACATCGCCAACCTCTTCATTAAGGTTCCCCGCATTCATAGCAGCCATGCTGTAACACAAAGGTTAACAACCATTCCAAAACAAATATATATGTTATGCCGTTAGATAACAGGAATGATAATAAGCATGTCAGTATAACAGGATATACATCAATATGCACCACATGCATAAACATGCTTCAAATGTAAGCACCTAGCCAATCATGCTAAGGCTACCCTTCACTCGTTCCCGGCTTCTCTAACCACTGCTCTGATACCACTAATGTAAGGACCCTAGTTCCTTAAGTGCGGATTAAAGGCATAATTAGAGCTAACATAAATTATCAGAGTAAAATAATCGTGTTGAGACTATGAGCTTTAAGAATTACATGCCAAAAAAATAAGGACTATCAAAAGGATTAGGTACATTCCCAATCAAATGAATGTATTTACTATAGCTTTGCACTACTCCTAGAGTATACACTATACAAAAGTAATCATGTCCTTCATCTACCAAAGTGTTCTTCACAAGCTCACCGCCTCAACCCGCTTTAGCCCCTTATTATCATGCCAACAGTACCTACAAGGACAACCCCCAAACATGAGCAATGATAACATTCATATTCAACACAATATGAATATAAAGCGTAAATGCATAAATCACAATAAAACACTTCCTGTTTTCCCATGCATTTCAAACGCTTCCAGTTTGGTTGTCCCTGTACCATAACTCATGAGTATAATCAATAGATTATTTAATGGTCTACACATGTCATGACATAATACCATCTCATCAACACCAAATACCAATTACCAATCCCTAGTCTGTCCATCACAATGTATTTTAATGCCCCTCGCTTATTTACATATAGGCGGCATAGAATAACCTCGCTTCAATGGACATGCGGCGCTCCCACACCTCGCTTCGCATTGAGCGGCAAATATTCTTTCCTCGCCCTATATGATAACCACGCTCAAATGTGACATGCGGCGCTCCCACCCCTCGCTTCACATTTAGCGGCAACAAATCAAATAGCGGCAAGCATTAAAATCATCAAGGATGACCACGACTCATGGGATGTGCACCAATAACCATCATATGCATATACAATCATCATGCATAATTCAAAATGTATTTGCATCCACAATGCACAATGTCATATATACTCGCATCCACAATGCATAAGCAATGAGTATATTAGATACATGTACCGTTGGTGCCCGTACGTCCTCTACGTACCTTTTCAAAATGTAGGATGGGGTAGGACTTCACTTCCTTGGTTGTGTTGCCACCTGGGATGGTTCTACATATTCACACAATTCAATATTAGAACCCAATAATAGTCCAATACCAAAAATCCTACAAAAAAATCAAAAAACATCATATTTTGTGTCTCGCGATCGATCGCTGCAAAGGGCCGATCGATCGCGAGATCACACTGCCCGAAACCAAATTTTTATCTTTCGGCGATCGATCGCCACCCTCGCCGATCGATCGCCCAAGCTTCTGGAGCGTACTGCCTCCTCGCGATCGATCGCCAAAAACGGGCGATCGATCGCCGAGTCCTGCACTTCGAAAAATCGCCATTAATGCTCCAAAACTCCATTCCAACCCATACCAACTCCCCTACCAACAAACCAATAACATTAAACACATAATAACCTTCCATAAACACTTTAAGCACCTCAAAAATCCAACATTCAACCAAAACCACAACAACCCAAAACAAACCCATTTTAAACCATTTCAAATCCAATCCAAACACAACAAAAATGACATGGAGGTATCCATACCTCTTGGGGACCTCAAATCTCCCAATAAACTTCACAAATCAACTTTTGGAAGGATTTCTCTCCACCTTTTTGCTCCAACTCGAAAATGAAGAGGGAAAAGGGTTTGGGTGGTGATTTGGGGAAAAGTAAAGTAAAGGTATGGTGGGGGTTGGGGTATAAAGGGGTTGGGTTTAATTAAAATGCATTCCACAATCTCATGGTGTATAAAACACCCCAACATGATATTTTTAAAAGCATTAATCCAATATGCACCAAAATACCAATTAACTCATGATTTCCAATTAATTGCTAACCATGGCAAATAAATCATGCTAATAACAATTTTCCCAACATGCACAACATGCACCCTGAAATGCTCTCCCGGGTCACTCTATCATGTGACTAAGCATTTCAATATGATAAATAATTCCAGCACATAATTAATTACCACCATAATTAATCCTATAAACACAATTAATGCCCAAATTGCAATTAATTATTTCGGGGATATCACAATACTCCCCTACTTATAAGATTTCGTCCTCGAAATCACATGCACTTACCCCAAAATGAAACTAAACATAATCACATACCAGAGAATAGTTCCGGATAGTGCTGCACCATATGCCGCTCCGTCTCCCACGTAGCCTCCTCGACACCCCTGCGATCCCACTGAAACTTGATCATAGGTATCACTTTGTTCCGAAGTCTACGGTCTGCTCGATCCAGAATTCTAACTGGCCGTTCCACGTAAGACACATCGGATTCCAACTGAACCTCGGAAGGCTGTAACACATGAGATGGCTCCGGCTCATACTTCCGCAGCATCGATACATGAAACACATCATGTATACCAGATAAAGAAGATGGCAGAGCTAGTCGGTAAGCTAAGGTGCCAATGCGTTGCAAAATCTCGTACGGTCCAACATACCTCGGAGACAATTTCCCGCGCATCCTAAATCGCACAACGCCCCTGAAAGGCGAGATCTTTGAAAGACCTTATCTCCCAACTGAAATTCCAACGGTCTCCGCCGTTTATTAGCATAAGCTGTCTGTCTGTCCTGGGCTGCTTTCATTTTCTGCCTTATCATCTTTATCTTCTCTTCCATTTCCCGTATCAACTCCGGTCCTCCGACCGATTTGTGGTCCAAGTCATCCCAACACAAGGGTAATCTACACCGTCTGCCATAAAGAGCTTCGAAAGGAGCCATCTGAATGCTCGCCTGGTAGCTGTTATTATAAGAGAACTCTACCAAGGCTACCGAATCTTGCCAAGAAACATCGAACTCCAATACACAAGCCCTCAACATGCCCTCGAGCGTTTGGATAGTACGCTCGGTCTGGCCATCCGTCTGAGGATGATATGCAGTGCTCAATCTAACTTCAGTTCCCAAGGCTGACTGAAGACCTTCCCAAAAATGAGATGTGAATCGTGGATCTCGATCCGACACTATGGAAATGGGGATCCCATGCAATCTCACCACATCTTGAATATACAACTGCGCCATCCTCAAAAAGGTGAAAGTCATGCTATAGGGGATGAAATGAGCTACCTTAGTCAATCGATCCACAACCACCCAAATAGCATCAAAATCTGAAGTACTCCTCGGCAGGTGAGTCATTAAGTCCATGGAAATGTGTTCCCACTTCCACTTCGGTATCTCCAAGCTTCTCAATTCGCCGCCAGGTCTCTGTCTCTCTGCCTTAACCTGCTGGCAGATCAAACATCTCTTAACAAAAGTGACGACATCAGTCTTCATTCTTTTCCACCAGAACTGATCACGCAGATCTTTATACATCTTCTTCCCGCCTGGGTGGATGCTAAGTCTGCTACTATGAGCTCGCTCCAAGATCCCTCTACGCAACTCCGGCGTATTCGGAACCACCCAACGGCTACCCAATCTCAAGGATCCGTCCTCAGCCACTCTGAACTTTGATGGCTGACCAAGATGTACTAAAGATAACCATCTCTGAACCTCATCATCTGACTTTTGAGCTCTCCTGATGTTCTCGTAGATATCTGGCTCAGCTAACAAGGTCGATACATACACAGGTGATGCATCTATGTCGAAATCATAGCTAGATGGCAATAGGAGGTCATCATAGCCGACAAATTGATGACGTCCTCAGCAGAACTCCTCACTTTCCGGCTCAAAGCGTCTGCTGTCAAATTAGCTTTTCCGGGATGATACTCAATCTCACAGTCATAGTCCTTGAGTAAGTCAATCCACCTCCTCTGCCTCATGTTCATCTCCGCCTGAGTGAATAAAAACTTGAGGCTCTTATGATCCGTATAAATGGTAAACAAAGTACCATACAAATAATGTCGCCAAATCTTCAGGGCGAAGATGATAGCCGCCAATTCCAAGTCATGGACTGGGTGTCTAGTCTCATGCGGCTTCAACTGCCTCGACGCATAAGCTACCACATGCTTATCTTGCATCAGTACACACCCAAGGCCCTGAAGTGATGCATCGGTATACAAAACAAATCTGGAGTTTTCCGTAGGGATCACTAACACTGGCGCCCTGGTCAAACGGTGCTTCAACTCCTGGAAGCTCTCCTCACAAGCTTCTGACCAAGAGAAAGGTACTCCCTTCTGGGTCAACTGTGTCAACGGCTTGGCCATCTTCGAAAATCCCTCGACAAAGCGTCGATAATAACCGGCCAAACCAAGGAAGCTCCGTATCTCAGGCACAGAAGTGGGTGCAGCCCACTCCATCACAGCTTCAATCTTCCTGGAATCTACAGATATCCCACTGCTAGATATGACATGCCCCAGAAATACTACACTGCTCAACCAAAACTCACACTTGCTGAGCTTGGCATACAACCGGTGATCTCTGAGAATCTGGAGCACTGTCCTCAAGTGTTCCACGTGCTCTTCCTCGCTCCGGGAGTAGATAAGAATGTCGTCGATAAATACAATGACGAACTGATCAAGGTATGGCTGAAACACTCTGTTCATCAGACTCATAAAGACCGCTGGAGCATTCGTCATGCCGAACGGCATCACTAGGAACTCATAATGTCCATATCGAGTCTGAAATGCTGTCTTCTGCACATCTTCCTCTCTGACTCGAATCTGATGGTACCCGGATCTCAAATCAATCTTGCTATATAATCTGGTACCTTGCAACTGATCAAACAAGTCATCAATCCTTGGGAGAGGATACTTGTTCTTCACTGTGGCCTTATTTAGTTGCCGGTAATCGATGCACAACCGCATCGAACCGTCCTTCTTCTTCACAAAGAGAACCGGTGCGCCCCATGGCGATACGCTCGGGCGTATATATCCCTTGTTCCTGCAACTGCTCCTTCAACTCTCTCAACTCTGCCGGTGCCATCCTGTAAGGTGCACGAGAGATAGCGGATGTCCCCGGTAACAACTCGATCCCAAACTCAACTTCTCTAGCCGGTGGGAATCCTGGGATCTCTTCTGGGAATACATCAGCAAACTCTGCTACCACTGGTACATCCTCAACTCTCAATTCTTTATTCTTCCCAGACGTGTCCACGGCATAGATGAGATAGCCCGTGTGGCCGCGTTCCAACAGCTGAGTCATCTTGATTGCTGAAATCAACGGAATCTTCGCACGAGAACCGTTGCCATAAAAAGTCCACTGAACTCCCAAATCAGATCTGAACCTCACTGTTCTCTGCCGGCAATCTACCACTGCCTGATATCTGTTCAGAATATCAATACCCATGATACAGTCAAAGTCTGACATGCCCAACACAATCAAGTCTGCCTTCAACTCGTTGCCCTCAAAATAAATGAGGCAATCTGCCATAAACTGATCAGCAACGACATTTCTTCCAGTGGGTGTCGAGACCATGAGAGGCGTGGGTAAAGAAGACGTGTGCATATGGTGTCTCTCCACAAAGGCCACAGATACAAAAGAGTGGGAGGCACCTGTATCTATCAAAATAAAAGCAGGGTACGTAAATAAATGACACGTACCGGCGAGCACCTCCTCCGGGGCTTCCTAGGCCTACTAACTAGTCAGCGCATACACCTGCCCCTAGGACGGTCCCACTGTCTGACCTCCCGATGGTCGAGGCACAAACTGCTGCCTCTGGTGTACTGTCCTGTCATCAAATCTCGGCCTGTTGCCCTGAAACTCTGACTGTCCTCCCCAGGTGGGGCAATACCGAGAGATGTGGCCCATCTTGCCACAGCTATAACAGGCAGGGCACTTACTCGAAGAATGTGGCCCTCCACAATTGTCGCACCTTGGCTCCCCCGGCCTATTTCCTTGCGTAGGCCCTCGGTTGGCCGACCAATTGTTCTTCTTGCCCTCTTGCTTCTGTCCAAAGAATTTCTTCCCACTGAACCGTGAGGATGATGAGGCACCACGAGGTTTAAATTGCTCTCCTCGGGGCCTCAAGCTATCAGTAGCTTGCCTCTGTTGTGATGCTTGTGGGGGTGCGGCACTAGGATAGGCTCCAACTCCAATCTCCGCAAGCTCTGCTCTTGTGAGAGCATCATCAAAAGAAGTGGGGTTATTGGTGATAACCCGGTCAAAAAGCTCCGATCGCAACCCCTTCATGAAGTTTCTCATCTTCGCATGTCCGTTGGTGGCAATGTGTGGAACATACCTCAGCAATGAGGAATAATGCATGGCATAGTCTGACACCGACATGCTCCCTTGTTTCAAGCTTGCAAACTCATCCTCTTTCGTCTGTCTCGCCGCCGCAGAGAAGTACCGGTTCAGAAACCGGGTTCTGAAGAGTGTCCAATCAATCACTGCACCCTGTGCTCTCAGTTCCATCACCGTGCTCCTCCACCACATTAACGGTTTCTTTGCCAACTGGAACTCCGCCAGCCTCAGCCAAGCTGTAACAGCACAAGGAGCCGATACAAATATCTGCTCAAGCCTTTCTAGCCACTCCTCGGCCTCCTCTCCTGATTCTGTCCCCTCAAACCGGGGCGGGTGGTAAGACAGAAACTGAGTCAAGCTGATCTCACCAGGTAGTAATAACTGAGCCACTGGTTCCATGCCTACAGCTGGTGGAGGTAGAGGGTTTGCCTGACCAATACTAGCGTTCACGCTCCCAACATCGCCAACCTCTTCATTAAGGTTCCCCGCATTCATAGCAGCCATGCTGTAACACAAAGGTTAACAACCATTCCAAAACAAATATATATGTTATGCCGTTAGATAACATGAATGATAATAAGCATGTTAGTATAACAGGATATACATCAATATGCACCACATGCATAAACATGCTTCAAATGTAAGCACCTAGCCAATCATGCTAAGGCTACCCTTCACTCGTTCCCGGGTTCTCTAACCACTGCTCTGATACCACTAATGTAAGGACCCTAGTTCCTTAAGTGCGGATTAAAGGCATAATTAGAGCTAACATAAATTATCAGAGTAAAATAATCGTGTTGAGACTATGAGCTTTAAGAATTACATGCCAAAAAAATAAGGACTATCAAAAGGATTAGTTACATTCCCAATCAAATGAATGTATTTACTATAGCTTTGCACTACTCCTAGAGTAGACACTATACAAAAGTAATCATGTCCTTCATCTACCAAAGTGTTCTTCACAAGCTCACCGCCTCAACCCGCTTTAGCCCCTTATTTTCATGCCAACAGTACCTACAAGGACAACCCCCAAACATGAGCAATGATAACATTCATATTCAACACAATATGAATATAAAGCGTAAATGCATAAATCACAATAAAACACTTCCTGTTTTCCCATGCATTTCAAACGCTTCCAGTTTGGTTGTCCCTGTACCATAACTCATGAGTATAATCAATAGATTATTTAATGGTCTACACATGTCATGACATAATACCATCTCATCAACACCAAATACCAATTACCAATCCCTAGTCTGTCCATCACAATGTATTTTAATGCCCCTCGCTTATTTACATATAGGCGGCATAGAATAACCTCGCTTCAATGGACATGCGGCGCTCCTACCCCTCGCTTCGCATTGAGCGGCAAATATTCTTTCCTCGCCCTATATGATAACCACGCTCAAATGTGACATGCGGCGCTCCCACCCCTCGCTTCACATTTAGCGGCAACAAATCAAATAGCGGCAAGCATTAAAATCATCAAGGATGACCACGACTCATGGGATGTGCACCAATAACCATCATATGCATATACAATCATCATGCATAATTCAACATGTATTTGCATCCACAATGCACAATTTCATATATACTCGCATCCACAATGCATAAGCAATGAGTATATTAGATACATGTACCGTTGGGTGCCCGTACGTCCTCTACGTACCTTTCCAAAATGTAGGATGGGGTAGGACTTCACTTCCTTGGCTGTGTTGCCACCTGGGATGGTTCTACATATTCACACAATTCAATATTAGAACCCAATAATAGTCCAATACCAAAAATCCTACAAAAAAATCAAAAAATCATATTTTGTGTCTCGCGATCGATCGCTGCAAAGGGCCGATCGATCGCGAGATCACACTGCCCGAAACCAAATTTTTATTCTTTCGGCGATCGATCGCCACATTTGGCGTGATCGATCGCCACCCTCGCCGATCGATCGCCCAAATGTGGCGATCGATCGCCATAAGCTTCTGGAGCGTACTGCCTCCTCGCGATCGATCGCCAAAAACGGGCGATCGATCGCCGAGTCCTGCACTTCGAAAAATCGCCATTAATGCTCCAAAACTCCATTCCAACCCATACCAACTCCCCTACCAACAAACCAATAACATTAAACACATAATAACCTTCCATAAACACTTTAAGCACCTCAAAAATCCAACATTCAACCAGAAACACAACAACCCAAAACAAACCCATTTTAAACCATTTCAAATCCAATCCAAACACAACAAAAATGACATGGAGGTATCCGTACCTCTTGGGGACCTCAAATCTCCCAATAAACTTCACAAATCAACTTTTTGGAAGGATTTCTCTCCACCTTTTTGCTCCAACTCGAAAATGAAGAGGGAAAAGGGTTTGGGTGGTGATTTGGGGGAAAGTAAAGTAAAGGTATGGTGGGGGTTGGGGTATAAAGGGGTTGGGTTTAATTAAAATGCATTCCACAATCCCATGGTGTATAAAACACCCCAACATGATATTTTTAAAAGCATTAATCCAAGATGCACCAAAATACCAATTAACTCATGATTTCCAATTAATTGCTAACCATGGCAAATAAATCATGCTAATAACAATTTTCCCAACATGCACAACATGCACCCTGAAATGCTCTCCCGGGTCACTCTATCATGTGACTAAGCATTTCAATATGATAAATAATTCCAGCACATAATTAATTACCATCATAATTAATCCTATAAACACAATTAATGCCCAAATTGCAATTAATTATTTTGGGGATATCACAATTCTCCATCTGACTTTGAATCTGATGGATCAGTGCAGGGACATGGTATTGAAGGTAGCCATAACGCTGCACTGTCTTCTAAATCTCTCTAAGATCTTGGGATATATTAGAAGAATCTGGCTCGATTTCTCGAAAGGTTGGTTCCCCCATCCTAATCATCTTGTCCAGACCCTGTTGGATCATTGGCGGTCGGAACCACATCTTCATGTTCGGGATGATCGTCTTCCTGAAGTTCTGCTAACTCAAACTGTAGTTTGAGGTTCACTTGATGGAGCCTATTTGCCATCCTTTCGAGTTTCTTGTAATGGTTTATGCCTGGTATACATAAACATGTTCCTCGTAAAAGTTTCCACGTATGGGTGAAGTGTTGAGCTTCTGCCATATGCTTCTGATTCGGTGCTTCCAATTTCTGGAAGTACCACCTGTATGAATGACACTTCGAACATTCGTTCGGGTCCATATTATCTTGAATCGTCTCCTCCGTATAGGTTACAATTTAATATTCAAGATATTATTATAGTATTTCCAGAATAAACATAGGCTCTGATACCATTTTGTGACAATGATCGCAAAAAACGGGGACTTGTGAAAAGACGACGTTAAATGTTATTACTTTATAAATATAAGGATATAAAAGATAATTAAATATTATATCTTGGCTTCTTTGTAATTTAAACACAAGCATAAGAGATAGAATGCAACATATCAAACTATTGAGGGGTAAAAGAGTCATCATAAAACACATAATTGATTGAAATTTTTGAAATTGGACCTATTTCAATAAAATTGTTTCTAATTTGGATTTTTATGCACTAAGATTTTTTCTCAAGACTTAAGTAGATTAAGTGTCCCAAAAAAGCACTTCCGTGTAGTTTCCCATTTTTTAATTATTTGACCAATATTAGAACATTATTTAACAATTTAACCCAATTTATTTTTTTATTAGTAGACTAACCGAACTCGTCATGTCAGATGACGACTTCAATTGAAGTCGCCATCTGACATGTCAACTTCGTTAAAAAAATATATTTTTGAAGTAGCCATGTCAGATGGCGACTTCAACTGAAGTCGCCATCTGACATGGCGATTTTTATAAAAAAAAAAAATTTTGATGAAGTCGCCATCTGACATGGCGATTTTTATAAAAAAAAAAATTTTGATGTCGCTATGTTAGATGACTACATCTTTTAAAAAAATAATTTTTCAAACCGGTGTCAGTATATAACGACATAAATTTTTTTTTAAAAAAAACTTTGTCGCCATCTCAGATGGCGACAATGAAAAAAACATATATTTTTTTATTTTGCCATCTGAGAAGGCGACATCTTTTAAAAAATTAATTTTCAACCAATGTCGGTATACAACGATAAATTTTTTTTTTAAAACTTTGTCGCCATCTCAGATGACGTCAATGGAAAAAATATATTTTTTTATTTGTTGTCGCCATCCCATCTCAGATGACGTCAATGGAAAAAATATATTTTTTTATTTGATGTCGCCATCTCAGATGGCGACAACAATCAATTTCTTCGTCTATTTAACCGAACACAATGTTGCTCATTTCGTAAACCAAAATCTCTTCAGTTCGTAAACATTTTCTCTTCAGGTAAACCATAATCTTCATTATTTCCTCCGGTCGGCACATTGCAGGTTCGTTGTTATATAATAATCAAATAAAATATGTACTAATTTATACATTTTGTCTTTCTTTTTAAGGTATGTCAACTAAAGTTTTATTGTATTAGGGATGCGATATATTACAAGATTCAGAATCTGCCAGATATGATCATGGCCCGTCAAAAGGCATGACAATATCTCGCACTATTAATTATTTGTAGTTATTGAACGACGTATATGATATTACTGGCATCGATCGTAACTAGTTCATTCTGAAAATATATTGTAAATATATATTCAGTGATTTTTCGGGGATGAAAGAAACAATTTTTCCCGTTGACAGTGATTACAGTTTAGCATGGCTATTGGATTCTGAACAAAATTATAGTTGTTTGGAGATGTATATACAAACAGAACGAAGAGCTTATGATTTTATTACAGAAATACCAACAAGTGGTAGTGGTCCATTTGTAGTAGTTATAGAAAGACCAACTACCTCTATGATTCAAGATGATGCTCCTATAGTTGCTGACAATATTGTTCCCGAGATAGCAGACAGTTTTGTGGATTTTGGAGATGATATTCAGTCTGAACCGGAGGGGATTCCAGCTGATGATGAGTCTGATGACGATGAGGTTGATATTGAAGAAATGCCAGTTAATGTAGCAGACACAACCACGACAAATGACCATGACCTTTCTCCAACAATCCATTTTTCTCAACGATACATCCAGACGTATTTGGAGATTCGATCGACCTTCCAACTGGTAGGTGAGAGTTACTATGATTATTCCAAAGGAAATATCCATCTGAATATGGTATTTAAAGATAAAGGTCATCTTCAGGCACCTGTGAAGGATTACTCGGTTCGGATTGTAAAACGTGAGTATCTTGTTGTCAAAAGTACAAAAACATTATGGAAAGTGGTGTGCAAACATAGTACACCAGATATACCTTGCAGATGGTTTCTACGCGCCTCGTTGAGTAAAAAAATTGAATATTCAAAATAACGAAGTATGGGGGTTCTCACACTTGTCTTTTGAGTGATTTATCGATCGATCATGCAAATCTGGACAAAAATATGATTTCTAGTTTGTTAGTGGGAATAGTTCGACGTGATCCATCCTATGAGAGAAAGTATGTTATTCAGACTGTTAAAGATAAGTACGGATTTTAGATCTCATATGCAAAAAGCTGGTATAGTTTGAGACGCACGGTTGAAAATGTGTATGGAACATGGGAGCTCTGTGAAAAAGTTGCCTTA
This sequence comes from Haberlea rhodopensis, assembly GCA_907163345.1. NCBI lineage: Eukaryota > Viridiplantae > Streptophyta > Magnoliopsida > Lamiales > Gesneriaceae > Haberlea > Haberlea rhodopensis. The sequence goes on from CAJQUN010000079.1 coordinate 1,972,959, forward strand.
TTACATGGGAGCTTTGCAAAAATGGAACTCAGGCACAATCGTCGAATGGGATCACCTACCGAATGCTAAACCAACAGAGATGACTTTGAATTACGTGTTTTGGGTCTTCCAACCATGTGCAGATGGATTCCGACACTGCCGACAAGTTATAAGTGTAGATGGAACACATCTGTATACAAAATATCAACATAAGATGTTGATTGTCGTGGCCATGGACGCTAATAATCAAGTCTTACCTTTGGCCTTTGCAATCGTTGACGAGGAAAGTTTTTTGTCGTGGAAATGGTTTTTGGAGTTGATTAGAAAGCACATTGTTAAAGGATGTGCTGGCGTGTGCTTGATATCTGATAGGCATCCGGGCCTTATTGCAGCCGCTGAATGTATTACCGACTTCAATTCCTCGCGTGGAGTGCAATAATTTTGTTTGAGACATGTGTGCTCAAACTTTAATAGTCGATTCAAAAGTGTTCATTTGAAAGACTTATGCTGGAAGGCTGGATCAGAAAATCAACTCGGAAAGTTTGATTCTACAATGGAAGAAATAAAAAGTATTGAACCAAGAGCATTTGATTATTTGAATCGGATTGGCAAATCAAAATGGACTCTTGCTCATGATGGTGGATGGCGTTGTGGTATTCTCACGACAAATATGTCCGAGTGCATTAACGGAGTTATGAAGGGTGCTCGTCGCCTTCCAATCACCGCCATTGTGCAATTAACTTTTGATCTAAGTGTGCTATATTTTCTTGAACGACTTAAGAAAGCGGAATGAATGATCCAGAATAATCAAGATTGGCCGGATTATGTCTTTGAAAAATATGCTCGTGCTGATCATCATTCCCTTCACTATGATGTTCGGATGTTCGATCGAAGATAATTAACCGCCTCTGTAATCACTAGGGAGCAAGCAGGATGTGGCGGCAATACTCACGTTGTCAACCTCAAAGCAGGGTAATGGTCTTGCAGAAAATGGAAATTATTCGGCATACCATGTTCACATGTGATACAAGTGTGTCAACATTATGGCTTAAATGCAAAAAAAAATTGTCAACCAATATTATATTACGTCTGAATACTGGAACACATATCAAGGGCAATTCAATCCACTGTGGGCAGAGCAGTATTGGGACAACCCGTGCTTTGAGTTATTCCACGACTCCACTATGCGTAAGTGTAAACGGGTAGGTCGTGATCGAACAACACTTATCCCAAATGAGATGGATTGGCCAAAAGCCCGAGCAAGATGACAGATGGGTTCAACTTCGTCGCAAAATCAGTAAATTTGTAATTTGTTCGATTAATGTAAAAAATAATGATGTCCGAGTAATGTAATTTGTAATTTGTTCAAGTAAAATATGTTATTATAATGTTCTATATGATAACATAATAAAAACACACACAAACATATTGTTGTAACATAACTCATAATGACTTCAACGACGACGAGCTAAATTTCATCAAGTACTACAAGGAGGATGATTTGTCTGTCTTCTAACTCGTCGTTGTTGAACGACTTCTTCGCCCCTTTCCCTTGCCGCATGTGTTTGGCAGGCTGCTGAATTGGAGTCAATTGAGGGAATAGAACTGGAGAGACATCAAAAGGTGAAGTCATAGATGCATATGTTGCAAACCCAAGATTGACATTTGTATCTACGCTGCTGAAGTGGGCTAAAGTGGACATGAGGGGATATGGCGTGAATGGAGATAGATCATATGATTGTGCAGACACAGAAATATAATAGTCTGTAGACATATATGGCTCTATCCACGTAGATGGACCTGCAATAACTGTCTGGATATGTGTAGATGGACCTGTAATATCTGTCTGGATATATGTTGGCATATGTGTAGATGAAGTGCCTGTAAGGAACCGACGTGTATCAACATACTGAACTTCATTGTATGCCGGAAAGTTTATGTCTCGTCGTTCACTAGCCACTCGCACCACATTGTCGAACATACTCATGTGTTGCCTTATCAACTCTGTCGTAATAGTTTCTCCATCAGCCAAATGTCGGTCGTAGCTTGTCGTTAACTGCTCCATCTGGTCAATTTGCAAGTCAAAAAGTCCATGTAAAATTTAAACATCTAAACACAATTATAAAAACAAAATTTCACTAAATTAACGTACCACATGCTGCCATCCCGGGCCATCACCATGTTGATATCCTGTCTGTACAAAATATTCTTGACATCCAATGTATCTACGTGTGACTTGTTCATACCACTCACTTTATCCGCCAACAACATAGTAATCACCATCAGTAAATCGTGGTCTGTCTATATGTAGATCATTTGCCCTCTCCCAGCAAAGTATGTATGATGTATGCCGAGTGCTCCAGTCTTTGTTGATGTTTCCCCTTCGACCAACATTATGCAATGCCTCATCCCCCGATTGTGGATCTTCTGGGATGTCTTGTAGCATACCAAATTGTCTAAGTACTCTATCAGATCGTTGCATTTCGACTATGTCGACGAAAATCAACGGACTCTTATATGTCTCTAACTCGGTAATTCTGTAAGGACCCCAAGCCCTTAAAACCTTGATTAGTGTATTAACCACTATGTGTGGTACATGCTTTCTATAAAATGTCAATCGGGAAGCTCTGATGATACTTAATCATTGCCTGTCAATAAAAGACTCATATGTTTGCCCTTTACCAACCCCTTGGTGCCACTTTTCACATTGTAAACTTTTACAAAAATTTGGGCAGAGTCTCCCCATAAATAGAGCTATCCCAAAACAGAGTACAACACATAACAAAATTCCCGGCCAGGGAACACATAATACTCAACAGAAAGCAGTAATACAAGTAGATTCCCAGCCAGGGAAGACACCACACATACGTCAACAAAAGTGGGTTCCAACACCCACATAATACACCAATGACTCTCATATCATTCTAGCAATTCAACCTAATTGCATGCAACCTTAAATGAAAGAGAGAAAGGCTCATGCCTTTATATACAATCCATATACAAGTATAATCGTGCTCACATGCGAGCATCATGAATATGAATATGTATAAATCCTCAGGTGTATATATATAGGTACTCTATACGATACCGTGCTCCATCAAGCCCTGGTACCACGATCCTGGGAGTACCTCAAATCAACAGCTCGAGCTCAGCTCCATAGCCATCGATGTACCTGTCCACCTGTCCCAACAGAGACAGCCCCCAACGGGGTGAGCATACCAATACACAAAATCCCATAATCATAATAATGAAATTCATAATTTACAACAAAGGTAAATGCTAATGAATTTAAATGATACTCCCTGGATGGCAACATCCTCATCCGGGATTCCGTGTACTGTCCCTGTTCTCACAACATCAAACTCATCAAATCTCATAAATCAGTAAATCAACACATTGATTTACACATCGCATGCCTGATCCTCGAATATCAACATATAGTGATTACAAATTCATTAAACATGCAATTACAGATATCACAATATCTAATACTGATTTCACAACACTGCTATCAATCACAGATAGCTCAAATGCCTTAGCATTTATTTTACCATTCCTTCATTATACTTAGACATCTCAAGTGTCTTATAATGAATACATGAGTCTACAAACCTAGACATCTCAAATGTCTCATAATGAATACATGATTCTACGAACCTAGACATCTCAAATGTCTTACGAAGAATGCATGATTCTACAAACCTAGACATCTCAAATGTCTCATAACATAGTCATATAAATCCAGTACCCCATATATCATGCAAGAGTCATCCTACTCTAGTGTCACGCACGCTACAAGCGGCGATATCAAGATTTGGGTCATTCCTTGGCTATATCAACATATATGTATAACCATACGCAAAACATTCAATGCAATCAAAACACCTTATGCATTTCACATATATATAGTAATGCTCGTACGTCGCACGTACCTTAAATCTCCGAAGTCCGAGCCAAGCCTTGCTCGAGTTCCATGCCCCGAGGAATGATGTGCTAACACGATAAACAATTCACCATTATTTACGAACATGTAACCTATGCTCAAGCACACCCATATCCCTCACAACATTGTCAATACACGACAATTATCCTCTTAAAAGACCCGGGGCAGGGTACATGCAGGGAAGGAAATAAATGAGACAATCGAAATTTGTTCAAGAATGCCCTACAAAAATCGAACCTTAATCTCACAATTTCGAACCCAATAAAATACCATAATTCATCTAAAATGTGAATTAATCAATCCATAGCATGAATAATCATCCTACATGCCAAACCCCCAAATTTGAAATCCAAATCCCTAAAATTCGAAATCCAAGCCCCTAATTTCGAATCCAATTCTTCAATTCCGAACACAATCAAGCATTATAATGCGTCAACAACATGAATTAATCAATCCATAACAAGAATCACCACAACCCTTCCAAAACCCCCAAATTCGAACCCACTTCAAGCATCATAATACTCTTAAAACATGCAATAATCGATCAATTGCACGAAATAATACCCCTGCCAAAAACTCCCAAAAATCGAAATCAAACCCTACAATTTTCGAAAATAATTTCGAACCATAATCACCAATTTAAGCAGGGAAATGCACGAAAAAGACAAACAAGGGTTAAGGGAGATTACCCAACGAAATCGGAAGCAAAATCGGACGAAATCCGATGAACCCTAGAATTTGGGGATCGCCGCTTATCTGCAAAATTCGACTTCCACACGCGACGAAACCTTCAATTGGCAGAGGGGAAAGGAGCGCCTCGTCGAGACGAAGACGGTGATAGGTCGCACGCGCCGATCGGCGGCCGGACGGCGGCTGGCGGAGCGCCTGAAACGGCGGGGCAGGGGAGGTGACGGGAATCGCATGCGGGGAGAGAGGGAAAAATGAGGGCTGAAATGAAATTATGTCTAAAATTTGGGTTTAAATGGTATTTATAGCAAAAATACCCCGAAAAATTAATAGCCCCACAAATACATCATGATTCCTTAAAAATCATCTGTTTTCAAAAACTCTCTCTCTAACTCCAAAATCCCCTACCGGTGCTCACCCAGCACCCGAGATCCCGAGACACATTAAAAACCCAACTCTTAGGTTTTACACCGTAATGTGAATACAATCTCAACCTCTGGATCCAACGATCCCAACTACCCAAATAAACGAGCCCAGAAGGCCCAACACCTCGATTAAATCCCAAATCGCCACGTAAAACCACTTTAGGGATTATTAACACTACGGGATTAACACCTATAATCCCTGGTCATCACAATATCCCCCACTAAAAGAATTTCGTCCTCGAAATTAGCACTGGTGTATCACGTAACACCCAGGCTGCACAACAACATGAAGCCATAACATCGATTCCTGACCATATCAGAATCGTATTAATAAACGCGAGGATACTTACCTCTCATCTAATCTCTGAAACAGAACGACATACCAAAACCAACATAACACCCAAGAGGTAAAACGTACCTCGATGCGGGTCATCCCAAAAGTCAGCCTCTCATGACTGCAAATCAACCAATACTTACGACTGTAGATCGGACAGTCATCCTTCGTTCTAATACAACAGTACGAACACATCCCGAATGACACCTCAACCGTAAGAACGTTGACCTCGTGTCAAACTCTGGAGTGGAATAGACTTCCAAATCCATCATAACGTCAAAGAGCGTCAGCACAACTCAACGCTAACAGTCCAAAAGCAGTTAGTCAACTGAAACTGCAAGGATTCGAATCGCTCTTGATTCTATCGAAGATATCATCCAATGATATTTTACTATGACTTACGATGTCTAACATACATCGTTACGAAGGAAACACTAGTACAACCACGGTGTACACATACCAAACCTGGTTTCCACTTTCAAACTTCCTCCATCGAAGGAGTAGTCGCCTCATTGCAACTTAATTTGGGCAACTCACGGCCACAAATTCAAACAAAAGACATCTCACAAGATGTCCACCTCCGGATGTTCCAAGAATCACGTTCTGATCATAAATAACAACCGAGACTCCGCAGAGTTTAAAATTCTTAAGGGGCATGCAATAAACCCATTGCATCCTCAACGCTTGTGTCATCAGCGACACTCAACCAATCCAAATCCTGCCATCCCTTGAAAATCCTCGGATTTAACAATCCAAACTTGGGAAGGCTGTCGCATAACTCGAAAGAAAACATTAGCAAGGGAAATACCTTAACCCTCACAAGAAAATCCCTCCTCAAGGGAGTCAACTAACTTCACGATTATTCCTCATAATCATCGTGCCATGGAGATTCCCAATCTCAAGGTGTTCCATATCTCTCATCAGAGATTTAACCATCCAAAAATAGCATAACTCTATGCTTAACAGAGAGGAAATCAATAACTGGCATCCGTATACTCACCGGTATACCTGCCTAAGCACTGATGTCGCATGCATACTCAATGCACTCGGCTCGGGTATCTACCACATATCCCTAAGCCCCAAACACAACCGTCAATTCTGAGTCATTCCTTACTCAGTGGAGGATGAAAATCGACGATTAACAATACACGGTGTGATTCCCAAGATCAACACCACTTGCACCAACTTACCGAATCTTTCAAGATTCCCAAATAGGTATAATACTACCTCCTTCCTCGCAAGGGAAATGCCATCGAACTCGAGATCCACAAGTCTCGAACCATCGTTCGGAAAAACTGGATACAATAACACCCATTGTATCCCAATACACGGGTTCCTTTAGATTGAGTCAATAACAACCTGATGACTCTCTTGTTGGTACTCCAACATCCTGAGCTGTCCCAGACAAGTCTCCAAGATTAAACATAAACGTATACACGTTTCAGCGAGGCACGAACAACCTCAAATGATGTGGTGACTACTAGAGTCCACCACGATCCACATCGCATCACCTTACGATTTGCCAAACTTGGTTCCAACGAGCAGTGTAACGGCTCTAGCAAGCCCATCATGGTGCTACACACACGCGGCAGACAACCTAGTCTCTGCCTCTTTAGGTTTACCTCAAACCTACCAATAAGACGGACGTTTCCACATGGTATAACATACTATGGGAGGAAAACTCAATAGAGTAATGGGTCTTTATCCAACATTCCTCAATGCCGATACACCCTGGACAACCCAATGTCCCTATGTACTTAACATAACCTGATCCTACTCCCTTAGGACCCATCCTACACCCTCAAGGGTGGTGTGATCATGTCCACCACATGTCACATCGACAGAAAGCGAGTACTTTCCTCCACGATTACTCCTATCGTCAAAAACATGGCCAAAAGCCATTCCAACGAGCATACCTCTAGGGTATCACCACTCGTAATATGATCGCCCCAATCGTAAGCTGCGGTACAATCACATGTACAGCGCATCCATCCATTCCTCGAGCAACCCGCTCGGTATATGGGTCACGTCCATCGGTGTCGCACACACCACCTTGTGCCCAGTACTGGCACCCAAGGCATACTACTGAATACGTATACTCAACGCATCGATCATCGTAACGATGATGCATGTCTAATAAGACATCTCCTACACCATCGTCATCGTCATCCCGTGACGACACATGCCAACTCATGGCATCTAAAACATTGTCAACTAGTGACGATACATGTACATCAGCGTATGTCATCCACTAACATGCTAGTAAAATAGGCATAATAAACATGTATATCAATGCATGCCAGCTACAATAAAGCTAATAAAATAGCAATATCTCATACCTCATCGCTAGTGATATAGCGTCATACCTGTCTCCGTCGCTCAATAATAGTGCGTAATCAGCACCCATCGCTCGAAGGCGGCAAAATCCTGTGCTGAGTACATAGCGGCAAAACCCCTCGCTATAGAATCGACGGCATGACACCTCGTCATATAATAAGTGGCATGAAACCTCGCTATACACCTGAGTATGAATCATCGTCCACATAGTAGCGGAAAGAGGCATCGCTATCAATACACCTGGCGGAATGAACCATCGCCAATCAATATAGCGGAATGAACCATCGCTATAAATACACCTGGCGGAATGAACCATCGCCAATCAATATAGCGGAATGAACCGTCGCTATAAATACACCTGGCGGAATGAACCATCGCCAATAGATATAGCGGAAAGAACCATCGCTATAAATACGCCTGGCGGAATGAACCATCGCCAATAAATATAGCGGAATGAACCGTCGCTATAAATACGCCTGGCGGAATGAACCATCGCCAATAAATATAGCGGAATGAACCATCGCTATAAACCGTGTCCTCATAGAGAAATGAATATAAATCGACACAGCGGGACACATCACCGCTATCATCCGTGTCATCACAAAGGAATGAATCATCATCCTAACAAGCGGCATCTCATCCTCGCTTCTTCATACAAGCGGTATCTCATCCTCGCTTCGTATGGCATACCCCGCCTCCATGTGCAAGCGAGCACCCCTGCCCGCTCCACATTTTTAGCGGTACAAGCATAAGCTTCTTCATACAAGCGGTATATCATCCTCGCTTCGTATGGAATACCCCGCCTCCATGTGCAAGCGAGCATCCCCGCCCGCTCCACATTTTTAGCGGTCAAGCATAAGTATAAAAATTCTCACTGTCATAAGCAGGACTCCTGGAATGCATAATCATCATTCCTTTTTATACTCCATATTTCCTGTAACCTGCAACCATCAGGGTTAACAACAATAGCCATATACGCTATGCATCCACATTCAATTCATAATAAAAACACATTATGAGAATGTATGGTTTCACAAATAAATGTCATGATATCCTTCTTTAAATCCTTATTTCATCCTGAGCCCTTATCATTAGTACATTTTAATGCTTCTTGCTACTCCAGGAAAGCGGAATTCTTCCTCGCTTCCACTGGACTTTAGCGTTGCTACTCCATGTAAGCGGAACTCTTCATCGCTTCCAATGGACTTTAGCGTTGCTACTCCATATAAGCGGGACTCTTCATCGCTTCATATGGACTTTAGCATAAGCCATTAAAATCCTTACTAAGATAACTTTGACTCAAGACATGCATATGCAAAAACAATGCACAATAACATATATCATAACCTCAATGCACCACTTTGCATTCATCATGTGTCAACAAGACAACGTAAAATACATGTTACCTCGGAAATATCCCTTTATCTGATTTTCTTAAAACCAGCTTCCTTGGCACATAACACACGGAGTGCCAGACATCCCCATAAATGTCATCCTATCGTGTTCCACACGATTCCTGCAACCACAATGGTTAGCAATACCACTTTTCATATCATAAGAGCACATAAACAATGTGTTATGTCATACAACATTAATGCCATCATGCATAAATATGTGCTATCAATAACTTCCTAGGCCCTTAACAGCCCCAATGAGCAACCACTGCTCTGATACCACTAATGTAAGGACCCCAAGCCCTTAAAACCTTGATTAGTGTATTAACCACTATGTGTGGTACATGCTTTCTATAAAATGTCAATCGGGAAGCTCTGATGATACTTAATCATTGCCTGTCAATAAAAGACTCATATGTTTGCCCTTTACCAACCCCTTGGTGCCACTTTTCACATTGTAAACTTTTACAAAAATTTGGGCAGAGTCTCCCCATAAATAGAGCTATCCCAAAACAGAGTACAACACATAACAAAATTCCCGGCCAGGGAACACATAATACTCAACAGAAAGCAGTAATACAAGTAGATTCCCAGCCAGGGAAGACACCACACATACGTCAACAAAAGTGGGTTCCAACACCCACATAATACACCAATGACTCTCATATCATTCTAGCAATTCAACCTAATTGCATGCAACCTTAAATGAAAGAGAGAAAGGCTCATGCCTTTATATACAATCCATATACAAGTATAATCGTGCTCACATGCGAGCATCATGAATATGAATATGTATAAATCCTCAGGTGTATATATATAGGTACTCTATACGATACCGTGCTCCATCAAGCCCTGGTACCACGATCCTGGGAGTACCTCAAATCAACAGCTCGAGCTCAGCTCCATAGCCATCGATGTACCTGTCCACCTGTCCCAACAGAGACAGCCCCCAACGGGGTGAGCATACCAATACACAAAATCCCATAATCATAATAATGAAATTCATAATTTACAACAAAGGTAAATGCTAATGAATTTAAATGATACTCCCTGGATGGCAACATCCTCATCCGGGATTCCGTGTACTGTCCCTGTTCTCACAACATCAAACTCATCAAATCTCATAAATCAGTAAATCAACACATTGATTTACACATCGCATGCCTGATCCTCGAATATCAACATATAGTGATTACAAATTCATTAAACATGCAATTACAGATATCACAATATCTAATACTGATTTCACAACACTGCTATCAATCACAGATAGCTCAAATGCCTTAGCATTTATTTTACCATTCCTTCATTATACTTAGACATCTCAAGTGTCTTATAATGAATACATGAGTCTACAAACCTAGACATCTCAAATGTCTCATAATGAATACATGATTCTACGAACCTAGACATCTCAAATGTCTTACGAAGAATGCATGATTCTACAAACCTAGACATCTCAAATGTCTCATAACATAGTCATATAAATCCAGTACCCCATATATCATGCAAGAGTCATCCTACTCTAGTGTCACGCACGCTACAAGCGGCGATATCAAGATTTGGGTCATTCCTTGGCTATATCAACATATATGTATAACCATACGCAAAACATTCAATGCAATCAAAACACCTTATGCATTTCACATATATATAGTAATGCTCGTACGTCGCACGTACCTTAAATCTCCGAAGTCCGAGCCAAGCCTTGCTCGAGTTCCATGCCCCGAGGAATGATGTGCTAACACGATAAACAATTCACCATTATTTACGAACATGTAACCTATGCTCAAGCACACCCATATCCCTCACAACATTGTCAATACACGACAATTATCCTCTTAAAAGACCCGGGGCAGGGTACATGCAGGGAAGGAAATAAATGAGACAATCGAAATTTGTTCAAGAATGCCCTACAAAAATCGAACCTTAATCTCACAATTTCGAACCCAATAAAATACCATAATTCATCTAAAATGTGAATTAATCAATCCATAGCATGAATAATCATCCTACATGCCAAACCCCCAAATTTGAAATCCAAATCCCTAAAATTCGAAATCCAAGCCCCTAATTTCGAATCCAATTCTTCAATTCCGAACACAATCAAGCATTATAATGCGTCAACAACATGAATTAATCAATCCATAACAAGAATCACCACAACCCTTCCAAAACCCCCAAATTCGAACCCACTTCAAGCATCATAATACTCTTAAAACATGCAATAATCGATCAATTGCACGAAATAATACCCCTGCCAAAAACTCCCAAAAATCGAAATCAAACCCTACAATTTTCGAAAATAATTTCGAACCATAATCACCAATTTAAGCAGGGAAATGCACGAAAAAGACAAACAAGGGTTAAGGGAGATTACCCAACGAAATCGGAAGCAAAATCGGACGAAATCCGATGAACCCTAGAATTTGGGGATCGCCGCTTATCTGCAAAATTCGACTTCCACACGCGACGAAACCTTCAATTGGCAGAGGGGAAAGGAGCGCCTCGTCGAGACGAAGACGGTGATAGGTCGCACGCGCCGATCGGCGGCCGGACGGCGGCTGGCGGAGCGCCTGAAACGGCGGGGCAGGGGAGGTGACGGGAATCGCATGCGGGGAGAGAGGGAAAAATGAGGGCTGAAATGAAATTATGTCTAAAATTTGGGTTTAAATGGTATTTATAGCAAAAATACCCCGAAAAATTAATAGCCCCACAAATACATCATGATTCCTTAAAAATCATCTGTTTTCAAAAACTCTCTCTCTAACTCCAAAATCCCCTACCGGTGCTCACCCAGCACCCGAGATCCCGAGACACATTAAAAACCCAACTCTTAGGTTTTACACCGTAATGTGAATACAATCTCAACCTCTGGATCCAACGATCCCAACTACCCAAATAAACGAGCCCAGAAGGCCCAACACCTCGATTAAATCCCAAATCGCCACGTAAAACCACTTTAGGGATTATTAACACTACGGGATTAACACCTATAATCCCTGGTCATCACAAATTCCTTCAGTGTACTCATCAGGGTACGGCTGCCAATTAAACTGCAAAACAACATTGCTTTAAAAAATATCAAAAGAATGTTTTTTGTACGAAATAATTTAACAGCATGTTTACTTGAGTTACTGGCTGCTTATCGAGGATGTTCCTGATGATGTGTATGTAATGACACCGAGTTTCTGTAAATTTTAAATTGCATGACCACCTGGATATATTCAAATAAATGATTAAATGCATTAACACAAAATATTATAAAACAATGCATATTCGTATTACCTTACACCATATGGAGCAGAAGGTAACGCATTGTCTGGGCCGATCATTATTTGCCCAATATCAGATCTTTGGCTACCCAATTGAGGAGTCAAACTTGGTATTCTTGACCATGCACAAATCTTATTTATTGTAGTGACATCAATAATACAAGTTAGATGGACAATAAACATATTTTAATTATTAAAACAAAAAAAAAACATATTGTTTACCTGTACGAGCTGCAATGCACCACCTATCACTTTTTTCCCTCTCTCTGATGACGTGCACAACTCACGATACAAGTATTCCAACACAGCATTACCCTAACTATAGGTATGGGCAGAGTCGATATCCTCCAACTTCTGTAAATACAATAGCCTAACAAAATTGCCTGATGAATCAGGGCACATAAGTCCCCCTAACATCAATAACGCACAAGCCCGTGTAAACTTAACAACATCATCTGACGTACTATGTATCTCCAAGGGATTGAGGAACAAATGATTTTTCAAAGAAACTAATCTCAACCTCGCACCTTTAAAGTCTTTGATTTCTGGTGTGAATCCTAAATATGTATGGCAATATTATTGCCATTCGGGTAGAGTCCTATCATAATCTATCCCCGACACTACGATGCCATCTACCGGCAATGACCTTATTACTACAATGTCTTGCAGTGTGATATACACCTCCCCCGATCTAAGATGGAATGTGTGTGTTTCACGACGCCATCTCTCAACTAAATTCGTGATCAGGTGAATGTCAAGCTCAATCTTACCACAAATATATATACCATATCTAATCAAGTGCAACAAATTAATAACACGCATATCTAGTGGACACATATCCCAAAAATAGCTATCTGGGTTTCTCGCATGCAGTATGCTATCCATATCAGCTCCCCATACATCCTCAGATCGATGTGAAGACTGCAATGACAAAAGATGTGTGTCAACCGAGCCTGGTTGCAGGGGTGCTTAATTGGTCAATCCGACCCGATCCGGACCGGAATCGGCCGATTTCGATTCCGAACCGGGCTTCGGTCCAGTTTTGGGCCTGGTTCGGATTGACTCGGCCCGTTAAGCACCCCTGCCTTGTTGTCTCATTTGATCCATCCTGAAATATACTACAAAAAATTATCAATATTAATCTCAACATTACAACCACTACCAGCCGGCTGCCCACGACCACCGCCAACCAGCCGCCACCACCGTCCGCCGCCACTGACGCCGCGTCCACCGCACCAGCCGCCTCAATCCGGCGTCACCTCGCGGTCGCCACCCTCTGGAGCCAACCTTTCACCATCCACATCACCGCCAAAATATAGACCAACAAAAAAATATACTCCCAATATATATATATATATATATATATATATATATATATATATATATATATATATATATATATATATATATATATATATCAACATCATAATTTATCTAAAATCAAATAATAACAAAAATAAAAAAACTTATCTAATTTGGAAAAGAAATGAAGGTCTAGCCGCCTTGCTCTGTAATTTGGAAAAGAATGAAGTTCTCGCCGCCTTGCTCTGTAATTTCGTTCCAATGCGATCCGAATGAGTTTGAGTGGCGGGCGAGTAAAAAAGAATGTTAGGGATTCAGTTGGTGTCGCCATCTGAGATGGCGACACCAATGAGTTTGAGCGGTGGGCTTGTATAGCTCGGGTTTCAGATTTCATTGTTGTCGCCATCTGAGATGGCGTCACCAATAAAAAAATACTTTTTTTATTGATGTCGCCATCTCAGATGGTGGCACCCATTAAAAAAATAATTTTTTTATTGATGTCGCCATCCCAGATGGCGGCACCCACTAAAAAAATAATTTGGATTTTTCAGATTTAATGGTTGTCGCCATCTTAGATGGCGACATCTATTAAAAAAATAATGTTGTCGCCATCTGAGATGGCGACAACAATAAAAAAATATTTTTTTTATTTTGTCGTCATCTCAGATGGCGGCAGTAATATAATTTTTAGTGTTGTCGCCAACTGAGTTGGCGACATCGGTTAGTTTAAGAAAACATTCGGGTTATTTTTATAAATACTATTACATACAAGTTATATAATTAAAAAACCCATACTCTAATCCATTTTGCGTGTATATCCATCATGATTATTATTTAGCGGCCGATGCACAGGCATTGCGTTTATAATGAAATTTTAAATTTTATATATTGTATATGTATACTAAATTTTTATATTTGAAATATCTGATTTAAATATGATATTTTATGGGGAAGAGAAAGAACTGCCGCATATATTTTTGGAAGGAAAAAAAACTGATGAAAAATTGGGAACTAAGTTGGGAAGTTAATAGGTGATCTTCCTATTTTATCATTTATCTCATGGCTATTACTAAAGCAAATAATGGATATTGTTGAAATTTCAAAATGATCATACCGAAGTGGTTACTTTAAAGTGCTCACATATTATAATATAGCATAGATAAAATAAATAAATATATAGTAATATAACACACACACACACATATATATATATAAATAGAAAGGAAAAATAAATAAATATATCGTAATAACACATATTATTATTTTTTTAGAAAGGCGTACACTGTGGGATTAAAACTTAAGTCACATGATGCGGGTGTGGGTGCGGATACACGAGTGTGTCAATTTTCAAAAAAATTGAGTGCAGGTGTGCCTTAGTGCACCTATTAAAAAATTATATATGTATATATAAACACAATGAGAAAATAAAGTTAAACATATCTAATACACATCATGTAAATAATTTCTAACTATCTAATCATTTCTCAAATATTTGTATATGATTTTAAAAATAATGTACATAAATCAAATTCCTAAAAATTGGTAACTAAATCAAAACACTAAAAATATATAAATATTTTTTAAACAAAATAAAAAAAAAGTTAATAAAAACGTTGATGGATCACCATTTTTAAAATGTATTAAAAATATATAAAAAACGTGGATCCCATCAACGATTTTCAATTGTACGTGCAAGCGTTTCATGTTATTATGGTACAAAGTTCCATTTTAACGTTATTTTCGAATTTTATTTAAAATTTTATATTAATGAATTAAATTAGCCCTTCAAGAAAGCTTCCCTATTTTGTTGCGGAAAACAGCTTGAGCTCTCCCCTCTCCGGCATTTTCTGTTTCTCAATATCCAAACAGCAGGTTAGTCATTAACCAGTTGTTCTTAGCATTTCAAAGTTCTCTCCTGCATGAAACCACGATAGAAACACGTTATAATCCATACGGACCTTCAACTCCGTTTTAATTAATATGATAACTCACCATATTAGCTATAGAAAATAGGAGTCAAGCCATCTTCATCATCTTCTCCTGTTAGAAAAGTGTTCTTTTTTAAGCCATCATATTTGCTCACTTTTGTTTTTGTTTTTAAGGTATAAGGCTCGGGCTTCTTTTTTTTTTTTTTTTTTGTATGGTACTTTTTTTGCTCTTTATTTTTTGTTTGCATTCCCAATGTTGACATTATAGAATCAGTGGCAGGTGGGGATCTCAGAATCTTGGAGAAGAACTTACAGGTAAGCCATCTTAATCAAAATGCATTTTGAGTATGTTTTTTGTTCATTTTTTGTGATAGAAGAGGTGAAGAAGTCGGATTTGGGTAAACAGCTCATATGTGCTCACTCTGATAAGATATTCTAGTGGATATTCTTTATTATAATGATATTTTTTTAAACAAAGGGTAGGCGGTTATAAAAATGATTTTGGTTTTTAATGTTAATGGTAAGCAACACTGTTATTCATTACCATTGTTGTTGCTCGTTGTTGCGTAGGTCATTGCGTTCTTGTTTCAATTGATGTTGAGCATCTCATTGAAAATTGGTCAATCTAAGACTCTCTCATAATCTCGAACAAAACATGATTATCTCAGTTATCCAATGCCCCCAATGTTGCACGAAATTAAAGCAATCTAACCATGTAGCTGTTAGCATAAGATGCCCTATAAGTCTATGTGTCAATGATTGGCTTGTTGGGCTCTAAGAACCCTAGCCTATTAGTGACTCAATACACTCAAACTCATAAAAAAGCCGACATCACACTAGCACTGGTGCTGGGCTTGTAGATCTGGTCAGATTGATTGTACTCGAGGGATCACCGCTTCAGATCTACGTCGAAGAACGGTAATATCTTTTCGTGGATTTATGTTAGATATTTGCATGTTAATATATGAATCAGGTACGATCATCCGTCTCCGAGTCTAGATATGTTTATGTTTATTTTTCCGCTGCATTTGGATCCGACGTCGGGGGACGGGAACCAACAGTGATATCAGAGCCAGGTTGCGCTTTGATTCATGTATTTGATAATTAATTTTTTAGATCGTTTCCCATCGAATCGTGTTTGAGTTTTTAGAAAAAATTGGAATCCGGAAAACATAGAAAATTGGAATAAAACGAGTTTTAATCCGAACCCAAAATTTGTCGACACTGGAAAGCGTTTCCTGTGGCACTGTTCATCGCACGGCCACACGCGAAGGCACGTTAACAGCGCGGCATGCTCGCTCGTGGTTGCACCGCCACAGGCTTCTCCATAGGATGGAAATTCGAATAGACTTTAGCATCATAACCGATGAAAATTTTCTCGCAGACAACTCTTTGCCTATGAGAATAACTATTTCCCACCAGTCAAGCTTTGACGGTCACTACCTTCCATCCACTCCAAGCTTTCATTTGTAGATCCATTTGCAGCCAATGAGACAATTCCCAAAGAGTCTCACTAAGGTCCATACCTTATTAGAGTACATGAAGTCTATTTCAAATTTCATAGCATCTCGCCAATATCCCGAAACGATAACCAACATCGTCTCCATGAAAGTCCTAGGATCACATCCATGGTCAAATTCATTTTGACTACTTTCTAGGAGTAAATGCAATTTATCAGGAGTTCTTGAAACACTTTCAGATTTCCTTGGTATGTATAGTTCAAGGTTATGACTGACTCAATTAATTTTACCGTTTTCACTTTTCTAGTGGTTTGTGGTTCTTGAACCATTTCAAGTTATATTATATTATCATTCCTTTCTAATATAAACATTTTCTCTAGAAAGACTGCACTTGCGAAACAAAAAATTTGTCTCCAATTGATAATATAAGTTTCCACAAAATAACATAAGATGGATCAACTATCCAACTCATCTCCACTGGCTGCTTCACATAAACAGAACAATCTCAAATCTATATTTGGATTATTTTTCAGTCCATATCGTATATGGAGTTTTGGTCACTGCATTTGTATGAATTATGTTCAACTAATATGTAACTTTAGAGAGTTACTGTGAGAGAATCACATTCTCTTTAAGATAACTCAACATCATCTTGCACTAACATTTAGTGCTCCACATACGTCCATATGAATCAAATTCAATGGATATTCAGCACAGGCTAAATATATGTTGGATTTAAGTTATCATTCTTTTTTATATTCTTTGAATATAATCATACTAATCATTCATAAGTTCACCAGATTCAATAAAACATGCATTCTTAAAAATACTGCAAATCACATTCGCATATTTAAAAGAATATCATTCTCTATCAAAATAGGAACAATGTTCATGATTAAATCTAGAACAAATAAATAATTGCTCAAACCAGTTCCTAACCAGTTCAAGATTTTATATTAAATAAATGCTTCAAACAGCCTTTGCAACAACTCTTGCTACAATGCTTAGCTTCAGGTAGGTTTCACCTTCCTAGGGCTCTTTACTTCTTCACATCACATGCAACTCTTTGCAAAAATGGGAGCACAACTGACATCATATACCAAAGAAGTAGAACCAATAGAAACATTTAATTTTAATATAAAACATACCCTTTCTAGAACGCTTCTAGTCTAGGTATTCTTTACAATTTTGCGCCAGTGACCAGCAGTGAAAACATAGATGCATCTCCTTTCTTAGTGTCCATTTTCTACTTTTGAGGTTGGGAACCATTTCACTTCCTCTTCTTTATCCTTGAACTCTTCCTACCATTAGTAGGAGATTCGACAAGAAGAACACGTTTCTCCTTTTGAATCAATGACTCATGAGTTTCCAACATTTTTAATATAAGATCAAATCTACAACCAGTTAATGAGGATTTGTCAAATTCAGATTTTTCCAATTTCTCAAGAAGAGATATTTTTCTTACACCATGCTCATAGACCGAAGCCCTTTCTTGCATGTGAAATGAAAATAACTATTTTGAAGTCGCGAATCTAAGTAATCGCGTCCGTTCACCAAACAACATTTGTAGGTGTTGGAAAATATCAGCAATGTGAGCGTGTTTCTCATATCTATGTTGAAACTCATTGGTGACATTGATGCTATCATATAGCACCTAGCCGAGAGATCATCGTCCCACCACTTCTCAAGTGTGGCGATCTCTTTATGAGACGAACCGGGAGACACTTCAACAGGAGGCTCCCACCAAGGGTATATAGAAACTTTTTAGAAGCAAGCACTATTTTAAAATTAATAGCCAATCAGAATAATTCGGTGGTTAATTTGTTTATATCGAGATTTGATGTAATCGGATTCACGGAAAATCACAATAATGAGAATAAACAGAAAATATAAGCAAACATTTTGATTATTAATTAATTCAAAAACTATGGACTTTAGTTATTGAATGCTCCCACTAAATTTTTCGACTTCATCACCCTCATGACAAATGAACGGAAAATCATATTTTCTTAGTGGGATTGGAGTCCAACTAGCTCATGAAAACCCCGGACATGGGCCCACCGGCTTCATGATACTAAAGGTAGATCATAATTGCATCATATGCAACCCCCAAAATATTTGTCTCGCGATTGGCATAACCCTACGTGGGCAGGACAATTATGCCATCTCACGTCAAACTAACACATCCCACGGATGGAAATGTCACGCCCAAAATACCCCACGTGGGTGAGTAATCTAGAAGGTTAACATAACCACACAATTAATTAAGTGGCAGTTAAACGCACAGCTTTCCCATGCCAGATGCCCCTCACGTGGGTTAGTAAGGCAATATGACACAAGTACTGTCTCATGGCTTAACTGTTCATAGAAGACAGGAAGCAACAAACCCTTTTGAGCTCCCCTTATCAGTTGGATATTAAAAGTTTTGAATCATATTCGTAAGAGAGATTTAATTTATTTTAAAATCTCATCAATTGCTTGCTTGTTTGTTTGTTTGCCGGATTCATGCAATTATGTTTTATTCATGCAATCATAAGTACTAAAAAAACATACAAACAAACATTTATCATACATCAAATGCATAATAAAATTAAATATGGACGATTACGGCATTTTCCTAATTGATCCACGTGAGTCATACGTGGATCACAAGTCTGTCTAAGGTGATGTGGGTATGTAATGCAATCCTATTACATTTTTGCTTCCATTATACATGTCTTGATTTTCGATGCTCCATCTTCAATCTTGATCTCTCACTAATTCTAATGATTTTACATTTAAATCGTGCAAACAAGAGAATATGATACAAATCCGGGGTGTGATACATCAAAAAATAGAGAGAGCAGGCTCGCAGGCCTGATAACCAAAATCACAATTATAATGAAACAATAAAAACCTAAGCATTCACCTAAACACATTGGTTAAAGCCCATAATCATCCACCATGCAATCACATCATATGTAATTAAACATTAAACTGAACAATTACATCATATGTAATTGTACTAATCACATCATATGTAATTGTACTAATCACATCACATGTAATTAGAGCACAATAATTAATTTATTCTATCGTTTCCCACTAATCGCATCATTAATTGAAAATAAAATTAACAAATTAAATAAAACCATCATCTTAATCGAAAATAAAATTAACAAACTAAATGAAACATTTTCATTCAATTTTCAATTAATTAAATTTTCAACTAATTGGTAAAATCTCTATTTTACTTACCAGTCATAATTAAAAACCATATTCTTAATTATTTAATTTAATCAACAAATATAATCAACAAATTAAATGAAATATTTTCATTTAATTTCTAAATAATTAAAGTTTCAATTACTTGGTAAAATCAATATTTTACCTCAAATCATAATATTACTTGGTAAAATCAATATTTTACCACAAATCATAATATTAGCTAAAAAATAAAATTAACAAATTAAATGAAACATTTTCATTCAATTTTCAATTAATTAAATTTTCAACTAATTGTAAAATCTCCATTTTACACTTAATAAAGTAAAAATAACTTTTTAATATATTAAGTATTATGATTTATTATTTCAAAAATAATATCTGGATAAAACATCTAAAATGACCCAAAAATTAATTTATGAACTCCAACAAATTTGGATCCAAAATTAAAAATTGCAATTTCAACCCAAAAAAAAAATATCTTCATTTTTGGATTTTTAAAATAAATTTTTTTTTATCCCCACAGTTTCGAAAATTAGGGTTAGGGTTACTGTTACACAGCCTCCACCCTTGAAGCTTTTCATATCAGCGCGATTTTGTCTACAACATTTGCAGATTCCATGGCTGCTGCTTCCCAGGCGAGTTCGCCGCCTGATAACCAGAAATCTGATCGCGAAGTGACTGCCGCAAACCGCCGTGCACACCATTTGCAGGCCGAGGAAATCACGACCTAGCCCTACAAACCACACGCAGAGCGTCGCCGCGTGCGCTGCCGCGCAGCCACTGCCCTACTGGCGGCCGAACAGTGATTGTCGGAAACAGTTACCGGGGTGGTCGATTTTTGGGTCTCGATTAAAACTCTTTTTAATCTACAATATTTCCGGATGCCAAATTTTCAAAAATCCAAATATGATTAGTATTGCGTGGAAAACGATCTAATAAAAATTAATTATTGAATACATTATTCAAAGCGCAACCTGGCTCTGATACCACTGTTGGGTTTTCGTACCCGGCGCCAGATCCAAACGCAACGAAAATAATACAATAAACATATCTGACCCATGGACGGATAGATCGCGCCTGATTCATATATTAGCATGCAAGAATATCAAATATAAATGCACGAAAATGAATTACCGTTCACCTATGTGAATCTGATAGCGGTCACCCTCGAGTCCAACCAACCTGACCAGATCTACAAGCCCGCACCACTGCTAGTGTGATGACGTTTTTCTATGAGAATGGGTGTATTGAGTGAAAATCTTCTAACCCTAATCATGATGTTATATTTATAGTGGTAATGAGTTAGCTATTTGGGCTATGGTCCATAAAGTCCATTAGGTCAACGTTTGGCTTGCTGGACATTTATGCTAACAGGCACCAGAGTCTATCATATTCTTGTTTTTATTAAGGAATTTGGTTTACAAGCTACCACCACATGTTATAATCCCCAAGAAAGAAATCTACTTTCTCATCTCGACAAGGATGTAAAACAAGATATTACAATTTATATTTGTTTAAACATGCTAATAATAAATTCTCTTCTTTTTGTATAGGCCCTAAGATTCAAAATTGATTCGTATAAGAACTTGAGCGGTGAGAGAATGCGTACAATACTCTCCCATTATTGCTGTGATGTTTTTCTACAAAAGCTTTGGAAACTGTAAAACGTTATTCATCTATTTTTAAAAATATTTGTATATAATATTTGATAATAATTTATTTTGTCCAATTATATAAAATTATAAAACAATTTTATGTCTAGGTGGTATACGAAGGACCGACTGCAGAGGAAAAAGCAACCCCAAAAGAAGAGTTGAATTCCCACGCAGTCTTAATAGTTGGAAGTGCTATGGTCAAAGCTCATAGCGAGTATCATTATTATGTCATAATACAAAACAATTAAATTTTATTTTCAAAAAATTCAATAAGTTAATGGAGTTAATTGTTTGTCTTAATAAACTAGACTTGCTGATTTATAGTGCAAATCTTTTTCTTGACTTTTGGTGTCAAAGTAAGTTATTGTTATATTAAATAGGTATATGAGTGGTCTGAGTTGAACAAAACGCATCCTCCTCCAATTGATGTTCTTGGACTCTTTTACCCAATAACTTCCTTCAACCCACTCTTCAATGGCATGAATTTCTCCACAACTTGACAATTTCCCTTATCCTACACCTCAGCCTTAAGCAAGTTGGACACGGGGAAAAATCCAATACTTGATAAATTATAAAACGAGCAAAAACGGACGAAAAAATACCAGCTCGGGAAAAATCCGGGAAGCCCGAGCGGCGCCCGAGAGCACCCAGACAGCGGCTGAGCACTGCCCAATTTTTTGGGCAGCAAGCTGGGCGCTCGAGCACCGCATCTGGGTGCTCAAACATCCGAGATTCTGCCAGGAAAAGTTTGTGGAGGTTTTTTCGTGAACGGGATGCATTTTTTCATAAATAAACACCTCCAAATGGTGTTCTTTTGTGGTGTCATTTGGCCATGTATAAATATAACAATCCTAAGTGAACTAAAAACACTTTTTTATCAAAGTCAATTTTTGAGAGAAAAATCATAAACATATTGTTCATCCATTGTTCTTGTTGAAGTGCCTTTAAACCTTTGTGACTTGAAGACTTGTGATTTGGAGTGCTTCTATCACAAATCATAGTCTTTGTATCTTGGGAAACATTGCCGCTAACCATAAGCACCATAGCGGGGCAATATCGTTTCAAGGACAGATATTCCAAATCTCGCATCGACATTCATTAAACCATTGTCACTTTGCTTGCTACTATTCCTAAGATACACAAATATAAAATTCCTACAATCTTGAAACGATATCTGTAAAAATTGATTTCATCGAGTGGAACAAAGACTTCCGTTCATCATGGAGAAAGACCAGAGAAACTCAATGGGAATGACTTCAAATGATGGCAACAAAAGATGTTTTACTTAACCACCTTGAGTTTGGCAAAGTTCTTAACCGATGATGTTTCCACGGTTGAAGAAGGAGAAGATGACTCCCAAAAGAGGGCTGCAGTTGATGCTTGGAACCAAATCGACTTTCTTTGCAAGAACTACATACTAAACGGGTTAGACAACAAATTATATAATGTTTATTGCCTTGTGAAAACAGCCAAGAAACAATAGGTATCTCTGGAAAAGAAGTACAAATCCGAGGATGCCGGCATAAGAAATTCATTGTTGGACCATTCCTGGATTTTAAAATGGTTGACATCAAGTCGGTGATTGCACGAGTGCAAGATTTACAAGTAATCTTGCATGATATGCTTCCATTTCTCTGTTCTTTGATTTTTATCTGCTGATTATCTTTTGTCAATGTTCCTCGCATGTCCACAGTAATTTCGAAGGTAAATTAAATTAGAGATACATTCTTTTCTTTAAGTTGTGGAATCCCCTTATCCTGTTGTGTTTAGAGCATTAATGATGATCTTTGTGTCAAAGAGACGCAGGTTGTTGAAACTCGTGGCTAGATTTGATTCAATAATTGTAGTCATGGTTCACCGTCGCGGGAACGGTGCCCGGAACGGAGGTCATTGTTCTAGTTTCAATGACATTTCACGGAACGGTCACGGCGCGGATTTTTTAAAAATAATATTAAAAATAAAAAATTGAATAATTTGAACAAATATTTAAAAATATGTAAATCGAAATGAACATGTAAATAGATTATTTTGAAAAATAAGTTATATTTTAAATATACACATTATTAAAATATAAATTTTATATACATCAAATATTTACGGTCCTTTCATCATAATTCATGACATTAAAAAAAATTGGTGTATAAAAAAATAAGTTTTAAATATTAAAAAATCAGAAAATTAGTAAAATTAAAAAAAAGATTATTTTAAGAAAATATTTAATTTTTTTTTCTAAATCTTATGTACATTTTATTAAACATGCATTTATCTTCAATATATAATATAATTTTTATATATCAAAATTATTTTACCTTCAAATCATAACATTAATAAAAAATAAAATGACCAAACAAAATAAAATTTTTTATTTAATTTTTAATTAGTTAAGTTTTCAACTCATTTATAAAATGACTAAATATTATCTACTCTTTCAAGTAACATAAATAATTGTGCACCTTTACTTTAATTTCTTTAAAAAAATATTCAACCAAATATTTTTAAAAAAATAAATGTGAATAAAAAATTAAAAAACTAAAATATGAAACAGAGTCGTCTCACGTTTCTTAAAGCAAGTTGGTAACATTTGTTTTTACCATTTTTTTGAATTTTTTTATTAATTTATATTATTTTTAAATACCTCATCTCTCCTTAACACACACACTTCTTCTTCAACACTCTTCCACACAAATACACGCTCAATTTTTTTTTTACAGAAACAAACAGATCGGCCGTTCCAACTCCGCGAAATCGCCGTTCCAACTCCGCGAAACCGATTTATCGGCGATTTCTGGTTGTATAACGCCGTTACAATGCAACCCTCTTCACAAGCCGGAACTTTGTCGCGGTGAGCGTCGTTCCGGTTCCGGAACGGCCGTTCCGATACCGATACTGCAAACCATGGTTGTAGTTGGTCTCAACACTAACACCTAACACATCCTTCTTCCTTTTCTTCTCATTCCTTTCCCAAATATGTAAAAATAACGAAATTGAGAAAACAAAAGTGTAGATTATTCTGGCAGCTTTTGATACAATGAGGGATGATGAGGTTGAGCAGGAATTAAAAATGTACCCACCCAAATAAAATTCTTCACCTACAACTACAACAACTGTCTGCACAGACTGATACACGGCCGCAAACACAGGGCCACCTCTATCAATGCACCATATCTATACAGCAATGCAATGCCTGATGCCACCACTCCCAGCACATCCACCCACCAACTATTGCATTACTCTCTTTTCATATGAACATCAATGTTTTAAAAGTATTTACAGACTTCGAGTGATTCATCGATATAATTTCCTTTTTTTTCTGTTCGTTTATTTTCAATCCAAATTTTGATGAACACATCCACGAAAACTGAATGGAAAAATGGGAGGTCAGACATCCGTGTAGTTCTAAAGATTATTGTACATTGAATGCATTTTTCAAGGTGCAGTATTCTTTTAACCATGCGAATCATACTGTGTCGCGATAGCTAGAAATACCAAACAAGGGCTAAACATAAAAAATAAATGTTATTTAATATGTATAATTCTATTAAAAAGGGGTAAAATTTTACATTTTTTGTATGAAAATAATATATTATTTTTCATAATTATTTTGTATAAGCACATCATTCGCATATTCGTTAGTTATGATTTGCATCTTTCTCCATATCCTTAAGTTTTACTCGTCACTTCATTAACAATCTTTTGTAAATGTTTCATAATCCATTTAATATAAATTTCTATTTATTATATACAAGGGATGTGAAGTTTAGATAGAACATTTTTTACAAGAACATTTTTTCTGAAAGAAATATTTTTTTATCAAAAATGATTATATCTATATATTGTTAAAAAAATACACTTAAAAAGATGAGAATTTGGACAAATAAATATGAAATTATTTTCATTTTTATAACTTTAAAAACAAATATGTTTGGGTATAAGTAAACAAAAAATATTATGGGATGATAAAATAAAATATTATATGTGGTAAATTCCAAACTTTAATGAAAAAAGAAGAGCCTGGGATTCGAAACTCTCGTCAATGTCCATTATTTAACTACGATTTGCCAACTAAGTAGACACTTTTCAATTGGTATATGCTAAACATATGATATATATACTAATTCTGAGATGGGCTGAGGGGCTGAAGCTCACCCCATCCCTACTGTAGCTACCCCTGCTTATGTCCCACCTTCTTTTACATCTTCTTGCTCCAATATAATAAACATTCGTAATTAATACTAGATAAAATAATAATTTTTTAAAATAATATTTTTTTCAATCCCAAGTTGGGTCAATTTAAAAAATTAGTAATTTTGATAAATTAATAAGATAATAATTTTCCTTATATAGATCTATAGTGCCGTCAATATCATAAATTAATAACTTTCTAAAATTACAAACATAATTAGGATAATTTAAAATATGAATATAATTGTTGTTTATTTTTTCTCAAAATTTAGATCTAGGTGGATTGCCAAATGTTCTTTTTTGACCTTGATAACTTTTGACTTTAAAAAATCAGTCTGGTTTGACATAATTCAACCACCTGATTGGAGCAAGTCATTTGAGATCACGTGTGATGCTAGTGACTACGCCATGGCCCGACATTTCTAGTGGATTCCCTTCCAAATACAAATCCAACATCTCTAAATTTTCTCATTACATTCAATTAAAATAATTTATTTATTTATTTACTCAATTAATTCAAACTGGTGATTCGGTTAGTTTAAATAATTACTTTGATTATTTATTGAATTAATAATTTACTTGATGTACCGAATGACATTTATTATAATTTTTATCATTCATGTTTCCGACCTTAGCCGGATGTTAAAAGCTCGTGTCCTCATTTGGAATGATTCGGGTTCGAGTCCGGGAAATGACCCAAAAATCCCACAAAAAATAAAAATAAAAACAAAATAAAGTTTTTATTATTATGCGATGAATGGATACGTTATACAGTGAATAATTAATTTTAGATATTAATTCTGATCAAGGTTTTTTGTTTAGAGAATAATTATATGCTTCATTTGAAATCTTGTGTGAGATTTTATTTGAAACTTCTTATAATTAAAAATAAATAATACTTCTCAAAAGTATATATATATATATATTACTTGTTAGTGGTTTTAATAAAATTAATAATTATTATAATATTGAAATCAAAAGAAAAGTCTTAACATGTTAAGAGGGTGTTTGGCTCTGCTCATAAGCTGTTTAAAAGCTTATAAATTATAAGATCTTAAAAAGCGTTTGGTGAAAATATTTAAAAATAGCTTATAAGATATCAGAATAAGCTGGCTTATTTTTAAGACCTCATTTCAATATCTTTAAAGACGAATATATCCCTACTAAATTTTTTATATCTCAAATGTATCATTATCTAATATTTTAAGCAATATAAAAATAATACAACACCAATTAATTATAATAATATTTATAATAATGCATATTGTTGTAATTATTAATTATATTAGCAATAACAATTTGTAGTTACAATTATATTAATCATTATAAATTATTTCTATTATTAATTATATTAATATTTTATTATAATTATCATTATAATTACAATGATTATTATAATTAACTAATACTATGAGATATAGTTATAATAAAAACTAACACATAATTTAATATGGGAGCAAACGAACCAACGATAGAATTTCAAGAATCATATGGAAAAATTCATCGTTTAGAACGGAAACAATGCAATAAAAAAAGAATGGAACACCAAACATATGATAATCTTCATGATAAAGTTTGGAAACCGTATGGAACTTCCTTAATAATACTTGCAAAGAATAATGAACATATTCGAAATTTGAGTGCGAAAAAGCCAAAACTCATAATCCCACCTCAATCGAAGATGAATGGAGAATGGCAAATAGTTGTACACCCACATCGATCCATAACCCAAAAGAGACGATGACGAAAACTGCTCAAAGAAGAACTGAAATGGTGGAAAATACGGTGAGTATAAGGAAATATATTAATCATGCAGCCAAAATTAGTCGTCAAGTAATAATTTAAGATGGGAATAGAATTTCAAGAACCAAAACATTATATGGAAAAATTCATCATTTAAGATGTGGCTATAAAGCATAAATCAATACAATAATAATAATACTATTATTATTATTATTATAAAAGAATGAAGTATCAAACATATGATAGCCTTCGTGATAAAGTTAAAAAGAATATATTGCTATGATAAAATATTTTTAAACTGTGTTATCTATATATATATACTTTTAAACAAATGAAATTGAAATTTCGAACAATTTTTATTTTATATTATAAATAATTTTTAATAAACAAATGCTCCCACATGTATTTTACTAGTTAAGCATAAAGATCCAGCCACGGGTCTGAATGGTTTTCAATTTTTTTAGGATCAACTAAGCTTGGATTATCCTAACCATATGAAACAAGTCTTACGTTAAAATCAGTCAACTACGATGCTCTCTTTTTCTCATCCACCCACGTCTAGTCTTCTTCTTCCTCTATCTTTCGACCCTTCCTTTTCTTACTCACTGAAACGGGCTTTATATCTACAGAAACACCAGCAGAGCCAACTCCAAGATTATTTTTCCCATCACTTTCGAGCCAAAAAAAAAAATCACGAGTCAGAAAATTCCACACAAGCATGAAGAAACTCATGTCAATTACATAAAAATTACAAAAAAGGGTGGGTGAGTGGAAAAAAGAAGCATTCATTAAACAACAAACCTTGTATTATCCGAGCAAGGAATCACCAAAGTAGAATTGGTAGCAGCATCAACTCCCCAATAATCCAATGTACCATCCTTGTGACTAACATTTGGAAAACTATTATGATTATCAAGTCCAATTAATCACATAATATAGCAATTTAAAGAATAATCAAATGTTTCACAAAAAGGCAATCTACAAGCTAAAATATAAAAATACTCAATCAATGATAAAAGAAAATAAAATATACATGTTCCACACACGGTCTCCATCACTTTGGACACAAACATCATCCTGCTCAGCCGGAATTGTATGTTTAGAATCATCCTAAAAACAAACGATATTGTAAGTTTATCATCATCCTAAAAATAAACGATAAGAATCAAATTCAAAAATTCTTATATCAAAAGAGAAATGAGGTTTAGTCTTTAGATGATACAATTGCTTATGACTTTGCCATTTGTCTCGTACTTAGTCACAGGTTTCACTCAAGCTTGGTCTCCAGCCTCACTCAATCAAAATATCACAAGGCATCGCAACTCAAAAAAGATATTCAAGCATTTACTTAAAAACACCCTGGCAAATGCATCGAACTCATTTGGTGGCCTACATCTACAACTTGAGGACCAGTACTCACCATATCTTTGCTCTGCCTTCAATGTTATCTTCCCCATTTTATATCTTATGGCTATAGAATTTGATACTCAAATAGAATTAGACAAGCTCACGCATTTGTCATACAAATAAGACAAGCAACTCATAGTTTGAAAGATGAAAAGAACTCGCTAGTAAATCCAATTCCCTTCATGAAAAAACTGAGAATTTGAAAAGTTGGTTTGAATCGGTAGGTGTGGGCGTGTGGCCTTTGTACCAACATATTCTTAAGATGGACGTTGAAGATTGTAAACCAAGATATTTTGTTTGACAACAGCGTCCATACACCAAACAATTGAACATTCACATAAACTAGGAACAACGATAATCCTAGAAACAACATTGAGAGGATGAAACATTAACTTCACAAAGCAATACCTCATCATCACCCTTAAAGAAAACAATGGCTCGAAAAAGACGACACTCGTCACTTCTACTGTTACGTGCCCAGAAAGTCATGCAGTAGTGATGTGCAACTGAAATAAGGTATAGCTTCTCAACTTTTACGAGAATGAAATTCTTTTGCTGTTATTACCCAAAAATATAAAGGGCAAAATTAGTACGTGTGGTACAAAATATGAGCTGCAAAAATTCTAAATAATAAGTTTAACTTCTTTTTTATTGTAGGAGTTTATGGCCAATTTCGCGTATTCTGTGACCCATCAAAGCAGTCGACATCCACAAATGTCATCCCTCCACACTTCTCGTACAAACAAGGGTCGATATAGTCATCACACAGCTGTCAAATACACAAAGTTTAGTTTTCGACGTTCAATAATAGAGATCTTTCCACCAATTAGTGGATCCAATATGTTAAATCCAATTCAAGAGTAAAAAGTTACGGGTTCGGTGCAGCAAATTTTCTTTCCAAATTTTGTTTCTACTATGCAAGGACAAAACAAGATCTAAAGAATTGAATCACATGGAGTAGAAAGGAAGACATTTGTGTACCTTAGGAAGATCTGACACCGATATCTTTCCCATTATATGAAACACTGCAAAATCAGCATCGCAATGCAATTGAATCTAATTTCTTTTGCCAGTGATCGGATTATATTCACAGATATCCAACTATTTTTCGCCGTAACAAACAATATTTCATTTAGTTGCTTACAATTCAACAATATACATGTATGCAAATAACTACAAGATTATTAGTATAATATACAAGTAATTTAGATGCCTTACATTTGTGTTTTTCGTTTCTACATGTTGTGAAGAGCTTTTAAGAAGTGAAGAGTAGCAAGGACATGATTTTTGAAGTTTTATGTTGATGTTGATTGCTTTGCAAAGACCTAACTCTTAATCCTAATAATTATAGTTTTCATGATTATTTTATTATGTTTTATCCATCATCAATCAGATACTGGTCCTATGGCATTGGGAAAATTTGAGAACCGTTCTATCAAAAATGGGAAAGAGCTTAGTGCTTACATATATTTAAATAATGCAGAAAAGCACTCCTAAATTATAAGGTTGAAACTAGAAATTAACATTTAAATATAATGAATCATAATTATTCAGTAGTAATTCTTACTAGTAGGCGAGACAAGAATTACACCATCAAAACCAGGAGCAGAGCCATCTCCAAGAGCATTTTTACTGCTTTCACGTTTGACAAAAAAAGCTAGTAAGAAAATGTTGTACAATAATGAACCTAATCTCAAAAAATATAAATAGATTTTAATTTAAAGAGAAACTTCAGCGAATCAAGATACACCATACAGCTATAAAATAATAATATAAAAAGATCAATAGATGTGGAAGAAACATTTCTTAAACATTTCGTTTTCTGTTTTATACAGAAAACAATAGCAAGGAGTCAGTCCGACAACACAATCCTCATAATATTTGGAAGCAAAGAAAGTAAAACTTTAAGATTATCAGGTCCAATTAATCACATAGCTCATTAGTCATTAGTGAATAGAACAATGAGATGTCCTAACAACTAAGACGCTCTTAAAGGTAGAACATAAAAATACTCAATCAATGGCAAATGAACATAAAACACGTTAAAACATAATTTTTGGATACACTTGTACCATATGTCAGGGGGCTGATTTTCATCACTTTCACCTAGTTTTTGGACATAATCATCAACGCAGTCAACCAGATTTGAAATTTCACCATCATACTGAAAAAAATAAGACAGAAATCAACCTCAAAACTTCTAAGTCAACAACAAGTAAATAATGATAAAAGGAACAACATTTGTTGACACAATTGCATTCCTCTTCCGCGTATTTAAAATCTTCTTTAAATTTTACATCTTATGGTTTTGACATCTGTGTCATACTTTGTTCTAGGTTTCACTCAAGCTCGGACTATAGCGACACACCACACCAACCGGAAACTCGAGAAACAACTTAAAGCATTTACTTAAAAGCACCCTGACACAAGCATCAAACTCCATTTTGGAGGCTACATTTAGAGCTTGCTAACCAGCATGCACCATATCGAGGCTACATTTAGAGCTTGCTAACCAGCATGCACCATATCTCTACTTTGTCTTAAATATTACCTCTCCCCGTTTCAAATCTTATTGCTATGGACTTTGAACCATTAACAAAATCAGGAATAAAAATACATGCAGGTATCTGGTATCATATAAAAGAACCTAACAACCCGTAAATGAACTAACTACTAAACCTAAACTTCTTTATGACTGAGAATTTTATTTTATTTAAGTTCGGTTTGAATTGGCGTGACTAGTGTTCGTGCCTACTCTGAACATATAATAAAATATGCATAAAACTAACTAGGATATATCATGGCGAGGATGGTACCTTGATCTCACAAAGCAATACCTTCTCCTTCAACAAATTTACAACACATCGAAAAAGACGGCGCTCATCACTTACACTGTCCTGTGCCGAGAAAGTAATGTAATAATATACACCTAAAGCGTTAAGCTTGTAAACCTTCACGAGATTGAAGTCCTTTTGCTGTGATAAAAAAAAATGTCAAAACAAAATTTTCATGTGTATTAAACAACAGGGGCTGCCAATAGATCAAAGCATTTGTCCAACATTTTTCCTATTGTAGAAGTCCAAGGCTAGCTTTGTCGTAGAGTTGACACTAAATATTTCGTCGTTGTTGTCAATGTTCACATATGTTCTGGCTCCACCGGGAGCAATTTCACGCGGGTCAAACCCATAATAGTGATCGCAACTCTGTCAACAAATTTTGTTTAAAAAAAAGTTCAGTGTCCGAGAAAATGGTGTCAGATACGTTTAATAATACAGAGAATCCCCAAATAACGAGTCCAAAATGTAAGATCGAATTCAAGAGTTTATAAATTGTGGGTCAAAAGAATAATACAGAAATTCGCAGCAAAGTTTTCTTCACAAAGTTTGTTTTTCTTGTCCGCAAAGATCCAAAGGATCGAGTCATATGGTGTAAATAGGATGAAATTACGTACCTCACGAAGCTCCTGTATGTCAATCATCGTATCAAAGCTCTACACAAATTTGTTCGTCTTCGAATCGCAATATCGTCTGAATCGAAAATTTAAGCTTAAATCGCGGTATTGCCAATATATGCAAATCTTTGTGCCGAACCCTAATATATACAAATGTTGTTTTTTTCACCCATGCAGTTTTCCAAATCTCTCCTTATTCTTATTAGCTTAACCACGAGGATATCATGAAATTATTTTCAACTAAAAGGGTCGAAGTAAGGGTCCAATGGTTCATTGTATGACATTACATCAAACTACAAAAGAACAATGTAATGACATCATCATCGTCTATTCCATGATATATGTAATGTTTTATTTGACTTAGAAAAATTCAGATTCAAGATTTCTTTAATTTAGCTCCACAATCTTAAATATAAAGATATGAAATGAAGGGTCAACATGATTAGCAATTAACATGAAAACAGATTTGATGCACACATGAAGACGAACAACATAAATTTAAACTTGTATAGAGATGTTCATCTAGTGGCCAAGCATGCTTGACCAATTCTTTATTCATCTGAAACATTTCAACACTATTGGAACCCAAAATCCCACGTAGAGATTCTTCTCTTATCCTTTGGATCTTGCATATTCTTCTCTCGGATATATGCCCAAATTTTCTTCACAACCTAACAACAACAAAAAAACAAAAGATCATGTCACAAACTTTTATTTGTTTTTTGCCAATTGCCATGATAGATGAACAACTTTATCAACAGACAAGTGAGCATCAACTTCGACTTACCTCGGTCCAAACTAACTCAGACACCCCCAAGAAATTTCTGTAGTTGTGGAGAAAGGGCACCCTTTATTCTTTTCATTGCACCCATAACAGCACACCTACCAGATAAATTTGAAATGATATAATAAATAACCACTTATATGATGTTTTTGAGACAAACTTTACAGTAACACTAGCACACATAGAAATGGTACATAGACATGTTGGGTTTCCGTACCCCGGCGCCAGATCCAAACGCAGGGGAAATAATACAATAAACAGATCTGACACAGGGACGGACGATCGCGCCTGATTCATATATTAGCATGCAGATATCATAATATAATGCACGAAAAGGGATTACCGATAACAGCGAAATCAATCTGATGGCGGTGATCCTCGAGTCCAATCAACCTGACCAGATCTACAAGCCCGGCACCAGTGTTATTGTGATGACGGCTTTTCTATGAGAATGTGTATTGAATGGAAATGTATGGAAAATAAATTGAGTCTCTCAACTAGAATGACATATTTATAGGGTCATTAAGTAACTAATGGGCTTTGGGTGCATAAAGCCCAATAGGCCAACTTTTGGCTTACATGGCATATATGCTAACAATCTTCCACTTGCCCAAAAGCCAACACATGAGCACTAAACTCATAATCCAAGTAGGTCAATCCAATTGAATAACTTGATGTACAAATAACGTACATAATTATGAGATAAATATATCATACTTTTTAATTTTAGAACTTTCTATATATGGAACCTTTCCAAACATAGAAACTCCACTAAAGTGAGGAGCTTTCAAAAATTAAACTCATATCTTGAATATCAATCACACAATCTTGAGCACTTAACATTTAAGTCTCAATTCTCATCGATAGATTGGCGGCCGGTTGATTGTGACCCAGCGAGGCTCAAGTGTATCATAGCAGTAGGATCGCAACCTTTGTGATTTTAGAAATCAAACAACTTCTCTGGGCTTACCCTGAATGCCCAATTGTCAATTAAACTCCTTTAATAGACAATTACCGAAATATAATTCCAGCAACAACCTACCGATCGTGGGTAGCGCCTAGCATCTGCGCTTCACGAAGACCTAGATACAAATGACTATCAACGTACGAGAACCTGTCGGCCATAGTTAGCGTGCAGTACATTCCTTTCACTCAATATGTCCCGATTGAATCTAGGGCATTGGTCGGTCAAGGCCCTTATGATTTCAATAGCTATGTATTTGTTTCACGTTATATGATTCATTGTGTGCGTATATGAAAAACTCATTTTTCACAAGCACTACCCACTCTGGCCAGAGATTCCTCGAATCATATATAGAAAAACACATAGGACATCCTGGTTCATCAAGACCAGTGGTGAATCCCCAACGACAATCATAGGCCTCTGACAGCATCACTGAATACCCAAAATAATGACTTTATGACCCACATGTGATCAGTCATTAAATCAAAGTACACAGCTATCTATCAAGACCTCAATGACGCCTCGGGTCATGAGGAGTAATGGTGCACAACTATGACTAGAAATTCTATACTCGACAAATATTAACCACTTATAGAATTCTGAGTAGGGTCGTTCAGTGAACTCATTCCTAATGAGCACCTATCCATGTGTGCTGACTTCTCCAAGCCAACGCCGATGAAACGCGGCGCACTACACTGGACACATCATGAATACCAGTCTCTAACGAGCATATATCGATATCCCATTCTCGAAGGCTCATCGACCAGGAACATTTAGAAATCGCAGTCGAGAATGTATTTCATGGTCACCATCATATGCGTAACCACATTCTATGGACTATAGCAACTTCAAGGACTTCGTCAATACATCAAGATGCATGGGTAAACAGATGAAAAAGTGTCATATATATTAATATTCAAACAAAGATTTGTCATAATAAGATTATAAGTACAATCAATCAACTATTGATTTACTTAATCATGTATGACAACAATATCTTTCACTTTCCCAAAGCCAACTACTCATGTGTCTTAAGACCATCTTCCCAATATGTCTAACAGACACCAATCATTGTAAATGCTTTGTCAGTGGATTCACTATATTTTCTGTTGAAGCGATTCTCTCGATAATAATGTCACGTCTGCCATCTCTCTCATTAGATAGTATCTTCTCAATATATGTTTGGATCCTGATGAGATCTTGGCTATTCATAATAGCTAAATGTTGTCACAGTACACAGAGGCTGTGTCAACTGCACTAGAAATTACACCCAACTCTTGGATGAAATTTCTTATCCAAACTGCCTCTTTGCTGCATCGTATGCTGCAATGTATTCAGCTTCAGTGGTGGAATCCAATGTGGTGTCTTGCTTGGAACGTTTCCAAGAGACATCACCATCATTGAGCTTAAATACAAATCCGAACATCGATATGGTATCATCTACATCCAATTTAAAAATCAGCATCAGCTTAGCCTTCAACTTTTATTTCTCCACTTACAGATCCAAAAACCATGAACATATCATAAGTTCTTCATAAGAACTTGAGGATTATTTTCACAGTTTTCCAGTGACCTTCACCGGGATCTGTCTGATGTCTGTCCATTACTCTAAGAACATACATCAGGCCAAGTACATACCATATCATACAATATGCTATTAAAAGTAGAAATATAAGGTACCAATGTCATCTTTTCTCTCTCCTCATCAATCTTAAGACTCGTTGACTCGAGAGATGAATACTATGACATATTATGAAGTAACTCATTTTTCGACTATTCTATGCTAAACCCTTTTAGCACAGTGTTTATGTACGTAGATTGAGAGATCTCAAGCATCCTTTAGATCTATCCCTATAGATCATTATGCTAAGCACGTATGACGCTTCTCCCAATCTTACATGGAGAAATTAGTAGATAATCATGCTTTAATTGATTAATCCAACACCATTCACAATGAGCATGATATAATCGACTTAAAGCATCACAAATGTAACCATGCTCCCACTAACTATTTTGCATACACATGTCACTTACGGATTTTTAACAAAACCAAACACTTTAATGATGTTATCAAAACGGAAGTTCAAACTTCGAGATGCCTTTTTAGGCCCATAAATGGACCTCTTGAGTTTGAAAACATTTTTCTCACTCCAAGAAGTTGTAAACACATTTGGCTGCTACATTTCTACCTCAATGCCACCACTGAGAAATGTTGTGTTCACATCCATTACTCATATCTCATATTCATAATATAAAGATATAACTAATAAAATCTAAATAGACTATAGCATCATAACCGATGAAAATTTTCTCATAAACAACTCTTTGCCTATGAGAATAACATTTTCTCACCAGTCAAGCTTTGAAGGTCACTACCTTCCCATCCACTCCAAGCTTTCACTTGTAAATCCATGCAGCCAATGGGAACAATTCACAAAGATGATCTACTAAGGCCCATTCCTTATTGGAGTACATGGATTCCATTTCAGATTTCATGGCATCTTGCCAATGTCCCGAATCAATATCTGACATCGCCTCCTTGAAAGTCCAAGGATCATATCCATGGTCTATTTCTTGACTACTTTCAAGGAGTAGATTCATTCTATCAGGAGCTCTTGAAACATTTTCAAATCTCCTTGGTGTGTGTAAATCAAAGGTTGTGATTAACTAAATTAATTTCACCGTTTTCACTTTTCTAGTGGTTTGTGGTTCTTGAACCCTTTTCAAGTTACATTATTTTGTCATCCTTTCTAATAGAAACATTTTCTCTAGAAAGATTGCACTTGCGAAACAAACTCTTTGCCTGCAATTGATAATAAAAAAAGAATGGTAGTCTTCATGATAAAGTTTGGAAACCGTATGGAACTTCCTTAATAATACTTGCAAAGAATAATGAACATATTCGAAATTTGAGTGCGAAAAAGCCAAAACTCATAATCCCACCTCAATCGAAGATGAATGGAGAATGGCAAATAGTTGTACACCCACATCGATCCATAACCCAAAAGAGACGATGACGAAAACTGCTCAAAGAAGAACTGAAATGGTGGAAAATACGGTGAGTATAAGGAAATATATTAATCATGCAGCCAAAATTAGTCGTCAAGTAATAATTTAAGATGGGAATAGAATTTCAAGAACCAAAACATTATATGGAAAAATTCATCATTTAAGATGTGGCTATAAAGCATAAATCAATACAATAATAATAATACTATTATTATTATTATTATAAAAGAATGAAGTATCAAACATATGATAGCCTTCGTGATAAAGTTAAAAAGAATATATTGCTATGATAAAATATTTTTAAACTGTGTTATCTATATATATATACTTTTAAACAAATGAAATTGAAATTTCGAACAATTTTTATTTTATATTATAAATAATTTTTAATAAACAAATGCTCCCACATGTATTTTACTAGTTAAGCATAAAGATCCAGCCACGGGTCTGAATGGTTTTCAATTTTTTTAGGATCAACTAAGCTTGGATTATCCTAACCATATGAAACAAGTCTTACGTTAAAATCAGTCAACTACGATGCTCTCTTTTTCTCATCCACCCACGTCTAGTCTTCTTCTTCCTCTATCTTTCGACCCTTCCTTTTCTTACTCACTGAAACGGGCTTTATATCTACAGAAACACCAGCAGAGCCAACTCCAAGATTATTTTTCCCATCACTTTCGAGCCAAAAAAAAAAATCACGAGTCAGAAAATTCCACACAAGCATGAAGAAACTCATGTCAATTACATAAAAATTACAAAAAAGGGTGGGTGAGTGGAAAAAAGAAGCATTCATTAAACAACAAACCTTGTATTATCCGAGCAAGGAATCACCAAAGTAGAATTGGTAGCAGCATCAACTCCCCAATAATCCAATGTACCATCCTTGTGACTAACATTTGGAAAACTATTATGATTATCAAGTCCAATTAATCACATAATATAGCAATTTAAAGAATAATCAAATGTTTCACAAAAAGGCAATCTACAAGCTAAAATATAAAAATACTCAATCAATGATAAAAGAAAATAAAATATACATGTTCCACACACGGTCTCCATCACTTTGGACACAAACATCATCCTGCTCAGCCGGAATTGTATGTTTAGAATCATCCTAAAAACAAACGATATTGTAAGTTTATCATCATCCTAAAAATAAACGATAAGAATCAAATTCAAAAATTCTTATATCAAAAGAGAAATGAGGTTTAGTCTTTAGATGATACAATTGCTTATGACTTTGCCATTTGTCTCGTACTTAGTCACAGGTTTCACTCAAGCTTGGTCTCCAGCCTCACTCAATCAAAATATCACAAGGCATCGCAACTCAAAAAAGATATTCAAGCATTTACTTAAAAACACCCTGGCAAATGCATCGAACTCATTTGGTGGCCTACATCTACAACTTGAGGACCAGTACTCACCATATCTTTGCTCTGCCTTCAATGTTATCTTCCCCATTTTATATCTTATGGCTATAGAATTTGATACTCAAATAGAATTAGACAAGCTCACGCATTTGTCATACAAATAAGACAAGCAACTCATAGTTTGAAAGATGAAAAGAACTCGCTAGTAAATCCAATTCCCTTCATGAAAAAACTGAGAATTTGAAAAGTTGGTTTGAATCGGTAGGTGTGGGCGTGTGGCCTTTGTACCAACATATTCTTAAGATGGACGTTGAAGATTGTAAACCAAGATATTTTGTTTGACAACAGCGTCCATACACCAAACAATTGAACATTCACATAAACTAGGAACAACGATAATCCTAGAAACAACATTGAGAGGATGAAACATTAACTTCACAAAGCAATACCTCATCATCACCCTTAAAGAAAACAATGGCTCGAAAAAGACGACACTCGTCACTTCTACTGTTACGTGCCCAGAAAGTCATGCAGTAGTGATGTGCAACTGAAATAAGGTATAGCTTCTCAACTTTTACGAGAATGAAATTCTTTTGCTGTTATTACCCAAAAATATAAAGGGCAAAATTAGTACGTGTGGTACAAAATATGAGCTGCAAAAATTCTAAATAATAAGTTTAACTTCTTTTTTATTGTAGGAGTTTATGGCCAATTTCGCGTATTCTGTGACCCAGTCAAAGCAGTCGACATCCACAAATGTCATCCCTCCACACTTCTCGTACAAACAAGGGTCGATATAGTCATCACACAGCTGTCAAATACACAAAGTTTAGTTTTCGACGTTCAATAATAGAGATCTTTCCACCAATTAGTGGATCCAATATGTTAAATCCAATTCAAGAGTAAAAAGTTACGGGTTCGGTGCAGCAAATTTTCTTTCCAAATTTTGTTTCTACTATGCAAGGACAAAACAAGATCTAAAGAATTGAATCACATGGAGTAGAAAGGAAGACATTTGTGTACCTTAGGAAGATCTGACACCGATATCTTTCCCATTATATGAAACACTGCAAAATCAGCATCGCAATGCAATTGAATCTAATTTCTTTTGCCAGTGATCGGATTATATTCACAGATATCCAACTATTTTTCGCAGTAACAAACAATATTTCATTTAGTTGCTTACAATTCAACAATATACATGTATGCAAATAACTACAAGATTATTAGTATAATATACAAGTAATTTAGATGCCTTACATTTGTGTTTTTCGTTTCTACATGTTGTGAAGAGCTTTTAAGAAGTGAAGAGTAGCAAGGACATGATTTTTGAAGTTTTATGTTGATGTTGATTGCTTTGCAAAGACCTAACTCTTAATCCTAATAATTATAGTTTTCATGATTATTTTATTATGTTTTATCCATCATCAATCAGATACTGGTCCTATGGCATTGGGAAAATTTGAGAACCGTTCTATCAAAAATGGGAAAGAGCTTAGTGCTTACATATATTTAAATAATGCAGAAAAGCACTCCTAAATTATAAGGTTGAAACTAGAAATTAACATTTAAATATAATGAATCATAATTATTCAGTAGTAATTCTTACTAGTAGGCGAGACAAGAATTACACCATCAAAACCAGGAGCAGAGCCATCTCCAAGAGCATTTTTACTGCTTTCACGTTTGACAAAAAAAGCTAGTAAGAAAATGTTGTACAATAATGAACCTAATCTCAAAAAATATAAATAGATTTTAATTTAAAGAGAAACTTCAGCGAATGAAGATACACCATACAGCTATAAAATAATAATATAAAAAGATCAATAGATGTGGAAGAAACATTTCTTAAACATTTCGTTTTCTGTTTTATACAGAAAACAATAGCAAGGAGTCAGTCCGACAACACAATCCTCATAATATTTGGAAGCAAAGAATGTAAAACTTTATGATTATCAGGTCCAATTAATCACATAGCTCATTAGTCATTAGTGAATAGAACAATGAGATGTCCTAACAACTAAGACGCTCTTAAAGGTAGAACATAAAAATACTCAATCAATGGCAAATGAACATAAAACACGTTAAAACATAATTTTTGGATACACTTGTACCATATGTCAGGGGGCTGATTTTCATCACTTTCACCTAGTTTTTGGACATAATCATCAACGCGGTCAACCAGATTTGAAATTTCACCATCATACTGAAAAAAATAAGACAGAAATCAACCTCAAAACTTCTAAGTCAACAAGAAGTAAATAATTATAAAAGGAACAACATTTGTTGACACAATTGCATTCCTCTTCCGCGTATTTAAAATCTTCTTTAAATTTTACATCTTATGGTTTTGACATCTGTGTCATACTTTGTTTTAGGTTTCACTCAAGCTCGGACTATAGCGACACACCACACCAACCGGAAACTCGAGAAACAACTTAAAGCATTTACTTAAAAGCACCCTGACACAAGCATCAAACTCCATTTTGGAGGCTACATTTAGAGCTTGCTAACCAGCATGCACCATATCGAGGCTACATTTAGAGCTTGCTAACCAGCATGCACCATATCTCTACTTTGTCTTAAATATTACCTCTCCCCGTTTCAAATCTTATTGCTATGGACTTTGAACCATTAACAAAATCAGGAATAAAAATACATGCAGGTATCTGGTATCATATAAAAGAACCTAACAACCCGTAAATGAACTAACTACTAAACCTAAACTTCTTTATGACTGAGAATTTTATTTTATTTAAGTTCGGTTTGAATTGGCGTGACTAGTGTTCGTGCCTACTCTGAACATATAATAAAATATGCATAAAACTAACTAGGATATATCATGGCGAGGATGGTACCTTGATCTCACAAAGCAATACCTTCTCCTTCAACAAATTTACAACACATCGAAAAAGACGGCGCTCATCACTTACACTGTCCTGTGCCGAGAAAGTAATGTAATAATATACACCTAAAGCGTTAAGCTTGTAAACCTTCACGAGATTGAAGTCCTTTTGCTGTGATAAAAAAAAATGTCAAAACAAAATTTTCATGTGTATTAAACAACAGGGGCTGCCAATAGATCAAAGCATTTGTCCAACATTTTTCCTATTGTAGAAGTCCAAGGCTAGCTTTGTCGTAGAGTTGACACTAAATATTTCGTCGTTGTTGTCAATGTTCACATATGTTCTGGCTCCACCGGGAGCAATTTCACGCGGGTCAAACCCATAATAGTGATCGCAACTCTGTCAACAAATTTTGTTTAAAAAAAAGTTCAGTGTCCGAGAAAATGGTGTCAGATACGTTTAATAATACAGAGAATCCCCAAATAACGAGTCCAAAATGTAAGATCGAATTCAAGAGTTTATAAATTGTGGGTCAAAAGAATAATACAGAAATTCGCAGCAAAGTTTTCTTCACAAAGTTTGTTTTTCTTGTCCGCAAAGATCCAAAGGATCGAGTCATATGGTGTAAATAGGATGAAATTACGTACCTCACGAAGCTCCTGTATGTCAATCATCGTATCAAAGCTCTACACAAATTTGTTCGTCTTCGAATCGCAATATCGTCTGAATCGAAAATTTAAGCTTAAATCGCGGTATTGCCAATATATGCAAATCTTTGTGCCGAACCCTAATATATACAAATGTTGTTTTTTTCACCCATGCAGTTTTCCAAATCTCTCCTTATTCTTATTAGCTTAACCACGAGGATATCATGAAATTATTTTCAACTAAAAGGGTCGAAGTAAGGGTCCAATGG
The DNA here is from genome assembly GCA_907163345.1 of Haberlea rhodopensis. NCBI lineage: Eukaryota > Viridiplantae > Streptophyta > Magnoliopsida > Lamiales > Gesneriaceae > Haberlea > Haberlea rhodopensis. The sequence continues at coordinate 2,015,560 of CAJQUN010000079.1, forward strand.
TTCATTGTATGACATTACATCAAACTACAAAAGAACAATGTAATGACATCATCATCGTCTATTCCATGATATATGTAATGTTTTATTTGACTTAGAAAAATTCAGATTCAAGATTTCTTTAATTTAGCTCCACAATCTTAAATATAAAGATATGAAATGAAGGGTCAACATGATTAGCAATTAACATGAAAACAGATTTGATGCACACATGAAGACGAACAACATAAATTTAAACTTGTATAGAGATGTTCATCTAGTGGCCAAGCATGCTTGACCAATTCTTTATTCATCTGAAACATTTCAACACTATTGGAACCCAAAATCCCACGTAGAGATTCTTCTCTTATCCTTTGGATCTTGCATATTCTTCTCTCGGATATATGCCCAAATTTTCTTCACAACCTAACAACAACAAAAAAACAAAAGATCATGTCACAAACTTTTATTTGTTTTTTGCCAATTGCCATGATAGATGAACAACTTTATCAACAGACAAGTGAGCATCAACTTCGACTTACCTCGGTCCAAACTAACTCAGACACCCCCAAGAAATTTCTGTAGTTGTGGAGAAAGGGCACCCTTTATTCTTTTCATTGCACCCATAACAGCACACCTACCAGATAAATTTGAAATGATATAATAAATAACCACTTATATGATGTTTTTGAGACAAACTTTACAGTAACACTAGCACACATAGAAATGGTACATAGACATGTTGGGTTTCCGTACCCCGGCGCCAGATCCAAACGCAGGGGAAATAATACAATAAACAGATCTGACACAGGGACGGACGATCGCGCCTGATTCATATATTAGCATGCAGATATCATAATATAATGCACGAAAAGGGATTACCGATAACAGCGAAATCAATCTGATGGCGGTGATCCTCGAGTCCAATCAACCTGACCAGATCTACAAGCCCGGCACCAGTGTTATTGTGATGACGGCTTTTCTATGAGAATGTGTATTGAATGGAAATGTATGGAAAATAAATTGAGTCTCTCAACTAGAATGACATATTTATAGGGTCATTAAGTAACTAATGGGCTTTGGGTGCATAAAGCCCAATAGGCCAACTTTTGGCTTACATGGCATATATGCTAACAATCTTCCACTTGCCCAAAAGCCAACACATGAGCACTAAACTCATAATCCAAGTAGGTCAATCCAATTGAATAACTTGATGTACAAATAACGTACATAATTATGAGATAAATATATCATACTTTTTAATTTTAGAACTTTCTATATATGGAACCTTTCCAAACATAGAAACTCCACTAAAGTGAGGAGCTTTCAAAAATTAAACTCATATCTTGAATATCAATCACACAATCTTGAGCACTTAACATTTAAGTCTCAATTCTCATCGATAGATTGGCGGCCGGTTGATTGTGACCCAGCGAGGCTCAAGTGTATCATAGCAGTAGGATCGCAACCTTTGTGATTTTAGAAATCAAACAACTTCTCTGGGCTTACCCTGAATGCCCAATTGTCAATTAAACTCCTTTAATAGACAATTACCGAAATATAATTCCAGCAACAACCTACCGATCGTGGGTAGCGCCTAGCATCTGCGCTTCACGAAGACCTAGATACAAATGACTATCAACGTACGAGAACCTGTCGGCCATAGTTAGCGTGCAGTACATTCCTTTCACTCAATATGTCCCGATTGAATCTAGGGCATTGGTCGGTCAAGGCCCTTATGATTTCAATAGCTATGTATTTGTTTCACGTTATATGATTCATTGTGTGCGTATATGAAAAACTCATTTTTCACAAGCACTACCCACTCTGGCCAGAGATTCCTCGAATCATATATAGAAAAACACATAGGACATCCTGGTTCATCAAGACCAGTGGTGAATCCCCAACGACAATCATAGGCCTCTGACAGCATCACTGAATACCCAAAATAATGACTTTATGACCCACATGTGATCAGTCATTAAATCAAAGTACACAGCTATCTATCAAGACCTCAATGACGCCTCGGGTCATGAGGAGTAATGGTGCACAACTATGACTAGAAATTCTATACTCGACAAATATTAACCACTTATAGAATTCTGAGTAGGGTCGTTCAGTGAACTCATTCCTAATGAGCACCTATCCATGTGTGCTGACTTCTCCAAGCCAACGCCGATGAAACGCGGCGCACTACACTGGACACATCATGACTACCAGTCTCTAACGAGCATATATCGATATCCCATTCTCGAAGGCTCATCGACCAGGAACATTTAGAAATCGCAGTCGAGAATGTATTTCATGGTCACCATCATATGCGTAACCACATTCTATGGACTATAGCAACTTCAAGGACTTCGTCAATACATCAAGATGCATGGGTAAACAGATGAAAAAGTGTCATATATATTAATATTCAAACAAAGATTTGTCATAATAAGATTATAAGTACAATCAATCAACTATTGATTTACTTAATCATGTATGACAACAATATCTTTCACTTTCCCAAAGCCAACTACTCATGTGTCTTAAGACCATCTTCCCAATATGTCTAACAGACACCAATCATTGTAAATGCTTTGTCAGTGGATTCACTATATTTTCTGTTGAAGCGATTCTCTCGATAATAATGTCACGTCTGCCATCTCTCTCATTAGATAGTATCTTCTCAATATATGTTTGGATCCTGATGAGATCTTGGCTATTCATAATAGCTAAATGTTGTCACAGTACACAGAGGCTGTGTCAACTGCACTAGAAATTACACCCAACTCTTGGATGAAATTTCTTATCCAAACTGCCTCTTTGCTGCATCGTATGCTGCAATGTATTCAGCTTCAGTGGTGGAATCCAATGTGGTGTCTTGCTTGGAACGTTTCCAAGAGACATCACCATCATTGAGCTTAAATACAAATCCGAACATCGATATGGTATCATCTACATCCAATTTAAAAATCAGCATCAGCTTAGCCTTCAACTTTTATTTCTCCACTTACAGATCCAAAAACCATGAACATATCATAAGTTCTTCATAAGAACTTGAGGATTATTTTCACAGTTTTCCAGTGACCTTCACCGGGATCTGTCTGATGTCTGTCCATTACTCTAAGAACATACATCAGGCCAAGTACATACCATATCATACAATATGCTATTAAAAGTAGAAATATAAGGTACCAATGTCATCTTTTCTCTCTCCTCATCAATCTTAAGACTCGTTGACTCGAGAGATGAATACTATGACATATTATGAAGTAACTCATTTTTCGACTATTCTATGCTAAACCCTTTTAGCACAGTGTTTATGTACGTAGATTGAGAGATCTCAAGCATCCTTTAGATCTATCCCTATAGATCATTATGCTAAGCACGTATGACGCTTCTCCCAATCTTACATGGAGAAATTAGTAGATAATCATGCTTTAATTGATTAATCCAACACCATTCACAATGAGCATGATATAATCGACTTAAAGCATCACAAATGTAACCATGCTCCCACTAACTATTTTGCATACACATGTCACTTACGGATTTTTAACAAAACCAAACACTTTAATGATGTTATCAAAACGGAAGTTCAAACTTCGAGATGCCTTTTTAGGCCCATAAATGGACCTCTTGAGTTTGAAAACATTTTTCTCACTCCAAGAAGTTGTAAACACATTTGGCTGCTACATTTCTACCTCAATGCCACCACTGAGAAATGTTGTGTTCACATCCATTACTCATATCTCATATTCATAATATAAAGATATAACTAATAAAATCTAAATAGACTATAGCATCATAACCGATGAAAATTTTCTCATAAACAACTCTTTGCCTATGAGAATAACATTTTCTCACCAGTCAAGCTTTGAAGGTCACTACCTTCCCATCCACTCCAAGCTTTCACTTGTAAATCCATGCAGCCAATGGGAACAATTCACAAAGATGATCTACTAAGGCCCATTCCTTATTGGAGTACATGGATTCCATTTCAGATTTCATGGCATCTTGCCAATGTCCCGAATCAATATCTGACATCGCCTCCTTGAAAGTCCAAGGATCATATCCATGGTCTATTTCTTGACTACTTTCAAGGAGTAGATTCATTCTATCAGGAGCTCTTGAAACATTTTCAAATCTCCTTGGTGTGTGTAAATCAAAGGTTGTGATTAACTAAATTAATTTCACCGTTTTCACTTTTCTAGTGGTTTGTGGTTCTTGAACCCTTTTCAAGTTACATTATTTTGTCATCCTTTCTAATAGAAACATTTTCTCTAGAAAGATTGCACTTGCGAAACAAACTCTTTGCCTGCAATTGATAATATAATTTCCACAAAATAACATAAGATGGATCAACTATCCAACTCATCTCCCACTGGCTGCTTCACATAAGCAGAACAATCTCCAAATAGAAATTTTGATTATTTTTCAGTCCATATCGTGTATGGAGTTTTGGTCACTGCATTGGTATGAATTATATTCAACAAATATGTACCTTTAGAGAGTTACTCAGAGAGAATCACATTCTCTTTAAGATAACTCAACACCATCTTGCACTAACATTTAGTGTTCCACATACGTCCATATGAATCAAATTCATTGGACATTCAGCATATGTAAATATATGTTGGATTTAAGTTATCATTCTTTTTATATTCTTTGAATATAATCATACTAATCATTCATAAGTTCACTAGATTCAATAAAACATGCATTCTTAAAATTACTGCAAATCACATTCGCATATTTAAAAGAATATCATTATCTATCAAAATAGGAACAATGTTCATGATTAAATCTAGAACAAATGAATAATTGCTCAAACCAGTTCCTAACAAGTTCAAGATTTTATATTAAATAAATGTTTCAAATAGCCTTTGCAACAACTCTTGCTACAATGCTTAGCCTCAGGTAGGTTTCACCTTCCTATGGCTCTCTACTTCTTCACATCACATGCAACTCATTGCAAAAATGCGAGCACAAGTGGCATCATATACCAAAGAAGTAGAACCAATAGAAACATTTAATTTTAATATAAAACATACCCTTTCTAGAACGCTTCTAGTCTAGGTATTCCTTACAATTTTGCGCAAGTGACCAGCAGTGAAAACATATATGTCTCTCCTTTCATAGTTGCTACTATATACTTTTTCGTCTTTTGAGGTTGGGAACAATTTCCCTTCCTCTTCTTTATCCTTGAAATACCATTGGTAGAAGATTCGACAAGAAGAACATGTTTCTTCTTTTGAATCAAGGACTCATGAGTTTCCAACATTTTTACTATAAGATCAAATCTACAGCCAGTTAATGAGGTATTGTCACATTCAGATTTTCCAATTTATCAAGAAGAGATATTTTTCTTATACCATGCTCATAAACCGAAGCCCATCTTGCATGTGAAATGAAAATAGCTCTTTTGAAGTCACGAGTCTCAGTAATCGTGTCCGTTCACCAAACAACATTTGTAGGTGTTGGAAAATATCAGTAATGTGAACGAGTTTCTCATATCTATGTTGAAACTCATTGGTGACATTGATGCTATCATATAGCACCTAGCCGAGAGATTATCGTCCCACCACTTCTCAAGTGTGGCGATCTCTTCATGAGACGAACGGAGAGACACTTCAACAGGAGGCTCCCACCAAGGGTATATAGCAACCTTTTAGAACCGAGCACTATTTTAAAATTAATAGTCAATCAGAATAATTTGGTGCGGTTACTTTGTTTGTATCGAGAATTGATGCAATCGGATTCACGGCAATCACAATACTGAGAATAAACAGAAAATACATGCAAACCATCTGATTATTAATTAATTCAAAAACTATGGACTTTAGTTATTGAATGCTCCCACTAAATTTTTCGAATTCATCACCCTCATGACAAATGAACGGAAAATCATATTTTCTTAGTGGGCTTGGAGTCCAACTAGCTCATAAAAACCCCGGACGTGGGCCCACCGGCTTCATGATACTAAAGGTAGATCACGATTGCATCATATGCAACCCCCAAGATATTTGTCTCGCGATTGGCATAACCTACGTGGGCAGGACAATTATGCCTTCTCACGTCAAACTAACCCATCCCACGGATGGAAATGTCACTCCCAAAAGACCCCACGTGGGTGAGTAATCTAGAAGGTTAACATAACCACACCCTTAATTAAGCGACAGTTAAACGCACAACTTTCCCATGCCAGATGCCCCCCACGTGGGTGAGTAAGGCAATATGACACAAGTAGCGTCTCATGGCTTAACTGTTGATGGAAGACAGGAAGCAACAAACCCTTTGAGCTCCCCTTATCAGTTTGATATTAAAAGTTTTGAATCATATTCAAAAGAGGGATTTAATTTATTTTAAAATCTCATCAATTGTTTGCTTGTTTGTTTGTTTGCCGGATTCATGCAACTATGTTTTGTTCATGCAATCATTTGTACTAATAAAACATACAAACAAACACTTTTCATACATCACATGCATAATAAAAATAAATATGGACGATTACGGCCTTTTCCTAATTGATCCACGTGAGCCATACGTGGATCACAAGTCTGTCTAAGGTGATGCAGGTATGTAATGCAATCCTATTACATTTTTGCTTCCATTATACATGTCTTGATTCTTGGTGCTCCGTCTTCAATCTCGATCTCCCACTAATTCTAAAGATTTTACATTTAAATCGTGCAAACAAGAGAATAGGGATACAAATCTGGGGAGGGATACATCAGAAAATAGAGAGAGCAGACTCGCAGGCCTGATAACCAAAAATCACAATAACAATGAAACAATAAAAACCTAAACATTCACCTAAACACATTGGTCAAGGCCCGTAATCATCCATCATGCAATCACAACATAAGTAATTAAACATTAAACTAACCAATTACATCATATGTAATTGGACTAATCACATCACATGTAATTGGAGCACAATAATTAATTTATTCTATCGTTTCCCACTAATCGTATCATTAATTGAAAATAAAATTAACAAATTAAATAAAATCATTTTATTTAATTTTTAATTAATTAAATTTTAATTAATTGGTAAAATCACTATTTTACCTATTAATTATATTAATCGAAAAATAAAATTAACAAACTAAATGAAACACTTTCATTTAGTTTCTAATTAATTAAATTATCAATTAATTGGTAAAATCACTATTTTACCTCAAATCATAATATTAGCCAAAATAAAATTAATAAATTAAATGAATCATTTTCATTCAATTTTCAATTAATTAAATTTCTAACTAATTGTAAAATCTCCATTTTACACTTAATAAATTAACAATCACATTTTTAATAAATTAAGTATTATGATTTATTATTTCAAAATAATATCCGGATAAAACATCTAAAATAACCCAAAAATTTATGGACTCCAAACAATTTGGATCCAAAAATTAAAAGATGCAATTTTAACCCAAAAAATTAACCTTAATTTTGGGATTTACAAAAAATAAATTTTTTTTTTTTAATTTCCAAAAAAAAAATTGTTCATCTTCCCCACAAATTCGAAATTAGGGTTAGGGTTTAAAAGCTAGCGCCGCCGCCGCCGCCTACTGGTAGACCCAACATGAAAATAGGGTTTCCAAACATATTATGTGCCGCCGCCTCCTCAACGTCGGAATCGTGCGCAGAAAGAATGTTTCAGATGCTTCACGCGAACTTTTTCTGGAAACGATTTCCGAACCAGATCGCGAGTTTCAGGCAGCGATTTTCAGTCACGAATCCGCGCCACCGTGTCTGCTGCAACACCCTTGCAACAGGTCGTGATTTTCAGGCCAGATTCGCAACGGCTCGCGAGAGGCAGATTCAATCTCGGTCGCGATTTCAATGCGCAAGATTGGGCGAGATTGGGTTTTGATTAAAAAACTCATTTTTTAATCGATTTTCTATGTTTTTCCGGACTCCGTAATTTCTGAAATTCATAAGCGATTAGTATTGATTGGAAACGATCTAATAAAAATTAATTATTGAAAATATGAATCAAAGCGACAACCTGGCTCTGATACCACTGTTGGGTTTTCGTACCCCGGCGCCAGATCCAAACGCAGCGGAAATAATACAATAAACAGATCTGACACAGGGACAGACGATCGCGCCTGATTCATATATTAGCATGCAGATATCATAATATAATACACGAAAAGGGATTACCGATAACAACGAAATCAATCTGATGGCTGTGATCCTCGAGTCCAATCAACCTGACCAGATCTACAAGCCCGGCACCAGTGCTAGTGTGATGACGGCTTTTCTATGAGAATGTGTATTGAATGGAAATGTATGGAAAATAAATTGAGTCTCTCAACTAGAATGACATATTTATAGGGTCATTAAGTAACTAATGGGCTTTGGGTGCATAAAGCCAATAGGCCAACTTTTGGCTTACATGGCATATATGCTAACAAGACAAACACGTGGACAAAAGTACACTTGAAGCCAATTAAAGTCAAGATCAGCAATTCCCCACTTTTTAAGTGCTCCCCTTGAACGTAAGAAGGAACTTTTGCAATGGCTCATACCAACTTATAACCTTATGAGCATAACATTATGGATATCAAAAAACAAGCAAAACAATTATCTCATACAAATTACTAGGATGGCTTCATTCCGTTGTCAAAATTTTCAATCTAATGATTTATTCTTAAACATGTGTTCATAAAAAAAATGTTTTTTTATGAATCAATTGTTTGCTACTTACCAAAAGTGATAGTTGGTGATAATGGTGCAACTCAAATAATTTAAATTATACAGCAACTCAAATACCACGTTTCAATCACTTACATAAGAGCTAATTATTGTTCGGGACAGAGTCGCTCCCCGATGGGTAACCATTTTCTGTGTTTGAGTTCGTCTGTGTAGGTGAGGTTATACTATGTATGCTGTTAGTTTTGAACAGGTATTGAAAATACGAGATGGTACATGGTGCGCTACTGTGTTTCCGTTTTTCCATCTCTTCATTTTATGAGCTGATATATACTGAAATATGTTGTTTCGTAAATGTTGTTTATGTATATGTGTACTCTGAAATCTACTGTTTTCAAAATGAACACCCTCACATTTGAAAGTGTATTCGTTGTTTCACCTCCGAACTTTGAAAATGGTCTGTATGTATGTGTCAGTGTATCCGTTAATCAATATTAACATTTATGTGTATATAGTCTCGCACTCAAACACAAGCTCGTGATTATGATATAACATCAATTCATGATAATATATTACTCAATTTCCTAGGACAATGAATTCGTTGCCATTGCAACACATAATTATTTTTCACCATTTTTAAAACAATCATCACCACGATCAATCGTTGGCCTCCCAAAAATGTTTTCAGAATTATGCCCCTCGCAATCAATCGGCACCTAGCCAGCGATCGATTGTGAGTTCCAAAATAATTGTGGATTTCTTCTAGATAGCGATTAACAAAATTTTGTTGCTCAACATTCAGACCGTCGTGATCGATCGCCTCTATCCTAGGGATAGATTGCTGCGTAAACTTTTGCGAAAACCTTCGATTTTAACATGGTTTTTTCTACCAAATCCTCACCAAACTTGAATTACACCACAATTAAACATCATCGCAAACTCTACAATGATATCAAAACACTTTTATCTAAAAAACAAGACTCAAAGCTTTCTTCTAACCTTATCTCAAACTCAGACCCACCATTAATACACCAACTCACAACCAAAAATAAACAAGATTAAAGTGTAATAAGAGCTTAACCTTACAAATCTTCACAAGAATTCACTTCTTGGTTGAATTAGTAACCATTCCTGAAGCTCAAATGGTGGAAGAAAAAAGGGAGGAGAAAATATGAGAGAATGGAGAGAGAAGAGAGGGGAGATAGAAAAAATAAGTGAACATAAGCCAACTTGGTATATAAATAGTAGCAAGGTCTCCCCATATCAGGGTCCCAAATCTTTGCATATACTCAATTCCAATTAAATGTTTACAGCTTTCTATCCATTACTCTCTTCATGAAAATCTCAAATCTCAAATTAATTCACAACTTTCAAACTTAGTTCCAATAAAATACCATAGTCATCCAATTAAATCATTACTTTGAATAAGGCATCACATAATTTGACATAGACTCAATCCCTTGGATGAAATTCTTTCTCTTCTCGGTTCTTGTTGGCCTGTTGTCGCATCCAATGCAGGTTGTGTGTAGAGTATCTTTTAATTTGGAAATCAATGCTTCTCAGGTAGTAAGAGTGTTGTCAATGGTTGCTTTGGTGATAGCGTTTTATTTAGCAATAAATTCTATTGTTGCACCCTTTTGACTCGAATAACATGACTTATACCGCAACTGCACGGTCGTCAAGTTTTAATATAGATAATAAGAAGTACGAGTACCGAACACATAGGGGCTAACTGTAAGTACCAAATAAGATGTTTTAAATTATATTTAACCTACGATAATGAATTGACAATTAAACTAAGAGAAATAAACTACTAGTAGTGACCCAACCAACCAAATCAAATGACGAGAAAAATCCACTCGAGAAGATTATCAAGACTTCGGTTCATGATAAGTGTCATTTTTACACTTATTTTACTATGTTTTTCTAGTGATTTTCGTATTGATTCTTGAATGATATTACATTTATTTGTATTAATTTGTATGTTTCAGGAATCTTTGATGGAAAGTGCATAGGAATGAAGAAGTCTCAATTTGAAGCTGAAAAGTGAAAAAATCATGCATCGGCCAGAATTCATGGTGCTAGAGCGCACACGTGCACCACATGGGGATTTAATTTAATTCTTTAGTTGATATACATGTGATCTCCATGAGGTACACAATATTGAAGAGCAAAAAGATTTTGGGAGAGACACGCAACAAAAGACATCGACTAATAAAAAGAGCAAATTTTACAAAGTTCACGTAACAATTGAGACAAAGAACGGGAACGTGCAGATTTTACAGAAGGGATGTTAGTCAAAATAATAAATATGGGGGGCCCATATTTGTTGAAAAGTGGCGAAGAATTGTGGCCAAAATTTTCAAGGAAATCTGCATAAAGATTTGTCAGAGACGTGCGAAGAAAAATTGGCAAATATTTTTGTCAATTACGCGTGAACAACGCGTGAATAAATTCTATAAATAGAGTTACAATTTCATTCAGAAAAAACATCAAATTGCAGAGAGAAAAATAACACAGTGCAATCAGAGTAAAAATACTAGTGAGAGAAAATTGCTGTATAATTTTCTGAGTATTTTTTAGATTGAGTGTTGTCAGTGTTTTGTAAACACTTGTATTTTTCTTCAATAAAAGATCTGCAGCAGCCCCGTGGACGTAAGCTAATTTTTGTCGAACCACGTAAACCTTGTGTGTTTTTATTCCGTATTTATTTTTGCTCCCACATATCTGACCAGAAAATATTGCGTTATTTTCTCAACAACTGGTATCAGAGCCAAATTGTTAATTTTACAAATTTTTTTTTGTCGGGTTACTATTCATGTGAATAGTGATTTCACGAATAGTAATTTGGTCAGCGATACCAAATTCGTCCACAGCGGTGTTTTTTAATAACACGGTGATTTTCAAAAATTGTCAAAACAACAATCCGGTGGGAGACAGGTTCGAGTGGGAGTAATGGCAGCAGATGAAGGAAAAATGAATATTGAAAAGTTCAATGGTCCAGATTTTGGCTTTTGGAAAATGCAAATAGAAGACTATATGTACCAGAAAGGCCTTTATCAACATCTCTCGGGTGTGAAGGCAGAAGGCATGAAAGATGAAGAATGGGCTCTTCTAGATAGAAAAGCTCTCGGAGTTATCCGACTGACGTTGTCAAGCAACGTTGCTTTCAACATAGCAAAAGAAAAGACCACGGCGGGTCTTATGGCGGCTCTTTCAAGCATGTACGAGAAGCCATCGGCTTCAAACAAAGTTCATTGATGAGGCGGTTGTTCAATTTGCGGATGGTAGAAGGCGGATCGGTAGCTCAACACCTCAATGAACTCAACACAGTGACAACCCAGTTGAGTTCAGTTAGCATTGATTTTGATGATGAAGTACGGGCATTAATACTTTTGTCTTCCCTACCGGAAAGCTGGAATGCTACTGTCACAGCTGTGAGTAGCTCATCGGGAAGTACTAAGTTGAAATTTGACGATGTTCGTGATCTGGTTCTCAGTGAAGAGATCAGACTGAGAGATTCAAAAGAATCATCAACCTCTTCAGTATTACATACAGAGTCAAGAGGTAGAAAATCAAACAGATGAGGTGGACGTGGCAAACAAATGGACACTGGTTTTATATGTATTTCCCGATTTTGAAAAAACTAACTTATGGTACATATATTTGTAATGAGTTGTCCTGCTCAGACTGGATTGTCTAGCTCGGTACTAATAAAAATAATTATTAAATATTAAATATCCTACTATTTGTGCATGTATGCCACCTTTCCTCCACATACACCATTAACATGCCACCTAAATTCTATTATTTTTTCCATTTTTAAATTATTTTATGTGTGAAATAAGATATATGGAATTTTTTATATATATGTCTTGCTCGACTTTGATTTTATCCGATGTGACGCATTCTTTCACCACATCAAATAATAATAATATCAAATAATAATAATCATAATAATAATAATTGTGTTCGGGTCTTACCGAGCAGGACAACCAATTCAAAACATATGGACGCATCATTACCAGCTCGTCGGACCATGATCGTAGGAAGATCATGCCCCGTGAATTTATTATTATTATTATTATTATTGTGTAAGACCTTATTATTATTATTATATGCTATTATTATTATATTATTGTGTAAGACCCGGACATAATAATAATAATAATAATAATAATATGATTTACAGGGTGTATACAAATCCAAAAAATAAACATAAATATTACATCATGTTATGGTTCAACCGGTCAAATCGATCGAATTTGTAAGTAATAATGGTACCGATTTTATATCCGGCATGATTTTGAAAATACTGGTCTACTCATGTTTGTAATGGGTTGTCCTGCACGAAATTAGTTGTCCAACTCGACACTTATAAAAAAAACAATAATAATATAAAAAATAATAATTTTTATTATATATATATAAAAGAATAATAATAATAATTATTATTATTATATATATATAAGAATAATTATAATCATAATAAAAATCATATTTATAAAATATTAAATATCCTACTCTTTGTGTATGTGATGCATCTTTCCTCCACATACATCATTATATATTTATATGCCACCTAAACCCTAGTCATTTGTTTCCATATTTAGTTATCTTATTTGTGGAAAAAAGAGATATCAAATTTTATATAATATATATGTAACAATAGTAATAATATATATATATATATATAGATATATATATATATATATATATATATATATTTATAACATTATATTTTATATTTACAAATTACAGATACTTATATACAAATTATATATGTATATATATATATATATATTATATTGTATATAATATAATAATAATAATAATAAATTATTATTATTATATAAATATATATGTATAATATCTAAAACTTAAAAAAATGAAAAAACGTGACGTTTTAATTTTTTTTAAAAAATTAAAAATTAGAAAATGGAACTGAAAAGAAACGAATTACAATAGAAATTTAGGGGGGTGTATTCAATGTAGACTTTTATTGACTTTTAATGACTTTTTTAAATGATCGACTTTTATGGAGTTGATAGACTTCTATTGACTTTGTAGAATTTCATTGAGTTATAAAAAGATTTGTAAGAGTCTCGTAGACTTTTTCAATAGATTTTTATGGACTTAATCGACTTTTAATGACTTTTTTAAATTATGGACTTTTATGATATTGATAGATTTCTAATAACTTTTATAGAATTACACGGAATTATCAAAAGCATTTTATAGACTCTATAGATTTTATAACTTATAATTGATTTCTTTGAACTAACAATTGAACATAAATAATTTCTTCAACATATAATTTTTTTTTACTATTAATGTAAACACATTTTACTTATTTAACAGTAAAAAATGTGAAAATACATATTCAATTCTTTTGCATAGCAAATATTGAACAAATTTTTGGCATCTTCAAGATGACGACCTTGAAGATTCAGTTAATGTTGCTATATAATTGAAATCTATAATTTTGTGTAATAAAACAAAAGTTTTCTATTAAATAACATTTGATAAACTTAAAATATTTTTTTGATGATAGTTGACTACTATAAAAATTCTTAAAACATACTTTTTAAATTAAACATGATAATTTATATCGTTATAAATATCTTTTGTTACAAAAATATTTATTATAATTGTTTTATAGACTCATACAATCTTTTTAAAATCTATCATCTAATATACAATTGAGCACATTAACTTGCTATTTTATCAAAATACTTGTGTAAATATTAATATCATATTGGATAAAAAATAAGATATAATAATAATAATAATTGAAGAAAGAGCCACACATTAGGAATTAAAGAAAGGGTACATGTAGAAAACAGGGGATGAAAAGCCAATGATGAGGTTGCCGTGTCAGAAATGAAAATAGCAAAGAGTAAAGAGAGATGGGGGGTAATTAGGAATTAAAAGTCATTCCAAATCTTTACTATGAGTGGTGGAGAATTTTTAACTTTTTTGAGATGTACATGGGGCATCAAAGTTTGTACCTAAAGATTTCAACAGAAGTCATTAAAAGTCTATGAGATTTTGGATACCTATAGACTTTTATAGAGTTGTAAAAATTCAAGTTTGAATACCACCTGACTTTTTAAAACTCTACAAAAGTCTGTCTTGAATACCATTAGATTTTTGCAAAGTATATAAAAGTCTGGATTGAATACCTCTAGACTTTTAAACTCCATAAAAGTCATTAAAAGTCAATAAAAGTCTATAACCAATACACCCCCCCTTAAACCCTACCTTTTCTACGGTATTTGCAAAATTTTCTTTTGTTTTTGCTATATTTTTAATTTTGGGCCCAAAAAGTCGTAGTCAATATGAATCTTTGAGGAACTGTATCAGCAAATATGTGCACCATGTCACCTAGAGATGTACCGGAGGCAGTCCAAAATTAGCCTGAAAGGTAAGCCAAAACCAAGAAGATGTCCACGGGAGGAGCTGAAAAGTGAATGAGTCATAGAGTACCAGCCACACCCGATAACGACTCTGTGAATGCCTGGAGAGATAGAGAGGCAAACGACGTTGAAAAAGGAGAGTAGGCGTCTGTACCCACCAAAAGTAAAAAACCATCATCAGTAGATAAAGAATGGCGTCGGGGCCCGCCAAGGAAGACAAAGATAAGGTCGGTAGAAGTAGCACCCAAATGGGTAGGGTGAGAAGCACATGGCCGTCTGAACAAAGGAGAGAACTAGGCCCCAGGGGCATAGCCGAGTTGGTAAGGTCTGTGGTGACATAGGGTAACCCCTCGACGTCAGGTTCGATTCCCGTGTGGAGCGCTGAAATATTGTGGGGGTGTGCTCTGGGGTCGTGGCCTGTAGGTCCTCTCCCACAGATGTCTGTCAGCTCGGGCACATCCCTCGATTTACCTGGTGGCGGCGTTGAGGGGCCGGTTCCGTCACCCAAAAATTAGTCAGACGAAAGCCTGGATACCATGTAAAAAAAAAGGAGAGAAGTAGGGGTCAAGAGTGTAGGTATATGGCCCACCAACACTCACTACAGCTAAATGACAAAGGAAACTAATATTCAATATCAAACAAACAAAATATACCAATTTAAACTTAACTAACAATTTTAGGTGGAATCTTCAACATTGACGTTGCTTTTTCTTTATAGAATAAACGATATCAATTTCAAACAAAATAGATTTTAAATTTAACCAACTATATTTCTATAGAATTTTCAATTTTGATATTAATCTTCTATATCGAACAAAAAAATATCAATTATCAAATTGTATAAGACTAATGCCAATTTTGACTAGTACAAATATTATATACATTTAATACTAATTTTAAATGTAACTAATACCAAAGTTCTATATGTTTAATATAAATTTCAAGTATACTAGTACAAAAGTTGTATATATTTAATATCAATTTCATGTGTAGCTAATACAAAAATTGTATACATTTAATACAAATTTTAAGTGTAACTAATATCAAAGTTCTATATGTTTAATATAAATTTCAAGTATACTAGTACAAAAGTTGTATATGTTTAATACTAATTTAATGTGTAGCTAATACAAAAACTGTAAGTGTAATTAGTACTAAAATTATATAGACTTAATACCAATTTTATGTGTAGCTACAAAAATTTTATACATCTGTACAGTAAGTAGAAGTAAATTATGTAGACATGCTGCCGAAGACAGATGATAGTGATGAGGGCATTTCTTCTAAGGGAGGATAGTAATCATGCAGCCAAAATTAGTTTTTTAAGATTCGTCAAGTAATAATATCAATGGATTGTGCATTGATTTTACCTGATAGATTTCATGTTCCGGAAAGTAATAATAATAATTATTATTGGTATTTTATAATACCAAACATATGATAGCCTTCATGATAAAGTTAAAAAGAATATATTGATATGAATTTTTTTTTTTTAAATATGTGTTATTCTATATATATATACTTTTAAAAAATTGAAATCGAAATTTCGAACAATTTTTATTTTATATTATAAATAATTTTTAATATAGCAAAATGCTCCCACATGTATTTCACTAGTTAAGCATAAGTATCCATCCACGGGTCTGAATTGTTTTCAACTTTTTTAGGATCAACTAAGCTTGGATTGTCCTAACCATATGATATTAAACAAGTCTTAGGTTAAAATCAGTCAACTGCGATGCTCCCTTTTTCTCATCCACCCACGTCTAGGCTTCTTCTTCCTCGTCTCTTTCGCCCTTCCTTTTCTTACTTACTGAAACGGGCTTTATACCAACAGAAACACCAGCAGAGCCAACTCTAAGATCATTTTTCCCTTCACTTTCGAGCCAAAAATAATAATTCATGAGTCGGAAAATACCACACAAGCATGAAGAAACTCATGTCAATGACATAAAAATTACAAAAAAAAAAAAGGGTGGGTGAGTGGAAAAAAGAAACATCCATTAAATATCAAACCTTGTATTATCCGAGCAAGGAATCACGAAATTAGAATTGGTAGCAGCATCAACACCCCAATAATCCAATGTACCATCCTTGTGCCTAACATTTGGAAAACTATTATGATTATTAAGTCCAATTAATCACATAACATAGCAATAAATAGAATAATCAAATGTTTCACAAAAAGGCAATCTAAAAGCTAAAATATAAAAATACTCAATCAATGACAAAAGAACATAAGTGGAAAAATATACATGTACCACACACGCTCTCCATCACTTTGGACACAAACATCATCCTGCTCAGCCGGAATTGTAAGTTTAGAATCATCCTAAAAACAAACGTTATTGTAAGTTTATCATCATCCTAAAAACAAACTATAAGAATCAAATTCAAAATTCTTATATCAAAAGAGAAAGGAGGTTTAGTCTTTAGATGATACGATTGTATTCCTCTTTGGATATTTAAAATCTACACCAAAGTTTACATCTTATGGCTTTGCCATTTGTCTCGTACTTAGTCACAGGTTTCACTCAAGCTTGGTCTCCAGCCTCACTCAATCTAACATCACAAGGCACCGCAACTCAAAAAAGATATTCAAGCATTTACTTAAAAACACCCTGGCAAATGCATCGAACTCATTTGGTGGCCTACATCTACAACTTGAGGACCAGTACTCACATTATCTTTGCTCTGCCTTCAATGTTATCTTCCCCATTTTATATCTTTTGGCTGCAGAATTTCATACTCAAATATAATTAGACAAACTCACGCATTTGTCAATCAAATAAGACAAGAAACTCATAGTTTGAAAGATGAAAAGAGCTTGCTAGTAAATCCAAATCCCTTCATGAAAAAACTGAGAATTTGAAAAGTTGGTTTGAATCGGTAGGTGTGGGCGTGTGGTCTTTGTACCAACATACACTTAAGATGGACTTTCAAGATTGTAAACCAAGATATTTTGTTTGACAACAGCGTCCATACACCAACCCATTGAACATTCACATAAACTAGGAACAACGATAACCCTAGAAACAACATCGAGAGGATGGAACATTAACTTCACAAAGCAATACCTCATCATCACCCTTAAAGAAAACAATGGCTCGAAAAAGACGACACTCGTCACTTCTACTGTTACGTGCCCAGAAAGTCATGCAGTAGTGATATGCAACTGAAATACGGTAGAGCTTCTCAACTTTTACGAGAATGAAATTCATTTGCTGTTATTACCCAAAAACACACAGGGAAAAATTAGTACGTGTGGTACAAAATCTGAGCTGCAAAAATTCAAAATAGTGGGTCTAACTTCTTTCTGATTGTAGGAGTTTATGGCCAATTTCGCGTATTCTGTGACCCAGTCAAAGCAGTCGACATCCACAAATGTCATCCTTCCACACTTCTCGTACAAACAAGGGTCCATATAGTCATCACATAGCTGTCAAATACTTGAACAAAGTTTAGTTTTCGACGTTCAATAATAGAGATCGTTCCACCAATTAGCGGATCCAATATGTTAAATCCAATTATGGGTTCGGTGCAGCAAATTTTCTTTCTACTAAGCAAGGACAAAACAAGATCTAAAGAATTGAATCACATGGAGTAGAAAGGAAGACATTTGTGTACCTTATGAAGATCTAACACCGATTTCTCTCCCATCATACGAAACACTGCAAAATCAGCATCGCAATGCAATTGAATCTAATTTCTTTTCCCAGTGATCGGATTATATTCACAGATATCCAACTATTTTTTGCAGTAACAAACAATATTTCATTTGGTTTCTTACAATTCAAACACAATATACACGTATGCAAATAACTACAAGATTATTAGTATAATATACAAGTGATTTAGATGCCTTACATTTGTGTTTTTTTGTTTCTACATGTTGTGACGAGCTTTTAAGAAGTGAAGAGTAGCAAGGACATGTTTTTTGAAGTTTTATGTTGATGTTGAATATGTACTAATTTGACAGATATTTTGTGAACCAAGATCAAGAACAAATTAGAAATACGTGATGTAAATATAAATTCTATTTTGGGAATAGAAAATTCATAATGAAAACGGAATTCAACTAAGATCCGGACTTCCTCATAAATCATTTGATGAAATACAGATGCCTCATAGAAATGTCAGATATACTTGAGGAGTTTTTCACTTTGATCAAATCTCAATAATGAGATAATTATCATTTCTATATGAAACCACTTTTTTGTCGCAAAAATTGTAATCATATCATCATTTGCATTTCCTATATCGTTTTTATTCCAAACATTTAATATGATTTAATTTCTATTCAATCAATAACTGATCAACTAACTGTACAAAACTGATGAATAATTCACCCCATGAAGTCATACAATACCCGATCAATTGAAATTATATTGGATGCTTTGCAAAGACTCGATTCTTAATCCTAACAATTATAGTTTTCATGATTATTTTATTGGGTTTGATCCATCATCAATCAGATAATTGGTCCTATGGCGTTCAGAAAATTTGAGAACCGTTCTGTCAAACATAAGAAAGAGCTTACATATATTTAAACATGCAGAACTAAAAGGATAAGCAGGACAAAAGCAGTCCTAAATTTCACAATGAGGTCAAAAATAGAAAATAACATTTAAATATGATGAATCGTAACTACTCACTACTAATTCTTACTAGTAGGTGAGACAAGAATTACACCGTCAGAACCAGGAGCAGAACCATCTCCAAGATCATTTTTATTGCTTTCACGTTTGACAAAAAAAACTAGTAAGAAAATGTTGTACAATCATGAACATAATCTCAAAAAATATAAACAGATTTCAATGAAAAGAGAACTTTCAGTGAACCAAGATACACCATACAACTATAAAATAAAATAAGAAAAGGCCAATATATGTGGAAGAAACATTTCTTAAACATTTCGTTTTCTGTTTTATATAGAAAACAATAGCAAGGAGTCACGACACTTTGATCATTCCGACAACATGATCCTCATAATAATATTTGGAAGCAAAGAAAGTAAAACTTTATGATTATCAGGTCCAATTAATCACATAGTCGTTACTGAATAGAACAATGAGATGCCCTAACAACTAAGACAATCTTAAAGGTAGAACATAAAAATACTCAATCAATGGCAAATGAACATAGGAACCCATTAAAACATAATTTCTGGATATACTTGTAACATGTGTCAGAGGGCTGAGCTTCATCACTTTCACCTAGTTTTTGGACATAATCATCCCCACGGTCAACCAAAATTGAAATTTCACCATCATGCTGAAAAAAAGTAAGACAGAGATCAACCTCAAAACTTCTTAGTCAACAAGAAGTAAATAACGATAAAAGGAACAACATTGATGACACAAATGTATCCTCTTCCGCGTATTTAAAATCATCTTTACATTTTACATCTTACGGTTTTGACAACTGCGTCATACTTCGTTCTAGGTTTCACTCAAGCTCGGACTATAGCAGCACATTACACCAACCGGAAACTCGAGAAAAACTTAAAGCATTTACTTAAAAGCAACCTGACACAAGCATCAAATTCAGTTTGGGAGGCTACATTTTGAACTTGCTAACCAGCATGCACCATATCTCTACTTTGTCTTAAATATTACCTCTCCCCGTTTGAAATCTTATGGCTATCAGCTATGGACTTTGAAGCATTAACAAATTAAGAAAAAAAATACATGCAGGTATCGGGTATCATATAGTTGAAATAACCTAACAACCCATAGTTTGAAAGATAAATTGAACTAACTACTAAACCCAAACTTCTTCATGACAGACTGAGAATTTTATTTTATTTAAGTTTGGTTTGAATTGGCGTGACTAGCCTTTGTGCCTACGCTGAAGATGGAATTTTAAGACTGTTAACAAAGATACTTTGTTTGACACAACTGCGGCCCCACACTACACAACACAAACCATTGAACATTCACATAAATCAATAACAAAGATTGCAGAAATTCAAATAAAATATGTATAAAAATAACTAGGATATATCCTGGCGAGGATGGTACCTTGATCTCACAAAGCAATACCTTCTCCTTCAGCACATCGACAGCACATCGAAAAAGATGGCGCTCATCACTTACATCATCCTGTGCCCAGAAAGTGAGGTAATCATATCTACTTAAAACGTTAAGCTTGCAAACCTTCACGAGATTGAAATTCTTTTGCTGTGATCAACACACAAAAACAATGTCAAAACAAAATTTTCATGTGTATTAAACAATAAGCGCTGCCAATAGATAAAATCATTTGTCCAACATTTTGCCTATTGTAGAAGTCCAAGGCTAGTTTTGTCGTAGAGTTGACACCAAATGCTTTGTCGTTGTTGTCAATGTTCACATATGTTCTGGCTCCACCGGGAGCAATTTCACGCGGGTCAAACCCATAATAGTGATCACACGTCTGTCAACAAATTTTGTTTAAAAAAAAGTTTAGTGTCCGAGAAAATGGTGCCAGATACGTTTAATAATACAGAGAATCCCCAAATAATGAGTCCAAAATGATAGATCCAATTCAAGAGTCTATAAATTGTAGGTCAAAAGAATAATACAGAAATTCACAGCAAAGTTTTCTTCACAAAGTTTGTTTTCTTGTCCGCAAGGAAAAAATGTATATGATCCAAACGATCGAGTCATATGGTGTAAAAAGGATGAAATAACGTACCTCACGAAGCTCCTGTATGTCAATCATCAGATTGAAGCTATTTGTTCGTCTTCGATCGCAATATCGGCTGAATCGAAAAATTGATCTTAAATCGCGGTATTGCCAATATATGCAAATCTTTGTGCAGAACCCTAATATTTTGGCCCACTCAATCAGACCAATTGTGTTGGGCACAATCAGAGAAATTCGAAAAATATATATATATATATATATATATATATATATATATATATATATATATATATATTATGAGATGGATGGATATGTTATACAGTGAATAATTATTTTGAGATATTAATTCTAATAAAGTTTTTTTTTTTTTGAGTTTAACTTTTATTTGTAATTGTTACGGTATGTTTAGGGGTTTCTTAATAATACAAGGGAAATCTAACCAAAAATCCCTATGGTCATACTTAAAATTGGTTTCAGTCCCCATGTCAGGAAATCCAAGTTTAAACTCCCTACTGCTATAAATTTTTTGTTTGAACTCCCTAACCCAAACAAAATTACTAATTTACCCCTTTAAAACAGAAAACCCCCCACCACCGCACCACCCCACATTTTGTTTCTTCTCGCTTCTCTCTGCAGCTTTAAAGAATTTTCTCTTCTTAAGAAATTTGTCTTCTTCTTTGTTGTAATCTCTATATTCTCCTCAATACCCAACATTTTCCCTCATTTGAATCCTTCTCGATGGTTTATAAGCTTGAAAATCAAATTCTTTCTACTCCTACTCTTTATTTCGTCCGTAAACACCCGACATCGTTCCCCCACTTCATTTCTCCCCATTGATGCTCTCTGTAATCTTGTTGTTAATCAAATGTTTCCATATTCATACTCTCTGTAAACACCATCACTTCCTCCCCAAATACCCTACACATTTCCCCCATTTTATTTCTTCTTTTCGGGATCCATTTGTCGCTATTGTTTCCAGTGTAACAACTACAAAAAATACTTGGTCCTTGGAAGGAAGTTGATCGAATCCAGTGTAGGAGAGTGGGAAAGGGGTATAAGGTTCTGAATCTCCCATTGCAACTTGGACTGACAGTGTAGTGGGGTAAGGTACGATAACCGAACACCTTCATTAATTTTTCTCAGTAAAGAAATGGAATATGTAGTTGGAAGTTCCGACATTTTGTTACTTGGTTGTGAATATAATTCTGAGCTTCATATGATTCAATCAAAAAGTGTACGACTCTGTTGGAGCTTTTTTTATTTTTTGCGAAAAAATGCGACGAGATCGAACCCAAATTAATCTCATTGCAATACCTAGCTCCTCATCATAAGAAGTACGTGACCTTGAATGACGATGATGATGTATCTAACATGATCCATCTTCATATGTGTATGAAATTAACGATTGTTTACATGAGAGCATAGAGGAGAAATGATCTGATTCAAAGTGGAAGAAACATACCGAGGTAATATATTATGTGTATTTGTGTAAGATGATCAATATTTTAGCATGATTCTTACTGCATTGATACCGTAGACTGATGGTAAATTGTTCTATTAATACTTGCAAGGCTTGAATTGGAAGATTAAGGCACTGCCCTTGTACCGACGATGTCGTCCAATGATGCCCAGCTAGAAGTGGTTCACGTAAGCAACTCGATAGATGGTTGGAGTCATTGCATTCATGGAGAGGGTCAGACTTTCAAGGACGCTGCGGAGTTAGATCATATGTGAAAAACTTTGCTATAGCCACTAGACGATCTTTCTCGTATAAGAAAAATGATAGTGAAAAGGTGATTGTGGTTTGCAGTGATAATAATTGTGAATGGAGAATATATGCATCAAGATATAAAGCGGATAACTTATTTGGCATTCGAAAATGCAACCTACGACATACATGCGGAGAGGACAACTTGCATAGTAGAAGGCATCCAAGGGCTGATTCTGCTTGGGTAGCTAGTGTTGTGAAGGAGAAATTAATAGGAGAGCCTTTGTATCGACCTTGTACAATGTTGAAACATATCCACAGAGAATATGGAATTGAACTTGACTACTACAAAGCATGGAAGGGTAAGGAATTGGCAGTGCATGAAATCCTTGGCAAGGAATCATACGACAAGTTGAGATGGTATTGTAGTGACGTTAAAGAAACAAATCCAGGAAGTGTGACTGATTACGAGATTGATCATTTCACTAATATATTTCATCGGTTATTTATTTGCTTTAATGCGTGTGTTGTTGGCTTTGTGAGAGGTTGTAGGCCATTAATTTTTTTGGATGGCACCCACATAAAAAATAAATTCAAATGAAGCATTTTAGTTGCTGTCGCCAAGGATGGTAATGATGATCTATTCACTTTGATATACTCAGTAGTTGATGCTGAAAGTGATGCTAACTGGGAGTGGTTTTGTTCCAAGTTGAAAAGAGTCCTAATGTCTGAACAAATCATGGCGTTCAATAGGTTCACGTTTTTCTCAGACAGACATCCAGGGCTCATCAAGGATGTTCAGTTGGTATTTACAGGTAGTGACCATGGTTATTGCTTGAGGCATTTAGTAGATAACTTTTTGAAACAGGTTAGATGTTAATGGT
Source organism: Haberlea rhodopensis (assembly GCA_907163345.1). Classification (NCBI taxonomy): domain Eukaryota; kingdom Viridiplantae; phylum Streptophyta; class Magnoliopsida; order Lamiales; family Gesneriaceae; genus Haberlea; species Haberlea rhodopensis. The sequence continues at coordinate 2,039,832 of CAJQUN010000079.1, forward strand.
TAATTTTCTAGAGATGTATTGTGATATCCCCGAAATAATTAATTGCAATTTAGGCATTAATTATGTTCATATGGTTAATTATGGTGATAATTGGTTTAGGTGCTGGATTTAATTATCATATTGAAATGCTTAGTCACATGGTAGGCGTGACCGGGGATGCATTTCGGGATGTATATTGTGCATGTTGGGAGAATTGGGTATTAATATGATTTGTTTATTATGGTTGGCAATTAATTGGAAAACATGGATTTAATTGAGGTTTTGGGTTCATGTTGGTAAGATGCTTTTAAAATATACATCATATTAATTATTGGGATACAATTTTAACTTATTCCCTCTTAAATCCCACTACCCCACCTTTACCAATCACTTTACCCAAAACCCCCCAACTCACTCTTTCCAACCCTAAACCACCCTCATTTCGAAATTGGCTCCAAGGTGGAAGAGAAACCTTTGCAAAATCTCATTTGGTGTGATTCTTGGTAAGATTTGAGGCCTAGGAAGGGTATATATCCTTCCTTGTTGTTTTTTTCAAAGATTTATTTTGATTTGAGTTTGATATTTGAGTTTTTGAGATGGGTTTGTTGGGATTGGTATGGTTTTTGGTTGGATGTTAAATTTTTGGTTGTTTGATGGTGTTTATTGAAGGTTTTTGGTGTTTTTATGTTTTGGGTTTGTTGGTGTAAGTGTTGGTAAGATTGGGGGAGAATTTATGGCTTAAAAATGGAGAAATCGCGTATACAGACTGTGGCGATCGATCGCCTGAAATGGCGCGATCGATCGCTGAATGGCAGTGTCAAAAACGCAAGGCAGGCGATCGATCGCCATGTATGGCGCGATCGATCGCCTCGAGGCAGAAAGATCAAGCGATCGATCGCTACATCGCGATCGATCGCCTCGTTGTAGCGATCGATCGCCAGCAGCAGAAAAATGGGAAATGGATTTTTTTGACGAATTTTTGATATTTGGCTATTATTTGGCTTCTAATATGGGGTTGTGTGATTGTGTAGAACCATCCCAGGTGGCGACGCAACCAAGGAAGTGAAGCCATATCAAATTCCACTTTTGGAAAGGTACGTAGAGGACGTACGGGCACCCAACGGTACATGTATATATTATACTCATTGATTATGCATTGTGGATGCGAGTATATGTGGAAATGTGCATTGTAGATGCAAATACATGTTGAATTTATGCATGATGACTATATATGCATATGATGATTGTTGGTGCGTATCCCATGAGTCATGGTCATCCTTTGATGATTTGAATGCTTGTCGCTATTTGTTTGGTGCCGCTCAATGTGAAGCGAGGGGTGGGAGCGCCGCATGTCACATTGAAGCGTGGTTGTCATATGAGGCGAGGAAAGAATATTTGCCGCTAAAATGTGAAGCGAGGGGTGGGAGCGCCGCATATCCATTAAAGCGGGGTTATTCTATGCCGCCTATATGTGAAGCGAGGGGCATTAAAATACATTGTGATGAACAGACTAGGGACTGGTAATTGATGAATATAGAACGGTGTTATGTCATGACATGTGTAAACCATTAAATAATCTATTGATTATGCTCATGAGTTATGGTACAGGGACAACACAAAAGGAAGCGTTTAAAATGCATGGGAACAACATGAAGTGTTTTATTATGATTTATGCATTTACGCCTTATATTCATATTGTGTTGTATATGAATTATTATATGCTCATGTTTTGGGGGTTGTCCTTGTAGGTACATTTTGGCATGATAGAAAAGGGGCTAAAGCGTGTTGAGGCGGTGAGCTTGTGAAGAACACTCTTGATAGATGAAGGACAGGATTACTTTTGTATAGTGTCTACTCTAGGAGTAGTGTAACACTATAGTGAAAACATTCATTTGATTGGTGATGTAACTAATCCACTTGATAGTCCTTATTTTGGCATGTAATTCTTAAGGCTCATAGTCTCAACACGATCATTTTACTCTGATAATTTATGTTAGCTCTAATTATGCCTTTAATCCGTATTTAAGGAACTAGGGTCCTTACATGTATTATCATGTACTATGATTTAAGTTGTATATAACAATGTTTATTTCACTTTTTTAGGTAATGCGAAGTTAGCCCATGCACAACAAAAAACATTGGGCTTATGTTTTCAAGAAAGCCGCATACACTCCTTCTAGGCAGGAATATACCGAACATATTAACAATATCATTGAGTCCATGCCACGTGCAAGGGGGTTTATTGTGAATTCTGAGCTTCAAAGTTGGGCAAATTCTTTACTTCCTGGAGATCGTTGGGGAGTGATAAACAACTGGGTTAAACCTGCCCATTTTCTACCGATTGTAGCTATGGTTGACCGTATACGCATACAAATAATGAACTTGATGCATCAACGACGTGAGACATCGCTTGGGATGGTTAAAGAATTGTGCACGGCTAAGGAGAAGACACGTGCATCCAATTACGTTAACTCCCAAAACTTAAAAGTTCATAAGTCTAGTGATTGGAGGTTTGAGGTGGTTGACTGTGACAAAACTTTTGGTGTTGATTTGAACGCTTGGTCTTATTCTTGTAGATCTTGTCAAATAAGTAGGCTTCCATGCAAGCATGCATGTGCCGCTATCGAGTCGAAATCGATGTCTCTGTATGACTTTTGTGACCAATATTATAAGATAGAAATGTATTGTACATCCTACAGAGGAGTTATCAATCCTATTCCGACATTTGACATGCATGAGTCATACATTGAGATAGGAAATTGCATCAATGCTCCCGATGCACGTAGTCAACCAGGGCGTAGAAGGACGCAAAGGATTCCATCACAAGTTGATAAACGTCTCTTAAAGTGTGGGAGGTGTCATAGGCGAGGGCATAATAGACGTACTTGCAAAGAAGCATTTAACTAGTTCCATTGTTTATTTGTACTGGTTGTGTGATGTCCGGGGATTAATGGTGTTAATCCCGGTGTGGTATTAATCCTTGTTGGATTTTTAATTGTGGCAATTAGGAATTAATTACGGTTATGGGTCTCCCGAGGTTGTTAAATCGGGCATTAGGGATCGTTGGACCCAAAGGTTGGGATTGTATTCTCATTTTGGTGGAAAACCTATGAATTGGGTTTTTAGTGGGACTCGGTGTCCGGGGTGCCTTATGTTAGGGCCAGTCTGGGGATTTGATGTTGGAGAGAGAGTTTTTGTAAACAGATGATTTTTAATGAATCATGATGTATTTGTGGAGGTATTGGTGTATTGTGGTATTTTGGCTATATATACCCGTTGGACACAAGATTTCCGTCATTTGGCACGAAATCACTCCTCTCCCTCTCCTCTCCCTCTCTTATCGTGTAACCCCTCTTCCCCTAACCCTTATCTTTTCTCTTTGGAGAAAAGTGGCCGGAGGCTCGGTTTAGGAGCCGGATTCTTCGAAGATAAGTTGGTAATCTCCTTCCCCTCGCTACTATCTTCGTTTTGATTGTGATTTTGTTGGTTTTGGTTGAGTTTTGGATTTGGGTTGGTTTGGGTTTTTGGTGAAAATCATAAAATCTTTTGGGTTTGTGTTAAATTGAGTTTAGCACCCTTGTTGGAGGTCCTTGTGTTTGGTTTTGTTGTGGTTTTGAGTTCGGAGGAGTTGGGGTATGATTTATGGAGGTTTCAAGCTTTTAAAAATGGGGGTTTTCGAGTTGCAGGGCTGCTCGATCGATCCGAAAATATTTTCGATCGATCGAGCATGGCAGAATGTTTTTGTGGCTTTGGAACAGTGGACCGATCGATCGGTATTTTGACCGATCGATCGGAGGGTGGTTTATCGAAATGAAATTTTGATCGATCGAGATGGCCAGTTTGTTGGTGCCTCTTTTGTTGTTTCTTGGCTCTTTTTGGGTGTCTTGCATGCTTCGCCCCGGGTTATTTTAAAAGGTTAATTGTCATGGATTGACAATATTTTTGGGGTGTTATACATGCTTAGCCGGGAACTTTTATAATTTGGTAATCGTCATGGATAGACGATATGTTTGGGAGTTTTGAACGTGCTTGGGCACGTGGTTGCATGCTTATGCTTGATTGTGGGTTGTTTATGCGTTTTAGCACATCTTTCTCGAGGCATGGAACTAAAGCAAGGTTTGGCTCAGACTACGGAAACTTAAGGTACGTATGACGTACGAGCATAGCCTATTATAATGTTGCAACTGTAAAATGCATGGTATGTGATAATTGCATTATATGGACATTGAAATGCATGGTATGTGGTATTTGCATAAATGGATATGGAAATGCATGGTATGTGGTATTTGCATAAATGGATATGGAAATACATGGTACTTGCCATAAATGGATATTGAAATGCGTGGTATACGGTACTTGCCATAAATGGATATTGAAATGCATGGTATACGGTACTTGTTATAAATGGATAGTGAAATGCATGGTATATGGTAATTGCGATAAATGGACATTCGTTGGGAATTATATTGTGCCGCTTTTGAGCGAGCAAAGATTGGGATGTTGTCGCCGTTGAGCGACCATCGGTTATGACGCCGCTATTGTTGAGCGTGCGTGGGGTCGAAATGCCGCCATTGTGGAGCGAGCTATGACATAGAAATATGGAGTCAATTGCTAAATATATGTGATATCTGTAGTATTCTATTTTGATGGCTTAATCGCATTTGGTTATGGAACTGGTATAACAGGAATGATTTTAGTTGATCAATGAGATGATCAACTGGCTTTTGGGAATTTAATGGTTTGGTTATTTTGAGAACAGGGACAATACAAGGGATCCCGGATGAGGGTTTTACCATCCAGGGAGTATCGTTTAAATTATGGCATTTACATTCTGTAAATTATGAATATCAATGTTATAATTATTGGATTGGTGGTATTGGTATGCTCACCTCGTGTGGGGGGCTGTGTCTGTTGGGGCAGGTGTTACAGGTGTAGCAGCGGCTTTGGAGTTGAGCCTAGGCTGTTGATTAGAGGTACTTCCAGGATAGAGGTACCAGAGCTGGTTGGATATGCACATAGATCCAGAGTTGAGATCGAGTTGCGCTTGGGAGGTGCTTCCAGGGTCGAAGCACCAGTAATGGTATTTAGTAGAGTGTTTTATACATTAGATACACGCGTGTTCATTGTGTGCTCTTACGTGAGTACATTTTACGTGTATACGGAATGTATAAATGGGCTACGGCTCTTCTCTATTCATTTATGGTTTGCATGCAATTAAATATGGAATTGCTAAATGAACTAAGAGCATGTTAGTGTATTATGAGGGTGCATGTTATATGAATAATCTTGGTTGGGGAATTTGAATATTATGTGGATTAAATGCAAGAAATTTTCTGGATAGCATATGGTGATGCACTTGCATATGGTTTTCCCCCTGATAGTATGATTATATGCACTACTGGTATAGCTTAATACACTAATAACGGGTTAAGGGCACGGGGGTCCTTACAGGTTGTTTGAATTTTGAGGTGCTGATGAACTTTTGAAATAGTAAGGTGTCATTAGAATCCCAACTTTTGGAAATAGTAAGGTGTATTGAAATATCCGAACAACTTTGACTTGGTTTACTGTGATTTTTGTGTGTGCTGTATTTCATGAGTGAATTGCTGATGTTTGTATCTGCTTGTATTCTATAGTGGATGTAATACAAGTCATTTGGATTTTGATATTCTTTATAGTGAAAATTGGTACAAAATGCAAATGGTTTGGGCTTAAATTACTTATGAAATTGGTACAAAATGCATATGATTTTGGTATTCTTTACACTGAAATTTGGTACAAAATGCATATGGTTTTGGTATAAACCATTCAAGTAATTTGTACAAAATGCATATGGTTTTGGTTTAAATTACTTATGAAATTGGTACAAAATGCATACGATTTTGGTTTAAATTACTTATGAAATTGGTACAAAATGCATACGGTTATGGTATAAATCATTCATCAAATTGGTACAAATGCATACGGTTTTGTTTTAAATTACGTATGAAATTGGTACAAACTGCATAAGGTTTTGGTTTAAATCACGCATGAAATTGGTACAAAATGCATATGATTTTGGTATTCTTTACACTGAACATTGGTACAAAACGCATATGCTTTTGGTATAAATCATTCAAGAAATTAGTATAAAATTGACCGCTTTATTTTTAAAAAAAAGATATTTTAAAGATTAGTGTGAAGCGATTCTACCGCAAGTGCACGGTTGTCAAGTTTTAGTATAGTGAAAATTAAGTACAGGTTGTCGAATCCACAGGGACTAACGTATAAGTACCAAATAAGATTAATAAAATTATATTTAGCCTACGATAAAAGAAGTTTGATTAACTAAAGCTAAATTAAACTAAAGAATAAAGATTAAACTAGAAATAATGAAAAGAATGGTTCCGGAAATGCAAAGGTAAGTTACTCGAGAAAATTACCGAGATCGTCGTTCAATTATGTTATCTCTAATGATTCAATGGAATTCTCAAATTATCAACCAATTGATTTTAAAGGTGAAAGGTTTTCACTATTATTCGCTACACTCTCTCGAGCTGTAACGAAACTAACAATAAATTAGAACAAGTCACTCTCGTGCACCTATTTACTAATTCAAAGTTGCATAAATTATCAAAACCTTATAACTCTAAATCTCTCGATTCCAAGTTCTCACATATGCGATATCATCTCTCGATCTCAATCGTAACATACATCATAAATTAATGGAGCGTGTTACAACGTTATCTCTCGATCTCGGCTGTAACCCTCAAATTCAGTCAAAGCTAGCTAGACTTTGATCTACACATGCAATTAATTTATGAACAATAACAATCAATGCACTCAAATACCAATGAATCAATAATCAAACACAACGAAGCTAAAACTCAATAATATAAACTAAATTTAATTCAAATCAAATACATAAGAGTTTTATTGTCTCTCGACCTCTAAAACATCAAATGAAATTGAAAATCAAATAAATTAAAGTTCAGAAATACGATAAACGATGGATGAATCCGTGCGTTGCACCGTGATTTCTTCTCTTGTTCCTTCCTTGCACTCCGGAATAGATTGGCTCGACCTTGGATGAAGAACGGGGATTGGATCTCCTTTTCCGGCGTTGGGCGGCGGCTCAGGCGGCTCTCCTTGACCTAAAAATCGTCTGAAATGGTCTGATATGGTCTTTTGGAAGAGATCCCCTCTTAAAAGCCCTCCAAAATCACGATAAAAAGGAAAATAAAATCTTCGGGATTTCGCGTCTCGATCGATCGAGAATTGCTACCGATCGATCGGTGCACTGTTCATGCCAGCTTTTGAAACTCACTGTCTCGCTCGATCGATCGAGAATTTCCACCGATCGATCGAGAATTTGAAAAAAATCAGCTCCGAAGTTACTGCCTCGCTCGATCTATCGAAATTCCACCGATCGATCGAGCCTTCAAAAATTCTGATTCTCACTTTCTGCCTGGCTCGATCGATCGAGAGTAAATCTCGATCGATCGAGATTCCGAAAATTTCATTTCCTAAATTTCAGTTCTTTTTCGCCTCGATTTCGCCCGTTATCTTCATATTGGCTCATTTCTTCCACTTCCGATCTATTTTCCTGAAACAAACGAATAGACACCAAAAAGCATAATATCATCCAGGAAAAAGAACGGAAAGTAGGAAGAATTTACAGTTAAAAACACTCAAAATCTAAGCCTATCAACTCCCCCAAACTTAGACTTGATCGTCCTCGAGCAAGCAATAAGCTAAAAAAGAAAAGTTAAACTCGATACTAAGCATGAATCATCTTTACAACATACGTAAAATCTCAGAAATCCTACTACACATCAATAGAAGTCCTTCAACACTTAACAAGAAGCAATTTCTCCTAAGTTAAACAATACATCGCAACATCAGAACGTGCGTGTGTGCTATTGTCAAACATGAGTTACATACATATCTTTAAAATCAACATGTGCCATATCAACTCCTAGTCAAGATTACTTTGAACTACTCTACAAATTTACTATCCAGCACTTCTCCACTAATGTAATTATTCCCTAGACTTGGATCAACAGGACTTTAAAAGCTTTTAATGTTAGGCCTTTTGGTGTCGGCTCCAAAGAAAAGGTAGGATTGAAGCAAAGAAGAGAGTATAACAGAATCAGTTCAAAATCTTCTCACATAAACATTGAGCTTCTCTTCACATTTTCTAGCCTTGGCCACTTTGGGTCTTATTTAACTTTTCTTTTCAAGGCTTTTTTTTTTTTTTTTACATCTTTTCTTTTTCTTTGCTCATTCTTTTGTTCATTTCATTTCTTTCACAATGAACTTCTCAACATATAACAATTTAATGCAATGAATGAGATTCATTATACTCTCCTAGGGATGGATGAAATTGTTCTTTTAGGCTCAAACCAAGGTGGGTATAATGAGTTTGCCAAGAATGCCGAATGGGGGTCTAATCATATGCAATGCATATACCATTCTTTTTCAATAAGGCTCAAAAGGGGACACTAAGGAATAATGTATACAAGGTAGGCTTGAAAGGCACAAACGGTCCAAAGATCGCCTAAATCATCTCCAAGTCTAGTTCCTAATTATAAATTTCGCCTCAAAGTGCTTTCACTAAACTGTAGAGTTATCTAAGATACTCAAGACTCATCATAGTTAACACAAGTTTTCAATTTAATCAATATATACTTCACTCAATCATGACTCAATATGTGCTCAAATTATTCCTCAGTTTTGACATATAGTTAACAAAGGATATATACAAACAAGTTAAACATTTCCATGACTCATATCTAGATGAGGATTAATTTCATCATGTATTACCGTTGCAAATCTAATTCATCAATTCTCAAGAATAACTCAATCACTAAAAAAAAATTTTGTATAGTGCTCAAGGACGAATCAAGTGACAATTAAGCACACAACATGTGGATAAAACAAATTAAACACGCAAGCCACTCCCCCAAACTTAACTGAAACATTGTCATCAATGTTTAAAAGAATCAAAAGGGAAAAAGTAAACTCCCCTGATCAAAACGCTTGCATGAGGGTTGAGGAAGTTTGGCTTTTGAAAGCTCCACTGCTGTAGGGGTTCATCGCTCCACTTGAGTACCTCGCAAAAGAAGGATGCTAGAAAAAAAAATCGACAAGAGAGAAAAACAAACTAAATGCAAAATTGAAAATAAAACAAAGCTAAATGCAAAAGGATACGCTTGGGTTGCCTCCCAAGAAGAGCTGATTTCTAGTCGTCGGCTTGACCATCAGAAGCAACCATCAAAGAGCGGTTGCCGCCCATAGTAAGTATCATATGATACTACTAATGGGTCTTCATATAGTGTGCCCTCAAGTTGGCAAGAGTGTAACGGTGTAAGCTCGTTGCTCCAACAACTTTCTTCATGACATAGTGAGCATGGGAGAATGATTCTTGAATTGGCTTCATCTCATGGATGGCGTAGTGCGGTGAAGTTGGTGGCATCGACGAGGAATACGTATCCACATATGGCCCATAACATGCCTTCATCGATGGGTGGATATCAAATTTCTCGAAAATCTCATCATCCAACTTCACTCTTGGCTCGTTGTCCCATATGATCTCCTCATATGCCTTTTCCACTGTAGGCTCAATCACTTCCATAGGCTCAACTTCCCTTGATTCTTCCCCATGAGTCGGATCACTCCCCCAAACTTGATTGGTTGAGTGATCATCATCATGTAACCAGGCCTGATTTGTAGATCTCGTCTCCTGGCAGCTCATTGAGATGGTTTCCACTAGAATTGCAAATTGCTGCTCTAGATGACGTATATAATTGGTCTGGTTCTCTAAACGTTGCTCAGTTGATGCCATGAGTCTAAATAACATATTCTCTGATTGAGCCGTTCCTTCTACAAAACTATCTTTCTTCTCGCCGTGATGATCAAAGGTTTGGTGCGTATCATCAGGGTAGTGAGGCTCTGGTGGGTATTGGTGACTCCAACCTTGCAAGGAAGGATCAAAATGCCAGTGGTAATCGAAGTCCGCCATATCATTGAACAGGTGTAATACACTGTCATCAACTCTATCAACCAGGGGACTCCCAGTCACCAGTGCTCCTCTGAATACCCATCCTCGTGTCTGTGCATCCAAACCTTTGAAGAAATGTTGCAGAAGAGTATAATTCGAAAAGTTGTGATACCTGAATGTGTCTGCCAGTTCATTGAATCTCTCCCACGCCGAATAAAACGGCTCTGAAAATTGTTGAGCAAATCTTGTGAAGACTTGTTGATGAAGCATCACAAGTACCTCGCAAGAAAAACAAATAGCATACTTAAACAAATTTTTTTTTTTTTTTTTTTAAAAAAAAAGGAAAACAAAAACACTAATAAAAATTGGCTAAATTACAATTAACTAATCTCGTATGATATTATACAGATTAGTCCCCGGCAACGGCGCCAAAAACTTGACCGCTTTATTTTTAAACAAAAGATATTTCAAAGATTAGTGTGAAGCGATTCTACCGCAAGTGCACGGTTGTCAAGTTTTAGTATAGTGAAAATTAAGTACAGGTTGTCGAATCCACAGGGACTAACGTATAAGTACCAAATAAGATTAATAAAATTATATTTAGCCTCGATAAAAGAAGTTTGATTAACTAAAGCTAAATTAAACTAAAGAATAAAGATTAAACTAGAAATAATGAAAAGAATGGTTCCGGAAATGCAAAGGTAAGTTACTCGAGAAAATTACCGAGCTCGTCGTTCAATTATGTTATCTCTAATGATTCAATGGAATTCTCAAATTATCAACCAATTGATTTTAAAGGTGAAAGGTTTTCACTATTATTCGATACACTCTCTCGAGCTGTAACGAAACTAACAATAAATTAGAACAAGTCACTCTCGTGCACCTATTTACTAATTCAAAGTTGCATAAATTATCAAAACCTTATAACTCTAAATCTCTCGATTCCAAGTTCTCACATATGCGATATCATCTCTCGATCTCAATCGTAACATACATCATAAATTAATGGAGCGTGTTACAACGTTATCTCTCGATCTCGGCTGTAACCCTCAAATTCAATCAAAGCTAGCTAGATTTGATCTACACATGCAATTAATTTATGAACAATAACAATCAATGCACTCAAATACCAATGAATCAATAATCAAACACAACGAAACTAAAACTCAATAATATAAACTAAATTTAATTCAAATCAAATACATAAGAGTTTTATTGTCTCTCGACCTCTAAAACATCAAATGAAATTGAAAATCAAATAAATTAAAGTTCAGAAATACGATAAACGATGGATGAATCCGTGCGTTGCACCGTGATTTCTTCTCTTGTTCCTTCCTTGCACTCCGGAATAGATTGGCTCGACCTTGGATGAAGAACGGGGATTGGATCTCCTTTTCCGGCGTTGGGCGGCGGCTCGGGCGGCTCTCCTTGACCTAAAAATCGTCTGAAATGGTCTGATATGGTCTTTTGGAAGAGATCCCCTCTTAAAAGCCCTCCAAAATCACGATAAAAAAGGAAAATAAAATCTTCAGGATTTCGCGTCTCGATCGATCGAGAATTGCTACCGATCGATCGGTGAGCTTTTGAAACTCACTGTCTCGCTCGATCGATCGAGAATTTCCACCGATCGATCGAGAATTTGAAAAAAATCAGCTCCGAAGTTACTGCCTCGCTCGATCGATCAAAATTTCCACCGATCGATCGAGCCTTCAAAAATTCTGATTCTCACTTTTTGCCTGGCTCGATCGATCGAGAGTCGATCGATCGAGATTCCGAAAATTTCATTTCCTAAATTTCAGTTCTTTTTCGCCTCGATTTCGCCCGTTATCTTCATATTGGCTCATTTCTTCCACTTCCGATCTATTTTCCTGAAACAAACGAATAGACACCAAAAAGCATAATATCATCCAGGAAAAAGAACGGAAAGTATGAAGAATTTACAGTTAAAAACACTCAAAATCTAAGCCTATCAAAAATGCATATAATTTTGATATTCTTTACAATGAAAATTGGTACAAAATGCAAATGGTTTTAGCTTAAATTACTTATGAAATTGGTACAAAATGCATATAATTTTGTATTCTTTACACTGAAATTGGTGCAAATGCATACGGTTTTGGTATAAACCATTCAAGAAATTGATACAAAATTCATATAATTTTGATATTCTTTACTGTGAAAATTGATACAAAATGCATACGATTTTGGTTTAAATTACGTATGAAATTGGCACAAAATGCATATGATTTTGGTTTAAATTACGCAGGAAATTGGTACAAATTACATATGTTTTGGTATTCTTTACACTGAAAATTGGTACAAAATGAATACGATTCTGGTATAAACTATTCATGAAATTGGTACAAAATGCATATAATTTTGATATTCTTCACTGTGAAAATTGGTACAAAATGCTTACGAATTTGGTTTAAATTACGTATGAAATTGGTACAAAATGCATAAGGTTTTGTTTTAAATTACGCATGAAATTGGTACAAAATGCATATGATGATGGTATTTTTTACACTGAAAATTGGTACAAAATGAATACGATTTTGGTATAAACTATTCATGAAATTGGTACAAAATGCATATAATTATGATATTCTTTGCAGTGAAAACTGGTACAAAATGCATACGATTTTGGTTTAAATTACGTATGAAATTGGCACAAAATGCATTAGGTTTTGGTTTAAATTACGCATGAATTGGTACAAAATGCATATGATGATGGTATTCTTTATAGTGCAAATTGGTACAAAATGAATACAATTTTGGTATAAACTATTCATGAAATTGGTACAAAATGCATATAATTTTGATATTCTTTACAGTGAAAATTGGTATAAAATGCATACGATTTTGGTTTAAATTAAGTATGAAATTGGTACAAAATGCATAAGGTTTTGGTTTAAATTACGCATGAAATTGATATAAAATGCATATGATGTTGGTATCTTTACACTGAGAATTGGTACAAAATGAATACGCTTTTGGGTATAAACTATTCATGAAATTGGTACAAAATGTATATAATTATGATATTCTTTACAGTGGAAATTGGTACAAAATGCATATGATTTTGGTTTAATTTACATATGAAATTGGTACAAAATTTATAAGGTTTTGGTTTAAATTACTCATGAAATTAGTACAAAATGCAAATGATTTTGTTATTCTTTACACTGAGGTTACTCTTCTATAGCGAAACCAAACAATACAAATAGCAAATTGAACTAACAATATTTCGATATAATTTGTAATCTTCTATATCGAACAATCAAACAAAAAAAAAATTCAAACACCACCATTTTCAAACTGAACTAATAATATTTGTTTAGAATCATCTATACTGAGGTTAATTTTCTATAGTGAACAACCAAACACGTGAAGTTGGTGCAAGGTTGTGGCTATCCTTGGAGCCCTTAAGGCCAAGAAGACTCGTGAAGAGCGTGGGTAACTCGGGAAGAGTTTGTGTGTGACTATCCTTTGAGCCCTTAAGGCCAAGAGTAAAGTTGTTCTGGTGGAACTTCGGTTGGACGTTTTCTAGCCGGGAAGAGGAGACGTAGACGATTCATCGCCGAACTTCTATAACAAATATTTGTGTCATTTATCGCTTTATTTAATTTACGCATTTATTTATTTCTTCATGTTGTTTATTTGTCGATTGACATCAACTCTTCCACAGCGCAAATTCGACTATTTGCAAATTCATTTTAAAACGCTAAAGTAGTCAAGGAACCTCATTCACCCCCCACCCCCCTCACCCCCCCCCCCCCCCCCCCCCCCCCATCTTCGGTTCCAACAACCATTTTCAAACTGAACTAATAATATTTGTTTAGAATCATCTATACTGAGGTTAATCTTCTATAGCGAACAACCAATCAACACCAATTTCAAATTGAACTAACATTATTTCGATAGAATTTGTAATCTTCTATATAGAACAATCAAACAATAAAAAATTTAAACACCACCATTTTCAAATTGAACTAATAATATTTGTATCTATACTGAGGTTAATCTTCTATAGCGAACAACCAAACAACACCAATTCCAAAACCTTATGCATTTTGTACTAATTTCATGCATAATTTAAACCAAAACCTTATGCATTTTGTACTAATTTCATACGTAATTTAAACCAAAAATGTATGCATTTTGTACCAACTTTCACTGTAAAGAATATAAAATTATATGCATTTTGTACCAGTTTCATGAATAGTATACCAAAACTGTATGAATTTTACCAATTTTCAGTGTAAAGAATACCAACATCATATGCATTTTATACCAATTTCATGCGTAATTTAACCGAAACCTAATGCATTTTGTGCCAATTTCATACGTAATTTAACCAAAACCGTATGCAATTTGTACCAATTTTCACTGTAAAGAATATCATAATTATATGCATTTTGTACCAATTTCATGAATAGTTTATACCAAAATCGTATTCATTTTGTACCAATTCTCAGTGTAAAGAATACCAACATCATATGTATTTTGTACCAACTTCATGCGTAATTTAAACCAAAACCTTATGCATTTTGTACCAATTTCATACGTAATCTAAACCAAAATCATATGCATTTTGTAACAATTTCACTGTAAAGAATATCAAAATGATATGTATTTTGTACCAATTTCATGAATAGTTTATACCAAAATCGTATTCATTTTGTACCAATTTTCAGTGTAAAGAATACCATCATCCTATGCATTTTGTACCAATTTCATGCGTAATTTAAACCAAAACCTTATGCATTTTGTACCAATTTCGTATGTAATTTAAACTAAAACCGTATGCATTTTGTACCAATTTTCACTATGAAGAATATCAAAATTAAATGCATTTTGTACCAATTTAATGGATAGTTTATACAGAAATTGTATTCATTTTGTACCAATATTCAGTGTAAAGAATACCGACATCATATGCATTTTGTACCAATTTCATGCTTAATCAATACCAAACCGTGCATTTTATACCAATTTCTAGTGTACTTAACACCAACATCATATGTGTTAAGCACCAGATTCATGTGGAACAAAACAATAGAAACTAACTGAATCCACTTTCATAATTGAATAATCATTTTACTTAAACAAGGCAAAATGAACCTTTACATCGATACACAATCTTCCACCCAAACAAAAAATTTATCAAGTTGTTAATGCTAGGCACTCGGCCCAGAGGCAATTCTGCTTACAAGTTATAATCACCCTTTACATCGATACAAAATCTACCAAAAGTTCGTCCACCCACACATAAAACAAAGTCTAAGCTGTTATATCATGCGTACAAGTTACAATTCAAGTTGATTTGTTACAAATTCCATTTGCGTCAGAAAGAATGTTGGCGGCAATCCTAGCTCGAATTTCGTTCATGGAACATTTTGTCTCAAAGTTCCAAAAGTCGGGGTCATCCCGAGCAAGGCACTCAACCCAAAGGCAAGTGTAAATACCACAATCGAAATCATCCCCTTGCTGCCGGCAAAATCTATACCCAACATCGCATTTGCCAATATCAAACCCCGCATTATTTGCAAATAACCACCAACAAAATTTGCCTGCAAGAAACATATCATTCTTTAAAAGAAATGAAATATGTATGCTTTACTATATGATAATATTAATGAATATTTAACTCACATAAATTTCGCAATGCCTCTGGACACAGCGCTTTGCATAGAGTTCATCAATGTGAATTTTTTTTCTTTGGTGTTATAAACCAACAAAATCCAATGCCATTTGCTGTTAATAGGAAAAATAATATATCTGCATCGCCCAAACACTTCTCGGTTTAATTCAAGCAATGACACCTTCGAAAAGTTGGTCAGATTTCTCAGAATGTCATGAAACTCTTCATTCTTCAACTTTCTTTTCTTCGATTTCTTCTCAAACATCCTCAGCACTTCATCCTACGAGTTTATATTAACATATATAGCTCCAATATTAAATAACTTCATACATTCAAGATCATCTTTAAAAACCACAAACCTGCACTACTGTAGGCATGCAAAAAATTTCAAATCTAGCTTTGTTCCCATAATCGCCCAAAATTTTCAAATACCAGTCGATTAAGTCCGACCGTATAGCCTTTCCAAACAGCAAAGCACAAATTTCAGTTCCATTAGCACGTAGACCAGGAACTTCCCACACAGTTACGCTATAAAGTAAAAAAGTAGCTAATATTACTGCACAACAACAAAAAGATCAAATAAATTAATCAAGTCTCAATTTTGGTACGTACGCCAGTTTGTCCCCACAAAGAAAAGCCTTCATTATGTTTCTCTCGAGATCGGAGACTTCGTTATGGCCGCAAAAATTCTCTCCCACGATACTCCTCCAAATCTATCTCCAATGAGTTCTGTGCAATGTTCTCAATAGTTTTGCTCAGTTCTTCCTACAAGAAATACAAAGTGTTGAATAGACAAACTGATTAATCACAATTGAAGATATATATAACGACAATACCTCATCAATTTTTTCAGGCACGTCCGTTGTCCAGCACAAATTCATCAAGGGTTTCTTCTTACGCTTTGGTGTGGTACTAGGCGGTGTCATAAACATTTCGTCTTTACGTTTAGTTACACGTCTTTTCTTTCCGTCACATTTTGAGCAATTGAGGATGGAAATTGGATTACAAAGCCCTTACCAACGTCACCGCTACTTGCACCCACCGCACAAGCATCTTCTTCATCTCCTTCATCACCGGCCTAATCATAGGCCGTGATATTTTTCTCCTCCTTCGCGTCAAAACCACAATAAGTTTCATCCTTCTCCTCACCAGCCTCTGCCTCATCATTCTGCTCATTCTCATGACTAATTTTTACCTCCGCCTCATCACGTCCATCAAAATGTGAGGAAACACACTTCCTTTTCAATTCTTCAATCTCAGCCAATTGCTCCGTCACAAAATTTTCTAACCTCTTCCCTGAAATTTCAAATTTCCTTCCTCAATCCTAGGTGTCACCTGCAAACATTAGCTACCATCTCAATCAAAATAACTCTATATAAAAAAATAATAAACAAACTAATTAATAGTCTTTCTTATTACCCCTACCCTACACACTATTTCCTCCACCAAATATCTCTCTTCTGGGAATGGGCGAATGTCCACAATCTGTTCACAATAATACAATTTATGGTTTGTAGGATCATATGCAAAACAATGTGATCAAAAAGTAAGATTAAACAAATATTACCTTATTTTGGCTATTTTTTCAGTATCATTTCTGCAGCTTCATTGTTCTTGGGGATTTTACTCTCACCCCAACGAAAAAGCCTTGGAAATGCAGCAATGCACGTGGAGTCCCCAAAGCAAGGAAGACGTTCGTAGAACCACGCCTAAATTAATTAAAGTATTAAATGAATCATTCAAAAAATCATAAAATAAAGATTTATAATTATTATTACTAACCATTAAACCCATAGAAGATCCATCAAGATACGTCTTCATGTCGCCCACATTCTCAACATGTGCTACCATTTCCTCATACAAAAAACGATAGGCGGCATTCCACCAAGAATATTCAAAAAAATTGTCCAAATCATCAACATAAGGTAAAATAAATCTAGGTGTTCTATAGTTGCTAACTGGAAATATAATTCAATTAAACAGAAACAAAATAAACATTTTAACAAAATCCTCAACATCAACATCCCTATCTTTATCGGCGAGTTGAGAAAGCTTCTCCGCAATAGCTTTCCGGTTGACACTGCTTATTAATCCTCCAAATGACGAACTACAATGTCGGAGTCCATTCGTAGATCCAAGTCAACAGGTTGACCGATGTTCTTCAACCCAAGTACAATTGAGAAGTCAAATGATGTGAACGGGACAACAACATCGTCATAAAAAACAAACGACAAAGAATGTACTTGAAACCGTTTCAAGATGTAATCTACTCTTACACTACTACCGCATAGTTTTGGCATATTCATCCATGAGGATAGGAGTTTCTCTTATTCTTTTTAATTGCCTTTCCCTAACTATCCGCATAATTTTATCTATCGTGCTTCTAAAATATGTAGGCGAGCAACGAGACATTAGATCGTGACTAGCCATTTCTACATCAGAAACCAAAATACACCGTTAACAATAACACTTCAAAAAATCAAGCGAAAGTACAAACTCCATTGTTAAAGTTAACAAAAGTATCAAGATATGCAAGTCGAGAAATTCGACTAAAATTAGCATGACCAGAAATAAAAATTTTAAATTAGGCTAATACTGAAACAAAGATCAAAATTTTAAACCAGTCTCAAATAATTTAACTTTCAAACATCATGTACAATCAAAATTACGAACACTGATCGCTAAAGAATCACCAAACAGAATCTTTAAGCAAGAAGTAAGAACAATAAAGAGGCAGAAGAGAAATTAGATTTACCTATGTAGTCCAGTTCAAATAGACTACCATTTGTGCCTAAAATATTCAAATCTCGTTCACCAACACTAACCGACCTCCAAACCAGAGAACATACTATCAAAAACAAAAATTGTCAAAATAATGTACTGCAAAACAAGCACAAAAATAACCCCAAATATAGAAGGAAAATGTCGTTCTATTTTACGAAACCCTAGCACAAATTTCAAAGATTATTGCTTAAATATCACTGAAATACAAAATCTATGGAACTCTATACTAACCTTTTTTCTGGTGGTGAAGCCGGATGCGAGAAAGCGCCGATATTGCTTCAGGGTTCGTGAAGATGGAAGCGATTCCTTTTTTCTGAAGTCTCCATCGTGACAATGGAAGAACTGAATGAAGCGTACGTAAGAATGGGAGTGGTTTTAATTTTTGAAAGAGGGGTAGAGACGTAATTCCGTTGAGTTACGGAGTTCAAACAAAAAAATAATGGCAGTAGGGAGTTTAAAATTGAATTTTCTGACATAGGGACTGGAACCAATTTTTAAGTATGACCATAGGGATGTTTGGCTAGATTTCCCATAATATAACCTGTATTTTAATAGTATATATAAAAATAACCCGAAATGTTTTTTTCTCAAACTAACCGATGTCACCAACTTAGTTGGCGACAACACTAAAAGTTATATTAATGTCGCCATCTGAGATGGCGACAAAATAAAAATTTATTTTTTTATTGTTGAGATGGCGACAACATTATTTTTTTAATATATGTAGCCATCTGAGATGGCGACATCCTTTAAATCTGAAAACCGGGTGTCGTCAACCCTAGCCTCCTCTTTTATATGCCCGCCGCTCGCTCACTCACATTCCAAATTCTTCCATCTGCAAGCTCAAAGCGAAAATCGAACCATTTCTTTCCAAAATTACGTAAGGTAAGATTTTTTATTTTTGTTATTTGTTGATTTTAGATCAATTGTGATTTTGATATATATATTGGGAGTATATTTTTTGTTGGTGTATATTTTGGTGATGTGGATGGTGAAAAGTTGGCTCCGGAGGAAGGCAGTCGTGAGTCGACTCCGGATTGAGGTGGTTGGTGCTTCCGGGTCAGCGTGAGAGGCGGCTGCCGGCGGTGGCGGTCGACGTGGGTGGACGGCGGCCGGCGTGGACAGGGCGGGTAGTTTTTGTAATGTTGAGATTAATGTTGATAATTTTTTGTATTATATTTCAGGATGGATCAAATGAGACATACATGTTGATAATTTGTTGCACGTTATTGGATGAGATTCCTTGGCTACTTTAGCTTTTTAAAATGAGTTTGCAAAATAAAAGAGTTTGCGCTTGCGGAAGGCTTAAGTCAATCGATAAATAAAATAAAATAAGAAGTAAACAAATAAATAAATGCGTAATGAAATTAAAGCGGTAATAACAAGAAGATTTGTTATAGAAGTTCGGCGATGAATCGACTACGTCTCCTCTGCCCGGTTAGATAACCTCCAACCGAGGTTCCACTAGAACGAAAAAGATCTTGGTCTTGAGGGCTCCAAGTTAGCCACAACACACTCTTCCCGAGTACACAAAGCTCTTCACGAGCACAACACTCTTCACGAGTACACAAAGCTCTTCACAAGCTACCAACACTCTTCACGAGCCTTCTTGGCCTTAAGGGCTCCAAGGATAGCCACAACACATGCATCAACTATACTTGTTGATGACTTTACAATTTCCAACTTGCTTTGGTGTTGGAGGACCTTACAATAACCTCAACAAACACCTTCACGGTGTACCAATGCGAAGAACACAAGACTCTATCAAAAGAAATGAAATACAAACTCAAATACAACAACAATGTATGGAGATTGCAAAGCTATTTGAAATTTGAATGATCAAAGCTTTGTAGAAGTTTGTAGGCTTGTTTCTTGTCTTCAAAATGCTCCAAAACATCCATATTTATAGTGTAGAAGGCCTCCAAGGCTCCTACTAGCCGTTGCTACACATAAGGCTTGAATCACTCGTGCATCGCCTTGGCCATCGCCTCGGGCGATCTCCATCGCCAAGTTCTAACGTTCAAATCTGGCCCAGATCGCCTCAGGCGATGTCCCCATCGCCTCGGGTGATCGCCCGTTGAAAATTTGCCGTAAGATCAATTCTGGATCGCCTGGGGCGACCATGCCATCGCCTGGGACGATATGGATCGCCTGGCGTGTAGCGTGCCATCGCCTGGGTTGATGGTGCGCTGCGTTGGCACGCATGGCTCGGATCGCCTGAGGTGATGGCCCGGATCGCCTGAGGTGATCTGCCAGATTTCAACACTCTCAAACGTTGCACTATTCGACCATCTTAAGCTCATTTATGGGAAACGTGATAAACATGAAAGTTGTATCCCTTCCTCTTATCTAGGTGTGGACAAAATTTCATTTCATTTCATTAAGGTATGAAGACGTTACTCCCAAAATGCTACAGCCGTTCAAACCTTGCTACAATCTGCAATTGTTATGACTTCCATGCCATTTTGCTCCATGATGCAATCCAAATTGGACTGAGATGTTTGAATATGAAATCTAGAATATTGAGTTGGATTTCCAACCTCTTTGGATTCACATTATTCAGAGCATCGAGCCAAGAGATATAATCAAAACATTGCACTGCGCTCCAATTGGCTTCTATACGAATTTGCCCACCAACGGACCATTGGTTTGTGGGTCTTCATCCCATCATAAGAAATTGTTCCAACATCATTCCACACATGTTGAATACTTAATTTGGTTGTTCATATATCTCATTCCTTCTCGTCCAAGCTCAATAGATTCCTTGATAAAAATCATCGCTTGTCCTATGAACTCGCATATGTTATTGTATAACTTGGGTTCTCTTCCATTGGTCTTCCCAAACAATTTATCAATCTAACCCTGTACAGTAAGTAGACATATTAGTATAACAAACACAAGTTTTGTTGATCATCAAAACTCAAAAATAATCCGGGGATAAATTAAGCATTAAACTCAACCATGCGTTTAAGGCTCCACAATCTCCGCCTTTTGATGATCACAAAACTTGATAAACTTAAATATGTAATATGCATGAAATCTGAGTAAACATGACTCCCCCTTAACAATTGCATAGCACATACAAAATTACCAAGTAAAGCATTACATAAACAACTCTCCCCTCAAACCATGCATACACAAGCTCTCCCCCTTAAACTATGCATGTATTAAGTTTCAGGTTTATCACAAATTCTCCCCCTTTTTGTGATAATAAAAAAGTACAAAATTTAAATTAACATAGCATAAGTATATGTTGACACATAGCCATATTTTAACAATTTTACCCATATTCCTCATCAAGCATGTAATAGCTATAACAATCATTAGATTAAATAATTTAGAGGAACAACAAACGTGTGTTTAAGGCAATCAACAATGAATTCTAAACATTGCAAAGTGTGCATATGTTCTACCATGAGTTCATTCACTTATGCCCAACAAACATAAAGATTTTCAAATCATCATTAGATAAATTTATCATTAAAGCATTATATCAAAGATAGAGCATCTAAACACTTATAGCATGTTTAATCACATAATTTCACATAGCATATTCAAATTTGAATTCAAGATACTTACTATAAAAGGATAAGTATACATCATGCAACAAAACAAGGGTAATGCATTTTACTACCAATGAATATTGAGCTTCATTATTTATTGATCACAATTAATTTGTGCCAATGAAATTTTGAATTGCTCTTTTAAAAAGTATAAAATAATTTTACCTTCGATGACGAGAGTGAGTTCTTGTCATTGGTCCTATGCCTCGTGCTTCCTCTATTGAGGTGAATGAGATAATCTCCTCCTTTGAGTTGCTTGTGCCTTCATCCTCCATCTCATTGTTGTCCCTACAAAACAAATTGACAATAGGAGGATCTTTGGTACCCATTTGATTTTTGGGTCCTTGAGGGTTAGCTTTCATTGGCACCTTTGGAATCCATTTCCACCTTTTGTTAGGTTGGTATTGGATTCTAGCAAACCTACATTTGTGTTTAGAATGGCCATCTTTGCAACAATAATTTCAAGTAGGAGAATTATGCTTTGCTTTAGCCAACAAGCTTGAAAATGTTTTTGATTTGCTTGAAAAGCCTAGTCCGGCTTTATCAAAGCTACAACGTTGCAAGCAAGCAACTCATTCATCTTTAGACTACTCTCACTAAATTTGCAAAAAGATATCTTTAAAGAATTTAATTCATTTTTCAATGAATTATTTTCTTCATCTTTCTTGGCAACCTCAAGTTTGAGTAATTTGTTACTCATCTTGGTTTTGCCAACAACATCAATAAGTTCATGATAAGAATCTAGTAATTCATCAAACGAAGGTACCTCATCTTCATCTATGTCATCTTTGGCCATGAGACAAAGATTTGTTTCTTCTTCATCGGAGTCACTATCACTCCATGTGGCTATCAGGGCCTTCTTCTTGCCTTTGTCTTCATTCTTCTTCCTAGGACATTTGTTAGCATAATGACCTTTTTCTTGACAATTATAACAAGTTACCTCGTGTTTGGATTCATGTTTGGTAGCACCGGAGGTCTTTGGCTTGTTATGTTTATTGAAGAATTTCTTGAAGTTCCTTGTGAACAATGTCATTTCCTCATCATCTTCGTCATCCTCGGATTGATCTTTTGTCCCGACCAAGGCGATCCTCTTTCTCATAGATCTATCATCCTCCTTTATGCCTTTCCTTGTTGATACTTCATGTTCATGAGTCACCAATGTGCCATGAAGCTCATCAAGGTCATAAGATGCACTTTCTCCATTGTTGGACTCAATGATGGCGGTTCTCTTTGTTGGGATATGCCCTAAGACAAGTCATTAGATGATTGTTTAAGACATACAATGTTTATGGATTTATGAATGGCAATTCATTATTATATATTATTCTTTTAACTGTGCATTGTGAATTAATATATATGTTAATGTCCTTAGAATAATATTGTATTATTCTTAAAGATGTCCCTAGTCAAGTATTATCATGAATAGGGATAATGATAATACGTAGAGACTAGTATATGTTGATCGATGAATTGTTCATTGATATGAGATATCAAATCAACATATGGGTACATGTTAGAGAACGATGTACTGGACAGACCCACCATGAGAATGCAACATGGATAGTTATATGATCGTCATATGCAATTCTCATAGTGATAATAATGTATACAATCCTTACGACTTGTGATCATCAGAGATCCCAACATAAGGAGTTATGTATCTTGATATCGTCAAACGTTACCCGTAACAGGGTAATCTATAAAGGCGACTATTGGATACACTACGAATTATGTAGAGGGATGTTGACTGATCGAGATAGGATTTGTCCCTCCTATATAACAGGAGATGTGTTTGGCCCTTGATCAAGTGAGAACTAAAATGCATGGCCATGCTCGAATGAGTCGATATGAGATATCGAGCTTATTCGTTTATTCTAGTTCTACTTGGGGATCAAGAAATGAAGATTGAATATACGAGTATGACTATTCCATGACTCGTGTTCAATCTAAACACAAAGGACAAAGGGATTAAGTTACATGATTAATATTATCACAAGTTCTAAAGGTTATGTCGAGTCATTGACATTCTCGTAATTTGGGTAGCATCGATGTGTTGCTAGATACCGCTCGATACTTGCGACATAAAATGAGATTTTATGTCACTGCCAACATTACGAGATCCTATCGGGTCGCACAAAAGATTAAATCGAGAAGGGAAATTAAATTCATGGGATGAATTAAATAATTAAGAGGAGTCTTAATTAATAATCATAAGGATTAATTAAATCATGGGCTTAAGCCCATGAAGCTTTAAGAAAGCCTTTAATTAATCATATATAATTTGTTAACAAGGTTTAATTAGATTAAGACTTGCAAGACAACTTCATAACAAAACCCTACACAAGCAAGAAGCAATTCGGCCGCCTCTCACAAAGACTCTCGGCCTTCACAAAGTCGAAGAGGTTGTGGTGGATTCCGGCCATTCTTTCGATTGTGAATCGAGTTTGCTTTGTGTATTGGTTTAATAACTTGTCTAGCAACTCGTTATTAAACTATCCCTTCGTTCGATTTGATCGTGTGGATACCGTTGAGGCAAAACCATTCGAGTTTTGCTAAGTGACTCGGAGAAGGCGTAGGACGTGGTGCAGCTCCGTGGATTCTGCTTCAAACACGCTACAAGGGTAAGACACTTGTAATTCTCTAATCCGATATGAATCCCTATGTATAGATCCGGTGTTAGTAATCCCAAAATTTTATTCCGCTGCGTTGTATGCTCATGGGGTTACTTACAGTGGTATCAGAGCCGTGTACAAGGCTCATATCGGATTTATGTGATTAAATTGTGTTAATCATATTAGAGCTTATATTGCATGCTAATTGAAACTGTTTAAATTCATATATGATATGAAATTAATTTTAGTTTATGAAAATCATCGTAGCAATTGTATTTGATATAATTGGCGAATAAAATTATTTATTGAGCATCAAATTTTCGGCCACCACCATCACAAATGTCACCATGGCTAGCCACATGAGGGCTAGGGTTTTCGAACCCTTGGCTCGAGATGGCTTAGTCGTTGTGGCTAATAATTGTGCATGGAAGCGTCGAAAATTAATTAGGGTTTAGAACCCATTGGACGTGACGGCTAGCTCATGACGGCTAGGGTTTCGAACCCTAATAGCCGTGCATGGCTCGACCATCATCGCCTTATTTTCTAAAGTTTTGATGCTTGGATGAGTTTTGAACTCCTTGACTCGATAATGGTTCACGCATGCATGGATTAGTAACTTTACCACATGAGAGCAAGGTTTTTCGAACCCTTAGCTCGAGATGGTTGAGCGAACCCCGTGCATGGCATGACCGTGACTCGTGGCTAACAAATTTCGGCGTTTAAAACAAGATGGCTCGATAAAATGTCTAAAGGGTGCGAGGCGGCTAGGGTTGGAACCCTAGTGCCGCCGCCGCATGAGCCATGGCTCGGCCATGGGCTAGGGTTTCGAACCCTAGGCCCACTATTGGTCCAGCCGTGGGCTTTTTAGTTCGAACCATGGTGGTTCGTGTTTTAGTCGCTTTAGTTCGTGGCATGTGATGTCCCGAGCGTACGATAATTTTTCAAAAATTATTTTACAGTTTTAATTAGAATTAAATTTAAAATGTTTAGAATTTAATTAATTAAATGTTAATGCATGCTTTATGAGCATGGTGCGTGGTTATAGCCCTTTGACCTATTAGATAGGATTTGTGGATGTTTGTAATTTATAATACGACCTGCGTGTCGTGCCTTTCTCTATTTCATTCTAAATGTAATCCCTCCCCTATGTTCCCCTCGAATGTGAATCGAGGAATTCTATATCTTGTAAATAGTATAGTTTATTTTATTGATGGTGATCAATGAAGATGGAGCATCGTGCCGGGATGAGGAGGCCATTCACAAATTGGAGCCAAAGGAAGGTGCTTGTGAAGTTACCTTAGGTTGACTCATAGGATTTTCTCATTGGCTTGAGAAAATCTATAGTAGGGGCTATAACCATGTCACGTTTAATTATGTATGTTGATGCATGATTTATCTTATGTTTTAGTTTGATAATAGTATTACACATATATGTAGATATGTATACAACTATATGTAGTGGACATATTTTAAATTATCAAATTAATCATGAGATCAATAAATCCCTCTAAAATATTAAGTTTTAGATGCCTTCCAAAATAAAAGTACTCGTCAATAACTTCGATTGTACATGTGTGGGTTTGCCAAAGCAAAGCACCGTGGCAATCTTAGTAAGGCGCGAAAGGATAAAAGTGATATCCGTTATACTTTAATTGGGTACGACTTAACTAGGTTATCTCAATAGGATTGGGAACCTAGAGGCATGGGTTGGATTTTAATTCATTTGATGAATTGAACAAAGCGTTGTTCGTCCAACTATCCAAGAATTATATGTGATATAATTGACAAAGTGTTGTCTACCTAAATAACCGAGTCTTGGGCGATTAGCCAAAGCTAACTCAAGATTAGGCGAAATATGGATCTTGGCCCACTAAAGATTTCGAGGGTTGATATTTTCAAACAAAATAGTGGGAGTATCATTTAATATAAGACCATGTTAAATGATTTAAATAATAAACTTATTTTGCATATTTATATTGTAGATATCCATGGCAACTAACAACGTTACTAGCACTTTATCACTGCGATCGGTCCTTGAGAAGGACAAACTAAATGGGACGAATTTCCTAGACTGGCATAGGAACTTGAGGATAGTCCTCAAACAAGAAAAGAAACAATATGTCCTAGAGGAACCCTTACCCGCTGAGGAACCTCCCCTAACGGCTACAAGAACCGAAAAGGATGCTTACAAGAAGCATCAGAGTGACGCACTTGATGTTGGGTGCCTCATGCTTGCCACCATGAACTCTGAGCTTCAGAAGCAACATGAGGAAATGGAGGCGTTCGATATGATCGAACACTTAAAGCAGTTGTACCAACAGCAAGCTAGACAAGAGAGGTATGACGTCTCTAAAGCGTTATTCCAGTGCAGGATGGTAGAGGGAAGCTTAGTTGGAACTCATGTGCTCAAGATGATTGGGTACATTGAGAATCTGGACAAGCTAGGTTTTCCATTGGACCAAGAGTTGGCCACCGATGTAATCTTGCAATCGTTGCCGGAGAGCTTCAGTCAATTTGTAGTAAATTACAATATGACTGATATGGAAAAGACTCTACCCCAGTTGCTTGGTATGTTGAGAACATATGAAGCAAATACTAAGAAGACTAAGGCCACAAATGTCCTTATTGTGAATAAAGGCAAAGGAAGGGCCAAAGCTAAAGGCAACAAGAAAGCAAAGAAGGTCTTTGCTAAATCTAAGCCAAAGTCTCATGCACTGAAACCAAAGGGAGGGATAGCAAAGGAAGGGAACTGTTTCCATTGCGGTGAGACCGGCCATTGGAAAAGGAACTGCAAAGTATATCTGGAGGATCTAAAGAAAGGAAGTGTGACTTCCGCTTCAGGTATTTTTGTTATAGAAGTCAATTTATCTACTTCTTCATCATGGGTATTAGATACTGGATGTGGATCTCACATTTGTGTAAATGTGCAGGATCTCAAAAGGAGTAGGACATTGGCGAAAGGTGAAGTTGATCTCCGAGTAGGAAATGGAGCAAGAGTTGCTGCATTAGCTATAGGAGATTATCATTTAGCTTTACCTTCTGGTTTATCACTGATTTTAAAAGACTGTTATTTTGTGCCTTCAATTACTAAAAACATTATTTCTATTTCTTGTTTAGACAAGTATGGTTTTTCATTTATAATAAAGGACAATTGTTGTTCTATTTATTTAAATGATATGTTTTATGCTAGTGCACAAATGGTGAATGGTCTTTATGTATTAAATCTTGATATGCCTATCTATAACATAAATACTAAAAGGATTAAAAATAATGATTGTAATCCGACTTATCTCTGGCACTGTCGCTTGGGCCACATAAACGAGAACCGCATATCTAAACTTCATAAGGATGGAGTATTAGATTCATTTGATTTTGAATCATATGAAACATGCGAATCTTGTTTAATGGGCAAGATGACTAAAGCCCCTTTCAAGGGACATGTTGAAAGGGCAAATGTTTTATTGGGACTAATACATAGTGATGTATGTGGACCAATAAGTACACAAGCTAGAGGTGGTTTTCAATACTTCGTTACATTTACTGATGACCTCAGTAGATATGGGTATGTGTACCTAATGAAACATAAACATGAAACCTTTGAAAAGTTCAAAGATTTCAAGAATGAAGTACAAAACCAACTTGGCAAAAGTATCAAAATCCTTCGATCAGATCGAGGAGGTGAATACTTAAGCCAAGAGTTTCATGACTATCTAAAGGAGTGTGGGATAGTCCCACAACTCACTCCTCCGTATACTCCACAATGGAATGGTGTATCCGAGAGGAGAAATCGAACCTTGTTAGACATGGTTAGATCAATGATGAGTCATGCAGATCTTCCGATATCATTTTGGGGACACGCTCTAGAAACAGCAATTTTCTTACTGAACCGTGTTCCATCTAAATCAGTGGAAAAGACACCATATGAGATATGGACTGGGAAGCGTCCTAGTATGTCTTTTATGAAGATTTGGGGTTGTGAGGCTTTCGTTAGACGTCACGCCACTAACAAACTTGGACCCAAATCTGATAAGTGTTTATTTGTGGGGTATCCTAAGGAAACGAAAGGATACTATTTCTACTATCCCACCGAGAACAAAGTAGTTGTTGCTCGGACTGGTGTATTTCTTGAAAGAGAATTTATCTCTAGAAAAACCAGTGGGAGAAAAATAGAACTTAGTGAAGTTCAACCACAAGAAAACACTGAACCTGAGATTGAGATGGAAACAGAGCAGGCACCACAAACTGTTGTGGAAGAAGTACCTGCTCAAGAGACACAAGCCCAGCGTAGGTCTGTAAGAGAACACCGGGAGCCACAGAGATATGGATTTCTTGTGACTCAACAAGGTGACTTACTACTTATTGATGAGGATGAGCCGTCATCTTATCAACAAGCTATAATGGGCAATGATTCTGAGAAATGGCAAGAGGCCATGAAATCTGAGATGGAATCCATGTATGCAAACCAAGTATGGACTTTGGTTGATCCACCTGAAGGGGTACGACCCATAGGGTGCAAATGG
Organism: Haberlea rhodopensis; assembly: GCA_907163345.1. Taxonomy (NCBI): domain Eukaryota; kingdom Viridiplantae; phylum Streptophyta; class Magnoliopsida; order Lamiales; family Gesneriaceae; genus Haberlea; species Haberlea rhodopensis. The sequence continues at coordinate 2,068,916 of CAJQUN010000079.1, forward strand.
ATTTTCAAGAAAAAGATCGATATGGATGGTAACGTACAAACCTATAAAGGTCGGCTGGTTGCAAAAGGATTCAAACAAATTCATGGTATTGACTATGATGAAACCTTTTCACCAGTGGCCATGGTTAAATCCATAAGGATCTTACTTGCAATAGCTGCATTTCATGATTATGAAATCTGGCAGATGGATGTCAAAACAGCTTTCCTTAATGGAAATCTGCTCGAGGATGTGTACATGACACAGCCCGAGGGTTTTGTCGATCCAAAGGATGCTGGAAAGATATGCAAGCTACAACGATCCATTTATGGATTGAAGCAAGCTTCTCGGAGTTGGAATCTTCGTTTTGATGATGCAATCAAAGAGTTTGGTTTTATCAAAAATGAAGATGAACCTTGTGTCTACAAGAAGGTCAGTGGGAGCGTAATCATTTTCCTAGTGTTGTATGTAGATGACATACTTCTTATTGGAAATGATATCCCTGCCTTGCAATCTGTAAAGATTTGGCTAGGGAACTGCTTTTCGATGAAAGATTTAGGAGAAGCCACCTATGTATTAGGAATCAAGATCTATAGAGATAGATCGAGAAGGCTTCTTGGTCTAAGTCAAAGTACATACATAGACAAAGTGCTTAAAAGGTTTAGCATGCAAGAATCCAAGAAAGGATTCGTGCCTATGACACATGGTATTTATCTCTCGAAGGAACAGTGTCCTTCAACACCAGATGAGAGACAACGCATGAGTAAGATTCCATACGCGTCAGCTATTGGATCTATCATGTATGCCATGATATGTACTCGTCCCGATGTATCGTATGCTTTGAGCATGACGAGCAGATATCAAGTTGATCCAGGTGAAGGTCACTGGATTGCTGTCAAGAATATCCTGAAGTACTTGAGAAGGACTAAGGATACATTCTTGATTTATGGAGGTGAGGAAGAGCTCAATGTAATGGGTTACACTGATGCAAGCTTCCAAACCGACAAAGATGATTTTCGATCGCAATCTGGATATGTGTATTGCCTAAATGGAGGTGCTGTGAGCTGGAAGAGTTCAAAGCAAGAAACAGTAGCCGATTCTACAACGGAAGCTGAGTATATTGCTGCCTCGGATGCAGCAAAGGAAGCTGTTTGGATGAGGAAGTTCATTTCTGAACTTGGAGTGGTGCCTAGCATTAAAGATCCGATAGAACTCTATTGTGACAACAATGGAGCCATCGCATTGGCTAAGGAACCAAGATCTCACCAAAGATCCAAGCACATACTTAGGCGTTTCCATTTCATTCGAGAAATCGTTGAAAGGGGAGATGTTAAAATATGCAAAGTACCAACAGATGATAATGTATCTGACCCATTGACGAAGCCGCTGTCACAGCAGAAGCATGATCGTCATACTAGATCTCTAGGCATTAGGTATATGTCTGAGTGGTCTTAGTGCAAGTGGGAGATTTGTTGGGATATGCCCTAAGACAAGTCATTAGATGATTGTTTAAGACATACAATGTTTATGGATTTATGAATGGCAATTCATTATTATATATTATTCTTTTAACTGTGCATTGTGAATTAATATATATGTTAATGTCCTTAGAATAATATTGTATTATTCTTAAAGATGTCCCTAGTCAAGTATTATCATGAATAGGGATAATGATAATACGTAGAGACTAGTATATGTTGATCGATGAATTGTTCATTGATATGAGATATCAAATCAACATATGGGTACATGTTAGAGAACGATGTACTGGACAGACCCACCATGAGAATGCAACATGGATAGTTATATGATCGTCATATGCAATTCTCATAGTGATAATAATGTATACAATCCTTACGACTTGTGATCATCAGAGATCCCAACATAAGGAGTTATGTATCTTGATATCGTCAAACGTTACCCGTAACAGGGTAATCTATAAAGGCGACTATTGGATACACTACGAATTATGTAGAGGGATGTTGACTGATCGAGATAGGATTTGTCCCTCCTATATAACAGGAGATGTGTTTGGCCCTTGATCAAGTGAGAACTAAAATGCATGGCCATGCTCCAATGAGTCGATATGAGATATCGAGCTTATTCGTTTATTCTAGTTCTACTTGGGGATCAAGAAATGAAGATTGAATATACGAGTATGACTATTCCATGACTCGTGTTCAATCTAAACACAAAGGACAAAGGGATTAAGTTACATGATTAATATTATCACAAGTTCTAAAGGTTATGTCGAGTCATTGACATTCTCGTAATTTGGGTAGCATCGATGTGTTGCTAGATACCGCTCGATACTTGCGACATAAAATGAGATTTTATGTCACTGCCAACATTACGAGATCCTATCGGGTCGCACAAAAGATTAAATCGAGAAGGGAAATTAAATTCATGGGATGAATTAAATAATTAAGAGGAGTCTTAATTAATAATCATAAGGATTAATTAAATCATGGGCTTAAGCCCATGAAGCTTTAAGAAAGCCTTTAATTAATCATATATAATTTGTTAACAAGGTTTAATTAGATTAAGACTTGCAAGACAACTTCATAACAAAACCCTACACAAGCAAGAAGCAATTCGGCCGCCTCTCACAAAGACTCTCGGCCTTCACAAAGTCGAAGAGGTTGTGGTGGATTCCGGCCATTCTTTCGATTGTGAATCGAGTTTGCTTTGTGTATTGGTTTAATAACTTGTCTAGCAACTCGTTATTAAACTATCCCTTCGTTCGATTTGATCGTGTGGATACCGTTGAGGCAAAACCATTCGAGTTTTGCTAAGTGACTCGGAGAAGGCGTAGGACGTGGTGCAGCTCCGTGGATTCTGCTTCAAACATGCTACAAGGGTAAGACACTTGTAATTCTCTAATCCGATATGAATCCCTATGTATAGATCCGGTGTTAGTAATCCCAAAATTTTATTCCGCTGCGTTGTATGCTCATGGGGTTACTTACACTCTTCGCATTCCATTCCTTTGGCATGACCCTTAATGATGTCCTCCATATTTGCTTTGGAGGATACTTCTCTCCAAGTTGAGCAAGCTCGTTTATTATTTGGGTGAGCCTTCTAAACATTGAATTAACCTCTTCTACGGACTCCATCTCAAATGTCTCATATTTGAGTTGTAGTAGGTCTATCTTTGTCTCTTTCACTTGGTTGGTTCCTTCATGACAAATTTACAATTTGTCCCATATTTCCTTTGCGGTTGAGCACATCGAGATCCAATTGTACTCCTTCATATCTAAAGCACAATGTATAATATTAATAGCTTTAGCATTTTGCGAAATTAAAATCATATCCGCTATTGTGAAATCATCCATTTCTTTGGGAACGCTTATTCCCCCAACTTCCTTTAAAGGAATGTGTGGACCTTTCACAATGATCTTCCATAGGTCATAATCTACGGATTGTATGTATAGAGATATTCTATTTTTCCAATAGCCGTAATTATCACCCGTGAAGAGCGTAGGTGATTTGTCGATTGACTTGAGCAAACTCATTTGCTAGATTAGCCATAGAAAAATTCTGATTTAAAAACAAAAATCAAATGGCTCTGATACCACTTGTTGGAATCGAAGAGGGGGGGTGAATGAGATTCCTTGGCTACTTTAGCTTTTTAAAATGGGTTTGCAAAATAAAGAGTTTGCGCTTACGGAAGGCTTAAGTCAATCGATAAATAAAATAAAATAAGAAGTAAACAAATAAATAAATGCATAATGAAATTAAAGCGGTAAATAACAAGAAGATTTGTTATAGAAGTTCGCGGATGAATCGCATACGTCTCCTCTTCCCGGTTAGATAACCTCCAACCGAGGTTCCAATAGAACGAAAAAGATCTTGGCCTTAAGGGCTTCAAGTTAGCCACAACACACTCTTCCCGAGCACAACACTCTTCACGAGTACACAAAGCTCTTCACAAGCTACCAACACTCTTCACGAGTCTTCTTGGCCTTAAGGGCTCCAAGGATAGCCACAACACATGCACCAACTATACTTGTTGATGACTTTACAATTTCCAACTTGCTTTGGTGTTGGAGGACCTTACAATAAACTCAACAAACACCTTCACGGTGTACCAACACGAAGAACACAAGACTCTATAAAAAAAATGAATTACAAACTCTAATACAACAACAATGTATGGAGATTGCAAAGCTATTTGAAATTTGAATGATCAAAGCTTTGTAGAAGTTTGTAGGCTTGTTTCTTGTCTTCAAAATGCTCCAAAACATCCATATTTATAGTGTAGAAGGCCCCCAAGGCTCCTACTAGTTGTTGCTACACATAAGGCTTGAATCACTCGTGCATCGCCTCGGCCATCGCCTTGGACGATCTCCATCGCCACGTTCTAACGTTCAAATCTGGCCCAGATCGCCTCAGGTGATGTCCCCATCGCCTCGGGCGATCGCCCGTTGAAAATTTGCCGTAAGATCAATTCTGGATCGCTTGGGGTGACCATGCCATCTCCTGGGGCAATATGGATAGCCTGGCGTGCAGCGTGCCATCGCCTGGGTCGATGGTGCGCGGCGTTGGCACGCATGGCTCGGATCGCATGAGGTGATGACCCGGATCGCCTGAGGTGATCTGCCAGATTTCAACACTCTCAAACTTTGCACTATTAGATCATCTTAAGCTCATTTCTGGGAAATGTTATAAACGTGAAAGTTGTAGCCCTTCCCCTTATCTAGGTGTGGACAAAATTTCAATTCATTCCATTAAGTTATGAAGACGTTACGCCTAAAATGCTACAGCCGCTCAAACCTTACTACAATCTGCACTTGTTATGACTTCCATGCCATTTTGCTCCATGATGCAATCCGAATTGGATTGAGATGTTTGAATATGAAATCTAGCATATTGAGTTGGATTTCCAACCTCTTTGGATTCACATTATTCGGAGCATCGAACCAAGAGATATAATCAAAACATTGCACTGCACTCCAATTGGCTTCTATACGAATTTGCCCACCAACGGACCATTGGTTTGTGGGTCTTCATCCCATCATAAGAAATTGTTCCAACATCATTCCACACATGTTGAACACTTAATTTGGTTTTTCATAGATCTCATTCCTTCTCGTCCAAGCTCAATAGATTCCTTGATAAAAATCAACGTTTGTCCTATGAACTCGCATATATTATTGTATAACTTGGATTCTCTTCCATTGGTCTTCCCAACCAATTTATCAATCTAACCATGTACACTAAGTAGACATATTAGTATAACAAACACAAGTTTTTTTGATCATCAAACTCAAAAATAATCCGGGGATAAATTAAGCATTAAACTCAACCATGCGTTTAAGGCTCAACAGTTGTTTTGAAAGATCATTTGCTGCTCAATCCCTTGGAGATACATAGTACGCCAGATGATGTTGTTAAGTTTACACGGGTTTGTGCTCTATTGATGTTAGAGGTAATTATGGCCCTGATTCATCAGGTAATTTTGTTAGGTTATTGTATTTACAGAAGTTGGAGGATATCGACTCTGCCCGTACATATAGTTGGGGTAGTGCTGTGTTGGCATACTTGTTTTGTGAGTTGTGCACGTCATCAGAGAGACGGAAAAAAGATATAGGTGGTGCATTGCAACTCTTACAGGTAAACAATATGTTTGTTTTAATAATTAAAATATATTTCTTGTCAATCTAACTTGTATTATTGATGTAACTACAATAAATGAGATTTGGGCATGGTCACGAATCCCATGTTTGACTCCGCAATTGGGTAGCCAAAGATCTCATATTGGGCAAATAATGATCGGCCCAGACAATGTGTAACCTTATGCTCCATATGGTGTAAGGTAATACTAATATGCATTGTTTTATAATTGATTTTATGTGTTAATGCATTTAATCATTTATTTTAATATATACAGGAGGTCATGTCATTTAAACTTTACAGAAAATGGGATCATGAGGGACATCCTTGATGAACAGCCAGTAACTCAAGTAAACATGCTGTTAAATTAGTTTGTACAAAAATACATTCTTTTGATAGTATGTAAATCAATGTTGTTTTGCAGTTTAATTGGTAGATGTACCCTGATAAGTACACTGGAAGAATCACTGAGTTAAGGACATATAAGGGTTCGTTGATTTTCTTCGACATAGGTGAAATGCAACGGTCTGATAGAGTACTTCGGCAATTTGGGATGCTACAAGACACCAGAAGATCCACAATCGGGGGATGAGGCTTTGCATAATGTCGGTCGAAGGGGAAACATCAACAAAGACTGAAGCACTCGGCATAGAGCATACATACTTTGCTGGGAGATGGCAAATGATCTACGTGTAGACAGACCACGATTTACCAATGGTGGTTACTACGTTGTTAGCGGATACAATGAGTTGTATGAACAAGTCACAAGTAGATACATTGGACGTCAAGAATATTTTGCACAGACAGGATATCAACATGGTGATGACCCGGCATGGCAGCTTGTGGTACGTTAATTACGTGAAATTTTGTTTTTGTAATTGTGTTTAGATGTATAAATTTTATATGGACTTTGCAGATTGAGCAGGTGGAGCAGTTAACTACAAGATATGACCGTCATCTGGCTGATGGGGTGCCTATTACGATAGAGTCGATGAGGCAACACAGGAGTGTGTTCGACATTGTGGTGCAAGTAGCTCGTGAACGATGAGATAGAAACTTCCCGGCATACAATGACGTCCAGTCAGTTGATACACGTCGGTTTCATACAGGCACTTCATTTACACATATGCCGACAGATATCCAGACAGATATTGCAGGTTCATCTACGTGGATAGAGCTAGATATGTCTACAGACTATTATATTCTTGTACCTGTACCATCATATGATCTATCTCCATTCACGCCATATCCCCCCATGTCCACTCAAGCCCAGTTCAGCAGCGTGGATACAAATGTCAATTTTGGGTTTGCAACATATGCATCTATGACTTCACCTTTTGATGTCTCACCACTTCTATTCCCTCAATTGATGCAAATTCAGCAGCCTGCCAACACACCTGAGGCAATGGAAAGGGGCGAAGAAGTCGTTCAACAACGAAGAGTTAGAAGACAGACAAATCCTCATCCTTGTGGTACTGGAGGAAATTTAGCTCGTCGTCGTCGTTGAAGTCATCATTTATCATGTAAATATTTATGAGTTATGTTACATCAATTTGTTTATATGTGTTTTTATTATGTTACCATATAACACATTATAATAACATATTATCAACAACGTAAAAAATAGTAATATATTTACTCGAACAAATTAAAAATTACATTACTCGAACATCAATATTTTTTACATTACTCGAACAAATTACAAATTTAATGATTTCACGACGAAGTTGAGCCCATCTGTCGTCTTGCTCGGGCTTCTGGACAATCCATCTCATTTTGGATACGTGTTGTTCGTTAGACTTACGCAGAGTGGAGTTGTGGAATAACTCAAAGCACGGGGTGTCCCAATACTGCTCTGCCCACGGTGGATTGAATTGCCCTTGATATGTGTTCCAGTATTCAGACATATTATAATAATGGTTGACAAAGTTTTTTGCATTTAAGCCGTAATGTCGACACACTTGTATCACATGTGAACATGATATGCCGAATTGTTTCCATTTTCCACAAGAGCATTCCCCTGCTTTAAGGTTGACAACGTGAATATTACCGCCACATCCTGCTTGCTCCCTAGTGATTACAGAGGCGGTTAGTTATCTTCGATCGAACATCCGAACATCACGGTGAATGGAATGATGATCAGCACGAGCATATTTTTCAAAGATATAATCCGGCCAATCTTGATTATTCTGGATCATTCGTTCCGCTTTCTTAAGTCGTTCAAGAAAGTATAGCACACATGGATCAAAAGTTAATTGCACAATGGCTGAGATTGGAAGGCGACGAGCACCCTTCATAACCCCGTTAATGCACTTGGACATATTTATCGTAAGAATACCACAACGCCATCCACCGTCATGAGCAAGAATCCATTTTGACTTGTAAATCCGATGCTCTTGGTTCAATACTTTTTATTTCTTCCATTGTAGAATCAAACTTTCTGAGCTGATTTTCTGATCCAGTCTTCCAACATAAGTCTTTCAAATGAACACTTTTGAATCGACTATTAAAGTTTGAGCACACATGTCTCAAACAAAATCGATGCACTCCACGCGAGGAATTGAAGTGGGTAATACATTCAGCGGCTGCAATAAGGCCTGGATGCCTATCAGATATCAAGCACACACCAGCAGATCCTTTAACAATGTGCTTGCTAATCAACTCCAAAAACCATTTCCACAACAAAAAACTTTCCTCGTCAACGATTGCAAAGGCCAAAGGTAAGACTTGATTGTTAGCGTCCATGGCCACGGCAATCAACATCTTATGTTGACATTTTGTATACAAAGGTGTTCCGTCTACACTTATAACTTGTCAGTAGTGGCGGAATTCATCTGCACATGGTTGGAAGGCCCAAAACACGTAATTCAAAGTCATCTATGTTGGTCTAGCATTCGGTAGGTGATTCCATTCGACGACTGTGCCTGAGTTCCATTTTTGCAAAGCTCCCATGTAATAAGGCAACTTATTCACAGAGCTCTCCCATGTTCCATACACATTTTCAATCGCATGTCTCAAACTATACCAGCCTTTTGCATATGAGATCTCAAATCCATACTTATCTTTAACAATATGAATAACATACTTTATCTCATATGATGGATCACGTCGAACGATTCCCACTAACTAACTAGCAATCAAATTTTTGTCCAGATTTGCATGATCGATCGATAAATCACTCAAAAGACAAGTGTGAGACCCATACTTCGTTATTTTGAATATTTCATTTTTTTACTCAACGAGGCGCGTAGAAACCATCTGCAATGCATATCTGGTGTACTATGTTTGCACACCACTTTCCATAATGTTTTCGTACTTTTGACAACAAGATACTCACGTTTTACAATCCGTACCGAGTAATCCTTCACAACTGCCTGAAGATGCCCTTTATTTTTAAGTATCATATTCAGATGGATATTTCCTTTGGAATAATCGTAGTAACTCCCCACTTACCAGTTCGAATGTCGATCGAATCTCCAAATACGTCTGGATGTGTCGTGGAGAAAAATGGAATTGTTGGATAAAGGTCATGGTCATTTATCGTGGTTGTGTCTGGTACATTAACTGACACTTCTTCAATATCAACCTCATCGTCATCAGACTCATCCTCAGATGGAATCCCCTCGGTTCAGCCTGAAAATCATCTCCAAAAAACTGTCTGCTAGTGCCTCGAGAATAATATTGTCAGCAACTATAGGAGCATCATATTGAATCCTAGAGGTAGTTGGTCTTTCTGTAACTACTACAATGGACCACTACCACTTGTTGGATTTCTGTAATAAAATCATAAGCTCTTCGTTCTGTTTGTATATACATCTCCAAACAACTATAATTTTGTTCAGAATCCAATACCCATGCTAAATTGTAATCACTGTCAATGGGAAAAATTGTTTATTTCATCCCCGAAAATCACTGAATATATATTTACAATATATTTTCAGAATGAGCTGGTTACGATCGATGCCAGTAATATCATATACGTCGTTCAATAACTGCAAATAATTAATAGTGCGAGATATTGTCATGCCTTTCGACAGACCACGATCATATCTAACAGATTCTGAATCTTGTAGTGTATAGCCTCCCCAATACAACAAAACTTTAATTGACATACCTTATAAAATAAAGATAAAATTTATAAATTAGTACATTATATATAATGCTGTTAAATTTGATTATTTATATAACAATGTACCTGCAATGTGCCTACCGGAGGAAACGACTGGAGGAAATAATGAAGATTATGGTTTACGAATTCTGGAGAGAAAATGTTTACGAATTCTGAACAGAATTTGTTTACGAATGCCGAAGAGATTTTGGTTTACGAAATGAGCAACATTGTGTTCGGTTTTGTAGACGAAGAAATTGATTGTTGTCGCCATCTTAGATGGCGTCATCAAATAAAAAATATTTTTTTTCAATTGTTGCCATCTGAGATGGCGATAACATTTTAAAAAAAACTTTATGTCGTTATATACCGACATCGATAGAAAAATTATTGTTTTTATAGGATGCCACCATCTTACATGGCGACGCTAAAAAAAAATATATTTTTTAAAGATGTCGCCACGTCAGATGGCGACTTCAATTAAAGTCGCCACGTCAGATTGCAACTTCAGCTAATAAAAAAAAGGGTTATATTTTAATCGCGGTTAGATAATTAAAAAAAACCCTTATGTTTAGACTAGCATTTCAAAAATCGGGCTGGATCTTCAACCGGTTTAATCAGTGACCAATGATTGGTCCGGTCTGATTGACCCTATGAAATAACCCTGCTAAAAAATCAGCGGGAACCAGATTAAACCGATAAAAATCTGTTCAAACAGTGAACCTGTCGACAGTTAAACCGACCGGTTCCTTCATTTATCTCTGTTTTAAAAATTTTTATTTGTTTGTTTTGGTTAAAATTAAAAATCAAATTTTTAGAACAAAAACATATTATATATAATTTATTGTTAATAATGACAAATTAATATTTGATATATGTCTTTATAAAAAAATTCATAAAGATCTCTTGTATATTATATATAGAAAATTTTAGATTCTCATAAATTATAAAAAATGTGAATTATTTCATAATTTTTTAGATATTTTCTTATAATTTTTTGGGACATTGCTCTTTTTTGGACATTAATTGTTGTTTTTTGATATGTTTATTATTACTTTTAGTTAGATTTTTGAAGTTTGACATGTTATATTGGTATAATGATATTTTTTTAATTGTGAACAACTTGAAACTATAACAACACATGGTATAAATATTTTACAAAAATAAATTAGATGTTACATAATTATGATGTCATCATCGGTTGAATCGATCGAACATGTAACCAATAAGAGCACCAATTTTATGTTCGATTCGATTTTGAAAACATTGATTTAGATGCTTTCTTTTGAATCTTGTGTGTGAGATTTTATTTGAATAACACGACGCTTTGAAACCGGGTTTTTTAATAATATAGCCCATATTTAAAAAAAATTGACAAAATAACCTAAAATATAAAAATTTAACAAACTGAACAAAATTATCAACTGGGTTAGCGTCTCCAGTAGAAGATGTCAATTTAGTTGGCGTGTCCAACTTTGAAAAGTTGGGCCAACTTTATACATTTACCTTTTTTTTTTAAATAAGAAACAAACAAATTTAAACTAAAAAAATTAAATAAAAATATGCATTACCATATCAAACAAATTAAAAAAATCACGTCCACATTTTTCAAATTTTACTTAAACATTTTTTTTACTATCAGATTCGAAAAAGATAAATTTGTAAGATTTAGAGTAATGCATCGTTACAGTGATGTTGCATTCGTTCGTTGGTTTGAAGTGGAACGATGATTTTACGTCCCGGCATGACCGTCGGGGAACATTTTTAAAAAATTTAAACATAAAATTTATATAAATTATATAATTACATCGTCACCTTATATTGGCCGATGAGTTCAAGAAGGTGTCTCTTTTCATGTACTGTAGAAATGATGGCTTTGAATACGAGGCCATTGAATTCAACAATGGAAGAACACAAATACAACACATGGTTTCACTTCAAATAAACGAACGAATGCAACATCCCCGTAACGATGCATTACTCTAAATCTTGCAAATTTATTTTTTCGAATCTGATAGTAAAAAAAATGTTTAAGTAAAATTTGAAAAAAATGGACGTGATTTTTTCAATTTATCTGATAAGGTAATGCATATTTTTATTTTATTTTTTTATTTTAAATTTCTTTGTTTTTTATTAAAATAAAAAAAACTAAATATATCAAGTTGGCGTGTCTTGGACACGCCAATCAAGTTGGCGTGCCCAACTTTTAATGTTGGACATGCCAACTGAATTGACGTCTTCTACTGGACACGCCAACCCAGTTGGCGTTTCGGTCAGTTTGTTAAATTTTTATATTTTAGGCTATTTTGTCAAATATTTTTAAAATTTGGGTTAAAGTATTAAAAATAAACCCTTTGAAACCCCTTATATTTAAAAATAAATAAATTTTCTCAAAATATATATATTAAACCCATTACTTATTAATGGTTTTAATAAAAGTTATAATAATTTATAAATTTTTATCCTACGTATATACATTATTCAAATCCAAAGGAAAGTCTAACAGCCTGAGAGGGTGTTTGGCTTGGCTCATAAGCTCTATAAGAGCTTATAAGCTCTCAAAAAGCGTTTGGTGAAAATATTTAAAAACAGCTTAAAAGATATTATGTTATTATTATTATTATTATAAGTCAGATAACCTAACTTTTTTTTTAAGATCTTCATTTTGCAAATATATCATTGTCTAATATATTGTCTAAATTGAATTAACAACAATAAAAATAGAGGGGACGGTACCAGCTGATGGAACATAATTCACTTTAGTCGGCCAAAAAAACTTAAGTTCACATAAGTCCATTTTGGGTAAAATTACAAAAAGAGCCACAATGTTTATTCTTCAATGACCGGCCTTCAATTTACCCACTCTTCTTCATTATTCTCATTCTCTCGTCAAATTCATTCATCACAAACCAGCATTATCATACATTCAACTGCAACTCCTTATTAAATATTCAATGCATCATTCCAACAAAAAAAATATTATCAACTCCACGTTCATGGAAGTTAATGTGCGATGGACATTACTACAAATTCGGAAACCCTAGCAATTAACGGATCTGAATTCAGCTACGACGATAGGAAAAGTTTGATCAACTCAACCACGACCAACATCAGTCTCAGGCGCGATGAAATGCGCGACTGCTCATCCTCTTGGAAACCCTAACAATCTTTCAGATATGATTTTAGAACGTGCAGCATCATTACATAAATCGTGCATCACCATGTTAAATAATCGTACACCATTGTTAAAAAAAATCGTGCACCCACTTGACAAAAATCATGCACCACAATGTTTAAAATTGTGCACACCATGTTAAATAACCGTACACCAACATGTTAAAAAAGCATGTTTATGCACGATTGCGTTAAGATGCACAATTGAATTGAAGATGCACGATTGAATTTGTTGTTTTATGCACGATTGTTAAAAATTGTTAAAAAAGCGTGCACCCACTTGAAAAAAGCGTGCACCCACTTGACAAAAATCGTGCACCCCCATCACAAAAATCTTGCACCCAATTGCAAAAATTGTGCAGCAAATGTTAAAAATTGTCCATGTTAAAAAATCGTGCACCGCAATGTTAAAATCATACATCACCATGTTAAATAATCATGCACCAATATGTTAAAAAATCATGTTTATGCACGATTGAGTTAAGATGCACGACTGAATTGAATTGAAGATGCACGATTGAATTTGTTGTTTTATACACGATTAGTAGTGTTTGTTGTGCAAGATTTTAGTTTGTTGTGCACGATTAGTTTATGTACTAATGTATGAGGGGTTTGAGTTAAGATGCACGATTAAAATGCATATGCACGATTGAATTTGTTGGTTTATGCACGATTAGTGGTGTTTGTTGTGCATGATTATTTTAGTTTGTTGTGCACGATTATTTTATGAATGATTGAATTTATTGGTTTATGCACGATTAGTAATGTTTGAAGATGCACGATTGAATTTGTTAGTTTATGCACGGTTAAAACTGTTGGTTTATGCACGATTATTTGAGTTTGTTGTGCACGATTAGTTTATGTACTAATGTATGAAGGGTTTGAAATAAGATGCACGATCGAATTGAAGATGCACGATCGAATTTGTTGGTTTATGCATTGTGCACGATTATTTTAGTTTGTTGTTCACGATTTTTATTCATTGGATCACAATTTTTGTACATTTGTGCACGATTTTTTGTATACTGTTGTATGATTTTTTACATGTTGGTGCATTTAATTTAATTGTAGCACCACAACTCACGAGCAATTCAAAATCCAAAATTATTCTGAAAAACCCAAAGATTATCAAAACCCAAACCATCTGCATAAAAATCCATATCTTTCACTGGTGCCGCCAACTCCATCGAAATCATAAAATCAAAATCAAAATCAAGCATGCAAATGTCCATTTCAGAAGGATTTGCAAGTCACAGATTTTTTGTGCATATGATTTCACACGGATGGGCAGATGATTCACGCAGATGAATTGTAGAATTTAGGCAAATGTTTAGCAATTGTACACCACCAGCTCCACAAAAAGTTTTAGGATTTATGTTAAGATTCCCCAAGTGCAAGATCCGGTGGCTGCGGGCGATCGTCGGTAATTGGTGGTGGTGGGAGAGATGAGTTAAGAATGTGGAGGATACGATGGAGACATATGGAGATGGGTGGGAGGGTGTTTTAGTAAGAAGAAAATACCTAATAGATTACAAGTTTTAAAAATGGATCTATGTGAATAAAAGTTTCAAAATGGGTACTGTTAAGAAAAGTTGTTTTCCCTGGATTTAGTTGAATTATTGTTTTGTTATTGATACATTTTTACAATTTCCTCATTAAAATAATACAACACCAATCTATATTATTCTACAATATACTATACTATATACTATATTATTATCTATGCTGCACGGACATGGATACGGGGACACGTGTACGACGCGACATGGACACGGGGACACGGATTTTCAAACGACAATAAGTTTTTATTATTTTATATATATTCTATATATTCTTTATGTTGTAATATACTAAAAGTCAAGAAAATTTAATTATCAAATATTGAATAATAAAATTAAAAATGATGTCAAATTGTAGACATTTCATTCACTAATTAAAGCATACAACAAATACCACTCAAACTACATAACTATAAAAAAGTTATAATTTTTCTAATATTTTTGTAAAAAAAATTATAATTTTTTTTTACCAAAATTTTTGTAAATTTTTTTTTATAAAAAAAATCATTTTTCCCCCGTCCACGGCGTGTCCATCCTGTGTCCCACCGTGTCCATGCCGTGTCTGAAATGTGTCAGAATTTTTTTTATAAAAAAAGTCCAAACACGCCACATGGCGTGTCGGACACCGTGTCGCACCTGTGTCCTGTCGTGTCCTTGTCCGCGGAGTGTCCGACACTGCATGAGGTGATTTTTTGGAGTGTCGGTGCAACATAGATTATTATATATCTATACTATATATAATACGTGAGAACTTTAGTGGTCTATTCATTTCAGACCAATGTCTAATTGTATCCATGCCCCCTCCAATCTAAAATATTACAATCACTCATGCTATCTATGTGTCCATCAATTTACATTATGTCATTCCCATCTTCCAATGGAATCTCTCTAGCTATTTTCCCTCTGGTTTCTTCAGGTGCTGCCGCACCAAATAACCAATCCCATTTAGTTCCTTCCGAAGCATTAATTTTCATTGCTGCAACGCATTTCCGATATTTTGCTGCTTTCCTCTTCAGTGTTTTCCCCTCTTTCTACGAGAAACGATTTCCTCACCGCCTACTCCTTCAACTGCTCGTCGATTTTCTCAAGCTTTTGTTCTTCTACATGTAGATTTCTTCCCTAGCCGGACAAGGTGGAGTTACCTTCTTCTCCTGCTATTCGAAGGTGCGTTTGAGTTTTGTTCATTTGCACTATTTTGATATTTTCTTCACGCTATGTTTGTTTGCTTTTCTCCTGAATTTTTCCTCCTCTGTCTGCGATTAACGATCCCCTCTGCCGCTTACTCTTTCAATTGCTCGTTGATTTTTTCCATCTTTTGTTCTTGTACATGTAGATTTCTTTCCTAAGCAGACAATGTGGATTTAACTTCTTCTCTTGCTATTCGAAAGTTCGTTTGAGTTTTGTTCATTTGCTTTATTTTGATTTTTTCTTCACGCTAATGAGGCTGTAAGCTCCACAAGAGACCCACTGTTGCCTCCCAGATCTTTTCCTCCCCCGACTCTCACTCCGCCGCCAGGTGAATTTGCTTGACTGCCATCGCCTCGAAGCTTTTGACCTTCTGATAACTATAAATCCGACGCATACCTACTAGATTCCGTGCTAATGATTTGTTAACATCCATTTCTTTGGGAAAGAAATGAATTTGAACATGTGTAATTAGAGTGAATGGATATATAATCGTGTATTTGTGAATCTGACAGTTTTACGGGCTTGAAGTTGAAGGTGAATTTGACATTCATTTCAGGAGGAAAAATTGCCTTATGCATTTTGTGTCTGACCATGAGCTTCTGGTGCAACTTGGATCATACTTGCAGAAGAATAAGGGCGATAAATTCCGAAAATCATATTTTCTGTGCCAAACCTTATATTGTCTTGCAGCATACTCCACACAATTGCTAAGACTCTCATTGAATGCTATTGCAGTGTCTGTGGAGAAGGTTCTGACAACTGTTTACCAGCCGCAAGCAGGATTTCGAATACGTCCAGTATAACTCTGTGTTCTTCAACAATTGCTGGTATGAAATTTAATTTTTTTACTACCTGTGTTGGCTGTTGAAACAATCGAATTGTGTTTTTGGATTGCGGACTATGCATGAATTGGGCTTCTTTCAGATTTGTATTCCGCAAAGCATTGTTCTGGTAATTCTACCATGTTCTGTTTGCAGTGGTTATATTGAGGGGAGTCTCCTGTTACAAAATGAAAAATGGTTGAAAATTCAAGCAGAAGACGACTCTTTCATAATATTTTGGCAAGTAGGAGATTTATGTCAACAGTGCTTTGTATACTTAGCGACAATCACTAATCAGTTTGTATACTGCACATGGTACTGTTTTTGTATCCAATAGAACTCAATATAATTTTGAGAATTTGATGGTTTTGGTTATTGTGAGAACAAGAACAGCACGGGGAATCCAATGTGATAATGATACCATACAGAGAGTATCTTTTACATTTACAGTTTTATATTTTGTAAATTATGAATTGTGGTATTACTGTTATCGAGATTGTGGTATTGGTATACTCACCCCTTGTGAGGGCTGTCTCTGTTGGGGCAGGTGGAACAGGTACAGCAGTGGCTCCGGAGTTGAGTTCGAGCTGTTGATTGGAGGTGCTTCCAAGGCCGAGGTACCGGTATCGGTATTGAGTAGGGGCATTTATACATTAGATACACATTAACGCATCCGATGCTCGCATGTGAGCACTACTATATGTGTATATGGTTTGTATAAATGTTGTTATAGTTCTCTTTTCATATATGGTTGCATGTAATTAATTATGGAGTAATGCATGATGAATTGAGAACATGTTAGTGTATTATGAGGTGCATGTTCATGCTAGTAGGACGGTATTGAGAATTAAACATTAAGTGGATTAATCAAATTTTTATAGATGGTATATACGGGGTTTCCCCTAATGTTATGAAAACATGCACCATTAATTGTGATAATACACTAATAGCGAGTTAAGGGCACAGGGTTCTTACACCAACTATTGTAGCTTATGCAAACATGGCAATTGCTTATCAAAAGCAAAAGGTATTTCCAGTGTATGCAGGCAAAACCCGTTGCTTCAGTGTAGGACTTACATTTTCATCCTAATTTGTGTTATTTATCCATGAGTCAACTAGATTCCAAGAAGCCCAGTATGATTGTTCTGAAGCCTTCTTTATACGAGCAACACATAAAAGCATATTCACATTGATCAACGTCTAGAAAAGAACTTGGGAAATTCAAGGAATCCCTTGATGGTTAGAGTTTTAATATATTAAAATTGAAAGACAATTTTAATTTTATTCCGAGTATCCCATTTAGTGAACTATTTATGGTCGAACTCAGATGCTGAGTTTACTTCGAGGTTGGAGCCCCAAAATCAAGAGATAAAGAATCACTTTGCAGAAGCAAATTCTTTACTTCAAAAGGTAAGCATTTTACTATGCTTAAATTAAGGGTTTTTTGGTTCCTAATTTTTTTAATGATATATTGTATTATGTGATATTTTCTATTTTCCCGCTGTAAGACAGGAGTTGTTTCTTGAGGTTTACAAATTACAAGCTACTATATATTTCTTTGCTGCTTAATGTGGCCAGTAAATTGTGCAAGTAACTTTCATTCGCTACATAGAGTTTTTGGATATTTACCAGATATTAGATCTTAACATTCATGTTCTGGTGGTCAATGTATTCAACGTCCATGACTACACGATCAACACATGAAAGTGGAATAAAATAAACCAGGAGGGAAATAACTGCAACAATGGAGATCTGTACATTTCATATTATAATTTAATGCTTCTTCTCAGATTGCTTTCATTTTGGAATGTGAGATATCGGTTCTATTATATTGCCAGCTTTGAGCTTCAATGATTTCCCACTGGATAAGTATTAATCACTTTAAGTTTTCTGTTATTTTCTTGGTTATATGCAATGGATTGCAGGTATTGTGATTCATATATGAATGCCGCAAGATACAAGATTAATTTGTGGCTGAATTTGGTGAAGTAGCATAGCCAGGATTTCAGTTTATCTAGGGCTGGTCACATGTTAAACAAATACGTCAAAATTAATTATTTTTAAAGACTAAAATTAGAAAACGTACGAAAAAAATATTAGCTTTCAAAATTAGGAACACAAATATTTAATATTCAGGACCTTCAAAAGCATAGAACAAGAACACTATTGAGATTATGTTCTTCGGCTATTTTGAGATTCGAACTCTTTGATTATTTCATCGTTATCAATTTTTTCAGCCAACTCTCTTTCAATAAAAATAACCATGGAATCTGCTAAGAACTCTTCTTCCTTCTTGTTACGGGGAGCTGTTTTAATATGTTTCATAGCTGAAAACGATCATTCCGTTGTTTCAGTAAAAACAGGAAGAGTTAATACAAGACGAATCAACATGTCAGTTGAATATGTTATATCCAAAAATAAATAGACAGTTATAGCAATCTGAATTATTAGTCTCAACTAGTCTTCGATATAATTCAGAAATAATATATAAAACTTGAAATTTACCGTGACCAATAAAACGAGTTAATAGTTTTTCTTTTCTTTTGGTTAAAAAATGGAGCTATTAATATTTTCTTTTCTTCATCCCTTTAAATATTTAGATGATTAAGCACATGTAGGGGTGTTCATTCGGTTCGGTTTGAACCGAATCGAACCGAAATTTCGGTTTTGAAATTTCAAAATCGAAAATCGAACCGAAATTGTTAGGTTCGGTTTCGATTTAATCGAACTTATTCGTTTCGATTCGAACCATAGTTTTTTTCTTCTTCTTTTTGTTTGAATTTTTCAATATTTTTTTTTGAAGTTGTATGATTAATTGATAAAAAATCAACATAAATACAAACACTAATACATCATTCATTGGATTAACAAATATATATTAGTTACTCAGTATTTCCTCTTAATTAAAATAATTTACCTTCAACAGTTAACAATACTTTCTTGAAAATAAATAACAAAAGCTTAATGAAGCAACATCATGAGTTTCAGTAACAAGAAACTCATTTTCGAAACAGTAATAAATTTACATAATGAAGCAATAGTCAAATCATTGTATTATAACCTCACTTGATAATGAAAAGATGAGAACTTTTTCCTGGAAACAGTGCAGAATAATGAATCTTCGAGCACTATCGCACCGTTAGAAATCTCTGAACAAGGAGAAATGGAGAACAAAGAGTAATACAAATGCCCTAATATTATTTTGGATTGGGCTAAAACACTAACTATTAAATTATTATTTTTTAAAATAGTATGGGCTGGAGACCAATTTTTGGTTAGGCTAAAACATCAGCTTTTAAAATCTCAACTACTAATTTTAAAAATAATATCTTGGATCGGAGCTCACCTCAACCTCTGGATTGGCTCCGCCCATGCGTACATGTAGGGGTGTAAACAAATCGAATATGTTCACGAATTTTTCGAGCCGGCTCGATAAATGTTTGATTCGAATTCGAAATTCTCGAATTCGAGCCGAACTCGAACATGTTCGAACTTTTTTCGAGCCGAACTCGAGCCCAAATTACTTTGTTCGATAGTTCGCGAGCCGCTCGCGATCCTTAATATTTTATTAATATAATATAATTATATATTAAATAAATATATTTCGAACCTTTCGAGTATTTATTTCGAGCAATAATTCGAATAATTTGCGAACATGTTCGAACATTTTCGAGCCGAACTCGAACTTTGATTCGAGCCGAACTCGAGCCAAATTTTTGAAACTATTCGAACTTCGAATCGAACTCGTATATAACTATTTCGAGCCGAATTCGAACCTTAAAGTTTTCTGCATATTTGGCTCGATTCGGTTCGTTTACACCCCTACGCACATGTAAGTGTTTGAAAATGGTTGGTACATTTTACACTTTTGATGTAAATTTAATGGCACGTGGCTGTAGTTGGTGAGAACACCAAAATTTGTTTAATGCCTTTTCCTTCGAGATTTGATCTGAGGCATGCTTGAAATTCACAATTGTTGTAATTTACTTTGTGTCTCCAAGAAATTCCTGCTGATGATGTTTTTTTATAGGTTGTATTTATGATGTTTACGAAGTAGTTTAAGGTATAAAGTATATCATAATTTTTTCAGTTTTTGTATGTAATATCTATTCGATTTGGATTTGTTAGTTTAATTTCTTTTGATAAGAAATTGTTAAACATTATGGAAATTTGAATCTCTGTTAGGATCGAGTCGGGGGTGGATCGTGTTCTTGAAATAATTGTACCGACAGATTATATCGAATTCTGTTACAAAACTGAACGGAAGACACTTGACATAATTCACTCTATAATCGATTAACCATTTGCAAATCATTTTAAAGGTATGCAAGTAAATATGTAAAAATTAGTTTGGTCGAAGCATTTTATCAAACACTTAGTGAGCTACACTTTTTTGTTTTTTCATGCACATAAAATGCTTCACAATACTAACCAAAATAGCAAGTTAAATAAATGCAATAAAGTAAATAACACAATTATTTCTTTCTGGAAGTTTGGAGCACAAAATCTTCTATGTCTCCCTTTCTTCCATTTATGGCATCTTGACAATGTCTCGAATCAATGTCCAACATCGTCTCCTTGAAAGTCCTAGGATCACATTCATGGTCAAAATCATTTGACTACTTTCTAGGAATATTCTCAATCTATCAGGAGTCTTGAAACATTTTCAGATCTCCTTGGTTTGTATAGTTCAAAGGTCATAATTGACTCAATTAGTTTCACCGTTTTTACATTTTCAGTGGTTTGTGGTTCTTGAACCCTTTCAAGTTATATTATCTTGTCATTCCTTTCTAATATAAACATTTTCTCTAGAAATATTGCACTAGAGAAACAAACACTCTGTCTTCAATTGATAATATAAATTTCCACAAAATAGCATAAGATGGATCAACTATCCAACCCATCTCCTACTAGATGCTTTACAAAAGCAGAACAATCCCAAATCTATATTTGGATTATATTTCAGTCCATATCGTATATGGAGCTTTGGTCACTGCATTTGTATGAATTATGTTCAACCAATATGTAACTTTAGAGAATTACTGGGAGAGAATCACATTCTCTTTAAAATAACTTAACATCATCTTGCACTAACATTTAGTGCTCCATATACGTCCATATGAATCAAATTCAATGGACATTCAGCACATGCTAAAGATATGTGGGATTTAAGTTATCATTCTTTTTTATATTCTTTGAATATAATCATACTAATCTTTCATAAGTTCACCAGATTCAATAAAACATGCATTCTTAAAAATGCTGCAAATCATATTTGCAAATTTAAAAGAATGATATTATCTATCAAAATAGGAACAATGTTTTCATTGAATATGAAACAATAAATAATTTTTCAAAACTAGTTCCAAACAAGTTTAACATTTTACATTAAATAAATGTTTCAAACAATCTTTGCAACAACTCTTGCTACAGTGTTTAGCCTCAGGTAGGTGTCACCTTCCTAGGGCTCTCTACTCTTCTCAACATATGCAACTCTTTGCAAAGATATGAGCACAGTTGGTATCATATATCAAAGAAGTAGAACCAATAGAACATTAATTTTAATATAAAACGTACCATTTCTAGAACGCTTCTAGTCTTGGTATTCCTTGCAATTTTGCGCCAGTGACAAGCAGTGAAAACATAGTTGATTATCCTTTTTAGTTGCTACTATATCCATTTTCGTCTTTTGAGTTCGGGAACCATTTCCCTTCCTCTACTTTATCCTTGAATCCTTCCAACCAATTGTAGAAGATTCAACAAGAAGAACACATTTTCTCCTTTGAATCAACGACTCATGAGTTTCCAACATTTTGACAACAAGATCAAATCTACAGCCAGTTAATGAGGTATTGCCACATTCAGATTTTTCAATTTCTCAACAAGAGATAGTTTTCTTACATCATGCTCATAGATCGAAGCTCCATCTTGCAGGTGAAATGAAATATCTCTTTTGAAGCGCGAGTATCAGTAATCGCTTTCGTTCACCTAACAACATTTGCAGGTGTTGGAAACTATCAGCAGTGTGGGCAAATTTCTCATATCCATGTTGAAACTCATTTGACATTGATGCTAGCACCTAGTCTCAAAATCATTGTCCCACCACTTCACAAGTGTTGTGATTTCTTCATTAGACGTATTAGGAAACACTTCAACAAGAGGTTTCCCAACAATGATATAAAGCAACTTTCAGAAGCAAACAATATTTTTAAAATTAATTGCCAATCAGAATAATTTGGTTCGATTAATTTGTTTGTATAGAGAATTGATGTAAACGGATTCATGGCCATCATAATATTGAGAATAAACAGAAAATATTAGCAAATTGTTTGATTATTAATTAATTTAAAAACTATGGACTTTAGTTATTGAATGCTCACACTAAATTTTTCGAATTCGTCATCCTGATGACAGATTAACGAAAAATTATATTTTCTTAATGGGCTTGGAGTCCAACTAGCTCATGATAGCCCCAGATGAAGGTCCAGCCGACCTCGTATACTAAAGGTAGCTCACAGTTGTATCAAATGCAACCCCCAAGATATCTGTCTCGCGATTAGCATAAACCTACGGAGGCATGCCAATTATGCCTTCTCACGTCAAACTAACCCATCCCACGGATATCAATGTCCGCCAATATGACCCCATGAGGGTGAGCAATCTTAAAGGTTAACAGAACTGCACACATAATTAAGTGGCGGTTAAACACACAGCTTTCCCACACCAGATGCCCCCCACTAGGGCGAGACAAGACATCATGGCACAATTAGCGTCTCATGGCATAACTGTTGATGGAATGCAGGAAGCAACAAACTCTTTTGAGCTCCCCTTATCATTGGCTTAACTGTTTGTTTGATTGCCGGATTCATGCAACTATGTTTTATTCATGTAACGTCATATCTACTAATAACATACAAACAAACATTTATTATATATCATATACGTAATAAAAATAAACATGGATTATTACAACATTTTTCTAATTGATCCACATGAGCCACAATGTGGATCCTAGGTCTGTCTAGGTAATGCAGAATGCAATCCTACATTTTGCTTCCATTATACATGTTTTGATTCTTGGTGCTCCATCTCCAGTCTCGATCTCCCACTAATTCTAATGATACAATTAAATCGTGCAACAAGAGAATAGGGATACAAATTCGGGGTGTGATACATCAGAAATAGAGGGAGCAGGCTCGCATGCCCTATAACCAAAACAATCACAATTATAATGAAACAATAAAACTTAAACATTTACCTAAACACATTGGTTAATGTTCGTAATCATCCATCATGCAATAACATCATATGTGATTAAACATTAAATTAAATAATTACATCATTCGTAATTGTACTAATCACATCACATGTAATTAGATCACAATAATTAATTTATTATATCGTCTCCCCATTAATCGTATCATGAATTGAAAATAAATTAACAAATAAATAACATATATTTTTTTTTAATTTCTAAATAATTAAATTTCCAATTAATGGATAAAATCACTATTTTGCCTTCTAATCACAATATTCGAAATAAAATTAAATATTTAAATCAAACACTTTCATTTAATTTATAATTAATTAAATTATCAATTAATTGGTAAAATCACTATTTTACCTTCAAATCATAATATTAGTAGAAAATATAATCAACAAATTAAATGAACTTTTCATTTAATTTCTAATTAATTAATTTTTAACTAATTGTAAAATCTCTATTTTACACTTAACAAATTAAAAATCATATTTTTAATTTATTAAGTTTATGACTTGTTATTTGAAAATTAATATTCGGATAAAGCATCTAAAATGACCCAAAAATTAATGGACTCCAAATCAATTTGGATCCAAAATTTATAAAATTTAAAACCATTTTTTTCGAAATTCTGGCCCAATTTTCGAAATGAATTTTTTTATTACAAAATATCACTGTTCATGGTCCCTAATTTCTGGCTAGGGTTTCACAAATCCTAGCCGCCGCGCCGCCACCATCGCAGGCAGCAGGTTCTGCAACAATTGCAGCACTCGCCGCCCACTGGCAACCGGGACGGTCTGTTATGTGCGATGGTGCAGCAGCGCGAGCAGGCTCGTCGCGTACGTCCATAAACTTTGAGAAGATGGTCGCGAAAATTCCAAAAATCAGGTGTTGTACGCGTAGAAAAATCCAGCGTCGAAGCCGCGCACTCCTTCTCAGGCCGCGCACAGCGGCAGAGAACAATTCTCCGCCATTTGCGCCGTAGGGTGAGGGCCGCCGGGTTCTGTTATAGAAACGTGAACAAGGGACTATTTAAAAAACGATGAACATTGGGGTTTCAATCAAAATCGATTTTAATTGATTTTCTATATTTTTCGGATCCGTAATTTCTAAAAATTCAAACATGATTAGTATATAAGGGAAACGATCTAATAAAAAATTAATTATCAAATAGATGAATCAATTCACAACCTGGCTCTGTTACCACTGTTGGGTTTCCGTCCCCCGGCGTCAGGTTCAATGCAAACGAAAATAAACAGTAAATAGATCTAGACCATATGACGGACGATCGCGCTAGATTCATATATAAACATGCATGAATATCAAATATAATGCACGAAAAGGGGATAACCAATGAACAACGAAATCAATCTGCGGCGGTGATTCTCGAGTCCAAACAACCTGACCAGATCTACAAGCTCAGCATTAGTGCTAGTGTGATGTCGATTTTTCTATGAGATAGAGTGTGTTGAATAGAGTACTCATAACCCTAGAGATGAATGTCATATTTATATTTGTAATTGGTCAGCTAATTGGATTAGGGTTGTGTTTGCTTAGACTAGTTTGTGGGCCCTCTTTATCACTGAAAATTAGAGTGCAATGCATGGAGAAGTTCTGTAAGAGAAGCATTTAATTTTAAAAAAAACGTAATTTTTTTGAAAAAAGGGTTTGGGTGGGTTTTGAAATTTGGATTGGAAATGACTGCTATCATATTGTATTTTAAATCAAGCTCAATTACAATCACATTTGTCTTAATTAATAAAGAGTGGATTTAAAATTCATCTAATATAATTCATTCAAACAAATCAAATGAATTTGAAACGTATATCTGTCACACTCATCCAGCGGAGAATACGTATATCTGTCACACTCATCTTGGACGTGATTTCTCTTGGGTGTCCAATATTCCGTCACATACAACATTGCTGGTGTAATGATAGTTCTATAGAACTCCTCTTCAAATTCAACGGGATATTACGAATGCAAATCACTCAGGTGGTGTTTCTCAATTTCAACAAGCCCGCGTGTATTATGTGGTTAACATCGATATCGATCTCTCCATTCTTTTGGATAATAGAACCTAGGTATCGAAACTTGATACTCATCGATACCTTTTGGTCATCGAGTGTTACAATAACCACTAAATTTGCACTCAATATATTCCGTTTAGACATACTTAATCTATAATCATTTAATTCTAAGGTATTTCTACACAATTCCAATTTAGCATTAACATGCGTCCTGGTCTCTTCGATTAACAAAACATTATGAGATTTCATTTTGCTTATATTAAATTATAAGTATCATTATCCTTGTAATGATTATTATAATTAACTAACATTACTAGTTAGAATAATATAATTATGTTATTATAAAACTTATTAATTATGATCATATTGTTAATTATAATAACACTACTAGTTATTATATTTATAATTACTATTATTTGCAATTATTTGTATCTAAATGAGTACTACGAGTCTATGAGTAAAAGTAAACACATGAAAGTATGTAATTTTTCAATTTTACAACATAATTATCTGCCAATAACTGATCAAATACAATCAACTCATAAGTGACTAAAATAGTGTATATCAAAATCTGTAATATAACTCGTACGGTTGCATTATGTATAATACAAATGTCATTATTAGGGTTTTTTAATTAAATAATCCATATTAAAAATATTATTAACAAAATAACTTCAAATAGGACAATTGCTTAAAATGACTTTAGTCGCCAACTGGGTTGGCATGTCCATTGTAGACACGCCAACCCAGATGACGTATTCCAGTATAAATAAGGAACACGCCAACCGAGTTGGCGTGTTCCTTATTAAAAAAAGGAAAAAAGGATACACGCCAATTGTATTGGCGTGTCCCACTCACCAAATTTTTTCGAAGACAAAATGGATTTACGAAAGAGTCATGAGTGTGGTACATAATTTATGGGTGTGTATCTTAAGAAATTAGCAAGCAAAAACAACAAATGGCTTTGTATTAGAAACGTCGAGACGAGATTTGGAATCTCTGTCCTTAAGACAATATTGCCCCGCTACGGTGCTAACGGTTTACTTTGGCAATTTGTCTCCCAAGATACAACGACTATGATTTGTGATAGGAGCACTCCAAACACAAATCCTTTAAACCACAAAAGTCTAAAAACGATCAATCATAACAATGATGAAGACTCACAAAATTACTCAAATTTGATCTTCAAATATGATGTGAATTTGATCTTCAAATATGATGTGAATTTCCAAAATTCCATTTTGATTATACGATTTTAACCACATTCCCCTTGATAAACTTTCACGTGATCTCTCGGTTAACCATTTCATATGTGGATCCGCGGTTTCACATAAGCACTCGTGATTATGCCACTAGAGATCATTTTGTCATATTGCATTAGCGCAACACATTTTAGTTGCATGCACAGGATTTTTCTCTAACAACTTCTAAAACCACTCGGTCAAAGAAGCTTTATATGTTTTGCATAGAGAATTTTCAGCAACAATATATCTTCAGTTTTGGTAATCACATTACCTCTTTTGCATCATTTTATCCTTTTAGGATATTTCCATCATCGAACTTTAAGCGTTGTTAACACGTTATTTCTTACAAAATTCGAGATCAATGAAATACTCAACTTTAATTCACAATTCATATTGAATCGCATAGATTCTTAAAAAATTACAAGTTCAAGATTCTATTTCTTGCAAACTTGAAATTTTAAGTGCAAAACTTAAAATTTGAAACTCGAATTAATCCTTGAGATTTAATTCTTCAAGTGTCTTGGAAAATTCATTCCAAGCATTATTCTTGATGCACACATATCAACATGTCTCGTCAACATTTTTCCTTTGTTACTTGATGATTTCTAAATTGCTTCTCCAATGAGCATATCATCAATACACAAGCATACCTATGCTTAGGTGTATACACGTTTGTCACACTCGTTAATCTATTGACAACATGATTTGTCAAACTCTTCATGTTTGTTATGACTTTACTTTGGCCTTCATTTCTAGTTTAGCCAAGTACCCCCACATTTCAAATATTTTAGGAAACTCTCTTTTTCTTCAATCACAAGGTTTTCGTCATTGCCTAAAGGTGGTAAGTGACTGAATCCTAGAATTGCAACCCCCATAACTTTAGGTAGTAACAAAGTGCACTGGGGTTCAAACTTTCGTGTTTCAAGTTCTAAGCGTTATCGTCTTACAAATTCAAATTCAAGTTTTTATTTCTTGAAAATTTCGGATTTAAGCGTACTTGCTTAAAAGTTGAAACTTGGATAATATTTTCAAACTTGGTTCACAATTTGCAATTTAAGCGCACTAACTTAGAAAACTTGATTCAAGATTTTAAATCTTGCAAATTCATTTTATAAGCGTACTAGCTTAGAAATTCAAAATGAACCAATTTGAGATATTATGACGCCTAATCAAAATTTGTGGCTTCGATTTATCACTTGTGTTTTAAGCGTACAAAGCTTAGAAACTCGAATTCAAAATTTTATAGTCTTGCAGATTCAAGCATAAGCGTCAAATTCTTAGACAACACAAGTATAATCTACTCACAATTTCCCATAGCAAAACTCATTTGCTAAATTTTATTGCAATCTCATTCTTGAAGTGTTTAAACACCTCACTGGCCTCATTTTTGCTTCATAGCAAAAAAGTCACAACAATATCATGTGCAAATATTGATAAAGTAACAAATTATTTTCTCACATCTCTAGTTTGCACAATCTTTCCATCACAAACGTCATTGTGAGTAAACTCTAGAGACATTACTATTCTTCTAACAAATGAATGACGATTTTATTAACTTAGTGCACATATAAGCAATAAATTTAACATTACAATTTGTGCTGCGAACTGGTTTAAATGATCCTAACAATCATGCTACAAACCATAGATTCATTACAAGAAGTAATACATAAATTTTATTGCTTTCAACAAATATCGTCATTACATTTATTTAGAATCACTCCATTCTTGGAGTTTACAACTTTCAAAGATACACAATCTAATTTAAGCGGTAATCGCTAGATCATCCAAATCAATTGAGAGATAATCTTCTTTGGTCACATTTACTTGATCCATAGCATTCACGCGATCGTCTTTATAGCGACAATCCTTCGCCATGTGATTGTGTTTTCCACATTTGTAGCACTTGCCTTTGAACTTCTTCATCTTTCCAGATTTGGAGGCCATGCCGTCAAACTTCCGCTTTGTCCCGGCATATTTTTTCACTAAGTTCACTCGTGCTTCATGTTGGTGCCAATTTTTCTTCCTTTCGGAAAGTTTGTTGTCCTCTTCGATTCTCAAGCGAACCACAAGGTCTTCAAGATTCATCTCTTTTCGTTTATGCTTGAGATAATTCTTGAAGTCCTTCCATGACGGAGGAAACTTTTCAATCATGGCGGCCACTTGGAATGAGTCACTTAGAACCATTCCCTCCGCATGAATTTCGTGCATGATTACTTGCAAATCTTGCACTTGTGTTATCACAGGCTTTGTATCAACCATTTTGAAATCCAGGAATCGTCCAACGATGAATTTCTTCATGCCGGCATCCTCGGATCTATACTTTTTCTCCAAGGATTGCCACAATTCCTTGGCCGTCTTCACTAGACAATACACATTGTATAATGTGTTGTCCAGTCCATTGAGAATATAATTCTTGCACAGGAAATCGCTTTGATTCCACGCATCAACCACATCCCTCTTTTGGTTGTCGGTTTCACTCTCCATAATAGTAGGAGCATCCTCATTGAGGAACCTTGCCAACCCCAAGGTTGTCAAATAAAACAACATCTTTTGTTACCATCGCTTGAAATCGTTCCCATTGAACTTTTAAGGCCTTTCACCATGATGAACTGGAGTCGTTGTTGCACTCGACGAAGCCATTTGTTGCTGTTATTGTCTTAAGATTGTAGTACAAAATTTTATGGGTGTGTATCTTAGGAAAGTAGCAAGCAAAAACAACAAATGGCTTTGTATTAGAAATGTCGAGGCGAGATTTGGAATCTCTGTCCTTAAGACACTATTGCCCCGCTACGGTGCTAACAGTTTACTTTGGCAATTTGTCTCCCAAGATACAACGACTATGATTTGTGATAGGAGCACTCCAAATCACAAATCCTTTAAACCACAAAGGTCTAAAAACTCTCAACCATAACAATTATGAAGACTCACAAAATTACTCAAATTTTGATCTTCAAATATGATGTGAATTTCCAAAATTTCATGTTTAACAAGTGGGGAATGTGCTATATATAGTGAATGAAAAATTGGAGTCCAAAATACACCATTTGGATGCACCGTATCAAGAAAAAAACGCACCCCAACATGAATAGACACACCATTTCACGCAAGAAGAAAAATTCCGCCGAGCTCGATCGATTGAGCACTCTCAAAAAAAAATTCCTTCTTTTTCATTTTATTCATTTTTTTCAACAATGAGTGCCATTCAGAGAAAGTCTAAAACTTATGGTTGGTGTCAAGAGTGCCAAGAACACATGTCCTGGAACTCTACAATAAGAATATGTTTTTATTTTGATATTTCTCTGTTATGTAGAGCCCCAACTACTTCGAGATTGATCTTGATATTCATCGCTTCAGCTACATAGCTAGAAAGGGTCTTTGATGCATTCCGTGAACGTTTAAGAAATGGAAAATTCGATCTTGCACTAACAATTCAGGTTCACTAAAATTTCCCAACTGTGTGTGGAGAATGAGTTGAAGTTACAATCTGGAACTAAGGGGGTGTATTCAATCTAGATTTTTATTTACTTTTAATGACTTTTTTAAATGATAGATTTTTATGAAATTGATATATTTCTAAATTTTTTTTATAGAATTACACGATATTATAAAAAAGAATTTTATAGACTATATAGATTATATAACTTATAATTGATTTCTTTGAACTAACAATTGAACATAAATAACTTCTTCAACTTATAATATTTTTTTACTATTAATGTAAAAAAATTTACTTATTTAACGGCCAAAAATCTGGAAAATCGCTATTCAATTCTTTTGCATGGAAAAGATTGAACAACTTTTCTACATCTTCAAAATGACGACCTTGAGGATCCAATCAATGTTGCTATATAATTGTAATATACATTTTTTGTGATAAAACAAAAGTTTGCTATTAAATAAAATTTTATAAACTTAAAATATTTTTTGATGATATTTAACTACTATAAAAATTCATACAACATACTTTTTAAAATATGGTGAGTGGGACACGCCAATACAAAACTTTTTAGACATTCTCTGAATGGCACTCATAACCCTTTCGTAAATCCATTTTGTCTTCGTAAAAATTGGGTGAGTGGGATACGCCAATTGGCGTGTACCTTTTTTTCTTTTTTTTTTTAATAAAGAACACGCCAATCGATTTCTTTTTTTAATAAGAAACACGCCAACGAGTGGGACACGCCAATACAATTGGCGTGTACCCCTTTTTTCTTTTTTTAATAAGGAACACGCCAACCGATTTCTTTTTTTAATAAGGAACACGCTGGCGTGTTCCTTATTAAAAAAAGAAAAAAGGGGTACACGCCTGGCGTGTTCCTTATTAAAAAAAGAAAAATAAGGAACACGCCGGCGTGTTCCTTATTAAAAAAAGAAAAAAAGGGGTACACACCAATTGTATTGGTGTGTCCGCCGATGGCGTGTTCCTTATTAAAAAAAGAAAAAAAGGGGTACACGCCAATTGTATTGGCGTGTCCCACTCGTTGGCGTGTTTCTTATTAAAAAAAAGAAATCGGTTGGCGTGTTCCTTATTAAAAAAAGAAAGAAAGGGGTACACGTCAATTGTATTGGCGTGTCTACAATGGACATGTCAACCAAGTTGGCGACTAAGGTCATTTTAAGCAATCGTCCTATTTGAGGTTATTTTGTTAATAATATTTTTAATATGGGTTATTTAATTAAAAAACCCGTCATTATTATTATTAATGTTATTATTATTATTATTAACAACAACAACAATAATAATAATAAACAACTCACTTAATGAATTTATACAAACACAGAATTTTGATGGGAGTAAATTTCAGAATTTGAAGAAGCATACATTATATGGAAAAAAAATCATCATTTATAACGTGGTTGTCAGGCAATACAATAAAAATAATACTTTTTTTATGAAACAAGAATAAAACAACAAACATTTGATAGTCTTCGTGATAGTTAAAAAAAAAATATTGAAATGATATATTTTTAAAAATTTGTTAATATATATATATATATATATATATATATATATATTTGTCTCATCTAAACATTAACAAAATCCATTTGATACTTATTAGTTTGCAAACCAAATTTCATGATGCTCAAGTGTTGATAAGAAAATATATCCAATCTCTTTTCTTCTTGCTCGGAAGTGCCTTCAATAATCTAAATTGCTCAACATTATCGTTCATCAGTTTTTTGAACTACCTTAAACACTTCGGTACCCGTAAGCCCCTCAATGCTTGAGACAACCTCATATATATCAATGCCGGTTGGTCTTTCTTCCTTCTTAGTACTTGCCACAAACTCTTGAAAAGAAGTAGCAATCATAGCAACAACCTCAACCAACACATCTTTTTTTGCTTTCTTCCTATTATTGGATATTGAATCCATTGAGTTTGAAGGCCATGATCGTGCTTGTCTAGAATTTACCTCAATTTCTTCATCCCTCATTGCATCGGCGCATTCTTCAAAAGTTTCGGGACCTTGACCGATTGCTCTCTCTCTCCCACATAGAAGTACAATATCATTCCAATTATATTACTCTATTTGTAACCCTTTAGCATCTGGATGTAACTATCATAGGAAAATAAAAATGTCAGTAAAATAAGTAAAAGAGTTTTGGCGCAACGGTTAAAGTTGCTATCATGTGATCTTAGAGATCACGTGTTCGAATCGCGAAAACA
Organism: Haberlea rhodopensis; assembly: GCA_907163345.1. Taxonomy (NCBI): domain Eukaryota; kingdom Viridiplantae; phylum Streptophyta; class Magnoliopsida; order Lamiales; family Gesneriaceae; genus Haberlea; species Haberlea rhodopensis. Next base: position 2,101,562 of record CAJQUN010000079.1, read on the forward strand.
ACTTCTTGCATTGCAGGGTAAGATTGCGTAGATTATGCCCAAAATGACCCGAACCCCACACATAGCGGAAGCTTCGTGCACCGGGATTTGCTGCACTCAGTAAAATAAGTTATAAAAAAAATATAAAAACAACTTACCCCAACATACTCATTCCATGAACTGAATTCATCGGATGTGACAACAATCATTTTTCGTTCCTCATCCCAAGAAAATTCACTTTGCTTTTGGACATCTGTAACAACGCTATAATATTTCTTCCAAGCTTCGAGTTTATTGTTTACGTTTTCTTTTGTCAAATTAAGATGTAATTTTGAATTTAAATAGATCATAACAGCTTGCAAGGCATGAAGTTTCCAAGTATCTCCATCACATTTGTTTCCTTCAGCCATTTGGTCGGTCAAAACTTTTGTCAAATGACTGCCCATATCTCTATTCCATGACACATAATGTCTTGGTAATTCAAATTGTTTCTTATGATGTCCACCTACAAATTGGCATGTCAAACATGTTTAATATTAAAAATTAAACATACATTAGGGACAATTATCGATAATCAATTTTGTAAATGTCTCTATTTATTACTAATAAACTTGAAAACTTTATTTAAAAAAAATGATGTAACAATATATAATTAAAAAAATCAAAATGTAAAATGATTGTTACCTTGAGAATTATCTCCTGAAGTATCACAGATATGAATGGATGCCTGAGTTTCCATCATAAAACCATCATGTCCATAATTAGTTAAAGCTCCCCTTTGCATCTTCCTATAATTATTCACCCCACATTTGGTAATTAATAATTAAAAAGGACTAAACGTAGAATAGACCTAATGCACCCAAAGAATCCTTAACAATGGACAATTTGTTAACGAAACTTACAAAGTAAAAGCCAGAAATCGAACACCCCACACTACTCAAAGCAAACTAGTATACGAAAAACAATCATGCATGTAGTTAAAACAAACACTTACGCCCCAAATTTCCGAAGTGCCTTCTCCAAATTCCAATCCAAAAAAATGGTCAAACAAATATACAGTGAAGAATTAAACTGGGCTCCAAGTTAATTCGATTACTCAAGGCTGCGTCAAACTCGAATCGCGAACATTGAACAACATGATCTTGATAATTGATATCACCAAAACATGCGATGACCTGCTGCTATCAATTGAGAGGGGGTTCTCCTCTCTTTCTTCTCAAATACTCGAAATAACGACGGTAGTAAGTAGCCTATGATATGACCTGAAATCACGAATTAACCGTGAGAAGGGGGCCGAAAGTTTTTCCGGCGGGTCCCCTCCGACGCTCAAGTCAGGCGAGAGGATACGAGAAAATATATACTTGTAAAATAAGAAGATTGTGAATGAATGAGTTGATACCCCAAACCTGGTATTTATAGGCTGAGATTCGAGAATTACCATGCAACAAGGACTATTTCCATGTTTATCCAAATCTTATCTAGATAGGCTAAGATCTTGTGAATATAATCAAATTCCAGATATTGCTCCACGGATCTAGGACTTGCCTAATTCAGGGGACTCAGTCTCCTTGTTGTGCCCACGTATTAAGCAAGTTATGAGAAGAGCTCGGCCAAGGAGGTCGAACTCGAAAAGAGGTCGCCAGAATTTTAGGAGGAGGGCGAACAGGTGAGCTAAAACACGTCGGCCAAACAGGTGGGTAACCAACAAAGAGGTTGGAGAAAGAGGTGAGGTCTTCTGAAATAAGATCACCAGGACGCGAAGTTAACAGGTCGGCCAAACAGGTGGTGACTATATTTAAGGGGTATCACATTCCTCCCATCCCAGTCGAGCTGACGTCGTAGACTAGAAGTTCGTATGTATTCAGCCGACCTGATTTAAATATGAGCTAGCCCTTCTATCCATTGATGATTTAGGCGGGAATCCAACGGCTAACCAGTTCAAATTTTTAATTAAAAATTTGACCGTTGGGACGTCTGTTCATTTTCGAAGGAAAATCCTAGTCGTTCAATGAATAAGAGATGAACAGAAGGACCAAGTGTCAACAGGTAAGACCAAGCACGTATCTGCTCAGCTATGACCGGGTGAAAAACCCTTGAGCCTGGCATAACCAGGCTGAGGTGAGCTCGTCATAAACGTAGCTCCTGAAGTGAACTCGTCGTAAACGTAGTTCCTGAAGTAGGGTGAAAACCTTTGGGCCTGGCGTAACCAGGATTGAGGTGAGCTCGTCATAAACGTGCTCATAAGGTCGGGTGAAAACCATTGGGCCTGGCATAACTAGGGCTGAGGTGAGCTCGGCGTTAACGTAGCTCCTGAAGTGAACTCGTCATAAACGTAGTTCCTGGGGTCGGGTGAAAACCCTTGAGCCTGGCGTATCCAGGGCTGAGGTGAGCTCGTCGTAAACGTGCTCCGCCTGACGTAATCAAGGCCAAGGTAAGCTCGTCATAAACGTAGCCCCTGAAGTGAACTCGTCGTAAACGTAGTTCCTGAGGTCGGGTGAAAACCTGGCGTAACTAGGGCTGAGGTGAGCTAGTCTTTAACGTAGCTCCTGAAGTGAACTCGTCGTAAACGTAGTTCCTGAGGTCGGGTGAAACTCTTGAGCCTGGCGTAACCAGGGCTGAGGTGAGCTCATCGTAAACGTAACTCCTGAGGTCGGGTGAAAACCCTTGAAGCCTAACGTAATCAGGGCTGAGGTGAGCTCGTCGTAAATGTGCTCCTGAGGTCGGGTGAAAACCCTTGAGCCTGGCGTAACCAAGGTGGAGGTGAGCTCGTCGTAACCGTGCTCCTGAAGTGAACTCGTTGTAAACGTAGTTCCTGAGGATCGGGTGAAAACCCTTGGGCCTGGCGTAACCAAGGCCATGGTGAGCTCGTCGTAAACGTAGCTCCTGAAGTGAACTCGTCGTAAACGTAGTTCCTGAGGTAGGGTGAAAACCCTTGAGCCTGGCGTAACCAGGGCTGAGGTGAGCTCGTCGTAAACGTAGCTCCTGAGGTCGGGTGAAAACCCTTGAAGCCTGACGTAATCAAGGCCAAGGTGAACTCGTCGTAAACGTAGCTCCTGAAATGAACTCGTCGTAAACATAGTTCTTGAGGTAGGGTGAAAACCCTTGGGGCTGGCGTAACCAGGATTGAGGTGAGCTCATCGTAAACGTAGCTCCTGAGGTCGGGTGAAAACCCTTGAAGCCTGACGTAATCAAGGCCAAGGTGAGCTCGTCGTAAACGTAGCTCCTGAAGTGAACTCGTCGTAAACATAGTTCCTGAGGTATGGTGAAAACCCTTGGGCCTGGCGTAACCAGGATTGAGGTGAGCTCGTCGTAAACGTAGCTCCTGAGGTCGGGTGAAAACCCTTGAAGCCTGACGTAATCAAGGCCAAGGTGAGCTCGTCGTAAACGTAGCTCCTGAAGTAAACTCGTCGTAAACGTAAAAGGTAGGGTGAAAACCCTTGGACCTGGCGTAACCAGGATTGAGGTGAGCTCGTCGTTAACGTAGCTCCTGAAATGAACTCGTCGTGAACGTAGTTCCCGAGGTATGGTGAAAACCCTTGGGCCTGGCGTAACCAGGATTGAGGTGAGCTCGTCGTTAACGTAGCTCCTGAAATGAACTTGTCGTAAACGTAGTTCCTGAGGTCGGGTGAAAACCCTTGAGCCTGGCGTAACCAGGGCGGAGGTGAACTCATCGTAAACGTCCTCCTGATGTGAACTCGTAGTAAACGTAGTTCCTGAAGTCGGGTGAAAATCCTTAAAGCCTGACGTAATCAAGGTCAAGGTGAGCTCGTTGTAAACGTAGCTCCTGAAGTGAACTCGTCGTAAACGTAGTTCTTGGGGTAGGGTGAAAACCCTTGGGCCTGGCGTAACCAGGATTGAGGTGAGCTCGTCGTTAACGTAGCTCCTGAAATGAACTCGTCGTAAACGTAGCTCCTGAGGTAGGGCGAGAACCCTTGGGCCTGGCGTAACCAGGATTGAGGTGAGCTCGTCGTAAACGTAGCTCCTGAGGTCGGGTGAAAACCCTTGAGCCTGGTGTAACCCGGGCTGAGGAAGACCTTCTGAAGGCTGATGATGACCTTGAGATGAAGAGCTCGGGATGATCTCCGAGAGAATAGCTACAGATGAGCTTGTTGAGGATGACCTCGAGATGAGGAGCTCGGAATGACCTCCGTCTGAAGAGCTGAGATGAGCTCTACTGAAAAAAGGTGATGAGCTTTATATGATGAGCTCTCCGGGATAGATAACCATCTGAAGAGCTGTGGATGAGCTATAACGAATAGTTGATAATAAACTCCACATGAATAGCAAAGAATGAGCTCCGTGAGATAGTCTCTTTCTGAAGAGCTGAGGTTGAGCTCTAATGAGTGGTTGATCTTCATTTGAAGAGCTAGCAGATTAGCTCCCATGAATAGTTGATGATGGCCTCCATATGAAGAGCCGGCAGATGAACTCTTTGAGGTAGATATCCATCTGATGAGCTGAGGATGAGCTCTACTGAAGAGCTGAGATGATCCCCGACTGATGAGCTGAGGATGAGATCTACTGAATAGGTGATGATGAGCTCTTCGAGGTAGATCACAATCTGAAGAGCTGAGATGATCTCCATTTGAGGAGCTGAGTATGAGCTCTCCTGAATAGGTGATGTTGACCTCCATCTTATGAGTTGATGATGATCTCCATCTGAAGAGTTTAGGATGAGCTCTATTGAAGAGATGAGATGATCCCCATCTAATGAGCTGATGATGAGCTCTACTGAATAGGTGATGATGAACTCTCCGAGGTAGATCACAATCTGAAGAGATGAGATGATCTCCGTCTTATGAGCTTAGGATGAGCTCTACAGAAGAGCTGAGATGACCTCTACTGAAAAAAGGTGATGAAGATCTCGGGATGACCTCCGAGTGAAGAGCTAAGGATGATCTCTTGATGGCCAGGATGAAGAGCTCTTGATGACATCTAATTGCAAAGTGAAGGATGAGCTCATGTTGACCACGATGAAGAGCTCATGATGACCTCTGATTGAAGAGCTAAGGATGATCTCTTGATGGCCAGGATGAAGAGCTCTTGATGACATCTAATTGCAAAGTGAAGGATGAGCTCGTGTTGACCAAGATGAAGAGCTCATGATGACCTCTGATTGAAAAGCTAAGGTTGATCTCTTGATGGCCAAGACGAAGAGCTCATGATGACCTCTGATTGAAGAATAAAGGTTGAACTCTAATTGAGGAGTTGGGGATGACCTCCAAGCAGCTGGGGCATCTGGCTAGTCTTTGTGGTCTCCTTAATAGTCATGACAATGAACGAGTAAACTTTTCTAAGCTTATATCCACGTTCGTCAGTGGAGGTTAGATCTCTTACGTTCACCATAGGAGACTAGATCTTCCAAGTTCTTCTAGGATGTTAGATCTCCCATATACATCTCCGGAAGTTGTTACTCATCTTTCCGCTATGAACCTCTAGAGGTCAACATGGTATTCTATCTTCTTCCTTTTTTGTTGTCAGTCTCTACATCTTTGCTCATGTTTCCCACAGACGGCGCCAATTGATCACCAAAACTTGCGATGATCTGCTGCTATCAATTGAGAGGGGGTTCTCCTCTCTTTCTTCTCCAATACTCGAAATAACGACGATGGTGGCAGTAAGTAGCCTCTGATATGACCTGAAATCACGAATTAACCGTGAGAAGGGGGCCGGAAGTTTTTCCGACGGGTCCCCTCCGACGCTCAAGTCAGGCGAGAGGATACGAGAAAATATATACTTGTAATAAGAAGATTGTGAATGAATGAGTTGATACCCCAAACCTGGTATTTATAGGCAGAGATTCGAGAATTACCATGCAACAAGGACTATTTCCATGTTTATCCAAATCTTATCTAGATAGACTAAGATCTTGTGAATACAATCAAATCCCAGATATTGCTCCGCGGATCTAGGACTTGCCTAATTTAGGGGACTCAGTCTCCTTGTTGTGCCCACGTATTAAGCAAGTTATGAGAAGAGCTCGGCCAAGGAGGTCGGACTCGAAAAGAGGTCTCCAGAACGTTAGGAGGAGGGTGAACAGGTGAGCTAAAACACGTCACCCAAACAGATGGGTAGCCAACAAAGAGGTCGGAGAAAGAGGTGAGGTCTTCTGAAGTAAGATCACCAGGACGCGAAGGTAATAGGTCGGCAAAACAGGTGGTGACTATATTTAAGGGGTATCAATAATGAAAACCCAAAAATTAAGCAATATGCAGTGTGTACTATCGGGTATAAGGATTTAATATAATTTGAACCAAACATGGGTTGTGCATGTGCTTATCACATAGCATGTAAACATTGCCTGAAGTTAGATCCTGATCACTAAAACTTTATTTATGATTAATCATATTAATCCAAGATGACCAGTGAATATTAGCAAAGGTCATCTTGAATTGTATAATTTCCATGTAACAATGAACTAGGGCACTGGAAAAGACCCAGTATCACATTTCGTACATGCAAAATGGGGCCAGAGGAAGAAAAAGAACTGCAGAAAGTAATTCTTCTTCTTTAAACTCCGAATGGAAAATCGGGATATGCGTGCTTGGTCCTATCTGTTTAAAGTTTGTCATTACATGGTAAATTATTAAACAGGTCCGAGCTATGGCGTGCTTAGTCCTATCTGTTTACAGTTTGCCATTACGTGGTAAATTATTAAACATGGCCGAACTAATGCATGTTTGGTCCTACCTATTTAAAGTTTGTCATTACGTGGTAACTTATTAAACGTGTCCGAGCTAATTCACGATTGGTCCTACATGTTTACAGTTTGCCATTACGTGGTATATTATTAAACATGGCCGAGCTAAGGTATGTTTGGTCCTACCTATTTAAAGTTTGCCGTTACGTGGTAATGTACTAATCATGGCCAAGATAATACATGCTTGGTCCTATCTGATTAAGCTTTGCCACACAAAAAAAAAAAAAAAAAGACATTAAAATAGAACTGACATTAAAGGAAAAGAACAATTCCGAGTACAGATAGGAATATGGACTAAGAGGGGGAAAACATATCTAAAGGTTAGGGGGGAAAGAGGCAGCTACTTTTTCTACATCTAGAAAATCCAGAGAGACGTCAGACACAAGACAACCTTGTTCTTTAATCTGACTTAGACATCCCTGGAAACCAGCCTCAATGAAAGTAAGGAGTTTCTCCCCTACCAATTGCTCAGACTTTTGTTTCTCCTCGGATGCCTCCTTCTGAGACTTAGCAAGCTCCTGCTCAGCAGAGTTAGCTAACCCTTTAGCTAAGGCTAGCTCATTACGCAGCTCCCGCAGGTCAGTCTCATATTGGCGTTTTTGGGCCTCAATCAAAGAGCGAGCCTAGGTCTCAGCAACGGTCTTCTTGTCAATTTGAGCTTTAAGCTCAGAGACTTCCTTCTCATGTAAAGATTTGGCCTCAATAAGGGAGTCTTGCATAGTCTCGAAGACCTTGGCGTCTTTTAAAGATTGTCTTCGGATGAAAGAAGCCCTTGATGTAAATTCCCCAATCAAGAGCATGGCCTCGGTCAGACGGCTGCCAGTCCGGGTAATCAGGTCCCCCCAGCTCAGTTGGCTCATATAGAGGGCATCCTCCGTGTTAGCCAGGTCACGAGCCACAGCTAAGGTAACTGTGTTCGGCCCCTCCCCAACAAGTCTAACTCCTCCTCGGTAAGCCTCCATCACCCGCTCACGACACCTCTCGACACGAGTTGACGCACCTCCTTTTTCACCCGCCACCGGAGGGTCGGAGGTATCAGGACGTGCCCGGACTTGCCTAAGGGGCTGAGCTTCTACAACAGCAGACCCTGCAGACCCCCATGGAGCAGCCTGTCTTTTCCTGGAGAGCTGAGCTACCTCATCGGTAGGACTTTCAGCCCCTACATCCACAATGGTCACTCCCTCGGCTGCTTGAGAATGTGCCTGTTTTTGTTTCCTTTTCTGAATAGCTTTCAACACTAAGGAGCTCATAACTCTGTCTTCTGTATAAACAAGTAAAGAGTTCAGTCAGACCTAACAAAAAACACTTGGAATAAAATAGTTGTTAAAACATGCTAGAACAAGTACCGGCTCTCCCCCTCAAGGTCAGATCAGCCGGACTCAGCCCAGCAAAACAAAGGAGATCCTCCACCAACAGCTTAGATGAATTGAAGCAGTGGCCTCCAATAGCGCTCATTACATCTAAGAATATGGGGCTCTTTTTGAAATTTTTAGGAGGAGAGGGGAGAGCCGGGAGATGATCTAGCCAATCAGTACAGCAGACCCAGGGCCGAGGAGGTTTTACAAAAAAGAAATCGTTTTTCCAATCCTTGATGCTAGGATATCCCCCAACAAATGCATAGCCAGGTCGGCTGGTAACATACTAGGGTCCCTCATCCGATCTCTTGATATGGAAGAAGTAAGAGAGGGAGGGGTGGTCGTAAGGTAATCCTAACGCCTTAAAAATAACCACTAGACTACACAAAATACGGAAGGAGTTGGGAGAGAATTGGCTAAGGTTGAGCTGATAAAAGGTACTGAACTCCTGAAAGAACTCAGGAAGAGGAAAACGTAAACCCCCTCCAGCTGGCCGCGGTAAAAGGTATAAAAAACCCTCAGGAGGTTGATGCGATCATTGAGACAATGAAGGGAATATGAACTCATAATCAAAAGGGGGTTGGCTGAGCTGGCGTATTTTGGCCTCATCTGACTCATCCAAGGAAGGAACATATAGTTCATACCAGGGATAATTGCCCGGAGGCGACTCCGATCTAAGACGAGGACTGGCCTCAGTTATTTGAAGGTCGGGTTCAGCTGAGGTCCCAGCTTCATGGGGAGCCTCAGTTCGCACAACTTCTTCAATTGGCTCAACTCCCTCAGGGGGGCAATCCCGTCGGGATAAATGAACCGTACTGATCCACCGCTTTAAGCTCCTCATCAGTCAGAGGGGAAGGAAATAATTGATCAGGAGAAGAAGGCATTTTTTTAACAAAAAACAGCTGAGAATAAACGTACCTAGGAGTTTTCAGAAAGAAAATGGAGAGTAATGCAAAAGATGTCGGATCCGATCTGTTTCGAAAGTCGCAAAAGTAGACAATGAGGGACCTGAAGTAGTATATATATAGGGGGACCTCCCTGAATCCTGGCCGTTGATCTCTGATGCGCTGTACGGTCTAGATTAGCCACGGGAATCGGGCAAACAACCCAACGGTCAGAATTTGAAATTCAAAATTCAAATTTTTTAGCCGTTATTGCCCGCCTAAATCAAGTTTGGCTATTTAGAAGAAGTTGCTCATCATGATAACTCAGCACATACGAGCTTCTGGTCTACAATGTCAGCTCGACAGAGAAGGGGGACTGTGATACCTCCTAAATATGAAGACACCACATGATGAGCCGGCCTGCCTCCGTGTTGTACTACTTGACTTTCTTCAAAAGACCTCGCCTGTTCTTCCGAGCTCTTTGCATGGACCGACATGTTGGGCCGACGTGTTTCACCTCACCTGTTGACCCTTCGCCAAATTGATGGTCGACCTCTTTTGGGAACCGAGCTCATCGGTCGAGCTCTTCTCATTCCCTGCTTGATACGTGTGCTCAACAAGGAAACTGAGTCCCATAAGCTAGGTAAGTCCTAGATCTGCGGAGCAATATCAGGGATTTGATTGTATTCACAGGATCTTAACATATCTGGGTAAGAATTGGATAAACATGGAAAGAGTCCTTGTTGCATGGTAATTCTCGGGTCTCTGTCTATAAATACCAGGTTTGAGGTATCAACCCATTCAATTCACAATCCTATTACTTTACAAGTATATATTTTCTTGTATCCTCTCGTACCGGAAAAACTTCTGGCCCCCTTCTCACCGTTAATTCGTGCTTTCAGGTCATATCAGAGGCTACTTACTGCCACCATCTTCGTTAATTTGAGTATTGGAGAAGAGAGAGAGGAGAACCCCCTCTCAATTGATAGCAGCAGGTCATCGCAAGTTTTGGTGATATCAATAGGTAAATCCTTTTTTAAAAATCTCGTGCGGATTTCTTTGTTTTTTTTAAGCAATTATTAGGAGGGATAGTTTGAAAAAATGACATTGATCAAACATTTTTTTATTTGTGACCTTATTTAAATATTTGTTTTGCAAAATCACCTTCAAACACATACAAAAAACAAAGGTCAAAATTGAAAAGATTATATTTCAAAATCATGGCCAAACAAAAATTATTTGTTTAAATACTCTTTATTAGGACTACAATTGCCATTTGGGAGGAAAAAATTGTTTTTACATGGGATTGAACACATGCTTCTCCCGAAATGAAAAAAATTATGCTATTAGACCAAGTGATCTTGAGCAATCTTGTGTAAATTTCGGCCCACCAATCAGGCACAATTGTGTTGGGTCTAATCAATCTCATGTGTATATCATCATCACCATATTGATTATTATTATATTAAGGACACATTTGGTACAAATGATATAAGTGTGATTATTGAATGATTAGATGTCCATAGCGTAGTTCATTTTTTTAGTAAATCAACATAATCATCTATACTATATTATAATGCGTGAACACCTTAGAGTAATCACTTTGGTATGACGAAATTTCAAAAATATCTTTTATTTGCTTTAATAATAGCTATGAGACCATAAGATAAAGAATAATATCGGAATATCACATATTAACTTCCCAACTTCGTTCTAAATTTTCCACCAATTTTTTTTCCTTCCAAAAGTATATGTGATAGCTTTTTTTCCCCATAAAATATCATATTTAAATAAGATATTTCAAATATAAAAATTTAATATACATATACAATATATAAAATTTAAAATTTCATTATATATGCGTCGTTTTTGCGTCGGCCGCTAGTATAAGTAATGGATAAACTGATATTAAATGCATATTAGTAAACTCACCAACACCTATGTGATTAGCAAACCAATGGCGCGTACAATAGCGTGATTTTTGAGTAATTAGTGTAAAGACCATTTACCCTAAAATATGGTGTTACTTTCAGCTTTCAATTGCCGACAAAATCTTAGAACAAATAAATCAGAGCATAAAGCGGCGAGATAACTCGGAGCTTCATGAAGGTAGATCTCATCGTCATTGTGCAAAATCGTCTCTTCTCAAAGGTAATTCGTCGTATAAAGCTTTCATGGTGAGAAAAAATGGAGTGAACCCAGATGTGATAACGTTTAATACTCTTCTTTATAGGCTATACGAGGATAAAAAAGGTTTGATGATGGCGAAAAGGTGTGAAAACAAATGGTTAAATGTAACTTAATTCGGAATGTTAGAAGTTATAATGCAAGGCTTGTTGTATTAGTCAAAGAGGACGTTTGAAGAAGCAGACAAATGGGTGTTTGAAATGGGCGATAATGGAATAAAGCCAAACTTTTTACTTATGAAGCTCTGATTAGAGGGTACTATAATGATGAAGATGTGGATGAGGTGAAAAATGGTATTCAGAAATGGGGAGATTGGCGAATCTAGCAATTTTATTGAGGATGACAAAATTTAATTACATAAAATTAACCCAAAAATTTTATGAAAAATATACGGGTTTAAAGACTGGATGTATAAACTTTTAGATAAATAATAATACTATTATTTCAAGAAAGAGACTTGCACTTACCGAGTTTGATCATGATAATACAATTGTAACGATGTTCGGTTAATTGATATTCAAGGAATGAACTTGCTCGATTTCAAGAAATGAGATAGAGCAGGTTTTTTATATGTTTAAGATACCCATTCTTTTTTGCGAGAAAAGAAATGTTTGAATAAAATGCTATATTTGCGCATAGATATGGGTTGTATGTCTCATAATAAAGTCATTGAATAATTATAAAATATTTGAAAATCGTCATGCGGTTTCATTAAAGCAGTTGTCAAACTTGTGAAATTGAGCTTTTGTTGCATAAGTCTATAAGTGAATAGTCAAAACATTAGTAAATAATATGAATATTTATTTTAAATATATTTGTAGAGTAAACAAGTATTGAGTAAACAAAAATTAAAAATTATATATAAGTAGAACCAAAATCTTAGTGGTACGAGAGTCAAAATTTCATATAATATTTTTGAGAAACATTTATAAAATATCATGTTTACAAAGAATTTATATTTACAAATAGTCTGTGATATTAAAAAAATAAGGATGTTTACAAAGAATCTCATCCACAAAGATATAAATTTATATATATATATATATAAAAAAAAGAGTTTCTCTTAAAAAAAACAGAAAGAGAAAAAAAAGATAAAGGTTGCCCCACTTTGGACCCCTCACTTCCACGTAGATTCGCCCGTGCATGTCGATTATGATTGGTGTTTCAAGCTTTGCAATGAAAGGAAGGGTTTGTTTGATGATGCCCTTAAGAGTAGTGCCCTTAGGGGCATCATCACCGTTCATTTGGAATCTTTTTTTTTTTTAAAAAAAGATTCCACATGGATGGTGGATGATGGCCCTGAGGGCAGTGCCCTTCAGGGCGGCAACAATAAAACCGAAAGGAAGTGTCTCGTTGATGTTGCAGAAGATGGTAGACATTGTGTTGAAGGTCTCTAGAATTGCAAAGGGTAAGAATGTTGTTCGGATGGGAAGACAAGTAATTGTTGTCTTTATAAACTTAAACTAACATGAGTTGGTATCTTTGTTATTTTAAGTAATTCCCAGAACTTCAAGAAACCAGTTTTCTAGTCTTTTTGGTGTCTAATTACATACTGCCTCAGTTTTCTATTGCAGAACCGAAATAAAAAGAAAAACATCTTTGTTTTCATGTGCTTCTTCTTGATAAAAAATGGATATCGGCAAATATTCACTTAAAAATTCGTGTTGAAATCATTCAAGTGTATTTATGTCATTTTATTAACTTCTTATCATCTATACAATTGTTTACCAAGTATACCAAACACATTATTAATATTTTAGTAATCATATGCACTTTATACATTACTTTAATGAGGAAATGACAAGAATGTACCACTTTTTAAAACATCTTTCAACTAAATCACCCAAAAAAATCTTCTTTCAACTAAATACATCTTTTAAAAAATTTATTTCAAATAAGTCCAATTTATCAAACCCTAATATAATTAGTCCATTAAGATGATTAAAATACCCTTGCACTACACCTTCATCCCCAAGCCTTTGCCTACTTTCCACCATCGTGTTGCCCTCTGAAGCTTCTGATTTGTTTCTGATTTTTGTTCCGCAATTCTGCAAAGGATTCTTCGAACAAATTGAGATAATTTCATTTGGAATCACTTTATTAGGTTGTGTTGTGTGATCGTATTTACAATTTTTGATGTGATTGTTGTCGATTCCTTGTTCCCTCTCAGTGAATTGTTTCTAATGCTCTGGGTGTTTGCTTGAATTCTGTTTTAGCGACCAACTTCTGATCGAATTTCAGTTGTTCTAGCCTCGCGTTCTTCGATCGTGATTTTCTAAAATCATTGAATTATTTTTCGTTGAATTTTGGATTAATTTTCTTAAGTTGAACGCTCAATTTTGGGGCAGAAAACGTGAATCTAAAAAAATTGAGGAAATTATTAATTTATCCTCATTCTCGTTGTTTTGAATTTCTTTCCAATTCGTGCATTCAGTTTGCATTCCTTGCTTATATTGTTGAATCGATCATTTGATACAAGAACGATTTGGTGGTACAATCGCTTTATTTGATTTTGATTATTTAATTTTTACATGCACCGACTGAATATGTCGGTGCATGTAATTTCATGCACCAATCGAGTCTATCGGTGCATGTAAATTACATGCACCGATAGTCTCATATGCATGCATTGAGGTAGTTTTTTTTCCTGCGGTGGACTTGTTACCATCTGTGTCTATCGGTGCATGTGATTTACATGCACCGATAGAAACATATGAGATAGTTTAATATGCATAATCTATCGGTGCATGTGATTTACATGCACCGGTAGAGATAACACCGGTAGAGTCTATCGATGCATCTAAATCACATGCACCGATAGACTCAAATGCATGCGTTGAGGTTGTTTTTTTTTTTCCTGCGGTGGACTTGTATCATCTGTGTCTATCGGTGCATGTGATTTACATGCACCGATAGAAACATATGAGACAGTTTAATATGCATAATCTATTGGTGCATATTACTCATGCGATGCATGTAAAATTGAGTAATGAGATGCATGTAAAATTACTAATGCGGTGCATGTAAAATTACTCATGTGGTGCATGTAAAATTACTCATGCGTTGCATGTAAAATTGAGTGGTGCATGTTAAAATCAACTAATGCGGTGCATGTTAAAATCGACGGTGCATGTAAAATTACTAGTATCGTTCATGTAAAATTGAGCGGTGCATGTAAAAATTGACTCATGCGGTGCATGTAAAATTACTCACTCGGTGCATGTGAAAATGAGTCATGCGGTGCATGTAAAATTACTCACTCGGTGCATGCGAAAATGAGTCATGCGATGCATGTAAATTATTCTTGTGGTGCATGTAAAAATTAATTATGCGGTGTAGCGTGTTTTCATAAGTGGGGTTAGTTTGGTCATTGTATTCAAAAATGGACTTAGTTGAAAGAACTTTTTATTGGGTGACTGGGCTGAAAACCTTTTACCTAATGATACCGGCCCGAAATTTTCCCTACTTTAATAATCATCTACTAATCCACTTAATTATCTATAACTCATGTATCCTATCACAGCTACGAAGTGCAACCTAAACTCATTTGGTAAAACTTTTTTAAAAAAAAAATCTAAATAATGATTTTATATTTTATTCTTACTCGTAAAATCTGTTTTATTTAATTTTTTAGTTATTAGTATTTTTATTATAGACCGTTTGTTTATGGTTTTGTTGGCATTTCTAAATAATTTCGCAAATTTACATGTGTCTTCCTTGTAAAATAGTTGTATTATGAATTTCTCTAGTTTGATCAATAAAAGATGAACTTATATATTATCTATTCAGCCCATTTGATCCCAATTTTTTTTATTTAATATTTTGTCAAAAATGTCATTTTGAATTAAATATATTTTTAGTGATATTTTAATTGAAAATATGTGAGAGTCTTAGAAATTTTTACACAATCAAAACTAAATACATAATAAAGAAGATATACATTAATTTTTAAATTAAAAGGATTAAAATAACAATTATGAAAATTAGAAGGTTTATACGAAGAAGGGGTTAGGAATAGATATGGTTTGTTCAATAAATCTAGAGTAGTTGAGCCTAGAATGAAAGTTGAGAAAAAGTAATTGAATATTGTATAGGCAAGAGTTCTACAAGTTTTGGGAATTGCGAATTTTGTCTGCATCATGCTTCCAACGCTTGTATATATAGTTGTTGGAAAAGTGAATCGAGCTGGCCAAATAAATTCTTGCCTTTTGGAACAGTAGCTCGATAGATCGAGCTTCTTGCTCGATCGATTGAGCATTGTATCTGTTTGTGAAATGATATGTCCATTCACGTTTAGGGTGCGATTTTTGGCGATATAATGCCTCCAAATGGTGTCCATTCGGAATTATTTTTGGTTTACTATATATATAACATAACCCACTTGTTTTAAACATGGAATTTCGAAAATTCACATCATATTTGAAGATCAAAATTTGAGTAATTTTGTGAGTCTTCATCATTGTTATGGTTGAGCGTTTTTAGACCTTTGTGGTTTAAAGGATTTGTGATTTGGAGTGCTCCTATTACAAATCATGGTCGTTATATCTTGGGAGGCAAATTGCCAAAGTAAACTGTTAGCACCGTAGCGGGGCAATATTGTCTTAAGGATAGAGATTCCAAATCTCGCATCGACATTTCTAATACAAAGTCATTTGTTGTTTTTGCTTGCTACTTTCCTAAGATACACACCCATAAAATTTTGTGCTACAATCTTAAGACAATATTAGCAACAAATGACTTCGTCGAGTGCAACAATGACTCAAGTCCATCATGGTGAAAGGCCTGAAAAGTTCAATGTGAACGATTTCAAGCGATGACAACAAAAGATTTTGTTTTATTTGACAACCTTGGGGTTGACAAGGTTCCTCTGTGGGGTCCTCGTTACTTAATCCATTATGTATTAAATCGCAAGTACATATGTGAGTCAGAATTAAGTAATTCATACACTGTTTAAGAGTTTCTTACTAATAGGTTGTTACAGATGTACAAAACCACAAGTACAAAAACCCTATTCACATATACATCACATGTGTTAATTAAAGAACAACTTAAGCCAACACAACTCCTATGCAGTGGTTCACCTCGCAGCGGAATAAGACTCACGATCCCCACGTCTATGAAATCCTACAGAAACATTCACACAACGTGAGTATAGATAAACCACTATCTTAGTGCAATATCAAAACACAATATCAATGATAAAGCACAATAAACATCATATCCAATGTGAATGCTATGTATCATGCATCAACCAATGCACCACGTCGACATGTCTCAACTATCACCCTATTATCACGAGACCAATATGATATGTCTATCTCAGCTCACTATGTCAGTGGAACCACATCACATCTTCATATTAGCAGCGCATATCATAGTACCGTACTCATATGTGATAATAGCCAGAGTATATACCCAAACCAGGCGTATACCTCTATATGTAGCATACCCGAGCATATACCCAAACCAGGCGTATACCTATAATGCTAAAACATATACCCAAACACATGATATCCATGAATGTATATGCATATGATACTGCCAATCATATGATATCAACACAACACAATTCATATGATATCAATCTCATAACATCATCACACAATATCTATACTCCGTACGTCAACACGTACCTGCAAAGCGACACAAACGAGATAAATCAATCGTCACTGGCTAATTGCCTCGTTGCCCCGTCCCCTGTGATGATGCTACAATAATATCACCAATAAACCATGTTATAAGAGGCTTCATAAACAATTGTAACAAAAATATAACATTTTCAAAAATTCCAAGGCACCGATCGATCGCTACATTTTCCGATCGATCGCCAAAACTTTCTGTCTCCTCGCGATCGATCGCAACTACTTGGCGATCGATCGCCAAAATGCGCTGTTCATAGCGATCAATCGCTACAAACTCACCGATCGATCGCCACATATTTTCACCGTCTTAAATTTTATCTGTCCTCGGCGATCGATCGCAACACAAGCATCGATCGATCGCCGATGTCCAGAAAACTTAGAACATGACGATTTTCAAGCATATCTTCATGGTACTTCTTCTCCTACTCACAAATTTACATGTAACCATGTTTCTTGCAATCCCTAGTATCATATAAACATGTTTCTACCATCTTAGAATCCAATTCTTGGCATATAAAAATGTTATGATTCTAAGCATGAACATTTGATATTCAAATTCACATACTTCAACACCAACTACATAATTCAAGTTTAAAACCATAAATTCCTTACCACGAAGTTAAGAAATCACTTCACTCTACTTCTTAGCTTGATTATCAAGTGTAACCCAAGCAAAAGAATGCAAGAATTATCAAGGGTTTGGAGAGGTGCTTGTGTAGAGATTTGTAGGTGAGAATGGTGTTGTACGTGTTTGGATGTTGGAAATCTGATTTTAACTTTCTCTTTACCTGTCCCACTTGCATACAAGTACAAATCTAACTCATCTCAAATGCATAGTAAATTTAACTCAAATTCAAATGCAACTCATAGTTACTTGATATGTCACTACACTTGATTTAATTCAAGTCATATATTGCCATATGTTTCATTCATTGCCATATATCATTTTATACATGTATTATTCATCCTCGGTTCAACCCGAACCCAATTCATATCATATCGAAATTAGTCATAATAACGATATAATCATATCACACGTGTATAAAGCAAATCAAGGCATTACATCCTCAATGAGGATGCTCCTACTATTATGGAGAGTGAAACCGACAACCAATAGAGGGATGCGGTTGATGCGTGGAATCAAATCGATTTCCTGTGCAAGAATTATATTCTCAATGGACTGGACAACACATTATACAATGTGTATTGTCTAGTGAAGACGGCCAATGAATTGCGGCAATCCTTGGAGAAAAATTACAGATCTGAGGATGCCGGCATGAAGAAATTCATCGTTGGGCGATTCCTGGATTTCAAAATGGTTGATACAAAGCCTGTGATAGCACAAGTGCAAGATTTGTAGGTAATCATGCACGAAATTCATGCAGAGGGAATAGTTCTAAGTGACTCATTCCAAGTGGCCGCCATGATTGAAAAGTTGCCTCCGTCATGGAAGGACTTCAAGAATTATCTCAAGCATAAACGAAAAGAGATGAATCTTGAAGACCTTGTGGTTCGCTTGAGAATCGAAGAGGACAACAAAATTTCCGAAAGGAAGGAAAATTGGCACCAAGCACGAGTGAACTTAGTGGAAAAACAAGCCGGAAAAAAGCGAAAGTTTGACGGCATGGCCTCCAAATCTGGAAAGGCGAAGACGTGCAAAGACAAGTGCTACAAATGTGGAAAACCCAATCACATGGCAAAAGATTGTCGCAATAAAGACAATCGCGGGAAGGCTATGGATCAAGTAAATATGACCGAAGAAGATCGTCTCTCAATTGATTTGGATGATCTAGCGCTTACCGCTTAAATTAGATTGTGTATCTTTGAAAGTTGTAAAATCCATGAATGAAGTGATTCTAAATAAATGTAATGACGATATTTGTTGAAAACAATAAAATTTATGTTATTACTTCTTGTAGTGAATCTTATGGTTTGTGGCATGATTGTTAGGATCATTTAAACCATAGTTCGCAACACAAATTGTAATGTTAAATTTATTGCTTATACGTGCACTAAGTTAACAAAATAGTCATTAATTTGTTAGAAGAATCGTAACTTCTCTAGAGTTAACTCACAATTATATTTGTGATGGAAAGATTGTGCAAACTAGAGATGTGAGAAAAGTAATTTGTTACTTTATCAATATTTGCGCATGATATTGTTGTGACTTTTTTGCTATGAAGCAAAAATAAAGTCAGTGGGGTGTTTAAACACTTCAAGAGTGAGATTGCAATAAAATTTAGCAAATGAGTTTTGCTATGAGAAATTGTGAGTAGATTATACTTGTGTTGTCTAAGAATTTGATGCTTAAGCTTGAATCTGCAAGAATATAAAATCTTGAATTCAAGTTTCTAAGCTTTGAATTTCTAAGCTAGTACGCTTATAACATGAATTTGCAAGATTTAAAATCTTGAATTCAAGTTTTCTAAGTTAGTGCGCTTAAATTGTAAATTGTGAACCGAGTTTGAGAATATTATCCAAGTTTCAACTTATGTAAGCAAGTACGCTTAAATCCGAAATTTTCAAAAAATAAAAACTTGAATTTGGATTTGTAAGACGATGACGCTTAGAACTTGAAACACGAAAATTTGAACTCCAGTGCACTTCGTTACTACCCGAAGTTGTGGGGGTTGCAATTCTAGGATTCAATCACTTACCACATTTAGGCAATGACGAAAACCTTGTGATTGAAGGAAAAGAGAGTTTCCTACAATATTTGAAATGTGGGGTACTTGGCTAAATTAGAAATGAAGGCCAAAGTAAAGTCATAACAAAAACCAAATAAAAAAGACATGAATAGTTTGACAAATCACGTTGTCAAATAGATTAAAGAGTGTGACAAATGTGTACACACTTAAGCATAGGTATGCTTGTGTATTGATGATATGCTCATTGAAGAAGCAATTTTGAAATCATCAAGTAACAAAGGAAAATGTTGACGAAACATTTTGACATGTGTGCATCAAGAATAATGTTTGGAATGAAGTTTCCAAGACACTTGAAGAATGAAATCTCAAGGATTAATTCGAGTTTCAAATTTTAAGCTTTGTATTTAAATTTCAAGTTTGCAAGAAATGGAATCTTGAACTTGTAATTTTTATACGCTTAAAAATTTTTGAATTGTGAATTAAAGTTGAATATTTCCTCTGGTCTCGAATTTTGTAAGAAATAACGCGTTAACATTGCTTACAATTCGATGATGAAAATATCCTTAAAGGATAAAATAATGCAAAAGTGGTAATGTGATTACCAAAACTGAAGATATACTGTTGTGGAAAATTCTCTATGCAAAACATTTAAAGCTTCTGCGGCCGAGTGGTTTTATAAGTTGTCAGAGAAAAATCCTGTGCATGCAGCTAAAATGTGTTGCGATAATGCTATATGACAAAATGATCTCTAATGACATAATCTTAAGTGATTATGTGAATCCGCGGATCCGTATATGAAATGCTTAACCGAGAGATCATGTGAACGTTTAGCGAGGGGAATGAGGTTAAAACCCTATAATCAAAATCTCATAGTTGATACCCAACCTTGTTGACAGGAGATCCCAAGATCTAGGTTCAAAAAGGATAACTAAATTATGAAATTGTATAAACACATTGGAGAATTAATCTCTGACCCAATCCTATGATAAGGGTTTAGCCTGCAAAAAGGGTACGAGGATAGGCAAAAGGCCTTTAATGATTCCTAAGATATATAAGAATATGTTGGAGTATAGAGGAATATTCTTCTAGGAGATCACCTACGTAAGTGCGAAGTGTGGCTGCTTTAAATATGAAAAGCACTTATGAAACCAAGCGTGGTCCAAGGCCGAAATGGACACAACCGTAAGAAACCAATACGAATGTTAGAATTGGTATGGTGTGGGTTCAATTGTCTAGGTTTACACCAACGACTAAATAGTTCAAGACTATAAGTTCACTATTAAGTCAAGTAAATCCGACTGAATATAACTATGGAAGATTCAAAGCCGCAGGCTATCTCTCCAGATGCCATAATAGTTCGTTAAAAGCGCTCAATTGCATACATGCATTAATTTAATTCATGTGGGGGATTGTTGGAAAAGTGAATGAAATTAAATGCTCGATCGATCGAGCGGGCAAGAAAAATTCTTGTCTTTTGGAACAGTAGCTCGATAGATCGAGCTCCTTGCTTGACTCGATCGATCGACCACTGTATCTGTTTTGTGAAATGGTATGGCCAATCACGTTTAGGATGCGATTTTTGGCGATATAGTGCATCCAAATGGCGTTCATTCGGAATTATTTTGGTTTACTGTATATATAACATAACCCCACTTGTTTTAAACATAGAATTTTGAAATTCACATCATATTTGAAGATCAAAATTTGAGTAATTTTGTGAGTCACCATTGTTATGGTTGAGCGTTATTAGACCTTTGTGATTTAAATGATTTGTGATTCGGAGTGCTCCTATCACAAATCATAGTCGTTGTATCTTGGGAGACAAATTGCCAAAGTAACCGTTAGCACCGTAGCGGGGCAATATTGTCTTAAGGACAGAGATTCCAAATCTCGTCTTGGCATTTCTAATACAAAGTCATTTGTTGTTTTTGCTTGCTACTTTCCTAAGATACACACCCATAAAATTTTATACTACAATAGTATGGTTAGTTTGAAATTAATAACTTGTATGCATCCTGTTTTGTCCTCAATTTTGTATTAAAATACATATTTTAATATAAAATGCTAACTAACATATCAATAGATCAATTATATTGAGTTTGTCCATAGGTGGGGTTCATACCGAGTCATACGAGCATTTTCCGTTTGTGGGTTTGAGGACTTGGTGAGTTTTATTTCTCGAGGAGTGAAGACTGTAAGGAATCCAACAAGCAATGCGCAGCGGAAATAAAATTTGGATTCCCTAACCATGGACCTATACAGAGTATTCATATCGGAATGATTAAAGAGTCTCACCCTTGTAGTGTGTTTGATGCAGAATCCTCGTTGTAGCACCACGAGTCACAAACGAAAATTTTCACCTTCGTCTCTATGGTATCCACACGATCAAATCGAAAGGGATGTTCAAGAACAAGTTGCTAGACTTATTCTTGAACCAAAACTGAACTCCCGGTTCAAAACTGATTAACGGCAGCCTAACACCACCAATAAAGACTCGAAGGCGGCCGTGAGGAAGTGGCGGTCGTGAATCGTCTTGGATGATAGGAGGCGGCCGAGAGGAGTAGGTTTTGTGATTATAAATTGTGTACTCCTAATCTTATTAATCACCTTGTTATTTATATTATAAGATTTAATTAAGGTTTAAGACTTTCTTAAAGCCTCATGGGCCCAAACCCATGATTTAATTAAATCCTTATAATCATTTAATTAAGACTCTTCTTAATTAATTAATTCATCCAATGAATTTAATTCCCTTTATCGATTTAATCTTTTGTGCGACCCGATAGGATCTTGTAATGTTGGCAGTGACATAAAATCTCATTTTACGTCACAAGCAATGAGCGGTATCTAGCAACACATCAAGGCTACCCAAATTACAAGAATGTCATTGACTCGACATAACCTTAGAACTTGTGATAATATTAACCATGTAACTTAATCCATTTGTCCATGTGTTTAGATTGAACACGAGTCATGGAATAGTCATACTCGTATATTCAATCTCTATTTCTTGATCTCCAAGTAGAACTAGAATAAACGAATAAGCTCGATATCACATATCGACTCATTCGAGCACGGCCATCCATTTTAGTCTTACTTGATCAAGGGCCCAAACACTTCTCCTGTTATATAGGAGGGACAAATCCTATCTTGATCAATCAACATCCCTCTACATAATTCGTAGTGTATCCAATATTTGCCTTTATAGTTTACCCTGTTACAGGTAACGTTTGACAATATCAAGATACATAACTCCTTATGTTGAGATCTCTGATGATCTCAAGTCGTAAGGATTACATACATTATTATCACTATGAGAATTGCTTATGACACTCATATAACTATCCATGTAGCATTCTCATGGTGGGTCTGTCCAGTACATTGTTCTCTAACATGTACCCATGTGTTGATTTTATATCTCATATCCATGAACAATTCATCAATCAAAACATACTAGTCTCAGTGTATTATCATTATCCTTATTTATGATAATACTTGACTAGAGACAATCTTTAAGAATAATACAATATTATTCTAAGGACATTAACTTATATGTCAATTCATATTGCACAGATATTCGAATAATATATAATAATGATTTGTCATTTATAAAATCATAATACATTGTATGTCATAAACAATCATCTAATGACTTGTCTTAGGCATATCCCAACAAAAACCCTAATGATAGAAAATCCCAATGAAAAGAGTTCTAGCATGGTGCCTGAGTTGGTGAGCTTTTCTCCCTCTGAGTGATGCCCCGGTTGAGAATTAATCCTAACTTAATACAATAAACCTAGAATTGACCTCGGAATATGGATGCAGAAGTATTTGTTGCCGTTGCCCGATGCAGTAAAGCATTTGTGGAATCGGTTCTGTACGTGAAAAGGCCAATTACCTTGCCTTTTGCTCTAGAAATAATGGTCAAATTCATTTGCTTATTAATTTCCTATGTTGAGTTTTTGTGTATCAGAAGTTTTTTCATTTATTTTTCTTTCCATCATTCTGTTGCTGATAAGCATCCGTGAACATTACCAACTATAGATTACATGTGTATAAATTAGAAATAAGAACCATTTAATTATAAAGCTTTGTCATATTACTAACTTGAAATTAATTGTTGAAAGGAAACAAAATATATTTCTTATATTTACTGATATTCATATTGATACATGATTAAATTGGAATTACATGTTCTTCCACACTAATATTACAACAATAACAACTAAACATTTAACTTTAACGGTTTGGGCTAAGCTACAAGAACCAAAGAAAGAATCAAATCGGGTCGTGCTCAGCCTCCTCCAAGAGCTTCTTTCAGTCGGAATATCTGAGATAAACCATTTGGACTCCATATCTTTTTTTTATGACTTTGAACCATGTTTTATTCGGTCGTCCTTTACTCTCTTGAAAGGAGCGAAATACATAAACTCCACTCGATACACAGGTGCCGGTTCACGGGTTTATTTTTATTTTTTTTACATTTTTAAATTTAAAACATATGTTATAATGTAGATTTGAACTCATGACCCCAAATTTGAATGATTAGCTTCAACGACTCAACTATAAGAGCATTGTCGATCTAAATAGAATGTTAAAATTTATATATTAATCAACCAATTATATCTTATACATTTTGATTATTTGAGTTTGAATTTATTTCACGTAATTTTATGATTAATCCATGGAAGAAAACACATTCAAATACTTTTTACATTTTTTTCGAATTTCAATAATATTTTTTTAAAAAAATAAGGGTCAAACCTAATTGTAATAGTTGGTTAACCGGAACAAAAACCGTAACCGTCGGTTCATGAACCGTAACCGGGATCATCTAGGAATGTTAAGATTAATGGTCGATGCTTTTTAAATCGTCTAACCAGTGGTTCTAAACCGTGGCCAGGTCAACTTCAGGCACTCTGAATTTCATCATTGCTTGAATTTGGATACATAACGTTAAATCTATTATGATGCATCATGCATCCAAATTATCTGATATATGGATTTCTTCCACTTGGGTTTTGTGTTTCTCGTAGCAATTTAACACTGGATTCACAGCACGCTATATTTTATTCACGTACCTAGCCTATTCTTGATCCATGTCGCTTATGTTATCGGGTAATTTAGCTCGACACATCGGGCTGACTCTAGCCACAGTATGGCACCTCGGGAATATCATTTTTAATTTGAATCATTGGATCATGCTCGACAAATGAATTATGGTTTGAAGTTGAAACATGGGATGCTTTGTTTTTTTTGTTAATGGAATAGTTTATGCAATTCATATTTCGTTCATATTTTGTGTGTAAAATATAATATTTGAAAGAGGATATATATTTACGTAAAGTTAATAGGTAAAAAAAATTACACGGGAAATTTACATATAATCCGACGTGCAAAGCTAACGTTTACTAGGAGTAACGAGTACCATGTTTTTACCCGCGGGGGTGCAGTATATTCCCCTGCTGGACCAGAACTTGTTTTACAAGGTGAATCTGTCAAATTTGATCACCTATCGATGAGTAATCCTAATGTGGGTGGATTTGGTCAGGGAGATGCAAAAATAGTACTTCATGATCCATTACACGCCCGAGGTCTCTTATTCTTGGCATATGTTATTTTGGCACAAATGTTTTGGCTTTTAAAAAGAAAAGGTTGGAGAAGGTCAAATTGGCATGCCGAAAGAGTAGGAAATGTAACCCAGGTGACAAAAAACTTCATCTAAAACACACTCAAAACCGAACATAAGGAGAAAATTCAAAATGGAAACAAACAGCTCTCATAGAATTTGATCTGAGCAATGCACAAAAGGCGAAGTGACTTGACAAAATAGTATTGAGAAACAATAATTTTACACAATCCTCGCAGAAATCCCTATCCAACTCTTGCCAAATTGGAAACTTAACAAACATAGACATTGCCAAACAGTATCACAATGGAAAGACACGAGAATAATCAACTCATTTGTAAGATGTTCTGGAAATTTTTCAATAACATTCCGTTCAACACTCACATCCGCTTGACCTTTGATGACTGCTGCTTCCAACGTCAATTGTGTCGGGCAAATATCTTCATCAACATGAACAATGTTTCAAAAAATCAATACACAATCAAGTGAAAGAAGATAATATGTGTGAGTCAAACTTTAGGGTCATTCTGTGCACCGTAGATCTTATTTTCTTTATTGTGTTTCAAATATTGATCTATGTATGACAGTGAAGGACACGAGTTGATTCTAGTACTTTTCTGGAACAACAGATGCACTACATGTTAGGACGTTGATACACATAACTCCCACTCAATGAACAGTCATAATTCAAAGAATGCTTTAACCAGAATCGACAAGAATCTAATGCACTTACATTTCTTCTTCTTCTCCAGTCTTCAGAGCATTCTTTGAAATAATCTGAAAAGCTTCTTCAATATTGGTGCCTTCCTTTGCAGAAGTCTCAAAGTAGGGAATATTCCCTTTCGAGGCACACCAAGCCCGAGCTTTTTTCTCGGATACCTGTGGCCATGCAAACAAGAAAATAAAACATTTTCAATAAATAAAAGTTTATAGCTTCAACAACCAAACAGTGATAAGTATCAGTATAGTAAAGCTATTAGTTTATCAGCCATCACCACCCCTCCAATAAACCACAAGGTCAACCATCAATCTCTAATCATACCCATTAGCCTACAAATAAGAACTCCCAGCCATCCACATCAAAGCAAAATGTAAGCATGAACGAGCAAAAACTCTTGTAAAACATTCAAGTTAATTTATAAATTTCCGAACACTTCTTAGATAATCTTAAATTTGTTTAATTCTGTAAAGACCCCTCTTGAGGAGTGCCCCTGCATCATAGGGGAGAAAGGTCTTGTGGAGGAAAGCTGATAGAACCTTGACTCTATCGCCTCAAAACAGTAAGGAAATAAGCCGTAAATGATCGAATATAACTTAAACAAGAACACCAAAATCTCGAAATGGAATTTATATTGAAATAGTAGAATTGAAATGACAAAAACAGAATATAAAGTAACTCCCTAGCAAAGCTAGTCCCTAGCCTAAGCTAGTGATCAAACTCTCAACAAAATATCTGAATGACTTTCCTTCCTCTCATCACATTCTATTTATGACTCTCATATGGGCCTTCTAGAAACTCCCTTGATCATGCCCCTTAAATACCTTAAAAAGCCCACTAAGCTCCTTAATGAGGAGGACCGTAACAATAGCAGAAAAGAAAAGGACAAGCATCGAAAGCATGTAGAGATAGAGGGAGAGAGGAGTACCACTCTACTGTTTCCACCATCCACATCGATCTTGTTACCGATCACAACAAATGGAAAATTTTCTGGATCTGATGGACTTGCCTGCAGACAACTTTTCCAGTTTTGTTAGTAATTCCAATCTCTTCAATTAAGAGATTGAGATGAGAAAAAACATCAGGATGAAGAAGCTTTTTGTATCAAATGCGCCATATGACTATCAAATGAATTGCACAAAAAAGTCGATTGAAAAGAGCTAAAAAAAATTAAAAGCCCTTAAAAATTTCAAATTAGATATTGCTATAACAACAAATATCCTGATCACAAGACCAACTATGCCAAGGATTAATATATTAAGCAGCCACCTACAAAGTCTTATTTCACATCTGCAAGTGTTCAGCCCATAAGGGGTTTGAGCTCTTTCAACTCATGGCAACGAGGGCTTGGCAAATTTAAATTAACATTATATCAAATGTTGAATTGAAGTGAGACAAATATATATTCTATTCCTTGCAGAAATAACTTGGTAAACTAAATAACATCATGGCAAGATGGTTAATGCTTATTTCAGTTTGATAGAAGAAGTTAACAAAAGACCAGTAATAAGAGAACTGAATTAGATAGATACCTGAATTAGGAATTCTTCTCTCCAGTTATTAAGATTGTCGAATGATTTCATCACATTGACATCATAGACAAGTACACAGCAATCAGCACCACGGTAAAAAGCAACCCCAAGACTTTGAAACCTCTCTTGGCCGGCTGTATCCCATATCTACTAGAACAAAGATCAATCTTAAGATAATGAGACACGCAACTAAAAATAACAGGGGACAAGGACAAGACAAAAAATATATAACACAAATTTCATTTTTCGGTTGCATTTAAAAAGGCTCCTGAATGAGTACAACTGTTGTACAAATTAAAGGGCTTAATTGTAGGCCTTAAATAAAAGGCCCATTAGGGATGGCAAGGGGGGCTAGATCGGCTGAGAGGAGAAGGGCCGCTCGGCGGCTTCCTCATGGGATCTTTGCTTCATCCTCCATGCTTGTACAACTACTATGTAAATTCATTGTTACAAAATCGAACCAAAAAATGACGTAACAATTGGCGCCGTCTGTGGGAAACTTGGGCTAAGATGTTGATACTTCGACTGGTTATGGTTTGGGGAGTGTGGCGGCTCCCTTGGGTGGAGGCTCGCGCAGTGGATGCGGCGATGCACTTTTAGGACGGCTGGCTACAAGTGGTTTCTACGGCACTGTGTCATATGCTTCGATGTGTGGGTATTGAAGCGACGAGACTTGGAGGGAAAGAAAAAGAGGCTCGGGTGGTGAGCAAGAAAGGGCGATGAGTTGCTGGCTGTGGGTGGCTTCTGTGGCGCTGAGTCGTGGGCTTCGCAAGATTGGCTCCGGGCAGAGATTTCGGAGAGATCTGGAACGATGCTCTTTCACCGTTCGCCGCCGGCACAACTGAACCGCGCCCCTACTGTTTGCAATAGAGCCATCGAATGCCATCGGAGTGGAGAGCAATGATGAAGGTTAAAGCACATGAATTTCTTTGGTGATCTGTAAGATGACCTTTCTTAAGTGTAGCGAATAGCGATGGAATTGTTTTCGTATTCTTGGAAATGTTAGCGATGGGTTTAAATTTGTTGAGAAATTTTATTGTTCGAGTGTTTCTGCGTGGAATGGTTTTGGCTATTTGTTTGTGGTTATAAGTTTGATACAATGAAATGGGAAGGTATTATATGCAATTCTTTGGGACGTTGTCATTCGTAGATTGCTTTGATTGAAGGTAAGTGTTTGCGGCTGATTTTTGGTTTTGATTCGGGTGTCGAGGAAAATTGATCAAGACACCCAAATAAATCCAGAGCAGGGTAAAACGCTGGACCTCGTGCAATTGAGAAAATTAAGTTGAATGTGGCGTCAAGGTCGGAATCTCATGCGGCCGGCCTTATTCCGGCTGCCATCGCGAGCTAAATTCAGTAGACACCTGATCACTGGAACGGCTTCAAGCCTCAGCTTGTCGATATGGCGGCGGAAGAAGGAGATGGGGAAGGAGGGGTTAATGGTGGCGAAGGAACTAAAACGCCTGCAGTGCCCGGTAAGGTTCGAGAGGTTCATGAAGAGCAATGTTTCTCGCCTCCTTAAGTCCGACCTTGTTGCGGTACTTGCTGAGTTCCAGCGTCAAAACCTCGTCTCGCTCTGCGTGAAGGGATATGCTCATGATGTTTGCTCGGAACAATAAGGTTGAAGAGGCAAAAAAAAAAAAAGGTATGGGAAGATTTGAAGAGGGAAGAAGTTCTTTTTGAGCAGCATACATTTGGAAACCTCATCAGGGCCTTTTTGGACAGTGGCTTGCCGAGTGAAGCAATGTTGATATATGGTGAAATGAGATGCACTTCTGAGCAGCCACTCTCTTTGCCTTATCGTGTGATATTAAAAGGATTACTTCCTTACCCTGAACTGAGGGAGAAGGTGAAAGATGACTTTTTGGAACTCTTCCCCGACATGATTATTTATGATCCACCAGAAGACCTTTTTGATGATGATCAACAAAGTGGATTGGAGAGTGAAGAGGATTAGAATATGTGGCTGACATTAAATCTGCTTCGCTACAGCATGTACATGATGACTTTGATCGAGGGAATTGGTGAAGTGGATGTGGACTCCATGGAGAAGTGATGGATAGCGTGGAGTGCTTCAGGATACATTTAAAGTTGATTCTCTATTCAGATGCGCTTGGGCGAAGAAGTTGAAACACAAGATATGGTCTTTCTTAAATATGCTATTCCACCAGACCTTGTGCTGGAGATGGAACGTGATCCACTAGGTGGAATCTGTGTTGTTCTTTCTGATGGATTTTTGACACTTTTCATTATTTCACGTGCTTAATATTAAAGGGAACAATCTCTCTTGTTCTCTGCCTACTTCTATTGGTGGTTTGAGCATCGTAATGCATTGGATATTTCTTGGAATAATGGCATGCTTGACAAATGGCACTCATACTCCACAGAACGTTCTTGATGGACTTGCGATATTTTGGGCATGTGCATATTGCCAAGCTCAAGACATGTCCTTTTAACTATCGAGCACCCTAACTCGGCATGTCGAGTGGCCCTTAGCATCGGCCTAACATTCAGCCGAGCGATTGACCTCGACTTTGGCAGTCATTATGCCTTATTTGCGGTTCTTCCTATCCAACTGGTATTTGAATTTCGTACACATATATTTGTGCGATGCTATTTTATTATTATTTCAGGACATGATCATCAGCTCGGGCATGCAAATCTCGCAGTAAGCCCCGCATCAGCTCGGATTGAGGATCAGCTTGGGCATGCAATCTCGCAGTAAGCCCCTGTTGTAACAGCTCGGGCATGTAATCTTGCAGTAAGCCCCTATTATATCAGCTCAGGCATGCGATCTCGCATTAAGGCCTTATTCGCCAGCTTTTGATCTTTATTTGATCCGGACTTTTGATTAACTTATTCGGATGATGTGTATCGATGTGGATGTTTGGGAGTGGTGTGTGTGTGGGAGTTGAGATGAGGAGATATGTCATGGTCCGCCCAGACATGTGTGGCCATGGTCAGCCCAGGCACACGAGATGAGGAGATATGTCATTGTCCGCCCAGACATGTGTGGCCATGGTCAGCCCAGGCACACGAGATGAGGAGATATGTGATGGTCCGCCCAGACATGTGTGGTCATGGTCAGCCCAGGCACACTAGATGAGGAGATAAGCTAAGGTCCGCCCTGGCTACTATGAAAGTTAAGGTCCGCCCTGACTATGAAAGCTAAGGTCCGCCCTGGCTACTATGAAAGTTAAGGTCCGCCCTGGCTACTATGAAAGTTAAGGTCCGCCCTGGCTACTATGAAAGTTAAGGTCCGCCCTGACTATGAAAGCTAAGGTCCGTCCTGGCTACTATGAAAGTTAAGGTCCGCCCTGACTATGAAAGCTAAGGTCCGCCCTGGCTACTATGAAAGTTAAGGTCCGCCCTGGCTACTATGAAAGTTAAGGTCCGCCCTGACTATGAAAGCTAAGGTCCGCCCTGGCTACTATGAAAGTTAAGGTCCGCCCTGACTACTATGAAAGCTAAGGTCCGCCCTGGCTACTATAAAAGTTAAGGTCCGCCCTGACTATGAAAGCTAAGGTCCGCCCTGGCTACTATGGAAGTTAAGGTCCGCCCTGACTACTATGAAAGTTAAGGTCCGCCCTGACTACTCTGAAAGTTAAGGTCCGCCCTGGCTACTATGAAAGCTAAGGTCCGCCCTGGCTACTATGAAAGCTAAGGTCCGCCCTGGCTACTATGAAAGTTAAGGTCCGCCCTGACTACTATGAAAGTTAAGGTCCACCCTGACTACTCTGAAAGTTAAGGTCCGCCCTGACTGGGAAAATTAAGTTCCGCCCTGATTGCTTAAGTCCAGGTGTATGAGGCCCTGGCAAATATTAGCACAGGTCTTATCTGCTCATATTTATTATCTGGAGTCCAGACCGGACATGTCTTATCTGCTCATATTTATTCTCTGGGATCACATGAGACGAGCTTTATTTGCTCAGCACTTTATCAGCTCAAGAGCTCAGGACATTTGTCATTTTGTGAATTCAGATGAGCTCTATCTCCTACGCGCATTTATTATTATGCAGTTCGGATGCTCTTTAGTTTTGGGAGCTCAGCTGAGTTTTTATCTGCTCAAATCTAGTGATTATGTATGTCGGATGAACTTTATCTGCTCTGCATACCTATTGGCTTTAGAGTTCAGGACGTATGAGATGTATGGGCTCGGTTTATGAATTCTGGAGCTCAGGACGGGAGAGCGTTGTCTGTTCATATTTATTATATCTGGAGCTCAGATCGGGCGACCTTATGTCCTCAGTTTATTATTTCTGGAGTTCAGGACAGATGAGCTGTATGTGTTCTGTTTATTATTCTAGAGCTCAGGTCGGGGGGAGACTTATATGCTCGGTTTATGTTGAAGTTCAGACAGGTCAACCCTGCACAGATTAACAGGTCAGCCCTGCAAAGATTAACAGTTGTGATTGCAAGTCAGCCCTGCCAGAAAATAGATCAGCTCTGTTTAAGATTTAATTCTGTACTTAGAATTGTTTCGTGTTATTATTACAAGTCAGCCCTGCTTGGATAACACGTCATGCCAGCCGAGATAACATGTCATCCCAGCCAAGATAACATGTCATCCTTACAACATGGCAGCTCAGTTTCGACACTCGAGTCTTATTTGCTCCATGTTTATTGTCTGGAGCTCGACTGTATCTATTTACTCAACGCATGACTTTACTATTTTGTGAGTTCAGACAGGTGTCATTTGCTCGATATATCTCGCCTCTGGTGCTCACATCAACTTATCTACTCATCGGCTCGGTATTACTTATGGAGCTCAGATAAGCCTGGATTTATTTCCTCTGTCTATGGATTATTTTTTAGTTTAGCTGTGTTTTGTTTGCTCATCACGACATATCTATCAAGCTCTGGATGTCCAGATGTTTATTAGCTCTGGAGTTCGGCGAGTTTTTATCTGTTATGTAACTGGGCTATGCTTTATTGATTATGGAGTTCAGGAGAGCGTTATTTGCTCTTGCTTATTTCGGATCTCAGATCAGGTCGGGCAAGCAATATTTGTTCATATCATGTCGGGGTATTATATTCTCATACATCATCTCAGGAGATCAGGTCGGGCGAGCTTTATTTGCTCAGTTCGGCCCAACAGAGATAAGCGTTTTATCACCTCGGGGCTCCCGATCACCTTTGTCAGCTCGGAATTCCCGATTATAGTAGCTTCAGTTAGGATTCCTACTGCCCTGTCCGACCTGCTATTATTGACAGAAGCTCAGTACTGTGATTACACCGGTTCTCGTATGGGCTATACGAGCCGCTTACTTTATCAAGGATCGGCATTCGAATTGTCATGGCTCTACTGATAGCATAACTTGGGAACTCGGCACAGCGCAAGGTCACATCATGGTTTGTCATTTAAAGGACTACCGATCCGGGTCATCACCTAACTAGTTGGAGTCGATACAGCGCTACTCTAGCTCGACTAGAGGGGGATACTCATGATACCCCGATAATTGTCCCGGTGCGGTTTGGACCCGAATTCTATGGGCTCGACCGAATCTGATAAAATACCATATGCCATCCTACATTGGCCCATTTTCTATGTTTAGTTAACCCATTAACTAGGCCCGTTGTACAAATTAAAGGGCTTAATTGTAGGCCTTAAATAAAAGGCCCATTAGGGATGGCAAGGGGGGCTAGATCGGCTGAGAGGAGAAGGGCCGCTCGGCGGCTTCCTCATGGGATCTTTGCTTCATCCTCCATGCTTGTACAACTACTATGTAAATTCATTGTTACAAAATCGAACCAAAAAATGACGTAACAAGTAAGTATGAGTTCTTTTGGTTAATGAACCTCCTAGTTTCTCTCATAAAACCGCGAAAAAACTACTACATCCCAGACCTACCTGTAAAGTGAAGAGTCTATCCTCAAACTGCACTTCCTTAGTTAGGAAATCGGCCCCAATTGTCGCCTTGTATTGGTTGCTGAACTTCTTGTTTACATATCTTTAATGGATGATCAAGGAAACATTAGACAAATAATTAAACAGGAATCCTTTCACATAGTGGAAAATTATGTCAAGAAAATATTCTCAACACGCCTGAGCAATTGTCTTAACAAATATGAATGACTATCATGGATACTGATTCATCAATGATGTCTTTCCCACCCTGCAAATCACAAACAGAAGACAATAACCAAGCGGTCAATCAGAACAAGTGCAAATATGGTGATATAAACTTGAAAATTTCATATCAATCTAAATTGATCGTGTAGAACATCATTTAAACATTATATTCAATTACAAAAGAACAAAGATTAATTTCTTTGTTTCCAGCTCCATTTGGGTCTTCAATTTCGAAGTGAAAATGAAATAAATTTTTCCGTTAGGCATAAATAATCAACAGTTTAAATACTTGAGAAAAGACTTTGAATATTGTGAGCAAAAAGGTGAAACTTGATGTATTAAAATGATAAATGCAAAAGAATTTTCTGGTATCACTATTGATAACCCAAGTTATTTCTTCCCCATTTTCTTTATTAAAATCTCAGGCCCAAACATGCTGAAGAACAAATACAGTAACATGAAATATATTAATTAATGTACCTATGCCATCTCCTTTCCAGGTAATCCTCAACTAAACAAGAAAAAAATGAAAATAAAATAAAATTGATCCTCAGTTGGTCGATGAAGTAAAAGAATAGAAGTTGATTTCCATGCTTTAACAATTTCTCTCCACTTCCCCACAAATACGGAGTCCCAAATCCTTCGCAGCGAAAAAAATTGAAAAACCTAACGATCATGAACTATAAATTCAATTTCCACCACAATAAAATGAAAAACATCCAAAATGTACCACTTGCATTAAATAATCAAAAAAAAAAACAAACTACTGCAATCGCAATAACGCCTCACCCGCTGTCGCCAAGGATGATGACCTTGAGGAGCGCTCTTCGACGAGACGGCATCGATTCGACCTGCGGTTGGGTAGAGAAGGCCTGATCCGAGGTTCTGGATCGTAAAAGAGAACGGGCCCTTTTTCTGTGAGCTTGATTGTCTAGAGAGAGATTTAATTTAGGGATTTGTTGGATGATTGTTCGTGTCCCTCAAATTTTCTCTCTCTAGAAAACACCACAGTTGGCAACGGACTTTTCTAGTTGGCTGCTTCCTCATCTTACCATTCACAACTATATGTATATATAAATGGGGGAAAATTCATTTTGGTCCTTTATGTTTTATTAGTCAGCATTTTTGGTCCTCTTAGTTTCAAATCTACGATTTTGATCCTTTATGTTTATTGTGTCAGCGATTTCGATCATTTATCTTATTACTACAATTTTAGTCCTTTAATTATCAGAGTTCGTAATTATAGTCCTTCATGTTTTATTACGTAATTTTAGTCCTTTATGTTTTATAAGTTGAAAGTATGATCCTTTTATGGTTTGTAATTTTTAAAAAAGTAAAAAAATTAAAAATAATATAAGTTGATTTAAAAAATTTTAAAAATGAAAAACAAATAATTATTTTCGAAGAAATTAAATTATGTTCGAAAGGGTTAAATATTTTTTTACAATTTATTTAAATTAAATATATAATATAATAATGTAGTAATTTGGGAAATTTTTAAAAGTTCAATCATAAACTAACGATTATATTGGCATATATGAGCTTGAGAAAAATATTTGTTATGAGGAAAGAGAAAATCGTGTTGGGTTTTCTTATTATTTGGTTTAATCAAATTAATTACAATTTTTTTTTTGCATCAATATAGAAAGTTAATTCAAGTTTTAGAAAAAATAAATTATATTTATATAAGTCAAATTCTTATAATCATTTATTTGAAATAAATTTAATCTAATATAAAGCTTTTAAAAAAAAACTAAGAACGTGAAAGCAATGTAAATATAATATCTAATTTTTAATTAATCGAGTGATTAGTTAGACATATCTACTCCTTTTTAAACAATACTTTAATGGAATTGTTGGACAAATATTATTTGTCTAACTACTACACTGCTAGATGGATGCTAAACTTGGTTTGATTTTCATTTCTCAATTTGTTTTAATTTTTTGAACGTATAAAATATATATTTATATTTATTTTTTTAAAATAATTTATTTATATATTCCAGCCGATAAAATATTTTTAATTTAAATTGTTTGCGTAAATACCTTTTTTATTGTGTCATAGTCTATTCCAAAAATATTAATATACGATTTTATATTAACCAAAATCAACTTTAATCCATTTTTAATAAACATTTATTAGATAGTTGGATTAATTTTTTTTATCATAAAAACTTAATTTGAATCAATTCAAAACACAATATCAAGAATGGAACTTATTTTAATTTTTAAAACTTAAATATCAAGGACTAAAATTGCAGACTTAAAACATAAAGGACTAAAATTATGGATTCTGATAATTAGAGGACTAAAATTACAGTGGTAAAAGATAAAGGACCTAAATCGCTGAAACAAGAAATATAGAGGACCAAAATTACATATTTGAAATCATGGGACCAAAAATGCTGACTAATAAAACATAAGGGACCAAAAATATATTTTTCCCATATATATGTATATACAAAGATACAACTCAATTCGGGTTCGAATCATTGTAAATCACCTACTCTCAATATACATATATTATGTTTGTGTTCATAGTCAACCTGAACCTGGAGTTCCGTCTGAAGAAGCATGAACGTTGATAAAAAAAAAATAAAGAAATTGAAGCTATTTTTTTTTATTATCGTTCAATATTTCGTTCAAACACTTATGGTTCGATTTTGGTTCCTAAAAAGTAAAAACAAGAAATCGGAATTGATACTTAACTATAATTGAAATCTTATAAAATCATAACTGAAAACCTATATTATTCTTAAATTTTAAAAGTTTGTATTATAGTGTATATAGACAAGTCTATTTATATTCTTAAACTATTTAATCTATATAAAGTAAATTAAATTTATTTGATTATCTCATTAATCGTATCTGTATTTTTAAAATTTAAAATAATAAATTTCAACTCAAATTGGTTGAAATTATAATCAAACCGAAATTATATCTAAGCATTTTGATTCCGGTTCACTTGCATGGGAGCAAGATGTTTAAATTTGATTAATTATTTTTAACTTTTTTATATATTAACTATGATTATAAATAAAAATAATTTATCTGATATTTTTATAAATTAAAAAAACATAGAAAAGAATAGAAAAATATTTTAGAAATTTAAAGAATTTGAGCAAAAGAAATATAGGATATAATAGTTATCGACAGATTATAAATTTAGAAAATAAGTTCTTGTGAAATTATTTTTTAAACGAAAGAGAAAAAAATACTTTTTTTTTTCAAAAGGTCAATTAGTTATTATAAGATGTTGGTGTTTAACAATATAGTATAGATACTAAAAAATATTATAGCTATGATAATTCATTTTTTGTTAAATTTTTTAATAATAATAACCACATTAAGGTCCTCTTTGAAAGGCCAAGAAAGTATTTTTTCCCTGAAATAAAAACAGATTCAAGAACTAAAATAGGAAAAAAAAATTAATAAATTAAAATTATAATATAAGTTATTAATAAATATATTTATAAGGAAAAGAAAATATTTTGGTTTAAGCTACAATAGAAAAACTCATTTAAAGAAGCATCGCTTTGTAATGTTAACTTTTTTTATTCATACCATAACATTACCTACATGGCTATAACATATGGATGGATTTAGTAAAATTATTATTATTAAAACATAAAACATACAATATATTAACGAAGAACAACCACAACAACAAGTACAAGGAGGTGTCAAATAACAACCATATCACCCACCGATACTCTTAGGTACCGTTTGGAGTTCGGGATAGGATTAGTAATCTTCGGATTATTAATCCTATCCCATGTTTGTTTCATTTTTAAAAAAAAATTATCCTACTATATTTATCTCATTCTAATCTCAATTTGCACCAAATTGACATAAATACCCTTCCCATCTTTTTTTACTATCTCAAAATTTGAAATTCTCGCCAAAAATTAAAACTTATTCCTACAACTTTATTATTAGATTGTATTATTTTATTTATTTATTTCATTCTTATTATTATTATTTTATTATTATTATATATGATTATTATAATATATTATATTATTATTATTATTATTAAAAAATAATAATTTAATATTATTCATATATAAATATGTGTGCATATATATATATATATTATGATTATTATATATATTATTATATAATAATAATAATTATTATTATTATATAATTATTATAATATGTTATTAATATAATAATTTTTATATATTATATGTATTATTCTTATCTTATTATTATTAGTATTATTATATATATACACACACGTATATATATATATATGATTACATAGATATATATATATATTATAATAATGTATATAAAGTATATATATATTACTATTATTATTATTATATATGCATATATATATATATATTATTATGTAATAATAATAATAATTATTATATAATTATTATAATATGTTATTAATATAATAATTTATATATATTATATATATATACTATTATTATTATTATTATTACTATTATATATATGTATATATACAAACGCACGCTCGTGTATATATATATATATATATATTTATTATGTTTATTATTATATATTATGATTACATATATATATATATATTATCATAATGTATATAAATTATATATATATATATATATATTACTATTATTATATATGTTATATATATATATATTCAAAATCTAATATTTTTATATTATTTATATTAGTTTATTATTTTTTGTTTTTTTTATTAATATTACCTATTATTCTATTTGATTTATACAGAATCCTATACTCTTATTCTTTATATTCAGACACACAATAAATTAGGAGGCTATAGGTGATTATTATATTATATTAATATTATATTATATAACTATTATGATTAATTATATATATATCTTATATCTATATATATATAATATATTATGATTCTTAAAATATATACTATTATTTTATTCATAAGTTTATGATTATAAGTATAAGGGTAATTTTAGTCATTATACCATATAATAATCCTTATCAACCAGATTATTCTCCAATCAAACATCATATAACTTATCACATACTAGCTTTACAATTATTCATAATTGTTTTAATCTTTACATTACTGATCATATCTATCACTTCAAACGGTAACCTTAGGAGTAAGGACAATTAACCAGCAGAAAGCAGCAGAAAGTAAACTCCAACTTAATGTATTGATAAAATAAATTTGTTCATTATGAATTTTAACTTGGATCCATCTAAATAATTGGTCATTAATACTGAAGTGCAACATTGTCAGGGACGAATTTATCGAGTGAATAGGGGTAGTTGCGCCCCTAAATTTACATAGATAATATTATATTTTGTCTTCGTAAAATTATTTTTTTCCTCCTATTTTTATGTTGTCACCTTTTACACCCTAAAAATCGATTCTAGATTCGCCCCTACAATAATAATTATGGTCTAACTAATTCATACGTAACATACATGCGTTGTGTTGTGTTCCTATAACAACAACAAGACGTCCATGATAATAATAACATTATCTTCTAGGAGTAATTTTAGTAAAAAAAAAGTTTCCTATATCTTTTTTTGCTTTATTATTATTTCTATAACATGTATTTAAAAATGTTGTTATTTAAGTGGAGATCTTTGACACTATATCAATCTCAAACCCATATCTGGAATCATTGAATATTCTATTAATTATATGACTCTCACACAAACGTAATATGAAATGAGTGGAGAAATCAGGTAGCAATGATCTAGAGATCGACAATATTTCATTAAAATAATGGGAAAACAACTTTATAGTAACACTCTCATTTCAGCATGAAACTTTGTCACGGCAACTGCCTCATTCCGATTCTGGCATATGATGAATGTGTGCTTTATAAGGTTGTAGTTTCAGCCCAAAGATATCCAAGGAACCTTCACTCTAGATCTCCTACATAAATGACAAAGTTGAATTTGCTCCAAAGTTTACACCTCACTCACAAAGTGTCTTTCTTGGGGTAGATATCCTAAAGAACTTTCATAAGTTATTCCAACTTCTTAAATCCCAAAGTCCCACATTTTAAACTCTAATTTTTACAGTTAAGGAACTTTATGTAAAGTGTTTTTAGTTAACAACCAATTTAATGTACTCTTTAATTTGTATATGTTACCTCATTTTTTGGTTCGATTTTTGTAACAATAGAGTAATAATCAAGAAATAAATAGAACACCAAGATTTTACGTGAAAACCCCAAAAGATGGGGAAAAACCACGGGACCCAGTCTGATATAAATTTCACTATAAACAAGTGTGTGATTTAAAGTGCTTCTTTACAAGAAATGAGCTAAGAAATGAAAATGATGAAGAGGAAGACATCGGCTGCTGCTTGTTCTTGAGTAGGAATGAGACATGTTCTCTTCACCCCCCACCCCCCCCCCCCCCACACCAATAAAGAGGTGTTGGCCCCTCCTTGACCCTACTGCCTCCTGGTATTTATATGAGAATGGATGAGACAACCTGTAACTATCTACCCAAGGTTTAGGGGACATTGTCTGGTGCTAAAGGCAGGGGTCAGAGTCTCAGTGATGGGGACCACAGACAACTATTGCACTCTTTGTACGATTTATGCAGCTTTTAAGATATTATTTGTATACGGAGATATGTGGGTGGCCGAGGTGGAGGGTCATCCTCGCGGCCGACCTGTGGGTGGCCGAGGTGGAGGGTCATCCTCGCGGCCGAGCTGGGGTGGCCGATGTGGGGACCTTCCTGAGGCCGAGCTGGGGTGGTCGAGGTGGAGATCTTCCTGAAGCCGACCTGAGGGTGGCCATGGTAGAGGTCTTGCCCAAGTCAGGTCTTGCAGAGTCTATACTTTTACCATGGTAACACAAGTATCCCCCCTCTAGTCGAGCTAGTGTAACACTGTCTTGATTGTTCAGGTATTTTGGCAAGACCTAATCTGGGCTTAATATGCTAAACCTGCTCCATCGCCCCCACCACTCTACTATAAAAATGGCTTAATACGCTTGGGCTATAGATAACAAGTCAAGCTGGAGAGGGAGGCTGAACTGGACGGGGATGTAAACCTCGAATAAGGCTGACGTGTTTTCTAGGCAGGGGTGACCTGCTATCTTTACAGGGCTGACTTGCAATGACAACTATAAATAATTCTTATTATAGAATTAAATCTTAAACATGGCTAACATGTTATCTCAGCAGGACTGACCTGCAATGACAACTAGAAATAATTCTAAATATAGAATTGAATAACAACAGGGCTGACCTATTTTCTGGGCAAGGCTGACCTATTTTCTGGGCAAGGCTGACCTATTTTCTGGGCAAGGCTGACCTGGTGTAATAACTCTAAAAGAGTCCTAAAATAATTCTAAATATAGAGTTCAATAAAAAATAGAGCTGACCTGTTATCTTAGCAGGACTGACCTGCAATAACAACTTGAAATAATTCTACGTATAGAATTAAATACAAAACATGGCTGGCCTGTTCTGTTCTGTTAGCATGCCTACCTGCAATGAAAACTACAAATAATTCTAAGTATAGAATTAAATATTTAAACATGACTGACATGTTACATGTGCAGGGCTGACCTGCAATAACAGCTAGAAATAGTTCTAAATATAGAATTGAATAACAACATGGCTAACCTGTTTTCTCGGCAGAGCTGACTTGTAATGACAACTAGAGATAATTCTAAGTAAAGAATTAAATCTTAAGCATGGCTGACCTGTTATCTGGGCAGGGCTGACCTGCAATGACAACTGAAAAAATTCTAAATGTAGAATTGAATAACAACAGGGGCTTACCTGTTTTCTAGGCAGGGCTGACCTGCTATAATAACTCTAAAAGAGTCCTAAAATAATTCTAACTACAGAGTTCAATACAAAATAGGGCTGACCTGTTATCTTAGCAGGACTAACCTGCAACAACTTGAAATAATTCTATGTATAGAATTAAATACAAAACAAGGCTGACCTGTTCACTTAGCAGGGCTGACCTGCAATGAAAACTAGAAATAATTCTAAGTATAGAATTAAATCTTAAACAGGGTTGACCTGCAATAACAACTAGAAATAATTTTAAATATAGAATTTAATACAAAACATGGCTGGCCTGTTATCTTAGCAGGACTGACCTGCAATAATGACTCTGAAAGAGTTGTAAAATAATTCTAATATGGAATTAAATATAAAACATGGCTGACATGTCTGAACTCCAAAGATAATAAACCGAGCATATAAGTCTTGCCCAACCTGAGCTCTTGAAATAATCAATACGAGCAGATAATGCCCTCACGATCCGAGCTCTGTAAATAATGAACCGGACACATACAACTCGTCTGTCCTAAACTCCAGAAATAATAAACTGGGAACATAAAGTCTCCCGACCTGAGCTCCAAATATATTAAATATGAGCGGATAATGCTCTCCCGACCTGAGCTCCAGAAATAATAAACCGAGAGCATAAGGTCGCCCGACCTAGGCTCAAAATATAATAACTATGAGCAGATAATGCTCTCCCGACCTGAGCTCCAAATATAATAAATATGAGCGGATCCCGACCTGAGCTCCAGAAATAATAAATATTAGCGAATGATTCTCGTCTGGTCTGAACTCTGGGCGGACTATGCAATAAAACTGTGCCTGGGCGGACCATGACTATAATACTGTGCCTGAGCGGATCATAGCAGTAAGTTTGTGCCAGGGTCTTATTCACATGGGCTTTAGTGACAGGGTGGACCTGCACTGATATTTTGTCAAAGCCTCATATACTTGGGCTTGAGCAATCAGGGCGGACATGTGCTGATATTTTTCCAAGGCCTCATACACTTGGACTTGAGCAATCAGGACAGGCATGTGCCAAATATTTGACAGGGACTCATACACCTGGTCTTAAGCAATCAGGGCGAACCTGTGCTAATAAAATGCCAAGGCCTTATACACTTGGACTTAAGCAATCAGGGTGGACCTGTGCTGATATTTTGCCAAGGCCTCATACACTTGGGCTTGAGGAATCAGGGCGGACCTGTGCAAAATATTTGTCAGAGCCTCATACAACTGGGCTTAAGCAATCAGGATGGACCTGTGCCAAATATTTGACAGGGCCTCATACACCCGGGCTTAAGCAATCAGGGCGGACATGTGCTGATATTTTGCCAATGCCTCATACACTTGTGCTTGAACAATCAGGGCGGACCTGTGCCAAATATGTGTCAGGGCCTCATACACCCGGGCTTAAGCAATCATGGCGGACCTGTGCTAATAAAATGCCAATGCCTTATACACTTGGACTTAAGCAATCAGCGTGGACCTGTGCTGATATTTTGCCAAGGCCTCATACACTTGGGCTTGAGCAATCAGGGCGGACCTATGCCAAATATTTGTCAGGGCCTCATACACCTGGGCTTAAGCAATCAGGGCGAACCTGTGCTAAATATTTGTCAGGGTCTCATATACATGGGCTTAAGCAATCAGGGCGGACCAGTGCTAATAAAATGCCAATGCCTCACACTTGGTCTTAAGCAATCAGGGCGGACCTGTGCTGATATTTTGTCAAGCCCTCATACACTTGGGCTTGAGCAATCAGAGCGAACATGTGCCAAATATTTGTCAGGGCCTCATACACCTGGTCTTAAGCAATCATGGGGGACCTGTGCCAAATATTTGTCAGGGCATCATACAGGGCTTAAGCAATCAGGGCTGACCTGTGCTAATAAAATGCCAAGGCCTTATACACTTGGACTTAAGCAATCAGGGTGGACCTGTGCTGATATTTTGCCAAGGCCTCATACATTTGGGCTTGAGCAATCAGGGCGGACCTGTGTCAAATATTTGTCAGGGCCTCATACTCCTGGGCTTAAGCAATCAGGGCAGACTTGTGCTAAATATTTGTCAGGGCCACATACACCTGGGCTTGAGCAATCAGGGCGGACTTGTACCAAATATTTGCCAGGGCCTCATACACACGGGCTTAAGCAATCAGGGCGAACCTGTGCTAAATATTTTCCAGGGCCTCATACACCTGGGCTTAAGTAATTATGGCGGATATGTGCTAATAAAATGCCAAGGCCTTATACACTTGGGCTTAAGCAATCAGGCGGGACCTGTGCTAATATTTTGCCAAGGCCTCATACACTTGAGCTTGAGCAATCAGGGCGGACCTGTGCTCCGGAGAGTAAATATGAGCAAGTCGTAATAACTGAGCTCCAAAATCAACACCTCCCATTTGAACTCCAACATCAACACATCACAAGCAAATAAATTCACCTAGACACCAGAACCAATAAAGATCCCGAGCTGGTGAATAGGGTCTCACTGCCGAGATTCCATGCCCAAGCTATCATAATAGGGGCTTACTGCAAGATTGCATGTCGAGCTGTCATAATATGGACTTACTGCAAGATTGCATGCCCGAGCTGTCCGATAGGGGATTACTGCAAGATTGCATGCCCGAGCTGGTGATCTTATCGTGATATAATAATAAAATAGCACTGCACAAATATATATCTACTAAATTCAAATATAAGTTGGACAGGAAAAACCGTAATTAAGGCATAGCGACTGAGCACCCAAGTTGAGTTTGATTGCTGAGGTCTAGCTGATGGCTGAGATGGCCGAGCTAGGGTGGATGAGGCGAGCTCATTGTAGAGGCCGGGCTGATGTGAATGAGGCCGAGCTGGCATGGATGAGGCCGAGCTCACTGTTGAGGCCGAGCTGGGCGAGGTGGCCGAGCTGAGGCCGAGCTGGAGCCGAGGTGGCCGAGCTTGGGCCGATGAGGCGAGCTCATTGCAGAGGCCGAGCTGATGTGGATGAGGCCGAGCTCACATGGATGAGGTCGAACTCACTGTTGAGGCCAAGATGGGCGAGGTGGTCGAGCTGAGGCCGAGCTTGGCTCGACGTGAGGTATTGATTTGATACATGTCACTCTTAATCAGCTCCAAGCCTGCAACAACAGCTCCTAACGCCCCAAAAACCAAATGCTAAAGCAGCTCCATTCTCCAAAAATTGTGGTCGGCTAGGGGGAAGAGGTATCCCCAGAGATCTGAGGCCCGATGTAGCATCGCGAGAATCATTACACTGGTGTTTCTTCGAGTGCAACCCAAAAGCA
Organism: Haberlea rhodopensis; assembly: GCA_907163345.1. Classification (NCBI taxonomy): domain Eukaryota; kingdom Viridiplantae; phylum Streptophyta; class Magnoliopsida; order Lamiales; family Gesneriaceae; genus Haberlea; species Haberlea rhodopensis. The sequence continues at coordinate 2,145,959 of CAJQUN010000079.1, forward strand.
TAGCAACTTTCGTACAAGGCTGCACCCGAATAACCAAAACATTTTCCCCTTTTATCAAAACCCGCCGCCGCCGCTTACCAAAGGTTTTTCTTCTCCAGAACTTAGAAAACCCATCTCCCAACAGAGATGCAACCCTCAAACCATCATTCTCCTCCCCATATCTCAACGTCTTGAGCTCACGTTCCCACAGACGGCGCCAACTGTTACCTCATTTTTTGTTCGATTTTTGTAACAATAGAGTACTAATCAAGAAATAAATAGAACACCAAGATTTTTACGTGGAAAACCCCAAAAGAATGGGGAGAAACCACGGGACCTAGTCAAGTATAAATTTCACTATAAACAAGTGTGTGATTTACAGTGTCTTCTTTACAAGAGATGCGCTAAGAAATGAAAATGGTGAAGGGGGAAGAAATCGAATGCTGCTTGTTTTTGAGGAGGAAAGAGACCTGCTCCCCCCCAAGAAAGAGGTGTTGGCCCCTCCTTGACCCTACTGCCTCCTGTTATTTATATGAGAATGGAGGAGACAACCTGTAACTATCTACCCAAGGTCTAGGAGACATTTTTTGATGCTGAAGGCAGGGGTCAGAGTCATAGTGATGGGGACCACATTATTTTGTATATATAAGAAAATGCAAGCTATTGTCTCGAAAATAAAATATCACACGTGTAACAATAATTAATCTTACAAATAGTCTTCTTGTGTATGGATTATGGATGAAAGTGTCCCGAACGATTTGGACCTACCTACCCTGAAAGGAATCCAACATGCAAGTACGCAGCGGAAATAAAATTTTGGATTCCTAACCAAGGACCTATACAAAGTATTCATATCGGAATGTAAATGAGTCTTACCCTTGTAGCGTGTTTGATGCAGAAGCGATGCCAAACCACGAGTCACGAGCAAAGCCTCCAAGATCTTGCCTCTACGGTATCCACACGATCAAATCGAACAAGGGACGTTGAAGAACAAGTTGCTAGACTTATTCTTGAATGAAGCAAAGCTCATGGTTCAAAACCGTAACGAAGATGGCTGGAAACCTTGAAGATCACGGCGGCCGGCGGCGTGATGCTTCTTACGGAAAGGTGGCGGCCGAGAGAGCTTTTAAGGAGGAGGCTAGGTTATTTCTTTTCAATGGAATAATATATCATCATCACCTTGCAACATTAATTATATGATTTAATTCAAGGTTCAAGACTTTCTTAAAGCCTCATGAGCCCAAACCCATGATTTAATTAAATCCTTATAATCATGTAATTAAGACTCTTCTTAATTAATTAATTCATCCAATGAATTTAATTCCCCTTATCAATTTAATCTTTTTTGCGACCCGATTGGATCTTGCAATGTTGACAGTGACATAAAATCTCATTTTATGTCATAAGCAATGAGCGGTATCTAGCAACACATCAAGGCTACCCAAATTACAAGAATGACATTGACTCGACATAACCTAAGAACTTGTGATAATATTAACCATGTAACTTAATCCCTTTGTCCAATGTGTTTATATTGAACACGAGTCATGTAATAGTCATACTCGTATATTCAATCTTTATTTCTTGATCCCCAAGTAGAACTAGAACAAACGAATAAGCTCGATATCACATATCGACTCATTCGAGCATGGCCATGCATTTTAGTCTCACTTGATCAAGGGCCCAAATACTTCTCCTGTTATATAGGAGGGACAAATCTTATCTCGATCAATCAACATCCCTCTACATACTTCGTAGTGTATCCAATAGTTGTCTTTATAGTTTACCCTGTTACATGTAACGTTTGACAATATCAAGATACATAACTCCTTATGTTGGGATCTCTGATGATCTCAAATCGTAAGGATTACATACATTATTATCACTATGAGAATCGCTTATGACGTTCATATAACTATCCATGTCACATTCTCATGGTGGGTCTATCCAGTACACCGTTCTCTAACATGTACCCATGTGTTGATTTGATATCTCATATCTATGAACAATTCATCAATCAAAACATACTAGTCTCAATGCATTATCATTATCCCGATTCATGATAATACTTGACTATGGACAATCTCTAAGAACAATACAATATTATTCTAAGGACATTAACTTATATATTAATTCATATTACACAGATACACAAATAATATATAATAATGAATTGCCATTAACAAAATCATCATACAGTGTATGTCATAAACAATCATCTAATGAGTTGTCTTAGGGCATATCCCAACAAATCTCCCACTTGCACTAAGACCAATCAGACATATACTTAATGCCTAGAGATCTAGTATGACGATCATGCTTCTGCTGTGACAGTGGCTTCGTCAATGGGTCAGATACATTATCATCTGTTGGTACTTTGCATATTTTAACATCTCCTCTTTCAACAATTTCTCGAATGAAATGAAAGCGCCAAAGTATGTGCTTGGATCTTTGGTTAGATCTAGGTTCCTTCGCCAATGCGGTGGCTCCATTGTTGTCACAATAGAGTTCAATCGCATCTAGTATGCTAGGTGATGTGACTAGAAATAGACACATCTATTGCGCTTAATTGTCTGCGATTTGGTATATTTTGATTGATAAATTGATACTGTTGGGTTTTGGAAACCCGAATAATCTTGGTTTTGATGTTAACAAAACTTGTTATTGTGTTGCTAACATATTTCATCAAGTGTGCAGTTCATAGATCATATTTAAGAGCTTGATGAATTACAAAGAAGTAGCTTGAAAATATCAAGCTGGACCAAGAATGGAATTCTGGCATAGCGGTTTGTTTCGATCATATCTAATAGCTCGGATATCGAAATGGCGTGCTTCCAAAGAGATTGAACAGCCAACTTAAAATACTAAAAGTCATATTTCACAACAGATCGGCTAGTTCAAATGTTATCAAGGAGAAAAGACGCCTGATCGAGCTGAACCGCGAAGAAACAGCAAGCTGTTTCAGCAAGTCCCTATCAGTCTGGTGGGCATAACTCTTAGCTCGCGTATCTGAACGGAACGATTCAGTATGGGTTGGAAAGCTAAGACAAAGATCTACAAGTCATCTTTGTAAGTAAAAGACTGAATCGGACGTTAAGATGGCCAAAAAGCTTCTGCAAGTCACGCCATGTGCTGCTGCATCCAGCAAACAGACAGCAGGAGCATCGCCTCGTATTTCGAGCATAACTCTCTCATACGAACTCGAAATCGAGCGATTCTTAATTCCTTGGAAAGCTAAGAGAAAGGGCTACAACTTTCATGTGGATCACTTTGCCTAGAAATCAAAGAATGAAGAGTTACAAGCAACATATCGAAGAGCAAGTTTATCAATCTGTTTTTGTATCAAGCTGATTGTCCAGACCAGACTGAACCAAACCAGCAGACCAGACTGAAACAGAACAGCATATCAGACCAGCACACCAGACCAGACTGAACCAGACCAGCAGACCAGACCAGTCCGGTCCGAAATACAAACAGCCCAGAAACCAGAATATGACCGTTGCAAGCTCGGGAATAGTGCAGAACCTTTTCCAACGGGCATATTCTTGTGTCTAACGTATATATCATTACTTGGGGCTATATATACATGATTTAGAAGCTCAATAACAGCTGATTGAAGATCAATCCAAGCCTTCCAAAGCAAACCCACTTGGGATTCAATTGAGGAACTTAAAAGACAAAAGCTGCTAAATGAAGAGCACTCCTCAAACCTTTGGCACCTCTTACCTTGCTGTATCAGATCTGTTAGGAGATCATTTGTGCCTTTGTATTCACTCTATTCATTGTATTTGTGAGCTAAAATAGAAGAGTGAATACCATTGTAACGGTTGATGATTCATCACAACCGATTGAGAGGTCTTTGTATGTGAGACATTAAAGAACATACATAGTTGAGTTGCTAGGAGTTCTAGTTGGATGGGGCATTCCCAACTGGATCGGGTTTGTACAACGGGATTGTATAAATCAAAGTCTTCTAGTGGAATCCTTCCATGCGGTGGAAGAAGGGGAGACGTAGAAGGATTACACCACCTTCGAACTTCCATAAACAAATGCTTGGTTATTTACTTTAATTGCATATCTTTAAAATGACTTTCAAATCTTTAATCGGTTTTAGAGCGGGTTATGTCGAGTGTCTTCCGCTCGATTTTGTAATCGAACTCGATATAATCTCTCGGTGCATTAATTCAAGAACACGAGCTATTGAAGCTCAAGTTGGTTGAACTCGGGTGTGGAATGGCAACCCACCCCCGGAATCGATCCTGACAAGTGGTATCAGAGCGGGTTGTTCTTGGAAAGCATTTGAACCGACTTTGTAGCGGATTTCTTTTAAAATCATTTTCAAAATTTTCTCATGAGCATGAAATATTTTCATAGCATATTTTCAAAATTTGGTGTATGAAAATTTTTAGCATAAAAATCAATTTCATTGCATTCATTTTGCACGAAAATAATTTTAAAATCTATTTTAAAGGTTTGATTTTCGTTCAATCTGTTCTTAACTCGTTTTTTAGTTTAAAATTTTTATTTTGAGATTTTATCTAACAATTTTCGAAGCATTTTTAGTTTTCTGGCAGCTTGCAGCGACTTTGGGAGAATTGGCATAACTTCTTGCTCAGATGTCCAAATGACGAACCGTATTTTGCGTTGCAAACTAGACTCATAGAGGATCGCAACGGTATAGGTCTTGCAGCCTAATTCTTCACGAGGAGATGCAGTTTATTCTGCAAAATTGACTCATGTGCTGCCACCGTTGAAAGATGAAATGGACATTGTTGAGTTTTGTCAAGAAATTCAAATTTGTTGCCAAGTATGCTACATGCATCATCAAAAGAGGTTATTTTTGTTCAAAAGTTAATGTGCATTGCATTTTTTTTAAATTGTTTTAGCCTACCCCATTTACCCCTCACTTGCTCAAATTTTCAAACATTTTAAAATTAAGGGGGAGAGTTTTATCTCAATCCTTGAGGGGGAGAACATTTTATTTGTCTTCCTTTTTGATTCACACAAAAAGGGGGAGAAATATGTTGTTTAAAAAATATGATTTTTCTTGTTATGCAACATTGTGCTTTAATGTTCATATTTTTATTCAAGTTTTGTGATCATCAAAAAGGGGGAGATTGTTGGGTTTTGGAAACCCGAATAATCTTGGTTTTGATGTTAACAAAACTTGTTATTGTGTTGCTAACATATTTCATCAAGTGTGCAGTTCATAGATCATATTTAAGAGCTTGATGAATTACAAAGAAGTAGCTTGAAAATATCAAGCTGGACCAAGAATGGAATTCTGGCATAGCGGTTTGTTTCGATCATATCTAATAGCTCGGATATCGAAATGGCGTGCTTCCAAAGAGATTGAACAGCCAACTTAAAATACTAAAAGTCATATTTCACAACAGATCGGCTAGTTCAAATGTTATCAAGGAGAAAAGACGCCTGCAAGATCGAGCTGTCCCGCGAAGAAAAAGCAAGCTGTTTCAGCAAGTTCCTATCAGTCTGGTGGGCATAACTCTTAGCTCGCTTATCGGAACGGAACGATTCAGTATGGGTTGGAAAGCTAAGACAAATATCTACAAGTCATCTTTGTAAGTGAAAGACTGAATCGGACGTTAAGATGGCCAAAAAGCTTCTGCAAGTCACGCCATGTGCTGCTGCATCCAGCAAACAGACAGCAGGAGCATCGCCTCGTATTACGAGCATAACTCTCTCATACGAACTCGAAATCGAGCGATTCTTGATTCTGTGGAAAGCTAAGAGAAAGGGCTACAACTTTCATGTGGATCACTTTGCCCAGAAATCAAAGAATGAAGAGTTACAAGCAACAGATCAAAGAGCAAGTTTATCAATCTGTTTTTGTATCAAGCTGATTGTCCAGACCAGACTGAACCAGAACAGCAGACCAGACTGAAACAGAACAGCATATCAGACCAGCACACCAGACCAGACTGAACCAGACCAGGAGACCAAACCAGTCCGGTCCGAAATACAAACAGCCCAGAAACCAGAATATGACCGTTGCAAGCTCGGGAATAGTGCAGAACCTTTTCCAACGGGCATATTCTTGTGTCTAACGTATATATCATTACTTGGGGCTATATATACATGATTTGGAAGCTCAATAACAGCTGATTGAAGATCAATCCAAGCCTTCCAAAGCAAACCCACTTGGGATTCAATTGAGGAACTTAAAAGACAAAAGCTGCTAAATGAAGAGCACTCCTCAAACCTTTGGCACCTCTTACCTTGCTGTATCAGATCTGTTAGGAGATCATTTGTGCCTTTGTATTCACTCTATTCATTGTATTTGTGAGCTAAAATAGAAGAGTGAATACCATTGTAACGGTTGATGATTCATCACAACCGATTGAGAGGTCTTTGTATGTGAGACATTAAAGAACATACATAGTTGAGTTGCTAGGAGTTCTAGTTGGATGGGGCATTCCCAACTGGATCGGGTTTGTACAACGGGATTGTATAAATCAAAGTCTTTTAGTGGAATCCTTCCATGCGGTGGAAGAAGGGGAGACGTAGAAGGATTACACCACCTTCGAACTTCCATAAACAAATGCTTGGTTATTTACTTTAATTGCATATCTTTAAAATGACTTTCAAATCTTTAATCGGTTTTAGAGCGGGTTATGTCGAGTGTCTTCCGCTCGATTTTGTAATCGAACTCGATATAATCTCTCGGTGCATTAATTCAAGAACACGAGCTATTGAAGCTCAAGTTGGTTGAACTCGGGTGTGGAATGACAACCCACCCCCGGAATCGATCCTGACAGATACATATGCTACCTAATCATATATTTGTGTAAATGTAGGGAAAGGTGAAGAAATCAAGCTAAAATGATGAAAGAAGCAATAAAGTTGAAGAAAAGAGGAAAAAAACCAGAATTCAAGACACATATTGCTCCTTTCTCCTCAAATTTCTATATGTTCGAGCTATGTTTTGGAAATGTGGTCCATAGAAAAGATGTAGAACTTTGAGTTATCTTCGCGTGGACAGCTGATTCATCGAATTCGGAGTTTGTATGAGAAAGTTATGGCCCAAATACGAAACTCGACAGAAAAATGGAAAATCAGGCGTAAAGACGCCATTTCAGGCGTACCTACGCCAGTGCTACGGGAATTTAGGCGTAGTTACGCCATTTTAGGCGTAATTACGCCAATATGATTTTGGAAAGTTAAAATTCTTGATTTCTTTCCTTTCCACATGGATTTTACCCTACTCCATCAGCCTCCATACTTCATATACACGATTTTTACCTCATATTAAGCATAATTTCATACCTTAGAATATTTTTTAGATTTTAGATATTTCTTCTTTGAACTTTTGTGAAGAACGCTTGAAGAACGAGAACGGTATCGACAAGCCGGAATCGTGACTATTCTTAGTAATTTCTTTTCATTTGTTATTTTAATGTTTTCGAATAATATGTTGTTGATTTTAGATTCAATAATGCTAGGCTAAAACTCTTTGATTCTTGGTTGAAGGGATACCTCCTTTTGGAATTGAACCTTTTATGAAAATTTGGTTTGATTGTTGAATTAGATTTCAATTTCAATTTGTTTCTTAAATTTCGAATTCCATGATTGTTGTGTTTGTGTATTAGACCGATCACCTAATATTCAATTGCATAATCGATAGTTTGTTAAGAAACAACTAAGATCAATAATTAACCGGTTGTAGGTGTTGCTGAATTCTTAGGAGAAACGGTTGAGTAATCAATTTTAACGGCTGTAGTTTTCATTGATTAGATTTATCGAACTCATTAGTTTTGAAACTATCATTGATTTAATCATTAACGGTTGTAGTGGTGATTAGAGATTTGGTAAGGGTTGAATTGAATGTTGTTTTCCCTTTGACTACGAATAAGATGAGTAGGAATTGAATTTCCAATCGATAGATAATTGAAAGGATTCGAATGTTTTGATTTGATGATTAAAAGATAACTTTCCAAAAGTACGGTTACCTGGAAACCAAGAATCGCTTCACTCTCATAAGTTTACTCATCTTAGTAATCTCGTTAATTAGTTTAATTTTAGAATTTGCTTAGTAGTAATCATTCATCTTAAAACCCCCTTGTTACTATTCGCTTTTGGCACAAAATAAATTTACCTTCCCTGTGAGATCGATCCCTACTTCCACTACTACATATTTTTGTCATTAACTGAAGAAGGGTTAATTTGGGCGTACACGATAAACGCTACCAAATTTTGGCGCCGTTGCCGGGGAAGGCAACATTTATTTTGTGTCGATTTTTATTATCCCGCATTACTACTTTGGTTTGTTAATGAGTACAGGTGGATCGTTCAATCACGAAGATAACTTTCACTACGATCCTGAGATTGAGAGGATGCTACATCAGAGGAGACGAGACACACGAAAAATTTTAGAACAAGAAGAGGAGGAAAGGAACAACATGGCTGCAAATCAAAGCTTGAGGCAGCTGGCAAATCCTAACTTGGATCAACAACCGCTCTGCATCAGTTTCCCTGCTCTGGCCAATAACGTAAACTTCGAACTTAAATCTGGTTTAATTCACTTATTGCCAGCTTTTCATGGTCTTGCAGGTGAAAACCCGCATAAGCATTTGATGGAGTTCCACGTGGTGTGCACTACCATGAAGCCAACCGGAATCACTGAGGATCAAATAAAGCTAAGAGCATTCCCATTTTCTCTAAAGGACGCTGCAAAAGACTGGCTCTTCTACTTACCATCCGGATCGATCACCACGTGGACTGACTTACAAAGAGTATTCCTAGAAAAGTACTTCCCAGCTTCAAGGGCAACGAATTTGAGGAAAGAGATATATGGTGTGAAGCAGCTCTACGAGGAATCACTACACGAGTACTGGGAGAGATTCAAGAAGCTGTGCGCAAGTTGTCCACAACACCAGATAAGTGAACACCTTCTCATCCAATACTTTTATGAAGGTTTACTTTCTTCTGACAGGAACTTAGTGGATGCGGCAAGCGGAGGAGCATTTATAGATAAAACAGCGGAGGAAGCTAGAAGGTTGATAGCTAACATGGCGGCCAACTCCCAACAATTCGGATTTGTGCGCCATGGACAATCGCAAAGAAAAGAGGTAAACGTATCAAACTTAGAACAACAACTGGTAGACCTCACTTTTCTTGTGCGTGGTATGGCAGGTGGAAATGTAGGTAAGACAAAGCCGTGTGGAATCTGTTTGGCTGCGAACCATGCTACAGATGCATGCCCCTCACTACAAGAGACAACTACGGAGAACGTGAATGCAGCGGGAGGATTCCCAGGGCCACCACAAAGGAATTATGACCATCTACCAAACAACTACAATCAAGGGTGGAGGGACCATCCAAACCAAGGATATGGCAACCCACAGATGCACCAACCTCCACCTTACAGACCGCCATATCAGAGACCTCCACCATCGCCAACGCACCCTCCTTCTGACAGGTTAGAACATAGCATTAAAATTATTGCTGAAAATAGCTTACAATTTCAACAGGAGACGAGGGCAAGCATCCAGAGTTTGACGACGCAGATGGGACAATTGGCAACTTCAATCAGCAAGATCGAAGCAAGGATTTCAAATGGACTGCCGTCACAAGCAGAGATGAACCCCCGTGAAAATATTAGTGCTATCACAGTGAATATGAATGAAGATGCAGCTGAAGAGAAGGTGGTACTGACGCCACCCCAGAAAGAAGAGATGACGGAGACAGAGACAGACGTTGAAGAGCCAATCCAAGGGGAGGAACCACGAGGTAAGTACCCCAAACTTTTTGAATATAAAGAACCACCCCCTTTCCCCCAAGCATTGAAGGACAATAGGAAAGGTGCCGGACTCAAAGGGCTCTACGAGATGAGTCCATGCTGCAAAGAGCAAGCCCCATTGCATGAGACCGCGAAAGAGGATCAAAGCAAGGAACACAAAGGGCAGCCCAAGGTCGAGCTCAATGATAATCGGCGGATAACCAAAGAAGCATCCCCATTAAATGCAAGGATCCAGGTATGTTCTTATCCCATGTGAGATTAGGTCTATGAGGATTGAGAAGGCTATGCTCGATTTAGGATCATCCATAAATATCATGCCTTACTCAATGTACTCTCAACTGAAAATGGGACCTTTAAAAAAGAATAGCGCGGTTATTCACTTAGCTGATAAATCCACGGTCAAACCTAAGGGGATAATAGAGGACGTAGTTGTGCATGTAAAGAATTTGGTCTTCACAGCCGATTTCTATGTCTTAGACATGAGAAATGGTGATCCTTCTAGTCTAATTATTTTAGGAAGACCATTCTTGAAATCATCAAATTCCGGAATCAATATGAATAGCGGTTTGATAACCATGGAGTCTAATGGTGAAATTGAAAAATTCAACATGTATGAACCCATTAAACCTCTTGAGCATTCTAGTTACGCTATTGATGTACATGATGACTATGATTCTGATTTTGATAATGATGAGTTGTGGGAAATGGGAAAGGCTACTGATGGCCTTAACGATAAGCGAGGTATATATTCGAGCTCTTTTCCTACTGTTCATACGATTGCTACTCTGTCTACTCACGATACTTCTGATCCTCTTATGTCTCACTTGCAGGATCGTCCCGTTGGAAAGAAGCACCCTCCGGATCGACCATGTCAATCACGTGCCGAAGGAGTAAGGACTGAGGACGACCACTCAAAGGGCAACAAGCCGAAATACCGAGGAGTGAAAAAGATATTGAGGTGGTTAAGGAAGGATAGAGCAACACTGCATCAACCACCTGATAGAGGGATAGCGTCGGGCCACCGACGTTAAATAGAGGCGCTGCTTGAGGCAACCCAAGGGGAGTTAGTTTCCTTTCTCCCTTTTATTTATTTTTTTGCTTTAGTAGTTAGATTCTTTTTTCTTGTATTTTTGTCTTACATTGGGGACAATGTAAGATTTAAGTATGGGGGAGGGATTAGTGGCTTGTTATTGCTTTTCTATTACAAAAATACAAAAAAATCAAAATTTTGAAAATTTTGAGCTCATAGCTAGTAATGAACACATGCTTAGAATCACTAGCCCATGATGAAACCTAATTGATATCATGCATGCTTTTGAACATAGGTGAATTGTTAACCTTGGAACACTTTAAACTCTAATGCAAAGTTTACTTTAACTTAGTAGTTGAATATTTTGAGCACATTATTGTCATGGCTTGTGAAGTGTGCATAGCTTAGTGAAGATTGTGTGAACTTTGTAATAGTCTTAAGAAGTCTCTAATACATGCTAGAACTTAACTACATGCTCTTTGAGACGTATGTCTAGACTACTTGCAAACATGAAAGTGATATAGGCAATCTTTGATGCGTTTGAGCCTTTCAAGCCTACCATGTAAATAAAATCAATCTCTAGTACCCTTTTTTGAACTTTAATGTAAAAGAATGGCAGTATGCTAAGCATACTAAAGACCCCCATTCAACATTCCTTGACTAGCTTATCATCCTACCCTTTTAGCCTAAATATGATTTCAATCCATACATTTTAAGGGAGTATGATGTATTTCATTCAAATGCACTTGGGAATCATTGAAGTACATTTGTGAACTTTATTGTCAAAAGAATGAAATACATGAAAGAAAAAGAATGCCTTGAGGAAATAGATAAAAATATGACTCCAAGGGGAGCCAAGGCACAAAAGAAGAAAAATGTTGAAACAAAAGTTGAAAAATTCAAGCAAGAAGAGAAGCTTTTAGTGTGCATATCATCATACTCTCTTATTTGATATATCCTTATCTTTCTTTCATAAGCCAATACCTATGCCACACTACAAGCTAATTAAGACCTACTTGATTTATGTTTGCAAAGTGGCTAAGATAGTGGAGAAGAGTGTGCAAGTGAGCTTATACTTGTGTTAGTGTATGACTTGAACTATTGTGGGTTTACTTCTTTTGGATCTATAATTTGTACATGACACTTGTTTATGACCACCCACACACGTTCACTACTTTGTTGGGTACAAATTGTTTAGAGATTGAACTTGTTCCATTATTAATTTTTCACCGCCTTTCATTACTATGCATGTTTATAATTGTTGAGGCATAAAAGTGAGGACAAGTTAGATTGTTATGATGCTATGAGTCAAGCAAAAAAAATAATGTAGTTTTGTCTGATTTACTCGAGGTCGAGTAAAGATTAAGTATGGGGGTGTTTGATGTGACTAGAAATAGACACATCTATTGCGCTTAATTGTCTACGATTTGGTATATTTTGATGGATAAATTGATACATATGCTACCTAATCGTATATTTGTGTAAATGTAGGGAAAGGTGAAGAAATCAAGCTAAAATGATGAAAGAAGCAATAAAGTTGAAGAAAAGAGGAAAAAACCAGAATCCAAGACACATATTGCTCCTTTCTCCTCCAATTTCTATATGTTCGAGCTATGTTTTGGAAATGTGGTCCATAGAAAAGATGTAGAACTTTGAGTTATCTTCGCGTGGACAGATGATTCATCAAATTCGGAGTTCGTATGAGAAAGTTATGGCCCAAATACGAAACTCGCCAGAAAAATGGAAAATCAGGCGTAAAGACGCCATTTCAGGCGTACCTACGCCAGTGCTACGGGAATTTAGGCGTAATTACGCCAATATGATTTGGGAAAGTTAAAATTCTTGATTTCTTTCCTTTCCACATGGATTTTACCCTACTCCATCAGCCTCCATACTTCATATACATGATTTTTACCTCATATTAAGCATAATTTCATACCTTAGAATATTTTTTAGATTTTAGATATTTCTTCTTTGAATTTTTGTGAAGAACGCTTGAAGAACAAGAACGGAATCGACAAGCCGGAATCGTGACTATTCTTAGTAATTTCTTTTCATTTGTTATTTTAATGTTTTCGAATAATATGTTTTTGATTTTAGATTCAATAATGCTAGGCTAAAACTCTTCGATCCTTGGTTGAAGGGATACCTCCTTTTGGAATTGAACCTTTTATGAAAATTTGGTTTGATTGTTGAATTAGATTTCAATTTCAATTTGTTTCTTAAATTTCGAATTCCATGATTGTTGTGTTTGTGTATTAGACCGATCACCTAATATTCAATTGCATAATCGATAGTTTGTTAAGAAACAACCAAGATCAATAATTAACCGGCTGTAGGTGTTGTTGAATTCTTAGGAGAAACGGTTGAGCAATCAATTTTAACGGCTGTAGTTTTCATTGATTAGATTTATCGAACTCATTAGTTTTGAAACTATCATTGATTTAATCATTAACGGTTGTAGTGGTGATTAGAGATTTGGTAAGGGTTGAATTGAATGTTGTTTTCTCTTTGACTACGAATAAGATGAGTAGGAATTGAATTTCCAATCGATAGATAATTGAAAGGATTCGAATGTTTTGATTTGATGATTAAAAGATAATTTTCCAAAAGTACGGTTACCTGGAAACCAAGAATCGCTTCACTCTCATAAGTTTACTCATCTTAGTAATCTCGTTATTAGTTTAATTTTAGAATTTGCTTAGTAGTAATCATTCATCTTAAAACCCCCTTGTTACTATTCGCTTTTGGCACAAAATAAATTTACCTTCCCTGTGAGATCGATCCCTACTTCCACAACTACATATTTTTGTCATTAACTGAAGAAGGGTTAATTTGGGCGTACACGATAAACGCTACCACTAGGCATCACTCCAAGTTCAGAAATGAACTTCTTGATCCAAACAGCTTCCTTTGCTGCATCTGAGGCAGCAATGTATTCAGCTTCAGTTGTAGAATCGGCTACTGTCTCTTGCTTTGAACTCTTCCAGCTTACAGCACCTCCATTTAGGCAAAGCACATATCCTGATTGCGATCGGAAATCATCTTTGTCGGTTTGGAAGCTTGCATCACTGTAACCTATTACATTTAGCTCTTACTCACCTCCATAAATCAAGAATATATCCTTAGTTCTTCTCCAGTACTTCAGGATATTCTTGACTGCAATCCAGTGACATTCACCTGGATCAACCTTATATCTGCTCGTCATGCTCAAAGCATACGAGACATCAGGACGAGTACATATCATGGCATACATGATAGATCCAATAGCTGATGCATATGGAATCTTACTCATGCGTTGTCTCTCATCTGGTGTTGAAGGACACTGATCCTTCGAGAGATGTATTCCATGTGTCATAAGCATGAATCCTTTCTTTGATTCTTGCATGCTAAACCGTTTTAGCACTTTGTCTATGTATGTACTTTGACTTAGGCCAAGCAGTCTTCTTGATCTGTCTCTATAGATCTTGATACTTAATACATAGGTGGCTTCACCCAAGTCTTTCATAGAAAAACAATTCCCTAGCCAAATCTTCACCAATTGTAAGGCAGAGATATCATTCCCAATTAGAAGTATGTCATCTACATACAATATTAGGAAGATAATTATGCTCCCACTGACCTTCTTGTAGACTCAAGGTTCATCTACGTTTTTGATGAAACCAAACTCTTTGACTGCATCATCAAAACAAAGATTCCAACTCCGAGAAGCTTGCTTCAATCCATAAATGGATTGTTGTAGCTTGCATATCTTTCCAGCATCCTTTGGATCGACAAAACCCTCAGGTTGTGTCATGTACACATCCTCAAGTAAATTTCCATTAAGGAAAGCTGTTTTGACATCCATCTGCCAGATTTCATAGTCATCAAATGCAGCTATTGCAAGTAAGATTCTAATGGATTTAACCATGGTAACTGGTGAAAAAGTTTCATCATAGTCAATACCGTGAATTTTTTTGAAACCCTTTGCAACCAGTCGACCTTTAAAGGTTTGTACATTACCATCCATGTCGGTCTTCTTTTTGAAAATCCATTTGCACCCTATGGGTCTTACCCCTTCAGGCGGGTCAACCAAAGTACATACTTGGTTTGCATACATAGATTTCATCTCAGATTTCATGGCTTCTTGCCATTTCTCAGAATCAGTGCCCATTATAGCTTCTTGATAAGATGACGGTTCATCCTCATCAATAGGTAGTAAGTCACCTTGTTGAGTCATAAGAAATCCATATCTCTGTGGCTCACGGTGTTATCTTACAGACCTACGCTGGGCTTGTGTCTCTTGAGCAAGCAATTCATCCGCAACAGCTTGTGGTGTCTGCTCTGTTTCCATCTCAATATCATGTTCAATGTTTTCTTGTGGTTGAACTTCACTAAGTTCTATTTGTCTCCCGCTGGTTCTTCTCGAAATAAATTCTCTTTCAAGAAAGACATCAGTCCGAGCAACAACTACTTTGTTCTCGGTGGGATAATAGAAATAGTATCCTTTTGTTTCCTTAGGACCCCACAAATAAACACTTATCAGGTTTGGGTCCAAGTTTGTTAGAGGCGTGACGTCACGTAAGCCTCACAACCCCAAATCTTCATAAAAGACATACTAGGACGTTTCCCAATCCATATCTCATATGGTGTCTTTTCCACTGATTTAGATGGAACACAGTTCAGTATAAATATTGTTGTTTCTAAAGCATGTCCCCAAAAGGATATCGGATGATCTGCATGACTCATCATAGACCGAACCATGTCCAACAAAGTTCGATTCCTCCTTTCAATACACCATTCCATTGTGGAGTATACGGAGGAGTGAGTTGTGGGACTATCCCACACTCCTTTATATAGTCATGAAACTCTTGGCTTAGGTATTCACCTCCTCGATCTGATCGGAGGATTTTGATACTTTTACCAAGTTGGTTTTGTACTTCATTCTTGAAATCTTTGAACTTTTCAAAGGTTTCATGTTTATGTTTCATTAGGTATAGATACCCATATCTACTGAAGTCATCAGTAAATGTAACGAAGTATTGAAAACCACCTCTAGCTTGTGTGCTTATTGGTCCACATACATCACTATGTATGAGACTCAATAAAACATTTGCCCTTTCAACATGTCCCTTGAAAGGGGCTTTAGTCATCTTGCCCATTAAACAAGACTCGCATGTTTCATATGATTCAAAATCAAATGAATCTAATACTCCATCATTACGAAGTTTTGATATGCGATTCTCGTTTATATGGCACAAGCGACAATGCCAGAGATAAGTTTGATTACAATCATTATTCTTAATCCTTTTAGTATTTATGTTATAGACAGGCATATCAAGATTTAATACGTAAAGACCATTAATCAATTGTGCACTAGCATAAAACATATCATTCAAATAAATAGAGCAACACTTGTCCTTTATAATAAATGAAAAACCAATCTTGTCCAAACAAGAAATTGAAATTATGTTTCTAGTAATAGATGGCAAAAATAACAGTGTTGTAAATCTAATAATAAACCAGAAGGTAAAGTTAATGAATAATCTCCAATAGCTAATGCAGCAACTCTTGCTCCATTTCCCACTCGGAGATCAACCTCGCCTTTCGCCAACAACCTACTCCTTTTGAGATCCTGCACATTAACACAAATGTGAGAACAACATCCAGTATCTAATACCCATGATGAAGAAGTAGATAAATTGACTTCTATAACAAAAAATACCTGAAGCGGAAGTCGCACTTCCCTTTGTCTTCTTAAGATCTTCCAGATATAATTTGCAGTTCCTCTTCCAATGACCGGTCTCACCGCAATGGAAGCAGTTCCCTTTCTTAGCCACTCCTCCCTTTGGCTTGAGCGCAGAAGCATGAGGCTTAGACTTAACAAAGACTTTCTTGTTCTTCTTGTAGCCTTTTGCTTTAGTCTTTCCTTTGCTCTTATCACAATAAGAACATTAGTAGGCTTAGACTTCTTTGAATTTGCTTCATATGTTCTCAACATACCAAGCAATTGCGGTAGCGTCTTTTCGATTTCAATCATATTGTAATTCAAGACAAATTGACTGTAGCTACCAGGCAACGATTGCAAGATCACGTCTGTGGCCAACTCTTGGTCCAACGGAAAACCCAGTTTCTCAAGATTCTCTATGTATCCAATCATCTTGAGTACATGAGATCCAACAAGGGTTCCTTCTACCATTCTGCACTGAAACAACACTTTAGAGACGTCATACCTCGCTTGTCTAGCTTGTTGTTTGTAAAGTTGCTTTAGATGTTCAATCATATTGAACGCATCCATTTCCTCATGTTGCTTCTGAAGCTCAGAGTTCATAGTTGCAAGCATTAAACAACCAACAGCAAGTGCGTCATTTTGATGCTTCTTGTAAGCATCCTTATCGGCTCTCGCGGCCGTAACGGGAGGTTCCTCAGCAGGTAAGGGTTCCTCAAGGACATATTGCTTTTTCTTTTGTTTGAGGACAATCCTCAGATTCCTATACCAATCTAGGAAATTTGTCCCATTTAATTTGTCCTTCTCAAGGACCGATCGCAATGAAAGTGTGCTTGTAATATTGTTTGATGCCATGGATATCTACAATATAAATATGCAAAATAAGTTTATGATTTTAATCATTTAATAAGGTCTTATATTAAATGACACTCCCACTATTTGTTTTAAAATTATCAACCCTCGAAACCTTAGTGGGCCAAGATCCATATTTCACCTAATCCTGAGTTAGCTTTGGCTAATCACCCAAGACTCGGTTATTTAGGTAGACAACACTTTGTCAATTACATCACATGTAATTCTTGGATGGTTGGACGAACAACACCTTGTTCAAATTCATGTAATGAATTATTATCCAACCCCATGTCCCTAGCTAGCATGCGGCGGCCGTGAGTCATGGTTGGTGATGGCCGAACCATCAAGAGCCATGGGCTCGGCTTTTCGCCTTCGTGTATCGTATACATAAATTGTCAATTATATCATATATAATTTTATGATGATTTTCACAAACTCGATTTACTCATATCGTATATGATTATATATAGTTTCAAAGCATGCAATATAATTCTAAATATGATTAAATAATTAACCACATAATTCCGATATGAGCTTTGTACACGGCTCTGATATCACTGAAAGGAATCCAACATGCAAGTACGCAGCGGGAATAAAATTTTGGATTCCTAACCGAGGACCTATACAAAGTATTCATATCGGAATGTAAAGGAGTCTTACCCTTATAGCGTGTTTGATGCAGAAGCGATGCCAAACCACGAGTCACGAGCAAAACCTCCAAGATCTTGCCTCTACGGTATCCACACGATCAATCGAACAAGGGACGTTCAAGAACATGCTAGACTTATTCTTGAATGAAGCAAAGCTCACGGTTCAAAATCGTAAAGAAGATGTCCGGAAACCTTGAAGATCACGGCGGCCGGCGGCGTGATGTTTCTTACGGAAAGGTGGCGGCCGAGAGAGCTTTTAAGGAGGAGGCTAGGTTATTTCTTTTCAATGGAATAATATATCATCATCACCTTGCAACATTAATTATATGATTTAATTAAAGGTTCAAGACATTCTTAAAGCCTCATGGGCCCAAACCAATGATTTAATTAAATCCTTATGATCATGTAATTAAGACTCTTCTTAATTAATTAATTCATCCAATGAATTTAATTCCCCTTATCGATTTAATCTTTTGTGGGACCCGATAGGATCTTGCAATGTTGGCAGTGACATAAAATCTCATTTTATGTCACAAGCAATGAGCGGTATCTAGCAACACATCAAGGCTACCCAAATTACAAGAATGTCATTGACTCGACATAACCTAAGAACTTGTGATAATATTAACCATGTAACTTAATCCCTTTGTCCAATATGTTTAGATTGAACACGGGTCATGGAATAGTCATACTCGTATATTCAATCTTTATTTATTGATCCCCAAATAGAACTAGAATAAACGAATAAGCTCGAAATCACATATCGACTCTGTAAGGACCGCCGTGCCCTTGACCCGTTATTATTGTATTAATACATACCATTAGTGCATATAATCATACTATCATGGGGAAAAGCCATATGAAAGTACGACACCATATGCTATCCAGAAAATTTCTTGCATTTGATCATCATAATATTCAAATTCCCCAACCAAGATTACATATACAACATGCACCCTCATAATACACTAACATGCTCTCAGTTCATTTAGCAATTCCATATTTAATTGCATGCAAACCATAATGAACAGAGAAAAGCCGTAGCCCATTTATACATTCCATATACACGTAAAATGTACTCACATAAGAGCACCCAATGAATAAGCGTGCATCTGATGTATAAAACACTCTACCGGATACCGTTACTGGTACTTCAATCTTGGAAGCACCTCCCAAGCACTACTCGATCTCAACTCTGGATCTATGCACTTATTCAACCAGCTCTGGTACCTCGATCCTGGAAGTACCTCTGATCAACAGCCCGAGCTCAACCCCAAAGCTGCTGCTACACCTGTATCACATGTCCCAACAGAGACAGCCCCCACACAGGGTGAGCATACCAATACCACCAATCCAATAATCATAATATTGCAGTTCATAATTTACAAAATGTAAATGACATGAATTTAAATGATACTCCCTGGATGGTATCATCCTCATCCGGGATCCCCTGTATTGTCCATGTTCTCAAAATAACCAAACTCATCAAATTCCCAAAGCCAGTTAATCGCCACACAGATTAACTAATACCATTCCTATTATGCCAGTTCCATAGTCAGTATGGTAAAATCATTATATAAGAGACCGTAGCTATCACATATATTTAGCCAATGGTTCCCTGTTCCTATTTCATTGCTCGCTCCACAATAGCGGCATTCTAAACCCCGCGCACACTCACCAATAGCGGCGTCTTAACCGATGTTCGCTCAACGACGACAACATCCCCAAATCATTGCTCGCTCAATAGCGGCACCGTATGGTTCCCAATGTATGTACATATAACGTAATTACCATTTACCATGCATATCACTATCCATTTATTACAAATACTACATACCATGCATTTCAATGCCCACTTAATGCAATTACCACATACCATGCATTTCAATACCCATTTAATGCAATTACCACATACCATGCATTTTACAGTTGCAACATTATAAAAGGTTATGCTCGTACGTCATACGTACCTTATACTTCTGTAGTTTGAGTCCAACCTCGCCTGAGTCCCATGACCCGATGAATTATGTGCTAACACATAAATAGTTCACAATTAAACACAAGCATGCAACCACGTGCCCAAGCACGTTCATAACCCCTAAACATATCGTCAATCCATGACGATTACCAAAATAAAAGCCCCCCGGCTAAGCATGCATATACCCAAAATATTCCATTTTTCATGTTTAAAAGATAGCCAAAAACCCAACCAAGAATTCCGTTTTATTAAACTTTGGCTCCAACCAATCCATTTTAAAGGTATATCATTCCCATTGGAATGTAGACATTGCCCCGGAAACGGCCCCTTTAAACCTCGGTTCCAAAATCCCGACATTTTCCAAAAATTTCAAAATACAAAATCCTTCGGGTGGCGATCGATCGCCACTTACATCGCGATCGATCGGCACAGTCCAGGGGCCAAATCAGTGCATTCTCGCGATCGATCGCCAATCCTCGCGATCGATCGCCAACCCGCTCGCGATTGATCGCCGAGACCTCGCGATCGATCGCTAGCACTGTTCATCGTCACTAAAATTTGAACTGCTCATCGCGATCGATCGCCCCTCCTCGGCTATCGATCGCCACCTGCGATTTTCCAAAAAATTCGAGCTTCCATAGTGTTTTTCACATCCAAACTCAAAACCAACACCCCAAACTTCCTCAACACCACAAATACACTAATTAAGCTCAATAAAAACACTAAAAACCAACATTTAGATTTTTAACCAAAACCCCCAAATTTCATAACCAACACAATACCCAACCAAACTCTACAATACTACTATCAAATCGAAGACAATGACGAGGGGAAGATTAATACCTGATTATCTTCGAGAAAACCGGCCTCCGAGCCAAGCTACCAACGGTTTCTCCTCCAAGGAAGAAAAGAGGGAAAAGGGGGAGGGTTTGGGCGCATAGAGAGAGAGGGAGAGAGAGGGAATTCGTCCAAAATGACGGAATACCGAGTCCACTTGGTATATATAGTACCAAAACTCGAAAATACAAACCTCTTCACAAATACATCGTGATTCATTAAATATCATCTGTTTTCAACAATTATCTCTCTAACCTCAATTCCCGTTACCAGCCCAGCCCAGTACAAGGTACTCCGGACCCCAAATCCCACCAAAGACCAAATTCCAAGGTTAACACCACGACGAGAATACAATCTCATCCCTCAGACCCAACGACTCCAATAATAGGATTTAAAATCCCCGGGAGTCCTAAAACCACAATTAAAACACAATTAAAATCCATTAAGGATCATTACCACACCGGGATTAACACCATTAATCCCCGGGTATCACAATTATCTCCCACTAATAGAATTTCGTCCTCGAAATTTGCACGGCGTATTCCACGTAACCCCGAGAACACGCAATCCAAACGGATCCACGATGTCGAATCCTGAACATAACATGAACGACACACCAACCTATCAACGCGACACACGTCTCATCTCGGTATACCATACCGTACAAACCATTAGAATTGTGGGTCATCACCCAACATATCTCTAAAACACCAAGCGTAATGGACATCCAGGTGTCCTTGCTCAACTACTATGCAATCCTAATCCATTAGGACATATTCCACACCCTCTGGGTGGGTGTGCCCATGCCTAACACACATCACAACAACAAGCGAGTAGTTTCCTCAATGACTACTCTTACCACCCAATCAATTGGCCTTAGCCATCCCAGCGAGTATACCCAAAGGTACAAGTACAATATATACTTCAAACATGTGCTGCGGTACAATTCCTGTACGGCGCACCCAATGATTCTTTGAGCAACCTGCTCGGCATAATGGTCTCGTCATCTAGTAACCCAGACACTACCATGTGCTCACCATAGGCACTCAAACCATACAACCAAATACATAAACATGAATGTATTATTCATCAAAACGACGCCACGCGTCCACATAGGCATCCACTATGTCATCGTCATCCCGTGACGGTGCCTGTCAACAGATGATATCCAAATAACATCGTCAAACATATGACGGTACATGTCGATACACGACATCCATAATCTCATCGTCAAACATATGATGGTACATGTCGATACACGACATCCATAATCTCATCGTCAAACATATGACGGTATATAACAACACATAGTATTCACAATAATGATAACAAAAGTAATATGTCATACCTCATCGCTATCAAGATAGCGGAATACCTGTATCCTTCGTCCACCAGCAGTACACAAGCAGCACCCATCGCTCGTAGGTGGCATAATCCAGTGCTACGCACATAGCGGTATAACCCATCGCTATAGAATCAGCGGCATGATCCCTCGCCATAGAGTTAGCGGCATAAAATATCCGGCGGTATGAACCATCGCCATAGATGTAGCGGAATGACCCATCGCTATATAATACCTGGCGGCATGAATCATCGCCAATAGATGTAGCGGAATGCACCATCTCTATGTAATACCCGGCGGCATGAACCATCGCCAATAGAATAGCGGAATGAACCATCGCTATGAATACCCGGCGGCATAAACCATTGCCAATAGAATAGCGGAATGAACCATCGCTAAGAATACCCGGCGGCATAAACCATTGCCAATAGAATAGCGGAATGAACCATCGCTAAGAATACCCGGCGGCATGAACCATCGCCAATAGAATAGCGGAATGATATCCCTCGCTATAATATAACAGCGGTCTTGTTCTTCGCTTCATATGAGCGGCAAATATCTTCATCACTACCTCGCTTTGGCATACCGGGGGCAAATAATATCCCTCGCTATAATATGACAGCGGCCGTGTTCTTTGCTTCATATCAGCGGCAAACATTCTCTCATCGCCACGGTATGACAGCGGCACCATTTCTCCTCGTTTCGTCATGACAGCGGAAATACCCCTCGCGTTACATGACAGCGGAAATACCCCTTGCTTAGACAATACCAGCGGAAAATAATATCCCTCGTTATGATATGACAGCGGCCGTGTTCTTCGCTTCATATCAGCGGCAAATATTCTCTCATCGCTATGGTATGACAGCGGCAAGTATTCCCATCGCTACGCCATAAAGCGGCAACTATTCACATCGCTACGCAATGCATGCAACCGTAATGCATAACCCATATTTCAATAAACATCGCCATGAGTGTATTTTAATGCACCTCGCTTCAAATGTGACATGGAATTTTACCATCGCTTCAACATTTAGCGGTAAAGCATTAAAATCATAACTCCGATATATATATATGCAACCGTAATGCATAATCCATGTCTCATATGACCCTGCAACAACCATGGTTAGCAACAACATAATCCAATTATGAACACATATCATAAACGCACATAAGCAATATAGTTGTGCCACACAACACTAACTACCATCATGCATAAGTATGTGCTTCCCATTCCCATTAACAGTTTCCTAGGCCCTCAACAGCCCCAAAGAGCTAACCACTGCTCTGATACCACTAATGTAAGGACCCCCGTGCCCTTGACCCGTTATTAGTGTATTAATACATACCATTAGTGCATATAATCATACTATCATGGGGAAAAGCCATATGCAAGTACGACACCATATGCTATCCAGAAAATTTCTTGCATTTGATCCTCATAATATTCAAATTCCCCAACAAAGATTACATATACAACATGCACCCTCATAATACACTAACATGCTCTCTTTTTATTTAGCAATTCCATATTTAATTGCATGCAAACCATAATGAACAGAGAAAAGCCGTAGCCCATTTATACATTCCATATACACGTAAAATGTACTCACATAAGAGCACCCAATGAATAAGCGTGTATCTGATGTATAAGACACTCTACCGGATACCGTTACGGGTACTTCAATCTTGGAAGCACCTCCCAAGCATGACTCGATCTCAACTCTGGATCTATGCACTTCTTCAACCAGCTCTGGTACCTCAATCCTGGAAGTACCTCTGATCAACAGCCCGAGCTCAACTCCAAAGCTGCTGCTACACCTGTATCACCTGTCCCAACAGAGACAGCCCCCACACGGGGTGAGCATACCAATACCACCAATCCAATAATCATAATATTGCAGTTCATAATTTATAAAATGTAAATGCCATGAATTTAAATGATACTCCCTGGATGGTATCATCCTCATCTGGGATCCCCTGTATTGTCCATGTTCTCAAAATAACCAAACTCATCAAATTCCCAAAGCCAGTTAATCGCCACACAGATTAACTAATACCATTCCTATTATGCCAGTTCCATAGTCAGTATGGTAAAATCATTATATAAGAGACCGTAGCTATCACATATATTTAGCCAATGGTTCCCTGTTCCTATTTCATTGCTCGCTCCACAATAGCGGCATTCTAAACCCTGCGCACGCTCAACAATAGCGGCGTCATAACCGATGGTCGTTCAACGGCGACAGCATCCCCAAATCATTGCTCGCTCAATAGCGGCACCGTATGGTTCCCAATGTATGTCCATTTAACGTAATTACCATTTACCATGCATATCACTATCCATTTATTACAAATACTACATACCATGAATTTCAATGCTCACTTAATGCAATTACCACATACCATGCATTTCAATACCCATTTAATGCAATTACCACATACCATGCATTTTACAGTTGCAACATTATAAAAGGTTATGCTTGTACGTCATACGTACCTTATACTTCCGTAGTTCGAGTCCAACCTCGCCTGAGTCCCACGACCCGATGAATTATGTGCTAACACATAAATAGTTCACAATTAAACACAAGCATGCAACCACGTGCCCAAGCACGTTCATAACCCCTAAACATATCGTCAATCCATGACGATTACCAAAATAAAAGCCCCCCGGCTAAGCATGCATAATACCCAAAATATTCCATTTTTCATGTTTAAAAGATAGCCAAAAACCCAACCAAGAATTCCGTTTTATTAAACTTTGGCTCCAACCAATCCATTTTAAAGGTATATCATTCCCATTGGAATGTAGACATTGCCCCGGAAACGGCCCCTTTAAACCTCGGTTCCAAAATCTCGACATTTTCCAAAAATTTCAAAATACAAAATCCTTCGGGTGGCGATCGATCGCCACTTAAATCGTGATCGATCGCCACAGTCCAGTGGCCAAATCAGTGCATTCTCGCGATCGATCGCCAATCCTCGGGATCGATCGCCAACCCGCTCGTGATCGATCGCCGAGACCTCGCGATCGATCGCTAGCACTGTTCATCGTCATTAAAATTTGAACTGCTCGTCGCGAACGATCGCCCCTCCTCGGCGATCGATCGCCACCTGCGATTTTCCGAAAAATTCGAGCTTCCATGGTGTTTTTCACATCCAAACTCAAAACCAACACCCCAAACTTCCTCAACACCACAAATACACTAATTAAGCTCAATAAAAACACTAAAAACCAACATTTAGATTTTTAATCAAAACCCCCAAATTTCATAACCAACACAATACCCAACCAAACTCTACAATACTACTATCAAATAGAAGACAATGACAAGGGGAAGATTAATACCTGATTATCTTCGAGAAAATCGGCCTCCGAGCCAAGCTACCACCGATTTCTCCTCCAAGGAAGAAAAGAGGGAAAAGGGGGAGGGTTTGGGCGCAGAGAGAGAGGGAGAGACAGGGAATTCGTCCAAAATGACAGAATACCGAGTCCACTTGGTATATATAGTACCAAAACTCGAAAATACAAACCCCTTCACAAATACATCGTGATTCATTAAATATCATCTGTTTTCAACAATTATCTCTCTAACCTCAACTCCCATTACCAGCCTCAGTACAAAGTACTCCGGACCCCAAATCCCACCAAAGACCAAATTCCAAGGTTAACACCACGACAAGAATACAATCTCATCCCTCGGACCCAACGACTCCAATAATAGGATTTAAAATCCCCGAGAGTCCCAAAACCACAATTAAAACATAATTAAAATCCATTAAGGATTATTACCACACCGGGATTAACACCATTAATCCCCGGGTATCACAGACTAATTCGAGCATGGCCATGCATTTTAGTCTCACTTGATCAAGGGCCCAAACACTTCTCCTGTTATATAGGAGGGACAAATCCTATCTCGATCAATCAACATCCCTCTACATAATTCGTAGTGTATCCAATAGTTGTCTTTATAGTTTACCCTGTTACAAGTAACGTTTGACAATATCAAGATACATAACTCCGTATGTTGGGATCCCTGATGATCTCAAGTCGTAAGGATTACATACATTATTATCACTATGAGAATCGCTTATGACGTTCATATAACTATCCATGTCACATTCTCATGGTGGGTCTGTCCAGTACATCGTTATCTAACATGTACCCATCTATGAACAATTCATCAATCAAAACATACTAGTCTCAATGATTATCATTATCCCGATTCATGATAATACTTGACTAGGGACAATCTCTAAGAACAATACAATATTATTCTAAGGACATTAACTTATATATTAATTCATATTACACAGATACACGAATAATATATAATAATGAATTGCCATTAACAAAATCATAATACAGTGTATGTCATAAACAATCATCTAATGAGTTGTCTTAGGGCATATCCCAACATACCCACCAAACATGCCAACTCAAACAAGTCGTAGGAGGACCTAAAAACATTGATCCAACCTATCTATTTGGCGGGTCGAGTTGGTCCAACCGAATGATCCAACCCATTTTGATAATTTTAAAGGGAAAATTTCGGGTCGGTATCATTAGGTAAAAGGTTTTTCAGCCCAGTCACCCAATAAAAAGTTATTTCAACTAAGTCCATTTTTGAATACAATGACCAAACTAACCCCACTTGAAAACACTCTACACCGCATAAATAATTTTTACATGCATCCCAAGAATAATTTTACATGCACCGCATGACTCATTTTCACATGCACCGAGTAAGTATTTTTACATGCACCGCATGACTCATTTTCACATGCACCGAGTAAGTATTTTTACATGCACCGCATGACTCATTTTCACATGCACCGAGTGAGTAATTTTACATGCACAACATGAGTAGTTTTGACATGCACCGCTCAATTTTACATGCATTGTACTAGTAATTTTACATGCACCGCATGAGTCGATTTTAACATGCATCGTACAATTTTACATGCACCGCATGAGTAATTTTACATGCACCACATGAGTAATTTTACATGCATCTCCTACTCAATTTTACATGTATCGCATGTGTAATTTTACATGCACCGCTCAATTTTTACATGCATCTCATTGCTCAATTTTATATGCATCGCATGTGTAATATTACATGCACCGCTCAATTTTTTACATGCACCGCTCAATTTTACATGCGCCGCAAGAGAAAAGTTTTACATGCACCACTCAATTTACATGTACTGCATGAGTCAATTTTTACATGCACCGCTCAAAAATATATAGATATATATCTGATTTTCGAAAGTTTCACATGGTTCGAAGAAACAATCTGCACATTTCGAAAGTTTCAATGGTGAATCAACCACCAAATCGTTCTTATATCAAATGACCGATTCAACAATATAAGCAACGGGAATGCAAACCGAATGCACGAATTTGAAAGAAATTCAAAACAACGAGAATGAGGATCAATGAATAATTTCCTCAATTTTTTTTAGATTCACGTTTTCTGCCCAAAATTGAGCTTTCAACTTAAGAAATTAATCCAAAATTCAACGAAAAAGAATTCAATGATTTTAGAAAATCATGATCGAAGAACGCGAGGCTAGAACAACTGAAATTCGATCAGAAGTTAGTCGCTAAAACCAGTATTCAAGCAAACACCCAGAGAATTAGAAACAATTCACTGAGAGGGAACAGGGAATCAACAACAATCACAACACAAATTGTAAATACGATCACACAACACAACCTAATAAAGTGATTTCAAATGAAATTATCTCAATTTGTTCGAAGAATCTTTTGCAGAATTGCGGAAAACAAAAATCAGAAACAAATCAGAAGCTTCAGAGGGCGACACGAATGGTGGAAAGTGGGCAAAGGCTTGGGGATGAAGGTGTAGAGCAATGGTATTTTAATCATAATTAATGGACTAATTATACTAGGGTTTGTCTAAAAGATGTATTTAGTTGAAAGGAGTTTTTTTGGGGAGATTTAGTTGAAAGATGTTTTGAAAAATAGTACCTTCTTGTAATTTCATCAATTTTAAATGGGTGTGACCAGAAAGCCTATAGTTGAAACGACGATGATATTGAGTACAATACCATCAAGATAGGAAAGAAGGAAATTTGAAGAATAATATCATAATCAGCATAGCTCAATCTTTTATTTTAAAAAAATAACAAATTTAATTTAACATCTAAAAATAGAAACTTAGTTCAATGTCCTTATTTGTAGGAA
This sequence comes from Haberlea rhodopensis, assembly GCA_907163345.1. NCBI lineage: Eukaryota > Viridiplantae > Streptophyta > Magnoliopsida > Lamiales > Gesneriaceae > Haberlea > Haberlea rhodopensis. Next base: position 2,174,308 of record CAJQUN010000079.1, read on the forward strand.
ATTTATGGGGGTGGAATGAAGAGGCACGCACACATTTGGTGTTTTTGGAAACTATAATCATGCACCATCTCTTTTGTATCCTTTCTTTGAGAACCCCCCTGCCCTTCTCCTAGAGGTAGATTCCTCTCTTCTCTTCCTATTCCTTTTCTTCTCAAGATTTTCTGCAAATGTACAATTTTCATTTTATGTAATGGGAATAAGATATTCTTGATATGGATAGCTATAGATGTTATTTTCTTGAACATAATTATATATGTGCGTGTTGGTTTTCTTGGATCACAATTTGTCAAAGAAATGATACATTGTATATATGATTCAAATGATTGCATAAGGAAACGTAAAAAAATGATGGGCAGCAAGATATTCTCTTGATCATCTTTCCACCGTCGCATGCGGGTGGAAATCGGGATGTCCTTCGGTGCACCGAGTGTCAGAAACACCAAACATGCACACATATACATGCATGTTTGTGTTGGTGAATGCCGGGTGCACGAAGAAAAATCCATGGAAATCCCAAGTTTTGGGTAGCAGCTATCCCAAAATGGAGTTCCCACCCATGTAATGGTCGGGAAAGAATCGGCGAACTGCTCTTGGTGGAGCATCTCGTCGCTTACATTGATATTTAATGAATTTTTAAAAGGGGAACTTAAATTTTCAAACAACAGATTGTATAATTTTTGATTTGGATGGTTATTCTTCAAAGTATATATGCATGTTTCCTTTGATCATTTCTTGAAATTTGATAAAAGATTCCATGAATCTTGATTACAGGGTCTTTTTACTTAGGAGAGCGGCGGGGCTTGCATGCACTTCGACGTATTGCATAGTGGTATAAGAATCTGTGACAATGTCGTCTTCACCGCCGGCAGAATCTCCTCCGTCGGATTCTAAATCTTCCGACTCTCAGACACCGCCTTCATCCTCCTCCTCGTCATCTCCCACGCAGTCTCAATCGTCATCGCCTCCACCGGCAGACGACTCTTCATCTTCCCCGCCACCACCGCCGCCACCTTCGGACGATTCAGATTCCAAGTCTCCTCCTCCGCCACAGAAGAGCTCGCCACCCCCACCATCAGACAAAGGCTCTCCGTCTTCCGGAGACAACAATGATTCCCCGCCTTCCAACGACAACAATAACGACAATGACTCTCCACCATCTAACAACAACAAATCTCCACCCCCACCGAAATCAAATTCAGGTGGGAATGGGAACTCATCGTCCCCACCTCCACCACCGCCACCCCCGCCACCGCCACCGCCGCCACCACCTCGCTCAGGAACACTTTCTCCTTCGAGAAACAACTCGCCGCCATCGATGGATTCCTCGTCAAATGATGATCCAGCCTCTAATCAGAAGGCAATCATAGCAGGAGCAGCGGCAGGCGCAGGATTACTGATCCTTATTATGATCGTCTTCTTGGTATCTTGTGCTAGAAGGAAAAAACGAAAACCACATGATAATATGAACTACTACAGAGATAATTCTCATGGAAACAGGAGTATGTCCCTTAATTTCTCTACCCATTTTTCGTGTGATTATTTCATCAAGATCCGTTGAATGAATGTTCTGATCGCAGGTAACGGCTACTACAACAGCGGCCATGGCGGAAACTGGCATGCGAACGCAGCCCGTCCTTCCACCGACCATGTAATGAAGATCCAGCCACCCTATACAAGCCCCGGCATAAGCTCCGAACACGGCTGGCCTGTGGCGCCGCCGCCCCCTCCACCAATGATGAGCAGCAGCGAGCTAAGCTCGGCCGGATTTTCCGGCCCACACCAGGCCCCATTGCCGCCTCCTCACCCCGCCGTCGCCCTCGGCTTCAACCAGAGCAGCTTCACCTACGACGACTTGGCAGTGGCTACCGGCGGCTTCGCTCAATCGAACCTGCTGGGGCAGGGCGGGTTCGGGTTCGTGCACAAGGGCGTGCTGCCCAACGGGAAGGATATCGCCGTGAAGAGCCTGAAAGCTAACAGCGGGCAGGGCGAACGCGAGTTCCAGGCGGAAGTGGATATAATCAGCCGAGTGCATCATCGGCACTTGGTTTCTTTGGTTGGATATTGCATTTCGGGTTCTCAGAGGATGTTGGTTTATGAATTTGTGTCTAATGGAACTCTTGAATATCACCTCCATGGTATGCATCACCATCATACCTTAAAACTTATTTGCATCAAATATCACGACTAGGCAATGTCCTAATGAATCTAGTCTAAAATTACCCAAAAAAAAAAAACATTGTTGCACAAAGAGTGAATTTTGACCAATTAGATGTCCGAAAGTGCCAATTTACAGTATCAAAATTTATCCAACATCTCAAACTTTACCTCTATTTTAATATTACATGACATAAGGTTTTGATGCAAAAGATGTACTACCCTTTGCGCAGGAAGTGAACGGCCAACAATGAATTGGAGTACGAGACTTAAGGTTGCTTTGGGATCAGCAAAAGGGTTTGCTTACCTTCATGAAGACTGTAACTTTCTCCAATTTTCTTCTTTTATTTCGTTCTTTTTTATTTTATTAAAACTTTCCTACAAATATTAATAAGTACTTTAATTATACAATAAATTTACACAGGTCATCCTCGCATTATCCACCGAGACATTAAGGCAGCAAATATTTTATTAGACCACAACTTTGAGGCCAAGGTACTGTTATATTTGTAAACTCCTTCCTCTTCTTTCATCTGATCCAGTTAGGGGTGCTGAAACGATCAGTTTGCCCCGGAACTGGTTCAAAACTGGGGAAACCAGTCCCAAACCGGAACCGATCGTCTCCAAGACTGATCGGGGTTCTGGGTCCATGGTTCCTTCTTTAAATATTGGTAGTTAGCTCTTTTATCTATCTATGCCTCTATCGTTATTAAACTTCACTTACAATTTTAGTTTGTATACTTAGTTACATTGTTTTTTTACTTATGATAATTTAGGTGGCTGACTTCGGGTTGGCTAAGCTTTCTTCAGAAAACTATACTCATGTTTCGACTAGGATCATGGGAACATTTGGGTACGAATATCTCATCCCATCGTGTCGAAAGAACTTAATGAAAACTGGAATTTTATTTTATTGTTTATGTATTCGGGGTGACTCGAACTCTATAGATTCGAGAAAATGAGTTTGATTAGTTGTAAAAAAACAGGTATATGGCACCTGAGTACGCATCAAGTGGAAAGCTCACAGAGAAATCAGATGTGTACTCTTTTGGGATCATGCTTTTGGAGCTAATAACTGGACGTCGCCCGATCGATATCACCAGTGACGATGATGGCTTGGTTGATTGGGTATGAATTTAAAGAAATAAATTAGAGTTTGATGAAGTATTCAAGAGAACGGGGATGATGATGTTTGGAATGTTGTATGGTACGCAGGCAAGGCCGATTCTTTCGAAGGTGTCGGAAGGAGGAGGTTATGAGGAGCTGGTGGATCCAAAGCTGGAAAACAGCTATGATCCACAGGAAATGCTTTGCATGGTGGCTTGTGCTGCAGCATGCATTAGGCACTCTGCTAGGAGACGCCCCAAAATGAGTCAGGTTTATGCTCTTCAACTTATTTTACATGCATTGATTCATATATTTGCAACATCTTACGTTTAGTTAGGTCATCTCCAATGGGGAACGCCAAAATGGCTTCCCCAACGTCTCTGACGCCACATCATTTTCTGCGTGAAAACGATGTAGTGTTACAGTATCGCGCCAAATTTGGTGTGGCATATACACAAAGCTAAAAAAAAAATTTATTCTTTTTAATTGTTTAAAATGAATGTTTATTACTTTATGGATGTGGTATTAAATTTGATATATTGGTTTGAAACTCAAAATCGTAAGTTTATTCATTAATTTGCAAAAAAAATTAATTATTTAATAATAAAATTAAAATAATTAATAATACTAATAAACTAATTATTTTTAATTAGTTACTTATATATTTAAGATTTATAATAAATATATCTTAAAAAATAAAATTATTGATTAAATTTTAATGATTTAATTATTAAATTTAGTCTAAATTAATAATCTAAATAAATTTTTTAAACATAAATTTAATATGTAAATATATTAATAAATTGTAATAGATAATTGATTGAATAAAATAATTATTATACATGAAATTAAAATGAATATTCCTTTTGAAGTAGATTGATTGGAGATGCATTTTGTGTTTGGTGCAGAAATTACATTATTTTGATGTAAAACTTGCGTTAACATGGAGTTTTGGGTTGGAGATAGCCTTGACAAACTTGAGCTATTGGATTTGTAGATTTGATTTAATTATTTACATATATCTTCATAAGCTATTTTTATACATTTATTTACTCGATGGCGACGTATGATCTGATTCCATAATTAGGATTTAAGTTTGTATGTACATGCATCACTAAACTGGAAAATACTTGTATGCACCTGGCTAGGCCCCATTAGTACAACAACACAACATTAAAACGCAATACATTTTAAATAATAAATAAATAAACTAACATACAAACTATTTTAGACCAATCATATTGAGTTGACCCATAGATGAAAAGTATACACCGAGTCCATACAAACATTTTCCTCTCTCAACGAATCCAACATTGGCATCTCTAGCATGTGATTGATTTGCTATTCATTTGATTGGACTCCGACCCTTCAAATTTATAAAGTGAAAAATATTTTAACTTGAAAAATTCGTCTATCTTATATTTCTTCTCTCGATTATGATTTGTAATAATCTAATAATTAATTGCTTTCTATCTATTAACTTTAACTCTCGATTCTTAAACAAGTGATTGGGAATATTATCTTATTTGTAGATATTTGTCTACGTTGTTCATATCTGTACTTGATAAATGATAATAGACCGATAAGTCTACCTGAATTTACAGATTCTTAGATCATTGCTTTGATGCAATATATTTATGCAGATTGTGCGTGCATTGGAAGGAGATGTTTCGTTAGATGACCTAAATGAGGGAATCAAGCCAGGCCACAATGCGCTCTTCAGTTCAAGCGTTACCTCGGAATCGGACTCGGGCTCGTACACAGACTTGAAGAGATTCAGGAAAGGTGGTGTGGGAATGTCGAGCCAAGAGTTCTCCAGCAGCGAGCATGGCTACACCGGAGAGCTCGCGCAGTCGCTGGAAATCAGGCCTAATCCAGGTAGCCACAACCGCAGTCCCTGATTCAACAAGCATCCAACAACTGATTAAAGATCAATTTCTAACGTTGGAACTTGAAATATATATTTGTACTACTTAATTTAATGTTTTTACAGAATCTTTATTATTTGTTAAAATGACATTATTAATATAAATGTGAATATATATAAACATACATTCATACTCTCGCACACATACATATCTACATATATATAACTCATATTAATTAAACACGTGAATATTTAAAGAAAATGTTTCTTTAAATATATATAGTATACTAAAACAATTATATTTAAAGTTAAAAAATATAGCTAAGTAGGTCCCATACAGTACATATGTACGTATACAATAAAACTATACTTTATAAATAAATAATTATAAATAATTTTGAATATTAAGTGCAAATCATCGTTCAAAATATAAAATGAATTATATGATAACGTGTATTAGTTAATATCTAGTAGCAAAATTAGTTATTCATGATTAAGAATAAACTTGCACATTTCGGAAATTTGGATGAGAATATTTTAATATAAAGAAATGGGATATGCGGAAGATGAAAATATAAATTCTTTTTTAATTTTTTTTTTGGTTTTTTCCTAAACCTTGAGAAACACACACACATATATACTAGTTACTTTGGCGCCGTGTAAGGTGCGGTGTCAGTGAGCTTATAACCTGGTATATATGTCCAACAAAGCGCCCGACACAAGTTCAACAAATAATTCAAGAGAATATACGCATTGAACATACATAATCGTACATATATAACATCATATAAGTTGGAATAAACAGAAGCCATCCCCAACAAGGCACCATAGCAAGAGTTGGCATTATATATCTTAGTAGGGCCCAATAGACCTATAAACAAAGTCATCTACGAAAGTGCAGTAGTAGATTACATCAGATATCACAATAAAAATTATTCTCGACATACTCCAAAACCAATCAAAAGTTGTTCGCAAGAGCTTTCAAAATGAGGATGTCTCATTTCATAATGCAGATATGTGTTCGGTATCTTATAACAGTAGCGAGCATCGCATAAGAGGAATTATAGTTTATGTTTATTGTTGTATTTGCATTGTTATTTTAGGATATTGCTATTATATTATTTGATATGGCCTCATGATTAATGAACCATCTTAGTTTTATAATTATTTATATACTTTCTCAAAAATAATGAATGTAAATGTGACGTCCCAAATTATTATCAAACAAGTAATATATAATTATCATAATTTAATATTTTCTAATTTTTTTGATATAATCTCCTTATACATGAAGGGAAATTTTGATGTCAAACATCAGAACAAAGGTAATCGAGAACAAACACATATTAGCAATGGGTCGTAGGTAAGCCAAAACTCAAAATGTATACAAACAAGCAAAACTGACGACCTTTAATCTACCAAAAATTCATCATGCCGAATATTTTATAAAAAATTATTATTAAAGTTTGCCACAACGAAAGCCTATTTTGAACTCTCTTTTTTTTCAATCAGTTCATATAAAAAATTATTATTAAAATTTGCCACGACGAAAACCTATTTTGAGCTATCTGTTTTTTTTAATCAATTCATACTTGACAAAATCAACAAGTTTTTTTCTTTAGAAAAAAAAGAAGTAAACATTTTAAATTTTAAAAGTTGAGATAAGAGGGATGCACTGTTGGGTCAAGGGTTTTGAGGGAAAATTTGATGCCAAACACCAGAACAAAGGTAATCAAGAACAACCACATATTAACAATGAGTCGTAGGTAAGCCAAAAATCGAAATGTACATAAACAAGCAAAATCGATGACCTGTAATCTACCAGAAATTTATCATGCCGAATATTTTATAAAAAAATCATTATTAAAGTTTGCCACAACGAAAACCTATTTGAACTCTCTGTTTTTTTTTTTTAAATCAGTTCATATAAAAATTATTATTAAAGTTTGCCACGACGAAAACCTATTTTGAACTATCTGTTTTTTTTTAAAACAATTCATACTTGACAAAATCAACAAGTTTTTTTCTAAAAAAAAAGAAAACATTTTAAATTTTAAAATTGGATAAGAGGGATGCACTGTTGGGTCAAGGATTTTGATATAATCTCATTATACATTAAGGAAAATTTGATGCCAAACATCATAACAAATGTAATCGAGAACAAACACATATTAACAATGAGTCGTTGGTAAGCCAAAAATTAAAATGTACACAAACAAGCAAAATCGACGATCTGTAATCTACCGGAAATTCATCGTGCCGAATATTTTATAAAAAAATCATTATTAAATTTTATCACAACGAAAACCTTTTTTGAACTCTCTAATTGTTTTTTAAATCAGTTCAATAAAATTTATTATTAAAGTTTGCAACGACGAAAATCTATTTTGAACTCTGATTTTTTTTAAATCAATTCATACTAAAATCAACAAGTTTTTTTTTTTAAAAAAAGAAAACATTTTAAATTTTAAAAATTGAGATAATAGTGATGCTCTGTTGGATCAATGATCAAATCTTTGCAAATAAATCAGTACTTATACAAAAAAATAATAAATAACAAAAATAAAAGAAAATAGAATGGACGTCTACTGTTCACAGAAATAGTATACAATGTAAAAAATAAAAAAATAAAAAAATAAAAAATTTAAGAAAAAAGAAAAAGGAAATAAAAAATTAAAAAATAAATAAAAAGTGACGTAAACAGTAACCTGACACCACTTATATATATTGAATAATTAAAGTTTGCCATAACGAAAATCTATTTTGAACTATATATTTTTTAAAAAATCAATTCATATAAAAATTATTATTAAAGTTTGCAACGACGAAAATCTATTTTGAACTCTTTTTAAAAAAAAAAAATCAATTCATACTTGACCCAACGACGAAAATCTATTTTCAAGTTTTTTTCTTAAAAAAAATAAAGAAAACATTTTAAATTTTAAAAATTGAAATAAGATGGATCCACAGTTGGGTCAGTAGTCAAATCTTTGCAAAAAAATCAATACTTAACTAATAGATAACAAAAATAAAAGAAAATAGGACGGACATTTACTGTTCACGGAAACAGTACCCAGCGCAAAAAATAAAAAATAACAACATAAAAGAAAAAAAACAAAAGAAAAAGGAAATTAAAATAAAATAAAATGTGACGTAAGGTTACTGTTTTCGCCACTTATATATATGGTATGGTATATATAGGGTTTAATAATCTATGCTAGCACTTTAGATAAATCCCATATATTCTACGTCGGTTTCACATATATTCTATTTTCACAATTATCGATTACATTTTAATGCATCAATTGGTACTCACGGGGTTACATTAATTAATAATTATTAGTTTTGAACATAATTAACAAACTACGAGGTGAGGAGACTCAAACTCGAGTCATTACATAAGATTCAAATCTATGTGACTAACCAATAGATAATAGCACAAGAAATTTTCGAGTTGTTATCCACAAGCGAACCCACTAATGGGCATAATCATGTTGAATTTTCATTCAAAAACCAAAGCCACACATTGATGCCAAATTAGACTGAGTGCGGACATTTTCCGTACAAAGGGATACAAAAAAACAGAGCAAAAACCCAAATACACCGTACAAATAATAAAGAAAGCAGAAGAGGTATAATCATAATTAATCAAAAAATAAGAAAAAAAAGGCAATCTCAAGCCTCTCATCAAAAAAGAATGTCAAGAAAAGAAAAGGGAAGAATACAGCACCGATGAAATCCGATAATTTTCCGTTCAGCCATTTAGTTTCCGGAGTGGGACACGGGGGTTGTCACGAATTGACCATCCTTCAATACGTGAACGTATTGTTGCGGTAAAGCATGCTCTCCCTGCAATAAAAGGCAACCTTATCCGATCGCTTGGCTGATTTGTTGGAAAAACAGATTGATAATCTGGGATTTGTGTTGAGAGACGATCGAAGTGACAAAATTGAATTATAAAAAACCCGATAGAATTTGAAGTTACGCTCAAAAATTGGCGATGAAAATAAATTTTACCGAAAACACTTCCGAGTGTTATAAGGAATTTTAGTATTCATCGTGGACTAGGAGGCTTGGGGCTATAAGCATCCACATATAGGAAATGTTACATACCCAATCACCATCCGATTCAGATGCGGGTACCAGCACGTTTATCTGAGTCGACTTTGCAGTCGTTACAGAAGCCTCCAAAGAATCTTTACTCAAGTATAATTGGCATTCTGATGTATTATCGACTGAAATTGTTGGAGCAGAGCCCTGAAAAGGATGATTTACAAAGAACAGAAGGTATCTTAAAGCGCAATACTACTCCAGCTGATTATTTTTCTTGATGGTTAGAGGCAAGGGCAGACTAGAAATTTAATGAAAATAGTGAGTCGGGATTATTTTGAAATGTATAAGCTTAAATTTAAAAGCATCGCATGAAATCTAATTTTATTTTCGTTCCCCACTCCGTTGAGGCATATATTTTTGGGCACAGAGGAAAAAGGAAACCTTACTCCGACATCAGAAAAGGGTAATTACCTGACATTGCACCTCCACACCATTGCAATTAACAATCTCACAAGCTGCTACAACATCCTAGTTCCCCAAGTATCAAAAGGAAATGAGTGAGTGAGTCTACAGCTCGATGGCTTCCAATATACAGACAGCCAGTTAAAACAAGTTCTTAAACTGACCTTGAATACCACCCCCATCTTAGTGCACTTGTCCACTGTAATGTTGTTCACTTTACCTGTACATACGAGAGAAGCCAACTCAAAATGATGGCTTATAGTTCCATCCTAATTTAGTTTACCACCAAAGAAGATATACCTTGAATCTGAAGAACGGAATTCTTGCACCCAAAGACATACACAGACTGCTTTGCGTCACAATCATCAATTACTAAATTGTTTCGTCCAATTTGATTCTCAACCACCCATCTGTATGCCATATTTAACTTGATTGACAAATGAATCAAACCTATCATTATTCTTATGAGAACAGACATTTTTTTTACTTACTTGCGACCCATTTGAAGCTCTAGTTTCGGAGGTCCTGACTTTGAAAATGAAGGTGAAACAGCACGGCCTTCTTTTTCAGTAACACCAACAACACCTGTTTTATCTGCACGGTTCTTGGTTTTCATATCAGCAGTAGAAAATACAAAAAAGCCAGAGATGAGAACATAACAAATCCATTGAAAGTATAAATAAAACATAAAGATAATATTAATAGAGAATTACCAACAGTAACTGACTTTCCAGAATTAATTTCCTGGAAAACTGCAGACATGCCTTCTTTGGGACCTGACGATGAAGACTGGGTCATCTCAGAACTGAATAATGAAGCAGGTGGAGGACGGGGAGGAACAGGTGCACCAGGAGCAGGAGCTTTTCTCACGGCAGATGCTGCAGTTTTTCCTGTGGCACTCCAAACAAGGCCCAATGGGTAGTGAGACTTGACATAATCCCTTAACCCAGGTATATAAAGCTCCTTTAAAGCCTTTGCCCACTCAACATGATTGGCATCTTTGTTTCTGTACTCCACAAGAATCTGTGCAATCATTGGGTACACATCAAAACTTTAAAACTTTAAAACATAATGACATCAAAACTTTAAAACATAAATAATGACAGCTCATAAACTTTTTTTAAGCAATAACTCAGATAATCAGATGATAATGAAATTTTAAGGTCTCAACAACACAAGTATTCAGGACTCAATGCAAGACATTTATACGATCGACTGGATTTCTTAAGTAACTTAAATATCAGCATATGAATATAACTCTTCAAGTTCTGGTCGTACTGAAAATATACTACGTACCCTGAAATATCAACATGTTCTACAAAATTTGAAAATGCATAATGGCGAATTGATGGATGATTTTTGCACTTCAAGACTGACTCCCATTTTTGCACTCTGAGATTGATACCAAGTTCCATTTCCCTATCTGTTTATGCAAGAAAATTGACTACATGTGCGTGCAGAATCACCTTTTGAAGTGCAAAAATCAGCCCCTATTTAACAACTACATTGTACTAGCTCATATGCACATTTTCTTAATCCTTCAATGATGTGGCGAAAGTATATTCAATCATCACTACATAATCAATCATTCAGCTCTAATAAAAGCATGGAGGAAGACCAATATAAACACGGTACACATTCAAGGACAAGGAGCACCATGGTTCGCATTATTTCTTGCCCAGTTTCCTGCTTTCTTTTGTTCCTCTCACTGGTAGTGTGTTGATCCTTTGGAGTAGCTAATGCGAAGAGTCAGAAATATTACCTTGTTACAGTAAAACTCGGCTGTTTGCCAATTCTCTTCAACATGTGCAATAGGCATGCTCATTCCTACAACGAAGAAAGTAGATTAACTAGAAATGAAAAAGAGAATGCTTTGGGCTAAATAAACAATCAATGGTATATCTCCTCTTACCACAGTCTTTTCCTGTATATGCAATCCATGCCAGAGCTGCCAGGCTGTCAGCACCAGTTTTTAAGTGGTGGAAAAATTCAGATCTTCTTCCCTCTGTCAATGCGTAAGCTTTTGCCATCACCTCATTCAACGGCTTTATGAATTCCATCAATCCTGCTGTGTCAGGTTTCTGCAAGTGTCATGATCAGGCTTGGCCTCACAGAACAAATTAGAAAGAGGGTATAAAATTTAGAATAATCAGAAGAAGATATTAAATATCCATTCACAGGTGCAAGATACAGCATCTCGCAGTAAAATATCAACAAGCCTCTGCCACATGCATTTCCTACTTGTTACTGCCGTAAATCTAGAATTTCACTGAATTAGTGATAAAATAAGTCCAGGGACCAACAATCCTATGTTTCCATTGAATCCATTTACCACATAAACATTAGGCGACGTTATTGCAGGATACAGAAAACCATAACAAAAGTGTTGCTGCAACAACTAGCATGGATATGAATAATTTAGATTCATATTTCATCAAAAGGAGAAATAATCGCATATATTGCTTATGCATATTAGTCTAGTAGTACATAACAAAAGACCCCAACAGAACAATCACTATCGAACAAAATTGGCCAATGGGCGCCTTACATTTTATCCATCATCACTTAAATCTTTCACCATTATCCAAAAAAAAAACTTCATACCACTTTACAACACAAGGATGAATCAGTATTGCCGATAATAACGCAAATCGTTTCACGTTGTTCAACATTTCATCACATTACATACACCGATAAGAAACAAACTAAAACCAAACTACATCAAAATCGAGACGATAAAAATTCACTAGCCTGCATAGACTTGATTTTAACAAGAAGCTCCTTCTGCACGGAAAATGCCTCCTCAATAACCTTCGAAACATCCAAAACCTGTCCCCCAATCTTCTCCGCAGAACTCATAACCCTACTCACATATTGCGACTCCAGATCGCCATACGCCACGATAGACGGATCCGTCACCGCATCTCCAACTTCCCCCGCCACACCGCCCGATCTAAATCCGGTGGAAGACAGCGTCTCCAACCTCGAAACCGCGGATTCCAACCTTTTCATCAAATTTTCATCCATTTTCACAAAAAATTCAGTCTCTGAAAACAATTAGTCACAATTTGAGAGATTATACATCTGTATTTAGCGGTCGCGAGTCAATGTTCGTACAATTTTTTGAGAAATTCCTTTTGGCAGAAAGGTTAAAGATACAACTGGATTTTGGGGTGTGTGTTAGTGGGTGTGCTGAGCACTATTATTCCTTTCTTCTTTTAGTTATAGAGAAGGAAACGTAGGATTACACGTGTCGGATGAGTAGTGCTATCTGATCTGTGGGGACGGGTGTCGTGTTTTACAGTTTTATTTAGAATTTAGACTGAGGCAGCGTTTGGCTGGTAGGATTAGGATTGGAAAAAGAGATTATCCTGCGTTTGGTTCACTTTTTAGCATGGAGCATTTTTCCCGAGGGCCCGGTATTACACACTATTTAATCTTGAAACAAGATCCTTAATGACGAGAAGGATTGCCAAACTTATTTTCAACGGATGATGTGATAAGTGTAATTTTAAGTATCGTTTGGTTTGAATGATATGATTATTGGATGATTAGGAAATAATGTTTAGTTTGGTATGTTTTTTATTAATAGGATAACTACAAGTATATATTACCATTTTGACTAAAGTACCCTTTCGTTAACCTACAGAAACCATCTCTTCTTCTACACGTGTGTTTTCATTGTCCCCCACACATACATCATTGTCAATAGTATAAGAACAAAAAAACTCCATCGATCTTCAAGTTCCTCATAAATCTGCATAGCTTATTCCAATATTTCAATTTACATAGAGTAAAGCGCATAAACGACGGAAATTGTTTTTATTTGGCCGACCGAATAAGTGAGCTTCTGTGGAAAAGGTAGGTTCAGCAATCGCTAAGAGCTTTGCGGTGGTGGTGGTCGTGCTGTACATTTGTTTGTGAGTATTTGGAACCACGCCTATAATATCTATCTTTTATCTATTCAGATTATTATTAGTAACTTTTGATTTGATAATATTAGACGAGGAACGCAAGAATCGGCGTTTCCATCATCGCGTTTCACTTTCGGAGAAAAAATTGAGAATAGATGTTTCGATGTGTGCTGAAAAGGAAGATTGAAATTCTTGGATTTATTAGGACAAATGGTGTAATTGTAAATTGTTACCCTTGTCAATAGTATTGTTCAAGCTCAGATTGTTAATACCACGGCATAATGGCAGATTGAAGTCCAACACTTTAACCTTCCTTTTCACGGGCCCAAAGAAATTAATGGGTTTGGTGAAAAACGAACCAAACCAAGGTTAAACCACTCAATCACTCCACAATCTGGCTTAATCAGCTTTACCAAACGTGCTGTTAGGATATTAACCTTGCTTTCCTAATAAAATCATAACTAATAATCAAAATAAGAAAAAAAAAGAATGATGTTGCTCAACTACACCACCAGTCGTCATCTTCGGCACGATACAACATCTTCGCCGCCATGGATATTGGCACGAACTCCTTAAAATTAACCCTCGTTGGACAGAGCCCTCCTCAGGCCTTTTTCTCTCGATTGTCCAAGGTTATTTCGAAGTTGGATTTCATTTTTCTTCTATTGTTATATTTTGATAGCTTTGGCGTGAATCGATTTATGCAATGATCTTGTATGATTTGCATATGTTATTATCTGGTTTTGAGAAATCTTCTTAATGTTTTTGGATTGAATGTCAGGTGGCATCTGGGGTATTTAATGACATTGTTGAATTTAGTGTATGGAGATATTAGGTGTTCTAGATGGAAGGAATTATTGTTTCCATGGCCTGAGTTCCAGAATAGTTTTTGTCCTCCAGTATGGTAATTGATACCTCCTAAATATGCCAACCTGCCTAGCCGACCTGATCTAACGTGTATTATTTGCCTTCTTCAGTAAGACCTCTCCTCTTGTTCGGTGTTGTTTCCTCTGACCGACCTGTTGAGCCGACGTGTTTTACCCCACCTGTTTGCCGTTTGCCGAACAGCCAGGCTACCTCTTTTGAGAGCCGAGCTCATTGGCCGAGCTCTTCTCATTCCCGGCTTGGTGCGTGTGTATAAGAAGGAAACTAAATCCCCTAAGCTAGGTAAGCCCTAGATCTGCGGAGCAATATAAGGGATTTGATTGTGTTCACAAGATCTTAACATATCTGGGTAAGATTTGGATAAACATGGAAGGAGTCCTTGTTGCATGATAACTCTTGGGTCTCCGCCTATAAATACCAGGTTTGGGGTATCAATTATCTCTCTAATTCATAATTATTTTTACCTACCGCATATATCTCCTCACATTCTCTTGCCTGACTTGAGCGTCGGAGGGGACCCGCCGGAAAACTTCCGGCACCCTTCTCACTGTTGCTCCATATTTTCATGTCATTGCAGAAGATACTTACTGACATCCCTACTGTTATATTGAGTATTGGAGGAGAAAGAGAGGTGAACCCCCTCTCTATTGATATCAGCAAGTCACCGCAAATTTAGGTGATATCAATTGGCGCCGTCTGTGGGAAGTTCTCTGAGTTGAAGACGTTGATATGGCTGGACAACGTTGACGTGGGCGTGGAGTCAAGAGGAACCTAGGAGAAAGAGAAACTCCCAGTGTGGAAAATCATGATATTCCTCCACAGTAGGAAGATCAAGCACCTCCATCTGTTATGAATGTGGGAGATCTGACTATGGAGCAGCTGGCACAATTCATCAATCGAACCATGCGTAATACTTTTTTCCAACACCAGGTTCCACCACCAGCGGTGTAAGGACCCCCGTGCCCTTAATCCGTTATTAGTGTATTAAGCCATATCATTAGTGCAAATAATCATACTATCAGGGGAAAAACCATACGCAAGTGCAACACCATATGCTATCCAGAAAATTTCTTGCATTTAAACCACATAATATTCAAATTCCCTAACCATGATTATCCATATAGCATGCACCCTCATAATACACTAACATACTCTTAGTTCATTTAGCAATTCTATATCTAATTGCGTGTAAACCATAAATGAACAGAGAAGAGTCGTAGCCCGTTTATACATTCCATATACACGTAATATGTACTCACATAAGAGCACCCCAATGGATAAGCGTGTATCTAATGTATAAAACACTCTGCTGGATACCGTTACTGGTGCTTCGATCCTGGAAGCACCTCTCAAGCGCAACTTGATCTCGACTCTGGATCTGAGCGCCTATCCATCCAGCTCTGGTACCTCGATCCTGGAAGTACCTCAATCAACAGCCCGAGCTCAACTCCAAAGCTGCTGCTACACCTGTACCACCTGCCCCAAGAGAGACAGCCCCCACACGGGGTGAGCATACCAATATCCCAATCCAATAACCACAACAATACAATTCATAATTTACAACAATGTAAATGCTATGAAATACAAAATATACTCCCTGGATGGCATCATCCTCATCCGGGGTTTCCTGTACTGTCCCTGTTCTCAAAACACTGAAACCATCAAATTCCCAAATGCCAGTTAATCATTACATTGATTAACAATTCTATGAGCCATATACCAATGTCATAATCAATAACATCAAATCATTAAACAATGATTATAGACAATCCATGTTTCTCACTTATGGTTTCATAGTTCTATTTCATTGCTCGCTCTACAATAGCGGCATTCCATTTCCACGCATGCTCGATGGCAGCGGCGTCATAATCGATGTTCGCTCACAGGCGACAACATCCCAATCATTACTCGCTCAAAAGCGGCACCATGCAATTCTCAATGCATATATAGATATTTGAAGCAAGTACAATAAACCATGCATTTCAATCTCCGTTTATTGCTAATACCACGTGTCATGCATTTCCACACACATTCATTGCAATACAGTGTACCAAGCACTCAACAATTGCAATTATATTAAAGGGATATGCTCGTACGTCATACGTACCTTAAAATTCCGTGGTCCGAATCAAACTTTGCCTTGGTCCCGTTACCCGATTAATATGTGCTAACACACAAAATAACTCACAATTATTTATGAGCACACAACATATACCCAAGCATGAATCAAACCCCCAAATACATCATCAATGTACCCATATAAGCTCCCAAAAAAATTGAGAAATTTTTTCTTTTTTTTTCTTTTATTAAAATTCACTATTCATCCCTACCGATCGATCGGTAGCTTCTACCGATCGATCGGTAGAACCCAGATTTTTCATATTTCGCTACGGCATTCGACCGATCGATCGGTAACTCCTACCGATCGTTGGTAGAACCCTGAAACCCGAAAATCACCATTTTTAAGAGCTTGAAACCCCCACCAACCATACCCCAACTCCTCCCAACCCAAAACCACAACAAATCCGCACCCAAGGACCTCCAACAAGGGTGTTAAACTCAAATTAAACAAACACAAAAGATTTTATGATTTTCACCAAAATCACCCAAACCAAATCAAACCCAAAACTCAACCAAATTCAACAAAATTACAATCAAATCAAAGCTACAAGAGAGGAGAAGGAGATTACCAGCTTTTCTTCAAGAAATCCGGCCCCTAAATCGTGTTCCCAACGATTTCCATTGAAGGGGAAAGAGGGGAAGGGTTTTGGGGATAGAGAGGCGAGAGAGAGGGAGAGGAGAGGAATGGAATGGATTCCAAATGACAGAATCCCGAGTCCAACTGGTATATATAGCAAAAATGCCCCAGAATACCAATACTTCCACAAATACATCATGATTCATTAAAAATCATCTGTTTTTAAAAACTCTCTCTCCTACACCAAATCCCCAGACTGGCCCCAACATAAGGCACCCCGGACACCAAGTCCCACCAAAAACCCAACACATAGGTTTTTCACCAAAATGAGGATACAATCTCATCCTTTGGATCCAACGATCTCAAATGCCCGATTTAGCAACCTCGGGAGATGCCAAACCGCAATTAATTCCTAATTGCCACAATTAAAAATCCATCAAGGATTAATACCACACCGGGATTAACACCATAATCCCCGGACATCACAATTATCCCCCACTAATAAAATTTCGTCCTCGAAATTTGCACCGGCATACTCTACGTAGCACCAGGACTACACAAACAAGGTAAAGCCACAACCCCGATTCTGGACCACAATAGGATCGAATCACTAACTGCGAGAACACCAATCTCGCATCAAGCTCTACAATAGAGCAAATGCCAAAACCAATATAAACCCGAAAGATAACAACATACCTCGACGTGAATCTTCCCGGAAGTCAGTCCACATGAATGCAAATCAATCAAAACCCCATTGGTTCTAACATAGATATCTCTTAATGATATCCATCACTCGTCCACGATGCTTAACACACATCGTTAAGATGGGAACCACTAGTATACAATCAGTATACTCCCGGAAAAATCCAGTTTCGCTTTCCCGATCATCTCCTCCAAAGGAGTAGTTGCACCTCTTGCAATCCGGATCGGGTAAACCACGGTCACTAATCCAAACAAAACACATCACCACAGAAGTCTAAAACAAGGTGTTCCAAGAAATCCCATCTTGGTCCAAAACACACTATCGAGACTCCACAATGTCTCAAGTTCCACAGGGGACATGCAAGACAAACAATTGCATTCCCAAACACGTGTCGACCGTGACACTACACAAATCTGAATCCTGGCCATCCTTCATTTATCCTGGGATTCAACAATCCTAAAACAGGAAGGCTATCGAATTATCCAACAAGAACTACCATGGTTCCAAAACACGACAATCCCTCCTCAGGGGAAGTCAAACGGACCTCACGATTATTCCTCGGAATACATCGTGCCATCGAGATTACCAATCTCAAATTGCCACAATCTCCCACCGGAGATTCATCAAACCAAACACACTAATCCGACGTTCAACAAGGAACGAAATAGAGTTGGCATTCGTATACACACACGGGTATACATGCCTAAGCACCAACACAACAGGCACACTCAAAGCAATAGACTCGGGTATCTCCAAGCATACCCAAAGTCCCAAAATCTGCTGTCAAACCTCGATCATTCTCACTCCACGGAGAATGGTGGTCGACAGACCAAAGCCAAAGGGTGTGATTTCAACATCAACACCACACAACCAAAGCAATGAATCTCCCAAAAGATTCAACCGGCAGGTATATCAACACTGCCTTTCTCACAAGGATAATGTCATGAATCCATGACCCTCCAACCTCGAACCACCGTCCGGAAAAACTGGATATACATACCAACATATATCTCGGAATCAAAATATGCAATTGGTTCAGAATAGTGCATCGAAGCCACTATCATCAAATCGAAACTCGTATACGCCATGTATACTCAAACAACAATGCCCTGTACTATTGCCATAGTACTCCACACTCGAGCATCACTCCAGAGACGTCTCCTCGAACGTCTCACTGGAAGCACGAAGCCATTACCTAGTCCAACACTAGTAGGGCTTACCCTGGTTGATTCACGATCAACCCTCAACCAAAACTAGCTGCCTCCATGATAGTACAACCCAAATCTCTCCAAGAGATAAAGTCAATATAGTAGTGTCACTCCACTAACTATACCACACAATTACAATTGTGACTTCCGTCGCATACCATATGCAAAGATGCTCAACCAGAGCTAACAACGACTTGTCGACGCTCACATTGGTATTTCCAACAAAATTGAGTTGTCCCAAAACAAGCCTCTTAAAACATTTGACGTATAAACGTCTTCGTGAGGTATTCTCTGCCTCAATTATCAAGCCACAAAGAGACTACAAAAGTCTACCAAAAGTCCTCATCGTATCATCATACGATTCACTGAACTCGAATCCAACGAGCAGTATAACGACAATCAAAAGCACGCTATAACTTGTCACGATATCTGGCTAATAAGCGCTGCCTCCAAAGGCTCATATCAAGCCTACCAACGTCTCATACGTACCACCCGGTATACCATACCGTAACATCCACTTAGAGGAGTGGGTCATCACCCAATATGCCTATAAAACCAAAGCATAATGGACATCCCGGTGTCCTTGCTCAACCACGAAGCAATCCTAATCCATTAGGACTTATCCCACACCCTCAGGGTGAGTGTGATCACACCTACCGCAGATCACAACAACAAGCGAGTAGTTTCCTCAAGGACTACTCTTACCACCAATCACTTGGCCTAAGCCAAACCAGCGAGTATACCCAAGGGTATCATTACTCGAACAATATAGACACCAAAAATGTGCTGTGGTACAATCCCTGTACGGTGCACCCAATAATTCTTCGAGCAACCTGCTCGGCATAATGGTCTCGTCAACTAGTGACCCAGACATTACCATGTGCTCACCAAGGGCGCTCAAACCATACAACTCAATACATAACATAAATGCATTAATCATCAAAACGACGCTACACGTCTACATAGAACATCAACTGTGTCATCGTCATCCCGTGACGGCATATGTCAACATATGACATCCAATTAACATCGTCAAACATATGACGGTACATGTCAATACACAACATCCATAATCTCATCGTCAAACACATGACGTATATAACATGTAGTATCCACAATGATGCTAACAAAAGTAATACGACATACCTCATCGCTATCAAGATAGCGAAATACCTGTATCCATCGTCCACCAGCGGTACACAAGTAGCATCCATCGCTCCTAGGCGACATAATCCAGCGCTACGCACATAGCGGTATAACCCATCGCTATAGAATCAGCGGCATGATCTCTCGTCATAGAGTCAGCGGCATAAGACATCGCTATAGATATCCGGCGGTATGAACCATCGCCATAGGTGTAGCGGAATGACCCGTCGCTATGTAATATCCGGTGGCACAAATCATCGTCAATAGAATACCCGACGGCATGAACCATCGCCAATAGAATAACGGAATGAGACATCGCTATCAATATATCCGGCGGCAAGAACCATCGCCAATCAATATAGCGGAATGAACCGTCGCTATCAATATACCTGGCGGCATGAACCATCGCCAATCAATATAGCGGAATGAACCATCGCTATCAATATACCTGGCGGCATGAACCATCGCCAATCAATATAGCGGAATGAACCATCGCTATCAATATACCTGGAGGCATGAACCATCGCCAATCAATATAGCGGAATGAATAATCGCTATCAATATACCTGGCGGCATGAACCATCGCTAATCAATATAGCGGAATGAACCATCGCTATCAATATATCCGATCCCTAGTCATTGTCACGGTAGTGTATTTTAATGCCCCTCGCTCAAATAAAACATGATGTACTCCCACCCCTCGCTTCTCATATAGGCGGCATAGAATAACCTCGCTTAAATGGACATGCAGCGCTCCCACCCCTCGCTTCACATTTTAACGGCAAATATTCTTTCCTCGCCTCATATGATAACCACGCTTCAATGTGACATGCGGCGCTCCCACCCCTCGTGTAAGGCCCCGTTGCTAATTAATGTGGATTAACGATGTTTAAGCAAACCCGGGTGATTAAAAGTTGAGATTCCGAATTAAGGTGTTTCGGATCACAACACCTTATATTTAATTGAGATAAAATACATCAATATTATACAAGTTGGCATGCAAATTTTCGAACAACACCATATAAAATACATATTAGGAATCATCATTCTTTGACACATGGAGGAAGTTGGCTTTGAAAAGTTTAAAAAATCCATTTTTCTTGCATGGTACCTCACGCCACCCCCTTGCCATTTTTTTAACATAAATGTCATCTTCTTCCCCCACAAATATCAGACTTTATTTCATTAAATTTCGAAACCCCCCACCTTCATATTAGAGAGAAAAAAATTGTGGGAGAAGCTCCATGCAATTGGAGTTCTAGAAAGCTAGGAAGGAGAGACCTCTTTTCCTTCAAGAATTGGAGCATTAGGAGCTTGGGAAGTGGGTTGATTGTGGAATGCTTGGGTCTTCAAGGGTATGAGACTATTTTAACTTTATTTTAGTTGGATTCTATGGATTTTGGGTCGAAAATATAGGGAGAACCACAAAAATGTTGGTGTCTTTTATTAAAACAGAATCTGCACAAATTTGATGTTGCATGCAGTAGATTGTTCTGTATTTTCGATTTTCTTAACTTCCGAATCTGACTTCGAGCCTCAAACACAAGTTGTAGATATATGTGTCTTCGTCCTGTGGTTAAAATTTGAGATGATTTGGACTTAAAATGAATGAGTTATGATGTTTTTACCACAAGGTGCACAATCTGGAACATGCATGTAGGCGGGTTGCACATGCAGTGTGTTCTTGGTAAATCTGGGCAAACTGTGCTACGATTTTGACCTTGGTGTCTGAATAAATGTTGTACAACTTTGAGTTATCTTGCATTATAAACTGGCCTCACATCATTTGGAGTTTAGTTGTGCAAGATATGCACTTTTTCCTAGAACCGCTCACTCTGTCAAAACAGAATATGAGTATTTTTTAAAACTGCCATACTTTGTTTTGCATGTGCCTCTAGATGAGCGAACTAGCTTCTGGACTTCAAATATGAACTGTAGTACTTTGGGTTTTCGTGATTTTAGAACTAGCCTCAAGTCATTTGGACATCATATGAATTTATTACGAATTTTATACGAAAATGGGTCAGGATGGAATTTGGTTAATTGTCCTGTTTTTCCAGCAGATTGTTCTTGGCCATTTTACCTAGGCTAAATGAACGAATTTGAAGATGAGTTGAACTGATGAAATGTTCATTTTTGAGTTAGCTTTGAAAATAAATTGGACCCATATGAGTTTATTAAGTATCGGACAAGTTATGAGCCGATCTCTACAGTTGCGCAGACTGAAATTTAGAGAATTGGTTTTGGGTCTAAGTTTGAGTTTTATTTTGATAAGCTTAATGCTAGTATGTGACATTATGTTGTATTTGGAACTATTATGACCAGGTTAATAGATTCCGTGGTTGATCTGAGAAGTCTCGGTAGATTAGCTTGGGTCGAGGTACGTTGAAATGAGTTTTATCATGACGTCTGGCAAAGACGTGTAATGATGCTAATGTATGGCCTTATATGTCATTATTTGATTTATATGACTTATTTGTCACTATATGGTTCTTATGTGACTATATGACATGATGAATGTCTTGGATTACATGATATGTGAAATTACATGATTTGTATATACTTTCACATGAGATTGCATGATATATTGAGTTGCATATGTCATTTGATGCATAAATGATTCATGGGCATATCATATTGATCTATCATTCCTTTGATATCCATGATTTGACTGAGTTGACTTACTCTGAGTGTCGGGTACGACGAGCATGGCGATGACAGGCAGTATAGGTAGTAACTGTAGTCACGTGCAGGTGCGACTCGACCTAGACACGAGGGCTGGATGCAGTAACGTACATAGGATGAGTTTTCCTAGCGCAATGTACGTATACTGTCACCCTCTGCTCGAGCTTTGATGATTTGATGATACCTTCCTTTGGACTCCGATTTTTGGTATCTTGATATTCGATTCCTTGTACCCATTCATACATCGCATTCATACATGGTATGCATTGCATGATACTTTGTCATTTGACATGATTTATTTATTTCTCGTACTGGGGTACTGACCCCCTTTGTGGGGGCTGTCATGTCTTTTGTTGTCCGGACATGACAGGCTTTACAGGAGGACATGGAGACGATGCTTACAGCGACGCATCGAGAGATACCAGAGCTCCTTGAGAGCGAGCTCAGGTTTATGTTTTATTTTGAGTCCCAGTAGTTGTTAGAATATTTTTAATTATGTTTTGAATTACCGGGGTATGCCCCGAGTATCTGTATTTTAAGTATTCTACTACTGGTTGATTTATACTTGATATGGATGTTATGCTCAACGTGTTAAATTGGAAACTGGAATTACGTATTTTCAGTATCACTATATATGTATCACCTAAAAGCGAAAATTTTTTAGGGCCATTTGATAAGACCTTTGAAATAAATCTTCCGCTGTTTACGCAAATTAATCATTATGTGTTAATTAAACACCACATTAGGATCGGGCCCTCACATTATGGTATCAGAGCATAGTCTGGGATATGCTCGAACTAGAGTTAGGACACTGAGTATAGACACAAAGGAATTGTTTGTGCATGTGTCTGGCTATCTGATTTATATGCTCTTGCCTGCTATGTTTACATGTTCGATAATGAGATTTTATGCATGTACTGGATTAGAGAGCAGGAATAACGAGATGTCATATCTCTGAATATTTTAATATGATGAGTCGCATATCATCTAGAGATTTTGAATGCTGAGTTGCAGACAATCTAGAGAAATTGAGAATTTTATTTGTTAGCACTGATAGTTGCTGACCGGATGATGATGTAGAATAAGTGATGAGAACATCTCTGACTTGAGATTATATATGATGTTTTGATTTTATGATGAACAGTTAGTGTTTGGACAGGTAGCAACGATACAGACTTTAAGAGCTATCTATTGTACCTGTAGGCACTGTAAACTGTTAATTGAATTATAACATAGTGATAACTTTTGAGACTTCTATTTATCACTTTGGGACTTAATCCTTGTGAATAGTGGGATGACACTAGAACTAGTTAAAACGCTTTGTGTCGATTGACATCAGGAATTTAAGTCTGAAAGACCAAGGTTATACGTATGAGTTTACGTCAAAATGTACGCCAAGATGATAATTTAGAACTTGAGAATATTGAAACTAGCGATTTTTTTAATTGAATGATCGAGTATAGTTGTTGTGAGAAACAACGAGAATTGTTTGACTGAGGACTTGGATTGGGGGACTGTCGTAATTCAGTTCTAGTTTATATGTCCAACTTATGAATAAATACTACATGATTAACTCTTCTAGATGAGAGTATCTAGAGTAATGGTAGTGATGGAAGAAGAGTTTTCCCTCTTGTTGACACAGGAAAGAATATTTACGAGAAAATATGTTTACGAGAATGCTATGTTGATGACATAGAAAACGTTAATTGATTATCGTGGACTTGAGAAATGGAAATATCTGCTTAATCTCAATAGCTATTCACTAGTGGAGAGATTAGATTTTGACTAAGGAATAAGACACCAATGTGGTGCGAAGTAATTAGAACTGGATTAAAGATTAATGAAGTGACTATCATTGGGATAATCCAAGTAGTCCTGGAAAAGTTTCAGAAGTATCACTCAAATTTATCCAGCTCTAGTAGTTCTTAAGGGACTATGAGATTGTAGAATACCAAATCTTTTGAGGTCACTGTGGATGTAAATATCTACTGATCTATTTGAAAGAATAATAAGAACTGATATTGATTGTAGCCAGTCAGAGCATGTCTGTTACTACTCGGAAATAGATGCAGCCATAACAACAAATACCCTGAGCTAGGGGTAGATATCATGGTGGTTATTCTTTACGACCACTCAGTTCCAGCAGCAGTAAATTACCTGCAGACTAGAGGTAATACCTGATAGTTATTTTTGGTTTCCCAACAGACCAGAGAGTATACCTTGATAGAGGATACGGTTAGAGATGCTTAAATACTAGTGATCACAGATACATGTCACGTATTTGATCACACTGCACAAGTGTTATTGAGACAAAAAAAAAAAATGTGCATCAGTTATTATGATTTGGAAAATACATCAGCAGTGCTAATTATACTATCCACACTTGTAATAGTGAACTGTAGCTTACAATTTTAATGATAGTGATGTGGATTCGAATTAATTGGTGTTGTCGAAATATGGTTTTGATTGTATCAAGGACATGTATACTCTGATAAATTTTCAGATATCGTAAGTTGATTTTAGAGTATAATGGATTTTTGATTATGTTGTGGCTACAAATGAAATGTATATCGACACGAATAGCAAGTTAAGATATTGATAGTATCAGCTATGAAAATATTATGGTTGCAATACTTGGAAAACGATGGATATTTGATAATAAGCAGTTGATGCTTATAAAAAAGAGTCGAGGTTGACTGATATTATAGAGGTAAGAAAACCTACCAAGA
Organism: Haberlea rhodopensis; assembly: GCA_907163345.1. Lineage (NCBI taxonomy): Eukaryota > Viridiplantae > Streptophyta > Magnoliopsida > Lamiales > Gesneriaceae > Haberlea > Haberlea rhodopensis. The sequence continues at coordinate 2,199,919 of CAJQUN010000079.1, forward strand.
TTTTCCTGAGGAAATGAAAGAATTTTCACTAAAGAAGGAAATTGATTTTAACTATTCGTTGATGACAAAGAATAGATTTGATATCGAAAGCACTGTACGGAATGTCATCAGCAGAGTTGACAGATATATGAATAGTTGCTGAATATCCTCGATACTGGTACATATGTCTGAGTATGTCACCTTGAGGGAACATCAGTATTGTTCGTGAAGAAGAAAAAATGATATGATGAAGATGTGTATCGATTAAAGGTAGTTGAATTGGGCTATTGTCAAGAATAAATACCCACTGCTTAAGATCGAAAAGTAACTGATCAAGTTGTAAGGAACTTTACTGTATAAGAAGAACGATTTTTACTCTGGTTACCATCAGTTTGAGTCAGAAGAGAAAATGTTCTCTAGGCAATTGGTCAAACCAGATATAGACATTTTCTCAAGGCAATTGGTCAAACCAGATATAGACATTTTGAATTTTTGGAAATGTCGTGTGGTCTGACAACTATACCGGTAGAGTTATGAATTTGATGAAGAAAATATTCCGTAACTTTTGGGCGGAAGTGTAATCATATTCATCAGTGGTATACTAGTGTATACGAGATCCGGAAGGAACCACACAGAACACATGTGATTGATTTTTCAGACGCTTCGTGAAGCTCAAAGGGTGTACCAAGTTATTGAAATGTAAATCTTGGTTGAATCAAGTGTTGTTTTGGGATAGGTGATATAATCTCACCAGATACCTGTTGATTCCAGTAAAGTAAGGATAGTACTAATTTGGCCAAGACCAATCATTGTACTCAAAATGAAAAGTTTTATGAATTTTGACAGATACTACAGGCTTTTACGGAAGGATATTCTAGGATAGCCTGTCTTATGAACTAATTGACCAAGAAGAAATTTGATATTCGTTTGGTCATATGAATGAGAAGGCAGTTTTCATAACTGAAAATGAAATGGACTACAACCCCAATGTTGTTTTGGTTTAACTGGTTCAGGGAGATATGTAGTTGTGCAAATACGTATGTCAAAGATTCGAAGATATGTTCTAATGTATCATGAAAAGATGATTGCATATTCTTGAGATAGTTGAAGCTGAAAGAATCATGATAGCCTGCTCATGAAACTGAGCATGTAGCCATTAGTTTTGCCTTGAAGATGTGGCAACGTTACCTGTATGGCGAACAACTCATGATATACTCTGACTTTATGTGTTTAAAATATCTATTATTCAATCAGAGTTAAACTTGAGATAGAAGCGATGACTAGATTTATTAAAGAATTTGACTTTGATAGTCAATATAAATCAAGGAAAATAAAAATAGTAGCAGATGCACTGAACCTAAAAGTGCAAGGTGCAATGGTAGCATCGATGTTTGCTTTGCAGTTTGATAACCTCTGATTTTGATGATCGGAAGGACTCGAAAGACAGACCCATACAGATATTGAGTTAAGAAATTGGTTCTGTCTTATCAACCAAGTAAATTTAGTATGCCATTTAGTGGTTGTTGCGAATGAAAAATCAGTATATAGCATCGAAATTTACTGATTTGAAAGACGTATTACAACAGAAAGCACACTATAGAGAACATAGTGTTATGCTGGGAATGATGAGATGTATCATTCTCGAGATCCTATTTATGATGAGATGGTATAAAGAAAGAAATTTTTGAATTTTGTGGCAAATTGTTTGACATGCCAGCAGGTCAAGATAAAAATATGAGACCTAATGGGATAGTAAAGGATTTGTAAGTACCACAATGAATTTGGGAAATTTCTAGTTTTGAGTTTTATAGCTCAAATATTTACAAGCAGAGATTGTGAAACAAGTTGAATCGAAATTGATTGACTATTCAATACAATATATTGATTTCATGTGATAGTCTATATGTCTATGAGAAGACGACATGTTTAAGATATGGATAATGTGGTTTAGTTACAGTGAGTTTCTGTAATAAATGTATCCGATTGAGATCCGATGATAATATCAGAATTCGAAACTATTTTCAGAATGTAATGGATACTAAGTTACCAATGAGTATTGCTTAGCATACCCATACAGATGGATCAACTGAGAAAATATCCAGACCTTAGAAGTTATGTCTCGATTAATAGTGGTGATTTAGTGGGAATTGACAGAAATCATAATTCACCAGTAGAATTTTCCTATAATTTAAGTTTCAGACAACTTTTGGGATGGCATCGGTCCAGGTTTTGTAGAGCCAGAATTACCGATCGCTGATATGATGATAGAAAATTGATAAGGAATTTTGGCATAACTTAAGATTGTTGAGAAAAAATGCCATGAACGATAATTTTCTGCGAAAACGATTAAAATTTGGCTTGAGGTGAGCAGATTTGCTACGCCAAAGAGAAATATATCGTCAGACTTCGAGTTGAGAATCAGGAAAATATGGAAATATTACATTTGCGATGATCATTATGATTCGTTAAGTGAGGTTTGATGTTGCCTCGATATTTTGAACTTTGTGGAATCATAGAGAACTTTGATTAAGTGGTAGATCGTTGAGACGACCACAGCAGTTGTCATTGATACATGATGATCCTTATGCATCTATGAATGAGATTGAGACATCTCGTATGTTTTGATTTATTGAGTTATACTCAGTTTTGCGATTTCGAGGACGAAATCTTTTTAAGAGGGGAAGAAGTGTAAGGCCCCGTTGCTAATTAATGTGGATTAACGATGTTTAAGCAAACCCGGGTGATTAAAAGTTGAGATTCCGAATTAAGGTGTTTCGGATCACAACACCTTATATTTAATTGAGATAAAATACATCAATATTATACAAGTTGGCATGCAAATTTTCGAACAACACCATATAAAATACATATTAGGAATCATCATTCTTTGACACATGGAGGAAGTTGGCTTTGAAAAGTTTAAAAAATCCATTTTTCTTGCATGGTACCTCACGCCACCCCCTTGCCATTTTTTTAACATAAATGTCATCTTCTTCCCCCACAAATATCAGACTTTATTTCATTAAATTTCGAAACCCCCCACCTTCATATTAGAGAGAAAAAAATTGTGGGAGAAGCTCCATGCAATTGGAGTTCTAGAAAGCTAGGAAGGAGAGACCTCTTTTCCTTCAAGAATTGGAGCATTAGGAGCTTGGGAAGTGGGTTGATTGTGGAATGCTTGGGTCTTCAAGGGTATGAGACTATTTTAACTTTATTTTAGTTGGATTCTATGGATTTTGGGTCGAAAATATAGGGAGAACCACAAAAATGTTGGTGTCTTTTATTAAAACAGAATCTGCACAAATTTGATGTTGCATGCAGTAGATTGTTCTGTATTTTCGATTTTCTTAACTTCCGAATCTGACTTCGAGCCTCAAACACAAGTTGTAGATATATGTGTCTTCGTCCTGTGGTTAAAATTTGAGATGATTTGGACTTAAAATGAATGAGTTATGATGTTTTTACCACAAGGTGCACAATCTGGAACATGCATGTAGGCGGGTTGCACATGCAGTGTGTTCTTGGTAAATCTGGGCAAACTGTGCTACGATTTTGACCTTGGTGTCTGAATAAATGTTGTACAACTTTGAGTTATCTTGCATTAGAAACTGGCCTCACATCATTTGGAGTTTAGTTGTGCAAGATATGCACTTTTTCCTAGAACCGCTCACTCTGTCAAAACAGAATATGAGTATTTTTTAAAACTGCCATACTTTGTTTTGCATGTGCCTCTAGATGAGCGAACTAGCTTCTGGACTTCAAATATGAACTGTAGTACTTTGGGTTTTCGTGATTTTAGAACTCGCCTCAAGTCATTTGGACATCATATGAATTTATTACGAATTTTATACGAAAATGGGTCAGGATGGAATTTGGTTAATTGTCCTGTTTTTCCAGCAGATTGTTCTTGGCCATTTTACCTAGGCTAAATGAACGAATTTGAAGATGAGTTGAACTGATGAAATGTTCATTTTTGAGTTAGCTTTGAAAATAAATTGGACCCATATGAGTTTATTAAGTATCGGACAAGTTATGAGCCGATCTCTACAGTTGCGCAGACTGAAATTTAGAGAATTGGTTTTGGGTCTAAGTTTGAGTTTTATTTTGATAAGCTTAATGCTAGTATGTGACATTATGTTGTATTTGGAACTATTATGACCAGGTTAATAGATTCCGTGGTTGATCTGAGAAGTCTCGGTAGATTAGCTTGGGTCGAGGTACGTTGAAATGAGTTTTATCATGACGTCTGGCAAAGACGTGTAATGATGCTAATGTATGGCCTTATATGTCATTATTTGATTTATATGACTTATTTGTCACTATATGGTTCTTATGTGACTATATGACATGATGAATGTCTTGGATTACATGATATGTGAAATTACATGATTTGTATATACTTTCACATGAGATTGCATGATATATTGAGTTGCATATGTCATTTGATGCATAAATGATTCATGGGCATATCATATTGATCTATCATTCCTTTGATATCCATGATTTGACTGAGTTGACTTACTCTGAGTGTCGGGTACGACGAGCATGGCGATGACAGGCAGTATAGGTAGTAACTGTAGTCACGTGCAGGTGCGACTCGACCTAGACACGAGGGCTGGATGCAGTAACGTACATAGGATGAGTTTTCCTAGCGCAATGTACGTATACTGTCACCCTCTGCTCGAGCTTTGATGATTTGATGATACCTTCCTTTGGACTCCGATTTTTGGTATCTTGATATTCGATTCCTTGTACCCATTCATACATCGCATTCATACATGGTATGCATTGCATGATACTTTGTCATTTGACATGATTTATTTATTTCTCGTACTGGGGTACTGACCCCCTTTGTGGGGGCTGTCATGTCTTTTGTTGTCCGGACATGACAGGCTTTACAGGAGGACATGGAGACGATGCTTACAGCGACGCATCGAGAGATACCAGAGCTCCTTGAGAGCGAGCTCAGGTTTATGTTTTATTTTGAGTCCCAGTAGTTGTTAGAATATTTTTAATTATGTTTTGAATTACCGGGGTATGCCCCGAGTATCTGTATTTTAAGTATTCTACTACTGGTTGATTTATACGATGTTATGCTCAACGTGTTAAATTGGAAACTGGAATTACGTATTTTCAGTATCACTATATATGTATCACCTAAAAGCGAAAATTTTTTAGGGCCATTTGATAAGACCTTTGAAATAAATCTTCCGCTGTTTACGCAAATTAATCATTATGTGTTAATTAAACACCACATTAGGATCGGGCCCTCACACCTCGCTTCACATTTTAGCGGCATAAAACAATAAATAGCTGCAAGCATTTAAAATCATCACTCATCCATAACAACGACTCATGGGATATTCACCAAGTATTTCATCCATACCTGCATCACAAAGCATAATCCATATTCTAACATACATCATCATGAGTGTATTTTAATGCACCTCGCTCAAATGCGACATGCGGCACTCCCACCCCTCGCTTCAACATTTGGCGGCAAAGCATTAAAATCATCACTACATGTACACATGCAACTACAATGCATAATTCCATGATGTATATAAAACGCAGGTTACCGTTTCGTGTCTTTCAACCATGGCCTTAGCCTTTCACGTCATAGTGTCCCTACAGGAACAATCCCAAACCATGAGCATACGATAATCCATATTCCCCACAATATGATTATAATGAGTAAATGCATAAACTATGAGTACAAAGCACTTCCCGTATCCCAATGCATTTCAAAATGCTCCACTTGGTTGTCCCTGTGTCACAACTCACAATCATAATCAACAGGTTATATTATGATTCTATAGATGTCATGACATATAATCGTTTCACTATGATCACATATCACAAATGCACATAAGCAAAATAGTTATGCCACACAACACTAACTACTATCATGCATAAATATGTGCTACCCATCCTTATCAGCATGTTCCAGGCCTTCAACAGCCCCAAAGAGCTAACCACTGCTCTGATACCACTAATGTAAGGACCCCCCGTGCCCTTAATCCGTTATTAGTGTATTAAGCCATATCATTAGTGCATATAATCATACTATCAGGGGAAAAACCATATGCAAGTGCAACACCATATGCTATCCAGAAAATTTCTTGCATTTAAACCACATAATATTCAAATTCCCCAACCATGATTATCCATATAGCATGCACCCTCATAATACACTAACATACTCTTAGTTCATTTAACAATTCTATATCTAATTGCGTGTAAACCATAAATGAACAGAGAAGAGTCGTAGCCCGTTTATACATTCCATATACACGTAATATGTACTCACATAAGAGCACCCCAATGAATAAGCGTGTATCTAATGTATAAAACACTCTGCTGGATACCGTTACTGGTGCTTCGATCCTGGAAGCACCTCTCAAGCGCAACTCGATCTCGACTCTGGATCTGAGCGCCTATCCATCCAGCTCTGGTACCTCGATCCTGGAAGTACCTCAATCAACAGCCCGAGCTCAACTCCAAAGCTGCTGCTACACCTGTACCACCTGCCCCAACAGAGACAGCCCCCACACGGGGTGAGCATACCAATATCCCAATCCAATAACCACAACAATACAATTCATAATTTACAACAATGTAAATGCTATGAAATACAAAATATACTCCCTGGATGGCATCATCCTCATCCGGGGTTTCCTGTACTGTCCCTGTTCTCAAAACACTGAAACCATCAAATTCCCAAATGCCAGTTAATCATTACATTGATTAACAATTCTATGAGCCATATACCAATGTCATAATCAATAACATCAAATCATTAAACAATGATTATAGACAATCCATGTTTCTCACTTATGGTTTCATAGTTCTATTTCATTGCTCGCTCTACAATAGCGGCACTCCATTTCCACGCATGCTCGATGGCAGCGGCGTCATAATCGATGTTCGCTCACAGGCGACAACATCCCAATCATTACTCGCTCAAAAGCGGCACCATGCAATTCTCAATGCATATATAGATATTTGAAGCAAGTACAATAAACCATGCATTTCAATCTCCGTTTATTGCTAATACCACGTGTCATGCATTTCCACACACATTCATTGCAATACAGTGTACCAAGCACTCAACAATTGCAATTATATTAAAGGGATATGCTCGTACGTCATACGTACCTTAAAATTCCGTGGTCCGAATCAAACTTTGCCTTGGTCCCGTTACCCGATTAATATGTGCTAACACACAAAATAACTCACAATTATTTATGAGCACACAACATATACCCAAGCATGAATCAAACCCCCAAATACATCATCAATGTACCCATATAAGCTCCCAAAAAATTTGAGAAATTTTTTCTTTTTTTTTTCTTTTTTTAAAATTCACTATTCATCCCTACCGATCGATCGGTAGAACCCAGATTTTTCATATTTCGCTACGGCATTCGACCGATCGATCGGTAACTCCTACCGATCGATCGGTAGAACCCTGAAACCCGAAAATCACCATTTTTAAGAGCTTGAAACCCCCACCAACCATACCCCAACTCCTCCCAACCCAAAACTCCTCCCAACCCAAAACCACAACAAATCCGCACCCAAGGACCTCCAACAAGGGTGTTAAACTCAAATTAAACAAACACAAAAGATTTTATGATTTTCACCAAAATCACCCAAACCAAATCAAACCCAAAACTCAACCAAATTCAACAAAATTACAATCAAATCAAAGCTACAAGAGAGAAGAAGGAGATTACCAGCTTTTCTTCAAGAAATCCGGCCCCTAAATCGTGTTCCCAACGATTTCCATTGAAGGGGAAAGAGGGGAAGGGTTTTGGGGATAGAGAGGCGAGAGAGAGGGAGAGGAGAGGAATGGAATGGATTCCAAATGACAGAATCCCGAGTCCAACTGGTATATATAGCAAAAATGCCCCAGAATACCAATACTTCCACAAATACATCATGATTCATTAAAAATCATCTGTTTTTAAAAACTCTCTCTCCTACACCAAATCCCCAGACTGGCCCCAACATAAGGCACCCCGGACACCAAGTCCCACCAAAAACCCAACACATAGGTGTTTCACCAAAATGAGGATACAATCTCATCCTTTGGATCCAACGATCTCAAATGCCCGATTTAGCAACCTCGGGAGATGCCAAACCGCAATTAATTCCTAATTGCCACAATTAAAAATCCATCAAGGATTAATACCACACCGGGATTAACACCATAATCCCCGGACATCACAATTATCCCCCACTAATAAAATTTCGTCCTCGAAATTTGCACCGGCATACTCTACGTAGCACCAGGACTACACAAACAAGGTAAAGCCACAACCCCGATTCTGGACCACAAGAACTGCAGATAGGGCCGATGAAAGTGGTCGAACTAGAAATCAATTTGCATCACGCATACCTCTATCCATGAGCTTGGAGAGAGCTATGGAAATATGTGATGATAGAAAGAAACTGGAAAGACCAAGGAAGTCGGATAACGGGCCCCGTACGCCTATCTCTGATAAGTATTGTGAATTCCATAGAGAGTACGGTCATATAACGAATGAGTGCCAGAAGTTTGAAGATGAGGTAGAAAGAATCATCAAAAGAGACTCTGAAATAAAAACTCTCCTAACAAGGAAGCAAGAACCTTCTCAAAAAGGTCGGGGTAGAAGCCGATACCGAGGTAAAAGAAGAGAAAAGACTCCATATAGGGGCCGAACCAGGTCCCGTGAAAGGGGTTTGCTCCTAAAGAAATAGATAATCAAAGGAGAAGGGTCGAACAGGTGGATAATAATCCCACCCGAGGAACTATTAATATGATCTCCGGGGGACCCACTGATGGAGATTCGGGCAGAGCTCGGAAAAGTCATGGTAGAAGAATGGAAAATTTCGAAGTATCAGAAGAGTTAATTGCAAGGGATGAGCCTGTCATAAAGTGGGTAGAGAGGTTGGGGTTCTTTGTGGTGATCTATAGACAGCCCGCAGATGTTACGTGGAAGAAGTAAAAGAGGACGTAAAGCGAGCTCGTCGGGAGGTTGGTTGTATTGAAAGAGCTGGATATAGTGTTCCGAATGATAAAGGCATCCCAAATAGCTTGGATGAAGAACCAGAAATAATTGAGCTCGTCTATCCTGATCAGAAAGTAAAAATAGCCAAAGACTTGGAAATAAATATAAAAGTAGATCTCATCTCGTGTTTGATTAAAAATGAGGATATCTTTGCCTGGAGTGCTCGGGATCTAAGGGGAATTAGACCAGACGTGCTAGAACATCATTTGAATGTGCTCTCGGGAGTCCAACCTATAAAACAGAAGAAAAGACATTTTGGACCTGAAAATGATAAGGTCATAAGAGAGCAAGTGGACGAGCTCCTTCGGGCAGGTCAAATTCGAGAAATACAATTTCCTACATGGCTCTCAAATGTGGTTTTGGTACCTAAGAGCTCGGGAAAGTGGAGGATGTGTATAGACTTCAGAGATCTTAATAAGGCATGTCCGAAGGATTGTTACCCATTACCAAGGATTGATCAGATGGTTGATTCAACAGCAGGACATCAGTACTTGTGCTTAATGGATGCCTATCAGGGATATCATCAAACCCCGTTGGCTAAAGAAGATCAAGATAAAGTTAGTTTTGTCACCTCAGATGGGACTTTTTGCTATGTTGTTATGCCCTTCGGGCTCAAGAATGCAGGAGCTACTTACCAGCGTTTGATGGACAAGGTGTTTTCAAAATAGTTAGGCCGAAATGTGGAGGTATATGTAGACGACATTCTGGTAAAATCAAAAAGTGGCACTGATCTAATCGCCGATCTGACGGAGACATTCTCCACTATTAGATCCTACGGATTAAAGTTAAACCCCAAAAAATGTGTGTTTGGGGTGAAAAGCGGGAAATTTCTAGGCTATATAGTGACAGAAATGGGTATTGAAGCTAATCCAGAAAAGGTGAGAGCCATCTGTGAGATGTCTCCTCCAAAGAACCTTCAAGAGGTGCAGCGCCTGGCAGGAAAAATCGTTGCTTTATCGCGATTTATCTCTAGATCAGCTCATAGAAGTCTCCCCTTTTTTAAGATACTCCGTAAGGCTGACAAATTTGAATGGAACGAAAAATGTGGGGAAGCATTTGAAGAATTAAAGAAATACTTAGCTTAACTTCATATATTAGCCACACCTCTACAAGCAGAGAGGTTATAGTGTTGATCATCACAGCTAGGAGACTCAGGCCTTATTTCCTATCCCATCCCATAACGGTGCTAACAAACAGCTCCTTGGGAAAAATACTCAGCCGCGCAGATGTCTCTGGACGACTTGTTAAATGGACAACTGAACTAGGAGAGTATGATATACAATATGAGCCACGCACAGCTATCAAAGCTCAGGCCCTAGCAGATTTTATTGCGGAAACTGTGCATCCCGAGAAGGAAGAATTATGGAAAGTATTTGTAGATGGCTCTTCTTGTAATGAGGGAAGCGGGATTGGGGTTGTGCTGATCTCTCCAACCGGAGAAGAGGTATGTTTGGCAGTACGATTGGATTTCCGAGCTTCCAACAATGAAGCAGAATATGAGGCAATATTGATTGGATTAAGGGCTGCTCGAAATGTTGGAGCTAAACGTATACATGTCTTATCTGACTCGCATCTAGTAGCCCAACAAATGAATGGGGCCTATGAGGTTAGAAGCGAGAAGTTAATCCATTATGCAAGTACCATAGAAAAGATCAAGGAGGGATTTCTAGAGGTAACATTCAAACAGATCCCAAGAGAAGAGAATAAAAAGGCCGACAGTTTGGCAAGAATGGCTAGTGCTCTCCGCGCTTGGCAAGATAGAGCCGTGGTGTTTCAAATTGAGTTAACTCCTAGTCAGGATGTTCCGTCTGAATCTGTGGAAGAGAATGATTGGAGACAAGAGCTCTTAGACTATCTTACTAATGCTAAGCTCCCAGCTGATACCAAAAAAGCTTATAGACTCAAAAAGAGGAGTCAGGAATTCATACTCATCGAAGGAATCTTGTACAAGAGGTCTTTTGCCCAACCACTTCTGCGTTGTTTGGGTCCAAAAGAATCAGACTACCTATTAAGGGAAATTCATGAGGGGTGCTGTGGAAATCATCTAGGATCATATTTCTTGGCGAAGAAGGTGCTCCTTGCTGGATATTTCTGGCCTACAATTCAGAAGGACTCGGTTGCTATGGTTATATCATGTGACAGTTGTCAAAGACATTCCAGGCTTCAGCATCATCCAGCTATGATGATGAAAGCCATTGTGGCAGCATGCCCGTTTGATCAGTGGGGCATTGATATAGTAGGACCATTTCCAACAGGTAAAGCTCAGAAGAAATTTTTGATCGTAGCCATTGATTATTTCTCTAAGTGGGTAGAGGAAGAGCCATTAGCCAAAATCACTGAGAAAGAGGTCTTCAACTTCATCTGGAAAAACATTGTTTGCCGATTTGGTGTCCCGCGGAAGATCATCTCGGACAATGGAAGGCAATTCCAAGGAGCTCTGCTCAGGGCATGGTGTGAAGAGTTCAAAATCCATCAGGGTTTCACTTCTGTTGCATATCCTCAAAGTAATGGTCAGGTAGAAGTCACCAACAGGTCTCTAGTACAAGGCATTAAAGCTAGGTTGGGAAAAGCCAAAGGAAATTGGGTGGAAGAACTACCTAATGTTTATGGTCCTATCGAACTACACCAAGAACGGCAACAGGTGAAACCCCATTCAGTATGGTCTACGGAAATGAAGCGGTACTCCCAGCTGAAATTGGAGCGGAATCATCAAGAGTGCATTTCTATGATGAACAAAACGGTGATAGAAGAGCTGCTGACCTGGATCTGATTGAAGAAGTAAGGGAGGCTGCGTCCATCAGAATGGAAGCCTATCGTAATCGTGTGACGCGGATGTACAACAGACGAGTTATTCAGAAAACTTTCCAGGTCCGCGATCTCGTACTAAGAAAGGTGCAAGAGGTTCAGGTGGGCAAGCTAGACCCTAAGTGGGAGGGTCCCTTCAAGATTGTTGAAAAGCTAAGCTCAGGAGCTTACTACCTAGAAGGTCCTGATGGGAAGATGTTGAAAAGACCCTGGAACGCTTACCATCTCCGAAAATATTATTCTTAGTTCAGCTCTTTAAATTTTAGCAAAGATTGTTTTTGTTTTTGGATGATATACTCTTTTATTATACAAAGTTTTATAATTTTTGCCAGATATTGTACAAGCAGGAGCAAGGGTTTTCACCCTACCTGAGGAGCACGAGCTCAGCCCTGGTTACGCCAGGAGTAAGGGTGTGCAACCTACCTCAGGAGCACGAGCTCAGCCCTGGTTACACCAGGAGCAAGGGTGTGCAACCTACCTCAAGAGCACGAGCTCAGCCCTGGTTACGCCAGGAGCAAGGGTGTGCAACCTACCTCAGGAGCACGTATACGACGCGCTCAGCCCTGGTTATGCCAGGAGCAAGGGTTTTCACCCTACCTGAGGAGCACGAGCTCAGCCCTGGTTACGCCAGGAGCAAGGGTGTGCAACCTACCTCAGGAGCACGTTTATGATGCGCTCAGCCCTGGTTACGCCAGGAGCAAGGGTTTTCACCCTACCTCAGGAGCACGTTTACGACGAGCTCAGCCCTGGTTACGCCAGGAGCAAAGGGTTTCACCCTACCTGAGGAGCACGAGCTCAGCCCTGGTTACGCCAGGAGCAAGGGTGTGCAACCTACCTCAGGAGCACGTCTACGACGAGCTCAACCCTGGTTACACCAGGGGCAAGGGTTTTCACCCTACCTGAGGAGCACGAGCTCAGCCCTGGTTATGCCAGGAGCAAGGGTGTGCAACCTACCTCAGGAGCACGTTTACGACGAGCTCAGCCCTGGTTACGCCAGGAGCAAGGGTGTGCAACCTACCTCAGGAGCATGTTTACGACGCGCTCAGCCCTGGTTACGCCAGGAGCAAGGGTTTTCACCCTACCTGAGGAGCACGAGCTCAGCCCTGGTTATGCCAGGAGCAATGGTGTGCAACCTACCTTAGGAGCACGTTTACGACGAGCTCAGCCCTGGTTACGCCAGGAGCAAGGGTTTGCCATTACGTGGTAAACTATTAACCTAGGCCGAGCTATGTCGTTCTTGGTCCTACCTGTTTAATGTTTGCCATTACGTGGTAAATTATTAACCTAGGCCGAGCTACGTCATGCTTGGTCCTACATTTTTAATGTTTGTCATTACGTGGTAAACTATTAACCTAGGCCGAGCTATGTCGTTCTTGGTCCTACCTGTTTAATGTTTGCTATTACGTGGTAAATTATTAACCTAGGCGAGCTACGTAATGCTTGGTCCTACCTGTTTAATGTTTGCCATTACGTGGTAAAATATTAACCTAGGCCGAGCTATGTCGTTCTTGGTCCTACCTGTTTAATGTTTGTCATTACGTGGTAAATTACTAACCTAGGCCGAGCTACGTAATGCTTGGTCCTACCTGTTTAATGTTTGCCATTACGTGGTAAATTATTAACCTAGGCCGAGCTATGTCGTTCTTGGTCCTATCTGTTTAATGTTTGCCATTACATGGTAAATTATTAACCTAGGCCAAGCTATGTCGTTCTTGGTCCTACCTGTTTAATGTTTGCCATTACGTGGTAGATTACCACACTAGGCCGAGCTACATCGTGCTTTGTTCTACCTGTTTAATGTCTGTCATTACGTGGTAGATTATCACACTAGGCCGAACTACATCCTTCTTGGTCATACCTATTCACTGTTGGCCATTACATGGTAAATTATTAACAAGTATGAGCTGCTTCGTTATAGAGCCGAGCTTATGCACTATTGGTCCTATCTGTTTTTACTTTGAATACCATTTGTTCATACGAAATAGGCAAGAATAAAGCTGCATATATAAAGGCACAAAATTACAAAAGCTGGGAGTTACAAGCTCAGAAAGGAACTTATATTTAAAGGTCAGGAGGGAGAGCGGCAACTACTTTCTCTACATCCAAAAAATCCAGGGAGACGTCGGGCAAAAGACAACCGTGCTCCTTGATTTGATTAACACCTCCCTGGAAACCGGCCTCAATAAAAGTAAGGATCTTCTCCCCTACCAATTCTTCAGACTTTTGTTTTTCCTCGGCTGCCTCTTTCTGAGACCTAGCAAGATCTTGCTCAGCAGAGTTAGCTAATCCCTTAGCTAGGGCCAACTCGTTTCCCGTAGATCAGTTTCGTGCTGATGTTTTTGCGCCTCGATTAAGGAACGAGCCTCCGCTTCAGAAATAGTCTTCTTCTCGATCTGAGCTTTTAGTTCAGATACTTCCTTCGCATGCAAGGATTTTGCCTCCGCCAATGAGTCCTGCATGGCCTCAAACACCTTGGTGTCTTTCAGGGACTGTCTTCGTATAAAGGAAGCACGGGAAGTAAACTCCCCCATCAAGAGCATGGCCTCGGTAAGACTGCTACCAGTACGGGTGACGAGCTCGACCCAGCTTAGCTGGCTCATGTAGAGAGCATCCTCCGTGTTAGCCAGATCACGGGCTACAGCTAAGGCGACAGTGCTTGGCCCTTCCCCAACAAGCCTAACCCCTCCTCGATAGGCCTCCATAACCCTCTCCCGACGTCTCTCAACCCGGGCTGGCTCACTGCCTTTCACTCCTACCACCTCAGGCTCGGATAGATCAATTCGAGCTCTCACCTGCCTCACGGGCTGAGCGTCCACAGCAGCCGAGGAACCCGCAGGTCCCCCGGGTTCAGCTCGTTTCTTCCTGGAAAGTTGAACCTCCTCGGCAGCTGGACTCTCACCCACTACATCAACAATAATTACTCCCTCTGCTGTTTGGGACTGGGCTTGCTTCTGCTTCCTCCTCTGAAGAGCTTTCTGTACTAGGGAACTCATTACTCTGTCCTCTGAAAAAAAAAAACAAGAAGAGATCAGCCTAACCTAGCAGAAAATACTTGGAAGATAAACAAGAATACATATAAAATAGCTATGGAAGCTTGCTTGAAATACCAGCTCTCCCCCTTAAGGTTATGTCAGCCGGACTAAGCCCAGCGAAACAGAGGAGCTCCTCCTCCAATAGCTTAGATGAATTGAAGCAGTGGCCCCCTATAACACTCATCACATCTAAGTAGAGGGAGCTCTTTTTGAAGTTTTTGGGTGGAGAGGGGAGAGCAGGGAGGCAATCTACCCAGTCAGTACAGCACGACCAGGGCTGAGGAGGTTTAACATAAAAAAAATAACTCTTCCAATCTTTAACTTTGCTAGGATACCCCCCCACGAACGAACAGCCAGGTCGGCTTGTCACATACCAAGGCCCCTCGTCCGATCTCTTGATATGAAAAAAATAAGAAACGGTGGAATGGTCATAAGGTAGCCCCAGGGCCCTAAAAATGACTACGAGGCTGCATAAAATACGGAAGGAGTTGGGAGAAAATTGACTAAGGTTAAGCTGAACTCCTGAGGAAATCAGGAAGGGGAAAACGTAAACCACCCTCTAGTTGCCCACGGTAGAAGGTATAATAACCCTCGGGAGACTGATGCGCTCTTTGAGAAGTGGAAGGGAACAAAAATTCATAGTCAGGAGAGGCTTGGCTAAGCTTGCGTATAGGGGCTTCATCAGAAGAATCCAAGGTAGGGATGTACAGTTCATACCAAGGATACCTACTAGCAGGGGATTCCAATCTATGCTGAGGGCTGGACTCAGCCAGTTGAAGTTCATGTCCGACAAAGGGCCCAGCGCCCTGGGTATCGCCAGCCCGAACACCTTCGTCGGCCTGAACAAACTCCTCAGTTTGTGCAGCCTCCTCAGCTCGTACAATTCCCTCGGGGATTTCAACCCCTGAGGGATAGAAGGACCAGTACTGATCCACCGCCTTAAGTTCTTCTTCGGTCAGAGGAGAAGGAAATAATCAGTCAGAAGAAGAAGACATTTTCAAATAAGAGGCAGAGAGTAGACGTACCTAGAAGTTTTCATAAATAGGAAATAAGGCAAAAGAGGTCGGAGCCGAACTGATTCGAGTTGCAAACAAACGGATAATGAGGGACCCGACATATCATATATATATAGGGGGCTTCCCCGAATCCTGACCGTTGATCTCTAAGTCATTGAACGGTCAAGATCTACCTCGCAATACGAACAGGCGCACCCAACGGTCGGAATTTTTCAAAAATTCAAAATAAAGTAGCCGTTATTTCCCGCCTAAACATGATATATCAAAGGAAGTCGACTCAGCATAATAACTTGGCTCATACGAGCTTCTGGCCTGCGACGTCAGCTCGACAGGGAGGGGGGACTGTGATACCTCCTAAATATGCCAACCTGCCTAGCCGACCTGATCTAACGTGTATTATTTGCCTTCTTCAGTAAGACCTCTCCTCTTGTTCGGTGCTGTTTCCTCTGGCCGACCTGTTGGGCCGACGTGTTTTACCCCACCTGTTTGCCATTCGCCGAATAGCCAGGCTACCTCTTTTGAGAGCCGAGCTCATTGGCCGAGCTCTTCTCATTCCCGGCTTGGTGCGTGTGTATAAGAAGGAAACTAAATCCCCTAAGCTAGGTAAGCCCTAGATCCGCGGAGCAATATCAGGGATTTGATTGTGTTCACAAGATCTTAACATATCTGGGTAAGATTTGGATAAACATGGAAGGAGTCCTTGTTGCATGATAACTCTTGGGTCTCCGCCTATAAATACCAGGTTTGGGGTATCAATTATCTCTCTAATTCATAATTATTTTTACCTACCGCATATATCTCTTCATATTCTCTTGCCTGACTTGAGCGTCGGAGGGGACCCGCCGAAAAAACTTCCGGCACCCTTCTCACTGTTGCTCCATATTTTCAGGTCATTGCAGAAGATATTTACTGACATCCCTACTGTTAGATTGAGTATTGGAGGAGAAAGAGAGGTGAACCCCCTCTCTATTGATATCAGCAAGTCACCGCAAATTTAGGTGATATCAGTAATTTTGTCCAATTTTTTGTTGTGTCGGTTTAATAGTTGATTATACATTTTGAGCTAAAAAAGCAATTAAAGTATTTGAGCTTGAAGTTTTCTCATAGAATTGAATTACACGGATTGATATAGTTTGTTCTCTGGCTGGTGGACCATTAAATTGGTTATGAAAATCGTGATGCCAGTTTGAAGTGTCAATTTTCCACATCTGGTGTGAATTGCTGTTCTTTGGGTTACTCTGTTTCCTAATAAGTGATCTTTTCATGCATTGGATTAGTCATTTGAAATCACAAATAATAGTTTTAAATAATCTGATAGATTTTAAAATACATAAATTTGTGGGCTTCTATATGGGAATTGGGGAAAATGGTTCTTTTTGTTCCCAAGTCATTTTGTAAGACCATCTGTTGTTTTAAGGCTTTTATATAAAAACCTTTTGTGTGGAAGGTCATGTTCTTATTTTGCCTGTGATGCAGCTCGTATTGTAATTATGAAACTATTGTTTGTGGAGTGTGTGGGCTGTGTGCAAAATGTTGTTCAGAGAGCTTAGGGCCAAGTCCAAACCAGAGGATTATGGCTATAATATTAGGAGCAGTAGGAGTTGGTTATTTGGTTATTTACCTGTTGTTTGCTGGAGGTGCATACTATTTGGTGTGTGAGAGGAACTAAGTCCAAATCAGGGAAGATTACGTGAATTTGGCTATAATATGCTAGCATCGTATGCTCGAATCGGACCGCTATCTCTATTTCAAGGATATCTTGTCCACATAAAGAGAGTTTATGTAGTTTTTTTAAAATTTTTGTTTTTGGTTAGTTTTTATGTTGTCTCGGTTAATATATTAGTAGTGTATAGATGATTTGCATATGGATTGGAGTACCCCACGTACTCATCTTAATACTATTTTGTCTTATTTTTTGATAACATATTTTTTCTTATTTTGAATTAATTAATTACATTATTTTGTCTTATTTTATGATTCATGTTGATAACAACGCTTTTAATTATAAAATCGATTTAAAATAATATAAATAAGTGAAACATATTTAAGGGATTTTTTATCATTTTATGTATAAAATTAATCTATACCACATTTTATCAAGTGAACCAAACAAATCATACTATACTAATCACACGAACCAAACACAATATAGTATATTCATGTTTTGTTTTATCAACTCTTAATCAAGCCATTATCCAAGTTTCAATCTAGCCATCATTTATCCTATCACAAACACAACCTCAGCAATTTAGCAATCGTATTGTTAATAAATATTTTAACAACTCGGTTTTATAAATAGATAATTTAGCCCATGATTTATAAAATATATCAGTCTCTCCATAATTTTTAGAAAATATTGGATTGTCATCAAAAAATATCACCGTTTCATAGTTGTTTTTGGTCAACTCACAAACCACATTAGATGTGTTGTCTGTTATCAAAATCACATAGAGATTAGGAGTGTAATCGAATTGAGTCTAATATGAAAGAAATTTTAAGGCTCCAAATAGGTATATTCGAGCTCGAGCTCGATTCAAAGTTCCAATAGTTAAAAATTTTTGGCTTGAGTTCGACTCGAATTAAAGCTCTAGCTCGAGTTCGGCTACAAATGTTCGAACATGCTCGCGAGCTATTCGAACTATTGCTCGAAAATAAATACTCGAAAGGTTCGAAACATATTTATTTAATATAAAATTATATATATTAATAAAATATTAAAGCTTGCGAGCGGCTCGTGAGCTAGCGAACAAAATAATTTGGGTTCGAGTTCAGCCGAAAAAAGTTCGTATATGTTAGAGTTCGGCTAGAATATGAATCAAATATTTTTCGAGCCAGCTGGAAAAACTCGTAAACCTACTCGATTCATTTACACCTCTAATAATATATGTTGCACCTGAACGAAACCACATGGAGGTGTGCTATTAACCACTATGTGTGGCACATGCTTTCAATAAAAAGTCAATCGGGAAGCTCAGATGATACTTTACCATTGAATGTCAATTACAAAATTTTCCTTTAATACTCAATGTCATAAGATCATCATCCTAACAATAAAAGACTCATATGTTTGCCCTTTACCAACCCCTTGGTGCCACTTTTCACATTGTGAACTTTTATAAAAATTTGGGCAGAGTCTCCCCATAAATAGAGCTATCCCAAAAAAAAAAAAAAGCACAACACATAACATAATTCCCGGCCAGGGAACACATAATACTCATCAGAAAGCAGTAATACAAGTAAATTCCCAGCCAGGGAAGACACCACACATATGACGACAAAAGTGGGTTTCAACACCCACATAATACACCAATGACTCTCATATCATTTAGCAATTCTACCTCTAATTGCATGCAACCTCAAATGAAAGAGAGAAAGGCTCATGCCTTTATATACAATCCATATACAAGTATAATCGTGCTCACATGCGAGCATCATGAATATGTATATAATCCTCAGGTGTATATAAGTACTCTATACGATACCGTGCTCCATCAAGCCCTGGTACCACGATCCTGGGAGTACATCCAATCAACAGCTCGAGCTCATCTCCAAAGCCATCGATGTACCTGTTCACCTGCCCCAACAGAGACAGCCCCCAACGGGGTGAGCATACCAATACACAAAATCCCATAATCACAATAATGAAATTCATAATTTACAACAAAGGTAAATACTAATGAATTTAAATGATAATCCCTGGATGGCAACCTCATCCGGGATTCCGTGTACTGTCCCTGTTCTCACAATCATCAAACTCATCAAATCTCAAAAATCAGTAAATCAACACATTGATTAACTCATCGCACGCCTAATCCTCGAATATCAACAGATAGTGATTGTAAATTCATTAAACATGCAATTATAGATATCTCAATATCTAATACTGATTTCACAACCTCGCTATCAATCACAGATAGCTCAAATGCCTAGCATTTGTTTTACCAATCCTTCATTATACCTAGACATCTCAAATGTCTTATAATGAATACATGATTCTACGAACCTAGACATCTCAAATGTCTCATAATGAATACATGATTCTACGAACCTATACATCTCAAATGTCTTATAATAGATACATGATTCTACAACCCTAGACATCTCAAATGTCTTATAATAGATATATATAAACCCAGTACCCCTTATATCTTGTAAGAGTTATCCTACTCTAGTGTCACGCACGCTACAAGCGGCGATATCAAGATTTGGTCGTTCCTTGGCTATATCAACATATATGTATAACCATACGCACAATATTCAATGCAATCAAAAATACCTTATGCATTTCACATATATAGTAATGCTCGTACGTCGCACGTACCTTAAATCTCCGAAGTCCGAGCCAAACCTTGCTCGAGTTCCATGCCCCGAGGAATGATGTGCTAACACGATAAATAATTCATAATTATTTACGAACATGTAACCCATGTTCAAGCACACCCATAACCCTCAAAATATTGTCAACACACGACAATTAACCTTTTAAAAGACCCGGGGCAGGGTACATGCAGGGAGGGGAACGAATGAGACAATATCGAAATTTGTTCAAGAATACCCTACAAAAATCGATTTCATCTAAAATGTGAATTAAGCTATCCAAGCAAGAATCAACACCCCTTGCCAAAAACCCCCAATTTTCGAACTCAAAACCCTTAAATTCGAACCCAAACAAGCCCTTAAATTCGAACCCTTATAATTCTTCAAATTCGAACACAATAATGGCAGGGAAATACACGAAAATGACGAAAAAGGGGTAAGGGAGGTTACCCAATCGAAAATCGGAAGTAAATCGGTCGAAATCCGATGAACCCTAGAAATTGGGGATCGACGCCTTCCTGCCAAATCCGACTTCAAAACGCGACGAA
This sequence comes from Haberlea rhodopensis, assembly GCA_907163345.1. NCBI lineage: Eukaryota > Viridiplantae > Streptophyta > Magnoliopsida > Lamiales > Gesneriaceae > Haberlea > Haberlea rhodopensis. Next base: position 2,220,672 of record CAJQUN010000079.1, read on the forward strand.
ACTTCGAATTGACGGAGGGGATAGCTGCGTCTCGACGAGACGAAGCCGGTGATAGGTCGCACACGCCGAACGGCGGCGGGCGAAGCGCCTGAAGCGGCGGGAGCTGGGGGGCGACGGGAAAAATCGCATGCGGGGAGAGAGAGAAATTTGGGGCTGAAATGAAATTAAATGTAAAATTTTGGGTTCAATTGGTATTTATAGCAAAAATACCCCGAAAAATTAATAGCCCCACAAATACATCATGAATCGTTAAAATCATCTGTTTTCAAAAACTCTCTCTCTAACTCCAAACCCCCTACCGGTGCTCACACAGCACCCGAGATCCCGAGACCCATCAAAAACCCAACTCTTAGGTTTTTCACCCAAATGAGAATACAATCTCAACCTCTGGATCCAACGATCCCAACTACCCAAATAAACGAGCCCAGAAGGCCCAACACCTCGATTAAACTCCAAATCGCCACGTAAAACCACTTTAGGGATTATTAACACTACGGGATTAACACCTATAATCCCGGTCATCACAGAATCTTAATTAATAATTTGTACATAAAAAATATTAAATTAAAATAACTACTAGGATATTTTAATATTTTTAGCATTTATCTATACATATTAATAAAGCAAGAGATAGTGATATATCATGTTTTGATGGTACGACTTTTTTCAACTATCTAGTGTTTATTTATCTTATGATTAATTTTGTGTCCCATATTTGGTGTGTGGGATAGAAAAAATTATACCATCGTATTTATCACATTTTAATCTAACTTTGTAACAAAATGATATATATATCATTTTCAATATTTTTTACTATTTCAAAATTTGAAATTCCCACAAAAAAATTCAGATTGTAATGCCTAGCGCATAACTTAGGTTTACGGCATTTGGAAGGTGGTGAGTCCCCTTCCCTGTATTGTTTATCAAACTTATTAATAAATTTAGTAGCATCATATCACCTTAATTTTAAAAAAAGTAAACATAGTTTAAATTCCAAACATAGGAATTAAAACAGTTTATATCGGCAAAGTTCGTCGTTGGTAGCTCACAAGCAATTCTATCAAAGTTCGACTTGGGTTTGATTTTGATCGAGTTTGAGTCAAGATCAAGTATATTCTCGAGTCAAACTCGAATTTTAATGTATCAAATTCAAGCCCGAGAAATTATTTTTTTTCATTTTTAAAATTTTAACTAAATAAGCATTCTGCCCCTAATTTTATATATTTAACATATATTTTTTAAAAAACTTATAATCTTTTGCAAATGAATTAAATTCAGTACTCGAGCTCGTGGTCATAGATCTCAGGTGTGATGGTATGGCAGCACTATGGCTCGACGCAACTTGACCGTACCCTATCACGATGATCCAATCAAGAGACATAGATCGTTAAAATCGGAAATGTATTCTAATTTATGTAATCACCTTAATCTATGAAGGTGGCCAAGTGGAAGAGAGGTTTTTTTTTTGGAAGAACTTGGTTACAAGCAAAGTATGGTCATAGTCTAATGTCATAATCAAAGTGAGATTCATTTCTCTAAGCATCAAGTTTTTCATGAACGTTCAAAACACATTGATGTTAGACTTTCTTTAGTAAGGAAAGTGATCGAATCAGGACTGGTTCAAATATGCAAAGATTAGGAACATGATAGTCCTGCAGACATGTGTACGAAAATCATTTCAAGTGTTAAGTTTAAATATTGCTTGGAGAGTCTTGCAAAATGCTTTACCTACAAAGTTGAATTTAGTTGTGAGAGGAATCATGCTTGATGTATACTGTCCAAGATGCCATTTAGCACCAGAATCTGTTTTCCATGTCCTTTGGCATTGTCCAAGGGCTCAAAAAATATGGAAAATTAGTTCCATTTGGAATGTACTAAAGGGCTCCGCGGGATTAATGATTTGGAGTTGTGGGTTGGGTTTCCAAGTTTGGTACAATTAATAATTTATGTATGTTTGCTTTGATTAGCTGGAGTATATGGTTAGATCGTAACTATTTTATATTCCAAAATCGGATATATACGGAGATGACCATACTCCGTAGAGCTAGCGCATTTGATATTGCCTCGAAATCCCTATCCCCACATCTTACTGTTATGCGGCCATCTATTACTTTTCGTGATTCTTGGAAAGCGCCACCAATGGGATTGGTTAAACTCAATGTTGATGCGTCTCTTCCGCCTAATCAAAATGTTGTTGGAATTGGAGTGGTTATTCGTGATGCGAGTGGTGTCATCCAACTTGTATCTGCTACTAGACCCCAAGGAGTTCTTACACCATTTGTTGCGGAATTGTTGGATGTCCCTGAAGGCATCCATATTGCAAGACATTATAATTGTTGTAGGTTTTTTTCTCTAGCAATGTGTATCTTAGGAATGTAGTAACAAAATAATAATGGCTTCAAAGTTTTATGTCGATGCAAGATTTGTAATCTCCGTCCTTAAGACAATATGGTGCTAACGATTTGCAATGACAATTTGTCTGCCAAAATACAACGAATATGACTTATGATGGGAGCACTCCAAATCACAAGTCATCAAACAACAAAGGTTCAAAGCACTCAACAAGAAGAAATTTGATGAACAAACAAAATGCTCTCAATTTAATATTTTATATGATGTAGATTTTGAAATCCAATATTAAATAAGTGAGAGAATTGTTATATTTATAGTAAACCAAAAGATATGTTCAAATGGACAACATTTGGAGGCACCACGTTGCGAAAAAACGCACCCGAACATGAATGGACACACCATTCCGCACAACAGACAAAGGGCTCGATCGATCGGGCATGGTGCTCGATCGATCTAGCTCCTGCTTCCAACGAATGGAAAATTTATGTCGTGCTCGGTCGATCGAGCCACTGGTCTCGATCGATTGAGCACTTTTTTTTTCTTTCTTTTAATTTAATTCAAAATTCCAACAATCCCCCACATGAATAAATTAATGCATGTATGCAATTGAGTGATTTGACGAACTATTATGGCATCTGGAGAGATAGCTTGTGGCTTTGAATCTTTCATGGTAGTATTCAATCGGATTTACTTGACTTAATAGTGAACTTATAGTCTTGAACTATTTAATCGTTGGTGTAAACCACGACAATTGAACCCACACTATAACAATTCTAACATTCGCATTGGTTTCTTATGGTTGTGTCCGTTTCGGTCATGGAGCACTCTTGGTTTCATAAATGCTTTCCATTCTTTGAAGCGGCCACATTTCGCACTTACGTAAGTGATCTCCTAAAAGAGTATCCCGACATACTCCAACATATCATAATATGACTTAGGAACCATTAAAGGCCTTTTGCCTATCCTCGTACCTTTTTTGCAGACAACACCCCTTATCATAGGAATGGGTCGGAGATTAATTCTCCAAGGTATTTATACAATTGTTCCTTTTGAACCTAGATCTTGGGATCTCCAGTCACATAGGTTGGGTATCCACCACAAGATTTTGATTATAGGGTTTTAATCGCATTCCCTCCATAAACTATATACTTGATATCTAGGCAAGCCTTTTGTGAGTGGATCCGCAATATAATTGTTGTAGGTTTTTTCTCTGGCAATGTGTATCTTATGAATGTAGTAACAAAATAATAATGGCTTCAAAGTTTTATGTCGAGGCGAGATTTGTAATCTCCGTCCTTATGACAATATTGTCCCGCCTTGGTGCTAACGATTTGCTATGAAATTTGTCTCCCAAGATAAAAGAACTATGACTTGTGATAGGATCACTCCAAATTACAAGTCATCAAACCACAAAGGTTCAAAGCACTCAACAAGAAGAAATTTGATGAACAAACAAAATGCCCTCAATTTAACCTTTTATATGATGTAGATTTCGGAATCCAATATTTAACAAGTGAGAGAATTGTTATATTTATAGTAAATCAAAAGATATGTTCAAATGGAAAATATTTGGAGGCACCACGTTGCGAAAAAACACACCCAAACATGAATGGACATACCATTCCGCGCAACAGACAAATGGCTCGATCGATCGAGCTCCTACTTCCAGCAAATGGAAAATATCTGTCGTGCTCGATCGATCGAGCCACTGGTCTCGATCGATCAAGCACTTTTTTTTCTTTTAATTTAATTCAAAATTTCAACAATCCCCCACATGAATTAAATTAATAGATGCATGCAATTGAGTACTTTGACAAACTATTATGCCATCTGGAGAGATAGCTTGAAGCTTTGAATCTTTCATAGTAGTATTCAATCGGATTTACTTGACTTAATACTGAACTGATAGTCTTGAACTATTTAGTTGTTGGTGTAAACCAAGACAATTGAACCCACACCATAACAATTCTAACATTCGTATTGGTTTCTTACGGTTGTGTCCGTTTCGGCCATGGAGCACGCTTGGTTTCATAAGTGCTTTTCATTCTTTGAAGCGGCCACACTTTGCACTTAAATATGTGATCTCCTAAAAGAGTATCCCGCTATACTCCAACATATCATAATATGTCTTAGGAACCATTAAAGGCCTTTTGTGACACCCCTTACACATATAACACATACACATGAGGCATATAACATAATATTTAATGGCAGCGGAAATTTCAATCTCATAACATCATGCAATCAAGACAATTATCATAATATAATTTACAAGGCAGTATGCCACAAAAAATGACCAAGGTTGTACCATCACAACCCAACTAAAAACATATACAGTATATGCAAATGATGAGTTGAGGGAGAAGGAATAGAGTCAGCCAGCCGACCTTGGATCCATACTTCCAAAATATGCAGACACACCTTGTATGTTCGAACTTTATCTACAGCAACTGAAAAATACCATTTGCATTTGGGTGAGTTACATTCTCAATGAGCATATTCAAATAACGTAGTATTTAACATCACACAAGCATATAATTTATATCCACATAAGCACATGAATATACTCACATGATTCATCATAATCTTTAAATCAGTTCACATGCTTCATATAAAATGAAATGATGCACATGTATGTCTGTATTGTTATTCTGTTATGCACCAACTAATACAAAGAACAGTCCGTGATCACGATATGGTCATTGCACTCTGTAGATCCCCTTTTGAGTTCTCAATTAACTCGGGATCGATATTCTTTGATTCTGTAATTCTGACCGTACTCAGAATGAAATAACACATGGTTCAAGGTCATTAGTGGCCATAACAGAGTTCTTTAATCTCTTATGAATGCACATGTCATAATCATATGCATACATCAAAATAATAAGGTAAATAACATCATATAGATCGTATAACATCACATGTCAACATGTACATTTCAGAACTCAATTTAGTTCTTGCACATCATATTGCATTCATTGCAATTCATTCAACAATTCAGGATACTTATATAACACAAATCACATACTTATATAAAGTTAAATACCAAGTTATAAAGATATACTCACAAGCGATACTCCTATATCGTAGGAAGTGCTTAATTCGCCTTACTGGTGCCGGTATCAAACGTAGAATCTATCAGTGCATATCAAATGCACAACCAAACTCAATATCATATGTTTTAATATGAATTAATTATAGTTATGCATGAAATGTTCATACCAGATATAATATTACTTTTTTACTATTCATTATTTCTCAAAGTTACAATTATGTTTTCTCAATTTCATTTTAGTGTAACCAGTATATGCACATAACTTTTTATACCCATAAATTTTGTATAAATTCGAAACTACAACAGAATCTCAAGTTTCTTGTTCAATATTGTTTATCATTGTTTAATCTATCACATATATGAATTTCATAATTTTTGGGCATTATTTCAAATTAAGCCATACACTAAACATAAGAAAAAGTAAAGAAAAACTACCTCAAAAGGATGGTAACGAGGCAACGATTCCAGATATGTACTTATTTTTGAGTTTTGACGTCGTTTCTGTAATGCCTCGATTTGTTTTATACACATATGATATGATTATGGTGTAATTATATCAATTGGCGGTATGATAATGGGGGTTCGGGTGGAACCAAGAATGAATTAATGCATGTATGAAATGATATATGGCAAGGAATGAAACATGGTGTACAATGATTTGAATAGTAACATATCAAGCAACATGAACTAGTAGGCATTTGAATATGCATGTGAATTTAATTTGAATTGGAGTTGCATTTGATTTGGATTTCATCTTCATGTACATGTTACTTAACATTAACTCCAAATGACATGATAGCAATTGATTTAGGGAGCTAATGACCTTATATCAAGTGATTTAGGGAGGAGAATCACATAGTTTCCCATCTTTCACCTACTAAAATCCTACACAAGCTCCTCTCCATCTCTTTCAAGTTCTTTTTGGTTTGAGCTTGGGATTCACTTGTGAATTGAGATAGAAAGTTGTGTGAAGTGATTTCTTCATATCTTGGTAAGGAACTCATGGTTTAACACTTGAATTATGTAATTGGTGTTTATGTATGTGAAGTGGAATATCAAATGTTCATGTGAAGAATCATAACTTGTTTCTTTGTCAAGAATTGGATTCTAGGATGATAGAAACATGTTTATATGATACTAGGGATTGCCTGAATCATAGTTGCATGTGAAATTGTGGGTAGGAGAAGAAGTACCATGAAGATAAGCTCAAAATCGCCATTGTCTCGATTTTTCTGATCGTGCCGATCGATCGAAAAAAATGGTCTCGATCGATCACCGCGAACAGTGAAATTTTAAGGCTGTTTGAACATTGAGCGATCGATCGGTGATTTTGAGGCGATCGATCTGTGCATGTGGCGATCGATCGGTGCTTTTGTTTGATCGATCGGTGAAGAGTGAATAGTTCGGCGATCGATCGAGAATATGGGGCGATCGATCGGTGATGGCAGAATTTTGCAAAATGTTTTATTTTTGTAGCATTTAATTTTGAAGCCTCTTATAACATGGTATATTGTTCATGTACTTGTAGCATCATCACATGGGATGGGACAACGAGGCAATTAGCCAGTGACGCCTAATTTAAATCGTTTGTGTCGCAGTACAGGTACGTGTTGACGTACGGAGTATATATATTATGTGATGATGATGTTATGGTTTTGATATCATATGATTTATGTTAGCTTTGTGTCATATGATTGTGTGAGACCCCGTTATCTAATCAAGATACTAAGGTGCAATTAAGAGAACTAATCATTCATGTGTATATATATCAGAGTAATAAGTCGTGTTGACTACCTGAGCTTAAGAGATTACAGTACCAAAAGTTCAAAAAAAGAATTTCACATATTCCTACAAAAGGTACTACATTATAGTCTTACTCTACTTCTTGTAGAAGCTATACAAAAAAATTCTCTAACATGCTAATCATGTAGCACTCCTTACAGCTCAGCATATCAACCCCGACCCTGGTTCTCATCATGAAAAGCACCTACAAAGACAACCCCCAACACATGAGCATATCATAATTCATATTCAACATAATATGAATGTAAGACGTAAATGCATAATCATAAATACAAAGCACTTCCTGTATTTCCAAGCATTTACAACGCCCATTGGTTGTCCCTGTACCATAACTCATAATAAACACATTATATGAAATTATGGATCCTTTAATAATGTCATGACATATCACCTCTTTCTTTACATAGCTTTTGAGTCATATATCAACAGTTATTTTAATGCTTCTTGCTTCAACATCTCATAATGAGCGGTACCATCTTCCCCGCTTCATTACTACACAATCTCATAATGAGCGGTACCATCCTCCCCGCTTCATTACTACATAATCTCATAATGAGCGGTACCATCCTCCCCGCTTCATTACTACATAATCTCTAATGAGCGGTACCATCCTCCCCGCTTCATTACTACATAATCTCATAATGAGCGGTACCATCCTCCCCGCTTTATTACTACATAATCTCATAATGAGCGGTACCATCCTCCCCGCTTCATTACTACATAACAAGCATAAGCATTAAAACCTACACTGTGATCTCTCTTGACTCGTGGAATACACCTCTTTATTCCACATCACAATATGCAACAACAATGCATAATATGCAACAACAATGCATAATAACATGTATCATACTCTTAATGCATCACATTGTGTGATGCCCCGAAATTAATTAATGACAATCTGGACATTAATTATGTTTATATGATGAATTATTACGATGATTAAGTTATGTGTGGAAAAGGAAGTGTTAGCATGATTTAATTGTGTTGATTTTTAATTATGAGGAAAGTATGGATTTAATGAAGTTGGTTGCATTTTTGTAAAAAATGCTTTTAAAATACCATGTTGGGATGTTTTATACATCATGTTAATTTGGGTACAATTTTAATAACCCCACTATATTCCCCTTTTATTCCATTTCCCTTCACTTCTTCCCCACCACTCTAAAATCCCCAAATCATCCCAAAGCCCTAACCTCACCCCATTTTCGAAATCCTTCAAAGGAGGAAGGAGGAAGCTCCACAAAACTTGTGTTTGTGTGATCTTGGTTAAGATTTGGAGTCTTCAAGAGGTATGGAACCCTTCCTTAAGTTTTTATGATGTTTGGTTTTGAAATGGGATGATTTTGAAGTGTTTTAGGTGGGTTTGTTTTGGGTGTATGTTGCAAGTTGTTGGGGTATGATTTTTGAAGTGTTTTATGTGGGTTTTAGTGGGTTATGATGTTGTTGATATAGTAGGAAAGTTTGGTTTTGAAAGGTATGAGTATGAGCTTGAAAATGCACACAAAAATGGTGAAATCGCGGCCACTGGTTGTGGCGATCGATCGCCGAGAGGCAGTGGGCAAAAATGAAGGTGGGCGATCGATCGCCTCAAATGGCGCGATCGATCGCCAATGCCCAGTAGCGAAATGTGCATCAGGCGATCGATCGCCTCATTGTAAGCGATCGATCGCCGCGAAGTGAAAAATCAGGCGATCGATCGCCATGTTTTGAGCGATCGATCGCCATGTTTTGAGCGATCGATCGCCACTGTTCAAAAGTTGGAAAATGATGATTTTTGTTGAATTTTTGGTATTGGGCTATTGTTTAGCTTCTAATATCAATTTGTATGGTCGTGTAGAACCATCCCAGGTACCCACAACATCCAGGAGATAAAGCTCCCCAAATTCTCCACTTTTGGGAATTAAGGTACGTAAGAAACGTACGGGCATCGGACGGTAAACCACATTCATATATATGATGTTTATGATGATGATTTTGATAAGTAAGTTTATGATGATGATGTTTATGATGATGATGTTCATGATGATGATGTTCATGATGATGATGTTTATGATGATGATGTTCATGTGATGATATTTATGATGATGATGTTTATGATGATGATATTTATGATGATGATGTTTATGATGATGATGTTTATGATGATGATTGTGATAAGTAAGGTTATGATAATGTTTATACGATGTTTATTTAATGATACGATGTATACGATATGGTAAGATGTCATATGATTGGGTAAGATGCCCATGTGGTAAGATGCCACTCAATGTATATGATTGGGTAAGATGCCCATGTGGTAAGATGCCACACGATGTTTATGATATGGTAAGAAGCCATACTATTGGGTAAGATGCCCATGTGGTAAGATGCCACACGATGTTTATGTTATGGTAAGATGCCATACAATGGGGTAAGATGCCCTTATACGTGAATGAGAATCAGGGACAACAAAAGAAGATAATGAATAACCAGCATATTTACTTAACCAATATTTCATGCATCTACTGTTATGTTTTTATGATGTTAAGTAAGATTGTGTATACTCATGATGTGTTGTCCCTGTAGGTACACTTTTGGACCGAAGGGCCTAGGGTCGGGTTGAGGCGGTGAGCTAAAAGGGAACAAGATGAATATAGGATGCAGGATTTTGATAGTCTCTACTCTAGGAGTAGTGTAAACCTATAGCTTTAACATTCATTGTTGAGAATGTAATTAATTAGCTTTTGGAAATTTTATTTTGGCCTGTTATCTTCTTAGCTCAAGCTACAACCGGAACCCTTAAGAGGTTATAAATGCATGTTCAGTCCATTATATGTGTACTATATGATGTTAAGGTAGGAAGACCCCACACATTGCATTCATCATGTGTCAAATAGACAAACATAAAGTACATGTTACCGTTGGGATGCCCGTACGTCGCTTACGTACCTTTCCAAAATGTAGTGTGTTGTGGGACTCTGTCCCCTGCGCTGTGTAGTTGTCTGTGAAGGCTCTACACCAGTTAGAACTGTCAAAATGGGCTAGGCCCGCGGGCCTGACCCAACCCAACCCGCCAAATAGGCGGGTTGGGCCAGCATTTTTAAGGCCCGCCAGCAGGCGGGCCTATATGGGCTGGCCCAAACGGGCCGCGGTTTTTGGCGGGCCAACCCGCGGGTTGGCCCCATTTTTTTTAAAAAAAAAAAAATTTGTTATTTCTTTTTTTATGCTCAATTCATAGATAAATACTCAATATCACATTGAAGCAATCGATCTACTGTATATTTTTCACTTGGTCTTGCTTTAAAGTTGCAACAAGTATTTAAAAATTGAGTAAAATACTGATTCACTAATCAAGTTTTTTATTAGCAGTGTTAATATCTAGATAAAATCTAAAACAATTTTCAGTATACTTCTAGCATCATTTTCAGGTTCGGCAAGTTTAGTTGGAAATATTTTTTCGAACTTTCTTTTAAAAAAAAAAAATTAAAAAAAGTCATTTTTTAAAAAAAATATTAAAAATTAAAAAAAAATATTTCGGCGGGCCAGCCCGCCCCAACCCGCGGCCCGCTTCGGGTCGGGTTGGGTGGGGTTTTCCCAACCCGCCTGGAGGCGGGCCCAAACGGGTTGGGCCCGTTTGGGCCGCGGGTTGGGCGGGCCAGCCCGTTTGGGTCGGGCTGGCCCGTTCTGACAGCTCTAACACCAGTGTACAACACAATATTAGATGCCTCATTACAATCCAATATCAAAAAATTTAACAAAATATAACAATTTATATTTTTTCAACATTCTGGGTCTCTCGATCGATCGGCCCCTCTTTTCGATCGATCGAGAAGACACCTTCTTTCAAAGCCAAGGTTCTGCCTCGCTCGATCGATCGAGATGAAATTTCGATCGATCGAGATGCTCTGTTCGAGAAACACCATTGCAGAATTCTCGAACACGTATTTTTACACCCTTCGATCTAGCATATAAGATACACCACATGTTTGAACAAATATGCTAAGGGCTACAATACACTACCCTGAGTGTATTCATATCAAGATCATACCCCAAACTCAAACCCCCATGCATTAAAATTGCCCATTTACATCAGTACTCAACCAACATTTTCGGAAACAGGGCAACATATTTCATTTCCATATTTCTTGAGCACCTCATTTCATGCTATTAAAACTACAACATATAACATAAAACATGCTCGAACAAAAATGCCAAGGGCTTCACAAAACTACCATGTATGTACTCAAATCAAAGGTTTACCAAAACCTATCTAACATGCATGATAACACCTTCACAATATCACTCTCATCCCATATCTTCCAGAAAAACAGGGCATACCTCTACCCAGATTTTCGAACACCATATTTTACATGCTTAAATCCTTCACACAAAACATGTAACATGCTCAAGGAAAAATACTGAGAGCTTCATAATAACACCATGTAAGCATTTAAATCGAAGGTTTTAAAAAACCTAAGCTAACATGCCATTTTCACACCACTTAAAAACAAGAACTTAATCAATCTTAAATAAAAAACAGAGCATGGTTTCTCACCCTACTTTGCTCCGATTTTTGGGAGGCTTCCAAGCAATGAAAATGGAAGGGCTCCACACGATTTTGCTTAGCAGATGCTGGAGGTTATTTGGGAGAGAAGGGTCGAGATTTGGAATGGAGGATAAGGGTGAAATGATTGAGCCAAGTGGGGTGGAAAGTCAGCCTTTGGCTGTGTCATCAGCATGGGTTGGGGGGGGGGGGGGTGGTGGTGGTTGGGTGTTGGGTGGTATGATGTGTTATGTTTTGGTCCCGGTATTTAGCACGATGTATTAAAATATCCTCACATGATATTTATAGTATTTTCTCAATAAAATACATCAATTCTCATTTAAACATGCTTCACCAAAACAAATAACACACACCCCAAATAAACATGCCACAACCCCAAAATCCCAACATATCTCACATGCACCCTGAAATGTATCTCCTCAATAATATTAATTCAATCCCATGAATTAACACCAAAATCATCATAATTTAATCAATGATTAAAATCACATAATTATTTCGGGGATATCACAATACTCCCCTACTTATAAGATTTCACCCTCGAAATCAGCATGCACTTACCCAATATAAAACAAAACATAAATCACATACCAGAAAACAGTTCTGGATAATGCTGCACCATGTGTCGCTCTGTCTCCCACGTGGCCTCCTCGACACCCCTACGATCCCACTGAACCTTGACCATAGGAATAACTTTGTTCCGAAGCCTGCGGTCTGCCCTATCCAAAATCCTGATAGGCCGTTCCACATAGGAAACATCGGACTCAAACTGCACCTCTGCAGGCTGCAACACATGTGAAGGATCCGACTCATACTTCCTCAGCATAGACACATGGAATACGTCGTGTATACCAGGCAGAGAGGGCGGTAAAGCCAAACGGTACGCCAGAGTACCAACACGCTGCGAGATCTCATACGGCCCTACATATCTTGGGGATAACTTTCCCCGCATCCCAAACCGTACCACACCTCTGAAAGGTGAGATCTTCAGAAAGACTCTGTCGCCCAACTGAAATTCCAACGGTCTTCGCCGCTGATTGGCATACGCTGCCTGTCTGTCCTGAGCTGCCTTCATCTTTCTCTTGATAACCTTTACCTTCTCTTCCATATCCTGGACCAACTCTGGTCCTCTGACCGATTTACGGTCCGCATCATCCCAACACAAAGGCGACCTGCAACGCCTGCCGTATAGGGCTTCAAATGGAGCCATCTGTATGCTAGCCTGGTAACTGTTATTATAAGAAAATTCCACCAAGGCTACTGAGTCCTGCCAAGAAGTGTCGAACTCTAGTACACAAGCCCTCAACATATCTTCGAGCGTCTGTACCGTACGCTCGGTCTGTCCGTCCGTCTGGGGATGATAGGCTGTGCTCAACCTCAACTCTGTACCTAGAGCTGACTGAAGACCTTCCCAGAAGTGAGATGTAAACCGCGGATCTCGATAAGACACAATCGAAACAGGGATCCCATGCAGTCTCACCACATCTCTGACATATAACTGTGACATCCTCAAGTACGTGAAGGTCATACAATAAGGAATGAAATGAGCACTCTTAGTCAATCTGTCGACGACTACCCATATAGCATCAAAACCCGAAACAGTCCTCGGTAAGTGGGTCACGAAATCCATAGACACGTGCTCCTACTTTCACTCGGGTATCTCCAAACTCCTTAGCTCACCCCCGGCCTCTGCCTCTCAGCCTTCACCTGCTGACAAATCAAACAGCGCTTGACGAATGAAGTAACATCCTGTTTCATTCGCCTCCACCAGAACTGGCTGCATAAATCCTTATACATCTTCTTCCCGCCCGGGTGGATACTCATCCTGCTGCAATGAGCTCGCTGTAATATACCCTGTCGCAACTCGGGTGTATCTGGAACCACCCATCTGTCGCCAAGTCTCAGAGAACCATCCTCAGCCACTCTGAATCTCGATGGCTGACCTGAATGAACCACTGACATCCATCTTTGAACCTCTGCGTCGGTCTCCTGAGCCTTCCTGATGTGATCATAAATAACAGGCTCAACTAGCAAGGTCAAAACCTGTACTGGTGAAGTAGATACATCATAATCAAACCCCAACTGACAGTAGGAGACCAACATAGCTGATAAACACATGGCATCCTCTGTTGTGCTCCTCACCTTCCGACTCAAAGCGTCAGCTGTCAGATTTGCTTTCCCGGGATGGTATAGGATTTCACAATCATAATCCTTCAGCAGATCCATCCATCTCCTCTGTCTCATATTCAGCTCAGCCTGTGTAAACAAGAACTTCAGGCTCTTGTGATCAGTGAAGATGGTAAATGAGGTACCATATAAGTAGTGTCGCCATATCTTCAAGGCGAACACTATAGCTGCTAATTCCAGATCATGGACTGGATACCCCGTCTCGTGTGGCTTCAACTGTCTCGAAGCATAAGCCACTACATGTCTGTCCTGCATCAGTACGCATCCTAGGTCCTGTAGCGATGCGTCAGTATAAAGAACAAATCCTTTGTTCTCCCTGGGAATCACTAGAACTGGTGCCGTAGTCAGTCTGTGCTTTAATTCCCTGAAACTCTGCTCGCAAGCCTCTGACCAACAAAATGGGACTCCCTTCTGAGTCAGCTGTGTAAGTGGCTTGGCGATCTTTGAGAAACCCTCGACGAAATGTCGATAATAGCCAACCAAACCAAGAAAACTTCGAATCTCACTGACTGAAGTAGGGGCAGACCAATCCATAACTGCCTCTATCTTCCTCGGGTCTACTGATATCCCCTCTCGTGATATGATATGGCCCAAGAATGATACACTGCTCAGCCAAAACTCACACTTGCTGAGTTTGGCGTACAAATGGTGATCTCTGAGAATCTGTAGTACTGTCCTCAAATGATCGGCATGTTCCTCCTCACTCCTTGAGTAGACAAGGATGTCATCAATGAATACGATCACGAACTGATCGAGGTATTCTTGAAATACTCTGTTCATCAAACTCATAAAACTGCAGGTGCATTTGTTACACCAAAAGGCATCACCAAGAACTCATAGTGTCCATACCGAGTTCTAAAAGCTGTCTTCTGGACATCATCAGTTCTAACTCGCACCTGGTGATAGCCTGACCTCAAGTCTATCTTTGAGTAAACCTCTGTACCCTGAAGTTGATCGAACAGATCATCAATCCTCAGAAGTGGATACCTGTTCTTCACTGTGGCCTTGTTCAGTTGCCTGTAGTCAATGCACAGACGCATTGAACCATCCTTCTTCTTTACGAACAAAATTGGTGCACCCCAAGGCGATACACTAGGACGAATGTATCCCTTGTCGAGGAGTTCCTGTAACTGCACTTTCAACTCTCTCAACTCTGCCGGTGCCATCCTGTATGGGGCACGAGAGATGGCTGATGTCCCCGGCAGTAGCTCAATGGCAAACTCCACATCTCTTATCGGCGGAAACCCTGGAATCTCATCCGGGAATACATCAATGAACTCCGCCACAACCGGAATGTCCTCGGCTCTCACTTCCTTCTCTTCTGATGCATTCATGGCATAAATAAGGTAGCCCGTGTGGCTGCGTTCCAATAACCGCGACATCTTAACCGCTGAGATCACTGGAATCTTTGGACGAGAGTCGTCCCCATAAAAAGTACACTGGAACCCCTGATCAGACAGAAAACGCACCATCCTCTGTCGACAATCTACCACAGCTCGGTATCTGCTCAACACCTCAATGCCGACGATGCAGTCAAAATCTGTCATCTCTAACTGAATCAGATCGGCCCTCAGATCATTGCCCTCAAAATAAATGAGGCAATCAGATAACAGTCGGTCAGCAATCACATGCTTCCCCGTGGGTGTCGAGACCATGAGAGGCGTGGGTAACAGAGACGAGCACAAGCGGTGTCTCTCCACAAAAGCAGCTGATACAAAAGAATGGGAAGCACCTGTATCTATCAATAAAAATGCAGGGTACGTAAATAAATGGCACGTACCAGCAATGACCTCCTCCGGAGCTGCCTCAGCCTGCTCCCTAGTCAGTGCATACACCTGACCCTGCGACGGTCCTGCCGTCTGACCTCCCTGTGGTCGAGGTGCAAACTGCTGTCTCTGTGGTGCCCTCCCAGCATCAAACATTGGCCTATTCGGCCCAGAGTCTGTCTGCCTCTGTGGTGCTCTCCGATTGGGGCAGCCTCGAGCCAAGTGACCCACCTTGCCACAAATATAACAACCCTGACAGTCACATGACAAGTGCCATCCTCCACAATGGTCACACCAGCTTCCTCCTGCCTTGCTCCCCTGTGTGGGTCCCCGATAGTTTTGCTTCTGACCCTGAGACTTTTTCCCACCAAATCTGGAAGATGATGAGGCCCCACGAGCCTTGAACTGATCCCCTCGTGGGCTCAGACTATCAGCAACAGGCCTCTGTGGTGGTACGAAAGGGGGTACAACGTCCTTGTACGCGCCCACTGCAATCTCTGCCAACTCTGCCCTAATCAGGGCATCATCAAATGAGCTGGGGTTGTTGGAGACAACCCGATCAAATAGCTCTGGTCTCAGTCCCTTCAGAAAATTTCTCATCTTGGCATGACTGCTGACAGCAATATGAGGTACATACCTCAGCAGTGAGGAATACTGCATAGCATAGTCTGACACTGACAGGCTGCCCTGCTTCAAATTATTGAACTCATCTTCCTTTAATTGTCTGGCAGCTGCAGAAAAGTACCCGTTAAGGAACCGGGTCCTGAATACAGTCCAATCAACCATCATACCCTGAGCTCTCAGCTCCATGACTGTTGTCTTCCACCACATGGAAGACTTCTTTGCTAACTGGAACTCTGCCAACCTCAGCCAGGCAGTCCGTGCGTAGGGTGCCGATACGAATATCTGTTCCAGTCTCTCAAGCCATTCCTCGGCTGCTTCCCCAGTCTCAGTCCCTTCAAATAGCGGTGGATGATAGCTCAAGGACTGTGTCAGACTTATCTCCCCTGGTAGCAGTATCTATGCAATAGGCTCCAAGCCTAAAACAGGTGGCGGTAACGGATTCGTCTGAGCAACACTAGTGTTCATACTGCCCATATCCCCTACCTCTTCATTGAGGTTCTCCGGGTTAATAGCCGACATGCTTCAACACAAGAGTTAACAACAATACCAAAAACAGTTCATAATATAAGCCGTTAGATAACAAGAGTATCATATTCAAAAGCATGTTAGTATAACACTTATACAACAATATGCATCACATGCATAACATGCCCAACAATGAATACCTAGCCAACTTGTTTCTAAAGGCTACCCTTTACTCGTTCCCTGGTTATCTAACCACTGCTCTGATACCACTAAATGTGAGACCCCGTTATCTAATCAAGATACTAAGGTGCAATTAAGAGAACTAATCATTCATGTGTATATATATCAGAGTAATAAGTCGTGTTGACTACCAAAGCTTAAGAGATTACAGTACCAAAAGTTCAAAAAAAGAATTTCACATATTCCTACAAAAGGTACTACATTATAGTCTTACTCTACTTCTTGTAGAAGCTATACAAAAAAATTCTCTAACATGCTAATCCTGTAGCACTCCTTACAGCTCAGCATATCAACCCCGACCCTGGTTCTCATCATCAAAAGCACCTACAAAGACAACCCCCAACACATGAGCATATCATAATTCATATTCAACATAATATGAATGTAAGACGTAAATGCATAATCATAAATACAAAGCACTTCCTGTATTTCCAAGCATTTACAACGCCCATTGGTTGTCCCTGTACCATAACTCATAATAAACACATTATTTGAAATTATGGATCCTTTAATAATGTCATGACATATCACCTCTTTCTTTACACAGCTTTTGAGTCATATATCAATAGTTATTTTAATGCTTCTTGCTTCAACATCTCATAATGAGCGGTACCATCTTCTCCGCTTCATTACTACACAATCTCATAATGAGCGGTACCATCCTCCCCGCTTCATTACTACATAATCTCATAATGAGCGGTACCATCCTCCCCGCTTCATTACTACATAATGTGATGACCAGAGATTATAGATGTTAATCTCGGAGTGTTAATAACCCCTAAAGTTGTTTTACGTGGTGATTTGGAGTTTAATCGAGGTGTTGGGCCTTCTGGGCTCGTCTATTTGAGTAGTTGGGATCGTTGGATCCCGAGGTTGAGATTGTATTCTCATTTCGGTGAAAAACCAATGAGTTGGGTTTTTAGTGTGACTCGGGATCTGGGGTGCTTTGTGTGGGCACCGGTAGGGGGTTTTGGAGTTAGAGAGAGAATTTTTGGAAACAGATGATTTTTAATGAATCATGATGTATTTGTGGGGCTATTAGTATTTCGGGATATTTTTGCTATAAATACCAGTTGAACCCGAGATTTTAATTATTGGGACCATTTCCCTCACCTTACCTTTCTCTCTCCCCGCGCTACTTCCCGTCTCACTCGACCCCCGCAGCTTCAGGCCGTGCGCCCGCCGCCGTCCGGCCGCCATCCGGCGCGTCCGACCCGCCGTTGGCGTCGTCTCGTCCAGGCGCACCTTCCCATACCAACAATTTGAAGTTTCGTCGAGAATCGCGTTCGGATTTGCCAGAAAAGCGCTAGGGTTCGAAACTGAAATCTGTCTGATTTGGGGCTCGATTTTTGGTACGTTTTTGGGGCTTTTCTTCAGGCGTTTTTGGGGCGTTTTGTGCTGCATTTTGGGTCGAAAATTTTATGCTTTGTGGTTCGAAGAAATTTGTCGCCATTGGTTCGAATTTAGTGTTATATGTTTCGAAAATCTTGCTGATTTTTGGTTAATTATTATGCTTCACATGGTTCAGCTTTTGAGTCTCTTTGGTGATGCATTATGGTTCGAATTTAACGCTGCTTGCGTGGGGTTAGGGTTCGAATTTGGGGGTTTTGGCAGGGGGTGGTGATTCTTGTTATTGATAGATTAATTCATGTTTTAGATGAATTATGGTACCTAATTGGGTTCGATTTGTGATGTGAAGGTTCGAAAATTTATGGGGAGTTCTTGAACAATTTTCAATAATATCTCATTCGATTTCCCTCCCTGCATATGCCCTGCCCCGGGTCTTTTAAATAATTAATTGTCGTGTGTTGACAATTTTTCTGAGGGTTATGGGTGCGCTTGAGCATGGGTTGCATGTTCGTAAATAATTGTGAATTATTTATCGTGTTAGCACATCGTTCCTCGGGGCATGGAACTCGAACAAGGGTTGGCTCGGACTAAGGAGATTTAAGGTACGTGCGACGTACGAGCATTACTTTATATGAGAGCATTTGTGAAATGCATAATGTATTTTGATTGCATTGATGGTTGTGCGTATGGTTATCTATATGTGTGTTGATATAGCTATGGAACGACCAAATCTTGATATCACCGCCACAAGCGTGCGTGATTTTAGAGTTACGTAACCTCATAAGGTATATGGGGTACTGGATGTATATGACCATTGTAGGACATTGAGATGCCTGAGAATGATCGTGGAAGCATGTATTCATTATAAGACATGTGAGATGTCTAAGTATAATGGAGAATTGGTAAAATAAATGCTAGGCATTTGAGCTATCTGTGATTGGTAGCAAAGTTGAAAATCAGTATTAGATATTGAGATATCTATATTTGTATGTATAATGAATTTGGAATCATTAATTATTGATCTTTGAGAATCAGGCATGCGATGAGTTAAATCAATGTGTTGATTTACTGATTTTTGAGATTTGATTAGTTTGATGATTGTGAGAACATGGACAGTACACGGAATCTCGGATGAGGATGTTGCCATCCAGGGAGTATCATTTAAAATTCATTAGTATTTACTTTTGTTGTAAATTATGAATTTCATTATTGTGATTATGGGATTTTGTGTATTGGTATGCTCACCCCGTTGGGGGCTGTCTCTGTTGGGGCAGGTGAACAGGTACATCGATGGCTTTGGAGTTGAGCTCGAGCTGTTGATTGGATGTACTCCCAGGATCGTGGTACCAGGGCTTGATGGAGCACGGTATCGTATAGAGTACTTATATACACCCGAGGGTTATATACACATTTATGATGCTCGTATGTGAGCACGGTTATACTTGTATATGGGTTGTATATAAAGGCATGAGCCTTCTCTCTTTCATTATATGTTGCATGCAATTAAGGGTAGAATTGCTAATGATATGAGAGTCGTTGGTGTATTATGTGGGTGTTGAAACCCACTTTATGTTGTCTTATGTGTGGTGTCTTCCCTGGCTGGGAATTTACTTAGTGTTGCTGTATTCTGTTGAGTATGTGTTTTCCCTGGCCGGGAACTATATTATGCGATGTGCTTTTATTTCGGGATGGCTCTATTTAAGGGGAGACTCTGCCCAAATTTTTATAAAAGTCCACAATGTAAAAAGTGGCGTAATGGGGATGGTAATGGGCGAACTCTATGAGTCTATTTGTTGTTAGGATGATGATCTTATAATATTGCACATTAAAGAAAATTTTGTGATCGCCATTCAATGGTAAATCATCATCTAAGTTTCCCGATTGATTTTTATTGAAAGCATGTGCCACACATAGCGGTTAATACACTAATCATGGGTTAAGGGCTATGGGGTCCTTACACATAATCTCATAATGAGCGGTACCATCCTCCCCGCTTCATTACTACATAATCTCATAATGAGCGGTACCATCCTCCCCGCTTCATTACTACATAACAAGCATAAGCATTAAAACCTACACTGTGATCTCTCTTGACTCGTGGAATACACCTCTTTATTCCACATCACAATATGCAACAACAATGCATAATATGCAACAACAATGCATAATAACATGTATCATACTCTTAATACATCACATTGCATTCATCATGTGTCAAATAGACAAACATAAAGTACATGTTACCGTTGGGATGCCTGTACGTCGCTTACGTACCTTTCCAAAATGTAGTGTGTTGTGGGACTCTATCCCCTGCGCTGTGTAGCTGTCTGTGAAGGATCTACACTAGTGTACAACACAATATTAGATGCCTCATTACAATCCAATATCAAAAAATTTAACAAAATATAACAATTTATATTTTCAACATTCTGGGTCTCTCGAACGATCGGCCCCTCTTTTCGATCGATCGAGAAGACGCCTTCTTTCAAAGCCAAGGTTCTGCCTCGCTCGATCGATCGAGATGAAATTTCGATCGATCGAGATGCTCTGTTCGAGAAACACCATTGCAGAATTCTCGAACACCTATTTTTACACCCTTTGATCTAGCATATAAGATACACCACATGTTTGAACAAATATGCTAAGGGCTACAATACACTACCCTGAGTGTATTCATATCAAGATCATACCCCAAACTCAAACCCTCATGCATTAAAATTGCCCATTTACATCAGTACTCAACCAACCTTTCCGGAAACAGGGCAACATATTTCATTTCCAGATTTCTTGAGCACCTCATTTCATGCTATTAAAACTACAACATATAACATAAAACATGCTCGAACAAAAATGCCAAGGGCTTCACAAAACTACCATGTATGTACTCAAATCAAAGGTTTACCAAAAACCTATCTAACATGCATGATAACACCTTCACAATATCACTCACATCCCATATCTTCCAGAAAAACAGGGCATACCTCTACCCAGATTTTCGAACACCATATTTTACATGCTTAAATCCTTCACACAAAACATGTAACATGCCCAATGAAAAATATTGAGAGCTTCATAATAACACCATGTAAGCATTTAAATCGAAGGTTTTAAGAAACCTAAGCTAACATGCCATTTTCACACCACTTAAAAACAAGAACTTAATCAATCTTAAATAAAAAACAGAGCATGGTTTCTCACCCTACTTTGCTCCGATTTTTGGGAGGCTTCCAAGCAATGAAAATGGAAGGGCTCCACACGATTTTGCTTAGCAGATGCTGGAGGTTATTTGGGAGAGAAGGGTCGAGATTTGGAATGGAGGAGAAGGGTGAAATGATTGAGCCAAGTGGGGTGGAAAGTCAGCCTTTGGCTGTGTCATCAGCATGGGTTGGGGGGGTGGTTGGGTGTTGGGTGGTATGATATGTTATGTTTTGGTCCCGGTATTTAGCACGATGTATTAAAATATCCTTACATGATATTTATAGTATTTTCTCAATAAAATACATCAATTCTCATTTAAACATGCTTCACCAAAACAAATAACACACACCCCAAATAAACATGCCATAACCCCAAAATCCCAACATATCTCACATGCACCCTGAAATGTATCTCCTCAATAATATTAATTCAATCCCATGAATTAACACCATAATCATCATAATTTAATCAATGATTAAAATCACATAATCATTTCGGGGATATCACAGATTGGTAGTATCATATGCATGTACATACATGGATTTCATATGATTGGGATGGATGCCTTGATAGATATGTGTATATGCTTTGGTAAGATCATTGCCTTGATAGATATGCCAGGTTTGGTATATGCTTTGGCTGGGATCGTTGCCACGATAGATATACTACATATGCTTTGGCTTGAGAGATATACGCCTGGTTTGGGTATATGCTCTGGCTATTATCACAGATGAGTATGGTACTATGATATGTGCTGCTAATATGAAGATGTGATGTGGTTCCATTGACATATTGAGCTACATAGACATATCATATGGGACTCGTGATAATAGGGTGATTGTTGAGACATGTCATGACATGGTGCATTTGTTGATGCATGATACATAGCATTCACTATTGATGATTTTATTGTGCTTTATCATTCATGTTATTGTTTTGATATTGCACTAAGATTATTGTTATCTATACTCACGTTGTGTGAATGTTTCTGTAGGGACTCATAGACGTGGGGAGACGGGATGTGAGTCATTTTCCGCTGCGAGCTGAACCACTGCATAGGAGTTATCTTGGATTAGGTTGTTACTTGTGCATGTGATGTATAGTTGGTTAGGTTTTTATAAACCCTGTAACAACTTAACTAGTACGGTACTCTTAATCAGTGCCTGTTATTACTTAATTCAGACTCACATATGTATGTTAACATGATACATAATGGATTAAGTAACGAGGACCCCACATTAAATGATATCAGAGCAGTGGTTCGAGAACGGGATGAACATGGGTAGAGGAAGTGTATTAGGGAGTTACCTAAACACTTGAAAACATGTTGAGAATGGTAAAATCTTGTTAGGATTTGTAATGTAATGTTCTTCTAACATGTTTTTATCATTTTGACTGTTATTGTTAACCCTTGAGATACAGTTATGACAGACAGAGGGTATCATGAGGATGTTGGGGATGCCATGAGTGGTAATGCTAGTGTGAGGATGGCGCCTGTGCCACCACCACCAATTGAGCAAGGGCCAGTGGAACAGGTATTGTTGCCTGGGGAATTAACTGACGTAATTTTTGAGTTATCAACCACCCAGGTTTGAGGGGACTGAATCAAGGGAACTGGCGGAGGAATGGCTGGAACGTGTGGAACATATATTTGTATCAGCACCATGTGCCAAGACTGCTTGGTTACGCTTAGCTGAATTCCAGTTAGCTAAGAAAGCTATGATGTGGTGGAAATCCACAGTGCTTGAGCTGAGGGCTCAAGGACAGACAGTTAACTGGGATGTGTTTAGAACGAAGTTTCTTGAGCATTATTTCTCTGTTGCTGCAAGGCAGAGGAAAGAGGATGAATTTACAAACTTGAGACAGGAATCAATGACAGTATCGGACTATGCTGTACAATATTCTTCTTTGCTCCGGTATGTGCCACATATTGCTGTAAACACAAAGGCAAAGATCAGACAATTTGTAAAAGGTTTGAGGCCTGAATTGTTTGATAGGGTCATGTCCAATAACCTTACATCATATGAAGAAGCATTGACTAGAGCCGAGATGGCTGAGATTGCCGTAGGGGTATACAAAGATGTTGGACAAGCCCAACCACCTACATCTGAGAGTATGAGACCTAAAGGAGAACCATTTAAATCACCACGAAGTGGTGCATCTTCCTCTCGATTTAGTGGAAAATGGTTTACAATGCGAAAGGGTGGTGAACGAGGTTCAAAAGGACAGTCCCAAGGAAGTAGTAGTAGTAGTGGACGAGGATTACAATGTTTTAAATGTGGAGGGCCACATTTTCAAAGAAATTGTCCACAGTTTGATACAGTGGTTTGTTTCCGTTGTGGGAAGCCAGGACATGTGATCCGTGATTATCCTCAAGTGGGTGGACAACAGAGAAGAGGACCCATGTCAGAGAATACAGTACAACAGAGACCACAGAGTGTACCACAGTCTGGTGGAGGACAGAGGACAGGACCACCTCAGGCTCAAGTGTATGCATTGAACATGGAGGAAGCAGAGGCAGCTCCTGATGTTGTGATAGCGGGTAAGTGTACTTTGTTTACTTATCCAGCTTTACTTTTGATTGATACTGGTGCATCACATTCATTTGTTGCACAAAATTTTATTGACCGGTATCATATATGCTCGTCTCCACTGTTGATGCCTCTTTATGTTTCGACACCCATGGGAACTACTGTAATGGCTTGTCAGAGTGTGTCTGATTGTGATATTCAGTTTGAGACTGAGTATGGATTACAAGCTGATTTGATTGTGTTCATTTGTTGCACAAAATTTTATTGACCGGTATCATATATGCTCGTCTCCACTGTTGATGCCTCTTTATGTTTCGACACCCATGGGAACTACTGTAATGGCTTGTCAGAGTGTGTCTGATTGTGATATTCAGTTTGAGACTGAGTATGGATTACAAGCTGATTTGATTGTGTTAGATATGACAGATTTTGATTGCATCCTTGGAATCGATGTGTTGAGTAAATATCAGTCTGTTGTGGATTGTTGTCAGAAGATAGTGAGATTTCAATCTGATACTGGAAATCAATGGTTTTTCTATGGTCAGGGATCGAGGGCAAGGATTTCTTTGATATCAGCAATCCGAATGTCGCGTTTGTTAGAACGTGGACATGCGGGTTATTTGATTTATGCCCTTGATGTAACTGAACAGAAAAGAGAAAGGAAAGTGGAGGAGATACCAGTGGTTGCAGAATATGCGGATGTGTTTCCAGATGAGATATCTGGATTCCCACCGAGTCGAGAAGTGGAATTTGGTATTGATTTGATACCTGGTACTTCTGCAATTTCACGAGCTCCTTATCGGATGGCACCAACTGAATTGAAAGAATTGAAAACTCAATTGCAAGACTTATTGGACAAGGGGTACATACATCCTAGGGTATCGCCTTGGGGTGCTCCGGTTTTATTTGTTAAGAAGAAGGATGGGACAATGCGACTGTGTATTGACTATCAAAAATTGAACAATGTAACAATAAAGAATAAATATCATCTTCCTCGTATTGATGATTTGTTTGATCAGTTGCAGGGATCAAGGATTTATTCTAAGATTGATTTGAGGTAAGGCTATCTTCAAATACGTGCGAGGGAAGGAGATATACAGAAGACAGCATTCAGAACTCGTTATGGACATTATGAGTTTCTGGTGATGCCATTTGGAGTAACAAATGCTCCAGCTGTCTTTATGAGTTTAATGAATCGGGTTTTCCAGGAATCTTGCTGTTCTCAGACTGCAAATACAAAGGACAGAATCTGCCCAGCTCTTGGAACTTCCTCAAATATTCCAGTACAGTCATATTTTCAGTTTGCCTCAGCCTCAAAAATTCATCTTCTTAAGCCATTCGGACAGCGTCAGGAAAATATTGTTGCAGAAATTTCTCTCTAAAATAGTCCAGGTAATAGAGTTTCGTTCCATACTTACTTCCACTGAGGTCCACCAATGCTTTGCATTTCCTTCCAGAAATTGAGTCACTACCGTAACTTTTTCTCCATCGGCAATGTTTATGGCTTTCAGTAATTCTTCAATTTTGGTCAGCCGTTCCTCAGCTTTCATTGGATCAGTCTCGTTTCCAAAGTACGGTGGTCGGAGTGCCCGAAATCTCTAAAATTCAGTCCTTCTCTGTGTTTCTGGCTGTAGTGGTGCCGAAACAACATTTTGTTGTAACACTCCAGCTATGATGCGACATATGTTCATTGATCCCACGTTTATATTTGGGACTCCATCTTGACCTTGATTCACATTCCTATCTTGGCCATCTCCTGAGTCGCGATTCGAGTCCTGCTCTTGGCTACCACTCTGATTGCTACTGGTTCTTCCTCTAGCCATTTGAAATCTTAAAATGAAAGTGAAATTTATCGTAAGATTCGTACACAAGGAAAATAGATAGTCAAACCTAAATAACTTCATTCTTAAGTTCAAAAGTCTAATCCCAAACATATAACAAAGATCTAATCCAAACAAATAACAAAGGTCTAATCCAAACTTATAAAATAAGGCTCTGATACCAACTGTGACGGCCCGCCCAGACGGGTCGCCCGCCGTATTCAATTGCTTGAATACAAGGCTACACTCAATTCAAAAACTTAATATCACTTTGAACTTTTGTTTAGCGGAAACGTTTTTATTCTTATCGGATGTTGACTTAATAACTTATTACCCGTAACTTTTATCTTAGAAAAATTTGGGCAGAGTCTCCTCTTAAAAATTGTGCCCTGTGATCTACCAGATCACTACAACCACAATAATCAAAACCATAAAAACAAAAACTAAACAAAAATAAACGTCAAATATCAAAATCCAACTAAAACATAAATAAATGTTTCATATCCTCCAAATAAAACTTAAACATGCCAACATACTCAAAACTTCATAATAAATCTAAATATCCTCCGCATCGTCTAAGTCTTCAACTCCATCTGTAATATGTCACATTACAGGTAAATGTAAGTTGCAGTGTTTTATAGTAAGCATAATAAACATTGGATAAAAAGTATTAAAAAGTCATTTTCATAATGTGACGAAAAATAATATTCTTTTGTATCAAAATAACTTTCAGACATATATGGTTTAATCCGAACAGTCAACGAAAATAAATTTCACAAAACGGAATCACAACGGAAATAACTGCACAGATAACCAACGAAACGAATCGAATAACGAAATCATAATCACATAGTCAAATTGAATTAACCATTAGATAGTCATATACTCATAATAACCATTTACTAGTAGTAGCCATGATGTAATGAAACAAATGCATACTCAAATACGGATGTGACACAATGATATCATTCCAGACTACACCCGCTGGAAGGGTATCGACAGATATTATACCCCCTCTGTCTTTGGGCAAAACGAAATGCGTTTCTTTATTCTCGTCGCCAACGAGCCGACAGTATGCGCGTTTTATCCTCGTCGCAATGCGAGCCACAACGAAACAAAATATCCACAGTTCACAAACTTCAAAGCGTATTCACCGAATCAAGACAAACATGGCCTTTCAAAATAGTTTTTCACACACAATAAAATATTATTCAAAATTCTATTTTCAACAAAATACATTTCTTATCAAAAATCATATTTCAAAATAATCTTTCATGCTTACTATTCAAAACATTTCAAAATAAACAACAAAATATACTCAAAATAATTTGCGTAAAATTACAACTTCCTTTACGTACCTCAAAGCTTCTTAACAATGTTCAAGCTACAAACCTTCCCACAATCTCCGATATCAAGGATTTCCTAATATCCATTTCAACAATATTAAAATCATATTCCATTAACTTGGTTCTAACACAACCTAAAAAAAATCCTAACTCTTATATTATTCAACATGCTTAAGGAATGAACACCAATTTGATTTTCTAAATTCACTCACCATCTTCGAACACAACATTCCATTATCTGTAAAATCTTTGAATAAATCACCATCTCAATTCCTCAAAATTTCAGTATCATATTCGAACAATCAGTTCCTTCAAAATCAAATAACAATTTTCGATCTTAAAATTCCTAAAATGAAATGACTTCGAATTTCAGAAGAAATTTTCAAATAATTCCACAACCTTCGAATTTACAATATCTTCAAACTAAATTCCAGAATATTTTCGAAACTAATTCCAGAAATTCTTCGAACCAATTCTTAAAAATTTGTTCTTGACAAATTAAACCCCTAAAACTTCAATTTAAATCCAACTAACCTAAACACAATAATTAAAAATCGAAACAGCAATTAAAAAATCGAAAACAAAAAATTTCGAAACTTAAGAAAAAAAAATTGAATTCATACCAATTGATGTCCAAATCCGAATTCCTCTCAGTTGCTTGCTACTACTCGAATTTAGAAGTGATTTCCGAAGTCAAAAATCAAAACCAACGAAATCTGGAAATTTTTCTGAGTTGGGAATAAAACATACGGAAATGGTTTTGTTCTCTGTTGATAAGCTACTAAATAGCTAATCTATGAGTAGGTGAAGGGGTGAGAGGCGTCGGCGTTTGGGAGAAGGAAAAGGCGAGTGAGGCGAAGAGATTTGAAGGAGTGAAACGGACGTTGAAGAAGAAGGCGAAGCAAGCGAAGGTTGAAACTGACGAACGAAGATGACGTGAAATGAATGAATGGAAACTGCAGTTGAAAATCGTGTGTGGTTTTTTTTTTACGATTTCTCATTTTTTTTAAATTTAAATGTTAATATTATTATATATTATAATTATCATATATTCTTATTATTTATTTATTATTATTAATATTATTATTTATAACTTGCACAATATTTGGGTCAATAAATTCCTTAAAAATTGAGCCATTACAATCTCCAAACATTCTAAAAAGTTTCGTCCTCGAAACTTGTATTGCATTTTACATCTGGATATTTAGCATATAGTTCCTCCTCTTTTTCCCATGTTGCTTCATCAGGTGAATGATTACTCCACTGAACCTTAACAAAAGGAATTGTCTTAGTTCGTAGAATTCTCTCTTGACGGTCGAGTATCTTGATAGGATATTCTGAATATGTACACTCCTTGGATATCTCAATCTCTGTTGCTTTAAGCACATGACTTTCATCTGAAACATACTTCCTGAGCATCGACACATGAAAGACATTATGTATCCGGTCTAATTCCGGAGGTAGAGCAAGTCGATAAGCCAAAGTTCCTATTCTTTCCAGAATTTCATATGGTCCAATGAATCTCGGACTTAACTTCCCATGCTTGCCATACCTCATTACTCCTCTGAATGGTGATACTTTCAAGTATACCTTATCCCCTTGCTGGAATTCTAAATCTCGTCTGCGAACATCAGCCCAACTTTTCTGTCGACTCTGAGCTGTAAGTAATCTCTGTTTGATGATGAAAACATTTTCATTTGTGAGTTTTATCAACTCTGGTCCTTCCAATACTTTCTCTCCAACATCAAACCAACATTGTGGTGTTCGACATTTCCTTCCATACAAAGCTTCGAATGGTGCCATTTGAATACTAGATTGATAACTGTTATTGTACACAAACTCTGCCAGTTTCAGATGACGATCCCACTGTCCTTGAAAATCTAGAATACATGTTCTAAGTAAATCCTCAAGAATTTGAATCGTTCTCTCAGACTGTCCGTCCGTCTGTGGATGGAAAGCTGTGCTGTAATTCAAATTCGTTCCCAACACAGATTGTAAGCTCTTCCAAAATTGTGAGGTGAATCGAGCATCTCGATCAGATATGATACTGACTGGTATCCCGTGCAAACACACCACTTGGTCAATGTAAAGCCTTGCTAAATCATTCATTGATGTAGTCTTCTTCATCGGTATAAAGTGAGCACACTTAGTAAGTCGATCAACAATAACCCAAACTGAATTTTTTTGTGTCGTAGTTTTGGGTAATCCGGTCACAAAGTCCATAGTAATATGCTCCCATTTCCAGTTTGGTATATCCAAGTTTCTCAGTGTCCCTGCTGGCTTTTGTCTTCCCACTTTCACTTGTTGACACACTAAACACTTGGACACAAACTTCACAACATCTTGTTTCATTCCTGGCCACCAAAATAATTGCTTCATATCTTGATACATTTTATTCTGTCATGGATGCATGGCCAATATTGTCTGATGTGAATCTTGTAAAACTTCGCCCCTGAGTGTTGATACAGCTGGAACGAATAGTCTATTATTGAATCTCAAAGTCCCATCTTCATGCATTCTAAAATTTTCTTGATTTGATTGAGCCTTTTGTGATAAAGTCTGCCACATAGGATCTTTTGATTGTGCTTCCTTAATCCTGAGAATAAGATCAGGTTGCACCATGAGATTACACAACATCGTCGTCCCATTTTGGTCATCTCTTGATTCGACATTCAGATTTAACTTTGACATCTTGTCAATGAGTTTCTGTTGCGTAGTCAATAGCATTGATCCATAACTCTTCCTGCTTAATGCATCTGCTACCGCATTACTCTTTCCAGGATGATAGTGCAATTTCACATCATAGTCCTTGATCAGCTCTAACCATCTTCTCTGTCTCATATTCAACTCCTTTTGAGTAAAAATATACTTTAAGCTCTTGTGATCAGTGTAGATATCACATGTGGTTCCGTACAAATAGTGTCGCCATAATTTCAGCGCAAAAACCACTGCTGCTAGTTCCAAATCATGAGTGGGGTACCTTATTTCGTGTTCTTTCAACTGTCGTGAAGCATATGCAATCACGTTTCCATTTTGCATAAGCACACAACCTAACCCTTCTTTTGATGCATCACTGTAGATACACAATCCTTCATGTCCATCTGGCAATGTAAGAATTGGTGTCGACACAAGTAATTCTTTCAACTTCTCAAAACTTGCCTGACACTTAGAATCCCATTCAAACTTTACACCCTTTCTAGTTAACTTTGTAAGGGGTAATGCAACTCGAGAAAATCCTTCCACAAATTTTCGGTAGTATCCAGCCAATCCCAGAAAACTTCGAATTTCTGATACTGATGTCGGAACTTTCCAATTGGTAATGGCTTGAATCTTTGCTGAGTCAACTTGGATTCCCTGAGTATCAATGATATGTCCAAGAAATGATACAGCATCCAACCAGAAATCACATTTCTCGAACTTTGCAATAATTGATGTTGTCGTAGTCTCTCCAATGTCATCTTCAAATGTTCTTCATGTTCTTCCTTTGATTTGGAATAAATCAATATATCATCAATGAATACTATGATGAATTTGTCAAGCCATTCTCGGAATACGTGATTCATTAATGCCATAAATGCTGCAGGTGCATTCGTAAGTCCAAATGGCATCACCAGAAATTCATAATGTCCATATCTGGTTCGAAATGCAGTTTTGTGAATATCATGTTCTTTGATTCTGAGTTGATGATACCCAGATCTCAAATCAATCTGAGAGAATATTTGTGCACCTTGTAATTGATCGAACAAATCGTCAATCCTTGGTAGCGGATATTTATTCTTCACAGTGATTCGATTCAACTCCCTGTAGTCAATGCACATTCTCATGTTGCCGTCCTTTTTCTTTACAAACAGTACCGGTGCTCCTCATGGTGACACACTAGGCCTTATGAAACCTTTATCTTGTAGTTCCTTCAATTGTCCTTTCAATTCTTTTAGCTCTGCTGGTGCCATCCTGTAAGGTGCTTTGGATATCGGTTCTGATCCCGGAATAATATCAATAGAAAATTCCGTGCTTCGAATTGGTGGCAGTCCTGGCAAATCCTCAGGGAAAACATCTGAGAATTCTTTCACCGTGCAAATCTTATTTATTTTTGCTTCCACTTCAGAGACATTGCCACAAATTCGTTCATGCAAGCTCACGCCTTCATAACAGATCTCTTTACCCGAATTTGTTTGTAGAGTTATGATCTTTCGGTAACAGTCAATGCGAGCCTTTGCACTACTCAACCAATCCATTCCAAGAATTATGTCAAATTCTTTCATGTTGATGATGAGCAGGTTGGCTTTGAATTCTTCGATTTCCACAATCAGTTTTACATCATTGCATACATATTTAATTGTGACTGTCTTTCCTAATGGACTCAATACTTGCATTAAATATAATAGTGGACTGAAGTGCAAATCAAGTTTCTCCACACAAGACTCAGAGATAAAAGAATTTGAGGCGCCAGAATCAAATAACACATAAACATCTTGATTCAGGAATTTAAATTTACCTCCGATCAACTCATGATCCTCTTCAGCACGGACAACATACAATCTAGTTGGATTGCGCTGTTGTTGTCCACGTGGTTGATTTGTTCCTGAGGTTTGCTTCAAACTGGGACAATCTCTAATCCGATGTTCTTTAGATCCACATTTAAAGCAACCTCCAGTGTTCCAATAGCATTCCCCAGTATGACTCCGATTGCACTTGGGACAAACTTCATTCTTCTTAGTTTCAACTATCATCTGTCTGCGAGCTGGCGGTCTCGGATCTCTGTTTCTGAATTCAGGCTTTCTCTTTCGATTCTGAGGAGTCTCTAAATTCCTCATCTCAGATTCCACGAACAATGCCCTCTCCATGAGGTATCCATGAGAGGTGCTACTTTGAGCCTGATGCCAGTGCGAAGACCTTGTGTGAACCTTGTAATCTTGCTGTTCTCAGACTGCAAAGGCAAAGGACAGAATCTGCCCATCTCTTGGAACTTCCTCAAATATTCCAGTACAGTCATATTTTCAGTTTGCCTCAGCCTCAAAAATTCATCTTCTTAAGCCATTCGGACAGCGTCAGGAAAATATTGTTGCACAAATTTCTCTCTAAAATAGTCCAGGTAATAGAGTTTTGTTCCATACTTACTTCCACTGAGGTCCACCAATGCTTTGCATTTCCTTCCAGAAATTGAGTCACTACCGTAACTTTTTCTCCATCGGCAATGTTTAAGGCTTTCAATAATTCTTCAATTTTGGTCAGCCATTCCTCAGCTTTCATTGGATCAGTCTCGTTTCCAAAGTACGGTGGTCGGAGTGCCCGAAATCTCTCAAATTCAGTCCTTCTCTGTGTTTCTGGTTGTAGTGGTGCCGAAACAACATTTTGTTGTAACACTCCAGCTATGATGCGACATATGTTCGTGATGTCCACCTCATTCATTGATCCCACGTTTATATTTGGGACTCCATCTTGACCTTGATTCACATTCGTATCTTGACCATCTCCTGAGTCGCGATTCGAGTCCTGCTCTTGGCTACCACTCTGATTGCTACTGGTTCTTCCTCTAGCCATTTGAAATCTTAAAATGAAAGTGAAATTTATCGTAAGATTCGTACACAAGGAAAATAGATAGTCAAACCTAAATAACTTCATTCTTAAGTTCAAAAGTCTAATCCCAAACATATAACAAAGATCTAATCCAAACAAATAACAAAGTTCTCATCCAAACTTATAAACTAAGGCTCTGATACCAACTGTGACGGCCCGCCCAGACGGGTCGCCCGCCGTATTCAATTGCTTGAATACAAGGCTGCATTCAATTCAAAAACTTAATATCACTTTGAACTTTTGTTTAGCGGAAACGTTTTTATTCTTATCGGATGTTGACTTAATAACTTATTACCCGTAACTTTTATCTTAGAAAAATTTGGGCAGAGTCTCCTCTTAAAAATTGTGCCCTGTGATCTACCAGATCACTACAACCACAATAACCAAAACCATAAAAACAAAAACTAAACAAAAATAAACGTCAAATATCAAAATCCAACTAAAACATAAAAAAATGTTTCATATCCTCCAAATAAAACTTAAACATGCCAACATACTCAAAACTTCATAATAAATCTAAGTATCCTCCGCATCGTCTAAGTCTTCAACTCCATCTGTAATATGTCACATTACAGGTAAAAGTAAGTTGCAGTGTTTTATAGTAAGCATAATAAACATTGGATAAAATTTTTTAAAACGTCATTTTCATAATGTGACGAAAAATAATATTCTTTTGTATCAAAATAACTTTCACACATATATGGTTTAATCCGAACAGTCAACGAAACTAAATTTCACAAAACGGAATCACAACGGAAATAACTGCACAGATAACCAACGAAACGAATCGAATAACGAAATCATAATCACATAGTCAAATTGAATTAACCATTAGATAGTCATATACTCATAATAACCATTTACTAGTAGTAGCCATGCTGTAATGAAACAAATGCATACTCAAATACGGACGTGACACAATGATATCATTCCAGACTATACCCGCTGGAAGGGTATCGACAGATATTATACCCCCTCTGTCTTTGGGCAAAACGAAATGCGTTTCTTTATTCTCGTCGCCAACGAGCCAAAAGTATGCGCGTTTTTATCCTCGTCGCAATGCGAGCCACAACAAAACAAAATATCCACAGTTCACAAACTTCAAAGCGTATTCACCGAATCAAGACAAACATGGACTTTCAAAATAGTTTTTCACACACAATAAGATATTATTCAAAATTCTATTTTCAACAAAATACATTTCTTATCAAAAATCATATTTCAAAATAATCTTTCATGCTTACTATTCAAAACATTTCAAAATAAACAACAAAATATACTCAAAATAATTTGCGTAAAATTGCAACTTCCTTTACGTACCTCAAAGCTTCTTAACAATGTTCAAGCTACAAACCTTCCCACAATCTCCGATATCAAGGATTTCCTAATATCCATTTCAACAATATTAAAATCATATTCCATTAACTTGGTTCTAACACAACCTAAAAAAAATCCTAACTCTTATATTATTCAACATGCTTAAGGAATGAACACCAATTTGATTTTCTAAATTCACTCACCATCTTCGAACACAACATTCCATTATCTGTAAAATCTTTGAATAAATCACCATCTCAATTCCTCAAAATTTCAGTATCATATTCGAACAAAAATACCATATCAGTTCCTTCAAAATCAAATAACAATTTTCGATCTTAAAATTCCTAAAATGAAATGACTTCGAATTTCAGAAGAAATTTTCAAATAATTCCACAACCTTCGAATTTACAATATCTTCAAACTAAATTCCAGAATATTTTCGAAACTAATTCCAGAAATTCTTCGAACCAATTCTTAAAAATTTGTTCTTGACAAATTAAACCCCTAAAACTTCAATTTAAATCCAACTAACCTAAACACAATAATTAAAAATCGAAACAGCAATTAAAAAATCGAAAAGAGAAAATTTCGAAACTTAAGAAAAAAAAATCGAATTCATACCAATTGATGTCCAAATCCGAATTCCTCTTAGTTGCTTGCTACTACTCGAATTTAGAAGTGATTTCCAAAGTCAAAAATCAAAACCAACGAAATCTGGAATTTTTCTGAGTTGGGAATAAAACATACGGAAATGGTTTTGTTCTCTATTGATAAGCTACTAAATAGCTAATCTATGAGTAGGTGAAGGGGTGAGAGGCGTCGGCGTTTGGGGGAAGGAAAAGGTGAGTGAGGCGAAGAGATTTGAAGGAGTGAAACGGACGTTGAAGAAGAAGGCGAAGCAAGCGAAGGTTGAAACTGACGTACGAAGATGACGTGAAATGAATGAATGGAAACTGCAGTTGAAAATCGTGTGTGGTTTTTTTTTACGATTTCTCATTTTTTTTTAATTTAAATTTTAATATTATTATTATTATATATTATAATTATCATATATTCTTATTATTTATTTATTATTATTAATATTATAATTTATAACTTGCACAATATTTGGGTCAATAAATTCCTTAAAAATTGAGCCATTAGAAATACCTTGATCGTTTTGTCATTGTCTTTATCGATGATATACTGATCTATTCGCAGAGTGATGCAGAACATGTTCAACATTTGCATATGGTATTGCAATTGTTGAGGACACATCAGTTATATGCCAAACTCAGTAAGTGTGAGTTTTGGTTGACTAGTGTCGGCTTTTTGGGGCATGTAATTTCAGAAGAAGGTATATCAGTTGATCCGAAGAAAGTCGAAGCAGTGTTGAATTGGTCAGCACCTACTTCTGTACCAGAGATTCGAAGTTTCTTGGGTTTGGCTGGCTATTATAGATGATTTGTTGAAGGATTTCAACAATTGCCAAACCATTGACACAATTGACACAGAAAGGAGTACCGTTTCGATGGTCGGAGGCATGTGAGCGTAGTTTTCAGGAATTGAAACATCGATTAACTACAGCTCCAGTTTTGATTATTCATCGGAACATGACAGGTTTGCCTTATATACTGATGCATCATTACTAGGTTTGGGTTGTGTATTGATGCAAGATAAACATGTAATGGCTTATGCATCACGACAATTGAAGCTACATGAAATGAGATATCCAGTACATGATCTGGAATTAGCTGTCATTGTCTTTGCCTTAAAGATATGGCGACATTATTTATATGGTACATCGTTTACCATATATACAGATCATAAGAGTTTAAAGTTTTTATTCACTCAAGCAGAGTTGAATATGAGACAAAGAAGATGGATGGATCTGTTGAAAGATTATGATTGTGAGATTGAATATCATCCAGGAAAGGCTAATCTTACAGCAGATGCTTTGAGTCGAAAAGTACATCATACGGCTGATGAGATGATTCATTTATCAGCGTTGATGACTTCTTGTTGTACTTTGGGTTATGATTTTGATGTGGAAACAGTGCCAGTACGGGTATCAACATTATTGGTTGAACCTGACATTTTTGACAAAATCAGAAAGGCACAAATGACTGATGATGAGGTACAACATTGGAAAGAAATGATAAGTCAAGGACAAACATCGCAGTTTGTACTTGAAAATGATGGAATTCTGAAATACAGGACTTGTTGGGTAGTACCTGCGATATTAGGACTACGTCAAGAACTACTACAACGTGCTCATTGTAGTAGATACAGTATACATCCTGGAGGAAAGAAAATGTATCATGATTTACGTACCCAATTTTGGTGGAAACGTATGAAACAGGATGTGTTGACCTTTGTGAAACGGTGTTTGATCTGTCAAAAAGTGAAAGCGGAAAGACAGAAACCAGGAGGTGAATTACACAGTTTGGAAATTCCTCAGTGGAAATGGGAACATATCACGATGGATTTTGTGACTCATTTACCACGGACGTCTTCTGGTTGCGATGCTATTTGGGTGATCGTTGACCGACTCACCAAAGTATTTCATTTCGTGCCATATTGTATAACATTTACATATCTGAGAATGGCACAGTTGTACATTCAACATGTAGTGCGACTACATGGTATACCAGTTTCCATTGTATCGGATAGGGATCCGAGATTTACTTCTCATTTTTGGGAAGGGTTACAGATAGCGTTGGGAACTGAAGTGCGGTTGAGTACAACATATCATCCTCATACAGATGGACAAACATAGCGTACGATATAGACACTTGAGGATATGTTGTGTGCCTGTGTATTAGAGTTTGATAACTCGTGGCAAGAGTCAAAGAAAAGGTAAAGTTAATTCGATTGAAACTTAAAGCTGCTCAGGATAGACAGACTGCTTATGCCAATAAGCGACGTAGACCACTTGAATTTCAAAATGGTGACCGTGTGTTCTTGAAAATCTCACCTTTTAAAGGTGTAGTACGGTTTGGTAAGCGTGGAAAATTGTTTCCACGATATGTTGGTCCGTATGAGGTATTGCAATGTATTGGTACGTTGGCATATCGATTGGCACTACCACTGACCTTGAGTAATATTCATGATGTCTTTCATGTTTCACTATTGAGGAAGTATGAACCAGATCCGAGTCATGTATTACAGTTACCTGATGTACAGTTGGATACAGATGTGTCGTATGAGGAACGACCGGTTATGATCTTGGATCGAGCTGAACGCAGGTTGCGTAATAAAGTGATTCCTATGGTTAAGGTACAGTGGGATAGACGGGGTGTCGAAGAGGCAACGTGGGAGACGGAGCAGCATATGATGCAACGGTATCCAGATTTATTTTCTGCTATGTTGATATGTTATTTATACATGTTTCTTATGTTACATGTATCATATGCATGTATTATGTTTGTATATGCAATTTCGAGGACGAAATTCAATAAGTGGGGGAGAATTGTAATGCCTCGATTTGTTTTATACACATATGATATGATTATGGTGTAATTATATCAATTGGCGGTATGATAATGGGGGTTCGGGTGGAACCAAGAATGAATTAATGCATGTATGAAATGATATATGGCAAGGAATGAAACATGGTGTACAATGATTTGAATAGTAACATATCAAGCAACATGAACTAGTAGGCATTTGAATATGCATGTGAATTTATTTGAATTGGAGTTGCATTTGAATTTGGATTTCATCCTCATGTACATGTTACTTAACATTAACTCCAAATGACATGATAGCAATTGATTTAGGGGCTAATGACCTTATATCAAGTGATTTAGGGAGGAGAATCACATAGTTTCTCATCTTTCACCTACTAAAATCCTACACAAGCTCCTCTCCATCTCTTTCAAGTTCGTTTTGGTTTGAGCTTGGGATTCACTTGTGAATTGAGCTAGGAAGTTGTGTGAAGTGATTTCTTCATATCTTGGTAAGGAATTCATGGTTTTACACTTGAATTATGTAATTGGTGTTGATGTATGTGAAGTGGAATATCAAATGTTCATGTGAAGAATCATAACTTGTTTCTTTGCCAAGAATTGGATTCTAGGATGATAGAAACATGTTTATATGATACTAGGGATTGCATGAATCATAGTTGCATGTGAAATTGTGGGTAGGAGAAGAAGTACCATGAAGATAAGCTCAAAATCGCCATTGTCTCGATTTTTCTGATCGTGCCGATCGATCGAAAAAAATGGTCTCGATCGATCGCCGCGAACAGTGAAATTTTAAGGCGGCTTGAACATTGAGCGATCGATCGGTGATTTTGTGGTGATCGATCAGTGCATGTGGCGATCGATCGGTGCTTTTGTTCGATCGATCGGTGAAGAGTGAATAGTTCGGCGATCGATCGAGAATATGGGGCGATCGATCGAGATTGGCAGAATTTTGCAAAATGTTTTATTTTTGTAGCATTTAATTTTGAAGCCTCTTATAACATGGTATATTGTTCATGTACTTGTAGCATCATCACAGGGGACGGGACAACGAGGCAATTAGCCAGTGACGCCTAATTTAAATCGTTTGTGTCGCAGTACAGGTACGTGTTGACGTACGGAGTATAGATATTATGTGATGATGATGTTATGGTTTTGATATCATATGATTTATGTTAGCTTTGTGTCATATGATTGGTAGTATCATATGCATGTACATACATGGATTTCATATGATTGGGATGGATGCCTTGATAGATATGTGTATATGCTTTGGTAAGATCATTGTCTTGATAGATATGCCAGGTTTGATATATGCTTTGGCTGGGATCGTTGCCACGATAGATATACTACATATGCTTTGGCTTGAGAGATATACGTCTGGTTTGGGTATATGCTCTGGCTATTATCACAGATGAGTATGGTACTATGATATGTGCTGCTAATATGAAGATGTGATGTGGTTCCACTGACATATTGAGCTACATAGACATATCATATGGGACTCGTGAAAATATGGTGATTGTTGAGACATGTCATGACATGGTGCATTTGTTGATGTATGATACAGAGCATTCACTATTGATGATTTTATTGTGCTTTATCATTCATGTTATTGTTTTGATATTGCACTAAGATTATTGTTATCTATACTCACGTTGTGTGAATGTTTCTGTAGGGACTCATAGACGTGGGGAGACGCGATGTGAGTCATTTTCCGCTGCGAGCTGAACCACTGCATAGGAGTTATCTTGGATTAGGTTGTTACTTGTACATGTGATGTATAGTTGGTTAGGTTTTTATAAACCCTGTAACAACTTAACTAGTACGATACTCTTAATCAGTGCCCGTTATTACTTAATTCAGACTCACATATGTATGTTAACATGATACATAATGGATTAAGTAACGAGGACCCCACAGTTTCGAAGTCCGAAAATCAACGAAACCCCAAATTTTTTTTTCCTTCTTCCTCTTTCAAAGTTCACGGCAATTTCACACATTTCAATGTGTAATTGTGTGTAAATCCTGAATTTTCAGTCGGTTCCCGATTTTATTTTTAATTTTTTTTATTATTATTTAATTTTTGAAAATTACAACTTAACCCTTTTAATTTTCGAAAATTAACACTTAACCCTTCAAATATTTAATCACTAAATTTAGTCCATATTTCACTAAATTTTAATCAGTATTTTCATTTTGTCTTCACTTTTATTCAATATAATATATTTAAATTTACTCAATATTTCCCAATTTATTCACATTATGTCTTCTTATTTTTTTTATAATAATTTATATAATTTCTTCTTCTTTTTCACCTTTATTCTATGCCCAATCTCTATGCTTACCAATGCACATATGAAATGTCAAAATATATCTCATGATGTGTATGCATACCTCTATGATTACTAATGCACATATGAAATGTCAAAATATATGTCATGATTCATATGCATGATCATGTGAAATTTTCGGGTCATGACAATTCCTCCCCCCTTAGAAAATTTCAGCCTCAAAATTTATACCTGTATCAAGAAATAACCACGGATATATTGTTTTCATGTGTTCCTCTGTTTCCCATGTAGCTTCCCGTTCAGAATGATTTTTCCATAGAACCTTTACCATAGGAATTGCGCGATTCCTTAACTGTTTGTCTTTGTATTCTAATATCTCAAACGGTTCTTCAACATAACTTAAATTTTCAGAAATTTAAGTCGCTTCATTTTGCAGGATATGAGATGGATCTGATCTGTATTTCCGAAGCATACTCACATGGAACACATTATGAATCTGGGACACTTCAGGAGGTAAGGCAAGACGATAAGCTAACGGTCCAACTGTATCAAGAATCTCATAGGGACCAATGTATCGAGGGCTCAATTTTCCTTTCTTTCCAAATCTGAGAATACATCTCCTAGGAGAAACACGAAGAAATACCTTTTCACCAATTTGATAATCTGTTTCTCGTCTATGCTGATCAACATAACTCTTTTGCCTATCTTGAGCTGCTTTCAATCTATCTTTCACAATTTTTATCTTTTCAACTGTCTCTTGAATGAGATCTGGACCTTCTAATACTCGCATTCCTTCTTCATCCCAGCATACTGGACTTCTGCACTTTCTACCATATAAGGCTTCACATGGTGCCATACCAATACTGCTATGATACTGATTATTATATGCAAATTCCATCAAAGCAATGTAATCATCCCATGAACCTCAAAAATCAAGAACACATGATCGAAGCTTCTCTTCTCAAGTCTGAATCGTTCTTTCTGATTGTCCACCTGTTTGTGGATGAAATGCTGTACTAAAATGTAATTTAGTACCCAAAGCTTCTTGTAAACTTCCCCAAAATCTTGATGTAAAC
Source organism: Haberlea rhodopensis (assembly GCA_907163345.1). Classification (NCBI taxonomy): domain Eukaryota; kingdom Viridiplantae; phylum Streptophyta; class Magnoliopsida; order Lamiales; family Gesneriaceae; genus Haberlea; species Haberlea rhodopensis. The sequence goes on from CAJQUN010000079.1 coordinate 2,261,671, forward strand.
CGAGGATCTCGATCTGATACAATAGATAAAGGCACACCATGTAATCAACAATTTCATTCACATACCTTTTGGCTAAACTTTCAAGTGTAGATCCTATCTAAATGGTAAGAAGTGAGCTGATTTTGCCAATCGATCCACAATCACCAAAACTGCATCATTCTTTCTCGGTGTTACAGGTAAACCATCAACAAAATCCATTGTTATACGTTCCCATTTCCAAACTGGAATAGGTTATGGATGCAATTTACCCACCGGTGCTTGATGTTCGGCTTTAACCTGTTGGCACGTCAAACATTTCGATACATACTCGGCCACATCCTTCTTCATTCTAGGCCACCAATAATGGGTTTTCAATGTTTGATACATCTTTATGCTACCAGGGCGCATAGCATAAGGTGCAATGTGTGCTTCCTCCATTATTTCATGCCTTATGCCATTAACATTAGGAACACATAGTCGATTATTGATTGACAAAGTACCCTCATCAGTGATAACAAATGATGTACTATTCCTGTTTCACCTTTTCTGCAATACTGATTAGTTTATCATCACGAAATTGAGCAATTTTAATCCTTTCAGTCATTACTGGACGGATACAAAGTGAAGCACAGATAATACCACTATTCCTGTTTCACCTTTTCTGCAATACTGATTAGTTTATCATCACGAAATTGAGCACTTTTAATCCTTTCAGTCATTACTGGACGGATACAAAGTGAAGCACAGATAATACCAGTCTCATCAACATTCAAGGCAACATTCATCTTTCTCAAGTCTAACAAATATGGTAACGAATGCACTGAAAGATAAGAAACAGTACCATATGATTTTCTGCTCAAAGCATCAGCAACAACTTTTGCTTTTCCAGGATGATATTCAATAGTGCAATCATAATCTTTCAATAATCCAAGACATCTTCGTTGTCGCATATTCAATTCTTTCTGACTCAACAGATATTTCAGACTTTTATGATCGGTAAAGATTTGAAATGTGGTACCATACAAGTAATGTCTCCATATCTTTAATGCAAAAAAACTGTGGCAAGTTCAAGATCATGTGTAGGATAAGACATCTTATATAGTTTAAGTTGCCGAGAAGCATAAGCAATAACTTTACCATGTTGCATCAAAACACATCCCAAACCTTGATTAGAAGCATCACTATAAATAACAAAACCATCAGTACCTGAAGGTATTGTCAGAACTGGAGCAGTAGTGAGTCGTTCTTTCAATTCTTCAAAACTCTTTTGGCATTCATCTATCCACTTAAAAAGAATACCTTTGCGCAACAATTTTGTCAATGGAATTGCTATAAGAGAGAAATTTTCAACAAATCTCCTATAGTACCCGGATAAACCAAGAAAACTATGAACTTCTGCAACATTTTTCGGACACTCCCATTTAGTTACTGCTTCAATTTTCACTGGATCAACTTTAATACCATCACTACAAACAACATGTCCCAAAAAGACAATCTGGTCTAACCAAAATTCACATTTACTGAGTTTTGCATACAATGGTTTCTCACGCAAAGTTTGTAGCACAATCTTCAATTGTCGTTCATGTTCCTCGGCAGATTTAGAATATATCAAAATGCCATCAATAAAGACAATCACAAATCTATCCAGGTAAGGTCTAAACACATCGTTCATCAATGCCATAAATGCAGCAGGTGAATTAGTCAAACCAAAAGGCATTACCAAAAATTCATAGTGGACATACCTAGTTCTGAAAGCTGTTTTTGACACATCAGACTCAGCAATTTTCAACTGATGATACCCTGATCTCAGATCAATCTTTGAAAAGATTGTAGCATCTTGCAACTGATCAAATAAATCATCAATCCTAGGCAGTGGATATTATTCTTTATAGTCACTCGATTCAATTGTTGATAGTCTATGCATAACCTCAAAGTACCATCCTTCTTTTTAACAAACAATACCGGTGCTCGCCATGGTGAAACACTCGGTCTAATGAATCCTTTATCCAGTAGTTCTTGTAACTGAGTTGTCAATTCTTTTAATTCAATAGGTGCCATTCTATACGGAGAAATAGAAATTGGCGCTGTACCCACTGGTATTTCGATGGTAAACTCAGTATCTCTATCTGGGGGTAATCCTGGTAAATCATCTAGAAATACATCTGGATATTCTCTAACCACTGGAATATCCTCAAGTTTCAAACATAATCTGCTATCTATAATGTGAGCTAAATATGCTTCACAACCACCCTTCACCAATCTGAATGCCGTAGATGCAGATATTACACATGTAGGCAATATTTTTCTTTTTCCTTCAAATACTATCTGGGACTGATCAGGAAGTTGCAGTACTATTTCTTTGGTAAAACAATCCAACTTAGCATGATATTCAGTTAACCAATCCATACCCATAATCACATCAAAATCCTTTAACGACATAACCAGTAAAGTAGCATGCATTTCAGTATTCCCAATGAACATTTTACTCTTATGATACACAGTATTTATAACAATCATGCTCCCTACCGGGGTTTGAACAAATATATCATAACCCAATGATACTGGTGTTTCATGCAAATGCATCATGAATAATTGTGATATGAATGAATGTGTTGCACCAGGATCAAATAAAACATAAGCAATTGTACCAGAAATGGATAAATTACCGGTTCCTGTGTCATAGCAAACACTCTGGCTTGATTATTGGCTTTACTTTCCTCTGTACCGATCCCTCTGCCCATACCAAAGCGTCATCGATCTCTTCCTCTGTTAGGAGTAAAACCACTTGACCTAGTTTGCTGAACTGTAGGTTCTTCACGTGGCTTTGAACAATTCCTTGCTATATGTACAGGTTCTCCACATCGAAAACATTTTCATGTAAACATTCTACACTATCCATAATGATTTCGACCACAATGCACACAAGCCATAACCGACGGTGTAGAACCAAAACTTTTAGTAGCAGATGTTGCACTACTGGAACTGACACCTTTAGAACCACTAGGAAAACTTTTTTGTGTAGGTGCATTGAATCCCTTCTTCTTTCCAAATCCACCAACTTCCTCATTTTGTCTCTTTTTATTCAATTGAAAAACTTTGGATTCAGCTTCTAACTTTTCAGCACATACCACTGCAGCTTTAAACTTGCTAAACGATTCCATGTCTGTAGGTGTGAGGCGATCACGAATAGTAAATCGAGGTCCTGCCTCAAATATGCTACACTTCTTCTTTTTTGTGGCTATCATATGTGGAGCATAATGAGATAACTGTTAAAGAGTACCTCATATTCTGCTATTGATTGATTCCACTGTTTCAGATCAATAAATTCTCTCTCTTTCTGATCCTCATAAACTTCAGGTAGGTAAGCATCATTAAAGTGCAACAGAAAATCATCCCATGTCAAAACAGATGGCTGATCAGTACTATGTGGAATAGTCTCCCACCAATCATAAGCATTACCCTGAAGAAGTGACACTGTGTAATCAAATTTCTCCTCAGATGTACATTTCATCAAGTTCAGAATTCTTTCTGTACGTTTCAGCCAAGTCTCTGCCTCAGCTTGATCAGTAGTACCCTTAAAGTCAACAGCTCCCATTTTTCTTAATTTATCATACCTCCTTTCACGTGGTTCCGGAGGATAAACAGGTGGAAACTGTCGATATGCCTCAGCTGGTATTCTTTGTGCATGAGGTGGAAGTGAAAATGATGAATGTGAATCAGGCTCGGCTGATCCGTCCCCTCCATGAATACTTTGCTCATCATTAAACCTATATGACATAAATGATGACTTATGCAACCATTTACCAGATAATAACAATGCACATGTGACAGTCCACAGAACCTCTAACATAGGCTGTGATATCCCCGAAATAATTAATTGCAATTTGGGCATTAATTGTGTTTATATGATTAATTATGGTGGTAATTAATTATGTGCTGGATTTAATTATCTTATGGAAGTGCATGGTCACATGGAAAGAGTGACCCGGGAGTGCATTTCAGGGTGCATGTTGTGCATGTTGGGAGAATTGAATTTTAGCATGAATTAATTGTGATTTTGGTGCATTATAGTAAAATGCCTTTTAAATATCATGTTGGGGTGTTTTATACACCATGATAATTGTGGCGTGCAATTGATTTTAATCAACCCACTTATACCCCAATCCCCTTTTCACCACCACTTTTCAACTTTCCCAAATCAACCACCAAACCCTTCTTTTCTCTTCCATTTTCGAGTTTGAGCATAGGGGTGAAGAGAAATTCTTGCAAAAAGCTTGTTTGTGGAAATTTTTGTGAGATTTAGAGTTCCCAAGAGGTATGGATACCTCCTTGGTATTTTTATGGTGTTTGGTTTAGTTTTGAAATGGTTTTGGATGATTTTGAAATGGGTTTGTTTTGGGTTGTTGTGGTTTTGGTTGAATGTTGAATTTATGGTTGTTTTAAGGTGTATTTTGGAGGTTTATGTTGTTATTTATGTTGTTGGTTTTATGGTTTAAGTGTTGGTATGGATTGGAAGGAATTTTGGAGCAAAAATGGTGGATTTTTGGGTTACAGGCATTGGCGATCGATCGCCCATTTCAGGCGATCGATCGCGCGCTGGCAGTGCGCTTTTGAAGCACATGGCGATCGATCGCCACTCTTGGGGATCGATCGGCGAGGTTGGTGATCGATCGCGCCAAGTGTGGGGATAGATCGCCGAAGGGTGAAAAATTTGGCTACGGGCAGTAAGGTTTCGCGATCGATCGCCCGTAATTGGCGATCGATCGCGAAAGACAAAATATGGCTTTTTTGGTTATTTTTGTAGGATTTTTGGTATTGGGCTATTATTGGGTTCTAATATTGATTTGTGTGAATGTGTAGAACCATCCCAGGTGGCGACACAGCCAAGGAAGTGAAGTCCTACCACATCCTACTTTTTGGAAAGGTACGTAGAAGACGTACGGGTACCCAACGGTACATATATCTAGTTTACTCATTGTTTATGCATTGTGGATACGAGTATATATGGAATTATGCATTGTGGATGCAAATACATGTTGAATTATGCATGATGATTGTATATGCATATGGTTATTGGTGCACATCCCATGAGTCGTGGTCATCCCTTGATGATTTTAATGCTTGCCGCTATTTGATTTGGTGCCGCTAAATGTGAAGCGAGGGGTGGGAGCGCCGCATGTCACATTTAAGCGTGGTTATCATATGAGGCGAGGAAAGAATATTTGCCGCTCAATATGAGGCGAGGGGTGGGAGCGCCGCATGTCCATTGAAGCGAGGTTATTCTATGCCGCCTATATGTGAAAAAGCGAGGGGCATTAAAATACATTGTGATGAACAGACTAGGGATTGATGATTGGTATTTGGTGATTATGAAATGGTATTATGTCATGACATGTGTAGACCATTAAATAATTTATTGATTATACTCATGAGTTATGGTACAGGGACAACCAAACTGGAAGCGTTTAAAATGCATGGGAAAAACAGGAAGTGTTTTATTATGATTTATGCATTTACGCCTTATATTCATATTGTGTTGAATATGAATGATATCATTGCTCATGTTTGGGGGTTGTCCTTGTAGGTACACTTTTGGCATGATAAGAAGGGCTAAGGCGGGTTGAGGCCGTGAGCTTGAGAAGAACACTTTTGGGAAAAGAAGGACAGGATTACTTTTCTATAGTGTCTAGTCTAGGAGTAGTGTAAAGCTATAGTTGATAACATTCATTTTTGATTGGAAGTGTAATTAATCCATTGATAGTCCTTGAATTGGCATGTAACTCTTAAGGCTCATAGTTTCAACACGAACATTTACACTCTGATGTTTTATGTTAGCTCTACTTATGCCCTTAATTCGTACTTAAGGAACTAGGGTCCTTACATTAGTGGTATCAGAGCAGTGATTAGAGAACCCGGGAACGAGTGAAGGGTAGCCTTAGCATGATTGGCTAGATGCTTACATTTGAAGCGTGTTTATGCATGTGGTGCATATTGATGTATATTCTGTTATACTAACATGCTTATTATCATTCCTGTTATCTGACGGCATAACATATATATTTGTGTTGGAATTGTTTTAACCCTTGTGTTACAGCATGGCGGCTATGAACTTGGGAAACCTCAATGAAGAGGTGGGTGACGTTGGCAGTGTTAATGCAAGCATTGGTCAGGTAAACCCTCTACCTCCACCAGCTGTAGGCATGGAACCAGTGGCTCAGTTATTACTACCTGGTGAGATCAGTCTGACTCAGTTTCTGTCTTACCACCCGCCCCGGTTTGAGGGGACAGAATCAGGAGAGGAGGCTGAGGAGTGGCTAGAAAGGCTTGAACAGACATTTGTATCCGCTCCTTGTGCTGTTACAGCATGGCTGAGGCTGGCAGAGTTCCAGCTAGCAAAGAAACCTTCCATGTGGTGGAGGAGCACGGTAATGGAACTGAGAGCACAGGGTGCAGTGATTGATTGGACACTCTTCAGAACCCGATTTCTGAACCGGTACTTCTCTGCGGCGGCGAGACAGACGAAAGAGGATGAGTTTGCAAGTTTGAAACAAGGGAGCATGTCAGTATCAGACTATGCTATGCACTATTCTTCGTTGCTGAGGTACGTTCCACACATTGCCACCAATGGACAAGCCAAGATGAGAAACTTTATGAAGGGGTTGCGACCGGAGCTTTTTGACCGGGTTATCACCAATAACCCCACTTCTTTTGATGATGCTCTCACAAGAGCAGAGCTTGCGGAGATTGGAGTTGGAGCTTATCCTAGTGCTGTGCCCCCACAAGTACCACAACAGAGGCAAGCTACTGACAGCTTGAGGCCCCAAGGAGAACCATTTAAACCTCGTGGTGCCTCTTCATCCTCACGGTTCAGTGGGAAGAAATTCTTTGGACGGAAGCAAGAGAGCAAGAAGAACAATTGGTCGGCCAACCGAGGGCCTGCGCAAGGAAATAGATCGGGGGAGCCAAGGTGCGACAATTGTGGAGGGCCACATTCTTCGAATAATTCCCTGCTTGTTATAGCTGTGGCAAGATGGGCCACATCTCTTGGTATTGCCCCACCCGGGGAGGACAGTCAGAGTTTCAGGGCAACAGGCCGAGATTTGATGACAGGGCAGTGCACCAGAGGCAGCAGTTTGTGCCTCGACCATCGGGAGGTCAGACAGTGGGACCGTCCCAGGAGCAGGTGTATGCGCTGACTAGAGAGCAGCCACAGGCAGCCCCAGAGGAGGTGATCACCGGTACGTGTCATTTATTTGCGTACCCTACTTTTATTTTGATAGATACAGGTGCCTCCCACTCTTTTGTATCCGTGGGCTTTGTGGAGAGACACCATATGCGCACGTCTTCTTTATCCACGCCTCTCATGGTCTCGACACCCACTGGAAGAAATGTCGTTGCCGATCAGTTTATGGCAGATTGCCTCATTTATTTTGAGGGCAACGAGTTGAAGGCAGGCTTGATTGTGTTAGGCATGTCAGACTTCGACTGCATTGTGGGTATTGACATTCTTAACAGGTATCAGGCAGTGGTAGATTGCCGGCAGAGAACAGTGAGGTTCAGACCTGATTCGGGAATTCAGTGGACTTTTTATGGCAACGGTTCTCGTGCGAAGATTCCGTTGATTTCAGCAATCAAGATGACTCAACTGTTGGAACGTGGCCACACGGGCTATCTCATCTATGCCGTGGACACGTCTGGGAAGAATAAAGAATTAAGAGTTGAGGATGTACCAGTGGTAGCGGAGTTTGCTGATGTATTCCCAGAAGAGATCCCAGGATTTCCACCGGCTAGAGAAGTTGAGTTTGGGATCGAGTTGTTACCAGGGACGTTCGCTATCTCTCGTGCACCTTACAGGATGGCACCGGCAGAGTTGAGAGAGTTGAAGGAGCAGTTGCAGGATCTCCTTGACAAGGGATATATACGCCCGAGCGTATCGCCATGGGGCGCACCGGTTCTCTTTGTGAAAAAGAAGGACGGTTCGATGCGGTTGTGCATCGATTACCGGCAACTGAATAAGGCTACAGTGAAGAACAAGTATCCTCTCCCAAGGATCGATGATTTGTTTGATCAGTTGCAAGGTACCAGATTATATAGCAAGATTGATTTGAGATCCGGGTATCATCAGATTCGAGTCAGAGAGGAAGATGTGTAGAAGACAGCATTTCGGACTCGATATGGACATTATGAGTTCCTAGTGATGCCGTTCGGCATGACGAATGCTCCAGCGGTCTTTATGAGTCTGATGAACAGAGTGTTTCAGCCGTATCTCGATCAGTTCGTCATTGTATTTATTGACGACATTCTCATCTACTCCCGGAGCGAGGAAGATCACGTGAAACACTTGAGGACAGTGCTCCAGATTCTCAAAGATCACCAGTTGTATGCCAAGCTCAGCAAGTGTGAGTTTTGGTTGAGCAGTGTAGTATTTCTGGGGCATGTCATATCTAGCAGCGGGATATCTGTAGATCCCAGGAAGATTGAAGCTGTGATGGAGTGGGCTGCACCCACTTCTGTGCCTGAGATAGGAGCTTCCTTGGTTTGGCCGGTTATTATCGACGCTTTGTCGAGGGATTTTCGAAGATCGCCAAGCCATTGACACAGTTGACCCAGAAGGGAGTACCATTCTTTTGGTCAGAAGCTTGTGAGGAGAGCTTCCAAGAGTTGAAACACCGGTTGACGACGGCGCCAGTGTTAGTGATCCCTACGGAAAACTCCAGATTTGTTTTGTATACCGATGCATCACTTCAGGGCCTTGGGTGTGTATTAATGCAAGATAAGCATGTGGTGGCTTATGCATCGAGGCAGTTGAAGCCGCATGAGACTAGATACCCAGTCCATGACTTGGAATTGGCGGCTATCATCTTCGCCCTGAAGATTTGGAGACATTATTTGCATGGTACTTCGTTTACCATTTATACGGATCACAAGAGCCTCAAGTTTTTATTCACTCAGGCGGAGCTGAACATGAGGCAGAGAAGGTGGATGGACTTACTCAAGGACTATGATTTTGAGATTGAGTACCATCCCGGAAAAGCTAATTTGACAGCAGACGCTTTGAGCCGGAAAGTGAGGAGTTCTGCTGAGGACGTCATCCATTTGTCGGCTATGATGACCTCCTATTTCCATATAGGCTATGATTTCGACATAGATGCATCACCTGTGTATGTATCGACCTTGTTAGCTGAGCCAGATATCTATGAGAACATCAGGAGAGCTCAGAAGTCAGATGATGAGGTTCAGAGATGGTTATCTTTAGTACATCTTGGTCAGCCAACGAAATTCAGAGTGGCCGATGACGGATCCTTGAGATTGGGTAACCGTTGGGTGGTTCCGAGTACGCCGGAGTTGCGTAAAGGGATCTTGGAGCGAGCTCATAGTAGCAGACTTAGCATCCACCCAGGCGGGAAGAAGATGTATAAAGATCTACGTGATCAGTTCTGGTGGAAAAGAATGAAGAGTGATGTCGTCACTTTTGTTAAGAGGTGTTTGATCTGCCAGCAGGTTAAGGCAGAGAGGCAGAGACCTGGCGGCGAGTTGAAAAGCTTGGAGATACCGAAGTGGAAGTGGGAACATATTTCCATGGACTTCGTGACTCACCTGCCGAGGAATACTTCAGGTTTTGATGCTATCTGGGTGATTGTGGATCGATTGACTAAGGTAGCTCATTTCATCCCGTAGCATGACCTTCACCTTTGTGAGGATGGCTCAACTGTATATTCGAGATGTGGTGAGATTGCATGGGATCCCCATTTCCATAGTGTTGGATCGAGATCCACGATTTACATCTCATTTTTGGGAAGGCCTTCAGCCGGCCTTGGGAACTGAAGTTAGATTGAGCACTGCATATCATCCTCAGACGGATGGCCAGACCGAGCGTACTATCCAGACGCTCGAGGACATGTTGAGGGCTTGTGTATTGGAGTTCGATGTTTCTTGGCAAGATTCGGTGGCCTTGGTAGAGTTTTCTTATAATAACAGCTACCAGGCGAGCATTCAGATGGCTCCTTTTGAAGCTCTTTATGGCAGACGGTGTAGATCACCCTTGTGTTGGGATGACTTGGACCGCAAATCGGTCGGGGGACCGGAACTGGTTCGAGAAATGGAAGAGAAGATAAAGATGATAAGGCAGAAAATGAAAGCAGCCCAGGACAGACAGGCAGCTTATGCGAATAAACGACGGAGACCGTTGGAATTTTAGTTAGGAGATAAGGTCTTCTTGAAGATCTCGCCTTTCAGAGGCGTTGTGCGATTTGGGATGCGCGGAAAACTGTCTCCGAGGTATGTTGGACCGTACGAGATTTTACAGCGCATTGGCACATTAGCTTACCGACTGGCTTTGCCACCTTCTTTATCGGGTATACATGATGTGTTTCATGTCTCGATGCTACGGAAATATGAGCCGGATCCATCTCATGTGTTACAGCCTTCCGAGGTTCAGTTAGAATCCGATGTATCTTATGTGGAACGGCCTGTTAGAATTCTGGATCGAGCAGACCGTAGACTTCGGAATAAAGTGATACCTATGATCAATGTTCAGTGGGATCACAGGGGTGTCGAGGAGGCTACGTGGGAGACGGAGCGGCATATGGTGCAGCACTACCCGGAACTATTCTCTGGTATGTGATTATGTTTAGTTTCTTTTTGGGGTAAGTGCATGTGATTTCGAGGACGAAATCTTATAAGTAGGGGAGTATTGTGATATCCCCGAAATAATTAATTGCAATTTGGGCATTAATTGTGTTTATATGATTAATTATGGTGGTAATTAATTATGTGTTGGATTTAATTATTTTATGGAAGTGCATGGTCACATGGAAAGAGTGACCCGGGAGTGCATTTCAGGGTGCATGTTGTGCATGTTGGGAGAATTGAATTTTAGCATGAATTAATTGTGATTTTGGTGCATTATAGTAAAATGCCTTTTAAATATCATGTTGGGGTGTTTATACACCATGATAATTGTGGAGTGCAAGTGATGTTAATCAACCCACTTATACCACAATCCCCTTTTCACTACCACTTTTCAACTTTCCCAAATCAACCACCAAACCCTTCTTTTCTCTTCCATTTTCGAGTTTGAGCATAGGGGTGAAGAGAAATTCTTGCAAAAAGCTTGTTTGTGGAAATTTTTGTGAGATTTAGAGTTCCCAAGAGGTATGGATACCTCCTTGGTATTTTTATGGTGTTTGGTTTAGTTTTGAAATGGTTTTGGATGATTTTGAAATGGGTTTGTTTTGGGTTGTTGTGATTTTGGTTGAATGTTGAATTTATGGTTGTTTTAAGGTGTATTTTGGAGGTTTATGTTGTTATTTATGTTGTTGGTTTGATGGTTTAAGTGTTGGTATGGATTGGAAGGAATTTTGGAGCAAAAATGGTGGATTTTCGGGTTTCAGGCATTGGCGATCGATCGCCCATTTCAGGCGATCGATCGCCCATTTCAGGCGATCGATCGCGTGCTGGCAGTGCGCTTTTGAAGCGCATGGCGATCGATCGCCACTCTTGGGCGATCGATCGGCGAGGTTGGCGATCGATCGCGCCAAGTGTGGCGATCGATCGCTGAAGGGTGAAAAATTTGGCTACGGGCAGTAAGGTTTCGCGATCGATCGCCCGTAATTGGCGATCGATCGCGAAAGACAAATATGGCTTTTTTGGTTATTTTTGTAGGATTTTTGGTATTGGGCTATTATTGGGTTCTAATATTGATTTGTGTGAATGTGTAGAACCATCCCAGGTGGCGACACAGCCAAGGAAGTGAAGTCCTACCACATCCTACTTTTTGGAAAGGTACGTAGAAGACGTACGGGCACCCAACGGTACATGTATCTAGTATACTCATTGTTTATGCATTGTGGATGCGAGTATATATGGAATTATGCATTGTGGATGCAAATACATGTTGAATTATGCATGATGATTGTATATGCATATGGTTATTGGTGCACATCCCATGAGTCGTGGTCATCCCTTGATGATTTTAATGCTTGCCGCTATTTGATTTGGTGCCGCTAAATGTGAAGCGAGGGGTGGGAGCGCCGCATGTCACATTTAAGCGTGGTTATCATATGAGGCGAGGAAAGAATATTTGCCGCTCAATGTGAGGCGAGGGGTGGGAGCACCGCATGTCCATTGAAGCGAGGTTATTCTATGCCGCCTATATGTGAAAAAGCGAGGGGCATTAAAATACATTGTGATGAACAGACTAGGGATTGATGATTGGTATTTGGTGATTATGAAATGGTATTATGTCATGACATGTGTAGACCATTAAATAATCTATTGATTATACTCATGAGTTATGGTACAGGGACAACCAAACTGGAAGCGTTTAAAATGCATGGGAAAAACAGGAAGTGTTTTATTATGATTTATGCATTTACGCCTTATATTCAATTGTGTTGAATATGAATGATATCATTGCTCATGTTTGGGGGTTGTCCTTGTAGGTACACTTTTGGCATGATAAGAAGGGCTAAGGCGGGTTGAGGCGGTGAGCTTGAGAAGAACACTTTTGGGAAAAGAAGGACATGATTACTTTTCTATAGTGTCTACTCTAGGAGTAGTGTAAAGCTATAGTTGATAACATTCATTTTTTATTGGAAGTGTAATTAATCCATTGATAGTCCTTGAATTGGCATGTAACTCTTAAGGCTCATAGTTTCAACACGAACATTTACACTCTGATGATTTATGTTAGCTCTACTTATGCCCTTAATTCGTACTTAAGGAACTAGGGTCCTTACATAGGCTTTGATACCAAATCAACTATGACACCCCTTACACATATAACATATACACATGAGGCATATATCATAATATTTAATGGCAGCGAAAATTTCAATCTCATAACATCATGCAATCAAGACAATTATCATAATATAATTTACAAGGCAGTATGCCACAAAAATGACCAAGGTTGTACCCCTCACATCCATCCAAAAACATATACAGTATATGCAAATGATGAGCTGAGGGAGAAGGACTAGAGTCAGCCACCCGACCTTGGATCCATACTTCCAAAATATTCAGACACACCTTGTATGTTCAAACTTTATCTACAGCAACTGAAAAATAACGTTTGCATTTGGGTGAGTTGCATTCTCAATGAGCATATTCAAATAACGTAGTATTTAACATCACACAAGCATATAATTTATATCCACATAAGCACATGAATATACTCACATGATTCATCATAATCTTAAATCAGTTCACATGCTTCATATAAAATGAAATGATGCACATGTATGTCCATATTGTTATTCTGTTATGCACCAACTAATACCAAGAATAATCCGTGATCACGATATGGCCATGGAACTCTGTAGATCCCCTTGAGTTCTCAATTAACTCGGGATCGATATTGATTCTGTAATTCTAACCGTACTCAGAATGAAATAACACATGGTTCAAGGTCATTAGTGGCCATAACAGAGTTCTTTAATCTCTTATGAATGCACATGTCATAATCATATGTATAACATCAAAATAATAAGGTAAATAACATCATATAGATCGTATAACATCACATCTCAACATGTATATTTCAGAACTCAATTTAGTTCTTGCACATCGTATTGCATTCACTGCAATTCATTCAACAATTCAGGATACTTATATAACACAAATCACATACTTATATAAAGTTAAATACCAAGTTATAAGGATATACTCACAAGTGATACTCCTATCTCGTAGGAAGTGCTTAATTCGCCTTACTGGTGCCGGTATCAAACGTAGAACCTATCAGTGCATATCAAATGCACAACCAAACTCAATATCATTTGTTTTAATATGAATTAATTATAGTTATGCATGAAATGTTCATACTATGTGCAATATTACTTTCCTACTATTCATTATTTCTCAAAGTTACAATTATGTTTTCTCAATTTCATTTTAGTGTAACCAGTATATGCACATGACTTTTTATACCCATAATTTTGTATAAATTCGAAACCACAACAGAATCTCAAGTTTCTTGTTCAATATTGTTTATCATTGTTTAATCTATCATATATATGAATTTCATAACTTTTCGGCATTATTTCAAATTAAGCCATACCCTAAACATAAGAAAAAGTAAAGAAAAACTACCTCAAAAGGAAGGTAACGAGGCGAGGATTCCAGATATGTACTTATTTTTGAGTTTTGACGTCGTTTCGAAGTCCGAAAATCAACGAAACCCCAAATTTCTTTTTTCCTTCTTCCTCTTTCAAAGTTCACGGCAATTTCACATAGTTCAATGTGTAATTGTGTGTAAACCTGAATTTTCAGTGGGTTCCCGATTTTATTTTTAATTTTATTTTTATTTAATTTTTGAAAATTACAACTTAACCCTTTTAATTTTCGAAAATTAACACTTAACCCTTCAAATATTTAATTACTAAATTTACTCCATATTTCACTAAATTTTAATCAATATTTTCACTTTTATTCAATATAATCTATATAAATTTACTCAATATTTCCCAATTTGTTCACTTTATGTCTTCTTATTTTTTTTATAATAATATATATATTTTTCTTCTTCTTTTTCACCTTTATCATATGCCTAATCTCTATGCTTATCAATGCACATATGAAATGTCAAAATATATGTCATGATGTGTATGCATACCTCTATGATTACCAATGCACATATGAAATGTCAAAATATATGTCATGATTCGTATGCATGATCATGTGAAATTTTTGGGTCATGACACTTTTGCTATCCTCGTACCCGTTTTGCAGGCTACACCCCTTATCATAAGAATGAGTCGGAGATTAATTCTCCAAGGTGTTTAAACAATCTCGTAGTTTGGTTGTTCCTTTTGAACCTAGATCTTGGGATCTCCAGTCACATATGTTGGGTATCCATCACAAGATTTTGATTATAGGGTTTTATTCTCATTCCCTCGATAAACTATATACTTGATATCTAGGCAGGCCTTTCGTGAGCGGATCCGCAATATTTTCCTTTGACGACGTAGTCAATGGGTATAATGCCATTTGAGATCAATTATTTAATTGTATTGTGTTTACGATATATATGTCTAGACTTACCATTATACATGCTACTATGTGCCCTTCCTATATCAGATTGACTATCACAATGTAATTTTAATTGCAGTCACAAGTTTTTCCCAACAATGAATTTTTTCCAAGAGACTTCTATGTCATTCGGATTCTTCTCCCGCTTTAGCCAAAGCTATGAATTCAGATCCATAGTGAATCTAGCAATACAAGTTTGCTTAGTAGATTTCTACGACACTGCAGCCCCTTCAATGGTAAACACATAACCACTTGTCGATTTGGAGTTTTGCGTGTCCGATATCCAATTTACATCACTGTATCCTTCCAATACATCAGGATATCTTATATAATGCAATCCATAGTTCATGGTGTATCTTAAATATTTAAGTATCCTCGTCAATGCCTTCAAATGATCATTGTTTGGATTACTTGTGAATCTACTTAGTTTGCCAACCGCATATGCAATATCAAGACGTGTACAGTTCATGAGATACATGAGACTGCCCATTGTCATTGAGTATTCTAATTGCATGACAGGGTCTCCTTTGTTTTTAACCAAATGTAGATTCGGGTCATAAGGTGTCTTTACAGACGACGTGTCATTCGCGAGAAATTTCTCGAGTATTTTCTCAACATAATGAGATTGCAACAACACTCATCCTTCAGATATTTTGGAGATCTTAATTCCAAGTATATTATCAGCTTCACCCATATCTTTCGTTTCAAAATGTTTTATTAACATTTTCTTCGTCGCATTGATGATTTCTAAGTTGCTTCCTACTATGAGCATATCATCAACATACAAGCATACTATTATATAATCATGTTTTTTTTATATATACACATTTGTCACACTCGTTAATTTTGAAACCATTGGACAACATTGTTTTGTCAAATTTTTCATGTCATTGTCTCGGCGCTTGCTTAAGCTCATATAATGACTTAACGATTCTACACACCTTTTTCTCTGTTCGGGAACTACAAACCCCTCGGGTTGTTCCATATAAATTTCTTCCTCAAGTTCCCATTGAGGAATGCCTTTTTTACATACATTTGATATATCTTTAAATTGTTTAGAGCAGTGATAACAATGATCACTCTAATGGATGTAATTCTCTTGACTGACGAATATGTGTCAAAGTAATCAAGGCCTTTCTTTTGTCTATATCCTATCGCCATGAGTCTGGCATTGTACTTATTAATTAAACCATCGGACTTATATTTCCTTTTAAGAATCCATTTGCATTCCAATGATTTACTTCCGGTTGGAAGGTCTACCAATCCCACATGTGGTTTTGCATTATGGATTCTATCTAGTCATTAATAGCCTCTTTAAACATAGGAGCATCAGGGCTAGATAATGCGTCGCTAACCGATCTTGGTTCATTGTCCAACATATATGTCATGAAGTCAGGACCATAAGTCTTAACCACTTTGGTCATCTTGCTACGTCGTGGCTCTTCAATTTCTTTTGAATCATCTGTAGCTTCTTCAAACGTCCTTTTCTCAGGACATATTTCCTTGTTTGTTTTGTACGGAAATATTTCTTCAAAAAATATCACATTTCTTGATTCCATGATTGTACCTTCATGCACATCACTTATTTCAGATTTATATACTAAAAATGGATATGTACTACTATTGTTAACATATCCAATAAATATGCATCTATTGTTTTAGGCCCAATTTTTACTTGCTTTGGTTTTGGTACTTCTACCTTAGCCAATCACCCTCACACTTTCAAGTATTTGTAGGAAAGTTTGTGGCATTTTCATAACTCATAAGAAGTTTCATCATTACTTATGTGTGTTATTTTGTTTAGAATGTAGTTGGCCGATATGATTGCTTCCCCCCACAACTTTTGTGGTAATCCAAAACTTATCAACATAGCATTCATCATCTCTTTTATAGTACGATTTTTATGTTCGGCAATACCATTCGATTTGGTGAATAGGGGCAGTGATTTGGTGAATAATGTCATACTCAGTGCAAAATTCTTCAAACGGTGTTCCATATTCTCCACATCTATTGCTTCGAACATTCTTTATATTTTTGCTAAGTTGATTTTCAATTTCATTCTTGTATTGTTTAAATACTTCCAAGGCCTCGTCTTTGCTTTTTAGCAAATAGACGTAACAATATCTCGTACAATCATAAATGAAGGTAAAGAAGTACTTTTTCCTACCTCTAGTTTCCAAAAACTTTAGATCACATACATCCATATGAATTAATTCAAGAGGTGTCGTAGTTTTTTCAATTGAATGGAATGGCGGTTTTGTTAACTTGGCCTCGACTCAAGTCTCACACTTATGTTTCAAGTTAACATTCATTTGAGACAAAGTTTAACTTCATTAATTTGGTAAGTGATCCATAATTCACATAACCCAAACGATCATGCAATAAATTACAAGACTCGATCAAATAAGTAGAATCATTCACTTTATTGCTTTTAAATTGACGCATAACCGTCATTACATTCATTTGAACAGGTTTTTCTCTATTTAGCCCTTTCCAACAAAAACTCCATTTTTGGAGAGTACAATTTTTCCACATTCTAAAACTAGTCTAAAACGCCTTGACTAGAGCCGATCCGGATATCAGGTTCTTTCGGATATCGGGAACATGTAGGACATCTATCAAGTTAGTTCCTTTCCCAAAATCATCTTTAGAGCCACCTTCCCCAGTCCAACTACCAGAGATGTAGTGGAGTTCCCATGTAGAGTTGGCGCTCACTTATTGGAGTGTATGTAGAGAACATGGCTTGTCCGAGCACACATGTCGGGTTTTACCGAAATCGACGAACCATTCCATAGGATTATCCACCAAGTTAGCTTCAAATATCACAGCGGTTAACATTAGATCATTCAAGTCATCTGAGATCTGATCACGTTCGGTCACATTGACTTGATCTTTTGCTTTCCCACAAATGTCTTTGTTACGACAATCATTTGCCATGTGATTGGACTTTCCACACTTATAACATTTTCCTTTGAACTTTTTCGCTTTGCCATTGTTGGAGGCCGTACCGTCAAACTTACGCTTTGATCTCAACAAGGTTAGTGTCAGGATCGATTCCGGGGGTGGGTTGCCATTCCACACCTGTGATATCCCCAAAATAATTAATTGCAATTTGGACATTAATTATGTTTATATGATGAATTATGGTGATAATTAATTATGTGCTGGATTTCATTATCATATTGAAATGCTTAGGCACATGATAGGTGTGACCGGGGATGCATTTCGGGATGCATGTTATGCATGTTGGGAAATTAAGGGTTATCATGGTTGTTTATGGTAATCGATAATTAATTGGTCGAACATGATTTTAATTGGGGTTTTGATGCATTTTGGGAGAATGCTTTAAAATATCATGTTGGGGTGTTTTATACACCATGGAATTGTGGAATGCATTTTATTTTAAACCAACCCACTTATACCCCAACCCCTCTGCACCCATCACTCATACTTTCCCCAAATTCTCCTCCAAACCCTTCCTTCTCTTCATTTTCGATTTTGGGCAAAGGGATGAAGAGAAATCCTTCCAAAAACTTGATTTGTGGGATTTGGTGTGAGATTTGAAGTCCCCTAGAGGTATGGATACCTCCATGTTGTTCTTATTGTGTTTGGTTTGAGTTTGAAATAGTTTTGAAGGGTTTTGGAAATGGGTTACTTTGGGTTGGTATCATTTATGGTTGGGTGTTGGATTTTTGTGTTGCTTGAGGTGTATTTTGTTGATTTATTGTGTTATTATGTTGTTGGGTTGGTGGGAGGAGTATTGGTATGAGTTGGGATGGTTTTGGTGTGCATTAATGGTGGAAAATCGCGAGTCTGTGTGAGGCGATCGACGCCTGAAATGAGGCGACCGATCGTCAACAGGCAGTACCAAAATCGCAGGGTAGGCGATCGATCGCCTGAAATGGCGCGATCGATCGCCGAGGGGCAGTGTCCAAAATATAAGTTAGGCGATCGATCGCCATGTATGGCGCGATCGATCGCCGCGAAGCAAAAATTGAGGCGATCGATCGCCAGCAGTGGAATTTTGGAAAATGGATTTTTTTGACGAATTTTTGGTATTTGATTATTATTTGGCTTCTAATATGGGGTTGTGTGATTGTGTAGAACCATCCCAGGTGGCGACGCAACCGAGGAAGTGAAGCCATATCAAATTCCACTTTTGGAAAGGTACGTAGAGGACGTACGGGCACCCAACGGTACATGCATCTAATATACTCATTGTTTATGCATTGTGGATGCAAATACATGTTGAATTATGCATGATGATTGTATATGCATATGATGGTTATTGGTGCACATCCCATGAGTCGTGGTCATCCCTTGATGATTTTAATGCTTGCCGCTATTTGATTTGTTGCCGCTAAATGTGAAGCGAGGGGTGGGAGCGCCGCATGTCACATTTAAGCGTGGTTATCATATGAGGCGAGGAAAGAATATTTGCCGCTCAATGTGAAGCGAGGGGTGGGAGCGCCGCATGTCCATTGAAGCGAGGTTATTCTATGCCGCCTATATGAAAAGCGAGGGGCATTAAAATACATTGTGATGAACAGACTAGGGATTGGTGATTGGTAATTGGTGATGATGAAATGGTATTATGTCATGACATGTGTGGACCATTAAATAATCTATTTGATTATACTCATGAGCTATGGTACAGGGACAACCAAACTGGAAGCGTTTAAAATGCATGGGAAAAACAGGAAGTGTTTTATTATAATTTATGCATTTACGCCTTATATTCATATTGTGTTGGATATGAATAATATTATTGCTCATGTTTGGGGGTTGTCCTTGTAGGTACTTTTTGGCATGATGAAAAAGGGGTTAAAGCGGGTTGAGGTGGTGAGATTGTGAAGAATACTTTTGAGAAAGAAGGACAGGATTACTTTTGTATAGTATCTACTCTAGGAGTAGTGTAAAGCTATAGTTGATAACATTCATTTTTGATTGGGAATGTAATTAATTCATTGATAGTCCTTGACTTGACATGTAATTCTTAAGGCTCATAGTCTCAACACGAACATTTATACTCTGATGATGTATGTTAGCTCTAATTATGCCTTTAATCCGCACTTAAGGAACTAGGGTCCTTACATTAGTGATATCAGAGCAGTGGTTAGAGAACCCGGGAACGAGTGAAGGGTAGCCTTAGCATGATTGGCTAGGTGCTTACATTTGAAGCATGTTTATGCATGTGGTGCATATTGTTGTATATACTGTTATACTAACATGCTTATTATCATTCCTGTTATCTAACGGCATAACATATATATTTGTTTTGGAATTGTTGTTAACCTTTGTGTTACAGCATGGCGGCTATGAACTTGGGAAACCTCAATGAAGAGGTGGGTGACGTTGGCAGTGTTAATGCGAGCATTGGTCAGGCAAACCCTCTACCTCCACTAGCTGTAGGCATGGAACCCGTGGTTCAGTTGTTACTACCTGGTGAGATAAGTTTAGCTCAGTTTCTGACTTACCACCCGCCCCGGTTTGAGGGGACAGAATCAGGAGAGGAGGCTGAGGAGTGGCTAGAGAGACTTGAGCAGATATTTGTATCCGCTCCTTGTGCTGGAACGACATGGCTGAGGTTGGCGGAGTTCCAGCTAGCAAAGAAACTTCCATGTGGTGGAAGAGCACGGTGATGGAACTGAGAGCACAGGGTGCATTGATCGATTGGACGCTCTTCAGAACCCGGTTTCTGAACCGATACTTCTCTGCGGCGGCGACAGATGAAGGAAGATGAGTTTGCAAGCTTGAAACAAGGGAGCATGTCAGTGTCAGACTATGCTAAGCACTATTCTTCGTTGCTGAGGTATGTTCCACACGTTGCCACCAATGGACATGCAAAGATGAGAAACTTTATGAAGGGGTTGCGATCGGAGCTTTTTGACCGGGTTATCACCAATAACCCCACTTCCTTTGATGATGCTCTCACGAGAGCAGAGCTTGCGGAGATTGGAGTTGGGGCCTATCCTAGTGCTGTACCCCCATAGGTGCCACAACAGAGGCAAGCTACTGATAGCTTGAGGCCCCGAGGGGAGTCATTTAAACCTCGTGGTGCCTCTTCATCCTCACGGTTCAGTGGAAAGAAATCCTTTGGTCGGAAGCAAGAGAACAAGAAGAACAATTGGTCGACCAACCGAGGGCCTATGCAAGGAAATAGATCGGGGGAGTCAAGGTGCGATAATTGTGGAGGGCCGCATTCTTCGAATAATTGTCCTGCTTGTTATAGTTGTGGCAAGATGGGCCACATCTCTCGGTATTGCCCCACTCGGGGAGGACAGTCAGATTTTCAAGGTAACAGGCCGAGATTTGATGACAGGACAGTGCATCAGAGGCAGCAGAATATGCCTCGGCCATCGGGAGGTCAGACAGTGGGACCGTCCCAGGGGCAGGTGTATGCACTGACTAAAGAGCAGGCCCAGGCAGCCCTAGAGGAGGTGATCGCTGGTACGTGTCATTTATTTACGTACCCTGCTTTTATTTTGATAGATACAGGTGCCTCCCACTCTTTTGTATCTTTGGGCTTTGTGGAGAGACACCATATGTGTACGTCTTCTTTACCCACGCCTCTCATGGTCTCGACACCCACTGGAAGAAATGTTGTTGCCGATCAGTTTCTGGTAGATTGCCACATTTATTTTGAGGGCGACGAGTTGAAGGCAGACTTGATTGTGTTAGGCATGTCATACTTCGACTGCATTGTGGGTATCGACATTTTGAACAGATATCAGGCAGTGGTAGATTGCCGGCAGAGAACAGTGAGGTTCAGATCTGATTTGGGGATACAGTCAACTTTTTATGGCAACGGTTCTCGTGCGAAGATTCCGTTGATTTCGGCAATCAAAATGTCTCAGTTGTTGGAACGTGGCCACACGGGCTATCTTATCTATGTCGTGGACACGTCGGGGAAGAGTAAAGAATTGAGAGTTGAGGATGTACCAGTGGTAGCAGAGTTTGCTGATGTATTTCCAGAGGAGATCCCAGGTTTCCCACCGGCTAGAGAAGTCGAGTTTGGGATCGAGTTATTACCGGGGACATCCGCTATCTCTCGTGCACCTTACAGGATGGCACCGGTGGAGTTGAGGGAATTGAAGGAGGAGTTGCAGGAGCTCCATGATAAGGGATATATACGCCCGAGCGTATCGCCATGGGGCGCACCGGTTCTCTTTGTGAAAAAGAAGGATGGTTCGATGCGGTTGTGCATCGATTACCGGCAACTGAATAAAGCCACAGTGAAGAACAAGTATCCTCTCCCGAGGATTGATGATTTGTTTGATCAGTTGCAAGGTACCAGACTTTATAGCAAGATTGATTTGCGATCCGGGTATCACCAGATTCGAGTCAGGGAGGAGGATGTACAGAAGACAGCATTTCGGACTCGGTATGGGCACTACGAGTTCTTAGTGATGCCGTTCGGTGTGACGAACGCCCCGGCTGTCTTTATGAGCTTGATGAATCGGGTGTTCCAACCCTATCTTGATCAGTTCGTCATTGTACTCATCGACGACATTCTCATCTACTCCCGGAGCAAAGAAGAGCACGTGAAACACTTGAGGACAGTTCTCTAGATTCTCAGAGATCACCAGTTGTATGCCAAGCTCAGCAAGTGTGAATTTTGGTTGAGCAGTGTAGTGTTTCTGGGGCATGTCATATCTAGCAGCGGGATATCAGTGGATCCCAGGAAGATTGAAGCTGTGATGGAGTGGGCTGCACCCACTTCTGTACCTGAGATACGAAGCTTCCTTGGCTTGGCCGGTTATTATCGACGCTTTGTCGAGGGATTTTCGAAGATTGCCAAGCCGTTGACACAGTTGACCCAGAAAGGGAGTACCATTCTTTTGGTCAGAAGCTTGTGAAGAGAGCTTCCAGGAGTTGAAACACCGGTTGACGACGGCGCCGGTATTAGTGATTCCTACGGAAAACTCCAGGTTTGTTTTGTATACCGATGCATCACTTCAGGGCCTTGGGTGTGTACTGATGCAAGATAAGCATGTGGTGGCTTATGCGTCGAGGCAGTTGAAGCCGCATGAGACTAGATACCCAGTCCATGACTTGGAATTGGCGGCTATCATCTTCGCCCTGAAGATTTGGAGACATTATTTGTATGGTACTTCGTTTACCATTTATACGGATCACAAGAGCCTCAAATTTTTATTCACTCAGGCGGAGCTGAACATGAGGCAGAGAAGGTGGATGGACTTACTCAAGGACTATGATTGTGAAATTGAGTACCATCCCGGAAAAGCTAACTTGACAACAGACACTTTGAGCCGGAAAGTGAGGAGTACTGCTGAGTACGTCATCCATTTGTCGGCTATGATGACCTCCTATTGCCATCTGGGCTATGATTTTGACATAGATGCATCACCAGTGTACGTATCGACCTTATTAGCTGAGCCAGATATCTATGAGAATATTAGAAGAGCTCAGAAGTCAGATGATGAGATTCAGAGATGGTTATCTTTATTGCATCTTGGTCAACCATCGAAGTTCAGAGTGGCCGAGGACGGATCTTTGAGATTGGGTAGCCGTTGGGTGGTTCCGAGTACGCCGGAGTTGCGTAGAGGGATCTTGGAGCGAGCTCATAGTAGCAGACTTAGCATCCACCCAGGTGGGAAGTAGATGTATAAAGATCTGCGTGGTCAGTTTTGGTGGAAAAGAATGAAGTGTGATGTCGTCACTTTTGTTAAGAGGTGCTTGATCTGCCAGCAGGTTAAGGCAGAGAGGCAGAGACCTGGCAGCGAGTTGAAAAGCTTGGAGATACCAAAGTGTAAGTGGGAACACATTTCCATGGACTTCGTGACTCACTTGCCGAGGAGTGCTTCGGGTTTTGAAGCTATCTGGGTGATCGTGGATCGATTGACTAAGGTAGCTCATTTCATTCCCTATAGCATGATCTTCACCTTTTTGAGGATGGCTCAGCTGTATATTCGAGATGTGGTGAGATTGCATGGGATCCCCATTTCTATAGTGTCGGATCGAGATCCACGATTCACATCTCATTTTTGGGAGGGTCTTCAGCCAGCTTTGGGAACTGAAGTTAGATTGAGCACTGCTTATCATCCTCAGACGGATGGCCAGACCGAGCGTACTATCCAAACGCTCGAGGACATGTTGAGGGCTTGTGTATTGGAGTTCGATGCTTCTTGGCAGGATTCGGTGGCCTTGGTAGAGTTCTCTTATAATAATAGCTACCAGGCAAGTATACAGATGGCTCCTTTTGAAGCCCTTTATGGCAGACGGTGTAGATCACCCTTGTGTTGTGGCAGACGTGGACAGTAAATCGGTCGGAGGACCGGAACTGGTACGAGAAATGGAAGAAAAGATAAAGATGGTAAGGCAGAAAATGAAAGCAGCCCAGGACAGACAGGCAGCTTATGCGAATAAACGGCGGAGACTGTTGGAATTTCAGTTGGGAGATAAGGTTTTCTTGAAGATCTCGCCTTTCAGAGGCGTTGTGCAATTTGGGATGCGCGGAAAACTATCTCCGAGGTATGTTGGTACGTACGAGATCTTACAGCGCATTGGCACTTTGGCTTACCGACTAGCTCTGCCACCTTCTTTGTCTGGTATACATAATGTGTTCCATGTGTCTATGTTGCGAAAGTATGAGCCGGATCCGTCTCATGTGTTGCAGCCTTCCGAGGTTCAGTTAGAATCTGATATATCCTATGTGGAACGGCCTGTTAGGATTATGGATCGGGCAGACCGCAGACTTCGGAACAAAGTGATACCTATGATCAAGGTTCAGTGGGATCGCAGGGGTGTCGAGGAGGCTACGTGGGAGACGGAGCGGCATATGGTGCAGCACTACCCGGAACTATTTTCTGGTATGTTATTTATGTTTAGTTTCATGTTGGGGTAAGTGCATGTGATTTCGAGGACGAAATCTTATAAGTAGGGGAGTATTGTGATATCCCCGAAATAATTAATTACAATTTGGGCATTAATTATGTTTATATGATGAATTATGGTGATAATTAATTATGTGCTTGATTTAATTATCATATTGAAATGCTTAGTCACATGATAGGTGTGACCGGGGATGCATTTCGGGATGCATGTTGTGCATGTTGGGAGTTTAAGGATTATCATGGTTGTTTATGGTAATCGATAATTATTTGGTCAAGCATGAGATTAATTGGTATTTTGTTGCATTTTGGTATAATGCTTTTAAAATATCATGTTGGGGTGTTTTATACACCATGGTAATTGTGGAGTGCAATTGATGTTAATGACCCACTTTATACCCCCCAAACCCCCCACCATACCATCACTTTTAACTTTCCCCAAATCAACCACCCAAACCCTTTCCCCCTTCATTTTCGATTTTGTGCAAAAAGGTGGAGAGAAATCCTTCCAAAAGTTTGATTTGTGGAGTTTGTTGGGAGATTTGGAGTCCCCAAGAGGTATAGATACCTCCCTATTGTTTTTTTTGTGTTTGGATTGGATTTGAAATAGTTTTGAAGGGTTTTGAAATGGGTTACTTTGGGTTGGTATCATTTTTGTTTGGGTGTTGGATTTTGTGTTACTTGAGGTGTATTTTGTTGATTTATTGTGTTATATTGTTGTTGGGTTGGTGGGAGGAGTTTTGGTATGAGTTGGGATGGTTTTGGTGTGCATTAATGGTGTAAAATCGCGAGTCTGTGCGAGGCGATCGACTGCCTGAAATGAGGCGACCGATCGCCAACAGGCAGTACCAAAATCGCTGGGTAGGCGATCGATCGCCTGAAATGGCGCGATCGATCGCCGAGGGGCAGTGTCCAAAATATAAGGTAGGCGATCGATCGCCATGTATGGCGCGATCGATCGCCGCGAAGCAAAAATTGAGGCGATCGATCGCCTCAGCGAAGCGATCGATCGCCAGCAGTGGAATTTTGGAAAATGGATTTTTTTGACGAATTTTTGATATTCGACTATTATTTAGCTTCTAATATGGGGTTGTGTGATTATGTAGAACCATCTCAGGTGGCAACGCAACCAAGGAAGTGAAGCCATATCAAATTCCACTTTTGGAAAGGTACATAGAAGACGTACGGGCACCCAACAGTAAATGTATCTAATATACTCATTGTTTATGCATTGTGGATGCGAGTATATATGGAATTATGCATTGTGGATGCAAATACATGTTGAATTATGCATGATGATTGTATATGCATATGATGGTTATTGGTGCACATCCCATGAGTCGTGGTCATCCCTTGATGATTTTAATGCTTGCCGCTATTCGATTTGTTGCCGCTAAATGTGAAGCGAGGGGTGGGAGCGCCGCATGTCACATTTAAGCGTGGTTATCGTATGAGGCGATGAAAGAATATTTGTCGCTCAATGTGAAGCGAGGGGTGGGAGCGCCGCATGTCCATTGAAGCGAGGTTATTCTATGCCGCCTATATGAAAAGCGAGGGGCATTAAAATACATTGTGATGAACAGACTAGGGATTGTTGATTGGTAATTGGTGATAATGGAATGGTATTATGTCATGACATGTGTGGACCATTAAATAATCTATTTGATTATGCTCATGAGTTATGGTACAGGGACAACCAAAAAGGGAGCGTTTAAAATGCATGGGAAAAACAGGAAGTGTTTATTACGGTTTATGCATTTACGCCTTAAATTCATATTGTGTTGTATATGAATTATTATATGCTCATGTTTGGGGGTTGTCCTTGTAGGTACGTTTTTGGCATGAAAAAGGGGCTAAGGCGGGTTGAGGCAGTGAGCTTGTGAAGAACACTTTTGGGAATTGAATGACGGATTACTTTTGTATAGTGTCTACTCTAGGAGTAGTGTAAAACTATAGTTGATAACATGCATTAAATTGGGAATGTAATTAATCCATTGATAGTCCTTATTTTTGGCATGTAATTCTTAAAGCTCATAGTCTCAACACGATCATTTCACTCTGATAATTTATGTTAGCTCCAATTATGCCTTTAATCCGCACTTAAGGAACTAGGGTCCTTACATGCATGATATGTAAGTGATCTTGGTTGAGGAATTTGAATATTATGTGGATCAAATGCAAGAAATTTTCTGGACAGTATATGATGTTATACTTGCATATGGCTTTTCCCCCATGATAATATGATTGTATGCACTAATTGCATGGGTTAATACACTAATAACGGGTTAAGGGCACGGGGGTCCTTACATGCAATGCACATTAATTTGCACAAAAATAACCTCTTTTGATGATAGATGAAGCATACTTGGCAACAAATTTGAATTTTTTTTAACAAAACTCAACAATGTCCATTTCATCTTTCTGCGATGACAGCACACTTAGTCCAACTTGAACTAATAAATTGCTTTTCCTCGAGCAAGTTTGGGCTGCAAGACCTATACCGTTGCGATCCTCTATGAGTCTAGTTTGCAACGCAAAAAACGGTTCGTCGTTTGGACATTCGAGCAAGAAGTTATGCCAATTTTACCAAAGTCGCTGCAAGCTGCCAGAAAAACTAAAATGCTTCGAAAAATGTTAGATAAAATCTCAAAATAAAAATTTTAAACTTAAAATGAGTTAAGAACATATTGAACGAGAATTAAACCTTTAAAATAGATTTTAAAATTATTTTCGTGCAAAATGAATGCAATGAAATTGATTTTTATGCTAAAAATTTTCATATACCAAGTTTTGAAAAAATATGCTATGAAAATAATTTCATGCTCATGAAAAATTTTGCAGAATGATTTAAAAAGATATCCGCTAAAAAAATCGGTTTAAATGCTTTCCAAGAACAACCTGCTCTGATACCACTTGTCAGGATTGATTCCGGGGGTGTGTTGTCATTCCACACCCGAGTTCATCCAACTTGAGCTTCAATAGCTCGTGTTCTTGAAATAATGCACCGAGAGATTATATCGAGTTCGATTACAAAATCGAGCTGAAGACACTCGACATAACCAGCTCTAAACCGATTACCATGTGAAAGACATTTTAAAGATATGCAAGTAAAGTAAATAAACAAGCATTTGTTTATGGAAGTTCGAAGTTGGTGTAATCCTTCTACGTCTCCCCTTCTTCCACCTCATTGAAGGATTCCACTAGAAGACTTTGATTTATACAATCCCGTTGTACAAACCCGATTCAGTTGGGAATTCCCAATCCAACTAGAACTCCTATCAACTCAACTATGTATGTTCTTTAATGTCTCACATACAAAGACCTCTCATCGATTGTGATAAATCATCAACCGTTACAATGGTATTCACTCTTCTATTTTAGCTCACAAATACAATGAATATAGTGAATACAAAGGCACAAATGATTTCAGAATGAATCTGATATAACAAGGTAAGTGGTGCCTAAAATCTGGGCTTGCTTCTTTCAAGCTGTTATCTTCTTGTAAGCTGCCCATTTTGAATCCCAAGTGGGTTTGCTTTTATCTTGCTTGGATTGATCTTCAATCAGCTTATTTGAGCTTCCAAGACTTGTATATATAGCCCCAAACAATGATATATACGTTAGACACAAGAATATGCCCGTTGGAAAATGTTCTGCATCATTCACGAGCTTGCAACGGTCATATTCTGGTTTCTGGGCTCTTTGTATTTCGGACCGGACTGGCCGTAGAATGATCAAGCCGGATCAGTATGGTCTGGACAGATCAGTCTGGTGCAAGACAAGCTTGATACAAAACAGCTTGATAAACTTGCTCTTATGAACTGTTGCTTGTAGCTCTTGATTCTTTGATTTCTGGGCAAAAGTGATCTACATGAAAGTTGTAGCCCTTTCTCTTAGGTTTTCCACGTAATCAATAATCGCTCGATTTCGAGTTCGTATGAGATAGTTATGCTCGAAATACGAGGCGATGCTCCTGTTGTCTGTTTGCTGGATGCAGCAGCACATGACGTGACTTGCAGAAGCTTTTTGGCCATCTTAACTTCCGATTCAGTCTTTGACTTTCATAGATGACATGTAGTTCTTTGTCTTAGCTTTCCAACCCATTCTGAATCGTCTAGTTCCGATAAGCGAGCTAAGAGTTATGCCCAACAGACTGACAGTTGCTTGATGTAAAAACTTGTTGTTTCTTCGCGGTACAGCTCGATCTTGCAGGCGTCTTTTCTCCTTGATAACGTTCGAACTAGCCGATATGTTGTGAGATATGACTTTTAGTATTTTGAGTTGGCTGTTCAACCTTTTTGGAATCACGCCATTTCGATATCCGAGCTATGAGATATGAGCGAAACAATCCACACTGCCAGGATTTCAGTCTTGGTCCAGCTTGATATTTCAAGCTACTTCTTTGTAATTCATCAAGCTCTTAATTATGATCTATGAACTACACACTTGATGAAATATGTTAGCAACACAATAACAAGTTTTGTTAACATCAAAACCAAGATTATTCGGGTTTCCAAAACCCAACAGTTAGCCTCTGGAAAACTTTGTTGTCCTCCTCGATTCGTAGTTGAACCACAAGATCTTCAAGACTCATCTCATTTCGTTTGTGTTTCAGATAGTTCTTGAAGTCCTTCCACACAGGAGACAATTTTCAATCATAGCGGCGACCTGGATCGAATCACTTAGACTCATTCCCTCCTAATGAATGTCATGCAAGATCACTTGTAGATCTTGCACTTGCGCCATCACAGGCTTGGTATCAACCATCTTGAAATCCAGGAACAGTCCAACTATGAATTTCTTCATGCTGGCATCCTCGGCTTTGTACTTCTTTTCCAGCGATGCTCGTAGTTCCTTTGCTGTTTTCACAAGACAATAAACGTTATATAATTTATTGTCTAACCCATTATGTAAGGACCCTAATCCTTAAATGCGGAACTAAGGCATAATAGAGCTAAATAAATAATCAGAGTGAGAAATAACGTGTTGAGTTTATGAGCTTAAGCATTACATGCCAAAAATAAGGACTACCAAAAAGGATTAATTACATTCCAATCAATGAATGTGTTCAACTATAGTTTTATACTACGCCTAGAGTAGATACTATCCAAAATAATCATGTCCTTCAATTCACAAAAGCATCCTCAAGCTCACTGTCTCAACCCGTCTAGCCCTTCTATCATGCCAAACGTGTACCTACAAGGACAACCCCCAAACATGAGCAATAATAATCATTCATATTCAACACAATATGAAGATAAAGCGTAAATGCATAATCATAATAAAACACTTCCTGTTTTCCCCATGCATTTCAAACGCTTCCCGTTTGGTTGTCCCTGTACCATGACTCATGAGTATAATCAATAGATTATTTTTAATGGTCTAAACATGCCATGAACATATACCAATTCATCAATACCAAATACTGATCACCAATCCCTAGTCTGTCCATCACAATGTATTTTAATGCCCCTCGCTTATTTACATATAGGCGGCATAGGATAACCTCGCTTCAATGGACTGCGGGACTCCCACCCCTCGCCTCTCATTGAGCGGCAAATACCCTTTCCTCGCCCTATATGATAACCACGCTCAAATGTGACATGCGGCGCTCCCACCCCTCGCTTCACATTTAGCGGAACCAAACCAAATAGCGGCAAGCATTAAAATCATCAAGGGATGACCACGACTCATGGGATATGCATCTATAAACATCATGCATAACATGTATTTGCATCCACAATGCAATACCACATATATACTTGCATCCACAATGCATAACAATAAGTATATAAGATACATGTACCGTTGGGGTGCCCGTACGTCCACTACGTACCTTTCCAAAATGTAGGATATGGTAGGACTTCAATGCCTTGGCTGTGTTGCCACCTGGGTTGGTTCTACACATTCACACAAATCAATATTAGAACCCAATAATAGTCCAATACCAAAAATCCTACAAAAATAACCAAAAACACCATTTTTGGTGTCTCGCGATCGATCGTCATCAAGCCCCGATCGATCGCGAGATCACACTGCCCTCGCCCAACAAAATTAAACAATCCGCGATCGATCGCGGAGCTTGCGCCGATCGATCGCGGCCTCGCCGATCGATCGCGCCAAACTCGAGATCGATCGCTGAAGCTCACTGCCTCAGCTCTGTTGCTCGCGATCGATCGCGAGAAGGCGCCGATCGATCGCCGAGCTCTGGGCATGCGGGGTTTGGGCACTATTCACCCATCTTCAACCCCAACTCATACATACCCACATACACCAACATCAACCAAACCCAACAACTCAAAACCAACAATAAACATCTACATAAACCCAAATATTTAACATCCAACCAAATAATACCAAAACCACAACAACCCAACACAAACCCATTTAAAAACCCTTCAAACCATATCAAACTTAAACAAAACCTTACAAAAATAACCATGAGGTACCCATACCTCTTGGGGATCTCAAATCACCCAACAATCTCCACAAATCAAGATTTTGCAAGAACTTCTCTTCACCCTTAAGCTTGATTTCGAAAATGAGGGGAAAGGGAGGGTTTGGGTGTTGTTTGGTAAAGTTAAAAAGTAAGAGTGGATGGTGGGGTTGGGGTAATAAAAGGTGTTTATTTAATTAAAAAGCATACCAAAATAATTCCATGGTGTATAAAACACCCCAACATGATATTTTTCAAAGCATTTACTCATAATGCACCAAATATCAATTAAACACATGATTTCAAATCAATTGCTAACCAAGGCAAATAAATCATGTTTCCAATAATATTTACCCAACATGCACCACATGCACCCTGAAATGCAACCCCGGGTCACCCTATCCACATGACCATGCATTTCCATAAGGTAAATAAATTCCAACACATAATTAATTACTACCATAATTAATCATATAAGCACAATTAATGCACCAAGTTGCAATTAATCATTTCAGGGATATCACAATACTCCCCTACTTATAAGATTTCGTCCTCGAAATCACATGCACTTACCCCAAAAGGAAACTAAACATAAACACATACCAGAGAATAGTTCCGGGTAGTGTTGCACCATATGCCGCTCCGTCTCCCACGTAGCCTCCTCGACACCCCTGCGATCCCACTGAACCTTGATCATAGGTATCACTTTATTCCGAAGTCTGCGGTCTGCTCGATCCAGAATTCTGACAGGCCGTTCCACATAAGACACATCGGACTCTAACTGAACTTCGGAAGGCTGTAACACATGCGACGAATCCGGCTCATACTTCCGCAGCATCGATACATGAAACACATCATGTATACCAGATAAAGAAGGCGGCAAAGCCAGTCGGTAAGTTAAGGTGCCAATGCGCTGCAAAATCTCGTACGGTCCAACATACCTCGGAGACAGTTTCCCGCGCATCCCAAATCGCACAACTCCCCTGAAAGGCGAGATCTTCAAAAAGACCTTATCTCCCAACTGAAATTCCAACGGTCTCCGCCGTTTATTTGCATAAGCTGCCTGTCTGCCCTGAGCCGCTTTCATTTTCTGTCTTATCGTCTTTATCTTCTCTTCCATCTCCCGAATCAATTCCGGTCCTCCGACCGATCTGCGGTCCAAATCATCCCAACACAAGGGTGATCTACACCGTCTGCCATAAAGAGCTTCAAACGGAGCCATCTGAATACTCGCCTGGTAGCTATTGTTATAAGAAAACTCTACCAAAGGCACTGAATCCTGCCAAGAAGCATCGAATTCCAAAACACAAGCTCTCAGCATGTCCTCGAGCGTCTGAATAGTGCGCTCGGTCTGGCCATCCGTCTGAGGATGATAAGCAGTGCTCAATCTGACTTCAGTTCCCAAAGCTGACTGAAGACCTTCCCAGAAATGAGATGTGAATCGCGGATCTCGATCTGACACTATGGAAACGGGGAACCCATGCAATCTCACCACATCTCTAATATACAACTGCGCCATCCTCAAAAAGGTGAAAGTCATGCTATAGGGGATAAAGTGGGCTACCTTAGTCAATCGATCCACGATCACCCAAATAGCATCGAAGCCTGAAGCACTCCTCGGCAAATGAGTCACGAAGTCCATGGAAATGTGCTCCCACTTCCACTTCGGTATCTCCAAGCTTCTCAACTCGCCGCCAGGTCTCTGTCTCTCTGCCTTAACCTGCTGGCAGATCAAACACCTCTTTACAAAAGCGACGACATCAGACTTCATCCTTTTCCACCAAAACTGACCACGCAAATCTCTGTACATCTTCTTCCCGCCTGGGTGGATGCTAAGTCTGCTATTGTGAGCTCGCTCCAAGATTCCTTTACGCAACTCCGGCGTACTCGGAACCACCCAACGGTCACCCAATCTCAAAGACCCGTCATCGGCCACTCTGAACTTCGTTGGCTGACCAAGACGTACTAAAGATAACCACCTCTGAACCTCATCGTCTGACCTCTGAGCTCTCCTGATGTCCTCATAGATATCTGGCTCGGCTAGCAAAGTCGATACATACATAGGCGATGCATCTATGTCAAAATCATAGCCCAAATGACAATAGGAGGTCATCATAGCCGACAGATGAATGACGTCCTCAGCAGAATTCCTCACTTTCCGGCTCAAAGCGTCTGCTGTCAAATTGGCTTTCCCCGGATGGTACTCTATCTCACAATCATAGTCCTTGAGTAGGTCCATCCACCTCCTCTGCCTCATGTTCAGCTCTGCCTGAGTGAATAAAAACTTGAGGCTCTTGTGATCCGTGTATATGGTAAACGACGTACCATACAAATAATGCCTCCAAATCTTCAGGGCGAAGATGATAGCCGCCAATTCCAAGTCATGAACTGGATATCTGGTCTCATGCGGCTTCAACTGCCTCGATGCATAAGCTACCACATGCTTATCTTGCATCAGAACACACCCAAGGCCCTGTAGTGATGCGTCAGTATACAGAACAAATCTGGAGTTCTCCGTAGGGATCACTAACACTGGCGCCGTCGTCAACCGGTGCTTCAACTCCTGGAAGCTCTCCTCACAAGCTTCTGACCAAAAGAAAGGCACTCCCTTCTGGGTCAACTGCGTCAACGGCTTGGCAATCTTCGAAAAGCCCTCGACAAAGCGTCGATAATATCCGGCCAAACCCAGAAAACTCCGTATCTCTGGCACAGAAGTGGGGGCAGCCCACTCCATCACAGCCTCAATCTTCTTGGGATCTACCGATATCCCGCTGCTCGATATGACATGCCCCAGAAACACTACACTGCTCAGCCAAAATTCACACTTACTGAGCTTAGCATACAACTGATGCTCTCTGAGAATCTGAAGCACTGTCCTCAAGTGTTTCACATGCTCTTCCTCACTCCGGGAGTAGATGAGAATGTCGTCAATAAACACAATGACGAACTGATCAAGATACTACTAAAACACTCTGTTCATCAGACTCATGAAGGCTGCTGGAGCATTCGTCACGCCGAACGGCATCACTAGGAACTCATAATGTCCATATCGGGTCCAGAATGCTGTCTTCTGCACATCTTCCTCTCTGACTCGAATCTGATGATACCCGGATCTCAAATCAATCTTGCTATACACCCTGGTACCTTGCAACTGATCAAACAGATCGTCGATCCTTGGAAGAGGATACTTGTTCTTCACTGTAGCCTTATTCAGTTGCCGGTAATCGATGCACAACCGCATCGAGCCGTCCTTCTTCTTCACAAAGAGAACTGGTGCGCCCCATGGCGACACGCTCGGGCGTATATATCCCTTGTCAAGGAGATCCTGCAACTGTTCTTTCAACTCTCTCAACTCAGCCGGTGCCATCCTATAAGGTGCACGAGATATAGCGGATGTCCCTGGCAGCAACTCGATCCCAAACTCAACTTCCCTAGCCGGTGGGAATCCTGGGATCTCTTCTGGGAATACATCAGCAAACTCTGCTACCACTGGTACATCCTCAACTCTTAGTTCCTTATCCTTCCCAGACGTGTCCACGGCATAGATGAGGTAGCCCGTGTGACCACGTTCCAACAGCTGAGTCATCTTGATCGCTGAAATCAACGGAATCTTCGCACGAGAACCGTTGCCATAGAATCCACTGACTGCCCAACTCAGGTCTGAACTTCATTGTCCTCTGCCGGCAATCTACCACTGCCTGATATCTATGCAGAACATCAATACCCAAGATGCAGTCGAAGTCTGACATGCCCAATACGATCAAGTCTGCCTTCAACTCGTTGCCCTCAAAATAAATGAGGCAGTCTGCCATGAACTGATCCGCAACGACATTTCTTCCAGTGGGTGTCGAGACAAGGAGAGGCGTGGGTAAAGAAGACGTGCGCATATGGTGTCTTTCCACAAAACCCACCGATACAAAAGAATGGGAGGCACCTGTATCGATCAAAATAAAAGCAGGGTACGTAAATAAATGACACGTACCGGCGATCACCTCCTCTGGGGCTGCCTGGGCCTGCTCCCTGGTCAGTGCATATACCTGCCCCTGGGGTGGTCCTACTGTCTGACCTCCCGATGGTCGAGGCCCAAACTGCTGTCTCTGCTGCACAGTCCTATCATCAAACCTCGGCCTGTTGCCCTGAAACTCTGACTGTCCTCCCCGAGTGGGGCAATACCGAGCGATGTGGCCCATCTTGCCACATATATAACAAGCAGGACACTTGTTTGAAGAATGTGGTCCTCCACAATTGTTGCACCTTGGCTCTCCCGGCCTATCCCCTTGTGAAGACCCTCGATTTGCGGACCAATTGCCCTTCTTGTTATCCTGCTTCTGTCCAAAGTGTTTCTTTCCACCATACCGTGAAGATGAAGAGGCACCACGGGGTTTAAATGGTTCACCCCGAGGCCTCAAGCTGTCACTAGTCTGCCTCTGTTGCGGTACCGGTGGTGGCATAGCGTAAGCTCCCACTCCAAGCTCAGCAAGCTCCGCTCTTGTGAGAGCATCATCAAAAGAAGTTGGGTTATTGGTGATAACCCGGTCATAGAGCTCCGGTCGCAACCCTTTCATAAAATTCCTCATCTTAGCGTGCCCACTGGTGGCAATGTGGGGAACGTACCTCAGCAATGAAGAGTACCGTGTGGCATAGTCTGCCACTGACATGTTCCCCTGCTTCAGACTTGTAAATTCATCCTCCTTCGTCTGTCTCGCCGCAGCGGAGAAATACCGATTCAGAAACCTAGTCCTGAAGAGTGTCCAATCAATCACAGCACCCAGTGCTCTCATTTCCATTACTGTGCTCCTCCACCACATGGCTAATTGAAACTCCGCCAGCCTCAGCCAAGCTGTCACAGCACAAGGAGCCGATACAAAGATCTGCTCAAGTCTTTCCAACCACTCTTCAGCCTCTTCTCCGGACTCTGTCCCCTCAAACCGGGGCGGATGGTAAGACAGAAATTGTGTCAAGCTGATCTCACCCGGTAGCAATAACTGAACCACTGGTTCCATGCCTACGGCCGGTGGAGGTAGAGGGTTCACTTGTCCAACGCTTGCGTTCACACTACCAACATCTCCAACTTCCTCATTAGCAGCCATGCTGTAATACAAATGTTAACAACAATTCCAAAGCAGTATATATGTTATGCCGTTAGATAACAGGAATGAGAATACGCATGTTAGTATAACAGAATATACATTAATATGCACCACATGCATAAACATGCTTCAAATGTAAGCACCTAGCCAAACATGCTAAGGCTACCCTTCACTCGTTCCCGGGTTCTCTAACCACTGCTCTGATACCACTAATGTAAGGACCCTAATCCTTAAATGCGGAACTAAGGCATAATAGAGCTAAATAAATAATCAGAGTGAGAAATAACGTGTTGAGTTTATGAGCTTAAGCATTACATGCCAAAAATAAGGACTACCAAAAAGGATTAATTACATTACAATCAATGAATGTGTTCAACTATAGTTTTATACTACTCCTAGAGTAGATACTATCCAAAATAATCATGTCCTTCAATTCACAAAAGCATCCTCAAGCTCACTGTCTCAACCCGTCTAGCCCTTCTATCATGCCAAACGTGTACCTACA
The DNA here is from genome assembly GCA_907163345.1 of Haberlea rhodopensis. Classification (NCBI taxonomy): domain Eukaryota; kingdom Viridiplantae; phylum Streptophyta; class Magnoliopsida; order Lamiales; family Gesneriaceae; genus Haberlea; species Haberlea rhodopensis. The sequence goes on from CAJQUN010000079.1 coordinate 2,298,568, forward strand.
AGGACAACGCCCAAACATGAGCAATAATAATCATTCATATTCAACACAATATGAAGATAAAGCGTAAATGCATAATCATAATAAAACACTTCCTGTTTTCCCCATGCATTTCAAACGCTTCCCGTTTGGTTGTCCCTGTACCATGACTCATGAGTATAATCAATAGATTATTTTTAATGGTCTAAACATGCCATGAACATATACCAATTCATCAATACCAAATACTGATCACCAATCCCTAGTCTGTCCATCACAATGTGTTTTAATGCCCCTCGCTTATTTACATATAGGCGGCATAGGATAACCTCGCTTCAATGGACTGCGGGACTCCCACCCATCGCCTCTCATTGAGCGGCAAATACCCTTTCCTCGCCCTATATGATAACCACGCTCAAATGTGACATGCGGCGCTCCCACCCCTCGCTTCACATTTAGCGGAACCAAACCAAATAGCGGCAAGCATTAAAATCATCAAGGGATGACCACGACTCATGGGATATGCATCTATAAACATCATGCATAACATGTATTTGCATCCACAATGCAATACCACATATATACTTGCATCCACAATGCATAACAATAAGTATATAAGATACATGTACCGTTGGGGTGCCCGTACGTCCACTACGTACCTTTCCAAAATGTAGGATATGGTAGGACTTCAATGCCTTGGCTGTGTTGCCACCTGGGTTGGTTCTACACATTCACACAAATCAATATTAGAACCCAATAATAGTCCAATACCAAAAATCCTACAAAAATAACCAAAAACACCATTTTTGGTGTCTCGCGATCGATCGCCATCAAGCCCCGATCGATCGCGAGATCACACTGCCTCGCCCAACAAAATTAAACAATCCGCGATCGATCGCGGAGCTTGCGCCGATCGATCGCGGCCTCGCCGATCGATCGCGCCAAACTCAAAGATCGATCGCTGAAGCTCACTGCCTCAGCTCTGTTGCTCGCGATCGATCGCGAGAAGGCGCCGATCGATCGCCGAGCTCTGGGCATGCGGGGTTTGGGCACTATTCACCCATCTTCAACCCCAACTCATACATACCCACATACACCAACATCAACCAAACCCAACAACTCAAAACCAACAATAAACATCTACATAAACCCAAATATTTAACATCCAACCAAATAATACCAAAACCACAACAACCCAACACAAACCCATTTAAAAACCCTTCAAACCATATCAAACTTAAACAAAACCTTACAAAAATAACCATGAGGTACCCATACCTCTTGGGGATCTCAAATCACCCAACAATCTCCACAAATCAAGATTTTGCAAGAACTTCTCTTCACCCTTAAGCTTGATTTCGAAAATGAGGGGAAAGGGAGGGTTTGGGTGTTGTTTGGTAAAGTTAAAAAGTAAGAGTGGATGGTGGGGTTGGGGTAATAAAAGGTGTTTATTTAATTAAAAAGCATACCAAAATAATTCCATGGTGTATAAAACACCCCAACATGATATTTTTCAAAGCATTTACTCATAATGCACCAAATATCAATTAAACACATGATTTCAAATCAATTGCTAACCAAGGCAAATAAATCATGTTTCCAATAATATTTACCCAACATGCACCACATGCACCCTGAAATGCAACCCCGGGTCACCCTATCCACATGACCATGCATTTCCATAAGGTAAATAAATTCCAACACATAATTAATTACTACCATAATTAATCATATAAGCACAATTAATGCATCAAGTTGCAATTAATCATTTCAGGGATATCACACATTAGGATATAATTCTTGCATAGGAAGTCGTTTTGATTCCACGAGTCAAGTGCTGCCCTCTTTTGGGTGTCAGTCACTCCCTCTTCAACCGTAGGAGCCTCATCGGTTAAGAACATTGCCAAACTCAGTATGGTCAAGTAAAAGAGCATCTTTTGTTGCCACTGCTTAAAGTCATTCCCATTGAACTTTTCAGTCCTTTCACCATGATGAACAAGAGTCGTTGTTGCACTCGAAGAAGCCATTTGTTGATTATATTGTCTTAATATTGTTGTAGGTTTTTTCTCTAGCAATGTGTATCTTAGGAATGTAGTAACAAAATAATAATGGCTTCAAAGTTTTATATCGAGGCAAAATTTGTAATCTCCGTCCTTAAGACAATATTGCGCCGTCTTGGTGCTAACGGTTTGCTATGGCAATTTGTCTCCCAAGATACAACGACTATGACTTGTGATATGAGCACTCCAAATCACAAGTCCTCAAACCTCAAAGGTTCAAAGGACTCAACAAGAAGAAATTTGATGAACAAACAAAATACTCTCAATTTAATCTTTCATATGATGTAGACTTCGAAATCCAATGTTAAACAAGTGAGGGAATTATTATATTTATAGTAAACCAAAAGATATGTTCAAATGGACACAATTTGGAGGCACCACATTGCGAAAAATGCACCCGAACATGAATGGACACACCATTCCGCGCAACAGGCACAAGGCTCGATCGATCGGGCATGGTGCTCGATTGATCGAGCTCCTGCTTCCAACGAATGGAAAATTTCTATCGTGCTCGATCGATCGATCCACTGGTCTCGATCGATCGAGCACTTATTATTTTATTTTTATTTTTCTTTTAACTTACTTCAAAATTGCAACAATAATTGGCCCTGTGGAAACATGTTCGTAAAATGGCTGTTAAAGCAATCAATTATCCCATTGCTACACACTCGGAGGCGCCTATAATAGAATTTGTCAAAATCTTGACAGAACCAAATGTTTTGTTCTTTCGCATTGTAAGAGAACGGCCAATGGTATTGCCCATGCATTAACATTCTGTGCCGTAGTCTATTGCTTTGACAACAAGGTGGAGAATTGTGAACTGAAGAGTTGATCAATTCAATATGTATGTTAGTTCTCGATTAGCAGGTGCACATCACTGGACTTGGGAGTAAGCAGTTTCGTTGAATCTCAACAACAAGTGATGCGTAATCATATTCATAGTTCAAGCGGATAATACACAACAATATGAAATATATATCTCGTATATTATTTATTAATTATTTAAAAATTACCAAAATATGTTTGCACGAAATCGAACAATTACACGAACGAGGGTATCGGAAAAAGAGATCTAGATCTATTGTATAATCCTCTTGAACCCAAGTGCACAATTCAAGGCAAAACGAAAAATTTAGAATTGCTAGGGTCGAACAATTCACAACTCAATGATTCGATCTTTTCACCGACAATTCACGGGAAAATTTTTTTACGCACCATTGCAATGTGAATTACATAGAACAATTCATTTGAGTGAAGAATTGGGATTGTGAAATTATATTTTCATTGAGCTATGGTGGATTATTCACCTCTAATTTTGAAAATAAACAGATTACCGCCTCTGGTTTGAAAATATATATTTTACCTTCCGTGGTTTTAAAAATAGGCACATTACCCGGTTTGAAAATAGACATTTTAACCACCTATGATTTTGAAAATAGACATTTTACCCAATTTGGTTTGTAAAAAATGGCATCAATTGATGGGACATTTTACACATATTCACAAACCATAAGAGGTAAATGTCTATTTTCAAAACCACATGGGGTAAAATGATTATTTTCAAATCACAGGGGGACAAGCTGCCTATTTTCAAAACTATAGAGGGGTAAAATACATATTTTCAATCTATAGATGGTAATCTCATATTTTCAAAATTACATGGGAATAATCCGTCATTAACGCTTAATTGGTTCATCGATACACTTTGTTCACTATTTATACTTGTTATTATCATTAACTACACAATACAATGGTATCTTAATGTTTATGATTACAATGTTCACTTCACATTTAGTTCTTCATTTGGTGTGTTCATCATCATCGTGGCAAGCCTTATCTACACATGCCAATGAAAAAAAAAAGAATATCAATATGTCATAATCAAATAAATAAATTGTATACTTGAAAATTTTAATGCATCGGGTGCCTTCGCGTGTATATTTTAAGAATTCCAAATCTTATCTACTCACGCTTAATAAATTGACAATTTAAATTTAAAATATATATATGAAAATAATTACAAATAGATGTCTATTTACCAATTTATATTAGATTAATAATTAAAGTACAATAAACTATAGTAATTACGTATTTGGATTAAGATATTCGAAGCCATTGATTTCAAATCCATTTTTTTATTTAAATGAATTTATATATATCTCATTTCAAATATATTCTTAGATCAAATTTCTCGATTTAAATGCATCAAGTTTTTCAAAATCCTGTGATACCAAATAAGTCAAATATATAAATAAATAAAAAATGATAATTTTATATTATTATTTTTTAAATAATCGACAATTCGACATCCAAAATATTTTAAATAGATATTTTGTAAATAAAATATTTTAAATTTAATTATGTTTTATGAAAGGAATTGTTTTTTCCAGTGTAATAAAGTTTCGTTCATCAAGTAAACCATCCTTCCCCCTTCCCAAACCTTCCTAACCCATTGCATTATCTTTTAGTTTCTGATGTCCAGTGGTGAATGTGGCAACAAATGCGACGGAGCCACCTCCGACGTTCCGAAGAAGAAGCAGCGTGTGGATAGCAACCCCTGCCTCTCCTCCGCCATCGAATCGTCTCCCTATTCTCTCCTCCCCGTCGCTTCAGCCTGCAGTGGCGGATTCAACGACGCAGCAACCGCTGACGTCATCCTCCGCCTTCACCCCGATAGAGGAACTCCGATTTTTGTATCATCCGAAGCCTCCTCCGATACCAAAGTCCCCGCCACCACCGTGGATCGGGCCGAGATTGAGGTACACCTTCATTCTCTCGTTCTTCGCCGCTCGAAGTATTTCGCTGCTTTCCTGTCGGAACGGTGGCAACACCAGGATGATGTTTCTTCGAACGATTCGGGAAATTCGCGGAAGCGTTACCGATTTAGTCTCTCCGTTCCGGAAACTGCTGATTCAATCGACAATTACCTGAAAGTTCTCCAGCTGCTTTACTCCGATGATTTGTTGTCCTCGATTGGTAGCGTATCCACGGTGCTTAATATACTACCGATTGCGCTTGAATTACTCTTCGAGGATTGCATTAAGGCCTGTGTTAAATTCCTGGAGGCAGTACCGTGGAATGAAGATGAGGAAGAAAAAATATTGGATTTGATTCCTTTACTGAGTAATCAAGAATCCAAAGAGCTTCTTGCTAGGGTTTCTCCGGCGAAGAGTGATTCATCAGAGGAAATGCTTCATGGGCTAGTACGTACTGCAATTTACAATAGCCCAAGCATGGCCTCTGGGAAAGCGTTTGTTGTGAAGCTGCTGAATGATTTTTCCTCTAAGGAGTTAGCAAGAAGGGTTTTGTATAAGGAGTTTGAGAAGAATTTGAGGATTGTGAAGCAGGCCATGGAGGAGTACTCGAGTCCCGACTTTAGAGCAAATCGTCTTGAACCGGAGGCGATTCAGAAGGTGAATTTGTACACTGTAATGAATTATGGGAAACACTTATTGTGGTTGGTGGAGAGGATGCTTGAGCTGAAAGTTGCGGATTCGGCAGTGAAGGCTTGGAGCGAGCTGGCTTCCTTTACTGCAGACTTGCACAGGACGTTTCGTGAAGGCCCTTGGAGAAATATTCCTCCGGGACTTCCTTCTGTCGTGCTTCGATGCACAAGAAAGCTTGCCCATGCTGTTGCAACGGGCAGTATTTTGGCCACTAGACAGGTTTGCTCCCGTGGCTTTATTCTTCAGATATCAATCAATGTTTTATTGGACATCCTCAGTTAATTATCCCATTGTTTAATCTGTTTCTGGGAACTATATATTGATTGGGGGTGTAGTCGCAATGCAATTTTACATCGTGTTGTATTTTTTTCCTGTTCTGGTTTCATGGTTTTAATTGCTAGAAAATCCATCATAGCATGCTGTTTCTCGACTTTTTTTATAGAATCTGTCAATTTACACTTAAAGTGTGCATCACAGGTCAGAATGAATCTTGTAAGAGATTGGCTCCCGGTGTTGATAATATGCAAAGACAAAGACAAAGAAAGTGTGTCATCGCCTATGGGGCTGAATCACAAAACACTCTACCTCGAGCTGGAAGAAACATTCTTGAGAATTATATCAACTCTTCCTATGTCAGATTCCCAAGACTTGCTACAGCAGTGTCTTCGCTTTTCAACTCATGTCGGTGATGACTGCCCTCATTTGGTTGCGGCTTTTACTACTTGGTTTCGTCGTGCAAACAGACCCCAGCAGTTTGAATTCTGTGAGTGATGCTGCAATTTGTATATAAAAGCTTGTGCGCTCCTGCTTAAATGGTGCGTAAACCTTCTGCAAACCCGAGCAGTTTGTATATTTTCTGCAATAATGACTACCTACATATCAACTCGAAGGCAACCATTTCATGATTATTGACTGGTTGCGTGTTGTTTCTGTTCTAGAAGTTTGAGTTGTGACTTTTGTTTATCATGAATGTAAAGTATTATGTGCTTTTGGAGCCTATGTGAATACTGTAATACCCGTTCAGAGACTCTTTGCCATCTATGTGAGTACTTTAACACCACACCCGTTGCATAACGGATTCTAGAATCTAGACCCGTGTTTAAGTTGTATTATCAAAGACTTTTTGCCATCTATGTGAATACTACAAGGCCTCATTTTCCCTTCGAATAGTAGAATGGGAGGAATAGCTTCATAAGAAGGTGCGATAATCATTGTAGTTACTTAAGGTGGTAGTCAACTATGTATAGACTGGCTCGAAAACGACTTCGAAGCTAGCATAAACTGACAACCTACTAGTATGGCCGAGCCAAATCTGAGCACAAACGTCAATCAATGTTGATCTGGCTCATATGGCCATAATCTGGCCATTGATGATACCTGAATGGTACTTTTGTTTGGTAGCATCGAAAAAACTGGCTCAACATGGATCCATAGGCTTGGTGTGACAATACTTGGGCCACTTATATAATGTTTTCAGCGAATCTGACCTGATTCCGTCAATGTAATGGAACATTTTAGCGACATGAGCAAGAAAGCAAAACCATGAGAAGTGTCTAGATTGGTGATGTATAAAAAAGATCCAAAGTCTTATTCCACAGAACATTAACAAGGCATTAGAGGAAATATAGTTTCATCAGACTACACAAGCTTCATCAGAAAGAACAACTCATCAACAAAAAACAAAAAGCTAGACGGGTTGGACTTAGGACGTCAAGTCTTCATGAAATTTGGCGAACTCTCCATTGTTACAGAATTAGAGATTTTATTGTCAGCTTTCTACACCTACATTAGGTCAACAGGATCAGTGATCTTTTTGCATTAGCTCAGATAAGGGCACATAATCCTACAGTAGAACGACCAAACCCAACTGTCTGAGACAAAGAAACAAATCACATTAGGCGCCTTGTGAAGTTTCTGGCGGTTCCTTGGTAAGTTCGAGCGAGCAATCCAACTCCTATCCCGACGCCAAGGCATACACTGAGGCCGATGCCTACACCTACTCTTACTCCAGCATTGAACCATGACAATTCTCCATCTTCACCTTCGATATATTCCATTCCTGTGCCATAACCTTCCTCTTCCGGTTTATACTCGAGGCAGTTCCGGGGCTGCACGGTCCAGGAAAAGAGTCAGCGGGAACTTCTAGTTTTGTTATCATTTAGTGTTTTAACAAATCATCTAGGAAAGACATTCAGATAAAACTTGGTCAAGTGCACCACACGCTATTAGTGTCAAGTTTTCACTTTTCGTTTTGCTTCTTCGAGTTCGAGTAGATGATAACAAGCGAAACCAAGAACGGCATCAGTTCATCATGCCGCTATGGTCTCGAAACAGTTATGGACGCACCCACTGAGAAAGCAACCATGTATAAAGTTAACTTCTTGAAGGCCGTATATCTTGTTATGCAAAAGTGAACACAAGCAGATATGGAACCCATTTATCTGGTTCCACTCGTTTGGTTGCAGTTTGGTTGCATCGACTCGAATAATTCAAGGTCACCATAAGCGCAAGCCGGTATCGATGTTCCAAATAAGGGAGGATCCCCAACTCCCCTCAATATAAAAACTGTAATATTTTGTATGTAATTTTTCTAAAAAGCCCATTTCGAAAAAGTTGCTAGCGTGCATGTTCTCATCTGACCCTGTGAAAATTGCATTACATGTGACCTAAAAATATAAAGGTAATAATTATGATTATTCTGCATAGAAACATGTGCCATCATCCATTTCACTATCCTGAACAAACCAGGAAATGTTTTTAAACATGTCCCAAGATTTGTGGTATCAAGGAGATTTTCTGCAAGAATTTGTTCATTTTTGTGCAGCAGCCACTGCAAAGGCCAAGAATTACTAAACAAGAAAATCCCACGTTAGAGCAAGCAAATAAATCAAATTTGTGTATAAAAAAAAATCAAATTCCATTAAAGCAACCATTTTTATATATCCACTAATCCGATGAGACAGGTACCTGGATTCCGAAGGTGGCTGAGGAATCATTTTTCTTACTTAAAATTGCCTCATATTCTGGTATAGAGTCCAGCATCCCTCTCCTCTTTTGCTTCTTCCCGTGACCAATCTGCAAAGTTTTGGTCAATATAATAGGACTGCTTGAGTAGCAACCAGCCACATAAACCTCAATAGCTGGCGAAACCGAATCCAAACCCGTGTGATGATTTTGATTTCCCTTCAAGATTCCAGCCCCTACAAGTAAATCCGACTCACAATTCATACTCCAACCCTGCCAATGGTTTTTCGACTCACAGATGAATCCATTGCTAGGACAAAACTCTAAAGTCCCGGATATAACCAGTACATCCCTACAGAAAACCTCAAATTGCACACTCCCTGCCATTCTGATACTATCGGTACTCACGAATGTAACCTCCTCAGACCGCTTATCTAATCTGTCCCTTTTCAAAAGGGATGACACACCATCAGCATATATGCTTGTCCTAATGCCATTGATTTCTAAAAGAGTATCCCGATTCAACGGAACATAGTTCAGTGTAAGACAATCAGGAGTTGAATCATCTTTAATCACACATTTGCTGAATCTAACATAGAAGACTCTCAAATCAAGCCATGCTAGAGATGCCTTGTTGTTGTTGTTGACTTGTTGGTAAGAAGAGTGCTTAATGGTGGTGTTACCATTTTCGACGAAGCCGTTTTCATGGAGTTCCTCATCAGAATCCTCCATTTCTCTCAAAGAAATTAATACTTCCTCTTCTTCATTGAAATCCATTTAGCACTTTAATGGATTGACAAAGGACTTACGAAAGTGGGATTTTTGTATCTGTTAATATGACCTGTCGAAATGCCAGTAGAGAAATATGAATACAACAAGTGTTCCACGCATTTCAAGAAACAAAGAAAGACAGAAGAAGACACTTTCCAAGAAACTACAAAGAAAGCCAGTGGAAAGAACAGGATTGTGAACTGGAAAGAGGTGGGAAATGAGCAAATTTCTCCTACAAGAAACTAACGGAGGAGTCTAAGTGGACAAAAACTTTGCAAATTTGCACGAAAGAAACACAGACATGAGAACCATAAGGAAAACCCTTTAAGAAAGCGGTGATAAACGCTACTCGAAACTAGAAAAAAGTGAAAGGATTACAGGTTGAGTATGAAAAAAGATGTTCACTGATGCAAAGATTTTGCTTTTATTGTTGCATTAAACCGAAAGTAAGAAAAACCTATGAAGCGTAGAAAGAACCAAGAAACCAGCAACCAACTTGCCTGCTAAAAAGAGCCCGAAAATAAGGATATAAAGTAAGAGTTAAAGGGAGATACATATCAAACAAAGGCAATTCTTAATAAAAGAAAACTCCAAAAAAACACAGTACAGGTATAATTTCTTCAAATCTTTTAAATTAAGTTCCTTAGAAATGTTCAGAAGAAACAAGAGTACGATGGCTTGAGCTGCATGATCAATGGAGACATTAATGCAAAATGTAGAACCAATAAATTACACCCAAAAAAAAAAAAAGAACTAAATTTTACCACCACCCGATGCTTTAATTACGCCATAAAATGTGATTAGATATCAGAAACAAGATCAAATACCGAGTCTAACAAAATACCCAGCACTAATAAATGCAGAACCAAGAATCCCTGATGCTTTATGTGCGAAGACAAAGTTTCCCACCTTGACAAATATACCAAAAAATATAATTCAATATGACGAAAGAATGAAATAAAAGCCCATTACTGCGCCATAATTAAATGTGATAAGAAATCAGAAAACACAGACTCCAACAAAATAGCCATCACTATACGGACACCACCCCTTCTCATTCAGTGACACGCTAGCAAACAAAACCACCCCCCACCCCCATCGAATCCCCCCCAAGGCGTGAACTGTGTGCTTCATGTTTGCTGCGGAATTCAGAATCAAATGAAATAAAACCATAGTTATGCGTTTAAAATACCACTAACTTTGTAGGTAGCTCACCCTCTCAAGAAATTTCTCTTTAATTGAGTTCAGACAAATGGTGAATTCTTGAATTGATTTAAGCACATGCATGGCGCCGCTTCGTGTAAAAACCTCAGAATTTAAGCTGTGAAAATATAAATTTATTGATAAATCATAAACACATGAAAATTTCCCTTCTTTATTAAAAAAAAAAAAAAATATTCTAGTCTATAGTCCGGGCCGAATTTATTCAATACCCCGAACACCTGTCTCTAAAAAAAAATATTATTATATACATAAATATATATTTTGGATCCCTAAATTATTTTTTATTCTTGTACTTTGTGTTATTATTTTTTGTCCTCTAAACATAAATTCTTAACGATATCTTTAACTTTTAAGATTTTAAAAGATATATATCTCTTCGACTTGTTTATACCTAAATAAATGGATAATATATAATATGATTCCTCTTGTTTGCACTCATTCTCGATTTAGTCTCTATTGTTTGCACTGATCCGATTTAGTCCCTTTAATTTTTTAATTTATCTCGAATCAGTCATAAACGTTAAATACGCCGTTAAAACTAACGAAAAGAGGCTGAAATTGGGTCACGCAAAATTAAGGACTGACTCGGGCAATTTTAAAAAATTGGGTGACTTAATTATAAAAAAAAATTGATAATAATTCTTTAAATTTTTAATTATTCTAGTAATTAATATGGTTACGTTATTTATAATTTTGGTAATTTTTTGTAAACTTTTTTTATTTAAACAATGATATGATATATTAAATTCTACATAACTATTTTTTCACTCAAACAAAACAAAAGAAAAATCAATAGCATATTGATATACAAAATATATTTTGAAGGCTAGTTTACTTATTAAACAAAATATATTTTCGATTTCATTAAATTATATCTGTCAGATGTGTCATCAATTTATAAGAGACACTCTACCTGTGTAAGAACCCTAGCTCCTAAACTCATCTTTAGTGTTTTTCTATATCGCCATTTGTGTATACAATACTACACAAGCAAGGAATTCTCATTAATATACTTCATAATATAAAATTTGCAATAGAATTTTCCCACAAACACAACTCCCGGTACAAATACAAATCATCAATGTATACACTTCATAATGCACTGTACATATTTTTAATTCATGTTGCAATTATACTCTCAAATTAGTTGTATGCAACACTCAATGAAAAGAGAAATCTCAAAGCACTTATACAACCCATATATACATATAATTATGCTCACATACTAGCATTACATAAATAGGCGTGTATATGTTGTACAGTCACATTACCAAACAAATTTGATAAATTAAATAATTTTTTTGATAAATTAAATTGCTTGGATAAATAATTCCAAGGTACTAATATTTTTTTGTATAACTGATATAATTGCCCATAAATTAGAATTTATTATCAGTAAAGTAAATAGAAATCAGACGTCAGAAGCTAAGAAAAACAATAGAAATTTTACGAAAAAGTTAATTAATCAAAAAAAAAATTAATTCAATATCAAATTACCCGAATCGGTCCCTAATGTTTGTGTCAATTACCGACTCAGTCCCTGAAGTTTTAAGTGACCCGATTCAGTCCATTTCCGTTAGTTTTAACGGTGTATTAACGTTTAGGACTGATTTGTGACAAATTAGAACATTAAAATGACTAAATCGGGTCAGTGTAAACAATAGGAAGTAAATCGAGAATGAGTACAAACAAAATGGACCATATCATATATTATCCCCTAAATAAATCTAAACTATGTCCCGATTGATACCTAAATAAATATGTTTGATCTGTATATTTATAATAAAAAGGAATATATTTAACTGAGTAGTTAATAATTGTTATCTCAATAGAACATATACGTAACGTTCGTTCTAAAAAAAAAAGAAAAAAAAAATAGTAGGACAAATTAATAAAATTCTCACACTAGAATAATTGTCTATAAGTAAACAAAAGAAATTATAAAAAATTCTTTAAATGATTTATCTTAATATATTATCATAGAAATAGAACTAATAATTTATTTACCATTTGAATCATTCTATGACCAACAAAATGCATACATTAATACATCTAAACTAAATGGATCGGGTTCGTAATTGATCATATAAAATCCATTCCCGATCAGTAGGACAATCAGCATATATTATCCATAACACGACTTATTTATTTATTCGAACACGGCGATGGAGTGTTTTGGATTGTTTCTCACAATTGCTTATATGTTTTTTCAAAATAAAATAATAGATTTTTGGTTTTTAATTTCATTATTTCTGCTATTACTCCTATAAAAAAACATTTAAAAGCAGAAGCAAAGAAGTAAATCATAAGATGTTTTTTGTACCAAAAAAAATAAAAAAATTACCCTTATTTGTTTTTAAAATAAGTTTAATATGGTAACCTGTGAGCTTTGATATGTCGATGGGCTCTGTTCTGATACTATATATTATAATTAAACGTTTTTCTTATAAATATTTGCTGATATTAATGTTAAAAAATATATTAATGATTTATATTAAATACAATATATTACAATTAGGGGTGGACTTAGTAAGGGGCAGGGGGCAAGTGCCCGCCCGCACAAAAAAAAAATATTTACCTTGAAATTTTTAATTTTTTTTTGCAATTTTACTTTAAAAGATAGTAGTTTACCCCTTAAAAATTATATTTGTAATTTTTTTTGGCCTAAAATTTTTCTGAATATTCCCAAAAATACTGCATCCGCCCACTGATCACAATGAATATGACATTTACACATAAACGATTAGAAACAATAATGCACCCAATTCCATCAAACCTGAAAATTAAGGGAAATTTTGATAACATCGTTAAATGCAATACCCTTCACATGGACGTTTGATGTTATCCCAAGGATAATGCCCTTAAAACGCAACATAAAACAAACCAAGATTAAGCACAAAATAGGTGACCCTTTCAACCAAGTCCTTGTGTTGCAGTTGCACCCATAGTTTACAGAAACGGTATCGGAACGGCCGGAACCGGATCGCCCCCAACCCGTCCGGCATTCCGGCATGTAAAGGTGCATGTCTTGTAAAGACGTTTTTCACCCCAAAATCGGTATCGAAACGGTTTTTTAGCTAGAGTACGGTGGAACGGAACGTTTTGTTGCTTTGTCACGGCGGAACGACCATTTTTGGGTGCATCCAATAAATATTTTTTTCTTAAAATATTCAATTTTTTAAATTTTTTGATAATTTTTTAAAAAATCCTTTTCGTTACCGTTCCGTGAAATCTTATTGGAATTGGAACGGAGGCCTCCGTTTTGGGCACTGTTTCCGCGACGGCAAACCATGCTTGCACCCCTTTACCGATCAATAACAATAAAATAAAAACAATAATATATAGAGACGACAAAAGATCCATGTACAAACACAACGCAAGAGGCTGACTCGGCCCACTGGTCGAGGCCTTGAACTTAATTAATGTCCAGTTGTTCTTATACAATAATAAATAAATATTATAATATACAAAACAAAAAGGTGACAAAATAAATATATAAAAAAATGTTTAATGTTTTCTTGGGACAATGCGATTTTAATGGTAACTGGCACGTGAACAAGCACGACACTTAGGCCTCTTCATGCTGCCATCACAACATGCAAGTTTCGAACGCGTGGAACGCTGAACAAAATCATGCAAATTTTGACAGGAAATAAGACCTAACATGATGGTATCAAGGTTAATCTGCCAGTTATCTGACTCATTCACAAATCGTACAGCACATCCCTAATTTGTTTCCTACCTTAGGGCGTAAGGTATAATCAAGATATAAGAAAGATTTAAAGAAATCTGGGAGATAGATGGGCAACAACCTTATTTTTATTTTGGAATACTTATAATATCTAATACATTAAAACATCTCCTTTTGGGGGGAGACAGACTTGTTTTAGCCTCTCATATAGGTGATGCTTAACTCAAGAACGCATAAACTAAATTACAAATAATATTATAGATGCTTATGAAAAGAAAGAAAAGAAAAGAAATATTACCAAGCTATGAAAGTTGAAATATTAAAAAGCTTGGAGACTCTAATATTTATTCTCAGAAAACTATGGAGAATTTTCGATGTCCTTAGCTTCCTGAATGCCTTGGTATTTAAAGAAGTCTGGAGGTGGATGTGAAATCCGCACTTCAAATCTTGTTTATCATCAGACGTCATTGCATGTGTCTTCTTTCTTGTTTGATATCTTGTGGTCCCTTTGACTTTCGGCCGAAGAGGCTGTCCTACCATTTTGTTTTCTTTTTATAATGGCAGTGGTCCTCGTCAGAGTCACATGACTCTTGTCTCCCTATGGTCCCTAGAAATTTGGTTTTGCAGTCCGCGTGGGAATCTTCCATGTTTGCCTGGTCCTGCTTTATCATCTTTCTTCTGGTCTCTTTTGACAGGGAATCCTTTCCCGAACAGTGGCTTTTTCTGCTCTGGGCAGCTCGGGCAGATGTAGTCCTGCCATATTCCCACATGAGCCATGTTGCAGAACTTCCGGCTAGTTTCTTTGGTTGCCGAAATTTTGTTGTCCCATAATATTTGCCTCTTCATTTCAAAGATGTCCTCGGCAAATTTTGTAGTATAGCTTGTCATGGAGTTAACCATGAATGATCCGTTCGCTGTTTTCTGGAAGATTTTGAATGGATACTTGACTTTGTCCATCTCAGTGGGACAGCTCTTCTGGTAGTAATTCATCTTCTGTGAGCGGGGAAACTAGTGTTGTTCCTTCAGTCGGTGGTTTCATTTGCTCCATCGCCTTCCAATTAGGCCTTTGTAACTTCACAAAATGAAAACTAGGGTGAAGGCATTTTCCTGTGATTTCTGGGGCTGCAGATATGAATATCAGCTCCAGGACATCTCCTCGTCCAAGTGTATGATTATTCTGCCATGAGTCATACACTCATTCATAGATCCAATTCGGTAATTTTGTAATTTCCGAAAAACTTGGTGCTGTGGTAAAGACTGAAACTAGGCGGCCAAAATCAAACCATTCACGAACACTTTATGGTTTGACACCAGGATGCATCCATATTCTTGGGTATTTTCCTGACCAGTCGGCTGAAATTTTTTCAGGAATTATACCCACCCTTGTACAAAGTTTCTCCCATGTTCTCTGATATTCCTGCAAAGGGGGAGTCAGGGAAACTTTATTCTTGTTAGTATTAACTAGAACTGTCAAAATGGGCCAGGCCCGCGACCCGCCAAATAGGCGGGTTGGGCCAGCATTTTTAAGACCCGCCAGCAGGCGGGCCTATATGGGCTGGCCCAAACGGGCCGCGGGTTTTGGCGGGCCAACCCGCGGGTTGGCGGGCTGCCCGCGGGTTGGCCCTATTTTTTTTTAAAAAAAAATGTTATTTCTTTTTTTATGCTCAATTCATAGATAAATACTCAATATCACATTGAAGCATTCGATCTACTGTATATTTTTCACTTGGTCTTGTTTTAATGTTGCAACAAGTATTTCAAAATTGAGTAAAATACTGATTCACTAATCAAGTTCTTTTAGTAGCAGTGTTAATATCTAGATAAAACCTAAAATAAGTTTCAGTATTCTTCTAGCATCATTTCCTGGTTCGGCAAGTTTAGTTGGAAACATTTCCTGGAGGCGGGCCCAAACGGGTTGGGCCCGTTTGGGCCGCGGGTTGGGCGGGCCAGCCCGTTTGGGTCGGGCTGGCCCGTTCTGACAGCTCTAGTATTAACCTCATATTTGCCCGCCGATGGCCTAAGATTAATCTCTCTCTCTTTAACCCCTGAGGTGCTGGGTTGACTTAATTCTTCAGATATCCTAGATACTTGGGAATCGATTTTTCCTTCTGTATCTTCCCCGAAAGGATCAATACTAGAACTCGTAGTGGTGGTACTTGAATCCTCCACACCGGTTGATGAGCCCGGCTCACTTAAACCGACTTTAGCTTCACCGCTGAAGCATCCTGTTGGAGGGGAATATAAAGATTGTTCCATAAACAGGTGTGAGTCTGCATGGTAGCCTTCATGAGATCCAGTTCCTGTACTTGACCCGTAACCTGGGAATTGATCACCAGGCGTTGATCTTCTTGTCTAGCTCTCCAAATTTTCTCGGAGGTGCTTTGATATCGTTATGATGGATTAGCTTCACTCGCTTCCATCGCTTGTCAAAAAATCTGCAAGAATATTTTTATCAAATTTCACAATGACAATATCATAATCATAATATTGGCATTCAGCTTGCCATCTTAAAAGTCTAAGCATTTTCTGGTTTTGATTCAATTTTATTTTTTTAAAAGGACTTGACACTCGTATTATCTATTTTCAAGATAAATTTCTTTGCGAGTAGAAAAGTGGCCATTTCTTAAAAGCCTTTCGAGCTGCGAAGAATTCTTTCTCGTTGATGTGCCATCTAATGACTTCGCTGCTGTCAAATAGACCGCTGCAATATCTGCATGGCACTTCCCCATCTGATGTGGCTTTCATAAGTACTGCAGCCCAACAATGATCACTGTCATCTGTATATAATATCAGTTCATCCTCATCGCTTGGTATTGCAAGCTTTGGTAGTTGCCTGCAAACCTCTTTAAGCTATTTGACAGCTTGTCTGTGATCTTCATTCCATTCAAACTTAACATCTTTCTTGAGTAGTAGACTGAATACCTTCCTGTGGTTTGCTAGATTGTTGATAAACATTCCAGCAAAATTAACAACTCCTAAAAAACTCTGAAGTTGCTTTAAATCCTCGAGGTCATCCGGATATCCTTGTACTTTTTCAACAATATGATTCTGCAGGATGAGTCCAGATTCGTCGATCTCGATTCCAAGGAACTCGATCTGTCTTGTAGCAATCAGTGCTTTCTTTTTGGAAAGCACTAACCATTCCTTGTAACAAACATCTGAAAAGATTTCCAAATGTGTAATATGTTCTTTCGTGTTTCTTGACGCAATGAGTATATCGTCAATATACGCGAACATGAAGCTGAAGTAATCCTTAAAAAGATTATCCATCTTCCTTTGAAATATCTGGGGAGCATTTGCCAATAGAATTGGCATGACATTCCAGATATAATGTCCTTGTGGTGTGGAGAATGCTGTGAACTTTCTGCTAGCTTCCTCCATCTTAATCTGGTAAAACCCAGACTTACAATCGAACTTAGAAAACACTTTGGCATTCTTGATACTGTTAACCAAATGTTCTCTGCTTGGGATAAAATATCCGTCGAAATCCAAGATGTCATTGATTCATTTGTAGTTGATAACCAATCTTGGCTTTCGCCTTTTGATTTCTCCGTGATTCCGAACAAGGAATCTTGGACTGCCATATGGAGAAACCCCTGCTGAGATTAACTTAAGGTCTAGATGTTCCTTAAGTATTATCTGCATATCCATCCGATCTTCCATGTTCATGGGGATGGGTCTGAATCTGACGAACTCATTTTCTTTTCCAGCTTTCACCTTCAAAGTGGCTATGAGCTCATTCTTATTCCACCATGCCAGTGGATCCTCGTTGTAGTTCCTATGAATTTTCCTTTTCACATCCTCTAGAGTAATTTGCTCTCTGATGGTAGCTTCAGGTTGTGGAACTTTATCTTGTAATGCCTTTTTCAGTAGCAACAGGGTTTCTGGTAGAAATTCGTCCTCATCATGTTCTCTAAAAGACATAATATTAACCCAGTCAAAAGTTTGAGAATCCTTTTCACTAGGACCTTGTTGTCGGAACTGAAGAATTGCTTCTCCAAATTTCCGCTGATCATTCATCTTTGGGTGTGAAGTTTTCCTTTATCACCACGCTTGCTGCGAAAATTAATAGGGAATTTTCTGTGAAACACTTCCCGTAATCGATGTACCATAATCTTATGATCACAAAGGGTTGTGAAAATAAGTCTCCTCATCTCATTCTCTTGAGTGAACTCTTGAATGTCTGTAGGAAATTGTTTCCTAGCAGCATATCAGCTCCTGTATCATGGAAATAAATGGGTGGAGTTTTGACTTTGTACCACGTGGTACTGCCTGCTCCTCCGATAATTATTTCCGATCCCCGGACTCCTTCATTAAGAATAAGGATTCGTTTGGAAAAGTCTCTTCCGGCAATGGCTGGTAATTTCTCGCCAACTTCTTTGGGGAAGATATCTCGCCTGACAGTACATATTTCAGCGCCTGATTCAATGTAGGCTGCAAAATATTCTGCCCGGTATTTCTCATATAACATCCCTACTGAGATGTATATCGAGAATGGACTGGTGGTCATCGAATTCTATATCTCTTTTCGTCCACTGCGAATTCCATTCCGTCTTGTAATCTTTCCCAAGGTTTATGTTCCTCCCGAAATTCAATCCCAAGAATAAGCTGTTTTGGGCTCATTCCTGATGTTCCTTCAATGGTTATATCAACGTCACCAATTTCTAGGTTTCCTTGATATCGGCCCACTGTAGGTTGTGGTAGATAATATAAGACAGCACGGTGGAAGATATTTGCTTTTTTCCGCAATGTCAAAGATTATTTGCACTTCGCGCCATCCTTCTGGACATTTTAGGATCCCTGTTGTTTTGAAGACATCGGGGATATTATGGATCCTACTTGAGACGACCATCTGTTTTTCCTTTGGATAGTTGCTGATTAACCTATCCTGTTGGAAAGACATCTTTCTTGGTTTGATCATGAGGCTCCTGCTTCTGTTTAGAACGGGTTGATCTTGTATCCTCATGTCAATCTCTCCTATTGTCGGAGTATCAATAATATCCGGCAATATCGCTTTGGCAAAATCTTCGAAGATTCTGGGGACTTTGATGAATTCCTAGATGATGAGTATTCTAGAGCACGTATGACACCTTGTAGGTAATCGAGTATGGCCTATTCCCTTCTTTCATCAAATCACTTCTTTTAAAATCTTGATGAAGAGTGGGAACTTTGTTGAAGTCTCGATCGCCCAAATTGTATGCAATCCTTGGATAGATGTTAAAGGCCATCTTTCCTGCATACAGGTTTCCCGCTACCGCTCCCAAACAGAATATTTGAGGTTCGGGATTCTCTTGTCAAAGATCGCGAGGTTGAGGGGCGAATCAATTATTTCTTTGAATGTTACTTTAATGATGACTCTAATGGCTCCGATATGAATCCATGGGAGTGTATTAGCAACTTCTCTTTTGACTTTGTTTTTAATCTCCTGGATTTCTCTGTAGGGGATTAATTGCATCTCGATTTGGTTTCCCGTGAATTCCATCGGGATCACAAATTCACCTGTTGTCACCATATGGATAATCTGATGCTTCCTGCTTCGAAGACCAATCGTATCCATGGTTTTTTCCATTGCTCCAATTGTAAATCTATCATACATTTGAAGCTTTGGCTCTTCCTTCATGATTCTCATAAGAGTTTTATGAGAAACGGTCGTATGGGAGAAGAATTCTGACGGGTCTTCTTTGATCACGTGTTAAAGAAACTCTCCTTCACTTTGATTCGGAACAACTAGATTCACCTCCATTATCTGAATATATATCGTCTTCGTAAATGCTCTCATCTGAGGGAATGTCCTCAAATTGATATCTGCACCAAATCCTGGAAATAGACAGCATCCTCAAATTCCTTGGTATGCTCGAATGTCTTACTCCACGGCTTTGGTTTTCTGGATAGTTGATAAGTGTCATTTTTACACTTATATTTGCATATATTTCTTGCGATTTTTATAGTGATTCTTGGAAGATTTTATACTTTTGGTTGTGTTATGTTATATTTCCAGGAATCCAGTAGAAGTGCAAGAAATACTGAAAAAACCCTGTTTTATGGACTAGAAGGTGGAACAGTGACAAGACGAAGCAAGCCATGGAAAAGAAGTGAAAAAGATTAAAAAGATGATAAAAGCAACATGCGATCGTTCGCATGCACCAGGAAATCGCCTGAAGCCAGAATGGTGACGGAAATTTGAAGCGATAGACAATCGATCGCAACAAACCAAGCGATCGATCGCCTCGGGGCAGAATACATAGGCGATCGATCGCCTATCACAAGAGACCGATCGCCGAGGAGAAAAAGTTGAATGCGATCGATCGCCATAAACCAAGAGATCGATCGCACGCAGAGTCCCAAACAAGAAAAATTCCTTAATTAAGTTTTGGGCTATTTTTGGTACCAGACTTCTTGGGCTTGTGAAGGAGCATATAAATTGGAGTTTTTACGTTAAAACCAGGGGTTCTTTCAGCTCTGAAGAGGCAGCCTACCATTGGAAGAGAAATCACCTTCAAGACGATTCAAAGCAACGCAGCTAGAGACGAAAACATCGGATCGACGCACGATTTCACATTGAGTGTTTATTAGTATTTCTGAACCTTACTTTAGTTTTATTTTCGATTTTCAATGTTTATAATGTTGTTAGATGTTATAAAACATTGTTTTTCCGTTAATATACTAGGCTAAGTTTGTTTATCAATACATAGGGGATCCCATGTTTGAACCCTTGAGTTAATTAACGGTTTTAATTTGATTTCTATGATCTTTGGGCATAATTTATGTTTTTAATGCTTGTAAAAGATTAGCTACCTTTTGCATGATATTGGTAATTGTAATTGAATTGACCATAGGAGATTAGGATACGACGTAGTAAATTAGGCCGTGGGTTTTAGGTTGAGACGGACCAAGTAAAATCTAGCACAGGTGTGAAGCAATAGATTTACCAAAATCGAAGGCTAGTAGTTTTTACAAAGCGTTTTTCGATATTAATCATTCAATAAAGACACGAGAGTGGTTTATTGTAGATTAATGCTAGACTTGTTATAACCGGACCAAGATATAACGAATGAAATATGGAAAACTCGTTTCCCTAGAAATAGAATTTTGAATCTTAATTAATAGACAATTTTTGGGGAATTACATGGTGATCGCTTTTATTTTAAACAATTATTTCTCAGTGTAGCGATTCTCTACCGCAAGTGCAGGGTGTCAAGTTTTAGTATAATGGTCTAAAAGTAAGGATTGTCGTACCCACAGGGACTAGCAGTAATTACCAAATTTAACTAGCGTACTATATTTAACCTACGAAATTGGTTGAAATATTAACTACTTTACTCAACTCCAAGATTCAACCACACCACAAAGAATTAAGATATTAAACAGTAGAGATAAATATCGAGACTTCGGTTCAATTGAGTAATCCCCCACAATTCACCTACTAGTTCTAATTAAAATTAATGCATCTAAGGTGACAAGTTTTTCGGTTATATCCAATATACTCTCTCGAGCTATATTAAACCTAACACTGAATTGCAGTAAGTAACTCTCGTTAACTTATTTAACAATTCAATGGTGCATACGTTCTATGAAAACCCTTAGCTTTCGATTACTAGATATCTATAGCTATCACTCGTGTATTTTGACGTCATCTCTCGATCTCGGTCTGAAATCCACGGTTTATGTTATTTGTTCCGTCTTACAATATCATCTCTCGATCTCAATTGCAAACTAACAACATTCAAATAGTAGCTAATCCTTTAAAAGCATTAAAAGCATAACATAAACTCAAAAATAACAAAAACTCAATCAACAGCTAGAATGAAAACTGTGGGTTCATACACAAGATCCCCTTGTCTCGATAACAAACTTAGCCTAGCATATTAATGGAAAAACAACGTTTTATAACATCTAACAACATTATAAACATTGGAATTCGAAAATAAAACTAAACAAAAGTTCAGAAATACTAATAAACTTAATTAAGGAATTTTTAAAGTTTGGGACTCTGCGCGCGATCGGTCGCTTCTTTTGTGGCAATCGATCGCCTTCAACTTTTTCTCTTCAGGCGATCGGTCTCTTGTGATAGGCGATTGATCGCCTTTGTCTTCTGCCTGATGCGATCGATCGCCTGGTTTGTGGCAATCGATCGCCTCTTGCTTCGAACTTCCATCAGCTTTCTGCCTTTAGGCGATCGGTCTCTTGTTGCAAGCGATCGATCGCCTATAGCTTTCATCATCAAATTGAGTTTTTTTCACTTCTTTCCCATGGCTTGCCTCGTCTTGTCATAGTTCCACCTTGTAGTCCATAAAACGGGGTTTTTCCAATATTTCTTGCACTTCTACTGGATTCCTGGAAATATAACAAAACACAACCAAAAGTAAAATCTTCCAAGAATCACTATAAAAATCGAAAGAAATAAATGCAAATATAAGTGTAAAAATGACACTTATCAACTTCCCCAAACTTAACTCTTGATCGTCCTCGAGCAAGAATAGAATTAAAAACAGAATTCACAACAGATAAGTGACATGGATCATTTCGTGCTCATATGTTTATCTCAGAACTTTTACTCATACCACAACAAAGAATCCTTCAAATCGTTAGACACAAAGTGTTTTCTCTTTAGTCAAAAGACAGTCTCAAATTCGGAACGTGTGTGTGTGCTGTTGTCAATCTCAGGTATCATACAATCATCATAGATCAAAACAGTGTTAATCAATAACAATCAAGATTTTTCATCAAGAATCTCATATACCTAGTTTTCAAGCACTTCTCCACTAATGTAATCAATTCCTAGACTTGGATCAAAAGGACTTTTAAAGCTTATAATGTTAGGCCTTTTGGTGTCGGTTACAAATAAAAGATAGGATAAGTGCAAGGAAGAGAGTATATCATGTAAAGTTCATTTTTATGCAGCACATATCGGATTTCTCTTCTTTTCTTTTAGCCTTGCCCGCTTTGGGTATTATTTAATCAATTTTTTTTTCAAGGCTTTCTCTATCCTTTTGTTTTTCTCAATAAGCTCATCAAATATATCCATTTATGCGCATCTAATGAGATTCATCATACTCCCTTGGGTTGAAGATAAAATCTTTCATTTTTTTTGGCTAAACAAGGTATGTATAATGAGTTTATCAACAAATGGTGGCTAATTTCCATTCTTATTTAATCAAGCTCAAAGTTGGACACTAGGGATAAATGTAGACAATGTAGGCTTGAAAGGCTCAAACGTTCCAAAGATCGCCTAAATCATATCCAAGTCTAGTTCATAATTATAAATTTTTTGCCTCAACGTGCCATCATCAAATAGGTTCTATGATTACTCTAAGATGCTCAAGACATGTTATCAAGTTCACACATATCATCACTACTTTAAATGTAATCAACAAGTTCATGACTCAATGTGCTCAAATTATTCCTCATTTTCAACATGTCAACTCAACTCAAAATATTCACAACATGTTTACAATCATCAAGATTCAGGTCATAAGTAGAGTAAGACTAATATCATCTTAGCATGGAGTCACTACTTTAATCCAATTACACTAAAAACAACTTTTCATGCTCTTCATCAGACTCATCAATATTAAGCTAAAATCATAGATTCCACAGTAGTAGACATGTTCAGACGCACAATTAACCATATTAAGACTCAGTATCAACACCATGCACACCTCAAATATACGCAAAAACACAATTCTCATATCCACAATATCAAATAACAGTTCAACACTGCTCCCCCAAACTTAAGTAATACATTGTCCTCAATGTAGTGAACATGAATAAATAATAGGACAACGTAATACATGTGGTGACAACCGTCAGTGGTCGTCACCCTCATCCGCATTGGCATCGCCATCATCATCATCATCATCATCATTGTCATCGGTGGGTGGCGGGTATGGCTGGAGAGTGGGTGGCAGTGGAAACGCCAAGTATGGATGGGCCTGTGCTACGACTGTGTGCCAGTCGTATGAAAAACGCATAAACTCACGAAGCTCAGGGCACATGTCATCTTGATTGTGCAAAATCTCCTCTTGATTACGCCAGAGCTCTCGTTGCCCATCGCGCACCAATCGATGTTGCAATTTAAGTGCCCTAAGCTCATCCTCTAAAGATTGAAATCTTTGAGCATTTGTGGTAGGATTAGCTATTGTAGAATGGCCATGAGGAGCTCGTCGATGTGAAGACTGGGGTTGTTCCGGATCATTTGAAGGCCCTGGTGCAGACTCGGGCTCCGACGGTGGTCTAGGAAGGCGAAGGGGAATAAATGGCACACTTGTTTCCTCATAAGACTCCCAAGGTACCTGTTCCTGGCGGCATAGCTCAATGACTAAAGAAGGAAAGGGGAGACCAATCGTGGTAGAGCCTTCCACCGCTAATTTTATCGAGGAGTAGACGATGCTCCCAATATCCAACGAGCGGCGCGTCATGATAGCGAAAACCAACACCGCTCTCTCCTTGTTAACCACGACAGTGTGAGTAGATGGAAGGACTCGATGAGAAATAAATGTAAACCAGATGTCTGCCTCTGGTTTCAACTGAGTTTTCTTGCAATGTCTGATCTGCCCCTCCAAATTCAGAATCCATTCTGCCCCTTCCCCACATATGGTCTCAATCACTTCATTGTAGTCAAGGTGGTGATGCAAATAAGCAGAGTATTCATCGTCTCCTATATTCGGTATCTCATATATGCGATTGATTCGTTCGCTAACAAAAAGAAACTTCTTCCTCTGAATAGTCAGATATGGTCCGTTCACTGCGACCTTAAAGTTTGCATAGAATTCTTTGACTACGGGGATGACTGCATGGTAAGGGGGTGACACAAAGCGCAACCAACCTCGGCGTTCCGCCTATCGGAGGATGGCCGAATCGGGTGTGTCCATTTCCATTCCCCTCTCCCTTACCAAGGGCCTAGCATGCCATTTTTTATAGAATTCAGATGCGGCATGGTTAGCAAAGCGGGTCGTGTCATACGTCGGGGTGGGGGATGAAGGGGAAGCCCCTCCTCTTGGCTTCTTTCTTGGTGCCATGATATGATATGTATAGAGACGACAATCAACTCCTCGATAATTTCCAACGTCCAACTTGTCTCACACCACTTTCAAGAATTCACTTAGCACCACCAAGCCTCAACAACATCAATAATAGCAAGCTACTAACACCAATATCCAAAATTAACTTTCCTACCAGCAAAGAATTCAAATCCTTTCCAACTTTCCCCAAATATCTAGTAATTAAGCATGACCCTGAAATCTCAAGCCAATTTACCTCTAAATTTCGAAACTTTGATGGTGTGTGGTCCTTGGATTGGAGGAATCTTCAATTTGTGCTTGAATGTCCACCTTAGCTTGTAATCTGTAGAAGAAATTTGCACAACTTAGCTAATTGTAGTGGATAGGAAAGGAATTTGCTCTTGTATGAAGATTTGAGAGGAGATTTGGAAGGAAATTGGGGATTTGGGACATTAGAGATGAGGGAATTAGGGATTTGAGAAGATGATAGTTGGTGGATTTGTGCAGAGTGAGTGAATCTGGTCTTTTAAAAACAAAAAATCGCGACAGGCGATCGATCGCCTATGCCCATAAAGCATCATCTAACCGTAAGGACCAGTCTTTTCGAGAAGTATTGACAGTTTTTTTCTGAAATGCATTTTACTTCCCTATTCGACACTTCCACTTGCCCACAAGTTTGTGGATGGTAAGGTGTTGCAACTTTGTGGGTGACTCCATATTTGCTTAAGAGTTTGTCAAAAAGTTTGTTACAAAAATGTGACCCACCATCACTAATGATTGCCCGAGGGGTGCCAAATCGAGTAAAAATATGTTTTTTCAAAAACTGCACCACCACTCTAGCATCATTAGTGCGAGAAGCTGCAGCCTAAACCCACTGTGACACATAATCGACCGCAACTAGTATATAGTAGTGTGAACATGAAACTGGAAATGGTCCCATAAAGTCGATGCCCCAAACATCGAACAATTCACATTCAAGAATATTGTTCAAATGCATCTCCTGTCTCCTAGAAATGTTACCAGTTCGTTGACATCTATCGCAAGCTGAAACATACCTGTATGCATCTTTAAATAATGTAGGCCAATTAAATCCAGATTCTAGTACCTTTGCAGCAGTTTTGGTTGGACCCATGTGTCCCCCTACCTCGCGATCATGACAATGGTTCAATATAGATGACATCTCTTCCTCTGGAACACACCTGCTGATCATGTTGTCTGCACAACCTTTGTACAACAATGGTTCCTCCCACATGTAGTGGTTAACATCAGATAAGAATTTCTTCTTTGATACAAGGTCATTTGTGGGAGGATACCGCTAACCAAATAGTTTGCAAAATTGGCATACCAAGGTAGGGCAAGAACTTGAAAGAGCTGTTCATCGGGGAATTTTTCGTTGATTTCTTCCACTTCATTATCATGTTTCTCAATCTCAAAATCAATCCTAGATAAATGATCCGCCACTACGTTCTCTACACCCCTCTTATCCTTAATTTCTAAGTCAAATTCTTGCAATAAAAGAATCCATCGGATTAAACGTGGTTTAGCATCTTTTTTGGCAAGAAGATATTTAAGTGCCGAGTGATCAGTGTACACAATTACTTTTGATAGACAAAGATAAGAGTGAAACTTATCGAAAGCAAATACTACCGCTAGAAGTTCTTTATCAGTGGTGGCATAGTTTTGTTGTGCCTCATTTAACGTTCTACTAGCATAGTAAATAGTATGAAATACCTTATTCCTTCTTTGTCCCAATACTGCTCCGACAGCTGTGTCACTAGCATCACACATCAACTCAAATGGTATATCCCAGTCAGGTGCTATCAAAATAGGTGATGTTACCAATCTCTCCTTGAGTGTCTCAAATGCCTCAAGCAATCAGCATTAAAATCAAATGGTGCTTCTTTAGTCAACAAATGAGATAAAGGTTTTGAAATTTTAGAAAAGTCCTTTATAAATCGTCTATAGAACCCAACATGGCCTAAGAAACTGCGAATTCCCTCACTGATACCGGTGGAGGTAGTTCCTGTATCACTTGTACCTTTGCTCGATCCACTTCAATACCCTTTTGGGATATTTTATGGCCCAAGACTATACCTTCTTGTACCATGAAGTGACACTTCTTCCAGTTTAGTACTAAGCTGTTCTCCTCACACCTTCTCAATACGAGATCAAGATTATGCAGACATGCATCAAATGAATTTCCAAACACAGAAAATCATCCATGAATACTTCTAAAAACATTCCTACCATGTCATGGAATATCGACATCATGCATATTTGAAACGTAGCAGGTGCATTACATAACCCAAATGGCATTCTCCTAAATGCAAATGTACCATAAGGACAAGTGAAGGTGGTCTTCTCTTGGTCCTCAGGTGCAATTGCTATCTGATTATATCCCGAATAACCATCTAGGAAGCAATAATAATCATACCCAGCTAGTCTCTCTATCATTTGATCAATGAAGGGAAGGGGGAAGTGATCCTTACGTGTAGCTTCATTAAGTTTTCTATAGTCAATACAGACTCTCCAACCAGTGACTGTTCTAGTAGGTATTAATTCATTATTTTCATTGGTAATAACAGTCATACCTCCTTTCTTTGGTACACAGTGCACCGGACTCACCCATGCACTATCTGAGATAGGATAGATAATACCTGCATCGAGTAGCTTAATCACTTCCGCATTGACTACTTCTTGCATCTTTGGATTCAAACGGCGTTGTGGTTGCACGAACGGCTTGTAAGTGTCTTCCATCAAAATTTTATGCATGCACATCGATGGGCTTATTCCTTTTATGTCCACCACTTTCCATGCAAATGCTTGCTTGTGCTCCCTCAAAATCCTAAGGAGCTTCTCATCGTCAATACCTGACAGAGATGAAGACACAATTACTGGTAGTGAATTATTATTACCCAAATAAACATACTTGAGGTGAGTTGGTAGGGTCTTGAGTTCAAGATTGGGTGGTTCTTCAATTGAAGATTTCTGTGGCTTGATGCCCCTTTCTCCCAGCTCTCCTAAATTATTGCTTTGACGCCTAATGTAAGGAGGGTTAGCTCGCATCTGAGCAACAATCTCTTGTTCTTCTTCATCCTCAAGCATGTCCTCATCATTAGTGAGATAAGCTTCCACTGCATCTTTGCATTATGTTCGAAATACCATGTCAGATAACACATCACATGGTCAATACTAAAACACATATGCTCGTCATGTGGGTGTTTCATAGCCTTAAAAACATTAAAAGTAACTTGATCCTCCCCTACACGGAGGATCAACTTCCCTTGATGCACATCTATGAGTGCTTTGCCAGTGGCTAAGAATGGTCTTCCCAAGATCAAGGGCATTCCAGCATCTTCTTCCATATCTAACACGAGAAAATCCACCGGGAAAATGAATTTATCCACTTTGACAAGTACATCCTCGATGAGTTCTCGAGGGTAGGTGATAGATCTATCCGCCAGTTGAAGTGACACTGTAGTGGGTTTAGGCTCACCTAATCCCAACTTCCTGAAAATTGACAGTGGCATTAAATTAATACTGGCACCCAAATCACACAAAGATTTAGTAAATGAAATAGAGCCAATGGTGCAGGGTATAGAGAAACTCCCTGGATCTTTTAACTTAGGAGGCAATTTGTTTTGCACAATCGCTGAACACTCCTCTGTTAAACTTACCGTCTCATGCTCTCCTAATTTCTGCTTATTTGATAAAATTTCCTTCAAAAACTTAGCATAACTAGGCATTTGAAGTAAATCATCAGCAAATGGTATATTGATATGTAATTTCTTAAAAATTTCAGGAAATTTTGCAAAATTTGCATCTACCTTAGCTTTTTTTAATGCAGCGGGAAAAGGAGGTGGGATTTGTACCTGCATTGGTGGTGTGATGGGTGTCTTGATAGAAGACTTACCTTTCTCTTCAAAGTATGCTTCAGTCTGTTCACTTTCCTCTATTTGTACGTCCTCGGCTTCCTCTTTCTCCTCAATAGGTGATCCGGTTTGCTTACCACTTCTCAATGATATAGCCTTTACTTGCTCCTTCGAATTTTTCTCGGTATCACTAGGCAAGGTTCCTTGCATTCTTCCAGACAAAATATTCACCAACTGTCCCACTTGAGTCTCCAAGTTCTTTATTGATGCATCCTGGTTCTGCATTCTATTCTCCGATGATGTAATAAACTTGGTCAGCAACTCTTCCATATTCGGCTTTGATGGATAACTCGGTGGAGGTTGTGGATTCAAAACATTCTTTTGGTTAGACCAAGAGAAGTTTGGATGATTCCTCCACGGTTGGTTATAGTTGTTGGAGTAAGAGTTACCCTGTTGTGGCCCGTTTCCCACAAAGTTAGCATTTTCAGTAGATTGCACAAAAGGATTACCTGCTTGGCATTCCGTGCTCTGATGGTTGCCTCCACATAAATCACATATGACCACTTGAGCTTGCATCGCTGTCATGCTCAAGCTATCCATTTTCTTATTTAACGCCTCCAACTGAGCTTGTATCGATGTTACCTCATCAACTTGATGCACCCCAATCGGTTTTTTGGGCACATTCAGTTCGGACTGCCACTGGTAACTGTTGGATGCCATCTCTTCCAAGAGTGTGTAAGCTTCCTCAGGTGACTTTCTCATAATGGTACCTCCTATTGCTGCATCAATCATGGATCTATTAGCAGAAAATAAACCATTGTAAAATGTTTGTACCTGAAGCCAAATCGGAAGGCCATGATGTGGGCATCTTCGAAGTAGATCCTTGAAGCGCTCCCAAGCTTCATACAGTGTCTCCAGATCATGTTGCATGAATGTGGTGATATCATTGCGCATCTTAGCTGTCTTGGAAGGGAGGAAGTATTTTGATAGGAAGGCTTGAGCCATCCCCTCCCAAGTAGTGATCGACCTTGCAGGCAATGAATTCAACCAGCTCTTAGCTTTATCGTTTAAAGAAAAGGGAAAGAGTCGTAACCTGATTGGCGTCGTCAGTGACGCCATTGTGGTTGAACGTATCACATATCTCCAAAAAGTTGGAGATATGAGCATTAGGATCATCAGTAGGCGATCCTCCAAATTGCACAGAATGTTGAATCATTTGAATTATGGCAGGCTTGATTTCAAAGTTATTAGCCTGAACCCTTGGTCTAGTGATGCTAGACATGGTGCCTTGAAAAGTTGGTTGTGCATAGTCCATCATAGGTCTTATAATTGGCACTTCATCATTGTGTTGTCCACCATTCCCTCGATTATTCTCGGCCATCTCTCTAGTTTCTTTACGAAGTCTTCTGCAACTTCGTTCAATCTCTAAGTCAAGTAGCTCCAATATAGGTCTGTCACTTCGTAGCATGCACTACAAAGACAACTCCCTGCAAAATTAAACACAACGAAGGAACAACTGTAGTGAAACCGTGTAAATCGTAATAAAAGTAAATATAAAATAAATATGACTAAATTATAGTCAACTAATCTCCTATGATATTACTTAAACTAGTCCCCGGCAACGGCGCCAAAAACTTGATCGCTCTTATTTTAAACAATTATTTCTCAGTGTAGCGATTCTCTACCGCAAGTGCACGGTGTCAAGTTTTAGTATAATGGTCTAAAAGTAAGGATTGTCGTACCCACAGGGACTAGCAGTAATTACCAAATTTAACTAGCGTACTATATTTAACATACGAAATTGGTTGAAAGATTAACTACTTTACTCAACTCCAAGTTCAACCACACCACAAATAATTAAGATATTAAACAGTAGAGATAAATATCGAGACTTCGGTTCACTTGAGTAATCCCCCACAATTTACCTACTAGTTCTAATTAAAATTAATTCATCTAAGGTGACATGTTTTCCGGTTATATCCAATATACTCTCTCGAGCTATATTAAACCTAACACTGAATTGTAGTGAGTAACTCTCGTTCACTTATTTAACAATTCAATGTTGCATACGTTCTATGAAAACCCTTAGCTTTCGAGCTATCACTCGTGTATTTGACGTCATCTCTCGATCTCGGTCTGAAATCCACGGTTTATGTTATTTGTTCCGTCTTACAATATCATCTCTCGATCTCAAGCTAATCCTTTAAAAGCATTAGGTACCGTTTGGTTTGAAGGATGTGATAAGTAATGTAAAGATTAAAAAGTATGAAATGATTGTAAAAATAATATGTGATAAGTTATATGATGTTTGGTTTGAGGATAAGATGGTTGATAAAATTTATTATTTGGTAAAATGTCTAAAATACCCTCGGTATTATAATAATAATTTAAATATTGTTTTATTATTATTATTATAATATAATAATAATAGCAATTATTACTATTATATATTATTAATAATACACATTAATCATATAATAATTATTATTATAAATAGATATAATTAAATATATATATAATATATATATAATAATAATATTAATAAAATAATAATAATGCGTAATAATCATATCATATTATGTAATTATAATAAAATAATAATAATAATTATTATTATTATATTACAAAATAGTAATAATAAATAATAATAATAATATATAATATATATATATATAGATTATTATACATATATTAATAATTATATATTATTATATAAATTATATATACGTATATATTTGGAGATATGCGACACGTTCAAGCACAACGGCGTCACTGACGACGCCATCACGTTACGACTCTTTCCCTTTTCTTTAAACGATAAAGCTAAGAGCTGGTTGAATTCATTGCCTGCTGGGTCGATCACTACTTGGGAGGGGATGGCTCAAGCCTTCCTATCAAAATACTTTCCCCCTTCCAAGACAGGTAAGATGTGCAATGATATCACAACATTCATGCAACATGATCCGGAGACACTGTACGAAGCTTGGGAGCGCTTCAAGGATCTACTTCGAAGATGCCCACATCGTGGCCTTCCGATTTGGCTTCAGGTACAAACATTTTACAATGGTTTATTTGTTGCTAATAGATCCATGACCGATGCCGCAGCAGGAGGTACCATAATGAGAAAGTCACATGAGGAAGCTTATACACTCTTGGAAGAGATGGCATCCAACAGTTACCAGTGGCAGTCCGAAAGGAACGTGCCCAAGAGACCGATTGGGGTGCACCAAGTTGATGAGGTAACATCAATAAGAGCTCAATTGGAGGCATTGAATAAGAAAATGGATGGTTTGAGCATGACAGCGATGCAAGCTCAAGTGGTCATATGTGATTTGTATAGAGGAAACCATCAGAGCACGGAATGCCAGGCAGGTAATCCTTTTGTGCAATCTACTGAAAATGCGAACTTTGTAGGAAATAGGCCAAAACAGGGTAATTCTTACTCCAACAACTATAACCAACCATGGAGGAATCATCCAAACTTCTCTTGGTCCGACCAAAAGAATGTTTTGAACCCCCAACCACAACCGGGTTACAAACCAAAGCCGAGCATGGAGGAATTACTTGTCAAGTTTATATCATCTACTGAGACCAGGATGAATAACCAAGATGCATCTATCAAGAATTTGGAAACTCAAGTCGGACAATTGGCAACCATCTTGGCCGAAAGAGCACAAGGAATTCTGCCGAGTGACACGGAGAAGAATCCAAGGGAGCAAGCCAATTCCGTGACCTTGAGGAGTGGAAAGGAACTTGGTGCCGAGAAGGAAACGGAAAAGATTTCAATGAAGCAAGAGGAGAAGGAGCAACCGTGTAACAAAGGTAAGTCCATTGGAGCCATTATACCGATCTCACCACAAGAAAGGGTACACATTCCTCTCCCATTCCCTGCAGCAATTAATAGGGCAAAGGTTGATTCAAACTTTGCCAAAATTTTTAGACATGCTTAAGAATTTGCATATCGATATACCATTTATTGATATGCATTACGAGAAATGCCTAATTATGCCAAATTCTTAAAGAAAATGTTGTCTAAGAAGCAGAAATTGGGAGAGCACGAGACTGTCTTTTTTACTGAGGAATGTAGTGGCTATGGTGCAAAAGAAATCGGCCATGAAGTTAAAAGATCCAGGGAGTTTCTCTATTCCTTGCACCGTTTGGCCTATTTCTTCTATTAAATCATTATGTGATTTGGGTGCTAGTGTGAATTTGATGCCTTTGTCGGTTTTTAGGAGACTTGGATTGGGAGAGCCGAAGCCCACAAGGGTAGTGTTGCAAATGGCAGACAAGTCTATCACCTACCCACTAGGAATCATTGAAGATGTGTCAGTCAAGATAGATCAATTCACCTTCCAGGTGGATTTCCTAGTGTTGGATATGGAGGAGGATGTGAAAATGCCATTGATCTTGGGACACCCATTCTTGGCTACTGGAAGAGCCATCATTGATGTTGAAGAAGGGAAGTTGATCATTCGAGTAGGAGAGGATCGGGTTGCATTCAATATGTTCAAATCTTCAACACACGCACACAACGAGCATGATTATTTAAAAGTTAACATGATTGACACTTTGCTTGTTGATGTGGTGCAAGGTACTAATGAGGTAGACGTGGAGTCCGAGCTAGAGCCTAAAGAAGGCAAGAACCATTACATGGTAAAGTCAAAAAAGGCTAAGAAGCTCAAGGAGAAAAGGACATTCATGAAGGGAGAGACAGTGCAATTGCATAAAGCCCCACCACCTCGCATTTTTCAGAGCAAGCGAAAGGCGTCATCGGTTGGACCATTCATGGTAACAACCGTCTATGCTCATGGAGCAATTAATGTAATTGATAATATTCTAGGCACTTACTTGGTAAATGATCAGCGGTTAAGGCACTATAATGTGGATTACGCTAATCCACATACTCCGAATCGTTAAAGCGATGTTGGTAAGAAGTCCAGCTTGGGACTATAAATCAACAACTAATTTTTCTTCCTTCTCCTTCGTTTTTGAATTTAGTAGGTAGTTTTCTTGTTTTTGGTTTGGTGATTGACTCGTTAATTTGTCTTCTTTTCAGGAAATGGCTTGTTAAAAATAAAAAAATTACTGGACTCAGGCGATCGATCGCATCATAAGAGGCGATCGATCGCCTTGAACATCAAATTTTTAAAAAATGCTACTGGAGGCAGGTGATCGATCGCTTAATATTAGGCTATCGATCGCCTCAACATAAATTTTTTAAAAAATGGCTACTGGACACAGGCGATCAATCGC
This sequence comes from Haberlea rhodopensis, assembly GCA_907163345.1. NCBI lineage: Eukaryota > Viridiplantae > Streptophyta > Magnoliopsida > Lamiales > Gesneriaceae > Haberlea > Haberlea rhodopensis. The sequence continues at coordinate 2,332,825 of CAJQUN010000079.1, forward strand.
ATCATATGAGGCGATCGATCGCCTGTCGCGATTTTTTGTTTTTAAAAGACTCGATTCACTCACTCTGCACAAATCCACCAAACATCCTCTTCTCAAATCCCTAATTCTCTCATCCCTAAATCCCCAAATCCCCAATTTTCTTCCAAATCTCCCCTCAAATCTTCATCCAAGAGTAAATTCCTCTCCTCTCTACTACACTTAGCTAAGTTGTGCCAATTTTTTCTACAGATTACAAGCTAGGGTGGACATTCAAGAACAAAGTGGAGATTACTCCAAGCCAAGGACCACACACCATCAAAGTTTCGAAATTTAGAGGTAAATTGGCTTGAGATTTCAGGGTCATGCTTAATTGCTAAATATTTGGGGAATGTTGGAAAGGATTCAATTTCTTTGTTGGTATGAAAGTTAATTTTTGATATTGGTGTAAGAGGTTTGCACTTGTTGATGTTGTTGGGGCTTGATAGTGCTAAGTGACTTATTGAAAGTGGTGTGAGACAAGTTGGACATTGTTGGAAATTATTGAGGAGTTGATTGTCGTTTCCATACATATCGTATCATGGCACCGAGAAAGAAGCCAAGAGGAGGGGCTTCATTTTCATCCTCCACCCCGACATATGACACGACCCGCTTTGCTAACCATGCCGCATCTGAATTCTATGTAAAATGACATGCTAGGCCCTTGGTAAGGGAGAGGGGAATGGACATGGACACACCAGATTCGGCCATCCCCCGAGAGGCGGAACGCCGTGGGTGGTTGCGCTTTGTGACACCCCCTTGCCATGCAGTCATCTCGTCGTCAAGGAATTCTATGCAAACTTTAAGGTCGCAGTGAACGGACCATATCTAACCATTCGGCGGAAGAAGTTTCTTTTTGATAGCGAACGAATCAATCGCATATATGAGATGCCAAATATAGGAGACGATGAATACTATGCTTATGTGCATCACCACCTTGACTACTATGAAGTCATTGAGACCATATGTGGGGAAGGGGCGGAATGGATTCTGAATTCGGAGGGGCAGATCAAACATTGCAAAAAGACTCAGTTGACACCAGAGGCAGACATCTGGTTTACATTTATTTCTCATCGAGTCCTTCCATCTACTCACACTGCCGTGGTTACCAAGGAGAGAGCGGTGTTTGTTTTCGTTATCATTACACGCCGCTCGGTGGATATTGGGAGCATCATCTACTCCTCGATGAAATTAGCGGTGGAAGGCTCTACCATGATTGGTCTACCCTTTCCTTCTTTAGTCACTGAGCTGTGCCGCCAGGAACAGGTACCTTGGGAGTCTCATGAGGAGACAAGTGTGCCATTCATCCCTCTTCGGCTTCCTCGACCGCCGTCGGAGCCCGAGTCAGAACCAGGGCCATCACAAGCGGCCGAGCAGCCCGAGTCATCGAGCCGACCTGGTCCACGTTGCTATTCTACAATAGCTAACCCAACCACCAATGGTCAACGGTTCCAATCTCTTGAGGATGAGTTGATGGCTATGAATTTTCGACAGAGATTGATGCAGGGCGAGAATAGACGACTTCGGCGAAACCAAGAGGAGATTTTACAAAATCGGGAGGATATGCGCACAGAAATGAGAGAGTTCATGCGGTTGTCCTACGATTGGCATACAGTCGCGGCTCAAGCTCACCCCAACTTGCTCTTCCCCACGCCACCCACCCTCTAGCCATACCCACCACCCACTGATGACGATGATGATGATGATGGCGATGCTGATGCGGATGAGGGTGATGACCACTAACGGTTGTCACCACAGGTATTACCTTGTCCTATTATTTATTCTTGTTCACTACATTGAGGATAATGTATTACTTAAGTTTGGGGGAATAATTGTTGAACTGTCATTTGATATTGTGGGGATGGGAATTGTGTTTTTGCTTATGTTTAAGGTGTGAATGGTGTTGATACTGAGTCTTAATATGTTAAACTGTGCGTCTGAACATGTCTACTGCTGTGGAATTTATCCTTAGCTTGTTATTGTCCGATGAAGAGCATGAAAATTTTGCACTGGTGTAATTGGATTAAAATAGTGACTCCATGCTATGATATATTAGTTTACTCTACTTATGACTTGAATCTTGATGATTGTAAACATGTTGTGAATATTTTGAGTTGACATGTTGAAAATGAGGAATACTTTGAGCACATTGTGTCATGAACTTGTTGATTACTTTTAAAATAGTGACGATATGTGTGAACTTGATGACATGTCTTGAGCATCTTAGAGTAATCATAGAACCTATTTGATGATGGCACTTTGAGGCGAAATTTTTATAATTATGAACTAGTCTTGGATATGATTTAGGCGATCTTTGGAACGTTTGAGCCTTTCAAGCTTACCTTGTCTACATTTATCCCTGGTGTCCAACTTTGAGCTTGATTGAATAAGAATGGAAATTAGCCACCATTCGACTTTTGTTGATAAACTCATTATACCTACATTGTTTAGCCAAAAAAATGAAAAAAAAATTATCTTCACCCAAGGGAGTATAATGAATCTCATTAGATGCACATAAATGGCTATTTTTGATGAGCTTATTGTGAAAAGAATTTGTGAATGAGAAAAAGGAAAGAATAGAGAAAGCCTTGAAAAAAAAAAGATTAAATAAGACCCAAAGCGGGCAAGGCTAAAAGAAAAGTAAGAGAAATCTGATTGTGCTGCATAAAAATGAACTTTACATGATATACTCTCTTCTTTGTGCTTATCCTATCTTTTCTTTGTAACCGACACCAAAAGGCCTAACATTATAAGCTTTAAAAGTCCTTTTGATCCAAGTCTAGGAATTGATTACATTAGTGGAGAAGTGCTTGAAAACTAGGTATATGAGATACTCGATGAAAATCTTGATTGTTGTTGATCAACACTTTTTGATCTATGATGATTGTATGATACTTGGGATTGACAACAGCACACACAAACGTTCCGAATTTGAGACTGTTATTTGACTAAAGAGAAAACACTTTGTGTCCAACGATTTGAAGGGTTCTTTGTTGTTGTATGAGTAAAAGTTTTGAGATAAACATATGAGCACGAAATGATCCATGTATTATCTGTTGAGAATTCTCTGTTTTTATTTCTCTTCTTGCTCGAGGACGATCAAGAGTTAAGTTTGGGGGAGTGATAAGTGTCATTTTTACACTTATATTTGCATATATTTCTTGCGATTTTTATAGTGATTCTTGGAAGATTTTATACTTTTGGTTGTGTTTTGTTATATTTCCAGGAATCCAGTAGAAGTGCAAGAAATACTGGAAAAACCCCGTTTTATGGACTAGAAGGTGGAACTGTGACAAGACGAGGCAAGCTATGAGAAAAGAAGTGAAAAAGATTAAAAAGGTGATAAAAGCAATAGGCGATCGATCGCATGCACCAGGAGATCGCCTGAAGCCAGAATGGTGACGAAAATTTGAAGCGATAGACGATCGATCGCAACAAACCAAGCGATCGATCGCCTCGGGGCAGAACACATAGGCGATCGATCGCCTATCACAAGAGACCGATCGCCGAGGAGAAAAATTTGAAGGTGATCGATCACCATAAACCAAGAGATCGATCGCACGCAGAGTCTTAAACAAGAAAAATTCCTTAATTAAGTTTTGGGATTTTTTGGTACCAGACTTCTTGGGCTCGTGAATGAGCATATAAATTGGAGTTTTTAGGTTAAAATCAGGGGTTCTTTCAGCTCTGAAGAGGCAGCCTACCATTGGAAGATAAATCACCTTCAAGACGATTCAAACCAACGCTGCTAGAGACGGAAACATCGGATCGACGCACGATTTCACATCGAGTGTTTACTAGTATTTCTGAACCTTACTTTAGTTTAGTTCGATTTCAATGTTTATAATGTTGTTGGATGTTATAAAATGTTTTTTTCCCGTTAATATACTAGGCTAAGTTTGTTTATCAATATATAGGGGATCCCATGTTTGAACCCTTGAGCTAATTAACGGTTTTAATTTGATTTCTATGATCTTTCCTCATAATTTATGTTTTTAATGCTTGTAAAAGATTAGCTACCTTTTGCATGATATTGGTAATTGTAATTGAATTGACCATAGGAGATTACGATACGACGTAGTAAATTAGGTCGTGAATTTTAGATTGAGACGGACCAAGCAAAATCTAGCACACGTGTGAAGCAATAGATTTACCAAAATCGAAGGCTAGTAGTTTTTACAACGCGTTTTCGGTATTAATCATTCAATAAAGACACGGGAGTGGTTTATTGTAGATTAATGCTAGACTTGTTATAACCGAACCAAGGTATAACGAATGAAATAGGAAAACTCGTTACCCTAGAACATAGAATTTTGAATCTTAATTAATAGACAACTTTTGGGGAATTACATGGGTGAACCGACGTCTTGATATTTATCTCTACTGTTTAGTATCTTAATTCTTTGTGGTGTGGTTGAATCTTGGAGTTGAGTAAATTAGTTAATCTTTCAAACGATTTCGTAGGTTAAATATAGAACGTTAGTTAAATTTGGTAATTACTACTAGTCCCTGTGGGTACGTCAATCCTTACTTTTAAACCATTATACTAAAACTTGACACCGTGCACTTGCGGTATATAATCGCTACACTGAGAAATAACTGTTTAAAATAAAAGCGATCAACAATCTGTAGAGATATGTTATCTTGCTCCGCATCTCCAGCAGTTACAATCTTTTAAACTCTCATTTGCACGAGTATGTGCGCGTCTGAAAGTTCTGTTTGTTGGTGTTGTGCTAGAACTAGCTTGGTTAGAACCTGTTGACGAGATTCTACTCCTTGTTGGTCCGGATCATTGCCCCGATCTGTAACTTCGGGCTTTCTGTTTTGACCAGAACTTTCTAGGTCTCCATGAATACCTAATTATTCTTGAACTACTTCCTCAGGCATATGGATGAGGTCTGTGTTTTTATGTTTTTTCATCTTTCGCCTCTGGGGGTAATTTCCAATAATTGTCGGGATATCATTCCATTTACAGCAAAGATGAGCTATTTTGTTGATTCCTCTGAGCTTCTTGAAATTCTTTTGGAGCTTTGCTTTGTAGCACCACTCCGCAAGCTTTACTTTAAGAAATGACATTCTCCTGGACACCGTCTTGATTGCATGAGGTGTATACTCCTAGATAAACATTTCTCTCCATGGGCTCGGAATTTTGGCAAAGAACAGTTCTGCTGCATCTTTTTCTTCTATCTTTGCCTTCCATCGATACTTTGTAAAGAGTTTGATGTACTCGTCTACTGATGTGACTAGAAATAGACACATCTATTGCTTTTAATTGTTTACGATTTGGTATGTTTTGATGGATAATTTGATACATATGCTACCTAATCGTATATTTGTGTAATTGTAGGTGGAATCGAAGAAATCGAGCTAAATAAGGCGAATAATGGTCAAGAAAAGCTTTGGAGCTAATAAGAACTCAATGTAGATCAAGAAAAAGGCTAAAAATGTAATTTTAGTTGAAGCGATCGACCGCATGAAGGAGGCAATCGATCGCCTTTGGACAGAAAGTTGAGCAACAAAATTTATGATGCAGCGATCGATCGCGAGGATGAGGCGATCGATCACCAAACCTTACTGGAGCAAAGCGATCGATCGTGAGAAAAGAGGCGATCGATCGTGAGAAAAGAGGCGATCGATCGCCAAAGGAATATAGCTCAAAAAAATAAGCTAGCGATCGATCGCTACCTTATGGCCATCGATCGCCAGCTAAGTTTTGGAAAGTGTTGAGACTTGATTTCTTTCCTTTTCACATGGATTCTACCCTACTCCATCAGCCTCCCTACCTCAATATAACTCGAAATCGGTCTCTTGGAGAGGGGATTCAGACCTTAGAACATATTTTTAATTTTTAGAATAATTTTTCTTTCAATTTTTGTAAAGACGCTCGAAGAAGGAAGACGGAATCAACAAGCCGGAATCGTGCTTCGCTTTAGTAACTTTCTTTTCTATTGATTGATTGATGTTTTTAATAAAATTTTTGTTAGTTTTAGATTTAGTTATGCAGGGATAAACACTTTGATTCTTGGTTGAGGGATACTTGCCTTTGAAATAAAAATACTTGTGAAAATTTTGGTTTGATTGTTGATTTTTAATTTAATTTCAATTTGTTTTTCATATTATGATTCTTATGATTGTTGTGTTTGATTGATAGATTGATCACCTAGTAATCACATACAATATCTAATGCTAATTGAGAAGCAACTAAGATTGATAATTACCTGTTGTTGGTGTTATTAAATTCTTAGGAAAAACGATTGGATAATTAATTCTAACGGATGTAGTTCTTAAAACTATCATTGATTTAATCTTAACGGCTGTAGTTTTGGTTAAAGATTTGATAAGAGTCGAATTGAATGCTGTTTTCTCTTTGACCACGATTAAGGTAAGTAAGGAATTAAGTTCTCAATTGATGAATAATTGAATGAATTCATATGTTTAGTAATTTGATGATCAAGTGAATATTTTTCAAAGGTAAAGTTGACCGAAAACCAAGAATTGCTTTTTAATCTTGATAAACTAGTTAATTGTTTGCTTTTGTTTAATTTAGTTATAGTTAAAGAAATTCGAAAATCCCCTATTTTGATACTTTAGCATAAAAGTATTCACTTCACTGTGGGATCGATCCTTACTCACGGAACTACATATTTACTGCTATTAACTTGAGATGGTTAATTTGGGCGTACGCGATAAACGCTACCATCTACATAAAAGATATCATGTAGTTCTAGGCTAATTGGAGCTTGTCTGTATTTTTTAGCCTTCTCTTCCTCCATTCCTTCAAAGTAACTTACTCCAATGAAACAGATCTTGAATAATTTCGCCATCTTGTCCACAATTTCTTTCAGGGACTCTCCGACTAAAGCTTCTTCCTTGGTACTTGGGTCTCCCATATCCTAGGAAATCTTGACTGATCCTTCCAGACTCATTTAAGAAGTAAAATGAATCCGTCTTTGCTTAGGTCAAGTGTTCTTGTTGCTATTCTCATTGCTGAAGCCCATTCATCAATAAGAACTTCTCTGTTTTTGAAATCCAAGATATCCATGTTGAGCATAAGTCCATATGAATGGATTGGATCCGGCTGAGATTTCCCGTAAGGCGTTTGATGTATATCTGTCTTGCGAGAACGGTTCCTTATTCCAACTGGGGAATCCAAAGTTGCTGAGGTGAAATCTTCCCTGTGCGGCATACTTTGACCTCATTCGGGTGGATTGTGTGACCCAAAACTTTCTTGTGGTGGAGATCTTGGCACAAGTTCTTATGTCTTGAATTCTACGAGATTTAATCCTGCAAAAGAATCAGCAAGATCACGTAGATCTTCCAGGTTGATTCTTTCCATTACTTTGTGGGAAGTATGGGCTCTCATCGTAGGACTGCAAACATTTTTTCAGTCTCCGTCAAAGGTCTTCGGACCTCCTCTGCTTTTCCTTTTTCGTGTAAAAGGGGTTTTGTTTCGTAGAACGGTGGTAGCCATCCTCCGTTCTTCTTCCTGTAGGACTTGGTCTTGACTCCAACTCCTTAACACGGATTTGAACATCTCGAAGGTTTTCAAGAATCTCCTCCTGATGTTTAATCATAATCTTCATCTGACTTTGAATCTGATGGATCTGTGCAGGGACATGGTATTGAAGGTAGCCATAACGCTGCACTGTCTTCTGAATTTCTCTAAGATCTTGGAATATCTTAGAGGAATCTGGCTCGATTTCTCGAAATGTTGGTTCTCCCATCCTAATCATCTGGTCCAGACCCTGTTGGATATTGGCGGCTGGAACCACATCTTCATGTTCAGGATGATCGTCTTCTTGAAGTTCTGCTAACTCGAACTGTAGTTTGAGGTTCACTTGATGGATCCTCTTTGCCATCCTTTCGAGTTCTTGTAATGGTTTATGCCTGGTGTACATAAACCTATTCCTCGTAAAAGTTTTCACTTATGGTTGAAGCGTTGAACTTCTGTCATATGTTTAGTACTTCCAATTTCTGGAAGTACCACATGTATGAATGACACATCGAACATTCGTTCGGGTCTATATTATCTTAAATCGTCTCCTCCGTATCGGTTACAATTTAATATTCAAGATATTATTATAGTATTTCCAAAATAAACCTAGGCTCTGATACCATTTTGTGCCAAGGATCGCAAAAAACGAGGACTTGTAAAAAGACGACGTTAAATGTTACTTCTTTATAAATATAAGGATATAAAAGATAATTAAATATTATAGATGAGCTTCTTTGTAATTTAAACAAAAGCCTAAATGATAGAATGCAACATATCAAACTACTGAGGGGTAAAAATATAAAAAGATAATTAAATATTATAGATGGGCTTCTTTGTAATTTAAACAAAAGCCTAAAGGATAGAATGCAACATATCAAACTATTGAGGGGTAAAAAAGTCATCATAAAACACATATTGATTGAAATTTTTGAAATTGGACATATTTCAATAAAATTGTTTCCAATTTGGATTTTTATGCACTAAGATTTTTTCTCAAGACTTAAGTAGAATAAATGTCTCAAAAGAGCACTTCTTGTAATTTCCCCTAGATTTAATAGGATACCCGATCCATCCAGTAATCTGGGCAGAAAAATTCTACCCAAAACCCGATCCGATTTTAATTAGCCGGGTTCAGTTATAACCCGAACCCGACTAAGTACTCAACCTACATGATTAATGCTAACCAATCCGATTGCCGACCCCTTGGTAATTATTAATAAGTAAGAGATTTATCAATTTGTCATACTATGTTTGATGAGGAATAAGAACTCTACGAAAAATGCATTAATTAGACAAAGGTTGCTAGCTAATTAAACTTTAATTTAAACCTTTTAAGTTAATTGTTATTATAAATCTACTGGTTAAAAATTTAATTCCAAAATGTATTATGAATGCAATTGTCTAACAAGTTGAACTTATTAAGTTCATGTATGAGACCAACGAGCCTAGATTTAGACAGGTCGAGGTAGATATTAAACCCAACCCACTGTCATCTTAAGATTTGAGCTGTTGTACTATTTAAAAAGTTCGAGTTACACAATTAATGTTATTTATAGCTTTTGATAATTAAGAAAATGTTAGATCCCACGTGAATTAAATTTGCGTGTGCATTTGATTTTTTGGATCGATAATTTATGTTGCGTATGATTATACTATAAAAATGTGGTGATTTTTATCTTATTACTATTTGATGTTATCCAATATTTCGTTATTCGGTAGAGAAATACAATAGGAAAAATAAAAAGGACATCATGATTTTTTTACATGGAAAACCCCTAAAAACGAAGGGAAAAACCACGGGACCTAGTCCAGTATAAATTCTTCACTATGAACAATGATGATTTACAGTACTTTTTGTACAAGATATGAGCAAAAATAAATCCAAGGAAAAAAATCCATTCTCCTTGGGACGAAAGGCCGAGCCTGTAAGACCCCACTAACTAGAAACAAATATGCTCAACTAATACGACGGTTTCGAATTTTTTGACAATAATCTCGACGTAATTTGGAGCATCCAAATTACACAACAATGAAAACAATCCTCAAAACATACATCCAAATAACAACTGTAATCATTCCATCCAAATTACACAACAATCAAAACAACCCTCAAAACATACACCCTAACAACAACTGTAATCATAAAACAGCTAACAAAGAAAAGGACATTTTATGATTACAGAAAAAATATATTACAATCCCATACGAAAGTAAATTCTAGAAATACTAATGATAAGTATTCTAACTCAATTAGACCCTGCTAAGTGTCACGTACCAAATATCGTGACACGCAGACATGCGCGAGATGCTTGCTGGTTGGTTATAACGTGGGATTACAGGATTGCGGGACGGCTCATTAGAGTCGAGTACGTGTCTTAGATGTTCGTCCGTCTTGAGTTAGGCATGCCGACCCAATTGAGTTTGGGGAGCTTGTCGCTGGTCTTGGACCTGACTAGGACGGAAGGGCGAACATTCTAGACACTAGACTGGTTGGGAGCTGTTCCCGCTTCCCTGATGAGCCCATGGGAGGGCGAAACCAGTAGGCATCGGAGATGGAATAAGGCTTAACCTCGGAGTTATGGGGATCCGGGGTCGCCGCACGGGTTGTCGTCTGCGCCAAAACTCTGAGCCCGTGACAAATGGTATCAGAGCCAGATCGTGTGCACACTGCATTGGTTGCCAAGCGCTCTCACTGCACTGGCGGGTCCAAGAGGAATGGACGAGCAAGTGGGTTGCTCGCACCCAAAGGGGGGGTGTTCGCAAGTCGGTCCGACGAGTAGGCAGGAAACATCAGTGATACTTTGCCAAGCGCTCTAATGGAGGACGAGTAAGCAGGAAAGTCGTACACGGATCCTGGTCAAAATTAAAGAGGGGAAGAGTACTCCCCCCATGCACGAGGGCGTGCATGGATTGAGTGGGGGAGAATGTCACGTACCAAATATCGTGACACGCAGACATGCGCGAGATGCTTGCTGGTTGGTTATAACGTGGGATTACGGGATTGCGGGACGGCTCATTAGAGTCGAGTACGTGTCTTAGATGTTCGTCCGTCTTGAGTTAGGCATGCCGACCCAATTGAGTTTGGGGAGCTTGTCGCTGGTCTTGGACCTGACTAGGACGGAAGGGCGAGCATTCTAGACACTAGACTGGTTGGGAGCTGTTCCCGCTTCCCTGATGAGCCCATGGGAGGGCGAAACCAGTAGGCATCGGAGATGGAATAAGGCTTAACCTCGGAGTTATGGGGATCCGGGGTCGCCGCACGGGTTGTCGTCTGCGCCAAAACTCTGAGCCCGTGACAAATGGTATCAGAGCCAGATCGTGTGCACACTGCATTGGTTGCCAAGCGCTCTCACTGCACTGGCGGGTCCAAGAGGAATGGACGAGCAAGTGGGTTGCTCGCACCCAAAGGGGGGGTGTTCGCAAGTCGGTCCGACGAGTAGGCAGGAAACATCAGTGATACTTTGCCAAGCGCTCTAATGGAGGACGAGTAAGCAGGAAAGTCGTACACGGATCCTGGTCAAAATTAAAGAGGGGAAGAGTACTCCCCCATGCACGAGGGCGTGCATGGATTGAGTGGGGGAGAATGTCACGTACCAAATATCGTGACACGCAGACATGCGCGAGATGCTTGCTGGTTGGTTATAACGTGGGATTACAGGATTGCGGGACGGCTCATTAGAGTCGAGTACGTGTCTTAGATGTTCGTCCGTCTTGAGTTAGGCATGCCGACCCAATTGAGTTTGGGGAGCTTGTCGCTGGTCTTGGACCTGACTAGGACGGAAGGGCGAACATTCTAGACACTAGACTGGTTGGGAGCTGTTCCCGCTTCCCTGATGAGCCCATGGGAGGGCGAAACCAGTAGGCATCGGAGATGGAATAAGGCTTAACCTCGGAGTTATGGGGATCCGGGGTCGCCGCACGGGTTGTCGTCTGCGCCAAAACTCTGAGCCCGTGACAAATGGTATCAGAGCCAGATCGTGTGCACACTGCATTGGTTGCCAAGCGCTCTCACTGCACTGGCGGGTCCAAGAGGAATGGACGAGCAAGTGGGTTGCTCGCACCCAAAGGGGGGGTGTTCGCAAGTCGGTCCGACGAGTAGGCAGGAAACATCAGTGATACTTTGCCAAGCGCTCTAATGGAGGACGAGTAAGCAGGAAAGTCGTACACGGATCCTGGTCAAAATTAAAGAGGGGAAGAGTACTCCCCCCATGCACGAGGGCGTGCATGGATTGAGTGGGGGAGAATGTCACGTACCAAATATCGTGACACGCAGACATGCGCGAGATGCTTGCTGGTTGGTTATAACGTGGGATTACGGGATTGCGGGACGGCTCATTAGAGTCGAGTACGTGTCTTAGATGTTCGTCCGTCTTGAGTTAGGCATGCCGACCCAATTGAGTTTGGGGAGCTTGTCGCTGGTCTTGGACCTGACTAGGACGGAAGGGCGAGCATTCTAGACACTAGACTGGTTGGGAGCTGTTCCCGCTTCCCTGATGAGCCCATGGGAGGGCGAAACCAGTAGGCATCGGAGATGGAATAAGGCTTAACCTCGGAGTTATGGGGATCCGGGGTCGCCGCACGGGTTGTCGTCTACGCCAAAACTCTGAGCCCGTGACAAATGGTATCAGAGCCAGATCGTGTGCACACTGCATTGGTTGCCAAGCGCTCTCACTGCACTGGCGGGTCCAAGAGGAATGGACGAGCAAGTGGGTTGCTCGCACCCAAAGGGGGGGTGTTCGCAAGTCGGTCCGACGAGTAGGCAGGAAACATCAGTGATACTTTGCCAAGCGCTCTAATGGAGGACGAGTAAGCAGGAAAGTCGTACACGGATCCTGGTCAAAATTAAAGAGGGGAAGAGTACTCCCCCATGCACGAGGGCGTGCATGGATTGAGTGGGGGAGAATGTCACGTACCAAATATCGTGACACGCAGACATGCGCGAGATGCTTGCTGGTTGGTTATAACGTGGGATTACAGGATTGCGGGACGGCTCATTAGAGTCGAGTACGTGTCTTAGATGTTCGTCCGTCTTGAGTTAGGCATGCCGACCCAATTGAGTTTGGGGAGCTTGTCGCTGGTCTTGGACCTGACTAGGACGGAAGGGTGAACATTCTAGACACTAGACTGGTTGGGAGCTGTTCCCGCTTCCCTGATGAGCCCATGGGAGGGCGAAACCAGTAGGCATCGGAGATGGAATAAGGCTTAACCTCGGAGTTATGGGGATCCGGGGTCGCCGCACGGGTTGTCGTCTGCGCCAAAACTCTGAGCCCGTGACAAATGGTATCAGAGCCAGATCGTGTGCACACTGCATTGGTTGCCAAGCGCTCTCACTGCACTGGCGGGTCCAAGAGGAATGGACGAGCAAGTGGGTTGCTCGCACCCAAAGGGGGGGTGTTCGCAAGTCGGTCCGACGAGTAGGCAGGAAACATCAGTGATACTTTGCCAAGCGCTCTAATGGAGGACGAGTAAGCAGGAAAGTCGTACACGGATCCTGGTCAAAATTAAAGAGGGGAAGAGTACTCCCCCCATGCACGAGGGCGTGCATGGATTGAGTGGGGGAGAATGTCACGTACCAAATATCGTGACACGCAGACATGCGCGAGATGCTTGCTGGTTGGTTATAACGTGGGATTACGGGATTGCGGGACGGCTCATTAGAGTCGAGTACGTGTCTTAGATGTTCGTCCGTCTTGAGTTAGGCATGCCGACCCAATTGAGTTTGGGGAGCTTGTCGCTGGTCTTGGACCTGACTAGGACGGAAGGGCGAGCATTCTAGACACTAGACTGGTTGGGAGCTGTTCCCGCTTCCCTGATGAGCCCATGGGAGGGCGAAACCAGTAGGCATCGGAGATGGAATAAGGCTTAACCTCGGAGTTATGGGGATCCGGGGTCGCCGCACGGGTTGTCGTCTGCGCCAAAACTCTGAGCCCGTGACATAAGCCTCTGATTCAGCAACTCTAACACAACGACCTCTCTGATATCTACCTGACACATGTTCCCACGGAAACAACCCCACACGGGGTGTGTCACGCCACGAAACCAGGGTCGATAACACCGATATTGATTCCCAATAACAACTTGAAATCAATAAGCATCGTAATACCGTATTCAATGAAAAACAAGTCTATTATTCCATAAAAAATAAAATGTCTTTACAACTGAAATATGAATTGCATAACCAATTCTTAAAGGTCTTAAAACAAAATAAAATAAAGGAATCATAATTAAACAACTACTTCATAAAAACGCAGCGGGTTGCCAACCCAAAATTGGTGTTGTTCTTCATCTTCAATTCCTTCCTCGATTTTATTTAGGGGGAGAGTAAGGGTGAGTGTTTTGGAAAACACTCAGTAAGCGGGGGTCAATCGATGTGACAATATAATACATATTCATAATTTTTTTCCAAAACATATATCATAATCGAACATAAACTGATATGAATGCACCTTAACATAATTGCTCCCATCGAGCCATTAATTATCATAATGCTACCATCGAGCCATAACATAACATATCATGATATAATTATATCCCTATTAGAATCCTTATTTATCTATCTTATATTTAGAGTTTTATTCATATTAATATTTATCATTATCTAATAAGTGTTTGATTTGAACAAGACACCTTAAGTTGTGGGATAGTGCAATTTATCGGGTCTTCACATTCCTCCCTTATTATTAGAAGTTTCGTCCTCGAAATTCACATCAGCTTGGTCTTGGAAAAGTTAGGGGTATTTCTAACTCATAATTTCTTCTACTTCCCATGTAGCTCTTTCTGTATGATTTGACCATTAGACTTTGACATATGGAATAGTCATTCGTCTCAGTACTTGGTTTTTGGAATCCACAATACGGATGGAGATTTCGTCATACTTCAAAGTCTCGTCCAAGCTCCTTTGAGCCACTAGGGATTCTGCTTCAAGCACATGATTTGGGTCAGCAATGTATTTCCTTAGTTGTGATACGTGGAAAACATTGTGAATTCTTGACAAACTTGGTGGTAGTGCTATTTTATAAGCTAGCTTTCTCACCTTTTCTAGAACATCTAATGATCCCACATATCTCGGACTCAACTTCCCCCTTTATCGAATCGAATAACTCCTTTCATTGGTGAAATTTTCACATAGACTTTTTCACCAATCTCAATATCCACTGGTCTCCTTTTCATATCAGCCCAACTTTTTTGCCGATCATGGGCTGCCTTGAACCTGTCTCTAATGATAGAGATCTTGTCAGTAGTAGCTTGCACTAACGCAAGTCTTGTGATAGTTCTTTCTCCTACATAATCACAGTATAACGGTGATCGACATTTGCGCTCATAGAGTGCTTTGTATGGCGTCATCCCAATACTACTATGGTAGCTGTTGTTATAAGTGAACTCAACCAGAGGCAAAAGTTCACTCCAATTTGCAGTGAAATCCAAGTTACAAGCTCTTAGCATATCCTCGAGAGTTTGGCTAGCTTTCTTTGTCTGGTCATCGGTCTGTAGGTGATAGGTCGTAATAAGAGTTATCTTGCTTCCCATAGCATGCTGAAAACTTTTCCAGAAGCGTGATACAAACCTGGGATCTCTGTCAGATAGGATGCTCAGTGGGACTCCATGCAGTCTCACTATATTATCCATGTATAGAGTTGCCAACTTGTCCAAGTTATAATTCTGTGGACAGGTAGGAAATGTGCGGATTTAGTTAGTATAACCGGTTACCATATTCCGTCATGTCTCTGTCGTAATTTTGGTAAACCTAAGATGAAATCCATGGAGATGTGTTCACATTTCCATTCAGGAATTTCCAAATGTTGAAGAAGTCCTCCGGACCGTTGGTGCTAAGCCTTAACTTGTTGACATACTAAGCATCGGACGACGAATTCAGCAACATCTTTCTTCGTTGCATTCCACCAGAAGCTTTCCTTCAAATCTTTGTACATTTTTGTACTTCCAGGGTGGACTAAAAATTTTGATTTATGCGCTTCGGACATCACCTCTTGTCTAATATTGTCCACTTTTGGCACGCACAATCGTCCCTTCATCCATAGAATTCCATCATTATCAGTCTCGCCGGTGATTTTTCCCTCTTTGACTTGTTCTTTTACTTTGTTAGACTATATCCTGACTTAAGTTGATGGTCTCTTGAAAATAAGGTTGGGCTGAGAGCGAAGCTATGATCATTTCTCCTTTGCCTTTCTGGCTCAACGCATCTGCCACTTTGTTTGCCATACCAGGATGGTAGTTAATTCTGAGATCATAATCTTTCAGGAGTTCAATCCATCGTCTCTGCCTCATATTCTCTGAGTAAATAAATATTTGAGGCTTTGATGGTGCGTGAAAACCTCACACTTGGTGCCATAAAGATAGTGCCTCCAATTTTTTAAGGCGAAAGCCCCAACGACTATTTCGAGGTCATACGTAGGGTAGTTTTGCTAGTGTTGCTTGAGTTGCCTTGAGGTGTAAACAATTTCTCTTCCTTCTTGCATCAGTGCACATCACAGTCCTTCTTTTGATGCATCGCTATAAATAGTGAAACTCGTGCCTTCGGTGGGTAGTATACAGGTGCAGGTGAAAGTTTTTTAATCTTCAACATCTCAAAACTTTTCTCACACTCTTCAATCCATATAAATTGTGAGCTTTTGTGTGAGCCCTGTAAGGTATACAACTATCGAGGTAAATCCATACACAAACTTTCGGAAATAACCAGCTAGCCCCAAGAAACTTCGAATTCCTCTACTTTATAGGATCTACGGACACACCTGCTTATGATATAATGTGTTCTAAGAAAGCGACGCTCTCTAGCAAAAATTCAAATTTATTAAATTTGGCGTAGAGCTCTTTCTCTCTTAATATCTGGAGAGTGAGGCGAAGATGTCGCTCGTGTTCTTCTTTGCTCGACGAATAAACGAGAATGTCATTGATGAACACCACCACAAAGTTATCTTGGAATGGCTTGAAGATTCAATTCATCAAATCCATGAATATTGCTGGAGCATTTGTCAAGCCAAATGGCATCACCATGAACTCGTAAATGCCCATACCTCATTCTGAAGGCGGTTTTCGGTACATCATCTGCTTTTATCTTGAGTTGATGATAGCCTGACCTCATATCAAGCTTAGAAAAGACTTCAGCTCATTTGAGTTGATCGAACAGATCATCTATCATTGTAAGGGGGTATTTGTTCTTGATTGTGATCTTATTCTGCTCTCGGCAATCGATACACAATCCCATGCTCCCATCTTTCTTTTTTACAAATAGTACTGGAGCTCCCCAGAGGGATACACTTGGTCTGATTTGTTTCTTGTCTAAGAGCTCCTAAAGCTGCTCTTTGAGCTCTTTCAATTCAGCTGGAGCCGGTGCCGTTGAAACTGGTGCAACGCCTGGCACAAGTTGATTTCAAACTCCAATTCACGGTTTGGAACCGAACCTTGCAGCCCTTCAAGAAAGACATCCTGAAACTCTTGTACAACCACAATGTCCTCTATCCTGAGCTCAACTTCTTCTTTTACCTCGCTTATTGTTGCTCGCTAAACTTCTTTGCCGTTCTTCGTGGCTTTCCATGTTTGTGCTACAGATGATAGGAATTTTTGTTCCTTGGCCTTACCTTGGTTTTGATTTCTTTCAGCATCAGCTCTATAGAGATCAATAAGTCTCGTGATATCCTACTTAGCTTCGTTGAGCTCTTCTTTATCCTGGTTGTGATAATAGGCAAGCCGTTGGACATTTCCATGCAAGTGATCTCGGATTTTTTGCAACTCGATCTTGTCTTTCTTTTCCTTCATTAGAGCCTCTCTAAGCTCTTCTATTTCATAATCCTGATGATGGGGCCTAGCAGTAAGTGCATGGGTCGCCATTACTAATAGAAAATAATTATATGTGAAAGGTATTATTGGAATTTTCTTTGGCTTAAATTGAATGGTGCGACAGTTGCGATCGGAAAATCCAGAGTTCGTTTTTGAAAATTGAATGAAAAATTGAATTGCCCATGGAACTTATTATTCAAGATATAAAGGAATTGAATATCGGTGTGCTGATGACAGAGAAAACAGAAGATGAATTTTCGCCCTTTTATATGGCGAGGGAATTAGGCTTTCGAAATCTATCATCGTCCATTGATGGGAAACGAAAAAATAACATAGGGCTTTAACGAGCGTGGCGTGAGGATTAAGGATCTCAATTTAATTACAAAAATACATTACGGTGAAGGAGAAATCGAGGATCAAAGTTTCGTGTTCTTAGGGTTCATAAGGCACGTCATCGATTCTGCAATTTCGCCGTTTTACAGTGACTGTAAATTAGAATTGGTAGAGGGATTTTCTTGGTCTTGGTATGAAGGATAATAACCTAGATTAGAATGAAAAAATATGTTCCGGTGAGTATGAAATCATAGGATGGATTATCGTGCTTAGGGTTCGTGCATGCCTACGATTTCGATATGAAATTGTGCATCGTTGGTTTACCGTATGTTGAAATGGATAGATGGCTTTTGATCTGGGGGTGATTATAATCTTTGAAATGGATTGGTTTGGCGGTGGAATGTCTGACTGTGGCGGGTTCGGTAGGAGGGTCGACAGCTTGTGTTTGGGGATTCTCTTAAACAGAAATTGATCGGCCAAACGAAGTCTGTTCGATCTGAAATTTTGGTAGTGTCTTCATCTTGGAGAGTCGATTCCGATGGTATATTGGCCAACGGGAATGGTGGTGGCAGGCGGTGGCGGAGGTTAGGGGTGTTTATCGGACCGGGTCGATCCGGACCCTGTCCAAAACCGGACCGGTTAGTTCGGTCCGAAACCGGAACCGAATTAACCGATTCCGGTCCACCCCCGAACCGGTATCAAACCGGTCCGGGGCGGTTCCCTTAAACCAACAGGTAACACCACTTCCGGTGCTACCGATTTGGAACCGATTTCGGAACCAGAACCGGTTATATTTAAAATAAATAAATAAATAAATAATTAAAATTTTTATTCAGCATGGCAAAGGCTATAAAGCCGTTGCCATGCTCTTAGCCGTTGCCAACGTTCCTTTTATTTTTTTTTTATTTTTGTTTTTGTTTTTGTTGTTTTTTTTAAATCTCTAAATATGTGAACTTTTTTCATTTTTCTCACAATTCATTCTTCTCACAATTCTATACTTCAATCTCATATTTTCCTCTCAATTGTGCTATCTACAATTTACTTATATAATAATGGCATCTTCATCTAGCAGCGGCGCTGGTCGTAGCCGGGGTCGTAGTCGGGGTCTCGTGGGTCGTCTATCACTGAGTTCATCTTCGGCAATGAATTTGCCTGTACCAATACTGAGTTAAATGAAAGTTATGATTTTTTTGCTGACCTCAATGTTGGTGGTTCATCTATGAATGTCGAACCGCAACAAACCGAACAACCATTCGAACCTCCTACTGCCCAAGCCCAAGAGAGATAACAAGTGGAGTCATCCGGAGCCACTACAGCAGCAAGTAGACAACCGACTCATGTAAAGAAGTAAGATATGGGATCACTTTGAACTCGCTCAAAAAGAAGGTACTAATGAATCTGTTGCAATATGTAAATTATGTAAAATGCAATATTCATATAAAGCTGGTGGTTCCAGTGGAGGCATTGGAACATTTAAAAAACACTTAGAAAAAAAACATAATTTTGATGAGACAACATTACAACCATTAGGTCGAGAAGCAACACAAGCACAAATTAATGTTCTCACTGGCACGAATTTTATTTTAACTGCTGAAATTAACCGTAGGTTACTTGTTAGATATGTGATTAGATGTGAACTACCTTTTATACAAGTCGAACATGCTGGTTTTATTGAATTTGCTTTGTCTATACAGCCCATGTTTAAACATATTTTAAGGCACACACTAAAAAGAAATTGTATGGAAGTATTTGTTGAATATAGAAATACATTGTTTCAACATCTTTCTAGTTTGCCTTGTAGGGTTAGCTTAACAACCTATATTTGGACAAATGTAAATTCAGATTCATATCTTGTTGTCACTTGTCATTGGATTGATGATAATTGGTGTATGCAAAAACGAATTTTGTCTTTAGATGAGTTAGATTGTGCACATACTGGTTATGTAATTCCTAAATATGTATTCAACACTTGTAGACATTATGGAATTCAGGATAAGGTATTTTCAATCACATTATACAATGCTACGAATAACAATACTGCGATGCGTGATTTAAAGACCTATCTGAAACCAATGCTTGATGGTGTTTTTTCATGTTAGATGTGTATGTCATGTGATTAATTTGGCTGTTAAAGTTGGTTATGAGGACAATCACTCAACATGTATTGAGAAGATGAAATACTGAGCTAAATGGTCACGCACAAGCCGTGTAAAGCGCGATTGGAAACAATTATGTTTATCTAATGGTTTAAAGCATCTTCTTTTTCCATCACCAATAGAAACTATGTGGAATTCGTTGTACAATATGTTGAATGCTATGTTACCTTACAAAGATATTTTAACTCCATTTTATAATTCATATCAAATGCCTGATAGCGATGATAGTATTTATTTGACTAATGAGGATTGGGAATTTGTTGAAAATTGTGTATCATTGTTAGGTACTTTTCAAAGAAGCGACGGAACGCTTCTCCGGTGTTACTTATCCAACTTCCGTTTATTTTCTTCCTCTAGTATTTAATATGTTTGATAAGTTTATAGAATTGAGAGATGACTATGACTTGCATGCTTTTGTTAATGCAATGGAAACTAAATTTATAAAATATTGGGAACAAATCCATACGTGCACTGCATCGCAACATTGCTAGATCCTAGTCAATGTTTATCTTCATTTGAGATATTTTTTGAATATTATGCTAAATTTTTGGGGAAGGTTGTTGACGATCAAAAGACGTCTATAATGCAATCTCTCCAAAATATGTTTCAATTGTATTATAATCAACAGGCAAATGAATCATCGCAACAAAGGCCTGCTGAAGAACAACCCCAAGCTCAAACTAAAGGTGGGGGCATCAATTTGCTTAGCATGCTAGACAGGAAAAAACTTAAGGGAAAATGGCCTTCTACTAGCACGCCGACTGAGTTGCAAATTTATCTGAATTATCATTTTGTAACGGAAGACAACTTCGACGTGTTACAATGGTGGAAGTCAAATGCGGCACAATTCCCTATCTTAGCCAAAATGGCTAGAGACGTGTATGCGGTACAAACTTCAAGAGTCGCTTCTGAATCTGCATTCTCAACATGTGGCCGAATTATTGGAGAATACAGAAGTAGTCTCTCTGCTGATTCGTTATGCATGCTCACGTTATTTAAAGATTGGTTTGAAGCAGAATGTAAGAATAGAAGAGATGGGGTGGTTGACGAATTCGTAAACCATTCGAGCAAGAAGAAGAGAACGCAAAAACAATACTTATCAATTATGAAGAGTGCTAAACAACAATATTTTTTTTATTTTGATTTTTTAATTGCCATCTTTTTACAATTATTTGTATGCATCTATATTATGAAATGAAGAAGAAATATATTGAATTTGTGATGAATATTGAGGAAACATTTACAATATTAAAAAATTAAATTAAATTTTTAAAAAAAAAATTCGAAAAAAAAAAAAAATCGGAAACGGACCGGATCGGCCCGAAACCGGGACCGACCCGGTCCCTTAACAGATCGGACCAGTTCCTTGCTTAACGGATCCGAAACCGGCCGGTTCTGGACCGGTCTGATTCGTTAAGCACCCCTAGAGACAGCAGGTTAGGGTAATGTTTTTTGAATTTTATTTATTTTTCTATGTTTTATTATTTTGAATTAAATTTTTGGGAATTAAAAAAGAATAATCACTATGTGATTAATCATTGGTACTCATCTGCGTAATTAGCGAGGTTCAACTTTTCCCAACTGATTTTGTTCAGTTGGTCTGTTCTACTGGTTTTATAATATATTGTTATCTCTCAACTAGAAGTCTTTTCCCAGCGGGATTATGGAACATGATTGGCTCTGATACCACTAAAATGTCACGTCCCGAGATCGGGGTCGATAACATCGGCATTGATTCTCAATAACAACTTGAAATAAATAGCGTTGTAATACCGTATTCAACGAAAAACAAGTCTATTATTTAATAAAAAAAAAATATGTCTTTACAACGAAATATAAATTGCATAACCAATTCCTAAAGATCTTAAAACGAAATAAAATAACGAAATCATAATTAAACAAAATTTAAAGTCTTTAATTCATAGAAACACAGCGGATAACCAACCTCAAAATTGGTGTTGTTCTTCGTCTTCAATTCCTTCCTCGTCTTTATCTAGGAGGGAGAGTACGGGGTGAGTCTTTTGAAAAATACTCAACAAGTGGAGGTCAATCGATGTGACAATATAATACATATTCATAATTATTCAAAAACATATATCATAATCGAACATAAACTGATATGAATACATCTTAACGTAATTGCTCACATCGATCCATAAATTATCATAATTGCTCCCATCAAGCCATAACATAACATAATACCAACAATATTTTTCATATACGTTAAGCACAATAAATCCCCTAATTTCGTCTTGGTACTGATATCAGTCTCTAGATTTACCCTCATTGAGATAATGTCATAACATCGGCTCACCTACGAATAAAGTGTATGGACTTCCCAGAACAACGGTTAACCACCGTATCAGGTCATATAAACTGTTATAATCCCAACGGGCCATAAAGGATTCATTCCCATCAGATTTCAAAATTTGGAGTGCTTAAAAAATATAATTTCACCAGAACTGCATAGTTTCAACATAATTCACTTAATCGGTTGAAGTTTTAAAACATACATAAGATTTTTCAAAAAAGAAACGAATATAACAAAAGCCCACTTACCAAGATTGTTGACGTGTTTGAAACGATCTAGAGTGCAACAATGATGAATTCTTTCCTTCCTTAATACTGAAAGTGTCCGCCTTGTCCTGTGTGAGTTTGGGTGTTTACTGTGTGAAAGTTTTCGAAAATACTTGGTTGTAGAAAGATTAAAGAATTCCAAAGTATTGGTGCCGACTATATTGGAATTTTGTGGACTTTTTGTGAATGGAATGCTTGGCATAGGTCAAACTTTCGAACCTATGTTACTGATTGGAGGGACTTTTCATGGCTGCTGGTTCGAAATATAGGGTGCAAAATTATGTAAATTTTGAGGGTGGAGTTTCTGCTCTTGTGTTGAATGAGGAAGAAGTATTTTGGGTCTTATTTATTAAATTTTGGCCGGCAAGGATAATGATGATATGATTCAATTATATCCCTACTACAATTCTCAATTATCTATCTTATTATTTAGAGTTTTATTCATACTAGAATTTATCATTATCTATTAGGTGTTTGACTTGAACAAAGTACCTTAAGTTGTGGGATGATGTGATTTATCGGGTCTTCACAGGGTGAGCATACCAAGAAACAGGCAAATAACAAAACATAATTATAACTTGCACAATACAGAGTTATTGTAATGCCTCGATATGAGTCATACATGTTTAATATGATTATGGCGTAATTATGTGATATTTACGGTCGGACATGGACTCGTGTTCGGGTTGAACCGAGTATGAAAGACAAAATGGTTTAGTTATAGAATAATGTTTATGATATCTTTGACAAAGAATTGATCTAAACATAATTGGGAACAACTAATTAATGTTGTTGAGTGATGTGAGTGTTATGAAACTATATGAACATGGTTTACTAATAACTTTACATAGTTGGATTGGATGCGTGCTAGAACACATGGAATAAACATGGTATGAGTTAATACTAACTATAAATAAAGGAAATCAGATTTCCAACTCATAGAACCCACATTTTCACCTACAAAATCTCTACACTTACTCTCTTCAAAACCTTGTCTCTTTTCTTGAAACTAATGCTTGGTTGTGGCTTGGGAAACTTGTTGTGAAGTATTGTGAAGTGAAAGTTCAACTAGTTGGTAAGGTTTTATGTTATGTTAACTTGTATTTATGTGGGAATTAGAATATAGATATGTAAGTTGGACATGAAGTTTACTTGTTGAAGTAATATGAGATTTAAGTCAATGAAATGTGTTGTGTTGCTAAGAAAACAATGTTATATGATGCTTGACTTATGTTCTATGAAGTTTGGTGTTGAATTTTGTGATGTAGGTGGAGAACCATGTGGATAGACATGAAAATTGCGATGTTCTGAATTTTACAGAGCATACCGATCGATCGCTAGGAATGTAGTGATCGATCGCTCGAAGTGAAAGTGGTTAGAGATTGATCGCTAAAGGCGTACCGATCGATCGCTAAAAGGCCGTAGCATTTTATGAAATTCAGACTTTCTAGCGATCGATCGCTAGCTTTTGACCGATCGATCGCTAGGGTTGTGCACAATTGAAGCGATCGATCGCGAGAGTGACCGATCGATCGCTAGATGTAAAATGTTGAACATTGTTATATTTATGTAGAATTTGATATTGAAGCGTATTATAACACGATAGATTGTTGGTATTCATGTAGCATCATCACAGGGGACGGGACAACGAGGTGGTTAACCATTGCCGCCTGATTTATATATCTTTTGTGTCGCACGATAGATGCGTGTTGACGTACGGGTATTGATGTTATTGTTATGGTAATGTTGAGTATATATGTTGATATGTAAACATATGATTGTGGGAATCATATTAGTATACATTCATGTTGTTGAGGCATACAGTTGATGCCATATGAGAGATATGACATTGTTGGACATATGCTTTGGCTGTTATAATGTGTGAGGACGGTTATATGATATGTGTTGTTAATATGGGACATGAAGGCTGAGCCACTGACATATTGAGCTGAGAGGCATATCATATCGATCCCGTTATAACAGGATAATAGTTGAGACATGTCATGACATATTTGCATATTGTGATGCATGATACATAACAATTACAGTTTAGATTATATGATGGTTATTTACCGTAGGATGTTTACTTATTGATATAGAACTGAGATAGTTGTCTATCAACGTGTGATTATTTCTATAGGGACTCATAGACGTGGAAGGACAGGATTGTGAGTTGATTTCTGCTGCGAACTGAACCACTGGTTAGGAGTTGAACTTCTTTAGGTTGTTATTTGTACATGTGATGTATATTATGTCAGAGTTTTGTAAATACTGTAATAACTGACATAGTAAAACTTTTAATCAGTGTGATATTACTTAATTCTTACTCACATATGTATAAGTAAATTGATACATAATGGATTAAGTAACGAGGACCACATAATTATATTGTGTACTACCATTAGCTCTTCAATGAGCACATATTACAACAACACATCTTACCAATGTACGAAGATCTCATATACATCTGTCCATGATAATAAATCCCCCAACATCAGCCTCACACTGATTGATATCTCATAGTCCCTGCATACGAATGCTTAACAACAACAACACAATAGTACCTCATCAACTCAATCGATCAACAACTATATATATATATATATATATATATATATATATATATATATATATGGCTCTAAATGGCAAAATTCACATGTACTCAATTCTCATTGCCCACAAATTGGCGGCATAGTTGTGATGTCCGGAATAATTATTAATTGTCAAATGGATTTAATTATGATATTTATATGATGTGTCGGGAATTAATTCTTTGGTATCGGATTTTGGTCTGGGTTGGAAAATAATTCCGGATTGAACTTGTGGTGTAAATTAAATTCGTGGAAATTCCTTATATATTATTAAGTTGAAATTTAAATTGAAATAGGAATCAAGGGTTGAGATGATATAATTGTAGGGTGGGAATTTAACCTAGGGTTATACATTAAAAACCCAATTTCCCCACATGGAGCCGCCTACCCTCTTCTTTTCCCCCCATTATCGCGTCGCCTCCTTCCTTGCCGCAAGAAGCGATTTTCTCTTCTGTTCCAGGCTCGATTTCTTAAGGTATCATGTGTGTGGTTATATTTTTCATCTCCCTTGATTTATTTTGTTGAAGGCCCTAATTTCACTCGTTTTTCCTACTGTTTTTGGGCGAGTTTTACACTATGTTGGGTTCAAAAATGAGCTGAGATTCTTGGTCAAAAATCCTGTTGTTTTGCTCGAGTTTTGTTGCTTGTTTTTGGCCGAAACCTACTGCTCTTATGTTTCGAATTCTTGCTGCATCTTGGTCCGAAATTCAGTGTCTTTTAGTTCGATTTTTTGGCTTGATTTGTTGCTGTTTTGAACTCGAAAATTCCTGCTATTTAACTCAAAATCAGCTGCTACTTGGGTTCGAATTATGTTGTAGTTGGTTCAAAATTAGACAATTGTTTCTGGCCAAAAAGTTCATACTATGGTTCGAAAATTTGATGTTTGTATTTCAAAAATCTACTACCATGGTTGGGGGATTTAATTGTTGGTCGAATTGGTATCTTTTGGTACAAAAATCTTGATGTTTTAGTGTTCAAAAATATGTTGTCCTAAGTTTCGAATTCTACTGCTTTTGGTTCAAAATATGGCTGCTGAAATGGACCAATTTTAATGCTGAACTGAATTGGTTTAGTTGCTGAAATGAATTGGTTTTTAGGCTTCGGTTCTTGACCGAAAATTAGGACTTTATTGGGGCTCAAAATTATGCTTATAAGGTGTTTGATAATATACTTGAGTGGTGTTCAAATGTTGGCCGAAAGCTCTACTAAAGGTGAAGTAAGAAAGTCTACCTTTATGGCTTTTATCAAAGTGCCTTGGTGAGTGTTGGGCTAAGGTTTGAAGATGCTAATAACTTGGAACATATGTGATTGTGTGAATAGGTGAGTTAGATAGTTGTTAATGTGTGTTATAAACATGTATTAAAATGTACATTAATGAATATACTTGCATGTGTGCAATAGCATGAATCGGAGACTTTATTGAGTATTTGAATGACAATTCTATGAACTAATTGTATAGTTGATTTGAGTAATATAGATTGTCCTGATTTTGTGAATTTATTTACTATATAGTAGAGTTGGAGATGACTCAAATAGAGTATTATTGGCTTGTTTGTGTACATTATGAAGCATGAAAATGAGGAGTGCTTAATGATATTAATTACTTTGAATATGAGCTAATATTGAATTGATATTCGATATAGACACTATACGAGACTTCGGACGTTGATGATAGCTTGTTCATGTTGTCGACTATAAGGTACGTGGTGACGTACGAGCAGGTATATCTGGTATCTATACATTCATGTATACATGTAATTTTGAATATGATGTTTCAGGTAAGTGTTTGACTTTAATAATTGAGTTTCATATACGAGTTATGGTGGACACGTAGTAGTACGTGATCCGATTATACTTGTTGAGTAGTGATGCCGTGGGCATGAGCGATATGAGAAAGTATCGAGAATGAGATAGTAGGATAACCAGGTTTACATTGATGTTGAACTATTTATGTTTGAGCATAAATAATATATTGTTGTTGTATTGAATTCATAAGGGTTGTTGAGTATCATATTTTCAGTGATAATACTAAACTTGACAATATGAAGGTGCGTGAGTCTGAAACAGGAACAGTGTGTGGAAGCTATACAAATTCGGAATTGTACAGGGAGTATATTTTATGAGTTCTGAATAATCTAAATTGTTGTATTATGATTTTGTATGTTGATTTGTGATTGAATATTGAGTTGGAGTGTGCTCACCCTGTGTGGGGGCTGTTTCTGTTGAAACAGGTACAACAGGTACGATGTTGCCTTGGGGTGCTAGGCTCGAACCTTGTGGGATGATGCTTCCAGAAGCGTAGTATGAGATTGAGCTGATATACGAGGTTGAGCTGATGGTATATGTTAATTATGCATCTGGATGAGTATCTGTTATTCGTTGCTCTTCTTTGAGCACTTGTGTCTGTATATGGACTGTATAAGGGTGTTGAAACCCACTTTTGATGTCTTATTGGTGTGGTGTTTTCCCTGGCTGGGAATTTACTTAGTGTTAGTATTAGGTTTTAGTATTGTGTTTGTCCCTAGTTGGGAGTTATTACTAGTGATGTGTTTTTATTCCCGGATAGCTCAGTTTATGGGGAGACTCTGCCCAAATTTTATAAAAACCCACAATATAAAAGTGATGTAATGGGGATGGTAATGGGCGAAATCCTTGAGTCTATTTGTTGGTAGAGATGATCATACAATGTTGAACATTATTTATGTAATGGGATTATGGGAAACATGTAATGATTCTTTTTAAAGAATGAAAAGAAAATGAAAAATGTATACACATACGACGTCATAAATGAACTAATGACGAGTTAAGGGATTGGGGCCTTACAATAGTAATATTAGTTCCCTCACCTATATGGTGGCGTCATAGCTAATTTTAATCACATTGCCCTCTATAGCGGTACAACTCATACACATCTCATCGCCAACAAATTGGCGGCATAATCGTGGACTCAAGTGGTAACTCGCATGTATGTAGCACTTTGCTCCTTTTGGACTCAAGATGTGACTCACATCACATGCATCACTTTGCTCCTATTGGACTCAAGAGGTGACTCACATGTATGTAGCGCTTTGCTCCGTTCGGACTCAGGAGGTGACTCACATCACATTCAACACTTTGCTGCTATTGGACTAAAGAGATGACTCACATGTATTTATCACTGTGCTCCTCGGACTCAAGAGGTCACTCAATCACATGCAGCACTTTGCTCATTTCTCACTTAATTCTCAATGATCAAACTTATCATATCACCACGACTCCAACAGTAGCGGCATCACAATCCATCGCATGCACAATAGCGGCATCACAATAATTCATAGCACCTTTCATTTGGTGCCCTCGATACTTGACAACACATTAATCAACAACTACAATTATTCAATACCTGTACGTCTACGTACTAGTTCAAATACAACATGAATATATTATCCATTGCATATAACACTAATACTTATACATTTATAGTCCAATGGCAAGAGTGACTCTAGCCTTCGCCCCGAGATACGGCGAATTATTCGCTACACATAATCAATAATTCAAGATCAGATGCGTACACACAATTACATACTCAAGCACGTAGTCAACCTCCAAATATATCATCAAATCATGATGATCAAACACATAAAATACCCGGGCAAAGCGTACGTCGACCCTGAACAACAAAATATTTTTCAAATTTTTCCCTCTACCGATTGATCGGTCCATACCCACTGATCGATCGATAGTCATCAAAAATCGCATATTGGCTACGCCCTTCAACCGATCGATCGGTTGGAAGCTCTCCCGATCGATCGGTTGGTGTCAAAAATTCTCACCCCTCGCTACGACCTTTGACTGATTGGTCGGTCCCTTCGACCGACCGATCGGTCGACGCTGAAACTCCAAAATCACCATTTTCATTTCTTCAAAACCTTAATCAATCATAGCACAACTCATATAATTCAAATCCAACAACAAATAAATATCATTGGACACTCAACAAGGATTATTACACATTTTATTTTAAGAAACAACAAGAATCCAAGATTCTTCGAAACCCCCAAATATCAACCAAACTAAAAATTCATAACCTAAACTTACAAAAAAAATACTATCAAAACAAAGATAATCGAGAGGGGAAGAAGATTATCCAACAATTTTCTCATGAATCTCGCCCAAAATTGAGCTCCATTGATTTTTCCATGAAGGAAAAGAAAATCGGTCGACGCTGAAACTCCAAAATCACCATTTTTGTTTATTCAAAACCTTAATCAATCATACCACAACTCATACAACTAAAATCCAACAACAAATAAACATCATTGGACACTCAACAAGGATTATTACACATTTTATTTCAAGAAAACAACAAGAATCCAAGATTCTTCAAAACCCCCATCAACCCAACTCAAAAATCATAACCAAAACTTACAAAAATACTATCAAAACAAAGATAATTGAGAGGGGGAGAAGATTATCCAACAATTTGCTCAAGAATCTAGCCCAAAATTGAGCTCCATCGATTTTTCCATGAAGGAAAAGAAAATCGGTCGACGCTGAAACTCCAAAATCACCATTTTCATTTCTTCAAAACCTTAACCAATCATACCACAACTCATACAACTCAAATCCAACAACAAATAAACATCATTGGACACTCAACAATGATTATTACACATTTTATTTCAAGAAAACAACAAGGAAAAGAAAAAGAAAAAGATAGGGGGAGGATAGACGTGGGGAGGCAGTGGAGTGAGGAGAGAGAGGGAAAGTGAGTGAGATGATTGAACACCGAGTCACCTTGATATTTATATAGTATCAAGGCTCCAAAAACCCGAGTCTCAATTACTCGTACCAAAAATCTTTATTAAAACAAGTATTCACTAATTTATCTACAACTCGCTCAAATACATCCCAAACCTCAATCTAAAATCCCTCAACCTCGAAATCCCACCACCAACACGATTCCAGGTTAAACCCATTAACAATAAAATAAACTCTTGAACCTTGTTTCCAACAAATCCAACACTAGAAATAATCCCTTAAATCTCAATTCGCTAATTATTTCATAATTACTACAATTAAAATCAACTAATGATTATGATAAACTCTGGGATTACTATAATTACTTTTCAGATATCACAATTATCCCCCACTAATCAAATCCGTCCTCGAAATTTGCACACACATACTCAACGTACCAAAACGACCACACAACTCAACTCAAAAACAATGTATCAATCTATGAATAAGTCATGAACGAAACACTTATTGCAAGGACATCGACCTTGCACCGAATTCTCGGGTGGAGATATCCTCCCAAAACGAACATTAACAACTAAAAGATGTTAACATACCTCAATGTTAACTAACCAAAAGCAGTCAATTAACATTAAACTGCTCTCTAATCGGATCATTCATGATTCCAACATAGATATCGCATCTATGACATCTCAATAATTTGTGATCTACGCAAAACAGACAACGCTTCGAAGGAAACAACCAGTATACATCAGTATACTCACATTAAACTCGGTGCACATCTCTCACATTCCATCATAAATGATGGAACCTTACACAATTGAGGAAAAGTTGCACCATTTGCAACTTGAAATGGGCTACCCTAGGCCACTGATCAACACAAATGCACATCTCTGCAGATGTCAACGTCGATGTGTTCCAAGAAATCATATCTTGGTCACAACACACTATCAGAAATTTCACAACATCAAAAAATTCCACAGAGATCATGCAAGACGCTCAATTGTATTCTCGCAATGTGCGTCGAGATCCAATACCAAACGAAATCGAGTTCTGGTCATCCCTTGTTCACCTATTAGAATCAACAATTCTAACACAATGACAATTATCAAATTACACACATCAACGGGCTTCCTTATCATAAACCAAGCTAGGTTTTATGTAAGGAACTTGGATAGCTCAACGAACAATGTCAAGCATTGTTACCACAAAAATCAATTCAACATCTGAATTGCTATACATCTCCTCAAACGAGGCATGACGACTTCTTCCCAAGAGAGAGTCAACCAAACCTCAGTATTCCTCTGAATAGACTGTCCCACCGTGCTACCAACCTTGAGGATGACACAATCTCTTTCCAGAGATTTACCAACCCAAGCACACATACAGTTGATCAACAAGCATAAAAATATTAGTATGCATGTATCTATACACATAGGTATATATATAAATGCATATCCAATACAAACTCGACCTGGGGTGTTTTCGACAATACCCATACGTCTCAGACACGACTATCGATCACTCAGTCATTCTCACACACTAGAGAATCATGATTGACAAATCATCAATTAACGGTGTGAATCCAACATCGGCATCAAACACACCGACTCAACGAATCCTTCCAAGATTCCAAACAGGTGTCCAAATACATCTTACCTACAAGGAAAAAATTATGCATAAACGAACCTCCGAACTGGAACCATCGTTATAACAATCAAAAATATTTGCACAGTAATGCATCCTTGAACCAATATATGCATAACTAACTCATGATAGTGCATCAATGCCACTATCACAAACCACTCTTAATTCCGTAAACAAACTCTATCTATGCTATGTACTAACATATTAATACTCAAAGCTATCAAGCATCTCTCTAAAGACGTCTCCTCATATGTCTCACAAATATCTCAAAACAATTACTAGACTCATCATAGTAATGCTCAAAACAGTTACTTCACGGACAACACGCAATCGATATCATACTGTCTCCACGACAGTTATCGCTCCCAAACCAAAAAACAAAATACGATACTATCTCCCTATGAGATATAATCAACATAGTAGTGCCAACACACCAACTATATTTCATAGTTCCGGCCATAGTTTACCATCACATTCTCAGTGCAAGAACAACCAGTTAGATATAATGATAATTAGTATCGTTGTCCAATCCATTCGTAAGCACTAACACTCGTACCATTCGGATCAGGGTACTCGTTAACTGTGATTACTCTAAAAAAACATGTTGGTACAACCAACAAAGCTTAGCTATCACAACACAATTTTCGCAATGCATTTATGTGTATAAGCACTTTCTTGAGGTACAACTCAAATCAAGCTCAAAGGCATCATAGCGACTACACCTAGTTTACTATAACCTCTCATCGTATCATCTTACGATAAACTATACTTGATATAGACAATGGCTACAACAAGCTCACAATATTATTGCAACGATAACTCATCATACCTGCTAGCAAATCTCATCCTCAGAAGGTTTATACAAAACCACTAGCGTGTCACAAGTTCAAAATTGGCACCAAATAACGCACTATTCTTGTACTACTACCACTCTTACAGTTCATGAATTCCATCATGAATTAATTATCATAGTACAAACAATTAGAGATAGTAGGTCTTCATCTAGCATTTCTCTAACACAACTAAATAGCCGGACATTCCAATGTCCTCAACTAGTCACATCTCGATCCTAAATCATTAGGAGTTATCTAAATATATTCACACGGGTATAACGCAATTAAATCCATTATACACAACATTGATAAACATATGTGGTTCCTTGACAACTACTTACCACACATGCCACTTGGCCGTAGTCAACTCCTCGAGTTTACACATAGGTACTAACTACTAAAGACACATCCACTTCAATATCCTATGCAATACACATAACTGCAATACACAACCATCTGTCCATCAAGCGAACTTGCCCGGCATAATGGTCCCATGTCAACCTATGATACGCACACACACAAAATCTTACGCCAACCAGTGGCACTTAATTCACATAACTCAATATATAAATCTCTATATGTATTATCCATCACAACAGCGACACAAGTTACCCATCACCCGTCATAACCATATCCATCGCTCGTTATAATCGCGGCATAATTTACCCATTGAAATTACTGACAGTGGTACCGATATCTCATAATATCTATAACAACACAATGGTCTCACGTCAACCGTTGATATGTACAATTAACACGATTATCATAATCAACACATACGCACAAAAGCATCATGTTCCAAGAACACAAAAAGGCACTGCAATCAACCGTGCATTCTACAACACAAACAAGGGTCTACGCGTGTTTAAAGAATATCAAACACTCCTCAACCATCACAAAAATGCAACACATGCATCTAGAACCCTCACTATACCCTTCGACCACCCAGGTTGACCAATCACAGCACGTACCGAAGTCGGGTACCTTGACACAACACGATCTATACATAGCATAATCTTCGATTCGTATGTAACTAAGACTGCACGACCACAACTAGACACACAGTATGTCCCTCTACACTTGGACGACCATGTCCGAAGTCCTCAATCTATCACAACAATTCATGCTAGACTCTCACTAGCCCAGACACTAAACCACTGCTCCGATACCACTAATGTAAGGCCCCGCTTACTAGAAACAAATATACTTAACTAATACGAGGATTTTAAAATTTTTGACAATAATCCCGACGTAATTTGGACCATCCAAATTACATAACAATCAAAACAATCCTCAAACATACATCTTAACAACCACTGTAATCATAAAACATCTAATCAAGAAAATGACACTGTATGATTACAGAAAAACATGTTATAATCTCATATGAAAGTAATATTCTAGAAATACTATGACAAGTATTCTAACTCAACTTGACCCTGCTAAGCCTCTAACTCAGCAACTCTAACACCATGAGCTCTCTGACAGCGACACTGCCACTTGTTCCCACGGGTAAGTATACCAATAAACAGGCAAGTAACAAAACACAATTATAACTTGCACAATACATAGTTATAAACGAAATAGAATTACTCCCTGAGTAATCCACAATGCATAGAATATTGTCTAATACCATTAGCTCTTCAATGAGCACCTGTTACAACAACACATCTTACCAATGTACTAAGATCTCATATACATCTGTCCATGATAGACACCAGTCTCACACTGATTGATATCTCATAGTCCCTGCATACGGATGCTTAACAACAACAACACAATAATATCTCATCAACTCAATCGATCAACAACAGTATATATAATCATATATATACATATATAAATGTATGGCCTTCTATGGCAAAATTAACACCGTCCTCAATTCTCATTGCCCACAAATTAGCGGCATAGTGATATTAGTTCTCTCGCCTATATAGTGGAGGCATAGCTCGCCCTCTATGGAGGTACAACTCATACAGATCTAATCGCCTACAAATTGGAGGCATAATCATGGACACAAGAGGTGACTCACATGTATGTAGCACTTTGTTCCTTTCGAACTCAAGAGGTGACTCACATCACATGCAGCACTTTGCTTCTATCGGACTCAAGAGGTGACTCACATGTATGTATCATTGCTCCTTTCGGACTCAAGATGTGACTCACATCACATGCAACACTTTGCTCTTATTGGACTCAAGATGCGACTCATATGTATGTAGCACTTTGCTCCTGTCGGACTCAAGAGGTGACTCACATCACATGCAGTACTTTGCTCCTTTCTCACTTATTTCTCAATGATCAAACGTATTATATCACCACGCACGCCCAACAGTAGCGGCATCACAATCCATCGCACGCACAATAGCGACATCACATAATTCATAGCACCATTCAATGGGTGCCCTCAATACTTGACAGCACATTAATCAACAATTACAGTTATTCAATACTTGTACGTCTCTACATACTAATTCAAATACAACATTAATATATTATACATTGCGCATACACTAATATGTTTACCTATGCTCGTACGTCACACGTACCTTGTAGTCCAATTGCAAGAGTCACTCTAGCCTTCGCCCCGAGATCAGGTGAATTATTCGCTACACATAATCAATAATTCACGATTAGTTACATGCACACAATCACATACTCAAGCACGCACTCACCTCTATCAACAAATCATGATGATCAAACACATAAAAGACTCGGGCAAAGCGTTCGTCGACACCTCAACACAAATAATTTTTCAAATTTTTCCCTCTACCGATCGATCGGTCCATACGTATGATCGATGGACCGATCGATCGGTAGCCATCAACAATCGCACCTTGGCTACGTACTTTGACCGATCGATCGGCCGATTCTCCCGATCGGTCAGTTGGTGCCAAAAATTCTCACACCTCGCTACGGTCTTTGACCAATCGGTCGGTCCATTCGACCGATCGATCGGTCGACGCTGAAACTCCAAAATCACCATTTTCATTTCTTCAAATCTTAACCATTCATACGACAACTCATAAAACTCAAGTCCAGTAACAAATAAACATCATTGGACACTCAACAAGGATTATTACACATTTTATTTCAAGAAAACAACAAGAATCCAAGATTCTTCCAAATCCCCAAATATCAACCCAACTCAAAAATCATAACCAGAACTTACAAAAGTACTATCAAAACAAAGATAACCGAGAGGGGAAGAAGATTACCCAACAATTTGCTCAAAAATCTCGCCCAAAATCGAGCTCCAACGATTTTTTCATGAAGGAAAAGAAAAAGAGAAGGGAGGGGGAGGAGAGAAGAGTGAGGAGAGAGAGAGGCAAAGTGAGTGAGATTATTAAACACTGAATCCACTAAATTATTTATATAGTATCAAGGCTCCAAAAACCCAAGTCTCAATTATTCGTACCAAACTGACGGGGACCATCCCATGCAGCCTAATCAAAACAAGAAGGATCGATTGGAAATTCATGAAGGGCCAATGACGAGAGCTCGAGCTAAACAACTTAAACAGGCCTTGATGATCCTGATAGCTGAAATAAGAGAAAATAATCAAGAGAAGTCCTTAGAAGGCCCAATGGTGAATGTTATTGGGCTAGAACTCTTTTAAAAGAGTGGAATGATGAAAATTGGGCCTAGAAGACATGTTTTGAAGACCATGGGCCCTCAATTTTGAGATTTATATCAAAAATCATATAATTAGTTGAATAGTTAGTCAAAGTGACTCATTGTATCCTCTAAGTAGATAATGAGTCAGTCTTCATGTTTTTAATGTAGTCTTCATCATTTTAAGGGTTTTTTAGTTATCCTAAGTGATAGATATTAATGTAGGGTACTCTAGAGTCATTATCTAGCCTATAAATAGCCCATGTAACCTTTGTATTTGGGAGGTTAAAATCAAGTACGAAAATTCTTTGTGAATTTGTGAGTTTTCTTCTATTCAAGAACTTATCAAGATCTTTGAGCAAGATCTTGTGGCGTTCGATTATACCGAGGTTCTTGGCTGATTATATAGCCAACAAGTCAAGGTTTTTCAAGCTCTAATTAAGATCAAACCAGATTCTCATTCTGGGGAGACCGCTGTCAATTCTTATACGACGGGTTCTTGGATCATTATATCCAACGGGTCCTTTCGTTTTCAATCCGTATCAGTTTGGTATCAGAGCAATCTGGTATTGATCTAAATATCTTATATCATTTTCTAGTATTCAAAAAAAAAAATTCTTTGATTGTTGTTATCTCTTTGTTTGCTAGAATAGCAAGTTCTATATATTAAAAAAAAAAAATCAGTCCTTACATCTTCGAGTACCATACTCAAGAATTCATTGTTTCCTTCATCAAAGGACTAAGGGATTATTGAACGTTGCTGGAAATTGTTCATTCTTGATTAGTTCTTGAATCTGAGTGGTAAAAGGCATTGAGTGGTGAGAACATTAGAGGAGAGGTAAAGCCAACGAGTGATACACGAGTGAATCGTGAGGTATATTTTTGAGTGATACACGAGTGTACTGTGAGGAGAATATACATCATGGAAGAAACTTCAAACAGTAATCACGGTCAAATGAATCTTACACTTCAAGCTATGCAACAACAATTTGCAAGGATTGGAGCCGTCCTTGAAAGCGTAACAGAACGTTTGGAGAGGCTGGAACGCCCAACACCTAGGATGCATGGAAATCGACATCAAGAAGAGTGGGAAATGGCAGAAGATGAAGA
This sequence comes from Haberlea rhodopensis, assembly GCA_907163345.1. Taxonomy (NCBI): domain Eukaryota; kingdom Viridiplantae; phylum Streptophyta; class Magnoliopsida; order Lamiales; family Gesneriaceae; genus Haberlea; species Haberlea rhodopensis. Next base: position 2,369,726 of record CAJQUN010000079.1, read on the forward strand.
AGTGGAGCAAGTACACCAAGGCTTTAGGCGAGGTAGGAGAAGACAAAACAGAGAAGTAGATAGGGACTTGGGAAGCATCAAACTGAATATTCCTACATTCCAAGGAAGAAGTGATCCAGAAGCATATTTGGAGTGGGAAAAGCGGGTAGATCTTATTTTTGAGTGTCACAACTATTCCGAGGAAAAAAAAGTGAGGCTTGCTGCAATTGAATTCACTGACTATGCTATAGTTTGGTGGGACCAATTGACCACAAATCGAAGACGCTATGGGGACAGACCAGTTTCTTCTTGGGCTGAAATGAAGACTATCATGCGTAAGAGATTTGTACCTTCTCATTATTTTCGAGATCTATATCAACAACTCCAAACTATGACTCAAGGTACTAAATTTGTTGATGAGTACTACAAGGAGACGGAGATTGCCATGATTAGGGCAAATGTTGAAGAAGATAGGGAGGCAACAATGGCTAGATTCTTAAGCGGGCTCAATAAGGATATTGCCAATATTGTGGAGCTGCAACACTATGTGGAGCTTGAGAAAATGGTGCATACAGCCATAAAGGTGGAAAGACAATTGAAGAAGAAGGGATCTTTCCAAAGGAGTTACACATCAAATTTTCAGACATCAAACAAGTTCAAGGGAGATGTATCCAAAACAACCAGTGGGGGAGATTCAAAATTTCAAGGTGAACTGTACAAAACCAAACCTAATGAGGTTGATAAGGGTAAAGGTATTGCCTCTTTTACTCCTACTAGGAATCGCGATACCAAGTGTTTTCGATGTCAGGGATTTGGACATATTACATCTCAATGTCCAAATAAGAGAGTCGTGGTCCTGAAGGACAATGGGGAATTGGAAACTGAAAGTGAGCGTGAATCAAGTGATGATGGTGAACAACTTGAGGAAACGACACCGGAACATGGAGAGTTTTTGGTTGTTAGAAGAGCTCTAAACATGCAAATAAAGACGGATGAATCAGAACAACAAAGGGAGAACATTTTTCACACAAAGTGTTTGGTTCAAGGTAAAGTTTGCATGCTAATTATTGATGGTGGGAGTTGTGCTAATGTTGCTAGTTCTGAAATGGTGGAGAAATTGAATTTAGCTACCTTGAAGCATCCTCATCCGTACAAGCTTCAATGGCTTAATGAATGCGGGGAAATTCGAGTGACTAAACAAGTTTTGGTGATATTTTCCATTGGTAACTACAAGGATGAAGTTCTATGTGATGTGGTACCAATGCATGCTAGTCATATTCTTTTGTGCAGACCATGGCAATTTGATAGGAGGGTGGTCCATGATGGGTTTCTTAATCGATTCACACTGAAGCATAAAAATAAAACTATCATGCTTGTGCCATTGACTCCACAGCAGGTTCAAGAAGATCAATTCAAAATGTCCCAAGCACGGAAAGCTAGAGAAGCTGAGGGCAAGGAAAGTGAGTTTGAAAAAAACAATTTGAAAGAAAAAAAGAGTGGAGAGAAAAATAAGAGGGCTGAATGTAGTGTGCATGAGGGAGAAAAGAAAATAATGGAAGAATAGGGTAAAAAGAGGGTGAATTTTTACGCAAGGTCAAGTGAGATAAAGAGGGCGCTAGTCGAAAAGAAAAGTGTGTTGGTGATAATGTTTAAGGAGTCCTATTTCAGTACTAATGAGCTAACCTCATCTTTTCCTAGTTCTGTTTTGTCTCTTTTGCAGGAATATGAAGATATCTTTCCGGAGGAAGAACCAAATGGCTTACCACAACTAAGGGGAATTGAACATCAAATTGATTTCATTCTTGGGGCAACACTTCCAAACAGACCAGCTTACAGAGCTAATCCGGAAGAAACAAAAGAGATTCAAAGGCAAGTGGAGGACTTGATGGCTAAAGGGAAAGTTCGAGAAAGCATGAGCCCATGTGCTGTACCGGTAATCGTTGTACCAAAGAAGGATGGAACTTGGAGAATGTGCACAGATTGCTGAGCCATCAATAAAATCACTGTAAAGTATCGCTATCATATTCCTAGGCTAGATCATATGCTTGATGAGTTGCATGGTTCTATGATCTTTACTAAGATTGATTTGAAAAGTGGATATCATCAAATTAGAATGAAGGAAGGTGATGAATGGAAAACTGCTTTTAAGACAAAATATGGTTTATATGAGTGGTTAGTTATGCCTTTTGGATTAACTAATGCACCAAGCACTTTCATGAGATTAATGAACCATGTTTTGCGTGACTTTATTGGAAAATTTGTGGTGGTTTATTTTGATGACATCCTTATCTATAGCAAGAATATGGAGTCACATCTTTCTCATTTACATGATGTTTTTGATACCTTAAGAAGAGAGTCTTTGTATGCTAATCTGAAAAAGTGTTCTTTTTGCATGGATAAAGTTGTTTTTCTTGGGTTTGTAGTAAGTGCTAATGGGATTGAGATGGAAAAGGACAAGGTCAATGCGATAATGGATTGGCCGACTCCAACAAAAATTTCTGAAGTGAGGAGTTTTCATGGTCTTGCGAGTTTCTATAGGAGGTTTGTAAGGAACTTTAGCACTATACCTGCACCATTAAATGAAATAGTGAAGAAGGAAGTTGGTTATCATTGGGGAGAAAAACAACAACATGCTTTTGATCTTCTTAAAGAGAAACTCACCACTGCACCTATTCTTGCATTACCTAATTTTGATAAAACTTTTGAATTTGAATGTGACGCATCTGGAGTTGGTATAGGAGCTATTTTGATGCAGGAAGGAAGACCAATTGCTTATTTTAGTGAGAAGCTGAAAGGGGCTCAATTGAACTATCCAACATATGATAAGGAGCTATATGCTTTGATGAGAGCATTGAAAACTTGGCAGCACTATTTGTGGCCAAAGGAGTTTGTCATCCACACAGATCATGAATCCCTTAAATATCTCAAGGGGCAGGGTAAGTTGAGTAAAAGGCATATCAAGTGGGTGGAATTCATTGAATCATTTCCATACGTGATTAGTATAAAAAAGGAAAAGATAACATAGTAGCCGATGCTTTGTCTAGGAGACATGCTTTAGTGACTACATTGAGTTCTAAGCTACATGGTTTTGAGTCAATTAAGGAAATATATGTCAATGATTCTGATTTTGCTTCTACTTATATGGCTTGTGAACACGCTACATTTGATAAGTTCTATAGACATGAAGGGTTTTTGTTTCGTGAGAATAAGCTTTGCATCCCTAAATGTTCTATGCGTGAGTTGCTTGTTCATGAGGCCCATGGGGGAGGGCTAATGGGACATTTTGGTGTGCATAAAACCTTGGAAGTTTTGCGTGAACATTTCTTTTGGCCTGGTATGCGTGCTGATGTTGGAAAGATTTGTGAAAGGTGTATAATTTGTAAACAGGCTAAATCAAAATCACAGCCTCATGGATTGTATAAACCACTTCCGATTCCAAGTGAACCTTGGGTAGACATATCCATGGACTTTGTTTTGGGTTTGCCTAGAACTGGTAAAGGTAAAGATTCTGTATTTGTGGTGGTTGATAGATTTTCAAAAATGGCACATTTTATTCCTTGTTGCAAGAGTAATGATGCAACTCACATTGCTGATTTGTTTTTTCGAGAAATTGTGCGTTTGCATGGGGTGCCTAGACAATTGTGAGTGATCGAGATGCAAAATTCTTGAGTCATTTTTGGCGTGTTTTATGGAGTAAATTGGGAACTAAACTTCTATTTTCTACTACTTGTCATCCACAAACTGATGGACAAACTGAAGTAGTTAATAGGACTTTATCTCAATTGTTACGAACATTGATTAAAAAGAACTTGAGAAATTGGGAGGATTGTTTACCATTTGCTGAATTTGCATATAATAGGAGTGAGCATTCTGCTACTCACTATTCTCCATTTGAAATTGTTTATGGATTTAATCCATTGAGTCCACTAGATCTTGCACCAATACCTGTTGATGAACGTACTAATCTTGATGGAAAAGCAAAGGCAGAATTGATAAAAAAGTTGCATGAAAAGGTAAAACTCAACATTGAGAAAAAAACTGCGCAATATGTTAAACATGCCAATAAGGGACGAAAGCGAGTCATCTTTGAACCGGGAGATTGGGTTTGGCTGCACTTGAGAAAAGAGCGATTTCCACAGCAGCGAAAATCAAAGTTACAACCAAGAGGAGATGGACCTTTCCAAGTGCTTACAAGAATCAATGAAAATGCTTACAAACTTGACCTTCCAGGTGAGTATAATGTAAGTGCTACTTTTAATGTCTCTGATCTCTCTCCTTTTGATGCAGAATCAGATTCGAGGACGAATCCTTCCGAAGAAGAAGGGAATGACGGGGACCATCCCATGCAGCCTAATCAAAACAAGAAGGATCGATTGGAAATTCATGAAGGGCCAATGACGAGAGCTCGAGCTAAACAACTTAAACAGGCCTTGATGATCCTGATAGCTGAAATAAGAGAAAATAATCAAGAGAAGTCCTTAGAATGCCCAATGGTGAATGTTATTGGGCTAGAACTCTTTTAAAAAGAGTGGAATGATGCAAATTGGGCCTAGAAGACATGTTTTGAAGACCATGGGCCCTCAATTTCGAGATTTATATCAAAAATCATATAATTAGTTGAATAGTTAGTCAAAGTGACTCATTGTATCAGTCAAGTCTTCATGTTTTAATGTAGTCTTCATCATTTTAAGGGTTTTTTTAGTTATCCTAAGTGATAGATATTAATGTAGGGTACTCTAGAGTCATTATCTAGCCTATAAATAGCCCATGTAACCTTTGTATTTGTGAGGTTAAAATCAAGTACGAAAATTCTTTGTGAATTTGTGAGTTTTCTTCTATTCAAGAACTTATCAAGATCTTTGAGCAAGATCTTGTGGCGTTCGATTATACCGAGGTTCTTGGCTGATTATATAGCCAACGGGTCAAGGTTTTTCAAGCTCTAATTAAGATCAAACCAGATTCTCGATCTGGGGAGACCGCTGTCAATTCTTATACGACGGGTTCTTGGATCATTATATCCAACGGGTCCTTTCGTTTTCAATCCGTATCAAAAACCCTTTACTAAAACAAATGTTCACTAATTTATCTCCAACTCGCTCAAATACATCCCAAATCTCGATCCAAAATCCCCTAACCTCAAAATCCCACTACCAACACGATTCCAAGGTTCAACCCATTAAAAAAAAAAACTCTCGAACCTTGAATCCAACAAATCAAACATTAGAAACAATCCCTTAAAATCTCAATTCGGTAATTATTTCATAATTACCATAATTAAAATCAACTAATGATTATGATTAACTCTGGGAGTACTACAATTAATTTCTGGATATCACATAGCCCCCTTTTTAGTGAGGAAAGACCTCCCCGTTAAAGAAAATCTCTCCCTTTTAGACACTAATTGTGCCCATTAATTTTTTTCCACTAATTATGCCACACGAATCTTCCTCACTCTCGGTCACTAACTCCCTTCCACCATTAAGTCCTTCCTTCTTGGCCCATTTCTCTATATCATGCTCTCTTCAGGAAAGTGGCTCCATCCCATAACATTATCATCCTCCTCTAGTCGAGCCGATGAGATAATCGAGAAGACTCGATAAATGCAAGAAAATACAAAATGATTGTCTCTATGTATGAGTCCGAGACAATATCCGCTGATAATTAAGGATAAATCCCCGAGAAAACCAGATTGTAAGAAAATTAAGCCGACTTCAAGCAATGATAAATGAAATCCATTATGAAATATAAAACTCATCCGACTGGGCCGACTGAATACTTTGTTGACTTCAAATACTGATAGGTGAGATCCAATAAAAAACACCCCGAGCAAATAAAGCTCAACCAATCTCTAGAGCTAACAATTATTACGAGCAAATATAGCTCATGCAAACAACAATAAGCTTCAATCCGAGCAAATAAAGCTCCTCCGAGCAACAGTAATATAAGATGGATAAGGCCCGAACATCACGAGTAGATGAAAACATCCAGAGCAGATAAATATAACTGAGCTCTAAGGATATGTGATCGGTCTTCAGAAAAAAAAACATCCCGAACAGATAAATATAACTGAGCACTAAGGAAAACATCCCGACCAGATAAATGTGATCGGGCTCGAGGGAAAACATCAGGAGCAGATAAATATAACTGAGCTCAAGGGAAAACAACCTGAGTAGATAAATATGATCGGGCTCTAGGAAAAACATCCCGAGCAAATAAATATAACTAGGCTCCAGGGAAAGATTCCCGAGTAGATTAATGTGATCAGGCTCCAAGAAAAATATCCCGAACAGATAAATATGATTGGGCTCCAGTGAAAATACAGCGAGCAGATAAATATATCTGAGCTCTAGGGAAAATATCATCAATCACAAAACTCAGTCACGTTTTAGGTTCAAATACGGACCAAACAACCCGATCCCGCATTTCACCCGTCAAAAGCAGGCACAACTAGAACATACCAAGCACCACTTAGCCACGTGTTCAAATACGGACCGAACAATGGGATTGACCCACTTTCCATGAAGAGAGCATGATGCAGAGAAATGAGCCAAGAAAGAAGGAGTTAATGGGGGAAGGAAGTTAGTGGCCGAGAGTGAGGGAGATTAATGTGACATAATTAGTGGGAAAGATTAGTGGACACGATTAGTGGACAAAAGGGAGAGATTTTTCTTTAAAGGGGAGGCATTTGCTCACTAAATAGGGGCTCGACCTTTCATTCCGAGGAGAATGGATTTTTTCTTTAGGATTTATTTTTGCTCATATCTTGTACAAAAGTACTGTAAATAATCATTGCTCGTGATGAAAAATTTATATTTGATTAGGTCGTGGTTTTTTCTTTTATTTTCGGGGGTTTTTTACGTAAAAAATCATGGTCTCGTATTTATTTTTTCTATTGCATTTGCTCAACCGAATGTTGAAAATATATGATCACATCAATATTATTCGTGAGGTTTTTAAAATTTAGAAATATAAATTATTTGATTATTAGTAATTATATAATATTTACTATTATACTTGAGAATGATAAGAAGCGAATTTAAAAATAAAAATATTGTTAAAATTATATAAAGGCGATAGAAATTTGTATTCTGCAAAGACAATAAAAAGTTAGACAAAAGTTTTTTTTCTCCATATAATCATGTTCAAATTTGAGATGAATTTGAACATAACTAAATTTTTTTCGAACCGAATTTATCCCAAATTATCTTGTTCGGTATCTCGCGAACCGCTTACGAAGTTTAATATCTTATTCATATAATATAAGTATATACCAAAAAAAAATTTTAAATCTTTCACGCCTTAATTGTTGAACAATAGTTCGAACAACGCACAAACATAATCGAGCTCTAATTTGAGGAAAAAATATTTAATAATTCGAGCTGGAATTCAAACGTTAGAAATTTATCTTGATAGTTGATTTCTTTATTTCACAAGTTTTTAACATAAAATGATCCGTGGTGCAAGTTCAATCAGTTTCAGTACTTCAATTATCCTTTATTATTCATTTTCATTGCAAAATATTTAATTCCATTCGTGTTTGTAAATAGTTTTAAAGGTGTTTATCTACTTTTAGACAAAAAAAAAATAGATTTTGGGTGTTTGATTTTCTTACTTTAAGCTATTGCTTCTCTAAAATAAGGCATGAAAAAGTAGAAGCAGAGAATCAAGTAATGATATACTTTTAACTATTTTAATTTAAGTGATAACAATTTTATAATTTATCAAAGTTTATTGAACTATTTTTTATTTAATAACAAAAATTTAATATTTTTGTTTAAAAACAACGTTTCGATAAAAGTCTTCACTTCATTTGTAGTTTGTACCAATCTTTAGTTTATCGGCGTTAAAATCAATCATAGAAAATAATAACCGACGATCAATTCGAAATCAAATCGTAGGTCTTGAGCCAAAGGCGCATATAATTTCCTCCGCCCTTAAGCAAGCATGACCTACTTTCGATTTTAACATCATCTGCTAGTCCACTTACGCGACTTTAACTTTAACAGACATCAGAAAATTAGAACAATTGCGACGAAATTTTGAGAGGAATTTTTGAAGAAAAATGATTCGAGGAGTAATTATAATGAACGATCAGGGCAAGCCTCGCCTCGTCAAATTATATGAATTCCAGGTTACCAGATTTTTTCATATCATATGGATTATTAACTCGATTTTTTTAATTATTTAGTGTTCTGTGGGCGTTTTTTCTGATTTTTTTTTATTAAGATTGGTCGATTGTGTTTTGAAATGTAAGATTAGCCTGTGGAGAAGCAGCAGGAGCTGATTCGGAGCATCTACAGAAGTGAGTTAAGTTTTTTCATGGTTTGATAAAGTTTGAATTTTCTACAGTTCGTTTATTGTGCTTCTCCTTGTAGTTTTGTGCAGTAGAGCTGAGAATGTCAGTAATTTTGCTAAAATGGATTCCATTTTTGGAAAGGTATGCTATCGATTTAGTGTTCGTAACGAAGATTTGTGTTTTATATCATATGGGTTTGTATGTGATTTAAGTTTTTGCTTTGCAGGATGCGCGGCTTGTATACAAAACATATGCTACGTTGTACTTTGTCTTCATTTTTGATAACACTGAAAATGAGCTTGCTATGCTAGATCTCCTGCAAGGTATCTTTAATTGATATTTGATGATTTAACTTTTTAAATTTGAATCTAGAGGTTCGTGCTCTCCTTTTACAGATATTATGATGATTGAGACTGTACTTAGGAAAAAGGAATGCATAGCTTAGAAAATGGAAAAAAGTGTCAATACGACATTAGGTTGTGAATTTGTATAGAAATAGATTTCTTGATCATGTACAATATGGTTTTCCTTTGTATGATAAGAACTTGTGCTACTACTATCTCAGCGGTGATGTTCGATTTCTGCTGTGTACTTTGTTTATACATATAGACAAGTTGTGGTGGGGTCCCTCACTCGCTCTTATTCCTTTGCCCCTAGGCTGTTTTAAAAAAAATAAAACAGTATAATAGTGTATTTTAAAGTGATAGAAGTGGAAATAGCTTGATTAATTGTTGGTTCATATAGGACATTCATTTTTCTGCCATGAAATTAAAGACGGTGAATGCTTAAACACTTGCTTAAGTTGCATATAACCAATTGTGTTCTGAAGCGTGCTTTGGATTTCAACATTATTTATTCATCTCTTCTGTGCTAACATTTCATAGTCTGGATAGTATTTTCATGTTAGATTTTGGTATCGACGTTCATAATTCCTTGTTTGTTAACAAGTTGATAAAAAGAGATTCTTGGGATTGCATAAGATGGATGCTTAAGTTTTAGATATTAATATGTGTTCGAGTTTTATTTTTTTCTCATTTGTTCAACATCCAGTCCCTTATTCAGCTTTGTCATTTTCACTCAATTTTGGAACTACTTTTGGTTTCCACTACAGGATGGTAAATAAATTGCCTACATTTCTACATTTTAGAACCTGTTCCTATGATGCTGGTTTTTAATTGGATTTTCTCTATTCCTATTGCTTTATTTGCTTACTTTCTCTTATTTAAACAGTTTTTGTGGAGACAATGGACAAGTGTTTTAGCAATGTGTGCGAGCTTGACGTGATTTTCAATTTTAACAAGGTCAGACTTCTTTTATGCTTATCGTCATAGCAGTGTGTACAGATAGATGGTCTTTTAAGAGCAAGTTGGTACTTGATTTTGAATTCTTTATCATATAAGATTAGCATACTACCCTAATTCTACTTACCCACAAGATGCACATAGCTATAAGGGGCGGTTTGGGTGGAACCAGAACCTCAGAATTTGGTGTGCAAAATTCGAATGATGGTAACATAAGAAGATATAAACAATGCAGTAAATTCACAACAGCTGTATATGTAAGATTATAAAAACACTGAAATTTAACCAATTGTTTAAACTGTTAAAAATATTCTTTTTTTTCAAGTAAAATTATTAATTTTCAATGTACCTAAAAAAACCTACGCCACGTTGCCGTGGACTGAACAGGTGACCCAATCATATGTGCTTGAGAAAATATACGAGTGAGAAGGTATATTTTGATCCCCAACGACAACAAATAATTAATCATTTGCATAGTCAAAGTTTCATGTGTTCGTAGTTCAGAGCAAAACACCATTAGCAGATCATGATATATATTATCTATCTACACAAAAGAAAATAAATATGTTAGACCGAAAACTTGTTTAAGAATAATGCATATAAAACAACATCATTATCATATTTATGTTCTTGAATTTTTGTTGTATACTTATGTGTACATAATTCTTTGTATTCTAGTTTGTGGTGTGAAGCATTAAATAAAGTTTGACATGATTAAATTGTAAAAAGAATTTAATTTTCTCTCCTTTAATATTCTTTCTTTTATAATTCAACAATAAGATCTATAAATTTTGAATTTTTGCTTAAGGACTTAGTTGATTTTAAAATCATTATGCCAGACTTTTTCTTTTAAATTTTGACCCCTTCTATCAGCTTTTCATCATTTTCTGGGGTGGGTTAACATGTAAAATTTGCGCTAACATATTGAAATTTTTTGGGCTTAAATTTTTATTACTCTAAGTTGAGGGAATTTGATTGAACCCCCTCATTATAGAGTGTCTCCATCATATTTTGGATGGCTTTTGTTTCCGATTAGCTCATGGAAGTCTCATGTCAAAAATGAATCATATTTTGAAGACTGCTGCTTAGGTTGAGAATGCGGTTGTATTTATGCATGACTGTCATTAGGTTAGCCTAGGTTGCTATAGATTGTTGTTTATCACGATAATGGGTTTATTATGGTAGGAATCATAATCAACGGCTCGACTGTTGAGAAGGGCAAAGAGTATATCAATGTCAGTTCCTAAGCTAGTCGTAAGCATTTTTTCGACTGGCCTGCTTCATTATATCTTCACATACCAAATCAATTAATCTTGGCGTGTTTTTCTCACTTTATACTACGCCTATCATGTTAAATCTATATTTGCTGCTTAGAGCTATGTCACCTTAGCTGAGGCGTAACCAAACATGGACTTGACCAGCTCCATTGATCATTCCTGGTTGAGAAGTCGTGCTAGTCACCGCTGATGGATATATTTTCTTTGATATGTCCTGCAGATGCATACAATTTTAGACGAAATCATTTTGGGTGGCCAAGTTCTTGAGACAAATTCTTCTGAAATTGTGAAGGCAGTGGAAGAAATTTCAAAGTCCTCTCTCTCTCTCTCTCTCTCTCTCTCTCTCACACACACTCACTCTGACATAGATTGTCTAAAATTGATGTTGACCCTATATGTTATGCAGGTTGGAAAGAAATTCAAATTCAAGCATGTTAGGTTCGTCAATTTCTGGTTGGCAGGGTCGGTAGCAGCTGTTTTAGCCCTCATAACTTCTTTAACTTCAACATATTTTAAACACTAAATTGTTGTTTAATAAGAAAAAATTGAGTGGGCTAGACTGGGCTGAAGCCCGGCCTAGCCCACTCATTGTCTCGCCCTGAACCTAACCGTTTTATTGGGTGATGTTTATCTATGGCTTCGGTATTTTATGTATGCATTCTCAGCATGTAAACATTGCCATGACATGCCTGTGAGCCAGGGCACGAACTATACCCAAATGTTATGTCAATTCTAGATTTTGTTTCTGACCTTTGCATATGTTGTCGTTGGGATTCACGATTTCGGACGCTTATTAAAAGATAAGTGACTAATAAAGAGCTGCAGAAAACTGCATTCAGCCAGTACGCGTTGTATTCATGCCTGAAATTATAGGGTGACGGGACCATGGAAGAATAGGCTCACATTTTGGAGGATCAGTTGGTAGAAAAGCTACTAAACATGATCATCGTAATAATATTTTATGTCACTAATATTAGCCGCCGAACGCTCTATCCCGTGGCTAATTTGTTTGTGACCATGAAGACCAAGATAAGTGATTATCAATTGCTTATAATTCACAAATGGGCTAGAATTGTTTTGGCTATTGACAGGGCTATTTGCTTCAAGAAGCACAATGAGAGAACCTCTATGGCCAACTTCAATAATTCTTGGAAAATTCTAGATTATGAAGTACCATTTGCTTCTTATATTTGGTGTGTTATTTCATATCTCCATAAAAAAACAAAGAACAAAAGTATTTATAGCAGCTATGTGTGGTGTGTGTGATTAGGCTATTTTTCAAGATGGGTATATGGAAAATTATGGCCTTAGCGACAAAAACACAAGCTAGGCACACATGGAAATAGATTGTTCCAAATGTGCGAATTATTGAGCGATTATATGAAAGTGAATAGTTATGAAAGGACATTATTCATGTTCACTAACAAGGATTAATGAAGAAAAATTGAACGAGGTCAAAAATTGAACGTTGTCTTGGACAAATAGAGTTTAAAATTGAACAATGTCTTAGACAGGCAGATCCGTTATCTCCATTTTTGTTTCTGATCGTGGCTGAAGGGGCTGAGTGCGATGATGAGAAAGCTTGTAGTCTGAATCTGTTTCGACCTGTTACTGTTGGTAGGATAATGTCGAGGCATCGATTCAGAATGTTTGGGCCATAAAATGTGACTTAAGGAATTTTGAGATGGTTAAAGTCAGTTATCTCAAAAGTCAAGTAAGTGATTTGGATCGATGTTGGCAATAATCTAACGGGGGAAATGGCATCCTTATTGAATTGTTCTGCTGGTAGTCTGCCTTTCAAATACTTAGGCCTGTTGATTCGGGTGAATCCGAGTAGGAGATCATCGTGGGTAGATGTCATCGACAAGATCAAAAGAATGGAGTTGGTAATGTCGATACTTTGGTTGATTCTATAAAAATCACAATTTGGCTTTGGCTTCATGCTCATAGACCTGGTGTTTTCCTTTATTCCATTAGTGACTGGTTTATCAATCCAAGGTCATGCTTGGGTCTTCGCCACTGGTTTTATAGTAATCGTTTTATCTTTTTGGGTGTTTGTTTTGGGGCTATTTTTGGCACTCTGTTTTGTCTGTTGTAGTATCTGGTGTAGAGGGTTTTGCAGGATTGTTTTTTTTTTTTTGTGGGGTGTGATATTCTGTTGGTTTTTGTTGAGGAGAGTACTACTTGTAATCTCTATATTTCTCTCAAATATTTAATAAAAGTTCTTTATGCCGATAAACAAAATTAATGTTCAATACTACATATATTCTAGGCTAATATTTTGGACAAATTTCAATATGTGCTGATTCAAAATTTGGTCTTGTAATCTGGGCCTACGCCTATGAAATGAACGGGTCAATGGACCTTTAATGGTATTGGTTTACGAGGCTTTTTAATAAATTTTGATGGGGCAAAATTCGGGCCGGTATCAGTAGGAGAAATATTTGTCGGCAAAAAAAAAGTTATTTTAACTATGTTCAATTTTGGATGTAATGATCAAACTAACACTAAACTACTATCTTCTTTTGTTGTTGCTGTGCTACGTGGTTCAGCGAATAATGGCAACACTTGTTTAACTAACAATCAGTATTTACAATGACTATAAACACACCCGCCATCCTTCGGACTGCTCTTTGAATGCCCTCACCTCTAAATCAACGTTATATTATATTTGTCAAATTTGGGACCAAAACATATGTCCTCAAGACTCAAGCCATATCCTTGATTTTGCACATTAAATTTGAATAATAAGTTTTATCAAAGGGCATATGTATTTCAGGCAATCCCACAGCTCGTACAAAAAAGTATAACCCTCGAAAACAGTAGGTACATTCAACCCTCATGCATCGCTTGAGTCTATTGGTGCATTCAATTACATGCACCGATAGACTATGTTTTGGTTAGACACATTACCTGAGTCTATCGGCGCATGTAAATTACATGCACTGATAGGCTCAGGCGGTGCATGCAATTTACATGCATCGATAAACTGTTTTTGGTTAAAGACAGTGCCTGCGTCTATCGGTGCATGTAATTTACATGCACCGATAGACTCAGGTGGTGCAAATAAATTACATGTACCGATAGATCAATTTGACATAACGTGAGCCCAAATCTTAAAACTGGCTTTTGACAAGTAGTTAATGTGCAACAAAAATTGAAATAACAATCAATATTGACTGAAGCACAAAACTAGCTTTTGACAAATAGTTAATGGCTTTTGATCAATTTTTATTTTACCCTAAGGTAGTGGTGCAACTTTAGTAGCACCACTTTTTAATTTTGTGATGTTGAAACTGCAGCACTAAACATTAAGGTGGTTTGTGATATTATCTTTTTTTCCAAACTAACTATAAAATATTTTTTTGAACTTATTGAGATATTTTGACAAACAGTTAACATGCACCAAAATTGAAATAATAATTAATGTTAACTAAAGCATAAAAATCACATAAAAACAGCAATAAAAATCCAGAAAAAGGTTGAATTGAGAAGAAGGGAAAGATAATTAATAAATTAGTTAAACAAATATGCCGATATGTCTTCAATATATAATTTATGGGATAACCAAGATCATTTCCAGGAAGATATTGGTTATCTTTGTGCGCCAATGATGGACCGTAATGCTTTCTAAAGCTTGTCTATTGCTAGGCGGTAATCAATTTGTAACAAAGAAGTCAAGATTTCAATAGTGAATATACAACAATTTCGAGAATTAGGAATTTCAAATAATTTTCTGTTGAAAATTGTGATTTTTTGTTTTTGCTAGTATTTTTTCTGTTCTACTTGTAATTCAAGTTGGAATATCATGTTGGATCATATATCCCATATTTGGTTCATATAAAAAAAATTATGTATTGAAAACGGTCAATAAAATAATACCTAATTGAAAATGATCTATTGGTATTTTGGTTTATTTGAATTTAATATATCTGATAGCATGTGAGTTTTAATATACATAGACATGTGTATTTTCTTATTTATATATATATATATATATATATATATATATATATATATATATATATATATATATGTATGTGGATGATGAGGTCTTTTATTGATTGTTAAATCTACACTCAAGTTATATATCAAACATCATATCATTAATTGTATTATACAATTTTTTTATATTTATGATTTTTTTTATCATTCATATTACACAACTACATACTTCTATTATCCAATAGCACGTACAAAATCTATATTAACTAAAGTTGGTGTCATAATCAGTTCTTTTAGATGAAAAATTACCCATATTCGCAATTCTATACAATGTGATATTAAAACAAAAACTTTATTATGAAATATCCACTAAGATACAAACTATCTCAATCTTATCCAAATATAATTGTAAGATTTATTTCAGTTTTATCTAATTTTAAATTATTATATCACTAAAATATATATCATAAATTTAAAAATAGCTAAGATTATTATATTTAAATAACTATTACTACTAGTTATACATTGGCATGTGATGTATGCATAGTTGCATACATATTAAATTTTAATATAAAATTTAATTCTAAGTATAATAAATTTTTATATAAAATGTAATTGTGTTGGTATAATAATTTTAATATTATTTTTATGTTTTGATTTTATTTTATTTTGGATAGATAAAATAATCAATTGTTTAACCATCATTAGATGAAGGTAAAATAGGAAATTCACATTTTGTGAACCATGATTGTCACTCATTTTTATATAGTATAGATACTTAGTAGAAACTCTTATATAAATCATCTCTATTTTTTAAATTTTAATATAATCTCCAATTTTTTTACTTAAAATTACCTAACACAAATGTTTTAATGTATATGCACAAAATATATGTATGAAGTCGCTAGTATATATAAGGGGTTATGATCCGAGATCATTAAAGAATTCTTTAAATTTTTCTCTCTGCTTATCACCCATTCAAGGGCGGAAACAAAAAAGCATAGATGATCAAGTTGAATTTTTGTTTTTCCCCCTAATTTCTTGCCGTATTTTCACGCCCCAAACATTCATTAATTAACTACATGACTTTTTTAAAATAGAAATTGCAATAAATAAATGAGATAAGCAAGAAAAACAATTGCTACACTGTTTTTTTTAAATAATATTCCATCACAAAATAAGTCACTTATAACATGAACAATCTAATGAGCACGTTATTCAAGGAACAAAGATCTTATTTAGTGAGTGGAAAGGATATCCGCAATGTGTCTTAACTAAGAGTACAGCAACAATATCGGACAAAAACAAAAACAATATCCATTAACCAGAGCTTGCAGAAAGGTCACCGGAAAATCCGCTCCCATATGACGCAGAACCACCAAATGATACAGATCCACCACCTCCTCGTGAACTGGTTACCCGAGATTTTTGCAGTTGCCGAATCTTGAAAGCATCTCTAGGTAGCGGTTGGCTTTGTATAGTGGAAGTGTCATCATCTTCTTGTCCTGTGAACATAAGAGAGATTTGTGGTCTATACTTTTGGGCCATTTTCTTCACAAGAATGCAAGCAAATTATGTAAATTATTAGCGTACTCTCAGCATATTTTCTTTTTCCAGAAAGTCTGCCCCCCTGCTTAAAATTGTTCGAACCAGATATGTTGCTGGTACTTGGAGCAGATCCAACTTGCAACTGTGGACGTGTCAGAGATATCGCAGTTGCTGAAGTTAAATTGCTTTGCAAACATATGGATATCACAAAGTCAACATCAGGAGATGGGCCTACAATTAAAGCACCAACAATCCATGATATCAACAGCAGATTATAAACTTTGGTGACATTAGTTAGTTGTAAGGGATAAGTTCAGATAGATACCATCAACAGCTGGCAAATTTGCAACAAAGTTCGATAATGCCGGTGGCATAACTTTTGTAATGCCATTCAATGGATTTAATGCTACTCCATTACTCAATGTATTGCCAAAAGGTAACGTGCTTGGAACTCCAGGAAGCATAGGGGCAGCAGGGCCTAGAAATCCAGTATTATCTTTTGAAAAATGAAACAAAGATTACAATTAAGTTTCAAATCTAAAACCGTAAGTTTACCGGCTTAGACTTCACAAAAAATAAAGTTTTCAGCGGTTTACAGGTCATTCTTCTCATAAAATGAGCACAAAGGTGCTATCATTTTGGAATTTAACACCATTTAAGAGAATATGAACCTTACATGCGCATCATACATGTTTTTCTAACACAATTTTAAAGCAAAGGGAAGATTGACCAAAATTATTGTAGAGGAAAAAAGAATACGGACTCGCTAGCAGGAAGTCAATCACTTCTCTGATACATAAACGTAATGGTTATTACAGAAAAGTACAAAGGATTCTACAGAATTACTCGAATCCTAGAAATAGGAAATCACCACCTAAAGCTTCTAGCTTTTGTACTAAACATATCTACAAATGGTTGACCTAAAAAATGATAAGAGAAGGATATACCAGGCCTTTGAGTCGGACCATAAATCACCATTCTTGATGTATCTGGATACACAATCTTCCCAAAGTAATTTGATACATTCGGAATTCCCGAAATGCTCCTATCTGCATTTGCAGTAGAAGATCAGGTGTGCAGATAGTCCATGAATAGCAAGAGGAGTATAAATAATTGCATCACCTGAAGAACTAGCTCCATTAGGAGGAACAGGATTTTCAATCTTGTTGATATTCTTAGAGAGCCACTAAAGGATAAGGAATGCAACTTTAATCATTCTTCATCATGTGAATAAAAAAACTGATAGACTTAACTTTCTCAACCAATGCAAGTGAATATTAAAATTTATTTGTTTTGCTGTATTTCTGAGACAGAAGCGAGGGTAGTTAATAAAAGCATTGAGATTTCACAACGTACCTCTTGCCGAGTTATATGATCCAAGTCTTTGGCTGAGCATGGCCACAGATCCATAAAACTATAACGTGATACAACATCTTGCAGAGAACTCTCCAAAACTGATTCTCCATCCTCTCCCATACGAGACAATGCTTCTTTCCTCCTTTGTTCAACCTATAACAGTTTAGATGAAAGTACGGATCAGATAAAAATAAATGTTGATACATAATAACTCACATTTTTTATCAGTCCCTTAAAAGTAATCAAATGATCATTTTTTGCTTTAGTCTCAAAAAACTTGATTATAGTTTGTGAATCGAAACAACGTACTGAACAACGCAAAACTAAATCCCACCAATAAACAAAAATAAATACGTTAAATGATGGAACAAGAACAGCACACTTAGAGATGCACAAGAATAAAATCACCTTTAACATACTGGCAAGATCTCCATATGTCTGCTCAAATTGGCTAAATCGTTTCCAAACCTAAAACAAAATAACATCCTTTTATTGACACAATATGATCAACAATGATTTCTTTTCATCCAATGCCTCAATGGTGATCCATTTTGAAGGCAGGTAGTACAAAACGGTAAAAAAGGAAGAAAAAAAAATCATGATGAGAGATACAAAATGAACTATGGTTGCTTTAAGACATAGTATTATTGGTTTTAAAAGAGTGAGGAACTAAAGAAAATCTGGCTGTGGACATATATTGATGTAGCCTTATGTTAGATTTTAAAAATAACAATTTTGTGATAAAGTTTGATTAGCTTGTTAATCAGCTCCTCCTTTAAAAAACTTGTTCAAAATTACTAGAGAAAGAAATATTCTCAAAATCAATAGTGAAATATTCAAATTACAAAATGACCCAAGAAGAAAGCAAACCGCGAAAAAGAATACTACGATAGCAATAACAGAAACTGATAGAAACTGCTGCAGAACCTCGGCAGATTCATCTGGTGGGAGCGAGCTTAACGCTCTTTCAAACAAAGCACGAATATTTCTATCATCATTCAAACGGCACAAGAAATCAGCATATCTGCAGCATAAAGCCATCAAAATAAAAGCCCCAATTATGATTTATGACAAATAACGTGAAAGCACAAAAGGACTCAAAAAATAGTCAAATACAAAATATGTTTCTTTTATCTCCTTCTGTATTGTAGCAAAACAAAAAATTGAGAGTATGAAACTCTTATTTCTAAATAATGAAAATTAAAGGAGATGCAATGCATCTTTATATAGACTCCTAATAAAAATAAAACTCATATGAATATTAAAATATAATATTCAACACTCACCCCGTCATATATTTTTTTGGATCGGACAAATAAAATATATTAACTGAAAACGAAGAGTACCAAAAGTATTCCAAATAGTACAAAGAGAAAAATAAAATAAAAGTACAACAAAATGATAAGAGAAAGTTAAGCATCAATTAAGCAAACAATAGGCTCCCTAATCCACTCCGTCAAAGAGTAGTGCATACAACTAATACTGTGCTTGAACCAAAACCAAGATCTAAATCTAATTACGTCCAATAGATTGCAATGCAGCTCCTCCGAATTACCAAAAATCAAATGATTTCTATGAGGCCAAATAAACCAAACAACCGCCATCCAGATAACCATCCAACCGTTTCTGCCTTTCTTGTGATTCCAAAGACTCGAGTGGTGTAATAAATGCTTCACCAGCTCGTTATGCAAGACAATCGAGAATACTAACAACTTGTAAAACCTCATCCATAAGGCATAAGAAAGCGGGCAAGAGAACAAAAGGTGGTCAATAGATTCTACGGCGAGAAGACAAGAATCACATAAATCCGAACTCTCTCCTGTGTGACTCGATCTTTTACGCAAATTAAGCTTGGATGGGATACGATCCAACAAAACTCTCCACACGAAAACCTTGACTTTATTAGGCACGACCGAGCTCCAAAGCAAATTGAATCCTGATTTCTTTATATCATCGATCTGAGTATCCTCCAAGAACAACTGGTAAACCAAGTGCACCGAGTACTTTGTTAGAAGAATCGTGCCTCCATAACCACATATCTTCTTCCAGATTAAGTATGCACTTGTCAACTATGGTTAGTAGAACAACAAGTAACTCATTTTCCCAATCGAATAAACGACGCCGCCAATCCCACCTCAAAACCCAAGACTCCCCCTCCCAAGATCCCATATCGCCTATACTGATGTTACTGTCTCTAGCAATGGCCGCTAATCTAGCAAACTTGTTTTCTAGAGAAAGATCCCCCACTCAAATGTCCTTCCAAAACTTTGTATTACACACATTGCCCACTTTCCTACGAAGCCCCTCCTTGAACCAAGAAGATGAATCATGTAACACAAATTTGTGAATATCATTCCACCAAAACTAATGTGCCGTATTTAGATCTAAGAACTGTAAACCATAATGAGTTTTCATCATTTAACAACCCCCAACCCCATTTCCCTAGTAGTGCTTTATTGAAAAGCCATTGTCGAGATGTTATCAAAATTTGTTTGAGACTTCCTCCTCTTTTTCGGAGTCTTGCTCCTTTTCTTGGAGTCTGCGTATGCTCCTCTTTTGTGATTCTGCATCTACTAGTCTGCGTCTCCTCCTATTTTGGGAGTCTGCTTCTGCTAATCTGCGTCTCATCCTCTTTTGGAAGCCTGTGTTTGCTAGTCTGCGTCTTCTCCTCTTTTGGGAGTCTTCAACAATAGATTTGATATATCTACTCCCCCTCAAGCTTGTTTATAGATGTTGATGAGACCAAGCATGTAGGTGAGATGAAATTGACACATGAATTTGTGGTCTGACTGACAGGCCGCCCAATAACTATGGACGAACAGATGGAAGAGATGAAACTCCAGATTGCATTATTTCCCCACCAGTGGCTGGGTCAAGCGATTTTTTCAAATCTGGTGTCGAATCTTTCAATACTCCAGCTTCAATAGGGCCTACACCATCTTCTTGCACAATAGGGTACAACATCTTTGCTCTCGTATCATGACTTCAAGCTCTTTCAATATGGTCAAACTTCTGCTGGCATATATACTTCTTATTTCAGTATTAATAACTGAATCTGCATAAATTCACCTGCCCACAAGTAAGACTCAGGAATCGGAACGTCCATCAATTTTTTAGGGGAACCGGAGAATGTAGCCGCAAAAATGCTGCAAATGGAAAGGGACGCGACCTTCACTCCATAAATAGCTCGCATTAAAACCTTTCCCTTTGAAGAGTTTTTAACCTTCGGTTCATCTAGCATTCGGAGCAGACTATCCATTACCGCAAAGCAGTTATCAAGTCTCTGATTCTTCGAAGTAATATGCTTGTTCCACCCGTCGAGCTATGAACGTGCCCGAACAAACTGATTAGATGAAGCACTGATCAAATTATGCAAAATGCGCTGGAGATAAAGGTGGCCTTGTTTTAGTCGCAAGTTCGGAGCTGAAAGAAATGCATATATCTAGTAACTTAACACTATTGGCCAAGCAAATGTCAATCCACTTTTCCTCCCAATCAGAGATAGGGAGCTCCAGTGCTGTAATAAGAGTTTTATGTCAGAATGAATTTCACACAAGGCCTCCATTGCAGAAATCATCCATGATAGACGGAGTACATCCTCCTTATCGGCTGGCTTAAGCTTTTTAAACCTTGTTTCCAATGACTCTTCGAAATTATTCAACAAAGTGAGGAGCTTTGGGGAAAGGTTAGTGCCTTTTGGTAAAATCCTTCGGAAGGGATTTCCAAATGGGAGAAAAGGCCTGGGTGGTTCATGTGCACGTCTCATTTGCAAAAACTAATTGAATCAGTATTCGGAGAGGCGTAGAAAAGTTGTGAAACTTAGATGAAAGTCTTCATGAGATTGACAAATCGATAAAGATCCTGACCGAAAGCCCATGACGGGACGACCACAATGTGCCGATGACCGGAATATAAAGTCAGAAATTTGGCAGGGAAAACGCGCTTCGATGCCGCGTGTTTTTTCTGTTTTTGTTTGGCCGAACTTTGGAACGGGTTGTTAGGGTTTTGTACAGGAGAGGTGTGACTGCGGCTACGTCTCTTGCAAGGGTTTTCGGAGGAGAAGGCTTGGGTCGTTATGAGGGTAATGTGCCCTGAAGCTTCTGTAGATCTGGATCAAAATCAGAGTGCAGCAGAGGAGGTAACGGTCACGCGGAGAAGGCTGGTCAAGACTAGTTCGCCAGCTACTATGTGTGAAACTCTAATTTTGGGCGGTACTGTTCTACGACTGTTGTTTGAAGGCCTAGCCGCCGACAGTTGAGTTAAAATAGCAACAACTCGCCGGCGGCTAGGGTTTGATAAACTTTTAGCCTTACTTTTTTCAAACCTAAAGTTCTGATACCATGTAGCAAAACAGAATATTGAGAGAATGAAACTCTTATTGCTGAATGTCGATAGATTAGGAAAAATCAAGAGAATAAAATCATGAGATATGATTTGATATGATTTGATTTTATTAGGATTAGGATACACCTTATTTGTAAAGATCAGATTAGATTTGATTATGTAGATTTCACTCTATTTAACTCTTGTAATTGCAGTAAGTTAATTATTAAAATAAACATAAAAGGAGTTCAGCCTTTTCTCTCCTCTTTTTCGGCCATTCCAGTACTGAAAATTAAACTTTTACATGCCATCAGAGCCATCTCAATTCTGAACTTCAAAACTGCGATGACTGGTACGATATCCTCGTCACTGGGTCGACCACCAGTGGCACCCCACCACAATCCAACGGCAGCAGTAGCAGCCATCATCACAGCATCTCCGATAATTCTATCCAAATTACCATACACAAACTCAACGGAAAAAAATACCTTGAATGGGCTCAATCCGTGCGTTTGGTAATTGATGGTAAAGGAAAGCTTGGTTACTTGAATGGAGAGGCGAAACCACCAGCTTCCAGCTTCGACCGATCAAAATTAACCAATGGAGGTCCGAAAACTAGCTGGTAACAGCTTGGCTAATCAATTCAATGGAACCAACAATTGGTAAGCCCTTTATGTTCTTACCCTGTGATGTCTGGATGCCGTCCGAGAAACTTACTCGGATTTGGAAAATTTCTCTCAATTATTCGAATTGAATAATCGCATGTGGAGGATACAGCAGGGACCTCGTGATGTAACAGCTTAAGACAACGAATTGATGATAATATGGCAGGAACCCGGCCTTTTCGAAGAGGAGGATTGGGAAAATCCCAAAGAGTGTTCGGTACAATAAGAAAATAGAAAGGAGCCACGTGTTCGTGTTTCTCGCAGGCTTAAACAAGGACCTTGATGAAGTTAGGGGACGCCTGCTTGGCAGAAAACCTCTACCCACCATTTGAGAGGTTTTTTCTGAAGTCTGTTGCGAAGAGGCACGCAGACAGGTTATGTTGCCGAGAACTGGTGAAATGAAAATGATGGACAGTGAGAGGTCTGCCCTAGTTACAAGAGGAACAATTCTGATGAAGAAAGACCAAAGATCTACAGTGAAAAATGTAAAAAACCATGGCACGCAGTAGAGACGTGTTGGAGGATTCACGGCAAACCAGACAACTTTAAAATGAAATCTGCCAACACAGCTAAATCAAGATTTGGGACTGGACAGGCTCTTCAAACAAGTGTTGATGATTCTGGACAACAGCCATCTTCCGCTGAATCTCTTCCTTTCACCAAGGATCAAGTTGAGCACTTGTACAAAATGTTTCAATCTTTATCTGTCGGAAACTCCAATCCCTCTTGTTCCTTGGCTCAGACAGGTATTCGTCCTATTGCTTCCATTGTCAGCACCACCTCTAATGGATCTTAGATATTAGATTCAGGAGACACTGATCATATGACAGGAATATCGCAATTTTCCTTATATGCATGTGCAGGAAATAAGAAGGATAAACTTGTCCCTAGTTCTTAAAGATGTTTTACATGTTCCTCATTTATCATATAACTTGTTATCGATCCATAAACTTACCTCTGATCTTAATTACCGTGTTGCTTTTATATCTTCACATTAGAATTTCAGGATTTAGCATCGGGGAAGATAATTGGCAATGCTAAACAGGACAATGGAGTCTATATCTTCACAGCTGAATCCATCTTTGGCAAACAAGACTCGAAAACCTGTTTTAACTCTATTTCTACCACTCATAACTGTGAGATTATGTTATGGTATTTTCGTTTGGGACATCCAAATTTCCATCATTTGAAACAATTATTACCTAAATTATTCTTGAATAAAGTCCTTTTATTTATAGATGTGAGTCATGTGAATTGGCCAATCATCATCGTGCTGTGTTTGCCTCTCAACCTTATAAAAAATCAGCACCTTTTACTTTGATACATAGTGATGTTTGGGGTCCTTCGAGAGTGTTAAAAATGTTTGGTAAAAGGTGGTTTATTACTTTTATTGATGATCACACAAGAATGACTTGGGTCTTTCTTCTGAAAGATAAATCTGACGCTGAAAACGTGTTTAAATTTTTTATAATATGATTCTAACACAATTTCAAACAAAGATTAAAAGTTTCGAAGTGATAATGACAAAGAATATTTTAATCATTTACTCGGAGATTTCTTTGCTGCAAATGGAAATATACATCAAAATTCTCGTACGTACACACCACAACAAAATGTTGTAACTGAAAGGAAAAATAGACATCTCCTCGAAGTAGCTAGGGCAATAAGTTTTCAAACAAAAATTCCTAAACATCTTTGGGGAGATGCTATACTAACATCTACATATTTAATAAACAGATTACCTACAAGAATTTTGAATTTTCAGACTCCATTAAAAATCTTTCAAACGTGCTTCCCCGCCTCTCGCCTCATCACAGACATTCCCCTAAAAAAATTTGGGAGCATTGCTTTTGTTCACAACCATGACCCAAGCCACTCTAAATTGGATCATAAGTCTTCTAAATGCATTTTTGTTGGTTACCCTAACAATCAAAAAGGGTACAAATGTTTTGATCCAATTTCAAAAAAATATTTTATCTCTATGAATGTTACCTTTTTTGAAGGACAATCCTACTATACCTCTCATCTTCAGGGGGAGAATGGTAGAGAAGATGATGAATGTCTAAACGAATCGGACTTAAACTTCAACTTGAATTTTGATATTGGTAATAATCCATCTCCTAAGGATGTACAAACTGCAAATATGCCGGTACAACATGACCCCGTACCTCAAAACAATCGGTTTAAAGGTCATATTTACACAAGAGAAGGTTCAACTCGAAAACAAGAAACCATTGTCCCAGTGCAAAACCATGAATCGACTCAAAGGTTAAATCTTGAGATAAGTAATGATATCTCTAACATACCTGACAGTGACACACAAGGTATGTCTAAATTGAATTCATCTAGTCAAGCTGATCTTCCCATTGCCTTAAGAAAAGGAATCCGGTCTTGCACACAACAACCGCTGTCAAATTTTATATCTTATGAGTCCTTGTCACCTAAACTTGACAGTGTTACAATTCCAAAAAATGTACAAGACGCTCTAAATATCCCTGAATGGAAAGAAGCTATTCTTGAGGAAATGAAAGCTCTTGAGAAGAACTCTACTTGGGAGAAAGTATGTCTACCTCCAAATAAATCAACTGTTGGTTGTAAGTGGGTTTTCACCATAAAGTACAACTCTGATGGCTCTCTGGAAAGATATAAAGCCTGGTTGGTTGCTAAGGGATTCGCTCAAACCTATGGAGTTGATTATTCTGAGACATTCTCACATGTAGCAAAACTTAACACAGTTCGGGTGTTACTATCTGTTGCTGCAAATCCTGATTGGTCACTCAATCAACTAGATGTGAAGAATGTATTTCTAAGCGGCGAATTGGAGGAAGAGGTCTACATGGAAGCACCCCCAGGCTTTGTTGATCAGTTTGGCTCGAAAGTACGTAGATTGAAGAAATCTTTCTACGGTCTAAAGCAATCTCCAAGAGCTTGGTTTGAGAGGTTTACAAAATTTATCAAAAGTCAAGGATATAACCAAGGACAATCTGATCATACTCTCTTTATGAAGCACTCTAAAAATAACAAGATTTATGTACTAATTGTTTATGTCGTTGACATAATTCTGACAGGTGATGATATAATGGAGATGGACATATTAAAAGGAAAGCTTGCAAAGGAATTTGAAATCAAAGACTTGGGCTAATTGCGATATTTCCTTGGAATGGAAGTAGCACGATCCAAGAAAGGAATTGCGGTAACACAACGAAAATATTTTTGATCTCTTGAATGAAACCGGGATGAGTGGGCGCAGACCATCAGACACTCCAGTTGAAGTAAATGCTAAACTGGGAGACATAAACAATGGCAAACCAATAGACACAGGAAGATATCAAAGACAGGTTGGGAGATTGATCTATTTGTCTCATACTCGTCCAGACATAGCTTTCCGCAGTAAGTATGGTCAGTCAGTTCATGCATTCTCCATACGAAGAACACCTTGAAGTTGCGTATAGAATCCTCAGATATCTAAAGGGTAACAGCGAAAAGGACTTCTATTTAGAAAAAATGAAGAAATAGAGGTCGAAGTATATACTGACGCTGATTGGGAAGGCTCTATTACTGATCGTAGATCAACTTCTGGATATTGTACCTATGTATGGGGCAACTTGGTATCTTGGAAAAGCAAGAAACAAAGTGTCGTTGCTCGAAGCAGTGCAGAAGCATAATTTAGATCAATGGCTCAAGGAGTATGTGAAATTATCTGGTTGAAGAGAGTTTTAGATGAATTGAAGAGATCAACAAGTCTTCCTATGAAGTTATACTGTGATAATAAAGCAGCTATCAGTATTGTTCATAACCCAGTTTTGCATGATAGAATTAAACACAATGAAATTGACAAGCATTTCATAAAGGAGAAGCTGAAAGAATGAACAATCTGCATCTCATTTGTTCCATCTCTGTTGCAAGTTGCAGATGTGCTAACCAAGGGGGTTTCTAAACATCTCTTTGAAACTCAATTCAGCAAGTTGGGCATGGTTGATATCTTTGCACCAACTTGAGGGGGAGTGTCGATAGATTAGGAAAAATCAAGAGAATAAAATCTTGAGATATGATTTGATATGATTTGATTTTATTAGGATTAGGATATTCCTTATTTGTAAAGATTAGATTAGATTTGATTCTGTAGGTTTCACTATATTTAACTCTTGTAATTGCTGTAAGTTAATTAATCAAAAAACGTAAAAGGAGTTCAGCCTTTTCTCTTCTCTTTTTCGTCCCTTCCAGTACTGAAAATTAAACTTTAAAAAACTGAATAATGAAAATTAAAGGAGATACAGTACATCTTTATACAGACTCCTAATACCTAAGACTCCTAATAAAATAAAACTCATATGAAATTAAATTATAAATATATTTATCTAGAGTTCTTGATAAAACATTAGTCATCTTTATCTATCATTCAACATGTATTTTGTTCAAACAGTTTTTAAATACCACAAAAAAGTGGTGTTTCTTTAAGTTTTTTCAGTGCTTTAATTGTGTTGAATCTGCTGCAGATGGAAAATATACAACTAAATGGTCACAATCTGCCTGGTCAAAAAAAATGGCCACAACCTGAAGCATTGACAAGTGTGCCTTCAACAACATAATATGAGTAACAAACGGTTTTAGCACCAAGACAAAGATTACCAAGAAGGCAAGAAGGCGAGTCAACCATGGACTAGATAGACCGAACATAACTGGTGCAGCCAGATCTACATCAGACCAACCCATGATGATACAAGATGAATAAAAATTATTTGCTTGATTCTTAAATTTAATAGGGATGGTGTTCCTGGAGCTTGAAAAGAGGCATAATGTTCATAAACTCAGAAGAAACAACATCAGACATTCTTTGGAACAGAGCATGTTCTGCATAAAACTAACTTCTTACTGAGTAAATTTTATAAAAAACTCACTCAAGAATATAGCCAGGCTCATGCATAAAACGCTTTAGACCTGCTTCAAAAATATTGCGTGCAACCTGCAAAAAATGTAGTAAAATGACGAAAACTATAAGTCAATTTGAATGTATATATTACAATTGATTCAGTGATCATATTTTCTCCAGCTTTGAAATGAGAAATTAACAGGAAATAAGTACGCTATCCTATGCAGCCATGCAGGCGAAGGAATTAATAAAGATACAAAGGTAAGATATTAGTTTTAACATCATAAAAATGTAAAAGCTAAAATCAATTACACCTTGGAGTCCTTATCAAGACAGAAGGCCATCAATGCATATGCAACATACACATGGTAACTGCAACTTGGAGATTTCCGAGCCTCCAGAAAGTATTTGCGAGCTGCTTCCACTCCTTCGGTTCTTCTAAGAAATCGTATGAACTGCAGAGTAAACATTGTCAGTTGTAACCAATTCAGGAAGTAGAATTTGTTGAGATTTTAGCATAGCTACTATATACGAAACACTTATAAATGAATTAGCCTTGCTCAGGTACTTAGCAGTTGGGCAAACAATCAGTTAACAGTAAAATGATACCTCGTTCACCTCAAGGCATCTAAAATAATGTCCAAACTAATCAATTATATGGAAGCTGACTTTTCTCTTTGGGGTCAGTTATATGCGAACAGAATTAGTTAGCAACTAAGGGGGTGTTTGAAATGTAATGGCCTATCACTGCTCATATAATATCAATATTTCGAGATAGACATGAAAGGGAACGTAAAATTATATCACTATTTTCTAAAATATAGAAGAAACTTTTAAATCCACGCACTTAATATCTAGCATATACTGAAGTCAACCAGATAGGACATGACCTGATCAATGATTCCAAATCATAAATATAAATAAACAAATGTCAATTTCTTTTGAGTCTTGTTTTGTTATCAGCCCATGTCTCAGCAGCATACAA
Source organism: Haberlea rhodopensis (assembly GCA_907163345.1). Taxonomy (NCBI): domain Eukaryota; kingdom Viridiplantae; phylum Streptophyta; class Magnoliopsida; order Lamiales; family Gesneriaceae; genus Haberlea; species Haberlea rhodopensis. Next base: position 2,398,271 of record CAJQUN010000079.1, read on the forward strand.
GTTGGGGAAGATTGTTTCCTCCACCATCTTCACATCTTTTTAAATGGAAAGTGAAAGAAATAAGATAAGCTCATGCCTGGATATGTGATAAAGCTGTTGCATTCAAACCATCCCCAAGAAGGAGCTCATAAACCTTCTTTGCAGCCTGAAAAAGCAGTAGCATCATGGTAAGAAATAAACGGAATGCCAATTATTATCTGGTTTCTTCAAATGATAGAATGCATGTTTCATATATCAAACCTGAATGGCTCCAAGAGATTCCTCTAGCTCAGCATAAGCATACTTGAGCATTTCTGAGTCTGACCATGAAAACATGAACTAATAAAACTACCGAATCAGAAATAGAAGAAAGTGGTGTTGATAAGAAAGAGAGAAGAGCTAAAGATGTACATATAAACAATTTTGCCTAGAGATGTACAGCCAAACAAATAGTTATTGGACTGTATAAAATTTTAAAACTCGAAGTAATGAAAGTAACAAGTTATCCAACAACACAGGAAAACCATAATTTTTTAAACTGAGAAATACCAGGAAGAGCCTTCAGTGCTCGCTGGAAAACTTTAACTGCAGAGTCGGTGGAACCACTTTTTGCATGCCATTGGGCATAGTCGTACCATATATCAGGGTAATGATATAAATACATGAGGCACTAGAAATCGAACGAGTTAGTAGTCCTACCCTTTTTCTCTATATGCCTATGACTTACAATTTTTTTTTTTAACTGCACACGGAAATTGAAATTTAAAAACCATAATCAGAAGCATATTAATCAGTGGATCTCAAAACAGATGGTGTACAGCACAGTCCACTTAAGTGGCAGGTTAAAAGTAAATCAAGAAAAGATTGAAATATTAAAAATAATCATGCTATGTGATATGCTTGAAGGTGATACAAGATCTATGTTATGAATACAAAATTATGAAATAATCCACGAATCACCACGTGAATTCAAATATGAAAAGAATCAGAAGCCAAAAGCACGCTTCATTTATCAGCATGCATCATTTCAGTAGAATGGTAGTCTGATACAATATTCGAGCAGCGGAAATGTTCTAGAAAAAAAAGCACATAAACACAAACTTGTCATTGTGTAGTAAATAGAGCATCGATGAAAATAAAAGTGAGAAAGTCTAAACAATTAGCAGGCTTCAGTGTGAGATTTATCTTGAACGCAGAGCATGTGAAATGTCTAACAAAGAAAGAAAATGCTAGAACGCATGAGCACCTTCTCTAATTAGGTTAAGCCATGATTACCTGCTCAAAAGCAAATGCAATCCTTTTATTTGCAGAAGTACTATCAATCCTCTGGGGGTTTCCTCTGTAAAGAAATTAACCCAAGTTTAAACTTAACTTTCATGATGTCAATACCCTGAGCTATCCAGAAATAAAATGATGCCAAGCAACAAAAGGCAGTAAATGACAGATAACAAGCAAAAGCTAATTTCTGCAAAGAAAAACACTAAGAACAATGAAAAGGACGATTCACAAAGAAGAAAGATTCAAAAAGCACATTCTTGTGCAACAAGAAATCAATGATAAGTCAGAAAAATATTCAATGCCATAGAAACGAGTGTACATTCTTGCAGTCGATGTAAATTCTTGCATGTACAAAACTTCTAGATACTGGAAAAATTTAAATTATATAAATTAATTTTAATTTACAAGTCAAGTAAACTTAATAAATCAAAAGTACAGGGAAAACAAATTATAAAGGGGTGCTACTATAATTTTAATTGTGCGCGATACCCAAAAAGATCAAAGTGGTTACAGTAAGGTCTTCTGATTTAATAAATTGAAAATAAATACATAGATATCATGGATAAATAGATAACAACCATCTACCAAAGTTGTTTTGATGTTAAGGTCCTCTCACTTAATAAATAGAAAATAACTACATAGATATCACATATAAATAGATAACAAACATCTACCAAAGCTGTTCTGGCTAACATCACAACTTTACGTGTCTAAATATATAGAAGATACGGCAATAAATCATAAACATCAAAGACTTGAACCTCTTCCATGCCAAAATGCTCAAGAACAAAAGAATTAAGCCATTGACTATGCATTTTGCCTGACTAAATATATCAGGAAGCTATCAATCCAAATTTCTAAGGCGCAATTGTCACCAAGCATGAACACCTCTAGAATCGGGAAAAAAATATACTAGGATTCACACCGTGCAGCTAGAGTTCAGAATTATCAGTTAAAAATACTAAGTTCAAGAATCATGTGACGATAATCCTCTATTGAGACAACATTACCAACAAAGCAATTGCCTAATGACAAATTTATTAAAAAAATGGAAACATGAAATCTGAGTACACTGCATGTATCTAAAACACTTCTAAATTTAATGGGTGAAGGCATATAGATTTAAATCCCTCACATTTACACTGCAATATGATTCCTAATAATCCACTTTACGGGGACAAACATAACAACAACAGAGGTATCAGCTTACTTCTCAAAGCTTAATAACTTGTTCCATGCCATCCATTGTATTTCCTCCTGAAAAGTGTATAGTTTCACCAACTTGTAACTTAAAAACAATAAAATGACGAGAAAGAAAATCTGAACACCTCAATCCAAAGATATTTACAAATTCAACATATGCAATTGTAATCAGCTGGTTCATGCACACATACATGGTTTATAATACATGCATGCCTATTCCCAACACATTGAAGTGTTTGAACCTTTTGATGACACTTTTCTCTGCCCGCTGGCCAAGAACCATATTTGAGTAACTAAGACAATATTCCTAATAAGAAGAAAAGACGATATATTTGGTGCAAAATAACACCTTAGGAGAACCTGAAGGAGGAACAGCAAGCATATTCCAATCAATTTCATCTACATATTTCTTCCGCTCTCTGTAAACAGCCTTTGCACTGTTATATTTTGGTTGATATTCAGACAACAACCCTTTTGCCTACAAGATATTTAACCATCAGATGTAGCAACTCCCCTTTACAATTACTTGCAAAAGCATGGCATACCATTCCTCAAGATAAAAATAATAATAATAATAAACAGATCGTTCCATTGAAAAATGAAGAAAAATCTAAAGAATATTTTCTGATTCTGACAGTTGGAGATTTGTAAAATATTCATGTGTGTAAAACTCAGTTTTAGCATACATTCCTTGCAGTCTTCTTCACTAATTATGTCTAGAGTCTGCTAAAATGAAGAACGGAACTTGCTGGGAAATCTCATCCAGAAGATATGTATAATAGAATTGTAAGAAAACAGAATATTGAGGGAGCGCGTGTCATGCTAATTTTCTCAAAGTCTTGGCAGGGAACTCCTTTTTAATGATGATAACAAAAAAAATGTGGTGATCATGATGGCAGTCTTATAATCTCCAATAATAAAGAGTTTGGATTAAGACAACTCATGTGTCGATTTGTATTTCCCAAAATATCACCCTAAGATAATTATTAAAAGCATTACATGTATATTATAAACTCCGTCATGGAGGGTAAAGCAAGAGGGTTGCGTTAGGTAGCCAACAAGCGTAAAATGTTGGCAAACTTCTTCTGTATGGCTCAAGCAGATCTATATAGCCGATCTCACTTAATAAGATAAATGTTCGCCAGACTAACACATTAAAATTTTGATTTTTAAAAACATTAACACATCATATATATTAAATTGACTCAACACGTACATTTGGTCATTGTCAATATGATTACATAATATCAGAATGATCAAAATAGTTCAACATGCTATAAATTATCTTAGCATGATATGGAAGCTTTTTAATATGCAGAGTTTGCAGAAGGGCTGCAAACAACTTATTTCCTATTGATGACTTCTGATCGAGGTTTTACAAACTTTAAAGATAAAATATCACATGTTGTAAGTCTACCATTTACACTGAAGTCAGAAGCTAAATTCTACCAGGGCACGGCTAACTGAATTTTCAAAACTCTCATAGTCCCTCCAGAGCTGTTCAACATGATGAGTAGGCAAAACAATAGCCCTTTGGTATGTCTTGCGTATCAAAGTCATCCTTTGCGACTCCTCTAGAGTTGTTTGTGCCTGTTCCATTATCATATAATGAACTCACAAAATAGTGAATTTATTGCATGAAGAGGTAGTAAAGGAAGAATTTTGACTTCTGAGCATGGAGATATAATAATAATACCGGCAAGGATTTTAAATATGCAATGTATTCCAACCACACAGGACCAGATGCAATGTCAGCTCCTGAACCAAACAGAATGAGCTTAAATTCGGAAGTCAAATACTAGGTCGAATGGTGCATGTAACAAATTGAAGATGCGAGTAATGTAGATACTTGAAACAGAGCATTATGAAAGACAAAAATCACTGAAATAAACTTAGCATTAGAGAACATTTTCAACAAGTTAGGGCCAACAAACTTTTGTAATCACTAATAAAAATAAATAAAAAAAGCTTTTTTAAAATATTTTTACTAAAATATTCCATATGTAATTGCAATCAAATAATAGTACAAAAAAATCCAGCTTAAGTATTGCAAGCTCATTGCATCAAAGTGAAAATCAAATCAAACAAACTACGTGAAATTTCACTCAATTTTATCCTTGGACAAACTTAGATAGGACCCTGGAACTCTCACTACAACAAGAATAAGAAGCAAGGACACATCAGTTGATTTCATCACGAAGTTTAAGAAATGGCCTTCAGGTAGTTTAGATAAAGATTGATTTAGACTTGAGCAGCTAGATGAACTTTATTTCATGGATTACTAGATTTCTATATGAACTTAAAAGTTTTTGTAAAAGGTCACTAGTAATATTACCACGGGAAGATTTTGGGAATGTAACATACCAACATAATTAAGCATGAAATCAAATGCTTTTTTTGTCTCTTCCTGACCGTCTATTCCCCTCTTGTCATTAACTTTCCTAATGAAGCGGATGTAGCAGCGCCTGAAATTGAAATTGTGAAACCATTTTAATCATCAAGAAGTCAGTTTAAAAACAAGTTAACTAAAGCTCAGCAGCACAGAAAGGAGATAATAAGAAGAAGATGCACATTATACAATACTAAAATTATAATGAGTACAGAATCATTGAAAACACAGGGAGATGCTCAAAAATTATTATCGATCGATCCCTCTTAAAGTCAGATACAACGATCAACTAGAGAGAAGTAGAACATTTATATACCAAAGAGGAACTTGCAAACAATTCAGAAGGCAACGACTAAATACTTGTCTGGTTGCTTCATCATTATTCACAGCCATGTGTGCTTCTACAAACTGCTTCCAAAATTTTGCCTGCAAGTAAGTTTAGGAAACTTAGTCACCAAATGTGTTATCTGGCAAAAACAGATGTGTGCCAAGAAGAATCTCAATAATTTGAAACAAATAATGCATCAAGAAGAAAGTATCTTGACAAGGTTAAAAGCGTTTAATTTCCAGGTACCTGTTTTAAAATAGAGAAGCAGATAGTCATAGTAGAAAGAGGGGACTACAGATTGTAAATAAATAATACTTGAGATTGAAAAAAGAAAACTACGATGTCAGGCATTAAACAGCCATGCAAACCAGAAATTGTGGAAATAAGAATTTTTTGTGAAATTGCAATAGACATTGCTTGCCTGCCTCCTGGTAGACCTATTTTTATGAGTCTCCTAGTAAACTTGAAAGGCTTCAATGAAGGCACATACATAGTAAAGTCTATATGAGATAAGTGCACCACTTGAGGCTTTCATCTAGCTTTTCATGGAATATAACCTCCAATAACATATTCAGCAAAAAATTAGTTTGAAAATTTGATTGGTCACAGCAATACAATCTTTTACATTGGGCAATGGGCATGTACATATCACATTTTATCTTTTCTGAATTAGATCTCCACAAATACTTAACTCCACATTCAACACGATACATAACATAGACCACACCTAAGATTTATTTACATTACAATGCTGGTATTATTTTATAACATTCACCATGCAGTTGATATTATATGTCTTTGAGAATGAGATTATGGAGAAAGGGGTTACCACTGTGGGGAATGTGGTCAAGAGTTGCTCATATATAGGCACCGCATCTGAGATTGGCAAATGCTAAAGAAAAATTGTGAACATAATAAGTTACGTAGCATATATCTTAAACAAACTTAAGTGGGAGGAAAAACACACACACATGCACCCACAGAACAACAAACCAAACAATCTTACCAATGCCTCATTTGCAAGAGCTTCAGCGGCTTCAACATTGTACTTATCAGACATACTATTGTCTTGTGCCTCGTTATCCTTCAATTTCCAACCTTGTAAGATCAAGAAACAATTATCAATTTTTAAAGCAACAAGAACAGTTTTTCTTGAATCCAGTAAATAAAAGTTTCCAGTTTAAAGAACTACAAGTACGAAGTAAATAATCGGAAAAGGAAAAAAGAATGGTCCTGAAGATTCAGTAACCGAGTACCAGAAACAGGTATATGATCCACAGTCTCTTTTGTCCCGACCAGATTAGGGTTCATCAAGAATTACAACCCCCATTCTCATAAATTTGAGGTTATTTTGACGATAAAACAAATGACATTTATAATTTTACTACATTTAATGGCTAAATCAGGAAGCGGCGAGAAAATTTTCCCAAATCCATCAATCGAAACATTCCAATTTATTATTTATTGTAGAACGAAATATTCAAATTTAAGGAAGATGCATTAAAAATACAGTTTAAACAAGGCTGGTCTTCAAGACTAAGCACAAAAACTTACAAGAAATGGAGATAGAATTTGATACCATGGTCCTGTTGGTCATGAGTCTCATCAACCAATTGAGGTGTACCAAGAATCACGCTCGAGAGCCCTTAACATAACAACCACCCCCATTCTTCTAGTTTTGTGTTATCTCAGAAATTTAAGTGCAAGAATGTGTAACTTTCACTCCACTTGACGCGAAACTGGGAAGCAACAAGAAAATTTTCTGGACTCCAAATAACAGAGATACTCCGATTAAAAGAAAGTATTAAAGTTAGTAATTTGTAGATATAAAAAGCGGTTTACATATCTTAGTTGCAGTAGGTAGCCGTGTACATATATAAGCATTCTTACTTGTACATTTAGGTTGTTTGAGACACGAAAAATTGAACTTGAAACACGAAAGTTTAAAAGCCAGTGCAATTCGTAACTATCCCGAAGTTGTGGGGGGTTGCAATCTATAAGTCAATCACATACTAAGTACCACATTTAGGCAAGAACGAAAAATCTTGTGATTGAAGGAAAAGAGAGTTTTCTAGAATATTTGAAATGTGGGTGTGCTTGGCTAAACTAGAAACATAAAGGTCAAAGTGAAGTCGTAACAAACGTCAAATAAGTGACATGAAGAGTTTGACAAATAATATTGTCAAATAGATCAACGAGTACGATAAATGTGTACACTCCTAAGCATATGTATGCTTGTGTATTGATGATATGCTCATTAGATAAGCAATTTAGAAATCATCAAGTAACAAAGAAAAATGTTAACGAGACATTTTTTAAATGTGTGCATCAAGAACAATACTTGGAATTAAAGTTTCCAAGATATTTGAAGAATAAGAACTCAAGGATTAATTCGACTTTCAAATTTTAAGCTTTGTGCTTAAATTTCAAGTTTTCAAGAAATATAATTTTGAACTTAAAAATTTTGAATTGTGAATTAAAGTTGAGTATTTCCGCTGGTCTCAAATTTGGTAAGAAATAACGCGTTAACAACGCTTAAAATTCGATGATGGAAATATCCTAAAAGGATAAAATGATGCAAAAGAGGTAATATGATTACCAAAACTGAATATATATTATTGTGGAAAATTCTCTATGTCGAGTGGCTTTATAAGTTGTTAGAGAAAAATCCTGTGCATGCAACTAAAATGTGTTGCGCTTAATGCCATATGACAAAAGGATCTCTAGTGGCATTGTAAGACGCCCATTGTCCCAACACGTCAATAATGCAATTATGACGTCACATATATCAATAACATTATCAGTTTTAAACTGATCTACATGCTTCATAATTATTGTGTGGAGTTTTTAAAATTTGGGCAAAGTCTCACCGTAAAATCAAATTCCCAAAAATAAACAAGGAGACAATAAACAATTCCTCCATTATCACAATATCAACATAATTAATTCCCCAACCAATCACCAAAGTAATGCATCATTCATCTACTCAATTCCTAATGCACCATATCTCTCCAAACTAAAATACATCTAACACCAAATATAAGGAGAAACTTCGAAATATGCATACGGACCATAGGTGCTCACAGGCGAGCCACGAATAACGAATACCCATCTAATTGTATAAATAACGTATACCATTTACCAGATCTCATACTACGCTTCCGGAAGCAATATTATCCAATCAAGTTCGAGCTTGCTACGCCAAAATAACTTTGTAGATGTAGTATATATTTCAACAGAAACAGCCCTCACACAGGGTGAGCATACCAACATCACAATACCCATATCATAACAATGCATAAAGATCATGATAAGATCATAATATCACAATTTAAGATTATTGAAAATATATGAAAATGTACTCCCTGTACAGTTCTGAATCTATATAGCTTCCACGCATTGTTCCTGTTTCAAACTCACACGCTTTTATAACACCAAGTTTAGTATCGTTACTGAAAATATTATACTCATCAACACGAAAAATTCAATACAACAAAAATCTATTATTTATGCGCAATCATAAATAATTTCGTATCAATGCAATTCTGTCTATCGATTTATCTCATTCTCTACACTTTCTCATACTGATCATGCCCAAGGCATCAATACTCAACTCGTATGCTCGGATCATGTACAACTACATATCCCTCATACTATCCAACTTTCCAGTTATAATTTTCATACTCGAATTATCTTCACATACTCACTTTAATCAACTATACTAATCGAGTTAGCCTCCGCATTTTAGCAATAACTCAATAAGGTGACATAAATCATCAATTCATGTTATTGCACTCATTCAAGTATATTCATTAATATACACTTTAATACATGATTATAACACACATCAATATGTATCTAATTCACATATTCATATGAGGACACATGATCTAAGTTATTAGCATCTCAAACCATAGCCCAACACTCACTAAATCACTACCATGATAAGTCATAAAGTAGACTTTCTTATTACATAATTAGAAGAGCTTTGGCCAACACTTGAACACCACTTCAGCATATTATCAAACATCTTATAAGCATGAATTTCAAGCCCTAATAAAGCCCTAATTTTCGTCCATCACAGCCCCTAAAGTTCAGCCATGCAACTCCCCCACAAAGCAGCCATCAATCCACGCAGCAGAGGAGAAAACAGAATGCAATGGTGTATGTATGTATTGCCATCAAACAGTGATGAACCAAGCTAAAATACAACCCAAAAAGGTATTAATACCAGCAACAAAACTTCCAAACAGCCACAAAATCGACACCATTACTTTCCCCCAAAATCGTAGCATGTAATCGACCCAAACAAAAAATGGGATTGAAACTCCATTCAATCCTCTTAACACATTATTATTCAACCTCAAACATGAATTGAACAAAGTAATAATCGACCACACGAGAATCAAACACTCCCAACCTCAAGCCTCAAAATTCGATCGAGATTTTCCCGAAAAAAAAAATCAGAAATTTCGAACCAAATTTCGAACTAATTAGCAGCATAAGATTCGATCAAATAGCAACACAAAAATCGACCCTAAAAGGTTATAAATCGACCAACAAATTTCGCCCAACATGCACCAGATTTTCGTGCCAAAAACAGATTGAAATCCCCCAAAAAAATCAAGAAAAACGAAATATAGAAGGAGTAATTAACTAGGGGGTCGAATAGTCTCAGTCCTACACCAACCTGCGTGAAAATCGAGCTTGACACAAGCTGGAACCGACCAGCTCACTCCTGGGAAGAAGACGATGCCCTGGGGAAAAGAGGGAGATCGATTTTTTTTATGCGTGAAATAAATGGTGAGATGTATGCTTTTATTTCCATCCCTAATTTACAATATACACAATTTCATTAATACCCCTTACTAGACATGATCACGGTTTATGAACCACCGGTTGACGGTTCGGAACTGCCGGTTCGACGGTTCATAAGAGCTCAACCCTTAACCTTAACCTTCGTAGACGGTTCCGGTTACGGTTCGTGAACCACTGGTTACGGTTACGGTTACGGTTCGACCCTTATATTTTTAAATTAAAAAAAATTAAAATTTTATTTAAAATAATTTAAAAATTACTATAAAAAAAACAAAGGAAATGTAAGGGGAGGGGAGGGCTTGAACTTTTTAAGTTGCCTACGTATCCTCTTAGGGTGTAGAGGAATCAAAGCCCACGTAGTTCTCTTACCTTTTAACCCTTCTTACCTTTGGAAGTGGCGTAGCTCAATCACTTCCGTTACCTGTCTCCGTAGTAGTACTTCCTTCGGTATCAAATTCATCTTGGTCCGAGCTTGATTCCATTCCTTGTTTTCGTTTTGCCGCCCTCGCCCAATCGTACATTAGTGCTTGTGCCTCTAAAGAATCTGGACTCATTTTTGATCGTCTTACATCCAAAACATTTCCCCCTGCGCTAAAAGCTTGTTCCACAGCAACAGTTGACATGGGGCAAGCTAAGATTTCCTTTGCTATGATTGATAAAATCGGGAAAATTTGTGTCTTTTGTGACCACCACCGCAATATATCAAATTGTTGCTCGCTATCTGCTTCACTAAAATCAAAAGAAGTCGTAAAATAATTATCAAGTTCCTGACTGGAACTTGATGATCCTCTTGGGCGTTTAGTGCGTTCTTTTAACAGAAGTTGTGCTTTGGTGAGTTTACTACCACTAGAATGACTTTGAGCACTAACTTGTAGTTGTGATTCATTTTCTTGTACACCATATTTTAACCTATATTCTCTATAAATCTCATGCAAATAATTTCTAACACGATTTACTACCATAGAAGAATCAATTGGGGAAATATCATCCGGGGGATAATGCCTCGTAATACATCACTAACATTTCATGCAAAACATCCAATTTAAGTCGAGGATCTAAAGCAAAAGCAACTAGAAACAGTTCAGGAATATTATAAAAATATTTTTCCCATTTAACCTTCATTGCTACCACAGAAGATGTTAACAGATAATTAGAGAAATTTTCATTTAAGGTAAGTGCCACATTACAACAGTTCATCAAAACTAAATGAGATGTAGGATAATAAACTCCAGATAATTGTTCAGTTGCATCATAGAATACCTTCAACATTTCACAGATACTTTTACATACATTCCATTGGTGCGAAAAAACATAAATATTAGAGTTTCCACCATGTTGTGCAAAAAATGAACACAATAACTCTCTATATTCATATGAGTCATTTAGCAATTTATATGTTGAGTTCCAACGTGTGGGTATATCTCGTGGAAATTTTCTAGGTCGCATGCCATTAACCTTACAAAACTTACCCCATTGTTTCATCAAACTCGGATGGGACCACAAATAAGATAATGCCATTTTAATTGGTTGAATCTGATTATCTAACGATCTTAATCCATCTTGCACACATAAGTTCAAAATATGGCAAATACATCGAATATGGAAAAATAAACCACCAATAGCAGGTTGACAAACACGTTTAAGATCTTCAATACTCAATGTGTTCAAACTAGCATTATCAAATGACACAGAAAAAACTTTGAAAGTTAAACCATATTCTTCTAAAATTACACAAATCAGTTGAGAAATATTTTGTGTGGTGTGTGATTCATTGAAAACTCGATATGCAAGCAACCTTTTTTGAATTGACCATGAATTATCTATCCAATCACAAGGAATACCCATGTACGAATTAGTTTGCCAATGATCACTCCAAATATCAGAGCATATAGAAACTTTATTCGTCAAATTACTAAATAATGTAACTAATTCTTTCTTTTGTTGACGAACTAATTTTTTAAGTGTTCGTGTGACTGTGGTCCTATGAACACGTTTAGCAACAGGTTGTAGAGATTCATGACACAGATCTTCAAAACCAAATCTAGATGCAATACTAAAAGAAAGATGTTCTACAGAGATAAATTTTGCCACCGATTCTCTTAATTGTGCATCAGTGTATTTGAAAAGTGGAGAGTCGGTACCTTCACCCGAGGAATGAAATCTAGATAGTTGAGTTTGAGAAGAATCATTACCAAACTCCACTGGATGCTTTGTTTCGATATGACGCTTAAAAGATCCATAGCCAACACCACTTTGAAACTTATACGTAGTGGTACAATATTTGCATTTGGCGCGCATCTCTCCGGATGGAAGAGTCACATTTTCAAAATGTTTAGTAAAAATCGATGATTTAAGTGGAGGCATAGATCTTACCTTTGAATGCGCACTTTCTTGGGTATCATGTGTAGCAAAAGGATCATCGTCGGTGAATTCAATATCATCAATATCAATATCAACATCGGGTTCGGCCCTTTCGAGATATGTCACCTTGCCTTTGCCTTTGCCTTTACGTGGATCACTAGGACCTTCCATTGAGTAATTCGAAAATAATACAAATGATGTATCGAAAACTTGGAGTTGTGTTAAGATTGATGAAAAATGAAATGGGTGTGGAGGATATTTATAAGCATAAAAAATAACGGTCACTTAATCCTAGCCGTCGATCTATAACGGTCAAATAATCCTAGCCATCGAATTATAAAAAAAAATAATAATAATTTACCGTCGGACCGCCGGTTAACCGTCGGTTCGTAACCGGCGGTTCATCCTGTTGCAATGGTCAGGAGATCCTGGTGCACGAAAATATAACCCTGGTGCACTAAAATATAACACTGATGCACGAAAATACAATACTGGTGCACGAAAATATAACATTGGTGCACGAAAATATAACATTGGTGCACGAAAAATATAACCTTGGTGCACTAAAATATAACCCTGATGCACGAAAATACAACACTGGTGCACGAAAATATAACCTTGGTGCACTAAAATATAACACTGATGTGCGAAAATACAACACTGGTGCACTAACTTTGTGTAAATTTTCGTGCATCAGTAGCTGATTTAAATTTTCGTGCATCAGTTCACTGATGCACGAAAATACAACACTGGTGCACTAACTTTGTGTAAATTTTCGTGCATCAGTAGCTGATTTTAATTTTCGTGCATCAGTTCACTGATGCACGAAAATACAACACTGGTGCACTAACTTTGTGTAAATTTTCGTGCATCAGTAGCTGATTTTAATTTTCGTGCATCAGTTCCTGATTTTTCGTGCATCAATTACTGATTTTCAATCTTGTTGTGTACCAGTTACTTTAAAAATTTTAGTGCACCAGTGCAATTTTAATTGATTGAATCTGATTATCTAACGATACTAATTACATATGAAATTGGTATTAAACATATATAATTTTGATACTAATTACAAATGATATTGGTATGACACATTTACAATTATGATACTAATTACATATGAAATTCGTATGAAACATATACAACTTTGGTACTAATTACAAAAGAGTTTGGTATGAAACATTTACAATTATGATACTAATTACATATGAAATTGGTATGAAAAATATACAACTTTGGTAGTATGAAGCATTTACAATTATGATACTAATTACATATGAAATTGATAATAATTAAAATAGTTTATTAATTAATCAAATATTACATTATTGAGTTTCTATTGTAAGTTATATTGTGATAAATTAAGATATACTTATTTAATTATTATATATATAATATAAATCAAATAATGAGCATAAAATACTTGTAGAATAACTATAAAAGGTATATAATATATTTGTTTTGTAATAATTTGCTTCAAATATTTTATTTAAAACCACTATTTATAGTTCTTATTAATTTATCCAATATTTTTTGTTATATTTACTTTGTAATATATATGTTTTTATTATAAAATATTTATATAAGAGCATAACATATTTTTTAGATAATTTTTATTTGTCAATATAAAATAGTTATTGTATTGGACATATAATATATATTATCTTTTAGTATATATAATTATATTGTCTAAAATAAAACAATCAAGACAATAGCTTAGTGGTAAGAAGCTGTGAATATATGACATAGGTCAAGGGTTCGAATCCTCAACAACACAATTTAATTTTAAATAATAATAAAGAATTAAAAAAAAGAAGGGCGAACCGATGGTTCCCGCGGTCGGAACCGCCGGTTACAACCGGCGGTTTTGAACCGCCGGTTACAACCGGCGGTTTCCACGGTTCCGCAAAGGCATGAACCGTAAACGGCCCGTACAGTGACGGGCCGGTTACGATTCGGAACCGTGAACTGGGTCAACGATTAACCGGCCCATTGACCCGGTTACGGTTCCGGGCCGAGCCACGGTTTTTAAAAAACCGTGGTCATGTCTACCCCTTACTATATTCATTTAAACATCAATCCCAAATAATGTTATTAATAGTAATTTTCTTGAATTTAATTTACACTAAAAAGTCATTCCGAAATTATTTATTCCGGATACAAAATACGATGCCCATAATTTAATCCGTAAATTATTTCATAATTTACCACACTAAATCAAATGAATAATTATCAATTTTTCCGGAGCATCATAATTCTCCTCATCTAAATGCAGGGTTACCATGAAAGCCAACAATAAATTTTACGTACCGTTATGCAGCTCAAGATAATGATGTAACAATCTGTAGGATGACACAATCATTCAAATCATTACGACTCACACATGTGACGCATTACACCAACGATCGCAAGACTGCAAATCACATCACTTTACCATATATGTAATTCATTACGAGATTGACATCATCATACTTTAGCCATTCAGTAATTCTTACTATGATGTTACCAATTATTAGGGATGGCAATGGGGCGGGTCCAGACCCGAATCCGCACTGAACCCGCCCCGCCGGGCTGGGTCTGGACCCGCTTCAATCGGGTTTGGAAGCGGGGCAGGGCGGGTCCTGGGATTGGCCAAACACGCCCGCCCCGCTATACATTTTTAATTTTTTTTTAAAAAAAATTAATATTGAATATACATTTTATTTCTTTGATTGAACAATAAAGTGTCATTATTTAATTTTATATAAAAATTCACGTGTTCATGTTAAAGAAGTTGGATATTTTGAAGAGAATGAGAGCAAATTAATAAATATTTGGTTGCTAGTTTTGCAATGCTTATTATAAATATTTACTATAGAAAAATATGAAATTCAATAACAAAACTCAATTTTTGTGTTTCAAAATTGATTTCTAGCTAAATTTAAAAAAAAAATTAAAAAAACTGGAACCGGGGCGGGGTGGGTGAACCCGTCGGGTTCTCGGGTCTAGGCGGGGCGGGTCCGAGCTTTATGTGTAGCGGGGCGGGTCCTGGGATTGGCCAAACCTGCCTCGTTGCTATCCCTACCAATTATCATTATTAATTATTAATAATATGCAAGTATCATTCATCATCTGAGATTTGTAGTAACATGCTAACAATTCATTTTATTAGCCTGTATGTATACTCCACAAATAGGTACCATCTATAAAACTCCGACATCATGTACACAACGGTTATCTTGAACATTAAACAATATCAAGATGTTACTAACCTCATCTCATAAGATCCCGATCGTAATCATGTACCTCAACATCAATTAAGCTCAATTCATCACTAATTAAGTTGTGAATTTAATTTCCTCAGTATTTTTCATAACAACTGCACGCATCCTTTTAAGATGTCTTAATAGTCATTTATGTTCATTCTATAACATGACAGTTAATATTATAATATCATACTTGCCATGTTCAACTTTAGTTACATTTCAGAAGCTTCTTCCTATGAATAACTTATTAAGAGAGTTCTTATCAAGCCAGCACTTAAGTGTTTAATCATCAAGCACTTCTTTATCATATTTCACTACCTGTGTACTCGCATTGGTGCAGTTCACTGTACGATATCTTAATCCCTTATAGTTTACTTTCATCATAGTACACATTATATAATTACTAAATTATGTATTCCATGCACATCATGTATATATCATAATGTATGACTATACATCAATATTTTTATCATATAAATAACATCATACATGTGTGGTTGTAAAAGTATGCAATTTATACCAACATCATCATATCGCACACCACCCTTGTCCGTATGAAATAACGGTACCCTTGAGCCCTTAAACATCAATCTCTCATATATCATCTTCTGGCTATTATCTGGTGCAAAGTAGTTACTAGAAATCCCATTATCACATACGTATATCAACATTATACGCACCGACAGCCACAAATCATCGGTATCAAATCATAATGAATGGTCTAATACGAATATTCTTATGTCACGATTATACGCACATTAACATGGTAATAATATTCATTCCTCAAATTTATCTCATAACACGCCATTTATTCTTATCTGCTTGGATAAGTTATCTTATACTATCATACATTCCTTACAAACCACTTGTATATAAACTATTTAAAACAATGCATCAACATCAACATCGAATAATTAATCACATACCTTTGTCGGGAGATCAATTTTTTTGATGTGTGAAATAAATGGTGAGATGTATGCTTTTATTTCCATCCCTAGTTTACAATATACATAATTTCATTAGTACCCCATACTATATTCATTTAAACATCAATCCCAAATGATATTATTAGTAATAATTCCGTTGAATTTAATTTACACTAAAAATTCATTCCGAAATTATTTATTCCGGGTACAAATACGATGCCCAATAATTTAATCCCGTAAATTATTTCATAATTTACCACACTAAATCAAATGAATAATTATCAATTTTTCCGGAGCATCACAGGCATAAACACAATTGATTATGTGAAACCACCGATCAACATATGAAATGGTTAACCGAGAGATCATGTGGTAGTTTATCGATGGGAATGGGGTTAAAACCCTATAATCAAAATCTCATAGCGGATACCCAACATTGTTGATTGGAGATCCCCAAGATCTAGGTTCAAAAGGGACAACTAAATTATGAGATTGTATAAACATCTTGGAGATCAATCTCCAACCCATTCCTATGATAAGGGGTGTAGCCTGTAAAATGGGTACGAGAATAGGCAAAAGGCGTTTAATAATTCCTCAGACATATAAGAACATGTTAGAGTATAGCAGGATACTCTTCTAGAAGATCACCTACGTGAGTGCGAAGTGTGGCCGCTTCAAAGATGAAAAGCACTTATGAAACCAAGCGTGGTCCAATGCTGGAATGGACAAAAACGTAAGAAACCAATACGAAGGTTAGAATTGTTATGGTGTGGGTTCAATTGTTTAGGTTTACACCAACGACTACATAGTTCAAAACTATAAGTTCACTATTAAGTCAATTAAATCTGAGTGAATACTACTACGGAAGATTCAAAGCTGCAAGCTATCTCTCCAGATGCCATAATAGTTTGTTAAAAGTGCTCAATTGTATGCATGCATTAATTTAATTCATGTGAGGGATTGTTGAAAATTGTGAATTAAAATAAAAGGACTCGCCATGATCGCGGCTTATTGCATGATCGATTGCGAGTTGAAAAAAAGGAGGGGAACGATCGATCGCCCCCTGCGCAGGGTTGCTTGTTTTCGCGTTTGGCTGCCTTTTTTCATGATTGGATGCTTCCAAATGGTGTCTCTTGATGACACTACTTGGTATACTATATAAGAAACAAGCCTTGAACAAATTAGAACATGGAATTTTTGAAATTCACATCATATTGAAGATTGAGTAATTTTGTTGATCTTCATCCTTGTTTAATATTGAGTGTTTTTAAAACCTTTGTGGTTTAAATGATTTGTATTTGGAGTGCTCCTATAACAAATCATAGTCGTTGTATCTTGGGAGCCAAATTGTTAATTGAACCGATAGCACGTAGCGGGACAATATTGTCTTAAGGATGGAGATTCCAAATCTCGCATCGTCATTGCTACTACAAAGCCATTTGTTGTTTTGGTTGCTACCTTCCTAAGATACACAATCCATAAATTTTACACTACAATTTTTTCATGTTAGTTGCTAATCATGTCGACCCTGCATTTCATTTCTTTATTTAAGTCTATGGGGCTAAATACTAAGAGGAGATATAAAAGAAATCCTGAATCTGAAGTTTTTTTAAGTCAATTATAACATTACATATAATGGAATAGACGATGATCATGTCATTACTGGTTCTTGTGATTGTTCTTTTGTAGTCTGATGTAGTAATGCCTCACAATGAACCATGAAACAATTTCATGATATCCTTGTGGTTAAGCTAATCAGAATAAGGAGAATATTTGAAGAACTGCATTTGTCCCCAATAACATTCTTGCAATAATAGTGACAAAAATTTTTTTTTGCACGAAATAATGAGAAGAAAATGTGGGCAGAAGGTCAAATATGGCTTAAAAGAAATTTTTTTAGCGTAACTAGAAGGTTTTCCTGTTTATACACCCTCCCTCCTACTAAAAGGCTCTTAGGTTCGTAAGGTGTATTCCTATATTCCAAGGATATTTTCTATTGTGTCAATGATGGCCTAATTAAGAAACAACATATTTAGTCGATAGCCATGCCTTGCAACCGACTTTTAAATGTCTTTATTGCACGCACATGTGTCTTTTCAATCATATCCTAGCCCATACTGCGGATGTGAGCATTATAAAATGTGTATGGCCGATAGCCCAAGCAAGCGAGGTTCAGAGAGAGAACGAGTAGGAGTTGCCGAGGGCCACAACATATTTCAGTTAGAAGTTATAATAATATAAATAAGCTAGTTTAGTGGGTGTGGAAAATGTTTTTGTAAACTGCTTATCAGCTTTTCAGACAAATAAAGCAGATTTTGAGTGTTTTATTTGCTTGCTTCTGCTATTGCTTATCTAAAAATAAGCAGAAAAAAGCAGAATCAGATAAGCAGGTAATGACATACTTTTGACTGCTTTAAGTTGTTTGGTGGCAATTTTGTAATTAAAAGAAGTTTATTAAGCTGTTTTTTTTTATTTTAATAGCAAACACACAATCTTTTTGCTTAAAAACAACTTGTTTTCAACTTTAAGCAAAAGTTGACTTGTATAGTTATTAGTAGTTATAGGAAGTTAATTAGTCAATTAACTAACTAGGAATCTAACTTATTTAACTGATATTCTAACTTCTAACTGTAATTACAACACAAGCACTCATCCAGCAAGTGGGGATGATGTCGCCGACTTTTAAGGGTTCTCGACCGTATTATGGGTCGATATATTCTCGTAGTGAAGTATAGGTGATGTGTCTAGAAATAGACATGTCTTATGCGCTTAATTGTCAATGATTGGGAATGATTTAATGTTAACTTGATGTTTATAGTTCCTAATCATACATTTGGTAATTTATAGTTCCTAATCATACATTTGGTAATATGCAGGAAAATGTGAAGAAATCGAGCTAAAATGATGGAAGAATGAAGAAAGTTGAAGAAAAGAAAAAAAACCGGAATCCAAAACACATGTCACTCATTTCTACTGGATTTTATTCATGTTCGAGACTTATTTTGGGAGTATGATCAACATAAATTTGTATAACTTTTAGTTATCTACGAGTGGACAGGTAATTCGCTTAATTCGGAGATCGTATGAAGAACTTATGACCAATGCAAGTCGATCGCCAAAAGCTGAAAAGTGAGCAGAAAACATTCTGGTTTGGTCGGTCGATCGATCGAGCAGAATGCTCGGTCAATCGAGCAAGGCTGAAAATGAGCGAAAATGTTACTGTCCAGCTCGATCGATCGTCCCCTTTTTCTCGATCGATCGCCTGGTGTTTTGAAAAACATGGAAACATGATTTCTTTCCTTTTAACTTGGATTATATCCCACCTCCTAGCCTCCTTATTTAATATACTCGAAATATCAGATCTAAAATCATCTAGGTAGAGTAGGTAGAATAGTTTTAGACTAGTTTTATATTCTTTCAATTTTGTTGAAGAACGGCTACGAAGATCGAAGCGAAGGCGTGATTGACGATCTCGACGAGCGGAGATCGGATTAGTTTTCTTTCCTTTGTTTTTATTTATCGTTTTGCTTTAATTATGCGTAGCTAGTTTTTAATTCATGGTTGAGGAATACTAATACCTTTGATTTATTTATCTTGGGGAGATTTATACGCTTTTGTTTATCGATTTTATTGAATATTATTGTTTTTCTGATTTTATTGATATGATTTGTGTCTGTCTATTGGATTGACAAACTAATAACTTGCATGTAACCTAATGCTAAATTTGATAATTGTTTGATTAATCAAATTTACGAAGCAACTAGGATTGATAATTCTCTGATGCTGAGGTTATTAAATTCTTAGAAAAAACAATTGACTAAATTTATATAAACCGATTGTGTTTATGTTATTTAGATTCATCGCTCACTAGTTTTGAATGGTGTCATGATTTTAATCTTGAATATGCAGATATAGATTGATTGATTGATGAAAGTTAAATTAGAACGTTTGGACTAATTAACTATGAATAAGGTGATGAAGGAATTAGATTTCCAATTGATGAATATGCAAGTAAAATTGAGTCTTTAGTGAATCGATGAAATAGATGATAATATCCAAGGTATGGTCGATTGATAACAAGAATCGCTTTCCATAGTTTAATCTTTGCTTTTAATTTTAATTAGTATAATTCATTCCCCCCATCTTTTATTTTAATTGTTTTGCTTTTGATATTCATTAACACAAAGATTCACACCTCCTCGTGGGATCGATCCCTACTCACACTACTACATTATTGTTATCAATCTTGAGGATTGAGTGTGGTTAATTTGGGCGTACACGATAAATGCGCACCAAATTTTGGCGTCGTTGCCGGCGACGTTGTATATTTTTGTGTAATATTTTCTATTTTGTTTCTCTCTCTTTCGTTTTATTTCTTTCTTTTCCCCCCACTGCTACTCTTGTTTGTTCGTGATTACAGGTTGATTTTTGAAAAATTGGATCTTATCATGGAGGACTATAGGCGACTAGACGAGCTGGCCTATCTTGTGAGGCAACTTGGCGTAGGGATGTACAAAGTGGTTACAACTCAAGTTGGAGTGAGCATCCCAATCTCAACTATGCAAATCAATGGATGAGCCATGCAATCCAAACTACCGTCATACATACCACAATATCCGTCATGGCCACAACAACCTCAATATCATACCCCTGATGAGTCTTTAGAGGATCTTGTTTCAAAACTTAACGATAGTACTTTGCAATTTCAACAGGAAGCCAGGGCTAGCACTCAAAATTTGGGTAACCAAATGGAGCAACTAATAAGATCGATCGATCGGATAGCAGCACAAAGGGAGACCATGATTGCATTCGACTCCTAGAGTGATGAAGAAGTGGAGACGATGGAGAAGGTGGTACTGATGCCACCCGAGCTAGAAGAGGAGACACATGTGCACACAGAAGAAAAGGAGCTTGTACATCCTAACACTCCGAAAGGTATGTTTCCAACTAAGAGCTATGTTGAATAGTCAGATGATTCATGTGCTGTGGAAGATGAGTCGGCGAAAGAGTACCATGATGAAATGAATCCTTGGGACTATTTTTTCGAAGACAACATCACATTGGGTAGTGGCAAAGAGGTAGAGACTCCGAAAATGATGGTACTGAGGCCATCAATACTTGAAGAACAAACAGCGGTCCAGGTGGATAATAAGGAATCTCACCAGAATGAGATTCCCAAAGGAGACCATGAGGTAGATCTTGATCGACCTCAACTGACTTCTTTGGAGGAAGGCGACATAGTGAAAAGACAAAAACCCTCCAAGAGGTGCAAGGCGAATAGGCATCGTCTTAAGCGAGAGGATTGGCGTCGGGCCACCGACGTTAAATAGAGGCACTGCTTGGGAGGCAACCCAATGGGAGTTAGTTTCCCTTATCCTTTTTATTTTTTATTGCTTTTGTAGTTAAACTTTTCTCTTTTCTTGTATTTTTGTCTTACATTGGGGACAATGTAAGATTTAAGTATGGGGGGATTAGTGGTTTGTTATTGCTTTCCTATTATAAAAATACAAAAAAATCAAAAAATTAAAAAAATTGAATATTTTGAGCTCATAATTAGTAATGAATGCATGCTTAGAATCACTACCCCATAATGAAACCTAATTGATGGCATGAATGTTTTTGAACATATGTGAATTGTTAACCTTGGAACACTTTGAATTCTAATGCAAATTGTGCTTCGACATAGTAGTTGAATATTTTGAGCACGAATCTGTCGTGACTTGTGGAGTGTGCATAGCTTAGTGAAGATTGTGTGAATATGTGATAGTCTTAAGAAGTCTCTAATACATGCTAGAACTTAACTACGTGCTCTTTGAGGCGTATGTCTAGACTACTTGCGAACATGAAAGTGATATAGACGATCTTTGATACGTTTGAGTCTTTTAAGCGTACCACGTAAAGAAAATCAATCACTAGTACCCTTTTTGAGCTTTAATACAAAAGAATGGATGTATGCTAAGTATACAAACAACCACCATTCAACATTATTTGACTAGCTTATCATCATCCCTAATGAGCCTAAATATGTTTTATCCATACCTTTGAAGGGAGTATGATGTGTTTCATTCACATGCACTTATGTTATCAATGATTCATATATGTTTTGTGAGCTTCATTGTCAAAAGAATGAAATGCATGAAAGAAAAGGGATGCCTTGAAAAGAATTAATACAAATATGATTCCAAGGGGAGCCAAGGCACAAAAGAGAAAAAATGATTAAAGTTTACATTGCAAAAATCATGCAAGAAGAGAAGCTAATTATTGTGCATATCATCATACTCTCTTGTTTGATGCATCTTTACCCTTTCTTTCATAAGTCAATACCTAGGCCAAGCTACAAGCTAGTAAAGACCTACTTGATTTGTATTTGCAAGTGGCTAAGATAGTGGAGAAGAGTGTGCAAGTGAGCTTATACTTGTGTTGGTGTACAACTTGAGCTATTGTGGGTTTACATCTATTTGATCTATAATTTGTACTTGACACTTGTTTATGACCACACACACACGTTCGCTACTTTGTTAGGTATGAAATATTTAGGGATTGAACTTGTTCCACTGTTCATTTTTCATCGCCTTTCATTATTGTGCATGTTTAAAAATGTTGAGGCATTAAATTGAGGATAAGTTAGTTTGGTATGATGCTATGAGCCAACAAAAATATTGTAGTTTTGTCTGATTTACTCGAGGTCGAGTAAAGTTTAAGTATGAGGGTATTTGATGAGTCTAGAAATAGACACGTTTTATGCGCTTAATTGTCAATGATTGGGAATGATTTAATTGTTAACTTGATGTTTATAGTTCCTAATCATACATTTGATATATGTAGGAAAATGTGAAGAAATCGAGCTAAAATGATGGAAGAAGGAAGAAAGTTGAAGAAAAGAGGAAAAACTGGAATCCAAAACACATGTCACTCATTTCTACTCGATTTTATTCATGTTCGAGACTTATTTTGGGAGTATGATCAACATAAATTTGTATAACTTTCAGTTATCTAAGCGTGGACAGGTAATTCGCTTAATTCGGAGATCGTATGAAGAAGTTATGACCAATGCAAGTCGATCGCCAAAAGCTAAAAAGTGAGCAGAAAACATTCTGGTTTGGTCGATCGATCGAGCAGAATGCTCGATCAATCGGGCTGAAAAATGAGCGAAAATGTTATTGTCCAGCTCGATCGATCGACCCCTTTTTCTCGATCGATCGCCTGGTGTTTTGAAAAACATGGAAACATGATTTCTTTCCTTCCAACTTGGATTCTATCCCACCTCCTAGCCTCCTTATATAATATACTCGAAATATCAGACCTAAAATCATCTAGGTAGAGTAGGTAGAATAGTTTTAGACTAGTTTTATATTCTTTCAATTTTGTTGAAGAACGGCTATGAAGATCGAAGCGAAGGCGGGATTGACGACCTCGACGAGCGGAGATCGGATTAGTTTTCTTTCCTTTGTTTTTATTTATTGTTTTGCTTTAATTATGCGTAGCTAGTTTTAATTCTTGGTTGATGAAGACTAATACCTTGGATTTATTTATCTTGGGGAGATTACGCTTTTGTTTATCGATTTTATTGAATATCATTGTTTTTCTGATTTTTTTGATATGATTGTGTTTGTCTATTGGATTGATAACCTAATAACTTGCATGTAATCTAATGCTAAATTTGATAATTGTTTGATTAATCAAATTTACGAAGCAACTAGGATTGATAATTCTCTGTTGTTGAGGTTATTAAATTCCTAGAGAAAACAACTGACTAAATTTATATAAACCGCTTGTGTTTATGTTATTTAGATTAATCGCTCACTGGTTTTGAATGGTGTCATGATTTTAATCTTGAATATGTAGATAGAGATTGACTGATTGATGAAATAGATGATAATATCCAAGGTATGGTCGACTGATACCAAGAATCACTTTCCATAGTTTAATCTTTACTTTTAATTTTAATTAGTATAATTCATTCGCAACCCCATCTTTTATTTTAATTGTTTTGCTTTTGATATTCATTAACACAAAGATTCACACCTCCTCATGAGATCGATCCCTACTCACACTACTACATTATTGTTATCAATCTTGAGGATTGAGTGAGGCTAATTTGAGCGTACACGATAAACGCTCACCAATAGGTTTAAACGCACAATGTGACTCATCAAGCCCTCGAGACATCCTAGCCTCCTTGGGAGTGAGCATCAACACGTAGGGTCCACTTGGAATCATGCGGGGCTTACTTGATATCTAATATGTTGGGTTTTGGGAACCCGAATAATCTTGGTTTTGATATTAACAAAACATGTTATTATTTTGCTAATATATTTCATCAAGTGTGCAGTTCATATGTGATATTTTAGAGCTTGATGAATTGTTGAGAAATGACTTGAAGTTATTATGTTGAAATGAGAATTCAACATCCAGTAGACCGAACGCTGCTGACCAAATGAATCATATCTCATAGCTCGGATAACGTAACAGCCTGATTTTAAAGAAGTTGGATAGAAAACTAAATTCTCTACAAGTTGTATTTCAGGCCAGACCTGATTCGAAGGTTTGCATGACGAAAACATATCTGCAAGAGTCTGCAGGTGCAAAGCTGAAACAACAACGGATAAATTGTAGCAGCTGTGGTATATTGACCATATCTCTGAGCTCGCTTATTGTAATGGATCGACTCAGCATGGGTTGGAAAGATAAGACAAAGATCTACAAGTTATCTTCAGAAGTTGAAGCCCATATCTCTCTCATACGAAATCGAAATCAAACGACTATTGATTCCATGAAAATCCAACAGAAAGGCTCAACTTTCATATTGATCACTTTGCCATGAAATCAAGGAATCAAGAGCTATAACTAAGCGATAGAGCAGCAAACCTCTTAACTTGAGCACCAAACCTTGAGCAAGCGGACTTTGAGCAGTAGAGGTCGACCAACTAGTAGACCTCGACTAGTAGACCTTGACCAGTAGACTCAACCAGTAGCATCGACTAGTGGACTTCGAACCACCCTACTGGAATCTTGACGCAGGGTTCAACCATTTGACCAGCGGGCTTCGAGCAGCGGACTTGGCTAGTAGATTTTCAAGTAGACATACCCTATCAGAGCAAAATCAGTAGACTTCCAGAAACATCCCAGAAACCAGAATATGACCGTTGCAAGATCGGGAAACTTACCAAAACTCTCTCAACGTCTATATTCTTTTATCTAACGTATATATCATTAATTTGGGCTATATATACAAGTCTTGGAAGCTCAAAAACAGCTCATTGAAGATCAATCCAAGCATTCGAAAGCAAACCCATTTGATATTCAAATGGGGAACTTCAAAGACAAATCTTATAAATGAAGAGCACTCCCCTAACCTTTTGGCACCTCTTTCAAGCTTATATCAGATCTGCAACAAGATCATTTGTGCCTTATATTCACTATATTCTTTGTATTTGGGATCTTAAATAGAAGAGTGAATATCATTGTAACAGTTGGTGATTTGTCACTACTGAGTGAGATAATATTTTCATGTGAGACTCTAAAGAACATGTTCTTTGTGCTCTGTGTAGGCTATGAGTTTAGGCTATCTTTGTGGTATTAGCCTAAGTGGGGTTGTACAATAGGATTGTATTACTCAAAATCTTATAGTGTATCCTTCCATGAGATGGAAGAATGGAAGACGTAGAAGCATTGTGCTTCGAACTTCCAGAAACAAATTTGTGTTATTTACTTTACCGCGTTTATTTACCTTACTGTTTTGGTTTTGGCTAGCATTGTGAAATATTTTTGTAGGACCTCAACTCATAATCTCATCATTAATGCATTTATCACGTAATCCGTGTATACATTTTTCAAATTAGGGGATTCTTGTTACATGCTTCTTAATTATAGCATGACTTCCATAAAAAACGTTTTGACATAATCCCTCGTAAACCCAATTCCCGACATAACTCATTTCACATATGTATACACTTTATAACACACTAATATATTCTCAATTCATTATGCAAATTTACTCTTAAATAATTGGTTCAGAAATCAAATTTTTTTTTGTAATTAAAGAATTGTGGCTCGAATGACTATTATCAATTCCAACAAATATTGAAAAAAGATTAATTTATTAACTTGCATGCCCAAATGAAAAGAGAATATCAAAGAAATTTATATAACACATATACACATATAACTATGCTCACAGATGAACACTGAATAAATAAATGTGTATCTACTTGTACTTATCACGTTACCATTACCAATACTGGTGCATCGCTCCTAGGAGTATCTCCATTCAATAGCTCGAACTCATTTCGAGTACCAATGTGGCACTGTGTTCCCTGTTTCAACATAAACAGCCCACACACGGGTTGAGGACACTAACAACATAATCACATTGTTACAAAGTACGCAATTAATAATTTACATAATGTAAAACTGTGAATTAAGATAATACTCCCTGAGTATACCATAACCATATGAGATCTCTCATGATGTTCTGATAAGTGTCATTTTTGCACTTATATTTAAATGTTTTCTTGTTATATTTTACTGACATTCTTGAACGATATCACTATAATTGGTATTAATTGACATGTTTCAGGAATCCACGTAGGAATGCAAGGAAATAATGGAAATGAGCTAAAAATGACCAAAACGAGCTAATACCTCGAAGCATTGGCCAAAGACCTCAAAGTTAAAAGAAATTGCATTCACCGATCAATCGGCTAGTGGCTCAAGATCGATTGGGAAGGATCGAAATTGTCAAGAAAATAAATAGAGATTGCAATCGATCGGCATTCAGCACTGATCGATCACGATACAGGATTTGTTTCCTTAAATGGGCCGAGAGTAAGGAGGAATTTCACATGGGATTGAAGATTGTTCACACGGCATGAAGTAGCTTTACATACAGTTTATTCACGTTGCATTAAAGGGCTGAGATATCAGATTATTGGAGGAAAAAAAAGGAAATAAAATATCCTAATGGGTTGTACATCAATTCTGGATGTAAATATTTAGGATGATTAAAATCACCACATGGCCCATTATTATGCATAGAAAGAAATATATCATGATGAGGGAAACAATAGAAAAAAAATCATCGACCATAACCTACACTAAACCACACGCCTTCACCCTAACATCTCATCAACCAATCACACGCCTCCTTCATAAGAACCTCACGTCCAGAACCCCAACGATCTTTACGCCTCACCCCTTTTTTCCTTCACTCCATCATACACACTAGCCTCCATCTATCTATTATCCAACCTTTAACATTTCACCCCATGATTTTGGAACAACTCCAACAAAGCGATTAAAGTGACGATCGAGAAGGAAGCAAGAGAAGGAGCGATGATCTACAACTGAAGTCGATGCTGGGAGTTTATTCTTACTTTTAAACTTTAGTTTAGTTTTATTTTGATTATATCATGTTTGGATTGTTGCAAAACATGTTTGAGTATTGGTATTTATTTATGAGTATGAATTAAATTTATTTATCGAGGCTAGACGAACCTTTGTTATGAACCTATGATTTGATGATTGAATTCTTATAGTTCTTTGCATATGTTTTATGTTCTTCATGCTTTTAGAGGATTGATCACCTTTGAATGATGTTAGTATCGTAATTGAGATCGAGAGATGATTTTATGATACAGAATTATTAACTCATACCATGGATTTAAGACCGAGATCGAGAGATGAGGTCAAATACATGCGTGATAGCCATAAAATCTAGTAATTGAAAGCTAGGAGTTTTCATGGATCTTATGTAATATTGAGTTGTTAAATAAGTACACGAGAGTGACTTACTGCAATTTGATATTAGGTTTAATATAACTCGAGAAAGTATATTAGATAAGTTTGGAGAACTCGTCGCCTTAGAAATATTTGGATATTCAATCAAGAATTGTAGGGGATTGCATTGGAGCCGACGTCTTGATAATCTTTTCTAGCGGAATTTTCTCGTTTACTTTTATTGACTTGGTTGGATTAATAGTTAACTTAGTTATTTAGTATTTTATATAATTCAATTTCGTAGGTTAAATATAGTTAAAAACATCTTATATGGTACTTGCTTGTTAGTCCATGTGGGTTCGACAATCCGTATTCTTCCTATCTATACTAAAACTTGACACCGTGCACTTGCGGTATAATCGCGCTGCTTTGATATTTTATTGTTTAAATAAATCGCGCTCATGTTCTTTTTCTCATAATCACCGAGATCAAAAACTCTAAAATCAATTAAAAATCATGATAACAATGATTTATCGTACTCATGCTCATAAACCATCAGTTTTATAATCAATACTAGCTAAATCATTATAACAATGATTTGTTGAATTCAGATACACCTCAATCATCAATTCCCTGGTTATATCTCATCATATTCTATCGCTCGCTCAATACCGGTGGCACTATAATCCCTCGCTCACTAGCGGCATCACCATAATTCATAACATATACTGATTCAACGCAACAAGAATATATTATTCGTTAAACGTAACAATAATATGTTTACATCTGCTCGTAAGTCACACGTACCTTAAGGTCACAAGGTGATTTAGACATCCTTGACAACTGGAGGCTCGTACTATATTGAATATCAACTCAATATTAATATCTCCTCAATAACCCTCAACAATATCGTCAATAGTCTATGGATTCGACGTGCATCTTATCGTTATCAATTACAAGTTACCGTCCTACGTATATTACTCAAACGACCCCATTTATCCATTATTCATTCCATTTATAATTAATTCAAGCATATAGAACACATTGTTCGATGGTTTAATACATATAACCTTATTTCAGTGTTAACGGCTTCTCCAAATATCATAACCATCACATAAATCAATTGACACTTTATGAGTGAAGCCTATTCATTTCAATGTCTCGGTACTATTTCAAAATGATTAGTCATAATATACACAATCTCACAATTCCCAACAAAATAACAAATTTTAATTTTAAATTTTTTTGCCAGCGATCGATCGTTGTCTGCTTGAAATTTCTCCCCAAGTTTCTGTCGCTAGAGATCAATCTCTGAAAACCTAGAGACTGATCTCTACATAAATATTTATGAAAAGCCTTCGATTTTTACATGGTTTTCTTTACGAAATCTTCACAAAACTTGAAATACACCACAAAAAATATCCTTGCACACTCTACAAGGATCTCAGCACATCTTTATCTCAAAACAACAAGAATCAAAGTTATATCCCCCAACTTAGCTCATACTCAAACCCACCATAACAATACCAATTCACAACAATATTTATGCCACCAAAATGGTTTAGACTCGAGCCACACTCAACAACAAATACGAAATATGATTAATCAAACATATCTTGCAATTCAACACAATTATTAACCAAACCCTTCTCCCAAACTTAGCTCAAAGCTAAACTCAATAACAAAATAACTAAGGGAGAATCAAGATAATCTTACCACCACACAACTTGCACCAAAATCTAGCCTCAAAATCGAGCTCGAAGAGCCACTACCACAGCTCGAAGGGTTGTACGAAGAAGATGGAAGAAGGAGAGAAACTTTCCTTCTTATCGTGAAGGATAAGAATGATGGGGAGATAGAGTTATACTCTCTTAAAGAATATCCCTATTACCAATTGCAGAAATGTCCCTCATCTCTATTTATTCTATAATTTTGACCCACAATCGATTAATTCAAAACTCGACCTCAAATTTATTTCGCAAAACAAATTCCAACTACGAACTCTAATTCCCACGAATCTCAATTACATAATTATCTCATAATTACCATAATGATAGTCCAACAACCAGTTATAGTTTAATTTGGGATAATAAATTTTGTGTATCACATTTCTCCCCTACTAAATAAACTTCGTACTTGAAATTTAAACATACACACTTATCAGGAGTGTCATAAATAATTCATATACAACAGAAGTGCCAAAGATAGAGTTGACATACCGTCGAAATATCTCACTGGACCTCATATGGTCTATCCAAACCAGAGTCCAAACAGGACGCTACACATGGGCACCATTCAAATTCTCCCTTTTGGTAACATTTACACATAAAGAAATCGAGATTTCTAAATAAAGAAATCAATAATGACAATGTACAACTAGAATGTCACTTATATCATACCAGATCCAAATTTTCCTTCTCTCAACTTATTATTGATTCAAACATAGATGTCTCATTACATCTATCCAACTAAGGGGAGTTTACCACGCTACTCATGTAATTTCTCAAACAAAGGCATTTAAATTTTCATTCGAAAATTAATTATATGAAATTCACAACTAATATTTCATCTATCTAAATAGATTTAGAATCTAATGCACACATATACAAGTGACATACTTGGTGTACCATACCAACCCTCTTAACACTGTCATTTCTACAGCTTCAATACATTCTAACATCAGTATTCAAGATATACCATATACATGTATCTTTATTGATGTCAATCATTTCCAGTTTACTATAATCTTCTATTCCACTATTTCTTTCAGTTTTCCGCTTAATAATACATTATTTTATTATTCAATGTTAGATAAAGTTCTTATAAGATCATTTAAATTCTCTCACCATATGTGTATGCTTTTCCATTATGTACCAGTAGTTATTGCATCTTACACGATGCCACATTTCAATTATCACATGCCCTCAACACATCATTAGTTTAACAAATTCATAATGAGCTTATATAGAACATATTTTTGTCTAATTCCCATTGTTAACTCTTTCATTCGATCAACATCATTACTCATTCAACCACATTCCACTATTATTCATCATATTGGGTTAGTGTCGACACACTACCCATTATTGTACATCCTATCTTGATTCTTACTCATCCATGAGTATACATGCCTATCATTTCAGTTATTCTTTCGTGTCAGACACTTCCTTAAATAATTCGTTACTATGTACACAATTAATGTACTTGGTGTTTCAATCCACCCCCTTCAACTATCATTATGCAATTTTATTATCCCCCCATTTTCTTCATTATTCCACATCATAAGACAATCAACCACAATATATATTACATTTGCGTCATGTAATGTAATTAGTCATCATTATCCACAATATCATTTTCACACAATATCATATTATTATATCATTCATTCTTCGAGCTTCATATCCTACAGAGTCTTTTATACATCACAAAACCACATAATGCTCCAATATTAATATCGCATAATTAATCTCTGTATAGATGCAATCATCAAAAAATTATACATCAGCATCATATCATCATGTCATTAGAGTACTCATATGCTCTATAGCACCAGCCTTTCCACATCTCATCACCCAACTATCAAATAGTGTAAAATGAATACTAGGAATAACATTGTTAGTACTTCTCATAAACACATATCATAATCACTCACCTTATCATTTACGCACTATTGATATTTATAATGGCACAATCATTAAGCATGAATATCCCATGCGTCAAAAGGTTCACGTCTTTCTATATACATATCATGTTACATTACACTATCACATACTATGTGATTATATCAATATGAAATCAATTTCATATCTCAATAACATGATTTATTTCAATCATTAACTCAGTATTCAACGTTATTATATCATTTAATAAATTCTTAGACATTAGTCTCATCATATATCATCATCTAATCAATATCTGATTCCAAGTAATTATTAGAACATCCATTAATAATTACTTCATGCATATGCCATCATTTATACGCATCTCAGTTACTAACTCAACTTCAAGACATAATAAATCATTTAATCGTAAATGTTCATATATCACATGTATTATCATAATGACATTGTTATATTATTCGTCACATTGTATGTCACTCGCCATTAATCATCACATGATTATTTATCATGACTGTCATTATACACCAGAGAATAATATCATAACATCATACCGATTTGTGACATTCAAGATAGTTCCACGTCAACCCGTGACGTTCACAATGATCACATGTCAGCACATGACATTTATAGTGATCCCACGTCATTTCGTAACATTTCACGTCATCCCGATATACTCAATAATTTTATTCTCGCATTATTCTATTCAACTCAACATCATATGATTAATAAATCATAAATCTCACAATATACAAAACAATCATCCTTTCACAAAATAAATATCGTTCAAAATGATTATCATTACCTTAATGTTATCTCGTTGCTGCAACAATAATAAATGAACATATCAATAATATGTTTCATTTAAATTTCATTATCAACTCTCCACATGATAATTGATTCTCATAAATCAATAAAAATAACTCCAATCAATATATACCAACATCTTAAACCAAATAAAATGGTTTACCTCGACAACTCGTTTCCGTGGACCATTCTAATATCCTATTGGGCCTATATCGCATGTATCCAAGGAACAATAATATGGGTGTGTACAACACAATGTTCATTGCTATCTGAAATCAACATATCATTAATATTCATCGCTAATACAATAGCGGTACAACAATACACATATATAATGTAATAACGACACATCAATATTCATTGCTAACTCAATAGCATTATAACAATACTCATACTACGGTGATACATAGTACTCATCGCCTGCGTTGGTACGCAATACTCATCACCCTACAACGGTACTCAATCAATACCCCTCACTTCAACATATCAGTGGCATGATCAATACCCCTCGCTTTGACATATCAGCGACATTCATAATATCCCTCGCTTCGACATATCAGCGGCATGTTCCTTCGATATGGCAGCGGCAATTAATATATTCACATCTCTTCGATATGACAACGACAAGTATTCTATTTCATCGCTTTGATATGACAGCGGCAAGTATTCTATTATCATCGTTTCGATATGACTGTAGCATCACAATAACCTCAATATATTAAGATCAACAAAACATCTTGCAATCGCCACATTCCCTAATACGTTATATCAACAGCTCAATAATATCTATCTCTTCGAATTATCGACGGCTCAATAGATATCCATCGCTTCGACATACCACTGACCAGCGCTACGATATGACATCGGCAAATATCATGATCCATCGCTCGATAACACAACGGCAAATATTCTGATTCATTGTTTTTCGATATAACCGTAGCATCCCAATGATATCAATGTACTTGTACGCACAACGACAATATCAAGTATGTATTTTCATATATCACGATAACAATTCAATATCAATGCATGTATATAAATTCACATATACATGCATTCTCATAATCACAACGTAGCCATACCCGATCATCATATCATCTGTTGTCACATATCAACAACACAATACTGTCCATTATTTCCTATATTCAGACATCATATATCATTTCTCATTTTTTGATTTTCCTAAAAAATCAGAGCACTGTGTACAGATACAACATGCATACAATTTCAATCAAAATTCATTTATTCTTTTACCAAACACACCATCAAATTACTATCAACATAGGATATCGTTTGTTGTTTATCCAGCGACACGTCATTACTACCGCAACAACCAACTCAATGATATACTACTTAAATAAGCGATCGGCGTATTGCACTCCTACAAAAAATACCACATTCAGTGTGTATGTTAATTGGCATAGCCTGCTATTTCTCAATATCACATTCCCTGTATTCCATATGAGCCTTCAACCATGATGGTTAGCAATAATACCAATTTCCATGACCTCATGTCATACTATGCACATAAATGTATAAATGTCACATTACACTAACACAAAATTGTAATCATGCATAAATTATATGCTAATCAATTTCTCAACACACATCTCGTCCCTTAGACAGCCCAAAGAGCAAATCAATGCTCTGATATCACTAATGTAGGACTTCAACTCCTAATCTCGTCATTAATGCATTTATCACATAATCTGTATATACATTTTTCACATTAGGGGATTATCGTTACATGTTTTTTAATTATAGCATGACTTCATCATTTTTTTTTGACATAATCTCTCGTAAATCCGTTTCCCGACATATGTATACTGTTACAGCCTGAATTAGCTCAACAACGTGAAGAAGTGAATAAGGTAATGCAACACAACTTTCTGGAAATGAAATGGAGTTTATACAGAAACACAACACACAGAAGAACAATTCGCACGACACAAACTAAAGTATAATCGATTACTGAAATTTGAAAGGAATCACAAGAAGAAAAGCTCACAACACACACACAACTCAAGGAAGGAAATTCCCATTGCCCAAGCCTAAGCTTGCACTATCAAACTCTTTAAATTCCAAAATATTCTCTATCCCTACTCTCCTTGCTTTTTATTCCTTGGTTTCGCTCCCAAAATCCCAACAAACTTTCCTTTCTCACAATGTATTACTCCTCTCCTTCCAACAGATTCATGAACCTAATCTTGGGCTCCCAGCATTGGCCCATCACTGTAATGGGTTGGGCTTGAAATGTTTGTCCCGTAATAATACCTCCCCCTTGAAAATTAGTCTTGTCCTCAAGCCTGAAGTTATAGGATGTACCGTCTACGGTTTGAACATCCTCCATAACATTCGTAGCGTCCCTTTCTCGATCCCAAATCTTGTTAGCATCTATCGCGACGTTTCCCATCATTTCTGCATATATTTTGCATGCAGTGTCAAACTTGAATCTTGTGAGAACCTTCTTGCAGTTGAAACCACCGTCAATGGTCTTCGGACATTCCATGACCATTGTTTTCAAATTTATGCTCACCAATAGGACAAATGACCCCTTTTTCAATTTCTCATCAAGCATCAAACGCAGGCCTTATTCCAAGGGTTGTCAGCAATTTTCTCACATGGTATAGCATTATAAGAACTACAAAATAGCCTTTAATTTCTCTATATTTCATTCCAGGAAGGTCCAAAGGAGGCACTTGGTGAAATTTGTCCCTTGAATCGAGTAAATCGCAGGTGCTCAATATATGGACATCAATCTTCTGAAGCACCCCAAGCGCACAAGGCTAGACAACAAATGGTTGAACTACTTCCAAAAGCTGAATATTTATTTCAACCGCTTCATCCCCATAGCCATCTCAATTACTTCTATCTTTCTCTCATGCACATATAGGAGCACATCATGATCACTTTCACTTCAATATTCAAGAGTAAATATTTGAAGGCTATCAATTTCACACTGAAGCTCACCACCAACAACCAAACTAAAAATCCCCACTAGACCTAACCAATTTGCCACTACAACACCCTTTTTCATTGCTTTTATGATGTGCATTAGACCTTGAATCCCCGTGGCTCATCATGCCACCCCTACTCTAGCTTTTTGTCGGTGTCCCACCGATCATCCCGCTTCGCACGATTCAGCACTCCATTCGACTGTAATTTCGTCGTCCACTTTCAACTTTCTGGAATCTAAGGCATATGTGATATTAATTGACTTGATATCGTCTGTATTATATCTTTTGGGCCCTAACCCAAAAAACTTACTTCATCAATTATAATGTCTGAATTTCTGGCCCAATATATTTCATGGGTTTTTATCTTTTTCCATATTTCTTCTTCACGCTCTTTCCCATGAATTGCTCTCTGTCAGGTTCCAACGATATGTCCCGCTGTCTCGCCACCAATCCATTCCTAGAACACGATGATTGTCTGCCGCCCACACCGCCTCCGACCACCGTCGACCCAGAGACTGTCGTTCCACCGGCGGTCGACCTACCTAGTTGCAACTTCTGCCCATACTCGTCCTCTTGTGCCATGGATGATTTTAAATGTAATGCCCAGATTTGGTTGGCCCATGGTATTTAGTTGGGCCGAAGAATGATATAGCCCAAATAATCTCCTCCAACCTTAGTCCACTCTTGGAAGATCCAAACCCCCAACACAATTCTTGCCTTGACTTCCCCATTCTCACCCTCACCGACATCAATGTCCCTGGTCATCATCTCTAGCACCAGCGACATAGAACCTATCGATCTCCACCACCTGATAGCCTCTCTTCCATCAAACCCCAATGAATTTACTCGCCGATCATCAGGTTTTTCCTCATCTAATCCGGGCTTAGCCTCTTGTCCTTATTCTTTCTTATCACACACATCAAAAGATTGTTCTATGATATCGGCTATTTTTATCAACTCCTATGGCTTTCCTTTAACTAAGTTAACTTTGGATTCCTCCATAGTTCCATCTAGCTTGATTCCAGGAATTACCTCAGGTTGCTTGCCAGTTACTTTCAACTCGTTCACCGACAAATATTCCGCCTCACCCAGCTCCTCTAGGTCTGATGTCTGAACTGGAACATCAATGGTTTCCTCCTTTTAATCCTCCTCACCAAATTTCTTCATCAATTCCTTGGTGAAACAATCCCATGGCAAATCGCGATTGTCGTGTATTATCCCATAAAACCAAATTTCTGCCACTCCCTCCATACTCATGAATGCAATCTGCATTCGGTCTTTGCCATGACGTCAAATTATTGCCATGACGTCGAATTGGCCTAGAAATAAAGCTCCGCTGTCAGAAGCCATAGTCTAGGAACCCTGCCGTTGAATGCCGGCATCGCTGCATAACCAAAACATCTGAAAAAAGTGGTGTCTCTGCTCATTGTTGTATCTCCTCAAGGTTCGTGGCAGGTCGGGCCAATTGTTACAGCCTGAATTAGCTCAACATCGTGAAGAAGTGAATAAGGTAATGCAACACAACTTTCTGGAAATGAACTGGAATTTATACAGAAGCACAACACACAGAAGAACAATTCGCACGGCACAAACTAAAGTATAATCGATTACTGAAATTTAAAAGGAATTACAAGAGAAAAGCTCACAACACACACACACACTCAAGGAAGGAAATTCCCCCTTGCCCAAGCCTAAGCTTGCACTCTCAAAACTCTCTAAAGTCCATAATATTCTCTATCCCCACTCTCCCCCTTTTATTCCTTGGTTTCCCTCCCAAATCCCAACAAACTTTCTTTCCTCACCACGTGTTACTCCTCTCTTTCCAACAGATTCATGAACCTTATCTTGGGCTCCCAGCATTGGCCCATCGCTGTAATGGGTTGGGCTTGAAATGTTTGTCCCGTAATAACATATTATATACTTTATAATGCACTAATCATATTCTTAATTCATTATGCAAATTTACTCTAAAATAACTTGCATGCCCAAAAGAAAAGAGAATATCAAAGAAATTTATGCAACCCATATACACATATCAATATGCTCAAAGACGAGAAATGAATAAATAAATGTGTATTTACTTGTACTTATGACATTAACATTAATTACTGGTACATCGCTCCTAGGAGCATCCTCATTCAATAGCTCGAACTCATTTCCAGTACCAATATCGTACATGTGTTCCCTGTTTCAACAGAAACAGGCCACACACGGGGTGCGCACACTAACAACATAATCACATTATTATTACCAATTACGCAATTAATAATTTACAGAATGTAAAGCTGCAAATTAAGATAATACTCCCTGAATATACCATAATCATATGAGCTCTCCCATGATGTTCCTGTTCTCACAATAACCAAGATCAACAACTCTAAAATCAATTAAATCATGATAACAATGATTTATCGTACTCATACTCATAAACCATCAATTTTATAACCATTAATAGCTAAATCATTATAACAATGATTTACTGAATTCAAGTACATCTCAATAATCAATTCACTAGTTATATCTCATCATATTCTATCGCCCACACACGCTCAACATCGGCAACATCATAATCCATCGCAAGCTCAATAACAGCATCACCATAATTCATAACCTATAGTGATTCAACGCAACAAGAATATATTATTCGTTAAACGTAAAAATAATATATTTACTTATTCTCGTACGTCACACATACCTTAAGGTCGCAACGTGATTTAGACATCCTCGACAACCTGAGGCTCTTACAGTAACTATAATGAATATCAATTCAATATTAATATCTCCTTAATACCCCTCAACAAGATCATCAATAATCTTATAGATTCGACGTATCTCTTATCATTATCAATTACAAGTTACCGTACTCCATATATAACTGTATTTCAGTGTTAACGACTTCTCCAAATATCATAACCATCACATAAATCAATTGACACTTTATGAGTGAAGTCTATTCATTTCAATGTCTTGGTATTATTTCAATAATTAGTCATAAAATACCCTCTCACAATTCCCAACAAAATAACAAATTTTAATGTTTTTTTGTTTTTTTTATTTTTTGGAGAGATCTATTGTTGGAATCCAGCGATCGATTGTTGTCTGCTCGAAATTTCTCCCCAAGTTCTACCGCTAGAGATCAATATCTGAAAACGTAGAGATTGATCTCTACGTTAATATTTTTGAAAAGCCTTCAATTTTTACATGGTTTTCTCTACCAAATCCTCATCAAACTTAAAATACACCACAAAAAATATCATTCTACACTCTACAAGGATCTCAACACATTTTGATCCCAAAACCATAAGAATCAAAGTTATATCCCCCAACTTAGCTCATACTCAAACCCACCATAACAATACCAATTCACAACAAGATTTATGCCACCAAAATAGTTTAGACTCGAGCCCAACCCAACAACAAACACGAAAGTATGATTAATCAAACATATCTTGCAATTCAACACAATTATTAACCAAACTCTTCTCCCAAACTTAGCTCAAAGCTAAACTCAGTAACAAAATACCTAAGGGAGAATCAAGATAATCTTACCACCACACAACTTGCACAAAAATCTAGCCTCAAAATCGAGATCGAAGAGCCACTACCACAGCTCGAAGGTTGCACGAAGAAGAGGAAATGAGGATAGAAACTTTCCGTGAAGGATAAGAATGAGGGGGAGAGATAGGTATACCCTCTTAAAGAATATCCCTATTACCAAATTGCACAAAGGTCCTAATCTCTATTTGTTCTATAATTTTGACCCACAATCGATTAATTCAAAACTCGACCTCGAATTTATTTCTCAAAACAAATTCCAACTACAGACTCTAATTCCCACGACTCTCAATTCCGTAATTATCTAATAATTACCATAATGATAGTCCAACAACAAATTATAGTTTAATTCGAGATAATAAATTTTCGAGTATCACAATTTTATGTGCTTGTTAAAGTACCAAAGTGTAGCACAGTAAGTGTTTGATAAAATGCTTCAACCAAACTGTTTTTACATATTTACTTGCATACTTTAAAATGATTTTCAAACGGTTAATCGGTTATATAGCGGGATATGTCGAGTGTTTTCCGCTCGGGTTTGAAGCCTCGGTGTAATTATTTCAAGAATGTCAGCTATTGAAGCTCGAGTTGGTTGAGCTCGGATGCGGATTGGCCATTCAACCCCCGAATCGATCCTAACAAGTGATATGTGAGCGAGTCTTTCTTGGAAAGCATTTTGAGCATGAAATTTTCATCGCATAATTTTTCAAAATTTTGGTGTACAAATATTTTTGAGCATTAAACTTATTTTCATTGCATTCATTATGCACAAAAATATTTTTAAATATGTTCTAAACTCGTTTTTAATTTTAAAATTGTTATTTTGAGATTTTTGTAACAATTTTTGAAATAGTTGAGTTTTTCTGGCAGCTTGCAGGGACATTGAGAAAATCGGCATAATTTCTTGCTCGTATGTCCAAATGATGAAACGCTTTTTGCGTTGCAAACTAGACTCATAGAGCATCGCAGTGGAATAGGTCTTGCAGCCCAAACTTGCTTGAGGAAAAACAGTTTATTGGTTCAAGTTGGATCAAATGTACTACTGTAGAAAAGATGAAATAGACATTGTTGAGTTTTATCAAGAAATTCAAATATGTTGTAAAGTATGCTGCACCCATCATCAAAAGATGTAATTTTTGTTCAAAACTTTAATTTGTATTGCGTTTTTTATTTGTTTTAGCCTACCATATTTATCCATTACTTACTCAAATTTTCAAATCTTTTAAGATTAAGGGGGAGATTTAATTCAATCTTTGAGGAGGAGAAAATTTTATTTGTCTTCATTTTTATTCACACAAAAGGGAGAAATATGTTATTTTAAAAATATGATGATGATAATGGAACAAATAAGATAAGCTAAATGAGGTGAAGGTCGTGGATGTGGTTACCGAGTAAAAAAATGTTTTGATAATTTTTTTTTAAATGTGGGCCCCATATTTGTGGGATCCATATTGCCATTACAATTTTGATGTTAGTCCCTGGGTGAGAAAAACGCCTTGAAAAGATTATTGTGTAGTGATAGGGACAGTTTTGTCATTTGGATCCTAATTCTTGTAACGACTCGAGTGAGTGAATGAATGGCACGTGACAGTGATTCCCTTTTTTCTGTCCTTTTTTCATTTGTGAACTTTGTGGGGAAACGAATCTGGTTAGTAAGAAATCAAATCTTTGTTGAATAGTTTTTTTGATTCATAATGTGCTTTGATTTTTTTATTCATAAAATCGATGTCCTTATTGATTATAAGTTCAATTAGTTCGATCGGTTGAACATCTCAAAAATAACAAGCAATGTTCAAAAAGAACAATATTCCAAAATCGTAAGACAATATTAAATTATGATATGACTCACACCTTATATAATTTACGGGGAACTAAACATATCTATATATAATATACAAGTCACTTTTATGGAATTATATGGATTTTTTGATAAGACATATATAAAATATTATTTTGTAATTATTTAGTAAGGTGGTTTTAGATGGTCAATCAGACCGATCCATTTTTCAAAAAAGTGCTTAAGACAATGCTTACGAATTTAGTAGGTCATATAAGCACATAATTCTAAATATAAAATACAACAAGCTTTTATCTTAATGAGTGAGGTAAGTTA
Source organism: Haberlea rhodopensis (assembly GCA_907163345.1). Lineage (NCBI taxonomy): Eukaryota > Viridiplantae > Streptophyta > Magnoliopsida > Lamiales > Gesneriaceae > Haberlea > Haberlea rhodopensis. The sequence continues at coordinate 2,439,565 of CAJQUN010000079.1, forward strand.
TATAAATCATTATATGTCATTGTGCTATATCTCCTACTATGTCCTAATGTATATTTAAATGACTTTTTATCATATTTTATCGATGTTAACAAAGTTTTCTTTGGTGATTAATTTGTGTATTTGTTATAGTCTTACATCACCAAATTTGGACATTTATTGATCGTCTAAATACATGTTTGTACTATCTTAAATCGTCTCTGGGAGTTCCTTAGTAGGCGTTATCCTAAATTTCTCTCTAATTTTACATCTCTTATTTGTTCTCAATAGTGCTAAATGTATATAATATACTATTTTTTGATCGGTTAATTCATCATCCTTTAACATGGTACAATCCATCACACATAATTCTATATCAAATACCTAATTACAATTAATAACAAGTGATTCGTTACATAAAAAGAGATTACATCGGAAAGCTACTCATTTCTTACATAAAAATAATTATATGATCTTTGATGATGTTTTGATAAAGAAGCTCGAGGATCTCCTTTGAAAGCACTGGCGGACGCATAATTTTAGGGAGGGGTGCAAAAAAAATTTAGTCCAAAAAAAGATTTCAACGAAAAACCAGTCTATTATTCCATAAATAAATAATCAAATATGTCTTCACAACTTGAAATATAATATGATAAATTGTTCAATATTCTAAAGGATAGCGGAAGCATAAAATAATAAACTAATATCTTGAGTCTTGAAAACGTTAACGGACCACCAACCCCAAAAGTGTTGTTGTTCATCATCTTCGACTTCCTCCTCGTTCTTATCTAAGGAGGAGAGTACGGGGTGAGTGTTTTGTTAAACACTCAGCAAGTGGGGGACAATCGATGTGACACTACCATATATTTTCATAATTTTTTCCAAACAATATATCATATCAGATCATAGACTGATATGAATATATCATAATATAATTTAATATAGTTACTCTCATCGAGCCATATAACATAATTTAATATAATTTCAACATAATTCACATAATCGATTGTAATTTCAAAACATACATATGATTTTTCAAAAATAAAATGAAATATCATAACAAAAGCCCACTTACAAAGATTGGAGATATTTCTAAGCGTGACTGGATGAACTTAGAGTTGCGAAAACACAATGAATCCTTCTTTCCTAGGCTTGAAATAATGGACCAAAATTTAATTGCTCAATTTTCAGAATTTCAATAACACAAACCTTCGAACTAAAGGCTGATTTTTCTGAAATTAAGGCTGCATGTTTCGAAAAATAGGGGCTGGACATAGATTGAAATTTTCAAAAGTTATACACTGATTTTTCGAAAATTTGGTGCTGAAATATTTTGGAATTTTTTTTATGGCTGGAACTTCAGAATTTAAAGGCTTGAACTTATCAAATTTAATGGCATGGGATTTGAGATTAGTGGCTGGAATAAAGATTCTTGGATGACGTGTTTTAAAGCTTTAAAGTTTGCTACATTTATTTATTCATTAAATTCTTTGTTAATTCATGCTTATCCATTAATTTATTTATTTTGTAATTTACATTATTATTTATCTAATATTTATTAAGTGTGTTTTTGGTGTCATGAAGTCTCCCGGAATGAACCAAATTCTATCTAGCTAGGCGGTAAGTTAATATCATAATAATTCTATATTATCTTTAGATATATCAATATTATCTCTATATCAAGATATATGAGTTGATTAAAATACTTAATTGTTAAGTTGAACAAAATATTTATATCAAGATTTATGAGTTGATTAAAATATCTAATTGTTAAGTTGACAAGGGTCTTCACAAAAACCCCATCAAATAAAACCATTCTTTTAACTTTCATTTTTCAATAATACCATCTAATAAATTATCAAGTATTAAACTTGCACCTCAAAGGCACCCCGGAATTATTTATTCCAATCCCGATCAGAACATACAATGCTCAATAATTCAAAAAGGACCCGGGAATTAAATATTCCAACTACGGCCCAAAATGTAGTGCCCAAAAATTCAAATCTCGAAATCTTATCAAGATGTCATCATTAATCAAATGAATAATCGTTAATTATTTCGGGCATCACAACGTCGGTATGCAATACTCATCGCCCTACGTCGGTATGCAATACTCATCGCCCTACGGCGGTATGCAATCAATACCCCTCGCTTCAACATACCCACCGGCATAATAAGTATTCCTTGCTTCGACATATCAGCGACATTCATAATACCCATTGCTTCGACATGTCAGCGGCATGTTTCTCGCTTTGATATTACAACGACAATTATTATATTCTCATCTTTTCGATATGACAATGGCAAATATTCTATTTACATCGCTTCGATATGACAACAAGAAGTATTATATTCCCATCGTTTCGATATGACTGTAACATCACAATAACATCAATATACTCAAGTCAACGTAACATCTCGCAATCGCCACAATCTCTACTACGTTATATCAGCGGATCAATAATATCTCTCGCTTCGAATTATCGACGACTCAATAGATATCCCCCCCTTCGACATACCAGCGACCCACGCTACGATATGACAGCGGCAAATATCATGATCCATCGCTCGATAAGGCAATGACAAATATTCTGATCCATCGCTATTCGATATAACCGTAGCATCCCAATGATATCAATATACTTTTATGCACAACGACAATATCAAGTATTTTATTTTCATATATCACGATAACAATTCAATATCAATGCTTGTATATAAATTCACATATACCTGCATTCTCATAATCACAACGTAATCATACCCGATGATCACATCATCTGTTGTCACATATCAACAGCACAATATTGTTCATTATTTTCTATACTCATACTGTGATGTCCGGAATAATTATTAATTGTTAAATTGATTTAATTATGATATTTATATGATGTGTCGGAATTTAATTCTTGGGTATCGGATTTTGGGCCGGAGTTGGGAGGAGTGTATCCGGAAAGAATTTATTGTGTGAATTAATTTAATAACGGGATTATTTGCTAATAAAGATGATTAACTTTATTTTGAGTATTATTGATTTAGATGAGTTAAATTATTTGTGTGGAGGAGATTGAAATTAGGTGGGAATAAAAGAAACACACCACACCATTTTTGACCACAAAAATCACACGATTTCTCTCCTTCCCCTTTCTCCTTCACGCTGTTTCCTTCAACCGCAGAAGCCGATGCTTTCCTTGATTCTTGCCTTGATTTTTTGCGTTAAGATACTCCACTAGCCTCCGGACATCAATGACAGCTTTTTCATGTTGACGCTTTTAAGGTACGTAGTGACGTACGAGCAGGTATGCCATGTAGAAATGCTAAAATAATGCAATTATGTGATGAACTTTAATGTGCAACTATGCGAAATTCGAGTATGTGAATGTTGTATATTACTTGTGGCACTGCGGTTATGTAAGTGTACATAATCCGGTTGTGTGAGTTGAGTCTTGATGCCGAGGGCATGATTGGATATGAGAAAGCATTGAGAATGATCATAGTAAATGGGCATGAGTGCCTTTAAATTGTGTTGGTTACGATTGTGAAATAAGTAATGTATCATAAAGGAAACAATTTATTTTAATATTGAGTATCATCGTTTAAATTATGTTATCGATCTTGACGATTGTGGATTTGTGACATATTGAGACAGGAACAGTATAAGAAATCCTTCATTGGCCAGAATTTTCAGGGAGTACATTTTATAGATTTTAATAATCTTATTCAATTGCATTTAAATTTTGTATATTGATAAAAGTATGACTGTTGAGTTGGAGTGTGCTCACCCTGTGTGGGGGATGTTTCTGTGAAACGGGTAAAACAGGTATGACATCGGTTCTGAAGTGAGTTCGAGCCATTGGAGTAGAATACTACCAGGAGAATGATATCAGTATTGGTAAAGGGTGATGTGATTGTATGCGAGTAGATTTATACTTGTTTATTCATTGTTCATTTGTGATCATCATAATACCAGTATATGATCTGTATATATGTCTTAATATTTCTCCTTTCATTTGGGTGTCATAGATGCACTTTATTTGAGGAGATTATGATTTATGATTTGAGCAGATGAATTTATTTTGGGTGAAGGTTGGAGTTTAATTATATGAGGATGTGTTGTTTGGGATTTTATTATTGTCATGGTGATGATATATGTCTGTTGATTTTTTTTGGAGAGTCAAGTTTATGGGGAGACTCTGCCCAAATTTTTATAAAAGTCATAGGGTATATGTGAAGTATGTAGTGAGAATTTTTAAGGGGTGAGTTTTCACATACACAAATGACGTCATAAATGCTTAAATGTCGTCTTTAAGATTTGGGGTCTTACACATACATCATATATCATTTCTCATTTTTTGATTTTCCTACAAAATCAGATTTCTTAGCACTGTATACAAATACCACATGCATATAACTTCAGTCATAATTAATTTGTTCGTTTACCAAACACAACATCAAATTACTATCAACATAGTATATCATTTGTTGTTATCCAACGATACATAATTACTACCGCAACAGCCAAGTCAATGATATACTATTTAAATAAGCTATCGGCTTATTGCACTCCTAAAAAAATACCACCTCCAGTGTATATGTTCATTGGAATAGCCGGTTATTTCTCAATATCACGTTTATTGTCACAATATCACGTTCCTCGTATTCCATACGATCCTTCAACCATGATGGTTAGCAATAATACAAATTTCCATGACCTGATGTCATACTATGCACATAAATGTATAAATGTCACATCACACGGCACAAAATTGTAATCATGCATAAACTATGTGCTAATCAATTTTTCAACACACCTCTCGTCCCTTAGAGAGCCCAAAGAGCAAACCACTAATGTAGGACATCAACTTCTAATCTCATCATTAATGCATTTATCACATAATCTGTGTATACAATTTTCACATTAGGGGATTATCGTTACATGCTTCTCAATTATGACATGACTTTCATAATTTTTTTCTTTTACATAATCCATCTTAAACCCGATTCCTGACATAACTTAATTCACATATGTATACACTTTATAATGCATTAATCATATTCTCAATTCATTATGCAATTTACTCTTAAATAACTTGCATGCCCAAAAGAAAAGAGAATATCAAAGAAATTTATACAACCAATATACACATATCACTATGCTCACAGACGAGCACTGAATAAATAAATGTGTATGTACTTGTACTTATGACATTACCATTGATTACTGGTAGATCGCTCATTGAAGCATTATCATTCAATGGCTCGAACTCATTTCCAGTACCAATGTCACACATGTGTTTCCTGTTTCAACAGAAACAGCCCACACACGGGGTGAACATACTAACAACATAATCACATTATTATCAGTTATGCAATTAATAATTTACAGAATGTAAGATTCAAATTAAGATAATACTCCCTGAGTATACCATAATCATATGAGATCTCCAATGATGTTCATGTTCTCACAATAACCGAGATCAACAACTCTAAAATCAATTAATCATGATAACAATGATTTATCGTACTCATACTCATAAACCATCAGTTTTATAATCGATAATAGCTAAATCATTATAACAATGATTTACTGAATTCAGATACATTTCAATCATCAATTCACTGGTTATATCTCATCTATCGCCTGCGCACGCTCAACAACGGCAACATCATAATCCATCGCACGCTCAATAACAGCATCACCATAATTCATAATATATACTGATTCAACACAACATGAATATATTATTCGTTAAACATAACAATAATATATTTAACTATGCTCATACGTAACACGTACCTTAAGGTCGTAACGTGATTTAGATATTCTCGACAACCTGAGGCTCGTACAGTAACTATATTGAATATCAATTCAATATTAATATCTCCTCAATAACCCTCAACAAGATCGTCAGTAACTTTATAGATTCGACGTGCCTCTTATCATTATCAATTAGAAGTTACCGTACTCCGTACATAACCTTATTTCAATGTTAACGACTTCTCCAAATATGATAACCATCACATAAAACAATTGACACTTTATGAGTGAAGTCTATTCATTTCAATATCTCGGTACTATTTCAATATGATTAGTCATAAAATACCCCATCTCACAATTCCCAACAGAATATCAATTTTAATTTTTTTTTGCAGAGTTCTATTGCTAGAATCCAGCGATCGATCGTTGTCTTCTCGAAATTTCTCCCCAAGTTTCTGCCGCTAGAGGTCAATCTTTGAAAACTAAGAGATTGATCTCTACGTAAATTTTTCTGAAAAACCTTCGATTTTTACATGGTTGTCTATACCAAATCCTCACCAAACTTGAAATACACCACAAAAAATATCCTTCCACATCTACAAGGATCTCAACACATTTTTTTCTCAGAAGTAAAGAATCAAAGTTATATCCCCCAACTTAGCTCATACTCAAACCCACCATAACAATACCAATTCACAACAAGATTTATGCCACCAAAATGGTTTAGATTCTAGCCCAACTCAACAACAAACACGAAAATATGATTAATCAAACATATCTTGCAACTCAACACAATTATTAACCAAACCATTCTCCCAAACTTAGCTCAAAGCTAAACTCAATAACAAAATAACTAAGGGAGAATCAAGATAATCTTACCACCACACAACTTGCACCAAAATCGAGCCTCAATACCGAGCTCAAAGAGCCACTACCATAGCTCGAAGGGTTGCACAAAGAAGTGGAAAGGAGGAGAGAAGATTTCCTTCTTTCATGAAGGATAAGAATGATGGGGAGAGAGAGTTATACTCTCTTACAGAATATCCCTATTACCAAATTGCACAAAGGTCCATCATCTCTATTTGTTCTATAATTTTGACCCACAATCGATTAATTCAAAACTCAACCTTGAATTTATTTCTGAAAACAAATTCCAACTACGGACTCTAATTCCCACGAATCTCAATTCCGTAAGTATCTCATAATTACCATAATGATAGTCCAACAACCAATTATAGTTTAATTCGGGATAATAAATTTTCGGGTATCACAATTTTATGTCCTTGTTAAAGCACCAAAGTGTAGCTCAGTAATGTTTGATAAAATGCTTCAAGCAAACTATTTTTACATATTTACTTGCATACCTTTAAAATGATTTTCAAATAGTTAATCGGTTATAGATCGGGTTATGTCGAGTGTTTTTCGCTCGATTTTGAATCTCTCGGTGCAATTATTTCAAGAACACGAGTTATTGAAGCTCAAGTTGGTTGAACTCGGATGCGGAATGGCCACCCACCCGCGAATCGATCCTAACAAGTGATATGAGAGAGAGTCGTTCTTGGAAAGTATGTTGACCGATTTTATTAGGAAATCTTTTAAAGAATATTTTTCTTGAGCATGAAAATTTTCATAGCATATTTTTTCAAAATTTTGCTGTAAAAATATTTTGGGCATGAAACTTATTTTCATTGCATTCATTATGCTCAATAATATTTTTACATCTGTTCTAAACTTGTTTTTAATTTTACAATTGTTATGTTGAGATTCTTTTTAACAATTTTCGAAATAGTTGAGTTTTTCTGGCAGCTTGCAGCGACTTTGAGAAAATTGACATAAATTCTTGCTTGGATGTCCAAATGACAAATCGCTTTTTTACTTTGCAAACTAGACCCATAGATAATCGTAGTGGTATAGGTCTTGCAGCCCAAACTCGCTTGAGGAAAAGCAGTTTATTGGTTCAAGTTGGATCAAATGTAATGCCACAGAAAAGATGAAATGGTTATTTTTTAGTTTTGTCAAGAAATTCAAATATGTTGTCAAGTATGCTGCACTCATCATCAAAAGATGTTAATTTTGTTCAAAACTTAAATTTGTATTGCTTTTTTTATTTGTTTTAGCCTATCATATTTGCCCCTTACTTAATCAAATTTTCAAACCTTTTATGATTAAGGGGGAGATTTAATCCAATCTTTGAGGGGAAGGAAATTTTATTTGTCTTCATTTTCAAACAAAAAGGGGAGAAATATGTTGTTTTTAAAAATATGGTTTCGTGTGTAGCCGTAGTGATGACAATAATGGAACAAGTGTTTTCAAAACCATATGGTCCTTACGTTTAACATCAGTGTTTTCAAAATCGGACCAATCATGAAATCGATGTCCTTACTGATTGCATGTTCTATTTGTTCGATCGGTTGAACATCTCAAAAATAACAAGCAATGCTAAAAAAAGAACAATGTCCCAAAATCATAAGACAATATTAAATTATGATATGAGTCGCACCTTATATAATATACGGGGAACTAAACATATCTATATATAATTAAAAGACACTTTTATGGAATTATGTGGATTTTTTGATAAGACATATATAAAATATTATTTTGTAATTATTTAGCAGGATGATTTTAGAGGGTCAATCGGACCTGTCCAGTTTTCAAAACAGTGCTTAAGACAATGCTTACGAATTTAGTAGGTCATATAAGCACATAATTCTAAATGTAAAATACAACAAGCTTTTATCTTAATGAGTGAAGTCAGTTAAATGAATCATCATATGTCATTGCGATATATCTCCTACTATGTCCTAATGTATATTTAAATGACTTTTTATCATGTTTTATCGTTGTTAACCAAATTTTCTTTGGTGATTAATGTGCGTATTTGTTATAGTCTTACATCACCAAATTTGGACATTTATTCGTTGTCTAAATACATGTTTGTACTATCTAAAACGCGTCTAAAGAAGCTTGAGGATCTCAAGAACAGAACTTTGAAAGGTTGATATTGTTCAATATGACGATGAATATGCTTTCATGTACTGAATTGGATGACATTTTCACCCAAAAAAAAATGGAATATTTTTTAGTTATTATTCTATTTCTTAAATTTCGCATTTAATAAATAGCATAGATTATGTTAGTGAAAGGAATTAAAAAAAATTCTAACAAAATCAATTTTTTTCAAAAAAAAAATTGAATTTTAAATATTTATTTGTCCTAACTAAATTTTCATCATTAAATATTTATTTGTCCTAACTAAATTTTTGGATTTCTTATAACACAAATTGAATATTTATTTTGAAGAGAATCTTCCATCAATTTATATTATTGAAAAATATAATATCATAATGTAAATTTGGTCCGAGAGAAAAGAAACATCAATATCAGCAAATCATTATATGAAAATATTAATATTTTCATATAATAATTTGCTGATTCTGGATACAAATGAAAACGTCCAAATTTAATTAAGACACAAAAATATTGTAAATAGTTGGAAAATGTGGGAGATTCTGTAACATTGGAATCCAACGGCTATGAGGAAACGCATGGGATCTGACAAAACCACATATACTTTTATGTGGTGCCCATAAAGATTCCTTATCTCTAAGGCCAACATCGTACGGCACGCCTTACTCGTGCATTCAACTAGGAAAAGCATAACATCACATTCAAGAAGCAACTCAATAATTTTTTTTTACTTTTTAATTATCTTTATTTTAGGCACTCATTCATATATATATATATAATAATAAATATAGTGAAAAATAATTATATTATCTTTCTTCTTCAAAAGAAATGATTATATTATTGTATATTTGAATTTATTATACATGTAATCGGAATTTTTTATTGGGTTAAATTTTTTCGAACAATGTAGCTAGTTTCACAATTTTTTTCTATACAATCGGAAGGAATTCATCTCCCACGATTTTCTTGAGGCTGTGTTTTGATGGATGAATATTATTTGAATGTAGAGATTTGATTTGAGAATGGATTTGAAACTTAGATTTAAAATGACACTTATCTTAGATGAATATAAAATACATCACAATTATCGTTACATTTATATAATTTAGTAAAGATTTGAGTTTGAAATGCACTCAATATAAATTTATCCAAACAATTAAATGGATTTGAAATCCATAACTACAAATCTCTCGATCCAAATAGATCCTAAGTGATTTCAAATTATTATGACAAATTTCACAACCCTTAACCTCCAATTTCATCCATTTATTGAATCATAATAATCTTAAATATTCAATTGCTCACTAACCAAATCTTTGAATAATCGGGAAAATCTCCATTACATATTTCGGTGATTGGAAGCTCCCAGAAAAATCTGGAAAAACATAATACATTTGGGTTTTATAGCAAGATTTTTTTAGTTTTTTTTTAATAAATAATTTTAATAATTTTTTTGATGCCTCATCGAACATTTTTCAAGATTCTCAAATCTCTTGCACATAGAAAAATCAAGACTTAAAAAAAACTCGAAATCGAAATTTTCACTAGTTATTTTTAGAATTTAATATAGAAAGGTGTAAATATATATATATTTTGATCTATTGTATCCAAACATAAAAAGTGGTTGGACTATTTAATAACAATAATTGAAACATTATAATATACCATGTGTTCATGGTTTACAAGTTAGGTAATTTTATATCCAAATTTGGGTTTACTGGTTGGTGGTTGATATCCCCACGTATACTGAGATGATAATCCTTAGATGAGAATATTCTTATCAAATATTATGACTTTGGTATTGGGAAAATGAACAAGTCAACAACATAATTATGGTTTAAGCTTTAATTTACTAAGATAGAATTGTTTTGATTATTTTTGTAAAGTGTTTATCTACTTTTTAGATTAAAAAAACATATTTTAGATTTTATATGTTAAGTGTTTGATTTCATTGCTTGTGTTATTGATTCTTCTTAAAGAAAATCAGGTAAAATTAGAAGCGGGGAATCAAGTTATGTGATGCTTCTAGCTGTTTTAAGTTGATCGATGATAATTTTGTAATAATTATAGTTTATTAAACTGTTTGTTTATTTTAATATCAAATATTTCGACTTCATGGCTCATGCCTTAAAATCTAATAAAATAATTTGCGTTTTATGTTTTAAATAAACTCATATTGGATTCTACACTAATTTGAGTTAAATTTATGTTTTTGTCCAATTAAATTAAAAGATAAAAGGAATTGGAATACGCGACTACTTGAAAAAGATTTTCACATCTTATTCCTTCCTATAATAAATAGCACATTCAGCAGACATTTCTGCCTCACCACTGTCAAAACTCGTCGTTGTTCAGCAGAATCTTCGTCTTTCTTTCCACTTTCTCTCACCCATTCACACTCCCAACACGTAATAAGCCACATTGGATTCATACCCAATCGTGGAGAATCAAAGATCTGCAAAAATATGGGTGTGGGATCCAGAATCTGTCCCGAACTCAGCTTGGATTTCCCGTCTTCATCAAAATATTTTGTTCAGAAACCAATCGGCAAGTTTCTTGAAGAAGTTTCGAGGATATGTAGCGTGTCTGAGAAGATTTTGAAGCTCGATGAATATGTAAGTAGGCTGCAAGATGAGATGAAGAAGATCTATGGCTTTAAAAGAGAGCTCCCTCTCTGCATGCTCCTTTTGAACGATGGTGGGTTGTTTTCCATTTCTTCTTTCCTTGTTTACAAAATTTAATTGTTTTTTTTTATAGATAATTGATTTCTGTTTTTCGCTCTTTTGCTTACTGGGTTTACGATTTCATACTATTTTTTTGGTATGAAATGTTGAATTACTGGGATAGGATTGATGATAATTAAAAGTTTTCTTTTGGATTTGGATAGTTTTTTGATTACTAAGATTCGGTTTTCGCCATTTCTGTTGTCGCAGCAATTGTGATGATGAAGGATGAATTAATGAAGTGCAGAAGATCAAGTACACAGCCATTGTTGAAAGAATTCATACCATTGAAGAAAGATGACGAAGTTGAAAGTACTAAAGAGAATACTCTTACAAATATCAATGATGAAAGGAGTTGGAAGAATTCTCTGGAGTTGGGGAACTTGAACAACGAGCACCATTTTCGAAATTCGAGTTTCGATGACATCAAACAGATGTTAACACCAGATAAAAGTAGAAAGGTAGAAGAAAGGGTAGTTCAAGCTTAAAATTTCACAAAAAATTCTTTATATGGTTTCTGGGATTTGTGTGTTTTTTGGATTTCTTATGATTTTTTTTGGGGGTGAATAGAGAGCTAAAGAAGAAATGAATCATCCACTGGAGATCACGGCGAAAGAAGAGGATGATGAATTAACTCTCGAATCGAAGGCTGGGGAGAAACAGACTACTAAGAAACAGAGGAGAAATTGGTCACCCGAATTGCATCACCGGTTTGTGGAAGTCTTGCTCAAGCTCGGAGGTTCTCGAGGTTTGGATTCAAGAACTTGTCTTTTTTAAAGAATTTTTATATATTTTTTGTTGGAAAATTGGATGTAGTTTACCATGTGTTTGGATCATGATCCGAGAGTAGCTATGATGAAGCTTTCTTGAGCTGAGAACTTTTTGATCTTGATTAACTTTGTTCAAAACTTTGGATTTTGCTGATCAATTTTGGAATCTTTCGCTCGCATTTTATGATCGAATTCCTAAGTTTTGAATAAAAAAAAGATTCCCGAACGAGAAATTCTATGAAGTTGGTGAGAGAGAGGCCGGCAAGGACCGCAGCATGTTAAGTTTGTACTGTGATTCACCCTTCTTAAAATTTTCAATTGAAGGAGGAGCCTTTATCTTGTGATTTAGGAGTTATTTTTGTTGCGCGTCTAATTGGATTTTGTTGTGTTCTTGGCAGCTGCAACGCCTAGGCTGATAAGAGAAAATATGGCAGTCGAAGGTCTCACACTCGATCAAGTAAAGAGCCATCTGCAAGTGCGTTTGATCTCGACTATTTTTTTTTTCCTACACATCTTCTTCCATTCATCTTATTGATTGGGAGCATAGTTCCTTATGTTTCTTGATCTTGTCGTCTTAGAAATATCGAATTCACACCAGAAAATCTATACCTTCAACGAACCCCTCCGCCAATATCCAACAAGTTGGGCTTGGAGGTTTAAGGATGCCCCAAGAACCGTGTGGTGAATCCTTGAAACCGAGCAATTCTCAGTCCGGATCGCCACATGGCCCTTTTCTGCTGACCGGCTCCTGTCATGGTACGTCCACAACTGGAGGGGATACCGTGGAAGAAGAAGAAGAAGAAGAAAGATCAGAGATCCACAGCTGGAAGGGCCAACTTCATTTCTCTTGGAGATGTGATGAGTAAATTATCTGTTACCAATTTTTCAGACACAATCTGTGTATATACGTCCACATTCTCCATATAAAAAATCTTGAGGCTTATTTTGTGTAATCTTGCAAGATTTTACCCGTTCTGCTTCGTCGAATCCGGTTTTTTAGTATCCCTTTGGCATAAGGAACTTTGAGCTAAGTCCAGATCTTGAACTAGTGAACTACATGAGTTATTTTTTAGATTTTAAACTGTCATGATAAATTTCTCCTCGTGAACTTTTTCATTTATGACACTATTGGGTAAACCTTGTTGTTTTCTTGTATATGTCAAGAATCAAAATATGATAATGTTGCGTAGAAGACATGGAAATGAAGATGCCTTTTTTCAAGATTGGATAAGATTTCATATTACTAGTTCTTGTCTACCACAAGGATAGATCATGGTCCACTTCCATTCAAATGATTCCTTAAATTATACACCTTCTCCAATTTTTTTTTTATTATATTGAATTATTTACTGGAATATATAATGAGATAGATTATAGATATAGAATTAGCATATCAGTGTATATGTAACTTTAAATATTACAAAAGATTTTAAATTGAGATATCACACAGCTGTCGAATCTTTATATTAGACAGATTAGAACATATTATAAACTAGTATATTAGAGCGGTCTTTTCCCTGCTACCCGCAAAGACAGTGTCAGTATATCTACACCATACATCTATTGTATTTTACAGAAAATACACAATAGATATGTGGTGTAGAAGCCTTCAAGATTTCAAGGACATATCAACAACACAAGCTACTAGAGCAAATGTTAAGTACATAAGCATATACATTTTCTATCTAGTAATAATTATATAATATGTCTATATAGTTATTTTGTTATTTAATTTGATCGAATAGGTCTTGTGTTTTAATTTTTTTTTTTTTGAAATTTATTATTTTTGTTTTGTGTTTTTAATATTTGTGTCCTCAGGTTTCAGGTGCCACAGACTTGCTTCATGCTTAATGTACATTATATAGAGAATGCAACACAAATTCTTACTTATTTTCGATCCATTCAATAGCCACTCTTGTAATATTTTTAGGGCAAATTACAAAAATGATATCATAAAATATATGTATTTACAATAATAGTTTCAAACTTTTAAGACTAAAGAAATATAGTTCCCAAATTTTTTTTTAAACATAAGTAGTCTCACGTAAATAATTATCAGATTATATTTGATGAACAATATTTATGTGAGACTATTTTTATTAAAAAAATAATTTCTTTGAAATTATATTTGTTTTGTCCTAAAAATTTATGACTATTATTATAAATGTTCATATTGTACGAGACCATTTTTTTTCTTCTGTATTTTCTCATATTTTTAGCAAAAAAATTAATCATAAAAATGCATGAGGCATGCCTCGACGAATCATAATTGCTGTTTTTTTCTTTTTTGGGTAGTATGAGTAGGCTGAGGTGATAGTTGACCAGATTTAATAAACTCTAAAATTTTACGAGTGAGATGAGATATTGATTATATTTACTATTACTCTTAAGTTTTACACGTGTTCCGATTGACAAAAAAAAACTACGAAGGATGCAATAAAAAATATTGATAGCCCAAGATCACTTGGTATACCGGTATTATATTTCCCAACTTTGAGAGACGATCATGGATTCTAAACTCATAATTGTATAAAAGAAAAAAAAATCCCCTCCCCATAAAAAAAAATGTTGATTTGATGTCCCCCTACATCACCTTGTACGGCCCGAAAGGAAAAAAATTAGTATGGATCTGGTTTGTGTCTCGTTATGGATGAATTGAATATGATTGGTTAAAATGATTGGTATGTTAGTTTATATATATTATATTTAAATGTATTCTATTTTAATATTGAGTTGGTTTATAAGTTGTGACCAACCGAATACACAAGCATTTATCGCCCCAAAGGGAAAGCGCAAACAAACCATTTTGCAGCATTCTGACAAAACTGTTAGGATGCCTGGGCAATTTCTTTTTGTGCAATATATGAGACTACACAAATAATGAGCTTATGTTGGGGTTGCCATTTTAGCCACTACCCTTTGGGCACCCTCAACCATTGGATTGGCACACCCAAATATTGGGTGTGCCAATCCAATGGTCATGCTGCCCTTCAGGGCAGCATGAAATAAACTCAAATAATGGATGGCATGAGACACTCTACAAAATTCAAGACTTGCTGAGTGTTAGATTTACTTTGAAGAGATGAAATTTAAATCTTTTAAATGATATATACAAATATTGAAATTTTTAGGGTAAATTACACGAAACACTCGTGTGTTATAATGAAAATGCACGAAAGTTCATTGTGTTAAGAAAATAGGCAAAATAACTAATCTATTTTCTTAAACATTGTACGAAACCCCGTGTTTATAAATATAGGCAACAAAACCTAACTATTTTCTTAAATAATGCACGAAATATCATCGTGTTAAAAAAAGCAAAAAAACCACTTCTATTTTCTTAAACCGTGTACGAAACCCCTCTCATTTACAAATATAATTTATATGTAGGTTTTATGAAAACAAGTTCGTAAGTATTCATATATAGTACATATAGGTTTATATACAGCATAACAAAATTAAATAAAATATGTTAGTTGTAAATGAGATGATGTTTCGTGCAGGGTTGAAGAAAATAGGGATTTTTTTTACCTATTTTTAACACGTGAATTTCATGTAGAGTTTTGTTGTACAAAATTATATTGGATGTGTATCTTAGGAAAGTAGCAAGCAAAAACAACAAATGGCTTTGTATTATAAATGTCGAGGCGAGATTTGGAATCTCTGTCCTTAAGACAATATTGCCCCGCTACGGTGCTAACGGTTTACTTTGGCAATTTGTCTCCCAAGATACAACGACTATGATTTGTGATAGGAGCACTCCAAATCACAAATCCTTTAAACCACAAAGGTCTAAAAACGCTCAACCATAACAATCATGAAGACTCACAAAATTACTCAAATTTTGATCTTCAAATATGATGTGAATTTCCAAAATTCCATCTTCAAACGTGATGTGAATTACTCAAATTCCATCTTCAAATATGATGTGAATTACTCAAATTCCATTTTCAAATATGATGTGAATTACTCAAATTCCATGTCTAATTCATTCAAAGGTTGTTTCTTATATAGTATACCAAGTGGTGTCATCAAGAGACACAATTTGGAAGCATCCATCATGAAACATTGCACCCCAACATGAATGGACACACCATTTAATTTGGAAGCATCTAATCATGAAACATTGCACCCCAACATGAATGGACACACCATTTAATTTGGAAGCATCTAATCATGAAACAATGCACCCCAACATGAATGGACACACCATTTAATTTGATTCAAATTTCCAACAAGTTTAAGAAAATAGGAGGAGTTTTGTTGCCTATATTTATTAGCACGGGGTTTCGTGAAGGGTTTAAGAAAACATATGATTTTTTTCCTATTTTGTTAACACTTTGAAATTTCATCTAGGGTTTAAGAAAATAGATGAGTTTTGTGTCTATTTTCTTAACACATGAAAGTTCGTGCATATTTGCTATAATACACCCGTCAAACGTACAACTTACCCTTTTTTATGCCGGACGGCATACCGTAGCTCGACACATGTGTTTTCCACTAGTTCGATATTGTTATATTAAAACTGCGGTGTCTCCAATTAATTAAAAGAGCGTTCTTGCGGTCATGGATTTGTAAAAAGAAATTATAGCACTTGCTTGATTGTACTGATTAAGTGCATATTTTCCCTTTTAAAAAGGTTGGTTAGTTAGTTTACTAATATTGATAATTTTTTTAGTTGGTCACTTTCTTGCTCTCTCAAATAAGCTTCCTTTATTTATTTAATTTTATCAGTAAATCATTAATCAATAAAAATACATAATTGTTTAGACACCCAAACATACAACAATCACGTGTAAAATAACTCAAAACAATTATATCACATATGCCTAAGTGATTTGGTTATAAATTATTTATATAACGAAAAAAATGCAATTGATTCGAAAGAAAATTACATCTACATCTACATCTACAGAAGAATCATTGAACATCTTAGCATTTCTGAGTGTTCAAATATGGTATAAGTGGAGAATGCCTCTGGCTTTCATGATCCGAGATGTTCTGCGATAAGTTTTCTTGAACAATTTCAAGGCACGCCGTACGTCATAGTTACCCGGATATTAAGCCAATGACGAACTCTATTCCAAAGATTTTTGCATGTGTCATATAACACATATCATTTTTCAAGGACAAGGCGATCCCGTATAGCAAGACGATCTTGAACATTTGACCATATAATAAAAACATGTTTCGATAGAATATAAGATTTGCAAACCACCAACGCACATGTTACATTATATATTGTTTCGAGTTGTAGGGAGCATGATTCAATTTCCCTCTACATAAGGTCTTGGATCCGAGTCTTATAAATTCAGAGAGTTCCCGAGTCAACTACAGATTAGTTTGGGCTTAACGTGACCCTGGGAACCGAAGGGTTTATACCAAAAAGAAAGATACCTCATAGATTCATTTAAAGCTCCTTTTTTTGTACGCCAATAATTTTAATTTTCTTTTTCCAAGTACTCGGACAACATCACATCATTCTTTAAATTTACTAACATAATATGATTTTTAATTAAATTTATTTCCCAATTTATAGTTTGTTTAATTAAATTAATTAATAATATTATGACAATTATTTGCACAAAATAAAAGTATTTATTGCATGTGCTATGTAATTAGTATATAATTATGACTCTGGTTAAGGTCTTATTATTTATGTTTTTCAAAAAGTAGTGGTAACGCCACTCTCCAAGCCAGCATTAGTTCTATGATGACACAGACATGGCATAGCAATTAGGTGATTGAGAATGTAGTGGGAACGCCACTCTCAAAGCTCGACAATGAGTTGTCTTGAATAATCCCATGTTCTTGCTATAAATTGAATCGATTCCATGATTAGTCACCATGAAATTGTCAATAAGTAATGGATTGTAAAACCTTCAATCCTGCTTTTTTCTTCTTTATCATCTTTACTGCAATGTGTAAAACCTTCAATCCTGCTTTTTTCTTCTTTATCATCTTTTCTGCAATGTTCTTGATACATTGGCAGCCGATGCTGCTTATTAATCGATAGTCACCACGAAATCGTCAATAACCCGATGCTTCTTTCAAGAGGAGGCTCTTCGACCTCAAAAACTCCCAAAAAACCGGACCCTTTCTGTTTGGTTTCCGTACCCCGACATCAGATCCAAACGCAGCGGAAATAATGCAATAAACAGATCTGACCCAAGGACGGATCGATCACGCCTGATTCATATATAAGCATGCACGAATTATCAAATAAATGCATGAAAAAAGAATTACCGATAACAACGAAATCAATCTGATGGCGGTGATCCTCTTGTCCAATCAACCTGACCAGATCTTCAAGCCCAACACCAGTGCTAATGTGATGGCGGCTATTCTATGAGATGATGGAGTATATTGAATGGTCTCTCTTTTCAACCCTAAAGATGAATGTTATATTTATAGTGATATTGAGTTAACTAATTGGGCTAGAGTCCATAAAGCTCATCGGGCCAACGTTTGGCTTGCTGGGCATTTATGCTAACAATCTCCCACTTGCCCAAAAGCCAACACAAAACTCCAAACTCATAATCCAAGTAACTCAATCCAATTGAATAACTTGATGTACTACTAATGTACATAATTATGAGACATAAATATATCAAACGTTTTAATTTTAGAACTTTCTATAGATGAAACATTTTCAAATATAGAAACTCCACTAAAGCGAGGAGCTTTCAAAAATTAAATTCATCTCTTCTAAATCACTCAATTTGAGCACTTAACATTTAAGTCTCAATTCTCATCAATAGATCGGCGGCCGGTTGATTGTGACCCAGCGAGACTCAAGTGTATCATAGCAGTAGGATCACAACCTTTGTGATTTTAGAAGTCAAATAACTTCTTTGGGCTTACTCTGAATGCCCCATTGTCAATTAAACTCCTTTAATAGACAATGACCGAAATATAATTCCAGCAACACCCTACCGATAGTGGGTAGCGCCTAGCATCTGCGCTTCACGAAGACCTACATACAAATGACTAGCAACGTACGAGAACCTGTAAGCCATAGTTAGCGTGCAATACATTCATTTCATTCAATATATCCCGATTGAATCAAGGGCATTGGTTGATCGAGACCCATTATGATTTCAATAACTATGTATTTGTTTCACGTTATATGATTCATTGTATGCATATATGAAAAACTCCTTTTTCACAAGCACTACCCACTCTGGCCAGAGATTCCTCGAATCATATATAGAAAAACACATAGGACATCCTAGTTCATCAGACCAGTGGTGAATCCCCAACGACAATCATAGGCCTCTGACAACATCACTGAATACCCAAAATAACAACTTTATGACCCGCAAGTGATCAGTCATTAAATCAAAGTACACAGCTATCTGTCAAGACCTCAATGACGTCTTGGGTCATGAGGTGTAATGGTGCACAACTATGACTAGAAATTCTATACTCGACAAATGGTAACCACTTATAGAATTCCGAGTAGGGTCGTTCAGTGAACTCATTCCTAATGAGCACCTATTCATGCGTGCTGACTTCTCCAAGCCAACGCCGATGAAACGTGGCGCACTACACTAGACACATCATGAATACCAATCTCTGACGAGCATATATCGATATCCCATTCTCGAAGCTCATTGACCAGGAACATTTAGAAATCGCAGTCAAGAATGTATTTCATGGTCACCATCATATGCGTAACCACATTCTGTGAACTATAGCAATCTCAAGGACTTCATCAATGCACCATGATACATGGGTAAATAGATGAAGAATGCCACATTTATTAATAACCAAACAAAGATATGTCACAATATCATTATAAATACAATCAGTCAACTATTGATTCAAATGATATCATTTATGACTATAATAATCTCCTAAAGCCAACTACCCATGTTCCTCAACCTCATCTTCTCAAGATGTCTCTCGAACACCAGTCGTGGTAAAGGCTTCGTCAGTGGATCTCCCACATTGTCTGTTGAAGCAACTCTCTCGATAAGGATGTCGCCTCTACCAGCTATCTCTCGAATTAGGTGGTATTTTCTCAATATATGTTTGGATTTTTGATGAGATCTTGGCTCTTTTGCTTGTGCAATAGCTCCATTATTGTCACAGTACACAAAGACTGGGTCAACTGCACTGGAAATTACACCCAACTCTTGGATGAAATTTCTCATCCAAACTACCTCTTTAGCTGCATCTGATGCTGCAATGTATTCAGCTTCAGTGGTGGAATCCGCCGTGGTGTCTTGCTTGGAACTCTTCCAAGAGACAGCACCACCATTAAGCCTAAATACAAATCCGGACATCGATTTAGAGTCATCTACGTCTGACTGAAAACTAGCATCAACGTAGCCTTCAAGTTTCAGCTCTCCACTTTCCGATCCAAAAACCATGAACATATCCTGAGTTCTTCGTAAGTACTTAAGGATTGTTTTCACAACTTTCCAGTGACCTTCACCGGGATCTGCCTGATATCTGCTCGTTACACTAAGAGCATATGCCACATCAGGCCTAGTACATACCATATCATACATTATGCTACCAACAGCCGAAGCATAGGGTATTGATGCCATCTTTTCTCTCTCTTCATCAGTCTTAGGGCTCATTGACCTCGAGAGATGAACACCATGACATGTTGGAAGATATCCCCTTTTTGACTGTTCCATGCTAAACCTTTTTAGCACAGTATTTATGTACATAGATTGAGAGAGCCCCAACATCCTCTTAGATCTATCCCTATAGATCCTTATGCCAATCATATATGATGCTTCTCCCAAATCTTTCATAGAGAACTTAGCAGATAACCGTGCTTTAGTCGATTTCATCAATCCTATATCATTCCCAATGAGTAGGATATCATCGGCATAGAGCATTACAAATGTAACTGCACTCCCACTAACATTCTTGTATACACATGCTTCTTTCGGATTTTTAACAAAACCAAACTCTTTGATAGTGTTATCAAACGGATATTCCAACTTCGGGACTCCTGCTTTAGCCCATAAATGGACCTCTGGAGTTTGCAAACTTTTTGCTCACTCCCAATGGATGTGAAGCCTTCTGGCTGCTTCATATAAAATCTCTTCATCAATGTCACCATTGAGAAAAGCAGTCTTCACATCCATTTGCCATATCTCATAGTCATAATATGCAGATATTGCTAATAAAATCCGAATAGACTTCAGCATCACTACTGATGAAAAAGTTTACTCATAGTCAACTCCTTGTCTTTGAGTATAACCTTTTGCAACCAAACGTGCTTTATAGGTAACCACCTGTCCATCCACCCCAAGCTTTCTCTTATAGATCCATTTGCAACCTATGTGAACAATTCCCACAGGAGGACTAAGGTCCATACCTTATTAGAGTACATGGAGTCCATTTCAGATTTCATGGCATCTTGCCAATGTCCCGAATCAATATCAGTCATCGCCTCCTTGAAAGTCCAAGGATCATATCCATGGCTTGACTACTTTCAAGGAATAGATTCATTCTATCAGGAGCTCTAGAAACTCTTTCAGATCTCCTTGGTGCGTGTACTTCAGGTTCAATTGATGGTTCAGAAATTATATTTGCTTCCATTGGGGTAGACATTTGTGGTTCTTGAACTACTTCAAGGTTCATATCCTTCCCATCTATATTCTCCAGAAACTCATTTTCTAAGAATGTAGCATTTCTGGAAACAAACACCTTTTGTTCCCGTGGGTTATAAAAATAATAACCTCTACTTTCTTTAGGATATCCCACAAAGTAACATAATATGGATCTCATATCCAGTTCGTCATTGAACGCTTTATTTTTAAACAGAAAATATTTCAAAGTGTAGTGTGAAGCGATTCTACCGCAAGTGCATGATTGTCAAGTTTTAGTATAGTGAAATGTAAGTAAAGGTTGTCGAATCCACAGGGACTAATGTATAAGTACCAAATAAGACTAGCAAAATTATATTTAGCCTACGATTAAAGAAGGTGATTAACTAATGCAAACTTAAACTAAGGAACGAAAATTAAACAAGAAACAATAAAATGAATGGTTCCGGATATGCAAAGGTAAGTCGCTCGAGAAATTTATCAAGCTCTTCGTTCAACTGTGTTATCTTTAATGATTCATCTGAATAAGCAAATTATCAACCAATTGATTTTAAAGGTGAAAGGTTTTCGCTGTTATTCAATACACTCTCTCGAGCTGTAAAGAAACTAATATCAAACTAGAACAAGTCACTCTCGTGCACCTATTTACTAATTCAATATTGCATAAATCGTCAAAACCTCTCTACTCTAAATCTCTCGATTCAAAGTTCTCACGTATGTGATTTCATCTGTCGATCTCAATCTTAAACATACTTCATGAATTAATAGAGCGTGCTATAACGTTATCTCTCGATCTCGGTTATAACTCTCAAAATCAATCAAAGTTAGCTATGCTTTGATCTTAACAAGCAATTAATTCATGAACAATAGGAATCAATACACTCTAACACAATTGAATCAATAAATCCAACACAATGTACTAAATCTCAATAAAATAAACTAGATTTAATTCAAATCAATTACACAAGGCGTTTAATTGTCTCTCGACCTCAAAAACATCAAATGGAAATGAAAATCAAAGAAATCAAAGTTTAGAAATACGATAAACGGCGGATGAATCCGTGCGTTGCACCGTGATTTCTTCTCTTGCTCTTCCTTGCACTCCGGAATCTGTTGGCTCAAGCTCGGACAAAGAACGGAGAAGATGGCTCTCCTTGGCGGCGGCTAGGCGGCGGCTAGGGTTCCTCCTTTTCTTCGAAATATGGTCTGATATGAGATGTTGGAGGGAATGAATCAAATCCCCCTTAAAACCCCCGAAGATCACGATAAACATGGAAAATAAAATCTTTCAGAAATCTCGTGTCGATCGATCGAGAATTATGTCCGATCGATCGGTGCACTGTTCACGTCAGCCTTTGAAACTCACTGCCTCGCTCGATCGATCGAGATTTTCCTTCCGATCGATCGAAAATAGTTGCTGAAGTTTTCTGCCTGGATCGATCGATCGAGACAAAATCTCGATCGATCGGTGCTTTGAATAATTTGATGCTCAACACACTGCCTGGCTCGATCGATCGAGAATAAATCTCGATCGATCGAAGCCTTGAAAATTCCATTTTCTTCATTTGATCCCTTTTTCGCCTCGATTTCGCCCGTTTTCTTCATTTTAGCTCATTTCTTCCACTTCCGACCTAATTTCCTGAAACAAACAAATAAACACCAAAAAGCATAATATCATCCGGGAAAAAGTACGAAAAATGGGAAGAAATTACAGCTAAAAACACTTAATCTAAGCCTATCAGTCATCTACCATCTGCTTCACATAAGCAGTGCAACCCCAAACCTTTAAATAATTATAATTAGGTGAATTTCCATTCCGTATCATATATCGAGTAGAAATGACTGTCTTTGAAGGAACTCTGTTCAACAAATGACATGTTGTTTCAAGCGCATAACCCCAAAACGATGTCGGAAGCTCAGTGGAACTCATAATTGATCGAACCATATCTAATAAAGTTCGATTCCTTCGCTCAGCCACACCATTAAGCTGTGGTGTTCCAGGTGAAGTCCACTGGGGGAGAATACCATTCTCTTTAAGATAATCTATGAACTCGGTGCTCAAGTACTCACCACCCCGATCAGATCGAAGTGTTTTAACACTTGTTCCTAGTTGCTTTTCTATTTCATGTCTGAATTCTTTGAACATTTCAAAAGATTCAGACTTGTAACTCATAAGATAGACATACCCAAATCGCGAGTAATCATCTATAAAGGTAATGAAGTAAGAATATCCTCCTCGTGCGCTAACACTTAACGGCCCACAAACATTAGAATGGATCAAATCCAACAGAATTTTGGCTAGCTCATGATGACCACCGAAAGGTCTTCTTGTCATTTTTCCCTTGAGACAAGATTTGCAAGTGGGTAATGAATCCAAGTCTGATGAATCAAACAATTTTTCACTCACCACTTTACTCATCCTTCCCTTAGAAATATGACCAAACCTAGCATGCCTAATATGGGCAGGAGATAGATTACCAGCCTTATATTTTCCCTTTTGTTGAAAGCAAACCGGTGTATCAGCTAGTTTCAAATCATATAGATCATTTAACAAAGTGCCAGAACCAATAACAGAACCATTCTTTAAAATATGACAAATCCCATTTGAAATATTAAAAGAAAAACCTTCTCTATCCAAAACAGGAATAGAAATAATGTTCTTAATCAAGTCTGGAACAAATAAACAATCGTTTAAAACTAAATCAAAACCAGAATCTAGAGCTAAATTAACTTTTCGAATAGATGTGGATGCAACCCTTGCACCATTTCCAAGCCTAAAAAAGATCTCATCATTTTGCAGCTTTCTGCTTCTTGTCATCACCTGCATATTATTACACAGATGTGATCCACAACGGGTATCCAATACCCAAGAAGCTGAACTAATGGAAACATTAACTTCAACAAAGAATATACCTGGTCCAGAACGCTTCTGATCCTGATATTCCTTGCAGTTTCTCCTCCAATGCCCAGGTTTGCCGCAATGGAAGCATTTTTATTCTTGATTAATTGACACAGTCGGCCCCTTAGCCCTTTTCTTTTACGGCACAGGCTGAGAACGCTTCCCAGTATCCTTCCTCTTCTTAGACCAAGAACTCTTCTTGGCTTTAGAAGAAGAATTAATCAAACATAACATGCTTTTCCTCTTTCATGGCAGCCTCAACAGTAGTCAACATATTGACAAGTTCTGCAAGTGTGCACTCCATTTTGTGCATGTTGAAGGTCACCACAAATTGCTTGAATGAGTCTGGTAGAGGCTGAAGGATAACATCCAATGCCAATTCGTTCTCCAAAATCGTATTAAAGCTAGCAAGTTTCTCAATAAGACCTATCATCTTCAATCCATGGGCTTGGACTGAAGACCCTTCCCTCATATGGGCACGGAATAGGTCTCTGACAACACTGTAACGTAGAGAACGAGTATGCTCACCATATAACTCTTGTAGGTGAGTATGAATCTCAGCGGCATGGTTCATATGTTCATGCTGTCTCTGAAGTTCATTAGACATTGATGCCATCATATAGCATCGCATTTTGAGATCGTCATTCTTCCATTTCTGGACAGTCTCAATCTCATCAGGAGTCGAACCCTCAGGAACCTTTCCAGGGGGTAGCTTCGTAAGCATATATGTAAGGACCCTAGTTCCTTAAGCGTAAAACATTGACATAAGTAGAGCTAAAGTATATTATCAGAGTATAAAAATTTCGTGTTGAGGCCTTGAGCTTTAAGGGTTACATGCCAAGATAATCAGTTTCAAATGGATTAATTACATTCCTAACAAAATGAATGTTAAATCCTATAGATTTACACCACTCCTAGAGTAGAAACTATACAAAAGAATCTTAGCTTACCAAAAGCCCTCCTCGCTAGCTCACTGCGTCAACCCGACCTTAGCCCCTTTATGCCAAAATGTACCTACAAGGACAACCCCCAATTCATGAGCATATAATAAAACATAACAAGCATAACATGATTAAAAAAGCGTAAATGCAGAAACAAGTAAGTACAAAACACTGCCTATTTCCCAATTGCATTTTAAACGCTCTCTTTTTGGTTGTCACTGTATAATAACTCATGAGTATAATCAATGGATTATTCAATGGTTTTACAAATGTCATGACATATCACCAATTACCAATCTCTAGTCTGTTATAACAGTGTATTTTAATGCACCTCGCATGTCATGACAGAGGCACCAATATCCCTCGCTTCGACATATTAGCGGCATTGAATAACCTCGCTCAAATGCGACATGCGGCAATCCCCTCGCTTCAACATTTGGCGGCAAATATTCATTCCTCGCTATAATATGACAGCGGCAAGTATTCTATCATCGCATCAAGTGACTGCGGCAAAGCATTAAAATCATCACTCGACTATAACCATGACTCATGGGATGTGCACCAATCAACCAACATATACATATGCAATCGTCATGCATAGATCAACATGTAATTGCATCTACAATGCACAATTCAATACATAATTGCATCCACAATGCATATTCCAATGCTTGTATAAATTACATGTTACCGTTGGGTGCCCGTACGTCTTCTACGTACCTTTCCAAAAGTAGGAGATGGTAGGACTTTACTTCCTTGGCTGTATCGCCACCTGAGATGGTTCTACATAATCACATAAACCCATATTAGATGCCAATAATAGTCCAACACCAAAAATCCTACTATAAATAACCAAAACACAAATTTTGGCTTCTCGCGATCGATCGCCAATAGGCCCCGATCGATCGCGAGATGCTACTGCCTCAACGCTCAAAAATCTGTCTTCCTCGATTGATCGCTGAAGACATGCCGATCGATTGCTGGCGTCGCCGATCGATCGCCCATTTCACGCGATCGATCGCCGAAGTCTGCAGATCGCGAACAAACGCCATTTTCGAGCACCTTCCCAAAGCTATCATAAAACACACCACAATCTAACATACCCCAACAACTCAACCCACAAAATACACCAATATGCTACCATGTAGCTACTCAAAACAAGTATTTCAACAAAAGGCTACTACACATGCCATTTCTACACAACACTTTATCAAAACTCAACAAACATTTTAACCATAACACAAAATGATTCCTTACCCCTTTTGCCCCACTTCCTTAGCCAGAATTTAGCTGATATTTTCCAAGCTTCATACACCCTCTTGCTGCTCAAATGTCGGACGAAAAATGAGGAAGAAAATTGGGGGAAAATGAGTGATAGGGGTTGAGTGGTGGGAGGGTCAAAGTGAGGGTATGGGTTGCTGATATCTGCAGGGATGGGTATGGGTTGAGATGAGGTGGTTGGATGGTAGGTTGTGTTTTTGTCCTGGTATTTAGCATGATGTATTAAAATATCCTTACATGATATTTTATAGTATTTATTCAATAAAATACTTCAAATTCCTATTAAACATGCTTTACCAAAAGAACCACACACACCCCAAATAATCATGACATTACCCGAATTCCCAACATATATTACATGCACTCTGAAACGCATTACTAGGTCATTACCACTGCATGACTAAGCATTTCCCATTATTATTAAATCAACACCAATAATTTAAAACCATAATCCTCACATAACATAATTAATGCACATAATCATTTCGGGGACATCACAATACTCCCCTACTTATAAGATTTCGTCCTCGAAATCAACATGCACTTACCAAAATGAAACAAAACATAAATCACATACCAGAAAATAGTTCCGGATAGTGCTGCATCATATGTTGCTCTGTCTCCCACGTGGCCTCCTCGACACCCCTGCGATCCCACTGAACTTTGATCATATGTACACCTTGTTCCGAAGTCTACGGTCTGCTCGATCCAAAATTCTAACAGTCCGCTCCACATAAGATACATCGGACTCTAACTGAAACTCAGAAGGCTGTAAAACATGTGACGATCCGGCTCATACTTCCGTAACATAGACACGTGGAACACATCATGGATACCAGACAAAGAAGATGGTAAGGCCAGTCGGTAAGCTAAGGTGCCAATGCGCTGCAAGATCTCATACGGCCCAACGTACCTCGGAGATAATTTCCCGCGCATCCCAAATCGTACAACACCTCTCAAAGGTGAGATCTTCAAAAAGACCTTATCTCCCAACTGAAACTCTAACGGTCGCCGCCGCTTATTAGTATAAGCTGCATGTCTGTCCTGGGCTGCTTTAATTTTCTGCCTTATCACCTTTATCTTCTCTTCCATTTCCCGGACTAAATCTGGTCCTCCGACCGATTTACGGTCCAAGTCGTCCCAACATAAGGGTGATCTACATCGTCTGCCATAAAAGGGCCTCAAAAGGAGCCATCTGAATACTTGCCTGGTAGCTATTGTTATATGAAAACTCTACCAAGGCCACAGAATCCTGCCAAGAAGTATTAAACTCCAATGCACATGCCCTCAACATGTCTTCGAGCGTTTGGATAGTACGCTCGGTCTGGCCATCCGTTTGGGGATGGTATGCAGTGCTCAACCTTACCTCAGTCCCCAAAGCTGATTGAAGACCCTCCCAAAAATGAGATGTGAATCGTGGATCTCGATCTGACACTATGGAAATAGGGATCCCGTGCAATCTCACTGTTGGGTTTTGGAAAACCGAATAATCTTAGTTTTGATGTTAACAAAACTTGTTATTGTGTTGCTAACATATTTCATCAAGTGTGCAGTTCATAGATGATATTTTACAGCTTGATGATGTGCTAAGAAATGCCCTTGAGTTTGGTTGCTGAAATAAGGACCAGTTGGAGTACCAGTTGACCAGACCAGCTGAAAGGACCAGCTGGAGTACCAGCTGAAGGACCAGTTGGAGTACCAGTTGACCAGACCAGCTGGAGTACCAGCTAAAGGACCAGTTGGAGTACCAGTTGACCAGACCAGCTGGAGTACCAGCTGAAGGACCAGTTGGAGTACCAGTTGACCAGACCAGCTGGAGTACAAGCTGAAGGACCAGTTGGAGTATCAGTTGACCAGACCAGCTGGAGTACCAGCTGAAGGACCAGTTGGAGTACCAGTTGACCAGACCAGCTGGAGTACCAGCTGAAGAGAACCAGCTGAAGGACCAGCTGGAGTACCAGCTGGAGAGAACCAGCTGAAGGACCAGCTGGAGGACCAGTTGACCAGACCAGCTAGAGGACCAGCGGGACTTCCATAAATAGCCCAGAAACCAGAATATGACCGTTGCAATGTTTGAAAGCTTACCAAAATTGTCCCAACGATTATATTCTTGTATCTAACGTATATATCATTACTTGTGGCTATATACATGATTTGGAAGCTCAATAACAGCTGATTGAAGATCAATCCAAGCCTTCCAAAGCAAACCCACTTGGGATTCAATTGAGGAACTTAAAAGACAAAAGCTGCTAAATGAAGAGCACTCCTCAAACATTTGGCACCTCTTACCTTGCTATATCAGATTTATTATGGAATCATTTGTGCCTTTGTATTCACTCTATTCATTGTATTTGTGAGCTAAAATAGAAGAGTGAATACCATTGTAACGGTTGATGATTCATCACAACCGATTGAGAGGTCTTTGTATGTGAGACATTAAAGAACATACATAGTTGAGTTGTTAGGAGTTCTAGTTGGATGGGGAATGCCCAACTGGACCGGGTTTGTACAAAGAGTTGTATAAATCAAAGCCTTCTAGTGTATCCTTCCATGAGATGGAAGAAGGGGAGACGTAGAAGCGTTGTGCTTCGAACTTCCAGAAACAAATGCTTGTGTGATTTACTTTACAGCATTTATTTACCTTACTGCTTTTACATACTTTCTTGAATATCTTTAAAATGCCTTTCAAATGTTTAATCGGTTATAGAGTGGGTTATGTCGAGTGTCTTCCGCTCGATTTTGTAACCGAACTCGATATAATCTCTCGGTGCAATTATTTCAAGAACACGAGCTATTGAAGCTCAAGTTAGTTGAACTCGGGTGTAGAATGTCAACCCACCCCCGAAATCGATCCTGACAAGTGGTATCAGAGCGGGTTGTTCTTGGAAAGCATTTTAACTGATTTTAGACGGAAATCTTTTAAGAAAACTTTCTCATGAGCATGAAATTATTTTCATAGCATAATTTTCTAAAACTTGGTGTATGAATTTTTTTTAGCATAAAAATCAATTTCATTGCATTCATTTTGCACGAAAATAATTTTAAAACCTATTTTAAATGTTCAAATTCTCGTTCAATAAGTTTTAAACTCATTTTAAGTTTAAAATTGTTATTTTGAAATTTTTTTCTAACAATTTTCGAAGCATTCAGTTTTTCTGGCAGCTTGCAGCGACTTTGGGAAAATTGGCATAACTTCTTGCTCGGATGTCCAAATGACGAACCGTTTTTTTTTGCGTTGCAAACTAGACTCATATAGGATCGCAACGGTATAGGTCTTGCAGCCCAAACGTGCTCGAGGAAAAGCAGTTTATTAGTTCAACTTGGACTAAGTGTGCTGCCACCGCAGAAAGATGAAATGGACATTGTTGAGTTTTGTCAAGAAATTCAAATTTGTTGCCAAGTATGCTTCATCCATCATCAAAAGAGGTTATTTTTTCAAAAATTAATGTGCATTGCATTTTTTTAAATTTGTTTAGCCTACCCCATTTGCCCCTCACTTGCTCAAATTTTCAAACCTTTTAAAATTAAGGGGGAGAGTTTAATCTCAATCCTTTAGGGGGAGTGAATTTTATTTGTCTTCCTTTTTGATTCACACAAAAGGGGGAGAAATATGTTGTTTTAAAAAAAAATATATGTTTTTTTCTTGTTATGCAACATTATGCTTTAATGTTCATATTTTTATTCAAGTTTTGTGATCATCAAAAAGGGGGAGATTGTTGGGTTTTGGAAAACCGAATAATCTTAGTTTTGATGTTAACAAAACTTGTTATTGTGTTGCTAACATATTTCATCAAGTGTGCAGTTCATAGATGATATTTTACAGCTTGATGATGTGCTAAGAAATGCCCTTGAGTTTGGTTGCTGAAATAAGGACCAGTTGGAGTACCAGTTGACCAGACCAGCTGAAAGGACCAGCTGGAGTACCAGCTGAAGGACCAGTTGGAGTACCAGTTGACCAGACCAGCTGGAGTACCAGCTGAAGGACCAGTTGGAGTACCAGTTGACCAGACCAGCTGGAGTACCAGCTGGAGAGAACCAGCTGAAGGACCAGCTGGAGTACCAGCTGGAGAGAACCAGCTGAAGGACCAGCTGGAGGACCAGCTGACCAGACCAGCTAGAGGACCAGCGGGACTTCCATAAATAGCCCCGAAACCAGAATATGACCGTTGCAATGTTTGAAAGCTTACCAAAATTGTCCCAACGGTTATATTCTTGTATCTAACGTATATATCATTACTTGGGGCTATATATACATGATTTGGAAGCTCAATAACAGCTGATTGAAGATCAATCCAAGCCTTCCAAAGCAAACCCACTTGGGATTCAATTGAGGAACTTAAAAGACAAAAGCTGCTAAATGAAGAGCACTCCTCAAACATTTGGCACCTCTTACCTTGCTATATCAGATTCATTATGGAATCATTTGTGCCTTTGTATTCACTCTATTCATTGTATTTGTGAGCTAAAATAGAAGAGTGAATACCATTGTAACGGTTGATGATTCATCACAACCGATTGAGAGGTCTTTGTATGTGAGACATTAAAGAACATACATAGTTGAGTTGCTAAGAGTTCTAGTTGGATGAGGAATGCCCAACTGGACCGGGTTTGTACAAAGAGTTGTATAAATCAAAGCCTTCTAGTGTATCCTTCCATGAGATGGAAGAAGGGGAGACGTAGAATCGTTGTGCTTCGAACTTCCAGAAACAAATGCTTGTGTGATTTACTTTACAGCATTTATTTACCTTACTGCTTTTACATACTTTCTTGCATATCTTTAAAATGCCTTTCAAATGTTTAATCGGTTATAGAGTGGGTTATGTCGAGTGTCTTCCGCTCGGTTTTGTAACCGAACTCGATATAATCTCTCGGTGCAATTATTTCAAGAACACGAGCTATTGAAGCTCAAGTTGGTTGAACTCGGGTGTAGAATGGCAACCCACCCCCGAAATCGATCCTGACACTCACCACATCTCTAACATATAACTGAGCCATCCTCAAATAGGTGAAGGTCATACCATAGGGAATGAAATGAGCTACTTTGGTAAATCTGTCCACAATCACCCAAATGGCATCACAACCCGAGGCACTCCTCGGCAAGTGAGTCACAAAGTCCATGGAAATGTGTTCTCACTTCCATTTTGGTATCTCCAAGCTTTTCAACTCGCCACCAGGTCTCTGCCTCTCTGCCTTAACCTGCTGGCAGATCAAGCACCTCTTAACGAAAGCGACGACATCACACTTCATTCTTTTCCACCAAAACTGATCACGTAGGTCTTTGTACATCTTCTTCCCGCCTGGGTGGATACTAAGCCTGCTACTATGAGCTCGCTCCAAGATCCCTCTACGCAACTCCGGCGTACTCAGAACCACCCAACGGCTACCCAATCTCAAGGATCCCTCCTCAGCCACTCTGAACTTCGATGGCCGACCAAGATGTACTAATGATAACAATCTCTGAATCTCATCATCTGTCTTCTGAGCTCTCCTGATG
This sequence comes from Haberlea rhodopensis, assembly GCA_907163345.1. Lineage (NCBI taxonomy): Eukaryota > Viridiplantae > Streptophyta > Magnoliopsida > Lamiales > Gesneriaceae > Haberlea > Haberlea rhodopensis. The sequence continues at coordinate 2,471,952 of CAJQUN010000079.1, forward strand.
TTCTCATAAATATCTGGCTCAGCTAATAAGGTCGATACACGTACAGGCGATGCATCCACATTGTAGTCATAGCCCAGATAACAGTAGGAGGTCATCATGGCTGACAACTGCATGACATCCTCAGCAGTGTACCTCACTTTCCGGCTCAAGGCGTCTGCTGTCAGGTTAGCTTTCCCGGGATGATACTCAATCTCACAATCATAGTCTTTGAGTAAGTCCATCCATCTCATCTGTCTCATGTTCAGCTCTGCCTGAGTAAAGAGAAACTTTAGGCTCTTGTGATCTGTATAAATGGTAAATGAAGTACCATACAAGTAGTGCCTCCATATCTTCAGAGCAAATACAATAGCCGCCAGTTCCAAATCATGAACTGGATACCTAGTATCATGCGGCTTTAACTGTCTCGATGCATAAGCTACCACATGCTTATCTTGCATCAGCACGTACCCTAAGCCCTGAAGTGATGCATCAGTATAGAGAACAAATCTCTTGTTCTCCGTAGGAATCACCAACACTGGTGCTGATGTCAATCTGTGCTTCAACTCCTGGAAGCTTTGTTCACAAGCCTCATACCAATTAAAAGGCACTCCCTTTTTAGTCAAATGCGTCAGTGACTTGGCAATCTTCGAGAATCCTTCGACAAAACGACGGTAATAACCGGCCAAACCAAGAAAGCTCCGTATCTCGGGCACTGAAGTAGGCGTATACCATTCCATCATCGCCTCTACTTTCCTTGGATCTACTGATATCCCGTCCTTAGAAATGACATGAACGAGAAATACCACACTGCTCAACCAGAATTCGCATTTGCTGAGCTTGGCAAACAGCTGATTATCCCTGAGGATCTGGAGCACCGTCCGCAAATGACTCACGTGTTCATCCTCGCTCCGAGAATAGATAAGTATGTCGTCAATGAATACAATGACGAACTGGTCAAGATATTGCTGGAACACCCGATTCATCAGACCCATAAAGACAGCCGGGGCGTTCGTCACACCGAACGGCATAACCAAGAACTCGTAATGTACATACCGAGTCCGAAATGCTGTCTTCTGTACATCTTCCTCTCTAACCCGAATCTGATGATAACCAGACCTCAAATCAATCTTAGAATAGAGTCTCGTGCCCTGCAACTGATCAAACAGATCATCAATTCTTGGAAGAGGGTACTTATTTTTAACTGTCGCCTTATTCAATTGTCGGTAGTCGATGCACAACCGCATTGAACCGTCCTTCTTCTTGACAAATAAATCCGGTGCACCCCAAGGTGATACACTCGGACGTATGTATCCCTTATCAAGGAGTTCCTGTAATTGCACCTTCAGTTCCCTCAGTTCCGCCGGCGCCATTCTATAAGGGGCTCGAGAAATAGCAGAAGTCCCCGGTAGTAACTCAATTCCAAATTCAATATCTCTAATTGGCGGGAACCCTGGAATCTCATCCGGGAATACATCAGTAAATTCTGCAACCACTGGTATTTCCTCAATCTTCAGCTCTTTCTTCTTTTCCGCTATATCAACGGCGTATATCAGATAACCCGTATGGCCACGTTCCAATAACCGTGACATTTTAACAGCTGAAATCAAAGGGATCTTCGGACGAGAACAATTCCCATAAAAGATCCACTGAATCCCCTGATCAGATCGGAAGCGAACAGTTCTCTGTCGGCAGTCAACCACGGCCTGATATCTGTTCAGCACATCAATGCCCACGATACAATCAAAGTCTGCCATACTCAGTACAATCAGGTCCGTCTTCAAATCGTTGCCCTCAAAATAAATGAGGCAGTCGGCAAGAAACTGATCAGCAATAACATTTCTTCCAGTGGGTGTCGAGACCATAAGGGGCGTGGGCAACGGAGACGGGCACATACGATGTCTGCCCACAAAATCAGAAGATATAAAAGAATGGGAGGCACCTGTGTCTATGAAAATAAAAGCAGTGTACGTAAATAAATGGCACGTACCAGCAATCACCTCCTCCGGGGCTGCCTCGGCCTGCTCTCTAGTCAGTGCATATACTTGTCCCTGAGGCGGTCCCACTGCCCGTCCTCCTGACGGCCGAGGCATATTCTGCTGCCTCTGGTGCACTGTCTTGTCATCAAATCTCGGCCTATTCATCCGGAAATCTTAATGTCCTCCCCGACTGGGGCAATACATAGAAATGTGGCCCATCTTGCCACAACTGAACAGGCTGTACAGTTGTTTGATGAATGTGGTCCTCCACAATTCTCACATCTTGGTTCCCCTGTCCTGTTCCCTTGCATCGGCCGGCGGTTGGTTGGCATATTGCCCCTTCGATTCTCCTGTTTCCGATTATAGGACTTCTTCCCACTAAATCGAGAAGACGAAGATGCTCCACGAGGCTTAAACTGCTCTCCTCGTGGTCTCAAGCTATCGGCAACTGACCTCTAGGGTGGCACATGTGGGGGTACAGTATCAGCATACGCCCCAACTCCGATTTCTGCCAGCTCTGCTCTTGTAAGAGCATCATCAAAAGAGGTAGGTTTATTGGAGATAACCCGGTCAAATAACTCCGGTCTCAGACCCTTCAGAAAATGCCTCATCTTGGCATGCCCATTGCTAGCAACGTGAGGGACATACCTCAATAGTGACGAGTAGTGCATGTCATAATCTGATACTATCATACTGCACTGTTTCAAATTGGTGAACTCATCTTCTTTAAGTTCTCTGGCAGCAGCTGAGAAGTATCGATTCAAAAACCAAGTTCTGAACAGGCTCCAATCAATAGGTACTCCTTGAGCTCTCAGCTCCATCATAGTCGTCTTCCACCACATGGAGGACTTCTTAGCTAATTGGAACTCCATCAACCTCAGCCAGACAGTCTTGGCACAGGGTGCCGACACGAAGATCTGCTCTATCCTTTCTAACCATTTCTCAGCCTCTTCCCCAGTTTCAGTTCCCTCGAATCTAGGCGGATGGAAGGTTAGGAACTGTGTCAGACTCAGCTCACCCGGCAATAAGGGCTGTACAACAGGTTCCACACCCACAGCAGGTGGCGGTAGAGGATTCATCTTAGCAATGCTAGCGTTAACACTTCCCACATCGCCCACCTCCTCATTAAGATTCCCCAAATTTATAGCCGCCATGCTGTAATACAAGGGTTAACAATATTGCTAGAAACAATATATATATTTCACCGTTAGATAATATGAATAACAAAAGCATGTTAGCATAACAATCATATACTCATATGCACCATATGCATAAACATGCTCATATGTAACCCCTAGCCAACAAGTTGCTAAGGCTACCCTTCAATTATCATCGGGTTCTCTAACCACTGCTCTGATATCACTAATGTAAGGACCCTAGTTCCTTAAGCGTAAAACATTGACATAAGTAGAGCTAAAGTATATTATCAGAGTATAAAAATTTCGTGTTGAAGCCTTGAGCTTTAAGGGTTACATGCCAAGATAATCAGTTTCAAATGGATTAATTACATTCCTAACAAAATGAATGTTAAATCATATAGATTTACACTACTCCTAGAGTAGAAACTATACAAAAGAATCTCAGCTTCTATACCAAAAGCCCTCCTCGCTAGCTCACTGCGTCAACCCGACCTTAGCCCCTTTTATGCCAAAATGTACCTACAAGGACAACCCCCAATTCATGAGCATATAATAATCCATAACAAGCATAACATGATTAAAAAGCGTAAATGCAGAAACAAGTAAGTACAAAACACTGCCTGTTTCCCAATTGTATTTTAAACGCCCTCTTTTTGGTTGTCACTGTATAATAACTCATGAGTATAATCAATGGATTATTCAATGGTTTTACAAATGTCATGACATATCACCAATTACCAATCCCTAGTCTGTTATAACAGTGTATTTTAATGCACCTCGCATGTCATGACAGCGGCACCAATACCCCTCGCTTCGACATATTAGCGGCATTGAATAACCTAGCTCAAATGCGACATGCGGCAATCCCCTCGCTTCAACATTTGGCGGCAATATTCATTCCTCACTATAATATGACAGTGGCAAGTATTCTATCATCGCTTCAAGTGACTGCGGCAAATCATTAAAATCATCACTCGACTATAACCATGACTCATGGGATGTGCACCAATCAACCAACATATACATATGCAATCATAATGCATAGATAACCATGTAATTGCATCTACAATGCACAATTCAATACATAATTGCATCCACAATGCATATTCCAATGCGTGTATAAATTACATGTTACTGTGGGTGCCCGTACGTCTTCTACGTACCTTTCCAAAAGTAGGAGACGGTAGGACTTTACTTCCTTGGCTGTGTCGCCACCTGAGATGGTTCTACATAATCACATAAACCCATATTAGATGCCAATAATAGTCCAACACCAAAAATCCTACTATAAATAACCAAAACACAAATTTTGGCTTCTCGCGATCGATTGCCAATAGGCCCCAATCGATCGCAAGATGCTACTGCCTCAACGTTCAAAAATCTGTCTTCCGCGATCGATCGCTGAAGACATGCCGATCGATCGCTGGCTTCGCCGCGATCGATCGCCGAATGCCTCTACCTCGCACTCTGGTGCTCGCGATCGATCGCCGAAGTCTGCAGATCGCGAACAAACGCCATTTTCGAGCACCTTCCCAAAGCTATCATAAAACACACCACAATCTAACATACCCCAACATGATATTTTATAGTATTTATTCAATAAAATACTTCAAATTCCTATTAAACACGCTTTACCAAAAGAACCACACCCACCCCAAATAATCATGCCATTATCCGAATTCCCAACATATATCACATGCACTCTGAAACGCATTACTAGGTCATTACCACTGCATGACTAAGCATTTCCCATTATTATTAGATCAACACCAATAATTTAACACCATAATCCTCACATAACATAATTAATGTTCAATTGCACATAATCATTTCGGGGACATCACAATATACGTCAATTTTTCAGAATCCAAAACAATTTTCAAATTTCTTAGCCAACCATTGTAGTTTTGCCCAGTTAATTTGTTTGTATCGAGAATAGACGCGATTGGATTCTTGCCCATTTTAATACTGAAAAATAAACAGAAAATATAAACAAATCGTTTGATTATTAATTAATTAAAAAACATAGATTTTGTTAGTGAATGCTCCCACTAAATTTTTTGAATTCATCACCCTCATGACAAATGAAAGGAAAATAATATTTTCTTAGTGGGCTTGAAGTCCAACTAGCTCATGATAGCCCCGGGCGAGGGTCCAGCCGACCTCATGATACTAAATGTAGCTCACAATTGCATCATATGCAACCCCCAAGATATTCGTCTCGTGATTGGCATAACCCTACGGAGGCAGGCCAATTATGCCTTCTCATGTCACACTAATCCAATCCACGGATGGTAATGTCCACCAATAAGACCCCACGAGGGTGAGCAATCTTAAAGGTTAACATAACCCTACCCATAATTAAGTGACAGTTAAACACACAGCTTTCCCATGCCAGATGTCCCCCACGAGGGTGAGACAAGACACCTGACACAAGTAGCGTCTCATGGCTTAACTGTTGATGGAAGATAGGAAACAACAAACTCCTTTGAGCTCTCTTTACAGTTTGATATTAAATTTTTTGAATCATATTCAAAAGAGGGATTTAATAATTTTAAAATATCATCAAATGCTTGTTTGTTTGTTTGCAGGGTTCATGCAACTATGTTTTATTCATGCAATCATAAGTACTAATAAAACATACAAACAAACATTTATCATACATCACATGCATAATAAAAATAAATATGGACGACTACAACCTTTTTCTAATTGATCCACATGAGCCATACATGGATCACAAGTCTCTCTAAGGTGATGCAGGTATGCAGTGCAATCCTCTTACATTTTATTTCCATCATACAAGTCTTGATTCTTGGTGCTCCGTCTTCAATCTTGATCTCCCACTAATTCTAAAGATTTTACATTTAAATCGTGCAAACAAGAGAATATGGATACAAATCCGGGGTGGGATACATCAGAAAATAGAGAGAGCAGGCTCGTAGGCCCGATAACCAAAATCACAATAATAATGAAACAATAAAAGCCTAAACATTTACATAAACACATTGGTCAAGGCCCGTAATCATCCATCATGCAATTACAACATATGTAATTAAACATTAAAATAAACAAGTACATCATATGTAATTGTACTAATTACATCATATGTAATTAGATCACAATAATTAATTTATTCTATCGTTTCCCACTAATCGCATCATTAATTGAAAATAAAATCAACAAATTAAATAAAACCGTTTTCTTTAATTTCTAATTAATTAAATTTTTAATAAATTGGTAAAATCTCTATTTTACCTTTCAATCATCATATTGATCAAAAATAAAATTAATAAATTAAATAAAATATTTTCATTTAATTTCTAATTAATTAAATTTTCATTTACTTGGTAAAATCACTATTTTACCTTTTAATCATAATGATAATCGAAAATAAAATTAACAAATTAAATGAAACACTTTCATTTAATTTCTAATTAATTAAATTTTTGATTATTTGGTAAAATCACTATTTTACCTCAAATCATAATATTAATCAAAAATAAAATTAATAAACTAAATGAAACACTTTCATTTAATTTTCAATTAAATTAAATTTTTAATTACTTGTAAAATCTACATTTTACACTTAATAAATTAAATTTATGATTTATTGTTTCAAAAATTAATATCCGGATAAAACATCTAAAATGACCCAAAATAATTTATGGACTCCAAACAATTTGGATGCGAAATTAGAAAATCAATTTCAACCCAAAATACTCTATTTTTGGATTTACTAAAAATAATATTTTTTAATTAAATTACTATTCATCATCTTCTAGGGTTGGGCGACGGCTAGGGTTTCTGAAACCCTAGTCAGCGCCGCCACCCTTCCGATGTGAGAGCAGATGCAAGACGCTTCTCCTCTTTCACATCACCGTTTGCCGAAGCCTCGTTCACGCAGAATACACAGTCATCGAACGAAATCTTTCTGCAACCATTGCAGACATTCGAACGATTCTCGCGCGCAATCAACTCATAGGCGTTGCTGATTGTAGCCTGGTATGGCGCTCATGGCGGTGAAGAACTATTTCTCCCCGTGTGTGCCGCCGTCGCCGCCTGCAACAAATGTCCGTCGATAAAACTATCCGGCGATGGTTGTAAAAACAGTTTTCGGTGGTTTGGGTAATTCATTTTCTATATTTCCGGACTCCGTAATTTTTGAAAAATCGAACACGATTAGTTACGATTGGAAACGATCTAATAAACATTAATTATTGAATACATGAATCAAGCGCAAACCTGGCTCTGATACTGTTGGGTTTCCGTACCCCGACGTCAGATCCAAACGCAGCGGAAATAATACAATAAACAGATCTGACCCAGGGACGGATCGATCGCGCCTGATTCATATATAAGCATGCACGAATTATCAAATAAATGCATGAAAAGAGAATTACGGATAACAACGAAATCAATCTGATGACGGTGATCCTCTTGTCCAATCAACCTGACCAGATCTTCAAGCCCAACACCAGTGCTAGTGTGATGTCGGCTATTCTATGAGATGGAGTATATTGAATGGTCTCTCTTTTCAACCCTAAAGATGAATGTTATATTTATAGTGGTATTGAGTTAACTAATTGGGCTAGGGTCCATAAAGCCCATCGGGCCAACGTTTGCTTTGCTGGGCATTTATGCTAACAATATCCTTCATGGTTAGCCGACATGGTAACGGACTACTATTTCAACTACATTGACATTTCGTGGAAAGGCCGCGGTTAATTGTCGTGGAGATTTTTAAACTTAAAAATAAAAAATAGATAATTTGAACATATTTTTAATGAAAAAATGGAAAAAGTTGAGAATAACAAAAATTTTTCTGCAGTGATCGTGAAAAATCTCTATTCCATCCATTGTTCAGTTCCGCAAAGTAGAGAAATCGCCTTATAGTTACATGTTCGTTTTATTCTGGAACTTTGCCATGGCGACCGATACATTTCTGGCTAACAAATGTGGCTAATCAACTTAAGCCCTTTGGATTCCCAAAGATTCCACAACCTGCATTTCAAGAACCTTGTCAATAATTCGGGCCTATTCGAATCGGATCAAGCTTTACTCGGAGATCCAAAGACTGCTGCACTGGTTAAGGATTATAGCAGAGACCCGTTTCTTTTTGGCAAAGGATTTCGCTGCATCAACGATGAAACTTGGTAATATTGGCGTGCTTACTGTAAAGATTAGGAAGAGACGTGGTTCTGTAAAATAGTTTTAGAGGTGGAAAACGGAAGATAAACTTTGAAAAACACAAAATGTCAACTTTGGTTATTGGAGAATGTGGCTATAATGTGCTTTCCTTGTCAGTGTATTATGTTTTATTTTGTAAATTGTACCTTGTAATTTTGCAATATGTGGTTCAAAATATGACTTATTGCAAGCAATAGCAAAGCTATGGTTTAGAATATCATGTATTATAATTTTATCAAAAAATATTGGTATTAAAAACACATAACTAGTGTCTCAAATTAATTTGGTAGCTTTTTCTAAACTTAATATTAGATAGTAAAATCAAACTTCCAACAATAAGATAATTGAAGAACGAATGATTAAAATACTAAGAAATAGAAAATTTGGATAAATAATTTAGTGCGATAAAATATAGAATATTATTTTAATATAGTGGATTAATTCAGTGCATCGCATTATAATGATCAAATTGCCCCTCTATGTATTGTATTCACAGTTACCTAACCATGTTAAACGAGATATGTGGATAACCATTAGGGGTGAGCAAAATTTCGACTAAACCGATTTAATCGATCGAACCGAACTAAATCGGAAAATTGATTCGATTATTTTGGAAATTCGGTTTCAATTTTCTTTTTTAAAATTGGTTAATTCGGTTCGGTTTCGATTTTCATTTTAAAAATATTGGTTAACCGAATTGACCGAAAAAAAAGAATTTTTTTATTTTTTTAAATATTTTTTTTAAAAAGAGTAAACATTTTTTTTTTTTGTAAAAATCAACTAATATCATTATTTTATTTAAATTTTATTTTTTAAAATTTTAAAATCTAATTATCTAATTTTTTTTTAAAATATCTCGATCAATTCGGTTACCAATCAAAATAACAGATTTTTATCTGTCTGGTTGGTTCGGATTTGATAGTAAAATTCGGTCGGTTCGGTTGGATGAAAAATTGATCGGTTTGATTTTTGAAATTTCAGTTCGGTATATTTGCTTTTAACCAATTGCACACCCCTAGTAACTATTAACCTTACTTATTTTCCTTTTTTTTTGAAATCTAATTGTAGATTATAAAATACTCTTCCAATTTAGATACATTTCAACATATATACTTTTTCTTTCAAAATTAATTTTTCTAAAAATATTATTTCATCTGTCATTTTTTTTGATAACGTAACTACAAATAAAAAAACAATTTATAATGATATTTTAATTAAATTAATTGATAAATGAAAATGCTAATTCGAACTTTTATTAACTTTGACATTTTACCCCAATCATGTAATTTTATTTTTCATTTTTATTTCTTTTTCGCTTTCCTCAATTTCTATTCCCTCTCTCGTATTCTCGAACGCCCAAAGTACCACATAATTCCATTTAGTTATTTATCTAAGCTTAACACTGTAAGTGTATATTTGCACTTACATTTTTCTTTTGTCATTTTGTTTTTATATTAGTTTTCTTGGGGAATAATGTGTTTGGTACTTGATTCTTTTGTTGTTGTGAAATCCATACAATAAAATATTTTATGATGAAAAGATGGTGAAACACACATAGAAGTGGGAATGACTTAAATTGCATAAAAAAATGTTCAATCAAAATAGGTTTAACTAAAATCCGGAGGTACAAAAAAAAAAAATTGTAGCATATTACTGTAGCAGCGCGTTCACAACTGACGAGAGGCGCAATCGTCTGGCTTGGAAATTTGGCCTTTTTGGCAAAAAATGGCGTGTTCACGCCACTTAGGAGGCGCGAATGCACCCAGTTGCATAAGAAAAGTTTAAATTGCTGCTTTTAAATGAAATGCATGAATCTTTACCAAGATTAGGGGACTATTAGCCATATTAACACATTATTTCAGATTTTAGACCTAGTTGGAAGACGGGAGAATACAGTAGAGGCGGCTACTCAATGATGGCAACATATTTTGACGACCTAGAAGAAGACGACGACGACTACCAAAATGGAGCAACATCTTTTAATTCGTTTGATATAACTTTTGCCTTATGTTTATAATTATTAAGAGCATGTCTACATGCTTCTTTAATTAATTATGATTTTTTTTTATTCTAGAGGTATATGTAGCTTGACAAGAAACTATGTGGATGATTATTTGATTAATATATTTTTATTATTCATATAGTTTATTGGTAATTCCTGATTTGAATGCGTTCAATTAATTGATTTGTTATATTTATTTGAAATTGATCATTCCGGAGAGGGGATATATAGAATATCATATGATTCTTGGCTAATAAACTAGAAAAATTAATGATATAGAGATTGACAGACAAAGACATAGTGGATAGTCAAATAAAATCGAACCTCTAGAATCCGTTCTCCTGGATATTTCTCCAACCGAATCTTAATTTAATTAATTTAGTTTAGTCTCTGAGTAAATAAACTTATTTAATTAATTGTCTAGATAAAGTTAAGCTATTTTAATTACAGTACTTAGTTTAAACTTAATAAGTAATCCATATGGGTTCGACACTCTTAACTCATATTTTACTAAAACTTGACACCGTACACCTATGGTATGAAATCTCCCAACAAATGTCATGCTCACATTCCATACAACAATAACACCAATTAAGCATTTTATCCCAATGAATTGGGGTAGATGCTCACATCCCATGCTCTCTTTAATTATTATTTATAATTTAATTCTAATATCTTTTCGTTTAAAATTATCTTAATACACTTCTTGGGACATATTTTAAAATTTCAAAACTAAAATACAACCTTTTTTTTTAACATCCCATGCTCTCTTTAATTATTATTTATAATTTAATTCTATTATCTTTTCATTTAAAATTATCTTAATGCACTTCTTGGGACATATTTTAAAATTTCAAAACTAATATACAACTTTTTGTTTATAAAAAAAATAGCTTTTAAAAAAAATTTATTTTGAACATTTCTATGATCTGTACTGTTCCTTTTAGTTACTAAATAATAAATATATTTAAGGAATCTTTTACATTTAATAGAAGAATGGACTCTAAGATTGTGTTTCCAATTACTTATTCAAAACACTTTTATGTTGTTGTTGCTTAAAGTTGGAAAAAATTGATTTTAAACAATACTTACAAAAGTATTGAGTGTTCACTATTAAAATAAAAAAAAATAGTTTAATGAACTTTAATTAATTATAAAATTATCACAGTATAACTTAAAGCAGCCAAAAGTATCTCATAATTTTGTTTTTCTATTTCTGTTTTTACATATTTTTTTTTAGAGAAGCAATAGCAGAAGCAAGAAAATTAAACACCAAATTTTTTTTTTGTCTAAAATCAGATAAGTACTTCTGAGAAGAATTTACAAACACACCCTAAATCGCTAACCCCAACTTAGCTTTTACATACATGTTAATAAATGTGACAGCATTTGCTTTAGCTAGACCTCAACCAATAAGATATTTCAACCAGTTATGGCGTAGCTTTTTCCAAGATAAGAGTTCACACAACATGAAAATTGATGAAAAATCAAGATTCTACAATTTAAAAGTAAAGAAGACATTTTTGTAAAAAAATAAAAATAAAAATAAGCTTAAAATACTTATAATGTATAAGCCTTTAAAAATTCAAATCTACAGTTGTTTACCTCTAAATTACATTCGATCCATATGTAGAAATGTCGCATAAATTGTAGGAAAATATAGCAAAGTTGGAATATGCAGAAAATGTGTATATTTGTTTATAAATTTGGAGTAAAAAGATAAAAGTTCACCAGAATAACGCTTACAAATGGTCAAAAAGCAATGAAATAATCAACCACTAAATTGGATTTTATTGAAATATTTTGAAACCATTAAATGTACAGCTTTGCATTTCAAATATTCACCAAATACTTCACATTATTTGTGGTATATCACCAAAGGTATCGCCAATTGGTAAGTATGAGTGTGCATGAACTATGTTTTATTATCACTCATTAAATGAATTCGATCCATCTGAGTCTCTAAAAAAATTCTTGAAAAAGGAAATAAGAAAGTGAGTTGTCACATACACAATGCTTTTTAGGGGAAATTCTTGTATGTACCGGGTTACTATCATACATAAACATATATATATATATATATATATATATATATATATATATATATATATATATATGTGTGTGTTGATATATGGCAGGACCTGGACCATACAAGAATTTCCTGCTTTTTAGTGTAAAGAATCACAATAAATACCCACTTGCCCTTTGTGTTTTCACCATTGCAGGATCTCGGATCACCCCACTGACACACTCTCAGTCTTACAACTCTTCACATTCTTCACGTATTATTGGTATACATTTTGTTTTCTTAGAACCTTTGCATAGATATGAATATTATTAATTCTTTCATGTGAAGATTCATTTTTTTTCTAAAAGTTCATTTTCAAATGAAGTACAGCAATCTTAAGGGAATGGTGATCTTGATTGTGTTCATAGATACATTTTCAAATGGAGTAGGCATTATTAATATAGTCATAAACTCTATATATTTAAAAGTTTAGAATCCAAGCTACTCCATTCCATTTATGCTGCATGATCTAATCACTATTTGTTTCCTTGATCAGATTGAAATATCTCAATTTATCTTTGTTGTTGTCACTTGAACTTTTTTCGATCGGATATTTTTGGTAGTTGTTTTTGTCGATTTATGTTGGCACTTGTTTTTGTCGCTTTTTGCGTTATTTTTACCGTTATGCACAACACGCGTGGTTAAAAGATTCGACAAAAAAAAATATTATTCATTTTTGTTGAATCTAGTTTGATGATTCTGACATGGAGGTCATATGTCCGAGTCGAAAAAACATCATCTTGCAGTGCAAGGGAATGACACGTACATTAGGTCCAAAGTGACCCGATCTCTTCCCAAACCCTAAGCATAGCGAGAGCGTCGTCCACCGAGTGTGCCGCTTTTTGGTTGTCATATTTGTTGACAAAAATAAATAAATCACTCTAAATTTAAATTTTGATCTATTTTTCAAAACTTAATAGTTATGTCAAATTTATTATTAATCAGCCTGAATAGATTAATTTGATTCATTCTTTTAAATAAATTCAACACCATTAAATTACTTTTTCATTTAGTGTTTTCTTCTAGCCAACATTTGGTATTGTTAATTTAATACATGCCAAGTTGCCAATTACATAAAATTATGTCATTTATACCTAGTATTTGTGTTGGTATTTCCTTATATTTTTTTGTTGAACTTCATTTAAGTAATCTCTATATATGCGTTATTATACTCATTTTAATAGTTTTCTATTTAATTTCTATATATATAGTTCAATTATGATTCTCCCCATTAAAAAAGAAATAAATAAATATGAACTGTTTTTTCTTGTTATCTATTTAATATAGTATTCTATATTAATATCTTAATATATTTTCTCTTAAAAATAATCCCCTCAAATTAAAATATCTTAATGGCTAAAAATCACTAGACAGTTTAATGATTTTAAGTGCTACTAATGTGCAAAATAATATATATCTAAGTCGTGTATTATAATTCTTAATAAAATGCATAATCAAATAATTAATTTTATATTTTTATAATATTTTTGTGCAGACAATTTATCAATTTTTATTGGAAGGAATGGAGAATAACAACAACGAGGCAGATAACAACATTGATCTTACTTTGAGATTGGGTCTGCCTTTCTACGATCGGCTAAGAATAGAAGAAAATAATAGAATACAACAAGACCAGGGAAACTTACCCATCCAATTTGTGGCGCCTATTGGAATGGGCAACTTCGGTGGACCGGACCCGGCAAACCTTGCTCTCTACCACGGTTATCCAGTAGCCGGACTGTTCGTGGAAGGGGTGAAAAGGTGCCAAGCATGTGGCATAACAACCACCTCGCTATGGAGGAGAGGACCAAACGGTCCTCAAGTAAGTACTAACGATTTGTAGGTCGTATTTACACGAATATATTTGATTTGAGAAATGATTTCAAATATGGATTTTAAATGACAACTATGTTGTATGCATTTGAAATAAATCATAATTACTTTTCATGTGAATATTTTGCATTATTATTAGTTTCTCAAAATAAGTTAGGGTTTTCTATTATTTCTTAATTTATATACATTTCTTGTTTTTGCAGACTCTATGCAATGCATGTGGGCTACGCCATGCAAGAAATGCGAGGAGAAATGTGGAAGGATAGAGAAAAGAACATGATGGATGCTTTTTTTTTTTTGTATTTTAATATTGAAAACTTAATTTGGTAGTTTTATTATGTTGGTTTGTTTGTTGGAAATTGAATTAGAATGAAAGATTAATCCCTTGAGAAAAAAATGGTTTGTTTGTCGTATTTTTTTCATTTGTTTTGATCATAAAATTGTTTTTTAAAAAAAAAATATAATTTATGAACATATGAATTGACATCTCCATGTTCTAGAAAATAAATTAGCGTATGATTACAAGCACTGCATATTCGCGCCGCCATTAGCAGAATCAGATGAATCCCCGTTATTGAAATCCATCAACGTTATCCACTGTTGAATATCCTCTTCCCCGATCTTCCCCAGTGCCCGCAAATCTTTCTGATCAGACCCATTCTCAATCACTTCATTTTTATTTCCATGCAGAGCGGCCGCCGGTGGCCCAGCGGAAGAAGTTGAAGTGGAACCGGAAGTGTAATCCGCCATAGGGAAGGCACGTTTTTTACTAATTTTCTTAATACGAAAAATCGGGTTCTCGTCGAAAAGTATAAATAGGTGAAAAATAATTATATAGTTTATGAAAAATCGTGTTGTCATACATGAAAATTGGATATTCATGATTTGATAATGCAATTGTATATAATTAGATCCTAACAGAAATACTATAGCTCATTAGATATAAATAGTTTTTTACTTCTATAAATAGTGTAATAAATAACTCGGACACTCTTTCGATTCAATTATTATGAATTATCTGACAAATGCAATGTAATTGAAAATGAAATGAACATCGCCTAAAAAACATTTTACAATCAAGTTTGGATGAAAACCTCCGTTCATTGATTCAGCAAAAACAAGAAGATTGGTATATTTGACATCAACCTGTTGTTTAATTCGAAACAAGAACCTTGGTATAAGTAAAACGCCGCAAACGACAGTGGAACTCCGTTTGATAAGTCAATGATGAACGCCACGGAAAATCCGATAAGTTCAAATTGTTAGTACACTCACAATTGACTGAATAGTGGTCTTTCTATCTAATTACAAACTAACCCTTTTATAGGCTGAATATTAAAAAAATTCATAAAATAACTATCTTAATTAAGGCTAGATAATATTGCCTGATTAAGGCTAAAATGAAGGAAATAAATCAGCTCCTTAAATGACTGATAAATCGTAATCATGCCAATTTATCTTGTTGAATCTTGGACTTGGCTAGATTCCTCTTTGATTTGAGTTATACTGATGCATTTTTGTTGAATTTATAGATCGGTTTGAATGGGTCTCCATGAGTTTGCTTGAGTCCAAACCTCTTAAATCAGCCCATTGAGTTCTTCTTTGAACTTCTGTGATGCAAGAAATCTAATTATCTTGATTAATTGAGGTAATGGAATGGTTAAGGGATAATTATGATTAATTATCATTTTGCATTTGAATTCAGTTTTAAGATAAATCGAGTGTAGTGGAATTTTATGGTTGAGATGAATTATGTGATTTGGACTCGGTTTTGGGGATAAACATAGTATAGTTGGATTACGTGGTAATCGTTTGAATTATTATTTGAAATTGGATAGTTTGATTGTAGATTAATAAAGTGAGTTACGATGGCATGGATTAGAGGTAAAATATACATATTGATGTCTTATGATGTAAGAGGTAAAATATACATGTTGGTATATTATATTGTGGATGAATGTGTTGATGTGGTGTTAAAAGTGTAAAGGTATTAATGCCTAAAACTACCACACAAAACTCATACATTACATCACATCACAACACACACTAAATCTATAACATTCTCCCCAAACCTCCCCTCCCCTTTTCTTTAAAAACTTCTTGGTTTTGGCTTGCTCTTGTGTTAATCTATTTTGGATTGGAAGAATTGAAGTATAAGGGAGTAAATGTATGAATTATTAGTTGGTTATGTTGGTTTTGGTTGAGATTTTATTGATTGAATTATGGTTGAATTGGTATGTTGAAGTAATATGGAAATTGAGAACTTATTGTTGTGTTTTGAGGTGTTTAGGTGTGTTGTAATTGAGGAATGAGTAATATATTATGTGATATGTGCATTGAATGAAGTATATGCATGAAAATGATGGATTTTCGCATTTACAGAGTGCCGCGGTTGATTGCGCGAACTTCAAACCATTTTTGGACGATGTAGCGGAGGGGCGGACTTTGAAATTTTATTATTGAGGATCCCGAGATGCTGCCGATCGATCGCGAGCTGCAAAATTTTGAAGAATTAATATTTTGTTGGGATTTTGAGACGTAGTAGATTATGATTGATTCTTGTTAGGATCGGTCCGGAGTGTTTAGAGGGGGGGGGGGGGTGAATGAACACTCCTTCTAAAATTTAATCCCTTGTAATTTCTTTCGGATTAGTGAAAGAAATCTGTTTCTTAATCAACTCTTTTATAGAACAGACCACTAATGTATAAGTGCGGAACGGTCTGATCTTATATTTGTAAGAGCGGCTCGATGGCTTGAATGAAAGAACAAGTGCAGAAAGATAAGAACAAAATATGTTTCTGGAAGTTCGAAGGTGGTGTAATCCTTCTGCGTCTCCCCTTCTTCCAATTAAGGAAGGTTTATACTAGAAGACTTTGATTTATACAATCCTGTTGTACAAACCCAATTCAGACTGGATTTACCTCACTACCAGTCCGAAACTCCTAGTCACTCAATCTGTTCAGACACTCTCTGTCTGACAGTTACAATTTGTTTCTCTCCTCTGTTTTTCAGTACAGACTACATAAGATGCGCACAGTGATCCTAAATGATCAAATATTAAAAGTAATCGTGCTTAAGAATAATTTCAGCTTGAGAGCTTCTGAGCTTGTAAGCTTGTGCTGATTTGCTTTCTTGTGCGTTTTTCGATTGATCAGTCTCTCGTGTTCTTGTATATCTGTGTCTCTTTGTTGCATCCTTTTATAGTTGTATGTACCAACAACATTATTTCTCTTAATGTGCAACTCTTGACTCTGCTTATTCTCTGAGTAAGCTACAGTCTTCTTCTTCAGGATACTTGCCGTTCTGGTTCATGCTTTCGGCGACTGTCAGGTAAGCTCTTCTTTGTCTTCTTACCTTTTATGGCAATCTTCAGTCTTTGGTCCTTTGTAGCATTAATTACGACATTAAATGCTACAATAAATAGCCGTTAATGATTCGGACTTAAGAGCCAATCTTTATACATCCTTGACTGCTCTGATCTGATAAAGATTGAGATCGATCTGAAGCTTCGATCTAGTCAGTCTGATATCCATCGATCCGGTCTGATATGTGATATGACTTATCAGCTTGTTCTGTTTTGGGCTATCGATCTGGTCAGTCTGATTACCCTTGATCCGGTCTGATATGCTTTGTCATCTTATCAGCTTGATCTGTTTTGGGCGATCGATCTGGTCAGTCTGATTTCTCTCGATCCGGTCTGATATGTTTTGTCATCTTTAAAATCTCATCGATAAGGTTTGGAACTAACAAATTCTCCCTTTTTGATGATGATAAAACCTAGCTTCCAAGTCTTCTTAACCAGTCTGATAAGAAATCTGAAGCGTATACTTTCGGATCGATTACTTCTTCTTGTTCAAAATAAATGAACATAATTAAGTTGGATCGATTAAGTCTTTTATTATTAAGCCTTTTAGTTTAGTTCAAAATAAATGAACAAGGACTTAACAAAGAAAGATTTTCTTTATTGATCAACAGTCTTGCATACAGACAGTCTGAATATATAAACAATCTATTTTTTTGAAGACTGAGACTGATGCGGCTTGAAGTCTTTTTTCTTTTCCCCCTTTTTGTCAGCAGCAATCTCTTGGAGAAAATCGACAACTTGTGCTAGCTGAGCGCTGATAGCGTCAAGACGAGTATCTTGAGCGCGAAGGGAGTTGGCGACGGATGCTCTGACTTCAGTGGCCAGCTCGATCTGCTCTTTTCTCAGGCTGTTCTTATAAGTAGCTTGCTGAGAGAACAAATCGTTCAGTCCTCGCTGAAGGCTGCCGATACTGGCTGTCATCTTCTCTTTGAATGAATCAAAGTCCAAAGCTGTAAGCCTCTGACCTTGATGAACTTCTAGAACACGTTGAGAGAGTGACATGCAGTTGTCAGATAGTTGCTGAAGAGTCCTTGCCAGAAATGGAGGTGCATCAGATTGTCGGCTTGGAGAGTGATCTGATGATGACAATGCATGATAATCTTCTTCAGCAATCGGCACAAGTGAAGAGACAGCAGCTTGGTGACTTTCGGACCGGATCAAGGTGACCAGATCCGAAGAAAATGCTTGTAAGAAAGCCATATCTTCATCTGATTGGACTGGAGGAGTGCTGGGTCTGGGAGGCTCCTCAAGTTGTAGAGCTGCAACAACAGTGGATACCACCAGATCCGGATCAACGAACTCTGGTGAGCCAACTGTTGCAAGTTCTGCGGTTGGACGGATTTGAACGTGGGAGTCTGACGATCCCAATGGAATAGATGTTGGAGAGTCCAACAAAACATTCAGTGGTTCATCTTCTATAGCAGACGGAGCATTAGGCAATGGCTGCTCCGCTGTCTGATCTGCTACTATGGCTGCAGTCTGATCTGCTGCGCGATCTGCAGTCTGTTCTGCTGCTCGATCTGCAATCTGTTCTGCTGCTCCAGAGGGAATAACCTCAATGAAAGGTTCTGCCAGAGTCTTGCTGGCAGAGGGATGATCCGGGCTGGTTGCTGGAGTGGATATGCTGATTTTCTGTCGTTGAAATCGGACAGCTAACTGGAGAGCATGAATATCCATCTCTAGTTGAGCAATAGCAGCCCCATCATCTCTGGCAGTTGGAACATTCGGATCGAAGTTCGCTTTCTTAGCAGTTAAGAGCAGAGTCGCCAGTCTGAATCTTTGATTGGCCTTGAATAGCTCTTTGCGCTGCACAGCAATCCGAACATCATCGGTCTCTGTCCCCTTCAGAACTTCTTCTTCCATTTTCTGAAGGCGTTTGAGTTTGCCGAAGAACTGCTCAATGTGGTTGATCGTTCTGTATTCGACGTACTCATCAAAAACCACAATGAGCTCCTTCACTTTCTCTTCAACGTCCTCCATAGCAATATCAATTGCTGTCTGTGCTGCAGATTTGGGCTTAGAGGAAAGTGGTTCGGAGAGAATGGTTTTGCCCTTGCCGGTGGAGGGAGGGGACTTGATCCCGGATTGGGTATAGTCTCCCAACTCAGTGATAACAATCCCTTTCACTATAGGAATGGCAGAGGGGACTCGGATGGTTACATTTGGTGCAGTGGTTGAAGTGGTTGAGATTTGGGTTGTAGATTGGGATGCATGGGTGGCTTTTGTTGGAGGCAATATGGGTAAGGCTTTTGGTTTGGTAATCTGGGTTCTTGGCTTCTTGGGAAGAGGCTTGGCTGGTGGCGAGGGAGCAGACTGAGTTTCTTCAGAGTCAGTCTGGATGGTTAACTTTCGCTTGACTCGCGGTTTGCGAGCAGCAGCCTGGGCTTCTCCCTCCTCAATCTTGACAGCCACCAGATCGGTGGGAGTAGGTGGAGCACTCTTGGACTTCAGCAGTGCTAGTCCTTTGGAGTTGAGAATCTTGAAGGGACTCAGAGCAGACTGCTTCCCCAGCTCAATGTCCAAAGTTTCCGGGAGCTTGCTGAGAGGAACAGCAAAGCAGACGACCTGTTTGGAGGCGATCACTGTTTCCATCAGAACTCCAAAAAGAATCACAGACCAGTTCATCTTCTGTCCTGAAACAATAGCAGCCATGGCCCTGAACTTCTCGGCAGTGACGGCGTCAAAACTCCCAGCTTTTCCCAATAATGGCTTGCCCACTATTTCGCATAGCACCTGGAAATGAAATAGCATTTCCTTCTTTTTGAATGAGGGCTGCAGGCGATGGCCAAAAATAGAAATCTTCCCCTGAAGAGCTGTGAGAGAGGCTTGAGGAATCTGCCCAAACTCAGTCAGTCCGGAGTTGGGTAGACCAAAGGTCTTGGCCAGTGTCATCGGCGAGATTTCAAAAGTTTTGCCCTTGACGATGTGGAGATGAATGACTTCTGGGATATGGCATTGGCAAACAGTTCACGAATCTCCGACTCGTAAACCACTGTGCCACACTCCAAAAAGTTTCTCAATCCAGACGATTCCAAAGCTCGGAAAATGGAAACCATCTCTGAATCTTCAGCCCTGTAAATGTCATTGAACTCAACGGAGAGAGAGTTGTGAGTTATGGTAGCCATTGGAGTGAAATGGAAAAAGTATACGAAAAGTTTTTGAGAGAAGATGAGAGAGTTAGAGAGCAGACAGGCGGTAAATGGTAAAAAGTGAATGAAAATGAAATGTTCAGCCCGCTAAATAAGAGAGAGAAGACACGTGTCTTTATCTCGAAGACTGATAAATAAATAATTCAAAATAAACGGTCAGGATAAAAGAAAGATAAGGCGGTTAAAATGCAATCAGTCCGGGCTGTTTTTGTTTTAAATAAATACAAAATAAAAGATGTATTGTCCAGACAGATCATAAGATAACATCAGATTGACATAGATCGGTCAGAAAGTTCAGACCGGTCTGTGTCTTTCTAAACATTGTATTATCGATCTGTGCCAACAAAATTCTGTAAGCGCGAGAAGAAGAGAACATCTTAAACTATCAAGATAAGTCAATTAATCCAAGAATTTGACGGAAATAATTAAACTTAGCCTCAGGGAGCGGTTTGGTGAAGATGTCTGCTGCTTGCTGTTCTGTTGAGATGTGCTCGATCCGAATCTCCTTTTTGCCAACATGATCTCGAATAAAATGATGTCGTATAATATGCTTTGTTCGAGAGTGCAGAACTGGATTATATGTGATAGCGGTTGCACTTGTGTTGTCGCAAAATATCGGAGAGTCAACAGCTTGGATGACATAGTCTTTGAGCTGGTGTTGAATCCAGAGCATTTGAGCGCAACAGCTTCCAGCGGCAAGATATTCTGCTTCAGCTGTAGATGTGGCAATTGATGTTTGCTTCTTACTGAACCAAGAGATCAATCTTTCACCTAGAAATTGACATGTTCCACTGGTGCTTTTACGATCAATCTTACACCCAGCGTAGTCTGCGTCTGAATATCCGATCAAGCTGAAGTTAGAATCTTTGGAGTACCAAAGACCAACGTTCTGAGATCCTTTCAAGTATTTCAGAATACGCTTAGCAGCAATAAAATGTGATTGCTTTGGTTCTGACTGAAATCTGGCGCACATACAGACTGAGAACATAATATCAGGCCGGCTCGCTGTAAGATATAAGAGCGATCCGATTAGTCCTATATACATAGTTACTTCGACTGCCGTTCCCCCTTCGTCTTTGTCTAACTTGATTGTAGGACTCATTGGAGTGGATGCAGTTGAGCATGTTTCCATTCCGAATCTCTTAAGCAGCTCTTTGGTATACTTGGTTTGGTTGATGAAAATTCCATTGCTGAGCTGTTTGACTTGGAGACCCAAAAAGAAAGAGAGTTCTCCCATCATGCTCATCTCAAACTGTCCCTGCATCAACTTTGAAAATTTCTCGCATAATTTGGGGTTAGTTGACCCAAAGATTATATCATCAACATAAATCTGAACCAACAGGGTATGCTCTCCCTTAATAAATTTAAAGAGAGTTTTATCTACTGAGCCGATCTGAAAGTCATGGTTCAGCAGAAATTGAGATAGAGTGTCATACCATGCCCTTGATGCTTGTTTCAGACCATATACTGCTTTATTCAGTAGATATACATGATTAGGGAATGAGTGGTTCTGAAATCCAGGAGGTTGCTCAATGTAAACTTCCTCCTGAAGCTTACAATTAAGAAAGGCGCTCTTGACGTCCATCTGATATACCTTGAAGTCTTTAAAGGCAGCATATGCAAGAAAGATTCTGATTGCTTCACAGTCTGGCGACTGGTGCAAAAGATTCATCGAAGTCAATTCCTTCTTCTTGTCGGAATCCTTGTGCCACCGGTCTGGCCTTGTTTCTAACCACAGTTCCATCTGCGTCCAGCTTGTTTCTGAAAACCCATCTGGTTCCAATAACAGGCAGATCGCTTGGTCTGGGGGTTAGACTCCAAACTTGATTTTGTTCGAATTGATTAAGCTCTTCTTGCATGGCCTTAATCCAGTTGAAATCAGTCAGAGCTTCATCGATCTTCTTAGGTTCCAAAGTTGAGATGAAGGCAGCATGAGTGAACTCATCCATCATCTGTCCTCTGGTTCTAATCGGTGCAGAGGGACTTCCAATCACTAGATTAGGTGGATGCCTCTTAGTCCATCGATAGCTTGACTCTGGATTGTCTGGTCCAGCCGGATGAGTAGTAGTAGCGGTATGATCAGCATCTGCTTTGATATGAGAGTTTGGATCATCCGGATCGGCTCGATCTGAAGAAGCTTCATTGCCTTGATCCGATCTGGCTGGTACTTCAGGTTCTGGTGGGTTGTCTCTTGACCTGTTAGCTACAATCTCATCATCACTGTTAGTTTCGAGATGGATGTTTTCCATCTGATTTTGAATTGATTCTTTGTTACCCTCAACACACAAAGATTCATCAAAAACTACATGAACTGATTCTTCAACAGTTAAGGTTCGATTATTAAAAACTCGATAGCTTTGCTAGTTGATGAATATCCTAAGAATATTCCATTATCTGACTTAGCTTCAAATGCTTTAAGATGATTCTTACCATTGTTGTGAACGAAGCATTTACAGCCAAATACATGAAGGTGAGAAATAGACGGTCTGTTACCAGTCCATATTTCATATGGAGTGAGATTTAGCTTCTTATTAATCATAGACCGATTTTGAGTGTAGCATGCAGTATTCACAGCTTCTGCCCAGAACTTTTGTGAAATTCCAGAATCAGCAAGCATTGTTCTTGCTGCTTCTTTGAGCGTTCTGTTTCTTCATTCTGCAACTCCATTCTGTTGAGGAGTTCGAGCGGCTGAAAACTCATGCTTAATTCCATGATCTTCTAGAAAGGATTCAAGATTCTGATTTGAAAACTCAATGCCTTTGTCACTTCGAATCCTGTCTATGCTGGATGATTTCTCGTTCTGAGTGCGTTTCAGCAGCTTGATCAACTTCGGACCGGTCTGATCTTTACTGCTCAAAAATATAGTCCATGTAAAGCGTGAGTAATCATCAATAACAACAAGAGTATACCGCATTCCCCCTAAACTTGTTATTGGTATAGGACCAAACAAGTCCATATGCAATAGTTCTAAACAACGGGAGGAGGATTTGGCATTCTTGTTCTTGAAGGATGATCTGATCTGTTTGCCCATTTGGCAAGCTTCGCAGATCTTATCCTTAGCAAAGTCGATCTTGGGCAGACCGATAACTAAATGATGTTTACACATGCTAGAAATAGTCTTAAAATTGATATGATTCAAACGTTTATGCCATAGCCAGTGTTTATTATCATTGTTAGCGATGAAGCAAGTAGGATTATCAGGTTGAGCATGATTCCAGTTAATCTTATATGTATTTCCATCCTGATTCCTACAAGCATGGTTATACCATCTGATGATTTAACAGTGCAAGTGTGTTTGTGAAATTCTACAACATAACCATTATCACAAAGTTGACTTATACTAATCAGATTATAGCACAGATTTTCAACTAACAGCACATCATTTATAATAATGTTACCATGGACAATCTAACCCTTGCCCATGGTCTTACCCTTCGAATTATCTCCGAAAATGATCTTGGGTCCAGTACATTCTGTGACTTCAGATATCAGCTCGATGTTTCCAGTCATGTGACGAGAACACCCGCTGTCCAAGTACCAGTCCGATGCAAGTTTCTTCGGTACCTGTCATCAAACATATTTATTGTTGGTACCCAATCCTATTTGGGTCCAGAACGGATTAGCCCTTTAGGAACCCACACCTGTATCAGCTTTAGTGGCTTGTGTGTGTGTGGTGTGCTGTGAGCTGGTCTGTTTCGATGTTGTGTGTGATAATGTGTGCGATATGGAACCCTTTGATTCTCATGAGGTAGTCTATATCTTCGTTGAACTGGTTTTGAATTATAGTAATTGTATTGTCTTCCTTGCCTTCGATCTTGCACCCTTAGATTTGGTCTGAAAGACGCAAAGCTTACTGTTGCCTTTTCTTTGGCTTGGTTGACATATCCAATTCCTTTTCTCAAACCTTGATTCACGAAAGAGACTCCCGTTTGAATCGTAGGTGCTTCAGTCTCATATACTGTGCTGGATTTAACAAATGTCATTTGTTTGATTTTGTTCTTTACCAGCAACAGTTCAGATTCCTCTTTGGTAGATTCTTTGGTGTCAATGCCTATGCCGGTGAAATCACCAACGTTTCTTTGTGCCTCTTGTAATTCTTCCAAAGATGTTCTGGATTTTGTCCATGTCTTGAATATATGAGAAAGCTTAGCATTTTGTGTGCTAATTCTCTTATTTTCTTCATGGAGCTGATCATAGGAGATTTTCAGCTTATTCAGCTCGATCTGGAGATTGTTGCACTCACCCTGCTCAGAGCAGCTTGGTTTGTTGTGCTCATCCATTTGATCACTGACTTTAGTTTTATTCTTCTCAAATGATTCAGCTAAGATCCTATAATCATTAGCCATGTCTTGCAGTGCGGACATGAGCTCTTCACGTGTAAATTCATTTGAGTCAAAGTCAATTACCTCGTCTGTCTGACTCATCTCTTCATCTGCCATTAGACATTGAATATCTTCTTCGCTTTTGCTGGAAGAATATTCGGAGCTTTCTGAATCGGAGTCAGTCTGAGCCCACTTGCTATTTCCTTCTTCAGCTACTAGGACCTTTTGGGATTTTCCATGATTTTTGCGATCTTTGTAGTGCTTCTTTTTCCTGTCATCACGATGCTTCTCCTTCCGTTCTTCTTTCTTCGGTCTGGTGCAATCTGCAATGAAATGTCCGGTCTTACCACAATTGTAGCAAGCCTGATCATTAACAGCATCGTCCTTTCTTGGCTTATAATGATGAGAGGGTTTAAAGTTCCTCTTATTTTTAGACATGAATTTACCAAATTTCTTGATAAATAATGACATAGCATCATTACTTATCTGTATAATAGATCGATCTGATGTGGAGGCTATCTGGTCTGGAATAGCTGCCAGTGCTTTGTTTGGTTGAGAGATGAATGTCTCTGCTTCACCTCTGCTTATCAGTTCGAACTCATATGCTTTAAGATCTGCGAACAGATCATGAAGTTCAACCTTGTTCAGATCTTTGGACTCCCTCATTGCAATGGTCTTAACATCCCATTCTTTAGGCAGGGCTCTCTATAACTTTCAGAGCGATCTCTCTGTCTGAGTATTCTTTGCCCAGACCATTCAGTTCATTAATGATGCCAGTGACTCTTTCATCAAACTCGTTTAGAGTTTCTCCACTCTTCATCTTTATGCTCTCAAATCTTTGAAGAGCAACAGTCAGCTTGTTTTCTTTGGTCTGGTCGTTGCCTTCACATAGCTGTGCTATCTTCTACCAAATTTCTTTGGCAGTAGAGCACATTTTGATTTTGCTGAACATGTTCTTGTCCAATGTCTTGAACAAGATGTCTTTGGCAACGTTGTCGAGATTTGCTTTCTTTCTTTCCTCATTCGTCCAGAGGGATCTGTCATTCTCTACCATTTGTGGTTCACCATCAGTAATGGCGACTGCTGTATTGACTTTCAGAATCTTCATTGGTCCATCAGTGATGACGAACCACATATCGTCATCCTGAGCTGCCAGATGAGCTTGCATTCTGATTCTCCAGTCATCATAGTCTTCTTTTGAGAACATAGGAATTTTGTTGAATGATGCCATCAGCTCAAGTGTCTTTGTGCTGATTAAGATGACCTGCTCTGATACCACTTGTTAGGATCGGTCCGGAGTGTTTAGAGGGGGGGGGGGGGGGGGGGGGTGAATGAACACTCCTTCTAAAATTTAATCCCTTGTAATTTCTTTCGGATTAGTGAAAGAAATCTGTTTCTTAATCAACTCTTTTATAGAACAGACCACTGAATGTATAAGTGCGGAACGGTCTGATCTTATATTTGTAAGAGCGGCTCGATGGCTTGAATGAAAGAACAAGTGCAGAAAGATAAGAACACAGAATATGTTTCTGGAAGTTCGAAGGTGGTGTAATCCTTCTACGTCTCCCCTTCTTCCAATTAAGGAAGGTTTATACTAGAAGACTTTGATTTATACAATCCTGTTGTACAAACCCAATTCAGACTGGATTTACCTCACTACCAGTCCGAAACTCCTAGTCACTCAATCTATTCAGACACTCTCTGTCTGACAGTTACAATTTGTTTCTCTCCTCTGTTTTTCAGTACAGACTACACAAGATGCGCACAGTGATCCTAAATGATCAAATATTACAAAGTAATCGTGCTTAAGAATAATTTCAGCTTGAGAGCTTCTGAGCTTGTAAGCTTGTGCTGATTTGCTTTCTTGTGCGTTTTTCGATTGATCAGTCTCTCGTGTCCTTGTATATCTGTGTCTCTTTGTTGCATCCTTTTATAGTTGTATGTACCAACGACAATATTTCCCTTAATGTGCAACTCTTGACTCTGCTTATTCTCTGAGTAAGCTACAGTCTTCTTCTTCAGGATACTTGCCGTTCTGGTTCATGCTTTCGGCGACTGTCAGGTAAGCTCTTCTTTGTCTTCTTACCTTTTATGGCAATCTTCAGTCTTTGGTCCTTTGTAGCATTAATTACGACATTAAATGCTACAATAAATAGCCGTTAATGATTCGGACTTAAGAGCCAATCTTTATATATCATTGACTGCTCTGATCTGATAAAGATTGAGATCGATCTGAAGCTTCGATCTAGTCAGTATGATATCCATCGATCCGGTCTGATATGTGATATGACTTATCAGCTTGTTCTGTTTTGGGCTATCGATCTGGTCAGTCTGATTACCCTTGATCCGGTCTGATATGCTTTGTCATCTTATCAGCTTGATCTGTTTTGGGCGATCGATCTGGTCAGTCTGATTTCTCTCGATCCGGTCTGATATGTTTTGTCATCTTTAAAATCTCATCGATAAGGTTCGGAACTAACAGATTCATATGATAGCAATGAAATAAGGTAATGCATGATGAACCTTAGTAACATATATACTACTTGCTTGAGTTTAGTGATAACTCGAATGAATAAAGGGTTAAAAGGGTGGAATTATATTGAATCTTTGTAATTAATGAGGCATGTCAAACCTATAACAGTAATGATGATATTGTTGAGGGTAACTGATGAGATATTAATATTGAATTGATATTCAAAAATAGATACTATAAGAGCCATCGGTTGTTAAGAATGTTTAAATCATGTTGTCGACTTTAAGGTACTTGCGACGCACGAGCCTAGGTAATGTCTTATTGTTGCGCTTAGTGAATAATATATTGTTGTTGTGTTGAATGTACGTAGTGAAGTCAGAGCGAGTATTCACAATGTTAATTATGAATCACTTCATAAATATAAGAAACT
The DNA here is from genome assembly GCA_907163345.1 of Haberlea rhodopensis. Taxonomy (NCBI): domain Eukaryota; kingdom Viridiplantae; phylum Streptophyta; class Magnoliopsida; order Lamiales; family Gesneriaceae; genus Haberlea; species Haberlea rhodopensis. Next base: position 2,499,877 of record CAJQUN010000079.1, read on the forward strand.
TGGATATTATGTTGCATTATGAATTGTGATATAATAATGATGTGTCACTATGGTATATGACAAACAAATGATGGTAATCCATATAGTTGTCATGGATTGGGGAAAGATAATGAAAACGGGGTCAAAGTGTCGCTGTTAAAATGAGAGCAGGGATAAAGTACCCCTGTATAGAGAGTATAATGATAACGGGGACAAAGTGCCGCTATTTATTTAAGTGTATCTCGAAAATGTGGTATTTTCATCTTGGTTAGTTATGTTGGATGACATGATTTATTGAGAGTGATGATTATGAGTATCATACACCAACATACATATATATACATATTTATGTCTGTTGATATATGGCAGGACCCGGACCATAGAAGAATTTTCTGCTTTTTAGTGTAAACAATCACAATAAATACTCACTTGCCCCTTGTGTTTTCACCATTGCAGGATCTCGGATCACCCCAATGACACACTCTCAGTCTTACAAATCTTCACATTCTTCACGTATTATTGGTATACATATTGTTTTCTAAGAACCTTTACATAGATATGAATATTATTAACTCTTTCATGTGAAGATTATTTTTTTTCTAAAAGTTCATTTTCAAGTGAAGTACAGCAATCTTAAGGAAATGGTGATCTTGATTGTGTTCATAGATCATACATATATTTTTTGAAATGGAGTAGGCATTATTAATATAGTCATAAACTCTATATATTTAAAAGTTTAGAATCCATGCTACTCCATTCCATTTATGCCTATGATATATGCATGATCTAACCACGATTTGTTTCCTTGATCAGATTGAAATATCTCCACTTATCTTTGTTGTTGACACTTGAACTTTTTTCGATCGGATATTTTCGGTAGTTGTTTTTGTCGATTTATGTTGGCACTTGTTTTTGTCGCTTTTTGCGTTATTTTTACCGTTATGTACGACACGCGTTGTTAAAAGATTCGACAAAAAAATATTATTCATTTTTGTTGAATTTAGTTTGATGATTCTGACATGGAGGTCATATGTCCGAGTCGAGAAAACATCATCTTGCAGTGCAAGGGAATGGCACGTACATTAGGTTCAAAGTGACCCGATCTCTTCCCAAACCCTAAGCATAGCAAGAGCTTCGTCTACCGAGTTTGCCGTTTTTTGGTTGTCATATTTGTTGACAAAAATAAATAAATCACTCTAAATTTAATTTTTGATCTATTTTTCAAAACTTAATAATTATGTCAATTTATTATAAATCAGCCTGAATAGATTAATTTGTATTCATTCTTTTAAATAAATTCAACACCATTAAATTACTTTTTCATTAGTGTTTCCTTCTAGCCAACATTTGGTATTGTTAATATAATACATGCCAAGTTGCCAGTTACATAAAATTATGTCATTTATACCTAGAATTAGTGTTGGTATTTCCTTATATCTTTTTGTTGAACTTCATTTAAGTAATCTCTATATATGCGTTGTTATACTCATTTTAATAGTTTTCTATTTAATTTCTATATATATAGTTCAATTATGATTCTCTCCATTAAAAAAGAAATAAATAAATATGAACTGTTTTTTCTTGTTATCTATTTAATATAGTATTCTATATTAATATCTTAATATATTTTCTCTTTAAAAATAATCCCATCAAATTAAAATATCTTAATAGCTAAAATCACTAGACAGTTTAATGATTTTAAGTGCTACTAATGTGCAAAATAATATATATGTAAGTCGTGTATTATAATTCTTAATAAAATGCATAATCAAATAATTATTTTTATATTTTTATAATATTTTGTGCAGACAATTTATCAATTTTAATTGGAAGGAATGGAGAATAACAACAACGAGGCAGATAACAACATTGATCTTACTTTGAGATTGGGTCTGCCTTTCTACGATCGGCTAAGATTAGAAGAAAATAATAGAAGACAACAAGACCAGGGAAACTTACCCATCCAATTTGTGGCGCCTGTTGGAATGGGCAACTTCGGCGGACCGGACCCGGCAAACCTTGCTCTCTACCACGGTTATCCAGTAGCCGGACTGTTCGTAGAAGGGGTGAAAAGGTGCCAAGCATGTGGCAGAACAACCACCTCACTATGGAGGAGAGGACCAAACGGCCCACAAGTAAGTACTAACGATTTGTAGGTTGTATTTAGACGAATATATTTGATTTGAGAAATGATTTCAAAAATGGATTTTAAATGACGACTATGTTGTATGCATTTGAAATAAATCATAATTACTTATTCATGTGAATTTTTTGCATTATTATTAGTTTTCTCAAAATAAATTAGGGTTTTCTATTATTTCTTAATTTATATACAATTTTATTTTTCCAGACACTATGCAATGCACCCCTCATGAATTTCCCTTAATACGTAGTCTGATTCTTTCGGACCCAAACAACGCAGAAGTGGTTGGGCAAAAGACCTCTTGTACAAGATTCCTTCGATGAGTATGAATCTCTGACTCCTCTTTTTGAGTCTATAAGCTTTGTTGGTATCAGTCGGGAGCTTAGCATTGGTAAGATAGCCTAAGAGCTCTTGTCTCCAATCATTTTCTTCCACAGACTCAGACGGAACATCCTGACTAGGAGTTAACTCAATTTGAAACACCACCTCTCTATTCTACCAAGCGCGGAGAGCACTAGCCATTCTTGCCAAACTGTCGGCCTTTCTATTCTCTTCTCTTGGGATCTGTTTGAATGTTACCTCTAGAAATCCTTCCTTGATCTTTTCTATGGTACTTGCATAATGGATTAACTTCTCGTTTCTAACCTCATAGGCGCCATTCATTTGTTGGGCTACAAGCTGCGAGTCAGAGAAGACATGTATACGCTTAGCTCCAACATTTCGAGCAGCCCTTAATCCAGTCAATACTGCCTCATACTCTGTTTCATTGGAAGCGCGGAAATCCAATTGAATTGCCAAACATACCTCTTCTTCGGTTGGAGAGATCAACACAACCCCAATCCCACTTCCCTCATTACAAGAAGAACCATCTACAAATGCTTTCCATAATTCTTCTTTCTCGAGATGCACAGTTTCCGCAATAAAATCTGCTGAGGCCTGAGCTTTGATAGCTGTGCGTGGCTCATACTGTATATCATACTCTCCTAGTTCAGTTGTCCATTTGACTAGTCGTCCAAAGACATCTGCGCGGCTGAGTATATTTCCCAGGGAGCTGTTTGTTAGCACCGTTATAGGATGTGATAGGAAATAAGGCCTGAGTCTCCTAGCTGTGATGATTTACATTAGAGCCAACTTCTCGATCTCCGAATAGCTCAGCTCAACATCTTTCAAGGCATGAGACAAGTAATATATCGGCTGCTGTTCTGATTCCCTATCTTTGACAAGAACCAAGCTGATTGCTTCCTCAGTTGCTGATAGGTAGACGTATAACCTCTCTGCCTGCAGAGGCTTGGCTAATATAGGATGTTCAGCTAAGTATTTTTTGAATTATTCAAATGCTTCCCCACATTTTTTGTTCCATTCAAATTTGTCAGCCTTCCGGAGTATCTTAAAAAAGGGGAGACTTCTATGAGCTGATCTAGAAATAAATCGCGATAAAGCAACGATTTTTCCTGCCAGGCGTTGCACCTCTTGAAGGTTCTTTGGAAGAGACATCTCACAGATAGCTCTCACCTTTTCTGGATTAGCTTCTATCCCCCTTTCTGTCACTATATAGCCTAGAAATTTCCCGCTTTTTACCCCAAACACACATTTCTGGGGGTTTAACTTTAATCCGTAAGACCTAAGAGTGGAGAAAGTCTCAGTCAGATCGGCAATTAGATCGGTGCCACTTTTTGATTTTACCAGAATGTCGTCTACATATACTTCCACGTTTCGGCCTAGCTGTTTTGAAAACACCTTGTCCATCAAACGCTGGTAAGTAGCTCCTGCATTCTTGAGCCCGAAGGGCATAACAACATAGCAAAAAGTCCCATCTGAGGTGCTTCTTTAGCCAAAGAGATTTGATGATATCCCTGGTAGGCATCCATTAAGCACAAGTACTGATGTCCTACTGTTGAATCAACCATCTGATCAATCCTTGGTAATGGGTAACAATCCTTCGGACATGCCTTATTAAGATCTCTGAAGTCTATACACATCCTCCACTTTCTAGAGCTCTTTGGTACCAAAACCACATTTGAGAGCCATGTTGAAAATTATATTTCTCGAATTTGACCTGCCCGAAGGAGCTCCTCCACCTGCTCTCTTATGACCTTATCCTTTTCAGGTCCAAAATGTCTCTTCTTCTGTTTTACAGGTTGGACTCCCGAGAGCACATTCAAATGATGTTCTAGCACGTCTGGTCTAATTCCCCTTAGATCCCGAGCACTCCAGGCAAAGATATACTCATTTTTAATCAAACATGAGATGAGATCTGCTTTAATGTTTATTTCCAACTCCTTGGCTATTTTTACTTTTTGATCAGTAGAGACGAGCTCAATTATTTCAGGTTCTTCATCCAAGCTGTTGGGAATGCCTTTGTCATTCGGAACACTATACCCAGCTCTTTCAATACAACCAACCTCCCGAAGAGCTCGCTTTACGTCTTCTTTTACTTCGTCCACATAACATCAGTGGGCTGTCTTCTGGTCACCACAAAGAACCCCAACCTCTCTACCCACTGGGAATTTTAATTTCTGATGATAGGTAGAAGCTACCGCCTTGAAGTCCTTCATAGCAGGTCGGCCTAAGATTGCATTATATGATGAAGGTGCCTCTACCACAGTGAAATTAACCATTTTGTTATGCGGGACATCCCATGACCCAGAGATAAGGGCAGGTTGATCAGTCCAAGTGGTTGAATTGCGTGCCCGGTGAACCCGTACAGAGGAGTTGCAATATGTTCATATTTTGACCCCTCTATCTGCATCTTTTCTAAGGTATCTTTGAACAAGACATACTGAGCTCCCAGTATCAACGAAGATCTTTGCTACGCCATAGTTAGCTATGGTTATAGTGACCACTAGGGCATCATTGTGTGGTGTTGCAACTTCTTTCCGATCATCAGGCCCGAAGCTTATGACAGGCTCATCCCTTGCAATTAACTCTTCCGATACTTCGAAATTTTCCATTCTTCTACCATGACTTTTCCGAGCTCTGCCCGAATCTCCATCAGTGGGTCCCCCCGAGATCATATTAATAGTTCCTCGGGTGGGATTATTATCCACCTGTTCGACCCTTCTCCTTTGATTATCTGTTTCTTTAGGAGCAATACCCCTTTCACGGGACCTGGTTCGGCTCCTATATGGTGTTTTTTCTCTTCTTTTACCTCGGTACCAGCTTCTACCCCGACCTTTTTGATAAGGTTCTTGTGTCCTTGTTAGGAGAGTTTTTATTTCAGAGTCTCTTTTGATGATTCTTTCTACCTCATCTTCAAGCTTCTGGCACTCATTAGTTATATGACCGTACTCTCTATGGAATTCACAGTACTTATCCGAGGTAGGCGTACGGGGTCCCTTATCCGACTTCCTTGGTCTTTCTAGTTTCTTTCTATCATCACATATTTCCATAGCTCTTTCCAAGCTCATGGATAGAGGTATGCGTGAAGCAAATTGATTTCTAGTTCGACCACTTTCATCGGCCCTATCAGCAGGTCTTTTCTTGCTTAACTCTAACTTATCTTTCTTTTCTGATGGCCGCAGATAAATCCTTCTCTGTCTCTGAGCATCTTCTAGATTGATGTACTTTTCAGCTCTTCCTAGAAGTTCGTCATAACTTTGAGGGGGTTTATTTACCAACGATTTAAAGAACTCTCCTGCCTTAAGCCCTTGTGTAAAGGAGTTAATAAGGACATCTACCGTTGCAGTGGGGACCTCTAAGGCTTCCCTGTTAAAGAGTTGTACGAACTCCCTCAAGGACTCCTGTTCATTCTGCTTGGTGGTAAACAGACTTAAAGAAGTTTTTTGATACCTCTTGCTGCTGGCGAATTGGTTTAGAAAAGCCAAACTGAACTCTTCAAAGCAGCGTACAGTGTTTGGTTTAATTAAATTAAACCACTGTTGTGCCGATCTAAACAGGGTGGTAAGGAAAACACGGCATTTGATCCCATCAGAATACCTATGCAGCAGAGCAGCATTCTCAAATCTTCCAAGGTGCTCTTCCGGGTCTGTGCTTCCATCGTATTCTCCCACCGCGGGTTGTCTGAAATTTGGCGTGAGTTCATCTCCTAAAATAGTTAGGGAGAATGGACTTTCTCTCCTAGCCACTGGAGGTCGGCCACCTAGATGTTGATCCAATCGCCTGATCTCTCCCCATACAGCTTCCATTGGATCTATTAACGGAGTCTCTACTTGTGTATCTACCAAAGCACTTGTTACTCTATTGTTTTCAGGGACCTGCTCTGGTTGTACAGGTGGAGGCTCCTGATTTGTTTGTGGAGGGGGTGGATGTTGATTAGACTCCGTTGGTGGCGGAACCTGGTGCTGGTAAAAAGTATTTCGCATGGTCCGATTGATGAATTGTGCCAGCTGTTCCATAGTCAGATCTCCCACATTCATAACAGATGGAGGTGCTTGATCTTCCTACTGTGGAGGAATATCATGATTTTCCACACTGGGAGTTTCTCTTTCTCCCAGGTTCCTCCTGACTCCACGCCAACGTCCACGTCGTCGAGCCATATCAACGTCTTCAACTCAGAAAAGTTCCCATAGACGGCGCCAATTGATATCACCAAAATATGCGGTGACTTGCTGATATCAATAGAGAGGGGGTTCACCTCTCTTTCTTCTCCAACACTCAATATAACAGCAGGGATGTCAGTAAATATCTTCTGCAATGACCTGAAAATACGAAGCAACGGTGAGAAGGGTGCCAGAAGTTTTTCCGGCGGGTCCCCTCCGACGCTCAAGTCAGGCAATAGAATATGAGGAGATATATGCGGTAGGTAAAGACAATTATAAATTAGAGAGAAATAATTGATACCCCAAACCTGGTATTTATAGGTAGAGACCCAAGAGTTATCATGCAACAAGGACTCCTTCCATGTTTATCCAAATATTACCCAGATATGTTAAGATCTGGTGAATACAATCAAATCCCTGATATTGCTCCGCAGATCTAGGACTTACCTAGCTTAGGGGATTTAGTTTCCTTCTTGTGCACACGTACCAAACCGGGAATGAGAAGAGCTCGGCCCATGAGTTCGGCTCTCAAAATAGGTAGCCTGGCCGTTCGGCGGAGGACCAACAGGTCGGGTAAAACACGTCGGCCAAACAGGTCGGCCAGAGGGAAGAGTGCAGAACGAGAGGCAAGGTCTTTCGAGGAAGACAAAGTAATACATGTTAGATCAGGTGGCTAGGCAAGTTGTGGGCATATTTAGGAGGTATCAACTATAGCTCATTAGATATAAATAGTTTTTTAGTTCTATAAATAGTGTAATAAATAACTAGGACACTCTTTCGATTCAATTATTATGAATTTGTTTAATACGAAACAAGAACCTTGGTATAAGTAAAACGCCGCAAAACAGTGGAACTCCGTTTGATAAGTCAATGATGAACACCACGAAAATCCGATAAGTTCGAATTGTTAGTACACTCACAATTTACTGAATAATGGTCTTTCTATCTAATTGCAAACTAACCCTTTTATAGGCTGAATATTAAAAAAACTTCATAAAATAACTATCTTAATTAAGGCTATATAATATTGCCTGATTATGGCTAAAATGAAGGAAATAAATCAGCTCCTTAAATGACTGATAATAACAAACGAAAATTAGCACATAAAAAAGGAAAGTAAATAACTTGGTATGCAATCTTTACAATTATATCATGAATAGTTCGTAATCATGCCAATTTATCTTGTTGAATCTTGGACTTGGCTAGATTCCTCTTTGATTTGAGTTATACTGATGCATTTTTGTTGAATTTATAGATCGGTTTCAATGGGTCTCCATGAGTTTGCTTGAGTCCAAACCTCTTGAATCAGCCCATTGAGTTCTTCTTTGAACTTCTGTGATGCAAGAAATCTAATTATCTTGAGGTAATGGAATGGTTAAGGGATAATTATGATTAATTATCATTTTGCATTTGAATTCAGTTTTAAGATAAATCGAGTATAGTGGAATTTTACGGTTGAGATGAATTATGTGATTTGGACTCGGTTTTGGGGATAAACAGAGTATAGTTGGATTAATGGTAATCATTTGAATTATTATTTGAAATTGGATAGTTTGATTGTAGATTAATAAAGTGAGTTAAGATGGCATGGATTAGAGGTAAAATATACATATTGATGTATTATGAAGAACTAATATTTTGTTGGGATTTTGAGACGTAGTAGATTATGATTGATTCATATGATAGCAATGAAATAAGGTAATGCATGATGAACCTTAGTAACATATATACTACTTGCTTGAGTTTAGTGATAACTCGAATGAATAAAGGGTTAAAAGGGTGGAATTATATTGAATCTTTGTGATTGATGAGGCATGTCGAACCTATAACACTAATGATGATATTGTTGAGTAACTGATGAGATATTAATATTGAATTGATATTAAAAAATAGATACTGTAAGAGCCATCGATGTTAAGAATGTTTAAATCATGTTGTTGACTTTAAGGTACGTGCGACGCACGAGCCTAGGTAAATGTCTTATTGTTGTGCTTAGTGAATAATATATTATTGTTGTGTTGAATTTGTAAGTAGTGAAGTCAGAGCGAGTATTCACAATGTTAATTATGAATCACTTCATAAATATAAGAAACTTGGATATTATGTTGCATTATGAATTGTGATATAATAATGATGCGTCACTATGGTATATGACAAACAAATGATGGTAATCCATATAGTTGTCATGGATTGGGGAAATATAATGACAACGGGGTCAAAGTGCCGCTGTTAAAATGAGAGCGGGTATAAAGTACCACTGTATAGAGAGTATAATGAGAACGGGGACAAAGTGCCGCTATTTATTTAAGTGTATCTGGAAAATGTGGTATTTTCATCTTGGTTAGTTATGATTGGATGACATGATTTATTGAGACTGATGATTATGAGTATGAGAACAATGAATCATTGTTTGATGATTTAATTGATGTTGGAGTTGATTATTTTGGATATTGTGAGAACAGTAACAGCGTGTGAGATCTCATATGGTTATGGTATATTAATGGAGTATTATCTCAATTTGCAGTTTTATATTCTGTAAATTATCAATTGTGTGTTTGATGATACCATGATTATGTTGTTGGTGTGCTCACCTCGTGTGTGTGCTATTTCTGTTGAAACAAGTCAAACATATATGACATTGGTTTTGGAGATGAGTTCGAGCTATTGAACCATGATGCTCTTAGTAGCGACGTACTAGTATTTGATAAGTGTCAATTTTACACTTATTATGATGAGATTTTCTAGTGGTTCACATTGATTCCTGAACGATTTTTGCTTTTTGGCATATATTTATATGTTTCAGGAATCAATGTCGAATTACATGGAAGTGAAGGATTTATGCTTAAAATTCTGAAAAATGACTCAAATGAGAGAACCGATGAAGAAACGACGGAAAACTCAATTTTGGAAGAAAAGGAGCCACAGATCGATCTGTAAGCTAGCACCAATCGACCGATCCAATGACCTATATTGAGTTGAAAATTGAAGAATTACCGATCGATCGAAAGCCATGTAGCGATCGATCGGTAGCCACGCCGTAGCTAAAAGATTTAAATCGGAGGAAATACCGATCGACCTGTACTTCTTATTGATCGATTGGTAGACATAATATTCTGAAGGAAAAAAATAGCTTTTAGAGTTTGAGTCCTTCATGGAATCTACTTAGTCCTTCTCCTCTATAACTATAACATACCTTGGATGAAAATCAGACATTATTCCACTACTTTAAACCCAGGAATAAGCCTCCATCCATCATCCATATCACTATCAACCACAATCAACCTTCAACCCATCCTAGGAATTGGAACAACTCCAACAAGAAGATTCGAGAGACGACCGAGAAGAAAGCAAGAGAGGAAGCGAGGATCTACGATCGAAGTCGACTTCGGGAGTTTTTCTTTGTCTTTAATTATTTGTTTTGTTTTGTTTTGCTTTATTTTGTTGAACTAAAGTTATTTATCAAGACTAGGGGATCCATTGGTTTGATCGTATGACTTTTCTATTAAAATTTGATTGAATTCCTTTATCCCATGTGCATGGTTTATGTTCTTTTTTTTTCTTTCAAGGGCGTAACTATCTTTTAATCGATATTAGCTATCATGATTGAGATCGAGAGATGATATTATGATACGAACTAGTAAATTATACCGCGGATTTCGAATTGAGATCGAGAGATGAGATCAAATACATGTGTGATAGCCATAGATATCTAGTAATCAAAAGCTAGTAGTTTTCATAGCGCCATATGCAATATTGAAGGTGTAGTACACGAGAGTGATTTACTGCAATTTGATATTATGTTTTAATATAGTTTGAGGGAGTAATTAGATAATTTCAAAAACTCGTCACCTTAGAGATATTTGGATATTCATTCGAGGGTCATAGGGATTACATTGGTGAATCGATGTCTTGATAATCTTTCTCAAGTGGATTTTTTTCGTCATCTTTGGTTTGCTTGGTTGGATTTTTTTTTTGTGTTAAATAGTTTAAATATTAATTCACCATCGTAGGTTAAATATAGTTTAAAAACATCTTATTTGGTACTTACAGTTAGTCCCTATGGGTTCGACAACCTGTTCTTCAAAATTTTATACTAAAACTTGACAACCATGCACTTGCGGATTAATCGATCAATACTGGTATTTTCTTGTTTAAAAAAGTGACGATCAAATTTTTGGCGTTGTTGTCGGGGACTAATTTTAGTAATATCATACGAAATTCTTTGACTGTAATTTTACCAATGTTGTTTTTTTATTATTTTGAAAAAAAATTATTATATATATTTTGTTTTTGTTTTGTTGTTCTTGCGAGTACTCATGATATTCCATCACCAAGGCAAGTTTTGTCCAACAACCTTCTGAGCCATTCTATGCAGCGTGAGGGAGATTCAATGAATTGGCGGACACGTTCCGCTACCATGAATTTTCGAACTACTCTCTTCTGCAATTTTTTTATAATGGTTTTGATGCAAAGACACAAGGATGTGTATTCAATGAAGCGCTGACAACTGGTAGTCACATCTTTGGTAGAGATGAGGACAGTGTGTTACACCTATTCAATGACCTGGCGAACTTCGACAACCATTGGCATTGGGATCCTTCACTACAGGGTTGGAGCCACCAATACCCGCCAGATCCTCAGTACCCTCATTTTACAAACCAACCATTCAAACATCACGGAGAGAGGAGAGATAGTTCTGAAGAAGACATGGCTCAATTGGATGATACACTACTTAGATTCATCTTCTGAGAGAGTTATGGAGAGCCAAACCAACTCCATACGTCACCTAGAGTAGCAATTAACGAGCCTTATGGAAACATTTTTGATCGCTTTTATTTTAAACAGAAAATTCCAGTGTAGCGATTTACACCGCAAGTGCACGGTGTCAATTTTTAGTATAGTGATATAAAAGAAAGGATGTCGAACCCACAGGGACTAACGTATAAGTACCAAATAAAATTAGGCTAAACCGAATTAATCGATCGAACCGAACTAAATCGGAAAATCGATTCGATTATTTTGGAAATTCGGTTTCAATTTTCTTTTTTAAAATCGGTTAATTCGGTTCGGTTTTGATTTTCATTTTAAAAATACCGGTTAACCGCAAAAAAAGAATTTTTTAATTTTTTTAAAATTTTAAATATTTTTTTTAAAAAGAGTAAACTTTTTTTTTTTATTTTGTAAAAATCAACTAATATCATTATTTTATTAAAATTTTTTTTTTAAAATTTTATAATCTATTATCTAATTTTTTTTAAAAATATATCGATCAATTCGGTTACCAATAAAAATAACAGATTTTTATCTGTCCGGTCGGTTCGGTCTTGATAGTAAAATTTGGTCGGTTCGGTTGGATGAAAAATTGATCGGTTTGTTTTTTGAAGTTTCAGTTCGTATATTTGCTTTTAACCGATTGCACACCCCTAATAACTATTAACCCTACTTATTTTCCTTTTTTTTTTAAAATCTAATTGTAGATTATAAAATACTCTTACAATTTAGATACATTTCAACATATATACTTTTTCTTTCAAAATTAATTTTTCTAAAAATATTATTTCATCTGTCATTTTTTTTATAACATAACTACAAATAAAAAACAATTTATAATGATTTTTTTATTAAATTAATTGATAAAATGAAAATGCTAATTCGAACTTTTATTAACTTTGACATTTTACCCCAATCATGTAATTTTATTTTTCATTTTTATTTCTTTTTCGCTTTCCTTAATTTCTATTCCCTCTCTCGTATTCTCGAACGCCCAAAGTACGACATAATTCTATTTAGTTATTTATCTAAGCTTAACACTGATTAGTGTATATTTGCATTTACATTTTCTATTTTGTCATTTTGTTTTTATGCTAGTTTTCTTGCGGAATAATGTGTTTGGTACTTGATTCGTTTGTTTTTGAGAAATCCATACAATAAAATATTTTATGATGAAAAGATGGTGAAACACACATAGAAGTGGGAATGACTTAAATTGCATGAAAAAAGGTTCAACCAAAATTAAAATCCCGAGGTACAAAAAAAAAAAATTGTAGCATATTACTGTAGCAACACGTTCACAACTGATGAGAGGCGCAATGCGTCTGGCTTGGAAATTTGGCCTTTTTGGCAAAAGAATGATGTGTACACGCCACTTAAGGAGGCGCGAGTGCATCCAGTTGCATAAGGAAAGTTTAATTTGCTGCTTTTAAATGAAATGCATGAATCTTTACCAAGATTAGGGGACTATTAGCCATATTAACACATTATTTCATATTTTAGACCTAGTTGCAAGACGGGAGAAAACCGTAGAGGCGGCTACTCAATGAAGGCAACACATTTTGACGACCTAGAAGACGACGACGACGACTACCAAAATGGAGCAACATCTTTTAATTCGTTTGATATAACTTTTGCCTTATGTTTATAATTATTAAGAGCATGTCTACATCCTTCTTTAATTAATTAAGAATATTTTTTATTTCTAGAGGTATATGTAGCTTGACCAGAAACTATGTGGATGATTATTTGATTAATATATTTTTATTCTTCATATTAGTTATTAGTAATTCTTGACTTGAATGCGTTAAATTAATTGATCACTAATTGATTCGTTATATTTATTTGAATTGATCATTCGGGAGAGTGGATATATAGAATAACATATGATTCTTGGCTATAAACTAGAAAAATTAATGATATAGAGATTGACAGACAAAGACATAGTGGATAGTCATATAAAATCGAGCCTCTAGAATCCGTTCTCCTAGATTTTTCTCCAACCGAATCTTAATTTAATTAATTTATTTTAGTCTCTTAGTAAACTTATTTAATTAATTGTCTAGATAAAGTTAAGCTATTTTAATTACAGTACTTAGTTTAAACTTAATAAGTAATCCATGTGGGTTCGACACTCTTAACTCATATTTTACTAAAACTTGACACCGTACACCTACCCAACAAATGTCATGCTCACATTCCATACAACAATAGCACCAATTAAGCATTTTATCCCAATGAATTGGGGTAGATGCTCACATCCCATGCTCTCTTTAATTATTATTTATAATTTAATTCTAATATCTTTTCGTTTAAAATTATCTTAATGCACTACTTGGGACATATTTTAAAATTTCAAAACTAAAATACAACTTTTTTTTTAAATAAATAGCTTTTAAAAAAAAAATTATTTAGTTACTAATAATAAAATATTTAAGGAATCTTTTAAGAATGGACTCTAAGATTGTGTTTCCAATTACCTATTCAAAACACTTTTAATGTTGTTGTTGCTTAAAGTTGGAAAAAGTTGATTTTAAACAATACTTACAAAAGTATTGAGTGTTCACTATTAAAATAAAAAAAAAATAGTTTAATGAACTTTGCTTAATTATAAAATTTTCACAGTGTAACTTAAAGCAGCCAAAAAATATCTCATAATTAGCTTTTCTATTTCTGTTTTTACCTACTTTTTTTAGAGAAGCAATAAAATTAAACACCAAATATTTTTTGTTTTGTGTAAATTGTGTAAACTTTTTTTTTTTATTTTGTAAAAATCAACTAATATCATTATTTTATTAAAATTTTTTTTTTAAAATTTTATAATCTATTATCTAATTTTTTTTAAAAATATATCGATCAATTCGGTTACCAATAAAAATAACAGATTTTTATCTGTCCGGTCGGTTCGGTCTTGATAGTAAAATTTGGTCGGTTCGGTTGGATGAAAAATTGATCGGTTTGTTTTTTGAAGTTTCAGTTCGTATATTTGCTTTTAACCGATTGCACACCCCTAATAACTATTAACCCTACTTATTTTCCTTTTTTTTTTAAAATCTAATTGTAGATTATAAAATACTCTTACAATTTAGATACATTTCAACATATATACTTTTTCTTTCAAAATTAATTTTTCTAAAAATATTATTTCATCTGTCATTTTTTTTATAACATAACTACAAATAAAAAACAATTTATAATGATTTTTTTATTAAATTAATTGATAAAATGAAAATGCTAATTCGAACTTTTATTAACTTTGACATTTTACCCCAATCATGTAATTTTATTTTTCATTTTTATTTCTTTTTCGCTTTCCTTAATTTCTATTCCCTCTCTCGTATTCTCGAACGCCCAAAGTACGACATAATTCTATTTAGTTATTTATCTAAGCTTAACACTGATTAGTGTATATTTGCATTTACATTTTCTATTTTGTCATTTTGTTTTTATGCTAGTTTTCTTGCGGAATAATGTGTTTGGTACTTGATTCGTTTGTTTTTGAGAAATCCATACAATAAAATATTTTATGATGAAAAGATGGTGAAACACACATAGAAGTGGGAATGACTTAAATTGCATGAAAAAAGGTTCAACCAAAATTAAAATCCCGAGGTACAAAAAAAAAAAAATTGTAGCATATTACTGTAGCAACACGTTCACAACTGATGAGAGGCGCAATGCGTCTGGCTTGGAAATTTGGCCTTTTTGGCAAAAGAATGATGTGTACACGCCACTTAAGGAGGCGCGAGTGCATCCAGTTGCATAAGGAAAGTTTAATTTGCTGCTTTTAAATGAAATGCATGAATCTTTACCAAGATTAGGGGACTATTAGCCATATTAACACATTATTTCATATTTTAGACCTAGTTGCAAGACGGGAGAAAACCGTAGAGGCGGCTACTCAATGAAGGCAACACATTTTGACGACCTAGAAGACGACGACGACGACTACCAAAATGGAGCAACATCTTTTAATTCGTTTGATATAACTTTTGCCTTATGTTTATAATTATTAAGAGCATGTACATCCTTCTTTAATTAATTAAGAATATTTTTTATTTCTAGAGGTATATGTAGCTTGACCAGAAACTATGTGGATGATTATTTGATTAATATATTTTTATTCTTCATATTAGTTATTAGTAATTCTTGACTTGAATGCGTTAAATTAATTGATCACTAATTGATTCGTTATATTTATTTGAATTGATCATTCGGGAGAGTGGATATATAGAATAACATATGATTCTTGGCTATAAACTAGAAAAATTAATGATATAGAGATTGACAGACAAAGACATAGTGGATAGTCATATAAAATCGAGCCTCTAGAATCCGTTCTCCTAGATTTTTCTCCAACCGAATCTTAATTTAATTAATTTATTTTAGTCTCTTAGTAAACTTATTTAATTAATTGTCTAGATAAAGTTAAGCTATTTTAATTACAGTACTTAGTTTAAACTTAATAAGTAATCCATGTGGGTTCGACACTCTTAACTCATATTTTACTAAAACTTGACACCGTACACCTACCCAACAAATGTCATGCTCACATTCCATACAACAATAGCACCAATTAAGCATTTTATCCCAATGAATTGGGGTAGATGCTCACATCCCATGCTCTCTTTAATTATTATTTATAATTTAATTCTAATATCTTTTCGTTTAAAATTATCTTAATGCACTACTTGGGACATATTTTAAAATTTCAAAACTAAAATACAACTTTTTTTTTAAATAAATAGCTTTTAAAAAAAAAATTATTTAGTTACTAATAATAAAATATTTAAGGAATCTTTTAAGAATGGACTCTAAGATTGTGTTTCCAATTACCTATTCAAAACACTTTTAATGTTGTTGTTGCTTAAAGTTGGAAAAAGTTGATTTTAAACAATACTTACAAAAGTATTGAGTGTTCACTATTAAAATAAAAAAAAAATAGTTTAATGAACTTTGCTTAATTATAAAATTTTCACAGTGTAACTTAAAGCAGCCAAAAAATATCTCATAATTAGCTTTTCTATTTCTGTTTTTACCTACTTTTTTTAGAGAAGCAATAAAATTAAACACCAAATATTTTTTGTTTTGTCTGAAATCAGATAAGCACTCCTGAGAAGAATTTACAAACACACCCTAAATCTCTAACCCCAACATAGCTTGTACATACATGTTAGTAAATGTGACAACATTTACTTTAGCTAGACCTCAACCAATAAGATATTTCAACCAGTTATGACGTAGCTTTTTCCAAGATAAGAGTTCCACACAACGTGAAAATTGATGAAAAATCAAGATTCTACAATTTAAAAGTAAAGAAGACATTTTTGTAAAAAAATAAAAATAAAAATAAGCTTAATAATACTTATAATATATAAGCCTTTAAAAATTCAAATCTACAGTGGTTTACCTCTAAATTTCATTCGATCCATATAGTAGAAATGTCGCATAAATTGTAGGAAAATATAGCAAAGTTGGAATATGCAGAAAATGTGTATATTTGTTTATAATTTTGGAGTAAAAAGATAATAGTTCACCAGAATAACGCTTACAAGTGGTCAAAAAGCAATGAAATAATCAACCACTAAATTGGATTTTATTGAAATATTTTGAAACTATTAAATGTACAGCTTTGCATTTCAAATATTCACCAAATACTTCACATTATTTGTGGTATATCACCAAAGGTATCGCCCATTGGTAAGTATGAGTGTGCATGAACTATGTTTTATTATCACTCATTAAATGAATTCGATCCATCTGAGTCTCTAAAAAATTCTTGAAAAAGGAAATAAGTCTATATAGTTACAACTAAGACTCGAATTATATATTTATTGTTGAATAAGAAAGTGAGTTGTCACATACAAAATGCTTTTTAGGGGAAATTCTTGTATGGACCGGTTCACTATAAAAATAGACATATACATATATATATATACACATATTTATGTTGTTGATGTATAGCAGGATCCAGACCATACAAGAATTTCCTGCTTTTTAGTTTAAACAATCACAATAAATACTCACCTACCCCTTGTGTTTTCACCATTGCAGGATCTCGGATCACCCCACTGACACACTCTCAGTCTTACAACTCTTCACATTCTTCACGTACTATTGGTATACATTTTGTTTTCTAAGAACCTTTACATAGATATGAATATTATTAATTCTTTCATGTGAAGATTCATTTTTTTCTAACAGTTCATTTTCAAGTGAAGTACAGCAATCTTAAGGAAATGGTGATCTTGATTGTCTTCATAGATCATACATATATTTTTTCAAATGGAGTAGGCATATATTAATATAGTCATAAACTCTATATAATTAAAAGTTTAGAATCCATGCTACTCCATTCCATTTATGCCTGTGATATATGCATGATCTAACCACGATTTGTTTCCTTGATCAGATTGAAATATCTCCATTTATCTTTGTTGTTGTCACTTGAACTTTTTTCGATCGGATATTTTCGGTAGTTGTTTTTGTCGATTTATGTTGGCACTTGTTTTTGTCGCTTTTTGCGTTATTTTTACCGTAATGCACAACACGCGTGGTTAAAAGATTCGACAAAAAAATATTATTCATTTTTGTTGAATTTAGTTTGATGATTCTGACATGGAGGTCATATGTCCGAGTCGAGAAAACATCATCTTGCAGTGCAAGGGAAGGACACGTACATTAGGTTCAAAGTGACCCGATCTCTTCCCAAACCCTAAGCATAGCAAGAGCTTCGTCTACCGAGTTTGCCGTTTTTTGGTTGTCATATTTGTTGACAAAAATAAATAAATCACTCTAAATTTAATTTGTGATCTATTTTTCAAAACTTAATAATCATGTCAATTTATTATAAATCAGCCTGAATAGATTAATTTGTATTCATTCTTTTAAATAAATTCAACACCATTAAATTACTTTTTCATTTAGTGTTTTCTTCTAGCCAACATTTGGTATTGTTAATATAATACATGCCAAGTTGCCAGTTACATAAAATTATGTCATTTATACCTAGAATTAGTGTTGGTATTTCCTTATATCTTTTTGTTGAACTTCATTTAAGTAATCTCTATATATGCGTTGTTATACTCATTTTAATAGTTTTCTATTTAATTTCTATATATATAGTTCAATTATGATTCTCTCCATTAAAAAAGAAATAAATAAATATGAACTGTTTTTTCTTGTTATCTATTTAATATAGTATTCTATATTAATATCTTAATATATCTAAGTCGTGTATTATAATTCTTAATAAAATGCATAATCAAATAATTATTTTTATATTTTTATAATATTTTTGTGCAGACAATTTATCAATTTTAATTGGAAGGAATGGAGAATAACAACAACGAGGCAGATAACAACATTGATCTTACTTTGAGATTGGGTCTGCCTTTCTACGATCGGCTAAGATTAGAAGAAAATAATAGAAGACAACAAGACCAGGGAAACTTACCCATCCAATTTGTGGCGCCTGTTGGAATGGGCAACTTCGGCGGACCGGACCCGACAAACCTTGCTCTCTACCACGGTTATCCAGTAGCCGGACTGTTCGTAGAAGGGGTGAAAAGGTGCCAAGCATGTGGCAGAACAACCACCTCGCTATGGAGGAGAGGACCAAACGGCCCACAAGTAAGTACTAACGATTTGTAGGTTGTATTTAGACGAATATATTTGATTTGAGAAATGATTTCAAAAATGGATTTTAAATGACGACTATGTTGTATGCATTTGAAATAAATCATAATTACTTATTCATGTGAATTTTTTGCATTATTATTAGTTTTCTCAAAATAAATTAGGGTTTTCTATTATTTCTTAATTTATATACAATTTTATTTTTGCAGACACTATGCAATGCATGTGGGCTACGCCATGCAAGAAATGCGAGGAGAAATGTGGAAGGATAGAGAAAAGAACATGGATGCCTTTTTTTTTTTTGTATTTTAATATTGAAAATTAATTTGGTAGTTTTATTATGTTGGTTTGTTTGTTGGAATTGAATTAGAATGAAAGATTAATCCCTTGAGAAAAAAATGGTTTGCTTGTAGTATTTTTTTCATTTGTTTTGATCATAAAATTGTTTGTTTTAAAAAATTATTTTGTAGATTTCAGACATTTTAATTCAGGAAGTATTTTGGAATGTAACATAATTAAAGGGCATAACATATATCAATATAGTTTTAAAAATTATTATATATGCAATTAATTTGAGATTTTTTTAAATTTAGTCTAATCTGCACGAACAATGCACGCCAATTATTAATATTAATAATTATATTATTATCATTAATTATATTATTACTTAATTTCATATTATTCTTATTTTATTTTTCAAAAAAAAAAAAAAACCACGTAACTATGTAAAGTCCGTATAGGTTACGTGGCAGCTACTAACCAAGCCACGAACATGCATACACTGTGAACCCATGCATCAAGGGGTTTATTTGATGCTAATGGTGCATGCCACCATATATTTGAAATATGTCATTTAGAATATTTAAAAATATTTCAAATGTATAGTGAGATGCACTTTAAGGATAATGTTCTTAAGGCTAAGATCAAATTTTCCGATCCAGGTGCTCTTACGAAGTGAACCAGAAAGCAAAGACACTAAAAATTTGCAAATATTGAAAATAGAATCGAAGTCTCCCAAGGCACGTTTTTTACTAATTTTCTTAATACGAAAAATCGGGTTCTCGTGGAAAAGTATAAATAGGTGAAAAATAATTATTTAGTTTATGAAAAATCGTGGTACATACATGAAAATTGGATATTCATGATTAGATAATGCAATTGTATATAATTAGATACTAACAGAAATAATATAACTCATTAGATATAAATAGTTTTTTAGTTCTATAAATAGTGTAATAAATAACTCGGACACTCTTTCGATTCAATTATTATGAATTTGTTAAATACGAAACAAGAACCTTGGTATAAGTAAAACGCCGCAAAATAGTGGAACTCCGTTTGATAAGTCAATGATGAACACCACGGAAAATCCGATAAGTTCGAATTGTTAGTACACTCACAATTTACTGAATAATGGTCTTTCTATCACAGTCCCCCCTCCCTGTCGAGCTGACGTCGCAGACCAGAAGCTCGTCTGCGCCAAGTTAGCCTGCTGAGTCGACCTCCTTTGATATATAATGTTTAGGCGGGAAGTAACGGCTACATTATTTTGAATTTTTGAAAAATTCCGACCGTTGGGTGCGTCTGTTCGTATTCCGAGGTAGATCCTGACCGTTCAATGACTCAGAGATCAACGGTCAGGCTTCGGTGAAGCCCCTATATATATGGTACGCCGGGTCCCTCATTATCCGTTTTTTGCAACTCGAATCAGTTCGGCTCCGACCTCTTTTGCCTTGACTTATTTCCTATTTATGAAAACTTCTAGGTACGTCTATTCTCCGCCTCTTATTTGAAAATGTCTTCTTCTTCTTCTTCTGACCGATTATTTCCTTCTCCTCTGACCGAAGAAGAACTTAGGGCGGTGGATCAGTACGGTTCCTTCTATCCCTCAGGGGTTGAAATCCCCGAGGGAGTTGTACTAGCTGAGGAGGCTGCACAAACTGAGGAGTTTGTTCAGGCCGGCGAAGGTGTTCGGACTGAGGATACCTAGGGCGCTGGGCCCTCTATCGGACATGAACTTCAACTGGCTGAGTCCATCCCTCAGCATAGATTGGAATCCCCTACTAGTAGGTATCCTTGGTATGGACTGTACGTCCCTGCCTTGGATGCTTCTGACGAAGCCCATATACGCAAGCTTAGCCAAGCCTCTCCTGACCATGAATTTCTCTTCCCTTCTACTTCTCAAAGAGCGCATCAGCCTCCCGAGGGTTATTATACCTTCTACCGTGGGCAACTAGAGGGTGGTTTACGTTTTCCCCTTCCTGAGTTCTTTCAGGAGTTCAACTCTTTTTATCAGCTTAACCTTAGTCAATTCTCTCCCAACTCCTTCCGTATTTTATGCAGCCTCGTAGTCATTTTTAGGGCCCTGGGGCTACCTTATGACCATCCCACCCTTTGTTATTTTTTCATATCAAGAGATCGGACGAGGGGCCTTGGTATATGTCAAGCCTACCTGGCTGTTCGTTCGTGGGGGGGGGGGGGGGGGGGGGGGGGGGGGGTTATCCTAGTAAAGTTAAGGATTGGAAGAGTTATTTTTTTTATGTTAAACCTCCTCAGCCATGGTCGTGCTGTACTGACTGGGTAGATTACCTCCCTGCTCTCCCCTCTCCACCCAAAAACTTCAAAAAGAACTCCCTCTACTTAGATGTGATGAGTGTTATAGGGGGCCACTGCTTCAATTCATCTAAGCTATTGGAGGAGGAGCTCCTCTGTTTCGCTGGGCTGAGTCCGGCTGACATAACCTTAAGGGCGAGAGCTGGTATTTTAAGCAAGCTTCCATAGCTATTTTATATATATTCTTGTTTATCTTATCTTCCAAGTATTTTCTGCTAGGTTAGGCTGATCTCTTCTTTTTTGTTCAGAGGACAGAGTAATGAGTTCCTTAGTACAAAAAGCTCTTCAGAGGAGGAAGCAGAAGCAAGCCCAGTCCCAAACAGTAGAGGGAGTAACTATTGTAGATGTAGTGGGTGAAAGTCCAGGTGCGGAGGAGGTTCAACTTTCCAGGAAGAAACAAGTTGAATCCGGGGGATCTGCGGGTTCCTCGACTGCTTTGGACGCTCAGCCCTTGAGGCAGGTGAGAGCTCGAATTGATCCATCCGAGCCTGAGGTGGTAGGAGTGAAAGGCAGTGAGCCAGCCCGGGTTGAGAGACGTCGGGAGAGGGTTATGGAGGCCTATCGAGAAGGGGTTAGGCTTGTTGGGGAAGGACCAAGCACCGTTGCCTTAGCTGTAGCCCGTGATCTGGCTAACACCGAGGATGCTCTCTACATGAGCCAGCTAAGCTGGCCCGAGCTCATCACCCGTACCGGTAGCCGTCTTACCGAGGCCATGCTCTTGATGGGGGAGTTCACTTCCCGTGCTTCCTTTATACGAAGACAGTCTCTGAAAGACACCAAGGTGTTTGAGGCAATGCAGGACTCATTGGCGGAGGTCAAATCCTTGCATGCGAAGGAAGTGTATGAGCTAAAAGCTCAGATCGAGAAGAAGACCATTTCGGAAGCTGAGGCCCGTTCCTTAATCGAGGCGCAAAAACATCAGTACGAAACTGATCTACGGGAGCTTCGCAACGAGCTGGCCCTAGCTAAGGGGTTAGCTAACTTTGCTGAGCAGGATCTTGCTAAGTCTCAGAAGAAGGCAGCCGAGGAAAAACAAAAGTCTGAAGAATTGGTGGGGGAGAAGCTGCTTACATTCATTGAGGCCGGTTTCCAGGGATGTGTTAGTCAAATCAAGGAGCACGATTGTCTTTTGCCCAACGTCTCCCTGGACTTCTTGGATGTAGAGAAGTAGCTGCCACTCTCCCTCCTGACCTTTAAATATGAGTTCCTTTCTGAGCTTGTAACTTCCAGCTTTTGTAATTTTGTGCTTTTATATATGCAGCTTTATTCTTGCCTATTTCGTATGAACAAATGGTATTCAAAGTAAAAACAGGTAGGACCAAGAGCACACGAGCTCGGCTTTATTTAATAATTTTCCAGTAATGGCAAACTTTAAACATGTAGGACTTATAACGAAACAGCTCAGACTTTTTTAATAACTTACCACGTAATGACAAACATTAAACAGGTAGGACCAAGAGCGATGTAGCTCGGCCTAGTTTAATAATTTACCATGTGAAGGCAAATATTAAACAGGTAGGACCAAGATCGATGTAGCTCGGCCTAGTTTAATAATTTACCAATGGCAAACATTAAACAGGTAGGACCAAGTATGACGTAGCTCGGCCTAGTTTAATAATTTACCATGTAATGGCAAATATTAAACAGGTAGGACCAAGAACGATGTAGCTCGGCCTAGTTTAATAATTTACCACGTAATGGCAAACATTAAACAGGTAGGACCAAGAACGATGTAGCTCGGCCTAGTTTAAAAATTAACCACGTAATGACAAACATTAAACAGGTAGGACCAAGCATGACGTAGCTCGGCCTAGTTTAATAATTTACCACTTAATGCAAACATTAAATAGGTAGGACCAAGCATGACGTAGCTCGGCCTAGTTTAATAATTTACCACGTAATGACAAACATTAAACATGTAGGACCAAGAATAATGTAGCTCGGCCTAGTTTAATAATTTACCACGAAATGGCAAACATTAAACAGGCAGGACCAAGAGCGATGTAGCTCGGCCTAGTTTAATAATTTACCACGTAATGACAAACATTAAACAGGTAGGACCAAGCATGACGTAGCTCGGATAAGTCTTGCTCCTGAGGTAGTGTGAAAACCCTTGCTCCTGGCGTAACCAGGGCTAAGCTCGTGCTCCTCAGGTAGGGTGAAAACCCTTGCTCCTGGCATAACCAGGGCTGAGCTCGTCGTAAACGTGCTCCTGAGGTAGGGTGAAAACCCTTTCTCCTGGCGTAACCAGGGCTAAGCTCGTGCTCCTCAGGTAGGGTGAAAACCCTTGCTCCTGGCGTAACTAGGGCTGAGCTCGTCGTAAACGTGCTCATGAGGAAGGGTGAAAACCCTTGCTCCTGGCGTAACCAGGGTTGAGCTCGTTGTAAACGTGCTCCTGAGGTACGGTGAAAACCCTTGCTCCTGGCGTAACCAGGGCTGAGATCGTGCTCCTCAGGTAGGGTGAAAACCCTTGCTCCTGGAGTAACCAGGGCTGAGCTCGTCGTAAACGTGCTCCTGAGGTAGGGTGAAAACCCTTGCTCCTGGCGTAACCAAGGTTGAGCTCGTCGTAAACATGCTCCTGAGGTAGGGTGAAAACCCTTGCTCCTGGCGTAACCAGGGCTGAGCTCGTCGTAAACGTACTCCTGAGGTAGGGTGAAAACCCTTGCTCCTGACGTAACCAGGGCTGAGCTCGTGCTCCTCAGGTAGGGTGAAAACCCTTGCTCCTACTTGCACAATATCTGGCAAACATTATAAAACTTTGCTTTGAAATTATGAAAGAGTATATCATCCAAAAAAAAAACTAAAACAATGTTTGCAAAAATTAAAAGAGCTGAACTAAGAGTAATATTTTCGGAGGTGATAAGCGTTCCATGGTCTCTTCAACGTCTTCCCATCAGGACCTTCTAGGTAGTAAGCTCCTGAGCTTAGCTTTTCAACAATTTTGAAGGGACCCTCCCACTTGGGGTCTAGCTTGCCACTTGAACCTCTTGCACTTTTCTTAGTACGAGATCGCCGACCTGGAAAGTTTTCAGAATAACTCGTCTGTTATACATCCGTGCAACACGATTACGATAGGCTTTCATTCTGATGGCCACAGCCTCCCTTATTTCTTCAATCAGATCAAGGTCAGCAGCTCTTCTATCACCGTTTTGTTCATCATAGAAATGCACTCTTGATGATTCCGCTCCAATTTCAGCTGGGAGTACCGCTTCATTTCCGTAGACCATACTGAATGGGGTTTCACCTATTCCCGTTCTTGGTGTAGTTCGATAGGACCATAGAACATTAGGTAGTTCTTCCACCCAATTTCCTTTGGCTTTTCCCAACCTAGCCTTAATGCCTTGTACCAGAGACCTGTTGGTGACTTCTACCTGACCATTGCTTTGAGGATACACAACAGAAGTGAAAGCCTGATGGATTTTTAACTCTTCACACCATGCCCTGAGCAGAGCTCCTTGGAATTGCCTTCCATTGTCCGAGATGATTTTCCTGGGGACACCAAATCGGCATACAATATTTTTCCAGATGAAGTTGAAGACCTCTTTCTCAGTGATTCTGGTTAATGACTCTGCTTCTACCCACTTAGAGAAATAATCAATGGCCACGATCAAAAATTTCTTCTGAGCTTTACCTGTTGGAAATGGTCATACTATATCAATGCCCCACTGATCAAAAGGGCATGCTGCCACAATGGATTTCATCATCGTAGCTGGATGATGCTGAAGCCTGGAATGTCTTTGACAACTGTCATATGATATAACCATAGCAGCAGAGTCCTTCTGAATTGTAGGCCAGAAATATCCAGCAAGGAGCACCTTCTTTGCCAAGAAATATGATCCTAGATGATTTCCGCAGTACCCCTCATGAATTTCCCTTAATACGTAGTCTGATTCTTTCGGACCCAAACAACGCAGAAGTGGTTGGGCAAAAGACCTCTTGTACAAGATTCCTTCGATGAGTATGAATCTCTGACTCCTCTTTTTGAGTCTATAAGCTTTGTTGGTATCAGTCGGGAGCTTAGCATTGGTAAGATAGTCTAAGAGCTCTTGTCTCCAATCATTTTCTTCCACAGACTCAGACGGAACATCCTGACTAGGAGTTAACTCAATTTGAAACACCACGTCTCTATTCTGCCAAGCGCGGAGAGCACTAGCCATTCTTGCCAAACCGCCGTCCTTTCTATTCTCTTCTCTTGGGATTTGTTTGAATGTTACCTCTAGAAATTCCTCATTGATCTTTTCTATGGTACTTGCATAATGGATTAACTTCTCGTTTCAAACCTCATAGGCGCCATTCATTTGTTGGTCTACAAGCTGCGAGTCAGAGAAGACATGTATACGCTTAGCTCCAACATTTCGAGCAGCCCTTAATCCAGTCAATACTGCCTCATACTCTGCTTCATTGTTGGAAGCTCGGAAATCCAATCGAACTGCCAAACATACCTCTTCTCCGGTTGGAGAGATCAGCACAACCCCAATCCCACTTCCCTCATTACAAGAAGAACCATCTACAAAAGCTTTCCATAATTCTTCTTTCTCGGGATGCACAGTTTCCGCAATAAAATCTGCTAAGGCCTGAGCTTTGATAGATGTGCGTGGCTCATACTGTATATCATACTCTCCTAGTTCAGTTGTCCATTTGACTAGTTGTCCAGAAACATTTGCGCGGCTGAGTATTTTTCCCAGGGAGCTGTTTGTTAGCACCGTTATAGGATGGGATAGGAAATAAGGCCTGAGTCTCCTAGCTGTGATGATCAACATTAGAGCCAACTTCTCGATCTCCGAATACCTCAGTTCAGCATCTTTCAAGGCATGAGACAAGTAATATATCGGCTGCTGTTCTGATTCCCTCTCTTTGACAAGAACCGAGCTGATTGCTTCCTCAGTTGCTGATAGGTAGACGTATAACCTCTCTGCCTGCAGAGGCTTGGCTAATATAGGAAGTTCAGCTAAGTATTTTTTCAATTATTCAAATGCTTCCCCACATTTTTCGTTCCATTCAAATTTGTCAGCCTTCCGGAGTATCTTAAAAAAGGGGAGACTTCTATGAGCTGATCTAGAAATAAATCGCGATAAAGCAACGATTTTTCGTGCCAAGCGTTGCACCTCTTGAAGGTTCTTTGGAGGAGACATCTCACAGATAGCTCTCCCCTTTTCTGGATTAGCTTCAATCCCCCTTTCTGTCACTATATAGCCTAGAAATTTCCCGTTTTTACCCCAAACACACATTTCTGGGGGTTTAACTTTAATCCGTAAGACCTAAGAGTGGAGAAAGTCTCAGTCAGATCGGCAATTAGATCGGTGCCACTTTTTGATTTTACCAGAATGTCGTCTACATATACTTCCACGTTTTGGCCTAGCTGTTTTGAAAACACATTGTCCATCAAACGCTGGTAAGTAGCTCCTGCATTCTTGAGCCCGAAGGGCATAACAACATAGCAAAAAGTCCCATCTGAGGTGCTTCTTTAGCCAAAGAGATTTGATGATATCCCTGGTAGGCATCCATTAAGCACAAGTACTGATGTCCTGCTGTTGAATCAACCATCTGATCAATCCTTGGTAATGGGTAACAATCCTTCGGACATGCCTTATTAAGATCTCTGAAGTCTATACACATCCTCCACTTTCTAGAGCTCTTTGGTACCAAAACCACATTTGAGAGCCATGTTGAAAATTGTATTTCTCGAATTTGACCTGCCCGAAGGAGCTCCTCCACCTGCTCTCTTATGACCTTATCCTTTTCAGGTCCAAAATGTCTCTTCTTCTGTTTTACAGGTTGGACTCCCGAGAGCACATTCAAATGATGTTCTAGCACGTCTGGTCTAATTCCCCTTAGATCCCGAGCACTCCAGGCAAAGATATACTCATTTTTAATCAAACATGAGATGAGATCTGCTTTAATGTTTATTTCCAAGTCCTTGGCTATTTTTTACTTTTTGATCAGTAGAGACGAGCTCAATTATTTCAGGTTCTTCATCCAAGCTGTTGGGAATGCCTTTGTCATTCGGAACACTATACCCAACTCTTTCAATACAACCAACCACCCGACGAGCTCGCTTTACGTCTTCTTTTACTTCGTCCACATAACATCTGCTGGCTGTCTTCTGGTCACCACAAAGAACCCCAACCTCTCTACCCACTGAGAATTTTAATTACTGATGATAGGTAGAAGCTACCGCCTTGAAGTCCTTCATAGCAGGTCGGCCTAAGATTGCATTATATGATGAAGGTGCCTCTACCACAGTGAAATTAACAATTTTTGTTATGCGGGACATCCCATGACCCAGAGATAAGGGCAGGTTGATCTGTCCAAGTGGTTGAATTGCGTGCCCGGTGAACCCATACAGAGGAGTTGCAATATGTTCATATTTTGACCCCTATATCTGCATCTTTTCTAAGGTATCTTTGAACAAGACATTGACTGAGCTCCCAGTATCAATGAAGATCCTTGCTACGTCATAGTTAGCTATGGTTACAGTGACCACTAGGGCATCATTGTGTGGTGTTGCAACTCCTTTCAGATCATCAGGCCCGAAGCTTATGACAGGCTCATCCATTGCAATTAACTCTTCCGATACTTCGAAATTTTCCATTCTTCTACCATGACTTTTCCGAGCTCTGCCCGAATCTCCATCAGTGGGTCCCCCCGAGATCATATTAATAGTTCCTCGGGTGGGATTATTATCCACCTGTTCGACCCTTCTCCTTTGATTATCTGTTTCTTTAGGAGCAATACCCCTTTCACGGGACCTGGTTCGGTCCCTATATGGTGTTTTTTCTCTCCTTTTACCTCGGTACCGGCTTCTACCCCGACCTTTTTGATAAGGTTCTTGTGTCCTTGTTAGGAGAGTTTTTATTTCAGTGTCTCTTTTGATGATTCTTTCTACCTCATCTTCAAGCTTCTGGCACTCATTAGTTATATGACCGTACTCTCTATGGAATTCACAGTACTTATCCGAGGTAGGTGTACGGGGTCCCTTATCCGACTTCCTTGGTCTTTCCAGTTTCTTTCTATCATCACATATTTCCATAGCTCTTTCGAAGCTCATGGATAGAGATATGCGTGAAGCAAATTGATTTCTAGTTCGACCACTTTCATCGACCCTATCAGCAAGTCTTTTCTTGCTTAACTCTAACTTATCTTTCTTTTCTGATGGCCGCAGATCAACCTTTTTCTGTCTCTGAGCATCTTCTAGATTGATGTACTTTTCAGCTCTTCCTAGAAGTTCGTCATAACTTCGAGGGGGTTTCTTTACCAACGATTTAAAGAACTCTCCTGCCTTAAGCCCTTGTGTAAAGGCGTTAATAAGGACATCTACCGTTGCAGTGGGGACCTCTAAGGATGCCCCGTTAAAGAGTTGTACGAACTCCCTCAAGGACTCCTGTTCATTCTGCTTGGTGGTAAACAGACTTAAAGAAGTTTTTTGATACCTCTTGCTGCTGGCGAATTGGTTTAGAAAAGCCGAACTGAACTCTTCAAAGCAGCGTACAGTGTTTGGTTTAATTAAATTAAACCACTGTTGTGCCGATCTAACCAGGGTGGTAAGGAAAACACGACATTTGATCCCATCAGAATACCTATGCAGCAGAGCAGCATTCTCAAATCTTCCAAGGTGCTCTTCCGGGTCTGTGCTTCCATCATATTCTCCCACCGCGGGTTGTCTGAAATTTGGCGGGAGTTCATCTCCTAAAATAGTTAGGGAGAATGGACTTTCTCTCCTAGCCACTGGAGGTCGGCCACCTAGATGTTTACCCAATCGCCTTATCTCTCCCCATACAGCTTCCATTGGATCTATTAGCGGAGGCTCTACTTGTGTATCTACCTCAGCACTTGTTACTCTATTGTATTCAGGGACCTGCTCTGGTTGTACAGGTGGAGGCTCCTGATTTGTTTGTGGAGGGGGTGGATGTTGATTAGACTCCGTTGGTGGGGGAACCTGGTGCTGGAAAAAAGTATTTCGCATGGTCCGATTGATGAATTGTGCCAGCTGTTCCATAGTCAGATCTCCCACATTCATAACAGATGGAGGTGCTTGATCTTCCTGCTGTGGAGGAATATCATGATTTTCCACACTGGGAGTTTCTCTTTCTCCCAGGTTCCTCCTGACTCCACGCCCACGTCCATGTCGTCCAGCCATATCAACGTCTTCAACTCAGAAAAGTTCCCACAGACGGCGCCAATTGATATCACCAAAATTTGCGGTGACTTGCTGATATCAATAGAGAGGGGGTTCACCTCTCTTTCTTCTCCAACACTCAATATAACAACAGGGGTGTCAGTAAATATCTTCTGCAATGACCTGAAATACAAAGCAACGGTGAGAAGGGTGCCAGAAGTTTTTTCGGCTGGTCCCCTCGGACGCTCAAGTCAGGCGAGAGAATATGAGGAGATATATGCGGTAGGTAAAGGAAATTATAAATTATAGAGAAATAATTGATACATCAAACCTGGTATTTATAGGCGGAGACCCAAGAGTTATCATGCAACAAGGACTCCTTCCATGTTTATCCAAATCTTACCCAGATATGTTAAGATCTGGTGAATACAATCAAATCCCTAATATTGATCCGTAGATCTAGGACTCACCTAGCTTAGGGGATTTAGTTTCCTTCTTGTGCACACGTACCAAACCGGGAATGAGAAGAGCCCGACCCATGAGTTTGGCTCTCAAAAGAGGTAGCCTGGCCTTTCGGCGGAGGACCAACAGGTCGGGTAAAACACGTCGGCCAAACAGGTCGGCCAGAGGGAAGAGTGCAGAATGAGAGGCGAGATCTTTCGAGGAAGACAAAGTAATACATGTTAGATCAGGTCGGCTAGGCAGGTTGTGGGCATATTTAGGAGGTATCAACTATAGCTCATTAGATATAAATAGTTTTTTAGTTCTATAAATAGTGTAATAAATAACTCGGACACTCTTTCGATTCAATTATTATGAATTTGTTTAATACGAAACAAGAACCTTGGTATAAGTAAAACGCCACAAAACAATGGAACTCCGTTTGATAAGTCAATGATGAACACCACGGAAAATCCGATAAGTTCGAATTGTTAGTACACTCACAATTTACTGAATAATGGTCTTTCTATCTAATTGCAAACTAACCCTTTTATAGGCTGAATATTAAAAAAAACTTCATAAAATAACTATCTTAATTAAGACTAGATAATATTGCCTGATTAAGGCTAAAATGAAGGAAATAAATCAGCTCCTTAAATGACAGATAATAACAAACGAAAATTAGCACATAAAAAGGAAAGTAAATAACTTGGTATGCAATCTTTACAATTATATCATGAATAGTTCGTAATCATGCCAATTTATCTTGTTGAATCTTGGACTTGGCTAGATTCATCTTTGATTTGTGTTATACTGATGCATTTTTGTTGAATTTATAGATCGGTTTCAATGGGTCTCCATGAGTTTGCTTGAGTCCAAACCTCTTGAATCAGACCATTGAGTTCTTCTTTGAACTTCTGTGATGCAAGAAATCTAATTATATTGAGGTAATGGAATGGTTAAGGGATAATTATGATTAATTATCGTTTTGCATTTGAATTCAGTTTTAAGATAAATCGAGTATAGTAGAATTTTATGGTTGAGATGAATTATGTGATTTGGACTCGGTTTTGGGGATAAACAGAGTATAGTTGGATTACGTGGTAATCATTTGAATTATTATTTGAAATTGGATAGTTTGATTGTAGATTAGTAAAGTGAGTTAAGATGGCATGGATTAGAGGTAAAATATACATATTGATGTATTATGATGTAAGAGGTTAAATATACATGTTGGTATATTATATTTGGATGAATGAGTTGATGTGGTGTTATAAGTGTAAAGGTATTAATGCCTAAAACTACCACACAAAACTCACACATTACATCACAACACACACAAAATCTATAACATTCTCCCCAAACCTTCCCTTCCCTTTTCTTTAAAAACTTCTTGGTTTTGGCTTGCTCTTGTGTTAATCTATTTTGGATTGGAAGAATTGAAGTATAAGGGAGTAAATGTATGAATTATTAGTTGGTTATGTTGGTTTTGGTTGAGATTTTATTGATTGAATTATGGTAGAATCGGTATGTTGAAGTAATATGGAAATTGAGAACTTATTGTTGTGTTTTGAGGTGTTTAGGTTTGTTGTAATTGAGGAATGAGTAATATATTATGTGATATGTGTATTGAATGAAGTATATGCATGAAAATTATGGATTTTTGCATTTACAGAGTGACGCGGTTGATTGCGCGAACTTAACCATTTTTGGACGATGTAACGGAGGGGCGGACTTTGAAATTTTATTATTGAGGATCCCGAGATGCTGACGTAGTAGATTATGATTGATTCATATGATAGCAATGAAATAAGGTAATGCATGATGAACCTTAGTAACATATATACTACTTGCTTGAGTTTAGTGATAACTCGAATGAATAAATGGTTAAAAGGGTGGAATTATATTGAATCTTTGTGATTGATGAGGCATGTCTAACCTATAACAGTAATGATGATATTGTTGAGGGTAACTGATGAGATATTAATATTGAAAAATAGATACTGTAAGAGCCATCGATTGTTAAGAATGTTTAAATCATGTTGTTGACTTTAAGGTACGTGCGACGCACGAGCCTATGTAAATGTCTTATTGTTGTGCTTAGTGAATAATATATTATTGTTGTGTTGAATTTGTAAGTCGTGAAGTCAAAGCGAGTATTCACAATGTTAATTATGAATCACTTCATAGATATAAGAAACTTGGATATTATGTTGCATTATGAATTGTGATATAATAATGATGCGTCACTATGGTATATGACAAACAAATGATGGTAATCCATATAGTTGTCATGGATTGGGGAAATATAATTACAACGGGGTCAAAATGCCGCTGTTAAATTGAGAGCGGGGATAAAGTACCCCTGTATAGAGAGTATAATGAGAACGGGGACAAAGTGCCGCTATTTATTTAAGTGTATCTGGAAAATATGGTATTTTCATCTTGGTTAGTTATGATTGGATGACATGATTTATTGAGAGTGATGATTATGAGTTTGAGTACAATGAATCATTGTTTGATGATTTAATTGATGTTGGAGTTGATGATTTTGGATATTGTGAGAACATTAACAGCGTGTGAGATCTCATATGGTTATGGTATATTAATGGAGTATTACCTCAATTTGCAGTTTTATATTCTGTAAATTATCAATTGTGTGTTTGATGATACCATGATTATGTTGTTGGTGTGCTCACCTCGTGTGGGTGCTATTTCTGTTGAAACAAGTCAAACATATATGACATTGGTTTTGGAGATGAGTTCGAGCTATTGAACAATGATGCTCTTAGTAGCGAGGTACTAGTATTTGATAAGTGTCAATTTTACACTTATTATGACGAGATTTTCTAGTGGTTTTCACATTGATTCCTGGACGATTTTTGCTTTTTGGCATATATTTATATGTTTCAGGAATAAATGTCGAATTACATGGAAGTGAAGGATTTATGCTTAAAATGATGAAAAATGACTCAAATGAGAGAACCGGTGAAGAAACGACCGAAAACTCAATTTTGGAAGAAAAGGAGCCACCGATCGATCGGTAAGCTAGCACCGATCGACCGATCCAATGACCTATATTGAGTTGAAAATTGAAGAATTACCGATCGATCGAAAGCCATGTAGCGATCGATCGGTAGCCATGCCGTAGCTCTAAGATTTAATTTGGAGGAAATATCGATCGACCTGTACTTCTTACCGATCGATTGGCAGACATAAAATTCTGAAGGAAAAAAATAGCTTTCAGAGTTTGAGTCCTTCATGGAATCTACTTAGTCCTTCTCCCCTATAACTATAACATACCTTGGATGAAAATTAGACATTATTCCAGTACTTTAAACCTAGGAATAAGCCTACATCCATCATCCATCTCACTATCAACCACAATCAACCTTCAACCCATCCTAGGAATTGGAACAACTCCAACAAGAAGATTTGTGATATCCCCGAAAGGATTATGTGTTTACATGCTATCAAAGTGTTGATAATTATGTATTGAGGTGATTTAATTTGGGTTTATGGGTTACGCTTTATGTGGTAAAAACATGTAATTAAGTCGGGGAATTAATGTATGTGGTTGGTGTTATATTTATTTTGATGATATGGTTTAGGAGGCATGTTAGGTGTTTTTGATGATTTATTGATGTGGTAAAATTATAAAATATCAAGGAGAGATATTTTTATACATCGTACGAAATACCGGGATACAAGTAAACACCACTTGACCACCCTACATGCAACCACCCCCCTATCAGCATGCAAACCCACGCCCCTCCCCTGAAATTCTGCAGCATGGGTTGGCCAAGGACATACTTTCCACCTCATTATACCATTTTTTCCTCTCACCTCAAGAACTCCATTTTTTTCTCTCTTTTTCGTATGAAATCTGAGCTGCTAGTAGGAAGGAAGGGCTCGGAAATTTCTTGTCTTTTCTTGACAAAAATCGAAGAGCAAAAGTGGTGAGGAATCATATGTTTTTCCCAGATTTCGGTTTTTAAGCATATGTTTTCTTTATAGCAGATTTGGCATACTAGTTTAAGGTTCGACGAAATCTTGTTATGAGTGCTTGCATGTGATGTTTATGAAGCCCCTAGCATGTTTTGTAAAGTAACTTACATGCTTTTTATGTTAGATTTCGAATTGTGAAAAGTGGTCCTCGAAAATCTGAGCAGGGAAACTGCCCTATTTTTGTTTGAGTAGGGGTTTAATCATGAGGATTTGAAGCATGCTAGCTTAGGTTTTGGGTAAACCTTTGATGTGAATACGTGCATGGTAGTGTTTGGAAGATGCCAGTATATTTCCTTGAGCATGTGTCATGTGTTATGCGAAGGATTTAATCATGTGAAATGAAGTGTTCGAAAATTCTGGGTGATGATTATATGCCCTGTTTTTCACGAAACATTGGACGAGTGTTGAATTTGTGGGCTCATTATGAAGCATGCTAGCTTAGGTTTTGATTAAACCTTTGACGTGAACACATACATGGTAGTTTTGTGAAGTTACTAGCATGTTTCCTTGAGCATGCGTTACGTGTTATGTGGTAGTTTTGTTGTTGTGAAGATGCATGCTCGAAAATCTGGGCAAGGTTCATATGCCGTTTTTCTGGAATTTCTGGTTGAGTGCTGAAATTGAGGGGTTATTACGATGCATGCTGGACTTAGGTTTTGTTGAAACTTTGATTTAAGCACTTGCATTGAAGTATTGTGGAGTCCCTAGCACTTTTGTTCGAACACATTACACATATTATGAAGCGGTTTTAAGAGCTGAAAAGAGGTGCTCGAACATTTCTGGAAAAAAATCAGTAGTGTTTCATTTTCGAAAAATGGGAATCTTATTAAGTTTATGATATTGGATCATTATGAGGTGCCTAATATTGTATTGTGTGGTTATGTAGAACCATCCCAGGTACCAGCACAATCGAGGAGATAAAGTCTGTTGACTCCTCTACATTTTGGAAAGGTACGTAAGCAACGTACGGGCATCCCAACGGTAACATGTATTATGTGTTTAATTATTTAACACAAGGTAAAGCAAGATATGCATAAGATAGTGCATCATGATATGATACATGTTGATATGCATCGTTTTTGCATATGTATGTTGTGAAATATAAGAGGTGTATTTCACGAGTCAAGGTTATCCTAGTGAGGATTTTAATGCTTACGCGAACTTCCATAAGAAGCGAGGAAGAATTCCGCTTACGTGGATTTCCATAAGAAGCGAGGAAGAATTCCGCTTACGTGGAGAAGTAAGAAGCATTGAAATACACTAATGATAAATGACTCAGGATTGAAGTAAGGATTTAAGAAGTAAAAATATGTCATGACATTATTAAGAACCATAATTTCATATGTTGATTATTTATGAGTTATGGTACAGGGACAACCAATGGGCGTAGTAAATGCGATGGAAATCAGGAAGTGTTTGTATTTATGATTTATGCATTTACGTTTGTATTCATATTATGTTGAATATGAATTATGATGTGCTCATGTGTTGGGGTTGTTCTTGTAGGTGCTTTTACTAAGGAGAATCAGGGTCAGGTTGATAAGCTGAGCTGTAAGGAGTGCTACAAGATAACAAGATAAAGACCTATTTTGTATAGTTCTACTAGGAGTACAGTAGAAGTAACTTTACCCAAATTGTTAAAGAGTGTAACAAGTTCTTTTGGCATGTCTTTTTCTTACATGTAGACTTCAGCTCAATTTGTCAACACGATCTAAATACTCTGATTAAGTATGTTTAATTCTCTTAATTGCATCTTTGTATCTTGTTTTGATAACGAGGTCTTACATTTAGTGGTATCAGAGAAGTGGTTAGATAACCAGGGAAGAGTGAAGGGTAGCCTTTAGAGACAAGTTGGCTAGGTGTTCATTGTTGGGCATGTTATGCATGTGATGCATATTGTTGTATAAGTGTTATACTAACATGCTTTTGAATATGATACTCTTGTTATCTAACGGCTTATATTATGAACTGCTTTTGATATTGTTGTTAACTCTTGTGTTGCAGCATGGCGGCTATTAACCCGGAGAACCTCAATGAAGAGGTAGGGGATATGGGCAGTATGAACGCTAGTATTGCTCAGACGAATCCGTTACCGCCACCTGCTGTAGGCTTGGAGCCTATTGCACAGGTACTGCTACCAGGGGAGATAAGTCTGACCCAGTTCTTGAGCTATCATCCACCGCTATTTGAAGGGACTGAGACTAGGGAAGCAGCCGAGGAATGGCTTGAGAGACTGGAACAGATATTCGTATCGGCACCCTGTGCACGGACTTCCTGGATGAGGTTGGCAGAATTCCAGTTAGCGAAGAAGTCTTCCATGTGGTGGAAGACCACAGTCATGGAGCTGAGAGCTCAGGGTATGACGGTTGATTGGACTGTATTCAGGACCCGGTTCCTTAACCGGTACATTTCTGTAGCTGCCAGACAATTAAAGGAATATGAGTTCAATAATTTGAAGCAGGGCAGCCTGTCAGTGTCAGACTATGCTATGCAGTATTCCTCACTGCTGAGGTATGTACCTCATATTGCTGTCAGCAGTCATGCCAAGATGAGAAATTTTCTGAAGGGACTGAGGCCAGAGCTGTTTGATCGGGTCGTCTCCAACAACCCCAGCTCTTTTGATGACGCCCTGACACGGGCAGAGTTGGCAGAGATTGCAGTGGGCGCGTACAAGGACGTTGTACCCCCTTTTGTACCACCTCAGAGACCAGCTGTTGATAGACTGAGGCCACGAGGGACCAGTTCAAGCCTCGTGGGGCCTCTTCATCTTCTAGATTCAGTGGGAAGAAGTCTCAAAGTCAGAAGCAAAGTAACCGAGGGCCATCACAGGGAAGTAAGACAGGAGGAAACCGATGTAACAACTGTGGAGGATGGCACTTGTCACGTGACTGTCAGGGTTGCTATGTTTGTGGCAAGATGGGCCACTTGGCTCGAGGTTGCCCCAATCGGGCAGGTCAGGCAGACTCAGGGCCGAATAGGTCAAGATTTGACGCTAGGACGGCACCAGAGAGACAGCAGTTTGCACCTCGACCACAGGGAGGTCAGGCGGCAGGGCCGCCGCAGGGGCAGGTGTATGCACTGACTCGGGAGCAGGCTGAGGCAGCCCCGGAGGAGGTCATCGCTGGTACGTGTCATTTATTTACGTACCCTGCATTTTTATTGATAGATACATGTGCTTCCCATTCCTTTGTATCTGCTGCTTTTGTGGAGAGACACCGCTTGTGCTCGTCTCTGTTACCCACGCCTCTCATGGTCTTGACACCCACGGGAAAGTATGCGACTGCAGACCGACTGTTATCTGATTGCCTCATTTATTTTGAGGGCATTCTGAGGGCCGATTTGATCCAGTTAGAGATGGCAGATTTTGACTGCATTATCGACATTGATGTGTTGAGCAGATACCGAGCTGTAGTAGATTGCCGACAGAGGATGGTACGTTTTCTGTCTGATCAGGGGTTCCAGTGGACTTTTTATGGGGACGGCTCTCGTCCAAAGATTCCAGTAATCTCAGCGGTTAAGATGTCGCGGTTATTGGAACGCGGCCACACGGGCTACCTTATTTATGCCGTGAATGCATCAGAAAGAAGGAAGTGAGAGCCGAGGACATTCCGGTTGTGGCGAAAGTTCATTGATGTATTCCCGGATGAGATTCCAGGGTTTCCGTCGATCAGAGATGTGGAGTTTGCCATTGAGCTACTGCCGGGGACATCAGCCATCTCTCGTGCCCCATACAGGATGGCACCGACAGAGCTGAGAGAGCTGAAAGTGCAGTTACAGGAGCTCCTCGACAAGGGATACATTCATCCTAGTGTATCGCCTTTGGGTGCACCAGTCTTGTTCGTGAAAAAGAAGGATGGTTCAATGCGTCTGTGCATTGACTACAGGCAACTGAACAAGGCCACAGTGAAGAACAGGTATCCACTTCCGAGGATTGATGATCTGTTAGATCAGCTTCAGGGTACAAAGGTTTACTCAAAGATAGATTTGAGGTCGGGCTATCACCAGGTGCGGGTTAGAGCTGATGATGTCCAGAAGACAACTTTTAGAACTCGGTATGGACACTATGAGTTCTTGGTGATGCCTTTCGGTGTGACAAATGCACCTGCAATTTTTATGAGTTTGATGAACAGAGTATTTCAAGAGTACCTCGATCAGTTCGTGATCGTGTTCATTGATGACATCCTTGTCTACTCAAGGAGTGAGGAGGAACATGCCGATCATTTGAGGACAGTACTACAGATTCTCAGAGATCACCAGTTGTACGCCAAACTCAGCAAGTGTGAGTTCTGGCTGAGCAGTGTGACATTCTTGGGCCATATCATATCACGAGAGGGGATATCAGTAGACCCGAGGAAGATAGAGGCAGTTATGGATTGCTCTGCCCCTACTTCAGTCAGTGAGATTCGAAGTTTTCTTGGGTTGGCTGGCTATTATCGACGTTTCATCGAGTGTTTCTCAAATATCGCCAAGCCACTTACACAGCTGACTCAGAAGGGAGTCCCATTTTGTTGGTCAGAGGCTTGCGAGCAGAGTTTCCGGGAATTAAAGCACAGACTGACTACTGCACCAGTTTTGGTGATTCCCAGGGAGAACAAAGGATTTGTTCTTTATACTGACGCATCGCTACAGGTCCTAGGATGTGTACTGATGCAGGACAGACATGTAGTGGCTTATGCTTCGAGACAGTTGAAGCCACACGAGACGAGGTATCCAGTCCATGATCTGGAGTTAGCAGCTATAGTGTTCGCCCTGAAGATATGGTGACACTACTTATATGGTACCTCATTTACCATTTCACTG
This sequence comes from Haberlea rhodopensis, assembly GCA_907163345.1. Classification (NCBI taxonomy): domain Eukaryota; kingdom Viridiplantae; phylum Streptophyta; class Magnoliopsida; order Lamiales; family Gesneriaceae; genus Haberlea; species Haberlea rhodopensis. The sequence goes on from CAJQUN010000079.1 coordinate 2,538,884, forward strand.
ATCACAAGAGCCTGAAGTTCTTGTTTACACATGATGAGCTGAATATGATGCAGAGGAGATGGATGGACCTGCTGAAGGACTATGACTGTGAAATCGAATACCATCCGGGAAAAGCAAACTTGACAGCCGACGCTTTGAGTCAGAAGGTGAGGAGCACAGCAGAGGATGCCATGTGTCTATCAGCTATGTTGGGCTCCTACTGCCATTTGGGATTTGATTATGATGTGTCTGCTTCACTGGTACAGGTTTTGACCTTGTTAGCTGAGCCTGTTATTTATGATCACATCAGGAAGGCTCAGGGGACCGACGCAGAGGTTCAGAGATGGATGTCAGTGGTTCATTCAGGTCAGCCATCGAGATTCAGAGTGGCAGGACGGTTCTCTGAGGCTTGGTGATAGATGGGTGGTTCCAGATACACCCGAGTTGCGTCGGGGTATATTACAGCGAGCTCATTGCAGCAGGATGAGTGTCCACCCGGGCGGGAAGAAGATGTATAAGGATCTACGCAGCCAGTTCTGGTGGAGGCGTATGAAACAAGATGTCACCTCATTTGTCAAGCGCTGTTTGATTTGTCAGCAGGTGAAGGCTGAGAGGTAGAGGCCCGGTGGTGAGCTAAGGAGTTTGGAGATACCCGAGTGGAAGTGGCAGCACGTGTCGATGGATTTTGTGACCCACTTACCGAGGACTGTTTCGGGTTTTGATGCTATATGGGTAGTCGTCGACAGATTGACTAAGAGTGCTCATTTCATTCCCTAATGTATGACCTTCACGTACTTGAGGATGGCACAGTTATATATCAGAGACGTGGTGAGACTGCACGGGATCCCTGTTTCGATTGTGTCTGATCGAGATCCGCGGTTCACATCTCACTTCTGGGAGGGTCTTCAGTCAGCTCTAGGTACAGAGTTGAGGTTGAGCACATCCTATCATCCCCAGACGGATGGACAGACCGAGCGTACGATACAGACGCTCGAAGATATGTTGAGGGCTTGTGTGCTGGAGTTCGACACTTCTTGACAGGACTCAGTAGCCTTGGTGGAATTTTCTTATAATAACAGTTACCAGGCTAGCATACAGATGGCTCCATTTGAAGCCCTATATGGCAGGCGTTGCAGGTCGCCTTTGTGTTGGGATGATGTGGACCGTAAATCGGTTGGAGGACCAGAGTTGGTCCAGGATATGGAAGAAAAGGTAAAGGTTATCAGGAGAAAGATGAAGACAGCTCAGGACAGACAGGCAGCGTATGCCAATCAGCGGCGAAGGCCGTTGGAGTTTCAGTTAGGCGACAGAGTTTTTCTGAAGATCTCACCTTTCAGAGGTGTGGTACGGTTTGGGATGCGGGGAAAGTTATCCCCAAGATATGTAGGGCCGTATGAGATCTTGCAGCATGTTGGTACTCTGGCGTACCGTTTGGCTTTACCGCCCTCTCTGTCTGGTATACACGATGTATTCCATGTATCTATGATGAGGAAGTACGAGCCAGATCCTTCGCATGTATTGCAGCCTTCAGAGGTACAGTTTGAGTCCGATGTTTCCTATGTGGAGCGGCCTATCAGGATCTTGGATAGAGCAGAGCGTAGGCTTCGGAACAAAGTTATTCCTATGATCAAGGTTCAGTGGGATCGTAGGGGTGTCGAGGAGGCCACGTGGGAGACAGAGCGACACATGGTGCATCACTATCCAGAACTGTTTTCTGGTATGTGTTTTATGTTTTATATTATTTTGGTAAGCATGTGTGATTTCGGGGACGAAATCTTATAAGTAGGGGAGTATTGTGATATCCCCGAAAGGATTATGTGTTTACATGCTATCAAAGTGTTGACAATTATGTATTGAGGTGATTTAATTTGGGGTTTATGGGTTACGCTTTATGTGGTAAAAGCATGTAATTAAGTTGGGGAATTAATGTGTGGTTGGTGTTATATTTATTTTGATGATATGGTTTAGGAGGCATGTTAGGTGTTTTTGATGATGTATTGATGTGGTAAAACTATAAAATATCAAGGAGAGATATTTTTATACATCGTACGAAATACCGGGATACAATTAAACACCACTTGACCACCCTACATGCAACCACCCCCCCTATCAGCATGCAAACCCACGCCCCTCCCCTGAAATTCTGCAGCATGGGTTGGCCAAGGACATATTTTCCACCTCATTATACCATTTTTTCCTCTCACCTCAAGAACTCCATTTTTTTCTCTCTTTTTCGTCTGAAATCTGAGCTGCTAGTAGGAAGGAAGGGCTCGGAAATTTCTTGTCTTTTCTTGACAAAAATTAAAGAGCAAAAGTGGTGAGGAATCATATGTTTTTCCCAGATTTCGGTTTTTAAGCATATGTTTTCTTTATAGCAGATTTGGCATGCTAGTTTAAGGTTCGACGAAATCTTGTTATGAGTGCTTGCATGTGATGTTTATGAAGCCCCTAGCATTTTTTGTTAAGTAACTTACATGCTTTATATGTTAGATTTCGAATTGTGAAAAGTGGTCCTCGAAAATCTGGGCAGGGAAACTGCCCTGTTTTTGTTTGAGGGGTTTATCATGAGGATTTGAAGCATGCTAGCTTAGGTGTTGGGTAAACCTTTGAAGTGAATACGTGCATGGTAGTGTTTTGAAGATGCCAGTATATTTCCTTGAGCATGTTTCATGTGTTATGTGAAGGATTTAATCATGTGAAATGAAGTGTTCGAAAATTCTGGGCGATGATTATATGCCCTGTTTTTCACGAAAAATTGGACTAGTGTTGAATTTGTGGGCTCATTATGAAGCATGCTAGCTTAGGTTTTGATTAAACCTTTGACGTGAACACATACATGGCAGTTTTGTGAAGTTACTAGATATTTCCTTGAGCATGAGTTACGGGTTATGTGGTAGTTTTGTTGTTGTGAAGATGCATGCTCGAAAATCTGGGCAAGGTTCATATGCCCTGTTTCTGGAATTTCTGGTTGAGTGCTGAAATTGAGGGGTTATACGATGCATGCTGGACTTAGTTTTTGTTGAAACTTTGATTTTAGCACTTGCATTGAAGTATTGTGGAGTCCCTAGCACTTTTGTTCGAACACATTATACATATTATGAAGCGGTTTTAAGAGCATGAAAAAAGGTGCTCGAACATCATTTTCGAAAAATGGGAATTTTATTAAGTTTATGATATTGGATCATTATGAGGTGCCTAATATTGTGTTGTGTGGTTATGTAAAACCATCCCAGGTACCAGCACAGTCGATGAGATAAAGTCTGTTGACTCCTCTACATTTTGGAAAGGTACGTAAGCAACGTACGGGCATCCCAACGGTAACATGTATTATGTGTTTAATTATTTAACACAAGGTAAAGCAAGATATGCATAAGATAGTGCATCATGATATGATACATGTTGATATGCATCGTTTTTGCATATGTATGTTGTGAAATATAAGAGGTGTATTTCACGAGTCAAGGTTATCCTAGTGAGGATTTTAATGCTTACGCGAACTTCCATAAGAAGCGAGGAAGAATTCCGCTTACGTGGATTTCCATAAGAAGCGAGGAAGAATTCCGCTTACGTGGAGAAGTAAGAAGCATTGAAATACACTAATGATAAATGACTCAGGATTGAAGTAAGGATTTAAGAAGTAAAGATATGTCATGACATTATTAAGAACCATAATTTCATATGTTGATTATTTATGAGTTATGGTACAGGGACAACCAATGGGCGTAGTAAATGCGATGGAAATACAGGAAGTGTTTGTATTTATGATTTATGCATTTACGTTTGTATTCATATTATGTTGAATATGAATTATGATGTGCTCATGTGTTGGGGTTGTTCTTGTAGGTGCATTTACTAAGGAGAATCAGGGTCAGGTTGATAAGCTGAGCTGTAAGGAGTGCTACAAGATAACAAGATAAAGACCTATTTTGTATAGTTCTACTAGGAGTACAATAGAAGTAACTTTACCCAAATTGTTAAAGAGTGTAACAAGTTCTTTTGGTATGTCTTTTTCTTACATGTAGACTTCAGCTCAATTTGTCAACACGATCTAAATACTCTGATTAAGTATGTTTAATTCTCTTAATTGCAACTTAGTATCTTGTTTTGATAACGGGGTCTTACAAGATTCGAGAGACGACCGAGAAGAAAGCAAGAGAGGAAGCGAGGATCTACGATCGAAGTCGACTTCGGGAGTTTTTCTTTGTCTTTAATTATTATTTTTGTTTTGTTTTGCTTTATTTTGTTGAACTAAAGTTATTTATCAAGAGTAGGGAATCCATTGGTTTGATCGTATGACTTTTCTATTAAAATTTGATTGAATTCCTTTATCCCATGTGCATGGTTTATGTTCTTTTTTTCTTTCAAGGGCGTAACTATCTTTGAATGGATATTAGCTATCATGATTGAAAACGAGAGATGATATTATGATTCGAACTTAGTAAATTATACCGTGGATTTCAAATTGAGATCGAGAGATGAGATCAAATACATGTGTGATAACCATAGATATCCAATAATCAAAAGCTAGTAGTTTTCATAGCGCCATATGCAATATTGAAGGTGTAGTACACGAGAGTGATTTACTGCAATTTGATATTATGTTTTTGTTAGGATCGGTCCGGAGTGTTTAGAAGGAGGGTGAATGAACACTCCTTTTAAAATTTAATCCCTTGTGATTTCTTTCGGATTAGTGAAAGAAATCTGTTTCTTAATCAACTCTTTATAGAACAGACCACTGAATGTATAAGTGCGAACGGTCTATTTTTGTATTTGTAAGAACGGCTCGATGGCTTGAATGAAAGAACGAGTGCAGAAAGATAAGATAAAGGGATATGTTTCTGGAAGTTCGAAGGTGGTGTAATCCTTCTACGTCTCCCCTTCTTCCAATTAAGGAAGGTTTCTACTAGAAGACTTTGATTTATACAATCCTGTTGTACAAACCCGATTCAGCTGGATTTACCTCACTACCAGACTGAAACTCCTAGTCACTCGATCTGTTCAGACACTCTCTGTCTGACAGTTACAATTTGTTTCTCACTTCTATTTTTCAATACAGAATACACAAGATGCGCACAGTGATCCTAAATGATCAAATATTACAATGTAATCGTGCTTAAGAGTAATTTCAGCTTGAGAGATTCTGAGCTTGAACGCTTGTGCTGTTTTTGATTGATCAGCGAGAGTCTTGTATATCTGTATTGTTGTTGCATCCTTTTATAGTTGCATGTACCAACGACATTATTTCCCTTAATGTGCAACTCTTGACTCTGCTTAATCTCTGAGTAAGCTACAGTCTTCTTCTTCAGGATACTTGCCGTTCTGGTTCATGCTTTCGGCGACTGTCAGGTAAGCTATTCTTTGTCTTCTTACCTTTTATGGTAATCTTCAGTCTTTGGTCCTTTGTAGCATTAATTGCGACATTAAATGCTACAATAAATAGCCGTTAATGATTCGGACTGAAGAACCACTCTTTATGCATCCTTGACTGCTCTGATCTGATAAAGATAGAGATCGATCTGAAGCTTCGATCTAGTCAGTCTGATATCTATCGATCCGGTCTGATATGTGATATGCCTTATCAGCTTGTTCTGTTTTGAGCTATCGATCTGGTCAGTCTGATTGCCCTCGATCCGGTCTGATATGTTTTGTCATCTTTAAAATCTCATCGATAAGGTTCGGAACTAACAAATTCCCCCTTTTTTATGATGACAAAACCTAGCTTCTAAGTCTTTTTAACCAGTCTGATAAGAACTCTGAAGCGTATACTTTCGGATCGATTACTTCTTTTTGTTCAAAATAAATGAACATTATTAAGTTGGATCGATTAAGCCTTTTATTATTAAGCCTTTTAAATTAGTTCAAAATAAATGAACAAGGACTTAACAAAGAAAGATTTCTTTATTGATCACCAACAATCTTGCATACAGACAGTCTGAATATTTAAGCAATCTATTTTCTTGAAGACTGAGACTGATGCGACTTGAAGTCTTTTTTCTTTTCCCCCTTTTTGTCAGCAGCAATCTCTTGGAGAAAATCTACAACTTGTGCTAGCTGAGCGCTGATAGCGTCAAGACGAACGTCTTGAGCGCGGAGGGAATTGGCGACGGATGCTTTAACTTCAGTGGCAAGCTCGATCTGCTCTTTTGTCAGGATGTTCTTATAAGTGGCTTGCTGAGAGAACAAATCGTTCAGTCCTCGCTGAAGACTGCTAATACTGGTTGTCATCTTCTCTTTGAATGAATCAAAGTCCAAAGCTGTAAGCCTCTGACCTTGATGAACTTCTATAACACGTTGAGAGAGTGACAGGCAGTTGTCAGATAAGTGCTGAAGGGTCCTTGCCAGGAATGGAGGTGCATCAGATAGTCGGCTTGGAGAGTGATCTCATGATGACAATGCATGATCATCTTCTTCAGCAATCGGCATAATTGAAGATACAGCAGCTTGGTGACTTTCGGACCGGATCAAGGTGACCAGAGCCGAAGAAAATGCTTGTATGAAAGCCATATCTTCATCTAATTGGACTGGAGGAGTGCTGGGTCTGGAGAGCTCCTCAATTTGTAGAGCTGCAACAACTGTGGACACCACCAGATCCGGATCGACGAACTCTGGTGCGCCAACTGTTGCAAGTTCTGCGGTTGGACTGATTTGAACGTGGGAGACTGATGATCCCAAAGGAATAGATGTTGTTGGAGAGTCCAACAAAACATTCAATGGTTAATCTTCTGTAGCAGACGGAGCATTAGGCAATGGCTGCTCCGCTGTCTGAGCGGCTACTAGTTCTGCAGTCTGATCTGCTGCGCGATCTGCTGTCTGATCTGCTGCTCCGGAGGGAATAACCTCAATAAAATGTTCTGCCAGAGTCTTGCTTGCAGAGGGATGATCCGGGCTGGTTACTGGAGTGGATATGCTGATTTTCTGTCGTTGAAATTGGACAGCTAAATGGAGAGCATGAATATCCATCTCTAATTGAGCAATAACAGCCCCATCATCTCTGGCAGTTGAAGCATTCGGATCGAAGTTCGCTTTCTTAGCAGCTAAGAGCAGAGTCGCCAGTCTGAATCTTTGATTGGCCTTAAATAGCTCTTTACGCTGCACGGCAATCCGAACATCATCGGTCTCTGTCCCCTTCAGAACTTCTTCTTCCATTTTCTGAAGGGGTCTGAGTTTGCCGAAGAACAGCTCAATGTGGTTGATCGTTCTGTACTCGACGTATTCATCAAAAACCACAATGAGCTCCTTCACTTTCTCTTCAACGTCCTCCATAGCAATGTCAATTGCTGTCTGCGCTGCAGATTTGGGCTTAGAGGAGAGTGGTTTGGAGAGAATGGCTTTGCCCTTGCCGGTGGAGGAAGGGGACTTGATCCCTGATTGGGTATAGTCTCCCAACTCAGTGATAACGATCCCTTTGACCACGGGAATGGCAGAGGGGACTCGGATGGTTACTATGGGTGCAGTGGTTGAAGTGATTGGAATTTGGGTTGTAGGTTGGGGTGCAGGGGTGGCTTTTGTTGGAGGCAATATGGGTAGTGTTTTTGGTTTGGTAATCTGGGTTCTTGGCTTCTTGGGAAGGGGCTTGGCTGGTGGCGAGGGAGCAGACTGAGTTTCTTCAGAGTCAGTCTGGATAGTTAACTTTCGCTTGACCCGAGGTTTGCGAGCAACAGCCTGTTCTTCTCCCTTCTCAATCTTGACTGCCACCAGATCGGTAGGGGTAGGTGGAGCACTCTTGGACTTCAGCAGTGCTAGCCCTTTGGAGTTGAGAATTTTGAAGGGACTCAGAGCAGACTGCTTCCCCAGCTCAATGTCCAAAGTTTCCAGTAGCTTGCTGAGAGGAACAGCAAAGCAAACGGCCTGTTTGGAGGCAATCACTGTTTCCATCAGGACTCGAAATAGAATCACGGACCAGTTCATCTTCTGTTCGGAAACAATAGCAGCCATGACCCTGAACTTCTCGGCAGTGACGGCATCAAAACTTCCAGCTTTGCCCAATAATGGCTTGCCCACAATTTCGCACAGCACCTGGAAATGAAAGAGCATTTCCTTCTTTTTGAATGAGGGCTGCGGGCGGTGGCCAAATATAGGAATCTTCCCCTGAAGAGCTGTGAGAGAAGCTTGAGGAATTTGCCCAAACTCAGTCAGTCCGGAGTTGGGGAGACCAAAGGTCTTGGCCAGCGTCATCGGCGAGATTTCAAATGTTTTGCCCTTTACAGAGGTGGAGATAGATGTCTTCTGGGATACAGCATTGGCAAACATTTCACGAATCTCTGATTCGTAAACCACCGTGCCACACTCCAGAAAATTCCGTAATCCAGACGATTCCAAAGCTCGGAAAATGGAGACCATCTCTGCATCTTCAGCCCTGTAAATATCATTGAACTCAACGGAGAGAGAGTTGTGAGTTATGGTAGCCATTGGAGTAAAATGGAAGAGTATACGAAGAGTTTTGAGAGGTTATGAGAGAGTTAGAAAGCAGACAGAGGTAAATGGTAAAAAGTGAATGAAAATGAAATGTTCAGCCAGCTAAATAAGAGAGAGAAGACACGTGTCTTTATCTCGAAGACTGATAATTAAATAATTCAAAATAAACGGCCAGGATAAAAGAAAGATAAGGCGGTTAAAATTTGCAATCAGTCCGGGCTATTTTTGTTTTAAATAAATAAAGGATTTATTGTCCAGACAGATCATAGGATAACATCAGATTGACATAGATCGGTCTGAAAGTTCGGACCGGTCTGTGTCTTTCTGAACATTGTATTATCGATCTGTGCCAACAAAAATCTTTAAACGTGAAAAGAAGAAAACATCTAAACTATCAAGATAAGTCAATTAAACCAAGAATTTGACGGAAATAATTAAACTTAGCCTCAGGGAGCGGTTTGGTGAAGATGTCCGCTGCTTGCTGCTCTGTTGAGATGTGCTCGATCAGAATCTCCTTTTTGCCAACATGATCTCGAATAAAATGATGTCTTATATCAATATGCTTTGTTTGAGAGTGCAGAATTGGATTATATGTTATAGCGATTGCACTTGTGTTGTCGCAAAATATCAGAGAGTCAACAGCTTGGATGCCATAGTCTTTGAGCTGGTGTTGAATCCAGAGCATTTGAGCGCAACAGCTTCCAGCGGCAAGATATTCTGCTTCAGCTGTAGATGTGGCAATTGATGTTTGCTTCTTACTGAACCAAGAGATCAATCTTTCACCTAGAAATTGACATGTTCCACTGGTGCTTTTACGATCAATCTTACACCCAGCGTAGTCTGCGTCTGAATATCCGATCAAGCTGAAGTTAGAATCTTTGGAGTACCAAAGACCAACGTTCTGAGATCCTTTCAAGTATTTCAGAATACGCTTAGCAGCAATAAAATGTGATTGTTTTGGTTCTGACTGAAATCTGGCGCACATACAGACTGAGAACATAATATCAGGCCGGCTCGCTGTAAGATATAAGAGCGATCCGATTAGTCCTCTATACATAGTCACTTCGACTGCTGTTCCCCCTTCGTCTTTGTCTAACTTGATTGTAGGACTCATTGGAGTAGATGCAGTTGAGCATGTTTCCATTCCGAATCTCTTAAGCAGCTCTTTGGTATACTTGGTTTGGTTGATGAAAATACCATTGCTGAGCTGTATGACTTGGAGACCCAAAAAGAAAGAGAGTTCTCCCATCATGCTCATCTCAAACTGTCCCTGCATCAACTTGAAAAATTTCTCGCATAATTTGGGGTTAGTTGACCCAAAGATTATATCATCAACATAAATCTGAACTAACAGGGTATGTTCCCCCTTAATAAATTTAAAGAGAGTTTTATCCACTGAGCCGATCTGAAAATCATGGTTCAGCAGAAATTGAGATAGAGTGTCATACCAGGCTCTTGGTGCTTGTTTCAGACCATATACTACGTTATTCAGTAGGTATACATGATTATGGAATGAGTGGTTCTGAAATCCAGGAGGTTGCTCAATGTAAACTTCCTCCTGAAGCTTGCCAATAAGAAAGGCGCTCTTGACGTCCATCTGATATACCTTGAAGTCTTTAAAGGCAGCATATGCAAGAAAGATTCTGATTGCTTCAAGTCTGGCGACTGGTGCAAATGATTCATCGAAGTCAATTCCTTCTTCTTGTTCCTTGTGTCACCAGTCTGGCCTTGTTTCTAACCACAGTTCCATCTGCGTCCAGCTTGTTTCTGAAAACCCATCTGGTTCCAATAACAGACAGATCGCTTGGTCTGGGGGTTAGACTCCAAACTTGATTTTGTTCGAATTGATTAAGCTCTTCTTGCATGGCCTTAATCCAGTTGAAATCAGTCAGAGCTTCATCGATCTTCTTAGGTTCCAGAGTTGAGATGAAGGCAGCATGAGTGAAGTCATCCATCATCTGTCCTCTGGTTCTAATCGGTGCAGAGGGACTTCCAATCACTAGATTGGTGGATGCCTCTTAGTCCATCGATAGCTTGACTCTGGATTGTCTGGTCCAGCCGGATGAGTAGTGGTAGCGGTATGATCAGCATCTGCTTTGATATGAGAGTTTGGATCATCCGGATCGGCTCGATCTGAAGAAGCTTCATTGCCTTGATCCGATCTGGCTGGTACTTCAGGTTCTGGTGGATTGTCTCTTGACCTGTTAGCTACAATCTCATCATCACTGTTAGCTTCGAGATTGATGTTTTCCATCTGATTTTGAATTGATTCTTTGTTACCCTCAACACACAAAGATTCATCAAAAACTACATGACTTCGATTATTAAAAACTCGATAAGCTTTGCTAGTTGATGAATATCCTAAGAATATTCCATTATCTGACTTAGCTTCAAATGCTGTAAGATGATTCTTACCATTGTTGTGAACGAAGCATTTACAGCCAAATACATGAAGGTGAGAAATAGACGGTCTGTTACCAGTCCATATTTCATATGGAGTGAGATTCAGCTTCTTGTTAATCATAGACCGATTTTGAGTGTAGCATGCAGTATTTACAGCTTCTGCCCAGAACTTTTGTGAAATTCCAGAATCAGCAAGCATTGCTCTTGCTGCTTCTTTGAGCGTTCTGTTTCTTTGTTCTGCAACTCCATTCTGTTGAGGAGTTTGAGCGGCTGAAAACTCATGCATAATTCCATGATCTTCTAGAAATGATTCAAGATTCTGATTTGAAAACTCAGTGCCTTTGTCACTTCGAATCCTGTCTATGCTGGATGATTTCTCATTCTGAGTGCGTTTCAACAGCTTGATCAACTTCAGACCGGTCTGATCTTTACTGCTAAAAAATATAGTCCATGTAAAGCGTGAGTAATCATCAATAACAACAAGAGTATACCGCATTCCCCCTAACCTTGTTATTGGTATAGGACCAAACAAGTCCATATGCAATAGTTCTAAACAACGGGAGGAGGATTTGGCATTCTTGTTTTTGAAGGATGATCTGATCTGTTTGCCCATTTGGCAAGCTTCGCAGATCTTATCCTTAGCAAAATCGATCTTGGGCAGACCGATAACTAAATCATGTTTACACAGGCTAGAAATAGTCTTAAAATTGATATGATTCAAGCGTTTATGCCATAACCAGTGTTTATTATCATTGTTAGCGATGAAGCAAGTAGGATTATCAGGTTGAGCATGATTCCAGTTAATCTTATATGTATTTCCATTTCTGATTCCTACAAGCATGGTCATACCATCTGACGATTTAATAGTGCAAGTGTGTTTGTGAAATTCTACAGCATAACCATTATCACAAAGTTGACTTATACTAATCATTAGCACAGATTTTCAACTAACAGCACATCATTGATAATAATGTTACCATGGACAATCTTACCCTTGCCCACGGTCTTACCCTTTGAGTTATCCCCGAAAATGATCTTGGGTCCAGTACATTCTGTAACTTCAGACAGCAGCTTTATGTTTCCAGTCATGTGACGAGAACACCCGCTGTCCAAGTACCAGTCTGATGCAAGTTTCTTCGGTACCTGTCATCAAACATAATTATTGTTGGTACCCAATCCTATTTGGGTCCAGAACGGATTAGCCCTTTGGGAACCCACACCTGTATCAGCTTTAATGGCTTGTGTGTGTGTGGTGTGCTGTGAGCTGGTCTGTTTCGATGTTGTGTGTGATAATGTGTGCGATATGGAAACCTTTGATTCTCATTGGGTAGTCTATATCTTCGTTGAACTGGTTTTGAATTATAGTAATTGTATTGTCTTCCTTACCTTCGATCTTGCACCCTTAGATTTGGTCTGAAAGACGCAAAGCTTGCTGGTGCCTTTTCTTTGGCTTGGTTGACATATCCAATTCCTTTTCTTAAACCTTGATTCACGAAAGAGACCCCCGTTTGAATCGTAGGTGCTTCAGTCTCATATACTGTGCTGGATTTAACAAATGTCATTTGTTTGATTTTGTTCTTTACCAGCAACAGTTCAGATTCATCTTTGGTGGATTCTTTGGTGTCAAAGCCTATGCCGGTGAAATCACCAACGTTTCTTTGTACCTCTTGTAATTCTTCCAAAGATGTTCTAGATTTTGTCCATGTTTTGAATATATGAGAAAGCTTAGCATTTTGTGTGCTAATTCTCTTATTTTCTTCATGGAGCTGATCATAGGAGATTTTCAGCTTATTCAGCTCGATTTGGAGATTGTTGCACTCACCCTGCTCAGAGCAGCTTGGTTTGTTGTGCTCATCCATTTGATCATTGACTTTAGCTTTATTTTTCTCAAATGATTCAGCTAAGATCCTATAATCATTAGCCATGTCTTGCAGTGCGGACATGAGCTCTTCACGTGTAAATTAATTTGAGTCAAAATCAAATACCTCGTCTGTCTGACTCATCTCTTCGTCTGCCATTAGACATTGAATATCTTCTTTGCTTTCACTGGAAGAATATTCGGAGCTTTCTGAATCGGAGTCAGTCTGAGCCCACTTGCTGTTTCCTTCTTCAGCTACTAGGACCTTTTGGGACTTTCCATGATTTTTGCGGTCTTTGTAGTGCTTCTTTTTCCTGTCATCGCGATGCTTCTCCTTACGTTCTTCTTTCTTCGGTCTGGTGCAATCTGCAATGAAATGTCCGGTCTTACCACAATTGTAGCAAGCCTGATCATTAACAGCATCGTCCTTTCTTGATTTATAATGAGAGGGTTTAAAATTCCTCTTATTTTTAGACATGAATTTACCAAATTTCTTGATAAATAATGACATAGCATCATTACTTATCTGTTCGATAGATCGATCTGATGTGGAGGCGATCTGGTCTGGAATAGCTGCCAGTGCTTTGTTTGGTTGAGAGATGAATGGCTCTGCTTCACCTCTGCTTATCAGTTCAAACTCATATGCTTTAAGATCTGCGAATAGATCATGAAGTTCAACCTTGTTCAGATCTTTGGACTCCCTCATTGCAATGGTCTTAATATCCCATTCTTTTGGCAGGGCTCTCATAACTTTCAGAGCGATCTCTCTGTTTGAGTATTCCTTGCCCAGACAATTCAGTTCATTAATGATACCAGTGACTCTTTCATCAAACTCATTTAGAGTTTCTCCACTCTTCATCTTTATGCTCTCAAATCTTTGAAGAGCAACAGTCAGCTTGTTTTCTTTGGTCTGGTCGTTACCTTCACATAGCTGTGCTATCTTCTCCCAAATTTCTTTGGCAGTAGAGCACATTTTGATTTTGCTGAACATGTTCTTGTCCAATGTCTTGAACAAGATGTCTTTGGCAACGTTGTCGAGATTTGCTTTCTTTCTTTCCTCATTCGTCCAGAGGGATCTGTCCTTCTTTACCATTTGTGGTTCTCCACCAGTAATGGCGACTGCTGTATTGACTTTTAGAATCTTCATTGGTCCATCAGTGATGACGAACCACATATCATCATCCTGAGCTGCCAGATGAGCTTGCATTCTGATTCTCCAGTCATCATAGTCTTCTTTTGAGAACATAGGAATTTTGTTGAATGATGCCATCAGCTCAAGTGTCTTTGTGCTGATTAAGATGACCCGCTCTGATACCACTTGTTAGGATCGGTCCGGAGTGTTTAGAGGGGGGGTGAATGAACACTCCTTTTAAAATTTAATCCCTTGTGATTTCTTTCGGATTAGTGAAAGAAATCTGTTTCTTAATCAACTCTTTTATAGAACAGACCACTGAATGTATAAGTGCGGAACGGTCTGTTTTTGTATTTGTAAGAACGGCTCGATGGCTTGAATGAAAGAACGAGTGCAGAAAGATAAGATACAGGATATGTTTCTGGAAGTTCGAAGGTGGTGTAATCCTTCTACGTCTCCCCTTCTTCCAATTAAGGAAGGTTTCAACTAGAAGAATTTGATTTATACAATCCTGTTGTATAAACCCGATTCAGCTGGATTTACCTCACCACCAGACTGAAACTCCTAGTCACTCGATCTGTTCAGACACTCTCTGTCTGACAGTTACAATTTGTTTCTCACTTCTATTTTTCAATACAGAATACACAAGATGCGCACAGTGATCCTAAATGATCAAATATTACAATGTAATCGTGCTTAAGAGTAATTTCAGTTTGAGAGATTCTGAGCTTGAACGCTTGTGCTGTTTTTGATTGATCAGCGAGAGTCTTGTATATCTGTATTGTTGTTGCATCCTTTTATAGTTGCATGTATCAACGACATTATTTCCCTTGATGTGCAACTCTTGACTCTGCTTAAACTCTGAGTAAGCTACAGTATTCTTCTTCAGGATACTTGCCGTTCTGGTTCATGCTTTCGGCGACTGTCAGGTAAGCTCTTCTTTGTCTTCTTACCTTTTATGGTAATCTTCAGTCTTTGGTCCTTTGTAGCATTAATTGCGACATTAAATGCTACAATAAATAGCCGTTAATGATTCGGACTGAAGAACCACTCTTTATGCATCCTTGACTGCTCTGATCTGATAAAGATAGAGATCGATCTGAAGCTTCGATCTAGTCAGTCTGATATCTATCGATCCGGTCTGATATGTGATATGCCTTACCATCTTGTTCTGTTTTGAGCTATCGATCTGGTCAGTCTGATTGCCCTCGATCCGGTCTGATATGTTTTGTCATCTTTAAAATCTCATCGATAAGGTTCGGAACTAACAGTTTTAATATAGTTTGAGGAAGAATATTAGATAATTTCAAAAACTCGTCACCTTAGAGATATTTGGATATTCATTCGAGGGTCATAGGATTACAGGTGAACCGACGTTTTGATCATCTTTCTCAAGTGGATTTTTCTCGTCATCTTTGGTTGCTTGGTTGGATTTTTTTTTTTGTGTTAAATAGTTTAAATATTAATTCACTATCGTAGGTTAAATATAGTTAAAAGCGTCTTATTTGGTACTTACAGTTAGTCCCTATGGGTTCGACAACCTGTTCTTCAAAATATTATACTAAAACTTGACAACCATGCACTTGCGGATTAATCGATCAATACTGGTATTTTCTTGTTTAAAAAAGTGACGATCAAATTTTTGGCGTTGTTGTCGGGGACTAATTTTAGTAATATCATACGAAATTCTTTGACTGTAATTTTACCAATGTTTTTTTTTATTATTTCAAAAAAAAATTATTATATATATTTTGTTTTTGTTTTGTTGTTCTTGCGAGTACTCATGATATTCCATCACCAAGGCTTCACAAGTTTTGCCCAACAACCTTCTAAGCCATTCTATGCAGCGTGAGGGAGATTCAATGAATTGGCGGACACGTTCCGCTACCATGATTTTTCGAACTACTCTCTTCTGCAATTTTTTTATAATGGTTTTGATGCAAAGACACAAGGATGTGTATTCAATGAAGCGCTGACAACTGGTAGTCACATCTTTGGTAGAGATGAGGACAATGTGTTACACCTATTCAATGATCTGGCGAACTTCGACTACCATTGGCATTGAGATCCTTCACTGCAGGGTTGGAGCCACCAATACCCGCCAGATCCTCAGTACCCTCATTTTACAAACTAACCATTGAAACATCACGGAGAGAGGAGAGATAGTTCTGAAGAAGACATGGCTCAGTTGGATGATGCACTACTTAGATTCATCTTCTGAGAGAATTATGGAGAGCCAAACCAACTCCATACGTCACCTAGAGTAGCAATTAACGAGCCTTATGGAAACATTTTTGATCGCTTTTATTTTAAACTGAAAATTCCAGTGTAGCGATTTACACCGCAAGTGCACGGTGTCAAGTTTTAGTATAGTTATATAAAAGAAAGGATGTCGAACCCACAGAGACTAACGTATAAGTACCAAATACAATTAGGCTAAACCGAATTAATCGATCGAACCGAACTAAATTGGAAAATTGATTCGATTATTTTGGAAATTCGGTTTCAATTTTCTTTTTTAAAATCGGTTAATTCGGTTCGGTTTCGATTTTCATTTTAAAAATATCGGTTAACCGAAAAAAAGAATTTTTTTATTTTTTAAAATTTTTAAATATTTTTTTAAAAAGAGTAAACTTTTTTTTTATTTTGTAAAAATCAACTAATATCATTATTTTATTTAAATTTTATTTTTTTAAATTTTAAAATCTAATTATCTAATTTTTTTTTTAAAAAATATATCGATCAATTTGGTTGCCAATCAAAATAACAGATTTTTATCTATCCGGTCGGTTCGATCTTGATAGTAAAATTCGGTCGATTCGGTTGGATGAAAAATTGATTGGTTTGTTTTTTGAAATTTCAGTTCGGTATATTTGCTTTTAACCGATTGCACACCCCTAGTAACTATTAACCCTTATTTTCCTTTTTTTTTTTGAAATCTAATTGTAGATTATAAAATACTCTTACAATTTAGAATATATACTTTTTCTTTCAAAATTAATTTTTCTAAAATTATTATTTCATCTGTCATTTTTTTTGTAACGTAACTTCAAATAAAAAAAACAATTTATAATGATTTTTTTTATTAAATTAATTGATAAATGAAAATGCTAATTCGAACTTTTATTAACTTTGACATTTTACCCCAATCATGTCATTTTATTTTTCATTTTTATTTCTTTTTCGCTTTCCTTAATTTCTATTCCCTCTCTCGTATTCTCGAACGCCCAAAGTACCACATAATTCCATTTAGTTATTTATCTAAGC
This sequence comes from Haberlea rhodopensis, assembly GCA_907163345.1. Lineage (NCBI taxonomy): Eukaryota > Viridiplantae > Streptophyta > Magnoliopsida > Lamiales > Gesneriaceae > Haberlea > Haberlea rhodopensis. The sequence goes on from CAJQUN010000079.1 coordinate 2,555,938, forward strand.
TTAACAATGATAAGTGTATATTTGCATTTACATTTTCTATTTTGTCATTTTGTTTTATGCTAGTTTTCTTGCGGAATAATGTGTTTGGTACTTGATTCATTTGTTTTTGAAAAATCCATACAATAAAATATTTTATGATGAAAAGATGGTGAAACACACATAGAAGTGGAAATGACTCAAATTGCATGAAAAAAGGTTCAACCAAAATAGGTTTAACTAAAATCCGGAGGTACAAAAAAAAATTTGTAGCATATTATTGTAGCAGCGTGTTCACAACTGACGAGAGGCGCAATGCGTCTGGCTTGTAAATTTGGCCTTTTTTGCAAAAAAATGACGTGTTCACGCCATTTAGGAGGCGCGAATGCAACCAGTTGCATAAGGAAAGTTTAAATTGCTGCTTTTAAATGAAATGCATGAATCTTTACCAAGATTAGGGGACTATTAGCCATATTAACACATTATTTCAGATTTTAGACCTAGTTGGAAGACGGGAGAATACAGTAGAGGCGGCTACTCAATGAAGGCAACATATTTTGACGACCTAGAAGACGACGATGACTACCAAAATGGAGCAACATCTTTTAATTCGTTTGATATAACTTTTGCCTTATGTTTATAATTATTAAGAGCATGTCTACATGCTTCTTTAATTAATTATGAATTTTTTTTATTTATAGAGGTATATGTAGCTTGACCAGAAACTATGTGGATGATTATTTGATTAATATATTTTTATTATTCATATAGTTTATTAGTAATTCCTGATTTGAAGACGTTCAATTAATTGATCACTAATTGATTCGTTATATTTATTTGAAATTGATCATTCGGGAGAGGGGATATATAGAATAACATATGATTCTTGGCTTATAAACTAGAAAAATTAATGATATAGAGATTGACAGACAAAGACATAGTGGATAGTCAAATAAAATCGAACCTCTAGAATCCGTTCTCCTAGATTTTTCTCCAGCCGAATCTTAATTTAATTAATTTATTTTAGTCTCTTAGTAAATAAACTTATTTAATTAATTGTCTAGATAAAGTTAAGCTATTTTAATGACAGTACTTAGTTTAAACTTAATAAGTAATCCATGTGGGTTTGACACTCTTAACTCATATTTTACTAAAACTTGACACCGTACACCTATGGTATGAAATCACCCAACAAATGTCATGCTCACATTCCATACAACAATAGCACCAATTAAGCATTTTATCCCAATGAATTGGGGTAGATGCTCACATCCCATGCTCTCTTTAATTATTATTTATAATTTAGTTCTAATATCTTTTCGTTTAAAATTATCTTAATGCACTTCTTGGGACATATTTTACAATTTCAAAACTAAAATAAAACTTTTTTTTTAACATCCCATGCTCTCTTTAATTATTATTTATAATTTAATTCTAATATCTTTTCATTTAAAATTATCTCAATCCACGTCTTGGGACATATTTTAAAATTTCAAAACTAAAATACAACTTTTTTTTTTAAAAAAAATAGCTTTTAAGAAAAAAATTATTTTGAACATTTCTATGATCTGTTCTGTTCCTTTTAGTCACTAAATAATAAAATATTTAAGGAATCTTTTAAGAATGGACTCTAAGATTGTGTTTCCAATTATTTATTCAAAACACTATTATGTTGTTGTTGCTTAAAGTTGGAAAAAGTTGATTTTAAACAATACTTACAAAAGTATTGAGTGTTCATTATTAAAATAAAAAAATTAGTTTAATGAACTTTGATTAATTATAAAATTTTCACAGTGTAACTTAAAGCAGCCAAAAGTACCTCATAATTTGTTTTTCTATTTCTGTTTTTACCTACTTTTTTTAGAGAAGCAATAGCAGAAGCAAGAAAATTAAACACCAAATATTTTTTTTTTGTCTGAAATCAGATAAGCACTTCTCAGAAGAATTTGCAAACACACCCTAAATCTCTAACCCCAACATAGCTTTTACATACATGTTAATAAATGTGACAACATTTGCTTTAGCTAGACCTCATCCAATAAGATATTTCAACCAGTTATGACGTACCTTTTTCCAAGATAAGAGTTCACACAACATGAAAATTGATGAAAAATCAAGATTCTACAATTGAAAAGTAAAGAAGACATTTTTGTAAAAAAATAAAAATAAAAATCAAGATTCGATATAGTAGAAATGTCGCATAAATTGTAGGAAAATATAGCAAAGTTGGAATATGCAGAAAATGTGTATATTTGTTTATAATTTTGGAGTAAAAAGATAATAGTTCACCAGAATAACGCTTACAAGTGGTCAAAAAGCAATGAAATAATCAACCACTAAATTGGATTTTATTGAAATATTTTGAAACCATTAAATGTACAGCTTTGCATTTCAAATATTCACCAAATACTTCACATTATTTGTGGTATATCACCAAAGGTATCGCCCATTGGTAAGTATGAGTGTGCATGAACTATGTTTTATTATCACTCATTAAATGAATTCGATCCATCTGAGTCTCTAAAAAAATTCTTGAAAAAGGAAATAAGTCTATATAGTTACAACTAAGACTCGAATTATATATTTATTGTTGAATAAGAAAGTGAGTTGTCACATACACAATGCTTTTTAGGGGAAATTCTTGTATGGACCGGGTCACTATAAAAATAGACATATATATATATATATATATATATATATATATATATATATATATATATATATATATATATATATATATATATATGTTGATGTATGATAGGACCCGGACCATACAAGAATTTCCTGCTTTTTAGTGTAAACAATCACAATAAATACTCACTTGCCCCTTGTGTTTTCACCATTGCAAGATCTCGGATCACCCCACTGACACACTCTCAGTCTTACAACTCTTCACATTCTTCACGTATTATTGGTATACATTTTGTTTTCTAAGAACCTTTACATAGATATGAATATTATTAATTCTTTCATGTGAAGATTCATTTTTTTCTAACAGTTCATTTTCAAGTGAAGTACAGCAATCTTAAGGAAATGGTGATCTTGATTGTGTTCATAGATCATACATATATTTTTTCAAATGGAGTAGGCATTATTAATATAGTCAGAAACTCTATATAATTAAAAGTTTAGAATCCATGCTACTCCATTCCATTTATGCCTATGATATATGCATGATCTAATCACTATTTGTTTCCTTGATCAGATTGAAATATCTCCATTTATCTTTGTTGTTGACACTTGAACTTTTTTCGATCGGATATTTTCGGTAGTTGTTTTGTCGATTTATGTTGGCACTTGTTTTTGTCGCTTTTTGCGTTATTTTTACCGTTATGCACAACACCCGTGGTTAAAAGATTCGACAAAAAAATATTATTCATTTTTGTTGAATCTAGTTTGATGATTCTGACATGGAGGTCATATGTCCGAGTAAAAAAAACACCATCTTGCAGTGCAAGGGAATTGACACGTACATTAGGTCCAAAGTGACCCGATCTCTTCCCAAAACCTAAGCATAGAGAGAGCTTCGTCCACCGAGTGTGCCATTTTTTGGTTGTCATATTTGTTGACAAAAAATAAATAAATCACTCTAAATTTAATTTTTGATCTATTTTTCAAAACTTAATAGTTATGTCAAATTTATTATTAATCAGCCCGAATAGATTATTTAGATTCATTCTTTTAAATAAATTCAACACCATTAAATTACTTTTTCATTTATTGTTTTCTTCCAGCCAACATTTGGTATTGTTAATATAATACATGCCAAGTTGCCAATTACATAAAATTATGTCATTTATACCTAGTATTTGTGTTGGTATTTCCTTATATTTTTTTGTTGAACTTCATTTAAGTAATCTCTATATATGCGTTATTATACTCATTTTAATAGTTTTCTATTTAATTTCTATATATATAGTTCAATTATGATTATCCCCATTAAAAAAGAAATAAATAAATATGAACTGTTTTTTCTTGTTATCTATTTAATATAGTATTCTATATTAATATCATAATATATTCTCTCTTTAAAAATAATCCCCTCAAATTAAAATATCTTAATAGCTAAAATAACTAGACAGTTTAATGATTTTAAGTGCTACTAATGTGCAAAATAATATATATCTAAGTCGTGTATTATAATTCTTAATAAAATGCATAATCAAATAATTAATTTTATATTTTTATAATATTTTTGTGCAGACAATTTATCAATTTTTATTGGAAGGAATGGAGAATAACAACAACGAGGCAGATAACAACATTGATCTTACTTTGAGATTGGGTCTGTCTTTCTACGATCGGCTAAGAATAGAAGAAAATAATAGAATACAACAAGACCAGGGAAACTTACCCATCCAATTTGTGGCGCCTATTGGAATGGGCAACTTCGGTGGACCGGACCCGGCAAACCTTGCTCTCTACCACGGTTATCCAGTAGCCGGACTGTTCGTGGAAGGGGTGAAAAGGTGCCAAGCATGTGGCATAACAACCACCTCGCTATGGAGGAGAGGACAAACGGTCCTCAAGTAAGTACTAACGATTTGTAGGTTGTATTTAGACGAATATATTTGATTTGAGAAATGATTTCAAATATGGATTTTAAATGACAACTATGTTGTATGCATTTGAAATAAATCATAATTACTTTTCATGTGAATTTTTTGCATTATTATTAGTTTTCTCAAAATAAATTAGGGTTTTCTATTATTTCTTAATTTATATACATTTCTTGTTTTTGCAGACTCTATGCAATGCATGTGGGCTACGCCATGCAAGAAATGCGAGGAAATGTGGAAGGATAGACAAAAGAACATGATGGATGCTTTTTTTTTTTTTTTTTTTTGTATTTTAATATTGAAAACTTAATTTGGTAGTTTTATTATGTTGGTTTGTTTGTTGGAAATTGAATTAGAATGAAAGATTAATCCCTTGAGAAGAAAAAAATGGTTTGTTTGTCGTATTTTTTTCATTTGTTTGATCATAAAATTGATTTTTAAAAAAATTATTTTGTAGATTTCAGACATTTTAATTGAGGAAGTATTCTGGAATTTAACATAATTAAAGGGCATAACATATATCAATATAGTTTTAAAAATTATTATATATGCAATTAATTTGAGATTTTTTAAATTTAGTCTAATCTGCACGAACAATGCACGCCAATTATTAATATTAATATTAATATTAATAATTATATTATTATCATTAATTATATTATTACTTAATTTCATATTATTCTTATTTTATTTTTCAAAAAAAAAAAAAAACCACGTAACTCTGTCAAGTCCGTGTAGGTTACGTGGCAGCTACTAACCAAGCCACGAACATGCATACATGTGAACCCATGCATCAAGGGGTTTATTTGATGCTAATGGTGCATGCCACCATATATTTGAAATATGTCATTTAGAATATTTCAAAATATTTCAAATGTATAGTGAGATGCACTTTAAGGATAATGTTCTTAAGGGTAAGATCAAATTTTCCGATCCAGGTGCTCTTACGAAGTGAACCAGAAAGCAAAGACACTAAAAATTTGCAAATATTGAAAATAGAATCGAAGTCTCCCAAGGCACGTTTTTTACTAATTTTCTTAATACGAAAAATCGGGTTCTCGTGGAAAAGTATAAATAGGTGAAAAATAATTATTTAGTTTATGAAAAATCGTGGTACATACATGAAAATTGGATATTCATGATTAGATAATGCAATTGTATATAATTAGATCCTAACAGAAATATTATAGCTCATTAGGTATAAATAGTTTTTTAGTTCTATAAATAGTGTAATAAATAACTCGTACACTCTTTCGATTCAATTATTATGAATTATCTGGCAAATGCAATGTAATTGAAAATGAAATGAACATCGCCCAATAACCATTTTACAATCAAGTTTGGATGTAAATTTCCGTTCATTGATTTAGCAAAAACAAGAAGATTGGTAATTGACATCAACCTGTTGTTTAATACGAAACAAGAACATTTGTATAAGTAAAACGCCGCAAACGACAGTGGAACTCCGTTTGATAAGTTAATGATGAACGCCACAGAAAATCCGATAAGTTCGAATTGTTAGTACACTCACAATTTACTGAATAATGGTCTTTCTATCTATAATTGCAAACTAATCCTTTCATTGGTTGAATATTAAAAAAACTTTATAAAATAACTATCTTAATTAAGGCTAGATAATATTGCCTGATTAAGGCTAAAATGAAAGAAATAAATCAGCTCCTTCAATGACTGATAATAACAAACGAAAATTAGCACATAAAAAAGGAAAGTAAATAACTTGGTATGCAATCTTTACAATTATATCATGAATAGTTCGTAATAATGCCAATTTATCTTGTTGAATCTTGGACTTGGCTAGATTCCTCTTCGATTTGAGTTATACTGATGCTTTTTTGTTGAATTTATAGATCGGTTTCAATGGGTCTCCATGAGTTTGCTTGAGTCCAAACCTCTTGAATCAGCCCATTGAGTTCTTCTTTGAACTTCTGTGATGCAAGAAACCTAATTATCTTGATTAATTGAGGTAATGGAATGGTTAAGGGATAATTATGATTAATTATCGTTTTGCATTTGAATTCAGTTTTAAGATAAATCGAGTATAGTGAAATTTTATGGTTGAGAAGAATTATGTGATTTGGACTCGGTTTGGGGATAAACAGAGTATAGTTGGATTACGTGGTAATCATTTGAATTATTATTTGAAATTGGATAGTTAGATTGTAGATTAATAAAGTGAGTTAAGATGGCATGGATTAGAGGTAAAATATACATATTGATGTGTTATGATGTAAGAGGTAAAATATACATGTTGGTATATTATATTGTGGATGAAGTGTTGATATGGTGTTAAAATTGTAAAGGTATTAATGCCTAAAACTACCACACAAAACTCACACATTACATCACAACACACACAAAATCTATAACATTCTCCTCAAACCTTCCCTTCCCTTTTCTTTAAAAAACTTCTTGGTTTTGGCTTGCTCTTGTGTTAATCTATTTTGGATTGGAAGAATTGAAGTATAAGGGAGTAAATGTATGAATTATTAGTTGGTTATGTTGGTTTTGGTTGAGATTTTATTGATTGAATTATGGTAGAATTGGTATGTTGAAGTAATATGGAAATTGAGAACTTATTGTTGTGTTTTGAGGTGTTTAGGTGTGTTGTAATTGAGGAATGAGTAATATATCATGTGATATGTGTACTGAATGAAGTATATGCATGAAAATGATGAATTTTTGCATTTACAGAGTGCCGCGGTTTATTGCGCGAACTTAAAACCATTTTTGGACGATGTAGCGGAGGGGCGGACTTTGAAATTTTATTATTGAGGATCCCGAGATGCTGCTGATCTATCGCGAGTTGCAAAATTTTGAAGAATTAATATTTTGTTGGGATTTTGAGACGTAGTAGATTATGATTGATTCATATGATAGCAATGAAATAAGGTAATGCATGATGAACCTTAGTAACATATATACTACTTGCTTGAGTTTAGTGATAACTCGAATGAATAAAGGGTGGAATTATATTGAATCTTTGTGATTGATGAGGCATGTCGAACCTATAACAGTAATGATGATATTGTTGAGGGTAACTGATGAGAAATTAATATTGAATTGATATTCAAAAACAGATATTATAAGAGCCATCGGTTGTTAAGAATGTTTAAATCATGTTGTCGACTTTAAGGTACGTGCGACGCACGAGCCTAGGTAAATGTCTTATTGTTGCGCTTAGTGAATAATATATTGTTGTTGTGTTGAATTTGTACGTAGTGAAGTCAGAGCGAGTATTCACAATGTTAATTATGAACCACTTCATAAATATAAGAAACTTGGATATTATGTTGCATTATGAATTGTGATATAATAATGATGCGTCACTATGGTATATGACAAACAAATGATGGTAATCCATATAGTTGTCATGGATTGGGGAAAGTTAATGAAAACGGGGTCAAAGTGCCGCTGTTAAAATGTGAGCTAGGATAAAGTACCCCTGTATAGAGAGTATATGAGAACGGGGACAAAGTGCCGCTATTTATTTACGTGTATCTGGAAAATGTGGTATTTTCATCTTGGTTAGTTACGATTGGATGACATGATTTATTGAGAGTGATGATTATGAGTATGAGCAATGAATCATTGATGATTTAATTGATGTTGGAGTTGATGATTTTGGATATTGTGAGAACAGTAACAGCGTGGGAGATCTCACATGGATATGGTATATTAATGGAGTATTATCTTAATTTGCAGTTTTATATTCTGTAAATTATCAATTGTGTGTTTGATAATACCATGATTATGTTGTTGGTGTGCTCACCCCGTGTGGGGGCTATTTCTGTTGAAACAAGTCAAACATATATGACATTGGTTCTGGAGATGAGTTCGAGATATTGAACGATGATGCTCTTAGTAGCGAGGTACTAGTATTTGATAAGTGTCAATTTTACACTTATTATGATGTGATTTTCTAGTGGTTTTCACATTGATTACTGTACGATTTTTGCTTTTTGGTATATATTTATATGTTTCAGGAATCAATGTCGAATTACATGAAAGTGAAGGATTTATTCTTAAAATGATGAAAAAATGACTCAAATGAGAGAACCGATGAAGAAACGGTGGGAAACTCAATTTTGGAAGAAAAGGAGCCATCGATCAAGCGATAAGCTAGCACCGATCGACCGATACGATGACCTATATTGAGTTGAAAATTGATGAATTACCGATCGATCGAAAGCCATGTAGCGATCGATCGGTAGCCACGCTGTAGCTAAAAAGATTTAATTCGGAGGAAATACCGATCGACCGGTACTTCTTACCGATCGATTGGTAGACATAATATTCTGAAGAAAAAAATAACTTTTAGAGTTTGAGTCCTTCATGGAATCTACTTAGTCCTTCTCCCCTATAAATATAACCACATACCTTGGATGAAAATCAGACATTATTCCACTACTTTAAAACTAGGAATAAGCCTCCATCCATCATCCATCTCACCATCAACCACAATTGTGATATCCCCGAAATAATTAATTGCAATTTGGGCATTAATTATGTTTATGTGATTATTTATGGTGATAGTTAATATATGTGTTGGAATTAATTATCTTGGTGAAATGCTTAGTCACATGGTATGCGTGACCCGGTGGTGCATTTCGGGGTGCATGTTATGCATGTTGGGATATTGGGGGTTATTATGGTTTGATTATGGTAATTTATAATTATTTGGTAAAGCATGATTTTAATTGGGATTTTGATGCATTTTGGTAAATGCTTTTAAAATATCATGTTGGGGTATTTTATACATCATGGTAATTGTTGGGGTGCAATTTTAATTAAAATCCATTTAACCCACTATCCCCCACTCTACCATCACTTTACCAAAATCCCCGACTACTCTCCCAACCCTAACCCTTATCCCCATTTTCGAGTTTGGCAAGGCAAGGAAGGAGAAATCTTTGCAAAAGTTCCATTTGTGTGATTCTTGGTAAGATTTGAGGTCTAGGAAGGGAATAGATAATTCCTTGTTGTTTTTGTAAGGATTGGTTGTGATTTGAGTTGATATTTGAGTTTTGAAAATGGGTTTGTTTTGGGTTGGTATGATTTTTGGTTGGGTGTAGGATTTTTGGTTGTTTAAAGGTGTTTGATGAAGGTTTTTAGTATTTATATGTTGTTGGTTTTATGGTTTATGTGTTGGTGTGGATTGGGGAAAAAAATGGTACAAAAATGGTGGAATCGCGTGTTCTGGTTTTGGCGATCTATCACCACAAATGGCGCGATCGATCGCCGAGGGCCAGTGGCGAAATCGAGTGCAGGCGATCGATCGCCACAAATGGCACGATCGATCGCCTCGAGCCAGTGAAGTCTGGCGATCGATCGCCTCGAGCCAGTGAAGTCTGGCGATCGATGGTAAGGCTCGCGATCGCCTCGACACAGCGATCGATCGCCAGCAGTGAAATTTTGGGAAAATGATTATTTTTGTGGAATTTTTGATATTGAACTATTATTGGCTCCTAATATTGGTTTGTGTGAATGTGTAGAACCATCCCAGGTGGCCACACAGCTTAGGAGATAAAGTCCACGACACAACACATTTTGGGACTAAGGTACGTAGTGAGACGTACGAGCATCGGATGGTAAAACGTATTTATTACGCTTTGAATTGGTTATGCATTATGGTTGCATACATGGTCTTAGTTATGCATTGTGGTTGCATACATGGTTTGAATATGCATTACGATTGCATGTGATTGTGAGTCGAGATTATATTCCAGTGATGAAGAATACTTGCCGCCTTCATGTTGAAACGATGATAGAATACTTGGCGCTGTCATATTATAGCGATGAAGAATATTTGCCGCCAATATGTCGAAGCGAAGGATAATGCCGCTGTCATATTGTTGCGAGGGATATTATGCCGCTAATATGTCGAAGCGAGGGGTATTAATGCCGCTGTCATGTAAGCGCGAGGGGTATTATGCCACTGATATAATAAGACTGGAACTAGCCATTGGTATACATGGAATGAGTGCATGTCATGACATACATTATTGGTTTTATAATCCATTATTATTATTGTGGTACAGGGACAACCAAAGGGAGCTTTTAAATGTATTAAATACAGGAAGTGAATCGCATTTACGGTTTATGCATTTGAATTGCAATCATATTATTGTGAATATGATTTATATACATGCTCATGGTTTTGGGGTTGTTCCTGTAGGTACCTTTGGGCGGACGGGCTAAGATGGGTTGATGCGGTGAGCTAGTGAGGAGTGCTCTTGGTAGCAGGCACATTCTTTTGTATAGTCTCTACTCTAGGAGTAGTGTAAAGCTATATGATTAACATTCATTAGTTGGGAATGTAATTAATCCCTTTTGGAACTATATTTTGGCACTGTAATCTAATAGCTCAAGGCATCAACACAAATTTTTATACTCTGTTTATGCATGATAGTTTTACTTACGCCTTTAATCCGCACTTAAGGAACTAGGGTCCTTACATTAGTGGTATCAGAGCAGTGGTTAGGGAACCCGGGAATGAGTGAAGGGTAGCCTTAGCATGGTTGGCTAGGTGTTTACATTTGGGCGTGTTTATGCATGTGTTGCATATTGGTGTATAAATTGTTATACTAACATGCTTATTATCGTTCATGTTATCTAACAGCATAACATATATATTGTTTGGAATTGTTGTTAACCCTTGTATTACAGCATGACGGCTATGAATTTGGGGAACCTCAATGAAGAGGTGGGTGATATCTGAAGCGTGAATGCTAGCATTGGTCAGACAAATCCTTTACCTCCACCTGCTGTGGGCATGGAGCCGGTTGCTCAGTTGTTATTGCCAGGGGAGCTTAGTCTGACTCAGTTTTTGACCTTCCACCCGCCCATGTTTGAAGGAACAGAGACAAAAGAGGAGGCCGAAGAGTGGCTAGAGAGATTGGAACAGATATTTGTGTTCGCTCCTTGTGCTAGGACGGCATGGCTGAGGTTGGCGGAGTTCCAACTAGCGAAGAAGTCTTCTATGTGGTGGAAGACGACTGTAATGGAGTTGAGGGCCCAAGGTATGGTGATTGACTGGACCTTATTTAGAACCCGGTTTCTAAACCGGTACTTCTCTGCTGCGGCTAGACAAACCAAGGAGGATGAATTTACTAATCTGAAACAAGGGGGCATGACAGTATCGGACTATGCCATGCATTATTCATCATTGTTGAGGTATGTTCCCCATATTGCAACAAACGGGCATGCCAATATGAGGCACTTTTTTAAGGGGTTGCGATCGGAATTATTTGACCGGGTTATTTCCAACAAGCCGACATCTTTTGATGATGCGCTTGTTAGAGCGGAGCTAGCAGAGATAGGGGTGAGTGCTTATCCTGAAGCCATACCCCCACCAGTTCCATCACAAAGATCTACATCTGAGAATCTGAGGCCCCGAGGAGGATCTTTTAAGTCGCGAGGGACTTCTTCTTTTCCCGGTTTAGCGGAAGACGGCCGGATGGCCGGAAGCAAGGGGACCGGAGGGGTGGTGTATCTACTTTTGGGGGACCAACTCAAGCTAGTAGAGTTGGAGATGTGAAGTGCCACTTTTTCGGAGGACCGCATTTGATGCGTGATTGTTCTGCGTGCTATATATGTGGCAAGCCGGGCCACATTGCTCGGCGTTGTCCCAATCGAGAAGGACGGACGGATCTTAGGGAAGGTCGAGGGAGGTTTTCTAGTGGGACGGTACAGCAGAGGCAACCGATGGTGCCTCGACATATGGGAGGACAGGCGATGGGGCCACCTCAGGGACAGGTCTATGCACTGACCAGGGAGCATGCCGATGCAGCTCCAGAGGATGTGATAGCTGGTACGTGCCTTTTATTTACATATTCCGCCTTTATTTTGATAGACACAGGTGCTTCGCACTCCTTTGTGTCTGCGGATTTTGTGGCGAGACATCATATGTGCACGTCTCCGTTACCCACGTCTTTATTGGTCTCGACACCCACCGGGAAGAAAGTTGTTGCTGATCAGTTTCTGATGGTCTGCCTCATTTATTTTGAGGGCAATGAGATAAAGGCATATTTGATTGTATTGGGTATGTCAGACTTCGACTGCATTGTGGGCATCGACATTCTGAACAGATATCATGCAGTGGTAGATTGTCGGCAGAGTACAGTTCGGTTCAGATCTGTTATGGGGATTCAATGGACTTTCTATGGCAACGGTTCTCGTGCGAAGATCCCGTTGATTTTGACGATTAAGATGTCCCAATTATTGGAACGTGGACACACGGGCTATCTTATCTATGCCGTGGACACGTCGGGGAAGGGTAAAGAGTTGAGGGTAGAGGATGTGCCCGTGGTAGCAGAGTTTGCTGATGTGTTCTCGGAGGAGATTCCAGGATTCCCACCGGCTAGAGAAGTCGAGTTTGGGATTGAGTTATTACCGAGGACATCCGCTATTTCTCGTGCCCCTTACAGAATGGCACCGGCGGAGTTAAGAGAATTGAAGGAGCAGCTGCAGGAGCTCCTTGACAAAGGATATATACGCCCTAGCGTATTGCTTTGGGGCGCACCGGTTCTTTTGTGAAGAAGAAGGATGGTTCGATGCGTTTGTGCATCGATTACCGGCAACTGAATAAGGCCATAGTAAAGAACAAGTATCCTCTTCCAAGGATTGATGATTTATTTGATCAGTTGCAAGGCACGAAGCTGTGTAGCAAGATTGATTTGAGATCCAGATACCACCAGATACGGGTTAGGGAGGAGGATGTGCAGAAGACAGCATTTCGGACTCGGTATGGGCACTACGAGTTCTTAGTGATGCCGTTCGGTGTGACGAACGCCCCCGACTGTCTTTATGAGCTTGATGAACCGGGTGTTCCAACCCTATCTGGATCAGTTTGTCATTGTGTTTATTGATGACATACTCATCTACTCCCAGAGTGAGGAAGAGCACGTGAAACATTTGAGGACAGTGCTCCAGATCCTCAGAGATCACCATTATATGCCAAACTCAGCAAGTGTGAGTTTTGGTTGAGCAGTGTAGTGTTTCTGGGGCATGTCATATCTAGCAGTGGGATTCGGTGGATCCCAGGAAGATTGAGGCTGTTATGGAGTGGGCTTCACCCACTTCTGTGCCTGAGATACAGAGTTTTCTTAATTTGGCAGGTTCTTACCGACGCTTCGTCGAGGGATTTCTAAGATTGCTAAGCCACTGACGTAGTTGACCCAAAAGGGAGTACCCTTCTTTTGGTCAGAGGCTTGCGAGGAGAGCTTCCAAGAGTTGAAGCATCGATTGACCACGGCGCCTGTGTTGGTGATTCCCTCGGAGAACAAGAGGTTTGTCCTTTACACTGACGCATCACTACAGGGCTTGGGTTGTGTATTGATGCAAGATAAGCATGTGATAGCTTATGCATCGAGGCAGTTGAAGCCTCATGAGGCTAGATACCCAATCCATGATTTGGAGTTGGCGGCTATTATCTTTGCCCTGAAGATTTGGAGACATTATTTGTATGGTACATCTTTTACCATATACACGGATCATAAGAGCCTGAAATTCTTGTTCACTCAGGCGGAGTTGAATATGCGATAGAGGAGATGGATGAATTTGCTCAAGGACTATGACTGTGAGATTGAGTACCATCCGGGGAAAGCAAACTTGACAGCAGACGCCTTGAGTCGGAAGGTGAAGAGTACTGCTGAGGATACCATGTATTTGTCAGCTATGATGACTTCTTGTTGCCATCTGGGCTATGATTTTGATGTGGATACATCGCCAGTATGGGTATCGACTTTATTGGCAGAGCCGGATATTTATGAGAATATTAGGAGAGCCCAGAAGACGGATGATGAGGTTCAGAGATGGTCATCATTGGCACTTCAAGGACGACCATCAAAGTTTAGAGTGGCCGAGGATGGTTCTTTGAGACTCGGTAACCGATGGGTAGTTCCGTGTACGCCGGAGTTGCATAGAGGGATCTTGGAGAGGGCTCATAGTAGCCGATTTAGTATCCACCCAGGGGGAAGGAAAATGTATAAGGACTTATGTGATCAGTTCTGGTGGAGACGGATGAAGCGTGATACGATCGCTTTTGTCAAGAGATGTTTGATTTGTCAGCAGGTCAAGGCAGAGAGGCAGAGACCTGGTGGTGAGCTGAGGAGCTTAGAGATACCAGAGTGGAAGTGGGAACACATATCTATGGACTTTGTGACCCACTTGCCGAGGACTACTTCGGGTTGTGATGCTATTTGGGTGATCATTGATAGGCTGACGAAGGTAGCTCACTTCATTCCCTACAGTATGACGTACGCATACTTGAGGATGGCTCAGCTGTATGACCAGGACATAGTGAGACTGCATAGGATTCCAGTGTCCATTATATCTGACAGAGATCCTCGGTTCACATCTCATTTCTGGGGAGGCCTTCAGTCAGCTTTGGGTATTGAGGTGAAGTTGAGCACGACATATCATCCCCAGACGGACGGTCAGACTGAGCGTACTATACAGACGCTCGAGGACATGCTAAGGGCTTGTGTATTGGATTTTGATGCCTCATGGCAAGATTCTTTGGCCTTGGTAGAATTCTCATACAACAACAGCTATCAGGCGAGTATTCAGATGGCTCCATTTGAGGCTTTGTATGGTAAGCGTTGTAGGTCGCCATTATACTGGGATGCCTTGACCAGTAAAGCAGTGGGAGGACCCGAACTGATTCGGGAGATGGAGGATAAGGTAAAGGTTATCCGTCAGAAAATGAAGGCAGCCCAGGACAGGCAGGCAGCCTATGCGAATAAACGGCGGAAACCGTTGGAATTTCAATTGGGAGACAGGGTCTTTTTAAAGATCTCACCATTCAGGGGTGTGGTTCGGTTTGGTATGCGTGGGAAATTATCTCCAAGGTATGTAGGACCGTATGAGGTTTTGCAGCGCATCGGTACCTTGGCTTACCGTTTGGCCCTGCCACCGTCGTTGTCTGGTATTCACGACGTGTTTCATGTATCTATGCTGCGGAAATATGAGCCGGATCCGTCGCATGTATTGCAGCCTTCTGAGATTCAGTTAGATTCTGATATATCCTATGAGGAACGGCCAGTAAGGATTCTGGATAGGGCTGATCGCAGACTTCGGAACAAAGTGATACCGATGGTCAAGGTTCAGTGGGATCGCAGGGGTGTCGAGGAGGCCATGTGGGAGACGGAGCGGCATATGATGCAGCACTACCCAGAGCTATTTTCTGGTATGTGATTTATGTTTGGTTTCGTTTTGGGTAAGTGCATGCGATTTCGAGGACGAAATCTTATAAGTAGGGGAGTATTGTGATATACCCCAAATAAGGCATTAATTATGTTTATGTGATTATTTATGGTGATAATTAATTTATGTGTTGGAATTAATTATCTTGGTGAATTGCTTAGTCACATGGTATGCGTGACCCGGTGGTGCATTTCGGGGTGCATGTTATGCATGTTGGGATATTGGGGGTTATTATGGTTTGATTATGGTAATTGATAATTATTTGGTAAAGCATGATTTTAATTGGGATTTTGATGCATTTTGGTAAATGCTTTTAAAATATCATGTTGGGGTATTTTATACATCATGGTAATTGTTGGGGTGCAATTTTAATTAAAATCCATTTAACCCACTATCCCCCACTCTACCATCACTTTACCAAAATCCCCAACTACTCTCCCAACCCTAACCCTTATCCCCATTTTCGAGTTTGGCAAGGTAAGGAAGGAGAAATCTTTGCAAAAGTTCCATTTGTGTGATTCTTGGTAAGATTTGAGGTCTAGGAAGGGAATAGATCATTCCTTGTTGTTTTTGTAAGGATTGGTTGTGATTTGAGTTGATATTTGAGTTTTGAAAATGGGTTTATTTTGGGTTGGTATGATTTTTGGTTGGGTGTAGGATTTTTGGTTGTTTAAAGGTGTTTAATGAAGGTTTTTAGTGTTTATATGTTGTTGGTTTTGTGGTTTATGTGTTGGTGTGGATTGGGGAAGAAAAAGGTACAAAAATGGTGGAAATCGTGTGTTGTGGTTGTGGCGATCGATCGCCACAAATGGCGCGATCGATCGCCGAGGGCTAGTGGCAAAATCGAGTGCAGGTGATCGATCGCCACAAATGGCGCGATCGATCGCCTCGAGCCAGTGAAGTCTGGCGATCGATCGGTAAGGCTCGCGATCGATCGCCTCGACACAGTGATCGATCGCCAACAGTGAAATTTTGGGAAAACGATTATTTTTGTGGAATTTTTGATATTGGACTATTATTGGCTCCTAATATTGGTTTGTGTGAATGTGTATAACCATCCCAGGTGGCCACACAGCTTAGGAGATAAAGTCCACGACACAACACATTTTGGGACTAAGGTACGTAGTGAGACGTACGGGCGTCGGACGGTAAAACGTATTTATTACGCTTTGAATTGGTTATGCATTATGGTTGCATACATGGTCTTAGTTATACATTGTGGTTGCATACATGGTTTGAATATGCATTACGGTTGCATGTGATTGTGAGTCGAGATTATATTCCAGTGATGAAGAATACTTGCCGCCTTCATGTCGAAGCGATGATAGAATACTTGCCGCTGTCATATTATAGCGATGAAGAATATTTGCCGCCAATATGTCGAAACGAAGGATAATGCCGCTGTCATATTGTTGCGAGGGATATTATGCCGCTAATATGTCGAAGCGAGGGGTATTAATGCCGCTGTCATGTAAACGCGAGGGGCATTATGCCACTAATATAATAAGACTGGAACTAGCCATTGGTATACATGGAATGAGTGCATGTCATGACATACATTATTGGTTTTATAATCCATTGATTATGATTGTGGTACATGGACAACCAAAGGGAGCTTTTAAATGTATTAAATACAGGAAGTGAATCGCATTTACGGTTTATGCATTTGAATTGCAATCATATTATTGTGAATATGATTTATATACATGCTCATGGTTTTGGGGTTGTTCCTGTAGGTACCATTGGGCGGACGGGCTAAGACGGGTTGATGCGGTGAGCTAGTGAGGAGTGCTCTTGGTAGCAGGAAAATTCTTTTGTATAGTCTCTACTCTAGGAGTAGTGTAAAGCTATATGATTAACATTCATTAGTTGGGAATGTAATTAATCCCTTTTGGAACTTTATTTTGGCACTGTAATCTAATAGCTCAAGGCATCAACACGAATTTTTATACTCTGTTTATGCATGATAGTTTTACTTACGCCTATAATCCGCACTTAAGGAACTAGGGTCCTTACAACAATCAACCTTCAACCCATCCTAGGAATTGGAACAACTCCAACAAGAAGATTCGAGAGACGACCGAGAAGAAAGCAAGAGTGTAAGCGAGGATCTATTATCGAAGTCGACTTCGTGCGTTTTTCTTTGTCTTTAATTATTAGTCTTGTTTTCTTTTATTTGTTGAACTAAAGTTATTTATCAAGACTAGGGGATCCATTGGTTTGATCGTATGACTTTTCTATTAAAATTTGATTGAATTCCTTTATCCCATGTGCATGGTTTATGTTCTTTTTCTTTCTTTCAAGGGCGTAACTATCTTTGAATGGATATTAGATATCATGATTGAGATCGAGAGATGATATTATGATACGAACTAGTAAATTATACCGCGGAATTCAAATTGATATCGAGAGATGAGATCAAATACATATGTGATAGCCATAGATATCTAGTAACCAAAAGCTAGTAGTTTTCATAGTGCCATATGCAATATTGAAGGTGTAGTACACGAGAGTGATTTACTGCAATTTGATATTATGTTTTAATATAGTTCGAGGGAGTATATTAGATAATTTCAAAAACTCATCATCTTAGAGATATTTGGATATTCATTCGAGTGTCATAGGGATTATATTGGTGAACCGACGTCTTGATAATCTTTCTCAAGTGGATTTTTCTCGTCATCTTTGGTTTGCTTGGTTTGATTTTTTTGTGTTAAATAGTTTAAATATTAATTCACTATCGTAGGTTAAATATAGTTAAAAGCGTCTTATTTGGTACTTACAGTTAATCCCTATGGGTTCGACAACCTGTTCTTCAAAATATTATACTAAAACTTGGCAACCATGCACTTGCGGATTAATCGATCAATACTGGTATTTTCTTGTTTAAAAAAGTTACGATCAAATTTTTGGCGTTGTTGTCAGGGACTAATTTTAGTAATATCATACGAAATTCTTTGACTGTAATTTTACCAATGTTTTTTTTATTATTTCAAAAAATAATTTATTATATATATTTTGTTTTTGTTTTGTTGTTCTTGCGAGTACTCATGATATTCCATCACCAAGGCTTCACAAGTTTTGCCCAACAACCTTCTGAGCCATTCTATGCAGCGTGAGGGAGATTCAATGAATTGGCGGACACGTTCCGTTACCATGATTTTTCGAACTACTCTATTCTGCAATTTTTTATAATGGTTTTGAGACACAAGGATGTGTATTCAATGAATCGCTGGCAACTGGTAGTCACATCTTTGATAGAGATGAGGACAGTGTGTTACACCTATTCAATGATCTGGCAAACTTCGACTACCATTGGCATTGAGATCCTTCACTGCAGGGTTGGAGCCACCAATACCCGCCAGATCCTCAATACCTCATTTTACAAACCAACCATTCAAACATCATGGAGAGAGGAGAGATAGTTCTGAAGAAGACATGGCTCAGTTGGATGATACACTACTTAGATTCATCATCTGAGAGAATTATGGAGAGCCAAACCAACTCCATACGTCACATGGAGTAGCAATTAACGAGCCTTGTGGAAACATTTTCAAAGAGCTTTCAAGATGAGGAGATGGTGTATCTACCAATCAAGTTTGGTGGATTGTTCCAATTCATAAGGAAGGGTCAAGGGATGTGATCCCCCTCAAGTAATTGTGCCTATTTTAGAAACGTTATCTGAGGAGTTCCCATAGAAAGATGAGCCAAGTGTGATGTTGGAAACTGAGCATATTCTCGACAATACTGATGAGCACCCATCGATGGCGACATGTTTTATGCCATATGTGGATCATTTCTTTCCATCGAGGCCAACTTCACCATAATACACCCTCCACGAGCTGAAGCCAAGCCAAGAATCATTCTCACATACTTATCAATTCATGAAGGAAGTTGTTGGAGCGACGAACTTACAATGGAACAATCTTGTCAAGCTTGAGGACATACTTAATGAAGACCCGATCATACGATACTTACTATGGAGGGCAGCTACTCTTTGATGGTTGCTTCTGATGGTCAAGCCGGCGACTAGAAATCAGCGCTTCTTGGGAGGCAACCCAAGCCATATCCTTTGTTATTTAGTTTATTTGATTTTCAGTTTTTGCATTTTAGTTTTATTATCTCTCGAGTCGCCTATTTTACTATTTGCATTCTTTTCCTGCTAGGTACTCACTTGGAGCAACAAATTCCTACAACATCGGAGCTTTCAAAAGCCAATCACCTCAACCCTCATGCAAGCGTATTGATCAGGGGAGTTAAATGTTTCCCGTTTGATTCTTTTAAACATCGAGGACAAGTTTGATTTAAGTTTGGGGGATTGACTTACATGTTTACTTGTTTAATCTGCATGTTGTGTGCTGAAAAAGAGAACTTGAATCATCCGATTATTATGAGTTAAATTTTTTTTTATGAGTTCAAACTTGAGAAAAGAATGAATTATAGTAGTGACTATTCAATGAGGATTTTGATCTAACTATGCATATGGACTTGAATTTTGATGAATATTAGACTGTACATGGCTATCCTTTGTTGATATCAAGAATGAGGAATATATTGAGCACATTGAGTCATGATTTTGTGGATTGCATGTTGAAAAGTGATAATTGTTGTGAACTTAATGATTTGTCTTGAGCATCTTAGAGTTATTCTAGAACCTATTTTGAAGATGACACTTTGCAGTTACAAACTTGACTTGGAAATTATCTACGCGATCTTTGACACATTTGAGTCTTTCAAGCTTACGGTGTATACATTAATCTTAGTGTCTAACTTTGAGCCTTATTGAAAAATAATGGTGTATGCTTTGTGTTGAGCCTTAAACGCATTTTAGAGTTTAATGCTTAATTTATCTCTGAATTATTTATGAGTTTTGATGATCAACAAAACTTGCATTTGTTATACTAATATGTCTACTTAGTGTACAGGTTTAGATGGTTGAAAAGTGGAATGTTTGAAGAAAATCAAATATGCAAGGACTGGGCAGGATCGCCCCAAGCGATGGTGATCATCGCCCCAGGCGATGGCAGCCAAGGGAGCCATCGTCCCGCACATCGACTGAAGCAACGCCGAGGACCATGCGCATGGAGAGATCGCCTTAGGCGATGGCTAGATCGCCTGAGGCGATCAGGCGATGCATGGTTCGTTTGAGGCGATGAATGGTTCGTTTGAGGCGATGGAGACTTCGTTTAAGGCGATGAAAGTTTATGATCATTTAAGGCTACGACATTAGTTTATGGTGACGATCGCCTGAGGCGATCAACACTTCAGCTGAGGCGATCTATGAATGATTTTGACCTTTGGTGCGCGGCGATGGTGATCGCCCGAGGCGATGTCCGAGGCGATCTTGGAGTGATTCAAGCCTTAAGTGTAGCAACGGCTGGTAGGAGCCTTGAGGGCCTTCTACAGTATAAATATGGATGTTTTGGAGCATTTTGAAGACAATAAACAAGAGGGTACACTACAAGAAAGCTTTGCTCAATCAAAATCATTCTAGCATTGCAAACTTCATACATTTGTGTTGTATTGGAGTTTGTAATTTATTTCTTGTGAGAAGTCTTTTGATTCTTCATGTTGTTACACCGCGAAGGTGTTATTTGATTTATTGTAAGGTCCTCCAACACCGACGCAAGTTGGAAATTGTATAAGACATCAACAAGTAAAGTTGGTGCAAGGTTGTGGCTATCCTTGGAGCCCTTAAGGCCAAGAAGACTCGTGAAGAGTGTGGGTAACTCGG
Organism: Haberlea rhodopensis; assembly: GCA_907163345.1. Lineage (NCBI taxonomy): Eukaryota > Viridiplantae > Streptophyta > Magnoliopsida > Lamiales > Gesneriaceae > Haberlea > Haberlea rhodopensis. Next base: position 2,577,433 of record CAJQUN010000079.1, read on the forward strand.
GAAGGTTTGTGTGTGGCTATCCTTGGAGCTCTTAAGGCCAATAAGACTCGTGAAGAGTGTGTTACTCGGGAAGAGTGTGTTGTGGTTAACTTGGAGCCCTTAAGGCCAAGATCAAAGTTGTTCTAGTGGAACCTCGGTTTTCTAGCCGGGAAGATGAGACATAGGCGATTCATCGCCGAACTTCTATAACAAATATTTGTGTCGTTTATCGCTTTATTTACTTTACGCATTTATTTATTTCTTCATATTGTTTATTTGTCGATTGACATCAAGTCTTCCGCAGCGCAAACTCGACTATTTGCAAATTCATTTTAAAACGCTAAAGTAGCCAAAGAACCTCATCCACCCCACCTCTTCGGTTCCAACAAGTGGTATCAGAGCCATTTGATTTTTGTTTTTTAAATCAAAATTTTTTGTGGCTAATCTAGCAAGTGAGTTTGCTCAAGGTCAATCGACCAATCGTCCTCCGCTCTTCACGGGAGATAACTACGGATATTGAAAAAATAGAATTTCTCTATATATTCAATCCGTAGATTATGACCTATGGAAGATTATTGTAAAAGGTCAACATTTTCCTTTAAAGGAAGTTGAGGGAAGGAATGTTCCCAAAGAAATTGACGACTTTACAAGGGTGGATATGATTTTAATTTCTCAAAATGCTAAACCTATTAATATTTTGCATTGTGCTTTAGATATGAAGGAGTACAACCGTATCTCGATGTGCTCAGCCGCAAAGGAAATTTGGGACAAATTGTAAATTTGTCATGAGGGCACAAGTCAAGTGAAGGAGACAAATATCGATCTATTGCAACTCAAGTATGAAACCTTTGAGATGGAGTCCGGAGAAAATATTGATTCAATGTTTAGAAGGCTCACTCAAATCATCAATGAGCTTGCCCAACTTGGAGAAAAGTATCCTCCAAAGCAAATATGGAGAAGAGCCCTTAGAGCCTTACCACAAGAATGGGATGCCAAGAGGACGGCTATCATTGAATCCAACAAAGGAGATAGTGCATAATATGATCTTGATGAACTCCATGAAACCTTAGTGACTCATGAGCTTGAAGTGTCAACTCGGAAGGGATTAAAGGAGGAAGATAAATCCATAAGAAATGGGATTGCCTTGGTCGGGAGGAAAGATCAATCCGAAGATGAAGATGATGAAGAGATGATCTTGTTCACAAGAAAGTTTAAGAAATTCTACAACAAATACAACAAGCCAAAGACCTCCGGTGCCACCAAACATGATTCCAAACAAAGGTAACATGCTATTATTGTCAATATAAAGGTCATTATGCTAATGAATGTCCTAGGAAGAAGAATGAGGATAAAGGGAAGAGGAAAGCTCTAATGGCATATGGAGTGACAGTGACTCCGATGAAGAAGAAGCAACAAGCCTTTGTCTCATGGCCAAAGATGACGCAAATGACGAAGAAGAGGAAAGCGATGACGAGGTACCATATTTTGATGAGTTATTAGATTCCTATAATGAGCTTATTGATGTTCTTGGCAAAACCAAGATGAGTAAGAAATTGCTCAAACTTGAAATAGCCAAGAGAGATGAAGAAAATAATTCATTGAAAAATGAATTAAATTCTTTGAAGAAATCCTTTTGCAAGTTTAGTGAAAGTAGTTTAAAATTGGAAGAATTGCTTGGCTTGCAACGATATAGCGTCGATAAAGCCGGACTAGGCTTTTCAAGCAAATCTAAAACTTTTTCAAACTTGTTGGCTAAAGCTAAGCATAATTCCCCTACTTGCACTTATTGTTGTAAGGTTGGTCGACAAGAAACAAATGTAGATTTGTTAAAAACCAACACTAACCAAACAAGAGGTGGAAATGGATTCCAAAAGCACCGATGAAAGCTAACCCGCAAGGACCCAAAAATCAAATGGGTACCAAAGAACCTCCAATCAAAAATTTGTTTTGTAGGAACAACAAAGGGAGAGAGGATGAAGGCACTAGCACCTCAAGGGAGGAAATCATCTTATGCACCACAATAGAGGAAGCACGAGGTAAGAACCAATGATATGAACTCACTCATATCATCAAAGGTAAATTTAATTTGAGCATCATAGTAGCATAATTATCTCTTTTGCTTGGTTAATATTCCTTGAATTGTATGTTATAATTATGTGGTGAAATTCAATTACTTTGAAGGTGATCTTTGGGAAATAGAATTTTAAGTACATTATTATGATATGATATTTAGGGGGAGCTAATTATATAGAGCAATTTCAAAATTTCATTGGCACAAATTAATTGTGACCAATAAACAATGAAGCTCAATATTCATTGATAGTAAATTGTATTTCCCCTTAGCATATGCATATTTAAATTGTTTTAATGCCTTTTTTATGCTTATCTCATTATGGTAAATATCTTGATGTGCCATGAATTCACTTTGAATATGAAATGTGCAATTAAATGTGATTAAGCATGCTATAATTGTTTAGATGCTCAATCTTGGATCATAGAAAAATGGATTAAGAATTTCATATAACTTTATGGCCTCAATGGTTTTACTCGCATTAACTTATCAATTGTCTATAATGATGAATTGAGCAATCTAATGTTTATTGGGCATGAGTGCATGAACTCCTGGTTGAACATATGCACACTTTGCACAATTTAGAATTCATTGTTGTAAATTGCCTTAAACGCATGTTGGTCTTCTTCTAAATGATTTAATCTTATGCTTGTTATGGCTATCACATGCTTGATGAGGAACATGTGCTAATTGTTAGATTATGGATCTGTGTCAACATATAATTGTGCTATGTTTATTTGAACTTTGTGCTTTTTGATTATCACAAAAAGGGGGAGAATTTTGTGATAAACTTGAAGCTTAATACATGCATGTTTTGAGGGTGAGAGTTTTTGTATTATGCTTTACTTCGTAAATCTTGTATGTGCTATGCATTTGTTAAGGGGGAGTCTTGTTTACTCATATTTCATGCATATTTCATTTACAAGTTTATCAAGTTTTGTGATCATAAAAAATGGGGAGATTGTTGAGCCTTAAACGCATTGTATAGTTTAATGCTTAATTTATCTCCGAATTATTTATGAGTTTTGATGATCAACAAAACTTGAATTTGTTTTACTAATGTGTCTACTTAGTGTACAAGTTTAGATGGTTGAAAAGTGAAATGTTTGAAGAAAATAAAATCTGCAAGGACTGGGCAGGATCGCCCCAGGCGATGGCAGTCAAGGGAGCCATCGCCTTGCACATCGACTGAAGCGACGCCGAGGACCGTGCGTATGGACAGATCGCCTTAGGCGATGGCTAGATTGCCTGAGGCGATGCATGGCTCGTTTGAGGCGATGGAGACTTCGTTTGAGGCGATGAAAGTTTATGATCATTTAAGGCTACGACATTAGTTTTGGGTGACGATAGCCTGAGGCAATCAGCACTTCGCCTGAGGCGATATATGAAAGATTTTGACCGTTGGTGCGCGGCGACGGTGATCGCCCGAGGCGATGTCCGAGGCGATCTTGGAGTGATTCAAGCCTTAAGTGTAGCAACGGCTAGTAGAAGCCTTGGGGGCCTTCTACGCTATAAATATGGATGTTTTGGAGCATTTTGAAGACAAGAAACAAGAGGGTACACTACAAGAAAGCTTTGCTCAATCAAAATCATTCTAGCATTGCAAACTTCACACATTTGTGTTGTATTGGAGTTTGTAATTTATTTCTTGTGAGAGGTCTTTTGATTCTTCGTGTTGTTATATCGTGAAGGTGTTATTTGATTTATTGTAAGGTCCTTCGACACCGACCCAAGTTGGAATTGTATAAGACATCAACAAGTGAAGTTGGTGCAATGTTGTGGCTATCCTTGGAGCCCTTAAGGCCAAGAAGACTCGTGAAGAGTGTGGGTATCTCGGGAAGAGTTTGTGTGTGGCTATCCTTGGAGCCCTTAAGGCCAAGCAGACTCATGAAGAGTGTGTTACTCGGGAAGAGTGTGTTGTGGCAAACTTGGAGCCCTTAAGGCCAAGATCAAAGTTGTTCTAGTGGAACCTCGGTTGGACGTTTTCTAGCCGGGAAGATGAGACATAGGCGATTCATCGCCGAACTTCTATAACAAATATTTGTGTCGTTTATCGCTTTATTTACTTTACGCATTTATTTATTTCTTCATATTGTTTATTTGTCGATTGACATCAAGTCTTCCGGAGCGCAAACTCGACTAAATGAAAAAAAATTGTATCCTTACCCTAATGGAGTATAATGCATCTCGTTCAATACACATGAACAGTTATATCTTGATGAGCTTATTGAAAAAATATTGATAAATAAAAACAAGAAAGAAAGAGCCTCGAGAAAAGAATAATAAGACCCAAAGTGGCCAAAGTTAGAAAAAGGAAGAAAAGCTCAATATGTGCTTAAAAGTGAACTTTACATGTGATACTCTCTTCTTTGTGCTTATCCTACGTTTTCTTTGAAATCGGCACCAAAAACCTAACATTACAAGCTTAAAAAAATATTTTGATCCAATTTTAGGGAGTGACTATATTAGTGGAGAATTTGTTTGGAAATAGGCCTATGTGGTGCTGAAAGATAATCTCGACTTTGAGTTGATTAGCATGATTTGATCTTGAACATGTGCATGAAACTTGAGATTGATCATAACACACACACACGTTCAGTTTTTGAGATGCGTTGCTTAATTTAGGAGAAAACATGTATGGTTCAACTTTTGTATGTATGTAAGTGAGATTTATGAGGATAATGCTAGTCATGAACTATTTTGTTTCACGTATAATAATGCATTCTACCTTTTGATTTTAATACTTAATCGAGGATGATCAAGTGTTAAGTTTGGGGGAGTTGATAAGTGTCAATTTTACACTTTTGATGTGACTACTAGTGGTTTTCGTATTAATTCCTGGACAATTTTATGGCTTTTGGTATATATTTGTATGTTTTAGGAATCAAGGTTGAATTACATGAAAGTGAAGGATTTTATGTTTAAAATGATGAAAAAATGACTCAAATGAGCGAACCGATGAAGAAACGGCGGAAAACTCAACTTTGGAAAAAAAGAGCCACCGATTAATGGGTAGCCTAGCACCGATCGACCGGTCCAATGACATAGATTGAATTGAAAGTTGAAGAATTACCGATCAATCGAAAGCCATGTAGTGATCGATCGGTAGGCATGACATAGCTAAAAGATTTAATTCGGAGGAAATACCGATCAATCGGTAGCCGGAATATTCTAAAAAAAAATACCTTTTAGAGTTTTAGTTCTACATGGAATCTACTTAGTCCTTCTCCTCTGTAAATATAGCGACATGCCTTGGAAAAAAATAAGATATTATTCCACCACTTAAACCTAGGAACAAGCCTCCATCCATCATTCATCTCACCATCAACCACATTCTACCTTCAACCCATCCTAGGAATTGTTACAACTCCAACAAGAAGATTCGAGAGACGATCAAGAAGGAAGCAAGAGAGGTAGCGAGGATCCACGAACGAAGTCGATTGGGAGTTTTTCTTTGTCTTTAATTATTAGTTTTGTTTGATTTTTCTTTATTATGTTGAACTAAAATTATTATCAAGACTAGGGGATCCATTGGTTTGATCGTATGTGTTGGGTTTTGGAAACCCGAATAATCTTGGTTTTGATGTTAACAAAACTTGTTATTGCGTTGCTAACATATTTCATCAAGTGTGCAGTTCATAGATCATAATTAAGAGCTTGATGAATTACAAAGAAGTAGTTTGAACAGCCAACTCAAAATACTAAAAGTCATATTTCACAACATATCGGCTAGTTCGAATGTTATCAAGTAGAAAAGACGCCTACAAGATCGAGCTGTACCACGAAGAAACAGCAAGCTGTTTCAGCAAGCAACTGTCAGTCTGTTGGGCATAACTCTTAGCTCGCTTATCGGAACGAAAAGATTCAGTATGGGTTGGAAAGCTAAGACAAAGATCTACAAGTCATGTTTGGAAGTAAAAGACTGAATCGGATGTTAAGATGGCCAAAAAGCTTCTGCAAGTCACGCCATGTGCTGCTGCATCCAGCAAACAGACAGCAAGAGCATTGCCTTGTATTTCGAGCATAACTCTCTCATAAAAACTCAAAATCGAGTGATTCTTGATTCCGTGGAAAGCTAAGAGAAAGGGATACAACGTTTCGTGTAAATCACTTTGCCCAGAAATCAAAGCATCAAGAGCTACAAGCAATAGATCAGAAGAGCAAGTTCATCAATCTGTTTTGTATCAAGCTGATCTGCCCAGACTGATCCGGACCAGACTGATCCGGACCAGACTGATCTTCCCAAGCTGTTCTGGCTAGACTGAGTTGCCCATGCTGATCCGGCCAGACTGATCTGCCCAAGCTGATCCGGCCACTCCGGTCCGAAATACGAAGAGCCCAGAAACCAGAATATGATCGTTGCAAGCTCGGGAATGGTGCAGAACCTTCTCCAACGGGCATATTCTTGTGTCTAACGTATATATCATTACTTGGGGCTGTATATACATGATTTGGAAGCTCAATAACAGCTGATTGAAGATCAATCCAAGCCTTCCAAAGCAAACCCACTTGGGATTCAATTGGGGAACTTTGGGGAACTTCAAAGACAAAAGTTGCTAAATGAAGACCACTCCCCAAACCTTTGGCACCACTTACCTTGCTATATCAGATCTAGTTAGAGATCATTTGTGCCATATATATTCACTATATTCATTGTATATGAGAGCTTAATAGATGAGTGAATATCATTGTAACGGTTGATGATTGATCACAACCGATGAGAGGTCTTTGTATGTGAGACATTAAAGAACATACATAGTTGAGTTGCTAGGAGTTCTAGTTGGATGGAGAATTCCCAACTGGATCGGGTTTGTACAACGGGATTGTATAAATCAAAGTCTTCTAGTGGAATCCTTCCATGAGGTGGAAGAAGGGGAGACGTAGAAGGATTACACCACCTTCGAACTTCCATAAACAAATGCTTGTTTATTTACTTTATTTGCATATCTTTAAAATGTCTTTCAAATGTTTAATCGGTTATAGAGCGGGTTATGTCGAGTGTCTTCCGCTCGGTTTTGTAACCGAACTCAATATAATCTCTCGGTGCAATTAATTCAAGAACACGAGCTATTGAAGCTCAAGTTGATTGAACTCGGGCGTGGAATGGCAACCCACCCCCGAAATCGATCCTGACAGTATGACTTTTCTATTAAAACTTGATTGAATTCCTTTATCCTATGTGCATGGTTTATGTTCTTTTTTCTTTCAAGGGAGTAACCATCTTTGAATGGATATTAGCTATCATGATTGAGACCGAGAGATGATATCATGATGAACTAGTAAATTATACCGTGGATTTCAAATTGATACACGTGTGATAGCTATAGATATCTATTAATCAAAGCTAATAGTTTTCATAGCGCTATATGCAATATTGAATGTGTAGTACACGAGAATAATTTACTGCAATATGATATTATGTTTTACTATAGCTCGAGAGAATATATTAGATAATTTCGGAAAACTCGTCACCTTAGAGATATTTGGATATTCAATCGAGGGTCATACGACGTCTTGATATGTTTCCCGTCATGTGTCGAGAACATCCACTGTCTAAATACCAGTCTGATAGTTTCTTCTTGGGTTCCTGTCAAAAAAAATTTATTGTTGGTACCCAATCCTACTTGGGTCCGGAACGGATTAGTCCATTGGGGACCCACACCTGAATCAGCTTTATTGGTTTGTGTGTGTAGTGCGTGTTGTGCGATAACAAGTATGCTAAGCTTGTTGTGTGTAGTGTGTTTTGTGAAATGGTGGCCTTTGATTCTTGTCAGGCAATCTATATCTTCTTTGGACCGGTTGTGAGTTGTGATAATTGGATGGCTTTCTTTGCCTTAGATTTTGCACTCTTGAGTTTGGTCTGAGAGACTCAAAACTCGCTGGTGCCTTTTCTGTGGCTTGGTTAACGTACCCAATCCCCTTTTTCAAACCTTTTATCCTTGAAAGAGATTCATGTTTGAACTGTAGGCACTTCTGATTCATATATTGTGCTGGATCTAACAAATTTCATTTGTTCGACTTTGTTCTTTTCCAGCAACAATTCAGTTTCAGTTTTAGTGCTTTCATTGATATCAAAGCCTATGCCAGTGATATCACCGACATTTCTTTGTACCTCTTGCAACTCATCTAATGAAGCTCTTGATTTTGTTCATGTTTTGAAAATATGAGAAAGTATAGCATTTTGTGCGCTAATTCTCTGATTTTCTACATTGAGCTGTTCATAGGAAATTTTTAGCTTATCCAGATCGATCTTCAGACTGTCACATTCACCTAGCTTAGAACAGCTTGGTATGATGTGCTCAGTTGTTTGATCTTTGCTTTCAGCCTTAAATTTATCAAATGATTCAGCTAGCATTCTGTAGTCATTAGCCATATCTTGTACTGCAAATACAAGTTCTTCTCGTGTAAATTCATCTAAGTCAAAATCGAATACCTCATCATTTTGACTAGTCTCCTCGTCTGCCATTAGGCATTGGATCTCCTCTTTGCTTTCACTGGAGGATCCTTCCGAGCTCTCTGATTCTGAATCAGTCTGAGCCCACTTACTGTTGCCTTCTTCTGCTACCAGAACTTTTTGAGCCTTTCCATTATGCCCTTTACGATCTTTGTAGTACTTCTTCTTCTTGTCATATCGGTGCCTTTCCTTCCTCTCGTCTTTCTTTGGTCTGTTGCAATCTGCAATGAAGTGTCCAGTCTTACCACAATTGTAGCAAGCCTGATCGTTAACATAATCATCTTTTCTTGACTTATATTGATGAGAAGGTTTAAAGTTCTTTTTTTATTTGTAGACATGAATTTACCAAATTTCTTAATAAATAACGACAATAGCATCATTACTCATCTGTTCGACAGATCGGTCTGTAGGGGTAGATTGATCTGGAATGGCTGCAAGTGTCTTTGTTGGCTGAGAGGTGGATGGATCTGCTTCCCCTCTATTAATCAGCTTGAATTCATAGGCCTTGAGATCAGCGAACAGATCACTGGAGTTCGATTTTGTTCAGATCTTTAGATTCTCTCATTGCAATGGTCTTGACGTCTCATTCCTTCGGTAATGCTCTCATAACTTTCAGAGCTATTTCTTTGTTGGTATAGTCCTTTCCAAGACTGTTCAGTTCATTGACAATGCCTGTAACTTGTTCATCAAACTAGTTTAGAGTTTCTCCATGTTTCATCTTTACGCTTTCAAACTTTTGTAGAGCCACAATCAGCTTATTCTCTTTGGTCTGATTATTCCCTTCACAGAGCTGTGCAATCTTCTCCCAAATTTCTTTGGCATTGGAGCACATCTTGATCTTGCTGAACATATTCTTGTCCGAGGTTTTGAACAGAATATCCTTGGCTACATTGTCTAGATAAGCCTTTTTCATTTCTTCATTGGAGCAGGTAGCTCTTTCTTTTTCAATCATCTGAGGTTCACCACTTGCCTCCCAGGGCAGGGTTAACCTTTAAAATCTTCATTGGTCCTTCTGTAACGACTTACCACATGTCATCATCCTGAGCTGCTAAGTGAGCTTGCATGCGGATTCTCCAATCATCATAATCTTCTTTTGAGAACATGGGAATCTTGTTGAAGGATGACATCAGTCCAAACGTTCTTTTGATTAAGAATCTGGCTCTGACACTTGTTAGGATCGAATACGAGTGTTTAGAGGGGGGGGGGGGGGTGAATAAACACTCTACTAAAATTTATCTTTTTTAGATTATAATTGATTAAGAAATATGTTTCATTTGCTAACCCAAGTGAAATCAATCCAGGAAAATCTAAAAACATAAATTTTAGTAGAGTGTTTATTCACCCCCCTCTAAACACTCCTATTCGATCCTAACAAATGTTTTTATGGGAGTTTCAACTCTTCATCTACCCATAATTAATATTCCATTATGTCCATTAACATTATCTTATGTCCATAAACTTTCATCACTACTCTTCATCTAACCACAACTCTTCATCTAATCACAACCTTCATCTCATTTTGGAACCGGGTCTTCACATCAGTCCCTCCTTATTGGAAGTTTCATCCTCGAAACTTGAGACAGTTTGATCTTGAAAAAGGTAGGGATACTTTTCGCGCATTTTATCTTCCAGTTCCCAAGTAGCTTCCCTCTCGTTGTGATTGGACCATTGAACTTTGACATAAGGAATAGACCTCTGCCTTAACACTTGATCCTTTGAATCTACGAACTCGTATTGAAACTTCTTCGTACTTAAGGTTCTACTTTGAGTATGTGGCTTGGGTTGGCAATGTACTACCTTAGTTGGGATATGTGAAAAACATTGTGGACTCTTGATAGATTAGGTGGTAAGACTAATCGATATGCCAATGTTCCAATTCTTTCTAAGATTTCGAATGGACCCACATATCCTGGACTCAACTTTCTGGTCTTGCTGAATAGAATCACTCCTTTCATTGGTGAAATTTTCACGTAGACTTTCTTATCAATCTCCAACTCAAAGACATTTATACAATCCATATACAAATATCAAAAAGCTCATATGCGAGCATTGAATAAATAAATGTGTCTATATTTGTATAAATCACGGTACTCCATACAATACTGATCGTCAGTTTTTAAACAATATAATACCAGTAGTGATCGATTAATCCGCAAGTGCACGCTTTGTCAAGTTTTAGTATAGTATTTTGAAGAATAAGTTGCTGAACACACATGGACTAACTAGTAAGTACTAAATAAGATGTTTTTAACTATATTAACATACGATAGGAAATTAATATTTAAACTAATTAACACAAATAAAATATTAATAATAATCCAAGCAAGCAAACCAAAGATGACGAGAAAAATCCAAAAAAATGCACTCACATGTGGAAGCTGTTGGAACATGCAGTCTAGTTTTAAGCAGTTGTTTTATTTTAAAATTAGAAAAGACATTTTATATTCCAAGTTTTTCTAGGAATTAATTTATGTTTCAAATACTCGTAACGTTTGGTTATTCCTTTAGGTTCTCGGAAACATCTTTCTGATCTTGTTGGGAATGATACATTGTCTGAGTCTTTTCTTTATTGATTTACAAAATAACATCACTTACAATAATATGCATGTTTACACTGGTATGAAACGATGTGTTATGAATGAAGATTCCTCTATTTTGTGGCACCGGAGATTGGGTCATATCTCCATAGATAGGATTAAGAGATTGATGGAAATGGATGGCTAACTACATATAAACATCCCATATGAATCATAACATAAGATTTTGGAAATTAACATCACAATTTGAGATTAAAAAACAAGATCAAAGTCATCTCATCATCATATTCATTTTCTTCTTGAAGTAGAGAGTTTGCAACCTTTGTGGTTGATGTTCTTGTGATTTGTTGTGCTACAATCACAAGAGAAGTCGTTGTATCTTGAGAGAGGATTGCCACAAACCGAAAGCACCTTTGTGAGGAGCAAATTCCTCTTAAGGACAAAGTGTTATACACTTGCCTCGACTTAAGACATTCATCATTTTTTTCCATAAATTCGCGGAGGAAATCCCATACAACACAACAAACCCTAAGTTAACCTATCACATGCTTACAACCTAGCATTCTCCTATAACAAATTCTAACAAATATAACAGCAATCTAACAATAATTATTCTGCTAAATTCTCTAAATATTCTAGTGAGTTCATCACACATGGGCTGAGTATATGAGCTTTGGTAGTTGGGCATGTGTATCATTTTCTTTAACTATGAGACATATTTATAATTTGAATTTCAAATTATATCAATATAGGTGTATTTCAACAACAACAAAAAAAAAGTTTACCAATGTGAGTCCTTGGTAAAGCACTACTCAGATTTGATTTAAGAAAGTACTTAAAATTTGAATTTCAAATTATCTCAATATAGATGTATATCTATACAAATGCTTAATTGTATCGGAATTGAATTTTAAACTTCATTTGAAGGAACAATGCATTTAAAATAATTCTTACGATTGAGGATTTGAAATATCTTGGTTTGCAAACAAAAATATTTATTGAAAATTAAATTGAGGGATTTGAAACTATGGATTTAAAAACTATGTAAATAATTATGTTGTGGCTGATGTCTGATATTACTCAATACACTGGTCCTAAGATCACCTTCGGTGATAACTCAAAGGGTAAGACAATGGGCAAGGGTAAGATTGTCCATGTCAACATTATCATAAATGATGTGTTATTAGTTGAGAATTTATGCTATAATCTAATTAGTATAAGTCAATTATGTGATAATGGTTATACCGTAGAATTTCACGAACACGCTTGCACTGTCAAGTCATCTAATACTAAAACCATGCTTGTAGGAAACATGAATGGAAATACTTATAAGATTAACTGGAATCATGATCAACCTGATAATCATACTTGCGTCATCGCTTATAACGATAATAAACATTGGCAATGGCATAAACGCTTGAATCATCTTAATATCAAGACTATTTCTAGCCTATGTAAAAATGATTTAGTTATCGGTCTGCCCAAGATCAACTTTGCTAAGTATAAGATCTGTCAAGCTTGTCAAATGGGCAAACAAGTCAGATATCCTTTAAGAACAAGAATGCCAAATTCTCCTCACGCTGCTTAGAATTATTGTACATGGACTTGTTTGGTCCCATACCAATAACAAGTTTAGGGGGAATGCGGTATACTCTTGTTATTATTGATGATTACTCACGTTTTACATGGACTATATTTTTTAGCAGTAAAGACAATACAGGCCCAAAATTATTCAAGTTGTTGAAGCGCATTCATAACTAGAAATCCTCTGGGATAGACATGATTCGAAGCGACGAAGTCACAGAATCCTCAAACCAAAATCTTGAATCCTTTCTAGATGACCAATGGATCAGTCATGAATACTCATCAGCTTGCACTCTTCAACAAAATGGAGTTGCAGAAGGACGCAACAGAACGCTCAAGGAAGCAGCAAGAACAATGCTTGCTGACTCTGGAATCTCTAAAAGGTTCTGGGCAGAGGCTGTCAATACTGCATGTTATACACATAATCGGTCCATGATTAATTAGAAATTAAGCAACACCATATGAATATGGACAAATAATAGACCGACTATTTCATACTTTCATATCTTCGGCTGCAAATGTTATGTCCATAACAACGGTAAGAATCATCTAACCGCTTTTGAATCTAAATCAGATGATAGAATATTCTTAGGATATTCATCTATTAGCAAAGCATTTTGTGTCTTCAATAATCAAACTCTAACTGTGGAAGAGTCAATTCATCTAGTTTTTGATGAATCACTTAATATTGAGAACCACAAGGAACTAATTCAAAATAAGATGGAAAATATCAATATCGAAGCTAACAGTGATGATGAGAATGCAGTTAACAGGTTAAGAGACAATCCACCAGAACCTGAAGTACCACATAGACTGGTAGAAGCCACTAAAGTTCTACCAGATCGAGCTGATGTCGCTAATCCAAAAGTAACGAATACAAACATGAAGACCAATACTGACGATATCAGTATTCTGCCGCCATCAGGACCAGATGTTCTCGAACCAAACTACCGCTGGACTAAGAGGCATCCACCTGATCTGGTGATTGGAAGTCCATCTGCACCCATAAGAACTAGAGGACAGATGATGGATGAATTCACCTACGCTACATTCATATCCAACCTGGAACCAAAATAGACTGACGAAGCTTTAGCTGACTATAACTGGATAGAGGCTACGCAAGAAGAGCTCAACCAATTTGAACAGAATCAGGTGTGGAGTTTAACTTCCAGACCAAGTGATCAGCCTGTTATTGGAACCAGATGGGTTTTCAGAAACAAGCTAGATGCAAATGGCCGTGGTAGTTAGGAATAAGGCCAGACTGGTTGCACAAGGCTTCAGACAAGAAGAAGGAATCAACTTTGATGAATCCTTTGCACCAGTTGCCAAACTTGAAGCCATTCGAATCTTTCTTGCATACACTGCTTTTAAAGATTTCAAAGTATATTAAATGGACGTGAATAACACATTTCTTAATGATGAACTTCAGGAGGAAGTCTACATCGAGCAACCTCCTGGATTTCTTAATCACTCGTTTCCAGATCACGTATACTTACTAAATAAAGCGGTCTATGAACTTAAACAAGCCCCCAGAGCCTGGTATGACACTCTGAATCAATTTCTTCTGGATCATGATTTCCAGATCGGCTCAGTAGATAAAAATTTATTTAAGTTTATCAAGGGGGGATAATTCATGGCGTTTATCGCGTACACCCAAATTAACCCTCTCAAGTTAATAACAGTAATGAATGTAGTAGCGTGAGTAGGGATCGATCCCACGAGGAATGTTATATCTTTGTGTTAACTTATGCAAACGAAATAAAAAGGGGTTTTTGAAATCAATTGAATTAACTACTACTATGATGCAAAATTAAACTAGATGAATTAACTTATGAGAAAAGAGTGATTCTCAGTTTCGGTTAACTTTACAATTGGTGTTAACTATCTTGATCATCGATCTTCACAAACGGTTCAATTTCCATATGAATATTCATCGTGGACGTTTAATCCAATAATCAAAGTCCTATCTCACCTTAAGTTTAGTTAAGTAGCACAAGCGTTCTAGTTTAACCCTTATCAAACAATCAATCAAAATACAAGCGATTAAGATTTAAATCGATGATAGCATATGAACTAGTGAGATCGATGAAGCTAAACAACATAATCTAAGGGTCTATGTTTAATCTAGTCAATTGTTTTTCCTAAGAATTTAACAAACTCACAAGCGGGATTTAATTAATCTTAGTTACTTCATAAATTAGAGGGATCAAACGATTCCGTATTTGATATCTAATTTAGCAAAAAAATGTATGAACAAACGCTAGGTGATCAGTCCAACAATCATGCATAACAATTATGACAATCAAATCAGAAAAACAATTGATACTGAATGAAAATCAACAATCAAAACTTATCTCACAAGAATCATTAACATCCAATGTATCATTTTTTTCTAAACCAAGAATCACAAAAGTATTTAGCTACTCATAACTAGATTAAAGACAATCAAAATTAATCTATAAAGCATTAAACTAATAGGAAAAGAAAAAGTTACTAAAAGGAATCACGATTCCGGAGTGTCGCTTCCGTCTTAGTTCTTCGAGTTGTTCTTCAAAAGTTGAGAGAAAAATAAAATATAATTTCTAAACTATGTTCTAAAGTATGAATTCCCCCTCTAATGGCTGATAAATTCGAGTATATAGGCTTGGAGGCTGATGGAGTAGGGTCCCAAACTTTCCAAAACACTGCTGGCATAGCTACGCCTCAGAATGGCGTAAAGACGCCTGATGACGTGTCAAAATTATGGCTTCCCTCGTTTCTGGCGTATTTACCCATTAAAGTGGTGTAATTACGTCTGTCTTCAATTTTTCAGATTTTCAATTGTCGTAGATTGGCTTAATTACGCCTCATAATGGCGTAATTACGCATGTCTTCAATTTTTCTAGCGAGTTTCGTATTTTGGCCGTAACTTTCTTGTACGAAACTCCAAATTTGATGAATCAGCTGTCCACACGAAGATAACTGAAAATTATACAACTTTTTTATGGACCACATTTCCAAAACATGGCTCGAACATATAGAAATTTGAGAAGAAATGAGCAACATGTGTTTTGGATTCCGGTTTTTTTGCTCTTTTCTTCAACTTTATTCATTCTTTCATCATTTTAGCTTGATTTCTTCACCTTTCCCTACATTTACACAAATATACGATTAGGTGGCATATATATCAATTTATCCATCAAAATATACCAAATCGTAGACTATTAAGTGCAATAGATGTGTCTATTTCTAGTCGCATCAAACACCCTCATACTTAATTCTTTACTCGACCTCGAGTAAATCAGACAAAACTAAAATCTTTTTGCTTGGCTCATAGCATCATAACAAACTAACTTGTCCTCACTTTTATGCCTCAACAATTATAAACATGCATAGTAATGAAAGCCGGTGAAAAATTAATAGTGGAACAAGTTCAATCCCTAAACATTTTGTACCCAACAAATCAGTGAACGTGCGTGTGTGGTTATGAAGTGTCATGTACAAATTATAGATCCAATAGATGTAAACTCACAATAGTTCAAGTTATACACTAACACAAGTATAAGCTCACTTTCACACTCTTCTCCACTATCTTAGCCACTTTGCAAACACAAATCAAGTAGGTCTTTATTAGCTTGTAGCTTGGCCTAGGTATTGGCTTATGAAAGAAAGATAAGGATATATCAAGCAAGATAGTATGATGATAGGCACAATCTAAACTTCTTTTCTTACATGATTGTTTTCAAACCTTGTTCATTTCTCAAGGTTTAACTCAATTCTTTTCTTCTTTTGTGCCTTGGCTACCCTTGGAGTCATATTTTTATTTATTTTCTCAAGGCATCCCTTTTCTTTCATGCATTTCATTCTTTTTATAATGAAGTTCAAACATATAATTCAATGAATTTCTAAGTGCATGTGAATGAAACACATCATACTCCCTTCAAAGGTAAGGATATAGTTCATATTTAGGCTTAATAGGGAAGGATGATAAGCTAGTCAAAGAATGTCGAATGGGGTTGTTTGTATGCTTAGCATAAACCATTCTTTTTTATTAAGGCTCAAAAAAGGGTACTAGTGATTGATTTTATTTACATGGTAGGATTGAAAGGCTCAAACGCATCACAGATCGCCTATGTCACTTTCATGTTCGCAAGTAGTCTAGACATACGCCCCAAAGAGTATGTAGTTAAGTACTAGCATGTATTAGAGACTTCTTAAGACTATCACAAAGTTCACACAATCTTCACTAAGCTATGCACACTTCACAAGTCATGACAATAATGTGCTCAAATATTCAACTACTATGTTAAAGCACACTTTGCATTAGAGTTCAAAGTGTTCCAAGGTTAACAATTCACCTATGTTCAAAAGAATGGATGATATCAATTCGTTTTCATCATGGGCTAGTGATTCTAAGCATGCATTCGTTACTATCTATGAGCTCAAAATTTTCAATTTTTTGATTTTTTGTGTTTTTGTAATAGGAAAGCAATAACATACCACTAATCCCTCCCCCATACTTAAATCTTACATTGTCCCCGGCAACGGTGCCAAAATTTGGTGGCGTTTATCGCGTACGCCCAAATTAACCATCTCAAGTTAATAACAGTAATGAATGTAGTAGCGTGAGTTGGGATCGATCCCATGAGGAAGGTTATATCTTTGTGTTAACTTATGCAAACGAAAATAAAAAAGGGGTTTTTGAAATCAATTGAATTAACTACTACTATGATGCAAAATTAAACTAGATGAATTAACTTATGAGAAAAGAGTGATTCTCGATTTTCGATTAACTTTACAATTGGTGTTTACTATATTGATCATCGATCTTCACAAACGGTTCAATTTCCATATGCATATTTATCGTGGACGTTTAATCCAATAATCAAAGTCCTATCTCACCTTAAGTTTAGTTAAGTAGCCCAAGCGTTCTAGTTTAACCCTTATCAAACAATCAATTCAAAATACAAGAGATTAAGATTTAAATCGATGATAGCATATGAACTAGTGAGATCGATGAAGCTAAACAATATAATCCAAGCGTCTATGTTTAATCTAGTCAATTGTTTTTCCTAAGAATTTAACAAACTCACAAGCGAAATTTAATTAATCTTAGTTACTTCGTAAATTAGAGGGATCAAACGATTCCGTATTTGATATCTAATTTAGCAAAAAAATGTATGAACAAAAGCTAGGTGATCAGTCCAACAATCATGCATTACAATTATGACAATCAAATCAGAAAAACAATTGATACTCAATGAAAATCAACAATCAAAACTTATCTCACAAGAATCGTAAACATCCAATGTATCATTTTCCTAAACTGAGAATCACAAAAGCATTTAGCTAGTCATAACTAGATTAAAAACAATCAAAATTAATCTAGAAAGCATTAAACTAATAGGAAAAGAAAAATTAAAAGGAATCACGATTCCGGAGTGTCGCTTCCGTCTTCGTTCTTCGAGTTGTTCTTCAAAAGTTGAGAGAAAAATAAAATCTAATGTCAAAACTATGTTCTATAGTCTGAATCCCCCCTCTAATGGCTGATAAATTCAAGTATATAGGCTTGGAGGCTGATGGAGTAGGGTAGAATCCATGTGGGAAGGAAAGAAATCAAGTCCCCAAACTTTCCAAAACACTGCTGGCGTAGCTACGCCTCAAAATGGCGTAAAGACACCTGATGACGTGTCAAAATTATGGCTTCCCACATTTCTGGCGTATTTACACGTTAAAGTGGTGTAATTACATCTGTCTTCAATTTTTTAGATTTTCAATTGCCGTAGATTGGCGTAATTACGCCTCATAATGGCGTAATTACGTTTGTCTTCAATTTTTCTGGCGAGTTTTGTATTTTGGCCGTAACTTTCTCGTACCGTACTCCGAATTTGATGAATCAGCTGTCCACGCGAAGATAACTGAAATTTATACAACTTTTGTATGGGCTACATTTCCAAAACATGGCTCGAACATATAGAAATTTGAGGATAAAATAGCAACATGTGTCTTGGATTCCGGTTTTTTTCCTCTTTTCTTCAACTTTATTCATTCTTTCATGATTTCTTCACATTTCCCTACATTTACACAAATATACAATTAGGTAGCATATGTATCAATTTATCCATAAAAATATACCAAATCGTAGACAATTAAGTGCAATAGATGTGTCTATTTCTAGTCACATCAATAATATAATTTTTGGGTCAACTAACCCCAAGTTATGCGAGAAATTTTCTAAGTTAATGCACTGCCAATTTTGTATGATGGGAGAATTGTCATTCTTCCTGGGTCTACAAGTCAAACAGCTCGATAATGGAATCTTCATTAATCAAACCAAATACACCAAGGAGCTACTCAAACGGTTTGGTATGGAGACTTGCTCAACTGCTTCAACTCCGATGAGTCCATCAATCAAGTTAGATAAAGATGAAGGGGGAACATCAGTTGAGGTAATAATGTATCGAGGTCTAATCGGATCGCTGTTATATCTTACAGCGAGCCGGCCTGATATTATGTTTTCTGTTTGTATGTGTGCTAGATTTCAATCTGACCCTAAAAAATCCCACTTCATTGCCACTAAACACATTTTAAAATATATAAAAGGTTCTCAAAATGTTGGTCTCTGGTATCCAAAAGATTCTAACTTCAATTTGATTGGATATTCAGACGCTGACTATGCAGGATGTAAGATCGATCACAAAAGCACCAGTGGAACTTGTCAATTCTTAGGTGAAAGATTGATCTCTTGGTTTAGCAAGAAGAAAACATTGATTGTCACATCCACACCTGAGGCAGAATATCTCGCCGCCGGAAGTTGTTGCGCACAAATGCTCTGGGTTCAACATCAGCTCAGAGACTATGTCATTCAAACTGCTGAGTCACCAATCTTTTGCGACAACACAAGTGCATGCTACATATAATCCAGTCTTGCACTCTCAAACGAAACATATTGATATCAGACATCATTTTATTCGAGATCATGTTGTCAAAAAGGATATTCGGATCGAGTACATTTCAACAGGCCTGTAAGCTGCAGATATCTTCACTAAACCACTCCCATAGGCTAAGTTTAATTATTTTCGTCAAATTCTTGTTTTAATAGATCTATCTTAATATATTTGACGCATGCTTAACTTCATTTTTAAAGATTTAGTGTTAGCACAGATCGATAATACAATGGTCAGTAAGATACAGACCAGTCCTGACTATCACACCGATATCTATCGATCTGATGTTATCCTATGATCTGACTCAAAACACTATCAATATTTAACATAATAATATTTTACAGCCCGGACTGATCTAACTTTAACATCCTTACTATACCCTCATCCAGTCCGTTAAAGTTTGAATTTATAAAATATCAGTATCGAGATACAAACACGTGTCTAATATCTATGTATTTATCAGACTGTACATTTCATTCATCATTTACTTTTTCTATTTACCGTCGTCTGATTATCGCTTCCAAAAACTCCTCTCTATTCCATTTTCGTATCCTAATCTTTTAATGGCAACCATTACTCACAATTCATTATCAGTTGAGTTTGATGCTATCTACAGGATGGAAGATACGGAAATGGTATCTACGTTCAAAAATCTGGAATCATCCGGACTGAGGAAATTCGTGGAATACGGTACGGTGGTGAATGAATCGGAGATCAAAGAACTATTCTCCAACGCCGTATCTCACAAGACTCCCATCTCTTCTTCGGTTAATGGGCAGATTGTTGAAATTTCTCAGGAGCTATTTACGGAGACGTTTGGACTTCCTACCTCTGGCATGTCCGATTTTGCTTCACTTGTCCAAAGCCACTGTTGAAGAATTTCAACACAGTAAAAATCTTCGGACCTACCCTTAAGCCAGCATTGAAGAAGAAAGAGATGCCTTTCCATTTTCAAGTGCTCTGCGACATCGTCGGAAAGCCGCTGCTGAGCAAGGCTAGAAGTTTTGATGCTGTGATGTCTGAAAAGTTTGGGGCCATGGCAACTATTCACTTTGGACAGAAAGTGAATTGGTGCCTCCACCCTATTTGGTGTTTTATTGGAGACCATCACTTCCGCAAAGCAGACTGTCTGTTTTGCTGTTCCACTGAGCAAGCTATTAGAGTCCATGAATATTGAGCTTGGGAACTCTTCGGCACTCTGTCCGTTCAAAGTCATCAATCCCAAAGGACTGGCTCTGTTAAGATCCAAAAGTGCTCCCCCAACTCCCACTGAATTCATTGACTGTCAAGATGGAGGTTGGTGCAGAACAGGCTGCAGCGAAGAAGACAAGGGCTTAGCGAAAACTGGTAGTGGTCCAGACTGACTCTGATGAAATCCAGTATGCCTCTACTACCTCATCCCTAACCAAACCCCTACCAAAGAAGCCTCGAACCCAACTCACCAAACCCCTGACAATCTTAAACCCCAAACCCGTATCTACTTTTCCTCCAACCCAAGCAACCCCTGTACTCCAAGCTCCACTCCCAAAACCCAAGCTCCACCTCAAACATCCAAAGCTCCACCCAAACTAGCCAAAGTTGTGCCCCGAGTCACATCCAATATCCCAGCTGTGAAGGGTATTGTGATTAAAGAATTGGGCGATTATACCCAATCAGGGATCAAACCCTCATCTGTTGCTGGGAAGGACAAAGCCACCATGACAGAGACTGCACCCTCAAAGCCCAAATCAGCTGCTCAAACAGCTATTGACATTGCCATGGAAGATATTGAAGAAAAATTACAGGCTCTCACCGTCATATTCGATGAATGGGTCTTGTACAGAACGGTCAATCACTTCAATCTGTTCTTCGGTAAGCTCAAGAGGGTGAACAAAATGGAACAAGAAGTTCTGAAAGGCACAAAAACAGACGATGTTCGCATTGCTATAAATCGCAAAGAGCTGTTTTGTGCAAACCACAGGCTGATGCTTGCAACTCTCCTTATCCAAGCTAAGAAAGCCAATTTTGATGTAACCAGCCCGACTGTCAAGGACGACAGCACGGTTATATCTCAGCTGGAGATGGACGTACTCACTCTTCATATGGCTATCAGAATGCATCGCCAGTGGTTGAATATTTCAACCCTCCTCCTATTCTGGATCGCCCAACCTCAAGCCAGACTGTGGCATGACAAAATTCTACAGAATATGAGGCAACCGTTACTAAGCCAGCGGAGAAGCCACCGCCTAATGCTCCGACTGCTGCAGAGGCTGAGGCAATTGACGTACTACTGGAATCTCCTACTATGTATATTATTTTTGCGTCCTCAGTCTCCGAAGCTCAGACCAGCACACTAGTCGCACCAAAGACTATTGTCACACAAGACATCGTCGATGTTGGACTAGTTGTGCCCGGCTTCGTTGCGGCTTTACAACTTGAGGAGCCTGTTCAACTAGTCTCTCCTTCAGACCAGTCTGCTGCAGACTTGGCATTTTTGAATTATTTTTCTACGGATCTGGTTGAATTAGTCCGGTCCGACCATCGCCAATCTGCTAACTCATTTATTGTTCCGATTGAAAAAGAGAAAGAGCTATCTATGCCACCTGCTGAAGACATACCATACTACCTTGATGATACTCCATCAGTGGCCAGTACCTTCGAGAATTATCTGATAATTTTTTATTTCTCTCCCAAAGAGTAAGAGAAGTACATCGAAGCTAGAGGACTACCTCTATGGATTTTGATTCTTTCAAGGAAAAGATGCTGAAGAGCATCAATAGTATCCAGCATGGTCTGAACGATATGTTTTCTCAACAAGCATCCTATAAGACCAGCCTGAGAAAAGAAGAGATCGAGCTGGCTTCCGAAGTAAAAACCACAGTTGCCAAATCCCTCCTTACCAAGATCATCGCCTGCATGCTATCCGTGCTCAGCTTACGCAAATCGTAGATTTCCTTCAGGAGATTGTTGATGCCAAAAAGGGGGAAAAGAATAACTAATGAAGCCAGCACAACAGCCCGAAAAGAAGACATAAATAACTGTCTGTAATGAATAATATATGTAAATGTATTCATCAGACAAGTTTATAAAAAGTCTTTCGGTCGGAATTCTCAGTCTTGTTCATTTATTTTGAAAAGTTCATTAATTTTGAACTAAAAGACTTAATCGAGCTGAACATAATTTCTACAAGAGAAAGGACTTAAAAAGATAAAGCAGCTCGGTTTTGTTATCATCAAAAAGGGGGAATTTGTTGGTTCTGGATTTTAAAGATGACAAAATAGACTAGACTAATAAAGACAATGACAAAATAGACCAGATCAATAAAGACCAGATCGTTAAAGACCAGATCGATAAAGACCAGATCAATGTCAACCAGATCGGTACAGACCAGATCGATGCAGATCAGATCAGAACTTATCAATTCAGACTAAGTTAGCAAACTTTCTTCATCAGTCCGAATAATCAACGACTATTATTGAAGCATTTAATGTTGCATTTAATGCTGAAATAGACCAAAGACTGAAGTTACCTTAAATGGTAAATAGACAAAGCAGATCTTATCTGACAAGCTTCGAAAGAACAGACCAGAAGGGAAATAGTCTAAAATAGAAGACTGCGGCTTGTTCAGAGGTTGACCAAAGTAAAGAGTTGCACACAAATGGAAATATTGTCGTTGACAGAAATGCTTATATATAGGTGCAACTTAAATGCTCAAAGTACGAGACAATACAAGAGATACAACACGCATACGAGATCAACAATCAATCATTTTATTGAGCATCCATTTGTGCAGAACACTATCATCGAAAGACTTCATCTTGTCGATCTGCTCAAAGTTGAAAGCACGTCTTATTATTTTATTTGATCGTTTAAGGATCATTTGTGCTTAGAATAATTCACTCTATCAATTGTATTTGTTCTAAGATAGAAGAGTGAGTTCTTTGTAATTGTCAGACGGATTGTGTCTGAACAGATTGAGAGACTAGGAATTTCAGTCTGGCAGTGGGATAAATCCAGCTGAATCGAGGTTGTACAACGGGATTATATTACTCAAAGTCTTCTAGTGAATCCTTCCTAAATTAGAAGAAGGGGAGACGTAGAAGGAATTGCCTTCAAACTTCCAGAAACACATCCTGTCTATTTACATATCGCACTACTTTGTGTTTCAAGCTATCAGACCGGTCTTACTAACCAAGAACAGACCGATTCCACACTCACACTACCAGTGGTTTGTTGAGATTAGAATTTATTAAGAAATATGTCTCATTTGCTAACCCAAGTGAAATCAATCCAGGAAAATCAAAAAGATAAATTTTAGTAGAGTGTTTATTCACCCTCCCTCTAAACACTCATATTCGATCCTAACAACATCCCTATAAATACTAGATGAGTTCCTTTATAAATTACACTCAAACGTTAGAAACTTTAACTATTCACGCACTGTTTGACAATGTTCCTTTGGCACTGTTTGGCCCTGTTCCGGCACTGTTTGGTGTTGTTCAAGCCTTGTTTTGCAACCTAGTTCATCCAATAAAGTTATAATCATTGTAAGTGGGATTTTATATAATACTATCATTCCGTGTTTAAAGGTATTGCTATATGTTTTGAACTTCAATCGAACACCTTCCATAATTGAAAGTGTGAGTTTTTTGAAAATCTGAGGATTTTGAGAAAGTATGATTTAAGCATTGATAACTTGGAGGATTTATTGTGTATGCCAAAGTGTATTAAAAAGATGTACATATAATCTATTGTAAATATCAGTTTTGATGTGTGGCACCAGATCTGTTCTGTTGAGGTCAGTTCCAATGTTGTTCAGATTTTGTTATGGTTCTAGGTGAATGTTATGACTCTAGGTGAGTCAATCTATTCAGCTCTAGGTGAGTGGTAAGCTGATCAGTTTAAGCTCCAGGTGAGCATATCTGTTTAGGCTTTAACGAGAGCTCTCTCTCTCTCTATGTATATATATATATATATATATATATATATATATTATATATATATATATTATATATATATATATATAGTCAGTTATGTTCTTGTTTCTTGTGTGAGCAGGGCAGTTTGCATAAATATCAGTTATGAAATAAGTTTAATTTACCTTGTAATCATCTGCTTGAAATTATACATGTATATATCTGTTTCGTATGTTCGATTGGATCCACTTTCTGAGTGTTTCCCAACATATTCACCCCATGCATTTCCTCCTCAAGTATAAATGAGACAGACGTTGAAGAAAATAACAAAACCAGTTTTGAGGATGGTAGAATAACTGCTTTTATTTTGGAACATGGAAACTGATTCTTTATCAGTTCTATCTTATAAACTTTAGTAATTTGTGCTTCCGTAATGTTATATTAAATTTAATTGTAAATCACTTTTAAATATTTTATCAGTTCGAGTTGTAAGAAAATTTTCTAATGTTTTGGAATAAAAAGATTGGTTTTTTTTAGATCTGTATCCGAGGCTTGTTGTTTTAAAATTTTTAATTTGGAGATAACGCTGGTGTCATCGTCCCAGTTTAGGGGCGTGATATTTAAGTTGTAGCAGAGCAACCATGTTTCCATAATGCCGCTGGGAAGACTCGATAGATTGATGATATGTAGAACAGATCAGTCCAATAGAACTGATTAGTATAGCAGATCAGTCCAGTAGAATAAGGTCTAGTTAAAAACCAGATGAGTAATCGATCTGTAGAACCAATCCAACCGAACCGATCAGTCCTACTTGTACCAGTTTCCTAAGCTGACCCTGTGATGTCCGGGGATTAATGATGTTAATCCCGGTGTGGTATTAATCCTTGATGGATTTTTAATTGTGGCAATTAGGAATTAATTGCGGTGTTTGGTCTCCCGAGGTTGTTAAATCGGGTATTTGGAACCGTTGGATCCAAAGGTTGAGATTGTATTCTCAATTTGGTGGAAAACCTATGAGTTGGGTTTTCAGTGGGACTTGGTGTCCGGGGTGCCTTATGTAGGGGCCAGTCTGGGGATTTGATGTTGGAGAGAGAGTTTTTGAAAACAGATGATTTTTAATGAATCATGATGTATTTGTGGAGGTATTGGTATTTTGGGGCATTTTTGCTATATATACCAGTTGGACTCGGGATTCCGTCATTCGGAATCCATTTCTCTCCTCTCCCTCACGCCTCTCTCTCACCCCAAACCCTTCCCCTTTCCCTTTGATGAGCAAAATCGATGGAGGCTCATCCTAGGAGCCGGATTTCTCGAAGATAGGTTGGTAAGTTTCTTCCCCTCGTCATTGTCTTCGATTTGATAGTGATATGGGGTGTTATGGTTGAGCTTTTGGGTTGGATTTGTGTTTGGGGGTTTTGGGTTAAAAATCTAAAATGTTGATTTTAGTGTTTTTATGGAGTTTAAATGTTGTATTGGGGGTGTTGAGGAAGTTAGGGGTGTTGGTTTTGAGTTTGGGTGTGAAAAACACCATTGAAGCTCGAAATGTTCGGAAGCCCGCAGGTCGCGATCGATCGCGGCTAGGCGCCGATCGATCGCGACATGCTACTGATTTTGGGAAGACGATGTGCAGTATCGGCGATCGATCGCGAAAAGTGGGCGATCGATCGCGAGGGTCTCGGCGACCAATCGCGAGATGTGGCGATCGATCGCGGCTTGTTTCTTTTCGGGCAGTAGGGTATGGCGATCGATCGCGGCTTAGCGCCGATCGATCGCGGCCCTGTTCCCTTTGTTTTTTTCAAAATTTTGGAAAATGTCGGGATTTTGGAATCGAAGTTTAAAGTGCCCGTTTCCGGGGCAATGTCTACATTCCAAGGGAATGCTATATTTCTAAATGCATTGGTTTGAACCAACGTTTAATAAAATAGGATTCTCGGTTGAATCTTAGGCTATCTATTAAACTTGTAAAATGGTTTATTTTGAGTATTATGCATGCTTAGCCGGGGGGGGGGGGGGGGCTTTTATTTGGTAATCGTCATGGATTGACGATATGTTTGGGAATTTGAACGTGCTTGGGCACGTGGTTGCATGCTTATGTTTGATTCTGAATTATTTGTGTTTTAGCACATACTTCTTGAGGAATGGGACTCAAGCAAGGTTTGGCTTGGACTGCGAAGACTTAAGGTACGTATGACGTACGAGCGTAGCCTATTATAATGTTGCAACTGTAAAATGCATGGTATGTGATAATTGCATTAAATGGGCATTGGGGCACATGGAGTGTGATGATTGCATTATATGGGTATTGAAATACATGGCATGTGGTAATTGCACCAAATGGGTATTGAAATGCATAGTACATGATACTTGCTATAAATGGATAACGATATGCACGGTAAATGGTATTTGCGTCAAAGGGTTATACATTAGGAACTATGCGGTGCCGCTATTGAGCGAGCAATGATATGGGATGTTGTCGCCTTTGAGCGACCATCGGTTATGACACCGCTAGTGTTGAGCGTGCGCTGGGTTTAGAATGTCGCTATTGTGGAGCGAGCAATGAATAGGAACATGGAATCATTGAATTGATTTATGTGATATTTACGGTCTTTTACATAATGATTTTACCATATTGATTATGGAACTAGCATAACATAACGGTATTAGTTAATCTATGTGGCGATTAACTGGCTTTGGGAATTATTTTGCGAACAGGGACAATACATGGGATCCCGGATGAGGGTGTTACCATCCAGGGAGTATCATTTAAATTATGGCATTTACATTCTGTAAATTATGAATTGCATGTTATGATTATTAGATTGGTGGTATTGGTATGCTCACCCCGTGTGGGGGCTGTCTCTGTTGGGGCAGGTGTTACAGATGTAGCAGCAGCTTGGAGTCGAGCTCGGGCTGTTGATCTGAGGTACATCCAGGATCGAGGTACCAGGGCTGGTTGAATAAGCGCATGGGTCCAGAGTTGAGATCGAGCTGTGCTTGGGAGGTACTTCCAGGATTGAAGTGCCAGTAACGGTATCCGGTAGAGTCTTTTATACATTAGATACACGCGTGTTCATTGGGTGCTCTTATGTGAGTACATTTTACGTGTATATGGAATGTATAAATGGGCTACGACTCTTCTCTATTCATTCATGGTTTGCATGCAATTAAATATGAAATTGCCAAATGAACTGAGAGCATGTTGGTGTATTATAAGGGTGCATGTTATATGAATAATCTTGGTTGGGAATATGAATATTATGTGGATTGAATGCAAGAAATTTTCTGGATAGCTTATGGTGTTGCACTTGCATATGGTTTTCCCCATGATAGTATGATTATATGCACTAATGGTATGGCTTAATACACTAATAACGGGTTAAGGGCACGGGGGTCCTTGCATTACTGGTATCAGAGCAGTGGTTAGCTCTTTGGGGCTGTTGAGGGCCTAGGAAAATGATAATGGGAATGAGAAGCACATACTTATGCATGATGGTAGTTAGTGTTGCGTGGCACAACTATATTGCTTATGTGCATTTATGATATGTGTTCATAATTGGAATATGTTATTGCTAACCATGGTGGTTGCAGGGTCATATGAGACATGGACTATGCATTACGGTTGCATAGATATACATCGGAGTGATGATTTTAATGCTTTATCGCTAAATGTTGGAGCGAGGTGCATTAAAATACACTCATGGCAATGATTATTGGAATAAAGGTTATGCATTACAGTTGCATGCACGTCGAAGCGATGATGCCGCTGTCGTGTCGAAGCAATGGTAAATGCCGCTGTCACGTCGAAGCGATGATGCCGCTGTCGTGCCGAAACAATTATTGGAATACGGGATATGCATTACGGTTGCATGCACGTCGAAGCAATGATGCCGATGTCGTGTCGAAGCGATGGTAAATGCCGCTATCACGTCGAAGCGATGATGACGCTGTCGTGCCGAACAATTATTGGAATACGGGATATGCATTACGGTTGCATGCATGGCATAGCGATGTGAATACTTGCCGCTGTTATATTATAGCAATGAAGAATATTTGCCGCAAATATGTCGAAGCGAAGGATAATGCCGCTGCCATATTACTATTGCGAGGGATATTATGCCGCTAATATGTCGAAGCGAGGGGTATTTCCGCTGTCATGCCGGAACGATGGTAAATGCCACTTTGTGTCGAAGCGATGGTAAATGCCGCTGTCACGTCGAAGCGATTGTACCACCGTCATGTCGAAGCGATGATGCCGCTGTCGTGTCGAAGCGATGATACATGCCGCTGTCACGTCGAAGCGATGATGCCGCTGTCATGACGTAGCGATGCGATCGGGAACAAAGTACTACATGAGTGTGAGTACCTCTTGAGTCCGCGATTATTCCGCTATTTTATTGGTGATGGTTCACGCCGCCGGGTATTTTATTGGCGATGATTCATGCCGCCGGGTATTTTATTGGCGATGGTTCATGCCGCCGGGTATTCTATTGGCGATGGTTCATGCCGCCGGGTATTCTATTGGCGATGGTTCATGCCGCCGGGTATTTTATTGGCGATGGTTCATGCCACCGGGTATTCTATTGGCGATGGTTCATGCCGCTAGGTATCATATAGCGATGGTACATTCCGCTACATCTATGGCGATGGTTCATA
The DNA here is from genome assembly GCA_907163345.1 of Haberlea rhodopensis. Lineage (NCBI taxonomy): Eukaryota > Viridiplantae > Streptophyta > Magnoliopsida > Lamiales > Gesneriaceae > Haberlea > Haberlea rhodopensis. The sequence goes on from CAJQUN010000079.1 coordinate 2,606,532, forward strand.
CCGCCGGATATCTATAGCGATGGGTTATACCGCTATGTGCGTAGCACTCGATTATTCCGCCTACGAGCGATGGGTGCTGCTTGTGTACTGCTGGTGAATGATGGATACAGGTATTCCGCTATTATGGTAGCGATGAGGTATGGCATATTACTTTTGTTATCATTATTGTGAATACTATGTGTTGTTTTATACCGTCATGTGTCTGACGATGAGATTATGGATGTCGTATATCGACATGTACCGTCGTATGTTTGACGATGTTATTTGAATGTCATATGTTGACATATACCGTCACGGGATGGCGATGATATAAATGGTGTTCTATGTAGACGAGTATCGTCGTTTTGGTGAATGATACATTCTCGTTTATGTATTTGGTTGTATGGTTTGAGTGCCGATGGTGGGCACATGGTAGAGTTTGGGTCACTAGTTGACGAGACTTTTTGCCGAGCAGGTTTGCTCGATGGCGCATTGGATGCATTGTACCGGTGAGGGTACCGCATCATGTTATAGAGGTAAATATTTGTCGAGCAGTGATACCCTTGGGTATGCTCGCTGGGATGGCTAAGGCCAAGTGATTGGTGGTAAGAGTAGTCATTGAGGAAACTACTCGCTTGTTGTTGTGATGTGGGGAGGCATGGTTACACCCACCCTGAGGGTGTGGAATAAGTCCTAATGGATTAGGATTGCATGGTAGTTAAGCAAGGACACCTGGATGTCCATTGTGCTTGGTGTTTTATAGCTATGTTGGGTGATGACCCAAAACTCTAATGGTTTGTACGGTATGATATACCGGGTTGAGACATGTGTCACATTGGTAGTTGGTATAAGCCTATGGTGCTAGCGAATCGCTAGCCAGGTATGGTTGCAGTACTTTGGTGGGCTTGTGTTAGCCTTTATGCTGCTCGTTGGATTCGAGATGGGTGAATCATATGGCGATACGATGAGGGTTATGATAGACTCTTGTAGTCTCCATGTGGCATGGTGATTGAGGTAGGGAATACCTCACGGGGACGTTTATACGCCATTGTTTTGAGGGACTTGTACTGGGACAGCTCAATTTTGTTGGTATTACCAACGTGAGTGTCAACAAGTCGTTGTTAGCTCTAGTTGAGCATCCTTGCATATGGCATGCAATGGGAGTCACAATGGCTTGTGAGATATAGTTAGTGGGGTGACACTACTATATTGATTTTGTCTCTTGGAGAGATTTGGATTGTACTGTCTTGGAGACAGCTTGCATCGGTCGTGGATTGATTGTAAATCAGCCATGGTAAGCATTACTGGTGTTGGACCAAGTAATGGATTTCTTACCTCGGTGAGACGTTTGAGGAGACGTCTCCGGGGAGATGCTCGATTGTGAAGTACTATGGCATTAGTACAGAGCATCGTTGGGATGTGTATACATGGCGTATAAGGATTTTGGATCGGGTAAGGGTGGTATTGATGCACTACTCTAACCAGTTGTGTATTTCTGGGTTCCGGGATATGTTTTTGGTATAAATATATCCAGGTCTTCCGAACGGTGGTTCGAGGATTGGAGGATCATGGATTCATGATTTTTCCTTGAGAGGAAGGCAGTATTATGATACCTACCGGTTGAATCTTTTGGGGAGATTCGTTATTTTGGTTCGTGTGGTGGTGATGTTGAAATCACACCCTTTGGTTTTGGGTTTGTCAACCATCATTCTCCGTGGGGTGAGAATAATCGAGGTTGGACAGTTGGTTTTGGGATTTGGATATGATTGGAGATACCCGAGTCTATTGCATTGTGTATGCATGTTGTGATTGGTGTTTGGGCATGTATGCCGTGAGTGTATACGAATGCCAACGTTATTTTGTTCATTGTTGAACGTCGAGTTTGTATGCTTGTTTTGGTGAATCTCCGGTGTGAGATTGTGGAACCTCGAGATCGGTAATCTCGATGGCACGATGCATTCTGATGAATGATCGTGAGGGTTGTTTGATTTCCCCTGAGGAGGGATCGTCGTGTTTTGGAATCATGGTAATTCTTGTTGGATACTTCGATAGCCTTCCTATTTTAGGATTGTTGGATCCAAGGATAAATGAGGGATGGCCGGGTTTTGGGATTGTTTAGTGTCATGGTTGACACGTGTGTAGGAATGCAATTGTTTGTCTTGTGTGTCCCCTGTGGAACTTGAGACTTTGTGGGGTTTTGATGGTGTGTCAGGACCAAGATATGGTTTCTTGGAACACACCGGTGTAAACATCCTCGGAGATGTGCTTTGTGTAGATCGGTGACCGTGGGTAACCCGATCCGGGTTGCAAGTGATGCAACTACTCCTTTGGAGGAGAGGGACTGGGAAGCGAAAGCCGGATTTTCTGTGAGTATACTGTTGTACACTAGTGGTCCCCATCATGACTATGCGTGTCAAGCATCGTGGGCAAGTGATGAATATCACGGAGTGATATCTATGTCGGGACCAAGGAAGGTTTGGTTGATTTTCAGTCATGGTGGACTGACTTCTGGTTTTTAGAGCTTGGTGCGAGATGGGTGTTCTCGCAGTTGTTAATTCGATTCTAATGTGGTCCAGAACCGGGGTTGTGGCCTTGTTTTGGTTGTGTAGTCCTGGAGTTACGTGGAGTACATCGGTGCAATTTCGAGGACGAAATTTTATTAGTGGGGGATAACTGTGATGTCTGGGGATTAATGGTGTTAATCCCGGTGTGGTATTAATCCTTGATGGATTTTTAATTGTGGCAATTAGGAATTAATTGCGGTGTTGGGTCTCCCGAGGTTGTTAAATCGGGCATTTGGAACCGTTGGATCCAAAGGTTGAGATTGTATTCTCAATTTGGTGGAAAACCTATGAGTTGGGTTTTCAGTGGGACTTGGTGTCCGGGGTGCCTTATGTAGGGGCCAGTCTGGGGATTTGATGTTGGAGAGAGAGTTTTTGAAAACAAATGATTTTTAATGAATCATGATGTATTTGTGGAGGTATTGGTATTTTGGGGCATTTTTGCTATATATACCAGTTGGACTCGGGATTCCGTCATTCGGAATCCATTTCTCTCCTCTCCTCTCCCTCACGCCTCTCTCTCACCCCAAACCCTTCCCCTTTCCCTTTGATGAGCAAAATCGATGGAGGCTCATCCTAGGAGCCGGATTTCTCGAAGATAGGTTGGTAAGTTTCTTCCCCTCGTCATTGTCTTCGATTTGATAGTGATATGGGGTGTTATGGTTGAGCTTTTGGGTTGGATTTGTGTTTGGGGGTTTTGGGTTAAAAATCTAAAATGTTGATTTTAGTGTTTTTATGGAGTTTAAATGTTGTATTGGGGGTGTTGAGGAAGTTAGGGGTGTTGGTTTTGAGTTTGGGTGTGAAAAACACCATTGAAGCTCGAAATTTTCGGAAGCACGCAGGTCGCGATCGATCGCGGCTAGGAGCCGATCGATCGCGACATGCTACTGATTTTGGGAAGACGATCTGCAGTATCGGCGATCGATCGTGAAAAGTGGGCGATCGATCGCGAGGGTCTCGGCGACCAATCGCGAGATGTGGCGATCGATCGCGGTTTGTTTCTTTTCGGGCAGTAGGGTATGGCGATCGATCGCGGCTTAGCGCCGATCGATCGCGGCCCTGTTCCCTTTGTATTTTTCAAAATTTTGGAAAATGTCAGGATTTTGGAATCGAAGTTTAAAGTGCCCGTTTCCGGGGCAATGTCTACATTCCAAGGGGAATGCTATATTTCTAAAATGCATTGGTTTGAACCAACGTTTAATAAAATAGGATTCTCGGTTGAATCTTAGGCTATCTATTAAACTTGTAAAATGGTTTATTTTGAATATTATATATGCTTAGCCGGGGGGGGGGGCTTTTATTTGGTAATCGTCATGGATTGACGATATGTTTGGGAATTTGAACGTGCTTGGGCACGTGGTTGCATGCTTATGTTTGATTGTGAATTATTTGTGTTTTAGCACATACTTCTTGAGGAATGGGACTCAAGCAAGGTTTGGCTTGGACTGCGAAGACTTAAGGTACGTATGACGTACGAGCGTAGCCTATTATAATGTTGCAACTGTAAAATGCATGGTATGTGATAATTGCATTAAATGGGCATTGGGGCACATGGTGTGTGATGATTGCATTATATGGGTATTGAAATACATGGCATGTGGTAATTTCACCAAATGGGTATTGAAATGCATAGTACATGATACTTGCTATAAATGGATAACGATATGCATGGTAAATGGTATTTGCGTCAAAGGGTTATACATTAGGAACTATACGGTGCCGCTATTGAGCGAACAATGATATGGGATGCTGTCGCTGTTGAGCGACCATCGGTTATGACGCCGCTAGTGTTGAGCGTGCGCGGGGTTTAGAATGCCGCTATTGTGGAGCGAGCAATGAAATAGGAACATGGAATCATTGAATTGATTTATGTGATATTTACGGTCTTTTACATAATGATTTTACCATATTTATTATGGAACTAGCATAACATAACGGTATTAGTTAATCTATGTGGCGATTAACTGGCTTTGGGAATTATTTTGCGAACAGGGACAATACATGGGATCCCGGATGAGGGTGTTACCATCCAGGGAGTATCATTTAAATTATGGCATTTACATTCTGTAAATTATGAATTGCATGTTATGATTATTAGATTGGTGGTATTGGTATGCTCACCCCGTGTGGAGGCTGTCTCTGTTGGGGCAGGTGTTACAGGTGTAGCAGCGGCTTGGAGTTGAGCTCGGACTGTTGATCTGAGGTACTTCCAGGATCGAGGTACCAGGGCTGGATGAATAAGCGCATGGGTCCAGAGTTGAGATCGAGTTGTGCTTGGGAGGTACTTCCAGGATTGAAGTGCCAGTAACGGTATCCGGTAGAGTCTTTTATACATTAGATACACGCGTGTTCATTGGGTGCTCTTATGTGAGTACATTTTACGTGTATATGGAATGTATAAATGGGCTACGGCTCTTCTCTATTCATTCATGGTTTGTATGCAATTAAATATGGAATTGCCAAATGAACTGAGAGCATGTTGGTGTATTATAAGGGTGCATGTTATATGAATAATCTTGGTTGGGGAATATGAATATTATGTGGATTGAATGCAAGAAATTTTCTGGATAGCTTATGGTGTTGCATTTGCATATGGTTTTCCCCATGATAGTATGATTATATGCACTAATGGTATGGCTTAATACACTAATAACGGGTTAAGGGCACGGGGGTCCTTACTGACCCGCCTTATGCCAATCAATTCTGATCATTTGACCATACATCAGTTATGTAGAGCTGACCAGTCTAAACCTATAGTTCTAACCCTTCATCAGTTTGGTTTCCAAAACTTAATCATGTTCTTGACTTGAAAAACTTTTAAGAAAATTTTCACTCAATTTCGAGATAATTTATTTTTGAGTGAACATTTAGACTATTTATAGGCCTACCTTTATTCGATTATTGATTCTTAGAACTTAAGCTTATATGAATCGATTTATTCATATTTTCTTGTTTGGGATGTAGGCTTTGATGACTCATGACCAATCTAGCATGACCCTCCAGTTTGAGCATATGATTGAGGAACTTGAGGAGTCATTAGCCAAAGAGAAACAGGAGAAGACCGAGCTCTTAGAAGTTAGAGACCATCTGCATGCTGACGTCCATTGATTCTCCATCTAGTATAGCCGTACCGAGGAAGAACTTGCGGAGGCTAGAAATTGCAATGTAGGACTTATAAAGATTCATAACAAAAAGGTGGATAGTAATCGAGCTCTAGTGCAACAGTTGGAGCACCTCCAACACGAGTATGAACAAAAAGAGGCCCAATTTCAGGATCTTACCACAGATAACACGAAGATGGTGCTCGAGATTGAGCATTTGCAAAATCTCATCATCAACCTGTGCAGGTGGAAGAGGAAGATGACCCCAAGGAGGATCCAACAGAGGAGGAAATCGAGGAGGAATTAGGAGATGGATAGATATAGACTAGTTTTTAAGTACTCTTTGTAATAAGGATATTCGTAATCTATTTCAATCCATCGGTGTAATCTCTCGTTCAACTATCAATGAAACTTTGTTTTCTCTTCAAAACTTATCTCCATTATTTTTCGAACAATTATTATTTTTGCCTATATGCAACAACTTTAGAATATTACAACTTTGTAAGATATGGATGGACGCCCACCTCGCAACAACCGCAACTCATCTATGCCTTTCCTCGCAACAATGATGATGAAGCCAGGGGAAGTGAGAATCCACCACCACCACCAAGAACTGGGTTAAGTCGTGAAAACTTAGGCGATAGCCACTGTCATGGCAACAACACTTCAAGGGTTAATAAACACAACTGCTACTAACCAACCGCAACCCAACCAACTCAACAGCCACAAGGGATTAAATATCCTTATGAATCTTTATGCAATAACCGAGTCCCCACATTTGTTGGCAATCTGGACCCGAGGTGGCGCAAAATTGGATGAGAGAAGTTGAAAACCACCATGAATTGCTTGAAGTGCCCCAGGAAATAAATGTCGGAGTCACCAGGCCCTTTCTTGTTGACAAAGCAAGGAAGTGGTGGGACAATGTTTTACCTTCAATGATCTTAGTAGGATATATCACCTGGCAATGATTCCGAAGTGCTTTTCTGAAACAATACTTTCCAATAGCTGTAAAACTTCAGAAGTTGAATGAGTTTGAAATTTTTTCCCAAACTTCGGGGATGTCAGTGGTGGAATACTCCTCTAAGTTCCATGCCTTAGGAAATTATGCCCCAACGATAATGGCGGATGAGGATCTTAAACTGCATCGCTTTAAGAAAGGCCTGGATATTCGAGACCAGTAAGCTTTAGCGGTTTACGAGGGCCACAATTTCGAAGATATGATGGAGGCAACCATCAGGGCTGAGACCTACATCTAGCGGAGAGATGATGAGTTCAAGCGCAAGCAACCTCCCCCTAATAAGAACTCTAATAATGGACAAAAGTTCAAGAGGTTGATGCAATATGGTAACCAACAAAGAGGAATCACTCCTACTCTCATCAACAAAGAAGCCAAGAAATGTCCATCGTGTGGCTTTGTTCACTCGGGTGATCATCCTACAAGAAGCGGAGCTTGCTTTCGATGTGGAAAATTTGGTCACCAAATTGCAGATTGTCCCGAACCTGAGAAAAGGGATACTATTTCAGGCAATATCGTTCCTCCGAAAAAATCCAAGGAGAAGAAACACAATGCTGGGGTGCTTGCCATAGCTCAAGAAGAGGCAAATGATGAAAATGATGTTGTGGTAGATACCATTTTATTAAACAAAACTTGCTTATGTGTTGTTTGATTTCGATGCCACTTAATCATTTATTTATAAGAGATTTGCTAAGTAGTTGGCACTTAAACATGATACACTTAGTGAACCATATATAGTAGTGACTCCTGCTAATAAGACTCTAGAGGCGCACAATGTTCATCGAAACTGTACCATTAGTTTGTGTGATAAGACGTTCAGCGCTGACCTGATCCAACTCAACATGGTGGAGTTTGATGATATCTTAGGGATTGTAGGGTCTTCCTACCTTAACATCATCTTTAACACAAATAATGGACTAAACATTGCATATAATAACGTCTCAAGGTTAAGGTTGTAGTTGAGCTATAAGATTACAGGCCAAAAATATGAAACTTCAAACTTAATTGATTACATTCTCAAAATGAATGTTGAAGCGATAGAATTATACTACTCCTAGAGTAGAGACTATCTCAAAAATCCTGCAACCTAATTTCTTTCACGCTCCTCATAGCTCACTGTCTCAACCCGACCCTGAGCCTTTTGTCCAAAAGTGTACCTACAGGGACAACACATCGTGAGCATGCACATCTTTACTTAATCATCATAAAAGAACATAACAGTAAATGTATGAAATCTTAGTTAAGCAAACTTGCTAGTTATTCGTTAACTTCTTCTTGTTGACCCTGATTTACATTCATACATATGGACGTCTTACCTTGTTATATGGCGTCTTACCATATCATAAACATCGTATGGCATCTTGCCATGTGGGCGTCTTACCCAATCATAACATCGTATGGCATCTTACCGTATCATGACATCGTATCATGATATTAACATCATATAAACATCATCATTACTTGTCATAATCATCTTCATGGATATCGTATCCTCTTCACTTATCATAAACATCATCATCATAATCTACTTATCATACTCATCGCTCATCATAAACATCATTATCATAATTTACTTATCATACTCATCGTCTTAAACATCATCATAAACATCATCATCATCATAAACATTATCATTACAAACATCATATGTAGGAGTATGGTTTACCGTCCGATGCTCGTACGTTTCTTACGTACCTTAATCCCAAAAGTGGAGAAATCGGAGAGCTTTATCTCCTTGAGGTTGTGGGTACTTGGGATGGTTCTACATAACCATACAAATTGATATTAGATGCTAATCATGGTCCAATATCCAAAAATCCCACAAAAATATCAAAAATGCACATTTTTACACCTCGCGATCGATCGCCGCCCAGGCCCGATCGATCGCGAGATCATACTGGACGAGGCTCAAAATTTTGCATCTTGGCGATCGATCGCCACTTTTGGCGTGATCGATCACCAGCCTCACCGATCGATCGTCCAAAGGTGGCGATCGATCGCCAAACGCTACTGGCGCCCACTGCCGGCTCGCGATCGATCGCCAAGAATGGGCGATCGATCGCCAGTCGCTGTACATCGAAAAATCGCCATTAATGAGCATTTTTCAAACCTTTCTTCATGCCTTACAAATCCAAACTTCCCTACAACATCAATAACATCATAACCCACTAAAACCCACATAAAACACTTCAAAAATCATACCCCAACCATAAACAACATATACCCAAAACAAACCCACATAAATCATCAAAAACTAACCCATTTCAACACCAAACATCATAAAACTTTTAGGAATGGTTCCATACCTCTTGTAGGCTCCAAATCCTAACAAAGATCACACAAACAAAGTTTTTGTGAAGCTTTCCTTCTCCTTCTTTGGTGGATCTCGAAAATGGGAAGGGTTTGGGGTTGGGAAGTGATTTGGGGATTTTAAAAAGTGAATGGTAAAGTGGGGTTAAAGTGATGTGTAAAGGATTAAAAAGGGGTTGTTTAATTTAATTAAAAATTGTACCCCAAACTTAACATGATGTATAAAATACTCCACTTGGTATTTTAAAGGCATTTTACAACATGCTACAAACTTCCCTTAAATTCATGCTTTCCTCATAATTGGTAATCAATATAATTAAATCATGTTAACACTTCATTACCCATCATATAAATTAATTACCAACATAAATAATCACATGACCATCATTAATGCTCAAATTGCATATAATTGATTTCGGGGCATCACAGGGATGGATTGGTTAGCTAACTTTCATGCCTTAGTTGACTGTAGCAATAAGAATGTCAAGATAAGAGCTTCAGATCAAAAGGAGATCATATATCGAGGCAAGACCAATGAACGAAGATCTCTCATGTCCGTTTCAAAAACATGGAAAGCAATGAAATGTGGTGAAGAGGTCTACCTAGCTACGATCAGTGAACAACAAAAAAAAATACCGAACTCAGACTAGAAGATGTATCGGTAGTACAAGAATTTCCAGATGTATTTCCAGAAGACTTGCCATGATCATTTCCCGACCGTGAGATAGAATTTGAGATCAATTTGGTCCCTGGCTCTGCATCAATTTCACAGGCTCCATACTGTATCGCCCCATCGGAATTGAAAGAACTACAAGAGCAACTACAAGGACTCTTAGACAATAAGCACATCAGACCTAGTGCATCTCCATGGAGAGCTTCAGTACATTTTGTAAAGAAGAAAGACATAAGTATGTGATTGTATATCGACTATAGAGAATTAAACAAGTTCACAATCAAGAACAAATATCCTCTCCCAAGGATAGATGGCCTTTTTGATCAACTCAAAGGAGCTAAAGTCTTTTCTAAACTCGATATAAGGTCAGGTTATCATCAGCTTAAGATTAAGCAGAGGACATTTCGAAGACTGCCTTTCGGACCATATGGACATTATGAATTCACATTGATGCCGTTTGGTTTGACGAATGCTCCAGCCGCTTTCATGGATTTAATGAACCGAGTATTCAAGCCATTTTTGGACATATTTGTGGTAGTATTCATTGATGATATCTTTGTGTATTATCCAAGCAAGGAAGAGCACGAAGAACACCTTCGCCTCACTCTCCAGACCTTAAAGGAAAAGATAACTTTATGCCAAATTCAAGAAGTGCGAATTTTGGATAGAGAGTGTTGCTTTCTTAGATCACAACATATTAGAATTGGGTGCATCCGTAGATCCTAAGAAAGTGAATGCAATCATGGATTGGCCAAGACCAAAGACCGTGAGGAAATTCAAAGTTTCTTAGGGCTTGCTTGCCATTATTGGAAATTTGTTGAAGGATTTCCTTAATTGTCGTACCCCTTACAAGGCTCACACAGAAGAACTATAAATTCATATGGAGTGTAAGAAGAGTTTTGAGACTTTAAAGAGAAAGCTCACATCTACACCTGTGTTGGTATTACCTACTGAAGTTAGCGATTCATCAAAGGAAGGCCTTGGATGTGTGTTCAGGCAAGAAGACAGAATAATTGCTTATGCTTCGAGGCAACTCAAACAATATGAGCAAAATTACCCTATGTGAGGTAGCCACAGTAGTTTTTGCCTTAAAAATTTGGAAGCACTACCTCTATGGCTCTAATTGCAAGGTCTTCACCGATCACCAAAGCCTCAAATATTTGTATACTCAGAAGGACTTAAATATGAGGCAAAAGCGATGGATGGAACTACTCAAGGACTACGACCTCACAATCAACTATCATCCTGGGAAAGCAAACAAAGTAGCAGATGCGTTGATTCGGAAAGGGAAAGGAAAGATGATATTGGCTTCATTTTTAGTTCAAACATGTCTACGAGAGACAACTAAGTTAAATCAGGATCGAGACCCTGGTATGATGAAGTTAAAAGAGCAAGTCAACGTGGGAAAAATCTCTGATTTTCAGTCAGACCAAGATGGAGTCATATGGATGAAAGGACGATTGTGTGTACCAAATGTCGACAACCTTAGATAAGAGGTGATGTCCGAAGCACATAAAACAAAGTTCTCAGTCCACTTGAGAGTACAAAGATGTACAAAGACTTGAAAGAAATTTTTTGGTGGAATGGAATGAAGAGAGATGTTGTTGAGTTTGTTGCTCGATGCTTAGTTGTGAGCAAGTCAAAGCTGAGCACCAATGACCAGGAGGATTACTTCAACCTCTCGAAATCCCCGAATGGAAATGATAACACATCTCCATGGACGTTGTAGTAGGATTGCCAAAATCATGACATAGTCATGACGAAAAATGGGTAATTGTGGACAGGCTCACTAAGTCCGCACATTTCTTGCCCGTCCATATGAACTATAACCTGGATAAGTTAGCAACCCTATATATGGATAATATTGTGTGACTACATAGAATTCCAGTGAGCATTGTATCAGGCAGAGATCCTAAGTTCGTATTTTCAACAAGCTATGGGAACTAAGGTAACTCTTAGTACATCGTATCACCCACAACCAGATAGAGAGGACTATCCAAAATCTCGAGGATATGCTAAGAACTTGTGCCATAGATTTTAGTGCAAATTACAGTGAGCTCTTACCATTAGTTGAGTTTGCTTACAACAATAACTAATGTAGCAGTATTGGGATGACACCATATGAAGCATGTTAACCTTTGTATTGGGATGAAGTGGGAGAAAAAGTTATCACTGGACCCAAATTAATTCAAGCGGCAACAGACAAAATCTCCATCATTAGAGATCGACTTAAAACAGCCCAGGATCGACAAAAAAAGTTAGGAGAATGAAAAGAGAAGACCGATTGTGTTTGAGATTGATGAGAAAGTCTACGTGAAAATTTCACCAATGAAATGAGTGATTCGATTCGGCAAGGCCGGAAAGTTGAGTCCAAGATATGTGGGTTCGTTTGAAATCTTAGAAAGAATTGAAACATTGGCATATCGATTAGTCTTATCACCTAATCTATCAAAAGTCCACAATTTTTTCACGTATCCCAACGAATGAAGTACATTGCGAACCCGAGCCACATACTCAAAGCAGAACCTCTAGTGGCTCAAGCAAATTTAGACAAAACTTTGAAGTACGAAGAAGTTTCACTCCGAGTCGTAGATTCAAAGGATCAAGTGTTAAGATGGAGGTATGTTTCTTAAGCTCAATGGTCCAATCACACCGAGAGGGAAGCTACTTGGGAACTGGAAGAGAAAATGCGTGAAAAGTATCCCTACCATTTTCAAGATCAAACTGTCTCATGTTTCGAGGACGAGACTTCCAGTAAGGAGGGACTAATGTGAAGACCCAATTCCAAAATGAGATGAAGAGTTGTGGTTAGATGAAGAGTTATGGTTAGATGAAAAGTTATGGACATAATGTAATGTTAATGGACATAACTAACTATTAATTATGGGAAGATGAAGAGTTGAAACTCCCATAAAAACATCCATATCAATACTAGATGGGTTAGCACTATTCCTCTCGCACTGTTTTGTCATTATATGACACTGTTCCGGTACTGTTTGGGGTTGTTCAGTCCTTGTTTTTGTAACCTAGTTCGTCCAATAATGTTATAATCATTGTAAGTGTGCTTTTGTATATTACTATCATTCCGTATTTAAAGTATGAATATATGTTTTGAACTTCAATCGAACACCTTCCATATTTGAAAGTATGAGTTTTCTGAAAATCTGAGGATTTTAAGAAAGCATGATTTTTAAAGCATTGATATATTGGAGGATTTATTGTGCTTCCCGAAGTGTTTTAAAAGGATGTAAATATAATCTATTGTAAAGACCAGCCATGATGTGTGGTACCATATTTGTTCTGTTGATGCTAGTTCCGATGTTGTTCCGGTTCTGTTATGATTCTAGATGAACCAATATGTTATGACTCTAGGTGAGTCAATCTATGCAGCTATAGGTGAGCTAATCATTTTAAGCTTTAGGTGAGCAATCTATTCAGCTATACGTGAGCTAATCATTTAAGCTCTAGGTGAGCATATCTATTTAGGCTTTAACGATATATATATATATATATATATATATATATATATATATATATATATATATATATATATATATATATATATATATATATAGTTTTGTTTCTTTTGTGAATAGATCAGTTTTGCTTAAATATCAGTTTTATTTATGTTGTAATTATCTGCTTGAAATTACACAAATGTATTTATCTGTGTTCTATGTTCGATCAACCCCCACTTGCTGAGTGTTTCCCAAGACACCCACTCCTTACATTCTCTCCCCAAATATAAATGAGATAGATGTTGAAGAAGAATAACAAAACAAGTTTTGGGGATGGTAGAATAACTGGTGCTATTTTGGAACATGAAAACTGATTATGTATCAGTTCTATCTTTCAACTTTAGTAATTTAAGCTTCCGCAATGTTATATTAAATTCAACTGTAAACCATTTTTAAATGTTTTATCAGCTCGAGTTGTAATAACATTTTCTAATGTTTTGGAACAAAAAGACTGTTTTTTTAAAATCTATATCTGATGCTTGTTGTTTTTGAATTTTTAATTTGGGGACTGCGTCGGTGTCATAGGCCCCAGTTTCGGGGCATGGCACTATCTGAGGATAGGAAATGGTGGACAATGTACTGTTGACATGTGACAACAGATGATGTGATGATCGGGTATGGTAACCTTATGATTAGGAGAATGCAAGTATATATGAATTTATACACATGCATTGATATTAAATTTTGACATGATGTATGAAAATAGACTACTTGATATTGACGTTATGCGTACAAGTATATTGAGATCATAGGTATGCTACGGTTATATCGAAAAGCAATGGATCAAAATATTTGTTGTTGTCTTATCGAGCGATGTATCAGGATATTTGCTGATGTCATATCGTAGTGCAGGTCGGTAGTATGTCGAAGGGAGTGATATCCATGGAGCCGCCGATAATTAAAAGCGGTGGATATTATTGAGCCATTGATATACCATATTAGGAATTGTGGAGATTGCGAGATGATATGTCGATCTGTGTATATTGAGATTATTGTGATGGAAAAAGAATATTTGTCGCTGTCATATCGAAATAATAGAAAGAGAATATTTGTCACTGTCATATCGAAGCAAGGTACATGCCACTGAGACAAGAATATTCACGATTAGACTATTATTATGTTCTAATGTTGAGTTAGTGACTGAGATGCATATAAATGATGACATATGCATGTAGTATTACTAATGAATGTTCTAGTAATTACTTAACACTAAATAATAGTCAAGTGATGATGTATGATGAGAATGATGTCTAAGAACTCATGGGATACTACTGAATTAATAATTAAAATGAGTTATGTTGTTGCCATATCAATTAGCTCTTGTGTTAAATGTCATAACACCAATTTGTGGTAGTACACTATGACATGTTGTATACAGAAATGCGTGAACTTTGATGCAGGGATATTCATGTTCGATGACCGAGACGTTATGAATATCAATAATGCGTAGCTGACAAGGTGTAAGATTTTGATGTGTATATGAGAAGTGCTAATGATTTTGTTCTAGTACTTATTTTACCCAGATGTTAGTGGAGTGACGAGATGTGGAGAGGTTTATGCTTTAGAGCATGTGAGTACTGTGATTAGCACGATGCTATGATGATTATATATGTTGTTAATAATTGCATCTACACAGGTGTGGAGTTATGTATATGATATTTATATTGCTGCAATTTCATAAAGTTGATATTGAGAAAGAATAATATTAAGTCTATGCCAAAATGATTTTGTGGATTATGATGGGTCATTACTTTGCGTGGGGCAAATGTAATATGGAACGTTGTTGATTTCTATATGATGTGAAACTGTGGGGAATAATGAAATTCATGATAATAGTTGGAGGTGTGATTGATATATCACGTACGTGAATTGTATACATGATATAGAATTATTTAAGAAAGTGTATAACATAGGAGAATGACTGAAATGATATGCATGTATACTCACATATGAGTAAGGATCCAGAAGGGACGTAAATAATGGGTAGTGGATTGACACTGATCCAGAATGGTAAATAATAGTGGGATGCGATTGAATGAGTAATAGTATTGATCGAATGAAAGAGTTAGCAATGAAATTAGACAAAATATGTTCTATGTAAGATCATTAGGAGTTTTGCTATACTAATGATATGTGGAGAGCATGTAATAACTGAAATGTGACATCGTATGAGATACAATACTTTCTGGTATGTAAGAGAAGAACATGCACAGGTGGTGAGAAATTTAAATGATCTTTTAAGAACTTTACTAACTTTAAATAATGAGTCAATGTATTGTTAGCGGAAAGTTGAAAGAAATGAAGGAATAGAAGATTTCAATAAACTGAAAATGATTAACATCAATAAAAACACATGTATGTGTTATATCTTAATGATGATGTTAAAAGTAATGAATGTGCAGAATGACAGTGTTAGAGGGTTTAGTACACCAAGTATGTCATTTGTGTACATGTGTTAAATTTAAATCTACCTAGCCA
Organism: Haberlea rhodopensis; assembly: GCA_907163345.1. Classification (NCBI taxonomy): domain Eukaryota; kingdom Viridiplantae; phylum Streptophyta; class Magnoliopsida; order Lamiales; family Gesneriaceae; genus Haberlea; species Haberlea rhodopensis. The sequence continues at coordinate 2,622,167 of CAJQUN010000079.1, forward strand.
GATTCTATATTGGTTGTGGAATTCGGATAATGTTAATTTCTGAACGAGAATCTGAAGGCCTTTATTGAGAAATTGTGTAAATAGTGTGGTAGGAGGCTCCCCTTAGTTGGATTGATGTAATAAAACATCAATACTTGAATCAATAATGAGTTGAGAGAAAGGAAAATGTGAATCGGGTATGATAGTAAGGGACATTCTAATTATCGATTGTCGTTGTCGATTTCTTTGTTTAGAAATTTTGATTTTTCTGTGTGTAAATGTTATACAAAGGGATAATTAGAATGGTTTCTTTGTGGAGCGCACCATTTGGACTCCGGTATGGACGGACCATGTGTGATCCGGTTAGGTATTTCGATGATAAGTTGATTATACCTTTGACACATCGGTTATATGTGAACACTTCTAATAAGTGTGTTTGTTTAAATTTTGAGGATGAAATTTTATTAGTAGGGAAGATTGTGATGCCTGAAATCTAATTATCTTGATTAATTGAGGTAATGGATGGTTAAATGATATGTATGATTAATTATCGTTTTGCATTTGAACCCAATTTTAAGATAAATCGAGTGTAATGTAATTTATGGTTGAGATAAATTATGTGATTTGGACTCGGTTTTGGGGATAAACCGAGTATAGTTGGATTACATGGTAATCATGGAATTATTAGTTGAAATTGAGTAGTTTGATTGTATATTAATAAAGTGAGTTAAGATGGCATGAATTAGAGGTAAATTATACGTATTGATGTATTATGATGTAAGAGGTAAAATATATATGTTAGTATATTATATTGTTGATGAATGTGTTAATGTGGTGTTGAAAGTGTAAAGGTATTAATGCCTAAATCCCTAACATTCTCCCCAAACCTTCCCTTCCATTTTCTTCAAAAATCTCTTGGTTTTTGCTTGCTCTTGTGTTAATCTATTTTGGATTGGAATAATTGAAGTGTAAGGGAGTAAATGTATGAATTATTAGTTGGTTATGTTGGTTTTGGTTGAGATTTAATTGATTGAATTATGGTAGAATTGGTATGTTGAATAATATGGAAATTGAGAACTTATTGTTGTGTTTTGAGCTATTTAGGTGTGTTGTAGTTGAGAAATGAGTAATATATAATGTAGTATGTGTATTGATGAATTATATGCATGAAAATGGTTGATTTTTGCATTTACAGAGTGCCATGATCGATCGACAGGAGTGCCGCGAATGATCGCGCTAACTTAAAACCATTCTTGGTCGATGTACAATGCACGCGATCGATCACGGACAAGGGACGCGATCAATCACAGAGGGACAAACTTTGAAAATTTTATTATTGAGGCTCGCGATCGATCGCGAGCTGTTACCGATCGATCACGAGCTGCAAAGTTTTGAAGAATTAATATTTTGTTGGGATTTTGAGGCGTAGTATATTATGATTGATTCATATGATAATTATGATATTCCGGAGGAAATCATTAGCATTCAAATAAAGTTATTCATGATGAACCTTAGAAACATATATACTACTTGCTTGAATTTAGTGATAACTCGAAGCAATAAATGGTTAAAGGGGTGGAATTATATTAAATTTTTGTGATTGATTTAGATACGAGGCATGACGAACCTATAACATTAATGATGATATTGTTGCGGGTAATTAATGAGATATTAATATTGAATTGATTTTCAATATAGATACTATACGACCCTCCGATTGTCAAGGATGTTTAAATCATGTTGTCGACTTTAAGGTACGTGCGACATACGAGCCTAGGTAAATGTCTTATTGTTGCTCTTAGTGAATAAAATATTGTTGTTGTGTTGAATTTTTACATAGTGGCATACGAGCGAGTATTCACAATGTTAAGTATGAACTGTTATTCATAAATATAAGAAACTTGGATATTATGTTGCATTATGAATTGTGATAGAATAATGACACATAATTATGTGTATGATAAGCTAATGACAATAATCCATATAGTTGTCACGGAATGGGGAAAGATAATGATGGCGGGGTAAAAGTGCCACTGTTATAATGAGAGCGGGGATAAAGTATGGCGGTATAGAGAGTATAATGAGAGCGGGGATAAAGTACCGCTATTTATTTAAGTGTATCTGGAAAATGTGGTAGAATTATCGTGGTTAGTTATGATTGGATGACATGATTTATTGAGAGTGATGATTACAAATATGATACAATGAATCATTGTTTGATGATTTAATTGACGTTGGAGTTGATGATTTGGATATTGTGAAAACAGAAACAGCGTGTGAGATCTCACATGGTTATGGTATATTTATAATGCACGGATACTCCTAAAATTTTCAGGGTCACGTATCCAATACTTTTCGGATATCGATACTCACGGATACTTGTATGATACGTATCCGATACGACACATGGTATTTGAATTGAAAATTAAATTTTTATTTTGGATACTTGTCTAGATACTTCTGATTCCAACGTATCGGATACGTCCTATGGTGTATTCGAATTTAAAAATTATTTTTAATTTCAGATAGTTATATGAATACGACCAAGATATGATAAAAACAGGTACGACGTTGGTTCTGGAGATGCGTTCGAGCTATTTGATATGTGTACATGGATTATATAAATGTCTTCGATATTTCTCTCTTCATTTGGGTATTGCATACAATTCACTAAGAGTAAAATTGCATAATGAATTGAGAATAAGATTAGTGCATTATAAAGTGTATACACATGTGAATTGAGTTGTGTCGGTAATCGAGTTTACGAGGGATTATGCCTAAAAATTTTATGGAAGTCATGCTACAATTAAGAAGCATGTAATGAGAATCTCATAATGATAAAAATGAACACTAATAAATGAGATAAATGCACTACTGATGAGATTAGGAGTTGTGTCCTACAACTTCTTTGTACGTGCTCTCATAACCGGCCCATGCGGAACTTGAATTGGATTCCTTGAACTTGTGCTATGCTTTGTATCAGTACCTATATGACTTAATCACTTGTTAAGCCTTAATTACTTTATTAGTGATAAACCCCATTTCGTCAATGATCAACAAAGTGCATTGTTGCTTGTTTAATTTAATTTAGTTTGTAAAATAAAGTCTTTCATTACATTAATTTTTCTAACTTTGGTAACTCAGTCAACTTCATAGCTATCAAGTAATAAATCTCCTTGGGAACGACTCAAAACCATATCTGATTATATTACTGATTGGTCTAGTTTACTTGCTAAACCATCATTCCGACCTGGTCACCAGTTGAGTGACTCGAACCCATAATTTATATCTTGAGTTGTCAAAATGGACTGGACCCGTCGAGTTGCCCAACTTAACCCGTCAAATAGACGGGTTGGACCAAGGTTTTTTAGGCGCCTCCAACCTATTTGGGTTGGCGGGTTGGGTTGGATTGGCTATGGGCTGGGCCAATTAATTAATTATAATAAAAGTTGAATTAATTAATTAAAATGTGATTTATTGATAATTTATTTAATAATTTTAATCATTAAAATTTAATAAATTATATCAATAATTTTTTAGTTTTTGGCATGTCATCCCATCAACCCCCGCCGTGGTTCGGGTTGGAGGTTTTCAACCCGTCTGGAGGCTGGTCTAAATGGGCCAACCCGTTGGGTTGGATGTGTGGCTTGGGTCCGACTGACCCGTTTTAACACATCTATCTATATCCCAAAAAAAGGAATTACAAAATGATCTCATGGAATAATGTTTTTTCAATATTAGTCACTAACTTAGGACTAATCGAATAGTCCCACATAATTTGTTTTTAATCAATACTAATCCCAAATTTTTAGAACCAATCAAATATAGTCCCACAAAAATTATATTTTATCAAAAGTGATCTCATAATGATAGGGTATTTTATGACCACTTCTAATAAAATACAATTTCAATGGGACTACATTAATTCTAAAAGTTTGATACTAGAAATTGATTAAAAATATTTTGTGAAATTATATTTGATTAGTTATAAAAGTTTGGGACGGATATCATATTCTATTGGACCAATTTTGAAATTTACCCTCCCAAAAATGACAAACTTTTCCGCCACTTAACCTCAACTTTTGGACCACAATAATGCATTTTTAAAGTTGATGCATTTGCTAATAGCAAAATACAATCTTGGCAACAGTCAGCATCAAGAAAATAGACACTTTCTAAAGATCAAACTTGACCCGAATCCATTCTTCAATCCACCTTCATCTCCATTTTCAGCTCTTGCTTGGTGGAATTTTTCCCTCCACGTACGACATACTTTTTTTATTTCTTTTTTATTTTGTTTTTTTTATTTTATATATCGGGTACTATTCTCGTGAACAATAAACGTCAGTCCTATTTTTTTTTATTTTTGTTATTTATCGGGCACTGTTCTCGTGAACAATAAACGTCAGTCCTATTTTCTTTTATTTTTGTTATTTATTATTTTGTTGCATGGTACTTGACGTCCTATTTTCTTTTATTTTTGTTATTTATCGGGCACTGTTCTCGTGAACAATAAACGTCAGTCCTATTTTCTTTTATTTTTGTTATTTATTATTTTGTTGCATGGTACTTATTTGCTTGGAAAGATTTGACCATTGACCCAACTATGTATCCCTCTTATCTCAATTTTTAAAATTCAAAATGTTTTCTTTTTTTTTTGAGAAAAACACTTGTTGATTTTGTCAAGTATGAATTGATTTAAAAAAAACAGAGAGTTCAAAATAGATTTTCGTCATAACAAACTTTAATAATAATATCTTATATGAACTGGTTTAAAAAAAACAAAGTGTTCAAAATAAGTTTTCGTTGTGTCAAATTTTAATAATAATAATTTATTATTTGGCATGATGGATTTTTTGTAGATTACAGGTCGTCAGTTTTGCTTGTTTGTATATATTTTTATTTTGCTTTACCTACGACACGTTGCTAATATGTGCTTGTTCTCGATTACCTTTGTTCTGATGTTTGGCCTCAAATATTCTCTTCATGTATAAGGAGATTATATCAAAATTTTAGAAAATATTAAATTATCATAATTATATATTACTTGTTTGATACACATTTACATTTATTATTTGTGAGAAAGTACATACATAATTATAAAAGTATGATGATTCAATAATAATGAGGCCATAGCAAGTAATATACGAGCAATACCCTAAAATAACAATGCAACTACAACAATAAACATAAACTATAATTTCTCTTATACGATGTTCGCTCCTGCTATGAGATACCGAACACATATCTGCATTATGAAATGAACCATCGTCAACTCTTGCGAATAACTTTTGATTGGTTTTATAGTTTGTTGAGAATAACTTTTGTTATGATATCTAATGTGATCTACTATAATGCACTTTTGTAGATGACTTTTGTTTAGGGGTCTATTGGGCCCTACTAGGATATCCTATGTAAACTTTGTTATGGTGCACTGTTGTGAATGACTTTTGTTTGGTACAACATATTTGGTGTTATATATGTACGATTATGTATATTTAATGCTTATTAACCATCTTTTTATTCTCTTGAACTGTCTGTTGAACTTGTGTCGGGCGCTTTGTTGGACATATATACCAGATTATAAGCTAATTGGCACCACGCCTTGCGTGGTGCCAAATTAACTAGTATATGTATACTAGATAAAGGGATTTAAACAATGATATAGTTTTAGTTACCTATAGATCGAAATGCGAATGCCAGTGGTCATCAGCTCTTTAATGAGATGTAGTACAGTATCGGGTTCCTGCCAATGTCAGTTGTTGTGTACCACATTGCTTGTTGCATGAATATAATGTTGGGAAAATAACGAAATATTTTCTGGTCAGATATGTGGGAGCAAAAATAAACGCGGAATAAAAAACACAAGATTTACGTGGTTCGGCAAAAATAAGCCTACATCCACGGGGCTGCTGCAGATATTTTGTTTAAGAAAAATTACAAGTGTTTACAAAACACTGACAACACTCAATCTGAAAAATACTCAGAAAATTATACAACAATTTTCTTTCACTAGTATTTTTACTCTGATTGCACTGTGTTATTTTCTCTATTCTTTTCGGTGTGTATTTAGGATGTAAATGCATCTCTTATTTATAGAGAATTTCCTACGAAAACTTCAGCCAAATTTTTCTTCATGCATTAAATTTGTCCAGCCAAAAAAGTCTTCTCTTGCTTCTTAATTTCTTCGGTTTTGAAATTTGGCCAGATTTGGCCAGATTTTCTTCAACAACCAATTTTGTCCTCTTTGTAATTTTCTTCTCGGTGATTGGGTTGGCATCTTTGACTAACAATCTCCCACTTGAAGACTGATCTCAATCTGTCTTCATACCTTGATCAATGCAGCAACCTCGTCTGGTATGTCAATCTACCAAGCCAACTGAAGTTGAACACAACTTCAGTTTATCAATGGTCACCACATTTGTTAACATATCTGCTGGATTTTTACTTCCTTGGATCTTCTCTAATGTTAGCACATCATCCTCAAGCAGAGACCTAATGAAGTGATAACGGAGACCAATATGTTTTGTTCTAGAGTGGAATGCTGAATTCTTTGCCAGATGTATTGCACTCTGACTATCACTATACAAAACATTCTTCTCCTGGTTGAATCTCAGCTCTGTTAACAAACCTTAAAGCCATATCAATTCTTTACTGGCTTCAGTCACTGCAACATATTCAGCCTATGTAGTGGATAAAGCTACAATCTTTTGTATCCGTGACATCCAACTAACAGCTGTAGTTCCAACAGTGAATACATAACCTGTGGTGCTTTAACGGTGAACGACATCACCTCCATAGTCTGCATCTACGTAACCTTGTACTTTTAGTTTACCTTTTCCAAAGTACAAACACTTCTTTGCAGTGCCTCGTAGATACCTCAAAATCCACTTAACTGCTTCCCAATGAGCCTTTCCTGGATTTGACATAAACTTGCTGACAACTCCCACTGCATGGGCAATGTCTGGCTTTGTACAGACCATTGCGTACATCAAACTCCCAATGGCTGAAGCGTAAGGAACTTTAGCCATGGACTCTTTTTCTTCTTCCGTCTGAGGACACTGGTCCTTGGATAGGCGAAAATGACTAGTCGAAGGTGTGCCAACAGATTTGGCGTCGCCCATGTTGAATCTCTGCAAAACACGATTGATGTACTCTGCCTGAGATAACTGCAAAAATCCCTTTTGTTTATCTCTTGTAATTTGCATTCCAAGAATCTTTCTTGCTGGACCCAAATCCTTCATGTCAAATTCTTTTGACAACTGCTGCTTCAAGTTTCTGATCTCGTCCATATCAGAACCAGCTACTAACATATCATCGACATAAAGTAGCAAAATGATATAACTGGATTTATATTTCTTGAAGTAGCAACAATGGTCGGCGTTGCACCTCTGGAAACCTTCCTTGTGCATAAAGCCGTCAAACTTTAAGTACCACTGCCTTGGAGCTTGTTTCAGGCCGTACAACCTCTTTTTCAATTTGCACACCTTATTCTCCATTCCTTTCTCTGCGAAACCTTCTGGTTGAAACATATAGATCTTCTTATCAATGTCTCCGTGAAGAAACACAGTCTTCACGTCCAATTGCTCAAGATGGAGATTTTCAATGGCAACAATACTCAATATAGTCCTAATAGTATTGAGCTTTACAACTGGGGCAAAAATTTCTGAGTAGTCAACTCCTTCTTTTTGCTGAAACCCTTTGACGACCAGTCGGGCTTTGTATCTCGTAGAACTATCATGTTCTTCCTTTACCCGATACACCCATTTGTTGTGAAGTGCCTTTTTGTCCATAGGCAACTTAACAAGTTTCCATGTCTGATTGGACATCAAAGACTTCATCTCGTCTTTCATGGCAAGCTCCCACTTGCCGGCATCTTTGGTCTGACATGCTTCATCGTAGCATCCAGGCTCACCTGCATCGGTTAGCAACAGATAGTTCATATACCTTCTGTTAGGTACATGAGGCCGAGAACTCCTTCTCAATTCATGAACTGGAGCAGGAGATGCATCATGCTGCTGCTCGCTGTCTTGATCAATTGATTCCCCTAACTGAGGTGTTGGGATATGCCCTAAGACACATCATTAGATGATTGTTTATGACATACAATGTAATATGATTTTATGAATGGCAATTCATTATTATATATTATTCTTTTAACTGTGCAATATGAATTAATATATATGTTAATGTCCTTAGAATAATATTGTATTATTCTTAAAGATGTCCCTAGTCAAGTATTATCATGAATAGGGATAATGATAATACGTTGAGACTAGTATGTGTTGATCGATGAATTGTTCATTGATATGAGATATCAAATCAACATATAGGTACATGTTAGAGAACGATGTACTGGACAGACCCACCATGAGAATGCAACATGGATAGTTATATGATCGTCATATGCAATTCTCATAGTGATAATAATGTATGTAATCCTTACGACTTGTGATCATCAGAGATCCCAACATAAGGAGTTATGTATCTTGATATCGTCAAACGTTACCCGTAACAGGGTATACTATAAAGGCGACTATTGGATACACTACGAATTATGTAGAGGGATGTTGACTGATCGAGATAGGATTTGTCCCTCCTATATAACAGGAGATGTGTTAGGCCCTTGATCAAGTGAGAACTAAAATGCATGGCCATGCTCGAATGAGTCGATATGAGATATCGAGCTTATTCGTTTATTCTAGTTCTACTTGGGGATCAAGAAATAAAGATTGGATATACGAGTATGACTATTCCATGACTCGTGTTCAATCTAAACACAAAGGACAAAGGGATTAAGTTACATGATTAATATTATCACAAGTTCTAAAGGTTATGTCGAGTCATTGACATTCTTGTAATTTGGGTAGCATTGATGTGTTGCTAGATACCGCTCAATGCTTGCGACATAAAATGAGATTTTATGTCACTGCCAACATTACAAGATCCTATCGGGTCGCACAAAAGATTAAATCGAGAAGGGAAATTAAATTCATTGGATGAATTAATTAATTAAGAAGAGTCTTAATTAAGTGATTAAAAGGTTTTAATTAAATCATGGGTTTGGGCCCATAAGACTTTAAGAAAGTCTTGAACCTTAATTAAAAGTCTTATAATATAAATACAAGGTTATGATTAATTGTAAGACATAACTTTATATCATTCAACCTACACACAAACTCGAACACACGACCGCCTCTCTCCAAGCTCTCTCGGCCTCTTCATAGCCGAAGTGGGTTGTTGTGATTTCCGGCGATTATTCGATTGTGAATCGATAGTGTTCCTTGTTCCGGTCTAAGAACGAGTCTAGCAACTTGTTCTTAGACTATCCCTTCACCCGATTTGATCGTGTGGATACCGTTGAGGCAAAACTCATTGAGTTTTGCTAGTGACTCGGAGAAGGCGTAGGACGTGGTGCTGCTCCGTGGATTCTGCTTCAAACACGCTACAAGGGTAAGACACTTGTAATTCCTTTATCCGATATGAATCCTATGTATAGATCTGCTGGTAAGTAATCCATAAAATTTTATTCCGCTGCGTTGTATGCTCTTGGATTACTTACATGAGGAATCTCAACTCTCTGTTCCACATGACTTTCTGGGACATCGTCCACCTCTGCATACGCTGGCTCACTCTGTTCTGAGTCGCTGCCAATTGTGTTATGCCTGTCCTTATACATCACTCGTTCATTGAAGATTACATCTCTGCTGCGATCATCTTTTTGTTTTCATCATCCAAATGCGGTAGCCAAACTCATCTTCGCCATAACCAATGAATGTGCACTTCTTGATTTGGGATCAAGTTTGTTTCTATGTGCATCACTGATATGCACATATGCTACACATCCGAAAACTTTAAAATATGAGAGGTTTACCTATTTTCCGCTCCATACCTCTTCTGGTATTCTGTGCTCCAATGGTACCGATGGACCTCGGTTAATCAAGTAAGCTGCTGTGTTGACTGCTTCTGCCCAGAACTGCTTTGGCAGGCTTGATTGTACCCGCATGCTTCTGGCTCGTTCTGTCAATGTCCGGTTCACACGCTCAGCTACACCATTGTGTTGAGGCGTACCAGGCACGGTTCTCTCCATTCTGCTTCCGTGCTCATAGCAGAACTTCTTGAATCTGGTGTCTTCATATTCACCACCATTGTTGGTTCTGAGCTTTTTTATATTCAAACCTGTCTCATTTTCAACCATCGCTTTCCAAATCTTGAAAGCCTCAAATACTTCTGACTTATATTTCAGAAAGTAAACCCATACTTTCCTGGAGTGATCATCAATAAAAGTCACAAAGTAGTGTTTCCCACTAATGGATGAGACAGTCGTTGGTCCCCAAACATCAGAGTGAACTAGTTCAAGTTTCACCTTCTTTGGGTTCTCGTACTTGTCTGAAAGCTAACTCTTTTCTCCTTTCCAAAAAATACATCCTTCACACGTGTCAATATCAATTGACTGAAGGCTCGGAAGTTTCCCCTTTGAGTGCATAACCTTCATTCCTTTCTCACTCATGTGGCCAAGTCTCTGGTGCCACAGAGTAGGACTTTCTGTGTCTGCTGCAACTGCAATTGAACAGCGAGCTCCTGCTGTCATGTAAAGAGTACCACTCTTATTGTCTCGAGCAATTATAATTACACCTTTTGAGATCTTCCAAGTATCACCGTGAAAGACTGTTGTATGACCTTCACCGGCCAACTGGCCAACTAAGATTAAGTTCTTTCTCAGATCGGGAATATGTTTGACATCCTTCAGTTCCCATACAGACCCGTTCAACTTAATCTTTATGATACCTTTGCCAACAATCTCGCAAGATTGTTCATTACCAATGTAGACTTTACCAAGGTTTCCGGGGACATATTTCTCGAAGAGTTCTCTCTGCGAAGTAGCATGGAATGATGCTCCGGAGTCTAACACCCAAGACTCTTCCTTGCACTCTAAGGAACATATTAATGCATCATCTCCAGAAGCAATGTTTGCTTCTGCCTTCACCTCCTGATTCTTCGGTGCATTTTTGCACTGATTTTTATAATGTCCGGGCTTCCCGCATTTCCAGCACTCGATAGTCTTTGAGTTTTGAGAATTAGGGGGATTCCTAGATTTGGACCTCCTGTCCATTTGTTTGCCATGTCCACCTCCTCTGTTTGATTTTCTACCTCTTGACTCTGTATGTAATACTGAAGAGGTTGATGATTCATTTGAATCTCTCCGTCTGATCTCTTCACTGAGAGCCAGATCACGAACATCGTCAAATTTCAACTTAGTACTTCCCGATGAGCTACTCACAGCTGTGACAGTAGCATTCCAGCTTTCCGGGAGGGAAGACAAAAAAATTAATGCTCGTACTTCATCATCAAAATCAATGCTAACTGAACTCAACTGGGTTGTCACTGTGTTGAGTTCATTGAGGTGTTGAGCTACCGATCCGCCTTCTACCATCCGCAAATTGAACAACCGCCTCATCAAATGAACTTTGTTTGAAGCTGATGGCTTCTCGTACATGCTTGAAAAAGCAGCCATAAGACCAACCGTGGTCTTTTCTTTTGCTATGTTGAAAGCAACGTTGCGTGACAACGTCAGTCGGATAACTCCGAGAGCTTTTCTATCTAGAAGAGCCCATTCTTCATCTTTCATGCCTTCTGGCTTCACACCCGAGAGAGGTTGATAAAGGCCTTTCTGGTACATATAGTCTTCTATTTGCATTTTCCAAAAGCCAAAATCTGAACCATTGAACTTTTCAATATTCATTTTTCCTTCATCTGCCGCCATTACTCCCACTCGAACCTGACTCCCACCGGATTGCTATTTTGACAATTTTTGAAAATCATCGTGTTATTGAAAAACATCGCCGTGGACGAATTCGGTATCGCTGACCAAATTCTACTATTTTCGAAATCACTATTCACGAAAAACACTATTCACGTGAATAGTAACCCGTCAAAAAAATTGACAAAATTAACAACCTGGCCTGATACCAGTTGTTGGGAAAATAACGAAATTTTTTCTGGTCAGATATGTGGGAGCAAAAATAAATGCGGAATAAAAAACACAAGATTTACGTGGTTCGGCAAAAATAAGCCTACATCGACGGGGCTGCTGCAGATCTTTCGTTTAAGAAAAATTACAAGTGTTTACAAAACACTGACAACACTCAATCTGAAAAATACTCAGAAAATTATACAACAATTTTCTCTCACTAGTATTTTTACTCGGATTGCACTGTGTTATTTTCTCTATTCTTTTCGGTGTGTATTTAGGATGTAAATGCATCTCTTATTTATAGAGAATTTCCTACGAAAACTTCAACCAAATTTTTCTTCATGCATTAAATTTGTCCAGCCAAAAAGTCTTCTCTTGCTTCTTAATTTCTTCGGTTTTGAAATTTGGCCAGATTTTCTTCAACAACCAATTTTGTCCTCTTTGTAATTTTCTTCTCGGTGACTGGGTTGGCATCTTTGACTAACAAATAAAATGTAAAGTTGTTAATCAGAATGAATCATGTAGCTAAAAATCGAAATAAAATGTACTAATTTGTGTGGAAATTGGAACAAGAGAATGTTTCTTGGATCATTCTACCTACAGCTTCCCCAGGGTCCGGGAGTTCCGGTAACATTGGCATGAAGGGGTTTTCGCATTTGGGGAGTGTTTAAGTAGTTCAAGACATATCTACCCGACTACCCGAGCATGGATCAAAGCCAAAAAAACTGTATAGAACGAAGAACGAAGAACAATGTTGAAAATAATAGCAATCAAAATTGACGGCAGCCTACCAATGAAGAAAACGTGAGAAATTGAGGCTGCTAAATAAAGTTAGGAAAATACAAATTGTATACATAATTTTTTTGTATTCCTATAAATAGCATATATATTGTAATGTTATGTGATATCTGAAAATTTACCGTAGTATCCCAGATTTAATAATGATCTTTAGTTGGTTTTATTGGTGTAATACCGACCGGAGTTTTTTGGGGATTATTATCCGGTGGTGGTATTTTGGATTCAAGGTTCGAGATTTTCTCATTTTTGTGTTGAACCTTGGAATTATGTGGTGGTGGGATTTGGAGTTTGGGGAGTTTTGGATTGAGGTTTGAGATGTAACTGAACAAGTGTGAATTTTATTGTAAGGCCCTCGTACCGTATTATCGGAAATCATGTTTAGCTTCTCAACAATTATGTGATTTATCTTATGTAATCATATGGTTGAGAATAAACATGAGGAACATTAAGTTAACATTTTGTAAATGTGATGTCCCAATATTTGATAATGTTGATTAAGTACATTTTGTATATTAATTAATTAGAAGTTAATAATGGGAATATAATATAATTAATGAGAGTGAAAATTGACCTTGTACATGTCAATTGACAGTCGGGTCAGAACATGTTGAATGACAAATATATTTTTGGAATATTCGGATTAACACCGAAATTTTATCAAAATAAGTTAATAAATATAAAATTTGTATTAAATCGAAAGATTTAATTTTTGTCATTGAAATAAGGACACGAAGTCAGGTGTGGACTGTACTTGTAATATACATGCACCAGTACACCGGTGACACCCGATGTTCATAATTGGTCGGGAATTAATATATATCGGTGTAGGATGTAAAACACACAGTAAAACACACACAGATCTCCTTCTTTTCCCTCTTTTCATTTGCTTGAAGAGAAATGGATGGAGCTTGATTTTGGGCTGGATTCTTAAGCAAATAACTAGGTAATCATATTCACTCCTTGATTGTGGATGTTTTGAATGTATTTTTGAAGTGTTTTGGGTAATGGGTGAAGTTAGATGATTATGGTGAATTGTGATAATTGGAATTATTTAAGTTATTTGTTGTTAATGTGGTGTTTTAGTGTTTAGTAGTTGGGTTGTATTTGTGTTTGGTTTGAGTTAAGCTTGAAAGGCGATTTTTTAAAAACAATGGGGGCCACGATCGATCGCGTGGTGAGCCGCAAAAAATGGAAGACGATGAACAGTTCTGGCGATCGATCGCCCGAAGAGACTGATTGATCGCGGGCATCTGGCAATCGATCGTTGGGTCTTGGCAATCGATCGCGCGCGAGCGAAAATCCTTGTGAAATTTTCTGAGGCCCACGATCGATCGAGGGCGTTTGGGCGATCGACCGCGTGGCCAAGTAATGTAAAAAAAATTAGTTTGTCGTGGTATTGATCGCTTTTATTTTAAACAATATTTTTTTGAGTGTAGCGATTCTATACCGCAAGTGAACGGTGTCAAGTTTTAGTATAATGATATAAAAAGTACGGATTGTCGATCCCGCGAGGACTAGGAAATAATTACCAAACTCCACTAGTTTAACTATATTTAGTCTATGATAAATGGTTATGATTATCAAACTAAAGTGACAAATCAATTCAAAATCAACCTAAGCAAACAGTGATGAATGAGAATATAATCAAAAGAAACAATTATCAAAACTTTCGGTTCACCTATGTAATCCCCCACAATTCGCCTATTAGTTAAGAATTAAATTCAAACAATCTAAGATGACGAGTTTTCCTAATTCACTTGTTATGGCTATAACAAATATAATACTAACGTAACAATAAGCCACTCTCGTATCCTTATTGAACAATTAATATTGTAAGTTGATCTATGAAAACTTCTAGCCTTCGATCTTGGTAAATCTATTGCTATCACACATGTATTTGACTTTATCTCTCGATATTAGCCTGAAATCCACGGCATAAATCACTATATCGAATTCCAATTTTATCTCTCGATCTCAATTGTAATTTATTATCATTCAAGGATGGCCAAACCCTTAAAAGCATGAAGAACAATGATCTATGCACTTAGACAAATAAGAATCAATCAAAACATTCAATTTATATCATGGGTTCATACAAATGATCCCCTAATTCTTGACAACAAACTTAGCCAACTATTTCCATCAAATAACAATGCATAAAGTTGTATTGAACAAAACTAAACACCATAATCTGATAAAAATGTAGAACTAAAGTTAGAAATACGGAAATAACGAGAGGCGTTGACTCCTTGCGTTACTCCGTCGTCCCGTCTCTTCCGATGCGTCTTCTCTTCAATGGTTTGGTGGTATATGGATTGTTGGGGAAGATGAATGGCGAAGGAGGCTGCTTGTGTAGGTCAAAAGTGAGCCAAAGAATCTCCAATTTCGTCTGAATTGTCCCTTAAATAATGTTAGATGAGTCCCCCCAAGTTTGGACACAAAATCACTTGATAAGGAATGAAATCTCGAGTTTATCGGGTCTGGCGATCGATCGCGATAATGTGCCGATCGATTGTTTTATTTTTCAAAATCTTCACCCGGGCGATCGATCGTCAATAATTACCGATCGATCGCGAGTTGCTTCTGCCTCGAGGCGATCGATCGCCCAAATATTACGATCGATCACAAGTCTGATTTTCTGGATTTTGCACTCCCGTCCCTCATCTTCCATGTTTGCTCGCTTTGGTCCTTTTTCATCATTTTAAGCTTAATTCCTCCACTTTTATGCATTTGGACCTGGATTCCTGAAATATACAAATATATACCAAAACGCGTAATATTTCCCAGGAATCGCTACAAAAACACCCCTAATCTTATATTAAAATAAGTGTAAAATCACACTTATCAGGTATCGATGCATGCTTTTGCCCGGGTCTTTTTTTATGATTAATCATCATGATTGGATGATATACATATAGAGGCTGAGTACATGCTTGAGTATGTGATCGTGTGCACGTAATTGATTGTGAGTTATTAACTTTGTATAGCGAATAATTCACCGGATCTCAGGGCAAAGGTGGGGATTGACTCTTGCTATTGAACTATAAGGTACACGTGACGTACAAACATAGATAAATGATTTATTTTTACGTAAATGAATGATATATTCGCTTGATATATTCTCTTTACATTGAATTAGCACGTACGGACTTACATGTATTAAATGTCGTATTAATTGCCTAATTGTGGAGAAATATGTTGATGAGTATTGAAAGTTTCAATGAATGATGCTATGAATTATAGTGATGCCGCTATTGAGCACGCTAAGTGTATGATGTTGCTGCTGTCGAGCGAGTAAGGGTTATAATGCTGCCACTGTTGAGCGTGCGAGATGTTAGAGTACCACCACTGTTGAGCGAGCGATAGGATATGAGGAGATATGATTATGAACTTGCTAATTGAGATGTATTTGATTTATGTAAATCATTGTAGTAATCATTTAGTCGTAATTAATTATGGAGCCGACGATCTTGATTTTGAGTACAGTAAGTTATTGTTATGATTTAACTGATCTTGGAGCTGACGATTTTGGACATGGTGAGAACATGAACAGTAAGTGAAATCCAATATGATCATGGTACATACAGGGAATATTTATTAAATTTGCAGCTTTATATTCTGTAAATTATAAATTGTGAGTTTGTTGATATTTAGATTGTGCTATTGGTATGATCACCCCGTGTGGGGGTTTGTTTCTGTTGAAACAGGTAGTAGAACATGTACAACATTGGCTTTGAAAAGGAGTTCGAGCTGTTGAGTGGGAGTGCTCACAGGACTGAGGTACCAATGTTGGTATTAGTAAAGAGACTGGTACATGCAGACACATATTCATTTACTAAGGGCTCGTGTGTGAGCATTTTGAATATGTATGTGTCATGTATAAAATTGAGACTTCTCTTTTCAATTACGCATTGCTTGCAATTATTTGAGAATGTAGTTGCATGATGATTTGAGAATATGATTTGTGCATTGTGAAGTGTATACTTGTGTTAGTTGAGTTGGGTTGGGAATTGAACATTAAGAGGATTTATGTCGAAGAATTTTATAGACGGCATGCCATTATTATTAAATCATGTATGAGAATTCCCTAATGATATGAATTTATGCACTAATATAGACGATAAATGCACTAATGACGGGATTGGGACGTGGGTCCTTACATTTGTGATATCAGAGTAGTTATTTGTTCTTTGGGCAGTCTGCGGGCCTAGGGATGTGTTGAGAAAACTTAATAACATGTTATTTTACATGATAGTAGTTTTGCACTTGTGTAGTGCAATAATTATGTATTTATATGTGTATTCTATGATATGAAGCAATGTAGATTTTTGTTATTGCTAACCATCGTGGTTGCAGGATCGTATGAAATACGAGGAACGTGATATTGAGTAATAGGCGGTGCTGCTAAGGAATACAATAAATCGGTAACTTACTTGATCATATATCATTATTTGACTTCTGTGGTAGTGATGTTGTGTCGTTTGGTAAACGACAAAATATTTACTATATTGATAGTAAATGAATTTCGATTTAAATTGTATGCATGTTGTAAATGTATACAGTGCTGAGAATATGATTTTGTAGGAAAATCAGAAAATGAGAATTGTGATATGCTGTCAGAGGATATGAAATGATGGAAGTAGTGTACTGTTGATATGTGACATCAAATGATGTGATGATCGTGTATGGTTACGTGTGAGTATGAGAATGCATGTATATAAGGATTTATACATATGCATTGTTATTTATATTGTAATTGTGATATATGAGATTTTAATACTTGCCACTGTCATATCGTAGCGCGGGTCGCTGATATGTTGAAGCTAGGGGTATTAGTATAATTGTACCGTCATTTGATTGGCGATGAGTATTATTGGACCGCCATGCGATTGACGATGAGTATTATTCATCCGTCATGTGATTGACGATGAGTATTATTGGACCGTCATGTGATTGACGATGAGTATTGTTGGACCGTCATATGATTGGCGATGATTATTATTAGACCGCTATGTTACTAGCGATGGGTATATCAATATGTGTATTGTTATGAGATTATATTTTGTGGAATATCTATGTTGAGTACATGGACAAATTTAAAGGATCAATTGTAGATCCAATGTATACAAATAATGTTATTTCATCTTATTATTAAGTATATAATTATATTCCTCATGATTATGAGTATTGTGTACCGCCGTTGAGCGATGATCATTATATACCGCTATTGTATTAGCAATGAG
The DNA here is from genome assembly GCA_907163345.1 of Haberlea rhodopensis. Taxonomy (NCBI): domain Eukaryota; kingdom Viridiplantae; phylum Streptophyta; class Magnoliopsida; order Lamiales; family Gesneriaceae; genus Haberlea; species Haberlea rhodopensis. The sequence goes on from CAJQUN010000079.1 coordinate 2,640,161, forward strand.
ATATGTGTGCCATCGTTGGCAATGTACCGCTATTGTATTAGCGATGATATATGTGTGACATTGTTGACAATGTACCGCTATTATGTTAGCGATGAGAAATGTGTGCGCCATTGTTGGCAGTGTACCACTATTGTATTAACGATGAGATAGGTGGTGCCATTGTTGGCGAAGCACCACTATTGTATTAGCGTTGAGATATGTGTGTGCCATTGTTGGCAAGGTACCGCTATTGTATTAGCGATGAGAGACGTTTGTGCCATTGTTGGCGAGGTACTGTTATTGTGTTAGCAATGTATATGAATGACGTGTTGATTTCGGATATCAGTAAATATTGTGTTAATTGTACCGTCACGGGTTGACGAGGATATTGTGAATATCACATGTTAATATGTACCGTCACGCGTATACGAGGATATTATGAATGTCACGGGTTGACTTGTACCGTCGCAGGTTGACGGAGTATTTACGATAATCCGATATGACGGGCGAGGAGTGACTTGTGCCGCCGTTGCGATGAATAATACATATATAGATGTATGTATTGAGTTATATGTATTGAGTGCTTGGCATACGATGGTGTGTGTGTGTGACACTGGTTGACACGAGACCATTATGCCGAGCAGGTTCGCTCGATGGATAAATGGTTGTACCCTGCAGATAAGTGTACTACATAGTGTTTTGAGAGAAATGTGTTACGAGTAGTGGTACATTTGGGTATACTCGCTGAGTTGGCTATGACCAAACGACTTGTAGTGTTTGTAGTTGTCGAGGAACATACTTATGTATATCATTGTTGTGTATAATCGATATGATTCCTTATACACGTGAGAATATGTAGATAATCCTAATGAGTTAGGATTGAGACGTAATTGGCTTAGGACATTGGAATGTCCCTGGTGTATCGGTATTAGAGAAATGTTAGATGATGGTGTGGTAACACTACTATATCGATTGTATCTCTTGGGGAGATAGTGTTGTATGTTGATTTTGGTTTGGAGCAATGCTGTCGTGGAAACAGTTGGTATCGATTGAGGGTTGATCTATGAATCAAACCGTAGTGAGCATTACTGGTGATGAACCTAGTATTTTCTTCGAGTTAATTGTGAGACGTACGAGGAGACGTCCCTAGAGAGATGCTTGAGAGTGTTGAGTACTATTATGTTAGTATGGAGCATCATTAGAGTTTGTATACGTCCTATATATGGATTTGAAAGTGATTTGTGTTAGTGGCATTGACACACTATCATGAGTTAGCTATGTATTTATTGGTTCAGGGATGCATTTCGTTATAAATGTATCTAGATTGTTCGAACGATGGTTCGAGTTTAGAGAGTCGTGGATGCATGATACTTTCTTGTAAGGAAAGATGTATTAATATATCTGTTAGGAATCTTTGAAAGATGAGTCGGTGTGCGTGGTGTTGATGTTGGATTCACACCATTAGTCGATAGTTCATCATTCATTATTCTCTACAGTGTCAGAATAATTGAGTGATTGGCAGTCGTGCCTAAGGCTTGTGATTATTATTGGAGATACCCGAGTCGAGTTGCATTGAGTATGCATGTGGTCCACGTATTTGGCGTTCATGCATATATATTGGTATGTATACATGTATGCCAACATTTTTTTATGCTTGCTGAGTAACTGGTTAGTGTGCTTGGATTGGTGAATCTCTTGTAAGAGATTGTAGTATCCTGTAATTGATAACCATGTGGGACGATTTATTCTGAGAAATAACTGTGAGGTGTTGGTTAACTCTTTCTGAGAAGAGGTTGTCGCATTTTGGGTTAAGGAGGTTCGTTGTTAGTTTAATTTGATAGTTATCTTTGTATTAGAATTCTTGATTCTAAGAGTGAACAAGGGATGACCGGGATTCGAATTCATGGTGTCTGGTGTGCGCTTATCGTGTACGCCCAAATTAACCCCACTCAATCCTCAAGATTGATAACAATAATGTAGTAGCGTGAGTAGGGATCGATCCCACGAGGAGGTGTGAATCTTTGTGTTAATGAAAATCAAAACAAAAGAATAATAAAAGATGGGGTTGTGAGTGATTGAATTATACTACTTAAATTAAAATTAAAGATTAAACTAATGAAAGCGATTCTTGGTATCGGTCGACTCTTCCTTGGAATTATCATCTATTTCATCGATTCACAAAAGACTCAATTTTTCATATGAATATTCATCGTTGGACGTTTAATCCAATAATCAAAGTCCTATCTCACCTTACGTTTAGTTAAGTAGCCCAAGCGTTCTAGTTTAACCCTTATCAAACAATCAATCAAAATACAAGCGATTAAGATTTAAATCGATGATAGCATATGAACTAGTGAGATCGATGAAGCTAAACAACATAATTCAAGCGTCTATGTTTAATCTAGTCAAGTGTTCTTCCTAAGAATTTAACAAACTCACAAGCGGAAATTCATCAATCTTAGTTGCTTCGTAAATTAGAGGGATCAATCGATTCCGTATTTGATATCTAATTTAGCGTTAGATTTCATGCAAGTTATTAGGTTGTCAATCCAATAAACAAACACAACAATCATATCAATAAAATCAGAAAAACTCTTGATACTCAAGAAAATTGATAATTAAAGCATAAGAATCTCCCCAAGATAAATAAAATCCAAGGATTTGTCTTCCTCAACCAAGAATTAAAAACTAGCTACACATAATCTAATAAAAACAATAAATAAAAGCAAGGGAAAGAATACTAATCCGATCTCCGCTCGTCGAAGTGTCAATCCCGCCTTCGCTTCGATCTTCGTAGCCGTTCTTCAACAAAATTGAAAAGAAAATATAAAACTATCCTAAACTACTCTACCCTAACTATCTAGATGGTTAAAAGGTCTGAATTTCGAGTATATATGTATTGGGAGGCTGATGGAGTAGGTTAGAATCCATGTGGGAAGGAAAGAAATCAAGTTTTTTAATTTTCCAAAATTCTATTGGCGTAATTACGCCTAAAATGGCGTAGCTACGCCTGTCCATGCCGTAGCGTTGGCGTAATTACGCCTGTGAATGGCGTAATTACGCCTGTCCTCCATTTTTCTGGCGAGTTTTGTATTTTGGCCATAACTTTCACATACGAACTCCGAATTCGACGAGTCAGCTGTCCACGCGAAGATAACTCAAAGTTCTACAACTTTTATATGGACCACATTCCCAAAACTTGGCTGCAATACATAGAAATTTGAGGAGAAAGGAGCAACATGTGTCTTTGATTCCGGTTTTTTTCCTCTTTTCTTCAACTTTATTGCTTCTTTCATCATTTTAGCTTGATTTCTTCACCTTTCCCTACATTTACACAAATATACGATTAGGTAGCATATGTATCAATTTATCCATCAAAATATACCAAATCGTAGACAATTAAGCGTAATAGATGTGTCTATTTCTAGTCACATCAAACACCCCCATACTTACTCTTTACTCGACCTCGAGTAAATCAGACAAAACTAAAATCTTTTTGCTTGGCTCATAGCATCAAAACAAACTAACTTGTCCTCACTTTTATGCCTCAACAATTATAAACATGCATAGTAATGAAAGGCGGTGAAAAATTAACAGTGGAACAATTTCAATCCCTATACATTTCATACTCAACAAAATAGTGAACGTGTGTGTGTGGTCATAAACAAGTGTTGTGTACAAATTATAGTTCCAAAATATGTAAATCCACAATAGTTCAAGTCATACACTAACACAAGTATAAGCTCACTTGCACACTCTTCTCCACTATCTTAGCTACTTTGCAAACATAAATCAAGTAGGTCTTTATTAGCTTGTAGCTTGGCCTAGGTATTGGCTTATGAAAGAAAGGGTAAGGATATTCAAACAAGAGAGTATGATGAAATGCACACTAAAAGCTTCTCTTCTTGTATGAATTTTCAAACCTTGTTCATTTTTTTCAAGGTTTATTTCAACATTTTTCTTCTTTAGTGCCTTGGCTCCCCTTGGAGTCATATTTTTATCTATTTTCTCAAGGCATTCCTTTTTCTTTCATGCATTCCATTCTTTTGACAATTAAGCTCACAAATATACTTCAATGATTCCCAAGTGCATTTGAATGAAATACATCATACTCCCTTAAAAGGTATGGATTAAAATCACATTTAGGCTCATTAGGGAAGGATGATAAGCTAGTCAAGGAATGTTGAATGGGGGGTCTTGAGTATGCTTAGCATACTCCCATTCTTTTACATTAAGGCTCAAAAAGGGTACTAGAGATTGATTTTGTTTACATGGTAGGCTTGAAAGGCTCAAACGCATCAAAGATTGCCTATATCACTTTCATGTTTGCAAGTAGTCTAGACATACGCCTCAAAGAGCATGTAGTTAAGTTCTAGCATGTATTAGAGACTTCTTAAGACTATCACAAAGTTACACAATCTTCACTAAGCTATGCACACTTCACAAGCCATGACAATAATGTGCTCAAAATATTCAACTACTAAGTTAAAGTAAACTTTGCATTAGAGTTCAAAGTGTTCCAAGGTTAACAATTCACCTATGTTCAAAAGCATGCATGATATCAATTAGGTTTCATCATGGGCTAGTGATTCTAAGCATGTGTTCATTACTTATGAGCTCAAAATTTTAAATTTTTCGATTTTTTTGTATTTTTGAAATAAGAAAAACAATAACACACTACTAATCCCTCCCCCATACTTAAATCTTACATTGTCCCCAATGTAAGACAAAAATAGAAGAAAAGAGAAAAGTCTAACTAGTAAAGCAATAAAAATAAAAGGGAGAAAAGAAACTAACTCCCCTTGGGTTGCCTCCCAAGCAGCGCCTCTGTTTAACGTCGGTGGCCCGACGCCAGTTCTCTCGCTTAAGGCGATGCCTATTCGCCTTGCACCTCTTGGAGGGTTTTTGTCTTTTCACTATGTCGCCTTCCTCCAAAGAAGTCAGTTGAGGTCGATCAAGATCTACCTCATGGCATCCTTTAACTTGTCGTCCCCTATGCTCGCCTTTGGGAATCTCATTCTGGTAAGATTCCTTGTTATCCACATCGACCTCTGTTTGTTCTTCAAGTATTGATGGCATCAGTACCATCGTTTCTGGAGTTTCTACCTCTTTGCCACTGTCCAAGGTGTTGTCTTCGAAAAAATAGTCCCAAGGATCCATTTCAACACAGTACTCTATCGCCGACTCCTCTTCCACATCACTTGATTCATCTAAGTATTCAACATAGCTCTCAGTTGGAAACTTACCTTGCGGAGTTGTAGGATATACAAGCTCCTTTTCTTCTATTGGCACATGTATCTCCACTTCTAGCTCGGGTGGCATCAGTACCACCTTCTCCATAGTCTCCTCTTCTTCATCACTCCATGATTCGAATGCAATCATGGTCTGGTTACCCAAATTCTGAGTGCTAGCCCTGAATTCCTGTTGAAATTGCAAAGTACTATCATTAAGTTTTGAAAGAAGATCCTCTAAAGACTCACCAGGGGTATGATATTGAGGTTGTTGCGGCCATGGCGAATATTGTGGTATGTATGGCGGTAGATAGGACTGCATGTAAGGTGGAGGTGGGCTCATCCATTGATTGTCATAGTTGAGATTGGGATGATCACTCCAACTTGAGTTGTATGTTCTTTGTCCACTCCCTACGCCAAGTTGGTGCACAAGATACGCCAATTCGTCTAGTCGCCTATAGTCCTCCATGAAAAGATCCAATTTTTAAGAAATCAACCTGTAAGCACGAACAAACAAGAGTAGCGGTGTGGGGGAAAGAAAGAAATAAAACGAAATAGAGAAAAAAAACAGAAAATATTAACACAAAAATATACAACGCCTCCCCGGCAACGGCGCCAAAATTTGGTGTGCGCTTATCGTGTACGCCCAAATTAACCCCACTCAATCCTCAAGATTGATAACAATAATGTAGTAGCGTGAGTAGGGATCGATCCCACGAGGAGGTGTGAATCTTTGTGTTAATGAAAATCAAAACAAAAGAATAATAAAAGATGGGGTTGTGAGTGATTGAATTATACTACTTAAATTAAAATTAAAGATTAAACTAATGAAAGCGATTCTTGGTATCGGTCGACTCTTCCTTGGAATTATCATCTATTTCATCGATTCACAAAAGACTCAATTTTTCATATGAATATTCATCGTTGGACGTTTAATCCAATAATCAAAGTCCTATCTCACCTTACGTTTAGTTAAGTAGCCCAAGCGTTCTAGTTTAACCCTTATCAAACAATCAATCAAAATACAAGCGATTAAGATTTAAATCGATGATAGCATATGAACTAGTGAGATCGATGAAGCTAAACAACATAATCCAAGCGTCTATGTTTAATCTAGTCAAGTGTTCTTCCTAAGAATTTAACAAACTCACAAGCGGAAATTCATCAATCTTAGTTGCTTCGTAAATTAGAGGGATCAAACGATTCCGTATTTGATATCTAATTTAGCGTTAGATTTCATGCAAGTTATTAGGTTGTCAATCCAATAAACAAACACAACAATCATATCAATAAAATCAGAAAAACTCTTGATACTCAAGAAAATTGATAATTAAAGCGTAAGAATCTCCCCAAGATAAATAAATCCAAGGATTTGTCTTCCTCAACCAAGAATTAAAACTAGCTAGACATAATCTAAGATAAAGCAATAAATAAAAACAAGGGAAAGAAAACTAATCCAATCTCCGCTCGTCGAGGTGTCAATCCCGCCTTCGCTTCGATCTTCGTAGCGTTCTTCAACAAAATTGAGAGAAAAATTATAAAACTATCCTAAACTACTCTACCCTAACTATCTAGATGGTTAAAAGGTCTGAATTTCGAGTATATATGTATTGGGAGGCTGATGGAGTAGGTTAGAATCCATGTGGGAAGGAAAGAAATCAAGTTTTTTAATTTTCCAAAAGTCTTCAGGCGTAATTACGCGTATAATGGCGTAGCTACGCCTAGACATGCCGTAGCGTTGGCGTAATTACGCCTGTGAATGGCGTAATTACGCCTGTCCATCATTTTTCTGGCGAGTTTTGTATTTTGGCCATAACTTTCACATACGAACTCCGAATTCGACGAGTCAGCTGTCCACGCGAAGATAACTCAAAGTTCTACAACTTTTATATGGACCACATTCCCAAAACTTGGCTGGAATACATAGAAATTTGAGGAGAAAGGAGCAACATGTGTCTTTGATTCCGGTTTTTTCCTCTTTTCTTCAACTTTATTGCTTCTTTCATCATTTTAGCTTGATTTCTTCACCTTTCCCTACATTTACACAAATATACGATTAGGTAGCATATGTATCAATTTATCCATCAAAATATACCAAATCGTAGACAATTAAGCGTAATAGATGTGTCTATTTCTAGTCACATCAGTGTCCTTGTCGACACATGTTGTGAGAGTGCAATTGGTTCCTTGCATGTTCTCTGAGGAATCATGTGACCTTGTGGAGTTGTTATATTTTGTTGGGGCCAAGATGTGATTTCTTGGTACACACTGATGTTGACATCTGTGAAGATGTATTGTTGTGTTGATCGGTGTTCGTGTGTTGCCCGAATCGAGTTGCAAATGATGCAACTTTTACTTTGTTGAGTAAGATTCCATTATTTGTGATAGAATTGGAGAGGCAAAAACCGAGTTAGTGTGAGTATACTATTGTATACTGGTGGTTTCCATTGTAACAATGTGTATTTTGCATCGTAGATCAAGTTGTAGAGATGTCATATAGGTGATACCCATGTTGGAATCAGAAATGATTCGAGTAGAGAGCAGTTAACTGACTGGTTTTGGTTACTTAACATCGATGTATGTTAACATCTCTTAGAAGATAATGTTGGTTTTAGGAGAATAACTCCACTCCAGAGTTCGGTGCGAGGTCGATGTCCTCGCAGTTGGTATTTTGTTCATGACGTATTCATGAATCGATGCTGAGTATTTGAGTGGTGTTGCATATCTATTTGGTACGTTGAGTACGCCTGTGCAAATTTCGAGAGCGGAATTTGATTAGTGGGGGATAAATGTGATATCCGGAAATTTATCGTAGTAATCATATATTTAATAATGATCTTTAGTTGGTTTTATTGGGGTAATTTGGATATAATTACCGACTGGAGTTTTTGGGGATTATTATCCGGTGTTGGTATTGTTGAACTCAAGGTTCGAGATTGATTCTCATTGTTGTGTTGAACCTTGTAATTGTGTTGGTGGTGGGATTTGGAGTTTGAGGAGTTTTGGATTGAGGTTTGAGATGCAATTGAAGGGGTGTGAATTTTATTGAACACACACTATTGTGCTTAACAGTGTTCGTGCGAGTATTTGAAACTCGGGTTTTTGGAGCCTTGGTACTATATATACCAAGTTGACTCGGTGTTCAGTCATTTCACTCGCTTCTCTCTCTCCTCTCTCCCTCTCACGCGTTCCCCTTCTCCATATCCTTTTCCCTCTTTTCATTTTCTTGAAGAGAAATGGATGGAGCTCGATTTTGAGCTGTATTCTTAAGCAACTAACTAGGTAATCATCTTCACTCCTTGATTGTGGTGTTTTGAATGTGTTTTGGAGGTGTTTTGGGTAATGGGTGAAGTTAGATGATTATGGTGAATTGTGATAGTTGGAATTATTTAAGTTATTTGTTGTTAATGTGGTGTTTTATTGTTTAGTAGTTGGGTTAATTGGTAAAATATGAGTTGTATTTGTGTTTGGTTTGAGTTGGGCTTGAAAATGGCGATTTTTGAAGAAAAACCAGGGCCGAGATCAATCGTGTGGTGAGCCGCTATTGATCGCGCGAGTCAGGGCAAAAAATGGAAGACGGTGAACTTTTCTGGCGAACGATCGCCAGAAGCGACCGATCCATCGCTGGGTCTTGGCGAAAGATCGCTAGGTCTTGGCGATCCATCGCGTGCGAACAAAAATCAATGTAAAATTTTATGTGGCCCCCGATCGATCGAGGGCGTTTGGGCGATCGATCGCGAGGCCAAGTGTTGTGAAATTTTTTAGTTTGTCGTGGTATGGATGCATGCTTTTGCCCGGGTCTTTTTTTGTGATTAATAATCATGATTGGATGATATACATATAGAGGTTGAGCATGTGCTTGAGTATGTGATCGTGTGCACATAATTGATTGAGTTATTAATTGTGTATAATGAATAATTCACAGGATCTCGGGGCAAAGGCGAGAATTGGCTCTTGCTATTGGACTATAAACGTGTGACGTACGAGCATAGACAAATGATTTATTGTTACGTAAATGAATGATATATTCTCTTTACGTTGAATTAGTACGTAGGGACGGACATGTATTAAATGTCGTATTAATTGCCTAATTGTGGAGATATGTGTTGACAAGTATTGAAAGCATCAATGAATGATTCTATGAATTACAGTGATGCCGCTATTGAGTGCGCTAAGTGTATGATGCTGCCGCTGTCGAGCGAGTAAGGATTATAATACCGCAGTTGTTGAGCGTGCGAGATGTAGTGCCGCCGCTTTTTAGCGAGCAATAGGATATGAGGAGATATGATTATGAACTTGCTAATTGAGATGTATTTGATTTCTGTAAATCATTGTAGTAATTATTTAGTCGTAATTAATTATAGAGCTGACGTTCTTGATTATAAGTACAATAAATCATTGTAGTGATTTAACTGATCTTGGTGCTGACGATTTTGGACATGGTGAGAACAGGAACAGTAGGGGAAATCACGTATGGTCATGGTACATACAAGGAGTATTTCTTAAATTTGCAGCTTTATATTCTGTAAATTATAAATTGTGAGATTGTTGATATTGAGATTCTGTTATTGGTATACTCATCCCGTGTGGGGCTGTTTATATTGAAACAGGTAGAACATGTACAACATTGGCTTTGAAAAGGAGTTCGAGCTGTTGAGTGGGAATGCTCCCAGGACTGAGGTACCAATGTTGGTATTAGTAAAGAGACTGGTACACGCAGACACATATTCATTTACTAAGGGCTCGTGTGTGAGCATTTTGAATATGTATGTGGCATGTATAAAATTGAGACTTCTCTTTCAATTATGTATTGCTTGCAATTATTTGAGAATGTAGTTGCATGATGATTTGAGAATATGATTTGTGCATTGTGAAGTGTATACTTATGTTAGTTGAGTTGGGTTGGGAATTGGACATTAAGAGGATTTATGTCAAAGAATTTTATAGACGGTATGCCATTATTTCTCCCACAAACCTTAAATTTTTAACATGGTATTAGAGCCAGATTCGAAAAAATAAACTCAGGTTTTGTAAAGTCTAGCATAACAGAAAGCCTCTAGCAGAACATAGACGTGAACCGTGAGCAGTAAGCCCGGGCTGCGAGCCACGGGCATGAAACTAAGCTCAAATCCTTCCAACAAGAGCATCTAGCATCCATAATCCAACTCGCACATTAGAGCGAATGTCGGGGAGTGATCTCTAGCGCGAGCTTAGTTTGGTCAATTTTTTGACCAAGAAAACAAAAGAGTCAAAAAAAATTTAAATAAAAAATATGTTGAAGACTCATTCACTCCAAGAAGTGCAGATTACCTAAGAGGAGATGACATTGACTACCCAGAGAGAAGCTAACACTGACTACCCAGAGAGAAGCAGATGCAGACTACTCAGAGAGGAGCTGACGCAGACTACCCAAAGAAAACTTGACACCGACTACCCAAAGAGTATTTGATGGTATCCATGCACAACTTGAGGTAGAGTGTTGAAAATAATAGCAATCAAAATTGACGACAGCCCACCAACGAAGAAAATGAGAGAAATTGAGGCTGCTTAACAAAGTTAGGAAAATACAAATTGTATACGTAATTGTTTTATATTTATGTAAACAACATATGTATTGTAATATTACAATTGGAATGAGAATTCCTAAAATGATATTAAAAAAAACTATTTCTCCCCCAAACCTTAAATTTTTAACATGGTATAAATGGTATAAGAGCAGATTCGAAAAATAAACTAAGGTTCGCTAAACTCTAGCATAGCAGAAAGCATCTAGCTGAACATAGCCGTGAGCCGTGAAAGCCCAGCAGCTGCGAGCCACGATCATGAAACTTTCTAGCAAGAGCAGCTAGCATTCACAATCCACCTTGCACACCAGAGCGAATGCCGGGGAGTGATCTCCAGCGCGAGCTTAGCAGCCGCAAGCCACGACTACGAGTCGCTTCCAAAGCAACAAGAAAAATCAAATAACCAGTAGCCACAGCCCACAAGCAAGTTGCTAAGACGCCGCGAACGACCAGCCACCGTCTCTCCAGTTTCAAACCAAACAATGGTTCAGACAAAGCATCCGCAGAAAATAAAGAAAGCAGCGACACTTGGTCTCAAAAGCAGATACATCGAGCTCCAAGGCTCCATTCTAGCACTTCCATACTAGCCAATTACACACCTCTATTTTCTATGAAGAATAGGAGAGAAATCTGTGATAAAGAAAATGAAGGACAAGGCCAACGAAACTCAAGGATAACATTAAAAAAAAAAGGACGGAGGCGAACAGCAATACATCAAGAGCATGAGTACAAGCATGATTATGTTGGGCAAGTGGAAATAAAACGTATTAAAGATAGGTGTCGGTCGTTTAAAAAATGGGCCAAAGTTGTTTTGGACAAAAATAATTCAAAAGGATGAAAGCAATGTCAAGCAACATCGACTCACATACACGGTGTTGGAAATAGAAAAAAAGGTGATGATAAGGTGGTGTTCAATCATTTTAAAAACAAGTTTGACGTGTTCAAAAAAAAAAAAACAAATTTGACCAAATTGGCCAAATTTAGTTTGGTCAATTTTTTAACCAAGAAAACAAAGTCAAAAAAAATTTAAATAAAAAATATGTTGAAGACTCATTCACTCCAAGAAATGTAGACTACCCAATAAAAGATGACACTGACTAGCCAGAGATGGGCTGACACCAACTACCTAGAGGGGAGCAGATGTAAACTACCCAAAGAGGAGCTGACGCAGATTATCCATAGGGGAGCTGACGCAGATTATCCATAGGGAAGCTGACGCAGACTACCCAAAGAAGAGTTGATGCAGACTTCCAAAGAGGATGAAGACCTCCAATGATAATCATGACCCCAGAAAAAGGAGGAAGAGTCTCAAACAAATTTTCAAAGTCAAGTTAGACATTAGTGGCATCTATTAGGAATGGCAACGGGTCGGGTATGGGACGGGTTTGGCCAATCCCAAGACCCGTCCCGCTACACATAAAACCCGGACCCGTCCCGCCCCGCTTAGACCCGCGAACCTGGCGGGTTTACCCGCCCCGCCCCGCCCCGGTTCCAGTTTTTTTTAAAAAAAATTAGTTAGAAATCAATTTTGAAACACAAAAGTTGAGTTTTGTGATTAAATTTTATGTTTTCTCTAGTAAATATTTATAATAAGCATTGCAAAACTATCTTTAAACTACTAAATATTTATTAATTTGCTCTTATTTCCTTCAAAATGTCCAACTTCTTTAACATGAACACATGAATTTTGATATAAAATTAAATAATGACACTTTATTGTTCAATTAAAGAAGTAAAATGTATAATCAATATCATATTTTTTTTAAAAAAATTAAAAATGTATTGCGGGGCGGGTGCGGGGCGGGTACGGGGCGGGTTCGGCCAATCCCAGGACCTGCCCCGCCCAGCTTCCAAACCCGGTTGAAGCGGGCCGGGGCGGGTTCATTAGGGTCCAGGTTTGGACCCGTCCCATTGCCATCCCTAGCATCCATGTACAACTTGAGGGGGTGTGTTGAAATAAAAGCAATCAAAATTGAGTGCAGCATACCAACAAAGAAAACGTGAGAAATTGAGGCTGCTAAATAAAGTTAGGAAAATACAAATTATATAAGTAATTGTTTTATATTCCTATAAATAACATATCTATTGTAATGTTACAATTGGATAAATGAGAATCCCTGAAATCATATTAAACAAAACCATTTCTCTCAAAAACCTTAAATTTCTAACAATTCCTTCATGCATATTTATATGTACATATATTTACATTTACATATATGATATATGATAAGAGTGAATGGATTTATTATTCTTTACTATTCTAATGAATATTGCTAGACTTTTCCAATTTGTTGTTTGGGCCATTTCTGGATTTTAGGCTTTATAAATAGTACTTGTTCATGATATATTTCTTGGGCCTTCATTAATAATAGCGGATCATGATATTTTTAATTGATTTTTAAGTTAAATAGAAATATTTTTTTGCTAGATTGTTTTTTCCCAGATGAAAAATAACAAAGTTTTTTAAAAAAATTAGCAACTTTTGATAAAGTGTTTTTTAGTACTAAAAAATAGTTGACTTAGCCTGAACCGACTTGGCTTTTGGCTTACTTGGCTTTTGAATTTTGTTAATAGTTTGTTGATGCGCGGGTTTGGCATAAACCAAAATTCAAACTAGGAAAATATTGACATGAACCGACTAGGAAAAAATATAAGTATTTGTAACTGTTATTATTATTATTATTAAAGTTAGTGTTATGGAAAATGTAATTTTTATGATCTTTTATATGTTGTTTAACATTGGTGACATATTTTAACATAATTTATAATTTAATTTAATACTTTTCATTACATTCAATATTTTTTAAAATATGTGACATATAATATTTCTTACATATATTTTTGAAATAGAGATGATATATATTTGAGTACATACATCCTAAAAGTATTTTATCTACTCCAACATTTAGCAACTTCAAATGTTATTTTTTCAGTTTACAGTAAGATGAACATAATTTTTTTTAGAAATGTTAAAGTCAATCATTTGGTTATTTTTTCCATTCAGTTTCAGTAGTATGACCATTTTTTTTGAAAAATATTTGTTAAATTTCGGTCAAATTAGAAAAAAATGTCCAATATTCTGGTACATGGCACCACGCCTTGTGCGGTACCAACAAAATCTAGTCATCTGATATGAGGACACTTGTCCATAGATAATCATATATTCCTTTTGGACTGCATACTCAAGAAAGTGTATCACTCACGGCAATCCGTTTTAAGTTTATGACAGTTTGATGACTGATTTCATTGTTTCTGAGGATTATATCTGCAAGCTGAGGCGCATAGTGACCCTCAAATATCGGATTTTGTAATCCGAAAATCTTTCCAGCCAATTGAGTAGAAAAGCATAAGAATCTGCTGCAGTTCTTTTATCACCAGTAATGTAATCTAATGTTGCATTTGAGTATGAAAATCCAACAACGGCTGTGGATTCCAAGGATTTGATATTCGCAACTGCAGTGATTTCAAGAATTTGAATTTTAGTTAAATGTTGTTCATCAAAATAATATTCCCTGTTTTAAGAATACTTATTACATATTGATATTCACCAGTGTTCCAAGAATATTTGTTATACCACAGGTTTTACCATCCGGGTTCACCCGAAAAGGTCCAAGTTCCGTCATTGCTCCGTTGCCTATTGAAGAGCAACCAGGTCCTGTAGTTTCAAACATATGATGATTCTAAGCTACCTTCGAGTATACAACATTGTAAGTTTTTTTGTGTTACACTGTAAGTTTTAATTATTTGTTCATGAAAATGCGATAACACGAAAAGGGGTTGAATCAAAAAGGGACCCAAAACAGTAAAATTATCATATATTTACCTCCATTTAGCCATAGTACCAGAGGCTTGCTAGAGCCTAGAAGAATCTTCAGCTTCACTTAACCAATAAAACAATGCTCGGCCAGCCTTAGGCTCAACTATTACATATCCCGAATATCACTACTAAATAAATCCCCTAATATAACACTTTTATTATCACATTATTTAAAAACTGTTTCAAAATCACACAATTGTCGCGCTTTTAAAAAAAACGTTTCAAATCAAATATGGGTTTTCAACGGTTAAATTCCTAAATTTAAAATTCACTAATAAATAGAAGGTTAGAATCTGTGTCATTGCTATGAACAGCTCTTTATGGTTTCTACATATTAGACTGAAGAATAAACAGCAGTTCCTGAATTTTTTTCTTTTAAAGACTACCATCTGGTATTTTAATTAATTCAATCAATTTTGAAACAAACTTCTTAATCCTAGTTCATTTGCTGGATGGTTTGGGCGACATCAAGATTCTGTCATTTTCCCTCTATCCATCTTCACTTCCTGCATAAACAGGCAAGTACTCGGACTAGGCGTCCTCAACATCATCTTTGATGTGATTCTCTTAGGCTTCGTGTCTCGATAAATTCTCCTAGAGGTTAAATCCTCTCAGTTCATAAGAATATACTAAAACCACTAGGAACGAGAGAGTACAACATAACATGCCCCATGTTTCAACGGTTCAAAGTGTCAGGGGCGCTTCCGCATCAAAAGTATACCCTCTTTTGTAGATTTTTTTGGTGACATTAATGTTGTCCATATGTTTGATGGATTTGAATCTGGATCTTTGTTCTTGTAAGTTGTAAGTATTCAGTTCAGCCGGCCATGTTTTGTGACAGCGCAACTCCACTAATTTGTCCCCAAGTCTTCAATTTGTTTCTTCAGCAAAGCCTGCATTGTCTCTACTTGTAGATCTATTCTCATTTACTAAAATACAAATGATTCAATAAGTTCTGTGTTGTGTTATCTTCGCATTAAGCGAAGAAGCTGATAACATGGAAAGTTCACAAAAACGGAAAAAGGGGCATGGTGGCCTTTAAAATAAGGTGGTTTATTCATCATTACAATAAATTATGAATGATTAATTCAATAACATGGAAATTTTGTTATTTGATTTCTTAAATATTCTTTTTTTTTTTTTTGAAAACATTTGTTACGTATACTTCATGCCCCTGTATAAGGGCTGATCCACCACCACCACCACAACAACAACAACAACAATAAAACTTTTAATCCCAATGAATTGGGGTAGGCATGAACAATGAAGAGAATCAAGTCGGGTCGGACACATGTATTAGTCTTCTCCAAACGCTTCTATCAGTCAACATGTCTTCTGTAATCCCCTTGCAATCCATGTCTTTGTGTATAACTTCGAGCAATGTCTTCTTCGATCATCCTCTCGCTCTCGTGAACTGGGCAAAATCCATGGACTCTACTCGACGTACAGGTGCACTGCTGGGCCTACGTCGAACATGCTGTTCCTTATTTTATCTCTCCTGGTCTCACCGCACATCCAACGAAGCATACGCATCTCTGTCACACTCATCTTTTGGATGTGATTCCTCTTGGATATCCATCATTCCGTCTCATACAACATTGCGGGTCTAACGACTGATCCACACTTAGGCAAATTGAACAACTGCCCCATTGCAAAAATAAAAATAAAAAATTATTACATAAAAAATTGAATTTACACAAAAAAATTACCCCCATAAAATTATATTTTGAACCCCTAAAATATTTTGCCCTCCATTTTAATTTTAATTTTTTTGCCCCTACCAAATTTTCTGCATCCGTCACTGTCCATGTAATAACATACTAGTGATTATTGGCACGTGATGTCTGAAAAGTTTAATGCAAAGTGTTATGTTTTAATAAAACAAATTTTATGTGATATATAACTATATCGGAGTAATTTTGTCCGATATAATCAGTCTAAGTTTTATTTTATAGCATTTGTTTTTTCAAAAAAACTAATTCGTACGTCATCTTGATTTCTTACGTCATTCTTGATGCCCCTCTGATAAAATATAATCTAACGGCATATTTTTGCACTCGACTCACACTTTAATCTCAGTATAAAAATACTAATAACGTAAATTTTAATGTAAAGATACCAGAATTTAGAAAATTAATAAACTTATAACTTGAATATATTTCATTTATGGATTTTAAATATAAATCCAACATTAAAAAAAAGAAAAAAAGAAACAGAAATATGTATTCTCAAATTCAAATACTATGCAGTCAATGCATTTAATTTTAAACAAATACAATTTGTGATCACCCTTTCCTAGAGGAAATCATTACATGTAATAAGTTCATTAACCAATAACATATCAAGTTCTCAAGATTTTCTTTGAGTCTTTCTTGATGATCTATTTAGCTCTGACTAGGAGGAAGCTTTCCAGCTAAAAATGATGAGAAGAAGGTGAGTGCGCGTTCGGGCTGGTAACTCGGAACAAAATGCCCTGCTCCTCTTATCGTTACAAAGGTCACGTTTTGATATTCGACAGCGTAACCTCCAACCTTAACATTGGGAAAAAATGTATACCATTAGCAACATATGATCTCATCAAAAGAAGGGTTCTTTTTTTTGAGAGAGAATTCTACAAACCTCGCCTTGTGTGTACCAGGGGTACCATGATGTTTTTAAGGATGATCCAATTTTGTTCATTGAATATCTAGTGGTTGTCACTGGCACTCTTCCATCTGTGTCACCACTGTTTCATTTTGAAAACAAGAAATTTTAGGTAGCAATAATATATCAATGATTAGATTAAGTAAAGAGAAGGTCAAAAGACCTGTATATCCAAACACTGATGCCACTAGTCATTAGCTCCTTGATCACTGGTAAAACTGTTTCTGGCTCATCATTCCAGTTGGAAAGTATAAAGTCACTTTATAGAAAAAGAATTGTTAATCAAAAAACTGCGTAGAAAACTAGCTGTTGTCTTATTTTATGACAAAACTAACGATTATTTTGAAGAAAATGGATTGTTATAGTACTTGCAACCCTCCCATGGTCCCGGGATCCCGGAGACGTTTGCATGAAGCGCCTTCTGCACTTCTGGTGAGTTCAAGTAGGGATCAACATAATCACCGGTGCAAGGATCAAATCCAGTTATCTATTTTCAATGAAGAATGAACAATAAGGATACTGGTTAAAGGTTATGTTAAGAAACTGATTGATGACTGCATACCGATGGAGCAGTGGAATTAGAGTCGCACCAAGGTTCGTAAATGCCATAGATGAAAACTTCGCCTACGTCGTTATCTGCTGCATCTGTCGATTCTTGGCAATTTTGTGTCACTGTGGCCTGCGAAGAGAAGTTGCAATTCGCCAGAATGGCCTCGTGATGTTCATCAGAAACGAGGGCGTGTGTCCAGAAATATTCATACGAGCCACTCATTTCATCCTCATAATCAATATATGCATTCCCAATCTGTAAATCATGAATCCCACAGAAATGTATGTGAACTTTTAAACCAAATTTTCAAAGAAGTAAATGTAAGTTAGTTAATACTCACAGCAATTCCTTTCAAGTTAATGACAGTTTGATTTGTTATTTTGTTGTTTTTAAGGATCAGTTGAGCCAGCTGAGGAATGTAGTGACCGGCATAACTCTCTCCTGTCATGTAGAAATCACGGGTTTTGTATTCCGGAAATCTTTCCAACCAGTTTAGCAAAAAAGTATAAGAATCTGCTGCAGTTTTCGTGTCCCCAGTGACATAATCCGATGTTGTATTTGAGTACGAAAATCCAACACCAGCAGGGGATTCCAAGAAAAGGATATTTGCAACTGCATCGATTTCAGAATCATAATTGAGTCCATTAGTACTCTTTCTTGTAAATTTTTCTAGATTTTAAGATACTTTTATGAAGATTCTCACCTGTATTCCAAGCATTTTTGTTGTACCATAATGTTTTTCCATCAGGGTTCACCCTAAATGGCCCAAGTTCCGTCATAGCTCCATTTCCAATTGAAGAACAACCGGGTCCTGCATCTCAAAATTTTGCTACATATAACGTCTCGTGCTAAAAAATCTTCACACTCCAAAGAAAAAAAAATCTAGACTTGCTAGTTATAATAATTACCTCCATTTAGCCAGAGCACTAGAGGCTTATTAGACGAGTCTTCAGCTTCGGTAAACCAGTAAAAGAGTGCTCGTCCCGCTTGAGGATCAACTGTTACATAGCCCGAATACTGAGAAAAATTTACAATTGGTTGTCCAGGCAAATTCAAAATCTTGTCAGCATCCTTCAATCCCTCCTGTGGTGCTATGAAAACTGGTGAATATTCAGTCGAGGCCTCTTCTATAACATACTTTTCTGATCTTTTTGCCCTTTTGAGTTTGAGAAGTTCTCCAAGAGGGTCCCGTCCTCTCCCGCCATAACATTGTACAAAAGCCACTAGGCACAAAACAGAAAGAAACACAAAAGACCCTTTCATTTTCTGTACGAAACAACCACGGGAGAGGTCGTTTTTTCATGAATAGGATCATGGGGTTTATATATAGGTTCATTGTGACACTTATTGAACAAGAAATCATTGTATGTATCAACATTACGCTTGTTTTTATTTATCGACTTAATCTTCATTGGCATTCTCTAGGATGATCTTGGAAAGTAGTCCTTTTACCTAGTAAATAAATTATAGTTATTTATAGTTGTGAGAAAATACAAACAGATGATTGAATGTTCATATTTTCATAATGGGACGAAAGGAAGATGTTGATATGAAAGAGACGAGCGAGCAAGACTGGACTAGAAGACGCGCCGGCCAGTTTCTATTTCCCCTTTCGTCACCTAATAGATTATATCTGTTTTGATGTTTCATTAAAAAAAATGGCACCAGTTCCTCTAATCCAACAAATTATACAGGACTATTATTACTTATGCTGGTATATGAAGCTTGAACCACTGAATTTCCAGCAAATGATATTTGATTTAACTCTCGATTCACATTCTTTTAGCCTTGTTTCCACACTTAGATTTGCTGGTTAAGTGTTGATTAGCTTGTGAACTTCACTAGCATTACAGATTACTCCTCCACCAGGGGCAGCTTCTGTGAAGTTCAAAAGGACATAAGAAGATGTATCGTATTTTGTGTCCCAATGAAATGTTTCAAGTGTATGAATGACCAAACATAAAGGATGTTTGACAGGAAAACTCGGGATAAGCGTGATTGGGTACATAGTAGTATAAATGCGTGATAAATCAAAACTGTCGGATTAGACCATGAGGAATACTTGTTAGCCGAAAAATGATCTAGCTCATGGATCCAGTCCCTTTCTTGATCCAGTTAGTCTGAAAAGTAGTACATCTGCCCTGGGGGCATACTTATTTTACCTTGTTTGGATGAAAGAAATATGCGTTTTGTTTAAGTTAATGTCATATGGAATGAGAGCTTGCTCGATTCTGATTATAAACTTAAGAAAAGTTTATTCTTATGGATGTTAAAAGATTACACCACCCCCACCCTGCCACGCTTCTCTTACTGAATCAGTATGAAAAATTTGATGGTTATCATATCGCTGCCTAATATGTTCTCAAGTAACATGCTTAGAAGCAACTAGCCTGAAACTCTGTCCAATGATAATTTGAGGTTATTACTTATTAAGAGGGATAATCCTTCGGAGGCAGCTTTCCCTCCAAGAAAGATGAGAAAAGACAAGAGCACGCTCGGGCATGGTAACTCGAACACAATGTCCTGATCCTCTTTATAGTCAAGAATGTCACAACATAGCCTCATGATAAATGTGATTTTTACACTTGTATTTCTAGAATTTTAACTAATGTTTATATTGATTCTTGGACGATATTATGCACTTTTGTGTTGTTTTTGTTCATTTTAGAAATCATCGGCCAAGTTCATGAAAGTGAAGAATTTATACTTAAAATGATGAAAAATGACTCAAACGGGCGAACCGATCGAAGAAACGACGAAAACTTGACTTTTGGAGAAAAAAGAGTAACTGATCAATCGGTACACATGCACCGATCGATTACCAGAAGACACACGTTGAGTTTGGAATTCATGATCTATCGATCGATTGGTAGAACTTATCGATCGATCGGTAGCCATGCCGTAGCAAAAAGGATTTAATTCAAGGAATGACCGATCGATCGGCAGACGAGAAATCAGAAAAAAAAAATACCTTTTAGAGTTTAAAGTCCACAAGGTATCTACCTTATTTTGCCTGCAGTATAAATAGCAAAGCATGGCCGGCCAAAATACGTTTTGAGTCCATAATTCAACCTAGACTTCACCTCCCATCATATTCCAAGCTGCCAAGCAAGATTCAACGAGTAGATAGAAAACGAACAATGCACGGAGTTGATCCTCGCGTCTATTAGTATTTCTGAACATTTTCCTTGTTTAATTTATAGTTTCATGTTGTTTTGCTTAGGACATATCTATAATCATCTTTCTATGATGATGATTATAGGCTAGGTTTCTTCTATCAAAACTTGGAAATCGTATGAACCTATGATTTAATTATTAATTTTTGATTAAAACCATATGATTTTTGTGCATAGCTTATAATTTTAATGCTTCTTGGATTGATCACCATAGAATTGAATTGGGTGTTATAATTCAGATCAAGAGATGATGTTGTAATATGACCTAATAAATTATGACACGGATTTCAGATTGATATCGAGAGATGAGATCAAACACGCGTGTGATAGCCATAGATATCTAGTAACCGAAAACTAGAAGTTTTCACAAAGCAGAGACAATATTGAATTGTTAAATAAGTGCATGACAACTTACTGCAATTTGATATTAGGTTTAATATAGCTCGATAGAGTATATTAGATAATTTCGGAGAACTCGTCAATTAGAATCATATGGAAAAATAATCGATGCTAATGAGATAATTATAGGGAATTGCATAGGTGAACCAATGTCTTGATAATTCTCTCTATTGAATTCTTCTTTTAAGTGTGCTTGTTGATTGGATTTATTTCATTTACTTTTATTATTGCATGATCAACAACCAACTATCGTAGACTAAATATAATTAAACTGATTAAGTTTGGTACTTACTACTAGTCCGTGTGGGTATGAGATCCTTACCTTTTATAACTATACAAAACTTGACAACCATGCACTTGCGGATTAATCGATCTCTACTGGTATTATTTTTGTTTAAAAAAGTGACGATCACCTCCAACTTTTTGAAAGTGATGCAAACTGTTATTTTATATCCAAACATTAACCTAAGACTAAAATATATCTCATAGCCTCGAATTTCACATACCAGGCGTACCATGGAGTTTCCACGGGTGCACCAAGTTTAGTCATTGAACTCCTAGGACGTCACTGGTACTAGACTGTCTGTATATGCACTATGACCACATACAACCGCACACCTCTTTTAGAAAAAAATGAAATATGAGACTTAGTTTTAGATTATCGGTTCGACGTAGTTGTCGTTAACGTGCTCCTTAGGTCAGGTGAAAATCCTTAAGCCTGGCATAACCAGATCTGAGATGAGCTCATCATAAACGTGCTCCTGAGGTCGGGTGAATACTCTTGAGCCTGGCATAACTAGGGCTGAGGTGAGCTCGTCGTAAACATGCTCCTGAGATCGGGTGAAAACCCTTAAGCCTGGCGTAACCAGGGCTGAGGTGAGCTCGTCGTAAACGTGCTCCTGAGGTCGGGTGAAAATGCTGTACTTTAATTATGTAGACAACAATTTATAGAAAATTCTCAAAATTGCTGAAATCGTGAAATAGTAAAGTAAATCATCCAAAAACACAATCTTTGCAACAAAAGAAAACTAAAAGACGTGAACTAAGAATAATATTTGCGGAGGTGATATGCGTTCCAATGTCTCTTCATTGTCTTCCCATCAAGGCCTTCTAGGTAATATGCTCCTGAACTTAAAGGGACCCTCCACTTAGGATCTAGCTTTGCCACTTGCACCTCTTGCACCTTTGTCTCCGACCTGGAAACTTTTCTGAACAATTCGTCGGTTATACATCCGTGCAATGCGGCTACGATAGGCTTACATCCTGATGGCGGCAATTTCCCTTTTTTCTTCAATTAAATCAAGATCAGGAGCTCTTCTCTCACTGTTATGGTCATCACAGAAATGTACTGTTGATGATTCTACTCCAATCTCGGCTGGGAGTACCGCCTCATTTCCATAGACCATACTGAATGGTGTTTCACTTGTTCCCATCCTTGATATAGCTCGATAAGACCACAGGACGTTGGGTAGTTCTTCCACCCAATTCCCTTTCGCTCTCCCAGTCCTAACTTTAATGCTCTGTATTAGAGACCTGTTAGTGACATCCCCCTGACCATTGCTTTGAGGGTAAGCGATAGAAGTAAAGGCCTGATGAATCTTCAACTCTTCACGCCACGTTCGGAGTAAAGACCTCTGGAATTGTCTTCCATTATCAGAGATAATCTTTCTCGGGACTCCATATCGGCAGAAAATGTTTTTCCACATGAAGTTGAAGACCTCTTTCTCCGTGATTCTGGTAAATGGCTCAGCTTCTACCCATTTTGAGAAATAATCAATAGCCACAATCAAAAACCTCTTCTGTGCTCTAGCTATTGCAAAAATGTCCTACTATATTAATATCCCACTGATCAAACCGGCATGCAACAACAATTGATTTCATCGTCATGGAGGGCTGATGCCGAAGTCTAGAGTAGCTCTGACAACCATCACAAGATATAACCATAGTCGTAGAGTCTTTCTGAATTGTAGGCCAAACATATCCAGCGTGGAGCACCTTCTTTTGCCAGGAAGTATGCTCCTAGATGAATTCGACAACACCCCTCATAGATTTCTCTCAATACATAATCTGATTCTTATGGTCCTAAACAGCGCAAAAGTGGTTGAGCAAAAGATATCTTATACACGATTCCTTCAACGAGTATGAACCTCTGACTCCTCTGCTTCAGCCTGTAGTCTTTTTGTCACTTGGGAGCTTAGCATTGGTAAGATAGTCTAACAAATCTGCTCTCCAATCATTTTCTTCAAGAGATTCAGATGGATGATCTTGACTAGAGGTTAGCTCAATTTGAAACACAACATCTCTATTCTACCAAGTGCGAAGAGCACTAGCCACTCTAGCTAAGCTGTCTGTTTTTCCATTCTCCTCTGTTGGGATCTGTCTGAACATTACTTCTAGAAGTTCCTCTTTGATTTTCTCTATGGTACTGACATACTGAATTAATATTTCATTCTTAACCTCATAGACTCCATTCATCTATTGAGCTACTAGCTGAGAATCGGAGAAGGCATGCATGCGCTTGGCTCCCACATTCCGAGCAGCCCTCAGACCGGTCAATACCGCCTCATATTCTGCCTCATTATTGGAGGCTCGAAAGTTCAATCGTACTGCCAGTTGAACCTCATCTCCACTGGGTGATATTAACACAACTCCAATTCCACTCCCCTCATTACAAGAGGAGCCATAGACAAATGCCTTCCATAACTCTTCTTTTCCAGGATGCAAAGTTTCCACAATGAAATCTGCTAATGCCTGAGCTTTGATAGCTGTGCGGCGCTCGTACTGTATGTCATACTCTCCTCGCTTGGTTGTCAATTTGACTAGCAGTCCTGAGACATCTGCTCGACTAAGTATCTTCCCTGGAGAGTTGTTTGTTAATACAGTTATATGATGTGACAAGAAGTAAGGCCTGAGTCGCCTAGCCGTCATAATAAACATCAGGGCCAACTTTTCGATCTCCGAATACCTCTGCTCAGCGCCTTTTAAGGCATGAGATAGGTAATAGATAGGTTGCTGATCTGTTTGCATTTCTTTCACAAAACTGAGTTGATTGCCTCTTCAGTGGCTGACAGGTAGATAACCGCTCCGCAAGTAGGGTTTGGCTAGTGTATCTCACCTTAATAAGTTACGTGAATAATTCTGCTAAGTTCCCTTATCTCACGTGAAGTTCCTTATTATATTCTAATATGCTTGTATCTCCCCTCAAATGTGGTAAGATTCTTTCCTTATAATTTAATATTCTCCTCTTTTATTCTCTCCAATATTTATATCCACTTCTTGGTCAAACTCCATGTGCTTAAATTCACTTTTGAGCCCCAATTTGAATCCTGATCACATTGATGCATTTTACATCATCTTTTAATAATAAAATGCTTAATTTCTTGGATTCCTATAAAATAACAAAACAAAAAAAAAAGACATAATTATGCTCAAATACTAACATAAAAAATCAATTAAAAGAGAACAAGATATAAGTGCAAATTTGCACTTATCAGCTAGTACAGGAAGCTCGACCAGGTATTTCTTCAACTCTCCGAATGCTTCTTCAACATTTCTTATTTCATTCAACTTAGCTGCTTTACGGAGTATCCTGAAAAAGGGGAGACTTCTGTGAACTGATCTGGAGATAAATCGTGATAAAGCAACAATTTTTCCTGTAAGGCGTTGTACCTCCTGAAGGTTCTTCGGAGGAGACATTTCACAGATAGTTTTGACTTTTTCTGGATTAGCTTCAATACCCCTTTCAATCATCATGTAGCCAAACTTTCCACTTTTCACCCCAAACACACATTTATGGGGATTAGCTTTAACCCGTAGGACCTTAGAGTGGAGAAAGTCTCAGACAGGTCAGTTATGAGGTTGATCCCATTTTTTGATTTTACCAGAATATCGTCTACGTATAATTCCACATTTCGGCCTAACTGTTCTGAGAATACATTGCCCATCAGTCGCTGATAAGTAGCCCCCGTATTCTTGAGCCCAAAGGGCATAACTACATAACAAAATGTTCTATCTGAAGTGACAAAACTCACCTTATCTTGATCTTCTTCAGCAAGGAATTTGATGATACCATTGATAGGCGTCCATTAAACATAAATATTGATGTCCTGCAGTGGAATCAACCAACTGATTGATCCTTGGTAATTGGTAACAATCTTTTGAGCATACCTATTTAAGATCTCAGAAGTCTATGCACATCCTCATTTTCCCGAGCTCTTGGGTACAAGGAGAACATTTGAGAACTATGCTGGGAATTGAACTTCGTGAATATGACCTACTTTAAGGATTCCTCAACTTGCTCTCTTATCACTTTATCTTTGTAAGGAGTGTTTTTTCTTTTGTTTGACAAGTCGGGCTTCAGGAATCACATTTTAACGATGTTCCAAGACGCTTGGGCTGATTCCACTCAGATCATGAGCTCTCCAAGCAAAGATATCCTCATTCTTGATCAGACATGAGATAAGATCTGCTCTGATGTTTGTTTCCAGATCCTTAGCCACTTTTACTGTCTTATCTGTAGACCCGAGCATAAACTATTATTCCTCCTCGTCTAACTGTCCGGGATACCTCTGTCAATGGGAATATCATAACCTGTTCGTTTGATACAACCGACCTCTCGACGAGCTCGTTTCCCATCTTCTTTAACCTCTTCCACCTAACATCAGCGAGCTACTTTCTGATCACCACATAGAACTCCAACCTCCCTTCCCACGGGAAATTTGAGTTTCTGATGGTAGGTAGAGCTAATGCTTTGAAGTCCTTCATAGCAGGTTGGTGTAGGATTGTATTATATGAGGAAGAAGCCTCAACCACAGTGAAATTAACATTTTTTGTTATGCGTGACATCCCATGACCAATAGATAAGGGCAGGGTGATCTGTCCAAGGGGTTGAATTGCATGTCTAGTGTACCCATATAAAGGAGCTATAATATATTCAAGCTTTGACCCCTCTATCTGCATTTTATCTAAAGTGTCTTTGAACAAAACATTGACTGAGCTCCCTATTGGGATATGCCCTAAGACATGTCATTAGATGATTGTTTATGACATACAAATGTTTATGATTTTATGAATGGCAATTCATTATTATATATTATTCGTTTAACTGTGCAATGTGAATATATATATGTTAATGTCCTTAGAATAATATTGTATTATTCTTAAACATTGTCCATAGTCAAGTATTATCATGAATCAGGATAATGATAATACATAGAGACTAGTATGTATTGATTGATGAATTGTTCATTGATATGAGATATCAAATCAACACATGGGTACATGTTAGAGAACGATGTACTAGACAGACCCACCACGAGAATGCAACATGGATAGTTATATGATTGTCATATGCAATTCTCATAGTGATAATAATGTATGTAATCCTTACGACTTGTGATCATCAGAGATCCAACATAAGGAGTTATGTATCTTGATATTGTCAAACGTTACCCTAACAGGGTAAACTATAAATGCGACTATTGGATACACTACGAATTATGTAGAGGGATGTTAACTGATCGAGATAGGATTTGTCACTCCTATATAACATGAGAAGTGTTTGGCCCTTGATCAAGTGAGAACTAAAATGCATGGCCATGCTCGAATGAGTCGATGAGATATCGAGCTTATTCGTTTATTCTAGTTCTACTTGGGGATCAAGAAATAAAGATTGAATATACGAGTATGACTATTCCATGACTCGTGTTCAATCTAAACACAAAGGACAAAGGGATTAAGTTACATGGTTAATATTATCACAAGTTCTAAAGGTTATGTCGAGTCATTGACATTCTTGTAATTTGGGTAGCCTTGATGTGTTGCTAGACACCGCTCTTTGCTTGTAACGTAAAATGAGATTTTATGTCACTGCCAACATTACAAGATCCTATCAGGTCGCACAAAAGATTAAATCGATTAAGGGAATTAAATTCATTGGATGAATTAATTAATTAAGAAGAGTCTTAATTAAATGATTATAAGGATTTAATTAAATCATGGGTTTGGGCCCATGAGGCTTTAAGAAAGCCTTTAATTAAATCATATATAATTTGATATCAAGGTGATTAATTTTAATCCAACACTTAATATCATAAAAACCTAGCACAAAGCTCACGGCCGCCTCTTCACTTTCCTCTCATGGTTATCTTCATAACCGAAGTGAGTTTTGTGATTTCGGTGATCATTCTTGATTGTGAATCGAGTGAGTTTTTGGTTCCGGTTTAAGAACTAGTCTAGCAACTTGTTCTTAAACTATCCCTTTTTTTCGATTTGATCGTGTGGATACCGTATAGGCAAAACTTGATAAGTTTGCTAGTGGCTCGAAGGACTCGTTGGAAGTGGTACTGCTCCGTGAAATCTGCTCAAACACGCTACAGGTGAGACTTTTGTAAATTGTAATCCTTATCCGATATAGAACCTATGTATAGATCCGGTGTCTTGTAATCCATAAGTTTTTTTTATATTCCGCTGCGTACGATGGTTGATGGATTACTTACAGTGGTATCAGAGCCAGGTTCATGGCTCATATCGGATTTGTATGGTTAATTGTTTAATCATATTTAGATTTGTATTGCATGCTAATAAAACTGTATAAATCATATATGATATGAGTAAATCGAGTTTGTGTAATTATCGTAAAATTATATTTGATATAATTAAAGTTTTTTGTATACGATACATGAAGGCGCAAAACCGAGCCCAAAGCATGAGATGGTTCGGCCACCACCATCACAAATGACACACGCTGCTGCCACATGAGGGCTAGGGTTTTCGAACCCTTGGCTCGAGATGGTTCAGCCGTTGTGGCTAATAATTGTGCATGGAAGTGTCGAAACAATGCTAGGGTTTAGAACTTATGGTTCGATTAGATGGTTGGCGGCTTTCTCTCCACATGAGAGCTAGGGTTTTTCGAACCCCTTGGCTCGAGATGGTCGAGCCGCCACTGTCATGAATCGTGCATAAGCCGAGCCACCGTAGTTGGACTAGAGTTTCGAACCCTAATGCTAACATGGGCTCACGGCCGCCGCATGGAAGAGGCTAGGGTTTCGAACCCTTAGCCATTTTCGGCCCATGAAGGTGCCGTGATGACTAGGGTTTTGAACCCTAGTCACATGCGTGGTGGGCCGTGGTTTTGGGCTAAGGTTCCATGACATGTGATGTCCCGAGCATACGATAATTTCATAAAATCTATTTTACAGTTTTATTGGGATTAAATTTTAAAATGTTTAGAATTTAATTCATTAATTGTTATTGCATGTTATATGTGTTGTTTGAGCATGGTGCATGGTTATAGCCCTTTTAACCTATTAGATAGGATTTGTGAATGTTTGTAATTTATAATACGACCTGCGTGTCGTGCCTTCTCTATTTTATTCTAAATGTTATCCTCCCCTATGTTCCCCTCGAATGTGAATCGAGGAATTCTCTATATTTGTAAATGTTATATAGTATAGTTTATTTATTGATGGTGATCAATGAAGATGGAGCATGGTGCCGGGATGAGGAGGCCATTCACAAAATGGAGCCAGAGGAAGGTGCTTATGAGTTACCTTAGGTTGACTCTTAGGATTTCTCATTGGCTTGAGAAAATCGCTAGTAGGGGCTATAACCATGACACGTTTAATTATGTATGTTGATGCATGATTTATCTTATGTTTTAGATTGATAATTGTATTACACATATATGTAGATATGTATACACCTATATGTAATGGACATATTTAAATTATCAAACTAATCATGAGATCAATAAATCCCTCTAAATATTAAGTTTTAGATGCCTTCCAAAATTAAAAGTACTCGTCAAAACTTCGAATTGTACATGTGTGGGTTTGCCAAAGCAAAGCACCGTGGCAATCTTAGTAAGGCGCGAAAGGATAAAGTGATATCCGTTATACTTTAAATTGGGTACGACTTAACTAGGTTATCTCAATAGGATTGGGAACCTAGAGGCATGGGTTGTATAATAATTCATTTGATGAATTGAACAAAGTGTTGTTCGTCCAA